>OY757247.1:43378644-46363749 GCA_963583935.1 Diaperis boleti
TGATAAATCTGGCTCTCTATATTTGGGACTGTCTTATTAAGATTTGGCACCGTAGAGCTGGGGCTGTTACAATATGTAAAGGAATATAAACTATTTTTTTTTTCTTCAACTGGAGAACAATTCAGCAATTTAGCACTGCTTATTAAAGAAACAGTAAGAAGCATGTGACTTAATTTAGTTTTATTTTCGTTACATTTTTAACACTCATCATATCACTGCATAGATCCGTCTAGGTCAGCAATAAATCCCTTAATGAATCAATTTTTTTATTCTAGTGCAGGAGAATAACCTTTCTGTAACAGACTTAATCTAGCATTAATCTTTTTTCAAACACCTTTGTTATGTTTGAAAAACTTTTCTTTGTCCCCTAGCCGAAAGTCGGTCTTCCTAGGCACATATCTCTCCGGAACAGTCGCTTTGTGGCCTGCGTGTAGCAGTAAATACTCTCTTTTCTCTTACGAAAATTTAATTCTTTCTTAAAAAATTTATTTGTTTCTGATAGTTGGCTGCCCGTTTAGGAAACTGTTACCAACCGAAATTCATTGAATAAACAAGAATTTTATTAATACAACATCTAATACTCTCATAATAAATGTCTATTTAATGGCTTTCCGTTTTACCTCTACATAGGCATTTTTATCTCCCTTTTAACAACCAAAATATTATCACAGCTGCAGAAACAGATTCACAATAACCACTTTTTCCTCAAAGGAAGAAATAAAAAACTTGTCGTCTGTAATTAGTGGTGGAGAAAATGATGATGAAAGTAATTTGGGAGTGGAGGTCACCGCTTAAGGCGACTGGGGATGGAGGTCCCGACGTTTCCTCCTGCTGCGGAAGGACAATGAGCTTTAAAGACTGATAAAAGCACCAAAATCACATAAGTACTTATCGAACACAATTATTTCAGAGAAGTGTAATTATAAAGGTCAAAGCTTTCGGTGTATTATTACGAGCTATTGTAGCATGTGCCGATGTCTTTTAAGAGAAGCTACGGCTTTATGAGGTTGTCGGTGTAATGTAGGACAATCAGATAAAATGGCATAAATCGATACGTTGTTTCTCGATATTTTCAAGAGTTAGGAGGGTTTTAAGAGGAAATTTTATGTTCTGTAGAAAAGTTAATTTGGTTACGGTTCGTACATTGTATTTACAAGGTAAGCTTTGCGGATTCAAAACATAAAATTTAGCTTTATCTTGTTGGTTAATGTGATAAATTGCTGAACAAAAATTTATAAATTACGGTGCTCACGTAGTTTGTACTTATTGTTAGTTTTATGTTTATAGTTATTTGTGCAACGCATTCTAAGTAGAGTTTTATCGTGTTGGGAACTAAATTACATAGAGATCAGTGTGGTAACTATAAGTGTGTTTAGATTTTCTGGAAGTTTGGGAAAACGGGAGTAAAACGAAATCATGATACATTTATCTTTTGTTCTGCTGTTGTTTAATTTACGAACGTAATTCTATTTGTACTGTATTTATTATATATATTTTCTACTACTCAGTATTCAATCAAAGTTAATACTTGGGAAGATTTATACTTTACGTTTTATTTAATTTTGTTTTTGTTTAAAGCAACTAAAACTACTCATAAAACCCGCCCTAAAACTCGAGTGTTCTCAATTCTGCATTCTTTATTTACAATACTATCTACTTCCAGACAGCGGCAACGGGGTGTTTCAATGATTCGTAAAAATAGTGTCTTTGACTAAATTTCATTCCATCCCCTCGTTAAATGAAACTCGCGACTGTAAATTAAGATGCACATTTCGCTAGGACGGTGGTGATTGCAAGAAGTTGTCAGATTTATTAAGTTTAGATTTGAGAAAAGCATTTACTGCTTGCATAGCTTCTAAAATATGAATAGTTTACGGAAGCTCTTGCTTGTGGCGGGTGAAATTGAGCGCGTAATTTTACTTAGAGATGAGTTTCTTTCCTGCTGCTGCGCTGTGTAAAAAAGATTCTTGATGCGCTTTCATATACGGCGGTAATGCCGTATTGTGAATGGCAGACGTGGGGGCGGTGTCTCTTTTAATAAACCCTTTTGAGGTGGTGCATTAGATTTAAATTGGTTTTATTATCAGTGTTTAATTATGCTAGACTGAATAATTAGTTAAACCGCAATAAAAGAAAATGCAGGCGGTGTGCGTGATAAATATTCTGTACTAACAACGTCACCACACTCTGTCAACAGCGGCCGATGTCACCACTATCGTGACGTTCCAGCGTTTATGGTAAATCTCTAACAAAACATGTTGACTGATTGGAATAATTAATTGTTGTTTTTACACCTCCGATGCAACGAAATTTGTATTTCCTAAAAGTAGCTTTGATTTGTTAATAGTTTTTTCTCTAAATTGTGTCAGTTCTGGGTCCAAATTTGTTATCATTTCCGGTGTTATTCCATTTTTCCCGGGAATTCAACTCGACTCTCAGCCCCCCTAAATGTTGGAAATTTTAACTTTTCGGGCGTGTATCCGGTCGTGCTCGAGTTGTGCTGGATTGTGCCGGTTAAACAAAAAAAATCCGATCACGCAAAATAATTTTATCGGAGTTACAAGTGCGGGGGGCCAGCTCGACTCTCAGTCCCCCCTAAATGTTGGAAATTTTTGCTTTTCGGGCGTGTATCCGGTCGTGCTCGGGTTGTGCTGTTAAACAATAAAAGATTTTAAACACAAAATAATTTTATCAGGGTTGGAAATATGGGCGGACAGATGGATGCTATTACTGTATACATTTGTTTTGTTGCTTCTCCTCAATATTCTAATTAATTTGCTAATGTAAATTGAGCTAGAGGTATATTAATAAAAAAAATCTTTAATATGGTACACTCTATGCATATGTAGTGTCTTTAAAATTTCGTAACAAAATGTTTTGTTAACGAGTTTTTAGACAGTTAGATCAGTAATTCAAGGAAAGAAATATTTTGCAGTAACAATTAACAATGTTTTTCCTGAGCAAAAATTATATGTCGCTACAGCGCCAACTTACTTTTTTGTTATTGGAGCATAATATTATTCTTGTAGTAGTATATATATATATATATATTTAATACCTTTACATCTCTTTTATATCTCCAATAAAAGCTGCGAACAGGCTGGGGCTTAGTGGGCAACCTTGTCTTACTCCCTTATAAGTTTTGAAACATTCACTCACCCTTCCATCCTCTCTCACTCTACTTATCGTCTCTTCATATATCTCTTCTATTTTTGTTACCAGATGCTCATTTATCCCTCTCTTTCTCAAGCATTCCGACAGTAAATCTCTTTCCACATTATCAAAAGCCGCCTTCAGGTCCACAGAGAATGCATATATCTTGCCACCCCTCTTTCTTATCTCATTTCCTGCTATGTGATTCAAGATATATACATTATCCATGGTCCCTCTACCTCTCCTAAATCCCGCCTGCCCATCTGGTAACACCCCCCGCTCATTCATTTCCTTCATCAGTCTCTCTTCCACAATCATCGCGTATACCTTATATGCCGTATTTAGGATAGTGATCCCCTTATAATTATTGACTTTATCCTTTTCCCCTTTCTTATATATGGGGCAAATTATCCCCTCCTTCCACTCCTTGGGGAATCCCTCTCCCTTCCACACTCCGTTCATTATCTCTAACAACCTGTCAACTTCCCTTTCAGTTCCATATATCCACGCTTCATTCTGTATACCGTCTCTCCCCGGTGGCTTTTTTCTTTTCAGTTTTCTTAGTTGTTGCTCTAGTTCTTCTGTTCTATTTCTTCCACTCTCTGTTGTCTCTTTTCCTTTTCTTTTCTGTTTTCATCACCCCCCAGCAGCTCACTGAAGTATTTTCTCCATTCCTCCATAGTAGTTCTATCACTCACTCTCTCTCTCTTTCTTTCTTTCCCTATTTATATATTTTCATACCTCTTCTTCCGTCTTTATACCCTTCATCTTTCGCTCTTCTTCGATCCGTTTCTTTTGCTTCTTGTCTTTGCATACTAAATTATACCTCTTGCGTGCTCTCTTGTACTCCCTGCATTCTTTATCCCACCACTCGTTCTTCCACAGCCCCATCTTCTCTCTTATCTCTATCTCTTGTGACTTCGATTTAATTGCATTATCTGAAATTTGGCTTTGTGAAGGCATTAATAACAGTGAGCTATTTTCTAGTGATTTTATGATATTCAGGAAAGACAGAAATCTTCAGGCAGTCAACACTTCTAGAGGTGGTGGTGTGCTACTTGCTATTAGTAATAAATTTTCAGGTACTCAATTAAACCTGGATGTGTTGGCTGACTCTCTCCCAAATAGTGATGTTGTTGGTGCAAAATTAACTATTTTGAATGTTAACTTTTATATATTTGTATTATATATTCCTCCATTCACACCAGTCAATGAATACGTGCTCTTCTTTGAACTTCTTAATGCAGTCGATGAGATTCATAACGACCAGGTACTCGTTTTAGGTGACTTTAATGTTCCTAACTTTTGTCTTAACATAAGGAATAACTATTGTACACACTTGAATCACTTCGCAGATTTTCACAACTTTCTTCAGTTCAACACAGGAAATACGAGATTCCCAGGATTAATGAAATACAAGAATGTTGAAATTGATTCCCCCGATGATATTGTTGAGGCTTTTGGAGAATATTATAACAGTGTTTATGTAATATCCTCTCCTGATTTGCCAAACCCTAACTCTTCTAATTCTAACTCCTCAAATTATATACATGTTCATAACATCTCTGAAGATGAAATATTGATATCTCTAAAAAATTGCAAGAACTCCTTCACAATGGGTACTGATGGAATACCTAGTTTCTTATTAAAAGATTGTTCATGCATTTTTGTCAAACCCTTATACTACATATTCAATCTCATTATAGAAAGTTCCATGTTCCCTGATATATGGAAAAAGGCTATTATCTGTCCGGTATTTAAAAAGGGTGACGTTACGGATGTTACAAACTATAGACCCATTTCTTTACTATGCAACTTTGCGAAGGTTTTTGAATCAATTATATACAAACGTATTTATTCTTCTGTTAAACCGTATATCTCTGAACTTCAGCATGGTTTCATGGAGAAGCGCTCTACTGTTACTAACCTAGTGTGCTTTACTCAGTTTGTCTCTGAGGCCCTTGATCAGCAAAAACAAGTGGACACTATTTACTTGGACTTCCAAAAGGCGTTTGATCAAATAGACCATGCTATCTTGCTGCAGAAACTTCAGGTTTTTGGTTTTTCTAACTCTTTACTGACTTTATTTCAATCTTATTTGTCTAACAGAGAGCAGTATGTGAAATATCGAAATGTAGTTTCCACCGTTATCAACCCCACTTCCGGAGTACCACAAGGCTCCATTTTAGGTCCCTTGTTATTCTTACTTTTTATAAATGATATTACTGACGTTGCATCATGCAGGAAATTGTTATTTGCTGATGATTTTAAATTATTTTCCGTTATTAATTCTGTCGATGACTGTGTATCCCTTCAAACTGACTTAGATTCTATTACTTATTGGTGTTCCAAAAATCATCTCTATCTAAACATCTCTAAATGTTCCATTGTGTCCTACTCAAGAAAAGTGTACAACATCATATACCAGTACCAGATAGACAATACTCTCATATCTCGCACTGATTCAATTCGTGATCTTGGAGTACAATTTGATTCAAAGTTTACATTTCATTTACAAGTGCCTAGACTTAATGCACGACAAACTAATTATTTATTTATCTATTTATTTATTTAAGTTAGGGATAGTATGGAATGTATGATTTTTTAGTATTAACTTATATGTTATAGTAACAGTTATTGCCTGATTTATATTCATTTATGTAATTTACTTGGTTTATTTGCATTTTCATGTTTTTGTGTTTATTATATTTCCTGTAATTGGGTGTAAACCTGTTGGAAATAAATATTATTATTATTATCTCTTTTTTTTCTGTTGAGTTTCTTATGTTATCGCTCAGTTCCTTCACCTTTTCGTTTATTTCTGTTTCTTCGTATTTTGCCTCCCTAAGTCTTGCTCTATAATTTTCTTTTCCTTCTTCCGTTCAAATATTCTTCACAATTTTTCTTCTAAACTCATTCACACTTCCTCTATCTTTCTCTCTTCTTTTTGTCTTCACTTCTAAAGGCATATGGTCCGACTCCATTCTTTCTCCCACCTTGAATTTCTCTATTTCATCCCATGCTTCTTCATTTACCATAACATAGGCGATAACTGTCTCCCCTCTTGATCCAATATACGTGTACTCCCCTTTCTCATCTCCTGTGCAGTTCCTATTAAGTATGTCCCACCCTCTTTCTTCTACTAAGCTGATCAGTACTCTCCCTTCTGCGTTTTCTGTTCCATCTTTTGTTGATCTTCCTTCTATTGTTTCTGGTTCCTCTTCTATCCGTCTTCCTTTTCCCCCTATTCTTGCATTAAAATCCCCCCCCAATCACCAAAGTTCCTTCTTCTGGCTCTTTTACTCGCTCTTCTATTATTCTCTTCGTTTCCTTCATACTTCTGCTGTACACTGTTACAATTCTCCATTTTCTCTGTTTACTTTTCGCCGTTATTTCCATAATCCCTCTTTCTTCTTTTGCTTCTTCCAGTCCCTCTTTCACCCCCATTATTATCCCACCTTTAGCTCTCCCTTTCTTGCTTTTCCTCTCTGCATATTGACATTTCCACTGAAACTTTTTCGGCATTCTCTTTTCAAATTTTTCCCACCTCTTTTCTTCCACCCACGTTTCTACCATTCCCACTACGTCAAATTCTCTCAAATACTCCCAAAATTCATTCTCTTTGTTTTTTATTCCTGCTACGTTCCAGAATACTATTCTTATTTGCGCCTTTTCTAATTTATTCCTCTCCGTATTCGTTTTCCCTTTTCTGCCCTGTCGTCTTTTTCTTGTGCTCTTATTAAAAAATTTTCTGTTTCAAACTCCCCCTTTTCTTCGTCCCACCTAAGCCCTTTTCCCTCTATCCATATCTCCCTCTGGTAACATTAATGTTTTCTTTGACACCTTAAATTTAGTGTGTAATAATGCAGGATATGAAAACAAAAGAAAAATTATTATTTGTGGTGATTTTAATATACATTTTCATTCTAATGATGTTCACAGTACAAAAATTTGTGATCTTCTTAAATCTTTTAACCTGTATCCACTAGTCAAATTTCCAACTAGACAAGACGCAATTTTAGATAATGTTTTTACCAATATTGAACAAGACTGTATTACTGCTAAACCTTGTGACCTTCATATCTCAGATCATGTAGGGATACTATTGGAATTAATTGATACATGCGGTATAAATGTTAAAGAAAAGAAAATTGTTAGACCTATAACTGTCCATGGCAAGTATCTTTTTTTCAATCTTATAGGAGGCATAAAATGGGATTTCATAGATTTTGGCTTTGATATTAATAGCAAATTTAATATGTTTTTGGACACAATTTTGTATTATTTTTACTTAGCTTTTCCTGAAAAAGAAGTTGTTATAAAAAGTTCTAGAGCTCCATGCAAACAATGGTTCACTCCAGCCCTTGAAAAAATGAGAAATACCCTAATGTTAATATCAGATGCATACAAATTGCATAGAACTCTAGATAATAAAAAAATGTTAAGTACTTTTAAACGTGAATATGATAATGCAATTCAAAATGCTAAAAGAACAGCTAATGAGGAATATATCAAAAGAAGTAACAACTCTTCCAAAGCAATGTGGAATCTGATTAATTTTCATAAACCTGATACTAAAAAACAAAAAGTTCCTAATATAGCCCCCAATGGTTTTAATGGTTTCTTTAACGTAGCCGCTGTGAACATTCTAAATAAATTACCTCCTCCCCAAAATGACCCAATAAAAATAATGAAAAATGTAACAAATAGTGATATCTATTTTAACTTTGAACAGGTCTCTCCTGTTCAAGTCAGAGAAGCCTTTGCTTCTATTAAAAGTTCTAATACATGTGACATATATGGACTAAGCACTATCCTCATAAAATCAGTCATGGAAATTATTTAATTATTGTATCTATCACCATGTTTTTTCCAAATGAATGAAACATGCTAAAATTATTCCAATTTTTAAAAAAAGGGATGAAAATGATGTCAACAATTATCGTCCCATCTCCCTACTGCCTGTCTTTTCAAAAATATTTGAAAAACTCATTATGAATCAAATATTTAAATACTTACAAACTAGCCAAATATTATCACCCAAACAATTTGGTTTTCGAAAAGGCATGTCCACGGTGGATGCAGTGCTTTCTTTTGTAAATAAAGTAGTGGAAGGTTTTGAACAAAGAAGAATGTATCTAACATCTTTTCTCGACCTCAGTAAAGCGTTTGACTGCGTGTCACATGACATTTTAATCAGAAAACTGCTTTTTTACAATTTTCACCCATCCAGTACGCGGCTATTATGGCCGTTTGCACCGTATTTGGTTAAGCACGCCTTATTTTAAGAAAGACTTAAAATTAAGTCTAACTTAAGTCAGCCTTTCTTTGCACCGCAGATGTTTTACGTCTTCCTAACCTAAGCATTACTTAAGTCCCTCTCAATTTGGCAACACAGCAGAATTCTAGTAATATTACCAGATATTGGTACGAACCTAGTTACAAACTAGATGAGCTAAGCCATTGACAGTCATGAAAATGTAGGTTACAATTTTAAACTTTTATATATAAGGTGTTCATTTAAAAAAGTCATCAAGTTGCTTGTGATTTTTTGAGTGACGAAGACGAATTGAAAAACGCATGTGATTTTTTCTTTCATCTACAAGTTGAGAGTCTGCAACCAGCAATACATACTACATTATTAATTTGGCAACAGACGTACGTTAAAATGTTATGTCAAATTCATAGACGACTTGATGACTTTTTTAAATGAACACATAATACCTACTATATTTATATTTATAATAAAATACAACAGGAATCAAGCACAAGTCAGTAGAGACCAACTTACACTCCAGGCCAACTGCAGACGCCTGTAAATTCGGCACTTGTAAGTTTTAAGTGAAATGATCAATAGTTTAATTTTATAACAAACACAGTTTATTTTAATAATAAAAATAATTGTAGAAGACAAGTCGCAGAAGAGCAACACCAGTGGTAAAGGCACTGACGTCGTCTGATGTGGCCGAAAAATATAATAGACTGTTGGACAAAAGAAAGGCTGTCCATAGCCGAATTAACAGAACAGCAGTTGAGAAGAACTTTGGCGTTCGAAGATGAAAAAAATGAAATACATACATATATACAATTAAAAATTTTACAATTAGATTACGAAATAAAAAAGAAAAATTGAAGAAGATAAAAACTTCTAATTAATTTAATCTTGTTTTTTTTTTATTATAAATTATAATGAATTAGCAATTTATTTGTCCCATCTGAATTGGTTCTTCCAACGCATTCTGATCAATGCCTTCAGCAGGGGGTGCTTCATCTTCGTTACTTAATATTGCGAAATTGTATAAAACTCCTGCAGAAACAATGACACTCAAATCTGCTGAAAATCTGCTATGGTTTGCAGATGTCCATTCGTGGCAAAAAAACCGTAAACATATTAATATGTAATTGATTAATAGAAAACACACAAATCATCCTCCTCCAACAAATCGTCGTTGTAGATTTCCTGGTAGTTAGCCATCGAATTATAATAATTTTAATAAAAACAACACGTGGAGCAATAGTCACCAAACACTAACCAAAATCCAAGTAACCTAACCCAAAAGATTATTTTGATTTGAGGAAAATCTTTATGCGCATGTGTGGACTGTTGTCTATCTTTTAAGTTACGGATATTCGGGGGCTTAAAGTTAAGTCTTTCTTAGCTGTATTTAAGACACGATTTTGAGCGGTGCAAACGAAAAGCACCACTTAAGTCTGACCTCATACTTAAGCATTGCTTAGTGCATGCGGTGCAAACGGGCATTGTGTCATATCTCTCTGACCGGTTTCAGAGAGTTGCATTAGGGGGCCTTGAGTCGGACGATCTCTGTGTTACTCATGGAGTACCGCAGGGATCAATCCTCGGTCCTATTTTGTTTTTATGTTATATCAACGATCTGCCGGAGTCTCTTTGTGAAGCTGACCTAACACTCTATGCAGACGATACTATTGTGGGTTTAGCAGGGTTTTCTAGTGCAGCACTCTTGGCGAAAAGTACTGCAACCTTGACAGTAGTCGAAAGTTGGTTCCAGAGTAACAAACTAAGTTTAAATTCGGGAAAAACAGTAACCATGCTGTTTACGTTGAAAAAAGTGGATACAACAAATGAAGATTTGGCTAATTCAACTAAATATCTGGGTATTCACATTGATTCCGAATTAACTTGGAAAAGACATGGTGATATAGTTGCAAATAAGCTCTCAAAAAATATATTTCTGCTTCGTAACTTGGCGAATTGTCTGCCTAGTAGGGCTTTAAAAGCAGTATATCATAGTATAATACAATGTCATTTGCGTTATGGAATACTGGTTTGGAGGCATAGTTCGTCTATGCAAAGACTCTTCAGGTTACAAAGAAGAGCCATTAGAATTGTTGCTGGCTTGAGTTATAAAGATGATTGTCGGGCCGCTTTCTCTTCACAAGAAATTTTAACTTTGCCTTCATTATTTATATATCTGTGCCTACAAAATATATTTAACAATCTAGACCAGCACCCCAAATTAAATTCTTTCCATGAGTACTACACTAGATCTGATCAATTGAGCTTTAGAAGTTACAGACTGACAAAATCACGTATGGGTAATAATTACTTTTCTATTAAAATGTTCAATAAGCTCTCTTCTCTCATCACATCCCATCCACCAAAGAAATCTTTAAAAATCATAAAAACATTTTTAATTAAAAAAGCTTTTTATAACATAGATGAATTTTTTGTTGATAGTTTAGATGACTTATGCTGCTTCTTTTAGCATTCCTGCAGTAATTTTATAAGAATGTTCTTTATTTGACGTGTGTAAGAGTACCTACCTGCATTCCTAACACAAATAAATTATTATTATTATTTTTATAACCCACTTTCACACGCTGTCCTTTTTGCCGCTCTTCTTTGGCTATCGCTCTTAATTCCTTGTGTATATCTCTTTCCTTCTTTGTCAGATTATCTTCTATGTATACTCTCTTTCCTTTTTTTTTCTCTTAGTTTTCTTTTATTTTTCATAACTTTCCTCTTTTCCCCCCAGCTCCCAAGTTCCGCCACAATCATTATTCCTCCATTTATTTTATACATCTCTCTCACAGTCACTTCTACCTCTAATTCCACCTTCATCCATTTTTCCAATTTCTTCTCGCTCTTGCATTCGTCTTCGTCCAATCCCGTTACTACTATATTCTTTTCTCTTTCCCATTTTTCTTCCTTTTCACGCATCATAATTTTCAACTGTTCCAGTTCCCGGCTCATCTTCCGATTCTCTTCCTTTATCTCCCCTACATCCTTCATAATTTTTTTCAGCATCTCTTTCATTTCCTCCTCCATTGCCTTTTTAACCGGTGATCTTTCTAACTTCTTACTTTTCCTAAATGGGTTAATCCTCTCTTCCGACTCTCGTCCTTCTTCTCTTTTTCTTTTGTAATCGTCTTCTCTATCGCTCTCACTACCACTTTTTTTCATTCTATGTCTTTTTCACTTTTTCACGCTTTTTTATCCGCTTATCTTCTCGACCGCCGCAAAATACGTCCGCTCGGCTCATCGGAATGAATATGAATATTATTCTTGTTTGGTTTTCGTTCCCATAACAAAATATTTTAGTTCATAAAACATGTTCGCTTTACTTCTACTAACAGATTGAATGTGTGGGAAGCAAATAAGTGGTATGTAACAAAGTATCTGTAACAAAGAGTATAATATGTTATAACGACCAATAAATTCTTATCCATACAATCAATTTTTTGTTGTACGGAAATGTTTTATTAGTTTCCTATAGGAAAACTAAAATGTTACAGTAACAAAAAGTTACTGTTGTACACACTACCTTCAACTGTCTGTTTTGCAAGTTTTATTATTGATGTTATAAATGGTTTCCAAATTTTTAAAAATCATGTAACCTTTTCAAAACGGCAAATTTAATAATCTCTTAACTACATCATAATTTAAACATTGTTTAAAGTAAGAACCCCACTGTAATTCATCAATTAGTCTCTTGTAAAATTTGGGCTGAAAATGGGAGTAGTTTTCTCCCCAAACATGTACCTCTTGGTAATTTACGTTTATTAAAGTTTGTGGAGTTTGAATAGAATATATTTAGACTTTAAAATTTATAAATTTCATTCATCGACGTTCTAAATTGCTCTACAAGTACGACAGCATGTTTTCTATTGCTGTGAAAGTACTGTTAGATCGTTGAGTGACAACGGTTAGATTCGTCCCGTTTTAAGCGGCCAGACTTTCCGCCCAACTTACAGAAGAAACTTATAACTAAATTTAGAACTATAAAATGCATTTACAATATAAAACTACAATAAAAACACTAATATTAATTTAGGTAAAAACCGCCTCAAATGAGCCCCCGTAATACCAGCGTATAATATTGATTGTAATATTTAAAAAATATATTTATTGAATATCGTACGAAGGTGCAGTGTTGAGGTATAAAAAAGGAAAGTATTCCAAAATTTAATGTTTTATTAATATACCTCCAGTTCAATTTACATTAGCAAATTAATTAGAATATTGAGGAGAAGCAACAAAACAAATGTATACACTAATAGCATCCAGAAAGTCGAGCTGTCCGCCCACACTTCCAACCCCGATAAAATTATTTTGTGTTTAAATTTTTTTATTGTTTAACCGGTACAATGCAGCATAACCCGACCACGACCCGGATACAGGCCCGAAAAGTTAAAATTTCCAACATTTTGGGGGGGTTGAGAGTTGAGCTGGCCCCCTGCACTTGTAACCCCGATAAATTAATTTTGCGTGATCCGATTTTTTTTGTTTAACCGGCACAATGCAGCACAATGTTTTTTTCCTTTCTACTGAGCCACTGTTTCTTTTAGCTTACTTCCTCTTTCGTTTCTATCTTTACTCCTTGTTCTACCACTATATGTCCTTTGATTCGGACCATTCTTGGTAAGTTTTTCTATTTTAATTTTCTTTTCTTGATTCCCTTTTTTTAGTTTCTCAACTGTTTTACGGTACTCTCTTTCTTTTCTTATGGTTTTTTACCACTTCCGCATTATTTAATATTAAAGTTTTCATTAAGTCTTTAAGTTCCTCGATGTCACTATCTGGCCTTCTCTTAGTCGGTGTTCTTTTTGTTAACTTGTTCACTGTAAAGCACTTTCCATTCTTATCTTTCCCTCTTCGTTTAAGAAACAGTCGCTTTTCATGTCGGAATATTTATATTTACTCACTTGAAACAATCTCTATCGACTACGCCGCTACTTATCAGCCTGGGCGTTATCAGCGTCGCACCCTTTGACTCCAACGACTACCCTGTTCACTCCAACTTTACTCTAATTTTATTTCACTCTTTCTATGAATTATGTTATTACGAATCACCTATTTGTTAAAATGATGATTATTGCACAGCTCGGTTCGACGTTTTTATGGGATAGGCCGCTAGCAGGTCTCGGCTCGTTCAACTCAACACAAAAAGCAGAGTACACAGATATAACATATTATATAGTGTTACGTACCAAAATTTACGTACGTCGCAGAATTGGTTTAGATAATTCAAATACTGATCACGACAAGATGACAATACGATTAGCTTTATGTTACACGAATAGATACTTAATATTCTTGCGATGGGCGAATAGACAAACAGAGAAAAAAAAACAGAATGTAAAGAATTAAATGACGCAAGATGGCTTATCTGATCTTGAGAACGTGGATTGGTGCGATAGGGTGTCTTCCAGGGTGAGACGATAACAAACGATTTTCCAGACCCTGGTACGAATGTTCTCGAAGGAACTAAGGGATTCCTAACAAGCACCTACGATGTAGACCAAATCCAGATTCTTTTGGTTGCTGACAATTTTAATGTCCACCCCAAGCCAGCATCCTAAGATGATGAGAATCCCCTTAAGCAACCCCATCAAAAATTAAAAGGCCCTTACCTCCAATCAGGGATGTTGATTTTCCCGACGAAACAAAACGTGGTCTAAAACCACAAACGAGCGACAACTATTCAGTGGTTATTTTAATCTCCGAAGGAAAGTGACTTATTTTTCGTAAACTGGCTTGATCCCTTTCGGATAAATTTATAAATTTATGTCACCACGTTTACTTAACCACACGAATCAGGATGTCTTTTTTTAGCCGGAAACAACCTTGTTAAAAAATTCCCACCACACCGAAACGCTACGGCGCAAGCCTGGTATGGTGGCCTGACGGTGTTGACAGGTGAGGTTATGGACGATGTAAACAAGAGAATTTGTTCAAGACTTACAGTCAGAACACAAAGAAAATATGAAGGGCAGGTACCACCAGGTCGCACCAGATTCCATTGGTTTAGTTCCTTGCAGTGATAAAAGTATCGAGCGAAGTATCGAATAACTTTCAGGAACGAACGAATCCAAGCAAGAAAATACCGGCAGGACTAAGAATGACGAAGAAGGACGATGGGCATTGTGAGCAACATTCCGTAATGTCGCCCACAATTACGTCTACAGTACAAATATTCTGAGCGAGACACGTGTGAAGTTCATGAAGAAAACAGCGGCTTCAAATTCAAGGTGCGGTATGCCCAATACACACATCTCCTTGGTGGTAAAGTGCTCTAGGATGCCCCAACCGAGCAATCCCTTCATGACGAAGTGTTTCATACCCAAAACAACTAACCCAACAACAAAAAAAGTAAAGAAATAGTGGAGTATATAATAATAGTATAACAATTATACAGAATATAAAATTATCTTCACAGTAGTAAGAACACAAAACGAAAAATCCTTGCAATTTTTGCGGGTATTGGTCTGAAGTCCTTTACTAAAATCATTCAACGATTATCAACATCAAAAAATAGAAAGTTGCAAATTTGAGGAGAGAAGTGAACATATGGGAACTATTATTCGCAGACGAGTTAGAAGAAACGCAGGCATATCTGCAATATAACCTGAATCTAGTAAACAGAAAACTGAAAAGGACAAACATGAAAATATAAGTAAACAAAGAAAATTGCTCTTGAAAGAGCACACCAAATTGAACAGGAAGGGAAACCGGTAGAATACACTTTCAAATACTACAGTTGCCAGGTTGGGACAAGTGTTTATTTGGAGTAAGAATACGGTTTTAGCTAAAGGTAAACTCCCTATGCGAGTGAAAAGTGAAGTGATTATTAACATATTAGTGTGAAACGTGGAAAGAAACAAAAGTGTACGCCAAAAATAGCGTAACTAAGTTACCGAAATTCTTCCGCATACCAAATACGCTGAAATTAACATCTTTAACTCGTCGAAAGAAATACTTTCTAGTATCGCAGCGGAATGATTCTTTTAGTTCCGTAATCAGAGAATTAGCGCGCTGCGAATGAAACTATTCCGGAGTCGCTACGAGCATCCCCAGCCGCCGCCCTTGTCACGTCGGCCCACGCCCTTGCATCGAACCAGAAATCCGTCCAAAATAAATACTGGGTATCGTTCGCGATTCCGATTCGAGCGGACGTGTTTTGCGGCGCTCGAGAAGATAAGCGGATAAAAAAGCGTGAAAAAGTGAAAAAGAAATAGAATGAAAAAAGTGGTGGTGAGAGCGAGAGAGAAGAAGATTACAAAAGAAAAAGAGAAGAAGGACGAGAGTCGGAAGAGAGGATTAACCCCTTTAGGAAAAGTAAGAAGTTAGAAAGATAACCGGTTAAAAAGGCAACGGATGAGGAAATGAAAAAGATGCTGAAAAAAAATATGGAGGATGTAGGGGAGATAAAGGAAAAGAATTGGAAGATGAGCCAAGAACTGGAACAGTTGAAAATTATGATGTCCGAAAAGGAAGAAAAATTGGAAAGAGAAAAGATGTAACTAACAGAAAAAAAGAAAAAATTGTAGGAGAAAATGGAAGAGCAGGAAAAAAGAGTGAGAAAAAAAAAATTGTAGTAACGGGATTCGACGAAGAGGAATGCGAGAGCGAGAAGAAACTGGAAAAATGGATGAAGGTGGAATTAGAGGTAGAAGTGACTGTGAGAGAGATGTATAAAATAAATGGAGGAAAAATGATTGTGGCGCAACTTGGGAGCTGGGGGGAAAAGAGGAAAGTTATGGAAAAAAAAGAAAACTAAGAGAATAAAAAGGAAAGAGAGTATACATAGAAGATGATCTGACAAAGAAGGAAAGAGATGTACAGAAGGAATTAAGAGCGATAGCCAAAGTAGAGCGACAAAAAGGACAGCGTGTGAAAGTAGGTTATAAAAAGATATGGATAGAGAGAAAAGGGCTTAGGTGGGACAAAGAAAAGGGGGAGTTAGATACAGAAATTTTTTGAATAAGAGCACAAGAAAAAGACGACAGGGCAGAAAAGGGAAAACAAATACGGAGAAGAGTAAAGGAGAAAAGTAGCAAATAAGAATAGTATTCTGGAACGTAGCGGGAATAAAAAACAAAGAGAATGAATTTTGGGAGTATTTGAGAGAATTTGACGTAGTGGGAATGGTAGAAACGTGGGTGGAAGAAAAGGGGTGGGAAAAATTGGAAAAGAGAATGCCGAAAGAATGTCAATATGCAGAGAGGGAAAGCAAGAAAGGCAGAGCTAAAGGTGGGATAATAATGGGGGTGAAGGAGGGAGGGACTGGAAGGAGAAAATGGAACTGAAGCAAAAGTAGAAAGAGGGATTATGGAAAGAACGGTAAAAAGTAAACAGAGAAAATGGAGAACTGTAACAGTGTATAGCAGAAGTATGAAGGAAACGAAGAGAATAATAGAAGAGAGAGTAAAAGAGCAAGAAGAAGGAACTTTGGGGATTGGGGGGGATTTTAATGCAAGAATTGGGGGAAAAGGAAGATGGATAGAAGAGGAACAAGAAACAATTGAAAGAAGATTAACAAAAGATGGAACAGAAAACGCAGAAAGGAGAGGGCTGATCAGCTTAGTAGAAGAAAGAGGGTGGGACATACTTAATGGGAACTGCACAGGAGATGAGAAAGGGAAGTACACGTATATTGGATTCAAGAGGGGAGACAGTTATTGATTATGTTATGGTAAATGGAGAAGCATGGGATGAAATAGAGAAATTCAAGGTGGGAGAAAGAATGGAGTCGGACCATATGCCTTTAGAAGTGAAGACAAAAGGAAGAGAGAAAGATAGAGGAAGTGTGAATGAGTTTAGAAGAAAAATTGTGAATAATATTTGGACGGAAGAAGGAAAAGAAAATTATAGAGCAAGACGAAGAAACAGAAATAGACGAAAAGGTGAGTGAGCGATAACATAAGAAACGCTACAGAAAAAAAAAAGAGATAGAGATAAGAGAGAAGATGGGACTGTGGAAGAACGAGTGGTGGGATAAAGAATGCAAGGAAAGGAAGCAGGAAGCAAGAAGGAAAATAAGAAATTGGAAAAAAGAAAAAGCAACCAAGAAAGAGTACATGAGGGCACGCAAGAGGTATAATTTAGTATGCAAAGAGAAGAAGCAAAAGAAACGGATGGAAGAAGAGCTAAAGATGAATGGTATAAAGACGGAAGAAGAGATATGGAGATACATAAATAAGGAAAGAAAGAAAAAGAGAAAGAGAGTGAGTAATGGAATTGCTATGGAATAATGGAGAGAGTACTTCAGTGAGCTGCTGGGGGGTGAGGTAAACAGACAAGAGAAGGAAAAGAGACAACAAAGAGTGGAAAAAATAGAAGATATAACAAGAGAAAAACTAGAGCAACAACTAAGAAAACTGAAAAGAAAAAAGACACCGGGGAGGGATGGTATAAAAAATGAAGCGTGGATATATGGAACGGAAAGGGAAGTTGACAGGTTCTTAGAGATAATGAATGGAGTGTGGAAGGGAGAGGGATTCCCCCAGGAGTGGAAGGAGGGGATAATATGCCCCATATATAAGAAAGGAGAAAAGGATCCAGTCAGTAATTATAGGGGGATCACTCTCCTAAATACAGCATATAGAGAGGCTGATGAAGGAAATGAATGAGAGGGGTGTGTTACCAGAGGGACAGGCGGGATTTAAGAAAGGTAGAAGGACCATGGATAATGTATATATCTTGAATCACATAACAGGAAATGAGATAAGAAAGAGGGGTGACAAGATATATGCATTCTTTGTGAACCTAAAGGCGGCTTTTGATAATGTGGAAAGAGATTTACTGTGGGAATCCTTGAGAAAGAGAAGGATAAATGAGCATCTGGTAACAAAACTAAAAGAGATATCTGAAGAGACGATAAGTAGAGTGAGAGTGGATGGAAGGGTGACTGAATGTTTCAAAACTTATAAGGGAGTAAGACAAGGTTGCCCACTAAGCCCCAGCCTGTTTGCAGCTTTTATTGGGGATATAGAGGAGATGTTCAGGAATGGGCAGGCAGGGGGGGTTGTGGTGGGAAAAGAAAAAGTGTGGTCTTTAGCATATGCGGATGATTTGGTGGTGCTAGCGAGAGAGGAAAAAGTTATGAAAGAAATGATAGGAAACATGGAGAAAAATATGAGGAGGAAAAAGTTGACGGTGAATGTGGAGAAATCCAAGATGATGGCGTTCAGAAAAGGGGGTGGTAGGAGAAAAGTAAATGAGTGGAGATGGGAGAAAGAGAAAATTGAAGAAGTGAAAGAATTTAAGTATTTAGGTTATGTGATGAATGAAAGAAACACAGCAACAGCAGATGTGAGAGAGTTGGTGAAAAAAGCAAATAAGATAATAGGAGCTCTATGGGGAATAGGAGAGAGAAAATTTGGACATGATTTTAGAAGGAGAGTAATGCTGATGATGTATGGAGCGGAAAAATGGGTATGGAGAGAGTAAGAAGGATTGGAAGGGGTGCAAGGAAAATATATGAAATGGGTGCTAGGGGTAGAGAGAGAGACACTGGGGTATATAGTGATGGAGGAAACAAAGAGAGATGGAATAAGAATAGAAGCAGGAAAAAGAGCAATAAGATGTGAGGAGAGAGTGATAGAGAGAGAAGAGTGCAGAATTTTGCAAGAGTGTCTGAAAGAAAAAAGGAAAGAAATAGGAAAGGGGATATGGAAAGAGAGGGAGGCATTTTTCGAAAGAAACGGGTATGCAGGCGCGGAGATAGAGAGAATGCGAGAGAGAGGCAGAGTAATGACAGATGAATTAGTGCAGAGAGATAGAGATGTGCAAGTGCAGGAAAGAAGAACGAGAATTAGGGAGTCTAGGTGCAATGGGAAGTATAAAAAAATAATAACGGAAGAAATGAAAAGTACCTAGGAAGAGAGAGTAGAAAAGAGAGGGTGATAATAGCAAGATTTAGATGTGGAAATGAGGAGAGAGAGAATAAATATTGTAGTGAGGCTAATAATAGAGTATGCAGGATGTGTGGAGAAAAAAAGGAGACGATAGAGCATTTGTTGAAGGAATGCGTAGAATTGAGAGGGAGAGATGAGAGTAGAGAAGAAATTTTGAATGAGGACGGAAGAGGGATCGAATGGATGAGGAAGGTTGAGTGGAGAAGAGGGACAATAAGTGGGAAGGGATAAAAGCTGCTAGTTATTGTGTTGAATTATTGATTTATTTAGTTTTATTTATTATATTATATTTTATTTTATTTGAGTTATGGGAAATGTATCGGATACTTTATAAACCTATAAAGCTAATAAATATACATATTACTACTGGGCATCGTTATAGAATGGTTCTTGCGTTAAATATGGGATTAAGACAAGGCTGCTGCATTTCTCCAACTATATTCAAAATATATGTATATCGACATTGCGCTAAAAAACTCGAAAAATAAGTGCAGAGACATGAGTATAAAAATAGAAGAAGAGTATTTATACACTTTACTATTGGCGGAAAAACGATGAATGTGTTTAGACTTTGAAATTGAGTAAATGGATTTTTTAACTTTTTACTTAGATGGAGAATTTTGACGTCGTAAGCCTACTGGATGTAGACCCCATAAGCAAAATGACGTATGAATCATTTGTGAAGACCCGATATAAAAGTCGTCGCTCAGCCGAAATTTGCGACAAAATAAAATAATTTTTGTACCCACATATAATTTGTTGTAGAAACACAAAGGAACTACCTACGTATAAAATTGCACACTTTCATATTAAAATTTAATAAATCTGCATTTCCGGCAGGCAACGCTCAGAGCAGAAAAATCAAGTTTTAATTTGCGAGTTGAGAGTTTAATTTAAGAAGTGGCGTTTGGCGAACAATGGTCTAGTTTCGGAGTTGTAAACAACATTGCAAGAAACTGTCTTCGGTTTAAACTGTGTATTTGCAATTCAGATTGTCGGCGGTGGCCGAGTGGGTCTGACATAGGAACTTGGTTTACGCTAGAGTGGTCGATTAAATAACCGTCTTCGTATTTTAATTATTCCCCTAGAGCCGTGAATTTTTTGATTTAAAGTTTGCGGGTTTTGTTGCGGCGTAGATTAAATTGCGGAGCTACGTTCATCTTGAAACCTGTCTCGATGAAATTTAGGTAACAGCTTTGGGTTTTACGTGTTAATTTTCGAGGTAGTGGTGCTTAGCAGGCGATCCGATACGTATACCTATTCAAAAATTAAATACAAATAAGATATTTTGAGAGAAGAACTCTTACAAGCAATAAATGAAGAGTTCAAAACATTATTAGTAGTCATTCTTAAAGTACAAAAAGAAAGCATAGTATATTTAAAACTCGCGTGACTAACTATCACGACTCGTTTGGGATCGACTTTCCAAATAAAGTAAATACTATTTCGGGAATGAAAAGACAAATTTAGAGTTAATTGTTAATCTACAGTTTAATATTAAGTACGCACCAATATTTCTGTATTTAGTTTGATGCGAAATAAATAACTTTTTCAGAATTGATGTTTGTTGGATTCCAAGCAGTGTAGATCAAATTACGGGACTATGTTCGTGTTGAAACCTTCGCCAGTCCCATCCATCTAAAATCGTCGAAGGATATAAAGCAGTTCGATTCTACTAGAGGATGAGTTGAATAATGGAATGTCAAAAGTGGCACACGTCCTTGTTAAAAAAGGCTTTAAACCTATCCATTTCACGAAATTCCATCCGGTTTTGTCGGGATTCATCATTGGGGAAATTTTTGAAGAAATTGTGTAACATCCGGTCTGATCCAGAGATTGCCAAAGAGTGCGAATTTACGGAAGCTGCGCTGATGAAGTTTAGCTCCATCCGGATTCACTCAAAAGTTCAAATTAAATTATGTACTATAATTTAAAGCTCTTTAGCAGCTACTTCTTAAAATGTATTTTAGTTGATTATTTTTTATATTCTTAAATTGCTCTTTTATTTTGCCCTGCTGTCTGTTAAATGATTCTGAAGGCTTACAATATCCCTGTTTTATTATAAAATTTAGTAATATCCAAACAGGTTTCGGAACCACTGGCATACAGACCCCCATCTTCGCGAATTAAAAAAGCGTCCTCGATAAATCCCTCGAATAAAAACCACATTCGCATTCACACCGTCGGATATTTTCCTAGGACGTGGCAAAGTGCTTCCGTCAACTGTTATTAGCCGGTTTTTGTACATTTCTATACAATTTATATAAGGAAAGCCGAGAGCTCGAGTGTAAATCCATTTAAAGGATTGACCCATTCTGTTTGGCTTCCATCCAGATCTCTATACTCTTATGCCTTTGAATAGGGCGTAGTATTGATGCTTGCTTTAATTCACGTGTAGGTTTTTCAGCTGGAAATTCCTTTTGTGCGACTTTTATGGCACCCGCTACGCTCGATTGGCTTTATTGCCGTATCAAAAGGTCGACACTCTTTTTGCTTATTGGGTATTAATGACCCATTAAATTATAAAGTTTCTGATCAGAATTAGTCTGATTAGAATGGATGGTCCGCCCCTGAGAAACTTTGATGAAGTTTCGTGGAAAACTAGTTTCTGGTTAATCGTAAATATATCAGCGGCCGGCACAGAACTGGACGCGTTTTATGGAGGTCCATAAAATCTCGCGCTACTGACTATTCAGAGTAGATAATACATAGTTTCAATAACAGTCTTGAAAGGTAAGAATTTTAGTTTGATAATATGCTTTTATTTTTCAAGAAGCAGCTGAGTTTTATTACGGCTATTAAGAAGGAAATCTGCATTTGCAATTATTAAAATGGTGGATGCGCCAGGTTAGAAATAGTACTTTTTTTACTATAATACATCAAACCCTACATAAATGCAACCAGACGAAATAAAAAAATAAATACACATTCAAAATAGCGGAACTTCCTGAAAGAACAGAAATAGTAGAGTGTCACCCTGCGGGCCATCAAATTTAATGCCCTAAATACATTAAATCCGAATTAGTCAAAAAACCGTCCTGTGCAAAATAGTTATTTAATATTCGAGTTCCTGTGTAAATTGAGTGCTTTTTTAAGCCCCGAGTGCCGGAAAGCACCCAAATTTACACAGGAACGAGTGTAATACAACGTTTTATAGTTTGACACAACCGCGGCAAGTCTTTAAATCGCCTAAAATCCATAAAAATTGTGTGACGTTTATCTGACATTTTCTTATTGCCTGACAGGAGAGTGTTTACACAAGCGAAAATTTAAAAATTCTGACACTGTCAAACTATAAAACAATTATTAACAATTACTTGACACATGATTTGATTTTTGATTCTTCTGATATTTTTTCAAAACATTTTTTGTAGAGCTTTTGCAAAAGCATCGAGTTTCCTATCTTGCATCAACTTTAAACTCTTTTTTATCGACTTTACGTCCGTTGAAAATTGATTATTTTATGCGATTTTCGCCGTTTCTCACACGTTACCTCCAAATCTAAGCCCTAAATCAAAAAAGAGTTCTCTCCTAAAATTATTGGCCCATTTATTGTGCTTCCTGCAGTAGCACTTTCATATTTTTGTCGTAAATAATAAACTAGAAACAATTATGAATGTAGAATGATGCGAAATTTTGAAATCTCGGAACCGATAGGCTACGGACAGATTGTCGATCACCTTCTCTATCTTCTCTGCGTCCCTCGCGCATCGTAATTGCATCTTAAAAAAGTTTTTAAAAATGTTCAAAATTATTATGTGTACATTCTAATTAATATTTTTGATAATATGACAATATTCAGACGCGCATATAAATATTGGAAAAGAATCATTCTTAGATGTGTTTCTCTAGTACATATAATAGTTATTGGAAACTTAACTTAACTTATAATTATATTAAAAATTTAATTATATCTAAGTCGAACTCCACAAACTTTAATGAGCGTAAAATTACAAATGGAACATGTTTCGGCAGAACACTTCTGCCATCATCAGCCCTTAAAGAATATAAAAAATTATGGCTGATGATGGCAGAAGTGTTCTTCCGAAACATGTTCCATTTGTAATTTTACGCTCATTAAAGTTTGTGGAGTTCGACTTAGATATATTTAAATTTTTAATTTAAATTTACTCCTCCTGGATTTAAGAACATTCTTCTGGTTTATAATTATATCATAGTTAATAGCCTTGTTTGGGTGGATAATTTCAATACAGCTCTCAAAATGACACTCAGTAGGAATTAAAAAAATATTACAATTTTTTATTATGAAATAAAACAAAAATCAAACGAAATAAAAACAAAAATTACTCGCTATTATCATCTTCTGCTTCAATAATAATGGTCACTAATATTAGTTGACTGGAGGATTCTTTGTCTGGCCTTTGGCCAAAAGCCTATACGTGTATTGTTATTTCTTGGACAACTACACCATTTAGCTTTTCAGTCTACAAAATTTGGTTGTGTAATATTTAAATGACCAGGACTCCGATACGAGCAATTGAACCAAGCGAACGTGTTTTGTGGTGCTTGATAAGATAACCGGCTAAAAAAGCGTGAAAACGAGGTAGAATGAATAAAAGTGTTATTGAGAGCGACAGAGACAAAGACTATAAAAGAAAAAGAGAAGAAAGACGAAAATCGGAAGAAAGGATGATCTCCTTTAAAAAAAGCAAAAAATTGGAAAGATCACCGGTAAAAAGGCAATGAGATTTACACAAAAATAAATACTCAAATTTACATTTTTGACTGAATGGTTGACAAACTGGTTTGAAATGACAACCATTTTCCTATTCTATCCACATTCCGTTTCTTGTATTTCACAGTTGTTCTTTGTGACTAAAAAACATACGGTTTATGGCACCACATGCGAATGCGGTGGGCGGGTGGGCCTCTGCATCTACAACTGACTGATTGACTAAGGATATTGGAATGACAACCATTTTTTTGACTTAAAAATTTTGAAATTGGATGGAACACGAGAGTGAGTTCTAGTTTTTAAAGGAAAAAAAATATATTGATATTTCTCATCCATTTAGTCAGTCGATGAGTATAGTGGACAGGGCGGCCCTCCCGCCCACCGCACTCACAAACGGTGCCAGAACCATACGCTTTTTAGTCACAAAGAAACATTATACCAGTAATGAGAATAAATCCAAATTGAGATTTACACTAAAATATATTATCAAATATCAAATTTACATTTTTGATGAATGGTTGACAAACTGGTTCTGAATGACAACCATTTCCATATTGTGTCCACCAAAAGAAATTTATATCAAAATATGTATATATAAATATGTACATACCGGCTGTGTCAGAGGTGTGTGGACCATCAATTACGCTCTTATTTTGAAAGATATCAAAACGGGGTTTTCCGGGGGACGATAGCCACACAATGCCTTCACAATTTAAAATTATTAGAAATAATATACAGAGTGTTCTAGTATTAGTAATATACCAAAGTTATGTTTTTTTAAATGGAATAACCTGTATATTAGTTGGTGAATTGAAAGAGCAGTTAATGTTGAGCAAAATGATATAAGGTACTACGGGTTTATTATGAATGATTCTTGAGTTATGAAGAATTTTAAGTCAAAATTAGTGCCTTTTTAAAAAATTGCAGACATTATTCCAACAATGATAACTGAATACTTTTCTGTCAATAATTTCTTATAGATCCAAACTTTAATACATACTAATTGAAAATCATCTAAATTGATATTTCTATACAGGGTGTACGGTTTCACAAACTGTATAATAACTTATTTTTTTCAAATGGAACACCCTATATTCCATTATACCGCCAAATAGCATTTTTAATAAGCTTTTTTTTTATGTATGGTTTGCCTCGGCAAATGTTAGTACTTTAGGTAATTTTTACAAAAAACCTAGAAAGTTTCCCGAAATTGCTAAAATCGCGTATTAAGATCAGATCGCCTTGGACTTGTTGCCATGGAGATAGTCGTTTATTGTCTAATTTATTAAATTACTTCAGAAATGACACCGAGAGGTAGACAGGATTAGGTTTACGTAAGAATTCGATAGACTATATCCTTTACATAACCACAAACAAAAAAATCTAGAAGAGTTAAATCTGGTGATCTTTCGGGCCATTTGGCAGGGCCGCCCTTACCAATCCAACGTCTCGGTCATTTAAATATTTTCTTACATTCCTATATAAATGTACAGGAGCTCCATCCTGTTGCAACCGCATTAAGAACCACTGATTCTGATAATAATCAATCGTCCGCACCCAGTGGGGATTTTCAGTGGCATAATAGTGCATGTTATGCCTCTTGACATGCCCATTACTCTTAGAGGTCGCCTCATCAGTAAACAAAATTCTGTTTAAAATATTTCTATTCCTTTCTAGAAGATTGTCCATTATTTCGTAGAATTCCACACTTTTTGCAAAATAAGCTTCTTGCAATTCTTGATGGGGTTCAATGTGGTATGGATGAAACCAATGTTTTTTGATCACACGGTTTACTGAAGATTTCGAAATATCAGATTGGGCAGCAATTTCTTTGGTTCTGGAGTGAAGATTTTCTTCTAAGATTAGTAAAACTTCTAGCTCAGTGTTTTTACCTACTCTTCTACTAATTAATTGTTTTTTGTTGTAGGCCACGTTTCCAGTGTTTTCAAAACGTTTTAAATTTTTGTGGTCAAAAAGGAGTTTCGGCTTCTCCTAAGGCATTGTACCATATTCATCATTAGTTCTTTCGTAAAATTCATTTTAAAAAAAATCACAAAAGTGAAACTATTTGTTACAGGATGACTGTCAACAAGAACAAACGGCTCCATGGTAACCAATCTAAAATGATAACAAGTCCAAGGCGATCTGATCTTAGTACACGATTTCATCAATTTGGGAAAGTTTTCTACGTTTTTTTGTAAAAATGATCTAAACTACTAACATTTGCCGAGGCAAACTATATATTGACAGAAAGCTTATTAAAAATGCTATTTGGTGGTATAATGGAATATAGGGTGTTCCATTTGAAAAAAAGAGTTATACATTTTGCGAAATCGTACACCCTGCATAGAAATATCAATTTAGATGACTTTCAATCAGTGTGTATTAAAGTTTGGGTCTATTAAAAACTATTGACAGAAAAGTATTCAGTTATCTCTGTTGGAACGGTCTCTGGAATTTAAAAAAAAGCACTAATTTTGACTTAAAATTCTTCATAACTCAAGAACCATGCATAATAAACTTTTAGTACCTTATATCATTTTAACTTAACTTTGGTATATTACTAATACTAGGACACTCTGTATATGATTTCTAATAATTTTAAATTGTTAAGATATAGCGTGACTATTGTCCGCCGAAAAGCCCGTTTTGATATCTTTCAAAATAAGGGCGTAATTGATGGTCCACACACCTCTGGGACACCCGGTATATTCAAATTTACATTTTAGACTGAATGGTTGACAAACTGGTTCAGAATGACCCGTGGGGAAATGAAAGAGATGGTGAAAAAAATTATGGAGGATGTAGGAGAGATACATATGTTACATCCTGCAACATAAGAGAACTTAGATTATTAGATGTTCCATATTATCGTACATGTTATGGCATGAACTCTTGTGTTGCAAGATTGTCGAGCTTGGTAAATCATCTTTATCATGTAGATTTTGTAGGCGTTCCAGAAAACGTTTTTAAAATGCAGTGTAAGCGTGAGTTTTATGTTTATGTGTTGTAACTATTTATTGTCAATGGCCAAGTCCGTTAATAAATCTAAATCTAAATCTAAAGGAAGAGAATCGGAAGAAAAATGGGAAAAAGAAAAGATGGAACTAAAAAATAATAAAAAATAATAAAAATAAAAGAAAACTAAGAGAAAAAAAAAGGAAAGACAGTATATATAGAAGATGAACTGACAAAGAAGGAAAGAGGAATACAGAAGGAATTAAGAGAGATAGCCAAAAAAGAGCGACAAAAAGGACAGTGGGTGATAGTGGGTTATAAAAAGATAGAGGGAAAAGAGCTTAGGTGGGACGAAAAAAAGGGGAAGTTAGATACAGCAAATTTTTGAATTAGAGCACCACGAAAAGACGACAGGGCGGAAAAGGGAAAACGAATACGGAGAGAAATAAGGGAGAAAAGGAGCAAATAAGAATAGTATTCTGGAAGGTCGCGGGAATAAAAAAAAGTTTAAGTGGAAGTGTCAATATGCAGAGAGGGAAATCAAGAAAGGGAGAGCTAAAGGTGGGATAATAATGTGTGTGAAAGAGGGACTGGAAGAAGAAAATGGAACTGAAGCAAAAGAAGAAAGAGGGATTATGGAAAGAACGGTGAAAAGTAAACAGAGAAAATGGAGAATTGTAACAATGTACAGCAGAAGTATGAAGGAAACGAAGAGAATAATAAAAGAGCGAGTAAAACAGCAAGAGATGTACAGAAGCAGGAAAGGAGAACAAGGATACATGAGTCAAGGTATAATGGAAAGTATAGGTCACTAATCACGGAGGAACTAAACGATAACAAAGTAAATAGCAAGGTTTAGATGTAGGAACTAGGAAAGAGAAAGATAGAGACGAGAGAGTGTGCAGACTGTGCAGAGAAGGAACAGAAATAATAGAGCACATAGGAGAGGGAAGATTCGAAAGTACTGATAGGAGAAGAAGGGAAAGCACTAGACTTTATGAAAGGAGTATTAAACAGAAGAGCGAAGAGATGTAAGGAAAATAAAAGTAATTTAGCTATTGCTATTGTTTATGTATTTCACTCGCATATAATGGTGGCTAAACAATGCTATTATACACTCAAATGGTTAAAATCCTCGCCTGCGGCTCGTATTTTAATTTCCATTCTCGTGTATAATAACCACCATTATATGCTCATTAAATAATCTAATATGATTTTATTAATTTATGGGAAATGTAAACTACCCAAAAATGAATAGGGAATTCGATTTTTTTTAACAGATCTAATTAATTTGATTGAATCCAAAGTATTTTCTCTCACTATAAATATATTAAAGCATCCACAATCGGATACTTGACCAATAACGTGTATGCTTACCTTTTTTACACTTACATATCGTCACCCTCTGGAAACGGGTGTAAAGTTTGAAAAACTGGAAGTATCTTGGAGTTAACAGTTTTCCATCCAAAATGCAAATAGTTTAATACGATTTGAATTGGCCGTACAGCATTAAGCCAAATGTTACACCGATAATATTATGCTCGTAGGCAATGTTGATAAAGACGATTTTCAGTTGGCGGTAATTTATCGAGAGTTTTATAATATGCAGCTAAAACTCCTCGAAGATCGTTAATCTAAAATATATCTTTATTGGTTTCGTACAGCTGTATAACAAAATTAAATGTTTTGGGAGTTAAATTTGACAAAAACGTATTTAATAGTCTCCATAATTTTATTATACAGCTGTACACAATCAATAAATTATATATTTTTGATTCTTATTTTTTTAGATTTGTTTAACTTCTTAATAAAAAAAATGTAATATTGTTTTTTTAATAGTACTAAAAAAAGTGTTATTTTGAGAGCTGTATAATATTACCCAAAGAGGGCTAATAATTTTGATATACTTATTCCTTCCAAAGTTTCCAATGAAGATTAAGAATGATTATTTTCCAATATTTTTTGTTAAAAATTTACATAATAATTTCGAACATTTTTAAAAACTCGCCTGAGATGCAATTACGATGGGCGAGGGACGTAGAGAAAACAGAGAGAGTGATCGAGAATCTGTCCGTAGCCCGGCGGTCCCGAGATTTCGAAATTTTACATCATTGTAGATTCATAATTGTTTATTATTTACGACGAAAATATGAAAGTAATGTGGGAAGCACAATGAATAATTTTACAAGAGGACATTTTTCTGATTTAGGGCTTAGATTTGGAGATAACGGGTAAGAAACGGCGAAAATCGCATAATGTAATTAATTTTCAGAGGAAAACTCGGAAATTGTTAATAACTTTTTTTTCGCACAGGACGATTTTTTGACGAATTCGAATTTAATGTATTTAGGGCATTAGCTTTCATTCCTGAAAATTCTAGCTCTGTGAATTGAAAGGCCCACTGAATCGTTTTTTAAGCAACTTATGGGTTCGCGAGCACTCCACTAAAATATTGTATTGTATTGTAAATAGTGATCCAATGAAAAAATCATCATCTTCAAACGTTGGTCTGCGTTTCGATTAATTTGCTTCGTAGTCTATTTTCTCTGTTTTGGACAAATAATTTAAAATCTGATATTTACAGTGTGGAATTCAAAGCATTTTTAGTGTAAACGTGTAAAATATGGAAAAAAATGAAAATTTAAAGATACGAGTTCGACTTTGCTAAGCATTTTGAGTATTTTTAAGAATAAATAGTAACAGTATGCAGTATGTGATTTTTTTCAAATGTAATACAAAGTTTCCAAGGTTTCTGGAATTGTTACTGGTTATCCAATCAATAATATGTGATGATCGTATGGTGTAAACATTCACATTTTTTTAATTTTTCGAACGACTCTTTGAATAATGTTCCTCTGAATCACGTTATGTTAAAAAAGAATCAAGGATACAAAAGGTTCCTTTTTCCTTTGGTGGTTGTTAAAAATAGTGAGCTCTCCCAATACCACATATGTAATAGAAATTCATTTACTCTCATCCAACTCTATCGTTCCAAAATGTTTTAACATTAATTATCTAGATAAAAAAATATTCTGGCTATGCCCTACCACATTCTCTGATAAAAGACTGCCAATGTGTTATCCAGGCCGTTGGTTACCGAAGTGCCGTATTTAACTCAAGACTAAGGCGCGATAAACTCACAAACATCTGGAGGCAGTTGCGAATTATCTGGCAGAAGAGATGATACATTAAACCATTATGGACCGATAACTGCAATGAACGATTTTGTTGTTTGATAAATGAGATAAGAAAAAGGGATGCAGTTATAGTGAAGTTGACTGAAGTTTTAGAAAGTTAAGTGTATAGCAGTCTGCATGTGAAAAAAAACACATAAATATGATAAGATGAATAAGGAAGGCAGGAAGCAGCAACATTAATCATAAATTAAAAATTGGCATAACCAATCTTAAAATTAACGAATAAACATACATAGTTTTCGTTTCGTATTTATGATATTTTCGTGAGATATTATAAAAAATTATAAATATAAAAGCCTATACGACCCTACGGACGAGGTGAAAGTTTATGATTCCGGGCGAACTAAATAAATATGCAGATTAAAGCATCTAAGAAATGAATGTCTCCCTTCACGTTTCAAACTCCGAAGTAATAATTTTACGTAGGCTTTCCAATATAATTTTCTCTTTTAAATCCCACTTGACTTTTAATACAGATACAAATCAAATATAAAAATCGATTGTAGACTTTAAGAGACGTTATATCATTTCAAGAGATGACAAAGTGAAACGTTTTTAGACAACACAAAAACATCTAATCTCCTACAACAACGTCTTGTTTCTGAAGTCTCGACAAATTTCCAACAACATAATGACTCTTATAAAAGTGAATCGATTCCCTTCATGCCCACCTAGAGACTGCGAATAAAAACTCACCCGCCCGTTTTTCCCCTCACAAAAGGAAACATCTGCACACAAAAAATTAGCTTTATGATCTGGACTTCCACCAGAAATCACACCTAGGGAGCCGGAAAAGGAAAGCGCGTGAAAAACATTGATGAGCAAACAGGAAGACAACGTGGAGGAGGACATAAAAGCTCCTTTCTTTGGAGACCCCAGTGAAAATCGCTAGATTTAGCGGATAATCCTCAGAGTTATTAATGCCGTAATTACGTCGGAGAGTGGTAGTGTTTTTTCGACCAAGACAAAGGATGACTTATTTATGTAATTAATTGAATGGCTGCAGGATAGGCGGTATGCTAATATTGTTTGCGGCCTGTGTTTACAAACTTTACAAGTTGTTAACATCTAAACCGAGCTGCGTTTCAAATAAAATTTGTGTGCTGGAAGAGAAGTCGATAAATTGAACACTTTTGCGGTGGGGAAAACACATTTATAAAATTTAATACTATTCTTCCATGTAAACTTTTAAGAGTTAAGTAATGAATTAATGTTTGAGTAGGTTTTTCTTTCCTAAGTAATTTTCTTAGAAGAGCTGAGAGAGCGGGGTGGCCAACGAACAGACCGGCAGCTACGGGTATTTGGTATTCATTTGTGCCGAGTGGCAAGGCGCTCCGTCGAGCACACTACCCCAGGAAGTATCAAGAAAATTGATTTCTTGGTTTTAAAAATAACAAAAATTATTGATTCCTCGCAAAAGCAAGTTTTTACTATTAACTTCTTAGTATCCAAGAAATATTTTGTAAAAAAATTCATCCTTCTAACTTCTGTGTGGTCCGTCCTTAATATCATGTAGTGTGAAACTGTGCTTTCATCCGACTTAATACTATAGTTGAGGTGGTCTGGTTAGCTTAAAGTTATATTACCTAAAACTTTCCAATATAAGATTTGTTTACATCAACTTTGTACAATGAAGGGCAGAAAATAACCAGATTACATCCTTCTTGGAAAATGTAGTAGCTTATGTCGATGCACTAATGAGATTATGGCAACTATTACATAAAATAATTAGTTAGACAAATAATGTGTAAGTCTTCCAATATAAACCAACAACAAGTATGTTGAATTTAAATCATGATTTATACTCTTTTCCCTTTTGAAATAAAGACGTAAGTGCGTGTCTCTGTAAAAACAAAAGTTTTATTTACAATATGTTACATTCAGCCTATTACATTATATTACAAACAAAATAGTCTCTCACCGGTAAAAACAAAAGAAACAACATTCAAAAGCCTTATTTCAGGTTTTGTGACTTTACGAAAGAAAACCCTCCTGCAACAATCTATAACCTATTTACAACCGTCACCCATGACGATAACGCGGCAAATTCAAATTTAAGAAAAGCGACGACCTCCAGTGTAGAGGATTTTCTTTATATTTGTTAGATTTTATTTATTTTTACATTTATACATAATGGATAACAAAATTTACATGTAATTAGGCGGGGGGGGGGGAGAGGGGGGCGTGTTGAGGAGGAGATCGAAAGCCAACTGGATGTATGAATTATTTACAAGAACTGTAAGTAATTTGTTGAATTTTACCTTAGAAATCATGTTTACACTTTCTTAATAATCTACTACAATGAGTAAACTCTAGTGTTTGGAAAATTGCTTTGAAACATTTTTTATTTTTTAATATTTTTTTCAAATCGTCCGAACCATATTGATGTTTTAATACTTCATGGGCAAGCTAGTGGTTACCATATTAGGACTAAACTCGAATAACGAAAGAAACGAAAAATCCACAAGAACATCACAAGGGTGATCACGCACCGGTCGCATTTAATTATTATTATAAAAAAATATTGGCTGTTTGCGTAGCTTTGAGAAATATTCTTCCAACGCAAATCAGATAAAGAGAAAAGAAGCAGACAGCGTAACCTTTTAAACCTTTGAACCCTTTTAATGTCCATTTGCAGTTTTTCCGATATCCGGTAGCGATCAAAAGCTCAACGTAATTATAAGCCACAACATCTTTGTTCAGCTAATGCATGTCGTTCTTTATTCGGTTGTTTTATCGTTATTAATTTTTTATTGTCCATTTGGTGTGTCTTGCAGCCTAGCATAGACGTAAATATTTAAATGAACCGGAAAGCATGTGGCCGGAATAATAGCAACTACCTTAAAGAGCTTTGGATGCTGGATATCGGATCACCAACAGCGTTAAAAGTGTTTGTGCTACTTGTGAATTAAAGCTGAAGATTTGGAATAATATTTATTATTATATCAACCAGTTCATTATTTTTATTACATTACGCTTTTTATGGGTAAAGAATTACTAGTGATTATATAAAACAGTAAACGAACATTTGACCCTCTTTGTACGATTACTGACTACTGTTAACAGAATGGTGCCACAGAGACAATTGTAAATTTACTAAATTTTTCAAAGAGGTAAGATAACGATCACAACACCCAAAAAAGGTAAAACACCCAAAAGACATAAGAGCAATAAGACTTTAAAGTTCTTTTTAAACCTTCCAATGCTCTTATGTCTTTTGGGTATGGAGGAGATGAAAATAGACGTATCCCACAAATAAAGGAACACGAACTAAAGAAAAATCTAAAAGACTTAAAAACGGAAAGTCCTGAGAATAATAGTTGGGGAGCCAAATAGGGGATTTTGGGATTTACTCCAGCGCGGCAGATTAACCTACATACTGAGTACCTCCACCACATCTACGCCCTCCATATAGGGCCGCGCGTGTAGGGCAGCCGATCAGAATAGTAAAAATCGATAGTTGAAAATACTCGAGCGCGTCAGATTAAGATATGATGGGTTAATTACATGCTGATAAGTTTTGACAGATTTAACTCCAGCCTCTTGTAGGCCACCAAAATGAGGGGCGCACGAAGGATTAAAATGCCAAACGATCCGCTCAGAGGGTGACGCTGCTTTCATTAAACGATTCAGTTGCCTAAAGGCACTAACAAAATTTGTCCCACAATCCGAAGAAATGTGTTGACAACGTCCTCTAGGAGCCAAAAAGCGTCTCAAAGCGGAGGAACAAAATTATGCAAAGGCAGACCACGAGGAATGCATCAAACATAATAAAATTGCAATCAAATTAGGTACCCAATTTAATATTTCAAGGAACTTTTATATACATAAATACATAAAGTTTATTGTATGTAATGTAGATATCATATATAACCTGCTATCCATTCGGCGTCCGTACATTTTAAAATTACATATACTTCAGCGTCCACCGCCTTTAGACGTGCGTATACGGACGCTGAAGAGAAATCCCATGTTAATTTCTCCTACGGTACTGCTGCTGCCCTGCAAATTTTTTTTTTACGAACCTCTATGAATGTATGTTTGGTATCCCCTAAAAATAAATCTTTATCTTCTAGACTGTGGCTGTTAGCAACATTCAAATGGACGCCGAATTATCGCAAAGTGTAATAATTATATTCTCGGATAGTTCAAGCAACTGCATTTTGGTGGTGCTGCTATCGTATACAGTATATTAATCGGCACAGGCTATTTGGTTTGTTTCGGCGTCCAGCGATATGGCAACAATGGGAACACAGCATTTGGATATTAGTAGCAGGACAACCATCTCAAATCGCCTAACACCCTATGTTGACGTATCGGTGTCCCTCAAAGTTAATAATAATAATAATAATACTAGTAATGTATTTTCCCAACAGATAAGTTCCTTTTATAGGACAATACAAAAAATTAAGTTATATATTACATTGTAGTTTTTCAAAATTCCATTAATTTCTAAGGGGTGTAGCGGCGTGGGGGTTATTCTCTGGATCCTCTGAACCGATTGCAATGAAATTTTGCACACTTCCTTATTTTACCACGTAGGCGCTCAGTAAGAAGCGGTTTAGCGGGTTAATCCCTAGATCCACTGAACCGATTGCAATGAAATTTTGCACTCTTACTTATTTTACTACCTAGGCGCTCACTAAGAAACGGTTTTTCTAAACTTCATTCTAAAGGGGGGCTACGGGGTGGGGGTTGTTCTCTGGATCCACTAAACCGATTGCAATACAATTTTGCACCCTTGCTAACTAAAAAACGGTTTTTCAAAATTCTATTCCTTTCCTTGTTTCACCGTTATGTAATCCGAAAATTAGTGACCCCAGTTTCTTGTCTTTTTTCCAGATCCTCAAGTACCCTTCTCTGCAGATCCGATTTTCTTCCAGTTATTTCTATAACTTATGGTGCTCCAGATATCTCTCTTTTCTTCGTGCCCAACTTCATATTTCTTGTTAAGCTTAATATCGATTTATTTATTTCTTACAAATCTTCGTATCCCACTTCTGACACCAATGTTGCGTTTCTGGGTTTTATTTTTTTTTAATTTATTTAGACTTTATATATTACAATATATATATTACATTACAATATTTACAAATCACGTAAACTGCACCGATTTTTCTGATTGATTTTTTAAATAAAAGACATTGAGAAGATCTAGGTTTATCACAGGTTTATTGATTATTTGCATTTTATTTTCGGCAGATACCAGTCCATTACAGTCACCCACTTGAAGTAGCGTGAGTCGTTTTGACTTAGGAACTGGCCAACGACAGCTAAATATAACTTGGCCCGTCCCCTGAGGGTTGTGTGTGCGGTGAATTCAGAATGGTGTGGGCAACTCACTCATCTTATGGCATTTACCTCAAGAATATCGCCTAAAATACTATCTTGGCAAGCTGGGGATATTAGAAGTACATAGTAAAGACGGGTATCCCAATAGTGAATGGCACAACAATGTGTGTTAAACGATTGCATCAAAATACAATTGATTACAAAATTTTAACTGGACGATCAACTAGGAAACGTATTTTAATACCCAGAATTCATATGACGTATTCTGGTACATTATTGCCATTTTCCTTGAGGCGAGCCCAATTTCCAATCATGTTAGACGCTATGACCATTAATAAATCGCAAAGAAACTAGACAGTTCGTGAGTGATTTTATTTTATTATTTCATTTAATAAAGAATGGAATTTTGAAAAACCGAGTCTTAGTGAGCGCCTACGTGTTAAAATATGTAAGTGTGCAAAATTTCATTACAATCGGTTCAGTGAATACGGAGATTAACCGGCCCACACCGTTAGCCCCCTTAGGAATTGAATTTTGAAAACCGTTTCCTAGTGAGCGCCTGCGTTTTAAAATAAGTAAGTGCAAAATTTCATCATTGCAATCGATTTAGTGGATCCGGAGATTTCTTTATGAGTCAGTGATTGATTTTTGGATTTTATATATGTATACAGTAGCTGACCCAATAAATTTGTTTATAGATAGTGGTGTGTTTGTGTAGATTTTGTTCCAAATCTTTTCAAACGGGCTCTTAAAACAAAATTGTTAAAATTTCAGAACTGAGGCGTTTGAGTTGAAGTTTTCCAATATATCGGCTTTTTATCACGCCTATTTAACGCCAAATTGTGTTAAAATACTTCTAAAGACATTTTTTACATGTTATTGTTCAATTAAAAGTCAAGGTCGTTTAATGTCTCCAACAATATCCCAAATTTTAAAATTAATAGAATACGGGTTATACAATACAATTTCCCGGGCTTATTTTTGGTGAAATCAAGTCAAGCTTATGTTCGTACCAAAAAACTACAAATAATCGATTTATAAACAATCTACAGTAACTTAAAGTACTTTTTCAGTAAAATACTGTTGATATTTTAACCAAAAAATCTTTAACCGCCAAAATATTAAAGAAAAATCAAAATTCGGAACTGTGGCGTTTGTCTGTTTTTTTTTTATTATTATTTATTTATTTATTTCAGATGTTTCTCTACATGGAATATCACAGAAATTGATAACACAAAAGCTATGCCGCGTGACTGACATTTTAAAAAATATTGCGGACACCTACTGGGTCCAATTCTGAATCTAAACCACTTCTAGTACATACTATCACGGACGCTTAATGTATTGAAATTAGTATACGAAATATACAACGGATGCAGAAGAGATAGTAAAGTATAAAGTATATTGAGGACGCTAAAATGATACTGAAATGGAAAGACGCTAAAAAGAAGCGGAATCTATAATTTCAATTTGGATGTGATAAAATAATGGTATTTTAATACACTTTGCATTTTATGGTATAATTAAACCAGCGCCGTCTATCCTTAACAAAAAACACTGATATACTTTGATGGACGCAGAAAGTTTTCAAAACGGAAAGACGCTGAATTGATATTGAGATCTATATATATGCATAATTATGTATATGTAATAACCTACTGAGTCTTGTATTCTTGTAATTTTGTCGCGTAACCTTAAATTCAAATGGCGCCGGATTACTGAGAGGCCGGATTGTTGAGGGCCGGATTACCGAGAGTTGAGTGTATTGGAAAATGCCGTTTTAATTGACCAAAACATCAATAATCACCCGTTGTTTTTTGAGCAACTTGTTGTAAGCAGTTTCGGCATTTGTAGTGCAGTGTCGGAAAGATCTCATTAACCATAGTTCTAAACCACAATCTGAGTCACCCACTTGGCTCTAAACGTTGCATACTAGCTCTAACGTGTGAGATTTTCCAAATTCTATTATCACGCACAGAACTAGGACAACTTGTTTCTTCTGTAATTCCATATTGAAACACAACATCACTAAATATCTAAGAAAGATTTTAAATTTAATTTACTCCTGTTCGGGTTTCTTCACTTTCACCCAAGAAATATGTATTATTAGCATTTCGTCTAGGCTTGTATACTTTCTGGTTCCTTATTCTTAAAAACTGAGCCATTTTTTTATATGCAATTGACTTTGATTCTAATGATAACCAGATGCAAACATTTTCGAGCAATTGCTTACAATTATATTATATACAATTGCTATTAAAAAAAAAGTAGATTATTTCAAAACCTTTTGCTCTTTTTTTTTTAATTCATACCGAGGCGAGTAAATTATGTATAAAATTCCGGTGTGCGTGTGTTCGTAATTCTTCTCCTCCTAAACGACTTGACTGATTTTGATGACATTTTTTGTGTGTTTTTGAGTGGATCCCTGGATGGTTCTTAGCTACAGTTGGCCCCTTTAGGTGTCACTGTTGTCGCGATCCAGCTTTATTTTTAAATTCTCTGACCGATTTTGATGATTTTTTTTGTACTGATGCGTTCACTTGGATGGTTCTTAGCCACAGTTGGTCCCGATGGGTGGCGCTACTGTCGTGCTCCAGATTTTTTTTTGTACTTATGGGGTCACCTGGATGGTTCTTAGCCACAGTTTGTCCCGATAGGTGGCGCTTTTGTCGAGATTCAGAATTCTGTTTTTAATTCTTATTTAAAAAGAAAGACCAAATCGGTCCACCCGTTCTCAAGTATGCGCTTACCTACGAATCTATATAATAAAAATTAAATCTATATACATATATAATAAATCTGTCCAAAAACAAATTTGGACAGGACAACGTCTGTCGGGCCAGCTAGTGTTCTATAAAATACAAGTAAAAACATTATTGCTACCCTTTGTTCATACTATTATATTATATTGACTTAAAAAATCGTAAAATTTACTTCTGTTCTTTTGCAGCTTGGCAATTTGGAACACAGATTAAAACATGATGGCTGAATGGGATACCGTAAAACAAATCCAAATATTGAGCTTGGATTTTGGGTATTGAGCTTTCAAAACGAAAAACATTTGATTTTTGGAATTATTCTTTTGAATGGGAGCTCATACGTCTTAGATTGCGACAGATTTGGACTAAGGAGTTGTCCATTAATTACGTGAGTCAATTTTTTTACCCTAACTTTTCCCCCCGCTGAGGTAAATACGCAACCTACCCCCTTCTCTAAATCTTAAACTTTTAATAAATGTTCACTTGAAAAGTTGGGATCTACGCAACCAAACTTTGTGCCTTCATTAGGTTTAGTTTAGTTAGTTTAGATATTGGTGGGATGAAACAAGAAAACAATCACAAAAGAAGGGAAAAAGGAAGACCAACGGAACATGGGGACATAAAGTCTCGAAGACAAAAAAGTTCAATCATTATGCCTCATAAGGAAGGACAAATAATAGTAAGCAACTAAGTTTATTTTCCTGATCAGAGTCTTAAGAGTCTCCCTCAAAAATTTACTATATTTCAGTATTATTAATTTCATTATCAGTATTATCAGTCATTCCACAGTTTTGTATTAAATTTATGATATTATGAACCAACATTTAGTCTTGGAAAAACTTACCAGTAATCGCACCTGTCCTAAAAAACTCGTCTGGACGTCTCGCTTGTAAGCTGCCTTTTGAAAGAAATACCTCCGTTCTTTCAGTCGAGTAGAAGAATAATAATGGACCATGGCATGTTATAGTGGTCGTAAATATCTACCACGCGAAATTTTATTAAAGGAATCTATTTTAACTGCCTAGTTAACACTGCCGTAAATTTTGACAATGTGTCGGAGCAGATTAAACAGTAATTGCAGCGGAACTTGCAAAATGCATTTTACGATGCATTAACTTACATCGACGGTGAAAGTCCTCATTTGGCTCTGTTCGATCAAATTATTGTTATTTATGTTGCGGTGATAATTTAGAGGCGGTTCTAATTGGCTTAATAATTTTGGGAGTATCGTATTATGGACAGTGTTATGAAATTTATGGTGTTGTTTCAAATAAATTTATAAATGAGATCCCGGATGGTAACATCATTAATTAATTTATAAGGGAAGTTTTTTAATTTATTTTTTCTTCAAACGTCAGATTTTTGTTTTTGTTTTATCTTGTACTGAGACACTGTTCCTTCGTTCTAATCTATTGATTGATTCTCCTTTAACTACAACTTCAGCTCCTCGGCATCTTCCTCCATGCAGACACTTTATGTTCCTCCAGTTTGTTGCATATTTCTTTCATTTCTCCGGGCGCCATAGTGTTCACGTAAATGTGCCGCAATTCAATGCTAACTTACACACGGTTTTAGAGAGTAGTTTTTTGTAAAATTGCAGCCACTTCGGAGCAACTTTTAGAAGTAAGAGCTAAAGTAGTCTCTTGAGTACTCTGAAGTGTTACTTACAGCTGTCAGCTCTGATAATATGCGGAACTTAAATCTTAAAATGTAGAGTCGACATAAATATTACATGCATGCAGACTTATATTGCGATTTTTATTTAAATATTGTTGCAAATTTTGTTATAATTCAATGACTCTAATTGTGTATAGGTATTTGTTCTTACCTCCCTGCATATTTAGTATTTTTTTAAGATGGAGATGTTATAGCAATTCACGTTTGAAATAAAAAAAATCAACAAATTAAAAGCACTAACAACGTGTCAGCAAAAAGCAATTCTCTTCATGGCTACGCACGGGCGTACAAAGCGCACTTTCTAGTAAAAGCAAATTAGTGTTCAACCTCCTAAAAAGATAGATTAATTGTGTAAACATTGTTAACATTGTCTTGTTTTATCAAGTGTTGGTTAAAATGTAGTCGGGATATCGAGAAGGGAAGCTAATGATCCGAGAAAGTGAGAGTGGTGGACGATACACAAGGATAATGGCCACGTGGCCGGATACCCATGACATCCATGCATTTTACAACAGCAATTGGGATGCTGCGTGATCGCAAGACTGCTAAATATTGCTCGATTCTAGTCGTCGGAAGTTCTACTGAATGTGTAGCGAAACATTGATTGTATGGGCGTCCACTCGTGAATTTGTATGTAATTTACCTACAAATACTTCAATAAGGTTGAGATTTCGGAATATAGATGGACTAAGAAAAAAAAAAGATTACGATTTCTGGGAATATGTGAAGAAATTAGATATAGTGGGTTTAATAGAATCATGAATAGAAGAACAAAGCTGGGAAAATTGCTACCAAAAGATTTCAAGTGGGAATGTCAAGGGACGAGAAGAGGAAAAAATCGATAATAGAATAAGATAAGAATAGAATAAGCAAGATAGAAGAAACACTAAAAGACAACAAAGAAGAATGTATACTTCAGCTAGGAATTGGAACGAAGAGAGAGGGGATGGAAAAAGAAAATCCAAAGACAAGGTAGAAAATGCGGAGGGCTGATGAGAAGCTGATGTAAAGGATAGAGTAAAAAGGATGGGTGTTGAATGGAAATAACGAGGGGATGACGAACGAGAATGGACCTACATAGATGTGGTAGAGTAACCAGACTGGATAGGAAAATGAACAAAGAAATAAAACAAAAATCCGCAACCAAACATACCTATCGCATTTTATATAGAAACAATCATCTGTATATAACGTTCTATGAATTCTTTAATTCTTGGATCATCGGCTTTTTTTTAACATTTCTTGGGAAACGTTTTGTTTTAATGAAAAAAATAAATCCGGAAGCTAAATTTATTCTTTATGAGAAAGTTAATCGACAGAGCTTTCCTCCAACAAAGCTGCAAATTCAGTAAAACTCGTTTCTCCCCCAAACTGAATGCGGGCAGGACAATATAGATGTGAAGCTATGATGTCTTTTCATCACAAGTTAGAGTGGATTTAAACTATTGATTGGATATTTTAAAGGTATTCATATTTAGAAATGTTGGTATAGCGTTAATACTTAGTTAATTTTAATTAGCTGTAGTGTAAGAATTGTGTACCTACTTACTTTTCCTAAATTTTAATTTGGTTCATTAGAAAACTTTATACCTAATATTGATAATCGAATATATTTTGGAGCGTTTTACAATATTTTGGTTCCTCACTAGAGTATTTGAGTTGGCATGCGTTTCAGTCAACAACGCAACAAATTATTCGCATGTATTTAATTCGTTTGCCAGGTTACATTTTTCGGTAAAACTTGATATTGTAAATTTTATAATTCTAATGCATAATATTAGTAATAGAATTATAGTAGGTATCACTATCGCTATTTGTTTAATAAGCAGTCATGATTACCTACTCAATTGTTCGGTAAAAAAGTTGTGTCCTATGTTTAAAACCCATACTGCCAAGTATAATTATGTTTCTCATGGAGTACTATTCTGCCTTACAATAAAGACCAATGGATCGAAGGAATCTGTGACCTGCATATTGTAGGACTTGACATCAAATTAAAATAAGTCGGCCTTCAAAACCGAAAAATGCATGAAAGTCTATTTGTCGTATTTATAACACTATTTTACCATTTATTTAATTTATTTTTGTGTTTTGTTTTTGAAGATGTTTTGAGTTTATAGAGTTTTCTACGGTTGGGTTGTCTCGAGAGACCGCGCGCTATTTTTCTAATTACGGGAGTGAAAGAATGGCTCCGCTGTGACACGCGATGTTAGCGGTTTGAATTTGAGCGTAGGGTGCGCGACTTTGGTCAAACAGTGAAGCAGCGGCCGGCAAACGTCGCTGGCTGTATTCTAATCTCGTAAAATTCAGTAACTTGGTTACAGTTTTTTACGTATACCTACTGTTATGTTTACGTTTGCCGCTAGTAAGGGTTCCAGTGATTAAACAACGACACCAATGATTAAGATAGATTAATTGTGCTATTCTCTAAAAATTCCTTATAGTCTATAAAATCTTACAGTCTGTAGCGTACAGAACTCTATAAAACTTTTTCTTAAAGATCTTATAGAAACTATAGAAAACTCGTATTCTCTAAGCACTTCTATACCGATTGAAGTTGCAGAGATACGTTTGGCATTTTTAAATGTCTTAAAGCTGTCAGCTGTAAAATTTATACGTCCAATTGGCATTATAGTAAAAGCAAATTAGACGAAACAACGCCGAATAGAAGAACTAATTTATAAAGTTTTGAAATATTGGTTATGAACTCCCAATAGGGACCCAAATAAAGATACGAAGAGTTCTGACCCCCCGGGGGGAGCTTCATCCTTTTTTTCCCAAAAAAGCGGCCCCGAGTGTGATCTCATGAAGCTCTTCCCCATTTTTCTCCAAAACGGTAACTCCGACGAGAAGATATTATAGGACTTATTATGTTCTCCATTAAATTCTGTAACATTTTCTCGTCGGAGTTATCGTTTAGGAGAAAATGGGGAAAAGCTTCATGAGGTCACGCTCAAGGGGGGTTTTTGGGCAAAAGGGAATGAAGTTCCCCCCGGGGGGATGGAAACTCTTCGGATCTTTATTCGGGTCCCTACTGGGAGTTCATAACCAAAATTTCAAAACTTTATAAATTATTTCTTCTAAAAAGTCTAATTTGCTTGGACTAATTAGTCTATAATTATAATAATAATGAAATGATGTACGTAGGTAAGAGCATCACTTGAGAACGGCTGTACTGATTTGGCTATTTTTTTTTAGAATATTCGTAATAGTCCAGGTCAGGTTCTTACGGAAAGAAAAATCGGAAAAGTTTCTCGGAAAATTGGAAAGTTCCGGAAAAACTATTTTAAGGGGAACTTTTCTACTCTTTCCTTTTTCAAAAACCTTACCTGGACCATTACGATTATTCTAAAAAAATATTAGTCAAATAGGTACAAATTGAATATTTTCAACTGAAAAAAATAGGGACCCAAATAAAGATAGGAAGAGTTCTGACCCCCCGGGGGGAGCTTCATCCTTTATTCCCAAAAAAGCGGCCCCGAGTGTGACCTCATGAAGCTCTTCCCCATTTTTCTCCAAAACGGTAACTCCGACGAGAAGATATTATAGGACTTATTATGTTCTCCATTAAATTCTGTAACATTTTCTCGTCGGAGTTATCGTTTAGGAGAAAATGGGGAAAAGCTTCATGAGGTCACGCTCGAGGGCGGTTTTTGGGCAAAAGGGAATGAAGTTCCCCCCGGGGGATGGAAACTCTTCGGATCTTTATTCGGGTCCCTACTGGGAGTTCATAACCAAAATTTCAAAACTTTATAAATTATTTCTTCTAAAAAGTCTAATTTGCTTGGACTAATTAGTCTATAATTATAATAATAATGAAATGATGTACGTAGGTAAGAGCATCACTTGAGAACGGCTGTACTGATTTGGCTATTTTTTTTTAGAATATTCGTAATAGTCCAGGTCAGGTTCTTACGGAAAGAAAAATCGGAAAAGTTTCTCGGAAAATTGGAAAGTTCCGGAAAAACTATTTTAAGGGGAACTTTTCTACTTTTTCCTTTTTCAAAAACCTTACCTGGACCATTACGATTATTCTAAAAAAATATTAGTCAAATAGGTACAAATTGAATATTTTCAACTGAAAAAAATAGGGACCCAAATAAAGATAGGAAGAGTTCTGACCCCCCGGGGGGAGCTTCATCCTTTTTTCCCAAAAAAGCGGCCCCGAGTGTGACCTCATGAAGCTCTTCCCCATTTTTCTCCAAAACGGTAACTCCGACGAGAAGATATTATAGGACTTATTATGTTCTCCATTAAATTCTGTAACATTTTCTCGTCGGAGTTATCGTTTAGGAGAAAATGGGGAAAAGCTTCATGAGGTCACGCTCGAGGGCGGTTTTTGGGCAAAAGGGAATGAAGTTCCCCCCGGGGGATGGAAACTCTTCGGATCTTTATTCGGGTCCCTACTGGGAGTTCATAACCAAAATTTCAAAACTTTATAAATTATTTCTTCTAAAAAGTCTAATTTGCTTGGACTAATTAGTCTATAATTATAATAATAATGAAATGATGTACGTAGGTAAGAGCATCACTTGAGAACGGCTGTACTGATTTGGCTATTTTTTTTTTAGAATATTCGTAATAGTCCAGGTCAGGTTCTTACGGAAAGAAAAATCGGAAAAGTTTCTCGGAAAATTGGAAAGTTCCGGAAAAACTATTTTAAGGGGAACTTTTCTACTCTTTCCTTTTTCAAAAACCTTACCTGGACCATTACGATTATTCTAAAAAAATATTAGTCAAATAGGTACAAATTGAATATTTTCAACTGAAAAAAAAATGGGAAGATCTGGAGAAATTAAAAAAGAATTATACATTTTGTTTTTACTTTTGCGTTGTTTTGCGATCTGTCCAAAAACAAAATTAATTGTAATTTGGACACTGGTTATAGAATCTGTAAGAATTTTAGTTGAGAAATATCTCGCCATAAGTTTATAGAAACTATAAACTACGGACTATAGCTTATAGAGAAATATTTTCCTTACAGAATACGATTGCACTTTATAGTCTATAGCTTACAGAGATATAGACCTATAACTTTACAGTTTTCGTTAGAGAATAACACCAATAATTAGATATATTGAACACACTAAATTTGACTTAAATTTACACAATGGACATTGAAATTACAAAAAATACCAAATGACAATGAAAACTCCAACAAAAGATCGCTCACACAAATACTTGCGTCACAGTTTACAGGGTTAGGTTTGCTACATCCTCCTGAGGGTTCATCATCGGCAAACTGCACCAGATAAGCGAGTCTCTCCACCTTTGAACTGGTTCTCGTCTCCTTACTTTACGGACTCACCGAGGACGTTTCACGGGACTCGTTAAGTAACGATTTCAAACAGGGAAAACACTCCAGGGGAGTTCTTACCACCTAAATACATGAGACAGAGCCCGAAACTAGCGCTAGAAATAAAGTCTCCTTGTTTCCTTGTTTCCAGTGGCAAATTTATCGGTAGTTCATTCTACTGTTTATAGTTACAAAGTAAAAAACATTTCATCAATTTTGTGCGTGATGTATTGTGAAAACAGTGTTAATTCATAAAATAATGATAAATTGCGTCTTGTATAGTCTTCACAGTACTAGTCCCGAAAATTCAATTATCCTGCGCGTAAATAAGCAGAAAAATTTAATTTCCAAGACGATTTTCGGAAAACGTGTTTTACCTAAAACTGTCTAGAAATGGCATCATTACATGCTAATTTTAAGTTTCTTAAATGTTGATCATTACAGCACTATTATTGTAAAAAACTTTCATGATTCCTATTACAGTACTAGGAGTGTAATAACTCTATTACTGTCATTATTTTTGTTATTGCAGTCCTCAATTTTGTAAAGTAGTAAATTGTTTCAAATAAAAATCAGTCAAAATTGCGTGCGGTTTCACGTGACTCAAGAACTTAAGAGCACTCGGCCTTTGGCCTCGTACTCTCAATATGTTCTTTGTTTAAGTAATAGATAACTAGAAACTGAAGAAGATTCAGTCGATCTTTATAGATGTAATTTGTCTAATTTCGGAGTTGTTTTCATAATCACAATGTCAGATTTGAACAGATAAAGACACTCGGAAATCTATAGGAAAAATTTAAAAAAAACTGGTAAACAATGGTGGATGCGCCACTTGAAGAAAACTGAAACATATTCAGGTGGACTTTGAAGGTTTAATTTGCGGAAGTTGCATGGGAGCTGTTTTCATAATCACAATGTCAGATTTGAACAGATAAAGATACTCGGAAATCTATAGGAAAAATTAAAAAAAAAAAACTTGTGAAAAATGGTGGATGCGGCCTTTGAGGGTGTAATCTGTCGAATTTCGATGCTGTTTTTATAATCACAATGTCAAATTTGAACCGATAGAGACACCCGGAAATCTATAAGTTAAAATTGAAGAAAACGTGAAAAATTTTGGATGCACCTATTGAAGAAAAGGTAAAAAATTCAGGCGGCCTTTGAGGGTCCAATCTCTCGAATTTGGGAGCTGTTTTAATGACCACAATGTTATATTTGAACAGACAATGAGACCCGGAAATCTGTAAGGGAAGATTGAAGATATGATGAAAAATAATGGATCCGCGACTTGAAAAAAAAAAACTGAAGAATATTCAAGCGATCTTTAAAGGTGTAATTTGTCTAATTTAGGAGTTGTTTTCATAATCACAATGTCAGATTTGAACAGGTAAAGACACTCGGAAATCTATAGAAAAAATTTGAAAAACCGGTAAAAAATGGTGGATGCGCAACTTGAAGATAAACTGAAACAAATTCAGGTGGGCTTTGAAGGTGTAATTTGTGGAAGTTGCATGGGAGCTGTTTTTATAATCACAATGTCATATTTGAACAGATGAAGACACCCGGAAATCTATAGGAGAAAATTGAAGAAAATGTGAAAAATGGTGGATGCGCTACTTGGAAAAAAAAACTGAAAAAAAATTCTGGCGGCCTTTGAGGGTGTAATCTGTAGAATTTCGATGCTGTTTTCTTAATCACAATGTCAGATTTGAACTGATAAGGACACCCGGAAATCTATAGGTTAAAATTGAAGAAAACGTGAAAAATGCTGGATGCACCAATTGAAGAAAAGCTAAAAAAATCTGACGGCTTTTGAGGGTGCAATCTGTCGAATTTGGGAGCTGTTTTAATGCTCACAATGTTACACTTGAACAGATAAAGAGACCCGGAAATCTATAAGGGAAAATTGAAGAAATGGTGAAAAATAATGGATTCGCCACTTGGAAAAAAAAAACTGAAGAATATTCAGGCGATCTTTAAAGGTGTAATTTGTCTAATTTTGGAGTTGTTTTAATAATCACAATGTCAGATTTAAACAGATAAAGAGACTCGGAAATCTGTAGGAAAAATTTTAAAAACTGGTGAAAAATGGTGGATCTGCCACTTGAAAAAAAAACTAAAGAAGATTCAGTCGATCTTAATCACAATGTCAGATTTGAACCGATAAAGACACCCGGAAATCTATAGGCTAAAATTGAAGAAACGGTGAAAAATGGTGGATGTACCAATTGAAAAAAAAAACTGAAAAAGATTCAGGTGGCCTTTGAGGGTGTAATCTGTCGAATTTCGATGCTGTTTTCATAATCACTATGTCAGATTTGAACCGATAAAAACACCTAGAAATCCATAGGCTAAAATTGAAGAAAACGTGAAAAATGGTGGATGCACCAATTGAAGAAAAGCAAAAAAAAATTTTGCCGGCCTTTGAGGGTGCAATCTGTCGAATTTGGGAGCTGTTTTAATGCTCACAATGTTACACTTGAACAGATAAAGAGACCCGAAAATCTATAAGGGAAAATTGAAGAAATGGTGAAAAAAATGGTGATCCGCCACTTGAAAAAAAAAAAAAAAAATGAAAAAAATTCAGGCGATCTTTAAAGGTGTAATTTGTTTAATTTAGGAGTTATTATCATAATCACAATGTTACATTTGAACAGATAAAGAGACCCGGAAATCTATAAGAGAAAATTGAAGAAACGGTGAAAAATAATGGATCCGCCACTTGAAAAAAAAAAACAAACAAAAAAACTGAAGAATATTCAGGCGATCTTTAAATTTGTAATTTGTCTAATTTCGGAGTTGTTTTCATAATCACAATGTCAGATTTGAACAGATGAAGACACTAGGAAATCTCTAGGAAAATTTTAAAAAACCGGTGAAAAATGGTGGATGCGCCACTTGAAAAAAAAACTGAGAAAGATTCAGACGGCCTTTGAGGGTGTAATCTGTCAAATTTCGATGCTGTTTTTATAATCACAATGTCAGATTTGAACCGATAGAGACACCCGGAAATCTATAAGTTAAAATTGAAGAAAACGTGAAAAATGCTGGATGCACCTATTGAAGAAATTCTAAAAAATTCAGGCGGCCTTTGTGGGTGCAATCTGTCGAATTTGGGAGCTGTTTTAATGACCACAATGTTATATTTGAACAGACAATGAGACCCGGAAATCTGTAAGGGAAGATTGAAGATATGATGAAAAATAATGGATCCGCCACTTGAAAAAAAAAACTGAAGAATATTCAAGCGATCTTTAAAGGTGTAATTTGTCTAATTTAGGAGTTGTTTTCATAATCACAATGTCAGAGTTGAACAGATAAAGACACTCGGAAATCTATAGGAAAAATTTGAAAAACCGGCGAAAAATGGTGGATGCGCCACTTGAAGATAAACTGAAACAAATTCAGGTGGGCTTTGAAGGTGTAATTTGTGGAAGTTGCATGGGAGCTGTTTTTATAATCACAATGTCATATTTGAACAGATGAAAACACCCGGAAATCTATAGGAGAAAATTGAAGAAAATGTGAAAAATGGTGGATGCGCCACTTGGAAAAAAAAAACTGAAAAAAAAATTCTGGCGGCCTTTGAGGGTGTAATCTGTCGAATTTCGATGTTGTTTTCATAATCACAATGTCAGATTTGAACCGATAAAGAGACCCGGAAATCTATAGGCTAAAATTGAAGAAAACGTGAAAAATGGTGGATGCACCATGTGAAGAAAAGCTAAAAAAATCTGGCGGCCTTTGAGGGTGCAATCTGTCGAATTTGGGAGCTGTTTTAATGCTCACAATGTTACACTTGAACAGATAAAGAGACCCGGAAATCTATAAGGGAATATTGAAGAAATGGTGAAAAATAATGGATCCGCCACTTGAAAAAAAAAAAACCTGAAGAATATTCAGGCGATCTTTATAGGTGTAATTTGTCTAATTTCGGATTTGTTTTCATAATCACAATGTCAGATTTGAACCGATAGAGACACCCGGAAATCTATAAGTTAAAATTGAAGAAAACGTGAAAAATGCTGGATGCACCTATTGAAGAAAAGGTAAAAAATTCAGGCGGCCTTTGAGGGTTCAATCTCTCGAATTTGGGAGCTGCTTTAATGACCACAATGTTACATTTGAACAGACAAAGGGACCCGGAAATCTGTAAGGGAAGATTGAAGATATGATGAAAAATAATGGATCCGCCACTTGAAAAAAAAAAAACTGAAGAATATTCAAGCGATCTTTAAAGGTGTAATTTGTCTAATTTAGGAGTTGTTTTCATAATCACAATGTCAGATTTGAACAGGTAAAGACACTCGGAAATCTATAGGAAAAATTTGAAAAACCGGTAAAAAATGGTGGATGCGCCACTTGAAGATAAACTGAAACAAATTCAGGTGGGCTTTGAAGGTGTAATTTGTGGAAGTTGCATAGGAGCTGTTTTTATAATCACAATGTCATATTTGAACAGATGAATACACCCGAAAATCTATAGGAGAAAATTGAAGAAAATGTGAAAAATGGTGGATGCGCCACTTGAAAAAAAAAAAAACTGAAGAATATTCAAGCGATCTTTAAAGGTGTAATTTGTTTAATTTAGGAGTTGTTTTCATAATCACAATGTCAGATTTGAACAGGTAAAGACACTCGGAAATCTATAGGAAAAATTTGAAAAACCGGTAAAAAATGGTGGATGCGCCACTTGAAGATAAACTGAAACAAATTCAGGTGGGCTTTGAAGGTGTAATTTGTGGAAGTTGCATAGGAGCTGTTTTTATAATCACAATGTCATATTTGAACAGATGAATACACCCGAAAATCTATAGGAGAAAATGGAAGAAAATGTGAAAAATGGTGGATGCGCCACTTGGAAAAAAAAACTGAAAAAAAAGTCTGGCGGCTTTTGAGGGTGTAATCTGTCGAATTTCGATGCTGTTTTCTTAATCACAATGTCAGATTTGAACCGATAAGGACACCCGGAAATCTATAGACTAAAATTGAAGAAAACGTGAAAAATGCTGGATGCACCAATTGAAGAAAAGCTAAAAAAATCTGACGGCTTTTGAGGGTGCAATCTGTCGAATTTGGGAGCTGTTTTAATGCTCACACTGTTACACTTGAACAGATAAAGAGACCCGGAAATCTATAAGGGAAGATTGAAGATATGATGAAAAATAATGGATCCGCCACTTGAAAAAAAAAAAAAAAAAAACTGAAGAATATTCAAGCGATCTTTAAAGGTGTAATTTGTCTAATTTAGGAGTTGTTTTCATAATCACAATGTCAGATTTGAACAGGTAAAGACACTCGGAAATCTATAGGAAAAATTTGAAAAACCGGTAAAAAATGGTGGATGCGCCACTTGAAGATAAACTGAAACAAATTCAGGTGGGCTTTGAAGGTGTAATTTGTGGAAGTTGCATAGGAGCTGTTTTTATAATCACAATGTCATATTTGAACAGATGAATACACCCGAAAATCTATAGGAGAAAATTGAAGAAAATGTGAAAAATGGTGGATGCGCCACTTGGAAAAAAAAAACTGAAAAAAAATTCTGGCGGCTTTTGAGGGTGTAATCTGTCGAATTTCGATGCTGTTTTCATAATCACTATGTCAGATTTGAACCGATAAAAACACCCGGAAATCTATAGGCTAAAATTGAAGAAAGCGTGAAAAATGGTGGATGCACCAATTGAAGAAAAGCTAAAAAAAATTTTGGCGGCCTTTGAGGGTGCAATCTGTCGAATTTGGGAGCTGTTTTAATGCTCACAATGTTACACTTGAACAGATAAAGAGACCCGAAAATCTATAAGGGAAAATTGAAGAAATGGTGAAAAATAATGGATCCGCCACTTGAAAAAAAAAGAAAAAACTGAAGAATATTCAGGCGATCTTTATAGGTGTAATTTGTCTAATTTCGGATTTGTTTTCATAATCACAATATCAGATTTAAACAGATGAAAACACTAGGAAATCTATAGGAAATTTAAAAAAAACCGGGAAAAATGGTGGATGCGCCAGACGTCGAAGTTTTGTTCAAGAAATTCACCCCTTTCGAGGAGGCAGTGTGATGGTTTGGGAAGTAATCGCCTTGGGACGCCGTACGTCCCGAGACATTATGTGAAAGGAACATGAATGGTAGGATATATGTTCAAGAAATCATCAATGAAATCGCCCTGTCCACTATACTCATCGACTGACTAAATAGATGAGAAATAACAACCGTTTATTGATTTTTTTTTCCTTTAAAAACTAGAACTCACTCTGGTGTTCAATCCAATTTCAAAATTTTTAAGTCAAAAAATGGTTGTCATTCCAGTACAATTAGTCTGTCGGTCAGTTGTGGATCCATCAGACACTAGACTTGTTTCATTTGACGTAGTTAATTTATTCCCCAGCATCCCACCCAAATCTTGCTTATTAATTTTAAAAAACCTACTATTTAATTCTAATATGCCAACCATACATGCACTAAATTTACATTCACTTTGTGAGACTGTCCTAGATCAAAATTTCTTTCAATTTAATAATAATTTTTATTCACAAGACTCAGGCTTAGCAATGGGCTCTAATTTGTCACCTCTTTTAGCAGAAATATTCATGAATAACTTGGAAGATCAGTTTTTAACTTCTTCACCTTTTAAAGATCATTTTCTCTTTTGGTACAGATATGTAGATGACATAATTGTTTTATTCAAAGGATCTGATTCTGAACTTGATAACGCACTCAGCAACTTAAATTCTTTAAACCAATCCATTAAATTCACCGTTGAAATTGAAATCAATTCCCAAATCCCCTTTTTAGACTTGTTAATCACTAGAAATAATAATACTTTTGAATTTGACATTTATAGAAAACCTAGTATCACAGATTGCGTAATACCTTTTGACTCTTGTCACCCTGTTTCCCATAAATTTGCAGCTTTTCATTCCTTTTTCCACCGATTATTTTCTATACCACTATCAGATTCATCTTTTCAAACAGAACTTAATAACATTAAACAAATCGCTTCAAATAATGGATATTCTTTAAAAACTATAAATAAATTATACTATATATACTGTAACAAATTCAAATACACACACTACTTGGTTAAAAATCCTTCAGAAACAATTTCCTTTTCAAATTCATTAACATATTTTGGCGTCGTCTCAGAGAAATGTTCTAAAATACTTAAGAAAAACGGTTTTAAAGTTTCATTTAAAACAGATAACAACTTATCCAGATTTTTTATTAAAAATAAAGATCCATTAGATTACAAATCATCATCATGCTCTACTTGTGAGTCATTCTACATAGGTCAGACAGGTCGCAAAATATCAGACCGTATTAAAGAACATTTCAGGCACATCTATAACAACACAGATCTTGATCCTCCACCATCAACACCTTCTTCTTTCGCCAATCATATATTAATAACGAAACATAGTTTTTCCCCATCAAATTCCAAATTGATTCATAAATGCAATAAAGGCCGGAAATTAGATTTTCTCGAGACTTTGGAAATAAGGAAAGCCTTGAAACTGGAAAACAGATCTTGTTTAAATGAACAGAATAACTTCAATAATCCCATTATTAATTCACTATTTTAATTTTTCACTCAAACAAACTTACCAGATTCTCTTTGATCCATTTTTAATTTTTACATTTATAAAATGTTGTTTTTACGAAATCTTTTAAAAATCATGTAACCCTTTGAAAACGTCAAATTTAATTCAAAATTACGTCAATGTCATAATTTTTTATATTCTTTAAGGTAAGAACCCCTCTTGTAATTCATCAATTGTATCATTAATCTCTTGTTAAATTAGGGCTGATGATGGCAGAAGTATTCTGCCGAAACATGTACCATTAGTAATCTTACAGTTATTAAAGTTTGTGGAGTTCGACATAGATATATTTAAATTTTAATCAATGGAATTGTGTGGCCATTAGCCCGGCAAGTTGGGGAGAATTTCATTTTCTTAGACAGCAATGCACGACCGCATAGAACTGCTGCTGTTCATAGAGCCCTATGCATTAATCACTTTAGGCATTTGGCATTACCACCACGCTCCCCTGATCTAAATCCCGTGGAACACGCTTGGGATATGCTGCAAAGGGCGTTAGAAAATCATCAGCTACCTCCAATGAATAGGCAGTAGTTGGTTCAAATGTTTCCATATTTATATATATCTGTCACAGGCAGAGTAGGGCAATTTAGTGGTGAGCATGTCCCGAAGAGTAAGAGAAGTTATGGAAGTTTGTGGTGGCCATACTCATTATTAGTTTGATAATAATCATTTCTTCCTTTGGTTTAAGGTATTTTCGCTATTAATTTTTTTGTTATTAAATTAAACACACATACTTTTTGTGACGCCTTTTCTGAAATTAAATCTTTATTAATAAATCATAATTTTATTACAATTCCACCAGAAAATAATATGTTCGTAATTAGCTTGTCACTAAATTTGAAATATCAGCTTTAAAATCTGATGTCATTGACGTTAGACGCCAAAATCGTCTTTGTCAGTGTCAAAATTCGTAGATAAATGTCCCCAATGACAAAAATAGTAGATTGTTTTATTAGCAGTAAAACTAGGACTTTTCGCGGCAAGTCTGTAGGTTTGGAAAATACAGATGCCCCACGAAAAGCCACTTTTCTCCGAATAAAACAAGCTATTTTTTCTTTAAACGCCGAAAATCGTCATGGAAATACAAATTTGACAGTTTACTAACCTCAATGACATAATTAAATGACATGAAAACTTCTCAAAGCACACGCTTTTTCAATTGGCGTATACAATGCCACTTTTTTCTGACGTTTGAAGAGAAATGCGATTTTTCTCCTTTTAATACTAAATTAGGTATATTCTTTTATTGAATTGATAATTGATTCTGACCGGTTAGTTTATTTTATAATTGTATTTAAAACTTTGCGGTACTAGATTCTGCTAAGCTCATAGCAGTCGAGTAATGTCAAATGATATCTGCTATTTGCATATTCACTGACTAAATGGATAAGAAGTAACAACCATATATTAATTTTTTTTTTTCTTTAAGAACTAGAACTCACTCTCGTGTTCAATCCGATTTCAAAATTTCAAGTCAACAAATGGTTGTCATTCTAATACCATTAGTCAATCAGTCAGTTGTAATGAACGAAATGGTTTTTAGTCACAAAGAACAACTGTGTAATACAAGAAACGAAATTTAGATACAATATGAAAATAAACCAGAAGAATGTTCTTAAATCCAGGTGGAGTAAATTTAAATTAAAAATTTAAATATATCTAAGTCGAACTCCACAAACTTTAATGAACGTAAAATTACAAATGGAACATGTTTCGGCAGAACACTTCTGCCATCATCAGCCCTTAAAGAATTCTTTAAGGGCTGATGATGGTAGAAGTGTTTTGCCGAAACATTTTTCCATTTTTTCTCTTTTTCTTCCATCGCTTTCTTCAGTTGGTTCACTTCTCTCTTCAGCTCTTCCATATCTTCCCTGAGCTGTCTGTTGTCGTTTTTCAGCTCTTTCACTTCTTTCCTCGTCTCTCTTGTGTCTTCTTTGATTTGCTTAAGGTCCTCCATTATTTTTTTGTCATTTCCTCCATCTTCTTCTTGCCTTCTTTTTTTCCCTGGAGATCTTGCTGTTTTTTTACTTTTTTGAAAGGCTACTGGACTTTCTTCTATGTCTCTTTTTCTTTAGTTTCCTCTTTATATTCTTAAATTCCTCCATTGTCTTCTCCCAGTTTCATACCGGTCCGCAACCTTCTACACTGTACCGTGTATTGTTGGTTGCCGGCGTTCTTGGTTGTTGACGTTACTATTTCTTCCTCTGGCTTTTCTCCACTAATCGCACTCTATCTCTTCCTACCTTTTTTTTATGTTGCTTTTTCCTTTCTCTGCTGTTTTCTTCACTTTTCAATGTTTTGTTAGCTCTATTTTGCTCAATATTCTTCTCGACACTTCTTTCCACGTACTCTCGTGACAGTCGGTAATATAGGAATCTCATAGGCATAGGCTGTATATTATCCGGTTAAAATAAAGGGTTTTTGGTGGAGATAACGTTTGCAAAGTAAGCCGACGAAAAAACGTTTGGGCGACGAACGCTGCCTTAACGATAAGAGACATAATTATGAATGCTTTCTATAGAAAAGTTGTAGAGCTTAAAAAGGCCTATACAAAAGCCCGCGACGACATATTTTATGTTAAGATTAATTCCGAAATCTTCTATTATTGTTTTTAAAAAAACAATGTTTAAAGTGCTTGAAGATTTTTTCAAGTTTGATTATAGACATTTCATAGATTTATGGGTTAATTTGCTTGAATCATTTATTGCTTAAAAGAAAATAATTAATTTATAAGCTAATTCTAGGAATGGACATAACACGGTACTGACATTTAAGTGATATACTGTAAGTTTTATCCTATTTGATCCTATTAATAAAAAATTTTTATGAATACAATGTTATGGTATGACCAGTGAGAGTAAACTGTACAGGACATTAATAATCACTGTTAGAATAGAATCACCCAGATATTATTATAATAAGAATAATAAGAAATAGTAAATTGTTTTATTAGGAGCAAAAATGAGGCTTTTTGTGGCTCGTCTGTATTTGTCAAACCTACCGACACTTTTTCTCCGAATAAAACATGCTAATATATTTCTTCTTAAAACGCCGAAATTCTGACAATTTCTTTGATTTGATAAAACTTGACTGACCAGCAGCGGCGCATAAAGCAACTTGAAAGTTATTTTATGCGCCGCTAGACGAAATGGCATAACCCACTGACGTATACAATGTCACGTTTTTCTGACGATTGAAGAAAAATAGTATTTATGATACGAGTTTTATAAGAAGCATTTTGTCGCACGCACGGGTTTAGGGCACAACAAGCGTAGCGAGTTATAAACGAGTTATCGTACAGTATTTTTTCTACTTTGCCACTTTTTATACAAAGTAACCAAATTTCACAATCCAGGGAATTTCGCGGCGGCTGGCCACGTTTGCGACTATGAACAAGAATTAATTTGAAACGTCAATAAATGAGTTCTGTGACTAAAAACTACAAGATTTTCTATAAAAATTATCATACCAAAATCAAAACAGGATCCGTTTGTTCTAAATACATATTTTAAAACTTAACACAAAATCTGCACAAAAGTTTGACGTTTTGAGGTTGTGAAATCTCCCCAACCACAAAATGTTTAGAATCAAATCCCGCCGTGACCGGGGACACAAACACTCTCAGTGATCACAATTATAGTGGCATCAGTCTTTGGCAAGCGCCACCAGTGCGCTTTTTTGTGTTACCAGCTTGACCACCACCAGGCAACAAAATTGCGTGCCTCAAAAGCACGTGAAGACACCAACAATACAGTAATGCCAATTCCCATCAACAGCTGTTGCTGTTGTTCCCTCTGCTAGCCACTTGGAGTTGACACCTTGACAGCGAAGTATTATAGGTTAGGATTGCCCTGGGATTGCCAAGTTTGCCAATATTAAAAAAATAAATTATACTACTGTTAGTAGAATTATTATAACACCGTTTTTGTCTATTATGACACTCAAAACCGTGTCGTAATAGCCTCAGTACGAACGCAAAGTAGAAAATAGAAGATTATATTACAAGTGACAGAAATGCTTCATGGTCAGCGAGTGTGATCTTTGAATCACGAGTGCGACAGCACAAGCTATACACATCTCACGAGCTTACAATGTCATTTCGGTCACGTGTAAGATACGACGTTTTATGCCCGACGTGTAATTTCTTGTAAAAGTTAAAAATAAAAGTGTCAAAATGACGTTTCAAAAAATTATTCATGTCTTACCATTGTGTAACCATAGTAATTCACCCCTTTTTATCATTATATCACTTGTGAGAGAAATACTCCATTATATGCGTGGCAAAAATATTCATCTAGATTTTAACAAAACTATGTTTTATTTCGTTCGACACTGTCAGAATTTTCAAATTTTCGCTTGTGTAAACACTCTCTGTCATGCAATAATGAAAATGACAGATAATGGTCAAACTATTTTTATGGATTTTAAGCAATTTGAAGGCTCTCCGGGGTGGTGTCGAACGATAAAACGTCGCATTACACTCGTTCCTGTGTAGATTGAACGCTTTACGCCACTCGTGGTTCACAAAAGCATTCGGTTCACTCGTGCTTTTATAAACCACTTGTGGCTTAAAGCGTCTAATTTACGCAGGAACTCGTATAATGATCTACAATTACTTTAATTTTAAATTCTTTCAATAACCATCAATTTTGATGTTTCGCATCGACCCGTGACGGCTTATTTTTCTTATCTAACAAACTGTTACATCACTGTATGTTGTCGATTGGCCAAATTTATACACAAATCAGCATGTCAAGCATCAATTAGTCAGTGTACGAATGATAAAGGCAGATAAAGAATCAGTTCATAACACTGTGCTTCCATATTTAGTATCAAACCTAAAATCCCTGCCAAATATAGTTACTCCCGACGCACGTCTGCACCTGTACATCGTTAACTCAATTCTGCCCGAATTAACCAGAGGCCAACTTGACGTGCTACGACTGTTTGCATTAAACCGACCTTTGTTTACTTATCAGCAGTTGCAGACTCTGCAAAATCAGCAAGTGTTATTGTATAAAAGGGGAGGTATTGTAATCGGACAAGTCTGAAGTCGCAAGGGTACAATCGACACTTCATACTCGATCCTTCGACCCAAGGGACATTTCTTCGCTGGTCTTTTTGTCGGGCTTTGTCTTTTCTTTTGCTCCGGACACAATACCGCTGAGGCAGAAGGCAGAAGTACAAAAGGTAATGCCGCCATTGCTTTATAAGATTGCACGGGTCGATACTGCCGACGTAAAAAATTCTAAAAACAATAATTGCTGACCTAAATAGCGCTATTGATTAATGACACCGGAGGTCCAAGGTTTCGGGGATTGTGGAAGAGATTAATTTTGTGATTCATTGTTTTTGGATAGGTATTTATCAAGCTGTCCGTTTCATCAAGGATCTTTGTGCTTATTTATATCAAATTTATATTTATATTATTACAAATTTGAATGATAATTTTTTTGGACTAGTGTTCAAGCCAATTACAGAGCGTGTCAACAAGAGCCTGTGGAATAATAACACTTAATGAAATCAGCACGATTCTCTAAATTTGACTAACACAAATCTTTTATAAAACAAGGGGTTACATGAGGCAATTACTAAAGCGGGAAGTTATCAACTTTAAAAGGAAAACTCTACCTTTCTGAATATTCATAAAGATAATAATTCTGTCTCAGCTTTCAGAAAAACAGTGGACAAGTAAAGCATCCTTGTTTGAAACTTCGTATTAGCCCAGATACATCATCATGCTTCACAGGCGATTTTTTGGGGATCCTCAGACCCTCGAGCCACTTAGCAAGTAAATCTGGTGGGGATTACGACTTGGATGATGAAAGTGATTTGCAGCCCTCCGAGACTCAAACTCGTAACAAACGCTCCGTATCATCTAGCGTTTAAAATGTTACCAACATGATTATCTGCTTATGCCCAACGCTGGAAAATCGTAAAGATTGTAACAAATGTCATGGTGATAATGGTAATATCTGAAGAAATAAAAATTTCTTAACAAGTCTCAGACTTTTAAAAGACATGAAGACATTAAAAACATTAAAAAGAAGGTTTTGTTGTAGTATTATTTTCCAAAATGTAATTTTTGAAATTTGTGTTGGATATTGTATCGTAGGAAAATATTTTATAACATCATGGGGCCGCTATTGTTACAGATTTTTTTCATCTATTGGTTTCATTCAGCGTATTGCTTTTAAATTTATTTCGACAACTATCGGAAAATTTTGTGATGTTGACTACAATGGCTGACCAGCATCCAGTGCAAATAACTATTAGCTTATATCCTCCCAAAGTTTTAACAAAAAAAAAATGGTAATGGTAAAGCTTTATTATAAATAATCTCATTTATTGCAACAAGAAAATGAATTGTACTACTGTAGATGTACAATCAGTGGACATATAGACTAATGCAAGTAAAATGTGTACAATCAATTAGACCCACCAACAACTGCGTCAATTAAAAATTTATAGTGTCGGTCATTCATTTATCATAGCACATACCTTTGGGTGAAAATGGCGAGATTACATAACGTTTCCTTTTTTCTTATTTTTTATGCTACCTTTGGTGCCATAATTTGCATTTGAAAATGTCAAAAAAATTTAATTAAGAAATACTTATTAGTTTCCTTAATCGGTATATTTCAAAAAGTATAAAAGATGGTACCATAAGATTTGACACACTTGTCAAGTAAAACCTTATCTATAGTGCACTGCCGCATCTACAACTGACCGATGACTAATGGTATTAGAATGACAACCATTTTTTGACTTTTGAAATTTTGAAATCGGATTGAACACGAGAGTGAGTTCTAATTTTTAAAGACAAAAAATATGTAATATATGGTTGTTACTTCTTATTCATTTAGTCAGTCGATGAGTATATTGGATGGGGCGGCCCGCCCGCCCACCGCACTCACAAACGATGCCAGAACCATACGCTTTTTAGTCAGAAATAAGTCTTACACTTATCAATGATGAGAATCAATCCAAATTCGGCTTCACACCAAAATATATACTCAAATTTACATTTTTGACTCAATGGTTGACAAACTGGTTCGGAATGACAACCATTTTCATATTGTATCCACCAAAACAGATTTATACCAAAATATATATACATATACTCAAATTTACATTTTGGATGAATGGTTGACAAACTGGTTCGGAATGATAATCATGTTCATATCGAAAATTTAAATATATCTAAGTCGAACTCCACAAACTTTAATAATTGTAAAATTACGAATGGAACATGTTTCGGCAGAACACTACTGCCATCATCAACCCTTAAAGAATAAAAAAAATGTTTTATAGTTTTATTTACTCAGTATTTATTTATTTAGTATTGTATGTAAATAGGAATCCTTTTCAAAGCCGAAAGGCAAGGAAATAAATCTTATTATTATTATACAGCCTAGGTCCACCCTGAAAGTCAATTCTAAACGCTGGAAGAATTTTTTAAATCGTATAAGTAAAAGTTCCGGACATTACTTAGACACGAGGTCCTGGCACACACATCGGGCGGCGAGGGGGCCTGACGCCGTCTTACGTTACGCCATTCGATTCGGTTTTGCTCCCATATCGCGGCTATTGATGTTAGTTTCTTCTTAACTTGTCAAAAAAAATGTTAAGTTTTAAAATGTTACACCTCTCACTGATGCACGTCGCAGTAGCTGCCGTTCTTGTCCCTGGTTTACGGAATCTCCATCATCTTGTAAAGCAAGATTAGTCGAGTTGAAGCGGTTAAGTGCAGTTTATGAGGTAGATTCAATCCAATTAACGGCTTCCACTAAACAACGCAAACATATGCGACATGGATAGAGCTTGATACGAGCTTCAACAAGCCAAACATTATAACCCGTGATATGCTGTGGCATAGTAATATTGCGCAATAGGTTTCATAAACAAACTGCAGTTCTCTTATTGATTACATCCCCTTGTATCAAAGGCTATTGCAAAGAAATTTTAACTCCCGATATAGCGTTTGCATTACTGATTTATTAGTTGATAGCTTTGATCCTTGCAAATTTTATTAGATGTTGTATAAACGCGTGAACAGCGCCTACATTAAACTAGTCGTTGCTGCATTATGGATGCAAAATTACTGTGAAACGGAATTTGCGAACAATTTATTGGGAAATTAATAATTAACAATGGAATTATCAGTTGGTTACGTACCGTAAAACCATTGTGTTTCTGCCAAATACTCGATAGACTCAGTACTGAATAGAAATGTTCAGATGTCAGTTACATCTGTGTCAAACAAATGAAATTAAAAATTCATTGAGAACTCTGTCATAAAAGTAAATCTACACCCGCGATCTCGTTCGCATCATATTCTTAAAAAAATAACCTCCAATTCCAGTCAGTGTTATTTGGTAATCTTCACCGCTGCAAGTCGCTTTTCGAAAATATCTTTAACTCAATAAATAGTTTAAAATAAAACCACAGTTTAAAGAGCTAGGAAAAACCGTGGTCGCAATATCCGGACGCTTCTATTTCCGGAACGTTCTGGAATAGTGACTCATCCGTGGCCATCATTCGGGGTGACCGTCGTTAGGATTGTCAAGTGGAAAAGTCTTAACACGTTAAGTACAAATTTTTTTTTTCGGGTTTTGATTCGTCTACCGACAAGACTAACTACTGCTGTAATATAATACTCAGCACGTTTAGTTCAAATTTGCAGTTGAAATGTTAATTCATTTGTAGATCTGCAGAATCGTATTACAGTGATTACCGAAAGCCAAGTTTAATTGCTAATAAGTTACATTGAATAGGTAATCAATTCAAGCTGATACTGGTCCAGAGGTTGAGCTAGAAGGATTATTATTATTGTATTTGCTTGAAAGGTGGAGCTTTATTTGATTTAATGAATTTATATTGGTCTTTGTAGATCGTTGTGTTATGGTTTTATAAAATAGAACACTTGGAGGAGACAATAATAATTAGAGTAGACTAGTATTTTGTGTCGGCTTTCAACTACTGGTGAGAAGCTCGTCTGACATAAAACAAACCGTCCAAACCTCACACGAAAGCTCGATGCTCTATTCTTTTTATAACGCCGTTGTACTTCGTGCTTGGTAGATGCATTTTAATTACCACCTGTCTAGTGCTGTGAAATAGGTTGGCGTTAAGAGGTAGACTAATCCGATTTGGGCGAAATTTATTAAATAGTGTAATTCCTCACATACGCCTTTTCCCGCAACCCTCTTCAAATTGCAAAAGCGCCACAACCCCGCCGATTAAAATTATCATTTCCGTCCACTCTCTTTTCCATTCTAATTTCACTAGAACAAACAAAAACGGATTAGACGCTCAGATCCACGTCTGTTAAACACCGTCGAAATTTCCCTGTATTTGTCACCCGGACTACAAACTGCTGTAAACACCATTCGGTTAGCTGAAGTGCTTCCAGCCATTGTGTTATTTGTACATATTATGAGGGAGAGATACGAGCGGGGAAGTTCGACGTCCAACCTCGATGATATATCTGCAGACGCCTTTTTGTACGACTTCACATGAGAATTATCTTCATACCATCTTCATTACGGAGGCGATAAATGCATTGTTTTCTCTCTTTGTTGTCAATCTATTGTGACTCGATTTATGTACGGACCCTAAACAATGTTTGTTGTGTTGTTGCACTGATGAATCTTGTTTAGAATGTGCCAGTGCGAGATGTTTTTGAAGAGATTTATCCAATTTGATTGATGAGGAGTTGCAGAATGCGGTGAAAAATGAGTAGAGTGGCTTCTATACACTTAGAGATTGCCCGGTTCTGGCAAATTATTTCAAGTGGTCGGGGAAGATTGATATTACTGGGACGAAGTTATTTTTATTTGGAAAAACCACAAAATAAAAAACTGCAAAAATTAAGCTTTTTGTGACTAGGACTAGTTTCGTATAATTTGAAATTGAAGTCGTATTTGCCTGAAAAAATATTCATTATAAAACTGTACAAAAAGCCCTTAATAATAATAACAACCGACTCTTAACTTGACTAGTGGGCAAATAGGTAGTAGGACATTATAAACAAGGGACTAAAGTGCCGGACTTAATCTCTGAAGTGGAAAAATATTGCCTCGAGCCGTAACGCTCAATAACCACTTGGGGGACAAATTGCATTGTAGTACGGTGGTTTATGTGCTGTTTTTTACTTGACATAGTCTATTCATAAAAATTTCAACGACCCTGACCGACGAAGTCGTAGTTTATTTAACACAATTTCCTAAAGGATCAATTTTACATCAAAAGAATAAGACATTTTTTCTACGACCCTATTTTAATTGACGCATTAGATGTGTACTACCTGTACTTTAAGAAGATTCATTAAGATACAAGTTCTCTTTAAGGGAGTGTCCATTAATTACGTGAGACGATTTTGGCAATTTTTCGATTCCCCCTTCCCCCTTGGTCAGTTGTGCTGAGATTTGGATCCAGTAGATTGTGTTATTAGGAGTTAATGTGGGACTAATAAAACAATCAACTATTATCGCGGTTATGCGAACGCGAATATTTCAAATCGCTTCAAGTCTCTGCAAGTCGCTTCAAGTCCTTTTAAAATATGTATTTCAAGTCGCCTCAAGTGTCTTCAAAATATTTCAATTCTATTCAATTCGCTTCAAGTTTTTCAAGTCGTCTCAAAACATTTCAAGTTCTTTCAATTCGTTTCAACACATTTCAAGTCTTTTCAGGACATTATTTGAAGTGTTCCCAGATCGCTCCAAGACCCTTCAAGTATCTTCCAGACATTTCAAGTCTTTTTAAGTCGCTTTCAATCCCTTCAAGAGATATCAAATCTTCCCAGGTCGCTTCAAGGTTCTTCAAAATATTTCAAGTCTTTTCAATTCGCATCGAGTGTTTCACGTCGTTTCAAAACATTTCAAATCCTTTCAAGTCGCTTCAAGGTATTTCAAGTCTTTTCAAGTGGCTTCCAGTCCTTTCAAGATATTATTTGAAGTGTTCCCAGATTGCTCCAAGACTATTCAAGTATTTTCCAGACATTTCAAGTTCTTTCAAGTCGGTTTCAATCCCTTCAAGATAAATCAAATCTTTCCAGGTCGCTTCAAGATTCTTCAAGACATTTCAAGTCTTTTCAAGTCGCTTCAAATTCCTTCAAGATATATCAAATCTTCCCAGGTCGTTTCAAGACTCTTCAAGTCTTTTCAAGTCGCTTCCCTTCAACACATTTGAAGTCTTCCCAGGTTGCTTTAAGATTCTTCAAAACATTTCAAGTCTTTTCCAGTCTCTTCAATACTCTTCAAAACTTTTCAAGTCGCCACAAGTCTCGTAAAAACATTTCTTTCTGCCTTTTAACAAATTTTACTTCGCTTCAAGATATTTCAAGTCCTTTAAATTACTTCAAGTTTCTTAAAATCGCTTCAAGACCTTTCAAAATATTTCAATTCGCTTTAAGATATTTAAAGTCCTTTTAAATCGCTTCAAGTTTCTTAAAGTCGCTTCAAGACCTTTCAAAATATTTCACTTCGTTTCAAGGTATTTCAAGTGGCTTCCAGTCCTTTCAAGATATTATTTGAAGTGTTCCCAGATCGCTCCAAGACTCTTCAACTATTTTCCAGACATTTCAAGTCTTTTCAAGCCGCCTCAAATTCTTTCAAGATATTTCAAATCTTCCCAAGTCGCTTCAAGGCTCTTCAAGTGTTTCAAGTCGCTTCCAGTCCCTTTAAAATATTTGAAGCCTTCCCAGGTTGCTTTAAGATTCTTCAAGACATTTCAAGATTTTTCCAGTCTCTTCAATTCCCTTCAAAACTTTTCAAGTCGCCACAAGTCTCTTCAAAACATTTCTTTCTGCCTTTTAACAAATTTTACTTCGCTTCAAGATATTTCAAGTCCTTTTAAATCGCTTCAAGTTTCTTAAAGTCGCATCAAGGCCTTTCGAAATATTTCAATTCGCTTCAAGGTATTTCAAGTGGTTTCCAGTCCTTTCAAGATATTATTTGAAGTGTTCCCAGATCGCTCCAAGACTCTTCAAGTATTTTCCAGACATTTCAAGTCTTTTCAAGTCGCTTCAAATTCCTTCAAGATATATCAAATCTTCCCAGGTCGTTTCAAGACTCTTCAAGACATTTCCAGTCTTTTCAAGTCGCTTCAATTCCTTCCAAAACATTTCAAATCTTCCCAGGTCGCTTCAAGACTCTTCAAGTTTTTCAAATCGCTTCCAGTCCCTTCAAGATATTTGAAGCCTTCCCAGCTCGCTTTCAGATTCTTCAAGACATTTCAAGTCTTTTCCAGTCTCTTCAATTCCCTTCAAAATTATTCAGGTCGCCCCAAGTCTCTTCAAAACATTTAATGTCGTCTCAATTCTCTCTAAATCTTTTCAAGTCGCTTCAAGTCCTGCTAACAAATTTTACTTCGCTTCAAGATATTTCAAGTCCTTTAAATTACTTCAAGTTTCTTAAAATCGCTTCAAGACCTTTCAAAATATTTCAATTCGCTTCAAGGTATTTCAAGTCCTTTCAAGTGGCTTCCAGTCCTTTGAAGATGTTATTTGAAGTGTTCCCACATCGCTCCAAAAATCTTCAAGACATTTCAAGACTTTTTAAGTCGTTTGAATTCCCTCCAGAACATTTCATGTCACCTCAAGTCCCTTTTAGAACTTCTCAAGTTTTTTCAATTCGCCTCAAATCCCTTCAATATATTGCAATTCTTTTCAATTCGCTTCAAGTATTTCAAGTCGTTTTAAAACACTTCAAGTTCTTTCAACTCGTTTAAAAACATTTCAAATCCTTTCAAGTCGCTTCAAGGTATTTCAAGTCTTTTCAAGTGGCTTCCAGTCCTTTCAAGATATTATTTGAAGTGTTCCCAGATCGCTCCAAGACTATTCAAGTATTTTCCAGACATTTCAAGTCTTTTCAAGTCGCTTTCAATTTCTTCAAGATTTATAATCTTCCCAGGCCGCTTCAAAGCTCCTCAAACTATTTCAAATCTTTTTAAGTCGCTTCAATTGCATACAAAACATTTCAAATCGTCCCTGGTCGCCTCAAGACTCTTCAAGTCTTTTCAAGTCCCTTCAATTCCCTTTAAAAACCTTTCAAGTCGCCCCAAGTCTCTTCAAAACATTTCATGTCGTTTTGATTCGCTCTAAATTTTGTCCAGTCGCTTCAAGACATTTCAAGTCCTTTTAAATCGCTTCAAGTTTCTTAAAATCGCATCAAGACCTTTTAAATACTTTCAAGTTGCTTCAAGGTATCTCAAGTCTTTTCAAGTGGCTTCCAGTCCTTTCAAGATATTATTGGAAGTGTTCCCAGATCGCTCCAAGACTCTTGAAGTATTTTCCAAACATTTCAAGTCTTTTCAAGTCGATTTCAATCCCTTCAAGACATTTCAAATCTTCCCAAGTCGCTTCAAGACTCTTCAAGTCTTTTCAAGTCCCTTCAATTCCATCCAAAACATTTCAAATCTTCCCAGGTCGCTTTAAGGTTCTTCAAGACATTTCAAATCTTTTCAATTCCCTTAAGAACCTATCAAGTCGCCACAAGTCTCTTCAAAAAATTCCATGTCGTTTCAATTCGCTCTAAATCTTTTCAAGTCGCCTCAAGTCCTTTTAACAAATTTTACTTCGCTTCAAGATATTTCAAGACCTTTCAAATCGCTTCAAGTTTCTTTAAGTCGCTTCAAGACTTTTCAAAATATTTCATATCTGTTCAACTCCCTTCAAAATATTTCAATTCGCTTCAAGTCTTTTAAGTCGTATCAAAACACTTCAAGTTCTTTAAAGTCGTTTCAAGACATTTCAAACCCTTTCAAGTCGCTTCAAGGTAGCTCAAGTCTTTTCAAGTGGCTTCCAGTCCTTTCAGGATAGTATTTGAAGTGTTCCCAGATCGCTCCAAGACTCTGGAAATATTTTCCCGACATTTTAAGTCTTTTAAAGTCGATTTCAATCCCTTTAAGATGTATCAAATCTTCCCAGGTCGCTTGAAGACTTCAAGACATTTCAAGTCTTTTCAAGTCGCTTCAATTCCATCCGAAACATTTCAAATCTTCCCAGGTCGCTTTAAGATTGTTCAAGATATTTCAAGTCTCTTCAATTTCCTTCGAAACTTGTCAAGTCGTACCAAGTCTCTTCAAAACATTTCTAGTCCTTTTCAATCGCTTCACGTTTCTTTAAGTCGTTTAAAAACATTTCGAGTTCTTTCAAGTCGTTTAAAAAAAACAAAAGTAGTTTCAATACATTTCTAATCTTTCCAAGTCGCTTCAAGGTATTTCAAGTCTTTTCAAATGGCTTGGAGTCCTTTCAATATATTATATAAAATCTTTCCAGATCGCTCCAAGACTCTTCAAGTATTTTCCAGACATCATGGTGTAGCCCTACAGGTTCTTTGGTTGAAACTGTTTTATTACAATTTACTTCCTGTATTTTATTATTATTTGTCACATTTTATTATTTATTTGTGACAAATAATAATAAAATACAGGAAGTAAATTGCAATAAAACACTTTATTTTCCAAACATTTCAAGTCGCCTCAAGTCCCTTCGAAAAATTTCAAGTCGTTTCAAGTCGCTTTAAGTCTTTCAAGTATTTTTAAAATATTCCAAGTTCCTTCATTTCGATTCAAGTTTCCTCAAGTCGCTTCAGAACATTTTAAATTTTTTAAGACGCTTCCAGTCCCTTCAACAAATTTTAAGTCTCCCCAGGTTGCTTCAAGTCTTTTCAAGTCAGTTCCAATGCTTCCAATCCTTTCAAGATATTTCAAATCTTCCCAGGTCTCTTCAAGACTCTTCAAGATATTTCAAGTCGCTTCAAACTCCTCTTCAAGTCACTTTCAGTCTCTTCAAAATATTTTCAAGTCATTTCAAGTCTTTTCAAATCGCTTCAATTGCTTTCAAAACATTTCAAGTCGCCTCAAATCTCCTCAAAACATTTCATGTCATTTCAAGTCGCCTCAATTCTTTGAATTCGTTTCAAGACATGCCAAGTCTTTTCAAAGCCGATTCAAGTTTATTCAATTCTCTTTAAGTTTCTTCAAGTCGTTTCAAGAGATTAAATTTCAAGTGCTTTCGAATTACTTCAGGTCACTTTTCTCCGAATAGAACATGCTATTTTTCTTCAAACGCCGAAAATCGCAAACGAAATACAAATCTGACAGTTTACTGAGCTCAATGTACACATGAATTTCTGTCTAAAAGTGACCATCTCACTAACTTCCCGATTATTTTCTAAGACGTCTTACACAAGTTCCATGAAATTCTATTTTCTTCAAAATAAAGTAAACTTCAGCGCTACATCCCTAAAAGAATGAAATAATTTAAATTTAAAAAAATCTAAATTATATACGCTGCCGATTTGACAGGCCTCTTGAATTTTTCAAAGCACACGATTGGTAAATTGAGCGGCAGACAAAAAACTTTGTCTGTATAGGCAGAAAAATGGACATTTGTCATTGCCTATTGACAATGTCACGATTTCCTGACGTTTAAAGAAAAATATTATTGTGTAGGATTTAGCCATATTTTATGGAGAAACATGTTTTCCTTACATAATTTAACCCCTTTCTCACAATTTCATACTGATTTTTGCGGGAAAAAAGTTACGTAAATATTACCTGATATATCGTAAATGCATCGATATTGATACTGGCCAAGGTAAATAGTACCAAGAGGTAACCTATTACATTTTTCCGCAATTTTATTAAAATTGTAATAACTCTGCCTGGAATTATATTGTAATTATTGTAAAATGGACGACCAGACTTTACGCAACGAAGAGCAAAATAATGTACGGACTATATTATTCGCAACATGATCTATACGGGGCCGAGCATTATCATGCATTGGCAAAAAATTATGGGCCCCCATACTACTCCATACGACGGCCGAGATACCGCCATAGCTGAGCTTTGGAACATGTTACATGGAGGAAAAAAGAATAAAGGAAAAAAATCAAAATGAGGGAGAATTGGAAGGATACATAAATAAATGGTGGAAAATAGTGACATTATATATCGAAGAGATGAAGACAGCAAACTGAAGAGACATTTAAAGACAACAAAGAGGAATGTATCTCAATGAGAGATTCGGAGAAAGACGAGCCTAAGACAAGGTAGGAAATGCGGAGGGGAAGAAGCTGATGGAATGGGTAGAGGAAAAAGGGTGAAAGGCGTTGGAAATTGCTAAAAGAAAAGCTAAAAACAAAATTAAATGTATTGCTGGTCAATGATTTTTAACGGTCTCTTTACTTGTTAGTTTTCGGCAGAGGAGAAACCGTGATGGACTACGGAATAGTAAACCATGGGAAGAAGCAGAAGAGAGGAGCAAGAAAGAAAAACGAACTGTGGGACAAAGAACGTAGATAATGGTAGGAGACAATAAAGAAACTAAGAGAATGGAAAAAGACGAAAGCAAACGGAAGCGGTTTTCTAAAAGTGACGAGAAGATATAAAAACTTGTAGAAAGAAGAAGAAGCAGAAGAAAAACAGAGAAGGAGGTGGTATGGAACTTTATCAATAAAGAGAAAAAAAAGAAACAGTGAGTGAGAAGATAATGATGAGCGAATGGGAGGAGGCAGCTTTTTTGAGACTACATCTTCTAATGTAATGGCAAGAGTTCAGGCGATGTAATATTGAGACCGTCCGTCTTGAAATTGCTGTTTTGAAATGTGTAACGAAGTTGTTGGCGCGGTTCAACACTCTCAAGCGACATTTTTCCCGAGTAAGCAGCCCGCCGCGGCGCGCCGTCCCGATACGCCAAAATTAACATCTTTAACTTGTCAAAAGAAATACTTTCCAGTATCGCAGCGGGATAATTATTTCAGTTTCGTAATCAGAAAATTAGGCGCGGCGAATGAGACTATCCCGGAGTCGCTACGACCACCCCCAGTCACCGCTCCTTTGAACCACGCCCTTGACACATTCCCTTTTGTACAAAGAAATAAATAATTTCAATTTCAAACCCATAATTTCTTCGGGCCATAAATTCGATCTGAACAACACCCAAGTCTTACACATTTGCAATAAGGGCCTTAAATTAAACGTTCTCGAAATTTTGGAGATAAAGAAAATTATTAGAGATCCCAACACTATTTGCCTGAACAAACAGCAAAACATTAACGACCTTATCCTACAATGTTTACTGTCTTTTACCTAACCTCAATTTTTCCCCACCAGCCACTTAGATTTTATGGATTTCTATTATATCGATCGATTCCGCTCTCTCTTTTCTGAAAATTTGTAAATCCGCCATGCTATTTTTTTAATCATACGCCATCTTACATATCCGCATCACGGATCTTAGATTTTCACTTTTAATAATTTTATTTTAACCAATTTTTATAATGTGATTCAACCTACAACATAAATATAACACTTTTTGTCGCGGTTAGGGTAAGTTTCCTCTCTTTTAGTACCTTCCTCATTGTATTTTTTTTTACTTTTCTTTATAGTTGACTGACAATAAGGGTAATCCCACGAAACATGTATCGCATTAATCATTAAAACATAGTGCAATTAGACTTAGTTCCTGACTTATCCATAGAAATAAATATTTCTGGGTGTCGCACCGGGATGATTATCGCATCGTTATGACCGGAAAACAAGCGCGCTTCGGAACCCGTCATTCCGGATCAGCTGCGTTGTCCGGGTCCACAGCTATTCCGGTGGGAAGAAGGCGCTCTGATAAGACCCCCACTCTTTCCTGACTACGGCAATGCGCCAGAACGCCACGTCATCCAACGTCACCATCTCCCCTCCTACTTCCCTATAAAAGAAGCTCCGCTCTCCTGGGAAGGGCTGGTGGCGTCGTGACAGGTCATGCATCATCCGAGGGAAGTGACCAGTGAACCGAACCAGCACCTGGGGAAGCAGTCGAGGAAGGGCAGGGCCGACCCAAAGGAAACAAGGTAGAAACTCCAGCAACTTCCTACCCTCCCTTTCCGTCAGTTACATGACGGGATCCACTTAGGTACTTTCGGTGCCGACGTGGTCTTGGGAAGGTCGACGCAGGGGAGCCCTAGCAACACCCCAGCCAACTTTCTAGTTTCCGACAGCCGTGCGGGGAAGCCGATTCACGCTGAGGAGTCCCAGTAGCTCCTCGGTCGACAATCGGCTTCCGATGCAGTTCGAGCACCGGGATAGCCGGACGGATCTCTTCTTGGAGGTGCTCCTGGCCGGCCGTTACCTCTTGAAACCGCTACCTATTGCCGCCACTCCACGAGGAAGACGCCTTAACCTCGGATCGCCGTAATTGTGTATATGTAAACGGACATTGTAAATACTTCCCCTGTACATAATGTAAATAAAGTTCAACCACCAACACTAAACAGCAGACCCCTGGTTAAACCGTACTCCCATTTTGAAACCCGTGGTCCCGTGGAGCATACCATGTAAAAACAACTGGCGCTCGAAGCAACCCGACCGTAAAAAGCGTCAAAAATGTTTAGGTTCAAATCTGAGCAAAGACTTTGAAAATGGAAAACGGTATCTTTATCTTTCTCAATTATTTATCCTATTGGTGGGATAGAAGAATCATTGCAGGAACAACTGTGAAGATTGCAGATGACGAGGTCGTTAGTGTTATACAAGGCTTTTCGAAAATTAAGTGAATTGAGCATCAAATTAAGAAGAATAATTAATATAATATTTAATAATGTGGGATATACACAGGAACTTTCTCTTATTTTAGCCTTGGCAGACAATTTGGTTGTAGTAACAAGAAACAAAGAACTTATTAAATTGGTGAAAGAGTTAGCAGAGTCAGCAGCAAAAATAGGACTAATTACAAACCAACAAAAATAAAACGAAATATCGACGGATGAGGAGTATAATTATTGAAATGGATAACCGAGACTTGAAAGGAAACAAGAAATGAATTTAAAAGGAAAATACATTTGCAAACTGAAATAATAAGACAATTAAATCACTATAAAAGGAATAATAATATAATAAAATTGTACAAAATAATAATTAGTTTTGTCGCCTTAGATAAGGTAGCGAGGTATATACCCTAGACAAAGAATAAGTATGCAACAAGAATTACCACAAAGTTAATGGGCAAACTGCAAGGTCAACGAAAACACATCGAAAAGAACAAAAGAACCGAGGAGATCGACCGCTCTTGTATGACTCCTCTTTGCCCTAGGTGCGGTGTAACAGAATATACCAAGAATATAGGACAGGAAAATGGAAGGTCTACGTCTGTGTAAAAACAAGATATAGTGGGTGTAGTAAAAGCACAAGCAGTTTGACGGATCGATTATATAGTCGCTATGTTGTCAAAACTCCCATGATAGTGGATGTAAAATCATGAATTAATGAAAATATGCATAGAAGCACATAGTCCTTTCGGAAATGCGTTCTTCTTGAGATAAAGTTGCTCTTTTAAATGAAAGAATTTTACATTAGATAGTTTGAGATAGTAGCGGCTATGTGTGGACAATAGGAAACAACAGGACACTCAGAGCAATATTTGGGAGTGAGATTTGGGGGATAGAGTAGAAGCAACAAACCAACAATAGAGAAGAATGACGGAGGCCGTCGTCCTTCTAGAGCCGGAGACCTACATTTTAATAATAGATAAAATAATGAAGTACTCATAAGGGGATGCTGTAAACTGGAGTAACAAGGTCATCAAAGGCGAGTAAGGGTCTGGTTTTTACGTGCGTAGAAAACATCGGCTATTACAGACACTTCTCATTTGCAATAATGGTTTCGCTATTGGCTGAAATATATTTCTTTTATATACGTAGAGATGAGGAGTCTCTGTATCTAGTGAGGTTATAACTATTGTTTTTTATAAGTTGATTAATGCTCCCTTAAAAGCACTGGGTGGTCTAAAACAAGAAATCGATACAAAACCACTTCTCTAAATTCTGATTTTCGGTTTATATACCCACATGTCAACCGATGATGGAGGTGCAATCTGTCACTACTCATAATTTGTAACCTCATGAATTACACCATGTAATCCGGGTTTAGACAACCATAAATAAAAGTTAGGTATCAAGTTAACGCGGCGGATTTATCGAACTATCCCAGCACTTAATAAATTTGCTTGCGAAGTGGAGTTCGGAGGGTTTAAAAACTAATTAAATAAACGCGTGACTGGGTAAACCTAATTAATTATGTCATTTTAATTTCGGAGTTCTGGCGGATATTCAGAAACTGTTTAATTTTTGTTCTCGTCGACATGGTGATCAGATCTGATTTTTATGTAAATATGTAGATTCGTTTTCTGAAACTGGCTTTCCTATTCTGCGATCAAAATGTTGGAGGAAGCCGTAAATCTAATCTGGCTACACAGTCGCGATATAAATCAGGCACCGTTTCTGTGTGAAATTAAATTAAAAGTTAGACATACGGTTAAAAACACCATGCTTTTATGTTGCTCTTTAATTGCACGGACTTTTAAAGTAATTAGAATGTAAATGTCAAAAACCTTTTGTTTTATTTTAGAGGAAACCAGCCCGCATCAGCCGCAGTTCCCACTGTCTGCACAAACGCTTTGATAAACCTTTGATGTAATTTTTAACACTGAATGAAATAAAATCTTTACCTGCATCTCCACGCTCTATCAGATGAAATACCAACAGAAACAATGGAAAGTTCATCAAAGCACGACGGTGTGCGATTTTCTTCATATCCGTCTCCTAAATCATTCACCATTTTGTGCAATTTGTTGGCACGTGCATCCATCCGCTACAGATACATCGCCAGATTTTTGATTCTGATGTTGATGGTCCGGATCTGAAACATTGTTAAAAGGTGAGTCAATTTGAGTAAAATTAAGACACGAATCGGTTGATGGGGAAGTTCTCGTTTTGTGGCTGCAGAAACTTCTGCTATCAAAGCCAGGAATTAATCACTAGCAGTGTTTTTGCGAAATTTATTGCACTTTTACGAGCTTAACGAGTTTGTAGCGGCTATTTGCACTACGGCTGTTTGCTGGTATCTGTGTTGCTGATACAAATCAGGTGCTCCAATTAATACAGGAATCGTGGGCGAAGAGTGCGGACGAAACGGAAAGCATCAATATTGGCAAAACTAGTTGAAAGCGCGTACTTGGTGTTTTAAATGAGGGCATTTCATACTCTAATGGAAGAATTCCTGGAAATTTTTATTAAACTGAAAATGGTTGAGTATTGCATCTTTTGAACAAAAAAGTGCATTCGGTAGACTAACGTCATACAGAAAATTAATGTTTGGTGTGGCATGGTCTGAATATCGTAGGGCCTTTCTTCATTAATGACAATTTAAAGTCTGAAAGATATTTGCAACTTTTACAAGAACATATTGTTCCACGACTTAGGTAAATATTTCCAAGCCACGGCAATCAAAATATACCAGCAGAAACAATACGGTTTCAACAAGACGGAGCACCGCCACACTTTGGGCGCCAATGTGGCGGTCACATTTCTAATTTCTAAAATTACTTAAATCACATTTCTTGCGATTTAAGTCAATTTAAATGTATTACCAACTCTAATCGGAATGTATTAGATTTATGTTTTTAATAGTGAGAGCTTTTAGTCATTAAAAGTTGTAATGAGATCATCAAAAAAATATTCTTATCACCCGTCTGTCAATTTTGTAGTATCTGATTGTGATAATTTTGTTGATACCTACTGTGATACTTTATCATTTCAAAAATTATAATTATGACCTTATTAACAACTTCTTGTTACGCATCAATTGGAATTTTGTAGAAGATCTTTGTGATATCAAAGCAGCTGTTCCGATAAAGAAAAAATGCGGTAACAAATTTCCAATATGGTTCAATTCTTACACACGCAACTTAGTAAAAACAAAAATATAATATTGATGACTATGCTAAATTTACACGTGTCAGAGAACAATTAATAATTCGTATTGAATGTATGTTTATAATACTGAAAATCAAACTAATAGTAATCCTAAGGTATTCTGAAATCCAATAGTTTGTCTAGTATATGACTTTTGAAGATCGTGAGATTTGTCGAAGAAATAATATACCCAATACTTTTGCAAAAAATATTTTTCATCTCTCTATAATAATAATGTTAACGCTGGTCTGCCCCTAATTACAATATTGAATCGAGTGTTGATTTAAATAACGTCTGTATTACGGAAGATAGTGTAGCTTCTGGACTTGGTAAACTTGACCTCAATAAAGGAGCCGGTCCTGATGGCTTACCCCCTTCATTTTATAAAAGTTGTAGGAAGAAGTTGTCACTCTTTGCGCCCTTAACATGAATTTATTCATTGTCTGTTAAAATGAGGATTTTCCCCAACACTGCAAATTGGCGCAGGTTCCAAAAACTGAATAGAGAATTATAAGCTAATAGGTATGTTATCTGTACCAGCCAAGGTGTTTGAAAGCATTGTATCTAGACAATCTCTGTACTTTAACTGGTGATATTTTCACCGCTTTTGAGCAAGGGTTTCAAGTGTATTACATCTACACGGACTTTAATAAAGCTTTTGACACAGTTAATCATTCAGTTATTATTATGAAAAAGCTACATTTATATGGTTTAAGCGATCCTTTATTAGCTTAGGTGAATAGTTACATTACCAATCGCTCACAAATCGTAATCTTAAAAGATGTCAAATCCAAACCATATGAGGCTCCTTCCGGTGTGCCTCAAGGTACTGTTATTGGTCCTTTGTTATTCAATATATTTGTAAACGATATAACAAAAGACATTCAATGGAAATCTTTACTATATGCAGACGATCTGAAGATATACCACGTGATAAAGTCCACTAAAGATACAATTATTCTCCAGAACCACATTCAAACACTTGCATGTGAGTGTGAATACAATATCATGAAATTTTATGCCCACATGTGTCAAACAATTTAAAAGTCGTAGCTTCTGAACCCAGGTATACCTTAGAAGACATCGCACTTGCAATAGTAAATTTAGATAAAGATCTTGGTGTATATCTCGATTCAAAACTTTCCTTTCAAAACCATTACGATTATGTAATTTCGAAGACCTGGAAAATGTTAGGATGGATGGACATTATATCGATTATTACTTTATATAGTTCCCTGGTTCGTTCCATTTTAGAATGTTACGAATGTCAATCGTCTCGAAGCTGTGCAGACCAGTTTTCTAAAGTATCTTAGGTATAAGTTTTGCTACAAAATGTCGTAACGGGACTGGACGAAGAGGAATGCAATGAAAAATGGATGAAGACTGAATTAGAGGTAGAGGTGACGGTGATGTGTAAAATAAATGAAGGAAAAATGATTGTGGTGGAACTTGGGAGCTGCGGGTAAAAGAGGAAAGATATGGAAAATAAAAAAAAAAACTAAGGGAAAAAAGGGAAGGGAGTATACATAGAAGATGATCTGACAGAGAAGGAAAGAGATATACAGAAGGAATTAAGAGCAATAGCCAAAGAAGAGCGACAAAAAGGACAGCAGGTGAAAGTGGGTTATAAAAAGATATGGATAGAGGAAAAAGGGCTTAGTTGGGACGAAGAAAAAATAGAGCAAATTTTTGAATAAGAGCACAAGGAAAAGACGACAGGGCAGAAAAAGGAAAACGAATACGGAGATGAATAAGAGAGAAAAGGAGCAAATAAGAATAGTATTCTAGAACGTAGCGGGAATTTGGGGAAAAGGAAGAAGAGGAACAAGCAATAATAGAAGGAAGATCAACAAAAGATGGTACAAAAAACGCAGAAAGGGGAGAACTGATTAGCTTAGTAGAAGAAAGAGGGTCGAAAATACTTAATGGGAACTGCACAGGCGATGAGAAAGAGGGGGAGACAGTTATTGATTATGTTATGGTGAATGAAGAAGCATGGGATGAAATAGAGAAACTCAAGGTGGGAGAAAGAATGGTGTTGGACCATATGCCTTTGGAAGTGAAGACAAAAGGAAAAGAGAAAATTTAGACGGAAGACGGAAAAGAAAATTATAGAGCAAGGGAGGCAAAATACGAAGAAGCAGAGATAAACGAAAAGGTGAGGGAACTGATCGATAACTTAAGAAACGCAACAGAAAAAAAGAGAGAAGAGATAAGAAAGAAGTTGGGGCTGTGGAAGGAAGAACAGTGGGATAAACAATGCAGAGAAGGGCAGCAAGAAGCAAGAAATTAACTAAGAAATTCGAAAAAGGAAAAAGCTGTAACGAAGTTACAGAAAGATCCGAATTTAAATATATATCAAATTAAGAGCCCTCAGCGAAGCGACATTCACACCGAGGAGCATGCACTTGAAAATTAAACTTATTACTCGCCGAGAAAAATAGTTTGCAGTGTCACAGCCGGATAATTTTTTCATCATCACCACCGGAAAATTAGCGCGCTCCAGACGAGCCTACTCCAGAGTCGCTACGACCACCCCCCGACCTTGTCACGCCCGACCACGCATTTTCATAGAACCGAAAACCGCCGAAAATGAATACTTTTAAAAAATAAATGGTTTTTACGTCATCTAAACCAGCGAAGAAGCGCGTTCCGGATGCCGCCGCTCCGGAGCCGATACGATGTCCGGAACCGATTTCACTCCGGAGGGAAGATAACACGATGATAAGAGCCTCACTCATCCGCATTGCGTCAAGTCGTGCGCATCAGCCTACGTCATTATTACCCCACCATAGGTCTATAAAAAGCTGCGCTCCCTTAGAACGAGAGTGAAGAGTCGTGCCCGCTCCGAAGAAGACCATCCAGAAGGAAGCCGCCCAGGAAGAATAAGTTTCTACTGGTCTCTGGAAGGTTAGGTTCAAGCAGGGGGATCCCAGGGTTCAACGTTGGCCAAGCTTCGAGACCAACCAAACCTGTTTCTCTTTCTTTGCTAGTTACCCCACACCCGCCAACGTCTGGCTATCGTAACACATTATATCTAACTTTTGTCACTAACCGCTCGGGTTCTGAAACTCATACCAACCGAACCATCGTATACAGGGGGTGGGTACGCCGACGTCTACAGGTTGACCCGCAACTCATCAGCCACTCATAAACCGAAACGCGCATAATCTGAACCGCCGTAAACAGGGTGCAATTCGACAGGGGCATACAAGGTGAATCTCAAGTTTCGTCACCGAGTTAATACCGACCTTTGTAAATACTTTGTAAATAATTGTAAATAGAGGAACATTAATTCATCTAGTTTTTTATATTAACGTGCATTTAAAAATTGTAAACTTCAGTAATCATCATTTTAATGTAATTTAACCTTTAACTATAGTGCAATAGTCATAATTTAACTTGTCACATTTTTATTTCATCGTTCATTTAGTTATTTATTTCACCAACTTATTACCAGTCATTATAATTTCAATCTTCACACCTTTATTTTATTATTGTTTAATTGTAGAAAGTTCTTGTTCTCTTATCGTGTCCAAAACGTTTAAAACAGTGTAAACAATGTTTCTGCCAATTTTAGCCCGGATCTCATCTTGACCATTTTTATGAATTTTTATACAAATTTAGTTAGTAAACGTCTTCTGCAGAGGGCGCTGCAGTAGTATACACGGAGTTTATATATTATGCACAAAATGAGATCCAGTAGACATGGCAACGTCGACTGGTAGCCGAACAAAGATTAAGTAGAATTAAATCACAATACAAAGCGCTGAACTGGAATATTCACTCATCGAATAACACTAATATATTTTGCAGAATAAAATTATGACTATAATTATTACCAGTTTAGAAAAAATGTAACCGTCCGCACAAAAAATTGACTGTTTAGCAACTACCCAATTTAAAGACGAAATTGTTAGGTAAAAGTATTGTAAGAATTTTATTATTATTAACACATAAATGGAAGCTATTCATCTGAAACAATAAAAAATACGTAAAGGCGCAGTTGGGGTCCGCGCCGTACATTTTGTCGTGAAAACGTCGCCGGGGACAAATTCTCACTTTGGATCCTAGTAAAGCTTCGCAAGCTCTTTACAATGACACCTGAGTTAACCTCCTAGCTAAACACATCTTCACGCTACACTAATTTATCTACAGATGACGTAAAAAAAAAATTTTGCACGACAGATATACGTACAGACATGCCCTACCCGTTGTGGGCTAAACCGTTGTTAACGAATTATTAAATAGTCTCGTAGTTATTAGAGATTAAAATCTGACGATATTTGTAACGCAAGAAAGTTTGACGGGTTATCACTGTATTTGGCGAGCGAATAGACGTCTTGATTTGATTTGATTTATTTATGGTTCAGATCTACAGTGGATATAGCACAAACACAGGCACAGTTACAAATAAAATTCACGTCAAAATATTTTTTCGGCTTTCGAAATTTCAACTTGCCAAATGGTCGTGTGAGACCGACGAATTTCAATATTTTGTTCTAAAGTTCTAAAGAGAAAATTGTTACTTACTTTTTCGCGAAAATTTCATTGTTTTCAAGGTGGTATTTCGTAAACGAAGAAATATAAAGAAAAATAGACAACGTAAATCAATTTCTGGGGTTCGAAAATATATAAAACGAGGCCAAAATCAATAGTTCAAAAAAATACGTAAAGGCGCAGTGCGGGTCCGCGCCGTAGATTTTGATGTGAAAACGTCGTGGGGATAAAATTTCACTTTGGGTTCTAGTAAAACTTGAGGGGTCCCAAGACAGCGGGACCCTTGAGACAGAAACCTACTACCCTAGTCGTTTCATTCACACGCGTCCCCACTATCACTACTAAAGACTTTGATTTCCGTTTCAGTTTTTCGGACTCGCTACAGCGCTAAAAAAAGGTTCGATTTCAAAAAGAACAAAAAAAAACGGTAAACAATTAACGAAAAAATCGCTGAACATACATAAAACTAAGGAAAAATTTCCCTAGATTTCCATGAGATCTCCTCGTCAGCTCCTTGGTGACAATGGGATCATCTCGACCCTTTCAAATATTCAAAATAGATCTACAATTGACTAAGAGATCGGTGAACACACATAAAAGGAAAAAAAAAACATACATAAAGCCGAACATAGAACCTCCTCCTTTTTTGAAGTCGGTAAAAATTAGAAAATATTTGGTTTGGAAATGTCAAACAGCTCATTAGAGGACCTAAATAAATAAAATATGGTGTAATTTCGAGACGTTCAAATTTTGTTATTTTTTTTATTATTTAGTACTTTAATAATATTGAAAAACCATTTCTTAGTGAACGCCTACATGGTAAAATAAGAAAGTGTTCATTGCAATCGGTTCAGTAAATTTAGAGATTAACCCCCTCACCCCGTTAATCCCCCTTAGGAATGGAATTTTTAAAAACTACTTCTTAGTGAACGCCTACGTGGTAAACTGAGTAAGTGTGTAAAATTTCATTGCAATGGGTTCAGTAAATCTAGAAATTAACCCCCCGATCTCGTTATGCCTCTTAGGAATGGAATTTTGAAAAACCACTTCTTAGTGAACGCCTACGTGGTAAACTAAGTAAGTGTATAAATTTTATTGCAATCGGTTCAATAGATCTAGAGATTAAACCCCTTCACCTCGTAATTCCCCTTAGGAGTGGAATTTTGAAAAACCACTTCTTAGTGAGCGTCTTCGTGGTAAAATAAGTAAGTGTGCAAAATTTCATTGCAATCGGTTCAGTGGATCCAGACATTAACCCCCCGCGCCGTTACCCCCCTTAGGAATGGAATTTTGAAAAACTGTTTCTTAGTGAGCGCCTACGTGGTAAAATAAGTAAGTGTGCAAAATTTCATTGCAATCGTTTGAGGGGATCCAAAGCTTAACCCCCCCTCACGCCGTTACCCCCCTCTGGAATGAATTTTGAACAACCGTGTCTTAGTGAGCGCCCACGTGATAAAATACGTAAGTGTGCAAAGTTTCATTGCAATCGGTTCAGTGGATCCAGAGATTCTCCACCCCCCACCCCGTTACCCCCCTTTGGAGTTTAAAAAAAAAACGTGTTAAAATACTTTTAAGAGATTTTAACATGTTATTGCTCAATTAAAATTCAAGGTCGTTTTCAATACCTCAAATTCTCAAATTAATAGAATATGCGTTTAATAATTCTCCTCCGCTTATTTCTGTTGAAATCAGGTTAAACTTTTGTTCGTACAAAAAAATAATACAAACAAGCGCTTTATAGACATTTTACTGTAACTTAAAATAGTTTGTGTGTAAAATATCTTTGAAATTTTAACCAAAAAGTCCTTAATCATCAAAAGAGTAGAAGAAATAAAAATTCGGAACTGAAGCGTTTGGCTGAAATTTGGATTATTATTTATTTATTTATTTTAAAGACGTGTATTTATTCAAATATTATTTATAGTGGAACTGGTACATTTGCAGTAGCTCACAATGTCAATTGCAAATTCGTAGCCAATTTATTTATTACAAATGCGCCCCATGTGCCTACGAGTTTCTTTAACAATATTTTCCAAGTTAAAAACTTTTTCGACTTTAAGAGGTTATCAGGGCTCTGAGAATCTGCAGAAATACGAAATATCTAGTTTTGTGCCTCTTACAATCATTATTTACAATATCTCCTTTTGTTCCTGCTGTTCTTGAGGATGTTATGTCTGCATTTCCTCATGCCATTTCAGTAATTTTTCGTAGGAAATATTGGGTCTATTACAGTCTTAGAATGATTATTATTTATATCACATGTGGCATCCCGTAAATAATTCCGGTAACATAAAGTTACAGGACAAAATTTTGAGGCCTGTCAGGGCAAACTATTTAACATCAAATTATTTGAAAGATTTAAATATTATTTTTGTATTTTGTAACCTCAAAATCTGTAAATTTGTAACTTTTTCTCATTTTGCGGGAACGAATACAAAAACGCTGTTCAAAACTCGTGTCGTGTCACTTTTAAGGGGCTCGGGCTCATTGCAGCCCTCGCCCCTGAAAAGTGTCATGACAGCGCATTCGTTTGAAATATACTATTGACGTGGAGATGTATTTTTAAAAGATTCAAAGGTACATAGGACCTCAGAAAGAAAGTGCTGTGATTTTTTCATCGAAATTCAACTTGCATAAAGAACAAAAATACGTTCCACGTGTTGTTTTACTAAACAAAACAATGGCAACGTCGCCGGACCTCACCTTATCTTATACGCCTTTAATTATACATTGTCGGATCTCGGGTTGTATTGCATTTATGACGGATCTGGTTTTGTTCGATCTTTATCACAAAATTCAAAGTGTGAAAAAGTTTCCCCTCTCTAGTTATTTGAACTGTAGATATCGCTTATAATGTTTTTAACAATATGTACTTGAAAAATCCTTTCCCTTCTGGATCTCGGGTTGTCCAAGTTTTGTTCGGATCTCGACTTGATAGGAAAACGTATATATATATATATATATATATATATATATATATATATATATATATATATATATATATATATATATATATATATATATATATATATATATATATATATATATATATATATATATATATATATATATATATATATATATATATATTTGCCCAACAGAAAAAAAATCCTTTTATAGGACAATACAAAAAATTAACTTAAACATCCCATTGTGGTATACATACAATAAACATTAATAACATTAAATTGGAAAATGGTACAATTTACAGAAAAATGTCTCTAAATTTCACGTCAGCATATTGACACATTAACGTTAACGGTGCTCTTCTTAAGTCGTCAGTATTTGGTCTAGGAGTAACAAAGGTTGCAGAAGTCCGGGCATTTTGGCGTACGACATGAATATTGACATGGCTTAGAATTTCCGGGGAGTTGACTTCATAATGGAGAATTTTCCACATCCAGTTGGCACAGTGATGTTCTCGACGACTGAGAAGGCTACCTATCTTATGGCGAGCTAAGAGCAGATTATAATCAAAATTTTGTGAAGGATAACTACCATCAAGTTTAAAAGATAGGTATTTCAAAAATCGACGTTGTATTTTTTCAACAGCATCACTGTGCACAGCATAAAAGGGGAACGAAGCATATTCCAGCTTGCTTACCACAAAAGCAAAGTACAAAGACTTTAAAGCACCTATATCACTCATAAACCGACATGTTCTACAGATAAAGCCTAGCATTTTAGAGGCAGACAAACAAATATCATTAACGTGGTTATTGAAAGTTAGTTCGGAGTCAAATAGGACTCCCAGGTCCTTAACCAAATGTTGCTTCTGTAGTAACTGACCACATATGACGTCAGGAAAACTAATAGGATTAATCTTCCTCGTGTAAGATACACTACAGCACTTGTTGATATTTAAACGCAGTCTGTTTTTTCTACACCACTCCACAATTAAATTGATATTCTTCTGGAAACGTACAGCATCACCGATGGTAGAAATTGAAGAGAATATTTTGAGATCATCAGCATAAGCTAAGACCTTGCAGTTCAGGGAATGTAGCAAATCATTTATAAATATAACAAAGAGAAGAGGCCCCAAATTAGAACCTTGCGGTACACCACAAGTTGACACATAATAGAAAGATTTATAACCGTTAAAAAAAAACACAGTTTACTCTATTTAACAAATAGGAAGCAATTAAAGATAAAAATTTTGGAGCAAGACCGAAGAAACTGTGCTTTTGAAGTAATATTTCATGATCAATGCAATCAAAAGCACTAGAAAGGTCAGTATATACTACATCAACTTGGCCAGTGTTATCCATTTGTTGTCTGATAAATTGAACGACAGAGATCAAGTTTGTAACCGTAGAGCGCCCAGGTATAAAACCATGTTGATTACTAGATACAATACCGCCAATATTATGATAAATATTTGCATATAGAACCTGTTCAAAAATTTTCGAAAAATTTGAGAGGATTGAAATAGGTCGGTAATTATTAAGATCAGATGCACTACCTTTTTTTAAGACTGGGGTTACCCTCGCATATTTCCAAGCATCAGGATAGGTGGACGTTTTTATAGCAAGATTAAGTATCAACTTAAGAGGTTTAACCAATACAAATCTTAGGTCACGTATAATAAAACTTGGTATGAGATCATCACCAGCAGTGAAATTATTTTTTAGTTTCGACATTAACTTTACAAGAGTGTCCTCATCAACAGCTGGCATAGAAAAAGGAGAATTGTTGGGAAAAAACATCTGGAAGGTCAAAGTCAGGTTTAGGATGAAATACATTAGAAAACTTTTTTGCAAAAACATTGACTATATCCTGCGGTTTTTCAAACTCATCACCATTAAAATGCAGTTTACCAGGAACACGAGATGTACCCTTTCTAGAGCGAACATACTTCCATAGTTCTTTGGGATTGGTTTGCACTGAGTCTTTAATATGCTTTAAGTAAGAATTATGAGCCGAATTTATAAGACGTTTAGAAATTGCACGTTCATTTTTATATTCATTTAAATAGCGATCACAATTTGTTATTTTCCATTTTTTCCTCAAGTAATTTTTATGTTTGAATTGGGGGCTCAACCGGGATCCGGAATACTCCGGGAGTATTGTGGTAATAGTGTGAATTTTAGATAGTTCCTACAAAACTTTAAAGTGTGGAGGAGTTGTCAATAACAACGTGTTAATTATTTTATCTTCTAGCTGAGTAGCGTTTTGACGCGGTGTTAGACTGAACCTTAGTTGTAAGACCACCTTGCGGCCTGGAAAGTTATCTTGTGTTTTAACTTGGAAAGTGGCGGGAAGGAAACAATCCAGTTAAGTTAGGCATACCACTTTACATCCGGGTGAGTGCTGGTTGAGATTGTTAAGAGAAAAATTATTTTTGGAAATTTGAATAAGAACTGTCAGGTCTGCACAGTTATAGAAAACGTGAAATTTAAAATGTTGCCTTGAGGATTGCGGTTGCGAGATTCGCGGTTTTTTTAAAGTGTTTGTCTTGTCTTAAAAATTGCAAGTCGACTTTGAAGACAAAGTAGATGTCGATGTCGTGTTCATTTGAGTTTGGCTCTTGTTTGCCAGGAGTTTTAAGGTGCTCGCAATTTTTAGTTTTTGTGCTTGGATTCAGACTTATAATAATTGTCATGGTTATGAAGTTGTCAAATGTTACCGCGGCTCTTTCGGGTTCGTCTTTTCCACAGTTCTAGGGTAGGTACTGGTCTCGCCGTTTGTTTTATAGGGTTTCTAGAGCCGGGGGTTCAGAAACAAAATCGCATAGGTGCGGATTGTACTGCGGATTGTATCAAATTATTTGTTAGTTTAGATCGGTTTTGCCAAATTTATGTACCATGGGTGGTGGCGGCAGGTGGCACAGACACGCATTTAACATCAGGTTAGAAACCTTGCTGCGGGCAATTATAGTCAGAACTGATGAGTTCTTTGTTTTATTGTGTTAGTTTTGTTGTTAGTATTGAAGTCATTGTAGTATTGTTTCAATTCTGCTTTGGGCTCAAACAACCTGACCCCTGGCTTAGGCCAAAACCACATAAATGAGTGAAATTACTCATGGTTGTTGATTGTTTTCAGTTACACCCCATTGACATCAAGTCAACTTCATTTGTATTATGTTTTAAATTGTTGACTTTGGGCTCAAACAACCTGAGCCCTGAGCCCTGGCGTAGGCCAAAACCGCATAAATGAGTGGAATCGCTCATGGTTGCAGTGTTTGTTCGGGGTAGTTTCCGGGTTTGTTCCGGGTAAGTTCCGGGTTTTTGCCGGGTAAGGTCCGGGTTGTTTCCGGGTAAGTTCCGGATTGTTGGGAGAGGACCATACAATGTTGCGAATTATCAGAGGCAACTCTTTTAATACCAATTTAGATCTTTAATTGTTTTGAAGTTGTGGGATGTTGTCAGGGCTTCATCGGTTTTCTCTCTTTCACAGTTCCAGGGTACGGGTCTCGCCGTTTGTTATATAGGGTTTCTAGAGCCGGGGGTTCAGAAACAAAATCGCATAGGTGCGGATTGAATGGACGGGGGATGTAAGAGATTATTTGTTAGTTTGGAACGGTTTTGCCTGATTGTTGTACCAGGAACTGGGTAATGGGGCTGACCGTTGGGTCATGGAGGCAGGCCACACGGACAATACAATGTTTCGAATTCTCCGAGGAGAATCTTATATTACCGGCTGTGCATGATTTTGATACTGATGGAGTTGGCTCTTGTGCAGAGGATGGTTTCATCAGTATTTTTTTTTCTTGTTTTGATTATGGATTTTGAGGGACGTCTACCGGAACGGTAGGGAGCCCGCAAACCCGTTCATTTGTGGGGCCGTCGGTCGTGCCTGGTGTGGGGGCCGGAGGAGATCGGGGTATGGAATGATTGAGTGAAAGGAGACAAGAAGAGGCTTGGGCTACGGTTCGGTGAGTACGCCGAGAGGTGCTCACCCCAGTCTCTTCAGAATGCTTGGTCGTGGATTTGCCGGTCGGTCTGCGGTCGTACACCTCGCACCTTCGAGATATTTTTTGAGGTAGTTGGTCATTGCTGGGAGGGTCCGCGAAGGTGACTCCGAAAGAGTTTTCGGACCTGGATGGCGTGTCCTCGGCGGTACCGTCGGGCCGACAGCACAAGGGGGAAGGACGTTCTGCACCGGCGCGAAATTGTCATTCTACGCGAAGCAGAGCGTTCTCGTGGTGTTGGTTACGTTGGTGCGGTCGTAATCGCTCCGGAAGGGAATGGAACCACCGGAAAGGTGATCGACGTGGTCGCGACCGCAATGTTTTAGTGGGTACTACTATAATGCCAATAATTTTAGTGAGGAGCCACTATAGAGCCCATTACTTTTCTTAATTTCATTGGTCATAATTTTGTTTTGAGTTTTGTTATTGTTTAGAGTCTTGTAAATTTTGAGGTATGGAAGAATTCTATTCCTCCCGTGTTAGTCTGGCAGTACTATAACTTGCTAGGTCTGCTTAGAGACCTGGAGCTTCACTCCACACATGCCTGCTTGATATGCTAGTTGTCATCACTAAGTCTAGTTAAAAATAAAAATTATTCGTCGCACGAATTTTTATTTTTCCCTTTTGGGAGGGTCGAGTGTTACAATTTGATTTTCGCCGCGTATTCACCATCCAAGTTCAGGAACGAATCAGCATTTAGAGATAACCGGCATATACAAAAAACAGTTCTTGCAGTGCCGCGCGACCGACCTACATTCTCTCATTTTCGTTCGACATCAGGCGAAGTAACATCTCAGCGTAAATCTTGCTCCTGGACTAGAGATAGCTCCAGAGAATCGCGTTAGCGGATAAAATTTTTGGGTGTTCAGTTATTTCAATAATAAATCCCGTTAGCGGATAAATTCGTTAGGTGTCGATTGTAAACTTCAGTTATCATCATTTTAATGTAATTTAAACTTATAGTACAATAGTCATAATTTAACTTGTCACATTTTTATTTCATCGTTCATTTAGTTATTTATTTCACCAACTTGTTACCAGTCATTATAATTTCAATCTTCACCACGTTATTTTATTATTGTTTAATTGTACAAACTTCTTGTATTTAATTTAATTGTTCATTATATGATTTTTGGGGACATAGCTGTATTTCTGTATCACCATCCACACTTCACAATTTTGTTAGGGCGTTACAACAATTTAGGTTGTAATAGTACCTATAGGAAGGGAGGGTAGAAAAGAGAGAGTGATGATACCAAGATTTAGATGTGGAATGAGGAGAGAGAAAATAAATATTGGAGTAAGGATAGGAATAGAGTATGCAGGATGTGTGGAGTAAAAAAGGAGACGATACAGCATTTGTTGAAGGAATGCGTAGAATTGGGAGAGAGAGAGAGAGAGAGAAATGAGAGTAGAGAAGAAATTTTGAATGAGGACGGAAGAGGGATCGAATCGATGAAGAAAATTGAGTGGAGAAGAGGGACAATATGTGGGGAGGGATAAAATCTGCTAGAATTATTGATTTATTTAGTTTTATTTATTATTTTATTTTATTGAGTCGGATTTTATAAACCTGTGAAGGTAAGAAATATACATGCATATACCAAATTTCAATAAGTTTTGATGAACAGTTTTTATAATATTTAACTGTCTCCATACTTTTTAGCGACCCTGTATATTCTTCCTGCGTTAGAACTCTTAGAATGAAGTGAATAAAGATTATAAAGAAAGTGGTTAATACAGACTTAATATTAATATTAATACAGTCTTGAAGTTAACTCCCCAACCTGCTTCTAAATTCAATTAAAAAACACCAATATGGTCTTGTTGCAAAGACGTTTTGTCCAAACTCCCAGCTCTTTGACTCTCACAATATAATTTAAACTGTCTCGGCCATGATTCAATAAACAGTGCACCCGAGTTTAACTCGATTAACTCAACCTAAACTGCGTCTAATTCATTTTGCTCTCGCGTGCTGCTGCGTAAAATTCATCCCTCATATGTAATCCCTCTTTTTCCGGTGTTCCAGCCGATACACTAAATCATTACGATAAAAGCGTTTCCTTCTTTTCCGATTTTTCCATCCCCAAACATTTTGTTTTTGCAGTTTTACTTGCTCGTAATTGACGTATACTCCTAGAGAGATTCAATCTGAAGACTCATTATATCTTGGAAAAATAAATGTGATAGCGTCTGTGACTTTTGTACATTTACTTGGGGATGAAACATCAAACAAATTGGAGTCGAAGGATGATGAGTCATTAAAATGAAGAACATGGAAAAATATTGGTATTAATTATAGCGTCGACTGTTCATAAATTCGCCGGCTTTATTGTGATCACAGTTATTAATATTCCTGTTTTATGTGTGATCCATAATGTTTATTTCGACGTAAAATCCAGACCACCCTTTCAATGCGCAAGATGTAATTGAATCGTTGGCCTTGTTGTTACAATGCTGGTTCTGTTTTTAATGGGTGAAACTGACGTATAACTTACTTTTACTATCGCAATTTGGGGAAAAATCATTTCACTATTTCTTTTCTTAAAGACATGTTTTTACTTGTCTACTCAAGTTTAAAATCAATTTATGACATTTTTAGTTTACATTTTACAGTAACATTGACCCAGTAAACACATGCACGTTGTTTTAACGTGGAAAGGCCGTGTATGTGGTTGATAACACGTTTATGGTTGAATATCACGTTATATTTTGGTAATAACTTCAACGTTCTTTCAACGTGTTTTACGTAACGTAAATTCAACGTTCATTTACAATAAATTCAGTTTAAAAATCAGTTATAACTGCCAACGCACGTTTCGCCAACAATGTTGGCATCATCAGTTTACTCATCGCCCTGATGATGCCAACATTGTTGGCGAAACGTCAGTTGGCAGTTATAATAAAATTGTTTTTGGTGTTTTAGGGAAAACTGATTAAAAGTAGTTATCTACCACCAAAAGTGATCCAGACAATTGTTTTGTTTTTGACAATATTATTTCTTGTTAAATTTTAAACTTAAATACACGTGTTTTTCTAGTCATCTATACTACAAATAAAAACGCATTCGAGGCGTGTTTTGGCGCCGTTTACTTTTCGTGAAATTTTCACGTTAAGTATACGTGTTTTTCTGCGCAAATAAACACTAGAAAGAACGTATTCCATATCATATTATTAGGCGTGTTTTGTGGTCAAGTTTATAAGTCACTAAGGGGTTTCAAAGATAAAAATGATGATTTTAAAATACATAATGTATAATAATCCTACTTAATTTATATTTTTTATTTGAATTACGATTAAAATCAAATATAGAAGCATAGAAAGGAATTAATGTGGGTAAAATATATATGAGTAATTTTTGACTTTCAGTTCTGACATTAATTTCTCGTGAAATTTTTACAATAAATTTACGTGTTTATATAGTCATATAATTATATAGTACATTTATGTACTACAAAGGAACAAATTCCATTAGTGTCTTTTACAGATTCCATATGGGCGGTTTTTGCGCTAAGTTTAGAAGCCACTGTAAATTGTTTGTTGCGGGTTATAAAACATATGTATACTTTTATTTGAATCACATTTTAAATAAAATAGAATGGTTATAGAATTTAAAAGTAGAAACAATAGAAATATTTAGTAAGGCTAGCATTTCTTTCATAATTTTCACATGGTAACATAGTAACAACTAAGTTAGCTCTTCTAAACATTTGGCACCCCGAATTTTACCCAAACAACCTTGAAAGTTTGACGTTTTCTCGTGGTTGAAATGTTTTAGGCTCATCTCGCCCGCCTAGTTCGCAACAGAGATGAACAATCGCTCTTTGAGAATTCATATAATTATTCAAAAACAAAACAATTGTCTGGATCACTTTTGGTGGTAGATAACTACTTTTAATCAGTTTTCCGATTCACTCATCACCCTGATGATGCCAACACTGTTGGCGAAACGTGCGTCGGTATTTATAATAAAAATTGTTTTTGGTGTTTTAGGGAAAACTGATTAAAAGTAGTCATATAATTATTATTAAATTAAAATTTAAAAATAAAATTGACATTCCGTATTCTATCATGGTGTTAATGTTATAAAAAATTACAAAAGCTCTTTAACTTAACGGCAAAGAAATAATTCAATGTACTTACAAATATTAATTTAAATGTGTTTGTTAAAGTTGAAAACAAAAATTAAGATCTTTAATTATTACGGTTAATCAACGAAATTAATAAATATTGGTAATGTCTGGTAATGTAAAACGCTGTGAAGTAAGTGAAGGTGTCAAAAGACCAGCGAAAAGATTAAAAATAAAACAACGAATCTCTTTTGAGAGCCGTGTCGCAAAGTTTGAGTGTCTTTGTGTTTTTGTTTTTAAGCTTTTAATCATGTTTGAATTTGAAATGTTCTTTGGGATATTGTGGGGGTCTTTAGATAAGCTAGTTAATGTAGTTACTAGTGATGGAATGGTATCGGGTATCAATGGTGTAATATAATGATTGGTGATGATTTCTGTTTCAACTGCAAGTGTTTCTTTTATGTGTTGGATATTTAATGGTTGGACATTGTATTTAAGGCCTCCCCCACAATATCACAAAGAACATTTCAGATTCAAACATGATTAAAGGCTTAAAAACAAAAATTAAAGAAAACAATAATGTAATACTTAACATACAAGATTACTTAAACAAAGTAGAGAATTTCTTAAAATCTGGTGACTTTACAAAACTCAAAAAAGATCCTACTTCAAAATTTGTTTCCAACCTTAAATCTACGCTCAAAGACCTTTCAGAAACTGTTAAATATTTTGACCCACAAGCTTTCACACTAATACCCATGAATCCTTGCATACCTAGACTATACGGTCTACCTAAAGTATATAAAACTCAACCTTTTCCCATTAGACCAGTAGTTTCCTTTGTCAATTCACCTGTATCAATACTTTAAAAATGGCTTAATACAATTCTTAGACAACATTTAGATTTTAATAACAAATTTGCAATAAAAAACTCAATAGATCTTTGCTCCAAAATTAGAAATTTCCAAATTCCATCAGACACGAGACTTGTTTCATTTGACGTAGTTAATTTATTCCCCAGCATCCCACCCAAATCTTGCTTATTAATTTTAAAAAACCTACTATTTAATTCTAATATGCCAACCATACATGCACTAAATTTACATTCACTTTGTGAGACTGTCCTAGATCAAAATGTCTTTCAATTTAATAATAATTTTTATTCACAAGACTCAGGCTTAGCAATGGGCTCTAATTTGTCACCTCTTTTAGCAGAAATATTCATGAATACCTTAGAAGATCAGTTTTTAACTTCTTCACCTTTTAAAGATCATTTTCTCTTTTGGTACAGATTTGTAGATGAAATAATTGTTTTATTCAAAGGATCTGATTCTGAACTTGATAACGCACTCAGCAACTTAAATTCTTTAAACCAATCCATTAAATTCACCGTTGAAATAGAAATCAATTCCCAAATCCCCTTTTTAGACTTGTTAATCACTAGAAATAATAATACTTTTAAATTTGACATTTATAGAAAACCTCGTATCACAGATTGCGTAATATCTTTTGACTCTTGTCACCCTGTTTCCCATAAATTTGCAGCTTTTCATTCCTTGTTCCACCGATTATTTTCTATACCACTATCAGATTCATCTTACAAGTGTATACAAATTAAACTGCTCTTCTTGTGATACTTCTACATAGGTCAGACAGGTCGCAAAATATCAGACCGTATTAAAGAACATTTCAGGCACATCTATAACAACACAGATCTTGATCCTCCACCATCAACACCTTCTTCTTTCGCCAATCATATATTAATAACGAAACATAGTTTTTCACCATCAAATTCCAAATTGATTCATAAATGCAATAAAGGCCGGAAATTAGATTTTCTTGAGACTTTGGAAATAAGGAAAGCCTTGAAACTGGAAAACAGATCTTGTTTAAATGAACAGAATAACTTCAATAATCCCATTATTAATTCACTATAATTTTTCACCACTCAAACTTACCAGATTCTCTTTGATCCATTTTTAATTTTTACATTTTATAAAATGTTATTTTTACGAAATCTTTTAAAAATCATGTAACCCTTTGAAAACGTAAAATTCAATTCAAAATTACGTCAACGTCATAATTTTTTATATTCTTTAAGGTAAGAACCCCTCTTGTAGTTCATCAATTGTATCATTAATCTCTTGTTAAATTAGGGCTGATGATGGCAGAAGTGTTCTGCCGAAACATGTTCCATTAGTAATTTTACAGATATTAAAGTTTGTGGAGTTCGACTTAGGGCCGGTTTCTAGAAAGATATTTAACTGGCCAGTTAACTAACGGCCCATTAAATTTGTCGGACAGTTAAAATTCAGTCGGGTTTCTGAACACATCCTCCAGTTAGTTTATTGGTCCGATAACTAACTGGTGGTTTTATCCTGAACTAAGATTTATTATTTTAAAACCATATAGATGGCTCCGCTATCATTGTCGGTATATGTCGGTAATTTTTGACATTAAATTCGAATTTCGAAATGGAAGATAAACGCGTCAGATCGAAAAATTTCACGGAAAATGAAAAAATGTCTTATTTCAAATGGTTACGAACAAAAAAAATATATAATTAAAAATAAACAGTCAGGCGCCGTAACTAAAAATTCAACGCGCAAAATCAAACGGGAAGGAGGTCAGCAAAGCAAATTCATGCTTTATATGACAATTTAAAGAAGAGCGCAAGAAGTAATTTACTTAGCGACAAGGTAAGTAGACAATGTTATTAGCATACGATACGAGCGAAGTCTTCAACATCGAGGATCAAGTGATTAATGATTATTTTTAGCAAAATGCTTACAAAACAGGGTGTGGCAGATTCACTCCGAAACGCACCGCATTAGATGCTTAAATTGTAACAGTCCTTCATGACCAATTTGAACCATTGCCCAACAAATTGAAACGCAAAAAACACACCAAAACACCGTAATCAAAACGCAAGTACACACACCAGAAAAATCTAGGGATATTGCTTTAATTTTAACAATTTGATTTAACATCACTTATAATATTGCAAATTCTTACACAATTTGGCCCTTTTTTGTGTCGTAAGCAACTGCTTAAAATGTTTTCCCTTGTTTTCGCATTTTTTTTTAAGTTTTACACCTTTATTTCGTATACCGATACAGAGTCACTCCTTTTCTTCAAAGATAATTCTGATAAAAATCTAGAACTCATGAACATTTCTCTCCGTGTTAATCAGAAAAGACAATTGCACGAAGACCTTTAAGTCCAGACGAAATCCGCAGGGCAATAGGGATGCTCGAATCGGGTTCGCGGCAAGTTGATGTTGCTCAACGTTTGGGCACACACCAAAGTGTGATATCGCGTTTAAACGCACGGTATCGTGAAATCGGCGACGTTTCTGAACGTCATACAGGACGAAATGGAGTAACAACCCCTATTCAGGACCGATTTATTCGTTTAAATGCTCGCGGAAGCCGCACCATCACAGCTCCAGAACTAACTTACGTCTGCACCTAGTGCATCAAGTGACTGTCGGTACTGATACCATTAGAAACAGATTACGGGAAGCCAATTTATACTCTAGAAAACCCTGGAGGACTCCACCAATCAATCAATGGGCTCGGGAAGATGTTGATTGGAATTTGCATCAATGGGCAAACACTCCGTTTTCGCATGAGTTCCGGTTTGATATATACCCATATTCCAGAAGAGTCTGCGTGTGGAGAGAGCCTGGTGGTGCAAACCGCTTGCCACATGTGCAGGAGGTCCATCCTCACCAAGATAGCAGAATCATGTTTTGGGGGGGGGAATACAAATCGGAAGAAAACCGGATCTCGTTTTGAATGAGAGATAGCTAACTGCAGCCCGTTATAGGGATATTGTTCTGGCACCTGTTGTCGTGCCTTATGCCAATAATTATGGCGACAACTTTATGTTAATGCAGGATAATGCAAGACCATAACACAGCAAGGCTATTCACTGAATTTTTGTAAGAACAGCAAATTTAGGTTTTACAGTGGTCAGCCAAGTCGGCTGATTTGAATCCCATCGAACTTGCATGGAATACACTCGGGAGAACAGTTTTGCGTATGAGACTCCCCGGAAGAATCGACAGGATCTAGTCGCAGCATTAAATTCAGCTTGGCAATAAATTCCACAAAAGACGATAGATTACATGACATGACATGCCTCGACGATGCAGAGCTGTCTTAAACAATAGGGGTGGACATAATATTCTATATTAGGGGCCAGAAAATTATTTGTATTTTGCTTTTGATCAACATATTTTTTTAAAATTAAGCTTATTTTGTACTGAAATTAATAAAATGGGTTAAATTAGTATATACATACATACTTTAAACTATAAAAAAATATATAAGTTTGCAAAATTTACAAAATCCCTAGATTTTTCTGGTGTGTGTATTTCTCAAGTTCTCAAAGTTGCGAACGAATAATTTATAACGGTCACCCTTTTCAGTAATGTGGATATGCGCATGCGTCAAATAAATTTAACGCACCTATTTGCCGCGTTAAGTTAACTGTGCATTTTCGGTCAGTTAAAATCAAATTTGGTAGTTCAGAAACCGATTTGCTAATTTAACGGAGAGTTAAACTAACTGGACCGATAAATCTGTTTCTAGAAACCCGGCCTTAGATATAACGAGCGTTCAATAAAAAACCTGGTTAGAGTAGGCTTTGAAATTGCGTTTTTGTTTTATTTTTTTACAGTGTAGAGCTTGACTGATTAACACGAAACCACAGATCACAAAACTCTCCATGACAGATAACATAACCCCAAAATTTCAGAGAAGCTGCAGTTTTATTAATAATTAATTTTATTATGGATCTTAAAGAAGTGTTGACAAATGTTTTAGGGTATTAGTTAGCGGTTTTATATAGACCGACATGATTTGGGGGTTTGGGCTGCAAAATGTCCTGCAGGTATCTCCAGGATTCCTACAACGGTTGGTAAAAAGTAAAGTGCATTCAGACCTTTGGGTGTGATGTTAATCGGGTTATTTTTAGATATCGGACACTTTATGATTTGGTTTTACACCTTTATTTCTTCAAAATTTAGAAATTAAAACACTCTTCGAAAGGATATGACCAACTGACAGTTTCTAACCAAATTTCTACAAATGTTTATTGAGAATTTTACAATCCCTTAGAAGGACACAAGACAGTTACAGTAAATTAATGGTGAAAATGTTTTCGATATTTCTTGTACAGAATTGTGCTTTTTTTCTGATCCCATTAAAAACAGTGCAAAAAATCTTCAGTTTCATATTTTTTCTTACATCGGCTACGGATGCTTGGTACATACATGAAATTTTTAATGTGGCCAAAGGAAGAAATCACTTGCAGTTTCGCTTGTTACTTTATCATATTTCACACTCAAACTTGTTCTCTTAAATGCGCAAATTTGAAAAGTATGGTTAGGTAGAAGTTTTAACTCTTGAGTTTCAGCAGCAAAAGACAAACCTTTTCTTTTGCAGCTGTTATTAGATCAGGGCGAGCCTCATTAAGTTTCATTAAAAAAATGTAGAGCATAATAAGTAAGTGTCTTTAGTGATATCCTCTATGTTTTATAGGTACATTCTTTCTTCGATGACACTTTCACCTACCTGTCAGCTTTGACACAACTCACGTATTTTCTGATATGTTGGGACTGTCTTAAATTCATGTTTTCGTACCATTTCGTACTTGCAAACAAGGTTTAAATATAAATTCAATAACAATTTGTCCGAATTTAGTGCTGGTTGGCTAACCTAAACTGAATAAAATGACAAGTTAGTTTTTGTAACAATTGCAATGTACACTGTTATAAAAATGCCCAGCCTCCTCTAACCAGGTTTATTTTTGAACGCTCGTTATTTAAATTTTAATTTAAATTTACTCCACCTGGATTTAAGAACATTCTTCTGGTTTATATACATATATGATATTATATTTATGATTTTGCTAATTAAATATTTTTTTTAATTTTTGAGCTTATTTGCAGAGGATTATGACACAGACGATAAAAAGGCCAACAACCTCATCAAGGAGATTGGGGAAACTGCAGAGGAAATAACTCATCAGTGGAAAGTCTCTCAAGAACGCAAGTTTTTGGTGATGAGTCTCTTTTTGATGGTAAGCGGCGTCGAACTGTAAACCTTGGAGAGGATTTTTGTACTCCGACGACGTCTTCTGCATCACCAATGTCAGCATTTTCTCCAGCTTCAACATATCCTGGTAAATTGTGTCATTTTATGTCATTTACGACAATCATATACCTAGTAAGGATTTTTTTATTTTTGCAATAGTTACTTATAGTTATTTCTTATAGTATTTGAGGCAACTGTACTGCAAACATTGGCAAAACTGACCCAGCACGTCGAGGAACACACAATCCGAGTTACGAAAAAAATGATTTAATTTAATTAGGACAATTAGCCCATAATAATTATTTTAGTTTTTTTTTTTTTATAATAATAATTATTATAGTTATAGTTATATAGTTTATAATATAAGTAGTACATAGTTGATATTATAGTTTTTAGTAATTATTTTCGTATTTTCTATTCACCTTTATACATTATAATAGATTTGAACTTTTGTAAAACATTTTTTTTTGTTTGTTTTATAATAAATATATGTCATAAAAATCAACACTTTTTTAATATACTTATTTCCTAAAATCACCTAAAAAAGACGTATTTTATAATATCTTTAAAATAAGTTTACAGAACGTTTTGTTGAGACTTTGAAAATGACGTTTTCAACCTAGTAAAAACACCTGAAAGAGACGTGTTTTATCAGACGTTTGTAACACGTCATTTTTACACGTCAAAAGTAACGTTAATTTCGGCGACATCGTAACGTCTATTCAACGGTTGGTAGGTATTCGTTTGTTTTACTTTTATTTGACGGTGTTTTGTCTACAGATAATTAGTACGTCTTAACAACGTGGTGAAATCACGTAAAAAAAACGTGTTTTACTAGACGTTATAACACGTCATATTTACACGTCGAAAGTAACGTTGAAGTCAGCGACATCGTAACGTCTATACAACCGTTGGTACTCGTCTTTTTTTTACGTATTTTTCACGTGGTTGTGTATACTGGGGACTTGTTGTAAATGCTAGAAAATCAGAAACTACTTATGCGCAGTTAATATGAATATATATCTACTGACTTATTGTCTCTCATCAACGTGAACGAGCATCTGGAAGGCCAAGGAGCACGACATGTAGAGAAGAACGCCACTTGAGAGTCTTGACTCTGAGAGATCGGTTGCCTACGGCAAGGGCCATTAAAAGCGCTTGGAGGCAAACTTTAGGTCACAAGCTATCAATGGCATCCGTATATAGCCGCATTCGTAGTTCATTTCTATGCTTATCACTTACTCCACTTCATCGCGCTCGTAGAGTACAATTTTGTAAACTGAGGAGAAGAATGGCAACGGATAAATCGCGCTTCTGTTTATGTACCTATGATGGACGCAGGAGAGTAAGAGGTCTCCGAGGTGAAGGACAGAATTTAGCAATTTTTACACTTTGACTTACGCCAGAGGTTATGGTTTGGGGTGGCATTACTTATGGAAGTAAGTGACCACATTTTCCAACAAGATATCGCGCGTACTCATCGGCAAGCGTAACTAGAGACTTCTTTGAAGAAGCTAACGTGGAGATTCTTCCTTGACCCTCACACTTTCCGGATTTGTGGCCCGAATAATTTACCTCATCCTCAAAACGATTTAAATGATCTTCGAATTGTATTCAAGACACTAAGACTCTCCAAAAATTCGGTGCTAATTAATGTGCCATCGTTTAGTACCAATTTTATATTTTTTTTAAGAGAATTTTTTAGTTAGTTCTATAAACAAATAATTACATTCAGCTTCTTAATATTTCCTATTTGTTTTGTTTGTAGTTTGTAATACAACATTTAAGACCATAAGAACGCTGTTATGATTTGGATCCGCAACTAGCAGTACCGCAACTTTTTCGCGTAGCGATTCCTTTTGGTTTATTTTGCTCCATCGATGCTACACTCATTGATTAATTTAATTGTTTAATTATTTCATCGCTTAAATTATTTCATTTAATTCAACAGTATTTGTATTTCATTTATTAATTAATTATTTATTTTCATTTTAATACATTACTCTTACCGTTGCTGGATCAGCAGTACTGCTGTAGGAATAAAGCAACGTCTATGTGTGCATGAAGTGATAAATCTGAAGACAGATGTTCCAAGAACCAAAGTAATTATTCTAATTTCAAGGCATGAACAATCTCTTAAGGCAGCGGTAATAATAGTTTTATCGTCAAGTTGTAGAACTGCATTATTGTTACAATACCTTTAAAGTTCGCTGGAAACGTGCTAAAATGATTTACAGCTTATAAATTAAGATAATTGTAACATATGCCGTGCACAAATTCGTCCAAATCAAGCTTTATGTAAAAACCTAAAAACGTTCCTGCCACAAAAGGCATACAAATAAATACCGTTTAGGAAAGATTTTGATTTGTACTTTTATTGACAATTGACGGTCCGGGTCGGCGTTTTTGACCTGTGGCCGTGATTGAAACGTGAGCTTGCACATCCACCACTGCACTCGTCGAAACATAAACGACATCCCGTGATTATTTCCCGGTGAGAATTTAAGGCCGAGGAAATTGCCCGTAAGGGGATGTGCGGCGAGATCGCTCACGTCGGAACAGCCGTTGTATTAATCCCTGCATGAGGCAAGGGTTTTCGTAACCGGGAGGTATCACCTACGCCCGAGGACACCGACCGCTCGTAGGAGGTTCACGGAACACAGGTAAATACAGGAAATCATAATTACACCTATGGTTTAATTTGAATATTGTATTGATGTTTTAGTGATTTTTTTAGTGATTTAATACTATATATTTTTTATTTTCATATATTCACCTATTGTACATTACAGACGACATTCGGTCTAGAATATAATTCTTGATCTGTTTAATTAATTGTGTTTTACTGTAGACAGGCGGCGCAAATCCCTTTCTTGGACACATCCCTTTGAAATTAAATTTCAAATACCGATCATTGCTGTAGTTGAGAGTGTTAGTACAACATCCCACTTAGAACATTTGTGTTTGTAATTTAACGCCAGAAGTAAAGAACAAGTGCTATTCCTCCAACGGCACAAAAACCCGTCTGCACGGCGTAAAAGGAACGATTCCGATCCTAGCAACCCTTCTCCTGTTTTAATTAAACGGGACAGTCACTAGCAGGAATAAATTTGCGAGTGAGAGAAAAAAGTATCGTCTTGAGATTCTTCGTGTGAGGAGTTTTACGATGGACGGCATTGCAACACGTTTCGGACGTAAGGTGAAAGATAGAGTATAAAGGTGAGGGTGCAAGATGAAGCCATAAAACCTGCAATTTGTCGGCCGCGTAATAGAGATTGGGGTGTCGGCAGGGAGCCAACGACCACCGTCGAGGGTGGTTTAAATGCCGTCCTGTCTGGTCTGTCCGTTGCTGTTCGTGATAGTGAAATCAATATTTACGGTCTTCCACGTCAAATGGTGGTGACTGGTTTTTGAGGAGATTTCTTGGATTAAGCGTTTTGTAGCTGCGATCTGTCTGACTACTGCTTTTAGAATGATGTTGCTCACGTGCAATTAATCTGAGAAACAAGAAAACTGTTTTGACGAAACAGATAAACATTTTTATAGCGAGAATGCTGGACCTGACGTTACAAGAGAACTAAAAAGCCAAAAGCACAAATGTTAAAAAAATAGTACTTTACGTCATTTAACAATCGGACATTTTTGTCTTTGAACTGGAATTAAAAGTGGAGGAAAACACTGACTTCTTTCCTCGTTTTGTACTTCTACCATTGCTATATTATTTCTACTTATTGTGTCATTGTTTCGTTGTGGCATTAGTCTCGTCAGGAGATAAGACGATAACGCAATAGTCACACATACGCATTTCTGTATTGCGTAGAATTGTCAACTTTATCGTCATATAACTTCGCAGTGGATTGGAGTAGCTGAATAATTCTGTCAGAATTATATTTGCCTTTTTAACTATTTTGACTTTTCAAAAACAATTGTGTGGATCACTTTCAACATTCATGATCAACATGATTCAACATGATCAATTTTAATTGATTGGTTGCCTCACACATGTCACTACACCAGAATTAAGTTCTGCAGTTTAATAATATTTTAATGCTGGACAGCTGAGGATAAATACTTCGTCTTCAAGCTGGCGCTATGTATTCATACTGACTTTTTTTTTTGGGCACTTCCAGTATCTGCGTTAATTTTAATTAAGTAGGAATTAGCCTGAAAAAACTGTACCTTGGTAAGGAAGACAAATGTCTGCTTGCATTTCCCTTTCCCAAGAGCAATTACTGTCGTATGTTTTATATTTTTGTAGGAGAATACTTCCGGGATTAACAACTCTATCTCTAAAGATGATAACACAAGAATATATTTTTTTATTTAATGCTATAACATTTATAAGACTTTGGCTTTGTTTATTTTACATAACCAGTTTCTTTCTAACATTATTGCTTGAAGAATAAAATATATAAACGTTTTGAATCATGGAGAGCTCAAACAGACTAATTAATAGGTATGAAATTAGGTATCGTAGACACAGCAAAAAAATCTAATATCAATTCTCAAAATTGATAACTGTTGGAAAAATTAGTTCATATATAAAAAAGTAATAACTTCATTTAGTTACAAATATACACCAAGGTTGAGGAGACATTTTTCTTAGCCAAGCAGTTTAATTAATTAATAATAATGCGAAGTTAAGAGAAGGATTCTCAAACGTGGTTTATATACTATTTTTTCACTACTAGCACTTTTCTTCAAATGATAATCATGATAATGCCGAAAGTCGGAACGAATTTGAGGTTATGTATTTTTTAGACTGACATTTCCCAGCCAGAGGCCGGATTTTCATGCAAATTACACAATGCATTTTGCGATAGTTTAACTCATCGTTCTTTTTTTTTAATGAATTGCAGTTAATTATTAATGCCAAATCTTTCCAATAAAATAATAAAATAATAAAGGATATGCATTTTGCATGAAATCCGGTCTCTTCATTATTAACTACTAGTCAATAATGAAATGATTATTAACCACTAGGAAAGAAAAACAATTTCTAGTCTAACCTAGTCTAGTCAAGAAGTTGAAAACCTGCAAAAAATAGTTACAATGATCCGAAAAATATGAGCAATGGCTCATCGTATCAGGATTTTAGTCTGAGGAAAAGGTTTTTTTTTGTTTGTTTCGCAAATAAAAATGACGACTGTTATTTACAAAAAAATTTGAATAAATTATGATGTGTTCTTAACACTTGATGGAGTGAGATCCCGTTGGAAAAATCGATTTAACTTCATTTTTCAATAAGTTTGGCAATTGTTAATTAGCAAAACTTTATGGGACCGCCGCTTTCATTGAAGACAACAAAAAATTCGTATATAATTATGTACTCAAGAAGTTCATGTTTTAAGAGCTTTTGAGAAAGTTAGTTATGTTATGTATATCAATAGTTTAAATTTGAAAAAAAAATCCAAAAAATTAAAAAAAACATTTTTTGTTGCTATAGCTGTTCATTTGTCCAATAAAAGTGCTTAATAATGGTGGATAAATTTTTTTACCTTATTTGTTTATAAACAAATTGACTAGTTTAATATTAAAAAAAACATTTTGTTGTCCCGATTAAATGATTTAATTTTTTTTTCTTAAAGACATTGTTTTATTATTTATAATGATTTTCTTTATACATATTATATATTTATAATGTTTTTCTTTAAACGTTTTTCTCTTTAATCTCTTTAGTCTCTTTAGCCTCTTTAGTCTCTTTAGTCTCTTTAGTCTCTTTAGTCTCTTTAGTCTCTTTAGTCTCTTTAGTCTCTTTAGTCTCTTTAGTCTCTTTAGTCTCTTTAGTCTCTTTAGTCTCTTTAGTCTCTTTAGTCTCTTTAGTCTCTTTAGTCTCTTTAGTCTCTTTAGTCTCTTTAGTCTTTTTAGTCTCTTTAGTCTCTTTAGTCTCTTTAGTCTCTTTAGTTAGTATCTTTAGTCTCTTTAGTCTCTTTAGTCTCTTTAGTCTCTTTAGTCTCTTTAGTCTCTTTAGTCTCTTTAGTCTCTTTAGTCTCTTTAGTCTCTTTAGTCTCTTTAGTCTCTTTAGTCTCTTTAGTCTCTTTAGTCTCTTTAGTCTCTTTAGTCTCTTTAGTCTCTTTAGTCTCTTTAGTCTCTTTAGTCTCTTTAGTCTCTTTAGTCTCTTTAGTCTCTTTAGTCTCTTTAGTCTCTTTAGTCTCTTTAGTCTCTTTAGTCTCTTTAGTCTCTTTAGTCTCTTTAGTCTCTTTAGTCTCTTTAGTCTCTTTAGTCTCTTTAGTCTCTTTAGTCTCTTTAGTCTCTTTAGTCTCTTTAGTCTCTTTAGTCTCTTTAGTCTCTTTAGTCTCTTTAGTCTCTTTAGTCTCTTTAGTCTCTTTAGTCTCTTTAGTCTCTTTAGTCTCTTTAGTCTCTTTAGTCTCTTTAGTCTCTTTAGTCTCTTTAGTCTCTTTAGTCTCTTTAGTCTCTTTAGTCTCTTTAGTCTCTTTAGTCTCTTTAGTCTCTTTAGTCTCTTTAGTCTCTTTAGTCTCTTTAGTCTCTTTAGTCTCTTTAGTCTCTTTAGTCTCTTTAGTCTCTTTAGTCTCTTTAGTCTCTTTTGTCTCTTTTGTCTCTTTAGTCTCTTTAGTCTCTTTAGTCTATTTAGTCTCTTTAGTCTCTTTAGTCTCTTTAGTCTCTTTAGTCTCTTTAGTCTATTTAGTCTCTTTAGTTTTTTTGTGTCTTTGGTCTCTTTGGTCTTTTTTGTCTTATTATTCTCTTTGGTTTCTTTTTTTTTCTTTTTTAGTTTTTTGTTAATAACAATTTATTGTAATTTTAATTTGCGGAACAAACAAAAAACGTCTTTCTCAGAATATTTTTCGCAGGTTTTCAACTTCTTGACTATTCTAACTATATAATCATAATCATACATTCTACAGACAGTAGTGAAAAAAGAATTGTGCGTGGAGTCCACGCGCGACAGAAGTGAAACGCCTACTTTTTATTAAAAATTATATAAAATCACCAGAATCTCATTGGTACACCATCCATGCACTCAAACATCCATTATATTAGTCCATCTGTTATTGTCAGGCTGAATGTACCTGATCACAATCAATTTATTAGGAACAAAAGTGCAAGTACACTGTTTAATTTATAAAAATCGCTGCATTGTTAATGACTGATCAATAATTTTTAAATTTTGAATAGTTGTAGAAAAAGGATTGCTTTTCAAAACTGTTTTGCTAAATATGCAAAAATGTCGAACTGAACACACGTAACTTTTGTCACGATTTTATTGACACAATTTAAACCCTACCAAGAAACATGCGTATCGCCTTGCCTATAGTTTTTTCTTATTGTTTGCTACATTGTTGAAGATAAAGAAAGTAGCTCCACCTATACAGCCATGCTACAAATTCGCCGTGTACAGTCCGAGTAAAATCTTAGACCTATACTAAACAAAATTATGCGGGACGGAGAGCCCCTGTTATCTTAGAACTTCGCCGCCGTCGATCAACCCTTTGATGTACCGGCACACCGAAATTTTATTTTCTTTCAGTTTTCCATTCATTTGGAATCAAGATTCCTCAATGAATCAAACCAAAGTTACGAAATGATTTCAATTTTGCACATACAACTAATAAATGAAAATGACAGTTTTCTGTAAACTATCTTCACGGTGCGCCACCTGAACATAAAGTCGTATATAAATATATATTTATATTTTCTTGTACGAATGAAACTCATATCAGGACGTCGATTTACAGGAGATTTAAAATAGTAGTTTGTGTACCTAGGTCGTAAAAGTTAGCTTACACAATGCAGATAAGGCCAAAAAAGTACTTTTGGCCGAGGTGCACACGACGTTTTTTAGGCGATGATATACGATATACTCAATATACGAATTTGGACAAGGTCTGAATAAAATGCTCAAAACTAGAAATGAGCATTGAAAATCTGCCAAACCCGAAATATTCATTCCTACCTAGAATTGCGCTTTCAATTGCACCAATTTTTTTTAACAGATCGGGTGGTGCCTTACTTGATTCGTTGATTGATATTTTTATAAAATTTTGCAGTGTGAGTTTTTTTTTGCTTGAATTAACATAGATAATTACACCACTAATAACAGAGCAACAAAACTTTGCTGGCAAAAGAAGCAGCAGTGTATTAAAAAAAAATTGCATCGCGAAGCCCGACGGCCATAAATTCCCTATAATGAAGAAAGAGTGCGTAAACCATTTACTACGTAACTACTGGCTATTTTGTCAAGGAAGCAAGGAAGGCGAAATCAACACAGTTCCGGACATGATCGAGTCTGGTCTTTTTGACGACATTGAGTCGTGTGGAAAAAGACTTCGTTCAAAATGTGCATAGTCTAATTTTGAATATGAAAAATAATGCAGCAGGAACTTATAATTCTATCGTCTGTAAATTGATAGGGAGCAATTTCATATAATAGAAAGGAAGAATATTTTTCCCTATTGCACAAATGAAAACGAATTTATTAGGAATACGTCAAAGCTAGCTCAAAATATTGTCTGTTCTGAATTTCGAAAGAGCGCAGCTATAATGATGTGGGGAACAGAACATGAAGCAATTACGAAGCGGCACTTTGAAAAAGACTATGGGGTACTTGTGAGTGAGTGCGGACTGTTTATTGACAAGGAAAATTGTTTTCACGGTGCCAGTCCGAATGGAATTATTGATCAAGATCATATTGTGGAAATAAAATGCCCTTGGTCCCTTCGAGACTTAAATCCCCAACAAGCGGTCAATGAAAAAAAAAATTATTTAAAAATAGACCAAAATGGGGACGTAAAACTAAAGCAAAAAGATAATTATTACTTTCAGGTTCAAGGGCAATTGGCAATTACTGGTGCTAACTATTGCTACTTTGTTGTATGCGGAATTGTTGTCGACAAGTACAACCAATTTATTTCATAGCAATTTTATTTTGTATGTTATTTGGAGATTGAAAAAGATAATTATGTCCTTTTGGGACAACATTGTACCAAAATGAAAAATACATATATTTAAATGTAATGTCCGGTAAAATACTAAAAAATTGTTGAACTGTTTCTCCCATTACGATGTCACGTTCTCATTCGACTGTTTCATCACAAGCAAACTACGACCAGACTTACAGTAATTTTATGGACACCGGTCAATAATACTTTTATAATCCCGAATGTCGTCTCGGGTGGTGGTTGAATTTAGGATGTTGTATTTGTATTGTGCTAGCATTTGGGCCGTTAGAGAGGTAGAGGGTTATGACTCTTTGGGTTTCCAAACTGCCCACTGCAAATATTTTTGAACAGAAAGCATTAGTAGTTGCTCGTCCTTGCGAAATGCCCCTTAAGAATAAAGATTGTGTGATTTTGCCTGTTTGCATCGTATATACAAGTATTTTTAAAAGCAAATATGATGAAGTAGAAAGCTGTTTTCATCCATAGGTGAATAGATAAAATTGAATTCATATTTTGACCAGAATATTCCAGAGATGAACGGATTTTATGCATTCCAGGTAATAACTTTAGCTCTGGCAAATAATTTTAGTTCAGATAATAAACCAAACCATAATGCGGGTCCGCTGAAAGTAATAAAACAATGCTCTTGCTTCCTTTGTAGTGCTGTAGTCACAGTTGTAGAAAATACATAAAATTGGGATTTCGTTGCATGCAAGGTTTAAATTAGCCCGAAATATGTTTATTTATAACATTAATTAAATTATACATATAAAAGCGAGTTGAAAATTAGTTTTTATTATTTTTTAATTTAATGGAACTATGTGTAGAAGCTACGTTATATTTTTGGGCTTATATACAGTTTTCCCGGCATAGATATTGCGTTAAAATTAACATGTCAACCAAATTGAAAAATTCATGAAATCAATATCAATCCAAATCGCGGAAACCTCAGTCTCTTTGAAGCATTTCCTCCTGCTCTAAAAGCTCTAATCCGTAAAGAAATAACTTTTAAAAATGAGACCCGCTGTAAAAAGTCAATATTTATAGTATTCCATGTCGAATTCATTACGGCAAAAGAAAAACCTTCCTCTCGAGTATGCGGGTTATAAACGAAATTTACTGCAACAGGTCTCTCTTGTGACTGCGTCGGCGGGGTTTTATTCACCAGAAGGTTTTTCCGGCGCGGACAGACGGGGGTTGCAAAAAGTAAGGTGGAGAAAAATATCAGTTTCATGGCGGAAACTTACTTACGATTTCTTTTTATTTAATGCAAAGAAATTAAAAGTCACCTTTGAGGTACAATAAACCAATAATAAAATAAAAACCAAACTTACGCTCTCGATCTTTTGAATAATTTCTTGGCTTATTGGTTGTATTGCCACTATTTTATACTAACTGATCTATCTCATATTTTTGAATTTGAATATTGTGCCATTTTTCTTGTGGTGACAGCAAAGAATATTTACACAAATTTTTAAATTAAACGCATTATTTTTTCGCAACATACAGCTAAAATTCGAAATGAGCCTCCTGTAAAATGACCCATGAGTCGCCCGGCCATACCAGAGGTGAATCTGATGTCCCTGCTGTAGTCCAAATTGTCACTAAAAAATCACACCTATTGGTTCATTAAAATAAAGCAGTAGTATTGATCCGGTATAATAAAATAACCATTAAGAAGTAATACAAATATAATTATATAGAATGGTTATGGACGATTAATTCATGCTTTCATAATAAAATTGTCCGTACTACCGTACAATTCACATAATATATTATTCCGAAAAATAGCAGTAGCTTCAAATGATAATGAGTGAATTATTATTATTATTTTAATTGTAGATATTCCATGTAATAACTCTTTTTTATCATTTTACCTTTTGTTGATTTACCCAAAGCGAGAATTTTGCAGATCCGCATCCTTCCAGTCTAGCGAGCATTCTCCGTTCCGGTCATAATTTTCGGCCGGCAACAAAAACAATTATCGTTGGACTTTTATCAGCGTTCAATTAAATACCTACCCCAGTCGTATTTATCTACGGCCGATAATTCAATCAGTTTAGTGCAATTACACAGAGATACACCGAAATTTACAACGGATGCCGTTCGAATAAAATTCTCGTCTGCCATCCCAACTTCTCCCTGTCTTTGATGGGGGAAAGAACAAGTGTAGCATCATCGGGGGGAAATTACACGGAGGGGCGGAATACTTCGGTCGATTACAGGTATCCTCTCTCGAAGAAAAAGAGGAATTCTGTTAGCCGAATATGAGATTATTTTTGAGGAAATGGCGCGCGAAATTGGTTTACTGACATTGCGATGGCTTCGATTTTGCTTTATTGACTGCGAGTCCTTTTACTGGAGGTGCTAGTTTTAATGTTCTTAGAATACTTCTGGTTGCTACGTACAGAAACGTGCGATAACGAGAATTTATAATTTTTATGCTTGACAGGTCACGAACATTTTACGTTCGTTTTAATCGAGATTCCAGAAAATACGAGATGAGGTGGATAATAGAGAACCCGGTGTTTTGTTGCGTTTTGTTGCCGAATACAAAGCGTGTTAACATCGATTGTCTTTTCATTTAATGAATATGTCATTACAAAATGACTGTTACAGTAGTACACAGGTACAATTCAATTTATTGAATGGAGAGTATTAAAGAATTTCATAAAAGCATGGAACACACGATTCGGTGCACTCACCACTTGTTTGATATTAATGTTTGAACAGTTCCTTGAAATTACCGCAGACATGAAAGGGCAATAAGCTCGACATTGGTGGAGGATTTATTGTATCGAAAAGCTTAGATTTCATTTTGATAAACTGCCTTTGAACCGTATGTTATGATACAGCTACCGTACTTAGGACTTCAGCGTTATTCATTAAGTACGTGAGCTCAAAATGGGGAGGGAGGGGTACAGTAGAACCTCATCAAATCTCATCTAAAGGGAGCAGGGGGTCATTGAAAATCTCAAGTCAACTTTATAATTCAAAAGATATACATTAGAATATAAAAAAAATTGTTAAACTTACTAAGTATTTTACTTTTTTTAAGGTTTTCTATTTTGTCCGCAATTTTTTTTTTTATTTCAATAGCAATCCCGAGTAAAGACAGTATTAAATTTTTTCTATGTCTGGGATTTCCGCACATTGTAGTAGTATACAAAATTTTGAAACTTTTTTTTATAAATAAAACTGTTTAAAATAGAGTACTCATATTTTTTTGTTTTGCTCAAATCATAACCGTTTTCATGAAATAAATGAAAAACTGTTGTAAGGTCACGTCAGCTCCAAAGCCAGCAGAAAACCGTTGAAAGGCTTCCAGTCAATTTAATTTTAATCATCACAACGTTATTTTAATATTGTTTAATTGTAAGAAATTTTCTGTATTTGTTTATTTGTTCATTATTATATATAACTTTTGGGGACATAACTGTATTTTCTGTGTCATAACCATACCTCAGATATTTGTCAGGACGTTACAACATTTTAGGTTGTAATTGTACCCAGAGAGCCAAGTCGGTCCTCATCGGAATCAACGGAGTTGTTACTCTCCATTGAAAAATTACTCTCGATGGGCTAGGCGATGATTCTAGGAGTATGATTTTTTATTTAAAATTGTTTGATAAATTTTTACCAGGAGCATTTTAAACTGGAAGATCATAAGACCGTGGCAAAATTGATTAGGCCTAATTGTTGGCTTGCAATTTTAGACCTCAAGGACACTTATTTTCTCATGCCAATCGACAAGGCGCAGAGAAAATTTAGATTTCAGGATCTATTTGCATTAACTATGTGTTTTCTTTAAACATCTACATTTATTATTATCTTTGAGACGAGAACTACATAATTATAATTACTAAATTACTAGATCAATAGATTTACCTCAAGTGAAGTTAGATCTTGATTATATGTAGGTCTATAGATCCTAATGTCTCTCCAAATCTTTCCATTGCGAATAACACGTAAATAGCAAAATGGGAATAATTATTACCTATAAATTAACTGGTGAAACTCTTTTAGAAAAAACCTCAAATAACAAAATTACATAAAGCGAGTGACCATTCATAAAATATTCGACAATTTTTGATTACTCGTATTGTAACTGAATATTTTTTTGCTGTTTCAATGTTTGTCAGTCATCTTCAGCAGTCAATTTAATTAATCTTCTCAAGTGCAACGTCATTTCTTATTGATACTGAACATTCGTAATTTCCCACGATCAATATATTTGTAAACGTGTTTACTCGCAAAATTCCTCCATCTCTAATAAGCGTTCCGTTTCGGAACAGGTGTGGATTTTAATGAATTCACTTTACCGAAGCACATCTTCGATCTAATTCAAATTTCAATAATCTCCAGATTAATTTTAAAGTTTCGCAGATGCCAAAAATTCATACCAAGTTTTTAATTTCAAAACTTTCCCATTCACATTACCTATCGTTTGTTAATTCTTGTTCGAAATTGATGTACTTAAAAATCGCTTCCTTTTAGTATAATCCCTCTATATTTAAGCACTGAATTTTCAATAGGAACGTCTGATGCTCAGTACAGCGACGAATTTTAATGAGGATAAAACTGTAAGTAATTACGAGAAAACTAAATGAAACGTGGGGCTTTTTAATGCCCATCTGTGTAAATGATGTTCTGAAAGCATATGCTTGTGGCGGTGGATTTTGTGCCCATGTTTTAAGTTTCTTTTCAGTAAAGAAAAAAGTGGGAAATGTTGCTGTTATTTGTGTTGGTAAATTAAATAAATAAATTGATCGAAAAAAGTTTGGGTTATTCAGACACTTGTATAAATATTTAATATATAGTAGTAGTATGTATATTTATTACCTTTACAGGTTTATAAAGTATACGATTAATACATTTCCTATAACTCAAATAAAATAAAATATAATATATATAATAAATAAAACTAAAATAAATCAATAATAATTAACACAATAACTAGCAGTTTTTATTGTCCCTCTTCTCCACTCAACCTTCTTCATCCATTCGATCCCTCTTCCGTCCTCATTCAAAATTTCTTCTCTACTCTCATCTCTCCCTCTCAATTATACGCATTCCTTCAACAAATGCTCTATCGTCTCCTTTTTTTCTCCACACATCCTGCATACTCTATTATTATCCTCACTCCAATATTTATTCTCTCTCTCCTCATTTTCACATCTAAATTTTGCTATTATCACTCTTTCTTTTCTACTCTCTCTTCCTAGGTACTTTGGCATTTCTTCCGTTATTATTTTTTCATACTTCCCATTGCACCTAGACTCCCTAATTCTCGTTCTTCTTTCCTGCACTTGCACATCTCGATCTTTCTGTACTAATTCATCTGTCATTACTCTGCCTCTCTCTCGCATTCTTTCTATCTCCGCGCCAGCATACCCGTTTCTTTCGAAATATGCCTCCCTCTCTTTCCATATCCCCTTTCCTATTTCTTTCCTTTTTTCTTTCAAACACTCTTGCAAAATTCTGCACTCTCCTCTCTCTATCACTCTCTCCTCAAATCTTATTGCTCTTTTTCCTGCTTCTATTCTTATTCCATCTCTCTTTGTTTCCTCCATCACTATATACCCCGGTGTCTCTTTCTCTACCCCTAGCACCCATTTCATATATTTTCTTTGCACCCCTTCCAATCCTTCTTGCTCTCTCCATCCCCATATTTCCGCTCCATACATCATCACGCTTTTCACCAAACTATCAAACATCATCCAAATTTTCTCTCTCCTCATACACCTCCTATTAGAAGAAACGTTCAAGAACTATCTTAATTATTCTAAATATACAAGTTCATAAGTACGCGAGTGTTTCAATCGAAATCAATACATGGTCCTTCGAGCAAGATACAAATTCAAAAATCAAATCGACAAAAGTTTCAAACCTCTCTGAATCAAATCACACCAATTTAACCTTACACTTTTCTCCTCTCTCCCTAGCACCACCAAATCATCCGCATATGCTAAAGACCACACTTTTTCTTTGCCCACCAGAACCCCCCCTGCCTGTCCCTTCCTGAACATTTCTATATCTTCAATAAAAGCTGCAAACAGGCTGGGGCTTAGTGTCTTACTCCCTTAAAAGTTTTGAAACATTCACTCACCCTTCCATCCAGTCTCACTCTACTTATCGTCTCTTCATATATCTCTTCTATTTTTGTTACCAGATGCTCATTTATTCCTCTCTTTCTCAAGCATTCCCACAGCAAATCTCTTTCCACATTATCAAAAGCCGCCTTCAGGTCCACAAAGAATGCATATATCTTGCCACCCCTCTTTTTTATCTTTTTTCCTGCTATGTGATTCAAGATATATACATTATCCATGGTCCCTCTACTTTTCCTAAATCCCGCCTGTCCGTCTGGTAACACCCCCCTCTCATTCATTTCTTTTATCAGCCTCTCTTCCACAATCATCGCGTATACCTTATAAGCTGTATTTAGGAGAGTGATCCCCCTATAATTACTGACTGTATCCTTTTCTCCTTTCTTATATATGGGGCATATTATCCCCTCCTTCCACTTTTGGGGGAATCCCTCTCCCTTCCACACTCTATTCATTATCTCTAACAACCTGTCAACTTCCCTTTCCGTTCCATATATCCACGCTTTATTTTGTATACCATTTCTCCCCGGTGTCTTTTTTCTTTTCAGTTTTCTTAGTTGTTGCTCTAGTTTTTCTTTTGTTATCTCTTCTATTTCTCCCACTCTTTGTTGTCTCTTTTCCTTTTCTTGTCTGTTTTCATCACCCCCCAGCAGCTCACTGAAGTACTCTCTCCATTCCTCCATAGTAATTCTCACTCTCTCTCTCTTTTTCTTTTTTTCCTTATTTATGTATCTCCATACCTCTTCTTCCGTCTTTACACCCTTCATCTTTAGCTCTTCTTCCATACATTTCTTTTGCTTCTTCTCTTTGCATACTAAATTGTACCTCTTGCGTGCTCTCTTGTCCTCTTGTCTTCCTTGGTTGCTTTTTCTTTTTTCCAATTTCTTAGTTTCCTTCTTTCTTCCTGCTTCCTTTCCCTGCATTCTTTATCCCACCACTCGTTCTTCCATCTTCTCTCTTATCTCTATCACTTTTTTTTTCTGTTGCGTTTCTTATGTTATCGCTCAGTTCCCTCACCTTTTCGTTTATTTCTGTTTCTTCGTATTTTGCCTCCCTAAGTCTTGCTCTATAATTTTCTTTTCCTTCTTCCGTCCAAATATTCTTCAAAATTTTTCTTCTAATCTCATTCACACTGCCTCTATCTTTCTTCATTTCTCCCCTTTCTCATCTCCTGTGCAGTTCCCATTAAGTATGTCCCACCCTCTTTCTTCTACTAAACTAATCAGTACTCTCCCTTCTGCGTTTTCTGTTCTTTGTTGATCTTCCTTCTATTGTTTCTTGTTCCTCTTCTATCCGTCTTCCTTTTCCCCCAATTCTTGCATTAAAATCCCCCCCAATCACCAAAGTTTTTTCTTCTTGCTCTTTTACTCGCTCTTCTATTATTCTCTTCGTTTCCTTCATACTTCTGCTGTACACTGTTACAATTCTCCATTTTCTTTGTTTACTTTTTACCGTTCTTTCCATAATCCCTCTTTCTTCTTTTGCTTCAGTTCCATTTTCTCCTTCCAGTCCCTCTTTCACCCCCATTATTGTCCCACCTTTAGCTCTCCCTTTCTTGCTTTCCCTCTCTGCATATTGACACTTCCACTTAAACTCTTTCGGCATCTTCTTTTAAAATTTTTCCCACCCCTTTTCTTCCACCCACGTTTCTACCATTCCCACTACGTCAAATTCTCTCAAATACTCTCAAAATTCATTGTTTTTATTTTTTATTCCCACTACTATTCTTATTTGCTCCTTTTCTCCTTTATTCATCTCCGTATTCGTTTTCCCTTTTCTGCCCTGTCGTCTTTTTCTTGTGCTCTTATTAAAAAATTTTCTGTATCTAACTCTCCCTTTTCTTCGTCCCACCTAAGCCCTTTTCCCTCTATCTATAACTTTTTATAACCCACTTTCACCCGCTGTCGTTTTTGTCGCTCTTCTTTGGCTATAGCTCTTAATTCCTTCTGTATATCTCTTTCCTTCTTTGTCAGATCATCTTCTATGTATACTCTCTTGTATTTTTTTTCTTAGTTTTCTTTTATTTTCCATAACTTTCCTCTTTTCCCCCAGCTCCCAAGTTCCGCCACAATCATTTTGCCTCCATTTATTTTATACATCTCTCTCACAGTCACTTCTACCTCTAATTCAACCTTCATCCATTTTTCCAGTTTCTTCTCGCTCTCGCATTCTTCGTCCAATCCCGTCACTACAATATTCTTTTTTCTCACTTTTTTTCCTGCTCTTCCATTTTCTCCTTCAATTTTTTCATTTTTTCTTTTAGTTCCAATTCCCAGCTCATCTTCCGATTCTCTTCCATTATCTCCCCTACATCCGCCATAATTTTTTTCAGCTTCTCTTTCATTTCCTCATCCATTGCCTTTTTAACCGGCGATCTTTCCACTTTCTTACTTTTCCTGAAGGAATTAATCCTCTCTTCCGATTCTCGTCCTTCTTCTCTTTTTCTTTTGTAATCTTCTTCTCTCTCGCTCTCACTACCACTTTTTTTCATTCTATTTCTTTTTCACTTTTTCACCCTTTTTTATCCGCTTATCTTATCGAGCGCCGCAAAACACGTCCGCTCGGCTCAACTGCTCGAATCGGAAGCCAATATTTAATAAATATTTCCAGACATTGGGGAGGTTCGAAAATTATGGAGATAAACTTACTACAAGCTAGTATGTAGACATGTTCCTAACCTGCCGTAGTAGTGAGAAAATGCCTAAGATTATACCGAAATAAAATGGAACCTATAATTCTTGTAGATGCAGTTGAAATAAGAAAAATTCTTGCTATGTAATTTAAGCAGTTTTTGTGAAGATGTTAAGAAAAAAATATTTAATAGTAGAATTTATAAACCTATGTACAAAAATTTCATCATATCCCTAACTTTATTCGATTATTGTATTTTCTTTCTCACTAATTAAATATGATTATGATAACTTTATTGTATACTAGCCGACCCAGCGAACTTTGTGCCGCCTCAGAATCAATAAATGTAGTGTTAACTTATTAGCTGAATTAAATTACCAGACCCAGCATACAACGCCATGTTCATCTTTGTTTCTGTCATGTATATACGGATTCCATACAAAATGTATGACTCGCAACAGAATTGAAACTTTGGAGTTTACTCCTCAAGAATCGATTTTCATTTTTAAAGCCCGGTACGACAAATTTTGGTGGCCGGCGTTATTTTTTATTGTCGTTGTCCTGTACCAAGCTCCCTGTGCCCTGTAATTTTTCCAATGTTTTCATAGTTATTCTGCTATTTTGGGCGGAGGCGAATCCAACAAATCAAAGATCATAAAAATCGGTCCAGCTGTTCTTGAGTTATAAACCCAAGGGTCCCCCTGAGCCCCCGTGTCTCGAACAAGAAATATTTCAAAAAAAAAATAAATTGTTAAATTGGTACAGCCGTTCTCAAGTTATGGCGTCACCAAGGGAAATATGGATTCATCTATTTTTATATAATAGATTAAGTTCTTAAATATTTGTTCATCTTGGTGCTATAGCCTGCTGACAAAAACGACAACACTAAGTCCTCTGATATAAATCTTAAATAGAATAGAAAATATAAATTCCCATTCCACCACAGAACGACATTGTTTGTAATTATCGGTCATTCAAAGATTATAAATTATATTATAATACTAATAAAAAAAATTTAGACAGTTTTTGATTAGCAGTGGCGCATCCACCATTCTTCCACAATCTGGTATTACAAATCACTTCTAAATGTAAACCAAAATGGCGATCTTTGTCTGAAAATTTCTCAAAGTAACAATAGTAAAAGAGTTTAGACACAGGGTGATTCACGAAGAAACGCCAGTATTTCTAGGAGTAGTATACGGCCAATTGATTGATTTAATTTGTATCTAAAGTATTTTAATATTCTCTAACGTCCACCAATAATTCCTCAATTTCATTGTTAAAAATTTCTAAATATTGAGTACCTGTTAACAGTCGTAGTTAGTAAAATATGGGAGTTTGTCAAATGAATTACACACTGTAAAACTTCAGAGCCGCAAGAGCGTTTCCACGGGTTTCACCGTAAGTCATAATCGTATCGGTCATGTCACTATTCGAAAATAAAAGCATTTTCAGGAAATTTTGTGGACTGTCAAGCAGGTAAAATAAAAAATTAAAAAAGGAATTCATTGACAGTCGTTCTACCTCGCTCAATGTACAAAAAATTACTTGAAATAAGAGTTTATTTAGTAATAGTTCTCATGGCAGCGGTAAAGCCATATATATCTTGGGTTCTTTTACAATTAGGTTTTTTTTCTAGCTCTTCTCACATTACGGACTATCGCCCTGTATAAAAATCACTAATACGGGGGTTCACGAGTCTTCCCAACTGATCTGATTAATCAATAATCATAAATAAGCAAATAACAAAAGTTTATTTACTAGACAGAAACATGAGTAGCGAGCTGCCTTGCCCTTGCCCTGATTTTGTAACTATTTTAAATAAAATTATGAAGTGATGTGTCAGTGCTAAAGTTTATGGAAGTTTCTCATTATTAATGTGATTGATTCCTAGATTACCGACTGAGACAAGAACACGTGAAGAGAAGTGACGAGGAGATAATTGACGAAAATAAAATAAATAAAACAGAAAAGTGAAAGATAGAAAGGGAAGCTCAACTTTTGTATAGGTTCTTTTAATACTGAATACTTCAGTTTCACATCCTCAAATTCTTTTAATTAGTTTTTCGATTTGATGAAAGATTCTTTTTCAAACATATTTTTACTTTTTCTCCTATATAAACATGTAATTAGTGTTGTAATTGATTTCGCGGGCAGGAGGTCCGGTTTAATTTTTGGAACAAAGATGTCAAACGCCAAATTAAAAATGTATTTAAAAAATAATTAAACACCAAGTTATAAAAACATTTGATAAAAGGATCTATTTTCTAAAATTCTATTTTTTTTATTCTAGCTTATGGAGAAAAATTAAAATATATTTTAACATAAATATTGTTAGAGTGGCTACTCGAAACTGAAGGTAAAAATTAAACTATTTGTAAAAGGAACAAAAAAATTAAGACACATTCTATATAAGAACTGCACTAATTGTGTCTCTACAACAAAAGGATGCAAGGAAAAATAATAAGAAACGTTTTTATAATGAGCAGAATGTAGTATTTCAAATATTTCTTTATACACGGTGATTATAAATGATTTGCTATCACGTTGGCTTTGGAAAATATGTCAACGTATTTTTAACGACCATTTGCCGATTATTTTAATTAATTAGTAGGCAACCAACAATTTTCTCCTCGATCATTGTGCTATTGTGCATTTCAATGAAGCGGTAAATGGGTCAAAATACATTGACATATTTTCCTTGACTTGATGGAAAATCATTTATAATCACCCCGTATAAGTAGATATTATAGAAAGGAAGTGCAGTTTACCGGTTGTGTGCATTTCAATAGAAGAGTGTCTGTTGCCTATTAATGAAAATTATTTAGGAATCATCAAGAACATTTTACAATAACTAAAAATATAGGTAATAAAAAACAAAGACCCATGTCTTCGAACGGAAAATGTAGAATGAACAAATATTATTTCCTAGCTTCTACGACAGCGTTTTCTAACCCGTTTGTTTTATGGGCTTTGAGATCATCTTATTTCTCATCTATAATAAAACGAAACATAAACGGTATAATACCATATACCTATATGACCACTGTGTTTACAACTAAATGGCCGTCGTATATATGGAATAAAATAAGACATGCAGGTATAATATTCAGACGTTACAAGATAGAAATCCCTCAAAACGACCTCAGTTCATCGGAGTGGTGCCTTTAAAAATAATTACGTTAAATTATTTCTTGAGTTATTTTCTTTTTGTTACCAAAGGAAGTAGTAGAACGCTTTCGATTTACCAAGAAAAACATATCCTGTTTACCTAAGGTTTTTGAAGTGCTTCACCCGCGACGAGAAATGCAGAAGCTTAGTTTGAGGTTCATAATTGTTATATTAAAGAACTAAAACACAGGGAGAGATTTTAAGCATCTTTATATTATAAGATTAATTTGATCATAATGATCTTAAAATTTCAAAATACCAAACTTTTTGAATTTGGCCCATAAAAACTCAAAACACTATTTACGAGAGTTTTTTTTTGTGATTTAAGACTAGTAATATTTAGTGTTGTAAAGAGGGTTAAAAAAATATTGAGTTAGGTAATTTTAAATTATGCCACGATATGTCCAATTCTCAGAGCAATAACAGTTTTAACGTCAATAATCTTCCTTATGGAGGTCCAAAATTGTCAATGGGAACGTCTAATTTCTACTACAGCGACGAATTTTAACGAGGACAAAATTGTGAGTAATTACGACAGAACTCAATGAACCGTAGAGCTTTTTAATGCCCATCTGTGCAAATGATGCCGTCCTGAAAGCATGTGACGTCGCTTAAAGCGCCTCTAATTGCGAAAGCTCCCATTCTTAGCTACTTAACTAATTTGTTTAAAAGCGAAAAAACACTCCGCGTTGAAAATATGCCGAAAATGATTGGCGGCAATAAATCGGCGTACCTTGTAAAGCTTTAGTTTTTTCTTACCTTAAGCGACAATGCTGTTATGACTCAATTTGCTAGTCCCCAGCAAAATCCGCTTAACCAAGATAATGGGCGCTGTAACGAGAGTGGTCCTACTGGACTTGCAAATGCATCGCTGCGTTAGCTGTATGGAATGGCGGGTCCCTAAGGAATCTTCCGTTTGGAAGATGTGTTGCACGTGTAGGTAAGCCGAAACAATACTTTATGCCACAAAGTCAAAATAAATGCGAATGATGCCATTTAGGTCAAACAGTCTTTTGAACAACCCGTTTATAAATTTAATAGAATTTATCTCAAAGCCGGAATTTTATTATTCCTTTGTGACTTCTATACATACCTCGTAAAACAGTTTACATTATTATGTTAATTATTTATTGCGGAACACAATTATATTTTCAGTAATAGAAAACATAGTCGAATAAGAACCCACGATTTTGAACGTAAAGTCAAACTACCTTCATTTTTCACCGACGATCTTGAATATTTTTCCCTGGTGTCATCAATAGGCACATCAATCCGATTTCTTTCGATTATTAACTGGTGAAATGATTTATGACGTTTACAATATTTGGAAGAAAAATACAAAGCTGCAGTATACACTTTGTTGGTGCTGCTAGAAATGTGGACACACACATTACTTTCATTATACGAAAAAATAGTGGAACATCTACCCTTAACATTACACGTTATTGCTTCAGGGGAATACAGCCATCAATAAAATAAGTCACTGGAACATTTTAAGTAGATATGAGCTTGAAAGGAATTCTGCAGCGTATTTTGAACGTTCTGCTTGGACGAAGTTAGTGCAGGAATGAACCACTTACAAAGAGACCATTTTAGTTACTAAAATAGCGCAAATTTGTTGTACCAGAGTAAATTAAGTTTAAACTACAAAGTTGCAGGAAGCCAGGTTTATACAAATACAGAGGTCAGGTTGTATTAACAGTAAGAGCTTTAAAATGTGTACATAGTTTCGCCAGAATTTGTGTAAGTTTCCGGATTACAAAGTAATTCAAAAGTGTTAAAGTAAATTTATTTTAGTTCAGGCGTTCTTCCAGATTTTTCTCAATCCCGGGAGCATAACGAACAAAACAAAAAAAGAAGCAACTAAATATGTTGTTCCTATCGTCAGTTATGATCGAGACTGCATGATAGAATACATATAATATAAAAATTAATTTTATTAATTTATAAAAAAAATTACAGTTTGTCCGAATTTTCCGAAATTTGTTTGAAATTATATCGAATTTTATTTTCCTGAAGGACCATAGAAGGACCATAGAGTTCATACTAAGATGCCATAGAAAAAGCACTTTCAATTTTTCTAAAACCTCATATGAAGTATTACGAATACTTAAAAAAAAAACAAATTGGTCCAGCCGTTCTCATGTGATGCGCTTACCAATGAACAGCATTTCAACAGTTACGCACGTGCAATGCACCTTAAGTTATCCCCGATTGTTCTAATTTTCCGGTCAACTTTTCCAATTTTTCTTTCCGTAAGAAGCTGACCTGTACTTTTAAGGATATGAAGAAAAAAATTAACGAAAAGTTGCCCGGAAAACAGTTTTTTCAGAATCTCTCAATTTTCCGGGAAACGTCCCATTTTTCTTTTCGTAAGGACCTGAAAAAAAAACAATTTGCCAGATCGATCCAGCTGTTCTCAAGTTATGCGCTTACCGTAAGGACCTGACCTGAACCAGTACGAATATTTAAAGAAAAAGCCAAATTGGTCCAGCCGTTCTCAAGTTATCTCCTTAACACCGTACAGCATTTCATTTTTATTATACAGGGTGTTATGGAAGTCCTAGCAGAAAATATAACCACAAGTAGAACTCGTCAAATTAAACATTTTTTCTATTTACCACTTTGCTGGAATCTGCAATTTATTTTAACATTTTTCTGACCCCTTATTTCACCCTCCGCCTATGACTAAATTGAACTTGAACGCATGAGAGAGTTTTTGCCGAACGAGGTAAACACCTAACTTTTTTGGAACAAAAAATTTGTCGATGGTAAATTTTAGTTATCAGTTGTGTCGCGCCCCGCTAAGAAATGAAGTGTTATCGATTCTTAAGCAAATACTAAGAATTTATTAATTGTAGTTTCCACAAAAATGTTTTTTCTATGGTGTTTAGTGTTAGGTAATGCAAATGAAGTACGCCGCTTGTTTGTGTCTCGGACGTCCCAGATGTAATCGCATTTTGGAAATTGAACCTATTAAGTTTTCCAAGATGTGTATTGTCGGTGTGTCAAGATTTATCGTAAGTTAGAGAGTTTATTACATACCGTGCGATCATTTAAATTATAAATTAGAGTAACTAACAAATAATGTAGCATAATTGAGAGTTACAGCAAATGTTCAAAGTATTCTCCCGCATCTTCAATTCAGCTGTTAACTCCATTCACCATTCTGTCACTTTGACATTCGAATTTTAAATAAAACTCAAAAGTTTGTAATGCCAACCTCATTTAAATTTCACAGCATACTCTATTTATAATTTAAATGATCGTACGGTACGAACCTAACCCCCTCAATATTATGGTAGGTTAGGACATGTTTCCATTTAAACAGTTTTTATTTCGATTCGTTTATCGGGTAGCGTTTTTGTGGATTCCTCACAATGAATGAAATTGGGGGACCATAGGCGGGTATTGGTTTCGGGGGTTACACTATTCTTAATTTTAACTCCGTAGGGGAGCGTTTGCGACAAAATGATAGATATTTTTTTTTAATTTTGACGAGTTCTACTTGTGGTTACATTTTCTGCTAGGACTTCCATAACACCCTGTATAGACAAGTGTATCAATTACATACGAGCGACAAAGGAGCATAATCTCTTTACAACTCGAGTAATGTACTATACTTTTTCTACGAGCATACATTATTATTGCTTCTAACCCCATGGGATAGCTCTTTCAAAAAAGATCTTAATTTGGCATAGTTTGCAATATTGAGGTTATGTTTTACTGTTAAAACGTTTCACAGCATAGAATACATGGCCCAAAGAGACGGAGTTTATTATTAGTTCATAAGTAACATGTCTTAATCTATATTATTTTATTAATTCTAATTAATTATTAATTTCAAGTTTTAATACAGCACATTATAAAAGGAATAATAATTTTGTTAACTCAAAGTGGAGTGGATTGAAGTTGTGATCAAAGTTGCTAAGGTCTATCTCCACATAATTTTAATCGATAAAAAACAGATTACAGGGACATGTTTCGGGAGAAGACTACTCCCATCTTCAGCCTAATATCACAAGAGATTAATGATTCAATTGTTCTTACTTTATATAATGTTAAATTATTACAAAAGTTGTAAAACAAGGGGATATATCAACAACTGTCAAATTGACTTATTATAAGTTACTGACAAAAATTGTGTTTGAAGCGAAAAAAGTTGAAGATTTTATCTAATATGAAGAAATAGTTTAGGTGGCTAAAAAATAATTGTTAAATATTTGTCTAAATTTACTGAAGAATACTTACCGATAAAGTCAAAAGGAAAACATGAATGCATTGATTATTAAAAGGTTAATGAAGGTTAATGTAGTGAAATTAACGTTTGACAGATCGAGAAGAATCTAGTAAGTTTGTTTACATTAGATTTTAGTTGGTATAAATGGTGATAAATAATAAATTATAATTAAAGGCGAAAAAGTGACATTTGAGGTTAGATCCGTGTTGGATTCAAAATCGAAAAATTAAGGAAAAATTAAAACAGTGAATTTTTAATGATATTATTGAAGTTGTTCTGTTCCTTTAGACAAGACTTGTTTTCTAGTTTCAAAACTTTCCTTATTTCCAGAGTCTCAAGAACATAAGCTGACCATTTATTGTTGACGAGAAAGGAGTACTATGCCAGCGAATAAATTTCGGACATCAATTTCATGTCATTGTCATTAGTTGCAAAACACTCTTTACGTATTAATAACATTATTTTTCACAGTTGTCACTTTGACACAATGTATTGAGTACTTAAAGTCACGCCACACGTTGGGTTAAAATTTTCAGAATCAAATCATTCAGTTTCTTATGTCACTATCCCTTACACGCTTTCGCGTAGTCCAATTTAAACCCAGAAAGATAGTTAAGAGGGGTACTGAAGAGAGGATAGGCTGCGGAATGAAATATAGTCAAGAGACTCGATAAGCGAGACTGACAGCGAAAGGAAATAGTTAAGACAGTCACTAAAAGAAGAACAAGCAGCGGAAGGAAGTACTTCGGAGACAGCGAGGGAAAGTAAGCAGCGGATTAACATAATTATAATAAATTGTATATAGAAACAGCGAAAGGAAATAGTTAAGATAGTGACTAAACGAATAAATGGCAGCGGAATGAAATAATTAAAGAAACTCGATAAAGGGATAACTGACAGCGGTGAAAATAAGAGAGTCGCTAAAAGGAAAATAGAGAGCGGAACGAAATAGTTAAGAGAGTAGTATTGATTGAAATGGCAGCGGAATGAAATAGTTAAGAAACTCGATAAGGGGAAAACTGACAGTCGAAGGAATTCAGAGTCTCCAAAGGGGAAAACAGGTAGCGAAAGGAAATAGTTAGGACAGTCAGTAAAAGAAGAACAAGCAGCGGAAGGAAGTAATTCGGAGACAGTGAGGGAAAGTAAGCAGCGGATTAACATAATTATAATAAATTGTATATAGAAACAGCGAAAGGAAATAGTTAAGAGAGTGACTAAACGAATAAATGGCAGCGGAATGAAATAATTAAAGAAACTCGATAAAGGGATAACTGACAGCGGTGAAAATAAGAGAGTCACTAAAAGGAAAATAGAGAGGAACGAAATAGTTAAGAGAGTAGTATCGATTGAAATGGCAGCGGAATGAAATAGTTAAGAAACTCGATAAGGGGAAAACTGACAGTGGAAGGAATTCAGAGTCTCCAAAGGGGAAAACAGGTAGCGAAAGGAAATAATTAGGACAGTCACTAAAAGAAGAACAAGCAGCGGAAGGAAGTAATTCGGAGACAGTGAGGAAACGTAAGCAGCGGATTAACATAAATATAATTGTAAATAAAGACAGCGGAAGCAAATAGGTAAGAGAGTGGCTAAACGGATAAATGGCACCGGAATGAAATAAATAAAGAGACTCGATAAGGGGATAACCGACAGCGGGGAAAATAAGAGAGTCACTAAAAGGAAAATAGACAGCGGGACGAAATAGTTAAGAGAGTAGTATCGATTGAAATGGCACCGAAATGTAATAGTTAAGGAACTCGATAAGGGGAAAACTGACAGTAGAAGGAATTCAGAAAGTCTCCAAAGGGGAAAACAGGCAGCGAAAAGAAATTGTTAAGACAGTCACTAAAAGAAGAACAAGCAGCGGAAGGAAGTACTTCGGAGACAGTGGTGGAAAGTAAGCAGCGGATTAACATAAATATAATTGTAAGTAAAGACAGCGGAGGCAAATAGGTAAAAGAGTGACTAAACGGATGAATGGCACCGGAATGAAATAATTAAAGGGACTCGATAAGGGAATAACTGACAGCGGGGAAAATAAGAGAGTCCCTAAATGGAAAATAGAGGGCGGCAGGAAATAGTTAAGAGAGTGACTATCGATGAAATGGCAGCGGAATGAATTCAGAGAGTCTCCAAAGGGAAAAACAGGCAGCGAAAGGAAATAGTTAAGACAGTTACTATAAGAAGAACAAGCAGTGGAGGGAAGTACTTGGGAGACAGTGAGGGAAAGTAAGCAGCGGATTAACATAAAAATAATTGTAAATAAAAACAGCGGAAGCAAATAGGTAAAAGAGTGACTAAACGGATAAATGGCACCGGAATGAAATAATTAAAGAGACTCAATGAGGGACGAACTGACTGCCCTAAAAGAAAAATACACAGCGGGAGGAAATAGTTAAGAGAGTGATTAACGATAAAATGGCACCAGAATGGAATAGTTAAGAAACTCGATAAAGCGAAAACTGACAGTGGAATGAATTAAGAGAGTCTCAAAAGGGGAAAGCAGGCAACGGAAGGAAATAGTTAATAGAGTGATTAAACGAATAAATGGCACCGGAATGAAATAATGAAAGAAACTCGATAAGGGAAGAACTGACTGCGGAAAGAATTAAGAAAATCCCTAAAAGGAAAATAGATAGCAGAAGACAATAGTTAAAGACAGTTACTGACGGGAGGATAGGCAGCGGAAGGAAAGTTAAGAAACTCGCTAAGGGGAAACTGTGCAATATACAATTCTTCATGTGACTGCATGATCTGCCAGTCTGCATGAGAGCTATTATTCTAGATTTTTTAAACTTAGATACTGATGGCATGTTCAGATTCAGTTAATCTGACGTTACTTTCAAGTATTGAGAAAATAATTTTAAAATGCCAGAAATTATGACAATAAAGCCTATACCACATTTCATTTTTCGAGATGCCAGTGAATTTGATGTCCGAAATTTATTCGCTGGCATAGTACATAGTAGGTATCGCGCGGGGGGGGGGGGGGGAGGTGTGTATATTTAACAAAATCAACCGTTTTTAAAGTTTTATAAGAAGAACATTAATTAACATTGTATTTTTCCATTGAATATGTATGTATAAAAGGAAATTCTTTCTGTAGGTAAGTTATCTCTAAAATAATTTTTTCGTCGTCTGCCATTAGCTGAGCTTCCCTTACCAGTTCTTTTCCTTTAAATACCCATACGAAAACTGAAGTAATTTTTTATCTAATCAATTAATAATTAGCTTATTTGCTGGAGGATAATTTTCAAGAAACTGTTGTTGAATTGCTGGATTGAATATAAATGCGAAAGTAAGAAAGAACTCAACAAAACATAATATGATTACTCAGTACTCAGAAAGGAATGATTGTCTTAAATTAGCTACCGTCTGTATTGAAACTCGCTCATAGAAACAAAACAAATCGATGATGTCTGCCGAAAAATTAAAAAAAAAAAAACAAAGGCAAATGAGTACAGGTAGTACATTCGAATAAAAAGGGAGTACATTTGCAGTACAACTAGCCTCCGGAGTACAGCTCTTAAAATATAAGTACAAAACTCCCAAAAGAAGTACGTTTGGTCAGATTAAAGGACATCAAATTTCTTGCCTTTATTACATTTGTTAATCAGTTTGTATTTGGATGGTAAAAAACTGTTTAGTTGTTAATATGTTGTTGGCGACTTCAATGCCGAAGATGTTGAAGGAGCCGGATCTAGATCTGTGTTGTTGTTGATACCGTGCGTTCATTTAAATTATAAATTACAGTAGGCTGTGAAATTTAAATTAGGTTGGCACTACTAAATGTTGACAATTTGGTTTAAAATTTGAATGTCAAAGGTGTCAAAGTGACATCATCGTGTAGCCCTATAGAAATGAAAGAAAACAAAAATACAGGAAGTAAATTGAAAAAAACTCTTTTAAATTGACAAAGTCACTTTAGAGAATTTCCAAAGTGCTTTTTCACGGTTTCCAGGTGGTGCCACACCTGTGAAACAGTGCTTTCATCAAAACTGCAACCCTAATGTGCACTTTTCTCGGCCTCTGCCGGAATAAATGCCTGACGGCACGATCGCATGTCTTCTGGGATCTCGACTGGAACCCTGAAAGGTACTCTTAGAGGTGGAAGACGGAGATGTCCCAGCTAACGTCCGATGGCTTTTGGGCTGTTGGGGTAAATCCTTTTTTCTCTGGAATGAACGTCACCCAGAGAAGCTACCACCCTTTCGACCTCACTGATGGGGGAAGAAAGAGGAAGGCGGACTTCCCTAAATCGCGAAAGGTCCAAAAGAAGGGAGAGCCCATGCTTTTGTCATCCAACAAGTAGTAGTAGAGGCTAGAAGGATAAGCTGGAAATTTACGTGAATTGCGGGATCATCCCAAAACCTCCAGAAGGAGTTGGCGGAACTGCCTAGGCAACGCTCTGAGACGACGAAAGTTCTGTCTTATGAGTCAATGGAGAAGCACCTAATTGAGGCAGAAACACAGACAATCGGACTAGGGAGTGATGCAGGAACTCCCCCCTGGAAGGGGAGATGCTTGAGTGGGAGCTGAACCATAGACTGAACAACATCAGCTTCTTAAAATATTCAGTTCTTGTGATCGGTAAGATGAACAAATTCTTCGTAGGCAGGATGATTGAGTGTATGCTGTAAGAAAGTAAGTTAAGCAAACTTAGTGGTGCTGGGCGGGAGCAGCAAGCGGAAGAACTACCGTAAATGCCCCCGTGAAACCACCACGGGCTCAATAAAAGGAGTAGAGGACTGTTGTGTTGTACAAGGCCGGTGGAGCGTCTTACGCGGGGATGTTAGTTACCCCAAAGTTAAAGCCTTCGTTAGGACAACGACTGGAGATCTCGGGGGACCGACATCTTTTGGAGCGTATGCGAGATGGATGAAATTGTGGTGAAAGAGATGGATGGAGTAAGTCCTAGTGGCAGTTAAAAAAGTAGGTGAGAGTGAGTGTGAGGTTAAGGACCCTAACAACTCCCAAAAAGACACGGCACGATTGCTAAGCTGGGATAGTTGGACTGCAAAGTAAGTGTGAAAGAAAAACTGCATCGATGGTTCAGATACCAGAGGTTTGGAAACTGCAAGGAAAACAAGAGACAGAGTGAGTGTCTTCGACGCTAGTCACACTCACCGACGTGCAATGTTTTCCAGGTTGAGGGTCACCGTGCGGATTTTAAGAAATGCCCTGCGATCAAACAGGGTCCTCTAAAGAGGACAGAAGATGACAAAGAGTAGCTGATGAAAGTCCTACAAGAGAAATGCAATAGGAGTGGTATGGCCACGGTCCTGATGTGGAAGACAGTGGAGAGGGAAGGATTGTGTCCAAATCCAATCTAAACAGCACAAGACTCTGAGAATGGTAGACGACAGTGAGGATGTGGCAGTGCAAATGTGTAGGGATGCGGAAAGTGTCCTCAGGACTGGAGAAGGCCATAATTGTTGGGTGCTGTATACCGCAATATCAAGTGGGAGGAATCCGTTGCATACCTGGACGTGGATGATTACTCTTAAGGGGCGCGGTTTAGACCCCGCTGCACTGAACCGTTAGCTTATTGTGCCCCATCTAGCAACTTTACTCCATAAGCCCTTGTGCTGTTAAATTTTTGGCGGACGTGCCTTATCTCTGGAAGTATGCTCCGACTGTCGGAGCGTTCCCCCTGCTACAGGTGCTAGTTCCCGGTTCCGACTTTACTGCTGTCGGGTTTATCCCTGTTGTAGTTCCAGGGGTCCTTGTCCTCCAGCAGTTGTCAAGCCCTTCTGCTTCTGTTTCCGGAGCTGCCTCCTGGCAGTACCGGACAATCTCCTGGATGGATCCATCCTTTCGGATCCTCCTCCCAGGACACAAGGGGGGAAACTGAGGGGGTACGCATAGAGGGTTTGCCTGGTGCCCTGAGGTGAGCTGGTCCGCGGCGAGAGGCGTTTGTTCGACTCAGCAAGGGTTTTAAACCTCGGTCGTCCCAACTCACTCCCCACTAGTCAGAGCCTGCAAAGGCTCGGCCATTTTCCGGACCTGTATGAGCAGGTGGAATAAGGGGCATTCTCCTTAGACGTGACGTCAAAGGTAAGTTGCCCCTAAAGGGATCTTCATGGTGGCGACGCGCCCACTTCTGTACGTGGTGCTCGAACATCACACTTCAATGAAAAAATTTCAGTGACCACCAGGACATTGGGTACGAGGTTCTACCAGGGATCAGCAGCCAGAAGTAAAAGTTTCAAGTGGATCCTTGATCGCGATCGGATAGATGTCTTGGGAGGCTATATAGTCCTTGAAAACATGGTCCTACAAAAAGCGGCGTGCTGCTTGTCGAAGATGACCAAAATGGAAAGAGTGCTTGAGGAAAAGTCAGATTGGATGGCGACGAGAAGATGGAAGTAAACAGAGCGCAATACGTCCTGGCACGGCGGGAGCTAAGGAAGGCCATAAGCTCGTCGAAGGATCAGGCTTGGAAAAATCTAATTGAGGAGGTGGATATCGGATTAATCACCCGTAAGTTACTGATCAGTCATTCGACTGAAGGCCAGCTTATCTCGCAGGTTGAGAAACTCTTCCCTAGTCATGAGAGAATGGATTGGGAGATCCCGTTGGCATGAGGTCAATTTGGGACCCTGGACCGGATGGGATCCCACCACAGGTATACTAGGTCTTAGTGGAAAAAAGGAGATGACGTGCCTCAGGGTTATGAATGCAAAAAACCGAAGGCAAGATTAATTGCATGGACAAACTGCTGGAGGATATTATAGCCGCGAGAATAGAGAAAGCTTGTGGCTTCCGGAATGGGTGGTCTACGGTCGATGCCATGTTGGAAATATCAATCTTGGAACTATTGTGTGCTAGTCACCTTGGATGTGCAGAATGCTTTCAACAGCGCTCCCTGGAGAGACATTCTTGAGAAGGCTGATCGGTTCCAGATGACTGCGGGGGTTCCACAGGGATCGATCTTAATGCTTATCAGAGTGTGTCGAGCATATAGAACCGTCTCAACGGAAAGTGTTGCGGTGGATACAAGCGTGCCACCCATTGACCTCCTCGCTTAGGAGAGAAAGATGAGAATAAAGACCACGGGGAACGCGAGGAAACCTTAGCCCTGGCTGAGTTTTTAGGAAGCGACGAAGAAGAGCCCTCATGCCCGATCTGAGACCATGGGTTTGCAGAGCGTACTCGGCCAACGGGTTACCAAGGATCACATTTTAAGAATGAGGAACAATGGGGCGGGATAGTTTTTATCCGGTAAAAACCAGATTATTGAATCTTGACAGTTACATTGTTGTTCCACTCTTCAGGACTTTAGATTACTCACATCTAACCTTTCATTGTTTTTATTGCCTCGACAAAACATTGATCCAGTCACTGGAACATTTTAAACAGACAGTAGCTTCTCGGCAATGTATTTTGAACGTTCCGCTTCCTCGAAGCCGGTAGAGAAACTAAGAAGTTGCAAAAAGGCGGTTTCCTGACCGAAATAACAGCTTTAACTACAAAGTTGCAGGTTATAAAGCTTCCGAACAAACGTATCAACATGTAGAACTAAATAACACTGCTTTAATTAACCCTTAATTACAATAGAAAATACATCATTAACGCTGAAGCTGCAGCCAGACTAACGTTTCCGAGTCGTAGGTATAAATGGGCTCCCTGATAGGTTCGACGTTTTCATATTTAAACTGTGCAGTGTAGGCCTGGTTTTGCGGATCGTCCTTCGCCAAATAAACAACCCTTTGGAGTAGTCCATAGGGATGATAAATATAATAAACAGCTTCCTCGTTCAAACCCTCTACTTCGTCGACTTGAGTCAGTTTATCTTCGACCTCGTTGTTTTTAATTTGTTCCGATTCACGTTCGGTAGTCGCATTTTCAGTCTCTGAACTTTCCGTCGCGGCATATGGAGTTTGGGGAACATCTTTTTCTGGAACGCTGCCCTGATAATACACAGACGCGTATTGTGAACTGTAAATGGGCCATTGCGGGGATGCCGCAACCCCGTAGAGCAAAACACAAGAAATCACAACAAATCTCATTGTACTGAACAATGAATTGAAGTCTAGAAAGAGTTTTCCAGTACTTATACCGAAATTGGAGGATTTTTCATTGAGGTTTTGATCATTTTCAGTCGAGGAAAATATTACGGCATTGACCCAATCATTGATTCATTATTTGTGCGTTGCATAATTTTACATTATTTGGACTTGTAAATTGCACCGAAGAGGTGTAACACGCACGAGACAAGAGACGGGACGCATTTTAATCGGTTCGTTTGTATACAAGACGCGACGGGTAGATAGCTATCTGTGTTTTAATTTTTTGCAGAACTTGAAGCATTTGATGTTTTACAGTTTTATTATTGGACGTAAATATTATGTTATACTTTTTGTGAAATACCTGGATAATTTTTATTCTATTTACGTGGCTTTGTACGATTCTTGCAGAACAATATCCATCTAATGCGTACCCCATTATCATTGTGTGCTGTCTTACACTCCAAGTATTGTTTTAGAAGGACATGAAATACACCAATAACTTGTAGAAAATAAAGTTAGGTTTTATAAACAATTTATTAAATTAATTTTACTTTTTGATGTGTAACATCTATAGCCGCGATATGAGAGTAAAACCGAATTGAATGTAGTCACGTAAAACGGCTGCGCTCTCTTCTCCCATGTTTGTGCGAGGAGCGCGTGTCTAAGTAATTTCCGAAACTTTTACTTATCCGATTTCAAAAATTCTTTCAGCAGTATTTAGAATGAACCTTCAGGGTGGACATAGGCTGTATACTAAACTTAAAAAGGCCTATAATAAAGTCCGTGACGACGTATATCTATACCTATGTTAAGGTTAATTCAGAAATTGATAAACTACGACTATTCCTATGTGAAAGCGAATACAGCACACTGCGCGTGTGAAAAGCTGAATCTCCGAAATCTTCTATTATTGTTTTCAAAAGAACGTTGTTTGAAGTGCTTGAAGATTTTAAGGCTGTCATTTACTAGGGATATTAATTTTATTGAATATCACGGGTTTAGTTTTGATTATTTGAATATGCGGTTGCAAAGTTGCTTCATTTTTAGGAGTATAAATGAATGGCTTTGGACTTTTTTTCTGAAAAAATAACACACAAATGGTAAATTTCAAATAGACATTACCCTGTAGCAAGAATTAAACTTTCGTTAGTAAAAAACTTGTTCGTGAATAAAATTCAATAATGTTTCTCGGAAAAATTACTTTTGAAGTATGCTCAAAATATAGAGAATACAATTGTACAATTGGATAAAAACTTGGGTAGAAAATTTAAAATTTGCTATAGCTTTAGGATGGAAGATGTATTTTACAGTGGGCCATCGAGGTGAGGTAGGATCTTCTAGATGCTCTCTACAAAACCCATCATAAAATGATAAAATTGGGCGAACACAGAGACAAGCAGGTTTTTTTATGATGCTTTCCAGCTTCCGGAATACCGAAATTCGGACCGATCAAGACCAGTTATAAGCAAAAATACTTTGCAGTATTTAAAAAAAAAATGCTTGTCTGTATAAATGATGAGACCAAGCAAATACAAATAAACATGATTATCATATTTACAAGTAAATTAAAATTAGCACCTTAATTATATTGTAAACTGATTATGTAAATTTTCAAATTTAAGGACAATTAGCAATTTGTCGAAAAAATGTTGTTTTCGTTGTATATTCTGGCGATAAAAATGATTCATTAATTGAAAAGAATTTCAGAAATAAAATTCTTTGGCAATAAATTAAAAATTGAGGCTTACCGCGCCTGGATTTTAAAAGCAATTCAAAATAACTAAGAATTTATACTTGATAAAGAAAGGAAACGGAGAAAAAAAATTTAAAAGAACTTAAAAAACGGTTACGGAATAATAAAATGGAAGCAAAGGAACAAAGTGGAAAGAAATAAAAAAAATAAAGGTATCTTACAAATAATCTATATATGGGGCATTCCACGCCAAATCGGACACCATTTGGCTTTTGCAACTTTTTCATTTTTTTTTATGTTGTAGTATCGGTTAAGAGATGGCCTCCACACACTTTTGAAAAAATATATTGAGAAAATTTTCAAAACCGTATTTGTATAAGTTTTTAATATAAAATGTTGATTTCCAAAAAACACGTACTGGTCAATTTTCTTGAAATTTTTTTTCTAAGAAACTGTCACTCAGTCCGCAACTTTTAGGCCTGGACCGATAATGGGATAACGATGGGATCTATTTTTTTTTCTATTTTTTTATTTTCCATATATAAAAATGAATCGCCGTTCGTATGTCACGCTAAAACTCAAAAACGGCTTTACCAATTTGAATTTTTTTTCTTTAGTTCGACATAATTCAGGGATCGTTTAAAACTATTTTTTACATGGACATGGGGGCCCAGGGGGGCCCCTTGGGCTGGACCGATTTTTCGGGTCGGCAATTTTTTTTTTTGTATATTTGGTAGCTATGAGAATAGGTAAGAAGCTATTTTTCACATAGACATGGGGGCCCAGTGGCCCCCCTTGGGCTGGACCGATTTTTCGGATCGACAATTTTTTTTATTTTTTTTTTTTTTGTATATTTGGTAGGTATGAGAATATGTGGTAAACTGTTTCTCACATAGACATAGGGGCCCAGGGGGGCCCCTTGGGCTGGACCGATTTTTCGGGTCGACCGATTCTTATGATTTTTTTTTGTATATTTGATAGGTATGGGAATAGGTCGTAAAGTATTTTTCACATGGACATGGGGGCCCAGTTCCTCCATTATTGGGGAAGTTATGAATTATTTTATTTATTTTTTTGGTAGGTATGGGAATAAGTCGTAAAGTATTTTTCACATTGGACATGGAGCTCGGGGGGCCCCCTTGGGCAGAACCAATTTTTAGGATGTTTGATTTGTTGGATTTGTTTCCGCCCCGAATAGCCGAATAACTATTCAAACATGATCATGGGGGCCCAGAAGCCCCCTTGGGTTTATAACTCAAGAACGGCTGAACCGATTTTTATGATCTTCGATTTGTTGGATTGGTCTCCGCACCGAATAACTGTTAAAAGATGGACAGGAGGCTCAGAGGGCTCCCTTGGATTTATAACTCAAGAGCAGCTCGACCGATTTTTATGATCTTTAATTTGTTGGATTTGCCTACACCCCGAATAGCCGAGTTACTATTAAAGCATCGGAAAAATTACAGGGGGCGGGAAGCTAAGTACAGGGCAATGACAATAACAAAGCCTCCCTGGTACAGGGCAACAATAACAAATAACGCCGGCCACCAAAATTCGTCGTACCGGGCTTTAAAAATGAAAATCGATTTTTAAGGAGTAAACTCCAAAGTTTCACTTCTTCTTTTTTGATCATATCTCGAGAATGGATTGACTGACTTTTTTCGAAGGCGAATATAACATAACAATAACATTTTGTATGGAATCCGTATATAACGCCATCTTTGATATATGACAAAAACAAAAATTAACATGGCTTTGCATGATGGTTCCGGTAATGCAAGTAGATGGCGTTGTGTGCATTATCCTTTTATAAAAAATGAATTTAATTCAGCTAATAAGTTGCCACAACATTTATTGATTCTGAGGCGGTACAAAGTTCGCCGGGTCATCTAGTTGGGAATAAAAATTATGATAGTTGAGAAAGTTGAGGGTTGTCATTTAAAAAAATTGATGATGACGTCATAGTGTAAAAACCAACAACCATTTTGTATTGTATAGATTTTTTGGCATTTAATTTTGGTTTTAATATAGATTTTATAGCATTTAATTTTTTTATATAGATTTTATAGCATTCAATTTTTGATTTTGTTGCAAATGTGTACGGAATAAACTTTATTTTGTATTGGAATCAATTAATTTTCCTTTTAAAATCTTCTTAGAATCCAGGTTCATGTCTCAGATAAGGGACACATGATCAAAATTATTACTATAGACCACTGTCGCCTCACATACCAGCCGTAGCACTATAAACAAAAATTAACTATTTTTGACAAAATAATCTGCAAATAAGTTTGAATACTCGGAATACAAATGAGTTTGTTTAGTTGGTATTTGTCCAAAAAAAGCAAAGTGGTCTGTCGAAAAAGTTGTTTTTTTAAATGGCGGCAGCGAACGTGTTAAAAATATTACATAATGCAATTAATAATTTTGTTTCGAATTCTATCATCACACTGTAGTGTAACGGACGTGGACCCGAGGTGACTCATCGCTGTGGCGGCGTCGTCAATTGCTAGAATGTGCTGGATTTAAACTACAACGTACACGAGTATGACGTCATCTTTTGGAATTTCCGGTACAGATCGAAAGCGCCATGGAACATCTGGAGCTTCTAGAAGCATTTAGGCGCCGGTATATTTATTAGAGGACGTTCCAGCGGAAACCAGTCGAGTGATCAGTGGGTCGAGTCGGACAGTAGTTGCTTTTATCTATGCGGAGTGCCTCGTGATTTGTAAATAAATAATACGAGTGCCGGTGAAGTAGTAAATTATAAATAGTGTAATATATGCCCTTAATATGGGTATCAAATAAAAAGGCCTAACTACTAGAATACAGTACACCATGAAAAAATTCAAAATCCAATACAAAATGGCGGATTACATTTTTTTTCAAACTCCTCAATATGGGTATCAAATGAAAGGGCTTAACTAGTAGAATACAGTACATCATAAAAAATCAAAATCCAAGATGGCCGCTGCTACAAAATGGCGGATTACATATTTTTTAGTTTTCAATCTCTAAATATGGGTATCAAATGAAAGGGCAAGTGGAACAGTGTACACTTTAGAAAAACTAAAAACTTGAAAATAAAATAAGTAAAAAACTTTTTTTAAGTTAAACAGTTTTATATTGTAAAGAACATAATAATGATGCAGATAATGTACTAAAAGCACAAAAATAATTAGGTAGGTACCAGGTACCAGCCATCACACCACTCTCCTGATCAATCTAGATTATTGATCAGATTAAAATAAAATTGTGGGGCGTAGCGTAAATTGAGTAAATAATGTACATGATCGTTCTGCGATGGCGCCCACGATTTACCTTTACACACATTTTGCATAAGTTGTCTATTGAGAAGATACATCTGTCGTAGTCGCATTACAAAATCCGCCGTTTTATCAAATGTCTAGCCACTTTATAAAACTTTATAAAAACAAATATAAGTGTGGTAATAAAAGATGTCTATGTTTCAAGAATAATTTGAAATGCAATAGCAGATGTTATTACAGCGGACCATGATGCAATAAATAGTTTCTTACATACATAGGTAATTTAAAAAAATGTATAATTTTCTATATTTTTTAAATGCATATAACAAAACATGCATAAATAACTTGCTCATTTCATACCATTCCAATGGGAAAATATTGCTCTATGAGAATATGGCTCTTAGGTAGCACTTGAACGACCAGTTTATGGAATGACTCAAAATACTATAGCCGGATTATAAATTATTGCTATTTGGGAATCTGGCTCTTACTTGATCGGCTAATTTATAAAATGGCTGAAAACGCCAGCCAAATTGTAAAATAATGCAAAATGAACGACGATTTTATAAAGTGGCTAGCCATTTGATAATACGGCGGATTTTGTGATGTGGTTACGACACATCCAAAGCATACCCATAATGGAATGAGCGGTTGACTATAGATAATAAAAATTAGACTCGCCCCACGATTTTATTTTAGTCTGACCAATACTCTAGATTGATGAGGAGAGCGGTGTGATGACTGGTACCTACCTAATTATTTTTTAACCTTTAGTACATTATCTGCATCATTATTGTTTCCTTACAATATAAAACTGTTTAACTTAAAAATGTTTTTTACTTATTTTATTACCTTGTCATGGAATTTGTGAAGTTTGTCCAAAAATTTTATGAAAACAGAGTAAAGTAATCTATTTATTCACTTTTGCACCTAGGGGCGAAAGGGGAATTTTTGTAATGAGGTAATTAATAATAAAGTAATTTATGCGCCGCTAGATCACTTTGCCTGCCATGGCAGAGAAATGGCCATTTGTCATAACTCACTGACGTATACAAAGTCACGTTTTTCTGACGTTTGAAGAAAAAAATATATTTATTGTATTACCAAAACTATGTTTTTGTTTTATTTTACTCCAAATTTATTTATTGGTTTACTTTAATTATAAATTCTTTCATTTCATTGTAGCATTCGCTACTGGAATAAAAATTACACAAACTTACATTTCAACTGTTTTTCATCATTTTCCAATAAATAAACAAGCAGTTATATAAATTTTTTATTGCATTAGTTTTTCCTGGGAAATCGTAATTGTAATGCAAGCAATGATGCCATTTTACTCAATTGCAGCTTTCTCCAACTTTTAACTTTAACCACCGATTTTAGCAACCAGAAAACCTCATTTTGCATATTTAAACCCTCGGGCGAAGAAGATAATTCTATTCCGGTGTGTCTTGTTTACTGCTTTAATCAAATTGCACTTCCTTAGTATTAATACAAGTATGAATAATTTACACAAAAAGTATGGCTTTCCGCGATATGATAAACAAGTTGGAAAACATCTATCTACTCTGATATTTATTCAGCAATTTCGGTGCGTTAACAACAATTTGCTCGATTTGGTGGAAATGAACCCCGCTAAAAATCCAATATTGGAAAAGTTTTCCTGCAAATATTGTTAAACTGCTGAAATGTGTAATGACCAGTAAAGTTTGAACAGTAAGTTGTGGGTTTGTGATAAATTTAGTAAAATGCCCATTTGTAGCGGAAAAAGTGTGTTTACACGGAAAATGTGGTAATATTGATCTTAAGCTCGATGGAATTGAATTGCGTTGTTTCATAAACATGAGGAACAGAAATAAATAACAAATTACGCTGCAGTCAGACAGTTCAATGATGCACCTGGGTATCTGGAGTTGAGGCGTCCCAAAGGAAATCAGAAATCCGGGTAAGCAACGAAAAAATAAATCGACTATTTTTCAACGTAGAACACTTTCTAAAAATCGTATCCGACTGTTTTGACAGCTCTCTGTGTTATTTTATCTTATATCTTTGCCTACAGCTTAAGGGGTGCAAGTGAGAATCCCTGCAACTGAGTTGAGTTTAAAGTGTTTATCCATTTTAGATACAAAGTACCGAATGGTAATTTTTTTTGCAAACGCTCCCTTACAGAGCTAAAATTAAGAATAGTTTGGCCCCTAAAACCAATACCCGTCTATGGATTCACGTTCATTGAATGTGAGGAATGCACAGAAACTTTACCCGATAAACGAATCGAAATAAAAACTGGTTAAATAGAAACATGTACTAACCTACCATAATATGCATTATATTGAAGTAGGTTTGTACGTAATAATAAACTCTCTAAAAAAAAATGTTTATTTTGACGAGTTCTACTTGTGGTTAAATTTTCTGCAAGGACTTCCATAACACCTTGTACAGTAAGTAATTACATACTAGGACGAATCAGATAAGTTACAGTATTTCTAACTATCTGATGTAACATGCCTATAAAATTACTGTATTAGAAATAGAAATTTGGCAAGTGCAAATTGATACAAATAATACTTCACACTGCATTGGAAGATTAATAAATTGAAGCTTGTGTTATTTACTTCCGTTTTACTAATATTTTATGGGTAGTAAAAGATAACCCAAGGACTTTTATTATTGCTTAATGTTCATTACTTTCAATTTTAGTTACTTGGAGTAGTATTACTGTCGAAGCAAAGCAAAAATCTTGTCTTGCACTTCTACTGCAGTTTAACAATTTGACTATTTTTTGGCAACCGCTGGCACAATGCTTTCCTTTTGTTATCAGCCCGCGATCGATATTAATTGTTATGCATTCCAAGAAAAATAGTACACCAAGCACCGTCGCAGCATTTATAATTCATGAGAACACCTCATCCATTACGTGACATCTCGTTCTTGTATTGAAGCGCTGCCAAGATATGCCCCTACGAAACCTTTCCAGGCCAATGTCATCCGAAACTTGGCAAATTATGAATAATCAATAGCTATAACCTCCTATAAATACTAACTTGGAAATTACACACAACAGTAGTCTTCGAACTCTTCACCGACCAACATGAAACTCCTGCTGATAGCCGTGGCCCTTACATCGGCCTACGCCGACGACTTCCGCTTCAACACCCGCTACAACGTGGAGAGTCGCGAACAAGACGGTCCATACCAACCGAGAGGGTGGAGGCCCCTAGGTCCCCCGTTCGCCCTGCCGACTAGGCAGCAGCTGCCACGACAGGACGCGGCTTTTTCGTCGCCCGCTCGCCAGGAATTCAGTCCACCGCCACAGACGTACGGCCCTCCAGCCCAAGAATACGGACCGCCGCCACAAGCTACCACAACGGAAGCTCCGGAGATCACCACCACTGAAGTGCCAACAACCACCGAGAGCGTGCAAGAAATCGAACAACTTAACGAGTCGCTGAATCAAGTGAAGGAAAACGATAAATTGCAAGAGGAGAATCCGGGGGTTGCTCAACAGGGCATTTACTATATTTACCATCCGAGCGGGTTGTTGCAAAGGGTTGTTTATACGACCAAGGATGATGCGGCCAATAAGGCATACAGTGCGCAGATTAAATACGAAAATGTGGAGCCGATCCGGGAGCCTATTTACACTTATGATCCCAAAACTTTCCTGTTCAGGCAATTGCAGGTCTGAAACGGGGCGGACAAGGGACAAAAACTGGACCAACGCTTAATTTATTATCGAGAGCTTATTTATTGTTTGATGAAAATGCAATAAAACATTATTATAAATTTAACCGTCGTTTTAAAGTAATGACTATAAAAAAAAAACATTAATGTCAAGCTGATAAATTTCGGTGAAACATAAATGAATTGTTATTATCGATTATGAAACACCTACGAATTTTTGGGGAAGAATATTAGGGCCAGTAGACCTATTGTAGACGATGAAGTTTATCGTGCGTTCAACAAAAAGCGACGTCAAGTGGGTCATGGATTAAAAAACGTCTTGCGTAGATGTCACCTGACATATGGCATTAGATTGGGGAGGTTTTTATGGTGCTGCCTCATCTACGCGGCCAGACACCCGTGCCCCCACTAGCCACACATTTAATAATAACACTGTTTACCCGTAATAAATGCAGACATGACTTGAAGATTCCAAGGCTTGTTTCGTCCTCTATTTTTGTTGAACGCACGGTGGATGTTTCAAAATAAGAAAAAATAAGACTCAGTGATTGAGAATTTAGATACGGAGAGCGTCTTTGCAATCGCTTAAGAGGAATCCGTACGATGGTCGACCTTCAGATTTGCCCGATTTTTGTCAACGCTACCCCCGCCACAATTTTTAAAGTAGGGAATGAAGGGGAATACAGCCGAGTTCCGATGATGATAATGTGCCGAATATGCCGACTGTGGATGGCATAGAAAAACCCTCATTTATGGTGGTGGTGGACTGCTCGACTGTGACCAACAATAATAATTACACGAAAATGCTTGCGCGCGCTCAGAAATAGTAAATCTCATTACAGGATCTTCCATCACGTTTGCTGTTTTTGTTTGTTAAAAATAAAAAAGCATTATGGTATTTTTGTATATTTATTAATTTATTAATAAAATCGTAATTCAAAAGAATATTAACAACAATAGTAGATATGAACATGACATGAACAAATCATGTATAATTATCGATATCTCACAAAAGTACAAAAGTAATGCATTCGATAAGTCATATACCTACCGTTGTTTTGAAAAAAAAATCCAACTGGTTAATTTTTATATTAGACGATTTCATGTTTTTTGCTTTTGCATTTTTGTATACAGGGTGATTCACGCCAAAGTGATGACAGCATCGACGACTTTTTTTACGTAATAAATGGAAAAGGAATATGTCTTGTGTGGATTGAAAATATACATATTACCTATGTACTCGTATCTATCGTGGTCGTGGACGATATCTCTGTTTACGTCCGTTTAATTTAACAGATTTTCTTATAAATTGGAAATTTTAGGTTACTAAGTAACTAATAATGCTGAAAATGATGAAAATATAGGGTGCCCGAAAATATATATGTATTATAATAAATTTTATGATAAGGATACAGATGGGCGATCATAAGTGATTTTATGCTGAAATTATCTTGTATCTTGATGTCTTACCACCGTGTAACCATAGTAATTCACCCCTTTTTATCATTTTATTCAGTTGTGAGAGAAATGCCCATTATACCTTTCTTTTGCGTGGCAAAAATAGATGATTATCATATATCGGTAGATGTGAATCATCAAAATTGATGGTTATTGAAAGAATTTATAATTAAAGAGAAGCAATAAATAAAAACATAGTATAGTTTTCCATAAAATTTACAGGTAAAAATTTGGGCTTACGTATAAAAAATATAAATTATGTAAAATACGTAAAAAACCTAAAAATTGGGTTTCTGTTTACAAACAAATTTAAATTTCTGGTATTTTGTACCTACACTCAAGTCTGGACCTGCAATAAGACCATAAATGCATAAAATTTACCGAAAGAATATAGTAGTGTGCAGTGTCATAAAATGTTTTAAGGGTACCTGCTCTATTTCCGGCCTTCTATTTATTTCGCATGGTAATTCATGGGCTCGGTGTTTTCCAATGTTTAAATTGTAACAGAAATTTGTTTTCTTCCAAAAAATTATTTTTATTTATTATTCTTTCTAGAAATAATGTAATGTACCTATTTTACTGCCAGTGCCCGTATTAGAGAGGTTTTAATATTTCTTATGTAAAAAAAGTGTCCGCAATAAGAGGTTTCACTGGTAATTACACAATATTGAACTTGTACATACTTCAAAAAATGGTCAAATAAAATGCATTACCTTTCAAAAGCTTTCTGCAAGCATTCATAAAATAGACTTGTTTTCTGACCTTCAGCCTGCTGTTCAGATTTCCAAGTTTTTTTTATAGATGACTCAATTTGCTTTATTTTCTTTTTTTTCCATTGTTTTCTGCATTTATGATCCACGTATACCACTAAATAAAGTTTATTTTATCTAAAAAATTAGATAGTAGCTATAACTATTTATCTACTACTAGTTATCTAATGTGCATTTGTGTATGGCACGCCGTTTTACTATTTAATAGACAAATATTTTTTCGAAAATAAATAAATTATTTCTTTTCAATTTAAAACTAAATTTTTTGGATGTTTTTTTTATGTATGTACCTACATAATAAAAACGCAATGCTTTTATGTTGTTAAATAAAATAAAATTATTATACATAAAAAAATACAAAAATGGGTGAATTTTAATTATGCCGTAACATAATTATAATTAATTAATATTTTTCTGTTAAAATATTGATAATATTTTTATTGTCTTGGCACATAATAAAAATACATAACTTTTTAATTTCTATTGTGTACATAATTTTAATTCAGACATTTCTATTATGTACATAATTTTAATTCAAACATTTTTATTCTGTACATAATTTTACATTTCGCATGGGAACGAATGCAGGCAGGCTTTACGCATGACTTTGTTACATGTACATGATTTTAATTCTGTATTTTCATTATGTACATAATTTCAATTCTGAATTTCTATTACCTATGTATATAATTTTAATTCGAATTTTTTATTATGTACATAATTTTAATTCGAAATTTTCATTATGTACATAATTTTAATTCTGAATTTATATTACATACATAATTTTAATTGAGACATTTTATTATGTACATAAACTTAATTCTGGATTTCTATTATGTTCATAATTTTAATTCAATGATTATTATTAAGTACATAATTTATTTCAATTTCAATTAGAATTCGGAATTTTATTGAATAAAAAATTAGCTAAAATTCTTGTTGAAAATAAAAATAAATATCTTTCAATTTTATTTATATCACAGCATAATAAAAATTGCTAATTAAAATTATATTCCTACATAATTATAATACTGATATTTTTGTTTATGATGGGACAATAATAATTGAGTTCTAAAATTTAGCCAAACTCATAATTTTAATTCACTATTATTTATTTATGTTAGTGCATAATAATTAGTTTGAATAAAATTTATGTATTAACATAAAAGTAATACATTCTAGTTTAATTATGTTCCACATGTAAATAAATCATTTAAAATTCGTTTCTTTAATATGTATTATGATAAATTTTTTTTGGTGATTAAATAGTAAAACGGCGTGCCATACTTGTGCAAGTATTGAGAATAATTATTGTGAGAATAGCTGTTTTTGCTGAAACTTTGCCGGCATTCATTCGGAAAATATCGTGTCGTGCCGAAGGTTGTCGATTCACGAGTGGAGGAGAAGTAAGTTGGGTGCGAAGGAGGGATGAATGATGTCGTACAAAACGTTAAAAAATATGTTTGCAGGGTATTACTGGATTTAATGTAGCAGTTACATTGTTCATCTCAAGGTGATGAAATTTTACAGGAATTTTGTGGAAGAGTTGTACTACGATTTGGTCAGACTCTTTTTTTTATATGTCTACCTTTAATCGAGTTTCATGCACTTGAAAATTCGTGTTATTCACACATTTACAATTTTTTTTTAAACATAGAAAATGAAAGTTTTTTTATAATTTAGTCTGACCGAATTGTAGAAGTGGGCCTGTAGTTTCAAATAAAAAAATAATAATTAAAAAATGTTGAAAAATAACGCCTGTACAGCAAATCCAGTAAGCCACAAAATCGACACTATTTTCAACGTACGGAGTCCTCTTAAATGACTCAAATATGTTGTTACTCAATCCTAAATAAAACACAAAATAATTTATATAAAGAGTGTAATCGGTCAAAATTTCCATTATGGAAGGTTCATTGCTATCTAATACTTGTTAACAACATTACATTTCCTGTGTAGGTACTCATTATCATGTTTAGAGTACCTACACAGGCCAGTAATTTCAAGTGACTTATACACTGCAACACAACACGTGTTGCAAATCAAGTTATTGATTATATTGATAATGTCTATAACACATTATTATCTCATATAATTTCATGTCAAAAACATAGTAACCTCTACACTAAAACACTGGCTATAGTCCAAGCAAATTAGACTTTTTAGAAGAAATAATTTATAAGGTTTTGAAATTTTGGTTATAAACTCCCAGCAGGGACCCACATAAAGATCCGAGGAGGTCCCATTCATCCCCTTTTGCTCAAAAAACGCCTCCGAGCGTGACCTCATGAAGCTTTTCCCCATTTTTCTCCTAAACGGTAACTCCGACGAGAAAATATTATATTCTCCATTAAAGTCTGCATACAATTGGTTTCATGAAGTCTCCCACCCAACGCGCATTAATGACGTTGGAAAATGAGTATAGTTTTCAGAGCAAAGAATCTTCACCAAGTCAACGCCATGCCTTTTTTCATTGCCTGGAACTGGTGGAGCGACTTGTGGTGGAATTCAACGCCTGCTGTACCTCTCAAGTATACTTAAACCATATGGCCGGATTCTCCGAACACACTTTTCTTAAGGTGGCTGTGACCAATGAACTTCGTTTTCTGCTTGGCCATTTCCTCGCCGCACTCCAGCGGTTATTTCAATGTGTTCGATGTCTTCTTTGGTGCACTAATCTTTAAAATCTTGTGCACTGTGATGCTTTCTACGATCGGGTTGCCTCAAGCGCCAGTTTTTTATTGTGTTATGCTCCACACGTGTCCACGGATAGCTTAATGGAGTACGGTGTACCAGAGGTCAGCTGTCTAATTTGGCGGAGGGTAAATAATCAGTCACGGTTTTTTTACAGGCTTATTTTTTAAATAAAGAATCATAGTGGGTCTAAAATTAAACTCAAAACTTCAATTCAAAACAATCTTTTAATCAAATATGGAAATTAATTCCTTAAAAAAGATTAACCCGTTACGGGACACCCGGCAGATGTGAAACATCGCAATTGAGGTTCGTGCGCACATCGGTAGGCGCAGACGGCGTAGGCTAAAATCAAGCGTCTCCTGAATTTTGGGTCTCCTGAATTCACTAGCTCACTGACTCGCTCACTCGCTCACCGACTCGCTCACTCCTTCACTGACTTGTTCACTAGCTCACTGACTCGTTCACTTGCTCACTGACTTGCTCAGTCGCTCACTGACTCGCTCACTCGGTCATTCGCTCACTGACTCCCTCATTGACTCCCTCACTGACTTACTCACTCACTCAAAACCAAGCGTCTCCTGAATGCGTCTCGTAAATGCGTCTCCTGAATGCGTCCCCTGAATGCCCAAGCCTCATGACAACACGTTATACCATCAACGTGCGCACAGCGGTAGGCGCAGACGGCCTAGGCCAAAACCAAGCGTCTCCTGAATTTTGAAACGTCTTGGTTTTACCCCAGTCTAACGTACGTATAGATGTTTCACATCAAGTTGTTGATTAAATGTTTAACATGTTGCCTACTTCTGAATCTTCAGGCGTAATAAGATAAAATAGACATATACAGAGGTTCAATACAAGGGATACTATACAGGTTTATAATATACACAGGGTGTATTCACGGTGGCGGAGCTAACTCGGCTAAACTACACCAGTTGAGCTCTTACAAAAACCGTCGGCCTCGCGTATCTGGTGTAAAACGGGAACAGCGGCCGGAAACACCGCCAAAAAGGATTTGTCCGGATATCTCAGTGTTCGACCGACGGGTGCACCGAAAACCAGACACCTGGACGGCCGCTATGCAGAAGCCACCACAGACGATCTACTCCCGTTACACCAGGTCGGTACCCAAGCTACCAGGACCGGTCCCTTCCGGTCGGCGGTCAAGAGCCCCAGGAAAAGACCCGTCCGGATATCTTGGTGGTCAACCGGCAAGTGCACCGAGGACCAGACACCTGGACGGCATCTATGAACAAGCCACCACAAGCGCCCGACTCCCGTTGCACCAGGTCGCCACCAAAAATACCAGGTCGGTGGGCGCGAGGGCAGGAACTCACTTACTGGAACTGGAACGAAACCACACAACCGGAACGGTCACCACTGGAATGGTCGGTGTCACCAACTGTCTTCCGTTGGCTGCTGGTCTCTGTTTTACAGGGTGCTCGTGACGGAATAGTGACGTTATCTTGTTGTCTTTATCGCTAGACGACGTGGCGCCCTGTTCTCCCGGAACCGCGGTGAATCCGCGCAGCGTACAAACTCCGAAATAGCGAGACCCGGAGCGCGGTCTCATTCTGATTAGCGGAGTGAAAAAGTCATCCCGATACGTCAACATTAAGCATTTTATAACGAGAAGGGCGTGGTGCGTGATGACAAGAGCGGAAACTGTTTAGTTTCATTCGCAGCGCGCAAATTTTCTGATGACCGGAGCGAAAGAATTATCAGTATTTTAGCAGTATTTTTCGACGAGTTGAACGATGCGATTTTACGGCCTGGCGCGTTCGGCTCTGTTCACGCGGTAAAAAAGACAAGCGGCTGGGAGTCACGAGCGGCAAACGTCGCGAAATTCGGTAACTTCGTTACAGCACGAAATGCTCTTCCTTTATCGGTGACGATTTTTCTTGGACTTCCTAAAATTGATGGATTAAAATTCAAATTTCTCGATTCTCTTTTCAAGCTTCGGAATAAAATAATCTTTGTTAGCCATATCTTTTGTCTCTTTCGTAACAAAATGGCCATTTCCATGGGCACTTCTTATTATTTCATTAACTAGACCTTTTGGAATTACCAACAACTTGTCTCCTTCAAATTTATTAGTACAAAACAGCGTTTTGCAAAACATCATCATAACTTTTCTGTCTCCAGAATGTTCATTATGGGTTGTAACGATTCATTTTGCAATTGTGCTCCTTGATTTCTTCTGAGGGTGTTATCTTCGATGGTCATGATGACAGGGCGTCTGCTGAGTGCATCGAGATGCCTCATCCTTTCTCCTTTTCGGTGTTCTAATTCGTATTTAAATTCTTCGAGAAACATGGCCCATCGAGCAACTGGTGGTCGAGTATTTTTTCGACATAAATTCGAAGACCTCTGGTTCATAGTTCGTAATTTTTTGTGGTAGCGTAGTCTTTTTGCTTAGGTAATGAACTGGGTGCAATTTTGTGTCGTCGTCTTCTTGTAGCAAAACTGATCCAAACCCATGTTTGCTAGCGTCTACGTGGGGTTCTGCTCTAACAATCTGGCGAAAAATTTTCAATACTGATGGTTCACTAGTAAGAATCGATTTTAATCTCTATACCAAATACAGAGCTTGAAAGATTACTCAATGGTTTGCTGATGAATACAAAGGAACGAATCTTCTAAAAAATCCTGTTGGTCCCAAAAAGTTTTTAACCATTTTTACAGAATTAGGTTTTGGAAATGATGGCTTGATTTTACCATTTCTTATTACGTGCCCTAAAAAAAATATTGCTTCCTGCAAAAACTGACACTTTTTGAATTTCGGTTGGATCTGGCCACATTCAAAACCAATAGCAGTTTCGACGGAATTGCGATATCGTCTAGATAAATCTTCATAACGCCAGTTAAAAAAAATCTTTGTCTAGGTTTGCAAATCAGTCCTCGACGACACTTCATTTGAACTAACTTTATGTCCTTTCAATTGTTTTTTTCAGTTTTGGAAACAAATAATAATCTGAGGGAGCTAAATCAGTTAATATGGAAGATGATGAAGTATTGCAAACCCCAATTCGTTTATTTTTTGCAAAGCCGACAGCGATTTTTGAAAAGGCACATTGTTTTGCAAAAACAGCATCCCTTTAGACACTTTTCCTCGGCGTTTTTCCACATTTTTTTCGCGAAGTTTAAGTAATCCGTAAAAAGTATCCCCTCTTTGTTCCAAAAAATGGAAGCAAGAACTTTTGCTGCTGATTTCTGAACAAGAAATTTTTTTGGGGCGAGGTGACCCAGTATATTTCCATTTTTTTGGTTGCTCCTGATTGCTGAATCCTCTTCAAACTGCCTTTTTATGATTTTTTTTTCACACTCAAATCAGTATCAACAATGTGGAAAACCCGTTGGTACGAGAAGTCCAAAATCTCTGATATACGTTCCAATCTAATTCGTCGATCTTCTAAAATCATATCATGTATAGCTTCAACATTTATGGGGTAGTCACAGAAACAGGTGTTCATCACTCACGTGGGTTCTTCCTCTTTTGAAATCCGTAACCCAGTTTCTTACCATGAGATAGAAATGGCATTGTTGCCTTAATGTATCAAGCATGTCGCCGTAAATTTCTTTCGCGGAAAGGCCTTCTAAAAAGAAGTACTTTATCACTGATCGATATTCGATTTCACAATCTTGGTCGGACATGTGCTCTTAAAAAAAATTCTGTAAATAGCACAATCAAATCTTACCCACTAAACTTTGTGTACGTCTTTACTAAATGTCAAACTAGTATCCATACCAACCGCATTTGTTTTTGACAATTGGAAGTTGTCTAGGCCAACTATTTATCAATACCTCCTAGTAATAGACAGCCTTACAAACGTTGCAGTTACCAGTTACCAGCAACGGAATATGCCAAAAACCAAACGGCAATGTTCTTCTTCTTCATGTTGCTACTACTTCTACTCTTCCATAGAGCTCCCCGTTTCTTTTCCCTTTTTCATTTCGGTGGTTCTCTACGCTTTCTTTTTTTTTCGTGTTGTTTCTCCTATGTACTTCTGTACCTTCTAAACGTTCTGTGTCCCATCTTGCTGTGGTTTTGTGTTTTATTTTATACATTTGTCTTTGAGCAGTTTTCCTACACTACGCCAAGTATACTCTAAACAAGATTAAGCCGATTTTGCATTTTCCAATTGGAAATTTGAAGAAACAAGAAAAGAAGAAGTTAACAAAAGATGAAAAACTATAAAATTACAAGACAATATGAGCTTGCAAACGTATTAAAATAACTGAATGATGCAATTAACTGATTATTTACATAATAGTACTTACTCTTACTTCCTTTGATAGAAAGACTCTTGAACTTGAAACTGAAGATTCCGTTTCAAAAGTATAAGTACGTGTAACCGGAGTACAATCGAACAGAGTTCCCACGAACAGCAAGATGAAGACTGCCATTCTATGCTTGTACAGTTTGTACATTATCGGTTTGGCGACTGCATCCCCAAAGGTAAATTTTCAATTCATTTAAATATCGAACTAATTTTTCGAATAAACTAGCATTTCCGCAATTTATACAAACGACATGGAATTAAAACGGATCTCCGCCCACGTATTATTGGAGGACAAGAAGCTGCACCCCATTCTATACCCTATCAAGTGTTCTTGGAGGTATACAGCCCAGGCAAGATATGGTACTGCGGAGGTTCACTCATCTCACAAAACTATGTCTTGACTTCTGGTTACTGCATTGATGGGTAAGCATAGACTTTTTTATTGCAACGCATTGCATTTTCTCTTAAAGGGCTCAACAAGTGCAAGTTACTCTTGGTGCCCACAACCTCCTCGAAACCGAATACACTGAGGTCGTCCTTATCAGTACAGAACTTATACTTCATGACCAGTACGACCCAAAACTGGTTAACAATGACATTGGTCTTATCAAACTTCCGGAACCTGTTGAGTTGAGCGAGACTATTCAGACTATCGATTTGCCAAGATTATCTGATAAAGACAACGACTATGCTGGGGAAACTGCCAGAATGAGTGGTTGGGGATCTAATCAGTATAATATAGACGGCCTTACGAGCGTCCTTAACTACGTGGATGTCGCAGTTATCAGCAACGACGTATGCAAACAACTAATCGGTAATGCACCTGAAACGAAATTGTGCACGTCAGGTGCAAAAAGTACTGGTTCGTGCTTTGGAGATTCTGGTGGTCCTCTTGTTTACAACAACACACTAATTGGTTCCGGATCATACGTATTTCTCTGCACTGATTCTGCATTCCCATCCAGTTTTTCTAGAATCACCAAGTATTTGTCTTGGATCGCAGAACACACTGATGTGCAAATTAGTTAACCTTGATTGTAGATAGTTAAAATAGATAGAATATAAATAAATTACTGTGAAAATGTTACAATGTTTCTCCCTAAAACAAGAGATACTTTCCTTCTTCAACAACAAAGTTTTTACCCAGAAACGCACACATCGCTACATTGTTCTTGAATGTGCATCCAAAAAGTCCTAAGACATCCTTGTGTATTTAAACAAAAAAATAATTTAAAATAAAAGTAGAAATTTCCTGAGAAGTCTTTTCTGACTTTCCAGAAGAATATTTATATGCACAATCTATTTTTTTATTGTTAATTTCAATTTTTCGCCAGATCTTGTTTGTAAATGGAATCCCAGTTTGTTGTAACCTAACAACTGCCATCAAATGTCACATGAATTTGAAGAATTAACTTAACCTCAAATCTCATTATCTCGCCGCTTGCGTTGTTGATGTTGGTTGTTGTGTTATTTTTGTCTAATGAAACAGTCTCTCTACTCTATAAAATCAGTTTTTTTAAGAACTTCATTTGTGCACTGCTTAAAAATGACATTTTCATTAGAACACACAGCGTTTATGGTTGAGTCGTAAATTTTCGAAATGGGCAGAAAGTAGACGGCGTGTGGCAATATTTAAAAAAATATTTAGTTTTATATCCATATCGATTAACATGTGTACAAGAACTGCATCAAGATGATTTTCCATTAAGGGCTGCATATTGTCAATGGTTCTTGAACATGTTTGACGATGATTTGTTTGAGAAAATGTTTTTTTCAGATGAAGCATGGTTGCATCTAAGTGGATACGTTAATGCGCAAAATATGAGAATTTGGAGCAGTGAAAAGCCTCATGTTTATGTTTATGCCCCATTACATCTACAAAAAAATATTGTTTGGGCAGCAATTAGCCGACCACGTAAAATAGGACCAGTTTTTTTTTTAAGGTAAATCATTCATTATTAGTTATTTAAACCTAAAAAATTTCCTTCAGGTAACCTAACTGCACTTGCATGTCAACAAGTGATTTTGGAAACTTTTATTAACGAACTTCATTACGACGAATTGGTACTTGGCTATTTTCAACAAGATGGGGCTACAGCAAATTCAGCAAGGACCTCAATAGCTATGTTACGAGAGTTCTTTGATAACAGACTTATTAGTCGGAACAGAGAAAATATCTGGCCTCCGAGATCTTGTGACCTTACACCTGTGGCCTTATTTAAACCGAACGCCTTTTCATAATTTGCAAGAATTAAGGCTCAGAATAACCGAAAAAATTTATGAAATAAAAAATAATCCAGATATGTTTTTTCCTTAAAATTTAACGTATTTTTGACAATAAAATCCTGTTTGAGAAATTCCACCAAATTATCTTCCAATTGATACATTATTTGACATTTATAAGTGCAGTTTAAGTGTACGACATATGTTTTCGGAGTCATGGATTACTCGATTACAAATTCTCTTGATCGCTCGATACAAAAATCCCATAAAAAAGGCACTTTGTTTTCCCGAATTTTCCAATTTTTATTTCCCTAAAATCCTCATTTGAACTATTAAGAATACTAGTGATCGCTAGTCACTCTAAATTCGAGTGGTATGTATTGGATTGGTAAGCGAAACAGTGTAAAAAAATGAATACTTAAACTTAACTAGTGTTGAATAAAGACTGCCATATTACATATTACAATTTTTAATTTGTTTTATTTAACTGTGATTTTGAATAAAACATGGTCTGATTAATAAAAAAATAAGACGGAATAATTTCTTTATATAAAATATTTTGCCTAAACAGTACTTATTACAGCATTAAAATACGTTTCCCAGTTGATCGTGCGGTTCAAATTTTGCAATCTATTATATTTTGATGCAATCGTTTAACACGCATTCTTGTACCATCAATTTATGTGGAGGCAATGCAGTGGTAGATAATGAATTTAAAAACTCAATCGGAAACCAAATCACAACTGCTGTAAACGTGCTCTATACCGGGGATTTGTAGAAGAATTTTTTTTTAATAAATGCGAAATCTTCATTTTTGCACAACCGGGTGTAAAAGTTGAACAAATACTATAGTTTTAAGGGCGTAATGACATTCTTTTTCGCCCTAAGGCCAAAAAGTAGTGATTTTGGCCCTAGAACTTTTCGCGCCTAATTAATAAAAAATCATCTTAACTAATTTTTATTAATATGTAAAGTAATGTTACAATCATACAATTCTCCTTGCAGGGACTTGATTTTTCACCAAAATAAGCCGAAAGCATCTTATCTTAGTAATTTCTTGCTTGCTTTACTTCGCACCAATTTATTGACAAATTCATTATAAGCCTTTTCATACAATAACCGTGATTTCTGTCGCATTCTCCGCCGCTATCTCAATTGCTTCTGGGAAAGCATTTTCATCACAATTTTAATTCATTTTCATAATTTTTTATTTGTGCCACCGCTTTTTTTACTTTGTTTGCTGTGGGCTTGTTATATCCGTGACAATGTATAACAAATCGACGACTGCTATTTTGAAACCTTTTTTTACTACTCCGGTTATGCAAAAAACATTGTATGTATTTCGTGCGAAACATGTTTTGGCCCTTGGCGCATTGTATTCATTCAACCTTGCACCGCGGGCCAAAACTATATTATTTCGCCCATAATACATAAATAGCTATTTTGGGAGCCAAGATAACACACCGTAAAATTTCTGAAGACATAATGCCGGTATAGTAATAAATCCATTTTCTGTAATTTATTTTTATGATAATTTATTACTGTAACCCTTGATCTCTCTCTCTCGACGAACGTTTATAATACCCCGAGCGTCCCGAAGGAAATACTGCAGTGAGGTAAATGCCAAGTCTCTGAACCACTTATGCACAGAAACCGTAGGGGAGGGGCCAAGCTGTTAGTTCGCCAGCTTGTTACTTAAAACGATTCTCGCTCATTGATGTTTGTGACTGAAATGGACGGGCATCCGTGGAATCCGTGAAAAAATTACATGGAAATAATCAATGAATCTGTGAAATTTTTGAAAATAAAAACTAATCTACCGGTGAATCTTATCAATGTCTTTCATTTAAAAAAACAATTATAAAAATCGATGCAGCACCCACTGTTTTATTTGCTTCAAACGATTCATGTTCAACGATTAAATATACAGATTTGGATAAAGGTAGCAAGATCGGTCCAGTCGTTGTGATGCGCTTACCAATGAACAGCATTTTATTCTTATTATATGTATAGATTTAGGCTGGAATGCGTTAATTTCCAGATTTTTTTCCAGATCTTCCCGTTTTATTTATTTTTTTTTTTCTATTGGAAACATTCAATTGAGTTATTTCCATGCCGGGAGCATAACGAACAAAACAGAAAAAGCATTACGCATAATTATAGTTTTTCCTAAAATTTCCAAATTTTCGGCCAAATTTTCCAAGGACTTTTTCTGGAGGGAAAGTAATGTTTTAACCGTGACTGTAGCTCGCTTCGCTCGCGTATGAGTCGTTTTGGTGTACCGATGGTTAGGTATAAAAAGTTCTGTTTTAAAATGGAACTTATTTGTGATTTCTACAGTATTACGAATCGATTTTTTTATATAGCCTTCTGCAGTAGCTGTCGGCTTCCAACCACCATGTCGGGACTGGAAGTGAGGTTTTAATAGTGAGTGTAGCTCGCTTCGCTCGCGTATTAACATCTTTGGGTCGTTCCGTTTTAAAAGTTCTGTTTTAAATGGAAATTTTTATACGATTTCCAGTGTACATATTTTGGATCGTATTTTCTATATAGCCTTCTACAGCGGCTCTCGACTTCCAACCAACATGCCAGATGTGAAGGTGAGGTTTTAATAACGATTGTAGCTCGCTTCGCTCGCGTATTAAAATCTGTGGATCGTTCTGCTGCACAAATGGTTACACAAAGTTCTGTTTTAAATGGATTCCAGAGTACATATTTCTGGACGGAGTTTCTATACAGCCCTATGCTTCCGCTGTCGGCTACCAACCACCATGGCATACACGAAGGTGAGGTTTTAATAGTAAGTGTAGTTCGCTTCGCTCTCTTGTTGAAATCTATGGGTCCTTTTGGTATACAGATGGTTAGGCCAAGTGGAATTTTGTCTGCAATGTCTACATGGATCGAATTTTTCATATAGCTTTCTGCAAAGACTGTCGGCTTCCAATCACCATGTCTGGCCTGAGAGTAAGGTTCTAACCGTGACTGTAGCTCGCTTCGCTCGCGTATGAGTCGTTTTGATGTACCAATGGTTAGGTATAAAAAGTTCTATTTTTAAATGGTACTTATTTGTGATTTCTACAGTATTACGAAACCGGGACTGAAAGTAAGTGTGTGTAGTGGGCTTCGCTCGCGTCTTAAAATCCATTGATGTGCAGATGGTGACACAAAGTTCTGTTTGTAACTGGAATTTTTTTACACTTATTATTAAAACCACATTTTCAGTGTTTGCATGGTGGTTGGAAGCCGACAGGCGTTACAGAATGGTATATATGAGTGAGTGACATGGTATAGTTGGTTGTCTACATTACATCGCTGACTTCAGGTGCATTACTCGAGGAGTGTAATTGGACCACCGAAATAATGGAAAGTATGGTGAAAGGTTGTTTTACAATAACATAAGCTTAATATCAACATTTTATTTCTTAAATCTATATACACAATCATAGCAGCGTTCAAGAATGAAAAATAAAACGGCGGAGAAATAAATCGTACAATGCTGGGTACTCCATACTCTATTATTCAGGAACTTAACAAAGTCATCCTCCATTTTGTCTTTTGCTGTTTAAGGGCACAAACTATACAACCGACTAATGTTAAGATACGGTTAAAATGCAATTTACCCAATGCACATTACCACATAAACAATAAACAGACATAACCTCCCTTTTTCTTCACGACCCCAAGGCGGAGAATAAACAATAAATCAAATGTTTATTCCTTTTTTAACTCAATATTATAGGTTTAGTTGATTTGCAACCCTCTCAACATTTGATTTGAGTATTTAGATATTGCATTTTCCAACTCACGCGAAATGTCAAAATTCACCTAACACTTGCCACTCGTTAAAAGTCATCGATTATTGAACGAAATTTGCAGGACATTTATGTTTGTATTTGTTTATAATGAGAAAACGACTTCACTGTTGTGAGTGTTATTCCGGCTTGATAATGTTGTGAACAGTGTGGGAGATTTATTTCAAATTTAGACCATCTACGGTTTAGGCCTTTTAGATTAAGTTATAAGTTTATTTACAATAATGTACAAAGTACGGTAATGCAGACAACCAACTATACCATGTCACTCACTCATCGATGTCAGTGGTAGACCTCCTGATCGGTCTAGTCGTTCTTAAGTGATGCGCTTACCAATGAACAGCATTTTATTCTTATCATATGTACAGGGTGTTATGAAGTCCTAGCAGAAATTTTAACCACAAGTAGAACTCTTCAAAATAAACATAATAAAATACAAAATTTTTTTGAACATTTTTCTGACCCATTATGTCACCCTCCGCCTATGACTAGATGAACTAGAACGGATCAGAAAGTTGTTTGGGACAAAAAATTTGTCGTTGATAGTAAATTTTAGTTATCAGTTGAGTGAACTACGAATTACGTACTAAGAATTTATTTATTGAAATTTCTACGAAAATTTTTTTTTCTATGGTGCAGTTTTAAGAGGTAATGTTAGTGTTAGTTATTGCAAACGAGGCCCGCCGAATCCCGAAATTCGAAATTTATTGTGGATTTTTTTTTCAACTCCAGATTTCGGACGTCCCAGATTGGAATCGCGTTTTGGAAATTGAACCTGAAATTATTAAGTATTCGCAGATGTGCTTCGAAGTGTATTCGAAGTGTCGGTGTGTTTTATTTTATTTTTTTATTTTTATTTTACCGCACAGAGTTTATTATTACATACTAACCACCTTCAATATTATTCATATTATGGTAGGTTAGTACATGTTTCCATGTAGATTATATTATTAAGAACATCAGTTAAGCTTTATGTGCTGAGCCTGGACTGTTGACCGACAAACGAAGTGAAATGAAGATTTCGCATTTATTAAAAAAAAAAATGCAAATGCCCGGTATAGAGCACGTTTACAACAGTTGTGTTTCGGTTTCCGATTGAGTTTTTAAATTCATTATCTCCCACTGCATTGCCTCCACAACCATGCTTCATCTGAAAAGAACATTTTCTCAAACAAATCATCGTCAAACGTGTTTAAGAATCATTGACAATATGCAGCCCTTAAGAGGGTTCTCCAGTGGCACGTACATTTATGCCGGTCGAAGTATATTTTCCCGCAATTTCTTTTTTTTTTAAATTTACAAATTTCAAAATATCGCTCTGTAGCTGCAAAGATCTATATATTATCAACACGCCCCCAAAATTTAAAAAAAAATCTTCAAAAATAAAAAAGTTATATTCAACGCCGCACATTGTTGTACATTTTTTCCCGCCGTTGAATGTAACTTTTTTTCCAACTCCAGATTTCGGACGTCCCAGATGGAATCGCGTTTTGGAAATTGAACCTGAAATTATTAAGTATTCGCAGATGTGCTTCGATGTGTATTCGAAGTGTCGGTGTGTTTTATTTTATTTTTTTATTTTTATTTTACCGCGCAGAGTTTATTATTACATACTAACCTACTTCAATATTATTCATATTATGGTAGGTTAGTACATGTTTCCATGTAGATTATATTATTAAGAGCATCAGTTAAGCTTTATGTGCTGAGCCTGGACTGTTCAGGCGAAGCACATAAAGCGACTTATGCTCTGAATAATGTATACTATTTTATCCGCAAACCTTGCTCAGAAGCCCTCTTGGTCAGGAGCCTCCTTGGTCATGAGCCCCCTTGGGTCAAGGGCCTTTTTGGTCGGGAGCCTCTGTAAATAAAACAAGGAGGCCCCCAAAGGAGAGGGACTTACTACGCTAGTCGTTTCATTCACACGTGTCCCCATTAACTACCTCGCTATTTTCACTTTCAATAAATTAGAAAACAACAATTTAGTAAGGATTTTAAAGAATTCATTGACAAGGTGAAAGTGTCACTTACTTTGTATGATTAAGCAGATAAAATAACACCTTTTGTCTACTTTATGAGCCTAAAGTTTTTGTGCATCCTCACAATGAATGAACGTGGGTCCATAGGCGGGTATTGGTTTTAGAGATCATATAAGGTATTCTTAATATTTTAACCCGAGCGTTTGCGAAAAAAATTATAGAAAAAAATTATGGTTAAATTTTCTGTTGGGACTTTCATAACACCCTGTATAGATCTATGCAGGAATGCGTTAATTTCATATATCGTTCCCATCGTCAATTATGATCGAGAGTGCATACAAATATTATGATTTACAGTTTGTCCGAATTTTCCGACTTTCCTTTGTAATTGTCCCAAATTTTATTTTCCATCGTTGGAAACGTGAGTTATGGTCTTGAGTTCATACAAAGATTCCATAGAAAAAGCACAGGGTGATTCTCCACAGTTTTTGTCTATTACTTATAAACTAAAGATGTGTCGCAAAAAATTTCTTGTTTACATTGTATAGACTAATTACGTAGATTATATGTCCAAGAATGTTGTCATTCAAACCATGTTGAGTGGATGTGGCACCTTATTTACACTTATGACCCTAAAACGTCTTTTGCAGAAGCAAGCTTAAAAGCCGGAAGGAAAGTGAAATGAACTTGCGTCATACATATATAATTTCTTGTTGAAAACTCAATTATTATTAATGGGGCTTCAGTTGTTGAAGAAGTTTGCTAACGATCTAAGTAGTTTGTTTCCTCTGTTTGGGTACCAATTTTAAATTTAATTTAATACCATGTTAAAGTTTTATGAATGCAGCAATATTTTGGTATCTTGTACCAAATAGGTTAAAAACAACTTTATTTCAAGAACATAACCAACTTGAATGGTGAATAAAAATTTTATGAAAACAGGAGTAATGATGTAATTTACGAGGTGTATTTTAATCCTATTATGTCTAGACAGATATAAATAAAACACGACAGTAAGCGTAAAGCCATCGGTCGATTTTATAGGGAGGTGAATAGCAAAATGTATTCTAAGCTTATATACCAAGTAATGTTTGACGCAGCGGCATTTCCTCTAAAGGAAGTTATTGTATCGCGACCTCGAAATGCATTTACAGCTAAAAAAAATTAGATAATTCTTTGTATAATCTCTCCGAGAATAATACTTCTTTGCTGGAATTAAACGTTTGAAACACAATAAAATTTCAAAGCTTCATTATTCGAGCTTCATTATTTTTTAACGTTCATCTATTTATAGAAGTAGCTATTGATTAAGGAAATTGATTTAGACATCGATATGGGTTCGTTATTCTATCGGGTCTTCGTAAATGATTCATACATCATGTTGCCTGTGGAAACGATATTAGTTAGATCGACCATTATACAAAGCCTACTGGATGATTAAATATGCATCTGAAGACCTCTAGTTTAAACACACAAGTGGATTCCACCGCTTGTATTTTATTAATTTCGTTTTATTCAAATAAGCGTCCAGTTTTACCTATTTTAATTAAATTTAGTTTCACTCCAAAATTCGTTGGGTATTCGGTAATGGGATATAACCGTTATTTTATTAACGAATTTGTTTACGAAATAATTACTAAATAGGATTAAAGAACCCGTTGTTTTATTTCGGCTGTAACGTGTTTCTATTTTGTTTCACAGAACTAATTGTATAGAATTCGTAAAATTATAACTTGCTTCTAACCACCAACGGAACTATTTCTGCATTGGCAGTTTCCCGACTCAACTGTCACTCAATGTAACCACTCTTCGCTCATTGTTGTCAACTCCCCATACATCTAATATTAGAATCAATACTGTACAAGCGGCTTGCAATAATACATAATTGTTCTTGAACCGTGACATAATACCATGTTAGACAATATTAAATTAGATTTCCATCGAGGAATTCAGCAAGATTGCATAAAACAATAGAACTGGTGTATTTTGAATGCAAATAGGAATATTACTGAAAGGAGCAACACAATTTTCATGCAAATATGAAATTAACAAAATTGTTCCCTAAGTAAAGTTAACGATTAGCAACCTCTCGACTTTAACTATATCACTGACTAGATGCCGTCCAATTAATAAAATCAAGACAACAGCAAATCGAATTAAAATTCACTTAGCGGCTTGGCCTTCAATTGTACCGTAATGGGTGGTATTACACGATGTCTGATAACTTTTGGCAGACAGAGTTATGAAACTGTTCATATTTTCATAACTATCAAGTATAAAAGAGCGAGTAATCCACGAAACAGCATCAGTCGCATCAACATGAAATTCGTAGTAGTCGCTTTGGTTTGCTTGAGTGCAGTCTCTGCCGTTAAACCCAGATTTAACTCGAGGTTTACCTCCCAGTTCCAGAGACAAGTAGTACCGCATACCATTTACGGACCTCCTCCACAAGAATACGGCCCTCCACCTCAAGAAACCACCACTGCTGCTCAAGAGCAACCTACGACGACCCAAGTCCCGACAACAACGGAACCTGATTCCGAACCAGTCAACACCACCACCGCTTCGAATGGAAGATTGACTAAAGGTGGACAAGGGATTTACTATATTTACCATCCGACGGGTCAGCTGCAAAAGGTTGTCTATTCGACCAAGACGGATTCCAAGAACCAGAAATACACTGCTCAGGTGAAATACGAAGACGTGGAACCCATCAAGGCGCCGATCTTCACGTATGACCCGAAAACGTTGGCGTTGAGTCGGATTCAGCTCTAGATCTTTGTGTAATATCTATTTGTGTGAAATAAATGCTCACATCACCGTTAAATGTTTTGTAGATGACATAATATTTTGATTACAGGAAGATTCTACTGCTCTAATCAATCTTACAGACAATTAGACATGAAACAAAATTGTGGCTAACTATTTACCTTACCAGAAACTGAAAATTAAGTTAACAAATCTTCATCTTTTAATATCTTCATCTGGTGGATAAATGCCATGGCAACTTTTATTTTTTCGTCGTGGTTCTTTGACAGCTATTAACTACAACAGGCCGATAAGCCTAAACCTATAAATTATCCGAATATGTTATAGCGATTTCAGCCGAATATCGTTCAACATTTTTCATAATACCAATGTACTTTCTGAAAATGTCGCATTTAAAGCAATAATCTTAGTCAAAAATAAAACTAGTAAACTGGTTCAGACGCACGCGAAATTTGTTACTCCAGAAGCGTGTATGAACAAATTATGCCTTAGAAGTATATTACGACCCAAGGCGAGAAGTGGGATTTCAGGACATCCAACTTCATCCTATAGCCGAGAGTACGGTCTTCCTTTCTGTCTTCCCGGCCGTGTTTCTCCGGGCCAGAGCCAACTATCAGATCGCGTGTCGGTTAGCAGGTCACAAAATTCGACCGAGAGGACAGTACTACTTTCGGCTACGGGATAAAGAAATAAATTTAAAAATCTTAAAATCACAAAAAATTCCATTGTTAATTTTACTGTTACTTGGCATTATTACTATGAGTTGCACTTGTAAGTTGATTCTTGGCTCTTTCTACTGATTGGGAATTTGAACCATATTTTATAAAAATGGGAAATTTTGGACGAGGGTTTTGGACATAAACCTTACTAAAAAAGAAAGTTAAATTAATGAAGCAACCTAAACAACAATGGATGAGTAAAAAATGAAAAAACACAGGCAGAAACTCCAACCATATACAATATAGAAAACAATAAAACAAGTTCTCACAGAAACTAACTTTACACACGAAATATTAAGTAAAAATTAAAAACGAACAAATGATTCAATATAAATGCGCGAAAGTCCATTGCTGTTTAAACTCATATAAAGTAAACAGTAAAAAATAAAAAAAAAAGGAAAATAAAAAAACACAAACATAATTATAAGAATTTTTTATGCAGATAATAAGTAAAATAAATACAGTAAGGTCTAGAAACGCTTCGAAGCGGCAAACGGTGTAATAGGGGGGCGCCTGTCCCAAGGAGGATCCCCTTAGTTAAGGATGGCCCCCTTGGGACAGGGAAACCCAGGGTAGGGCTCCTTCGTACAGGGCAACGACAATAACAGAGAGCGCCGGCAACCAAAATTGGTCGTACCAGGCATTAAAAATGAGAACCGATTCTTAAGGAGTAACCATCAAAAGTTTCGCTACTGTCGCGCGTGGACTTCACACACATTTTTTTTACTCGATGTGTATTACAAATTGTAATTTATTTAATATTAATAGAAAATAGCAAACTTAATATGTCGTTTTATTGTTTCCGTTTACGATAAATATTTTAATAATTTATTGTAGTTGCGGTAATTTTTCTTAGTTGTAGAAGAAGATCCTCGTGATTCCGACCTTCACATCGTTACCGAGAATACTGAGAAGCATGTGCCCTAAACAAACGCAACGACCCCAAGATGACTAACCCTTTTTTTCTATCACTTTCCTCATCCCTTAATTTAGAATTGACACATCTTATGTTTAACAGAGTTATTCGCCGGTAGTTTTCCATCTTACTGTTTTTCCACTTTTTGTTAATAGGGCATACTACCCTCTCTCTCCACCCTATCGGAAATCCCTCTTCTCCACACCCCATTTACTACCTCAACCATTTTATAGCACTCTATCGTCCCATAAATCCACGATTCGTTCTGTAGTCCATTCCTCCCTGGCAATTTCCTTTTCTTCAGTTTTTTGATTTGCTTCTCCACCTCTTTCAGTGTGATTTCTTTTCCTTCTGGTGCTGTTTGGTTCATCTTCGTATTTCTGTTTTCCCTTTTCCTTTTTCCCTCCAGCAGCCTTATAATGTATTCCTCCTTCATTCATCGTTAACTCCTCACTCATCGATTCTCTCTCAATTGATATAGTTCCACAACTCCTTCTGTCCTCCCCTTCTTCTGCCTATTCTTCTATCTACATGTCACTTGATAACTTTTTTTTGCTTTTAGAAAGCCGCTTCTGTGTGCTTTGTCCCAGTATTCATTTTTCATTCTTGCTCTTCTATTTCTTATTGTTATTTTCATTTGTTGTCAGTGCTTCTTCTAATATTTCTTACAATTGTTTTTCCATCCATCCATCTTCCCTACTCGTTTTTCCAATCTCGCTTTTTCTACTCTTCTCTTGTACTCTTTCACTCGTTGTTCGTCCCATATTTTGATCATCACTTTCTTTTGCGTTGCCTCTGTTCTTCCTTCTCCTTTTTCTCTTGTTTCCCTCTTCCTATACTTATTTCTATAGGCATATGGCTTGACTCTATTATTTCCCCTACTCTGAATTTTCATGTGTCTTCGTTTAATATTCCGTAGTCTCCGTCTAAAACCCCCCGCCGTTTTCCCTCTATCCATTCCATTAACCTCTTCCGCTCCGCAGCTGTCACTTTCTCTCTCTCTCTCTCTCGCTTCCATCTCTTTTCTTTCTACTTAAATTCTTTTCGTTGGCTTTCAATCTGTCGTTCTCTCTTTGTACCTTCTTCCTTTTACTTCAGCTTTTATTTATTATAACTTATTCATCATTTTCTCCAATTCACTGTCAATTTTATTACCTGCTTCTGGACATCTTGCTGTTAATTTATTTATTTTAAATATCTTCTCTTCTTCCTGTTCTTGTCTTCCTGTTCCGCTCTCCCCTGTTTGTTTCCTTTTTTATTTTCTTCCAGGAATGCAGGTAAACTTCCCTGGCTACGAGATAGGTCTTTAGTTTTTTTGTTCATAGGTTTGCTCTAATGCCTTATAGGTGTCGTTGCTATTCTACTTAATATTGAAAATAGTTATTTATTATACGAGTGTGGAATGTACTATATTAGGCACGCAAGAAAAAGTTTACCCGTGAGCTCGAAGAGCGAAAGGGTAATTTTCTTAAGTTCCTAATATAGTATTCCACGCGAATGTAATATTAAGTTTTATCCAAAATCAGTCCTAATAAATTAAATCCTTTGTGTTTTTTATCCATTTCCCATTAAAAGCAGAGATCTATAAAATGGTTGCTATAGTTTTGCATTTGGTTGATTTGACTATTCCGTGAGTCCGAGTTTTTCTCTTACAGTGTGTAATGATCAAGATTACCCATTAATCAACATTAATTAGCATAGCAATTCGCTTATTACACACGATTTTGGATAATAGTTATTTATTATACGAGTGTGGAATGTACTATATTAGGCACGCAAGAAAAATTGAGCTTGAAGAGCTAAAGGGTAATTTCCGTAAGTGCCTAATATAGTATTCCACACGAGTGTAATATTAAGTTTTATCCAAAATCATTTATAATAAATTAAATTCTTTGTGTTTATTATTCATTTCCCATTAAAAGCAGAGATCTATGAAAAGGTTGCTATAGTTTTGCATTTGGTTGATTTGACTATTCCGTGAGTCCCAGTTTTTCTTTCACTAGTGTGTAATGATCAAGATTACACCCTCAAATTAGCATAGTAATTCGCTTATTACACACGATTTGCGATAATAGTTATTTATTATACGAGTGTGGAATGTACTATATTAGGCACGCAAGAAAAAGTTTACCCATGAGCTCGAAGAGCGAAAGGGTAATTTTCTTAAGTGCCTTATATAGTATTCCACACGAGTGCAATATTAAGTTTTATCCAAAATCTTTCCTAATAATTAAATCTTTTGTGTTTTTTATCCATTTCCCATTAAAAGCCGAGACCTATGGAATGGTTGCCATAGTTTTACATTTGGTTGATTTGACCATTCCGTGAGTCCGAGTTTTTCTCTCACTAGTGTGTAATGATCAACATTACCCCCTCAAATTAGCATAGTAATTCGCTTATTACACACGATTTTGGATACAAATATTTACTAGTCTTCTTCTCTCTCCAACCCCTTTATCCTCTTCATACCTTTCGTTGGTATCTCCCTTCTCCTTCTTTACTGTTTTTAAGTTTTTTTGCTCTTTTCTCTATATATATTACTCCACTAGTGGATTAATGAAAAATCGTAATAGCCATTGAGTGGTTACCATAATTAATTTTTCAATAAAAAAAATTGACCAACAGTTGCATATTTTAGGTGTTTTTTACGTTGGCTATGAGTGGCTAAATAGGTACCATGATTGTCAATGTCAACCATAAATGTCAATGTGAAGCAATGTCACTTCAAAAACATACATATTTTCAAGATTATTTGTTGTTGAAAAAATACAACTGTTGACAAAACGTCGTATATCACACGTGACCGAAATGTCAAAGCTCGTGAGATGTATATCAGTCGCTGACAATGAAGCATTTCTGTCACTTGTAATATAATCTACTATTTTCAATTTTAGGCAGTTAGATCCCATCCCATTATTATTGCAGTCACTCTAACGACCTTGTCATCTCCAATCTTCACACTCGTTGCTGTAATGATGCTTCTATTCCACTAGTCGGATAAATAACCATTATAAAATGAATCGCTTCGGTAATAATTGTATTATTGCATAATAAATAATAATAAGGAGAAAACGACAGTAAGAATTAGTAGAACAAGAACACATATTATTTTAAAATTTAAGTTGAACAAAAGTAAAAAAAAAGATCTGGGGGAAAATTGGCAGAAGAAAATGTTGACAGGATAATTTTTTTAAATACTTCACTTTAAAATGTTAGGAAGATTAATTTTCCTCATGTCTCTCGCAATGCTAAAATTACTACCCTCTGCACAGAAATTGTGAAATTCTATTTAAAAGTTCTTAAAAAGTTTTATTCCACACAAATAAAGTTCAAGAATTTACAGCTGCAGCCGAGTCAACGCCAACGTCTTCGGATCGTACGTAAAGATCGGCGCTTTGATAGGTTCCACATCTTCATATTTCACCTGGGCGGTGTACTTCTGGTTCTTGGCGTCCGTCTTAGTCGAATAAACAACCTTTTGGAGCTGCCCTGAGGGATGGTAAATGTAGTAAATCCCTCGTTGTCCACCTTTAGTCAATCTTCCAGTTGAACGAGTGGTAGTGTTGACTGGCTCGGAATCAGGTTCCGTTGTTGTCGGAACTTGGGTCGTTGTAGGTTCTTCTTGAGCAGCAGTTGTGGTTTCTTGAGGCGGAGGGCCGTATTCTTGCGGAGGTTGTTGCGGAGGAGGTCCGTAAATGGTATGAGGCACCACTTGTCTCTGGAACTGGTTGAACCTGGGTTTAACTGCAGAGACGGCACTCAAGCAAACCAATGCAACTACTGCGAACTTCATGTTGATGCGACTGATGCTAACTTTATGAAATGCGGGCGCTTTTATACTGGATGCACGGTTATGAAAATGTTGATAATTTCATAACACCGTCCGCCAAAGTTTGTCAGACATTGTAACAGTTCCCGTTAAGGTATGCAACCAAAACGATCGAAGGCTAAGTCGGACGTGTATTTCTTCTGATTGAGGTGTCATTTGATTCGTAATCGCACCAAGAATTTTTTAGTTGAAAATCATATATTTATATGAACAATTATTATTAACAATTAAGTAAACAAATAAAAGGTGGTTACGTTTTTTGCAAATATGTATTTCAAAAACCATTTGAGATATCCGAAATTTGTAAAAAGATCCTTGAAGAGCAGGAAATTTCCCAAAAAAGTCCCATCTCCCAGAATTGTCAGAAGAAGGCCAAAACGCGCGGCTCAGCTCGCATCCGCGCCGACCGAATCTGACACGTAAAAAAAAATAACAGTAAATATTAATATTAAGGAATAAAAAAAAAGGTATCTGGACATATCAATAAACAATAATCCGTCGGTAAAAAAATTTACCTTAATTTTTGTATTAACAATTGCGGTAATTGTTCTTAAAAAATTTAAATATATCTAAGTCGAACTCCACAAACTTTAATCAGCGTAAAATTATAAATGGTACATGTTTCGGCAGAACACTTCTGCCATCATCAGCCCTAATTTAACAAGAGATTAATGATACAATTGATGAATTTAAATTTACTCCACTTGGATTTAAGAACATTCTTCTTGTTTGTAATTGATCTTGTTAAAAGTTAACGTACAAACCCTGATAATTGCTAAACTAAGATCCTGGAATTTTCTTCCCTTCTTGGAGCTGCTCCTTTAAGGTTCTAGAAAAGATCCCCGTTGGAAAAATAAAAAAAATGATTTTTTACCTTTTTATTAACAATCAAAGGCTTAACAAAATTAAAAACATAAATATAACAATAAATTAAAGATTTTTTTCAATTATCTCTATTGATATGTTTTATTATTGCTGATTAATTTTTAATTCCTTTATTCCTATATTCCTAAAAAATTGTTATAAACAAATGCATTGTTTATATTAGGTTTTTTTTCAAACGTTTCTTTAAAAAAAATATTGGTAAAAAAACGTCTTTGTTAATTAATATTTTTTTTGCTAAATATTAAAATTAAGAAACCGTGTTTTCATTATTATTTATATTGCTCTTCGTCTATATTATGGAAGGAATTTTGTTTAACTTTTTTTATTTTTGTTTTTACAACAGGAATTTTTTCTAAATGCTTCAATGAATAGCTCCAAGAAGGGAAAAAAATTCCAGAATTTTAGTTTAACAATTATCAGGGTTGGTACGTTAAAACTTTTAACAAAAACAATTACGGCAATTAACAAATGCATTGTTAATACAAAAATTAAGCAATTTTTTTTACCGACTCATTATTGTTTATTGATACCATTTTTTTTATTCCTTAATATAAATATTTACTCGATTATTTTTTTTCAGGTGTCAGATTCGGTCGGCGCGGACTTTTGTCGCCGCTAAATTCAAATTATAAATATTGCTGTGATAATTCCGGGAGGTAGAACTTTTTTTTGGTAAATTTCCTGCTCTTTAAGGATCTTTTTTCAAATTTCGGATATCTCAAATAGCTTTTGAAATATTTGCAAAGAACGTAACCACGTTTTCTTTGTTTACTTAATTGTTTATAACTTTTGTAATTTTTATTTGCGGATATTGATTTTCAACTAAAAAATTCTTCACCTCAATCATAATTTTTGGTGCCTCGAATTTCGAAAAAAGGGACCTGTGAACCAGACTATATAGTGCAGCAGGACAAAAATGAAAAAAATAATTTAAATATATCTATATCCACGTTGCAAAATACACTTCTGGTATTATTCTTGAAATTATAAGTACATACAAAGTACACTAACTCACAAATGTATAAATATCCTGTGTTACCTCAGTTATTTAATTTTGAGCGTAATGGGTAGTCTTTCACCTACCTAATCCTTCACTCTACCACGGAAGACAAATACGATGACATTATTAACCTGTTTGCTAACAGCCATCAAAAACTTTTGTAGCTCTTGTTCTCACTGTGTAAACACTCGTTTCAAATTCCCTCGTCATCCGTGCTTTCAAAAGATGCATCTCTAAGCTCCTCTCCTCATAATATTAATGCACCATCCAAACTTCACTCCTTCGAAACTTCTAAGACCCTGCCATGCATCATCCCTCCAATATTCACATGGCGAATTATTAATATGACCATAATTTATCACGTGTCCCAATAAATCCACGTGGAGTGCTCAACGTGACAGAAAAGCGAGACGATGAGGTGCTCAACACGGAGGTTAGCGGTCGAGGCGGTTTTAGAGACTCCCAGTCCCAATTACATCCTCCATATTAATTATTGCCAGTATATATACAACGTAACGGTCCGATGGACCCTTCTGTCGAAATTTGATGTAAACTAAGCTACCTTATTAGTTCATTATGCGAGTGAGAACTTCAAGTTCATGTTACACTAGAATAGGTGAACCTCTAAAGGGCGCATTGAAATATTTTATTAATTAACAAAGCGGTAAAGCGGTTGGAGCAAATTTGTTCGATGAGCTTTTAAAGTGCGCTGCAAGTTTATGCAAATGGTTTTTAGTAACCGTTATGGGAGTGAGGCTTGCTAAATGAGGCAGCAAAATTTGGATGCGTTTAGGACAAAAACGCATTTTAATTTTCAACCTCCACTAATATTTTATGATGTTGAGAATAAAACGTTGTTGCACGACTCACTAATTCATTAAGAAAACTAAAAAGGACCAAGTTGGATTAATTAACAAAGTGCAACGTCTTACTTGGATTCGTTGGACTAATTTTTCAATGAGCTTCTAAACTGCAATATGCTCGCCTGTAAGTGGATGCTTATGCAAACGCGTTTTAATAATATTAATCGTTGTCAGAGATAATTGATCGGCAAAGGTATAAACTTCAGGGTGCTGATACCATCACTGAAACCTTTCATCTAAAGTCATTAATACCACCATATCAGATAACATTTAATTAGCGAAAATCCATTTAATGGTTTTAGTTTTTAGTGAGCTACAAGGCACTGTAATGTGTTCTCTTGATTAAATTTAGTGGCAGTATTAGCTAGTTTAAATTTACAGTGTGTGCATAGCGAGGTATTCGAAAATTAATTAATCCACATAACGCAAATGAATGTATGATCGTCTTAAGGAAGCTGGATTAAGCACAATGGCAAAGCCTACAGTAAATAACTAACAGTGCAATTCTAGAGGTATATCTAGAGTCGCTAAAAGTATTTATACAGTAAATTATTATAAAAAACTATTCATCAAAACTTATTGAAATTTGATATATGCTTAAAAGTATTTAAATTCCATCGTCTGAGATGTTTATCAAATTTTTATCTCCTTTTGTTCTGAGGATATAAGGTTAACTTTTTTTTAAATGGCAAGAAGGGTTAAAAAATATTTGAAAAAAAATCAAAAGTTCTGTGATGTAACACATGCGTACCTTATTTTAATCGAAAGTTTTAAAAAAATTATTGAACTAATAAAAAAAAATTTGAAAAATGTAAAATTTTGTTAGTCTTGGAAATGTTGTCTTTACCTATCGTTAGCTCTTTACCGCCTGAACTTTAACCAAAAAATAAGCAAAAGTCAATAATAATTGTTAAAATAAGACTTTTAACCGGAAAAGAACATATTTAAATAAAAACAAAACTTAAACACGAAAGATACAAAAGATATTTAAAATGATTTCCATTCACTTCTAGGCAATAGTGAATACGTTAAGCAAAGAATCAATCAAAATTTTTGGAGAAATATTGGCAATTTTGTTATGTAGCATTTGTACCATATGTACCAACTCAGCTTGACTTAAATGTACCATTGTTAAAATAATTATTGCCCACAAGTTTAATTTTTGGCAAATATGCAAGTGACAGATCGCTACTAACAGCAATTCCAAAGCTAACTTGTGAACTGAAATTTTTGAATATTTTTTTTTACCTTTTAATAATGTTACATCACTAAATTCAGAAAAAAATGCTCTTTCAAAAATTATTAAATTTGACTCTTCGCAAATTTCAAAGTGTTCTGTTAAACCGCTCTAAAAATATTTACCTGTATCGATACTTTTTGGCAACCCTGTATAAATATAAATATGTGAATTTCCGGCTACTGACTTACTTACGGTAGTTACAAGTACAAAAAAGGATTCAAATGAACTATTAAATAAGGAAGGAAATAATGTTTTCTATTTACTTATGGGATATATCGGATTTATATCGTACCTGTCATATCGGATATATTGCGAGCGAAATCAGTCTGTGATTTTCGAAAACGCTTTCTGATTCTGCGTCCAACCGAAGCGTAGTTGCCGTTTGATCCAATCACTGCTCGCAAAATCAAAATGCGTATTTAAAAAAATTACAATAACTAAAGACTAACAAACAGTGCATAACGGAAGTAAATAAACATTATTTTTGAAAATTGCATTTTCTTTAGCCTCTTCGTTAAATACCAACAATGGAAGTAAAAAGCTCCTTTCAATTAAACTCTGTTTTGTTCGTGCACGAGCGTTTACCCTCTCATTCACCCCATAAAAACCCCTATTTAAAAAACAAAAGGAAATTTGAAAACAAAACACAAAAGTTTTCCCCGACAGCTCTAAACCTGGCATTTCCGTCTAACAGCCAAGACCGTCTCTCCGATGCCCTGTCATCTGAATTTGAATACTTGCAAATTATCAATCAATTCGCTTGTATCTTCATTTAGCCAAATTTCAGGCAACTGCCAATGTAGATTGTCCTCTTTCAGCGACCGCACTTGATTTGTTAAAGTGTAATTAATTTAACCCCCAGTCCCTACAATCGCAATTCTGGACAATAATTTTTACGAGCACATCCCATGTAATTTCATCCACAGCTGGTAAAGTGCGTGATATGTGTCAGTGAGCAATTATTTTGCGTAAGTTCTTGCCGAAGTTGTAGGTTGTTTAATTAAAGTTTTTGCCTTGAAAATGAAATTATATGCGAATTAGACCCTTACCGGTGGAACAATGAAACATGTATCTGGAAGCGAATGCATGAGGGTAGTTGAGGGTGGCGATAAAAAAGTAGAGGCGTCATTTTTGGGTGGCGATGCCGATTTTATGACAGCTGCTGTGAAAAACAGCTGTTCGTTCACACGAAACTTTGAAGAGAGAAATATTTCCGGATAATAGCTTATTTATTGATTTATTGACTCCAAGCCCCCTAATAACTTTACCATAAAAATATGAGGATATGAATACTCGTTAAGAAGGATTTTAAATCAGAGCTGGTTCACTAGCTTCAGAATAAATAATTCAAATTGGGTGTTTGTGGTGAGATATATTAAGAAATAGTGGCAACAAATGAAAAATTAACGTATGGAATTGAAATCAAGTAAGCCTGCTGAATTGTGTTAATGTCAATTATGCCAATTGTCTTATCAATCATGGCGTATAAAATCGATTTGCGAAATAGTATATTACATTATAAGTGTGGTAGGTTCATAAAGATAGGTGCAGGATAGTGTAACGGACGCGGATTTTGCCCAAAAGGATGCGAGAGCTGTAGGAATGCATAATAGAACATAGGGCGCAAGTCCTAAAAATATGAGAGAGGTTATGTTTTTGGAGTATTTTGTTGACTTACCTTAACTCTTTCATTATCTTATTATTGACGTGTTTTACTTTTAGTTCAATGACTTCACCCATATTGCCATAATATTGTATTTTATGAGAGTAATAATAGCAGTAAATTAAGATTTTTAGATTGACATTGACAATAAATAGGCAACTGAGATGCTTACTATTTATACCACGAGATGGTGTGCCTTCGAGAGTGTCTTTAAATTGGTCATTATTATATCTTAAAACTTTTACAAAAACAGTTAAGTGCGTTACATTCTTTCAAAATATACGACCAATATTTATCATAAATGATCTTTTTTTTGCGTGTCTTAAAGAAGAAAATTTTGGACTATTTTATCGCTTAAAGGCGGTGACAGCTTCAATGTATAAAAAATGGGTTACTGGCGAAGGTTAACCTACGTTGCGGCAGATTGAAGACAATGGCCCGCTTTTAGTACTTTAGTGTTATTTCTTATTTTTAAAGACCTCCACATGAGAAAAGGTTTTGATTGCCTTAACAGGGAAGAAACTAATATGGAAAACTATGTACACGAAACAATTTAATAAACCTCTCACAAAAACAGTACATAAAATAATACATAATGACTGGAAATGTCATTATCCTTTAAAATAAATATAACTAAAACCCAGAAGCACGAAGTTTATTGAACACTCATAGTTCCTTTGTAATGTAATGCAAACATGTAAATATGCGAGCCGGATATGGTGGTCGCCCCGTTTCCAACCGTTTTAGATTTATTGATGCTTTTAAAGTTAATTGATGCTTCTAAGATGGGAATCCCGACCCATTTCGACCACCGGACGCTCATTGTTCTGTAGTGTATATAAGATAATTTTAGTTTTAGACGAAAGCATTGTAACAGAATTTGTAAGAGTACCAAACATCTTTGTTTATTTCATCCTATATTATTTTTATTAGTTCTTTCAATTTATATTTCTTTATTATATCACATTAAATTTGTGCTCACTCCTTTCACTTACGGTTCTTTCATCTATTTGTGGAGTCACTGATTTTTCTGTTTTTTTTTTGTTCATTTTGCGCTCTTGTTGCTTTCGTTTTTTGTCTTTATTTTTTTGGATCATTTTCTTTGAGTTTTGATTTTAGTAACGTTTTCTTTTTATGTATATAAAATAACTTTTTTTTTCAATCTTTAGTCCATTGTACCTTGCCATTTTTTCTTCCTTTAGTCCAAATGTTTTTTTTAATTTTGCTCTTTTGTTGTTGCGTTATCGTTCCCGTTCGAGTTTTGTTACTTTAATTTTTTGCTTTATTTTTCATCTCTTGTTCGTTGCGTTTCTTCGCTTCTTTGTTTTCTGAATTTTTTGTTCTTTGTGTTCTTTTAGGCGATGCACGCAAACTCTACTTTTTTGGGACTGATCTGTCACACTCCACCTTTTTGGGACTGATCTGTCAGAATTTGACAGATGTGTACAAAAAAAGTAAAACTTTATAGCGCCAAAAAAAAAGCCATTAAAAAAAAATATATGACCAAATTTTTGAATTCTTTTGTGATCATCGCCTAAAAAACGTCGTGTAAACCTCGGCCAAAAGTGCTTTTTTGGCGTTATCTGCATTGTGTTTTCGGCTCACGCCGATGCGTCCAAAAATGCTAACTTTCACGGTCTGGGTACACAAATTTTTAAATTTTACTTTTTACAATATGCCAAAATATAAGTATAAGAACTTATAGAAATGGAATATATCAAGAGAAAGTTACTAAAACAGTATGAAATAAACCAGACGCTGTGGTGGTGTAATGAAGTAAGTAGTATAAAGGCCCCTTCAGCACACAACACTTTTTAAGGTAAAACATCCCGATTTTCAGTGGTAAACAGAAAAGCAGAAAAAATCGTGAAATCACTTCCCATTTTAAAGGCAGATTTTAAAATTAACATTTTTAAGGTAAAATAACCCGATTTTCAAGGTAATCTAAAAAAAGTAAAAAATATCAAGCAAAATAACCCGATTTTCAAGGTAATCTAAAAATAGTAAAAATATTAAGCAGAATAGCCCGGTTTTCAAGATAATCTAAAAAAAGCACAAAAACACCCCAATTTTCAAGAATAAATAGAAAACACCCCCGATTTTCAAGGGTAAGCAGAAAAGCAAAACAATCATGAGAACACCCCCGATTTTAAGGTATATTTTAAAATTAACATTTTTAAGGAAAAGCACCCCGATTTTCAAGGGTAAACTGAAAAGCAGAAAAGTCGTGAAAACACCGCGATTTTAAGGTACATTTTAAAATTAACATTTTTCAAAGATTTTACTCTGTTGTATTTGAATTTACCGCCGCGATTAAGTTGGTACTAGTTATATTGGCAAGCCTGATTACCTTGGAGCTTTTGACTTCCTGCCAATGCTCGTTCGTCGTTTAGTTCCAGCTTCCAGCAGTCTTCGTACACACAAACGATTAAAAAGAAAAGACGGTTAGGACAACGATAATAATTAGCTTTTTTAAAAAAAGAAACCGACTTCAAAAAGCGAGAAATAACTCAGTACATGTATTATTACATGTGCTACCTACTGATCTGTTTGAAATCGGTGCCAAGCCAAAGAGGTTAACAAATTTGTAACCTATTGTCATTATACAAATATATCAACAACGTTATAGCGCATCAAAAATTCAATATCAGGCCGTCAACGACGTCTGCCCCGCACGTGTCTGCCCGTTTGGGATGTTTTGCTCAGAGCGAGCCCCCCACCCACGCTCACGCATTCCGGCGCGCGCGCGGTGGGACTTGCGATGTGACGGTAGCGGACAGCCTATCTATCTACTACCTATTTTTTTGGCTTGGCACCGACTTCAACCAGATCAGTAGGTAGCACATGTAATAATACATGTACTGAGTTATTTCTCGCTTTTTGAAGTCGGTTTCTTTTTTTAAAAAAGCTAATTATTTTACAATTTTAAGTGATGGGTAGACCTAGTAAGGACGTAAACTATAAAAAATTAAAACCAGAAATACTGAAACAATGATGAATTAATATTACTACCTGAAAAATCTAAGGCAATGATGACTCCCAGACGCAAAGACCTGCATAATTATTGAACGACTACATTCGAGAGAGTTCATAATAATTATAAAATGTGAGGATTTCGCCCGATTCCCATGCGATTACTTCATCAGTTCCGGACTTGCTGACAATGGAGTCCGGAGTATACCCTTTCAAATAAAAGAAGAATTTCCAAAATCGATCCACAATTGACGAAGAAATCGGTGAACATACATAAAAGGAAAAATTTGAGAATTTCCCTCGATTTCCATGGGATCCCCTCATCAGATCCGGACTTGCTGTCAATGGGACTACCTTCGGAGTATACCCTTTCAAATAAAAGAAGAATTTTCAAAATCGATCCACAATTGACGAAGAAATCGCTGAACATACATAAAAGGAAAAATTTGACAATTTTTCTCGATTTCCATGGGAGCCCTTTATCAGATCCGGACTTGGTGACAATATAACCATCTTTAGAGTATACCCTTTCAAATAAAAGAAGAATTTTCAAAATCGGTCCACAATTAACGGAGATATCGGTGAACATACATAAAAGGAAAAAAAAACATACATACAGCCGAACATAGAACCTCCTCCTTTTTTGAAGTCGGTAAAAAGAGGGCAACACGAACGATGGCAGCGCGGCGCGAGAAGCAGGGTGAACTAGAGTTGAAGTGGCGGGAAAATTTAAACATCCTGTTCGTATGGGCCTTAAATTATATAACATGTGCCCATCATCTTCCTCACAATTTCTATTGTAGCTTTTATGGAATATTAAATTGTTTTAGACACTAGATTTCAATGCAATTGCGATTTGATGGCAGTTGGTTTTAAAAGTGTCGGTAATGTCACTGCCTTTATACCGTAGTTCATACCAGCGCTCAGAGCAGCGCTGCAACTCACGTGTTTCCTTTTTTGCTATCCGTTCTAACCGTCTTTTCTTATTAATCGTTTGTGTTCGTACACGTGCTCGCACATGGTCTGCAAGTAAGTAGATGAGTTTAGCAAATTCTATTTAATCTTAGGTCTAGATAATAGTAGTATTTACCTAATATCAACAATAGAAATATAAAAATATTTCACATCTTTTATTATTAACTTCATAACAGAAAGTGTTTGCACAAGCCAAAAATTGGAAATTACTTTTTTATTCTACCGCTTCATGTTTCAGGTTGAAATTGAAAAGAAAATGAGTAAAAGAAGTAGTTTTCAACTCAACAAAAGCCCGGAAATTCCACATATAGTTACAGTTAGTATAGCAAATTCACCCAACAAGAGAGTCAGGGCAGAGGTACAAAACACAAAGAATGTAATGATTTATATGGAAAACATTAATCGCATGTTTATTATTACAGACCACTGCTTTTAAAGAAAAATTCGGGAAAGTGTTCCAGCTTGCTGAAAAAGAAAAAGTGGAAATACTTGCTAACCCCCTGTATAATATGGAAACGTCAATTCAAGCAGTTCAAGACTCAATCAATCGCCTTGAAAGTAACCTTCGCAAGATAATAAGGGAGGAAGTAACAAGTATTGTAAAAAATGAAATTCAAAATGGATTTAAAAATCTCAAAATTGTTTATGAGGAAAATTAATGTTCTGTTAACTTATTGATATATAATAATAATGACTTTTATAACAAATCTTCAGTTAGTTTCCAGTTGATTTATTATTAATTAACAACGAAAAGGATTAGAATCCAAATGGTATTGTATCTATTGTCTTCTAAAATAACTCTCTTGTCATAATTTTTCGTCATTTACTTTAAAACACAGTAGAAATACCGTTTTCATTTAAATTCAAAGTTATTTTATTATCCATTTATATAAAAAATTATTTAAGTTTATTTAGTATATAAGAGAAAATTATTTTATTCTTCAATTATTTCAATGTCACAGTCATTATCTAATTGTTTGGATGACCGCCAGTGAAATTTAGTTCTTTTTAGATATACAGTTTTATTTAAAGAAAGTAACTTTTTAATATTATTAATTAATTCATCTGTTGTCGGATCATAATAATAATAATAATATTTATTTCCAACAGGTTTACACCCAATTACAGGAAATATAATAAATACAAAAACATGAAAATGCAAATAAACCAAGTAAATTACATAAATGAATATAAATCAGGCAATAACTGTTACTATAACATAAAAATTAATACTAAAAAATCATACATTCCATACTATCCCTAACTTAAATAAATAAATAAATAAATAATTTATTCCAACAGGTAATACCCAATAATATGAACAAAAATATTACAAAGAAAAATAATGCATACAATTGATTAATTAATTATAGTACAGAAAAGCAACAAAACAAAATAAACTATCCACCAAACTCCCGAATTATATGTTCCACTAAATTAAAAAAAGAATCAGCATTAATATCACAATAAAAAGAAATCTTATTAAACAGTTCACACATAATACTAACAGGTGCTCTAACTAATACATTGGTTCTGCTGGCCTGACAATAAAATGTATTAGTTTGTCGTGCATTAAGTCTAGGCACTAAAAAATTCAATTTTCTTAACAAAAAATTACAATCGCATCTGTAGTCTAATAAGTTAAACAAAAATCGAATATTTGCCATAATCCGCCTTGTACCTAAAGATATAAAATTGAATCTGGACAGTAACAAATTGTAGTCGTAGCCTCTAATAGGATATACGCCATCTATCAAGTAGCACAGAAATTTTAGAAATGAGCACTGAACAGATTCTAAGTGCTGTCCATAAGTTTGGTAGATAGGAAACCAGACAACACTGCAATATTCAAGTATGGACCTAACAAGGGCAAAATATAGAGTACATAAAGTAGAAACATCCGAAAAGTCACGACAGTTTCTGTAGAGAAATCCGTAAACTTTGTATGCTTTAGAAACAACAATATCATCGTGTTCAGAAAAAGTAAACTTTGAATCAAATTGTACTCCAAGATCACGAATTGAATCAGTGCGAGATATGAGAGTATTGTCTATCTGGTACTGGTATATGATGTTGTACACTTTTCTTGAGTAGGACACAATGGAACATTTAGAGATGTTTAGATAGAGATGATTTTTGGAACACCAATAAGTGATAGAATCTAAGTCAGTTTGAAGGGATACACAGTCATCGACAGAATTAATAACGGTAAATAATTTAAAATCATCAGCAAATAACAATTTGCTGCATGATACAACGTCAGTAATATCATTTATAAAAAGTAAGAATAACAAGGGACCTAAATTGGAGCCTTGTGGTACTCCGGAAGTGGGATTGATAACGTTGGAAACTACATTTCGATATTTCACATACTGCTCTCTGTTAGACAAATAAGATTGAAATAAAGTCAGTAAAGAGTTAGAAAAACCAAAAACCTGAAGTTTCTGCAGCAAGATAGCATGGTCGATTTGATCAAACGCCTTTTGGAAGTCCAAGTAAATAGTGTCCACTTGTTTTTGCTGATCAAGGGCCTCAGAGACAAACTGAGTAAAGCACACTAGGTTAGTGACAGTAGAGCGCTTCTCCATGAAACCATGCTGAAGTTCAGAGATAAACGGTTTAACAAAAGAATAAATACGTTTGTATATTATTGATTCAAAAACCTTCGCAAAGTTGCATAGTAAAGAAATGGGTCTATAGTTTGTAACATCCGTAACGTCACCCTTTTTAAATACCGGACAGATAATAGCCTTTTTCCATATATCAGGGAACATGAAACTTTCTATAATGAGATTGAATATGTAGTATAAGGGTTTGACAAAAATGCATGAACAATCCTTTAATAAGAAACTAGGTATTCCATCAGTACCCATTGTGAAGGAGTTCTTGCAATTTTTTAGAGATATCAATATTTCATCTTCAGAGATGTTATGAACATGTATATAATTTGAGGAGTTAGAATTAGAAGAGTTAGGGTTTGGCAAATCAGGAGAGGATATTACATAAACACTGTTAAAATATTCTCCAAAAGCCTCAACAATAGCATCGGGCAATTTCAACATTCTTGTATTTCATTAATCCTGGGATTCTCGTATTTCCTTTTTTACTCCGCACAAAAGCCCAAAACTTCCTAGGTTCACTGGATACACGGGTCTCAATTTTAGAGAGATAGTGTTTGTAGGAATTAGAGATGAGTCTCTTACTAAGAGAACGATAATGTTTGTATGTTTCATAATAATGGGAGGACTTAATTTTTTTATAATTTTTAAATGCTAAATGTTTATGTCGAATAACAGAAATAATCTCCTGGTCAAACCAGGGAGGATAACTTGGCTTAATTTGCTTAATACAAAACTTAGGTACAGTAATTTCAAAAATGTTATGCAAAACGCTATAAAACCGGGAGCACACTGAATTAATATCATTATCGCCAGATAGCATATTCCAATCAGTACAGGCAATCAAGTCATACATAAGCGAATAATTTTTAAATTTATAATGGAGTTGTTTTTTCATGGTAAAATTTGGTAAATTCTTATCTCCAACATTAAATTCAACGCCAATTGCTGGATGATGATCATCTTCGCCAACAAGTGGAGCAACAGAGTTCTCAACGGTGCAAAAAACGTTAGAAAACACAAGATCTAAGATACGATGGAACTTATTCCTTACTGTGTTGAACTGAAGAAAGTTGTGAAAATCTGCGAAGTGATTCAAGTGTGTACTATAGTTATTCCTTATGTTAAGAGAAAAGTTAGGAACATTAAAGTCACCTAAAACGAGTACCTGGTCGTTATGAATCTCATCGACTGCATTAAGAAGTTCAAAGAAGAGCACGTATTCATTGACTGGTGTGGATGGAGGAATATATAATACAATCATCTCTATTTATCTCTATCTCTATCTCTATTTATATCTGTTACAGATAAACACAAACTCAAAATATCCATATGTTCATATGAATCTAGAAAAAACGTTACTCCATTGTAATATTCAGATCTAGATCGTTCAACACCGTTAATTCTATATTCTCTATTAAAATCTAAATCATACAATTCAACTTCCCACATTTATTAAATAAAAAATAGTTATTTAAGCTTATTTAGTAAAATCATAATTTTATCTATAATGCTACATTTAATTCCAAAAATAGATAAATCAAATTTATACGATTTTGTCGTTTGCAAAAATTCATGATATTCGTAGTAATTATTGTCTTTAAAGAAATACATTTTTCCATTAAGGTTGTCATTTAGTGAGAGACAAATTTCTTCCGATGTTGAAGTGAGATAAAATTTTGTACATTCGTCGTGAGATGCTGTAACCTGGTGTAGAATAGTGAAACTAAAGTGTCTCGGTGAGATCTGCTTTGTGATATCACAGTGACCTGTTGATTTTAGGGACCAAGAAAATACACAGTTAACCAAAGATTATTTTCTGTGTTATTCCGTACGTTCAAACTGAATATTGACCTGGGTGACCATATCTCTTTACCCTCAATAAAACTAAGTAATAAATACCTCATTTATTTTAAACGTTGTTGAGCGAATCCTTTTTCGCTTGGTGTGTAGTATTTATTGAATAAAGAAATTATGATAAATATAAAATAACAATATTTATGGTGGCGTAAAGAAATGTATTATAAAAATATAGGAGTAATATTCTGAGAATTTAATTTCGACAAAAATCAACAATGTGGATTCAGTGTTGTCGTTTGTTATTGATAAGTGACAATACAATACTGTGGTATTGTCACTGTGTAATGTTAGAGTTTAAAACAATTAATTATTAATTAATTGCGTTATGCCATTTAAAAAATAATTAACTTTAAAAAAAAAGAAGCGACTTAAAAAAAAAAACAAAGTTAACTAAAAAGTAAAAAATAAAAATGTTCAATTTCAGAGTTATTTGTTGTTCCGCTTAATGTAATTAATTATTTATTGTTCCGTTTAATGAAATTCAGAAATTATTGTTTATTATCTAATTATTAATTGTTTTATGATTATGTTGAAACGGCATATTAGCAAATGAACAAAGTATATCTGATTTATTACTTTTTTTTTTTTTTAATTGAACATTAAAGTGCATCAACCACTTAGGGTTATTAGCACAGCGATAATGATAAGGGGGAAAACGGAAAGGGTATAACACTTTTCACGTCAAGAGGCCAGTGAAAGTTATAGGAATTATATTTCCTTGAAAAGATTTGTTAACTTTATGAATTGTATGACCCTTTCGGGATCCTTATCTAGGACAGTATAGGGACTCTTTGTAATGGAGCACTGCTTTCTTTCATGGTTAAAATTGGGGCAATGACACCTTTCGCAGGAGGGTCTATCTGAATTTGGGGAAAATAAATAGCTATTTGTTAATCGAGTATGGCAGAGACGTAGGCGCGCTAGTACTATCTGTTCATTTCGTTGTTGAGGAGTGGGAAGAGCTTTTATTGGATCTGGTTTTATCTTTTGCAACCATCCGATCTTATTTTTCCATGAGGAACTCCAATCTTCATTGATTCTGTCACGAAAATATCGTTTTACGTCTTCAAAAAGGCAGATGTCTGACCTTACACTGTCAATGGACGAGGAGGCTTTTTTTGCATTCTTGTCTGCATCTTCATTTCCCTGTATTCCGACATGTATACGAAGGAGACTGTTTTGTGTTTGGCTTCAATGAGAGCTACTTCTTCTCTTATCGTTTTCACTAGAGGGTTACTGGAGAAACGTGATGTTAAGGATTGAAGTGATGACAATGAGTCAGAGCAGATTATCCATTGCGAGCGAGAGTTGTTTTGTTTATATATATGGCGTATAATTCTCCAGTGTAAACGCTGGCGAATTTGGGAAGACAAAAAAGGAGAGTTTGATCTGAGGTCACTACTGCGCAGCCAACCGAGGCGTCTGTTTTAGATGTATCTGTGTAAATGATGTTTGATCTAGGAAAGTTGTCTATTATGCTACGAAAGATGTTTTGCAGTACTAGATGAGGAGTTTCAGATTTTTTCCGTTGACTCATTTGGGTATTTATGAGTAGTGGGGGGAGTAGCCAAGGTGGTGTCTTATTGATATTCCTGATGAGCATTGAGATATCCCGATTCAAAATTAATACCATCCAAGAGAGCTGCAGCCCGTTCACCGCCAAAGTATGACAAATGCCCTGGAAGCCTAGCCTTTAGCGACCGTTACCGCCCGAGATGGATACGCTAGAGGGAGCTGAGGGCAATTTCGGTGGGAACGAGGAACCACGCTTGAAAGGGCGGCAGTGGGTGTTCTGCTTCCGTGGAAGTTACACCACGTTATTTTTATTCGCTAAATTCGCCATTTTGTTAAAGCATAGTTATATCTCCACCGTTGAGCTTCCTTTTGTTGTAAAAGAATTGTACGCGTTCGTTCGACTTCGAAAGGGAGATCCATCTCGCGGAGGTTCCAGTTTTGTTTAGTTCGAGTCAGTTAAATTTCCACCGTCGCGTCCCTAAGTCAAGTGAGGTGATTATATTCCTGGAAATAAGGTAACCATTTGCTCTATATTTTTCTTCCGATTCGCCGTCCGGAGAGGCCAGGAAATTGACCGACGTTTATTCCATGTGCATCTCGGAAATCTTTAGGTAAAACCATCTCAAATTTTACAGTTAGCCCGCCATTTTGGACGCTAGGACGTCATAAAGCTCGCCATCTTGAAAATGGAGTCGTTCCTACTTTGCACCTATATGTCTTGTAAAGAATGCTAGTCATTGTTTAAAATAATGTTCGCTATTGCTACTGGAAGTCTTCCGTGAGCCCCTGAATTTCGTATCAGTTGCCTTCAGCCCTTCTTTTCTCTGCAGTAGCATAAATTACCAAGCTGATGAGTCACAGGTACCCCGAATAACTTGCTAAAGTCGTTGTTGTAATTTGTTTTTAGTTATTGTTGTCAATTTCAGAAAGTTCCAATGTGTTGTTGACTTCTAGTTACAGGGCTCGCGCGTTCAATTCAAAACAAAGTGATTCCCTTACTCAAATTAACTAGATTGCCACTCAGATAAATTTGTTAATAACTACCTGTCTATCGCTATGAGGCCGACAGCAGCTTGCGGTTGTTACAAAGCTATTTTGAACTCTGTTGACTTGAATTAACCAACGCTGAGTAAGAACCGATCACTAAAGGGCAAACAGCGGCAAAAATCCACGCCGAATGTCAGGAGTTCTGAAAAAGTGTCTTATCGTTGTTTTGCGGCCCCTTGCGATTTCTTGTCGTTCGCTGTTAACTGACATCTAGCGCTTATTCGACATCGTGGAAGCCAAAGATCGGTTTTTAGTGTACTTTGTGCATGTTGTAATGTGGTAGTTACATTGTGTCCCGTTCCGTGTTGCGCCCGCTGATGTCATCGCATTGTATCTGTGTCAAAATGGCTTCCAAACCAAACGTTGCGTTACTGTATATTTGATTTATTGTGTTGTTTGTTCGTACATGTTTCGAGACAACAGTGTTCAGTTCGTGGTCCGCGTTGCAGGCTGCTGTTAGAAGGAGTTAGGTGGCCCTACTTTCGGGGATACCTATGCCCATTGTCTCTTGGGTGCATAGGGGCCCAGAAAAAGGGAGTTGCCACTAATTCCTTGAACCTACAAAGTCAAAGTTGCAGCACTGTTTTCGAGTTACTGACTAATTGCTTACTTCACTAATCTTTAAAATACTAAATAACTAAAAAAATAGTCCCTGAGAGAAGTGCCGTTAACTTGGACTTGGTTTGGACAAGCCTCCCAGAAAGACCAACGTAACTATGTCTAGGAAAATTCCGTAATAAACTCATTTCTCTTGGTCCGTTGGATGTGTCAGTTTTGCCCCCACGATCGTAAACTCTCTCTACAATCTGGCCTCACTGACAGACAATTGTCATGTTCGCTTCGCTTTAGTGTTTCCATTGGATCTACCTGTGGTCCACCACCCTCCGACTTACATGCACCCCACTTTGATAACTCCACGCGTTTCGATATTCTTGTAAACTAGTTGTAAATTCCTGTAAACTACAAAAGCTCAAGGGTGGAATGTATTTAGCTGGTCTAACCTCACTCATCATGTACCGCAGGATTGTTTAATTGTATTATTGTTTTATTATTTGCCGCCAATTGTTACTCTGTTGAAGTCATGTAAAATTGTCCGTTGTTATTTATTATTTGGAATCATTATTGTTAACATTATGAAATCGCATGTGTACCAACTTAATTCGAAAACACCAGAAATTGTTAACCACAGTACGCAATCACTAAACTCAAGACACTTCAAGTTGTTCAAACTGAATAAACATTTAAAACCATAATTTTTGTGTTATCAATTTGCGCTCCACTCCTGACTAGCTCTCGCCATGTATCCAAAGAATTTGGGGTTTGTTTTGTTGGGTAAGTTTGAATGTCCCGCCTTTGCTTGTCTTGTAAAAAAATCACACAACGTTGGGTTCTGCTTTTTCTTTCATTGTCTGACGATCATTGGCCAACCTTTTCAATTTCGCGGTTTGTTTCAAATTTGACGTTTGGTGACGTCATTGACATTTCATTTCATGTTCAAATTCAAAATGTGGCGGTAATGTAAAGGGGGGTTATCACAGAATATTGGGGATACTTGTGTTGAGTTCGTCATTAAGTTTATTTAGTCGCTCATAGAGGGGAGGTATTGTGTTTGGTCTTGAGGTGTATATTGTGTGGAACCGATTTGAGAAGGTCATGTTTCTTACTGGATGATGGTCAATAGATCGGACGTTTGCAGCGGATGACATTGTTAAGAGTTTTCTTCTGTATGTTGTTGGTAACTCACAGGCAAGTACGTGTAAACTCAAGGCTGGGGTGGTTCGGAAAGCACCTAACGCAATTCGTATAGCTGTGTTCTGAATAGGGGCTAACTTTTTCAGATAAGATTTTCTGCACGCAGAGTAGGCGATACAGCCGTATTCTAACTTTGAGCGTATTAAGCTTTTGAATATTTATGGTTGGCAATCACTTTCATAAGTTGAAGGTTTTTTGTGCATGAGGTTTTGACATGTTCTAGATGAAGCTTCCAATTTAATTTTGTATCGAATGTTACTCCTTGGAAACGGACACTATCCACAGCTGGTAATAATGTGTTGTACACAGTTATTTTGGGGGTTTCTCTTGTTTGAGCGCGATTGAAAAGCATGCATTTTGTCTTGTTGACAGAGAAACGAAAGCCAGATGAGTCAGCCCACTTTGTGATAGCTGTCACGGCTTTTTGGAGGATGTTCTCCATAGTACTAAGGTATTTCCCCTTGATGTATAATAGGATGTCGTCTGCGTATAGGCTGCATTGTACGGGTTGGCTTACGACACTGGATATGTCGTTTATGGCTATAAGAAATAAGGTGGCACTAAGTGCTGAGCCTTGTGGGACGCCGTTTTGGAGGGTTTTGCGCTTCGAAAAGCTACCGTTTAATCTTAGTCTGAAGGTCCGTTTGCTTCGAAAGTTGATAATGAAAGCTAGTATGTTACCGTTAAAACCCCAAATCTTCAGCTGATTAATGATTCTGTATCTCCAGGTCATGTCATAGGCTTTCTCTAAGTCAAAGAAAACTGCCAGAAGTTTTTGCTTGTTGGCGAAAGCTTCATGGATTTCGGATTCTAAGTTAATGACGTTGTCATGTGTTGATCTACATTTCCTGAAACCGTTTTGGTTAACGTTTATTAAGTTTTATTTTTCTAGGTACCACATCAACCTGTAATTAACCATTCTTTCGAGGATTTTGTATAGATTACATAAGAGCGAGATAGGACGATATGAAAAGGGTTCAGTTTTGGGTTTATCCGGCTTTAATATCGGGATTACGATTGCCTCTTTCCAAATTTTGGGAAAAAGCTATTTACTCCATATTGAGTTAAAGAAAGATAAAATACGTGTTTTCGCTAGCACTGATAGGTTTTTGATCAGCGCGTAGGGATGTCATCACGCCCTGTTGATTTGCTGTTGCTTCTTGACAGAGATTCTAGTAATTCATCTAGTGTGAAAGGTGTGTTCAAGGGATGTTCATAATTAACTACTGGTTTTATAACTTCTAGTTCTATGATTTCCTTGGTTTGTCTGAAAGTGTTAATATAATTCTCATTACTAGAAGTTTGTTGAAATTGGTCGGATAAGGTTTCCAATATTTCTTCTTTGGATGTGATTGGTCTTCCATTTACGGTTAGTGTTAGTAGTTCGTTATTGTTTTGTTTTCCTTTGAAGCAACGAATTTTGTTCCAGACTAGATTTGCGGGAGTAGAGTTATTGATGGATGAGGTAAAGTTATTCCATGATTCTTTCTTACTTCGTTTATATACGTATCTGGCCTTGGCTCTTAAACGTTTGAAATTCATGAGGTCTTCGTAAGTCCCGGATCGTTTGAATTTATTCAATGCTGCTTTGTACTCTTTAGTAACCATTTTACACTCGGCGTTCCACCAGGGGACCGTTCTTTTTTTGTAACCGGATGTTTTGCCGATGTGAATATTTGCAGCATTTAGTATCGTATTCATGATATATTCCAGTTGGTGGTCCACGTCCATGCCGAAAGTGTTCTCGACATCAAATTCCCTAAGAGTCCGGTCCACTTCACTTAAAAAATCTTTCCAATTTTCGTTTGCTATATTCCATCTATTGAGTGGAGTTACGGGAGAAGCTGTTATGTTCGAATTGTACTCGATCAAGATTGGAAAATGATCGCTACCATACAGAGAGTCGAGGGTGGTCCAGGTGAGATCAGGTGCTAACTCTGGGTGGCTTAGAGAGAGGTCTAGGACAGAAAATGTTCCAGAAAATGAATTGAATCTTGTCTTTTTTCCGGTGTTCAAAAATACTAGGTTGTGTCGATCAAGAAATTGTTCGAGTAATGTTCCTCGTTGGTCTGTTATTTCTCCTAAGAGAGTATTTTGTGTTAATGTATGTACCAACTCCTCCACTGGCTTTGTTTCGGTCAGTTCTATTTTTGGCAAATGAATTGAAATTTCTTGGTGTGTAGCTCTGGAAGTTTTTAAGATGGGTTTCTTGAAGACATATGACGTGTTAAGTGTATTCTCGTTTAATGTTAATTTAAGGTATGTTAAATGTATTCTTGTTTAATGTTAATTTAAGGTATATTAAGTGTATTTTTGGTTAATGTTAATTTGATGTTAAAACGTTCGAATTTGTATTATGCTTTTATTTTAAATTGTTGTTTTTATATTTGTCGTGCTTGCTCACGAATATAGTCGAGTAGAGCTTTCGTGAAGTAAGTCTCGTGCGATGAAGAGACCAGTGTGGGTTGAGCAAATGCCTAGTAAAGTCGTGCAGAAGTGTTCCAGACTTTTATTTATTTTATCCCGGCACCCACCTACCTCCGCCAATTAAGGTGAACACAACAACAAACTTAAACATGGTCCTTCGAGCCGCATGGTAAAACATCCAGCTACAATTATTGGAAAGAAAACCACCGTGGGAAAACGATAGGATAATCTGGAATCGGCCGGCAAGAAGCAAGCAGCCATCCAGCAAAATCATCGTTCGAACCAGAGAAGAAAGCTTCTCGCTTCCATTTATCAAAGAATTTAAGCACGTATACTTTATTCAATCATTGCAACAAAACCATGGCAGAATTAACGTCATTAAAACACAAACGCAGAACGTTGAAAGGTCAAATCACACGCCTCAATAATGTATATGAAGCGGAATCGGAAAAACAAAATCCAAATTTGCCGAATTTAACGGAGCGCCTCTCTAAAATGGAAATCATATTGGACCAATTCAACGAAATTCAATCGGAGATCGAGAAATTTATCGATAGTGACGATGAAGAAGCTAAAACCGCCGAAGAAAACGAACGATGGAATTTCGAGAATTCCTATTTCAATACGATTTCCGCAATTCGAAATTTTATTAATAAATCACTTAAACCAACAAACGACAATGGGAGTACAACAAACACGAGCGGCACCTCTAGTCCAAGCATCGAATTAAATAGTACTCCTTCGCTAAAGGTCAAACTTCCAACAATGAATTTGCCCGAATTTGACGGAAACTATGCAAGCTGGCTATTCTTCAAGGACACATTTAATTCATTGGTTCACGCTGATAACAGAATACCAGCTATTCAAAAGTTTCATTATTTAAGATTAGCGCTGAAGGGGGAGGCTGCAAACGTCATCAGCTCATTAGAAGTTTCCGCGGCAAATTACGGCGTCGCTCACAAACTGTTACTTGAGCGGTATGAAAATACCGAACTTCTTATATCCAATCATGTATCAGCCTTGTTCAATTTACCTTCAATAAATAAGGAAAATCATTCGGCCTTGCGGAAGCTCCTCGATGAAGTGTCCAAGCATTTACGTGCGCTTGAAGTACGAACAACCCACAGACAAATGGGACACGCTAATTATTCATTTAGTTGCGTCAAAATTAGACCCAATCACGCGCAGGCATTGGGAGGACGAAAAGTCAAGAGAAAAACACACAAAATTCTCAAATTTAGGTGACTTTTTAAAGCAACGTTGCCGTTTGTTAGAAACCTTACACCCTCCATGCACCTCAGTGATGGATAATAAGGGAAAAACTCGAGCATTGGTCAGTACCGATAATTCTAAATGCCCACTATGTAAGCAACCACACTTAGTTTATAACTGCCCGGAATTTTTAAGACTTTCAGCAAAAGCACGGTTTGATCGAGCAAAATTGCTTCATCTATGCGTAAACTGCTTGCGTCTCGGGCATAACGTAAACGGTTGCCGATCCGGCGGTTGTAGAAGGTGTAACAAAAAACATAATTCGCTCCTACATTTCGAGGAATATCCCCAGGTCGGCCGTGGAGGTCCAGAACAAACCGTTTCCAACGTTGTTTCAAGGGAAGAACAATCGCAACCGGACTATCCGGACTCAACCATCACTCACTCGTATCAATTAAGGGCGAATCACGTTTTATTACCAACAGCCTTGATTACAATTCTTGATGCCACTGGTGGTAAGCACACTTGCAGAGCTCTCTTAGATTCCGGCTCACAATCAAATTTTATATCTGCCAAGTTGCATCAGGAACTGAACACGCCTACGATCAAAATTGACATGCAAGTAACTGGATTAAATAATCTAACAACAGCTATTCGTCAAAAAACGAACGTAACGTTTATTTCGCGACACACATCTTACAAAACCAAGGTTTCTTGCTTAATCACCCCCAACATATCGAATTCGTCTCCGCGGTTTTCGAATAAATCAAAATTGGCTTTTCCGTTGCCTCAAAACATCCAACTCGCAGACCCAGACTTAGACGAGTTTTCCGAAATTGACATTCTACTGGGATCAGGCGTTTTTTGGGAATTGCTCTGTTCAGGACAAGTGGACTTAGGAAGGGGAAAGCCCACTCTACACAAGACTCTTCTTGGTTGGATAATTGCCGGTAATTTTCATTCAAACCACGCAGAACAAGTGACTAAAAATCATTTCGTGACTGCCAACCCCGACTTGTCTGCTATTGGTCAAAATTTGAGAAGGTTTTGGGAACTGGAGGAAGTTCCCGGATCAAAACCGTTAAGTACTACTGAGCAATACTGCGAAAATCATTTCTCAAAAAACACTCGTCGCGAACTAGATGGAAGGTTTGTCGTGTCAATTCCTTTGAAGGAGCCTGTACTTTTAGGGGACTCTCTTAACACCGCGACCAAGTGTCCGGAATCACTCGAGAGGAGATTCAAAAGGGTTCCTCATACAAGGGAACAATATCGCCAATTCATGCAAGAATACGAATCGTTAGGTGACATGACTCGCATCGAAATTCCCAAATTCGACAAGTACTATTATATACCACATCATTGCGTGATACGAGACGATAGCTTAACGACTAAACTTCGGGTCGTGTTCAATGCTTCAAGTAAAACAACAAATGGTCAATCGTTCAAGCGCTTCAAGATGACTTATTTTCAATACTTATACGGTTCAGAAAGCACGCTTACGTACTTTGCGCGGACGTGGAGAAAATGTACCGCCAAATTTTGGTGGATGAATCCCAAAGGGATTACCAAAGAATCCTGTGGCGCGACGATCCATCCCAATCAATCGTTCATTATAAGCTCAATACGATCACGTACGGAACAACTTCAGCGTCGTTCATGGCAGTGCGAGCACTGCAGGAAACAGCACGCGAAAATATCGAAAAATTTCCCGAAGCTTTAAATATCATTCTAAACGATTTTTATATGGACGACCTTATGACCGGTCACGACTCTCGTGAAAAACTGACGCAGTTACGCGCGCAAATCAAATCAATATTATCGCAGGGTTGTTTCCCATTAAGAAAATGGATTTCTAATGATCCATCGGTATTACAAGATATGAAACCCACTGAATCGCATCTTGACGTACTTGAAATCTGCGACAAAGATCCGTTAAAGGCGTTAGGTCTGTTGTGGTTACCGGAGTCTGACAATCTCGCCTTTCGTGTTAAACAAGTCAATCAATCGCAAACGGTTTCCAAACGAACAATATTATCAACAATCGCACAACTCTTTGACCCCTTGGGGTTAATTGGTCCTTGTATAGTTATTCCGAAAATCATAATTCAAAAACTTTGGCTGCTGAAATGTGATTGGGACGAAGCCATCCCTTCCGCTTTATATACCGAATGGATCAAGTTCCGCGACGAATTGTGTTTATTACTAGAACTAAAAATCCCGCGTCGCGCATTGGCTCATGAGGCAAAGGTTGTCGAGATTCATGGATTTTGCGACGCTTCAGCGGTAGCCTACGGCGCTTGCGTTTACATGAGAACCATTGCGGCCAATGGTACTGTATTTGTCTGGTTGCTATGTTCAAAATCGCGAGTAGCCCCGGCGAAACCCATAACCATTCCGCGATTGGAGCTGTGCGGCGCATTATTACTCTCGAAATTAGCTTCTAAGGTCACCACAGCTTTAAAAATTCAATTGGATTCGCAAACCTATTGGTGCGATTCAAGGATCGTACACGCGTGGATCCGAACAGCTCCAACCAGTTTGAAGACGTTCGTGGCAAACAGAACCGCGGAAATACAAGGTTTAACGTCGATCGAGTCATGGCGCCACGTAAAATCTCGTGACAATCCAGCGGCATCAAGGAAAATTCGTTTTGGTGGACAGGTCCAACGTGGTTGTCGCAACCCGAATCTGTGTGGCCCAGCAGCACATTAGAAGCCACGACATACGTGCCTGAACTTAAACCAACCACACGCATTTTAGTCTCTCAGACGAGAGACGAGGCTCTATCGCAAAACCTCGTTTTAGAATTATTAACGAAATCCCTTCACTATACATTCGTACAAATAACAGTCGCTTATTGTTTGCGTTTTTCGGCCAACTGTTCGAGAAAAAACGATTTATTGCAATTCGGGCCGCTGACTACAGCTGAATTACGATTGTCTGAAACCGTTATTACAAAGTCGATTCAACGGCACCGCCTTTGGTCAGGAAATTCGTGATCTGAAAGAGTGTAAGGCTATAAGCAATCGCAGCAAGTTGTTGCCATTGAACCCCTTTTTAGACGGCGAAGGTGTGCTAAGAGTGGGTGGTCGTATCGGAAAGTCAAAGTTCTCATTCGATAAAAGGTATCCAGCCATCATACCAACTTATCATCCACTATCCATTCTCTTAGCAAAACGCGAGCATCTCCGACATTTGCACGCCGGTCCTCAATCAACTCTGTACGCTTTAAGGGCAAGATATTGGCCGTTAGCTGGACGTAATTTGGCAAAAAAGATAATTCGGGAGTGTTCCGTTTGTTTTAGATTTGATTCTCAACCGATGAAACACATCATGGGAGAGCTACCAGAAAGTAGAGTTACGCCCACGCGCCCTTTTTTTGTCTGTGGGGTTGATTACGGCGGTCCTTACTTAATCAGGGACCGTTCCACACGAAATTACAAGTCGATAAAGGCGTACGTGTGTTTGTTCGTGTGTTTCAGCACTAAAGCGGTGCATCTCGAGCTGGTAAGCGATCTCACAACTGAGGCGTTTTTGGCCTCCTTCCGACGCTTTATGTCTAGACGTGGCAAATGCCAAAAAATATATTCAGACAATGCTACCAACTTTCAGGGCGCACAAGCTGAACTTGCTAGATTTCTGCAAACTTCGGACGTTCAGTTGGCCTCAAAGTTAGCAGAGGAAGGAGTTTCTTGGTCGTTCATTCCCCCTCGTAGCCCCCATTTTGGGGGCCTTTGGGAGGCCGGTATTCGGTCTGCGAAACACCACATAAAAAGGGTTTTGGGAGAGGCCGTATTGACCTTTGAGCAGTTTTATACTTTGCTGGTTCAAATCGAAGCGTGCTTGAATTCGCGCCCATTGCAGCCCTTGTCTTCCGATCCTAATGATCCTATCGCACTTACACCTGCTCATTTTCTTATTGGGGAACCAATAACCGCCATACCTGAGCCCCACCTTTTGGAAACTCCGGACAACAGGTTGTCGAAATTCCAACGGCTACAAAGGATGTACCAGCATTTTTGGAAACGTTGGTCGCAGGAGTACGTGTCGGAACTTCAGACTAGAGTGAAATGGAGGAAAAATCATCCGTCCCTCCTTAAGGAAGGAAGCTTAGTGCTGGTGCGGGAGGACAACATACCTCCATTAAAATGGCTTTTAGGCAGAGTCGTAGCTTTTCACCCTGGCGCTGACGGCGTGTCAAGAGTGGCAACCATCAAAACTGTGAACGGACATTTCAAACGTCCCGTGGTGAAGTTGTGCGTTTTGAGTGACCGCGAAGAAGATAGATTATATGTAGTTAAAACCCCCTCGGGTGCTTTTAACGGGGGCGGTATGTTAAGTGTATTCTCGTTAATGTTAAATGTATTCTTGTTTAATGTTAATTTAAGATATATTAAGTGTATTTTTGGTTAATGTTAATTTGATGTTAAAACGTTCGAATTTGTATTATGGTTTTATTTTAAATTGTTGTTTTTATATTTGTCATGCTTGCTCACGAATATAGTCGACTAGAGCTTTCGTGAAGTCTCGTGCGATGAAGAGACCAGTGTGGGTTGAGCAAATGCCGAGTAAAGTCGTGCAGAAGTGTTATCCCGGCACCCACCTACCTCCGCCAATTAAGGTGAACACAACAACAAACTTAAACATGACGTCAGCAGGGAATTCTGTTACTAAGAGTTGTAAATCTTGCAGATGGGTGTACAACCCATTTATGTTCCATTGTAGAATTTTGAAAATGATGAGGGAAAAGAAAAGAAAGGTGGATTATAGAGAGCATGAGCGGGTTATAAAAAGTAGAGAGCGTTTAGTATTCGTCCGCACTGTCATCTTCTGTGTCTTGTTCACGATTTAACTGCTTGTTCTGGAGTTTTGTAAATTTGGATTTAATACTTCGATGGGAGAGGTTTGGATAAATTTGGTATAGCATGTTGATAAATTGAGGAATGTGTTGTGTGTATTGTCTTACTATGCTTATTGGATCCTGGGATCCTGATACATTTTCCAGTAGGTTAAGGAGTTGGTCGTAGTTGATGCAGAAAGGTATTGACGCTTTTTCAATTATTTCTTTGGCCGGTAAGAGCAAATCACTCATCGGTGTTAGACTTTCTAAGGAAGCGCTCTTTTTAGGCAATTTGGGAGTTTTTTTAGGTTTAGTACTTTTGTGGGGGAATCTAGTTCTTGATGCGAGTTAGAAGATTCTAGCGTCGTTGGTTGGGAGAGGACCTCTGTAGATGAGGAGGCTAATGTTGAGGCAGGTCGTTTTTTTGGGTTTACATTGATTGGAGTTTCTTGTGTTTCGGAAACTTCAGTCGGGGTGTCTTCTGAGTTCTCGATTGTGTCTTGATCAAATGATTTGAGAAGGACACTGCTCAGCTTTATGTCTTTTCTCCTTACAAATGAAGCAAGTGAGTTCTCCAGTTCCCAGAAAAATGCGGTAGTCCGTGCTATCATGCTGTAGTGTTATAGAGGATGGTATAATCATGTTCTCGTCGGGCTGAGTAAATATTTGCCTTCGGAAACTCCGGCGCGCATAAATGTCATCTTAGATAGGGGCTTAAATCCCAAATTCTTTAAAGCTAGTTCCAGAACATCGTGGGGTATAGTAGGGGAGACGTTTGATAAAATTATTCTTTGTGCGGGGGATATGAGTTTACGGATTGGAATTTCTTTTTCGTTTATATAGATTTTTTGGTGATTAGACAGTAACTTGTCTACCAATTGTATGAACGATAGATAAATGCATATTCGGTTTTTCGATATTTTGGAAGCGAAAATAACGTTTTTGGGGCCTGTGAGGTTTGCAATTGCGACTGCATAGTCTGTTAATTTAAGATCGTTTATTGCATCAAGAACAATAGCTTGTTCTTTCTGGGGGAATATTTGACTTTTTGTGGCTGAAGCGTAAGATAAATTATTCTGTAGATTTGTCATTTTGTTGAAACCCTGTAGACAGGAGTTTCAGGAAAATATTATATTAGAAAGTGTCGGAGTTTATTAGATTTAGATGTTTAATCATATTGAGAGTTAATATAATGTTTTTACAGATACCGCTTTGCGATACTGTTTCTTGTGCAGCCCGGTTTTTGTGGATTAGCGCGATAAAACTGTTTAAAGTCGACTAAATTTCTAATGAAAATGGATTTTTCACTTAGCTGGGTATGTCTCGGGTTCCAGAAAACTCGTGGGCTGGTCTCTCCAGATTTTCTTTTAGGAAAGAAACAACAATTGACACTTTGGCACTATTATCAGCAGGCAAAAATAGAAACACGTCCGTCTCACTCGGACAATGCGTGCAGACTGATGGTTTATTACTATTAAACTCAAATTTTAATTTTGAAACCGATTCCCATTGATCAAATGCTATTTGTGCTAATTCTTCCATTTCGTTTGTTGCCAACGAAAAATACCATTTAAGATTTGTTTTAGACCATTTGTTAGTGTGGACTCTATAAGCAGTTGGATTATCTCTAACACCACATCTAGGAGTATTAATCAAAGCAAGTGTTTCTTGATTTAATGTTCCATCAGCAGGTAAATTATAGAATTCTTGAAACTTTATTAATGCCTCACTGGTTTCAGCTATTAATGGTACATTAGTGTCTAGTCGCAGACCAGAGTCAGCTCCAGCTGACGCTAAATACCCAAATTTTTCTAAATAATTATTAATATTAACATCGCCTTCGGTTCTGGGCTCTCCGTGCCAGACATCATCTGAACTTTTTACAGTAGTGAGAAATAAGAAAAGAATAATATATTTCATTTATTAGAGTAAATATCAAATTAAACAATTGGAATATCTTAAAAAATAATTGCCTTATTTAATTATTTACTATGTGAAACACTTCATGAGTCGAAGACGAATTTAATTTCCGTTTAAGCGGACTTTTTCTAGGTATTTCTCTCTGGGAAAATAATTAAAATTACTGACAAATTCCTCTTCACGTAAATTTATTTCTTTTTCATTTATTTTATCAGCCTTATATAAATGCAATAACTGTCTATAAAATTTAGAAATTAACTTATATTCTTCAATTCTTTCTGATATTTTTAATCTCTTATCTAATATTTCTATTACCCCTGCACCAAGAGATAAACAAACTAATGGAGGTAGGGCTAACGAAGATAATCCCGATGCACTAAATAATAATTTACTAATAGATAAGCCGATTCCATTTTTTTTTCTGTATACATACAAGCGTTTTTGTAGATATGTTTCCATTTATAACAAATAGATAATATATCTATTTTTGAATTACGTTCAAATATTGAAATAGTAGTTTTCTCATTTAAACGACACGGCATCTGTTTGAAAGAATATAATATATCATAAAAATCTTTGCCTCTGTTGACATTAATTATCATATATATACAGTAATGACTACATAAAACAGAAGAATTCATTTGTAACTGCGTGCTATTCCACGCTATATTTTTACCGCTACTTAATAAATATTTTTTATTTTTTTCTGGTGGGGAGATATTCCAAAACTGTCAAAATATAAAATATTTCTTAAATATGGTTTGTTTATGTAACATACCCAGTGTGAGCCATAAAAATTAGAGGGATGAAAATTAATTATACCTGATTCATCTTTTCTAATTTTTTTTGGTAACATGTCAATTGCAAAAACGCCTCGAAAATTTCGCGTAGCTTCATGAGGCAAACCCGAATTTTTCATAATATCAGATATTTCTATATTACTTAACCCCGATTTCCTATCAATTTTATTCCTTGTCCATATGTCTTCGTCTTCGTCTTTGACTCTGAGCTGGCACTGCCGGTCTTCTTTTTTTTATACCATCTCCAAAGGCTTTTTGTGCTAATTTAGTACCAGCATAACCAGCAGCACCTAACCCCAATGCTTTGGCTACAGCTAACGCTGCAGGAATTAAGGCATCCGCCTATCTGTGTTGGAGAAAATTTGATATCACAATATTTTTTCTTCTCCGTTTTACACTTTTTAATTTCATCAACTTGTTTTTCTCTTAATTTAATAGTATTATTAGGTCTTTCTTTTAAATCGAATCTTATAATACAATCTATTCTATTTTCTTTACAACTTTGGAGTTTCTTTATTTGATTGGGTGATAAATATACTTTATAGTCATTCATTTATTTAATTAAAAACTACTTCATTTCCAAATAAATCTTTTCATCTATGATGTTCATATTTGCAATTCTTTGAGATTCAACTACAGCATACATATAGTAATTAACATTTTTATAATCTCTTAATGTCCAATTAACTTCTAGTTCAGATGATTTTGTTTTACTAAATAAATTTTCATCATTTTCTTTTGTTACGTCAAAAGCAACAACTAAATGGAGGTTACAAAAATCTTTATAGCTAACGCACGTACTTTCATCCAAATCTTTTTTATAATTACAAGAGATATTCGTAAGTAGGATGTGGGGTACCATTGATTTTAATATTTATTCTTTCTAAATTCATATCATCAAAAATCATCATTGTCTTGGTAAAATTATCGTTTCGTTCAGCTATAGAAAAAACTATAAAAACTCTAGATATTTTATTTTAATTATTTACAACGCGCCAGTTTCCACTTCCAGAAGACCACAAATTACTACGGTAACAGTTAAGCGCATTCCATCCACAAAGAAAGTTAGATTTGCTAACTAATAATGAAGATAATATTTTTTCAGTTTCTAATGAGGGTTTTACTATCCACAAACTAATATCAGATATTTCATAATCATAAGTTCCATCGACTTTAGCGTGTAATATATTTTTTACCCTATTTTTACGTATGTAATTCAATGCGAATTTTTCCATTCAAAACTTTGTTACAGTCTCGTACAAATCGGAAAATTTTAGATAAAGAAATAAATTTTGTGATAGTTTTTTCATCTTTTGTTAACAACCATCTCCCTAAATATCCTTTATTGAATGCAGAATTATTTTTGATTTTTGAAACAATAGTTTTTATATCAACGTCTAAATCTTTAAATCATATTTGTATTGAGAGGTATCTGCTGAATCTGCTGTGTCTGGGTACCAACACAATTGTGATGCTGAAGTATCAGAAACATCTCCTGAAAATTCAATCAGATTTGAAATTAGCGTAGCAACACCCACATAATTTGTTTCTTCTATCAATACCTCTTCATAGAACAACCTCACATAGTCAAAATCATTTATTCCATTATTTGATATAGTTGCATAATTATTTGGATTGTTTTTAATTTTCGATTTGACAAAAATATAAGCACCTGATAAATGTTTCCATCCGTTTATGTTAGTTTCGAGCGTATATTGTTCAAGTTCTTTCACGTTGATATTACTTTCTCTTATTTCATTGTAAGTATAACTTTTTGTTGATTCATCAATACGCCATAAATTGTCCACAACGCTTTTCATTTATTTAAATAAAAAGAAGTCTTTTAGGAAACTTAAGCATTCAGTAGATTTTTAATAATCTCCTTTGATTTTTTAGTTAATCGATTCGTCCTGCCAGTCTTGGCCTTTTTCAATCCGTCACCTCGTAAATGTTCATTCATCGATTTTTCTTTCATTTTGTTTAGAATAGGATTTATAATTTCTTCTTTATTAGTAGAAAACGGCGGTGATTTTACGTATGTAGACGCTATGTTTTTAAACCCTGAAGTCACACCTTGAATGATATCCTCTTTATTATTTTTCCAAAAAGGTTTTAATATATTGCGATATAAAAAACCTAATGCAGGTATAGCAAAATTTTTTATCATTTTTTTTAATATCTCTGTGATATTTAAGGCCAAACCCATATTGTTTAGGAAATAATTGTTTTCTATGAACAACAAGTACCATTTATTCTACAAGAAAGACGAAGGCTCACTGAATATCTAAAACAAAATTTAAGCACTCTCCATTAAAATTTATCAATTGATTTAGCTGGTTTGTAACGGAAATGCGAATATTAAATATATAATCCGTACGATTAATTGGTAAATATTTCGGATGCGTTGGTTCAATATTAATTAAAGATCTAGGCGAAATATTTGGAGTAAAAGCGTATATAACATCACTTTTGAGATTATTTTGATAACTAGATGAAACTAGGGAACAGTGAATCAAGATTTGATCAATATCTTTGGTGATATTACCAACTTTTGTTGCATAGTTTATTCCTTCTTTATATGTTTTTTTAACAAATCCTAAAAGCTCATATATCTTACCGTGGGAAAAGTCAATTTTATAATCTATGTCGCGTATAATTAGCATAAAACGATTAGTTGCATAATTTACATCAAAATAAAACGGGGGTGTTTCAAACGTTCCAAAATATTCTTGGATATAAATATTTAATTCATTTTCATCGTACAGACCGTTCGGTAATTTTAATATTTTCCACTCCGATTCATTTCTATCGTCTTCTTTCTTGATTTCGTTATTTTTGAGATCGGCCTGCGGAGCCTTTTTACCAGACTTGTATTTTATTTCGTTATTTTTATACTCTTCGGTAATGTTATCCCAACTATACCAGAGACTTGCTGTTTTTAAAGCAATTTCACCTTTTAATCCAGATAAATTAATAGGATTTTCAGAATAACTTATTTCAAAATCATTTTTTTTTTAGATCTAATGTGCATTAGGCTCATTTATTCTGTTTAAAAAAGGTTCACGAGGCAAAGGCGAGTTGGGTAGAGAATATCCTTTTGTGATCTGACTTTTTTATGAGTTTCAGGTTTAACAATTTATCAAGTATTTCTACGCATTCATTGTATACATCGGTTGAATCATTTCCAGCATTTTTTTGACGCAATTAATAGATTAAGACGTTCTACCATTTCATTCGGATCTGAAAAAATACTACTTCCTTTTTCATAGAAAGGAATTTTTCGAATATCTTCTAAAACACTTTTATATTTTTTCAACTGTGAATACACATATTGTAAATTATCAATTTTTTTTCGTTCTTGTGATTTCTTTGCGTTTGTAATGTGCGCATTTAATGATTTTAATTTAGTTGATATTTCAGGCATCGTTGTATCAATTTTTGCGTTTCGATTACTAATGTCTAACGATAATAAATATGAAGGTTTTTCAAATTTAAATTGTTTTTCAATAATATCAAAATTTAAATCTTTATTTGGATCTAAACTTATTCAGGCAGACGATTTTGGAAAAGGTAATAAATTATTTGATTCGCTTACATCATCGCCTGGTACATGTTTCGGCAGAACACTTCTGCCATCATCATTAGTAATTTTACAGTTATTAAAGTTTGTGGAGTTCGACTTAGATATATTTAAATTTTAATTTTAGTTCTTTAAATTGTTTTAAATGGATCCTATTTTTTATTACTTCACGATTTTTCAGAATAGCGTCAATTATTTCAGTTTTACTATCAGTGTTAGTCATTTATATACTATGAAACACCGAAGTCTGATCCAGCTGCCATCTAGGATCATTTGGATCCTCCGAAGGTTTGCGACTAAACGTAAGCCCCTTCAAAATTCGCTTCGCTTCATTAGCGGACTCCGTCCTCAAATTTTTTTGAATTTTTGCATTCGTTTTGAATATTCCTAATTGTGTTTTCACCAATTTTATTCTGTTTAGCAAACTCTTTTAAGGTAATATTTTTAGAAGTAGGATCTCCTTTTTGTGCTAAAAAATTTAATGCTAATTGTCTTGATCGCATATTATTTAAATTCTTAACAGATGGAATACTGGACTCTGTTAACGTATAATCTTTTTTAATTATTATATTTATCTTTTGTTTAGCTGACTGTTCCCTTTTGGTATTATGAGCCATTTATTATGAAATAATATCTTTCTAATAAATGGGGGATAAAGATTGTCAGATTGGTCATGAACAAACATCTCCGAATAATGAGTCGTTATTAAGAAAATGTTCCATTTGTCAAACCATAAAATCTCATTCAAATTTTGTTAAAAGTAAAAATCAGAAATATGGAATCGGATATGTGTGTTATGATTGTAAAAAAAGACGAAATGATAAATTTACTTGTAATATATGTTTTATGGATGTTCCGATACGATATAAAAAGACATTTCAAAAAAATATGGCATGAAAAATTAGACAAATATATTAACGACTTAAAAGGATAATCTCATTCATAAATTTTTTTGAATATTTTTTTCCCTAATAAATGGGGCTCTCGAAAGATGAGGTTCTTAAAATGACCCTTGAGGAACTTATAAAACTTACTAAAGGTGATTTAAAAAAAGCGGGTGACATAATTGAACAAATTATTATTAATCTTTGACACATGAGTCGTCCTCGATGGATAAATATTTTTTAACACCACAATCAAATAATGAGATTGTCCTAAATAAACTAAAATTTAAAAAATTAAAAAGCATTGCAAAAAGACTGGGCTTAAGAAACTATTCACAATATAACTCAAAGACTAAATCAGACCTCATAAAATTAATTCTAAAAGAGGCGGTTGTATATTATGATACTGATAGCGTTGTATATATAGACGATGGTAAAAATACTATCAAAACCGGTTGTTTATTGGGAGAGTGGACCGATGAATTAGGTAAGGATGTATGGATTGTTGACTGGTTATCAACAGGTCCAAAAAGTTATTGTTATAAGACTAATACGGAGTTGTTTGTAAAATAAAAGGATCTACGTTAAATTATGAGACAACCAAAAAGATCGATTCCAATAGTATAAATAATATTTTAGAAAAGAAAGGCAGTAAAATTAGTATACAATATCATCGAATTACCAGAGATACTAAAACTAAAGAACTTTTAAATAAAATAGAAACAAAAGAATTTGGTTTTGTTTATGATAAGAGGGTTATTTTAGAAAACTTTGATACAATACCATTTGGATATTAAAGCTGTGTCCCAAACTGTCTTGAAAAACAGGCTATTTTGTTTAAAATTTTATCACTTCTGTTTACCCTTGAAAATCGGGGGTGTTTTCTATTTATCCTTAAAAATTGGGGTGTTTTTGTGCTTTTTTAGATTACCTTGAAAACCGGGCTACTCTGCTTAATATTTTTACTTTTTTTTAGATTACCTTCAAAATCGGGTTATTTTGCTTGATATTTTTTACTGTTTTTAGATTACCTTGAAAATCGGGTTATTTTACCTTAAAAATGTTATTTTTAAAATATGCCTTTAAAATGGGAAGTGATTTCACGATTTTTTCTGCTTTTCTGTTTACCACTGAAAATCGGGGTGTTTTACCTTAAAAAGTGCTGTGTGCTGAAGGAGCCCACTGCTTTTCAGTTTACCCTTGAAAATCAGGGTGTTTTACCTTAAAAAGTGTTGTGTGCTGAAGGGGCCTTTATACTACTGAAGTAAAATAAGAAATCAACACGAATGGCAAAGAAATTTAGTAACAAAGGACGAGACTGATTACGAGACATTTAAGGACGGAAGTTTACAAAAGGAAGTGAAGAAAATTCAAAAAATCTGTATAGGATCCTTAAAAGTTTAAGACAAGAAAAAACACAAGAAGTAGCATGAGTAAAAGATAAAAGTGTAAAATTGTTAAAAAATAAAAATGAAATTAAACAGCGATGGAATGAATATTTTTGTAAAATCCTAGAGGGCAGAAAGATAACTAGAAATGCACACAAGTAATCGTGGAAGATGAAGTAGAAATAAAAGCTGAAAACGAAGACGAAGGAAGCGGAGAAGTTGACGGGATAAAACCAGTAATGTTAAAGTACATGAGAGAAGAGGGCGAAGAAGTTTTCAAGGATATTTTGAAAAAAATATGGAGCACGAAAGGCGATAAGATGACTTATCAAATTACTAAGTGTTAAAGTAAAGTAAAGTATACCAATAGGGGTTGGAGAAAAGACTCAGGTGACTTATCCAGAGGCCTCTTGAAGCTTCGCAGGAAGTTATAGAAGAAGTAAAAAAAAAAAATACAGCTTTATTCACTCTTTTGAGGTCGAATATAATAGTTGATACATAGATATAAAAATAAAAATAAAGCTATTCCATGGTTAATTAAATCAACCTTTTTTCCCATTTTCTCTACACTTGTCCTCTTCCCATTTCTCTACTGCTGCTCTTTTCTCTTCCTTCTTCACATCACGCTCTTCATCCATTCTCTACATCGTCCATCCTCATTCAACAACTCTCGTGCTTGTTCCATTGTTTCCCTTTCCTCCCAACACATTCTGCATAACCTTTTCTCCTCTTTCATCCAATATTCATTCTCTTTTGTTTCGTTTCCACACCTAAATCTTGCTCATACATCTATACTCCGTCTCTGGTGTTTCGCTTCTCTTATTTTTTCTCTTCTTGCATATTATGTCCTTCCCTTTCTCTTGTCTTTGCCCATATACTTTCTCCTCTGTATCTTTTATTTTCCACTTCCTTCCTTCCCAGCCCATTCCTCTCGTGATACTTTCGTCTTTCTTCCTTCTCTCCCGCCATTCTTGCAATAGTTTTTTTTCCTTTTTTTCCCACTGCTTTTCTTCTAATTTCTAACTTATTTCCTTTCTTGCTCAACTCTTTATTGTGTGTGGATTCGTCGTTTCTCTGGTTAAATTAGTATCCCAGGTACTTGAACTCACTCACTTCCTCTATTTCTCTGTTTCTCCATTTCCACTCCATTTTCTTCGCTCTTCGGTCTGCTTTCTTGAATATTATCATTTTGGTCTTTTCTACGTTCACCTATAAATTCTTTTTCTTCATGTACTTTTCGAGACATCTATCATCCCTCTCATTTCCTCCTCTTCCTTCGCTATCACCGCCATGTCATCCGCGAAAACTAGCCTTTTCTTTTCTATTACTATCCCTTCCGCTTGCACTTTCCGTAGTGCTTCTAAGTCACTTATAAATATATATGTATATGGCGAATAGGGACGGGCTGAGAGGGCATGCTTGTCTTAATCCCTTGTTCGTGTAGAAGCATTCTCTCACTTCCTCTCCCACTTTCACCCTGTTTCTTGTTTCCTCATATATTTCTTCGTACTAATCTCTCGTCCCCTCGTTTCTCTCTCATACTCTTCCATAATTTCTCCCTTTCCACACTATCAAACGCTGATTTCAAATCCAGGAATTTTCTTCAGTTGTTTTTCTGCCAAGTGGTTCAGAACGTATACGTTGTCCATTCTGCCTGTGCTTCCGGTAGTATCTTTCTCTCTTCACATTCTCTCGTTAGTCCCTCCTGCAACGTCATACTGTAGATCTGATAGTAGTATCTCTAGTAGTGTAATCCCTCTGGAGTTCTCTAGTTTTGCTTTTTCGCCTTTTTTGTAAATGGGGCATATAAGCTCCTCCCTCAGTTCACTCTGGAAACCCTTTCTCCTCCATATCTCATTCAGTATCTCTTTCAGTCTCTCTCATACTTCTTCTGTGCCATAAATCCATGCCTCGTTCATTATCCCGTCTTCCCCTGCCGCTTTTCCTTTCTTTAGATTCACTATTTGTCTCTTGACTTCTTCGATTTGTTATTTTCTCTCCTTCTTGTATTGTCGTAATTTCTAACTTCTTTTTTATTAGTGGTTTTTTCTATGAAATGTTTCTTCCATGTGTGTATTTCTATACCTTTGTCCACTACCTCCTTTTCTTTTCTTGCCTGGTTTATATATCTCCATCTTTCTTTCTGGCAGGTTAGTGCTTCAGTTTTTTTCCCCTTTCTTTCTCACTCCATATGTTCTTTTTTCTCTATACATTTTTGCTTGTATTCTTCTCTTTCGATTTTGTTTTCTTCTTCACTTCTTTCCTCAAAGCGCGGCATTCCTTATCCCCCCAGTCGTTTCTATCACTATAGTTTCGTCGTGTTGTTATTTTGTCTTTTCTTATTACTGCGGCTTTTTTCCTTCTTTTTAACTGTTCCAATTTTTTTCCTGGCCTCTGTTTCCTGTAGCTGTTTCCTTCTTAAGTTCTCTCTATATTCTTCAAAGCTTTCTTCTGTCCAGCTCTCCCGTACTGTCTTTACCCTGCCCTTTTTCTCTTCCCACTTTTCTCTTCCTTGAAATCTTATGTCTATTGGCATGTGATCTGTTCAGTGCTGTACTGTCATGTGCTCATTGGTTATCACATAATCGATTAATTACTGTTGCTCCCTATATCCCACGTATGTATGATTTCCTTCCTCATCCCCTTCTTTATTTCCATTTGCGATGCTCCAGCCGTTTTTCTCTATCATTTTTAGCAAATTCTTTCCCTTTTTTGTTGATCTTGTTGTCCTCTTCTTATTCTTTCTGCCACGTTTCCCTGGTCCCCCTTCTCCCACTCTTGCGTTGAAGTCACCTCCCATTATCACATATTCATTTTCTTTACTTTCTACCTTCTTCCCTATATTTTCCCTGGTAGTTTGCATCTTTGTGCTGTATATCGTTAGTACTCTGTATTTTTCTTTGTCTATCCCTATCTTTCTTTCTATCAAACTTTCCTCTTCTATCCCTCGTTTATCCGGCTGGTTCTCTCTTTGATCTTCTTCGTCTTCTAACCCCGTTCTAACTCCTGGTCTTCCTTTCTTCCTTCTTCCTTTTTTGCGAAACTGTTCTTTCAGACGTTTTTTTCTGTTTAACTTATTTTCCCATTTTGCCCAATCTTTTTCTTGCAGCCATATTTTAAAAGAAGTAGAGGCACAAGCAAATGGAAATTTACAATGAGGCAGGTGTGTCAAAAAATTATTGAGGGTAGCTGGACATGTTAGTTGAGCACCGTAAATATGAATAGTGATGAAATATGGGCCACCTTAAGAAAAAGAAAAATTCTTCCAGAATTGATAAACTTAATGGGAACTATCTACCACACCACTAGAAATGTCATAAGAACAAACAATGGGGACAGAAGGATTTCAGACAAGAAAGGGAGTTAGGCTAGGCAGTACCTATACTGAGTCCACTTTTCTTTACAGTTGTGATGGATGAAATATCAAAATCTGTGAAACTGAAAAACGGTGTCAAAGGAGTGTTTGGGGGGATAGAAGACTAAAGCCGGTAATAATAAATAGATTATAATATACATGCTGATGATAAATTGAAATAAATGTAAAAAATTTAACTCGTGCATCATAAGGTCCAATACAACATAACTGTGAAAATTTGAGTCAAAGGACATAAACTTTTTAAACCATCCTTGTTCCAGCGTTCATAGAGTGGACATGACAAAAAAAGGCATACGGTCGAGTCCGAGCGATAACGTTTAACTTGGCACTTGACATTGCAGTTGATTTGATTTACCTGCCTTAATAACATTATCCCAAAATTACGTCCCTTATTTTGTTGATACGAAACTGTTGTTTTGCACACGTAAAACACGCTGCGCCCGCCAACAACACAATGTTTAACAAGTTTTGCGTTTTTGTCTATTATTTATGAAGTAAAGATATGTCACAAAAAAATCCTTGTTTACATTGCACTGGGCGCAGTGGTGTGCTCCGATTTTATACCCAAACTTTAAAGAATTTGATCTCGATACAGGGGGGGTGTAGAACACTCAACCCATACAAGATGTTTTTCACATACATTTTGATTTCACCCTGTATGGGCTTCTGAGAACGAATTGACATCCAATATATTATTATGGAAAGAAGAAATATAAGTAGCAGAGGGAGAAATAAAAATTGGAGACCATCTAATCCAACAAGTCGAAAAGGTGAAACATTTAGGCTTTTTCATAGAAAGTAATTTAAAACTGGACAGTGACAGAAGCCACAGAATTGTGCAACAAGTGGAGCAAAAGGCTAAAGTATAAAGAAGAACACAAACTCAACTCTAAACCCTGTACACTGAAAAAAAAAGTTCACACCTGTATAGGGAATTGCTTAATTACACAACGGAACCGTTAAAACAAATTTGCATATCACTAAGGTCATCGTTGAGGAAACATTTCGATGTCGGAAGTAATTTTTTCGAGTAAAAGCTTGGAATTTATTTTATGGCTGGAATACATGAAATGTTTCTAAAGTTTGTAGGTTGGCGCAAAGCATAATAATTAATGCTTCACTGCACTAAATTATAGATAATGACTCTGACTTAATTTAAAAAATTCTTTCTCGACAAAAACTACGAATAAAAAAGTGAATTATTTCCAAAAACGCATTATGTGTGCCTCTTCAAAGTAATTACTTATATTCTTCACATACCAGTGCGAAGCAAACGTAAAATGAAATGAAAAATCTGGTCGCAAACTCGGGAAGGAATTTTTACATACATATTTAGTGTGCAATTAGAATTTTACAATAAAACGGTCGCTCGGGCGGAATTCAGGAGGTGAAATTGAACTACAGATTTAAATTATAATACTTCAACGTGTTCTGCGTTTGAGGAAATCAGTAGTTGGTTAAGAATTCCACCAAACCGTCCTGGAGTTTAAATTAGGATTTTCACCGACTTTGACCAGCTTGTGAAGCAATAAACCTTGTGGTATCTTGTGCTTGAATTATTTAAATTGCCCTTATTTACAGTTTTCACAAATTTAATTATATAGTCTCATTTACAACAGGTTATTATTATAACCAAGTTGTGTTATGTTATCGTACAAGCTTTGATGTTCACAAGCACATAACTTGAAATTCCAATTAATTTTATTCAACAACAGAGAAGAAATAAACAAAACAGAATTACGGTGGCGACGAAAATGAGGTAATATTTCTCTGCGTATTTAAGCATTCATATTTCACAGAATAATTTTTGCCTTCAAATCTCATTTTTTAAAGTAAATTCCACGCGCGAAAGGTGAAATAAATTCATTCAGTGTTAATCTTGGAGAGCTGCAGAATGAAGTTTTTCTGTGAGACGGAACTTCAAAAGTTTTGCCAGACCTTAGTATAATATAAATATTCATACATCGTTCAGAAATGATAAAACAAAAATCACCCTTACATCTTGTCAACGCTATCACATAAATGTGTCTTTATGACATCTGAAAATAAATGTGGGCTGAAACTTTAGCAATTTAGAAGAAGTCATAAAACACACCAATCGTTTAACATATAGACGGCGACGTCTTCGTAAAAATTGAATGAAGATATATTGACTCGATTTCTTCAAAAAGGGTGGTTTAAAATTCCTATTTAATTATGCAATGGTCGTTTTATGATGTCTACAATCAGTACAGTTTTAATTAAATTAAAAATATTAGAGAGATTAGTCAATCTGCGAACACGAGCTAATATTCTTGCAAATTCGCCACGGTCCTTATTGCCTTAATCCTAATAGCTAGTGTCAACTCCAGATACTATTAATTTGCATTGCTAAGAACCAGAGCCGAGAACTTTTGCTTTTCAATTTTCAACGCCCAAAATCTCTAAATGAAGGTAATTGCGTCCCCAGTTACAAGAATGCTGCTTTTCGGACAAAGAACACAAAACAGAAACAGTCTAGACATCACAATAATGATAACAGGAGGGTGGCGTGCGCTACTTCCCTTCGTCGAGGGGAGTGTAGCTTGGGTCACGCTAAAGTCACGTCATGGACATGGTATTGACCCACCCTCCAGTTCTCATTGTTCGAAAGTGCCCTCTCTATTAATTATTAAGTCTAACGACTTTACCGAAATAGTGACCAGGAATGTGAGATAAGGGACTTTGGAAAGAAACTTCATAAAAATTGCGATGAATGGTTTATGAAAAATCGATGGAAAGCTCATGGGAAATGCGAGAAGTTGGGTACGGGCGATAAAACGCGAAAGTAACCACAATAAAAAGCTTTATTATTTCCAAACGCAAATCAGACTGTAAACTTGGACTCGCCTAAATATTTTCTTCTATTCGGTCGGTAATAAATTTGGTGGTCAAACTTAGAACTTGCGGTGCCGAAGCACTTCTTTGTTGCCGTGACTGCCTGCTGAAATTGCATCAAGTTCCAACTACCTTTTGTAGTTTACTTTATTTCAGAGATTTATAGGATTTCTATAAATATTTATTCGGTTATTTCTTTCAGATTAGGGTCAATTGCTTCCATAAAGCGATCGTCGTCGTCTTTTAGTACTCGTAAACTTGTCAGTGCCTAATCAATTTCTGCATGAGGTCGGTGATGACTAAATATATCCTTACGACATGAAAAATTGATCTGTGTCTGTCGAGGTCCTCGTCGGATACCCACATCAGTGTCAAATGGTGGATGCGCCGAGGAACCTCATTAATGTTTAAAGCAGATATAGGGATTTTTCACAAAGGTTACGGGTGAAATTTATTTGTCAATGTTGAGGCAAGATCATATTGCTGTACTATATAGGTACCGCTTGGCTAAAAAGTATTAATGCAGCTAAATATTTTTAGAACGGTTTAGCAGAGCGCGTTGAAATTTGCGAAACAGTTGGAACTTGTTTTTTTTTTTTAAATGGCACAAAGGGTCAAATTTAATAATTTTTAAAAAAGCATTTTTTCTGAATTCAGTGAGGTAACATGTGCCCACCTTAATTTTTATTAAAATGTATTTTTTTTTATTTAATTCTGGAAAAGTATAAGTTAGCTTTCAAAATGTTGTTATTAGCAATCTGTCACTTGCATATTAGCAAAATATTATTAGTTTAGTTTAACAATGTTACATTTAAGTGAAACTGAGCGTATAGAAATTCTCAAAAACCTGACAAACATTTCAAGAAACTAGTAGCGATAAAAACCGTGCAAGACCTGGGCGACCGCGAACTATCACCAACGAAGAAAATTCTTTGAATGTTTTGTTGGATGTGGTAGAAAATCTAAAAAGTTCAGTACAACAATTGGCTCTGAACCACAACGTGATTAGAGGATCCATACAAAAAATAATGAATCGCGAAAAATATCATCTTTATAAAATGCACTTGCCTACAAGAATTAAGTGAAGACGATTTTGACCGCACAATCGAATCTTGCAAAACTATGGTGCACAGAATACATCAGGATTGTAACTTATTAATAATTGCGTCCTCTTCTCTGATGAGTCAACTTTTTGACTAAGTGGACATGTCGTTAACCGCCATAACTGTCGATATTGGTCTGACCGAAATCCGCATTGGATGGAGCAGGTTCATACGCAGCGTTCACAGAAAATTAATGTTTGGGGTGGCATCATTGGTCGGAGTTTAACGTCTGAAAGATATTTGCAACTTTTACGAGAACATATCTCACGGCACTCAAAATATACCAGCAGAAACCATATGGTTTCAACAAGACGGAGCACCGCCACATTTTGGTCGTCAAGTCCGAGAACCTATATATCGTCCCGAACCTAAAGCAATAGGTTCCGAAGGTCTTAGGCATTACATGGAGATGGTATATGGCGCCCATTTCGTCCCATATGTGTTCTACTGGACTGAGATCCGGACTCAGAGCTGGTCGGTCCAATTTTTTAATTGGACCTCATTAAGATATGCAGAAAAAATTACGTCTTCGTAGAACAGTCAATTCGCTAATATTGATAGTCCTTAACCAACGCAGGTAATTCCGTGTTGAGAAATATTTGCAGCGGCCGTCGCGTCTGCCAGTTTGGGAAAAACCACAAAGGGTCGTAAAACCGTTTACCTGACTGGCACCGATCACGATCGCAACTCAGTCGAAAACAAACTCGCATTCATTCTATTCAAACAAAAATTCAATCTAAAACCAAGACTCGGTTATTCAAATTAAGTAGAAACCACCGGGAGAAGAAACGTTTAAGAACTATCTGCAATTATTCTAAATATACAAGTGCATAAGTTCGCGAGTGTTTCAATCGAAATCAAAACATGGTCCTTCGAGCAACATACAAATTTTAAAACCAAATCGACCAGAGCTTCAAACCTCTCTAAATCAGAATCACCCACCAATTCAAACTTACATTCCAAATGTCCACTGCCGTTAATGTGCGATTTCGCAGCGCAGTTAAGGCAACAATCATCTCTTCTACATCCAGATCCTCCTCTCCTTGTTAAAGGACCTCTCTCAAGAATTCTTGGACAGTAGAAAGACTCACATTAAATCTTCTGGTAATCAAAAGTTGCCCATTACCGATTTCTAGAGTTAAGAGAATTTATAAACAGTGTGTTTACGAGCAGCGCGTATATGGGCGGAACTAACAAAAAATGTAAAGACAGCAGATAAAAAGCATTTTTATAAAATCGCAAAAAGAGCAAGATAAAGAGCATTTCTATCGCGCACAAATGCAGATAATGCACATAGAAGCTAAAGGCCAGGAGAAGCAGCAGAAAAATCGAGGAGACAGAATTCATAATATATATTTTTTAAATGTTGATGATCCATATTTTATGCTCGCCAGTGTATATTCCCGCGTATGTATTTAATTTAACAGCTGACATACCTAACCTCAAAGTTTGATGTTAATTCGTATGTTTTTTCATTTTGCGTGAACGAATACACAAATTGTTGTTCGATATTCGTGCGGTGTCACTGTTCGGGGGCTTGGGCTCATTTGCAACACTCGGTCTACGGCCTCGTGCTTCGAAAATTCGCCCTCGCCCCTGAAAAGTATCTTGATAACGCACTTGTATCGAAACTTACAGATATTAGGATTTTCTTAAATATTCCTAACAATGCACGAATAACGAAAAAAAGATCGAAGCGATTTAAACCATATTTTGTGTTCTACCTTAATTTTTAAATTTTCGGTTACTTTTAAAATATATGTTATCACGATATATCATGTTTCGGATTTTAAGAATAATAAAAAATGAAAATAAGGTTTTTATGTGTTACATCACAGAACTCAGAAAAGAATGTCCTTCTTAAAAATATTTAGTTTAACCCTTCATGCCTTTTAATAACAAAACAACTTAGCTTTGGATCCCCAGAGCAAATGGAGATAGAAATTTGATAAACATCTGAGACGATGGAATTTAATAGTGTATTACACAACGAAAGAGCATATTATGTACAAGTAGAGTATCAATTACATACGAGCGACAAAGGAGCGAATAATGTAAATACACGCGTACGTAATGTCTTTACCACTTGAGTAATGTACTATACCTTTTCTACGAGCATACATTATTGTTTTTAACCCCATCATATTGCCTTTAAAAAAAACTACTTCAAACAGTTCAGTAGGTAGCCCATGTAATAATACATTTCATGTACTCAGTTATTTCTTGCCTTTTTAAATTATTTTTTCCTTTTTAACTATTTTTTTTTTCACAACTTTAAGGGAAGACCTAGTAAGGCCGCTTCTCGAATGAGGGAAGGACGGAAATTAAAAATTTGAGTATTTCCCTTCATGGGACCCAGATCTTGGCTTGGTGACAATGGGACCACCTCACCCATTTTTTCAAAATTGGTCCACAATTGACGAAGAAGTCAGTGAACATACATAAAATGAAGGAACATTTTGAGGATTTCCCTCGATTTCGATGGGATCCCCTGATCAGATCTTGACTTGGTGACAATGAATCTGGAAGTATACCCTTTCAAAAAAAAAACAAATAAGAATTTTCCGAATACAACCAAATCGAGAACATTCTCCTTTTTTGAAGTCGGCTAAAAAGATCTTAATTTTTGATTTGCAATATTGAGGTTATGTTTTACTATTAAAACACTTCACAGCATAGAATACATGGCCCAAAGAGACGAAGGTAATAATAATACGTAGCAGGTCTTAATCTATATTTTATTACACAAATTATTAATTTTAAATTTTAAGAAAACACATTATTTTTCAGGATAGTAATTATATTAATCGTGACATTTTTACATTTTTTTAATATTAATGGTCTGGATGAAGCATTATATGATAGAATAGTTATAGATGTTGTTCGTTCGCTACCGACAAAGATCGCCATCCTAATGGCGCTTAACACTCCGTTTGTCACGTTGGATCTGAGAGATCCACTTCGCGTTTTTTTCGTGATTTCTCGGTTGTTTGTAACCGAATGTGGCCGTCATTTCGTTTAGCTTCCTATCTCGAGTAGTGCTAACTTTTAGTAAAAAAATTTTTTTTTGGTTTGATAAATTTTGTTTTTTTGCTTAAATTGGCGGCTACGGGCACCGCAGCGAGTCCGGGATGGCGGTATCCGGAGCGCGCTCTTTTACTGGTCAACATCATGCAAGAACCATCCCGGTACAACATCAGGAAGCATTTACTGGTTTGCTGCAAAGAGTGAGGTCGCGACAAGAGGCGGTGGCTAGGGATGGTCGTAGCGGCTCCGAAATAATTTCATTCGCAGCGCTCTAGTTTTCTGATTACCGGGGTGAAAGAATTATTCCGCAATATTTTTTTCGCGACGTTCACGGTTGGAATTAGGGTGTAGGGTGCGCGACCATGGTCAAACAGTGAAGCGACCGGCCGTGACGGAATCTCGAAAATTCACTAACTTCGTTACAACTTAGACAATGGAGAAGGTGCTTTAGACGTAAATTGCTTCGCTTCATATCTGGTTTCCTTGACACAGAAATAAGCGATGAGGACAAAAACAAGACAAAATATTTTACAGTGACGGTTGCTGTGTCCAAAATAGCAACAAAGTGTTGTCCAATGCCCTCCTTAATTATTCCATTTCAAGAAATACTACTATACTGCAGAAATATTTGGTGGAGGGAGGCCAATATAGCTTGTAGAAGAAAGATATGCATGCACCTTCGTGTTCTTCCAGAATGGTTATGGGTGGCACTTTCAATTGGGTCCACCGGCCAGGTTAACATTTTTCTTTTTTTAGAAATGCCATTATGTTCAATGCCGCATGGGGTTGCGCGTTGAACTGTTGGAATGTGTTTTTTTAATTCAACAAACTTATTCATTCTTCCACATAGTATTGTCTTTCAATTCCTTGGACTCATATCACCCATCCAATGCGCTCCAACCGAAAGTGTAGCATTTTGCTAAGTAGCTATTTGAGATCTGTTTACCGAACCAGTCATAAAATATGTAACGGAATATTATAACAGACAAAAACCTTTCCATTCCCATTTTCACAAAACTACTTATATTCCTCCTACCTTAAATAATTTTAAAGTATATTTAAGCATCCAGCCACCTTGGGGGCTACATTAATTTTAACCAGTAGTAGAACTCATGTGTCAACGATTTTTCTTAATAAAATTTTGCCCTAAACCCCGTAGTTATCGAGTTAAAATCAGTGGAAGTTTTGAAGTTATTTTCGGTACACGCCATTGAACCCCTGAGCGGTGATAACGACACATGACAAAAAACTTCGAAAAACACTCGAATGAATTTAAACCGCTCGGCATAATAAACAAAAAATCTGAAAACTGATCTACTAAACGTGTTTACTTCAACATCCAAGGCTATTGAAAATTGTGGGGCCTAATAAATAACATGCGGATTTTCGTCTGCCCCTACGTATTATTTAAGTTGAAAATACCTTCTCCGATGATTATGTATTATTAAATCCTCCGGCTGTCAAAAGTAGACTTTATAGGGATTTATTTGTTGTTCGCAAATTCAACTTGAATTGTAATAGATATTCCTGCATCCTTAAATAGGTAGCCTTTGGGCATAGCAGACCCTATTAACGCATCCTAAAACTACTCTTTTCCCACTTAGCGCGATTATCGGTTGAAATCTCCCAAGCCTAGGAGCGCTTTATCCCTTCGAAAGCTGCCCAAATCAGTCTTAATTAGCAATAAAACTGTTTGTCTGGAAGTAGGCGCGAATCCACTTCCGTTCCATTGTAATGTTATGGTATTGTGTGTTTATCACACAAATGCCGAGACGTGATGTGTAGGCTTTGGCCATAACGTTCCAGCATTAATCTTTATTTGGTCAAGGGGTTATGTGTTGTTTAGGCACAATAGAATGCAGCTTTCATCGAAAATAACAGTTCTGTAACGGCACCATTACCTAACGACTGGAAAATCCTTGCGTGCGTATTTTTCAACTGACAATTTAACAATGTTTCAATGACGCTATGAGTAAGAATAGAGTAGGTACCACAACATGTATTTCGAGTAGAGCGAGCTGAAGAGAACTAATAAAATCCGAAACAATTCTAGTTAGTATATTTGTACGTACATTTCAACATTTCGTTCTAATATTTTATTGCCAATACTTTTTACCAATTTGCAACAGCAAAGAATCGATAGCCCCACCCCATTTTTCTTCAGTCAAGCAAAGTTTAAGAATCAAATTAACTTATTTTCACTTTAATGAGGTACTTCGCTACAGTTTCCTATTACAGCGATTGTAATACGTTCTGATGGATTTTGTGAATTGTTTGAGCGCGAGATATCCGATTCGAGGTATTGATATTCCGAAGAAATTAAACTTTCGAAACTTTACTTAATTTGAAAGATCTGTAATTCTGTAACTAGCACATTCATCATCGAACAATTTTTAATTAAAGGAGCTGGTACGGATTTAACGATTGGCATATAACAAAGAAATCCGATCAAAGAGTGTTGGGTTACTTTGCAAGTTAGTGTCTTTGACATCTCCAAACTTCTAAGATTCACACAATATGACGCGACGAGAAAAACAACAAGATTCTCCAAAACACTAAAACCTCTTCGCCACAACCTCCTCTGGGTATTTAAACTGTTGCGTTCGCTGCAAGTTAGCGCCAAGTTTATTAAATGTCTTCGAGGTGTAATTATTTTGTTATTAGCAAATAACGCGGTTTTGTTGTGAACTTTTCTCATCAGCCGCCACGGGCCTGAAATTGTATTCCCAACGCCGCCACAAATTTTTGTTGTTCGCATAAATCACACTTGCAATATTTAATGGAACTAAACGAACGAATCTGCAATGCAAAACAGGCCATAAATATCTAATTGGACTATTTTTACTGGCCCATTTCAACACACACGCCAATAAAAATCCTGACTTGGAACAATGTTTAATTAAGGCTTTTTTGTTGCCGCACCTGAAAAAATAAAACAGGAGTGGAGGGCTTAAGTGTCCGCTGAAGAGTAAATTGCCGACCAAAAGACGTGCGAATCACGTATTCGTATTAAATGCAAAACTAGAACAAGAAGATTGAATACATTAAATAAAGGTCTTATGTCTGCCTCCTCTTTTCAATGAAGCGGCGGAGGCTGCGGGCACCGCAGCGAGTCCGAGATGGCGCTATCCGGAGCGCGATCTTTTACTGGTCAACATCATGCAAGAACCATCCCGGTACGACACCAGGAAGCATTAATTCTCGACAGGTTACTGGTTCGCTGCAAAAGACGTGGTCCGACGTGACAAGAGGCGGTGGCTGATCCGGGATACCTCGAAAATTCAGTAACTTCGTTACAACTGAGAAAAGGGAGAGGGTGCTTTAGACGTAAATTGCTTCGCTTCATGTCTGATATTCTTGACACAGAAATAAGCGATGAAGACAAAAACAAGACAAAATATTTTACAGTGACGGTTGCTGTAGCAAGAATGTGTTGTCCAATACCCTCCTTAATTATTCCATCTCAAGAAATATTACTATACTGCAGAAATGGAGGGAAGCCAATATAGAGCGTGTAGAAAAAAAATATGCATGCACCTTCATGTTCTTCCAGAATGGTTATGCACTTTCGATTGGGTTCACCGGCCAGGTTAACATGTTTTGTTGGAAATGTCATTATGTTCAATGCCGTATGGGATTGCGCATTGTACTATTGGAATGTGTTTTTTTTTAATTTGACTCATAACACCCATCCAATGCGCTCCAACCCAACGTGTAGCATTTTGCTAAGTAGCTATTTGAGATCTGTTTTCCTAACCAGTCATAAAATATGTGACGGAATATTACAACGGACAAAAACTTTTCCATTTCCATTTTCTGAATACTAGTAATTTTTTAGTTATATTCTTCGTACCTTAAATAATATAATTTTAAAGTAGATTTAAGCATCTTTTGTTCCAGCCACCTTGGGGGCTTTAAAATCTGGACTTATTTTTGTGAAACTTAAAAGTTTATTTAATCTGCCGAAATTCTTGTTGAGTAAGTACTTCAATTATTAAATAACCTTAAGAGAATTCCGCTTCCAGATAAGAGCTAATTTAATTGAAGCGTTTTTGTGACGCTAAAGCTCTTGAAGGAATTGGGATGTATTAACGAAAGCATCGATCAAGTACTGGACCCTAGATTCCAATTTAAAATATTGCCTGAGCAATAAAAATTCACTTCAATTATAATGCTGAAATTTGAATGCATAAAAAGCGTATGCTCTTCTATTACCAGTTTAATTTAAATTTTACGTGGTATTAAATGTAATTAAATGAATATGTGAAAAGCTTTGTGCACCACTGTCAAGGCAACAAATATTTGTGAATATCAAAATAAAAATAGGGCTTTGGTAGGTTAATTAGATAACGGTAATGGCGATATTTTCCTCTAATTAAATTTCGCCTTAAGTAAGATTTCACTTCGGCCCACATTTCAGAATAACCGAACAGAAATACAAATAATATTTCAATTCTGAGAGAAAAACAGTTTAATTAAATTCTCTAGTCAAAGAATGCGAAATTTATCGACGAAATACTTTGATACAACTCCACCAAGTTTGAGCTCTTATTGCCATGGTTCAATGTAAACATTTGGGGGTTTTAAAAGTGACTCGGAATACTATCGACGTCGTCAAATCAGTCATAAATATTAAATAATGTTACCACTTAAATGAGCGCTGGAGGTCGAAGTTCTTTTCACATTTTGAAATCTCATTGATTATTGACTTTTCTCTGCAAAAACTTTATCGTGTTAAACCAAATGAGATTAATTTTCTTGTCAACAATGCCATAGTTGCCGCAGTGAAGAAGCAAACGCAATTACCCTGCGCTAAAAGCTTTAAAAATTATTATAGGTCTTTGTTCGCCTCGAATAGAACTGTAAAATAGGAAGAAAAAGTAGATGAGACAACTGCTCATTAACGGCATGTTTTAACTATTCCAAACTAATTTCAAAATATTCACGGTCACACACCAATATATTTGTGCTATGTGCAAGCCTCACCGAATTAGTTTTAGCCACAACAATCTGACCATATTTATTCGCACTCCCTGCAATGCTCCGAGTAATTAAGCACAAAGTTTTGGCCAAGGCCTAGCGTAGGGGGGTTTGAAGATTTACACAACAGGGTCCGTCCAACACAAGAATTAATTTATTTAATGTTAGTTTTTTACATAATCTCTCGAGGATTTTGTATGCAATTGCACACAAAAAGCTCAAAAATTCAATTACTCGAAAAATGTTATTGCATTCGACAGATAACATTGCAAATCAAAGCTTTAACATGGCTATGTATATTACAGATCATTCGCTCAAAATACACCAAAACCGCAAACATCCACATTTGAATTAATATTAGTTTTAGAAGTGGGGGAAATTTAATTGAACGGTTGGGAAATACGTATTAAGTCACTGAATGATTTAAAGTATACAGGATGCCCATTTTATCTGTTCACGCCTGAAGATTCAGAAGTAGGCAACATATTAAACATTTCATCAAAAACTATGTTTTTTTACATCTCATATTTTATTAAAAGATTGCTTTGAATTGACGTTTTGAGTTTACGCAAAGTGATCTGTAAAATGTTTAATATGCCTATATCTGAATCTTCAGGCGTGAATAAATAAAATTGGCACCCTGTACATAATAGTTTTCAAGTTAAAACATTTTCGTATTGTTTTGTGAAATACATATGGCAGAAAGTGGCATATAAATAAATATATACATATATCACCAAAGCTAATAGTGCGGCAGCGGAGAGAGCTAAATCGTTCATATTAAAGAGTAACCCACTACTTTCGTATAACTCAATGAGATAGATATAGATTTGTTCGTTAAAAAATTCTGCATTTAGAATGGAAATTGACGACAGTGTAGGTTAGTCACGAGAAAAGTTATTCCAAGAAAACCTTGAAAACTGGCAAAAATTATTGCAATAAACCAAATGTCATATCTTTGGCTAAATAAAAGGTAAAAATATGCTGTTTGTTTAATTACGAAGCCCAGAATATTTACTTTAAAATTTCTAATTGGAAAATTGCGCGAATTAGTGCTTTTCGGCCAAATTCTATTATTTAATGGGACGGCGCATGATTTATTAATAAATTTTCTATATTCAAGTTGCTATAACTCGTATAGTATAGTACCTATTTGTAGTAAAAATTTTCACATCAAAAACTGCAAAATTTTGTTGTCTGTAATTAACCTCAACTAACAATGTACCCATCTACAATAATAAATTCGTTATAATCGTGTTTTTGGGAAAATGTAACTTGCTTAGGCTGCCTTCTCGATCACCCGCTCGCGCCCGTCTCCCACCGCAAACGTCTATATGCTATACGCTATACTAGATAGTCTATATATGTGTCATTGAGTTAGGGAGCGTTCATTTGACCCCCCCTCCCACCTTGGTAAAATGTCCTGATATTTGGATCGACCAATTTCAATTCGCTTCAAGTCTTTCAAGTCGTCTCAAAACATTTCAAATTCTTTCCAGTTGTTTCAAGTTTTTTCAAGCCACTTCATCTCTCTTCAAGTCGTTGAAAGACATTTCAAGTTTTTTCAATTCGCTTCAAGTCTTCCAAGTCGTTTCAAGACATTTCAAATCTTCTCAGGTCGCTTCAAGACCCTTCAAGTCTTTTCAAGTCGCTTCCAGTATCTTCAAGATATTTGAAGTCTTCCCAGGTCGCTTTAAAATTTTTCAAGACATTTCAAGTCCCTTCAATTTCCTTCAAAACTTTTCAAGTAGCCCCAAGTCTCTTCGAAACATTTCGTATCGTTTTAATTCGCTCTAAATCTTTCCAAGTCGCTTTAAGTCCTTTTAACAAATTTCACATTGCTTCAAGACATTTCAAGTCCTTCTAAATACTTCAAGATATATAAAATCTTCCCAGGTCGCTTCAAGACTCTTCAAGATATTTCTAGTCCTTCAATTACATCTAAAACATTTCAAATCTTCTCAGATCGCTTCAATACTCTTCAAGTCTTTCAAGTCGCTTCCAGTCCTTTTAACAAGTTTCACGTCGCTTCAAGACATTTCAAGTCCATTTAAATCGCTTCAAGTTTCTTCAAGTCGCTCCAAGACTTTTCAAAATATTTCATTCCGCCTTAAATCCCTTCAAATTTTTTCAAGTCTTTTCAATTCGCTTCAAGTCTTCCAAGTCGTTTGAAGACTTTTCAAGTCGCTTCAATTTCCTTCAATACATATCAAATCTTCCCAGGTCGCTTCAAGACTCATCAAGACATTTCTTAGTCTTTTCAATTCCTTCAATTTCCTTCAAAACCTTTCAAGTATCCCCAAGTCTCTTCAAAACATTTCATTTCGTTTTAATACGCTCTAATTCTTTTTAAGTCGCTTAAAGTCCTTTTAACAAATTTCACGTCGCTGCAAGACATTTCTAGTCCTTTTAAATCGCTTCAAGTTTCTTCAAGTCGCTTCAAGACCTTTTAAAATATTTCATATCGCCTCAAGTCCCTTCAAAATTTTTCAAGTCTTTTCAATTCGTTTCAAGTCTTTCAAGCCGGTTCAAGTTTCTCAAAGTCGTTTCAAGACTCTTCAAGACATTTCAATACTTTTTTAATCGCTTCAATTTCCTTCAAAACATTTCAAGTCACCTCAAGTCGTTCAAGTCGTTGCAAACAATTTCAAATCCTTTCAAGTTGCTTCAAGGTATTTTAAGTCTTTTCAAGTGGCTTCCAGTCCCTTCAAGATATATCAAATCTTTCGAAGTCGCTTCAAGACCCTTCAAGACATTTCAAGTCTTTTCAAGCCGTTTCAATTATATCTAAAACATTTCAAATCCTTTCAGGTCGCTTCAAGACTCACCAAGTCTTTTCAAGTCGCTTCCAGTATTTTCAAAATATTTTAAGTCTTCCCAGGTGGCTTTAAGATTTTTCAAGTCCCTTCAATTACCTTCAAAACTTTTCAAGTAGCCCCAAGACTCTTCAAAACATTTCATATGGTTTTAATTTGCTCTAAATCTTTTCAAGTCATTTCAAGTCCTTTCAACAAATTTCACGTCGCTTCAAGACATTTCAAGTCTTTTTAAATCGCTTCAAGTTTCTTCAAGTCGCTTCAAGACCTTTCAAAATATTTCATTTCGCCTCAAGTCTCTTCAAAATTTTTCAAGTATTTTCAATTCGCTTCAAGTCTTTCAAGTCGGTTCAAGTTTCTCAAAGTCGTTTCATCTGTTTTCAAGTCGTTTCAAAACCCTTCAAGACATTTCAATACTTTTTAAGTCGCTTCAATTTCCTTCAAAACATTTCAATTCACCTCAAGTCTTTCAAGTCGTTGCAAACAATTTCAAATTCTTTCAAGTTGCTTCAAGGTATTTCAAGTCTTTTCAAGTGGCTTCCAGTCACTTCAAGATATATCAAATCTTCCCAAGTCGCTTCAAGACTCTTTAAGACATTTTAAGTCTTTTCAAGTCGCTTCAATTACATCTGAAACATTTAAAATCTTTTCAGGTCGCTTCAAGACTGACCAAGTATTTTCAAGTCGCTTCCAGTATTTTCAAAATATTTTAAGTCTTCCCAGGTAGCTTTAAGATTTTTCAAGATATTTCAAGTCCCTTCAATTCCCCTCAAAACTTTTCAAGTAGCCCCAAGACTCTTCAAAACATTTTATATGGTTTTACTTCGCCCTAAATCTTTTCAAGTCGTTTCAAGTTATTTCAACAAATTTCACGTCGCTTCAATACATTTCAAGTCCTTTTAAATCGCTTCAAGTTTCTTCAAGTCGCTTCAAGACCTTTCAAAATATTTCATTTCGCCTCAAGTCTCTTCAAAATTTTTCAAGTCTTTTCAATTTGCTTCAAGTCTTTCAAGTCGGTTCAAGTTTCTCAAAGTCGTTTCATCTGTTTTCAAGTCGTTTCAAGACTCTTCAAGACATTTCAATACTTTTTAAGTCGCTTCAATTTCCTTCAAAACATTTCAATTCACCTCAAGTCTTTCAAGTCGTTGCAAACAATTTCAAATCCTTTCAAGTTGGTTCAAGGTATTTCAAGTCTTTTCAAGTGCCTTCCAGTCCCTCCAAGATATATCAAATCTTCCCAATTCGCTTCAAGACTCTTCAAGACATTTCAAGTCTTTTCAAGTTGCTTCAATTACATCTAAAACATTTCAAATCTTTTCAGGTCGCTTCAAGACTCACCAAGTCTTTTCAAGTCGCTTCCAGTATTTTCAAAATAGTTTAAGTCTTCCCAGGTGGCTTTAAGATTTTTCAAGACATTTCAAGTCCCTTCAATTCCCTTCAAAACTTTTCAAGTAGCCCCAAGACTCTTCAAAACATTTCATATGGTTTTAATTCGCTCTAAATCTTTTCAAGTCGCTTTAAGTCCTTTTAATAAATTTCACAATGCTTCAAGACATTTCAAGTCCTTCTAAATCCTTCAAGATATATCAAATGTTCCTAGGTCGCTTCAAGACTCTTCAAGACATTTCTAGTTTTTTCAAGTCACTTCAATTCCATCTAAAACATTTCAAATCTTCTCAGATCGCTTCAAGACTCTTCAAGTCTTTTCAAGTCGCTTCCAGTCCATTTAACAAATTTCACGTCGCTTCAAGACATTTCAAGTCCATTTAAATCGCTTCAAGTTTCTTCAAGTCGCTCCAAGACCTTTCAAAATAAATATTTCATTCCGCCTTAAGTCCCTTCAAATTTTTTCAAGTTTTTTCAATTCGCTTTAAGTCTTTCATGTCGTTTGAAGACTTTTTAAGTCGCTTCAATTTCTTTCAAGACATATCAAATCTTCCCAGGTCGCTTCAAGACTCTTCGAGATATTTTTTAGTATTTTCAATTCCTTCAATTCTCTTCAAAACCTTTCAAGTAGCCCCAACTCTCTTCAAAACATTTCATTTCGTTTTAATTCGCTCTAAATCTTTTCAAGTCGCTTCAAGACATTTCAAGTCCTTTTAAATCGCTTCAAGTTTCTATAAGTCGCTTCAAGACCTTTCAAAATATTTCATTTCGCCTCAAGTCCCTTCAAAATTTTTCAAGTCTTTTCAATTCGCTTCAAGTCTTTCAAGTCGGTTAAAGTTCATTTGTTTTCAAGTCGTTTCAGGACTCTTCAAGTCGCTTCAATTTCCTTCAAAACATTTCAAGTCACCTCAAGTCCCTTCAAAACATCTCAAGTCGTTTCAATTCGCTTCAAGTCTTTCAAGTCGTTTCAAACAATTTCAAATCCTTTCAAGTCGCTTCAAGGTATTTCAAGTCTTTTCAAGTGGCTTCCAGTCCCTTCAAGATCTTATTTGAAATTTTCCCAGATCGCTACAAGACTCTTCAAGTAGTTCTTCAAACACTTTCAAGTCGTCTCAAGTCCATTCGAAACATTTCATGTCGTTTCAAGTCGCTTCAAGTCTTTCAAGTAGTTAAAGAATATTCCAAGATCCTTTATTTTGTTTCAAGTTTCCTCAACTTGCTTCAGGACATTTTGCTGAAGTTTTCTCAAGTCGTTTGCAGTCCCTTTAATATATTTGAAGTCTCCCCAGGTGCTTCAAAGTCCTTTCAAGTCGTTTCAAGTTTCTTCAAGTCGCTTTATTTCTCTTCAAATCGCAGTAAGTCCCTTCAAAATATTTTCATTTCAAGTCTTTTCAAATCGCGTCAATCGCTTTCAAAACCTTTCATGTCGTTTCAAGTCGGCCTCAAGCGTTTGAATTCGTTTCAAGACATTCCAAGTCTTTTTAAAGCCGATTCAAGTTTCTTCAATTTTCTTCAAGTTTCTTCAATTCGCTTCAAAACATTTCAAGTCTTTTCGAAGCCTATTCAAGATTCTTCAAGTCACTTTTGTAAACTTCAGCGCTAAATCCCTAAAAGAATGAAATAATTTAAATTTAAGAAAAATCTAAATTATATACTCTGTCGATTTAACGGGCCTCTAGAATTTTTCACGATACATGATTGGTAAATTGATCGGCAGACAAAATATTTTGTCTACGCAGCAAAAATGGTCAAAACACTTTGTCTGTCTAGGCAACAAGTATGGTCAATTGGACGGCAGACAAAAACTTTGTCTGTCTAGGCAGAGAAATGGACATTTGTCATTGCCTATTGACGTATACATACAATGTCACTTTTTCTGACCGCTTTCACGCAATTTCACACTGTTTCTTGCGGGAAAAAAATTACGTGATTTTGCCCAAATTTAACCTACCGGTCGATGTACTATAATCTCAAAATTTGATGTTAATTCGTATTTTTTCTCATTTTGCCTGAACTAATACAAAAAACACTGTTCAATACTCATGCGCTGTCACTTTTCAGGCGCACGAGCTCATTGCAACACTCGGCATTCGGCTCCTGCTGCAAAAACTCGCCCTCGCACTTGTATCGAACAGCTCTCTTGCCCTTCTAAGTGTATTTATTTAATTAAATTAGTTTAAAGTCTCAAAAATATTTGTAAAATTAATTATGGGGTATGTACGCGGAGCGGAGTGTTTTAATAAAACTGAGTGATGTAAAATACCTACCACAAACATAATGTATACAACTTTTTAGCCGATGACGAAGTTTTCCACTCGACGCCCCCATTTAACAAAAATTATCGTTGCACCGAAGTTACATTCACATTATTGAGTTGTAGGAATGCATAAATAGCATAAATAGGGCACAATTCCTAAAAATATGAGAGAGGTTATGTTTTTCGAGTGTTTTGTTGACTTACCTTAACTTTTTCATTATCTTATTCTTGATGTGTTTTACTTTTAGTTCAATGACTTCACCCATTTTGCCATATTATTGTATTTTATGAGAGTAATAATCGCAATAAATTAACATTTTTAGATTGACATTGACATTGTAAATTGACAAGGTAAATAGGCAACTGAGATGGTTACTATTTATACCACGAGATGGTGCGCCTTCGAGTGTTTCTAAATTGGTCATTATTATATCTTAGAAACTTATTCAAAGACAGTTAAGTGCGGTATCTTCTTTCAAAATATACGACCAATATTTATCATAAAGGATCTTTCTTTTTGCGCGTTTCTTAAAGAAGAAAATTTTGGACTATTTTACCGCTTAAAGGCGGTAGGTGACAGCTTCAATGTGTAAAAAATGGGTTACCATAGTTGTCTAAAATGTGGTAGAATGTAGTTTACAACTGTCAAGGCTAAAAAATATTTTTATGATTATTATAATACAAAATTTAACCTTCTGTTATAGATAAATTCGGATATTTGGATGTCATTGTTAACGACTTTTCGCAAAAAACATTTGTGATCAGTGTGTCAAGATTAAATATAAGTCTAACAAATATTCCACGAAGTCTTTATAATTAGGTAATTATAATAACAAAATTGTCGACATCTTTTCATCTAATCCATGCCAGAGATAATCCCCTTGGAGACCCTCCATATTAAAATTCTAACCAAATCTGGCTGACCCCCCCGTTTGAAAAAACTCTCGCAATTAAAATAAACGCGAGACAATTTGCATTACACGAAAACGAGCCGGGATAATTGCCCCATAACTGCGCCCGCTGAAAGATAAACCGCGGCCCCTTTGCTGTAACAATCGCGAAAAGTTTCGCGATAGCACAAAAATAATATGCAATAAAGCAAAATTATTAATCACTTTAAAAAGTTAAATTAACGAATAACGAAGCCGCCTTTAATCCTATAACTGGAACAAATTGACCATTTACAAGTCTTCCAGATCTTTATTACTTAGGCGTGGAGTGCAAAGTTTGGGCTCGTCGTCACAATCCGGAAAGTTCATCTTTCCGGGCGATGAAATGAATTATCGCGAGGGCCCGATTTCGGCAATAATTTATTTTGGGAGAGTTTTTAAGGGAGCTTATTGCCACTTCAACAATGGACCTGTCGAATTAATTAAGGAATATTTATCGCGGAGGAAGGAAAGTTTTGAGAGGAGATTAAAAATATTTCCCGTGCAAGCTTCGAGTCAGAATCGAATTAATTTAAGATAGTCGGTCCCATTATAGCCCTTCTTTGCTCCGAAGAGAGTTGAGAAACACTGGATTTACGAAATTAAATACACCGATCCTAAATTGTTAAAAGTGTTAAATGCCTCTCTTGTTTTAAGAAGGGTTCAAATTTGTTTCTAGAACAAAGCCGTTAACTATCATAATGCAGTAAAATAGTGTTGTTTGAGTGCCTTATCCGCATTCCTCATATCACAGAAAATATTTCAGATTGAATTCTAACGCACTAACAATGATTATATCACACAATAAATTCAGCCAATAACAATTACAGATTTTCGCGAGTTACGATGTATAGAGAAGCGATTAGTCTCTAAAGGACGTGGTATAATCACTTTAGTGTTTCGGCTGGGTCCAACAATGAACTTTGTCATAGTAACAATTTTTTTATGATTTTGGAGCGCTTTGGTTATATAATCGTAACGAATACCACTCGAGCAAACAAAAATAATCCGATTACACTAACCTCGTCTCATGACTCCGCAGTGTAATTTATTATTTTCTATGCACTTGTGATATTAAAACTGATTATAGAGTCGATGTCCACATACCTCGTGAAAGTTTTATATAATTTTTATCATCCCTTGTACTTCTTATAGATTCTTTCCTCAAAGTCTTAATCATATATTATTGTAAAATCGACATCGTAATCATCCAAAAATCAGGGATCAACTTGGGCTTCTCGAAAATTCTTCACATTTTTCATCCACTATTTTTCACATTTTTTAATACAGCTTTCTTGTCCTTCTAAGTGTATTTATTTAATTAAATTTGTTTAAAGTCTCAAGAGGATTTGTAAAATTAATTATGGGGTAAGTACCGTTTAAAAAAAAAATATGGTTGTTATTATTCATTATTCTTGCTTATTACTCTTACTTATTAGTGTAAATTCCACACAAAGATGAAAGACAACACAATGTCCTGATAAAGCTTCGGTCAAACAAACAAAAATTTGCCCTCATAGATGCACACCAACTTTTTTATAATTTTTCCACAACATTAGCACAGTTCTCCCATTTTTGCTATATATTTCCTGGACAATAACAATTTATCAAAATTTAAAATTTTGTAGTCCCGATCACCAAAGTTTCTCATCTCTTAAGGTTTCCCAATTAGTCTGGTTCATAAGTGTCAATCTAAAAAATTAAATAAAAAATTGAGAAAAATTTTTTTCATAACAAACGATGCATGGTTGTTTTTTGTATTTTTCAAGAAATTAAGAAAAAAATATAACCGAAAACTGCATTTGTTTATAAAAAAAATTTTAAACACAAAAAGTAAAAAAAAAATTTTACATAATATAGTCTTGAAAAAAAAAACATTTCTTAATTTTTATATTTAGCAACAAAAAAAAATTTATTAAAAAATTCGTTTTTACCAACATTTTTTTTTATTATACCTGCATCAGAATCGCTGTTTAGAGCACCCCTGAGCATGCGAAAACAGGCGCTTAAAGCACGCCGAGCTTTAAAGCTTGTCAAAGGTAAATACATAGATAACATTATAACTTCATCAAATTTGAAAACTTTTCATATTCCTTCATGTATTTCGACTTCGACGGTAGTATTTTCGATTCCGCTTGTTCGGCCAATGCTTCTATATCGGGTGAAATCTCGTTTTCACTCATTTTTCCTCCATTTTTTGCTGACATGACTAATAATGCATGAATAATGCAACGACGGACGTGGACGCGAGAAAGACCTAAACAATTCTAGTAACTAATGGCAATTTAGTATGCCCTTTCGATTTATCACGACAAAAATTATTTCCAGTATTGCAGGTATCCTAAAAATAACTGGTCTTTAAAAACACTTGCTCTATTTCGAGCACTCCCGGCTACGCCGTCGTGCCCGAAAACTCGTGCATGTTTTAAAGACCTTGTTATCCACTCATACTTTAATATACTATTTTTAAGAAACGATTTTTTTAAATCATTATTTCCATTACGGATTAGATTAAAAAAAAAAAAATTATATAAACAATAATAATAACAATTTTTTAAACAATAAAAGTTAAAAATTAAAAAAAAATGTCTTTCATTGTTTTATTTATGTTTTTAATTTTGTTAAGCCTTTGTTAATAGAAAAGTGAAAAATCATTTTTTTTATTTTTCCAACGGGGATCTCTTCTAAAGCCTTCAAGGAACAGCTCCAAAAAGGTAAAAAAATACAGGATTTTAGTTTAACACTTATCAGGGTTTGTATGATAACTTTTAACAAGAACATTTACCGTATTAACAAATGCATTGTTAATAGAAAAATTGAGGTAATTTTTCTTTACCGACGGAATATTGTTTATTGATATGTCCAGATAATACCATTTTTTTTTTATTCTTTAATATTAATATTTACTCGATTAAAATAATCGTTTTTTGTTCAGGTGTCAGAGTCGGTCGCCGCGGACGGGAGCTGAACCGCGCGTTTTTGCCTTTTTTTGTCCTTAAATTAAAATTATAAATATTGCTAAGTAAGACAATAATTCCGGGAGGTAATTTTTTTTTTTTTATTTTCTGGTCTTTAAGGATCTTTTTTCAAATTTCGGATATCTCAAATAATTTTTGAAACATTTGCAAAAAACGTAACCATCTTTTTTTTGTTTACTTAATTGTTTATATTTTTGGAATTTTTATTTGCGGATATTGATTTTCAAATGAAAAATTCTTGATGCAATTACGAATCGAATGACACCTCAATCATAAGTTTTGGCGCCTCTCGAAATTCGGAAAAAGGGAATTCGGAACCAGACTAAATTATATCAATTTTCTTCAGTCCTTAAAGTGCTCAATTTTCTCCACTTTTCAAGTTTTTCAAGTAGTTTACCGATTTTCCAGGTTTTTGAAATGTATCAATTTTTCATATCTATCGGCCTTTTCAAGTTTTACAATTTTTAAAGTGAAACTTCTTATCCCACGGTGTAAGATTTTTGTAGGGGGTAAGCTCGCCGCAACCCGACACGAACACGACACATGCAATATACAAGCTGTCCCATTTAAAACTCCCCAGTCCAGATTTCTCCGAATTAATTACTGTGGTTGAAAAATCCTTGAACAGGTCGATTTTATTTGCGAGGGGCACATCTTTTCAGATTATTTTCAAGTTCCGGCGCTTCCCCCTCTTCGCGAGGGGGCTCTTAGCCCCAAAATCTTAAATATCACTATGGGTCGAGTGATACCTCAATTGAAAGGTATTGGAGGCCTCTCTACAACTAATCGCTTACTCAATACCTTTCAAATGAGGTATCACTCGACCCCTAGTGCCATTTAAGATTTTGGGGCTAACAGCCCCCTCGCAAAAAGAGCAAAGCGCCGGAACTTGAAAAGCATCTGAAAAGATGTGCCCCTGGCAAATAAAATCGACCTGTTCGATGATTTTTCAATCACAGTAATCAATTCGGAGAAATCTGGACTGGGGAGTTTTAAATGGGACAGCCTGTATAAGTGGGGGAATAAGTGACCAAGGGGACCCTTGACCGAGTGGGCTCCCGACCAAGGAAACCCCCAACCAAGGAGGCTCCCTATCAAGGGGGCTACCGGCAAAGTGGTCTATCGACCAAGGGGCCCCAAACCAAGGGGGTTACCATCCATGGATTCCCCCGACCAAGGAGGTTCCAAGGGGGTTCTCCTGGTACAGAGAACGACAAAAACAGAGAACGCCGGCAACCAAAATTTGTGGTACCGGGCATTAAAAATGAAAATCGATTCTTAAGGAGTAAACTCCAAAAGTTTCACTTCTGTCGTGCGTGGACTCCACACATAATTTTCTCTTTTTTTTCAATTTTTCTCGTTTCGCAACCTTCACTACTTTGGTAGTTTTTCCTCAAAATATTTTACTCCCTCGCTTGTGACTCCAATTTATTCTTCTAAATTCTGTTTCTTATGTCTATGATTTTTTATCCTTTGATACATTCTGTGATTCCTTTGATGTCGCTGATTCTTCTTCTATTTCTTTTGATTACTCTCTCACTTCCAAAGTGTCTTTCAATAATATTTTTGAGCTTTAATTTTCCAACTTCAGCAAATTTCAATTGTGTTGGGGTCTCAAAATTTACAATCCTTCTCAATTCCAAATTTCTCAATTTTTTACTTTATCATCCATCACATCCATATTTGGGACCATCAGCTAATTAAGCTTTTATTGTCTCAATTTCTAAATTCTCAAATATTTAGATTTTCCACTATTTAGATTTTTCTGGATTTAGTCTCAGTACCTCAGTCTCCCAATTTTTAATTTTCTCAACCCGATCTAGAGTCTATCTTGTTCCGTTTCATATCTCCTAATTTACGTCACGTTATTATATTCTCAGATCTTTAGGTTTTCAAACTTTTAACTATTTCGTCTCTTCTATCTTTCTTTTCAGGTTTTAGTTTCTGAAATGCACAGCCTTGCAAATTTTCTTATTGTTAGCTTCTCAGGTTCTTACATCGGGTATTCACAAATGATTCAGACACGACGCGAAGCGGAGTGTTTTAATAAAACTGAGTGATGTAAAATACCTACCACACACATAATGTATACAACTTTTTAGCCGATGACGAAGTTTTCCACTCGGCGCCCGCATTTAACAAAAATTAACGTCTTTGGAGTATTTTTTTGACTTACCTTAACTCTTTCATTATCTTATTGCTTACGGGTTTTACTTTTAGTTCATTTTGCCACATTATTGTATTTTATCAGAGTAATAATCGCAGTAAATTAACATTTTTAGATTGACATTGACATTCTAATAAGGTAAATAGGCAACTGAGATATTTATACCACGAGATAGTGCGCCTTCGAGAGTGTCTTTAAATTGGTCATTATATCTTAGAAACTTATTCAAAGAAAAGATACGACCAATATTTATCATAAAAAGGATCTTTTTTTTCCCTTTCTTAAAGCAGAACATTTTGGACTATTTTACCGCTTAAATGCGCTAGGTGACTTTGAAGGTATGAAGCTTTGTAGCCCTGAAACTATGAGAGTGTGAAGCGATGAAGCAGCCAAACTAAAAACGCAAATCAATGAAATTGTCAAACAATTTTGCCATGACGTTCCACAACTACGAAGTTCTCAAACTATGAAGCTTTGAAGCTGCAAGACAAATATTCTACGAAACTTGAATGAAATTTGAAATTTTGAAGCTTTGAAACGTTTAAACCACAAAACTGAAACTTTGAAGCTATAAAGCTGGAGTTATGAATGAGGCTTCGAAAGACGTGACAGTAAAACTATCAAGCTGTGAAACTGCGAGGCAAAGATTGTACGAAACTTTGAAGCTTTGTAGACCTGAATCTATGAGACTGTGAAGCGATGAATCAGCCAAACCAAAAAAGCAAATCAATGAAATTGTGAACCAATTTTGCCATGAAACTCTAGAACTACGAAACCTGAATGAAATTTGAAAATTTGAAGCTTTAAAACGTTTAAACTACAAAACTGAAACTTTGAAGCTATAAAAGTTATGAGGCTTCGAAAGACGTGACAGTAAAACTATGAAACTGGCAAAGATTGTACAAAACTGTAAAAATATGAAACTTTGAAGCTATGAAGCTTGACTTGAATGTGTAAAAAATGGGTTACCATGGCTGTCTAAAATGTGGTAGCTGTCAAGGCTAAAAAGAAAATTTACATGTTGTTAGATAGGCAATTTTGACGTCCAAACACATTATGTGCTGATGTTATCAATCTCTCAGAGTATTAGGTTTTTAGGTTCTTAATTTTATCAGTTTCTTCCTCTTTCTTCTCATATTTATACGGATTTTTGGGTATTCTACTTTTTGACGTGACAACGTCTTACAACTCACGCTCACCTACTCAAAAAGTGAGCGTCACGAAATTTTGCTCTCATGTCCGCGGCAATTACTCGATTAGTATAAGCAGTATGTTAAATTTAAATGTAGGATAGTCTAGGCCGAACCTTTCCATGTATGCCTCACGCAAGAAATTTTTGTCCTAAACTCATCACGCAGTGCTGACGACCCCCTTGTAAGCCTTGCTCTCGCAGTTCGGTATGCTTAAAGAAGCAGAGAAACTAGAACCATACCCAAAAAAAAAGTAAACACACGGCGAATTTCTAACCAGTAATTTTTTTGAAAGTTGAAATTGTTAAATATTAAGAGGTTGGTGAAAATAACATGATTTTATTACTATGAACAGTACTCGACAAGACAAATATAATGCTAAAAGAATGACTCAATCTCAATCCAGTGGTGTTTTAATATGGAGATGGAGTTGACAATTCTTTCAAATTACAAAATGTAAATTTGACGGTTGCTTTGTTTTTGACTGATACAACAACCAAACAATGATACAGTCAGTGGAGATGCAACAAAAAACATAATTCAATGCAAAACAAAGAAAGATGTTTAAAATATGGATACAACGAAGAAGAGTAATTATTATCCATCTCAATAACATGATTACTAAATTTCAGTTTCTTGGGATAGCTAGGCTATGATGATGATGATGTTGATGATGATGATAGATGATGAACATTAAATTCATTTAATGAGTATAAATTTGGCTTTCCAACAATAAGACTATTCATTATGTTGCCAAAACATTAACTCGAGATGCCTTGTATTTTTTTAATTTTTCTACATATATGCTACCAATCCAAATCACGTAAAATTAGCAACTAAGTTTACTGTCGAAACCGAAAATACTGGTTGCCTTCCCTATGTGGACGTCTTTGTCAACCGCCTTCCAAACCATCGCTCCCAACCCCATCTTATAAGGATCGATATCCTCATGTAGATTCACATCATCATCGTAGTCATAAAAGGTAGGTCATCAATTCGCTTGTTCATTGAACTTCTTTTTGACCTTAAATAATGATAAGATTGCTTAGCATAAGTTGGTGCTGGCGTGTGCGTGACAGTGCTGATGTTAACAGTATAATTGAAGATTGGATTTATGACTTTTTGTAAATGCTGATGTACTGTGCCTGTCGCAAAACGATAGGTATACTTTAGTATACTGTACGTGTTTGTCGTGCTGCATTTGTTTTGCCTGTGACTTCATCGGACTAGTGCAGATGCATGTTTGTGATTGATGGAAATTAGCGTTGTATAAAGTTATAAAGTAGTGTAGCGTGAAAACGCGTTTAGCTAGAACGTTGATTCAGGTGCCATGATAAAGAGCTTGCGAAACTTTACTAGGACCAAAATTGAGATTTTACTCCGACGACGTCTTCACGTCAAAATCTACGGAGCGGACTCGAACTGCGCCCTTTACGTATCTTTTTATTGTTATTCCTACTGTGATCACAGTTTCGTTTCGGAACCTCAAAACTCAATTCATCTAACAAGTTTAATCAGTAATGGTTACGATAAGACGTTAGTTAAAAATCTGTTCTCGTAATTCTGCTTATTACAAGAATCACAATAGATAGATCAAATTAGGTCGCTTTTCTTTTGGCGGTGACGAAACACCATCATGAAACCGGTCATCAAATCATTCTCTAGTTATTATGAAGTAATTTAAGGGACAAAAAGAAAAATTGGCAAGGCAATTGAATTGGTAAATATGCATTCAATTATGCCCAAAGCCCGTTTCACGAAAGTTACAATTCACAGTGAAAACCTTAAAAAAAAATGCTTTTTATAAAAGTGGACGAAACGTCGAACATTTTAAATCAATTTGTATTGGAAAGGTTGAAAATCACTTGTCAGTGAAGACATGTGGAACCAATTCAGCGAATTAAAAACAAACGTTTTCATTAACAAAATCGTGATACTTTTATCCCTCCCAGCTTTTTTTATGCTCTACTGGTTGCTCAAAAATGTAGGGATTTTTACGCCAAGCTCCAGTACAAGCTTCTGTTAATTACTGCAGCTGAATCCTTCTCTGCCTATTCTAAATTGGAATTAAGTTCAGATAGTTACAAATCCGGTAAAGTGGCAATTTCCAGGCCCGTGTTCGAATTCTCGCATTATAAATTTACACACTTCGAATGTTGTATTGTGATGGGTACACGGAGAGCTACTACCCACTGAGAGGTATCTTTCGACGGCAGTTTTGCATATGCAAAGCAATAAGTGGACGTCAGCCGATTTTCGTTTCAACCCTTCACGGGGCGTTTCCTCGGCAACACTCACCCCCGAATCAACTTACAAGAACCAACTGTAATGGAATAATCAAGGATTATTAAACAGAAGGTTGCGCCAAAGCAAGAAAAAACCATTGAGGGCAGGTGGCGGCGAGGCGTAAAAGTTCCTTCTATTGTTCAGGAAATGTCGGGGAGGAAAGTTCAGACGGGGATGGGGAGGTTCACAATAAAATCGTAATTTCACGATTGAGGTGGTTTTGAATCGATATTATTAATTAGGAGATCACACACGTTTGACCTTTAATATCAAACATTAATTATAACAACTTTTGATACGGAGATTTATGTGTGAAGTAAGTCTGCAACCACGCGATATGGTGCTTGTATCCCACTCATTTAATTATGTAATGCATGTAGTGGAGCACGAGAGTGCAATAAAACTGAGACAGAAAATTAAATAAATGTGTTAATTCGGTATATTATCATTATTATTTATTAATATGTATGTAATTGCATCAGTAATTACTCTCATGCCGATGCCTCATTATCTGAAAATATTTTTCTTTTATTTATTCCATTTATTGATATTTCATAAACTTCACCAATGAGTTACCTATCAGGTTTTTTCTTCTCTAAAAATTTTACGTTCTCAAGGAACTCATCCGCGGTTGAGATATCCGCATTTTTGTCGTTTAATCATTTATTTTGTTACAAAATAACAATGTTAAATAAGAAAACTGGTATAGATTTTGAAAAAGTCACATTAGTTTATTAAACGATAGCTACCATGGGATCATTTAAATTGTAAATTACAGTAAGCTGTGAAATTTAAATTAGGTTGCCACTACTAACTGTTCAATTTGGTTTAATATTTGAATGTCAAAAGTGTCAAAGTGACTTTAAAAATCGGCCACAGCATGGTGAATGGAAGTATTCTATAGATCGCTGTTTTTTAAAGATTTTTCGAAATACCTAATTTTCCTGCAGATTATCAAAGATTAGTTGAACAAATTTACAAATGTGTGGCAAGATTTCGTGATGTTAGTGTGTTGTAACGAAGTGAGTGTTAGTTTTATGGTTTTATAATGATCCTGTCATTCAATTTCCGCCTCGAAGTCCAGACCTGATAATTCTCGATTATCTCATTTTCCCGTATCTCAAAAACACCGCATTTAAAAATAACCCGCACAATCTTGAAGAACTGCAAGAGGCAATTCTTGATGCATGCAACACTATGAAATGCATTTGAATATATGAAACAGAGAGTTAACACCTGCATTGAAGCTGGGGGAGAACACTTTGAACATTTGCTGTCATTCTTAATAAACCTACATTCTATGTTAGTGTTTTATTTTCTTTAAATTAAAACAATGTATGTAACATGAGAAACGTAAACGTCACAATGTTTAGACCATAACCTCAAATTTTACTGTCAGTCAATTTTCATCCTGGGCCATTGCATTAAAAATAACCCGCCTACTCTAATTTATAATTTAAATGATCTCATGCTACAGTATAATTGGCAAATTTTTATATCCGGTTAAGTTTTACAATTGCGAAGAGCAGCGCAGATAGAGTGACGTTTTATTGCATAGTCTTAAAGCAAGCAAGTATTTTAAATATTTTTAATAAAACGTTTATTAGGTGATTGTTTGGATAAAATCGGAACGAAATGCCTAGTACGTTGTCAGAAAGTTAAAAAAAAAAACAAAGAAAAGGTAACGAGAAAAGGTAAGTATACAAAATCGTGTACAAATAAGAGTTGGAATAAAAAATTGTCTATTATATTAAAATGAATTATAATAATTAATCAATTATATTGATATATTAAAATTATAATCGCTGATTTTTATGGACACCATCTTCAAGTAAAAAATCTTTTTGGGTATAATATATATATTTTTTTTAATACACGCCTAGATTACCGACCAATGCGAAGAGAAAAAAATTAACAAAAATAAAATAAATTAAAGGTAGAAAATTGAAGAAAACAGCAAAGGAAGGAAAAGATAATACAAGAAAGGTAGCAACAAAGAAAAGGGTTGCACAGTGGAGAAATATATGGAGGAAGAAACGGAAACGACAGTAACAAAGATCGTCCGCAACCAACAATACATGGTACAATGTAGAGGGTTACGCACAGGAATGAAAAAAAGCGAAGATAAAGAAGAAATTCAAGAAGAAGATAAAGAGAGGTGGAAGAAATCCAAGATGCATCCCTAAAAAGACAGTGATATCACGAGAACAAAGAAGATGTAAGAGAATATGGAGAAAAAAGATGGACTTAAAACAAGTAAAAGAAGATACAAGTCAAACCAGGAAAGAAATGAGAGCTGCAGAGAGAAGAGAAAATCTACCCCAAAAGAAAGATGATTGTATCGTGGATTCGGGGGGAACAAAAAATCTCCTACACAGTTTTGCTTCAGATATGAGAATCCCTATTACATTTTGAAGTGGCTGCCATGATATAACTTCTAGCACATGAATTTTGATCATCTTCCTTGTTATATCTTCCATTCTTCTTCTACTGTTTTCAGATGTACAACGTTCCTTAGATATTGTTGTCCAGTTTCTTCATTTTGTCCTGGAACATCATTTCCTTGTTTGCTGATTATTATCGTATGTGGAATAGGGTTGAAATCAGCAGTTAACTTGTCCGTCTTTGTAGTTGGCGTCGCTGTAGTTTTTCCCAACTTTTTCTCTATAGCGTCTGTGTCCCGAACTTCTCTATCGACGTTGGTTGATTGACTTCCCATATTTCCCCAAGTAGGAGTTTTGTCTGGAAACCGGCTCCCAAAAAATAGTTCTGATGGTGTTTCATTGGTCACTGAGTGTGGTGTTGAGTTTCCAGTCCCTCTTCGTTATTTGACTAATCTTCAACCTTTTCAGTATATCTTTCTTTTGCTTTCTCGATTCTGCTGATGTTGAAAAAACGTCTCCCATTTTCTCGGCAGAACTTCTTAATTTGTACGCACTGGAGCTGTTTCCCATTGTGTGCAATCATCGATACCGGATACCCAAACCCATCAAATATATCCCGAAGAGTCTGGATTATATTAGCAGCGTCGGCGTCTATCCCTGGTCACCATACTTTGGTTCGTAAGCGTTTCTTAATGGCCACCATTCCTGAATGGCCTTCACGAGCTGCATCCAAGGTTTCCTTCGTCAGTTCATTTGGAATTATTATTTTGGTCTCCCTTAACAGAATTTCATCAGCAAAGCACAATTCCGATTGCAAAAGTTTTTAACTGATTCGTCCTATTTGTTAATCTCTAATCCTAGTCCCACGCTCTGGATCTCCGAATCTTTCACCGAAGACGTTCTTATTTCCTGCAGTGTGATGAACATATTCGTCACTCTTAAAGGGAATTCCTGATTGTTAACTGTTAACATAGTCTTGACAGCGGGTCTCCGATGTTTGACTTCCCTGGTCGATACACGACTTTTTATCTGTCTGATTGAAGACGAAGTACCCATGAGCACAACATGGTTTTTAGTCCAATCGAATAAGTCAGCAAATCGAAATTTTGAGGAAGTACACAAAATTTTGATATAAGTATCTGTGAAGTATTTGAAGAAGATGAGTGAAAGAATTTTTTTTCCCAACCCCCGAGAAATGGTGAAAAAAAATATAATAAAGTTATTATTCAAAATGGGTAAAAGGTAGCAAAAAAAGTTTCAAATAAAGATTATAAAGCATGAAATTCTACACAAAAATGATCCGTTGACTTTTTTGCTATTATTAAAATTTACCAAGTTAGGGCGGTTACAAGTTAAGGGATGTTATGTATAACTTTTTAATTTAATTGTTAAAGGACTTTAGATAGTGAAACCAATTGCTTAAATATTTTTCTACCTTTCCTTTTCAGACAGGTATTAATTAGTCCAGTAAATCTAGTTTTTTCCGAGGAAAAAATTCCGGAAGTTTTTTTCTCAACGGTTCTATATGTTTTTTGGGTCGCTGAATCCGAATTTGAGGTTTGCCCCCTCGCCAGAGGTGAGCTAACTTCAGAAAATTCAAGAAACTTCAAAAATTTCGGACTGTTTCCGGTTTTTTGTTTATAACTCGAAAACGTGGCGAGGGGGCAAACCTCAAATTCGGATTCAGCGACCAAAAAAATATATAGAACCGTTGAGAAAAAAAAAAAATCCTGGAAACGGGCTTATCGAACTTATTTACTGGACTATATAAAGGTATTGATATTTTCGTGTCGTTCAGGTGTAGAAAACGTAGTAACTTTCTTTATTGGATCAGTAATAATGCCAAAGATTTAATTAGATGTAAGAAAGAAGCCCGTAAAAAATTTAAGCAATCGAGACTAGATAGAGATTATAAGGTATTTAGTGATTTAAGAGTTAGGTGCAAGCAGTCATTAAATCAGTGTACACGGGAATATATTGCAAAGATTGAGCATAACATTGTCAGTGATTCCCGACGCTTTTGGTCGTATGTTAAAACAAAATCTAGTAATTGTGGATTACCTGGAACAATGGTATTAGATGATGTTTCATGTGATAACGAGGAGGGCATAGCTAACCTTTTTTTGCCTCCCACTTTGAAATGGTTTATGCTTCTAAAGGACCTGATAATTCTCTGCCAACCTCTGATTCTCAAAATACTACATTTCATGTGAGTCATATTTCAATTCCAGATGAGGTTATTCTAGACAAGCTAATAGTCTAAGATCCGAACCTAAATCGACCTTCACCGAGCTGATAATAGAATGAAACATATTTTATAATAAATTTAGTATCTTAGAAAATATATTAAAAATGGGTTGGCTAAAAAAATCCTGGACAGACTATTTTTAATTATTTTTTTAAAAATGATTTTTAATTAAATGTTGTAACGTCAAGATAATAAGAAGATTTTATTCTGACTTAAAGCATAACATGTATAGAATGCGCAGCCGTTGGGTTGCCTATTATTTACCTGGACGAACTACTGGGTTGCCAGGTATAAACAGGTATGTCGATGGCACCTTCACTGATTGGATAATAGAAAAAAAATTATATCAACATAAGCGCTGTTTTATTGCGAACACCTTGATATAGGGTTGTCTGCAAAAAATTTGGTCCTAATAGGGGTTTGCAAATTTTAAAGATTTACATTTATATTCTGCCCAGGATTGTTTTTAGCCAACCCATTTTTAATATATTTTCTGATGTACCAAATTTGTTTGAAATATGTTTCATTCTATTATCAGCTCGGTGAAGGTCGATTTTAGGTTCGGATCTTCTACTATAATGCATCTTGATGATAACTGTTCACCTGGTCCTGATGGTATTCCACAGATATTTTTAAAAGCATGTTCTGATCAACTTATTATCAATTGTTATAACTTATTTATTATAAATAAAACATTTGTCTGATAATAAATTTTATATTTTTCTGAGTAAATTAAAAAAAATTGAAGATCCATTAACTTTTCAAAACGCTACGATTTTTTGAAGTTATACATAACATCCCTTAACTTGTAACCGCCCTAACTTGGTTAATTTTAATAATAGCAAAAAAGTCAAAAGATCATTTTTGTGTAGAATTTCATGCTTTATAATCTTTATTTGAAACTTTTTTTACTACCTTTTACCCATTTTGAATAATTAAAGAAAATAACGTTATCATATTTTTTTTCACCATTTCTCGGGGGTTGGGAAAAAATTTCTTTCACTCATCTTCTTCGAATACTTCACAGATACTTCTATCAAAATTTTGTGTACTTCCTCAAAATTTTGATTTGCTGACTTATTTGAATGGGGTCCGAATATAGTTTCCAATGGCTTGGTGTGTTGCTAATTCTAATTCGGATTTTCCAAAGAGATAATATATTCTAAAGTTCTCTACGGCCCACAATAACGCTAATGGTTCTTTTTCGGTTTGGCAATAGCGCTTCTCAAAGTCGAGCAGGTTTTTGACGTATATTATATACGACAGGGTGCTCCCTGCTCCCCACACAGCACCAGAATATCCGCTGGATGTCCTGAGGATATCCCAGTTTAGCTTTAGAATATCCGGTGGATGTCCTACGGAAAGTAAACTGATATCCTAGGGACATCCGTGGGATGGTAAAATGGGACTAAAATGGAGATCCTCACGATGTCCAATTCAGGATATCCCTAGGACATCTGATAACTGATATCCTTGGAATATCTATCACAACATATCCTTGGGACATCTATTCTAGGTTATCCGTAGGATATCCATCACGTATATCCGTAAGATATCCATTACGTATATCGGTAATCTATGCTTTATATTTGCATATATTAATTAATTAATACTAATTAATATTAATTAATATATATTTTTTCCCATGTTTATCTACAATATTTAAGAGCCGATTTATTAATTAGATCTGAATGAAATTAAATGAAATGAAAAAAATAATAATAAAATAATATATAATGTAAATATTAAATACAATAATAATAATACAAAATAATAGAAAAAAATACAAAAAATTATTATAATAAAATAAATATTAAATACAATAATAACAAATAATACAAAAATACAAATTAATAAAAATAAAATTAATAATACATAGTAAACCTTAAAATAATTACAATACATATTACAATTATTATTAAAAAAATAAATTTTAAATTAAAATACTATAATTATTATTGATGTCTCCGGTCGAAACGTTCTTTCGCCCCCTTCAAATATTGCTGAATCGGTTTCTCAGCATCTTTTTCTGTTAGTTTCAGAATCCTATCCAAAACATCTAGAACAATATAAAAATATAGTTTTTTTCACTATAAATTAAAATTAATTTGAGTTAATTTACTTAATAAAACTGCGGCAATTTTTTTCCCAGCCAGTTATACTCCTTTAAAATTTCATCGCCGATAAAGCGAGGAAGAGCCCTTTTCACCACTTCGTATGGAGTGTTTCCCCCAAATTTTGCCACTTCATGTATCTAAAATTTAAAATTAGTTAATAAAGGTAGGATTTCTGTATCAAACCTACAGTTTAACCATAAATTATACTTAAGTATAATAATACTTACCAAATACTTTTTCAATATGTAGGTTGATGGTAGATAAAAATTTAACACTTTAATAACAATCACCAGCAAACTGAAGATAATAATCTGACAAAATAATCAATAATTTGAGAGCGCAATAGATCCGTGTTCTTCAAATCGAAGCTCAGCTTCAAAGTGATTGAAAAATAAAACCAAAAATGTTTCCGTCGCATTTTGTAACTTGCTATTGGTTGAGACCATGGACGAAAGAGATAACAGATAACGCGCTTCCTCCACTATCTCTGTCTTCCACGGTTAAGACCGACAAAATTTCAAACGTTTTTGGGTTCGAACAAGTTTTTAGTGGCAGGCTATGTCGTTATAAGCGTCAACAAAGAAAATTGCTTCCAGATGTGGGGTGGACCTACAATAAAATTGTAAGAATCTTGTGAAAACTATCAATCTCGCTATCAACCCATATGGTTAAGCTCAATGACTGATTTATCAAATCAGTCAAATTTGCCTTATATCTATGGAACTGAAATTATACCAATCTATCTACATAATTACACTAAGTAATACTATTGATTATAAAACTACATATCTCTAAGAATAACTGCCTTATATAGATACATATTATGATTATACTAATATTAATTATTGTTCCTGAGAGAATTTAGAGATGTATAGTATAAAGCTTTGTTTTTATGTAGTAAGTATTTACAACCAAAACAAATTCAGGGGTAGAAACGATCTTATATGAGGGTCTCCAAACCGGGCAGCAAGTGCCAGATGGTTGCAAAGACCGTGACACTACCTGTCGAACCTCTCGAATTTTCTAGCATCAAGAGAACTCATTGGGCGCGGGATTAGAATGATTTCACGTAGGTACCTATTAATAACTTGATAGGGGTTGATAAAGGCGGTATGAATCGAAATTAATAAATTAAAAATCAAATAAGGTTTCTACTTACTTTGTTTAATGTACAACAAATGTCATAATATCTAATAAAGGAATCAAAATAATGTACTTTACACTTATGTATGTACAGTTTTGGCCACGTAAATCTCGTACAACCTCATTTTGATATCACAACAAATCTTTCCAATAATGTCTGTTGTAGAACAAACTTTGACAAAAAAAACATGAATTTGCGTAAATCATACGATCAAATTTTATTTAAAATTAAAAAATAAAAAAAAATTAAAAACATTAAGAACATTCTTCTAGTTTTTAAATTTTATTTAGATGAAATTTGTAATAATTAAAAAGCATTAATATTATAGTATTAATTAAATTAATGTTATGTTATAATTTGTTTTGTACGAGATTTATGTGTTCAAAGCTGTACATCATCTGCAAGTACAATTCGATTTATTGAACGATAATACGATGGTGAAACCAGTATTAATTTAGAGAAAGAGGTAATGTTATTAATATTTACTGTACCTGCAATACATTCATACGTTTATTTCTTGTTCCAAACATTAAAAATATGGTGCATATTTTACTAGAATTGTGTGCATGAATTGGAGCTTATTTTGCTACATTTTTGTGCATAAAATATGTACAGTGTTTTACATTGTAAATTAATAGTATATATGTTATATAAAGAAAATAGAATATGTTTTTTTTTTGTTATATTTTATTGTTATATTAACTCAGGACATCTTGTATAGTATATTGTTTGGATGTACTATATTGGATATCCCAAGGATGTCAATTGCTTGGACGGACCATCTATCTGTATGTTGGATATCCTCAAAACACCTTATCTAGTATATCGTTTGGATATATTACATTGGATATCCCACGGACGTCCACTGCTTGGACGGACCATCAATCTCTACGTTGGATATCCTCGAGACATCTTGTACGGTATATCGTGTGGATATACTATGCTGGATATCTCACGGACATCCGTTGCATGGATGGACCATCAGTCCCTACATTGGATATCCTTGGGACATCTTGTACGGTATATCGTCTGGATATACTATGCTGGATATCCCACGGACGTCCGTGGCATGGACGGGCGATCCATCGATTGACTGACTATATACTGGATATCCCTAGGATATCGTGTGCTATATGGGTCCAGATGTATATAAACGCGATGACATTTAAAATTATTTGGAGACGCATAACAATTTTTTATTTAGTGGAAGGCATCCTTAATGTCAAGTTTCGAGAACAATTTTGTCTTCCCGAATTGTGGCAGCAGTTCTTCCATTGTTGGCAGTGGGTGATTTTTTCTTAAAATAGCAGGGTTGGCTCTTCTCATATCCACACAGATGCCTTCCTCCAAATTGTCTTTCAAGATAGGTACTGCCAGACAGGTATATGTATACAGAGTGAACATAGTTCCGCACAAAATTCATAATTTAGTTATGTAATGTTTTTGCGAAAAACGCTCAAACGGGTCGATTTTTGTTTTTAAATTGACTTCTTTTGAACTATGACACCGTCATAATTTTTTTTTTAACGGCAACCTCAAACTTTTTTTCGGGTTTTAGATACACTTTTCTATGTTCTATGTGATACCTTACATAACTTTTTTTTCTTGGAAAAATTTTTATTCAAAAAATTAAATTTTTATTTCTTGAACAAAATAAATAAAAAATAACAATAAATTTGGAAAGCAAACAACGAAAAATGATATACCATTTAATAAAAGTTAACGCAAGTGCTCAAATTGCCACCCGCCAACTATTTGATACATTCCCAGACGCATATAAACACTTTGAACAGTTTCAAACACTCTGGGACTAATCTGCGGGATTTCACCACGGATTTGTAATCGCAAATCGTTTAAGTTATCTGGTCTATTAAAATAGACCTTCGCTTTTAAGTAACATCATAAAAAAAATCTAGGGGTGTTAAGTCAGGGGAACGCGGTGGCCACTCCATAGGTCCTCGACGTCCAATCCATCGATTTGGAAATACCCCATCAAGGTATTCACGAACCCCAGCGCCGAAGTCTTGTTGAAACCAAATGTCCTCGTGAGGAAGATTATTATTTTCATTAATATTTTGTTTTTTTCAGGGATTAGGGCAAGAAGTAAAAGAAACTAAGTTAAATTGCCGACGTTTCGTTGACCATTTTTTGTCAACTTTTAACTCTAACAAGTTAAAATTCACATATATTACACATTAAAAGCAATTACATTCACTCATCGCCCATCACCATGGCTTATTTACCATTTATTCACTGCACTTAAATCCTCTAATTGCCTCTAAGTTGCTTCAAGGGCATTAGCTTCATGGTGTCTCCGCTTGCGACAATTTTCTTCTTTAGCTCTACTGACTGACTTTTTTACTACTCGGTCTATGATGTGATCTTACATCTTACACAAATTTGCATTTATCAGCCTGATCGACTCCTAAGACGCACCAAAAAATTTTGAAACTTTTCTCCTTGCTCCTGTTTAATTTGTCTGAAGATATGCCTTTCGTAGATTTTACTTTGTTTCGGCGAGCGTACTCATCCAGCTTCTTTACTGCAGATTGATATCCATCTTCCTTATTGTGTATGTGCTCCTGGTAAATTATGCAGATTTAATCCTGCGTGTAGGAGTATGGCTTTCTTCTTCTTTTGGTCTACAATACTTGAAGCTTCTAAGTATATTTCTAACGCCTTTTTCCATTTCTCCCATCAAAGTCCTACAGAGCCTATATCTCCCTCAGACTCAAAAGGCTATAGCCAACTCAAATTGATCGCGTTGGACCTCACTCCCGACATTCATGCTTTTCAGTCTTTGCACTCTATAGTTCAGTACCCCACCGCGTCTTGCTTTAGCTTGCCTCTTCCCTCACTTTGTTTTGCGACTTTTGTTGGCATTAGATTGCAATTTATGAGTCAAGGTACTGAACGCATTCACTCGATACGTTCACCTTTTGTCTTAGCTAAGCGCCATCATTAGCACAGTTCTTCCGTACGTCAAAATACACGGTTGTATGCATATGTCTCTTCGGTGCTTTTAATTATACAGTGCAAACGTAAAGTATGGACCCAATTCGATAAAAACAATTGGGCAAGTTTCAGCAAGAATTCCTTGAACAGGTCAACTTTGGTTTTTAAATAGCCACTTTTAATAATTTTCATTTTTAGATAGTGGTTGAGTCTGATCTTGGCTACGGCCTTGGGAGGGCAACACGCCACTTTGGCCCGAATTTCACCCTAGACGGGCGGTCGAGACTAACCCACCTCGATCAATCGGCTGTGTCGTCCCGTCAGAGGGCCGGCAGGGTGAGCCCTTAGGGAGCATTGGGGCATGCAACTGCGTGGGCGGCTTTGGCAGACCGCATAGGCTGTGTGCAACAACCTCCTGGGGGCTATATCTCTCAAGTAGCCCTGGCGTTCGAATTTCGACGTCCCCATATGGGGCTCCGTGGCGGGTGGGGAGCTTGGGAGATGAAGATAAAACTCGCAGTATGGAACCTCATCCCAAAGAAGACCAGGGATCGCAAGATCCCAGAAAAAAGCTCTCCGGAGCTCAAAGAAGGAAGCTGCAGAGGCAGCGGCGTGAAGGCGCCCTCCCTGCAGCAAACGTAAGAGCTGACGTAGGAGCAGCCGGACGTCTCACGGGACAGACGACACCTTCGGGTGGAGCAGGACCGTTGACGTCCGGTGTGGCGACTACGTCGCAAGGAGCAGTGGCGACTGGCAAGCGATTGCGCTCCGACGGCTCCAGCCCGGCGAAAAATCGCGGAAAGCGGGCTAGGAGGGTCGAAGGCCAGCGTCCACAACAACAGCGGCAGCCGCTTGCACAACAGCGGCAACAACTCCAGCGGCAGCCGCAACGAAGACAGGCCACGCAGGGGCGGCGACAAGCACCTGGGAGCCAACAGCAACAGCCGAGACCCGGACCCGCAAGGACCACAGGCGACGCTAGCTACCGGGAGATGACCACCAGCCACCTTCGCATGGCCGGAAAGATCCTCGGTGCCAGCTCGAAGAGAGTAAGGCACGAATTGTGCGGGAAAAAATCGAGGGACTTTTCGTCGAGACCCTTTATGGGTTAGGATCAGAAGACCCGATCCCCGCCTTTGACGGGTGCATCTTTGCAGGCGGTGTCCTTAGGATAACCTGCAGAGACATGCATACCCGTAATTGGCTACAGCAAGCTGTAGCGAACCTCCGAGATCTTTGGGAGGGAGCTCAGCTTACAATTATACCCGTTGAGGAGCTGCCCAGGCTGTGCAAGGCGACTCTGTGGATTCCGGGTCAACCGGTTTCCACTGAGGACGTCCTTAAACGACTGGACATCCAAAATAAATGGGCAAATGTACCAGGATGGATCCTCTTCCATGAGGCCGAACGGGAAGAACCATTGGGTAAACTTCTAGTTTTCGGACTCATGTCTGGAGAAAGAAACATCCTGGCAACTAAGAGCGATAGAGTCGACTACATGTTAGGACGACTCACGCTAAAGATTGTTAGGACCCAAGAGGAGGCCCAGCAGACGCAACAGGCTCCAACGCCGCCGGTGGAACCAGCACCGACGACGATGGAGGTAAGCCCTGCTGATGAATCCTCTAGGATCCTAGAACCTAGGGAGGGGATCATAACCCCTACCCAAAATACGGACGTCGAGGACACGTCAAGTGAACTCCACGATCCTACAGATAGTGTGGATCCGGTCTAATGGCCAAAGGATCCACACTAATCCAAGCAAACCTGCACCGCTGTCGGGAGGCGGCTGTCACCCTAAGTCGTCACCTGACAGCAAAGCAGATAACAATAGCCCTGCTACAAGAACCGTGGTGCGTAGGCAACCGGGTCTGTGGCATGGGCGACAAACCCACAGGGACCATCTACGTGGGGTCCCTCAAAGAAAGACCCAGAACTTGTGTTAATGTTTCAGGTCAACAAGACGCCTTCCAACTGACGGGCTACTGCAACCGGGACATCACGGCTGTGCAGGTCAACCTGGACTTTGGAGGGAATGTAATAAAGGTAGTCTCAGTATACCTCCCCGGCGACTCCAGGGAGCCACCCCCTTCGAAGGAGCTGGCGGACCTGGTTCGACATTGCGAAAGGGAAGGAAAACAACTCATTGCTGGATGCGACGCCAACGCACACCACATCGTATGGGGGAGCGGTGATTGCAACATCAGAGGAACAGCACTGCTCGAATATCTTACGAGCACAAAGTTAGAAATACTAAATCGAGGGAGCGAACCTACGTTTATCACCTCGAGGTGTCAGACTGTGATAGACATCACTCTCGCGACACAAGAGATTTCCAAACATGTAAGGGACTGGCAAGTATCATCGCATGTGACCATGTCAGACCATAGATGGATAACGTTTTTGTTAGAAGCAAAAGAGATGTTACCGAAGCCGTACAGGAACCCAAAACAAACTGACAGGGATCTATTTCTAGAAAACCTGTCAAATGTCAGAGGTCGGCTCGATATCTCTAATGATCTTAAGACGATCGGAGAACTGGAGAGGGCAGTCACTGACCTCACTAGGTCTCTGATGACGTCTTATGAGCAAGCTTGTCCGCTGAGATCAGGCACCCGCCAGGGCCACAACACCACATGGTGGTGTAAGGAACAGGAAAGGGGAAGAGCCTATGTGCGCAAGCTATTCAATAAAGCCAAAAGGACCAAAAATGCAGCCGACGAATTTAAAGAATACCAGCGGCAATACAAAAAAGACGTTCGTTCTAAGCAGAGGTCATCATGGAGAAAATTCTGTGGGGACCTCGAATGTACCACCACCGCTACCCGGCTGATGAAAATCCTGTCAAAGGATCCGGGACAGCAAGTAGGTAGCTTGAAGAAAGAGGACGGCACATACACGGACTCTGCCGATGAAACAGCCAAGGTACTGATGGCTACACATTTTCCGGGCTGTGTGGTCACAACGGATGTGAATCCGATCCAAAGCTGTCCGAAAGCCCCCTCCCTGGAGGACTGGGCTGAGGCTGCGCGGATTGTGAACCATACTAGCGTAGAATGGGCTATAAGAGCTTTCAAACCCTTCAAGTCACCGGGCCTGGACGGAATCTTCCCGGCCCTGCTACAGTGGGGACTTTCGGAGATTCTGGACAACCTCGTGATAATTTATACCATACGTACCGGAAATGTGGAGGGAGGTGAGAGTTGTCTTTATCCCCAAACCAGGGCGAGGAGATTATTCTCTCGCGAAATCTTTCCGTCCCATAAGTCTCACATCGTTTTTGTTAAAAACCTTGAAGAGACTATGCGACTACCAAATAAGGGATGGGGTGCTAAGGGCCAAACCATTACACCCCAACCAACATGCATATGTTCCAGGGAAATCGAGCGAGTCCGCTCTACACGAGGTGGTGGGGCGGATTGAGGGGGCCCTGGAGCATAAACTATACTCCTTAGGAGTATTCATCGACATCGAGGGGGCTTTTGACAAGACCCCTTCGATAGCGTCGGGCGAGCACTTCAGAACCGCGATGTCTCAGGAACAGTACGTGACTGGATTCAGCGGGTGCTGGACTGCAGAACCGTACAGATTAGTGTAGCGGACGCAACTACTCGAGGAGTGGTTAAGAAGGGCTGTCCTCAGGGGGGAGTTCTCTCCCCATTGCTATGGGACATAGTAGTGGACGACCTTCTATGCACACTCAACGAGGCGGGATTCTACACTATCGGATACGCAGATGACCTGGTCATACTGCTTACTGGTAAGTACGAAAATGTACTATGCGACCTTATGCAGACAGCACTCTGCCTGGTACAAAAATGGTGTAAGAAGGAGGCTCTGGCTGTGAATCCACAAAAGACAGAGCTAGTCCTCTTCACGAACAAAAGGAAGATGGGACAGCTAAGGCTGCCCTCCCTTAACGGCGTCAAGCTGAAACTCTCGCAGGATGTGAAGTACCTGGGCGTTATGTTGGATCATAAGCTGTCTTGGAAAAAGCACCTGGAGAGCAAAATAGACAAAGCTAGCGTCGCCCTGTGGCAGTGTAGGAGAGCGGTGGGAAGGTCCTGGGGCTTAACACCCAGGATTACGCTCTGGCTCTACACGGCCGTCATCAGACCGATGCTGAGCTACGGAGCAATTGTCTGGTGGCAAAGAGTCAGACAAAAAACAACGATGACACGTCTCGGACGCATCCAACGGATGGCATGTGTCGCTGTGACGGGCGCCATGAGAACCACCCCGACCGCAGCTCTGGAGGCTATCCTGTGTCTGCCTCCCATCGATCTCTTCGTGGAGGGCATGGCACTTACCTCCGCTCGCAGGCTGCGGGAAGGTAACCTTTGGAAAGCTGGGAAATCAGAACGCGGGCACGCCCGCATCTTGAGCGAGGGACTCCACAGAATACCTCTCCTGGGTGCGGGATCGGACCGTATCTGTCCTCAATATGCTTTCGAAAAATCCTATGCAGTGCATATGGATACAGAAGAACATCCGAAGTTTGAGAGTTCAATCTTCACGGATGGATCAAAAACGAAAGCAGGCTCTGGAGCGGGAATTCACATCCCCGAAATGAACTGCAATCTCAGCGCAACCCTAGGGGAATGTGCCAGTATTTTCCAGACGGAGATCGCGGCCATTCTTAGGGGTGCCACAGAAATCACTGGGTGCAATGTCAGTTCTTCTTCAGCGACAGTCGAGCAGCTCTGCGGGCTCTGGCCAGTGGCAGGATTACCTCTCAAGTGGTACATGACTGCCATCTGGCACTGTCGAGAATAGCACTAAACAATGTCGTTAAGATGGGTTCGAGGACATAACGGTAATGAGGGGAATGAGAGGGCCGACGAGCTGGCTCGACAGGGTGCAACGGGAACACCGGATGGAACCGAACCGCTCATCCGACCGGCCAATCGCTACCTCTCAAACCTGATCAAAACTGACACCCATTCTAGACACTGTGCTAGATGGGAAACGACAACAAGCTGCAGACAAAGCAAGATTTTTATCAAAAACCCTTGCTTTAAAAGAGCCAAGTCCTGTCTGCATTTGTCAAGGGACAGACTCCGCCTTTTGGTGGGCGTCTGGACCGGTCACTGCAGGCTAAATAAACACCTCCACGTGATGGGGGTGGTCAACGACCCAACGTGCAGGGGGTGTTTAGAGGAGGACGAGACTCTCGAACATATCCTACGGGAATGTCCGGCTCTCGCTTCGACCAGAAAGTCCATACTGGGGGAGACATGGTCCAGCTGGGCCAACTTGAGGTGTACCTCGCCTGGAACCATCCTAGCTTTTTTCGACAACGTCGGATGGCTGGATGAGAGACAGGAATGAGGGACGCGAGGGGGTGACACAATGGGCCCGCGGTGTGGTCTAAGTGTCGGTGAGGGGAGCAAATTCCCTCACACCCCCCAACACCTAATCTAATCTAATCTAGTGTTTTGTTTCTGGGCTATGACGTAATCCACATTTCTTTTTTAAATGGCAAGCGATATTTTTTTATGGAAGTAGATACAGTATATCATTCTGAATATGAGGATATAAGCATCTTGAACCTTAGAATTGTTGCCGAGATAAATTGGTTCTAAATAAAAACAAAATAAAATAAAATAAAAACTGCAACAATTTTATTCTCGATTTTATTCATTACCAGCTGGTACCCGGCTCGGGTTGCTACGCCCCAAAAATAAAGTAAAACACATCTCAGTATTATTCTTGGGCATTGTTGACGGTAATTGCCATCGGTGGAACCATTGGTATGCGTGGGATGATTTTCACGTTGGGCGGGTGTCTCAGCTGCCCTATTAGCTTTCATTTACCTCATCTTTGCACTTCCTCCAGACGACGTTCACGTTGGTCGGGTGACTCAGCTGTCCTATTGGCTTTCATTTGCCTCGATTTTTTGCTTGATTTTCCTTTTTTGGCGTTTTTTAATATTTTTTAAATTAAATAAAATTAAATACCCGGCGCGAGTGGCTGCGCCCCAAAAATGAAGTAAAACTATCTTTTTAGTGAACAACAAATTGACGTTATAATTGCAGAAAGCAATTCTGGACACGTCCAAAATAAATTTTGGCACTTCTCCCTCAACTTCACCACACTATTCCTCCCTTGTGAAATGATTTTGATGAAAACTCATGAGTGACACTTTATGTCTAAAACTGTCACTGTGACATTGTTATCTGACAGAGTACTCAATTTCGTCCGTTTTGAAATTTAAATATATTTTTTTACGAAAAAGGGGTGACACATTAGGGTCGTCAACCCCCATATGTTGCTCCCCATTGCGAATACGATTTGTTCACCGGTTTAGGCGCGCATAACATACGAACAAACAAACAAACAAACAACATAGACACCAGAATACCCTTCAATTAAGGGAAACAACTATGCAAACAATTTAGATAGCCAATATTTCTCAAGAAATCACAACAAATGTTCGAAGTGTCCTCCAATCATGTCTTGGCAATAGCCTAGCCGCCACTGAAACTTCTGAAGGATCTTACGGATGGTCTCAAGCTGAATTGCTCTAATTTAATTGCGAATTCTGTTTTTTAATTCTTCAATTGTAGCCGGTCTATTGAAGTATTTAGTGTAATTAGATTAATTTTTATTTGGTGAATTCTTAGATTAATTGTAATCAGATAGTTTAGTGTTTAGTTGATGTTTTTTGATGCTGTATGTAGTATACGCATGTATATTAGGTCTCCTATTTTAAATAAATTCTATCTATCTAGTCCAAAGGAGTAAGATCGGGAGATTTAGCCGGCCTTTCAATAAATCTTCTGCCTCTTTTAGAAATTCTGAGTATTTTGCGCCAATATGGCCCCAAAATACGGTCACCCACAATTCCAGCCCACACTTTTTGTGGAAACTGCGTATGGGTCTTCATTTTCCAATGTGGATTGTCTGGCGACCAATAACGGCCCATTTACTTTCCCATTGAGATAGAAAGTCGCTGGAAAAACGACTTTATAAGGAAGCCATTTGTATGTTTTCGGAAGTTTGAGAAATTTCGTTATTTGCTGCCACTTGGCGGGTGCATAAATGGACATTTTCTTGAAGTTCTAATAGAACAGCTAACTGAGTTTCTGCTTTGACTCTTGGCCGTCCACTTTTAGGCAGATGTCTCACGTGGCCCACTTCTAAAAATTTTCGCTCTATTTTATATCTGTTATTAAAAAGATGTTTAGGTTTAAAAAAGATTAACAACTATTACTTAACTAAAATGAAACATCAACAATACTCGTAGTTATGACAAAATGGATAATTCTGTCAAGATCGGCTTTTGTTTCCAACGCTTCCGTGATATTTTACTTAAAACATAAACTTGTTCGTCGCCTACTATTCAAAAGTTCCTACAAAAATGCTAAAATGAAGGTACAGTTCAGTATATTTTTTTTTTGCTTGGAATCAACTGTCTCTATGTCGGGATCTATTGATTTTAAGGTTAAAGATCTTTATATTCCCGTGTTCAGAACGCTATATTGTATTTAAGTCCATATGGGTTGCCGTTTAAAAAAAAACGTCGATGACGTCATAGCCAAAAAAAAACACTATCTAAAAATGAAAATTATTGGAAAATGTGACTATTTAAAAACCAACGTTGTTCTGGAATCTTTGCTGAAAGTTGCCTGAATTTTTTTATCGAATTGGGTCCATACTTTACGTTCGCACTGTATAGGTGCAGTGATTGTTTTCACCACTAGCACATTTGTTCTATTTTTTGTTGGGATGTTGCTAGTGTGGTACAGGTGGCAAATTTAACATTTTGCAAGAAATTACAACTCCCCCAGTTATACATTGTTTAGCTATCAGCTATCATTAATAATGACAGTAACCATGCAAACATTGTCAATTGTTTGTATATATTATCTACTAGTAGGAGAGTAAAATCCATTATTGATATACGAGGGGAGATTTTTATATTGGAAAATAGTTAGAAGAAAAGTAATATTTTATTTTTCGATATAAGATCCACTAATGGTCACACACTAAACTTATTCCCACGTTTTTCCAATAAGGCTATACCTTCAAAAAAATATTCTTTGGGAAGCTCTTCAAAAATCACCTCCACCGCTTCTTTCAGGCATTCATCCGAAGAAAAAAGACGTCCGCCCAACTACTTTTTTAATTTAAAAAAGAGATAATAGTCACATGGTGCCAAGTCCGTACTGTAAGGTGGATGTTTCATCTCTATAGAGTTGCACTCGTTGATTACATGTTCCAACTGAATTTCACTCATTTGTTGTTAGCTAAAGCTTCATAAAAACAAAAAGACACTTTGGATCTGCATCAAACTTAGTCAGTATGCATTAAAATGCCACAGCTACTTGATAGCAAAAAGTCCCTTGTTTTCTTAGCTAGGTAGATAATATAAAAATCTCCCCTCGTATAATGATGTTTTCTTAAGCTAGTAGTGAAAAAATATACTTATCTGCATTATACGCGTTAAACATTGTTAAAGTTCCTTTAAAACTTCGGAGTTTTCTTTATGGTTTTACTCTCTCGTCGTCATGTACGAGTGATAAATTTTTAAGATTTCACAATGACACGAGGCGGAATTCAACTCCAGACCGAATTCGTAAAACTAGAAGAGCAAAAAATAGTAACAGTTTCTTATCCATTGTAGCAATAAAGCAATATTGCTGTAATTAATATAAAATTGGTCGCCCTGAAACAGTTTCGTACAAATTCCTCACACATGTACTTGAAATAATGCTAGTCATAAATAACGGCTTTAATTTTCTAGTAGGATTTAAACAGGACTATTTAATCGTCGCTGCAAATTTGCTCGAATACGAGCAGATTATTCACTCTAAGCGAATAAAATCAGAGATTTGAGAAATGATTTACAGCAGGCCAGTCGACAGTAACAGGAATTGATTCACAGTGTTCTATTTTTTTTACTCTAAAAGCACAATCCGAAGTAGCAGCAGACATTTATGCTTTTGAGAGAACTTACCTACACAGTGCAATATAACTTTCGCGGCGTAAATTACGAATTTAATCAGAAACACGACCAGAATGTATGTTATTCCCACAATTGGTAACTACCGAAATTCCACATTCTAGTCCGTAACGTAAACTAATGTTGGTGCATGCATTGCTTGATTTGAATTTTTAAAGTGTAATTTAAATCTTTTCAGTCAAAACGACTTGCCCGTTCGACCAAAACTAATCATATCCGTGGTCAATTTATGTCCGATTTAATTTAGACATGAATTCCGCATCAACCATTTCATTAATGTTTCATTCATGAGATTGCAGTGTCATCACGCATGCAAACTCTGCAAAGGTCGGAAATCACAATTATTGGCTCAAACTTTCTATAATTCTATCAGTCCCAACAAGTTTTCGGCTAAGTGAAACATTGTTTTCAACTAAACTCGATTTGTGGCCCTAATGGTTGATCTTTATCATTATTGATTCAGTCTGCATCTACACCCCCTAATATTCGCCCGAACAGTTTTTTCTTCTTCAAAATTAAACGCGCGTCCTGAAAATTTCCATCTAAAGTACAATTGGGTCTTCATTGGTAATTCGAACTACCTCTCTGTGATTCATCGATCACCCCTCGAACCGAAATTATGGCTTTAAGTCCCCCATTCGGAGATGGCAATTTCCTCGTCGCATGTTTTGATATTTTCCTATAGAAGTCATTAACACCACGTGCTGTATTGGGCAGAATTACGAATTTGTGGTTTTATAATCGCTGGGGAAGTGTCTTTAATGAAATTGTGAATATAGTGTTACAATACGTAACAAGCTTATCGATTTCGTGCTGCTTCAAGGATTTTTAATCGTTAACTAAACAACCCAATTACCTCCCCCAAACCAAAAGTTGCAGAACTATTCCGCTACTTGGGAAGCGAAAGTTTGCCGAGCCAGACGAATTCATCATAAATTGCGATGGTTCAATTTCAAGAACGCAGCGGGAGTTTCGTGTATCAAATTTCAGTAAAATCACGGACCGTCTCTCAAGTGTCATCAACTCAACCATCTCTTGGGAAGGAAACGTTCTACGTCACTACGTCGCGCGTTTATGGCAGCAGGACTAATCTTTGATGGGGGGAGGACGAAACAAGGATAGTAAAACCGCCCTTTATTGTGTCGCTGGTTCGGACTTGTACACTGCTCAAGTTTCGCAGGATTGAAAAACGAAATGAATTACGTTCTTCAGATGATGAGATCGAGGATGAAAAAGCCAAACTGGGCGGTCAATTGATGTTGGCTGGAAACTGATAGCTGTTGGAGTCCAACAGATTTTGTTTTGAAATTTACAGGCGGAGGTAAATGCTCGTAAACAGTTTTACCTCTGGTTTTAAATGTGACGGTTTAGTGCTTGCACTGTAACAATATAATGAATTACCTATAAAAACGGCACATTTAAAAAGTCAATTTTTCACATTGCACAACTCCTATTACAAAATTACTTTTTAGTCATGTTGGTAAAGATCACTTGTCTAAACCCCTATAGCTACAACCTGCATCAAGTAATTACAAATACCTCCAACTATGGCAAGGTAAAAAATTCACTAAATAAAAGATATCAACAGATAGATATATTTAAATTTTAATAAAAGATATCAAACAAGGAAAATATGGATAACCTTGACAGACGATATTTCAAATATCATATTTCATATCTGGATAAAGAACAATACTTACAGTTTAATGATTTGTACCTAGAAGAAATTTTTGAAGAAACAAGTAATGCTGAATCTACACCTAGTGGCTCAAATCAAACTTTGAAGAAACTGTTAAAGAAATTACTTGCAAAGGATTTCATGACTGAAAAATTCTCTGACAGAAACTCAAATGCCTGCGAGTGGATAATAGCTATTTATGGTATAAGTGAATAAAGACGAATTTTATCCACGAAAAAACAGTTTAGCACACGAGGCGCAGCCTCGTGTGATAATGTTTTTGAGTGGATAAAATTTCTTTATTCACGTGTATCATACAATATTTTTTCCAATTTCTAATTTTTAAAAAGGTTTATTTCTTAGGTAACTCATTTACATAAATTGTACTATTACTAATTTGATGAATACTTAAAGAAGGAACTTTAACTCTACTTTCATTAAGTACATTGGAAGTTAACTTGACCTCTCTTTCGTCAAGTGCAGTGGATGTTCCAGGCCTTTCATTTCGATTTACATCTGGCAAAATTTTTCTTGACGTGGATATTTTTTGAGCAACTGATTCGTCGTATAAACTGGTTTCACGATTTTTACATAATTTAAAATTGAAACGTTTTTTTTCTTCTCCTGTGAACTTACTCTTCTAGGACTTACGGGTTATGCAGATTAGGCCGACGATATTTTTATAAACAAGCCATCGATAGCAATGAAAATTTCAAAGATAGTGCGAATTTTAATTTTTTACTTTTTCGTGTTGTCAATAGCAACGTGAATAAAGTGTTGCTATAAACATTTTATTCACTCTTTTCTCATTTTATTCATCCTTTTGATTAAACTACTGCTTTAATAATGAGATTTGATATATAAAATGAGCATTTTATTAGGAGGAATTGGAAAAAGATTTTAACCTTTTAAATTTTGTTTATTACTTTTATTTAATTTTATTACGTCAGCTGTGAGCGTGTACAAATACGGGTCTTCTCAAAAGCCTAAGAATTTGTGGAACTTAAAAACTAGAGGAATCTGATGACTTGAGAACTTGAACATCTGAGAACCTAAGTAGGTCTTCTGAAAAGCCTAAAAAATTCTGAAACTTCATAACTGAATGAACCTGAAAACTTGAGGAACCTAAGAATTTGAAGAACCTGAAATCTTGGAAAACCTGAAAACCCAGTAAATTGATGAACCTGCGAACTTGAGAATTCTGAGATTTTGAGAAATCTGAAATTTGAAGGACTTGAGAAACTCAGCAGATTTGAAAACCTGAGAAACGTATTTTGAAAATTGGAGTAACTTAAGAAATAGGTCACTAAGAAAGGACTAAGAAAAAATTGGAAACCCCGAGAAATTGAAAATCCTGATATGTAATTTGAAAACTTGAACATCTGAGAACCTAAGTAGGTCTTCTGATAAGCTTAAGATTTTCTGGAACTTGAGAACTGATGGAACCTGAAGACTTGAAGAACCTGAAAAATTAAAGAATCTGAAATCTTGGCAAACCTGAAAACTAAGTCAGTTGAGGAACCTGCGAATTTGAGGAATTTGAGAAATCTGAAACTTGAAGGACTTGAGAAACTCAACAGATTTGAGATCTTGAGGAGAGTAGGTATTTTGCGAATTGGAATAACCTAAGAAGTTGATTCACCTGAAGAACTTGAGGAATAAGAAAAATTTGGAAAGACCGAGAAAAAGAAAAACCTGATGATTTGAAAACTTGAACATCTGAGAACCTAAGTAGGTCTTCTGAAAAGCCTAAGAATTTGTGAAACTTAAAAACTAGAGGAACCTGACCACTTGGGGAACCTAAGAATTTAAAGAAACTGAAATCATGGCAAACCTGAGAACCCAGTCAGTTGAGGTACCTGCGAATTTGAGGAATTTGAGAAATCTGAAACTTGAAGGAATTGAGAAACTCAGCAGATTTGAGATCTTGAGAAGAGTAGGTATTTTGAAAATTGGAATAACCTAAGAAGTTGGTTCACCTGAAGAACTTGAGGACCAAGAAAAATTTAGGAAGAACGAGAATTTATGAAACCTGATGATTTGAGAAATTGAACATCTGAGAAGGTTTTCTGAAAAACCTAAAAATTTGTGAAACTTGAGAACTGAATTAACCTGAAAACTTGAGGAACCTGAGAATTTGAAGAACCTGAAATCTTGGCAAACCTGAGAACCCAGTCAGTTGAGGAACCTGCGAATTTGAGGAATTTGAGAAATCTGAAACTTGAAGGACTTGAGAAACTCAACAGATTTAAGATCTTGAGGAGAGTAGGTATTTTGCGAATTGAAATAACCTAAAAAGTTGATTCACCTGAAGAACTTGAGGAATAAGAAAAATTTGGGAAGACCGAGAAAAGGAAAAACCTGATGATTTGAAAACTTGAACATCTGAGAACCTAAGTAGGTCTTCTGAAAAGCCTACGAATTTCTGAAACTTAAAAACTAGAGCAACCTGACCACTTGGGGAACCTAAGAATTTAAAGAACCTGAAATCGTGGCAAACCTGAGAACCCAGTCAGTTGAGGTACCTGCGAATTTGAGGAATTTGAGAAATCTGAAACTTGAAGGAATTGAGAAACTCAGCAGATTTGAGATCTTGAGAAGAGTAGGTATTTTGAGAATTGGAATAACCTAAGAAGTTGGTTCACCTGAAGAACTTGAGGACTAAGAAAAATTTAGGAAGAACGAGAATTTATGAAACCTGATGATTTGAGAAATTGAACATCTGAGAAGGTTTTCCGAAAAACCTAAAAATTTGTGAAACTTGAGAACTGAATTAACCTGAAAACTTGAGGAACCTGAGAATTTGAAGAACCTGAAATCTTGGCAAACCTGAGAACCCAGTCAGTTGAGGAACCTGCGAATTTGAGGAATTTGAGAAATCTGAAACTTGAAGGACTTGAGAAACTCAACAGATTTGAGATCTTGAGGAGAGTAGGTATTTTGCGAATTGGAATAACCTAAGAAGTTGATTCACCTGAAGAACTTGAGGAATAAGAAAAATTTGGAAAGACCGAGAAAAAGAAAAACCTGATGATTTAAAAACTTGAACATCTGAGAACCTAAGTAGGTCTTCTGAAAAGCCTAAGAATTTGTGAAACTTAAAAACTAGAGGAACCTGACCACTTGGGGAACCTAAGAATCTAAAGAAACTGAAATCATGGCAAACCTGAGAACCCAGTCAGTTGAGGAACCTGCGAATTTGAAGAATTTGAGAAATCTAAAACTTGAAGAACTTGAGAAACTCAACAGATTTGAGATCTTGAGAAGAGTAGGTATTTTGAGAATTGGAATAACCTAAGAAGTTGGTTCACCTGAAGAACTTGAGGACTAAGAAAAATTTGGGAAGCCCGAGAAATTATGAAACCTGATGATTTGAGAAATTGAACATCTGAGAAGGTTTTCTGAAAAGCCTAAAAATTTGTGAAACTTGAGAACTGAAGGAACCTGAAAACTTGAGGAACCTGAGAATTTGAAGAACCTGAAATCTTGGCAAACCTGAGAACCCAGTCAGTTGAGGAACCTGCGAATTTGAGGAATTTGAGAAATCTGAAACTTGAAGGACTTGAGAAACTCAGCAGATTTGAGATCTTGAGAAGAGTAGGTATTTTGCGAATTGGAATAACCTAAGAAGTTGATTCACCTGAAGAACTTGAGGAATAACAAAAATTTGGAAAGACCGAGAAAAACAAAAACCTGATGATTTGAAAACTTGAACATTTGAGAACCTAAGTAGGTCTTCTGAAAAGCCTAAGAATTTGTGAAACTTAAAAACTAGAGGAACCTGACCACTTGGGGAACCTAAGAATCTAAAGAAGCTGAAATCATGGCAAACCTGAGAACCCAGTCAGTTGAGGAACCTGCGAATTTGAAGAATTTGAGAAATCTAAAACTTGAAGAACTTGAGAAACTCAGCAGATTTGAGATCTTGAGAAGAGTAGGTATTTTGAGAATTGGAATAACCTAAGAAGTTGGTTCACCTGAAGAACTTGACGACTAAGAAAAATTTGGGAAGCCCGAGAAATTATGAAACCTGATGATTTGAGAAATTGAACATCTGAGAAGGTTTTCTGAAAAGCCTAAAAATTTGTGAAACTTGAGAACTGAAGGAACCTGAAAACTTGAGGAACCTGAGAATTTGAAGAACCTGAAATCTTGGCAAACCTGAGAACCCAGTCAGTTGAGGAACCTGCGAATTTGAGGAATTTGAGAAATCTGAAACTTGAAGGACTTGAGAAACTCAGCAGATTTGAGATCTTGAGAAGAGTAGGTATTTTGCGAATTGGAATAACCTAAGAAGTTGATTCACCTGAAGAACTTGAGGAATAAGAAAAATTTGGGAAGACCGAGAAAAGGAAAAACCTGATGATTTGAGAAATTGAACATCTGAGAAGGTTTTCTGAAAAACCTAAAGATTTGTGAAACTTGAGAACTGAATTAACCTGAAAACTTGAGGAACCTGAGAATTTGAAGAACCTGAAATCTTGGCAAACCTGAGAACCCAGTCAGTTGAGGAACCTGCGAATTTGAGGAATTTGAGAAATCTGAAACTTGAAGGACTTGAGAAACTCAGCAGATTTGAGATCTTGAGAAGAGTAGGTATTTTGCGAATTGAAATAACCTAAAAAGTTGGTTCACCTGAAGAACTTGAGGACTAAGAAAAATTTTGTAAATTGGAGTAACTTAAAAAGTTGGTCACTAAGAAAGGACTAAGATACATTTGGAAACCCCGAGAAATTGAGAATCCTGATATGTAACTTGAAAACTTTGAACATCTGAGAACCTAAGTAGGTCTTCTGAGAAGCTTAAGATTTTGTGGAACTTGACAACTGAAGGAACCTGAAGACTTGAAGAACCTGAGAAAGTAAAGAATCTGAAATCTTGGCAAACTTGAAAACCCAATAAATTGAGGAACTTGAGGAATCTGAGAATTTGAAGAACCTGAAATTTTGGCAAACCTGAAAAACCAGTAAATTGAGGAACCTGCGAACTTGAGGAATCTGAGATTTTGAGAAATCTGAAATTTGAAGGACTTGAGGAACGTATTTTAAAAATTGGAGTATCTTAAGAAGTTGGTCACTAAGAAAGGACTAAGAAACATTTGGAAACCCCGAGAAATTGAGAATCCTTAAGAAAACTTAGCTTAAGATTTTGTCGAACTTGAGAACTGAAGGAACCTGAAGACTTGAAGAACCTGAGAAATTATAGAATCTGAAATCTTGTCAAACCTGAGAACCCAATAAATTGAGGAACTTGCGAACTTGAGGAATCTGAGATTTTGAGAAATTCAGCAGATTTGAGAACTTGAGAAACGTTTTTTGAGAATTGTAGTAACCTAAGAAGTTGGGTCAGCTGAAGAACTTGAGGACTAAGAAAAATTTGAGGAACCTGATCATTTGAGAACTTGAATATCTGAAAACCTTAATTCTTCTAAGAAACTTAAGAATTTGTGAAACTTGAGAACTGAAGGATCTTGAAAACTTTCTGTTACCGTTCAACGTTCCTAAATTAATTTTCATTAAGAAAAATTGTATGCTCTAATTCAAACATTTTGTCACTCTGACATTCAAATTTTAAATCAGATTGTCAAAAGTAGTGCCTAATACTCTAATGAAAGGCTTAATGGAAGGCTAAACCAAACTTTAGTTAATAAGATAAAATGTATAATAAATGCAAGTGATAAGAATTGGATGGGCAACTATTGCACAAAAATGTGTAGAAAAATATAATGAAAGTTTGCTCCAAAATACATTTTGGAAGGTGAAAATGTAAATATTCTACCACCTTTTATAGGTATTTTCAGTACAAAGGATTCGTAATGAACGTCCATTCTAAATATTTCTGAAAGAATTTTTGAAATCGAATAAGTAGAAGTTTCGGAAATTACTTAGACACGAGCGTCTCGCACACACATGGGAGAAGAGAGCGCAGGTAGAGAGGTCGCCTGACGCCGTTTTCCGTGACGACATTCGATCGGTTTTACTCCCCTGTCACCGCGATAGATGTTTTCCACATCAAAAAGGGAACAGGAAACTCCCAAAAATGCCACCGAACAAACCGCCCTCCTGTGATAAAAATAATAACAACGCTGCACCTCTTGAAAGCACGCAAAGCAACGCTCTCAAAGCGAGACACTAGAACTAAGACCACATGCAGATCACTGCGGCAAAAGAAATTAAACTTGCCAACACGAAATCGCATCGTGTAGCTTGTGAGAATTTCCATTTGAACTGAGCGTTTTTAATACATTTCCATTATTGACAGTCTTGTCTCCCGATTTGAGTGTTTTTCCGATAAATGAGTGAATGGCATGTCTTGTTTGTAATCCACATCAAACTAAAATGTTCTATTTTCGACCCCACATCCCGCCCTGCAACACACCCTTATTATTAATACAGAAGTAATCGATAGTGGCCTGTGAAACGATAAGTTACAACTCCACGCCTAAGTATGCTTAAATTTGACTGGGAATTGAGAAACAACCGTTTGCCACAGTAATGGCACTTGACGTTGGATTATTGGTTTTCACGTGGGATCGTTGTCGAATTTATTCAACCCGTTCGAATCATAATTAATGAAAACAGACCGAGTTCACTCTTGTTTTAGTCCTGTTTAACAACGTCGAAATGTATTCATACGATTAAATAGACAGATTTGTTTGCAAAGCATAAGAAAAAAATACATTTCGATAAAAATTTACTGTCGGAATGTGAAGTGTCCCATTTCCTGCCATGATATCGGGTGGTTTGAAAATAAAAGACCTAAAAGCTCTGTGAGATTTGAACATCTGTCGCTTTTTGTTCCTTCGACCAATCTACAAATGCTCGAAGATGTCTTTCCGTAATGTTGCAAAGAGATTAAAGTAATTGGGCTATTATGTACAATTTTCTATCTCGGATCCTTCGCTGTGTCCTTTCGACGACGAAAGTCAGAATAGAAGGGCAAAAGTACAATTTCTGTGAAATAATGTTGTTCATCGATCTGTACGGTTATTAATCAACTACATTCAACACCAAAAGCACTTTTAAAAAGGAATGAAGAAAAATGGAATTCCTTTTCACTAAAAATTAGACACATGCCTCTTTTCCAATCCATCGATTAATTAAGTTTTTGAAAATCAAAATATCGATTTTTTAATGTATTTTAAAACTTTAGAATAAATTATATTCATAGTTTTTTTATAAAACATATGATCTATCTATCGCGGCAAATACAGACGCGCCACGAAAAGTCACTTTTCTCCTTTCCTCTTTTCTATTTTTTTCTTTAAACGCCGAAAATCTGACAATTTATTTGATTTGACTGATCACCAGCGGCGCGTAAAGTAATTTCAAGGTTACTTTATGCTCCGCCAGCTGACTTTATACGCTAGACGACTTTGCTAGACCATTTGACGTATACAATGTGACGTTTTTGTGACGTATGAAGAAAACAATTTTTTTCAAAAACCTAATTGTATAAAAGCCCAATCAAAATAATAAAACCTAAAAATTAAGACCGACTTAATCAATTCGAGCGGCCAGTCAGACCAAACCAAATGAAATTCTTCACGGTAGGATACATTTTTCTGGTTTTGTTCTTAAATCTCCATATTATGGGTGATAAATTTAAGATTTTATAGGGACACTTTCGCGTTGGAAATACATTGTAAAATTTAAAACTTCACCAACCATATTCATGGTCAATAAAAATGCTTTTGTGTGAAGCTGTTATATGAAAAAGTCAAGACAATTTATATTAATGGCAGTGATTTTTTAACGCCGGAAAAAATGAAAAGAAATTGTTGCAGCTACATTTATTTACGTGCTGTAAGCAAAGTAAACAGCACGAAAATAAATCAATAAAGTATTAAGGAAGAAACAAAAAAATCGTTTATAGGTCTTCTAAATATGAATTGGTCCATTAAGGCTTAATCCTGTTCGCCAATTAGTCCAGTCAATCGGTAGTTTGAAGCGGAAGTCTCTGATATAATTATTAATTTTATTATGATGCATGAGTTAAATGAAGACGACCCCGACCACTCCTTAGAGTTCTGCGATGTTACGTTGTGCTGAAATCACGTAATTGTCAGTACTGGCACTCATCCGATCGGACCTATTTTTTTTAAGAAACTTTAACAGCGAGCAGACTAGTTAGAGTTCTTACGTCTTGAGTGTGTTCCCGCTCTTGCAGCTATGTTTCCAAACACCGGAGATGCCGAGGTCCCCAACGAAAGAATTTGGTTACAACAAAATGAAGCATTTTGGCTTGGAAGTCAGAGCCATCTCAGTGTATTTTCAATTCCTTGTGACAATTTCAAGGGCACAAAGGCATGTGCCACTACTCCAAAATGTCACAGAGCTTGGAAGCATTTTCAAGTGTTCGAAGAACTCCTGAAAAATCTTGCCCAGTTCTTAGAAGCGCTGAAAAGTTCATGCAGAAACGTTTTTACTTTGAAAATCGTATCACACCATAAAGTGTCTTATATAATCATAGAGTCTTGAAGTCATGAGGAGATGAGAAGGATCCTTAAGCTTTCCGAGAATACTGGAAAGGGGAGAGAAGTCCTGATAAGTGTTACTTGTTCTTAAGATGTCTGACTAGTGCTGGACAGTTCACAAAAATTCATAATAATCCTGAAAATCTGCCTAAGGATTCTGAAGAGTTCTGCAAGCAATGCAGAGAAGTCTTGAAGTGTCCTGAAGAGCTCTGAAAATCCTAAAGGATCATAAATTTTATAACGTCCTGAAGAATTCTGAGAGATGATGAAGCGTTTAGCGGAATGTGTACTGCGTGATTTAAAAAAAAATTATGACCAAAGAGGTCTGAAACCTTTTGAACGACCATTTAGAGTTCTAACTTTTTGGAGTATATTCCCGCTCTTGCATTTGTTTCCAAACGACAAAGATGGTGATGTGCCCAACAAACGAATTTGGTACCAACAAGATGGAGCACAAGGGAAGATGGAAAGGGTGATGGGGACCGTTCGATGGGCGGCTCGTTCGCCAGATTTAACGTCTCTTGATTTTCGAACAGAATCAAATTCGAATTGTTAACTAACCTGCTCTTAACGATTTCTGACTAGTACTTGGACAATTCTCAAAAATTCGTAATAACCCTAAAAATCTGCCGGAAGATTCTGAAGAGTCCTGGAAAGCTCTGAAAATGGAAAATCCTGACGGATCATAAGCTGTTCCCAAGACTACCTAAGAGTCCTGAAAAATAACGGCAAAGGAAATCCTAAAGAATTCTGAAAACCCTCAAATGTGTTGGCCCGTCCTGAAGAAACCTGAAATGTGATCAAACGTTCTGAGCAATTCTGTCTGATTTAAAAAATATATATATGAGCTCCAAAAAGGCCTCAAACCTTCTGAAAGACCAGTAAGAGTTCTAACTTTCTGAGTGTGTTCCCGCTCTTGCCTTTGTTTCCAAACGACGAAGATGGTGATGTGCCCAACGAACGAATTTGGTACCAATAAAATGGAGCATCTTTGCTTAGACCTTAGAGCGTTTATTGACAATACTTTTGGGGAAAATGGAAAATGGTGACGAGAACCGTTTGGATGATTTAAGATTTAAGGTCCCTTGATTTTGGAACAGAATCAAATTCGAATTGAAATCAGAAATATTACTCCAAATACCATTGGTCGGGCAACACAAAGTGTTTACATACGCGCTGGTAAGTGCCAAATAGTTGATGAAATATTGAAGGAATTTTAAGAAATGCTGAAAAATCTTGAGAAGTTCTTAAATGCTCCGAAAGGTTCTAAAAGGTCATCTCACTTTCGAGTTTTGTTCCTTTTCAGTATCTCTTTGTTCTCTTTCAGTCTCTTCTTTTTGTAGTACATTGAAGTGTTCAAAAAACTCCTAAAGAATCTTACGCAGTTCTTAGAAGCGCTAAAAAGTCCCGAAACGTTTTTAAGTCTCTTTAAAAATCGTATCACTTGATAAAGTCTCTTACACAATCATCGGGTCTTGGAGAATTCTGAAGAGTCTTGAAATGTTCTAGAAAATACTATGGAATCTGGAATGGTCATAAAGAGATCAGAACGATCCTTAAGCTTTCCGAAAAGTCAGAAAAGGAGGCCTGATGAATGTTGACTTGCTCTTAACTATTTTTGACTAGTACTTGGACAATTCTCAAAAATTAGTAATAAACCTAAAAATCTGCCGGAAGATCCTGAAGAGTTCTCCAAGAAATGCAGAAGTCCTGAAGTGTCCTGGAAAGCTCTGAAAAATGGAAAATCCTGACGGATCATAATCTTTCCCCAAGACTGCCTAAGAGTTCTGAAAAATAACGGCAAAGGAAATCCTAGAGAATTCTGCAAAACCCTCAAATGATTTGGCCCGTCCTGAAGAAACCTGAAATGTGATCAAACGTTCTGAGCAATTCTGTCTGATTTAAAAAAAAATTATGAGCTCCAAAAAGGCCTTAAACCTTCTGAAAGACCCGTTAGAGTTCTAACTTTTTGAGTGTGTTCCCGCTCTTGCCTTTGTTTCCAAACGACGAAGATGATGATGTGCCCAACGAACGAATTTGCTGCCAACAAGATGGAGCATCTTTGCTTAGAAGTTAGAACGTTTTCTGACAATATGTTTGGGGGGAAATGGATAAGGTGACGAGAACCGTTTGAATGGGCGGCTCGTTCGCCAAATTTAAGGTCCCTTGATTTTGGAACAGAATCAAATTCGAATTGAAATCAAAAATTTTACCCCAAATACCATTGGTCGGGCAACACAAAGTGTTTACACACGCGCTGGTAAGTGCCAAATGGTTAATAAAATACTGCAGGAATTTTGAGAAATTCTGAAAAATCTTGAGAAATTCTTAAATGCTCCGAAAGGTCCTAAAAGGTCGTCTCACTTTCGAGTTTTGTTCCTTTTCAGTCTCTTTTTGTTCTCTTTCATTCTCTTCTTTTTGTAGTACATTGAAGTATTCAAAAAACTCCTGAAGAATCTTACGCAGTTCTTAGAAGCGCTAAAAAGTTTCGAAACGTTTTTAAGTGTCTTAAAAAATTGTATCACTCGATAAAGTCTCTTACACAATCATCGGGTCTTGGAGAATGCTGAACAGTCTTGAAATGTTCTAAAGAATACTATGGAATCTCGAATGGTACCGAAGGGTCATAAAGAGATCAGAACGATCCTTAATCTTTCCGAAAAGTCAGAAAAAGAGGCCTGATGAATGTTGACCTGCTCTTAACGATTTCTGGCTAGTACTGGACAATTCTCAAAAATTCGTAATGACCCTAAAAATCTGCCGAAAGATTCTGAAGAGTTCTCCAAGGAATGCAGAAGTCCTGAAGTGTCCTGGAAAGCTCTGAAAATGGAAAATCCTGACGGATCATAAACTGTCCCCAAGACTACCTAAGAGTTCTGAAAAATAACGGCAAAGGAAATCCTAAAGAATTCTGAAAACCCTCAAATGTGTTGGCCCGTCCTGAAGAAACCTGAAATGTGATCAAACGTTCTGAGCAATTCTGTCTGATTTAAAATATATATATATATATATGAGCTCCAAAAAGGCCTCAAACCTTCTGAAAGACCAGTAAGAGTTCTAACTTTCTGAGTGTGTTCCCGCTCTTGCCTTTGTTTCCAAACGACGAAGATGGTGATGTGCCCAACGAACGAATTTGGTACCAATAAAATGGAGCATCTTTGCTTAGACTTTAGAGCGTTTTTTGACAATACTTTTGGGGAAAATGGAAAATGGTGACGAGAACCGTTTGGATGGGCGGTTCGTTCGCCAGATTTAAGGTCCCTTGATTTTGGAACAGAATTAAATTCGAATTGAAATCAGAAATATTACTCCAAATACCATTGGTCGGGCAACACGAAGTGTTTACATACGCGCTGGTAAGTGCCAAATGGTTGATGAAATATTGAAGGAATTTTAAAAAATGCTGAAAAATCTTGAGAAGTTCTTAAATGCTCCGAAAGGTCCTAAAAGGTCATCTCACTTTCGAGTTTTGTTAATTTTCAGTCTCTTTTTGTTCTCTTTCATTCTCTTCTTTTTGTAGTACATTGAAGTATTCAAAAAACTCCTGAAGAATCTTACGCAGTTCTTAGAAGCGCTAAAAAGTTTCGAAACGTTTTTAAGTGTCTTAAAAAATTGTATCACTCGATAAAGTCTCTAACACAATCATCGGGTCTTGGAGAATGCTGAACAGTCTTGAAATGTTCTAAAGAATACTATGGAATCTCGAATTGTACCGAAGGGTCATAAAGAGATCAGAACGATCCTTAATCTTTCCGAAAAGTCAGAAAAAGAGGCCTGATGAATGTTGACCTGCTTTTAACGATTTCTGGCTAGTACTGGACAATTCTCAAAAATTCGTAATGACCCTAAAAATCTGCCGAAAGATTCTGAAGAGTTCTCCAAGGAATGCAGAAGTCCTGAAGTGTCCTGGAAAGCTCTGAAAATAGAAAATCCTGACGGATCATAAACTGTCCCCAAGACTACCTAAGAGTTCTGAAAAATAACGGCAAAGGAAATCCTAAAGAATTCTGAAAACCCTCAAATGTGTTGGCCCGTCCTGAAGAAACCTGAAATGTGATCAAACGTTCTGAGCAATTCTGTCTGATTTAAAAAATATATATGAGCTCCGAAAAGGCCTCAAACCTTCTGAAAGACCAGTTAGAGTTCTAACTTTTTGAGTGTGTTCCCGCTCTTGCCTTTGTTTCCAAACGACGAAGATGGTGATGTGCCCAACGAACGAATTTGGTAAGAATAAAATGGAGCATCTTTGCTTAGACTTTAGAGCGTTTTTTGACAATACTTTTGGGGAAAATGGAAAATGGTGACGAGAACCGTTTGGATGGGGGCTCGTTCGCCAGATTTAAGGTCCCTTGATTTTGGAACAGAATTAAATTCGAATTGAAATCAGAAATATTACTCCAAATACCATTGGTCGGGCAACACGAAGTGTTTACATACGCGCTGGTAAGTGCCAAATGGTTGATGAAATATTGAAGGAATTTTAAGAAATGCTGAAAAATCTTGAGAAGTTCTTAAATGCTCCGAAAGGTCCTAAAAGGTCATCTCACTTTCGAGTTTTGTTAATTTTCAGTCTCTTTTTGTTCTCTTTCATTCTCTTCTTTTTGTAGTACATTGAAGTATTCAAAAAACTCCTGAAGAATCTTACGCAGTTCTTAGAAGCGCTAAAAAGTTTCGAAACGTTTTTAAGTGTCTTAAAAAATTGTATCACTCGATAAAGTCTCTTACACAATCATCGGGTCTTGGAGAATGCTGAACAGTCTTGAAATGTTCTAAAGAATACTATGGAATCTCGAATGGTACCGAAGGGTCATAAAGAGATCAAAACGATCCTTAATCTTTCCGAAAAGTCAGAAAAAGAGGCCTGATGAATGTTGACCTGCTCTTAACGATTTCTGGCTAGTACTGGACAATTCTCAAAAATTCGTAATGACCCTAAAAATCTGCCGAAAGATTCTGAAGAGTTCTCCAAGGAATGCAGAAGTCCTGAAGTGTCCTGGAAAGCTCTGAAAATGGAAAATCCTGACGGATCATAAACTGTCCCCAAGACTACCTAAGAGTTCTGAAAAATAACGGCAAAGGAAATCCTAAAGAATTCTGAAAACCCTCAAATGTGTTGGCCCGTCCTGAAGAAACCTGAAATGTGATCAAACGTTCTGAGCAATTCTGTCTGATTTAAAAAATATATATGAGCTCCGAAAAGGCCTCAAACCTTCTGAAAGACCAGTTAGAGTTCTAACTTTTTGAGTGTGTTCCCGCTCTTGCCTTTGTTTCCAAACGACGAAGATGGTGATGTGCACAACGAAAGAATTTGGTACCAACGAGATGGAGCATCTTTGCTTAGAAGTTAGAGTTAGTTTTTTGAAAATATTTTTGGGGACAATGGAAAGGGTGACGAGAACCGTTTGAATGGGCTGCTCGTTCGCTAGATTTAAGGTCCCTTCATTTTGGAACAGAACCAAATTCGAATTGAAATCGGAAATATTACTCCAAATACCATTGGTCGGGCAACACAAAGTGTTTACACACGCGCTGGTAAGTGCCAAATGGTTGATGAAATATTGAAGGAGAAATTCTGAAAAATCTTGAGAAGTTCTTAAATGCTCCGAAAGGTCCTAAAAGGTCATCTCACTTTCGAGTTTTGTTCATTTTCAGTCTCTTTTTGTTCTCTTTCAGTCTCTTCTTTTTGTAGTACATTGAAGTGTTCAAAAGAACTCCTGAAGAATCTTACGCAGTTTTTAGAAGCGCGAAAAAGTCCCGAAACGTTTTTAAGTCTCTTTAAAATCGTATCACTCGATAAAGTCTCTTACACAATCATCGGGTCTTGGAGAATGCTGAAGAGTCTTGAAATGTTCTAGAGAATACTATGGAATCTCAAATGGTACTGAAGGGTCATAAAGAGATCAGAACGATCATTTTCAACATTTTCGAGGAAAGATGGAAAAGGTGACGGGGACCGTTTGAATGGGCGGCTCGTTCGGCAGATTTAAAGCCCCCATGATTTTCGAATAAAAATACAACCATTTAACCACTCCGAAGGATCTACCAGAATCTAAAAGAAAAACTTGTCGTTGTCAACTCATAACTAGTCATATTTGGCGATAAAATAAAACTTCGATCCCTTTTAAACGTCCTCTGAACTGGACTAACAATAAGTATAACAGGATACCTACCAAAGTATCATTCATAAGTTCAAAGATAAACCCCCATTTTCCTTACTGCCATGTGTACCACTCAGGGTGACATTCCGAGGTAAATAAGGCAATAACTTTCTACTGCCATCAAGTAAAACACGAAACAAGAACAACTCACACGCAAGGAAGTTTCCTTCCAAACTCGAAATCGTCTCTAATTAAATTAATCGTGATTTATCGCAACATTTTCTGCCCTTGTGCAAAATTTGAATCGGCGTCGTCAAAAATGGGCCTTGTACTTTGCCTCTAATGATAACAATGGATGACGCATGAAATGGCCCATTTATTCCCGGGAATAAACCGTAAATTCATGTTATGTTATGATGTCCTCCTCGTCGCGTTCTGGTACATGAGTTGGCGATACCTCGTTTCCGCTGTTTTATTTCCTACGTTTCATCGGATGGATGAAACGGACAAGGCAGATAAAGGGAACATGTTTATTATTTAAAGCGGAGGTTGGCCAAATTACCGTTTATATCGGTGGAGACACGGTTTCTGCCAGGTGATTACGGTCAAGGACAAAAACTTGGAGGAAATTACAAAGGGTTTCCAGAAAATTAGGGGATGGAAAAACGAAATGCTGGTATGTTATAGCCGAGCCATTAATCAAACAGCAACGGATCCAGGAAAATATCTAATGAGGTCAAAAGTTTTCCACACAAACATTGGAACAATTGGATAATGACAAATGAAATAATTATGAATAATTTGTATTGTCTTTAACTGCTCTCAGAGGAATTGTCTCGGCCCCCATTTGGAAGAGAAATATTTTCAAAGCGTCGTTATCAACATTATAATCAATAAATGAAAATATTTATTTGTTTACTGAACCGTTATTTACTGTGAAAAATCTTTATTGCGCCTGAAAACGACGAAGTAATTACTTATTTTATTAGAAGATATTTTAATAAAGCACGAAATTATCAAATGTTAATTCCTTTATAAATAAACACATTAAATAGTATATTGGACATATTATGTGCTGAAATTCGGATATTTCGTACGATTCGTAACAGTTGAATCACGCGAATCTGAAATATCCTTCAGTATGCATAGTGTAGCTTTTCCTTCGAGCACCACTCAAAATAAGAAAAAAAAGTGTATATAATCATAACACATCCTAATATCTAAAAAATCGAATTTAATTAAACCCACTTAATAACTGCAATGTTAATTCTTCTACACCGTAAGTGAGTCTGCAAACTTTGCAGCAAATCCCACAATATTCAACGGGGTGTGGAGCACCGTCATTACCACTTTCAGTTCAAAATAACTACAAAAAGTTATCTGTCAGTTATAACTTTTTATTTAAGTTCATGGTAACAAAATTGACAAGTTAATTGAAGATGTTGTCGCGAAACATCAACAAGGTAACATTTACCTGCTATATTATCTACAGAAACACATCGATCTCTTTACTGTTTCTTTTTAATTTTAGTTGGAAAATGTCTACCGATAGCGACGCCCCTAAATTTCACTGAAATGGCCAAACCGGCTGTTGACACTTTGTTACCTATAAAGAAGGCTAACAAAAATTCATCTAATGGAAATGTAAGCATATTTCCAAGAATTGTCGACTACTATGAAACCATCCTCCCTTTGGGCGATATATCCTATGCCAAGGACCACCATAAATATAAAACATGACAATATCACCATTGCTCCTGACAGCCAGCATTTATTTATGAAGGTAATTTACACTTATATTGTACTTATATAAGTATAATATTTTATTTTAGGTCGTTCTTATCATTGCTGTTAGCGGTGCATGCAGAAAACAGGAGTTGCGGAATATTAAACCAAAACACTTGGAAGATGCTGGAAAATCTTTCATTATCACAATCCCCGATTCGAAAGCAAAAACTCAACGTTCTTTGTACCCAAAACTTTTTATCCAACCTGCAAGAAGTACATGAACCTACGCCCTTCAGGAGACGATACAAATCCTTGTTGATGCTGGTGGTGATCCATTATCGTTAAAGATACATTGTGGATGGCGGCCGTCTGCTGTGGCCGAAGGCTATGTGAATACTTTCATGCAAATCAAAATGGTTAATTCAGAAAAAATCGAATTTGCAATTAATAGCGCCACAAAATAAATAAAAATATTTCCATTTCAATACATAATAACAAAACTAATACCACTGATCATTATCTGGTAATTAATGATTGTTCAGTGACAATGAACAATTATTAGAAATAATTATCATAATAAAATTTGAATGTTAATAAGTATTCATTAATAAAATGGTATAGAATTAAACTCTTTCTTTGCCTGTGATCTGAGAAAAAGTATAGTACAAAACTCGAGCTGTAAAGGATATTACACACTAGTGCGTAACATTTTCCAGTCGTATGTAATATGCTTCTTACGACCCTTGTTGTGTAATATAGTATAATAATTACATAGAGATACAAGCAAAATGTCCTGAAATTGTTAAAAATATAGTTTTTATATGGACATGTCAATTGATTGTCAAATTGTTCAATCAGTGTAAAATATAACAGATGAATCAAAACGGTGTTACATAAACAGTCTCGATGACAAAGTAATATACTGGTTTCTTTTTACACGCTGCAATATTTTCCTTACAATCTTCAGGAATTATATCGCTTTATACCCTACGAAACATATCCTCGTCTATTATAGTAGCTTTGACCTTATGTCGTTAATAATTAAAACCACAGAATACTTAACGGTAAATCATCAGAGTGTGATGTTAACTTAAGTCTACTAAATTATTTATTAGTGCATGTTAGTTCAATAAGTACGTACAGGTAAAACTCGCCCGAACGGGCTTGGATCCGTTTTATTATTATCAACCGCATTATCTCACCATATTAGCAAAAAAGGATTACTGTTTTGGATCAATTGTTTCAGCGTTCATGTTATGTTTGTGATATTGAAAATTTATCATACTATATTAAATTATGAAAGCCAACAATAAACAATTTGTTATTAATATTAAAATTTCTCCAAAAGCTTTTAGTTTTTTAAATTTACCATTTGCCTAGGACTATCTCCAGTAGCCCTCAATTGGTTGTTCCTGCGGCTACTTATCCTTGTAATAAATATCCGGTACAGGGTCAACTCCTTTGACGCGTTATCGGATCGGCCTAGTCCATACTATGTAAGCCGATAAGTTTGATAAGAATACGGGCTTGGTCGGCGCGGCTTTGGACTTTTAGAGGGTGAGTTTACCCCATCGGCTTTCACCCCTCTCTGCTGACACACCGTCCTTGTACAGCTTCACATAAATTTGATTATAATGCTGGCCGATACACAAACAAAATATGATTTGTCTTCAAAAATTTGACGTTTAATTTCGTGTCCGGGCAGTCCGATTCAAAATAGATATTTATTAGGTTGACATTAATTTGGGGGCAAAATGGTAGAAAATGAATGAAAAAAAAAAGGAGCTGACAGCGGTGGGATTCGAACCCACGCCCTTTCGGACTGGTGCCTAAAACCAGCGCCTTAGACCGCTCGGCCACGCTGCCTTGCTTCGAGGAGGAACCGAGCTTGCTTTTAACCCAAACATTGTAATACAAGTAAACGATTTTAAAAAATAAAATATTTCATATTATAAATGAATGCTTAATTACATTATTAATTATTATCACCGCCAACAAAAATTGTAATAACCACAAATAAAAAAGTATGTAACACATTCAAATAAACAAAATTATCAGTTGTCGATGTCAATGTTATCAGTTATCATGTTATCAAAAAGAGATTCTCCAAATTAGAGTTATACACAACGAAAGAAGTAAAAACGGCAAAAACAAGTGAAACAACATAATTATGTCGTAGACATACCGTGCGATCATTTAAATTATAAATTAGAGTAGGCTATGAAATTTAAATTAGGTTGGCACAACTAACTTTTGACAATTTCATTGAAAATTCGAATGTCAAAGACTTTTCAAAAAAACGGCAACAGAATGGTGAATGGAGTTAATAACAGCTGAATTGAAGATGCGGGAGAATACTTTCATTTGTAATTTTCACTTACATTTTCTGTAATTCTCAATTATTCTACATTATTTGTTAGTCTTTTATTCATAAGAAACATAAACGTCACAATATTTACGATAACCTAAAATTTCAGTCTAAGCTGTCAGTCAATTTGCAGGCTGGGCCATTGCATAATAAAAAAGCCGCCTACTCTAATTTATAATTTAAATGATCGCACGGTATAATAAAACGGCATGTAATTAACTGTTCAGTATTTTACTGCATTTTTGCACAGTAAATAATTGACATTGTAAGTATAGTAACCAGTTGCACGGTAGGTTACACCGGTATTTAAATATATGTTTGCAAAGTAAAATATAGCATAACTGCTATGTATTTTATTGCTTTATGCACAGTATAAAAAATGTTTGTTTGGTATAAAATATAACATCATTTAATACGTATTTAATTGCGTCACGCAGAGTATAAAAAATGTCCGGTACAATTCAATAAGAACAATTTTTACAGATTGCACACTATATTCTAATATGTATACAGTGTGATCATAAAGTTCCGCACAAAATTCATAATTTAGTTATGTTATGTTTTTGCGAAAAAAGCTCGAACAGGTCGATTTTTGTTTTTAAATAGATATCTTTCGACATAAAAATTTTGTTATGACGTCATCTGTTTTTGAACTATGACACCGTGATCAATTTTTTTTTAAATGACAACCCCCAACTTTTTTTTGGGTTTTCGATGCACTTTTCAATTCAACAAGGGTAAAAAAGTGATACCTTGCATAACTTTTTTTTGAAAAGTTTTACTTCAAAATTTTCATTCCTTGAAAAAATACTATTTCACTATATGTAAATCCGAAAAAAAAAAGTTATGCAAAGTATTAATTTTTTACTCTTGTTGAATAGAGAATTGAAAACTGTATTTAAAACCCAAAAAGTTGGGGGTTGCCATTTAAAATGATGACGGTGTCATAGTTCTAAAACAGATCACGTCATCAACAAAATCACTCTGTATACAAATCTCGTGTCACGGTGTTTGTGGTCGAACTCCTCCGAAACGGCTCGATCGATTTTTATGATTTTTTTTTGCATATTTGGCAGGTACGAGAATAGGTGATAAACTATTTTTCACGTGGACATGGGGGGGGACTTGGGCTGGACCGATTTTTAAGCTCAACCAATTTTTATGATTTTTCTTTTTTTTTGTATATTTGGCAGGTATGAGAATAGGTCGTAAAGTATTTTTCACATGGACATGGAGGCCACAGGGGTCCCCCTTGGGCTGGACCGGTTTTTATGATCTTTGATTTGTTGTATTTGTCTCCGCCCCGAATAGCAGAATAACTAATAAAACATTCACATGGGGGCCCAAGGGGCCCCTTGGGTTTATAACTCAAAAACGGCTTTTATGATCTCTGATTTTTATGAAATTTGTTTTGTATGTTTGGTAGGTATGAGAATAGATCGTAAAGTATTTTTCACATGGACAAGGGTGCCTCTTTGGGCTGGACCGATTTTTATAATCTTTGATTTGTTGGATCTTTTCCGCCCCGAATAGCAGAATAACTATTAAAACATGGACATGGGGCCAGGAGGCCCCTTTGGGCTTATAACTCAAGAACGGTTTTTATCATCTTTGATTTGTTGGATTTGTCACCGCCCCGAATAGCAGAATAAGTATTAAAACATGGATATGGGGGCCCAAGGGGGCCCCTGTGTTATTGATTCTGAGGCGGTACAAAGTTCGCCGGGTCAGCTAGTAAATATATATAACATGATTTTTTCTATGCGAATAACATTTTACTCAGAAAATACTTAACATTTAGATTTTTTTACCGAGCGTCCAGTATTCTACTGAACACTCTTCAGAAAGTACTGAGCATTCAGATTTTCATACCGAGCGTCCATGATTTTTACTATGCGAATAACGAATTTTTTACCGAGCAATTAAGTAGATAACCATGACTGCTTATTAATTACATATCGATAATCATACCTACTATGATTCTATTACTAATATTATGCATTAGAATTATATATTTTGCAATATCAAGTTTTACCGAAAAATGTAACCAGGCAAACGAATTAAATACTATGTGAATAATTTGTTGCGTAATGGCACTAGGCTTTTTCAAAATGACTTGGAAAATTTGCTTTGCAATTAGACTAGATATTTCAGGCGTTTTATAAAACGCCGTCATAATTCTAGGCTTATTGTAAAAACACAATGAGTTTACAATATGCTTAGCTTAAGTAAGGCGTATTATAAAACGCCTACTTGTTTAGGCATATTCCAAAGATCTAAAAATGTAGCATTCAAGTCTTATTCAATATAATAATTATGTATTATTAAGTATTGGTAGTAATAATATATATTATGTTAAATTATTAGTTTTGTTTTATTGTTTTATAACAAAAAATAATATAGGAACTTAAGTCCTTATTTAAAAGAAATATGGAAGTTTATAAAATTATACTTAATTGGTAATTATAGGGGAATAACAAAATAAAAGAATGGAAAGCAACCTCTTTACAAAAAAAAATTAAAATTAATCAAATAAAATAAATATAACAGAAATATAAGTATACATAATAGAAAAAATAAAACGCAAACAAGGCTCTAAACTGAAAAACAACAGTGGCCAAAATATTACGTATTTCTGCTGAAATAACATTTGCTAATGTAATTTTATAATTTTCGAGCATTTTGTCAGCGGTATAATTAACTCCTGTTTTAGCCCTATACCCTGATTTTATTTGGAGAGATATTGTAAAATAAATATTACTTCATTATTCATTGCCATCTGCCGGGATTCACTGCGCCTTATTGTGGACTTGTTAACCTCAAAACTAATTAGGTTATGTAGTAATTTATTCTCCCTATTGATGAGAACACCCTAAATTCAGCCCTGATATAGCGCATATAGCATCTAAACTGAATGCTGAATTTTAGAATATGCCTAAACAACAAGTAGGCATTTTATAATACGCCTGACTTATACTAGGCAGATTGTAAAATTATTGTTTTTACAATAAGCCTAAAGTTATGACGGCCTTTTATAAAGCGCCTGAAATATCTAGTCTAATTGCAAAGCTATTATTGTTTTACAATTTCACAAGGCAGTTTGAAAAAGCCTAGTCGTTTTACAAAAAGCCTGGTTCTTTAAGTATAGTCCGGATTCCTTTATTACCGACCGTCACGAGAGCATGTGGAAAGAAGTGTCGAGAAGAAAATTGAGTAATCAAAACAGATAAAAGTGAAGAAAACAGCAGAGAAGGCAAAAAGTAACATAAACAGAAGGTAGGAAGAGATAGAGTGCGAGTGTAATTTAGCTATTGTTATTGTTTATGTTTTATAGTTTTATTTACTCATTATTTATTTATCTAGTATTGTATGGGAATAGGAATCCTTTCCAAGCCGAAAGGCAAGGAAATAAATCTTATTATTATTATTTAAGTATAGTCCGGACTTTTGACATTTGTGAAAGTAAAAGCGTTTATTTGCATGCGATTTCGGACTGATTATAGTAATAAAAGTAAAACTAAAACCTTTGGCGCTTTTCTCGTTTATTATTAACCCGATTTAAACCGATTCCATTTGATGTATAAGGTGTCATTTAGGAATATAATGGGGAAAAATTGGGTAACAATACGTCCCCAATTTAGAGAAAAAAAAATTAATTGTGGTTCAAATTATTTCAGGTATTTTCATTACACCCATTATATATTAGGTGTCTATGGTTTTTTGTCACAAAGAACAATTGTGCAATACAAGAAACGGAATGTGGATGCATTAGAAAAATGCCTGTCATTCCGAACCAGTTTGCCAACCATTCAGTCAAAAATGTAAATTTGAGTATATATTTATATTTTGGTATAAATCTCTTTTGGTGGATACAATATGAAAATGGTTGTCATTCCGAACCAGTTTGTCAACCATTCACTCAAAAATGCAAATTTCAACATATATTTATATTTTGGTATAAATCTCTTTTGATGGATACAATATGAATATGGTTGTCATTCCAAACCAGTTTGTCAACCATTCATAAAAAATGTAATCTTGAGTATATGTTTTGGTATAAATGTGGATTTATTCTCATTACCTACTGGTATAGGTTTCTTTGTGACTAAAAAGCGTATGGTTCAGGCGCCGTTTGTGAGTGCGGAGGGTGGGGGTTCCGCCCGGTCCACTATACTCATCGACTGACTAAATGGATAAGAAATAACAACCATTTATTGATTTTTTTTTCCTTTAAAAACTAAAACTCACTCTCGTGTTGAATCCAATTTCAAAATTTTTAAGTCAAAATAAAAGTCCTATAGACGAGCATACATTTTTCAGCATTTTTCTAAACCATTACCTACGCCGTTCGCTTGTTGTTTATAGGAGTAACATTAGTAAAAAAATAAACCTTATTTTGACTTCACATCGATGAGTTTTTGATGAAAGCGAGGAAAATTTAATGAACAAGGTAAAAATGCTTTATTGGTGTTAAATTTTGACAGTTTTAGCAAATGTAACACAATGCGTCAAAGATTCAGAAAATTCCCTTTTTCTTGAAAGGTCAGGAAAACGTGACATTGTATACGTTAATAGGTAATGGCCATTTTTCTGCCATGGCAGAAAAAGTCGTTAGCGGCGCATAAAGTCAGACCGCTGGTGGTCAGACATTTTTTATCAAATCAAAGAAATTGTCAGATTTTCAATTTTGTTTTATTTGGAGAAAAGTGGCTTTTCTTTGGTCCTAATAAAACAATCTGCTATTAGTTTGGCTTGTAGATTTAACAGTTTTCTGTTGACAACGACATAACAGTAAAACAAAATTTAAAGACCCAGTTTATGGCCGCAAAATTACGAAATAAAGACGGGTTTATATTTCAATCGTACACAAAACAATCATTTGTAGTTGACAAAATAAGGTCGACTAAATTTGGATCAAAAGATTAAATTCCCTTTAAAATTTTACCTATTCGAATAATAAAAAATTCAACGCATCATCTACGTGCATTATGTACTCTGCATTGTTAAAACAAATACCATGCTGACTTCATAGGCTTTGGAGTAAACACATAATCCTCATATTATTGCTCTACAAATAACGCGCCCTACATTCGTCGCTTCAGTTTTAAATGGAAATTTTGCACAGTTAATCCCAACAAATGTACATACCTACTGGAATTAATAACGCCCGTGAAGTAAAAAATACAAACTGCTTTGATCCCATTCCAGTTCATTAAAAAACTGTGCGTGCATTATTCCCAAATATAGGTATGCAAAAATATCCGGACTGGAAAACCTCCGAAAGACTCTGATTCCGTTTTACACCCGGAACCGAACGGCAAAATTGTCTGATTAGGAGGCAAATTAAAACGGGAGCTGCAGTGGTGTCTGCATAATGAAAGTTTAAATGACATCACTGTTAAAATGGTGCCGTAACATGAAAGTGGTAGAATTAATTCAACATCCATTAACAGCCCCAAAAGTATCTTGCAATAAAACCACTTATTGTGATAAGTCATGACTACAAAGAAATTAATAACAATAATTTAGTACATAGTAAGTAGGTAATTTTATAAACACATAAAGCAAAAAAAAAACTACAATGAATAAACAACTTCAATATCTCCCTCTAAAATTATAAAACTAAATTGTGCAGAACAATGCTGTTATCGTGTTTGTACAACTTTATTTCCGTCTAAAATAATTTTGCAAAATTTTATTATGTCATAAACGAGCTTTTTGACGAAATTTGGTTAACAGCCTGTAAAAGCTTCTCTCAACATGTAATCATGCTTCGACAATCGTAGACCAATTTCGTTCTTATTAAAGCTCGTCAATTATATCTGAAAAGATTTACCTCATAAAATCGAATTAACCAATTATGGGAGAAATAATATCCAAATATGTAATAATATTACGTCACAGCGACGTGAGAAATCATACGTCGTTATTATTCCATCCCGACCTTACTTCAGATACGATGTCGTTTTTAAGAAATATAATAGTATGGGTAAGATCTTCAAGGCGCGCTTGAGGCTATAATGTTTTATTTTCTTTTTGAGACTGTTCGAACTTGTGGCACGCTTTCAACAAAGGAGACCAGTTAATTTGTGATGGGCTCAGAATTGAAAAACATCTGAATACGAAACTGGTTTTGCGTCTGTCTTCATCGATGCACGTGCATCTGCATGTGATACAGGGATGAAGTTAATTAATTTGCAAGCGGGCCGAACAGTTAAAGTTTTATTCTTTTTATTGCGTCTTAGTGTTAGACATTTTTTCATTGTGTCTTAGTGTCTTTAATTAGTGTTATTTAATATATAAATTCATCCAACTAGTGATAACTAATAGTGAATAATAATAACAACAAATGAACTATAAAAACTTTAAATCAATTATATCTGTTAGAATAATACCAAGCCGCCCCTGCTTGCCGACACGAGCGGAAAATCACTCAGTGATTGAAATACCTTGGCAAATTGGTTTAAAGCATAGAAACAAAGCTTACGATTTTGTCTAAATAGCTTCAGTGCACAAGACCGTTTGGGGCAAACTACACCGTTTCTCTATTCCGAGCTCTATTCCTCATAATTCTAGGTTGCCATTAAAAAAACTTCCTGTATATCAAATCTCTAAGATGCACTACAGCATTGATAGAAGCTGTAACAACTATTCAACCGTGAACCATCACTTCAGCAACTACAACTTGTGTGGACTTCCAATTAACAATAGAACTTGCAAAGCTGGCAATTTATCAAAGCTATCCAACCAAACCGAAAGCTCATCATATTAATCACGAAAAATGAAATATGATTCTATTGGCACGAGAAACAAAAATATGATTGATCCGTGTTTTGATATCAAACGTTATAAATTTGGGACGGGACCCACTGACCATTACGAAATTACGGCTGCATCAAGTAGATAAATTTGCGTCGGAAGCGAAATTCTGATATGTTTTTCTGCACTGGTGTTCGCGAGTATTTCAAGTACATTTTGAGGGAAACTGTTTGCAGAAAGTATTGAATTTGTAAGGTAAGTCTTTGCCGCCTGAATTTTCTCCAGATCTCTTTATGAAATTGCAAGGATATGCTTACTTCTGAAGTTATGAATCACTCCGACGAGCATCAAAAAGCTCATTAGCATGTCTGCAAAAATCAACAAACTTTAAAGATAAACAGCGTTCAAGTTCCATATAAACTGACTTTCATCGTAAATGCACTTTCTGACTTAATCAACCTGTACAATTTTTAATCAGATTTTAAAAAGCACGCTAATTAGAATTCATTTAATGCCGTCAAGTGTAAATAGAAAAGCCTTTAAAAGCGTCACCAAATTTTAGAGGTTCCAAGAAAAGATCTGAAAACAGCACTGAACGTAAAATGACTAGTCCAACTACAATTATAAAAATATTTATTACTCTGGAAAACAAGTGTGCACGAGTGGAGTTTTCAGATAACAGTTCCCGCTGGTTTTAACGGTAAATTGATGATGTTTTCATTTATTCAAAAATTGTTTTGGGCTATAAAAAAGAACAAAAAACCTTTGAAAAATGAAACATTTTACGAAAAGTTAATAATGGGCAAACTGAACTAGGCTACGTCATCACAAATCGTACGATGGATAAACAACTATTAATAATTTCTGCAGGTAATGCAGAAATCAGTTTAAATAGATATTTTCCTTAGCGGTAACGCTGAACTTCCCGCAAATGAAAAAACTGCTAACAAAATTGTACAATAAATTATCTATTAGACATTAAAAAATGTAATCAAAATAACCACTCTAAGCTCAACAAGATATCTTACGTGGATGTGTGATACTCGGGAATAGTTAATGATTTCACATTTAGGTACTAAATAAGTTCATAAAATTTCTCTGGAAGCAACACTTTTCGGCTTCGCCTCTTGCTTCAAAAATTCGCCCCCACGCCTGAAAAGTGTCGAAAATAACTATTTCGGATTGGAGATGCATTCCTAACCGTTTTGCAGTTTTATAGGTGACGTGCACAAGTGCAGAGAGAAGGAAATCCTTTTTGCACAAGTGACAGCTCGCCGAGTCTGGAGGACCAACATAACCTTGCTTCATAAGATTTACACAAGTTTGGATGACTTGTTTAGTGATATATAGAAGATATATTTGAGAATTTGTATTGTATTTAGACATTTACTAGTAGTAGTGAATTATCTAATTCTAAAGTAAGTACAGTCTTTACCATATTTAATTTAAAATTTGAAGATCCATGCAAATGGTCCTGTTGGTGCTTATAATTATAATGTGTTTCACTTACTGATCCAATAAAAACTGGTCGGTATAAACCTTCACTTTGAAAACACCTAATGTTACACTCAAATTATATGAAGCAAGGTTATGTTGGTTCTTCAGAGTCAGTTGAGTACGTCACGCGTCTTCAGTTTTGTGGTTTTGTGGTTAGTCCAAGTTGGCCATGCACGAAAAGCCGCTCAAGAATTATTCATTAAATATTAAGCTGACCGTATTAAATTTGACATTTAATAAATAATTCTATTAAGCTACGCTAAGCGGCTTTTCGTGCATATCCAACTTGGACTAATTTCTTTTTCGATCTCTCTTTACTATTTTCCCCATTTTTAGTCCTCTCCCCTTACAGTAAGTTTTTAATTTCTTCAATGTCTTCTTAATTCTGTAGTGTTATTATGTTCTATAGTTTGTTAGTTTTCCTTTTAGCTTTTCTTTGCTTCTTGCTATTTAATATTCCTCTAGTCTTTTGGTTTTTAGTTATGTTTTAATTGGCTTTCCCAAGTTTCTCGAATTTCAGAGTCGTATTTTTAAAACTAGTAATTTATAGTCTTCTTTCTATTTTTTTTACCTTTTTTATAATTTTCTTGCTTAATTTCTTACCTATGTTCTTCTTTATTTTGCTGCATTTTTGTTTTTCAATTCTCTGATGTTGCTTTAATTTCCTTCATAGAAATCAAGAACCAAAAATATTGAAACGTTGATACAAAGATCCGGATGAAAGAAAATGAAAGTGAAATATAAATGGGTGAGTGACATAAAACAGAAAGATTTATAAGTATTACAAAGAATATTAACGACATCTATATAAATATAAAATCCAAATACCCTAATCCCTAGATCTACTAAACCGACTGCAATGAAATTTCGTACACTTACTTCTTTTACCACGTAGACACTCACGAAGAAACGGTTTTTCAAAGTTCTATTTTAATGGGGGGTAAAGAAGTGGGGGGTTAATCGATAGATCCACTAAACCGATTGCAATGAAATTTTGCACTCTTACTTATTTAACCACGTAGGCGCTCACTATGAAAAGGTCTTTCAAAATTCCATTCTATAAGGGGGGTTACGGGGTAGGGGGTTATCCTCTGGACCCACTGAACCGATTGCAATGAAATTTTTGCATACCTACTTATTTTACTACGTAGAAGCTCACTAAGAAACGGTTTTCCAAAATTCTATTCCTTTCCTTATTTCACCGTTATCTAATTATCGAAAATTAGTGGCCTCAGTTTCTTATCTCCTTTCCAGACCCTCAAGCACCCTTCTCTGGAGATCCGATTTTCTTCCAGTTATTTCTATAACTCACGGTGCTCCAGCTATCTCTCAAGCAACTTCAAACCCTTTCTTTTTATTCGTGGCCAACTTCATATTTCTTATTAACCTTAATATCGATTTATTTATTTCTTACAAATCTTCGTATCCCACTTCTGACACCAATGTTGCGTTTCTGGGTTCCATTTTTTTACAATTTATTTAGACTTTATATATTACAATATATACATTATTTACACTATTTACAAATCACGTAAACTGCACCAATTTTTCTGATTGATTTTTAAAATAAAAGACATTGATAAGATCTAGGGCTAGATTAGTTTTCATTTTCAAAACTTTCACAGGTTTATTGATTATTTGCATTTTATTTTCGGCAGATACCAGTCCATTACAGTCACCGACTTGAAGTAGCGTGAGTCGTTTTGACTTAGGAACTGGCAATTACAGCTAAATATAAGTTGGCCCGTCCCCTGAGGGTTGAGTGTGCGGTGAATTCAGAATGGTGTGGGCAACTCACTCATCTTATGGCATTTACCTCAAGAATATCGCCTAAAAAACTATCTTGGCAAACTCGGGATATTAGAAGTACATAGTAAAGACGGGTATCCCATATGCGTGCAAAACGATTGCATCAAAATACAATTGATTGCAAAATCTTAACTGGGAAACGTATTTTAATACCACGAAAACATATGAAGTATTCTAGTACATTATTGCCATTTTCCTTTATGTATACAGTAGCTGACCCGAAAAACGCTGTCCTCTCCAAATTTCAATAAACTTGTTTTTGGACAGATAGTGAAAAACACAAATTAAAAGCAAATGTAATTTTATCTTATTATAGGCTGGGATGCGTTTGACTAGATTTTTTTCCAAATCTTTTCAAACGAGCTCTTAAAACAAAATTGTTAAAATTTCAGAACTGAGGCGTTTCAGTTGAATTTTTCCAATATATCGGTTTTTTATAACGCCTATTTAACGCCAAAGCTTGTTAAAATACTTCTAAAGACACTTTTTACATGTCATTGCTCAATTAAAAGTCAACTTCCCACGCTTATTTTATAGACAATCTACAGTAACTTAAAGTACTTTTTCAGTAAAATATTGTTGATATGTTAACCAAAAAATCCTCAAACACCAAAATAGTAAAGAAAAAACAAAATTCGGAACTGAAACGTTTGTCTGAATTTTTTATTATTATTTATTTATTTCAAATGTTTTGCTCTACATGGAATATTACAGAAATTGATAACACAAAAGCTATGACGCCTCACTGACATTTTAAAAAATATTGGGGACACCTACTGTGTCCAATTCTGAATCTAAACCACTACTAGTACCTACTTAAACCACTTGTGTGAACTGGCAACAATGTAGGACCCTTAATGTATTGAAATTAGTATACGAAATATACAACGGATGCAGAAGAAATAGTAAAGTACTTATAAAGTATATTGCGGACAATGGAAAGACGCTAAAAAGAAGCAGAATCTTACATTTCAATTTGGAAGTGATAAAATAATGGTATTTCAATATACTTTGCATTTTATGGTATAATTAAACCAGCGCCGTCTATCCGTAACAAAAAACACTAATATACTTTGATGGACGCAGAAAGTTTCCAAAACGAAAAGACGCTGAATTGATCGTGAGATCTATTTATATAAATATTATAAAAACTATTCATCAAAACTTGAAATTTGGTATATGTTTAAAACTATTTAAATTCCATCGTCTCAAATGTTTATCAAATCAAAGCGAAGCTTAAATAACTTAATCTTATTGCTCTTATAGTTTTCGTAGAAATTATAATTCAGTACTTATTAAATACAAATTTAAAAAATTACCTAAATATAAAAAAAATCAAACATTAACCCCTTGGGAATTTATTAAGACTAATAAAGACTATTTTATTGCTATTATAATTTTTGTAGAAATTATGGCTCTGTTGGCTTGACGTCAAGCTAGCAGGACCATGACTTTAAAATATAAAAAAATCAAAAATTAACCCCATGGGAATTTAAGGCTATTTAAAGGCTAAGTTAATGCCAAAGACTTAATTTTATTGCTCTTATAGTTTTCGTGCAAATTATAATTTAATACTTATTAGATACAAATTTAAAAAATTACCTAAATATAAAAAAACCAAAATTAACTCCATCGGAATTTAAGGCTATTTAAAGGCTAAGTTAATGCCAAAAACTTAATTTTATTGCTCTTATAGTTTTCGTGCAAATTATAATTTAATACTTATTAGATACAAATTTAAAAAAATACCTAAATATAAAAAAATAAAAATTAACCCCATGGGAATTTAAGGCTATCTAAAGCATAATATAATCTCAAAGACTTAATATTATTGTTGTTATAGTTTTCATAGAAATTATAATTTAATACTTATTAGATACAAATTTAAAAAATAACCTAGATATAAAAAAAAACAAAAATTAACCCCATGGGAATTTAAGGCTATCTAAAGGATAATTTAATGTCAAAGACTTAATATTATTGCTCTTATAGTTTTCGCCGAAATTATAATTTAATACTTATTAGATACAAATTTAAAAAATTACCTAAATATAAAAAAATCAAAAATTAACCCCATGGGAATTTAAGGCTATTTAAAGGCTAATTTAATGCCAAAGACTTAAATTTATTGCTCTTATAGTTTTCGTAGAAATTATAATTTAATACTTATTAGATACAAATTTAAAAAAATACCTAAATATAAAAAACAAAAATTAACCCCATGGGAATTTAAGGCTATTTAAAGGCTAAGTTAATGCCAAAAACTTAATTTTATTGCTCTTATAGTTTTCGTGCAAATTATAATTTAATACTTATTAGATACAAATTTAAAAAAATACCTAAATATAAAAAAACAAAAATTAACTCCATCGGAATTTAAGGCTATTGAAAGGCTAAGTTAATGCCAAAAACTTAATTTTATTGCTCTTATAGTTTTCGTGCAAATTATAACTTAATACTTCTTAGACACAATAATACTTTAAGTTCCATCTTCTTTGGGTTTAGAGATAAAATTTCTTGTCAGCAGATTTACCCTTAATACCTACAGACATAGTCTGTATTCAATTTTCTAGAGTATCTGTGAAAACAAGTTTTATCTTTTTTGTTTGACGCATTTTGGCAAAAGCTTGGCTTTATAGAACCTCTTAGGAAAAGCAAGCATACAATTAAATCATTGGCATTAAATAGCCTTAAAAATCTATGTGGTTATTTTTCAATTTTTACCAAATTTTAAGTCATGGTTCTGCTAGCTTCTATGAAAATTATGAGAGTAATAAAATTAAGTCTCTGGCATTAAATTAGCCTTTAAATAGCCTTAAATTCTTATGGGGTTAATTTTTGTTTTTTCGATTTTGGTCCTCCTAACTTTACCGACGTCTGATGACCTCAGCACGATAATCTATTTCGTGAGGTGTAAAGCCGAAAAATTGCCCACTACTATAGCTACATTTACATTTAACGTACTGCTCAAGCTTATTGAGTAATTGAAACGGACACGAGAGCTAAATTTTGTTGTATTTTGAATAGGTGAGTATTCAATGAATCGAAAGGATACAAAGTGTATTAAGAATAATCTCAAAAAAAAATGATTTCCCAAACAATCGTTTTGGTTTATAATTATTGCATATTTTCAAGATAATGTTTATACTTTTTTATATTTATACATATTTTTTTATTTTTTATTATGGCACAAACGGCGTTTCATATTGCCGTCCCAAACATCCTTTTCTGTCCTCGCAGAGACCACTTCTGTCAGATCATTGCAACGAGTTCAAAATAATACATATAAATTTTACAGAAACAAATTGAAATATGAATATAGTATTTTGGACTTTTTGGATTTTTTTTTCAATATTTTTATTAATTCATCTTTGTTCGTTAATTATATACGCATTTTAATTAAATCCTGACTATGTGTACAGTATTGTTGTATCGTTTATGTAATCAGAATTAAGTACATATTTCAATTATCGAAAACGCTTGCTCTATAGTCAAGTATTCTATGAATTAATTTTTTTACGAAAATACCACTCTTCTCGCTTGTTATTGTTATTTGCATTCACCTCTTTTTAATATCTTTCATCCCCTTGATATACGCTAATCATATTTGTATAAAAATACTACGCAGTAATCATCATGTAATGTAACAACAATGTGGCAAATATTCTCGAGGTAAGAAAGTTTTTGAATAGGGAAATCAAATCAAAGCATCCACTCACTCAAATTATCATTTCAGCTGACAAGACACTATAATGGAGAACAAAAAAGCACATCGTAAAAAATACTTAGTGCCGGTTTGGACCGTTTCTTATTTGAATTTAGATTAGATGAAATTTTAAAAGAGGAGTTCACGTCTGATTGGGTACACCCCGACTAGGTAGTTTTGTTATCAACTCCAGCGTGACTGTTTTATTTTACACATGTGGATGTCATTAATTGCATCATTTTTTAAACAGCTACGGACAGCATTGTTATTATTTTTTAATTCTATAAGAATTACCAGAATATGTTTTTCAATAGATTTATTATTAAAAGAACGCTTCACTAAAATTAACAGAAATAAAAATGTTTCAGAACACTAACAAACATTTTATATTTTTTAACGTGCTTCGGTGACGTTTTAAATTTTGGATGCCCGTAAAAAATCACAATATATAATAAACGTGTTTACTCACTTAGAAAGAAATCTGCAAAAGCCCACATTTATGTTGTCCAACTTTGTCCAGGGATCCACAAAAATCTCACTCACTTTTACAATTTGCGCCTGCAAATAAATGAAAACCACGTTTCCGGGATCCGAACGATAATTTGCACCTTTTGGAGGGTTAGAAGTTTAAAGAACGCGTGTTCGGCGCGAACTGTACCGACGTCGCTGCAAGTGGGGACGCTCACCCTATACCACGACGCCGACGTTCTCCCCCTCTAGTATTATTTCCGCTTCATCGCATATACCGACGCATCTAACACAATACGTAAATAATACGAAAAAAATCCAATTCGTACAACTACGAAATGATTTGTTGGGGGTCTAGCACACTCTACCGTGCAGAGTGTAATTATGTTAAAAAGTGAGACAAATGACCTCGGAGGTTACGCTCTTTAATCTCGCTATTTTTCGTGACGGAAAACACAATTTAGAACGTAACGCCAGGTGCGAATTTAAATATTGGAGATTTTGTAATGTAGAAACAAGGAAAACAAATATTTTGTCGAAAGTTCGGCCCTAAATCCGCGGAGAGTCAATATTTAAGGAACACCTGTAAGATATACTTTTGAAGTAGGAGAACGCGCCTAAATTAACGACCTCTATATATAAACAAAAGATGTTTGCCAAAACACAATTTAATTTTTAAATCTACCGGTTGTCATCTTAGATTCATGGTGGTACTTAGGTGGGTATATTGTTAGGCTGCACATGGCTTTAATGAAGGACGATCCCCTTATCCCCTGTATTGATCGCAGCAATGCCCAAATTAAAATAAAATGCACACGTGCCCCGAAGGCATTTATTTACACACACTGCCTTCAAAACTCATTCCGTAATAACTGCAAAATGTTTTTTTTCTCTAATAATAAAAAAATTGCTATATGCAAAGTGCAACTTTTTTCTAATTAATTTCTAACTCTCTTCTAATATTGTCAAATCGTTTCATGCATCAACTCTAAAAACACTAATGAAACATCTCTTGGCAGACAAAAACTCTTATCATAGTTTTTTGTACACAACAAACATGTTTTGAACCCAAGCAAGCTGGTTGAAAAAACGTTTATTATACTCGATGAGTTTATTTTTGATAAGGTATATTCCGCAAACATTTATTGTAAACCTGTTATAAATTGTACGTTGTACACCCGTATATTTGACGTATATGTTAAACGATGTTAATTTATTTATAATTTTATATAACCGTTTTTTTAATGTTGACTGAAACCGTTTAAGCCACACGTTGAATAAACGTATAAATAGTTCATCATTAGTGGCATTTTTCATATACATATACGTTTATTAAGTTATGTTTATATACAGATTTCTGATTAAATGAAAAACATGTATTAAAGAGAAAAAAGAAACACTATTGGGTTCAAATCAACAAAACACCTAACATTACCCATTTTGAATTGTGCCGTTCATCCAGTAAGTACATATTTATAATATCACGTATTTTGTTAATTCCCAATCTTGATCGTTCTTTTTTCTTTTTATTTCTTATATGTAAAATGTCTCACAGAAATCTTCTCCCTATAATGGATAACATACGTTGTTAAGTCAAAAGATTCTTTTAGGATAAAACATTTTATATAGGGTTTCCTGGTTATAGGGAAGAAATTGAAAGCTTCTTCCCTAATGCTAGGGCAGTTGTGTAGTGAGTGAAACAAATTATTATAAAACGTTAGATAGAAGTGTATCACATATGTGTAATAAACGTTTATTACAAATGTTGAATACAAGTACAACACACACATAACGAGTGAGCAACAAAATTCGTGATCGCAGTTGGCTAAACGTATATCGATTCTTTTACTTTACTGTTTACATTAATCGTCAATTCACATTACTGGATGACTTTTTACACAATCGTATCGATCAAGAATCGACTCAAAATTTTGGATTCAGAGGCTCCTACGATCACGAATTTTGTCATATATGTTTTATTACAATTTATTACATTTTCCTAAAATGCGCATATCATAAACGCATTATAAACGCTACTGCCGAACGTTTTTTACGCAAATTTTATAAACAATTGGTAAACGTATCTCCTATACGTTTGTACAAAATATTGGGCTGCCCATATTTTTATGTAAACCGTAAATTCGACATATTCTCGGATTCGGAAATTGTAAAGTTAACCTCGGAAATTGAGAATTTGTAAATTATAAATTCTCGAATTTGGAAAATTTGTGTAGTGGATATCTCGAATTCCCAAATTTACGACATATTCAATCGTTGAAATCTTGAATTCTCGAATTCGGATATTGTAAATTTATACCTCAGAAATTGGGAACTTGTAAATTATAAATTCTTGAATTTGGAAAATGTGTGTAGTGGATAATTTGAATTCCCAAATTTACGACATACTCAATCGTTGAAATCTGAAATTCTCGGATTCGGAGATGGTAAATTTATAACTCGGAAATAGAATTTGTAAATTGTAAATTCTCGAATTTGTAAATTGTAAATTCTCGAATTTGGAAAATTTGTAAAGTGGATATCTTGAATTCCCAAATTTGGATTTTTTTTGTGGATATCTTGAATTCCCAAATTTATGACATATTCAATCGTTGAAATCTTGAATTCTCGGATTCGGAGATTGTAAATTTATACCTCGGAAATTGAGAATTTGTAAATTATACATTCTCGAATTTGGAAAATTTGTGTAGTGGATATCTCGAATTCCCAAATTTACGACATATTCAATCGTTGAAATCTTGAATTCTCGAATTCGGAGACTGTAAATTTCTACCTCGGAAATTGGGAATTTGTAAATTATACATTCTCGAATTTGAAAAATTTGTGTACTCGATATCTTGAATTCCCAAATTTACTACATATTCAGTAGTTGAAATCTGAAATTTTCGGATTCGGAGATCGTAAATTTGTACCTCGGAAATTGAGAACTTGTAAATTATAAATTCTCGAATTTGTAAATTGTAAATTCTCGAATTTGGAAAATTTGTAAAGTGGATATCTTGAATTACCAAATTTGGATTTTTTTTTGTGGATATCTTGAATTCCCAAATTTATGACATATTCAATCGTTGAAATCTTAAATTCCCGGATTCGGAGATTGTAAATTTATACCTCGGAAATTGAGAATTTGTAAATTATACATTCTCAAATTTGGAAAATTTGTGTAGTGGATATCTCGAATTCCCAAATTTACGACATATTCAATCGTTGAAATCTTGAATTCTCGAATTCGGAGACTGTAAATTTCTACCTCGGAAATTGGGAATTTGTAAATTATACATTCTCGAATTTGAAAAATTTGTGTACTCGATATCTTGAATTCCCAAATTTACTACATATTCAGTCGTTGAAATCTGAAATTTTCGGATTCGGAGATCGTAAATTTGTACCTCGGAAATTGAGAACTTGTAAATTATAAATTCTCGAATTTGGAAAATTTGTGAAGTGGATATCTTGAATTAACAAATTTGGATTTTTTTTTGTGGATATCTTTAATTTCCAAATTTATGACATGAAATCTTGAATTCCCGGATTCGGAGACTGTAAATTTATACCTCGGAAATTGAGAACTTGTAAATTATACATTCTCGAATTTGGAAAATTTCTGTAGTGGATATCTTGAATTCCAAAATTTATGACATATTCAGTCGTTGAAATCTGAAATTCTAGGATTCGGAGATTGTAAATTTATACCTCGGAAATTGAGAATCTGTAAATTGTAAATTCTCGAATTTGGAAAATTTGTGAAGTGGATATCTTGAATTCCCAAATTTATGACATATTCAATCGTTGAAATCTTGAATTCTCGAATTCGGATATTGTAAATTTATACCTCGGAAATTGGGAACTTGTAAATTAAAAATTCTCGAATTTGGAAAATTGGTAAAGTGGATATCTTGAATTCCCAAATTTGGATTTTTTTTGTGGATATATTGAATTCCCAAATTTATGACATATTCAATCGTTGAAATCTTGAATTCTCGGATTCGGAGATTGTAAATTTATACCTCGGAAATTGAGAATTTGTAAATTATACATTCTCGAATTTGGAAAATTTGTGTAGTGGATATCTCGAATTCCCAAATTTACGACATATTCAATCGTTGAAATCTTGAATTCTCGAATTCGGAGACTGTAAATTTCTACCTCGGAAATTGGGAATTTGTAAATTATACATTCTCGAATTTGAAAAATTTGTGTACTCGATATCTTGAATTCCCAAATTTACTACATATTCAGTCGTTGAAATCTGAAATTTTCGGATTCGGAGATCGTAAATTTGTACCTCGGAAATTGAGAACTTGTAAATTATAAATTCTCGAATTTGGAAGATTTGTGAAGTGGATATCTTGAATTAACAAATTTGGATTTTTTTTGTGGATATCTTTAATTTCCAAATTTATGACATGAAATCTTGAATTCCCGGATTCGGAGACTGTAAATTTATACCTCGGAAATTGAGAACTTGTAAATTATACATTCTCGAATTTGGAAAATTTCTGTAGTGGATATCTTGAATTCCAAAATTTATGACATATTCAGTCGTTGAAATCTGAAATTCTAGGATTCGGAGATTGTAAATTTATACCTCGGAAATTGAGAATCTGTAAATTGTAAATTCTCGAATTTGGAAAATTTGTGAAGTGGATATCTTGAATTCCCAAATTTATGACATATTCAATCGTTGAAATCTTGAATTCTCGAATTCGGATATTGTAAATTTATACCTCGGAAATTGGGAACTTGTAAATTAAAAATTCTTGAATTTGGAAGATTTGTGAAGTGGATATCTTGAATTAACAAATTTGTTTTTTTTTTGTGGATATCTTTAATTTCCAAATTTATGACATATTCAATCGTTGAAATCTTGAATTCCCGGATTCGGAGACTGCAAATTTATACCTCGGAAATTGAGAACTTGTAAATTATACATTCTCGAATTTGGAAAATTTCTGTAGTGGATATCTTGAATTCCAAAATTTATGACATATTCAGTCGTTGAAATCTGAAATTCTAGGATTCGGAGATTGTAAATTTATACCTCGGAAATTGAGAATCTGTAAATTGTAAATTCTCGAATTTGGAAAATTTGTGAAGTGGATATCTTGAATTCCCGAATTTGGATTTTTTTTTTGTGGATATCTTGAATTCCCAAATTTATGACATATTCAATTGTTGAAATCTTGAATTCCCGGATTCGGATTACAATCGGATAAATGTATACCTCGGAAATTGAGAATTTCTAAATTATTTATTCTCGAATTTGGAAAATTTGTGTAGTGGATATCTTGGTGTTGCTTGGGAATGCAGTTTTAACCTACCTTTCGCGCTGGTTACAGTTTATTATGAAGCGTTTTTCCGGGCGATAGTTTTTCGAGGTGAAAGAGTTTCATAAATCAGTAGCGGGTACGCTTTTGAGTGCGAAAATTTTGTTGAATTTTACTTCCCCTATTAAGGATTTTTCGCAAAATTCTTATCAAGAAAAGTCACTCAAATTGACGAATTCCACCACCCCCTAAAATATTTATATTTATTTCCATAACACCCGGTATATTATTTCCTATTCGTAACTCAGGGTAAACAATTAATAATTTCACAATGCCATGTACAATCAGAGTTTATATAAATCATGAACTTCTAAGGGCTCCTAAACATTCTTCAAGGTACTTTACAATTCTTCAGAAGTCCACAGAACTTTTGGAATTTTTAGAACAAACTGAGAACTTATGAAATTTAGATGTTGAGAATGCGAAAATTAATCTAAGAACCTGGGTACGTCACACACTAAGAAAAAATGATATTTAGAAACTGAGAACTTGTAATATTGAGACTGTAAAACTGAGATACCGAAAAATTGAGAAAGTGATTAGAATCTAAGAAGATAAAAATCCCTGAAATTGCAAAAACTGAAAAACTGGAGAAGAAACTAAGAACCCATAATAATTTGAAATTGGGAACCTGTGAAGGTATTCCAGATTTTGGGAAACTGGAAAATTGAGAACTGTGGAACCGGGGACCTGAAAATCTAAAATCTTGTAAAATATTAAGACACTGAAAGCAACAACGAGAAACTCGGGAGCCACTGAAAATCTGTTGTGAAATTCAAAAGCTGACTTTAACTCTGATAGTCTATGACTGAATTGCAGAGTGCTAATTATTTCAAAGTTATTCCTTACACATGGCGTCATCCATGATGTTCTGGAATATTTGTCGAGAATGTTTCGATGATGTCATCAATGGAACTATCTGGAGATAGATGATTTAGGCGTCGGTATATTTATTGGAAGACGTTCCAGCGGGAATCTAGGCTAGTCGCATCAACCTGTCATTCAACGAGACAGTTGCCTTTGTGAAGAAGATGTGCCGGTGAAGTAGTAGATTGTAAGTAATGTAAATAATGTAAATATTGGAATATAAGAAATGTAAATAAATTGTACATAGTGTTTACATAAATAAGCGAACCCAGAAATAAAGGACCGGTTACACAGCCCGGTTTCATGTTGAATTGCCACCGTGTTAAAAACCAGTTGCTATGGCAGACGTCTTAACTAAAGACCAGGCAGTAAGTATGTACCAATTTTATGTGAAATGAAAAGTGAAATTGGTCCTTACTGCCCGGGCTTTAGATAAGACGCATCCATAACAACAAGTATGTACCAATTTCATGTGAAATGGTCCTCACTGCCCGGTCTTTAGATAAGACGCATCCATAACAACCGGCGTCCGTCAAGATCAAATCGGACTGTATTAAGTCAGTGACTGAAAATAAATCAGGTTACGTCAAAAAACATGTCATGGCTTGCGGGACATCATCATTTTATATCAGCTTTAAACAAAAATTTAACGAATTATGTATTCAATTGTCGCTCGTAGTGAATCGTTGAATGTGCTGATAAACTCATATTTAATCTAAAATTCATATTTTATCGGTAATTGATTTGACAAATTGTCATGGTGTTATCTGCAATAATTTCCCATTATTATTCAGTAACGAAATTTTATTTCATCAAAATGAAAAAAAAACTTCAGTGTTGATTTGAATAATTATAATGCAATGAAAGTTGTATCTGAATATGGGTGTCGGTTTCAGTTTAATCCAAATTTTGCAAATCTAGCAAATTCTGTATAAATATACAATTGGGGACACCCAACATTGGACATCATTTTTTGGCATTCCTTCAAAAAATTATTGTAATCAATACTTTATTGTCCACTGATGCTGATGACGTTAATAAGGTTATGATATTGTAACGGTTCCGTTTCTTTGTTAGTTGTTAGTTTTTATGAAATAATTTAGTTAGCGTAAATTCAAGTATTTTTTAATATGTAACCGCGGAAAAAACAAAAGAAAGGTTGCTAGGAGTTTTTTGTTGTGGAAACGGTTTTTTGGTAGAGAACTGACGAAGTAGAAACCTGGTTTGGTCAGCGTCTGGGGCTGGTTTTGATGGTGATTTTCCATTGTATTAGGGACCCTCTGGTATAGGAGAGGTATGTAGAGCGTTGAAGATCTAAACGGTTGCTGATTTAAGTCTCCTAGGGTCGTTGGAGTAGGCTTCGTTGGTCTAGGCATCGCTGGTGTCGGCTGGTGTAGGCGTCGTTGGCATAGGCTGGTGTAGGCGTCGCTGGTACAGACTGGTGTAGGCAACGTTGGTCTAGGCATCGCCAGGCAGCAGTAGACGACGGTGGTATAGGACAGGAAGTGGAGGCATTGACTCTGGGGAATTGCTTGTCCCGCTCCACGTGTTCATATGTACTAGCCAAGGTGTGACCTGAGGGGCTACCAGTCAGAACTCACCGTGTTCAGGACGTTCTCCAGACACTGAGTACCCTTTCTTATTTTATTAGGTTAAGTGTTTTCTGCGTTTCATTTTACCTATAGGTTATAGAATTAGGATAATTAGATTATAGTTGTTGTGTACTCACTCCTTCAGAGTGTGGAACACCTTGTTTGTATGTTTTGTTTGTTTAATTATCGGGATCACCGAGCGCATTGACAGTGTTCAAAACATACCTAACCAAACATTCGGAATTTAATTCGCGTCGCTTGTCAGCGGACACGGCTGTACTAGGTTGTTTGCGTTGTATGGTTGAACACATAGCTATGTGCGGTACCAAATTTTAAATCTAAGAGCCGTTCTGCGTGGCTGAAGAGACTGGCGAAATTCCTTTTGAGTTTTCAACTGCTGATTGTGCAGCTTCCAGCAGCAGCGCTGGGTGTTCTGTGGTTGATCCCGCCAAATTTTAAATTTTAATTATTTGTTCCATTATTCGTTTGTGTTTTTATTGAATATATGTTTTTTGTGTGTGTCTTTTGTTTGTGTATAAAAAATCCCCTTTCCTCGCTAACCTCGGTTAGCTGGCGCCCAACGGAGCTCACCTTTTTATTTTAAGTAGACCCCGACCTACCGCACCGCTGATTAGGCAGCCGCGCAATTGTGTAACGTTTTCCTTACTTACACAATTGCGCGGCTGCCTAATCAGCGGTGCGGTAGGTCGGGGTCTACTTAAAATAAAAAGGTGAGCTCCGTTGGGCGCCAGCTAACCGAGGTTAGCGAGGAAAGGGGATTTTTTATACACAAACAAAAGACACACACAAAAAACATATATTCAATAAAAACACAAACGAATAATGGAACAAATAATTAAAATTTAAAATTTGGCGGGATCAACCACAGAACACCCAGCGCTGCTGCTGGAAGCTGCACAATCAGCAGTTGAAAACTCAAAAGGAATTTCGCCAGTCTCTTCAGCCACGCAGAACGGCTCTTAGATTTAAAATTTGGTACCGCACATAGCTATGTGTTCAACCATACAACGCAAACAACCTAGTACAGCCGTGTCCGCTGACAAGCGACGCGAATTAAATTCCGAATGTTTGGTTAGGTATGTTTTGAACACTGTCAATGCGCTCGGTGATCCCGATAATTAAACAAACAAAACATACAAACAAGGTGTTCCACACTCTGAAGGAGTGAGTACACAACAACTATAATCTAATTATCCTAATTCTATAACCTATAGGTAAAATGAAACGCAGAAAACACTTAACCTAATAAAATAAGAAAGGGTACTCAGTGTCTGGAGAACGTCCTGAACACGGTGAGTTCTGACTGGTAGCCCCTCAGGTCACACCTTGGCTAGTACATATGAACACGTGGAGCGGGACAAGCAATTCCCCAGAGTCAATGCCTCCACTTCCTGTCCTATACCACCGTCGTCTACTGCTGCCTGGCGATGCCTAGACCAACGTTGCCTACACCAGTCTGTACCAGCGACGCCTACACCAGCCTATGCCAACGACGCCTACACCAGCCGACACCAGCGATGCCTAGACCAACGAAGCCTACTCCAACGACCCTAGGAGACTTAAATCAGCAACCGTTTAGATCTTCAACGCTCTACATACCTCTCCTATACCAGAGGGTCCCTAATACAATGGAAAATCACCATCAAAACCAGCCCCAGACGCTGACCAAACCAGGTTTCTACTTCGTCAGTTCTCTACCAAAAAACCGTTTCCACAACAAAAAACTCCTAGCAACCTTTCTTTTGTTTTTTCCGCGGTTACATATTAAAAAATACTTGAATTTACGCTAACTAAATTATTTCATAAAAACTAACAACTAACAAAGAAACGGAACCGTTACACACCCCCTTTAGCTGTTTAAAAAAAATAACCCTGTGATTTTTTTTGAGTTCAAATAAAAACTGAGCACTAAGACTCATACATGCCTTGAATTTCATGTTAACAATAGCCTAGTTCGTCGGAATATCTATTTGTGGCAGCCGATGTTACGACCATACCGAGAATTACAAACACCACACCACCTAACGTACGACCGATCAAAAAAAAATAGAAACGCATTCACCCATCAAGCACACTTCATTCACGAGATCACCCATCCTTCACTCATTCATCATAGATCCATTCTTTCATACTTCCATGTCCGATCCCGCACACGGCTTCAAGTGTTTGGTATGCCACCTCCCGACATCAACCCCGCTCTCATCCTCTAGCTGGTACGATAATGGTGAGAAGACTTTGGTTACTTTACAAAGTACGAACTTAGGTTCCAGTTTAGCTGCGAAGTGTCTAGCAGCATCCGACAGGACAAGATTCCTTTTCCACACCTTATCGCCGACCTGATAAACTGGTGTATCACGTTTCCGCAAGTTGTAGGAATGACAATTTTTTCTGTATGCTTCATCGAGCTTCTGCTGCACATCACGGTAAAGTTCCGGCAAACTTAACAAATGTTCCCTGTACTTTACCAAATCGTAGGGGTCCAAGTTGACGTCTCTAATGCGCTCTAGGCTGCCATAGACCTTTCCATCTATTGGTACCATCCGGCCAAAATTTAACAGTACAGGGCTGAATCCCGTGGATTCATGTACTGCAGTCCGTAAAGCATAGCCAATCTTAGCAACATTCTCATCCCACTTTGTGTGCCTTTGATCCTTGATGTAGGACCGTATTGCTGTCCCTACCACTCTGTTAACCCTTTCCACTGGATTTACCTGTGGGTGATATTTGCAATTGTAATAGATTTTACATCCATATTCTGTGGCCAAATTCTTAAATAAATTTCCTGTGAATTGGGTACCATTGTCACACATAATAATCTGGGGACTCCCGTACACAAGTATGACCTGCTCCTCCAGGAACTTAACGATGCTGTTCGCGCTTGCCTGTCGCAGTGGGTGTAAGAGAGTGTATTTGGAAAACCAATCGGAAACCACTAACAGGAAGGTATTACCTCTGGATGACCTAGGTAACGGCCCTATCAAATCTACCGAGATCAATTGCCAAGGCAACGATACCTGTTTTTGTTTCCCCATGAACCCCGGGCGAGCCTGATTAGATTGCTTCTGTGCTGCACAGGTTTGGCAACGATACACAAAAGTCTTCACAGAAGTCCTCATACGCGGCCAATAATATAGTTGTTCGACACGGTTAAGTGTTTTATAGATACCCAGGTGAGCAGAAGTTGGGTCGTCGTGGCATTCCTTTAATACCTTTTCCCTCAACGGCGCTGGCACCACCAGTTTCCAGTCTGGTGAGTTCCCACGCAATCCAAACTGCACTGGTATATGTTTAAAGAGTTTACCATCCTTAATCATCCAACCAGGAAATTCGTTGGGTCTCCTACCCACATCTTCAAACATTTTGGTGTACCACTTATCTGGATATTCGGCCGGGTTAAAGTCTAAAATCGCCGCCACCTCACAGGGTGCACGCGACAACGTGGGGCGACTTTACTGTTAAAATAATTACTTGAGCATATCCCTTAACCTTTCCTATTTCCCATATACGCAAACAAGGCACACATTATTAGTAATCTGGAACTAGGACGAATATTCTTAGAAGTACTATAGGTCGATGTAGCGGTTTTTTTTTTTTTGGAATTCGTTTGCGCTGTTATATAGGTATACTGACAGTTCTTTATCATGGCACTTTACGAAATGGACACTTATCTTTTAAAGTCGTATGAGGTCGATTATGAATTGAGAATACGAGGGGTGATAAATGATAAGCTGGACTGTGATACTAAGCGTCGGTACTTGAGTAGACAATTACGTAATGATTTATCGAGACCAGCGGTTGAACACTATGTTACGCCCAACTTTGTTTTTGACACGGAATGTAGAGAAGTGGATAAATCTCTAACCGAACTGAAGGAATTGACTAAGGACTTCGATGGCTTTAAGGTTTCAATGAACAAACGAATCTTGTCTAGAGTGAATCACGTAACGGGTAGATTGAATCGGTTTGAGTTAGGTACAGATGCAGACGGTACTATCCGAGCTTTTAGGGATGAGCGACTAATAATAGCGGCTTCACTAGATGAGTTGCGGTTGGAGAAAGTGGCAGCTCACCAGAATGATGGACCTGTTCAGTCAATCATTGCGAATGCTAGCGGTGGACCAAATGTGGTAATCCCACAGCCTACAATTCGTACGCCAGTACACAAGTGGTCGGTCGTTTTTGATGGTCGAAGCTCGACTGAGTCGGTCAATTCTTTTTTACAAAGGATCGAGGAGTTACGAGTGGCGAGAGGGACCACGAAAGTAGAATTATTCCAGGCGGCGGTGGATCTTTTCACAGGACAGGCGTTGATATGGTATAGGTCGATTAAGGACTCGGTACACTCGTGGGATCACCTGGTGCAGGCGCTTCGTCGCGATTTCTTGCCGCCGGATTTCGATGAGGAACTTTGGCGCGAGATACGTAATAGAACCCAGGGCGCTCAAGAAAAAGTGACTCTATACGTAGCGGTGATGAGGAACTTATTTTCCCGATTAACGGATATACCTTCAGAGGAGGTTCAGTTGAAGACTATAAAGCGAAATCTTCAACCGTCGTATCAAGCGCAATTAGCTTTGTCTTGTATTGAGTCGATCAACCAATTATCAGACTTGTGTAGATCGCTTGAAGGGGCGATGGTTAATGTTCAAAAATTTCAGCAACCACCGCGTCGAAGTGTTGCATTGCTGGAACCAGATTTAGCATACCACGGTGATGTAGCTCGTGCTAGGCAAGTGGCCACTACGTCGCCAGGAATGGCAAATGCAGGGCGGTCTGGACCTAAGTGTTACAGATGCCGACAGGTCGGACATTACCGAAAGGATTGCCCTATGCGAAGGACGACACCGGGTCCTGGGGAACTAAAATGTTACGGATGCGGAAAACCGGGCGTGATCCGTCCTAATTGTGACCGCTGTTCAAAAAACTAAGTCACCGGACACGCGTAGTTGTTACAGGCCCGCGTATCCGAAGTCAATCACAAAGCACCTGTAAAAATAAATGCATTAAGGCGGAATGGAGAACGTGGCTCAACAAAGTGGCAAGTTTTTATAAATTTAAAGAGTCTGGGAAGTCTAGGCCAACTGCTGTCGCGACTTCTGGTGAAACTCGATTGGTCCATACTTTTGGGGCGGTGTCTGAAGCTGTTCGCTCTGACATCTTGGCACCTTCTTCAGCAGAAATGACCCCTACAGTCGTAGCCGATGCATTGTTTGCCAAACAGCCCGCGGATAACCGACCATATGTACCAATTAGGATCTTCGGACGACAGGTGTCAGCGTTGCTCGATAGCGGTGCCAGTCACTCAGTTATAGGAGGACCTGGAATGGGGTTGGTGGATTTACTTGGACTCCACGTGTATGAGTCGACGTCTTCTACAATAGGGACAGCTGAGGGTCGACCACAAGCTGTTGTTGGCTATGTTAATGTGCCGATAGAATTGGATGGTTCATGTAGGTTAGTTAAGTTTCTTTTAGTCCCGTCGTTGTGTCATACAATGATCGCAGGGAGCGATTTCTGTGCTATCTTTGGGTTAGCAATTGACTATGGGAAGCGTTCCATTCAAGTTGGCGGTCTTCGTTCCTCTGCACACCTTCAGAATAGAACTGTTGACGCTCTGAACACCATTTGTTCCAAAGAGGCGCTGGAAGAGACCGAGTCTCGAGAGCTGCAGGCAGTGATAGCCAAGTTTGAACAGTTGTCGTGGGAAGAAGGCACAAAATTGGGAAGGACCAACAAGATTACGCATAAAATCGAAACCGGAACTGCGCAACCCATCAAGCAAAGACACCACAACCTATCACCCTACATGTTAAAACACCTTAACGACGAGCTAGACAAGATGCTACAATTAGGAGTGGTTCGTCCCTCGTCTTCACCGTGGGCATCACAGGTTCTGCTTGTAAAGAAGTCTTCCGGAGAAATGAGGTTCTGCTTTGACGGAAGAAAGTTAAACGAGGTCACAAAACGAGATGCTTATCCTTTGCCCCTAGTGGACCAAATATTAAATAGACTGTCCGGAACTCGGTACTTGTCGAGTATTGACCTCAAAGCAGCGTTTTGGCAAATACCCTTGGAGAAATCTTCCTGTGAGAAAACGGCTTTTGTTGTCCCGACGCGTGGTTTGTTCGAATTCACGGTTCTCCATTTTGGTCTCAATAATGCTGCTCAAACCCAGCAGCGGCTTATGGACTCAGTTTTAGGACCTTCATTAGAGCCTTATGTCTTCGTGTATCTAGATGATATAATTATAGCAACCCCAACGTTCGAGATCCATTTGCGGGTGTTGAACGAAGTACAGCGGCGACTTAGTGATGCTAATTTAACTATTAATGTGTCTAAATGCGAGTTCTGTCGTCCTTCTTTGAAGTATTTAGGTTTTGTAGTAGACCGCGAAGGATTGCGGACGGACCCCGAAAAAGTGGCAGCAATGCTGGAATACCCCCTTCCAACTACTGTTACACAGTTAAAAAGATTTTTAGGCCTGTGTAGCTGGTATCGGCGATTCTTGGCAGATTTCTCCTCACTCACTGCTCCACTCACTGCTCTTACTAAAGGCAAACGAAAACGACAAGGCTTGGCATGGACTGAGGAAGCGAAGGATAATTTCCAGAAGATTAAGGAAGCATTAGTGTCCGCACCTATGTTAGCAAGTCCCGACTTCTCTAAAATGTTCACAATCCAGTGTGACGCGTCTGATCTGGGATTGGGATGCGTGTTGTCCCAAGAATCGGAGGATGGCACCGAGGTGGTGGTGGCATTCGCTAGCCGTACCCTTACCAATGCCGAAAAGAAATACACGGTCACCGAGAAGGAATGCCTGGCTGTCTTGTTCGGAATTGAAAAGTTCAGACCATATGTCGAGGGAGTAAGATTTAAGGTTATCACAGACCATTACAGTCTACTCTGGCTGAATCGCCTGAAAGATCCCACAGGTCGATTGGCACGCTGGGCTGTCAAACTTCAACAACACGACATGATATTAGAGCACCGAAAGGGTACACTTAATGTGGTACCGGATGCGTTGTCACGTGCACCCTGTGAGGTGGCGGCGATTTTAGACTTTAACCCGGCCGAATATCCAGATAAGTGGTACACCAAAATGTTTGAAGATGTGGGTAGGAGACCCAACGAATTTCCTGGTTGGATGATTAAGGATGGTAAACTCTTTAAACATATACCAGTGCAGTTTGGATTGCGTGGGAACTCACCAGACTGGAAACTGGTGGTGCCAGCGCCGTTGAGGGAAAAGGTATTAAAGGAATGCCACGACGACCCAACTTCTGCTCACCTGGGTATCTATAAAACACTTAACCGTGTCGAACAACTATATTATTGGCCGCGTATGAGGACTTCTGTGAAGACTTTTGTGTATCGTTGCCAAACCTGTGCAGCACAGAAGCAATCTAATCAGGCTCGCCCGGGGTTCATGGGGAAACAAAAACAGGTATCGTTGCCTTGGCAATTGATCTCGGTAGATTTGATAGGGCCGTTACCTAGGTCATCCAGAGGTAATACCTTCCTGTTAGTGGTTTCCGATTGGTTTTCCAAATACACTCTCTTACACCCACTGCGACAGGCAAGCGCGAACAGCATCGTTAAGTTCCTGGAGGAGCAGGTCATACTTGTGTACGGGAGTCCCCAGATTATTATGTGTGACAATGGTACCCAATTCACAGGAAATTTATTTAAGAATTTGGCCACAGAATATGGATGTAAAATCTATTACAATTGCAAATATCACCCACAGGTAAATCCAGTGGAAAGGGTTAACAGAGTGGTAGGGACAGCAATACGGTCCTACATCAAGGATCAAAGGCACACAAAGTGGGATGAGAATGTTGCTAAGATTGGCTATGCTTTACGGACTGCAGTACATGAATCCACGGGATTCAGCCCTGTACTGTTAAATTTTGGCCGGATGGTACCAACACATGATAAATCACAAGGAAACATTTTAAGATCACTTTAAAATTAGTGTGTTTTAAATTTTTTCTTCTTTTTGACAAATAACTTTTGAAATTGTACTGTATATATTTTTTAGTGATTGTTATACAGATTTTTTTCTGAGTACAAGAAATGCCACAACTGATGTAGTCATACTCTATATAGCTTTTTGGGAATGATTGTCAAAATATTATATCTCATTTTCTCGTTCAATTCGGCAAAAAACCCAACATATTTTTTATTCAAAATAAATTTTGCTTTTTTTCCTTGCCTTCATATTTCAAAAAGTACTCCATATAAGAATGATTAAAAAATATATACACAATGCAATTAGAAAAAATAAAAATAAATAAAATTGGAGTTTACTCCTTAAGGCCAAATCCTACAACACTTAATATGATTCAAAATCAATAGATAGCGGGCCAAACAGATAAAAAGTTTTCGTGTTTTAAAAGGGTTTCCCTTGTTGGTTTTTCAATTTGTAAAGAGTAAACATTACTTATATTTGGACCTCCACAAAATGTATATCTTAATTTTTTTAATTTTAATTTTTCTTGCGTTTTTTTATCCGTTTATTAATAACCAAAATATGATAAACTAGCTCGCTGCAGATTACCCTTTTCTATTCAACTCTGTGGTCAAAATTGTAATAAGATTAGCAATTGACTCAAAAATTAAAGAAAACTTTTCCGATATTTTCTCTCTCGCATACTGGGCTATTAAATGTTGTCGGCTTTGGTCTCTGAAGGACATAAAAGGCTGTCTGTTATTGTCGTTGTCCTGTACCAAGGGGCCATCCTTTACCACAAAGGCCTCCGGTACCTTTACCAAGGGGGGCCTTTGGGGCAGGGGGGGCTTCTCTTACACCGTTCGCCTCTTCATAGCCTTTAGAGCCCGTATGAATTAATCCAAAAATCGTCCGATAAAAGTGGACAAATTATTTTGGTAGTTATTTGTGTCGTGTCGCTATAGTCGCGAATTAATCTTACCCCGTGCCAAAATCTAACCGTCGATTATCTGCCGCTTGTGCTCCCCTTCCCGGTCCAAAATATCCCCCCACTTGTATATTGCATTTTCGTGTCGGGTAGTGTCGGGTTCGTGTCGGGTTGCGGCGCATAGGGTTACCATGTACAAAAATCTTACACCGTGGGATAAGAAGTTTCACTTCAAAAAAGAAAGATGCATCTATTTACTCAACCTGGTTAACTCCATTTGCTATTATCGAAATAATATCCTACCCTCTGATCTCCTCCTGTCTACAATCAATATTATTAGTTTTACATAACAAAGTATTTTTTCCTGTTTTATACCGAAAATACCACCTCTGCTCTTGCGCAGTCTTTCCTTTTACACCTGTTCAGATTAGTGAATATTTTCTTGATTACTTTTACTATCTTTTTATTCCTATTAAACCCTCCTAGTTCACATAATTTTGTGAAAAATTCTTGTTTCTCCTTTATATGTAGAACTTATTTACTAACTTTACACCTTAATACTAATTCTTTTCGTATGTGATCATTTATAGTTTTTTTTTTCTTATCCTTATTTTCCATTATATGCCATTATTTTATGTATTTGCTCTATCTTAGTTTTATATTATTTCATATACATACAAATTTGTAAATACAGTAGGACCTCGTTAATCCGGAGAGGCAAAAACAAGACCCTTTCCGGATTATCGAGGCGTCCGGATTATAGTATGCCATATTTAATGGTAATAAAACACATGTTTAACCTTAGTTTCTTTAATCAATTTTTAAATTAAAGCATAAAGACAAAAATGTACATGTTCAAAATTACAACCATGTAATAAAAACAGTAAGTTAAAATAAAACATTAGTTAATTCTTTTCTATAATTTTCTATAATCCGCAATTTGTCTTTTAATGTTAATGCTGAATGTTTAAAGCGCGCTAAATTTACACTGTACGTATTACACGAAAGGCGATAAACAAAAGACTGACGACGCATTGGCTCATGGCAGCCCGCACCTACACCCGCCCGCCTCCCCCGCGAAGCCCAGCCGGATTACAGCGATCACCGAACAAGCTGGAGTCCGGATTATCTCTTGTATATTTTTTCAGTTACCTCGCATATTATTTTTTTGGCGGTTGTTGGTTATATGCAACACTGGATATAACATTTTATATTAAATTCACTGGAGTGTATAACTCAAAACGGGTAAAAATAGAAATCTGCGAAGTACCCGCGTTCATGAGTTTAGTTCGCCACTCGAGTACGAGACGGCGCTGTTTTTATTTCGGATGATTTGTGGTGTCCGCAATCTATGGTCTCCGGTGCTGTTGTTCTGTGCGGCCAACCATTTTATAACAATTATGACTAAAAATGTTGTATTAAATGTTACATTAGTGAGTTAAATGTTTTAAAAAACATTGCAAAATGACGACTACCATTGAAATTCCCCTCCGTGATACGGATGAGGTGAGTGTAGTTTTTTATCGAGCAAATATTCAAGTTGACGCTAAAATTTTTAGGTTATAGAGCTTGATTCTGATCAGCTACCTGATGGAGATGAAGTTCTCGGTATTTTACGACAAGAAAACACCCAATTATCAATTTGGGTTAATCTTGCGGTGAGTCTGACAATGTTTACAATTACGTATTCTAAATTTGACCGAAACAGCTGGAATACTACAAGCAAAGGAAGATTGAAGACTTTATCAAAATCCTTGAAGCTTCGAGAACAGACGCAAATGTGGACTACCGAGACTATGAAAAGGACCAAATGCGAGCCCTCGACATGCTCGCAGCATATTATGTACAAGAAGCTAACCGAGAAAAGAATAAAGACAAGAAGAGGGAATTGTTCACTAAGGCCACATTGTTATACACAACTGCCGATAAAATTATCATGTATGACCAGGTGTGTTGTTGATAGCACTTTGTGTTCACGTTAAAATTCATAATTTTCTAGAACCATTTATTGGGGCGTGCTTATTTTTGCCTCTTGGAAGGAGACAAAATGGAACAAGCTGATGCCCAGTTTAATTTTGTCTTGAATCAGTCACCCAACAATATCCCATCATTGCTGGGAAAAGCCTGCATTGCATACAATAAGAAAGACTTTCGTGGGGCTTTGGCATTTTATAAAAAGGCATTGAGAACAAACCCAAATTGCCCTGCTGCTGTTAGACTTGGTAAGATTTGATATTAGAAATTTTCATTTTTCTAATATGTTTATATCTTTACAAGGAATGGGACACTGCTTCATGAAGCTCAGCAACCAAGACAAAGCAAGACTGGCATTTGAGAGGGCTTTGCAATTAGACCCACAATGTGTGGGCGCTCTTGTCGGCTTAGCAATATTAAAGCTCAATTTGCAACAACCTGAATCTATTCGTAGTGGGGTTCAAATGTTATCCAAAGCCTACACTATCGATTCTTCTAATCCAATGGTTCTGAATCATTTGGCAAACCATTTCTTCTTCAAAAAGGTGACATCTAATTTTGTGTTTTTTTTTAAGTCATCAATAACTGAACTTTTAGGACTACAGTAAAGTTCAACACTTGGCGCTCCACGCGTTTCACAATACAGAAAATGAAGCCATGAGAGCAGAAAGTTGTTATCAGTTAGCCCGTGCCTTTCATGTCCAGGGAGATTATGATCAAGCTTTCCAGTATTACTATCAGGCCACTCAGTTCGCACCTACAGCATTCGTTTTGCCGCATTTTGGACTAGGGCAGATGTATATATACAGAGGAGATGCAGAAAATGTAAATACATTGTAGTTGAATAGTATAGATATTGCTAACATCAGAAGTGGTTTAGAGACTTTTAAATTTAAATTTAATTTTTTAGGCTGCCCAATGCTTTGAAAAAGTATTAAAGGCCCAACCTGGCAATTACGAAACAATGAAAATCTTGGGCTCACTGTATGCGAACTCTACGTCACAGTCCAAACGCGACATTGCGAAAAATCACTTAAAAAAAGTCACCGAGCAGTTTCCCGACGATATTGAAGCGTGGATTGAATTGGCCCAAATTTTGGAACAGTCTGATCTTCAAGGTTCTCTTAACGCTTATGGTACAGCCATCCAAATACTTAACAAAGACGTGCAAGCTGATATACCGACTGAAATCTTAAACAACGTCGGCGCTTTGCACTACAGACTGAATAATCTAGATGAGGCAAAGAAAAATCTTGAAGAAGCTCTTTGGAGGGCGAAAACCGAAGCGGAACATGATCCTCAGTATTACAACTCCATTTCGGTGACGATTACGTATAATTTGGCCCGCCTGAACGAAGCGCTTTGCTTGTTTGATAAGTCTGAAAAACTGTACAAAGACATTCTGAAAGAGCACCCTAACTATGTTGACTGTTATTTGAGGTTGGGCTGCATGGCGCGTGATAAAGGACACATTTATGAGGCTTCTGATTGGTTTAAAGAAGCCCTGAGATTTAATACTGAACATCCTGATGCATGGTCCTTGCTTGGTAATCTCCATTTGGCTAAAGCTGAATGGGGGCCGGGACAAAAAAAGTATGAACGGATACTTAAGAATCCAGCGACATCCCAGGACTCCTACTCTCTTATCGCGTTGGGAAACGTTTGGTTGCAAACACTTCACCAGCCAACTAAGGACAAAGACAGAGAAAAACGACATCAGGAAAGGGCTTTATCAATGTTCAAACAAGTTTTGAAAATCGACCCGAAAAATATTTGGGCGTCAAATGGAATTGGCGCTGTCTTGGCCCACAAGGGGGCCGTTAATGAAGCTAGGGATATTTTTGCTCAAGTTAGGGAAGCTACTGCAGACTTCTGTGATGTTTGGTTAAACATCGCCCATGTGTATGTAGAACAGAAGCAATTTGTGAGCGCTATACAAATGGTACTAATTCAACATTAGTCAAAAAACCTTTTTGACACTTTAATTTTAGTACGAAAATTGCCTGCGGAAATTTTTCAAATACAACAATGTGGAAGTCCTACAGTATTTGGCCCGGGCGTATTACAAGGCTTCTAAACTCAAAGAAGCGAAAATGGTGTTACTGAAGGCGCGTCGAGTTGCCCCTCATGACACTGTCCTGCTTTATAATATAGCGCTGGTTTTGCAGAGGCTGGCCACATTTATTCTGAAGGACGAAAAATCCACGTTGCAGACTGTCCTTCAAGCTGTGCATGAACTGGGTTTGTCCTTGAAGTAAGTATGATAATTGGTGTAAAAACTTGGTGATTCACGATTGTGCAATTTTTAGATACTTTACTTATTTGGCGGAATTCGGCGATAAGATGCGCTATGATGTGACTCTGGCTGCGATGGAGTCTCGACAGTGCAAAGATCTTTTATCCCAAGCCCAATATCACGTCGCCAGAGCCCGAAGAGTGGACGAAGAGGAACGTCAACTCCGAAGAAAACAAGAAGACGAAAGGACGGCCTTCAAAATGCGGCAGCTCGAAGAACAGAAAAAAGTGGAAGAGGAGATGCGGTTGACCAAAGAGCAGCTTCTGCAAAAACGTCAAGAATACAAGGAGAAAACTAAAAATGCCCTCCTGTTTATGGATCTTCCAAACGAGAAGAAGAGCAAAGGACGAGGTCGCAAGGATCAATATGTCAGCGATTCTGGCAGTGATCAAGAGAACCAGGAAGGCCGGGAACCGAAGGAGAAGAAGGAAAGAGGTCGGAAGAGACAGAGAAGTAAAGATAGGAAAAGGAAAGGGGGGAGTGGCAGAAAGAAGGACAGTCACGCTCATTCAGATTCAGACAGTGACAGACCCAAGAATAAACGCAGCAAGAAGAAGCTCAAGGAACCTAAAAAACCAAAAGACGAAGGTCTCAGTGCCAAACAAAAGAGTCGCATCGTGTCTAAGGCCACAATTTCGACTAGTGAAGACGACAGCGACGATGGAAAACTTAAAATTGCAAGCGGTGACGAAAGTGAATCCGGAGGACGCGGTCGTAAAAGAAGGATTTCCTCGGGCTCGGAGAGTCGATCAAGGTCTCGCTCTCGATCCAAGTCCGGTTCGAGATCCAGATCTAGATCCAAGAGCGGCTCTAGATCCAGAAGCCGATCCAGATCCCGCTCTAGATCGAAGAGCGGTTCGAGATCTCGATCCAGGTCCAAGAGCGGTTCCCGTTCTCGATCACGCAGCAGCTCTAGATCGAAGAGCGGCTCCAGATCCAGAAGCAGATCGAAAAGCAAATCAAAGAGCCGATCTAGATCCAGGTCGCGGTCCAAGTCGAGATCCAGATCGAGAAGCCGTTCGAAATCTGGCTCCAGATCCAGATCGGCTTCCAGGTCGCGGTCTAGATCCGGCAGTCGCTCTGCCAGCGGGTCTCCCCGAAAAAGTGCTTCCAGAAGTAGAAGCCGTTCTCGATCGCCTGCAAAATCTGGAAGCGAGCGTGGGTCCAGGGCGTCTTCACCGGCCAAAAGTGGAAGTGAATAGGATAAGGTTAGTTGTTAGTCTATTGAAATACACAACAAAAATAATTTAATAGTGAACAAGTAAATAAAAACTTTTATGAAAAGTCGATTTGGTGCCTACATTTACAACTCCTAACACTAACTACAAAGAACCGGTTATATAAATGTACAAAAGTACGCTGTTTAATTCGTATTGCAACAGATGCGGAATGCACTGAATTATTAGGTGGAAGAAAGTGAAAATTTGTTTAAATTGATAGTTTACTATAGTGTGCAAATGAGTTCGTGTAGTCTCGCTAAATCTATTTCACAGCCTAATCCGCAATTTGGTACGTTTACCTACAAATTCAGATGTGAAGTAGACTTCATAATTAGATTTGGGGTTCAAAGTAATTGTAATTTTGTATTTGCATATATATAAATTTTCTGGCCGCATGTCGTATACTGTTTTTCTTCATCCCCTAGCCGAAAGTCGGTCTACCCAACCGGGTTGCGCTCGAGGACAAGCCGCTTTTGTGGCCTGCGCGCAGCTACCAGCAAAAACGGGGCGAAAGCCGAAAAGCGGCTGTTCATGCTTCCCGCGGCCGGGAAGACCCACTTTCGGGTGTGGGGTGCAGAAAAGCTTATTTTAAGGCTCACCTCATTCGCGGTTGATTGGGGTCACATGTAAGTCGTATAGAATTGACCAAAAAAGTGTGACGTAACAACATCAGCACTTGATGTAATGTTTCATTAAAAATTAAACACACTGATTTGTTTCCGCCTCTATGGTGTCCACGCAACGATTTCTTTATAATAGATATTCACCATTCTGTTGCCGTTTTTTTGAAAAGTCACTTTGACATTCAAATTTTAAATGAAATTGTCAAAAGTTAGTAGTTCCAACCTAATTTCAATTTCACAGCCTACTCTAATTCATCATTTAAATCATCGCACGGTATTGATAAATACAGAGTGAACATAAAGATCCGCACAAAATTCATAATTTAGTTATGTAATGTTCTTGCGAAAAACGCTCGAACAGGTCGATTTTTGTTTTCAAATTGCCATTTTTTGACAATTAAAATTTTGATGATGACGTCATCTGTTTTTGAACTATAATACCGTCATCAATATTTTTAAATGGTAGCCTCCAACTTTTTTTTGGGTTTTTGATGCACTTTTCAATTCTCTATTCAACAAGAGTAAAAAAGTGATACCTTGCATAACTTTTTTTTTTTTGAAAAAATTACAAATTTTACTTCAAAAAATTAAATTTTTATTCCTTGAAAAAGTACTATTTCACTATGAATTCGTGGTGAAATGGCGCAGATTAATCCCGAAGTTATTGAACGAAGTGTTCAAAGCGTTAAAACACGTCTGGGAATGTGTCAAATAGTTGGCGGGTGGCAATTTGAAATATGTTTTTTATTTTTGATGTAAAACGTATTTAAAAAAAAATTATGCAAAGTGGCCATTTTTTACGCTTGTTGAATAGAGAATTGAAAAGTGTATTTAAAACCGAAAAAAAAAATTGGGAGTTGCCATTCAAAAAAATTGATAACGGTGTCATAGTTCAAAAACAGATGACGTCATCAAGAAAAATTTTATGTCAAAAGATGGCAATTTAAAAACAAAAATCGACCTGTTCGAGCGTTCTTCGCAAGAACATTACATAACTAAATTATGAATTTTGTGCGGAACTTTATGTTCACTCTGTATAAAGTGGTGGAAGGTGTTCACCATGGATAATCCATAATCACTTATGGAATTTCGCAGAACAATAAGGCCCATAAGCTCCCTTGTTTTTTTATTAATTGTCTCGAATTTTATTAACGTGAGTAAAGGTCTCATAGAAAAAGCACTTTCAGTTTTTCCCGAATTTTAAAATTTTTCTTCAGAACTTATTTGGATTACGAAAGTTAAAAAAAATAGCCAAATCGGTCCAGCTCTTAGGTATATATACAGGGTAGCGCAAAAGTATGGAAACACCTGAATATCTCAAAAACTGTTAGTCCCATCTAAACCAAATTTTGCAGGTATATAGGGGTCTATAATATCTACTTGGTGTAATTTTTTCATAGTTGCGCTGTCATTTGTTTTCGAGATACAAAACCAACATATATTTTTTTAAATAGCAACATAGGGTGAAAATAACCTTTTTGGAAAAAGATTTTTTTATAAATTATTATTATTAAACTCACGGCTGCAAATATTATTATTTGTGCTGTAAGAAAATAATATCCCATCAAACCTAACAGAATTACTAAAAAATCTGTCTTTTACAATAAATGTTCAAAATGTTGACCATTAATTTCTTGACAAAAATGAATTCTATTAACAAAACTTTGTAACACATTGCATAACATGTTGGAAGTGATGCTAGCAATCTCTTCTCTTATTCGTTGCTTTAAATCTTCAAAATCAAGTGGTCTTCTGGCATAATCTCTACGTTTTACATGACCCCACAAAAAAAATTGAGAGGTGACAAATCAGGAGGCAGATCTGGCCGGCCATTCAATTGCCCCTCTCCTGCCAGGAAACACCTTATCTAAGTGACGTCGGACTTGTTGACTAAAATGTGGTGGAGCTCTATCTTGCTGGAAGCAGGTTATTTTCAAACTATGTTGCTATTTAAAAAAAAAGTTGGTTTTGTATCTCGGAAACAAATGGCAGTGCAGCTATGAAAAAAATACACCAAATAGATATTATAGAGCCCTATATATCTGCCAAATTTGGTTTAGATGGGACTACCAGTTTTTGAGATATCCAGGTGTTTCCATACTTTTGCGCTACCCTGTATATCATGGAACTAAAATAGAAGGGGAAACTACATTGGCTTTTTTGTTGTGAAGCCATTTAATCAAACTGAAGAATGACCAATATTGCCAGATCGTAAAAGTAATTTGTTGAAATTGCCTCATCAGGGTTTTAAATAATACATACTAAGCCATGTATGAATTATTAAATGTATATAAGGATATCAAAACGTTTACACCAAAATTTTCGTATAATTGCCATACCAAACAGTGCAATATAGTACAAGCTGACAACTCTGTAAATGCTTGGGGATAAACATTGAATGTCGGAACCGGTGGGGAGTTTGATTTCACGCAGTGGCGTCGGTACGTGACTTCGTGGAGTAAAACATAATAAATAAATTATAATTAAAAATTTAAGTGAGCACTGGATTATTTGTAAATACGTTTTCCAATCCGGACTGGTTTAAATACAGGTTTGACAGCACCTTTTCCCATTATCAATTCACTGTTTTAATTTTTCAATTAATTTTTCCCATCCAACATTATTTTTTAACCTAAAATGTCACTGCTTTCACTTGTAATGATTTCATTATTTATCACCTTTATACCACTCAAATATAGTTTAAACAAACTTACCAGATTCTCCTCGATTCATTTTTAATTTTTACAATTTTAAAAAATGTAGTTTATTCCAAATTTAAAAAAAATCATGTCACCTTTTCAAAACGTCAAATTTAATAATTTTTCAAAACGTCATAATTTAAAAATTCTTTAAGGTAAGAACCCCACTGTAATTCATCATTAATCTCTTGTAAAATTGTGGCTGAAGATGGGATTAGTTTTCTCCCGAAACGTGTTCTCATTGTGATTTACATTTATTAAAGTTTGTGGAGTTTGACTTGAATATTTTTAAATTTTAATCTAAATTATTTATTGCGTAAAAATACACCTACTGATCCTGAAATTTGTTATTTAATTTAATTCTTATCAGATGCCGCGCCATCTATTACCAAAATTGCTTATAGCATTTCGATGGGAAATTGTTTCACTTCATTTTTCGCTTGACACCCCCATCTTACGGACATCCACAAACTACCGAAAAGTCAGGTGACGGGGATCGCAAAATCCCGTATAGTTGAGCATTCTGTATGTATGAGTATTGATCGATACATCGTTTTATCCGCGTAAAGATTACTGCAACTTCTCGATTATCTGGAATCAAGCTTCGATGTTGCGACGTCACGACTTTTTTTGTCAATAACAAGTCCTTATTGTTTTTTGCCTAAGAAAATGGGTTTTAAACAAACCATGGAAGATGGGAGGTTCACTTTAAAACAATTTATGACTAATCGACCATCAATAATACAGGTCTCATACATCCATTAGGCTTTGCACATCAAAATTATTCATATAAATATATATACATTTTCTTTTCCAAGGAAGAGTATTAATTTACCGCATGTAAAAAAACGATAAAAATAATACAAATTTTAATGCAGTTAGTTAGGCTTACTTACCACTTTTTACCCAGTGATTTTTAACTAGATTGTTTCAGGCTGCTTTTACCGATGTTATCATTTTTTACTAACTTTACATAACATAATAGAGTGAGTGATAGCAGTACATCTTATGTGCGGAGTTGTACAGTCATAGTCTTTAGTACAGTACTTTCACAACAAATAACAATCTTCTTTACGCGCTGGTGGTTTGGTTATTGAGGACATCGTGACTACCATAAAAAGAAGTGAACGTCGTGTTTGTACTGTGGCTGAGAGGAAAAGTGTCATTGCTATTCAGAGTTCCAAATGCTGACAGTATCTCGGTCATACGTTCCGGACTGTCAGTAATCATATGCTCGCGTAGCTGACATTCGGACCTACAAGTAAAGCATGGGTGGTAATTAATGCATTTTACTATGCAACCCAAAATACAACTGCTAGTCTGTTCTAGTAACATGAGCTCACCTGTTGGAATTATTGAGCTGAGTCGAGTGGTGCGAAGGCATACTTTGTGACGCCGCCGGCGTTTGCTTTATGGCGTAGATGTAGACACCCGTCATCGATAAAGTATAGGATAAAAAATACAAGGCGTGGAACTGCTCGACATCGAGAGGTTACTACAAGACCATCAGGAGATTCTCAGCTTACCTTGTAATTAAAAAGTAGGATTCCTACGATGAGCGTATAAAAATTCCCCGAAAGCAGGGACAAATGTAAGGCTGTTGTTCCCATGTTTATTAAGAATACCGACGAGAAGGTGCAGAACATGAATTGACACGCGGAAAATGACGAGAGCAGTGCGCTTGAGCTTCGCCATGTCGACGTAATTAACGTTTGTTTTTCCAAAATAACCCTGCAAGAAAACTGAATCACCAGTTTGTTTCGTAGGGTCGGTGGATACTAACATCTGCACGCCACTGAGAATGCTTCCAAACAAACCTAAGAGACCTAAATATTCGACAATGTCTGTATTTTTCACAGACAGTTCTTGCAGCACGGTTACTATTGCGAAAAGTACCGCACCGCCCAAACATAACATATCTCCGACTAACTGGTTTTTACCTGAAACAGAATTATCGTTATTATGGAATAAATAGAATTTTAGATTTGCTGTTAAAGGGGCCGAAAGGTTACTCTAAATTTTCTCACTCTTTGGTGCGACTCAGTTAACTAGATTTTCAGCATCTTTTGGTACGTGGTCAGGTGACCAAAAGAAAATCAAAAGACTAGTAAGTAAGTGTGTGAATGATATGTGCAAGGGACGTCGCTGTCTTCATAGGCGGTTGTCCCTTGATTCTAGCTTTTTTCACACCAGAAAATACATGAGAAAAACTGATATTTATAGTAGCGTCTTAAATATTATTTTCTCTTTAAAATAAAAAATGGAAAAATGCAGAATCACGCTGTATGTGTAATATATTAATAAATGAATTAAGATAATAAACTATTTTGATGCTCTACCCAGCACATTTGTTGTCAAAGCATACAAGACTAATTTGATCTTCTTTGTGGTGGACGATAGCTCTACTTATCGCGGTTCCACTATGTATACGGAAATTGCCATATCACTAGAAGATAAAATAATTCTTCAAATGCGAATGAACTTAATGGGAATTTGCTTTAAAATGAGCTCACTGAACGGCGTCCCATAATTAATTTCTAATTCGGAAGACGCTATTATAAACACCACGACTTTCCAGGACAAAGCTTGATGAAATCTAGGTGATGCCTTTTTGGTTGTTAAAATGCAAACTCAGCACCCCTGTATGAAAAATGAGAAAGCAGTAATAGTGTACCGTCGATCTTAGTGTCTTCTATGTTGGCCCAGACAAGACAGCCCACCCCCATGAGACACACAGATACAGCGATAATATGCACCATGCGGTAACGAACACCAAGCACCAGACAACTTAAGGCCAACGCTACAGGGATGGCGACACAACCGAGCAGCTGAAAGCGATCACCATTAAACTAGGAAATTTATCTATGGTAGCAGCCCCCAACCTGTATACTTGTTAGAGTAGTGAACTGGTGAGCAGTACTCATTAATGTGTTAGCTTGCACATCTATTAAACAAAGCAAAAGATACCGCCAACCTCTAGCTTTGATAATAGAAATGAGACCTTTCTCTCCTCTACGGAACGCGAGCCAGCTAGTGTAAATGGCGCACAAAAACATGTAATGAGGAAAAGATTGTCCAGTCGGGAGGACCTCTGAAGATCCTGAATTTATGTAGTGAGCTAAGGTGTTTATTGCGCACAGCAAGAGGGACAAAAACTGGCCCAGAATTATGTTCTGCCAGACGCACCTACGAACAAAGGGGTTATAACAAGGGGGCGACTGCAAAACTTTTACCATTTTCCCAATTCGGATAGGTTGTCGCCGATTTTATCACAAAAACCGGTAACGTCACCCATTTTTCCATTTATTCATCGGGAATTATTTGTCGCGCCAAGAAGGGCGGGGCACCCCAAACAACCCCATATTTACAATTTTTTAAAATGAGCGCGCACGCGCCATTATATCAATTTTTAAAGCAGGACTCTGCAATATCGACGTTGGTTTATAATTAAATTAACATTGTAATGAATTTATCAAATAGTTGAGTGGTAAACTAAGACGAGCGCACGAGTTTTGTCTCTTATCGCGTTATGATTTTGTGCTGATAATGTGGATGTGCATTATTCGGTTCGCAGCATCACGGTTGTCAGCTGAGACCTGTCAGTCGTGCAGTTGTCATTTCAGTGTCAATAAATAAAAGTAAATAGAACAATTTGGAATGTTTTAAAATGGTAGAGCCAATTTTCGACTACCAATTTCGTCTTATCTTAATAGGTGACAGTACAGTCGGAAAAAGTTCACTCTTGAAATATTTCACTGATGGCAAATTCGCCGAGGTAAGCTCCCAGTAATCAGTGCGTCGTGATTTCAAAGGTTACTATTTCTAGCTATCAGACCCTACCGTTGGAGTGGACTTTTTTGCGCGTCTAATAGAAGTTAAGGATGGCACCAGAATAAAGCTTCAGTTGTGGGACACCGCTGGGCAAGAGAGGTTTCGCTCAATCACCAAATCGTACTATAGGAATTCAGTAGGTGCACTATTGGTATATGACATCTGCAATCGAGCTAGTTTTGAACACATTCCCGTCTGGATGTCTGAAGCCAGACGGCACATTGAACCTCACAGACCCGTTTTTGCTCTAGTTGGTTGTAAATTGGATCTCGTTAACAACGGGGGCCAGAGGGAGGTTTCTAAAGAAGAGGCCAAGACTTTTGCCGATCAACATGGAATTTTTAATGTAGAAACATCAGCTAAAAACGGCATGAATGTAGAGGAAGCCTTTAAATCTGTGACTCAAGAAGTATACAATAGGATACAGACAGGAGAGTATAAAGTTGAAGATGGCTGGGATGGCATCAAGACAGGGTTTGCGCGCCCCAACGGGCTAGATTTCAATTTAATTGAGGCGGAACCTGCCAAGTCGTCTTGCTGTTAAACTGACAAAGAACTATTTTATTTTTAAAATATGTACATACTTTATATGTAATTAGAGACTAAAATTAATGACCTAAAACTGAATTTCACTTTTTTACAAGAGATTGTGCAGAAAATTACGGCGCCGCGTTCTTGTTCCTGTAAGTTATCTTAATTTCTAAGTGCGGTTCAATCGACGAATTACGACGTCGTTGGAGCAAATAATCTTTTCTTGCGATTTGTGTCAATTATCGACTACTATCGTTATCTATTTGTTTAATCAATAAACTTGCCCGAGTCATAGTTAACAGAGTGAAACAATTAATACTCAAACTTTCTCCCAACAATGGATTTGGGAAAGGCAGAAATTCAAAAACACCAATTAATCATTTTCATTAGCATGTGATGGAAATCAAATTGTATGCCGCCCCTCTGAGTGTTTTCAGGGTGTTTTTATTGCGAATGTTAAAAAACATTTTGAAACGGTAATTCATACATTTTGTGATAAACTTGATGATTCAGCTGTTGCTATATAACTTGTAGTTATGTAGAGATCTATCTAGTCTTGGAATGTTCAACTGATTTTTATATATTGTTTGTCTTTTTTTGTAAAATGTACTTTATTTTTAGCACTGGTAAAGAATATTATTGTAGTTGCTATTGAAGACCTCATTAAAATATAAATTATTAGCCCAGATTTTTTTTGCGGTGATGTCTAGAATGATATCAAATGAAAAAACAGCACTGAAGATGGACAGATTATGGCAATATTTTATTTTTATGAAAGTTACGTCAAAATTTGGTGCATTTAATTTACCCGTTTTAAAAAATAGTTTTTGGACTTTTATATTTTCCCATTTTTGGTAATTTCAGATAAAAGTAAAATCAATAAACCTTATAGTCTTGTTGAAATGTTTGTGCAACAAGACACTAAAATTTTTTAGTTAAAAAAAAAGTAAATTCACAAGTAGACCTGCCATCCGGACAAAATATTGGTACTCTGTGAACCTGTAGACACTTCCAAAGTCCACATAATCTACTAGTGTAAATCAGGCTTGTTTATTTACGAATGCTATTAAGTCATAAACATTGTCTGTCACTTTTGACAGCTGTGTTTTTTTTTTTTGCTTAGTTGACTGTTGCGCTCTCTAGGAGTGGCGTCCAAAAGTAAAATTTGATGCCACGGGCTTCCCTATTCCATGGCCAATCTAAGTAGAATAAAATCAAACCCGCAACCAACGGTGCCTTAATAAGACCTCGTTGTCCGCAACCAACGCAACGTCTGACGTCACATTTGGCTTGATATGTTGCATAGATCACTATGCATTATAGTCCTTTCACCGTATCTATTAGTAAAACATCGCTGTTGAGCTGACGTGCCACTGATAGTTGACAACAAATGTCATCCAAGTTATTACCAACACTGTGATAAACCCCCCCTTTACATTACCGCCACATTTTGAATTTGAACATGAAATGAAATGTCAATGACGTCACTAAACGTCAAATTTGAAAATTGGAAACAAACCGCGAAATTGAAAAGGTTGGTCAATGATCGTCAGACAATGAAAGAAAAAGCAGAACCCTACGTTGTGTTGTTTTTTTTTTGGCAAGACAAACAATGGCGGGACATTCAAACTTACCCAAACGAAACAAACCCCAAATTCGTTGGATACATGGCGAGAGCTAATCAGGAGTGGAGCGTAAATTGATAACACAAAAATTATGGTTTTAAATGTTTATTCAGCTTTAGTCGTTTTGTGCTTTTGAGTTTTGTGATCTCGTACTGTAGTTAACAATTTCTAGTGTCTTCGTATCAAGTTGGTAACAATGCAAATTTGATGGTTTTAACAATAATGATTCAAGTAATTCGATCTTAACAATTAACAAATTAGTTCTTCAGAAAATAGTAAACAATAATACAATTTAACAATGCTTGTGTACATGATGAGTGAGGTTAAGTCAGCCAATTTCATTCCACTATGAACTCTTGTAGTATACAGAAATTTACACCTGACAGATACAATGAAACATCTGAGAGGGAAACACAAGAGTATTGAAACACGTGGAGTTATCTAAGTTGAGTGCATGTAAGCCGGAGAGTGGTGGACCACAGGTAGATCCAATGGAAAGACTAAAGCGAAGTGAACGAGACAATTGTCTGTCAGTTGAGCCAGATTGTGGAGAGTTTACTATCAGGGGGGCAAAACTTGCACATCCAACGGACCAACAGAAATGAGTTTATTACGGAATTTTCCTAGACATAGTTATGTTGGTCTTTCTTTAAGGCTTGTCCAAACCAAGTCCAAGTTAGCGGCACTTCCCTCGGGGACTACTCTTTTAGTTATTTAGTATTTTAAATATTTGTGAAGCAAGCAATTTGTCAGTAGCCCGAAAACAGTGCTGCAACTTTGACTTCGTAGGTTCAAGGAATTAGTAGCAACTCCCTTTTTCTGGGTCTCTATACCCAAAGAGACAACGACTTTGTCTCCCACCTCCCGGGCATGGGTATCGCCGAAAGTAGGGCCACCTAACTCCCCCTAATAGCAGCATGCAACGCGGACCACGAAATGAACACTATTTGGTCGCTCTGTTGTCTCGAAACATGTACGAACAAACAACACAATAATAAAATATACAGGACGAAACGATTTCTTTAAAAGTCATTTGAAAACAGGACGCAACGCGATGACACCCAGCGGCGCAACACGTAACGAGGCGCAACAAAGCTACGAACATGCACAAATAAACTACACTAAGTACCGAATTTTGGCCGGTGTCGAAAATTAGCTGGATGTCCGTTACAAGCGAATGACGAGAAATCGCAAGAGGGCACAAAACAACGATAAGACACCTTTCGGAACCCCGACATTCAGGCCTGACACTTTGCCAGCTTTTACCTCGTGCCTTCAGGTCCTACTGAGCGTTGGTTAATTCAAATCAACAGAGACCAAAATAGCTTTGTAACAACCGCAAGCTACTGTCGGCCTCATAACGAAAGACAGGTAGTTATTAAAGAATTTATCTGAGTGGCAATCGAGTTAATTTGAGTTAGGGAATCACTTTGTTTCGAATTGAACGCGCGAGCATTGTAACTAAAAGTCAACAATACATTTGAACTTTCTGAAATTGACAAGACAACAATAACTAAAAACAAATTACAACAACGACTTCAGCAAGTTACTCGCGGCGCCTGTGACTCATAAGTTTGGTAATTTATGCTACTGCAGAGAAAAGAGGGCTGAATGCCACTGATATGAATTTCCTGGGTGCACGGAATACTTCCAGTAGCAATAGTGAACCTTATTTTAAACAAAGGCTAGCATTCTTTACAAGACATGTAGGTACAAAGGAGGAACGACTGTTGAGTAATATTTGCAGCGGTCGTCGCGTCTGCCAGTTTGGGAAAAACCAAAGGGTCATAAAACCGTTTACCTGAGTGGCACCGCTCACGATCGCTCTTCAGTCGAAACGAATCTTTCACTCAAACAAGTCGCATTCAACATTCATTCAAACGAGTCGCATTCGAACTCTTATTCAAATCTACGAGTCGCATTCGAACTCTTATTCAATCAAGTCGACATCAAACATTCATTCAAACGAGTCGCATTCGAACTCAAATTCAATTCAATTCTCATTCAAATTAAGTAGAAACCACCGGGAGAAGAAACGTTCAAGAACTATCCGCAATTATTCTAAATACATAAGTACAAAGTTCGCGAGTGTTTCAATCGAAATCAATACATGGTCCTTCGAGCAACATTCAAATTCAGAAACCAAATCGACCAGAGCTTCAAACCTCTCTAAATCAAAATCAATCCACCAATTCAATTCATTCTTACAACGACTCCATTTTCAAAATGGCGAGTTTTATGACGTCCTAGCGTACAAAATGGTGGAATAACGGTAAAATATATTCCTCTTTTATATAGGAGTTTCTGGTATGCACGTGGAACAAACGCCGGTCAATTTCATGGCATCCTCGTTATTGAGCATGACAAACAGAAATAGATAGGTTACCTTGTGACTACGTCGATCGACACTACACACACAATCGTTAATTGAAATTCAACCGATCCTTCTGGTAACGGGAAATCTCGACAATACAGTTTAAACATTGAGCACCCCCAACTTAAAAACAGGAGAACTCATAGTGGAATGAAATCTCTGTGCAATGGCGGCTAGTTGGTTCCTCTTCCACCTACCAGGGAGGCAGGGATGCCAACTGACGTTTTAACCCCAACAAGTCCATTGTGTTGCCAACCTCATGGGTGTTGCTAACTTCAGAGCAACTTGCCGGATAGGCAACTAACAACAAGTTCTGCTGTGCGTAGCATGCAGTTGGTGTATTTTGAGGATATCTCAACACAATTTTTAATTTCCATTAATATACAGGGTGTTATTGAAATGCATGCTTGGTGTTACAGTTACAGTTTAATGTTCCCCTACTTACAATTATTTACAATATATTTACAAAGCTTAGTGATTTTGTCGGTGAGGAAACTTGAGATTCACCCTGTATGCCCCTATCGAATTGCACCCTGTTCAGAGCCTGCGCGTTTCGGTTTGTGAGTCGTTTATGACAAAAGTTGCGGGTCACCCTGTAGACGTCGGTGTACCCGCCCCCTGTATACGGTGGTTCGTTAGTTTCGGAACCCGAGCGGTCGATGACGAAAGTTACGACGCACCCTGTTGACTTTGATTTCCTCGCCCCTGTACACTATGGTTCGACTGTTTCGGTTTCGGTACCCGAGCAGTTAGTGACAAAAGTTAAGATGCCTCATGTAGACCTTGATGCATCCACCCCTTGAATACGATGGTTCGGTTAGTTCGGAACCCTAGTGGTCTGTGACAAAAGTTATGACACATCCTGTAGACACTGATGTACCCGCCCCTTATGTGCGGTGGATCGGTTACTTGAGGTTTTGAATCCCGTGCGATTGGTGACAAAAGTTATGATGCCCCCCTGTCGACGGTGATGCACTTTATTCGGAGCGCGGGCTGTTAGTGACAAAAGACCCCTTGTAGACCTTGATGCATCTATCCCTTGAATACGATGGTTGGGTTAGTTCGGAACCCGAGTGTAGACGTCGAGGAAGTTCGGAACCCGGGCGGTCGATGACAAAAGTTACGGAACACCCTGTAGTATACGTTTATTTAGTTACAAGAACCAGAAGAAGAAGGAAAAGTAGAAAGAGAAAGATGAGCAAATAACACAACATTTATTGATTCTGAGGCGGTACAAAGTTCGCCGGGGCAGCTAGTAAAATATATAAAAGAAAGTCATGTTAGTTACACTATTTATAACTCAAGAACGGCTGAACCGATTTGCTTGAAAATTGGTGGGGAGGTAGCTTAAAACCAGGAGACGGACATAGGATACTTTTTGCACATGGGGGCCTAGGGGCGCCCTTGGATTTATTACTCGAGAAAGGCTGGACCGATTTTTATTATTTTTGTTTTGTTGGATTTGTCTCTGCCCCGAATAGCAGAATAACTATTAAAACTTGGACAGGGGGGCTCAGGGCCCCCCTTGGGTTTATAACACAAGTACGGCCGTACCGACTTTTATGATCTTTGATTTATTGGATTTGTCTCCGCCCCAATAACTATTAAAAACGTTTTAATTATTAAAACGTGGTAAACTATTTTTTACGTGGATATAGTGGGCTGGACCAATTTTTCGGCTCGACCGATTTTTTTTGTTTTTTTTTGTATATTTGGTAGGTATGAGAATAGATCGTAAAGTATTTTTCACATGGACATGGGGGCTTAGGGGGCCCCCTTGGGCTGGAGCAATTTTTCGGCTCTACCGATTTTTATGAAATTTTTGTTGTATATTTGGTAGGTATGAGAATATGTCGTAAAGTATTTTTCACATGGACAGGGGGGCTGAGGGGCCTGTTTGGATTTAAAACTCAAGAACGGCTAGACCGATTTTTATGATCTTTGATTTGTTCTATTTGCCTCCGCCCCGAATAGCAGAATAACTATTAAAACGTCTGGAAAATTACAGGGGGCGGGGAGATTTGTGCAGGGCAACGACAGGGGCCCGCTTGGGGACAGGGGGCCCCTGTCCCCAGGCGGATTGACAGATTTTTTCGGGGGTAAATAACTATTAAAACATCCTAAAAATGAACGAAAAAATTTTTTTCATACATTTTGTATGGAATCCGTATGTAACGCTATCTCAAAACAAAAATTAACATGGCGTTGTATGTTGGTTCCGGTAATTCTAGTAGATGGCGTTGTATGGATTATCCTTTGATAAAAAAAAACTGAATCTAATTCAGCTACAAAGTTAACACAACATTTATTGATTCTCTGGTGCTACAAAGTTCACCGGGTCAGCTAGTATGTAATAAACTTTATTTTCAGCAAAAATTATATTGAAATTTTAGCCCAACAACGTTGTTTATGTGGAAAGGACTGATTTACACTGGGTACAAGAATCATACTTCAGGTTATTGCTTAAAAGTAATCTTTTAATTAAATAAAACATCTTTATAAAAACATATCATTTACATTTATTTAAAAAATAACAAACCGGTCGACAGTTCATTTTCTATCACCAACAAAAAATTGAACGTGGATTGAAATAAATATTTACATAAAAATTATTCGCATTTTGGTAAAGAGTAAGTTTTGGGGATTACATCAGTGTAGTCGGTGTTGTACATTTGGGCCCTGATATAGGCTTCCATGTTTTCCGGTTCAGGGCATACCGTGGCGTTTCCTGAAAAAGAGTAAGATTATAAAGAATTTAATTAGATTTCAAAACTGAAACAATTAAATTCTCACCTTGTTTGTAGGCGTAGTTTGCCAATCGCGTTGCAATTTTTACGGAAACATCTTGAATTGTAGCTAGTGGAGGATACAGACTGCCATTTTCCAAATCTTCATCGGTTACCATCTCGGATAAAGCCTGAGAAGTGAAGTTTAGAAAATATAATCCTCGTGAGTGCAGTTAAGCTTTACCTCTGCTGCAATCAAAAACGAGTCTTCTCCAATAGTGCGCATTCCGACGCAGATAGCTCCCAAACCAACTCCCGGAAAAATGTAGGAATTATTTCCCTGCCCTGGAGTGTACTTCTTTCCCTTGTATTCCACAGGCGGGAAAGGACTACCACTGGCGAAAATGCAGGCCCCCTGCAAACAAATACACAGATAATCTTTTAAATACCACCTTTTTTCCACTCCTTACATCTGTGGCCTTGTAGGCTTGTTCAGCTGTACATTCCGCCTTATGCGTGGGGTTACTCAATGCGAAAATCACAGGTCGTTTATGGTTTTTGGCCATCTCTTTCAAAATTTCTTCTGTGAAAGCACCACCAACAGCGGCGGCTCCAATCAATATCGCCGGTTTGACTTCCTTCACTGCCTCCGCAAGAGTCTTGATGGGGGCGCGTGGATGCGCAAAGGGGGCTTTGTGTTCAGAGATGCCACCTTCAGGACGGTCCTTCACGATCAATCCTTTGGAGTCAACTAGGAAAATCTTTTTAAGGGCGTCTGCCTCAGGAGTTCCTTCGGCTTTCATTGCCATAACGCAGAGATTTGCGATTCCAAGATTGGCTTCTCCGGCTCCTTGGAACATAATTACATTGTCGGAAAGGCGGGTTTTGCTGATGCGGAGGGAGGCCAGAAGTCCTGCCACGGCCACACTGGCCGTACCTTGGATGTCGTCGTTGAAGCAACAGTAGCTGTTCCTGTATTTTGCTGAAATAGGAAAAACATCGGGTGCAACTTCCCAAATATTTATAAGGATTTAGACGTACCCAATATACGGAACGCATTGGCGTTACCGAAATCTTCAAACTGGATTAGAGTGCTCATGCCAAATCTTCTTACAATGGCCTGCATGAATTCTTCGATCAAAGCGTCGTACTCTTCACCCCTGACTCTCTTCTGTTTAAGGCCAGGATATAGGGGGTCATTGAGCATGACCTCAGTGTTGGTTCCAACGTCAATTGTGACGGGCAAGGTTTGATGAGGTTTAATTCCGGCCAGTGCAGTGTACAGAGATAGTTTTCCTATGGGGATGCCCATTCCACAGGCTCCTAAATCACCAAGACCCAAAATACGTTCGCCATCTGTTACGACAACGACGCGGACATCGGTTTCGGGCCTAAAAGGTGTAGACCATTAATGCATCTTTTCTGATGTGTTAAATATGGCTTGCGATCAAATGAAATTCTCATCATGTAATATGCTTTTAGTCCAAGAAAATTAGACGAAAAAACCAATTTTATGCAGAATTTAATGGAGAATAATTATAATAACTATAACATTTTCTCGTCGGAGTTACCGTTTACGAGAAAAATGCAGAATAGCTCCATGACGTGACGTTGGAAATCTTCGGATCTTTATTTGGGTGCCAGTTGGCAGTTCATATCCAAAATTTCAAAACTTTATAAATTATTTCTTCTAAGAAGTCTAATTTGCTCGGACTATTTGGAAAAACAATTTGAGAAGCTACTCACCAATTTTTCAAAATATCGTAGACGTGACCTTTGTCATAAATGGTGATGAACAGACCCCTGGGTCGGTTGTAGACCAAGCCGAACTTCTGACATGCTAAACCTACTGTGGGAGTATAAACCAGAGGCATAATGTCCGCAACGTTATCGCCAACGAGACGATAGAAGAGTTTTTCGTTGCGATCCTAAATAATTAAGCAGGGGAGTTAAAAAAGCGTCTTGAATTGTATTTAATGCTTACAAGGAGGTGCATTAAATAAATGTATTTATTAAGAGGGTCGTCGAGGCGGGATAGGCATGCGCAACAGTGCTCCACTTGTTCTTCTTGGGTCTTTACTCTCGGGGGTAGGAAACCTTGGATGCCCAAGACTTGGCGCTCCTCCCAAGAGAAAGCCATGCCCTGTGGAAAAAGATCATTGTGAGACTCATTTCTTTCAAGTGTAACTTTGTTAGTTTAACACTAATGTGAAAATATATTTCTGCAGTTTCGTATTGAGACTGTGCCTCCACCTATCGTGTTATGAACGGCACTACCGGTTGACATGTTGCATCGATAATATTTGACTTTGAAATATTATAACAGAGTTAAGTCAGAATGAACCAGTTACTGGACAAAACAGAATTAATGTTATCTAAAGTATTTAAACTAACTGATAAAAAATAAAAAAAATTTTTTTTATAAATTTATAACTCAAAGTCACGGAAACTTGAAACTAGAGCAAACTGGCGATAATTATGCACTTGTGTTATAAGCAGATTGGTCTGTAGGGTATTTCAGAGTGCTTAGTCTATTTTTGCACCAAAGGACGCTCCAATTTTATGTTCTTTTCTAGGGCAATGAAAGAGCCGCACGTTCACTCGCCTGAACTTTTACTGTACAAAAATTTTCACATTTTAACATTTACATCTCTAGAAAGCTCTCAATATCCGGCAGGTCCTGCATTACATATTTACTGTATAACTACAACAAAAATAAATATTATGAATGATTATTTTTTCCACTCAGCTAAAAGTAACATTGAAAGCGACATTGAAGAATCACCAAAGGTCCGATAGCACCTTCATTGATAAAATTAAATTCAGGATTTTACAAATATGCAAACCATGAAACATTAGCCGTATACCTATCTAGCCGAGAACATTCTTCACTGACGTCATAATTGAATATTTATTGTGTGATGCGTAACTGTTATGTAACGTGATAATGAAAAATGTTACAGCAAATAATAGATAGATATAGTGTCAAGAAGTTATGCGAATCACTTTTCGGAAATTTTCCTGTGTTCCACTAGGGAAATTCCGCCAAGAGCAAATTCTTGCGCAACGAGGAAGCGGCACAGCTGCACAGCCTCACGCAATCTCGCGTCACGGAGGAAACTCCGAATTTCACAATTTAATGACCTCACTAATGTATTGTTTTTTCGCGCCCGAAGACTTTGGAACGTGACTTTGCGAAACGTTGGAGTTTGCCCGGCAAAACGGAAGCCCTTTGAATAAAGATTTTCCAATGAGGCATTTAACGCACATTTACTGTTCGCTGAAGGTCAATTCCGTATTCATTTGATTAATCACGGCGGATAGCGTCACGATTGCGACCATTTAGTGTGACCGATATCAATGTTACTTCAATTGTTTGGTGAAAGGAGGAACTGGAAAAGCCAAGTTTAAATGTTACTTCTTCGTGGAGAAATTAAATCGCTTGGTATGATGCATATGTTATTCATTTTTAATTCCATGATTCAGCGAAATTCAAATGTAATTATAAAAGCAATAATTAGTGCTGATGCTCAATTAAAACTGCCGATTGGCAATGTGAAGAATTCCAAAAAAATCTGAGATAAGTTTGTTGTGACTGGTTTACAGCATCTTCCTTCAAATAACAAACTTTCCACAGTCAACAAGTCAACCTATTATTTGCTTCAATTATGGGAGACAATCCTCCATTTATAATAATAGTATCAGTTGGTGGACTACTATTGTTAGGAGATAAAAACAGCAGAATTCATTGCTCATTGCCAAACAACTTAACGATACATCTCAATGCAAAATAAATATCAAGTGGAAAAGTAAATACAACGAAAATTTCTCCTCAACAAAATTAGGTATCACGTAAAAATTTCTCCAATTAGTCTAGTGGACTGAAAGCCTCTTAATCTGCCAGACCTTAGTCAGGAAAATGTCAAGATGATTTCATTGTAACAAACGAGATTGCTACCATTGCTAATTACATTATCGACCTTCGTTGCTTCTTTTTCTCCTTCTGAAGGCAATATTACGTGAAGTGCACGAATGGCAATCAATTCCTTTACGAGAATAGAAAGGTAGATACCGATTTTCTGAAGGCAAGACAGCATGAAATCATTTTATTGTTAGATCGATCTGAAAATTTAGTAACACTGCCGTCATGAGACACATTGAAAGTTAGGTAACGCCCACATATTATATTGATAAATTGGCAATTAGATAATTTATAGACACGTAAATGTCTTTACGGTTGTGGGAAAGCAAGGGTGTGTTGGAAGGTCGTATTTTGAAACTTGATTTGATCATGTACTTTAATTTCTTTTTAGTGTTTTTATAATCCATTTCAGTATGAAATTAATAGTATGAGTTTAGTAAGAAAGTTATAAATAAGTCTTCATTACCATATAAACAAAATAAAATAGATAATTAAATGCATGTTGAAGTTTCATAATTTTCATAATTTTCCTTTAGGTCTTAGACACAAGTTTCCTCTACTCTCCTCCAGTCTTTTGATTATTTTTTTATGCACAAATATTTTTATCTCTCTTTTTATGTTATTCATTCACTTTTGAAAATGATATTTCAAAATATATTTTTTTGAAATTGTGACAATAAGTCTCTACATGGTCGGGGATTATATTTGACAATTTTTGAAACCGACACTTGTCAAAGTAAAATATTCGCGTTTCAAAATTCAGATTTGGAGAAGCAATTTTCCAATTGTACTAACACTGGAAAACTTAAAAACTGTAACAATAAGCCTCTATAAGCCAAGGATTACAGTGAGCGGCAAAAATATGGAATAAATTCATAAAAAATTATACATTTTTTTTTATTATTTTTGGACGGGTCAATTTTGGTTTATAAAAATGAATATTTTGATCCCAAATTAAATTACAACCAGTTATTTGTTTTTGTATTTGTAATAGTATTTGTCAGTTTCATTTGTATGTGTAAATTGTTTTTCCGGAAATCGTCTTGGAAACAACATTTTCCTGCTTATTTACCTACTTGATTTTTGACTTGTTTTTGTTTGTCATAAAAAAAATCAATTTTATTTTTTTTCTCAAAACTTTCATTATCTAAGATAACAAAATTTTTATACTGACGTTTAGACAATTAAAAGGGCTATCTGAATCAAGAAAAAAAAATGGGGGTTTCTATTTAAAAAAATATCGATGACGTCATCACTCGAAAACAAATGACTGCTTGAAATTTAATTTGGGATAAAAATATTCCTTTTTATAAACCAAAACTGACCCGTCCAAAAAAAAAAAAAAAATTGAAAAAAAAATTTGTTTAATTTTTAATGAATTTATTCCATACTTTTGCCGCTCACTGTATGTTTGATAATAATATAATTTTTGAAACCGACACTTGTCTTAAAAAACAATGCAATTAAAAATTCGTAAAATATTCACGTTTCGTAATTATTCGTATGTGGAGAAGCAATTTTCCCATTTTACCAACACTGAGGAACTCAAAATTCTGACAATAACCCTCTACATGTCAGGGATTATGTTTGACAATTTTTGAAACACACACTAACTTGTCAAAGTAAAATATTCGGGTTTCATAATTCAAATTTGGAGAAGCAATTTTCCCATTCTATTAACGCTGAGGAACTTAAAAATTGTGACAATAAGCCTCTACGTGTCAGGGATTATGTTTGACAATTTTTGAAACACACACTTTTTGTTATCCAGAAACAAGGCAATTGAAAATTCGTAAAATATTCGCGTTTCATAATTCAGACTTGACGTGATTTTCGTATTGTACTAGCACTGGGAAATCTGAAAATTGTAACAATAAGCCTTTACATTCCGGGGATTATGTTTGACAATTTTTGAAACCGACACTTATTGTCATCAAGAAACAATGCAATTAAAAATTCGTAAAATATTCAGGTTTCGTAATTCAGATTTGGAGAAACAATTCTCCCATTCTACTAACACTGAGGAACTCAAAATTCTGACAATAAGCCTCTACATGTCAGGGATTATGTTTGACAATTTTTGAAACAGACACTAACTTGTCAAAGTAAAATATTCGCGTTTCATAATTCCAATTTGGAGAAGCAATTTTCCCATTCTATTAACGCTGAGGAACTTAAAAATTGTGACAATAAGCCTCTAGATGTCAGGGATTATGTTTGACAATTTTTGAAAAACACACTTTTTGTTATCCAGAAACAAGGCAATTGAAAATTCGTAAAATATTCGCGTTTCATAATTCAGACTTGAAGAAGTGATTTTCGTATTGTACTAACACTGGGAAACCTGAAAATTGGGACAATAAGCCTTTACATTCCGGGGATTATGTTTGACAAATTTTGAAACAGACACTTTTTGTTACCAAGAAACAATGCAATTAAAAATTCGTAAAATATTCACGTTTCGTAATTCAGATTTGGAGAAGCAATTTTCCCATTCTACTAACACTGAGGAACTCAAAATTCTGACAATAAGCCTCTACAAGTCAGGCATTATGTTTGACAATTTTTGAAACACACACTTTTTGTTATCCAGAAACAAGGCATTTGAAAATTCGTAAAATATTCGCGTTTCATAATTCAGACTTGAAGAGGTGATTTTCGTATTGTACTAACACTGGGAAACCTGAAAATTGGGACAATAAGCCTTTACATTCCGGGGATTATGTTTGACAATTTTTGAAACCGACACTTATTGTCATCAAGAAACAATGCAATTAAAAATTCGTAAAATATTCACGTTTCGTAATTCAGATTTGGAGAAGCAATTTTCCCATTCTACTAACACTGAGGAACTCAAAATTCTGACGATAAGCCTATACATGTAAGGGATTATGTTTGACAATTTTTGAAACAGACACTAACTTGTCAAAGTAAAATATTCGCGTTTCATAATTCCAATTTGGAGAAGCAATTTTCCCATTCTATTAACGCTGAGGAACTTAAAAATTGTGACAATAAGCCTCTACATGTCAAGGATTATGTTTGACAATTTTTGAAACACACACTTTTTGTTATCCAGAAACAAGGCAATTGAAAATTCGTAAAATATTCACGTTTCGTAATTCAGATTTGGAGAAGCAATTTTCCCATTCTACTAACACTGAGGAACGCAAAATTCTGACAATAAGCCTCTACATGTTAGGCATTATGTTTGACAATTTTTGAAACAGACACTAACTTGTCAAAGTAAAATATTCGCGTTTCATAATTCCAATTTGGAGAAGCAATTTTCCCATTCTATTAACGCTGAGGAACTTAAAAATTGTGACAATAAGCCTCTACATGTCAGGGATTATGTTTGACAATTTTTGAAACACACACTTTTTGTTATCCAGAAACAAGGCAATTGAAAATTCGTAAAATATTCACGTTTCGTAATTCAGATTTGGAGAAGCAATTTTCCCATTCTACTAACACTGAGGAACGCAAAATTCTGACAATAAGCCTCTACATGTCAGGCATTATGTTTGACAATTTTTGAAACAGACACTAACTTGTCAAAGTAAAATATTCGCGTTTCATAATTCCAATTTGGAGAAGCAATTTTCCCATTCTATTAACGCTGAGGAACTTAAAAATTGTGACAATAAGCCTCTACATGTCAGGGATTATGTTTGACAATTTTTGAAACACACTTTTTGTTATCCAGAAACAAGGCAACTGAAAATTCGTAAAATATTCGCGTTTCATAATTCAGATTTGAAGACGTGATTTTCGTATTGTACTAGCACTGGGAAATCTGAAAATTGTAACAATAAGCCTTTACATTCCGGGGATTATGTTTGACAATTTATGAAACCGACACTTATTGTCATCAAGAAACAATGCAATTAAAAATTCGTAAAATATTCACGTTTCGTAATTCAAATTTGGAGAAGCAATTTTCAAATTTTATTAACGCTGAGGAACTTAAAAATTGTGACAATAAGCCTCTACATGTCAGATATTATGTTTGACAATTTTTGAAACACAGACTTTTTGTTATCAAGAAACAATGCAATTAAAAATTCGTAAAATATTCACGTTTCGTAATTCATATTTGGAGAAGCAGTTTTCCCATTTTACTAACACTGAGGAACTCAAAATTCTGACAATAAGCCTCTACATGTCAGGCATTATGTTTGACAATTTTTGAAACAGACACTAACTTGTCAAAGTAAAATATTCGCGTTTCATAATTCCAATTTGGAGAAGCAATTTTCCCATTCTATTAACGCTGAGGAACTTAAAAATTGTGACAATAAGCCTCTACATGTCAGGGATTATGTTTGACAATTTTTGAAACACACACTTTTTGTTATCCAGAAACAAGGCAACTGAAAATTCGTAAAATATTCGCGTTTCATAATTCAGACTTGAAGACGTGATTTTCGTATTGTACTAGCACTGGGAAATCTGAAAATTGTAACAATAAGCCTTTACATTCCGGGGATTATGTTTGACAATTTATGAAACCGACACTTATTGTCATCAAGAAACAATGCAATTAAAAATTCGTAAAATATTCACGTTTCGTAATTCAAATTTGGAGAAGCAATTTTCCCATTTTATTAACTCTGAGGAACTTAAAAATTGTGACAATAAGCCTCTACATGTCAGAGATTATGTTTGACAATTTTTGAAACACACACTTTTTGTTATCAAGAAACAATGCAATTAAAAATTCGTAAAATATTCACGTTTCGTAATTGATATTTGGAGAAGCAATTTTTCCATTTTACTAACACTGAGGAACTCAAAATTCTGACAATAAGCCTCTACATGTCAGGCATTATGTTTGACAATTTTTGAAACAGACACTAACTTGTCAAAGTAAAATATTCGCGTTCCATAATTCCAATTTGGAGAAGCAATTTTCCCATTCTATTAACGCTGAGGAACTTAAAAATTGTGACAATAAGCCTCTAGATGTCAGGGATTATGTTTGACAATTTTTGAAAAACACACTTTTTGTTATCCAGAAACAAGGCAATTGAAAATTCGTAAAATATTCGCGTTTCATAATTCAGACTTGAAGAAGTGATTTTCGTATTGTACTAGCACTGGGAAATCTGAAAATTGTAACAATAAGCCTTTACATTCCGGGGATTATGTTTGACAATTTTTGAAACCGACACTTATTGTCATCAAGAAACAATGCAATTAAAAATTCGTAAAATATTCACGTTTCGTAATTCAGATTTGGAGAAGCAATTTTCCCATTCTACTAACACTGAGGAACTCAAAATTCTGACAATAAGCCTCTACATGTCAGGGATTATGTTTGACAATTTTTGAAACAGACACTAACTTGTCAAAGTAAAATATTCGCGTTTCATAATTCAAATTTGGAGAAGCAATTTTCCCATTCTATTAACGCTGAGGACCTTAAAAATTGTGACAATAAGCCTCTCCATGCCAGGGATTATGTTTGACAATTTTTGAAACACACACTTTTTGTTATCCAGAAACAAGGCATTTGAAAATTCGTAAAATATTCGCGTTTCACAATTCAGACTTGAAGAGGTGATTTTCGTATTGTACTAACACTGGGAAACCTGAAAATTGGGACAATAAGCCTTTACATTCCGGGGATTATGTTTGACAATTTTTGAAACCGACACTTATTGTCATCAAGAAACAATGCAATTAAAAATTCGTAAAATATTCACGTTTCGTAATTCAGATTTGGAGAAGCAATTTTCCCATTCTACTAACACTGAGGAACTCAAAATTCTGACAATAAGCCTCTACATGTCAGGGATTATGTTTGACAATTTTTGAAACAGACACTAACTTGTCAAAGTAAAATATTCGCGTTTCATAATTCAAATTTGGAGAAGCAATTTTCCCATTCTATTAACGCTGAGGAACTTAAAAATTGTAACAATAAGCCTCTACATGCCAGGGATTATGTTTGACAATTTTTGAAACACACACTTTTTGTTATCCAGAAACAAGGCATTTGAAAATTCGTAAAATATTCGCGTTTCATAATTCAGACTTGAAGAGGTGATTTCCGTATTGTACTAACACTGGGAAACCTGAAAATTGGGACAATAAGCCTTTACATTCCGGGGATTATGTTTGACAAATTTTGAAACAGACACTTTTTGTTACCAAGAAACAATGCAATTAAAAATTCGTAAAATATTCACGTTTCGTAATTCAGATTTGGAGAAGCAATTTTCCCATTCTACTAACACTGAGGAAAGCAAAATTCTGACAATAAGCCTCTACATGTCAGGCATTATGTTTGACAATTTTTGAAACAGACACTAACTTGTCAAAGTAAAATATTCGCGTTTCATAATTCCAATTTGGAGAAGCAATTTTCCCATTCTATTAACGCTGAAGAACTTAAAAATTGTGACAATAAGCCTCTAGATGTCAGGGATTATGTTTGACAATTTTTGAAAAACACACTTTTTGTTATCCAGAAACAAGGCAATTGAAAATTCGTAAAATATTCGCGTTTCATAATTCAGACTTGAAGAAGTGATTTTCGTATTGTACTAACACTGGGAAACCTGAAAATTGGGACAATAAGCCTTTACATTCCGGGGATTATGTTTGACAAATTTTGAAACAGACACTTTTTGTTACCAAGAAACAATGCAATTAAAAATTCGTAAAATATTCACGTTTCGTAATTCAGATTTGGAGAAGCAATTTTCCCATTCTACTGACACTGAGGAACGCAAAATTCTGACAATAAGCCTCTACATGTCAGGCATTATGTTTGACAATTTTTGAAACAGACACTAACTTGTCAAAGTAAAATATTCGCGTTCCATAATTCCAATTTGGAGAAGCAATTTTCCCATTCTATTAACGCTGAGGAACTTAAAAATTGTGACAATAAGCCTCTAGATGTCAGGGATTATGTTTGACAATTTTTGAAAAACACTTTTTGTTATCCAGAAACAAGGCAATTGAAAATTCGTAAAATATTCGCGTTTCATAATTCAGACTTGAAGAAGTGATTTTCGTATTGTACTAACACTGGGAAACCTGAAAATTGGGACAATAAGCCTTTACATTCCGGGGATTATGTTTGACAAATTTTGAAACAGACACTTTTTGTTACCAAGAAACAATGCAATTAAAAATTCGTAAAATATTCACGTTTCGTAATTCAGATTTGGAGAAGCAATTTTCCCATTCTACTGACACTGAGGAACGCAAAATTCTGACAATAAGCCTCTACATGTCAGGCATTATGTTTGACAATTTTTGAAACAGACACTAACTTGTCAAAGTAAAATATTCGCGTTCCATAATTCCAATTTGGAGAAGCAATTTTCCCATTCTATTAACGCTGAGGAACTTAAAAATTGTGACAATAAGCCTCTAGATGTCAGGGATTATGTTTGACAATTTTTGAAAAACACACTTTTTGTTATCCAGAAACAAGGCAATTGAAAATTCGTAAAATATTCGCGTTTCATAATTCAGACTTGAAGAAGTGATTTTCGTATTGTACTAACACTGGGAAACCTGAAAATTGGGACAATAAGCCTTTACATTCCGGGGATTATGTTTGACAAATTTTGAAACAGACACTTTTTGTTACCAAGAAACAATGCAATTGAAAATTCGTAAAATATTCACGTTTCGTAATTCAGATTTGGAGAAGCAATTTTCCCATTCGACTGACACTAAGGAACGCAAAATTCTGACAATAAGCCTCTACATGTCAGGCATTATGTTTGACAATTTTTGAAACAGACACTAACTTGTCAAAGTAAAATATTCGCGTTTCATAATTCCAATTTGGAGAAGCAATTTTCCCATTCTATTAACGCTGAAGAACTTAAAAATTGTGACAATAAGCCTCTACATGTCAGGGATTATGTTTGACAATTTTTGAAACACACACTTTTTGTTATCCAGAAACAAGGCAATTGAAAATTCGTAAAATATTCGCGTTTCATAATTCAGACTTTAAGACGTGATTTTCGTATTGTACTAGCACTGGGAAATCTGAAAATTGTGACAATAAGCCTTTACATTCCGGGGATTATGTTTGACAATTTTTGAAACCGACACTTATTGTCATCAAGAAACAATGCAATTAAAAATTCGTAAAATATTCACGTTTCGTAATTCAGATTTGGAGAAGCAATTTTCCCATTCTACTAACACTGAGGAACTCAAAATTCTGACGATAAGCCTATACATGTAAGGGATTATGTCTGACAATTTTTGAAACAGACACTAACTTGTCAAAGTAAAATATTCGCGTTTCATAATTCCAATTTGGAGAAGCAATTTTCCCATTCTATTAACGCTGAGGAACTTAAAAATTGTGACAATAAGCCTCTAGATGTCAGGGATTATGTTTGACAATTTTTGAAAAACACACTTTTTGTTATCCAGAAACAAGGCAATTGAAAATTCGTAAAATATTCGCGTTTCATAATTCAGACTTGAAGAAGTGATTTTCGTATTGTACTAACACTGGGAAACCTGAAAATTGGGACAATAAGCCTTTACATTCCGGGGATTATGTTTGACAAATTTTGAAACAGACACTTTTTGTTACCAAGAAACAATGCAATTAAAAATTCGTAAAATATTCACGTTTCGTAATTCAGATTTGGAGAAGCAATTTTCCCATTCTACTAACACTGAGGAACTCAAAATTCTGACGATAAGCCTATACATGTAAGGGATTATGTTTGACAATTTTTGAAACAGACACTAACTTGTCAAAGTAGAATATTCGCGTTTCATAATTCAAATTTGGAGAAGCAATTTTCCCATTCTATTAACGCTGAGGAACTTAAAAATTGTGACAATAAGCCTCTACATGTCAGGGATTATGTTTGACAATTTTTGAAACACACACTTTTTGTTATCAAGAAACAATGCAATTAAAAATTCGTAAAATATTCACGTTTCGTAATTCAGATTTGGAGAAGCAATTTTCCCATTCTACTAACACTGAGGAACTCAAAATACTGACAATAAGCCTCTACATGTCAGGGATTATGTTTGACAATTTTTGAAACAGACACTAACTTGTCAAAGTAAAATATTCGCGTTTCATAATTCAAATTTGGAGAAGCAGTTTTCCCATTCTATTAACGCTGAGGAACTTAAAAGTTGTGACAATAAGCCTCTACATGTCAGGGATTATGTTTGACAATTTTTGAAACACAAACTTTTTGTTATCCAGAAACAAGGCAATTGAAAATTCGTAAAACATTCGCGTTTCATAATTCAGACTTGAAGAAGTGATTTTCGTATTGTACTAACACTGGGAAATCTGAAAATTGTGACAATAAGCCTTTACATTCCGGGGATTATGTTTGACAATTTTTGAAACAGACACTTTTTGTTATCAAGAAACAAGGCAATTAAAAATTCATAAAATATTCGCGTTTCATAACTGAGACTTGGAGAAGTAATTTTCGTATTGTACCAACACTGGAAAACTTAAAAATTGTGACCATAAGCCTCTACATGCCAGGGATTATGTTTGACAATTTTTTTAAAGAGACAACGCAATTAAAAATTCGTAAAATATTCACGTTTCGTAATTCAGATTTGGAGAAGCAATTTTCCCATTCTACTAACACTGAGGAACTCAAAATTCTGACGATAAGCCTATACATGTAAGGGATTATGTCTGACAATTTTTGAAACAGACACTAACTTGTCAAAGTAAAATATTCGCGTTTCATAATTCCAATTTGGAGAAGCAATTTTCCCATTCTATTAACGCTGAGGAACTTAAAAATTGTGACAATAAGCCTCTAGATGTCAGGGATTATGTTTGACAATTTTTGAAAAACACACTTTTTGTTATCCAGAAACAAGGCAATTGAAAATTCGTAAAATATTCGCGTTTCATAATTCAGACTTGAAGAAGTGATTTTCGTATTGTACTAACACTGGGAAACCTGAAAATTGGGACAATAAGCCTTTACATTCCGGGGATTATGTTTGACAAATTTTGAAACAGACACTTTTTGTTACCAAGAAACAATGCAATTAAAAATTCGTAAAATATTCACGTTTCGTAATTCAGATTTGGAGAAGCAATTTTCCCATTCTACTAACACTGAGGAACTCAAAATTCTGACGATAAGCCTATACATGTAAGGGATTATGTTTGACAATTTTTGAAACAGACACTAACTTGTCAAAGTAGAATATTCGCGTTTCATAATTCAAATTTGGAGAAGCAATTTTCCCATTCTATTAACGCTGAGGAACTTAAAAATTGTGACAATAAGCCTCTACATGTCAGGGATTATGTTTGACAATTTTTGAAACACACACTTTTTGTTATCAAGAAACAATGCAATTAAAAATTCGTAAAATATTCACGTTTCGTAATTCAGATTTGGAGAAGCAATTTTCCCATTCTACTAACACTGAGGAACTCAAAATACTGACAATAAGCCTCTACATGTCAGGGATTATGTTTGACAATTTTTGAAACAGACACTAACTTGTCAAAGTAAAATATTCGCGTTTCATAATTCAAATTTGGAGAAGCAGTTTTCCCATTCTATTAACGCTGAGGAACTTAAAAGTTGTGACAATAAGCCTCTACATGTCAGGGATTATGTTTGACAATTTTTGAAACACAAACTTTTTGTTATCCAGAAACAAGGCAATTGAAAATTCGTAAAACATTCGCGTTTCATAATTCAGACTTGAAGAAGTGATTTTCGTATTGTACTAACACTGGGAAATCTGAAAATTGTGACAATAAGCCTTTACATTCCGGGGATTATGTTTGACAATTTTTGAAACAGACACTTTTTGTTATCAAGAAACAAGGCAATTAAAAATTCATAAAATATTCGCGTTTCATAACTGAGACTTGGAGAAGTAATTTTCGTATTGTACCAACACTGGAAAACTTAAAAATTGTGACCATAAGCCTCTACATGCCAGGGATTATGTTTGACAATTTTTTTAAAGAGACAACGCAATTAAAAATTCGTAAAATATTCACGTTTCGTAATTCAGATTTGGAGAAGCAATTTTCTTATTGGACTGGGAAATTTAAAAATTGTGACAATAAGCCTTTACATGCCGGGGATTATGTTTGACAATTTTTGAAACAGACACTTTTTGTTGGCAATTAAAAATTAGTAAAATATTCGCGTTTCATAATTCAGACTTGGAGAAGCAATTTGCGTATTGTACCAACACTCGGAAACTAAAAAATTGTGATAATTAGCCTCTATATGTCAGGGATTATGTTTGACAATTTTTGAAACCACATGTCATCAAGAAACAACGTAATTAAATTCGTAAATCAAAATTGGCATTTTTACAGCATAAACTTTCTCTATAAAGATGTATTGATTACCTACAAGTAAGGGTCTTTTAAGCTGCCTTACACGTTACCGGCAAGCTCCACCGAACATTATTAGTTTTGCTTTTTTTTTCGGTCGTCTGTGCAGGTTCGGTCTTTCCGTGCAGGTAGCCTGGAGCGTGTATGGCCGGCTTTAGCTAATTTATGTTTTTCCTTTAATCATTTCAAATCTAAAAAGAGCAATTCAACAATTATTTAATTCGGGTTTAACCAGTCTAAGTACATTTTCTGACCAGGAGACGAATGAAAATGAGGTTCCAGATGACCTACGATTTTGAACGGTTCTTTGATCATTAAACTGGCATAAAAAGTGATGCGGGTACCGTGTCATAAACATACCTGTATATTACAATATTGAGAAAAAATAATATGTACACAAAACTTGCACGTTATGTAAGAAAAATACAGTAAAAGTTGGCCATGTATGAAAAGTCGCTTTTTTTTCTTCGTTTTTCGTGCATGGCCAACTTTGATTAATTTACTTTCCGATCTCTTTGTACTGTATTTCTTGCTTGCTTTGATTTTCCTGGCTTTGGACCACATAAACAGTTATTTATTTACCCAGATACATATAAAATTTCTGTACTGCAATTTCTGAATATAAATTTATATAGAAGCGATGACGGAAGTAAGTAGCTAATTTAAAATACAGACCGCGTACTAAAATTATTACCGCCAAGGTCGTGTCAATTTACTTGTTGAACTCTCATTACATATGAATCCTTTTAGGTTGTTATGATTTTTCGACATAACAAGACGTCCAGAAAGTGAAATGTGTAAACAATAGCATTATGGTAATGGTGAAGACAATTGTGTTTGGATATTGAACTTTGGCTAAAAATTACCGCGACTTTTTCCGTTACTCCGAATACTAATGAACGTTTAACGAAGATAAAATTGTAGCAAATAAATTTTCTCAATCTCCTTCAAACAAATTTTGCCACATACAAGGTGGGGAAACACCTCCTCGATGAGGTCGCATCCAATCGATTACCGCACTAATTACCCTTCCATCAATATCCGCTAAATTCATCGGGAAACACCATCTTCTGGGAGAGGGCGTGAGACACCACCAATCTGAATCCGACCCCATTTTCCCTCAACACCACCGCCCAACTAACTAATGTAACAGGGCTGTTTTATCGATAAAACAAGCACCCCGACGACGGCAGTCAGGAAAAGGGGAAAACTTATTTACCTTATTTAGAGCGGGGTTCTTGAGCCGGTCTAGGCCACTGTTCAAGCTAGCAGGGGCGACGTCGCCGCTGCCCCATTGTCCTAGCCGATCCCTTTCGTACGTGGACATTTGTACCCTTTGGACCTTCTGCGGACTGGCTGCTCTAAAATACAAAATGCGACATTTAGACCTGAGATGAACGCAAGCGCGTCGACGGCGAATTGAACCGGTGACGCCGACGTGGGGGCATCATGTGATTCGGGGGTGGCACAACAGTGCTATAATTTTTATAAAAATTATTGTTGCTTCTGTTAGGAGACTGGATCTATTTTTGACACTTCAACGGCCATTATCATAATATTTATAAATTCCCACTTCTTGTTTACTAAATGTTCTTATCTTGTTGAGTGGTGTAATAGCTTGTCAAATCGGCGACATTACAAAGGTACTTCAGTGGTTTTTAAAATTAATACTTTTTGACAATTTCTGATTGAAAAAATATTTAATTTACCAATTGTAAATTTACAAAAAATTAGTCTTTAGACCCACGGATTAATAAATGTACCAGCCAAGGAAAAACACCTCATTTGTTTAATAAATTTCATATCTATACTGCCCAACTAGCTTATTACACCATAATCTATTAATAAAAATTTTATTGTAGCAGCTGTTGTCTTATGTCTATTTTCGGTTGCAAATTTCTGTCTATATTTACACTAAAACTTATTCAAACTTCAAACAAATAATCGCGGTTAGACTCACAGTTTTACTCATATTTTTGTTGCGAAACCAACGTAAAAGATAAAAAAGAACATACGATAGGTAATTTAAACTGTGATTGTTGTATTACTGTTATTACATGAGACAACAACAGAACAATCATGTGTACAATTGTTTTGAATACAATAGCCGTATATCTTTTTTACTATTTATGAAGGAACAATCTCAAATGTAATTTTGACTTAAAACAAAAAGTGTTAATATGTGTACTCCGTTGCCAGAACTTCGTGATTCTGATGCGAAACAATATCGTATTTTTATTCGATCACACGGTATTCACATTTAACATTTAACAGGATTATTTCAAATAAGTTCAAATTATCTTTTATCAGACAGTCATTACTTTATAAAAAAAAGTTTTATTACATGTACAAATCAATTTGAACACGCGTTATAAAAACCGTTAAGCCAACATTAAGCAGTATGCATTACTGTCATTTAGCTCTAGTAAAAATATTTTAATAAAGTAGTCAATGAAGCTTATTGGCTCAATACCTTATCTAATCCTATTAACTAAATTAGAGCGGAACCGGAAGATCGAAAGTCGGACGATGATCATCACGTTTCATTATTAAAGTTGGCCACTTCATTACAAATGCTGCACGTGCAAGGCAATAATAAAAAGTGAATACGACAAAAAATAAATCGTTATTCTAAATATAAATCTAAATCAATACTATTAACGATGGGAAATAAATTACCTCTTTCAGGAAATTATAACACTAATTGGAAATACGTCACCACTATCGTGAGATCTAGGGCGTACCCATGGCTTGTTTTTTTTTTTCTTGTTAAAATACTAAATTTGTTTACGGCAAGACATTAATTTTTTTTTCAGTATCTTTACGATACACAAGTTTTCCATTATTTGGTGGTTATGATGAAAGCAGAAATTGTTTGGCCAAAGCATTTTTAACATTTACACATTTTAATGAAGCAACTTTCTAAATGTAATTCTCGACTTACTTGCACATACATATTTTAGCAAGAAAATTGACCCGTTTAATCGTTAAATAGTTAAGATAGTCAATAACTAGTTGCATTATTAATTTATTGATCCAAACAGCAACATTTGAAGTCAGCTAAAACAGGGTCAATTAAAACGCCGCTTTTCCTCTTTTTACATAACAATTATAGCCGCAACGTTATCTTTGCATGGATAGTAAACGCAAATTTGAAAACAAATAATCACAAACAGATAAAATGACCTTGCAAAATGATGTAATTAATAAATGAACTTGCGCACATGAGGATGACAATAAGAATTTTAGGTATGTAGGTACTTACTCGGTCTTTGCGTTTAAATTGGTGAAATACTCGAAAATTTTGGTCATGGTGCTCACTGAAGTCACCTGCGCACTCGTGGAACTAGTGAATGACTTTAAAAGTCCACGTTCGATTCCCCTTATATATAACATGCTTGTACTTTGCCACACTGTGGCTGCGCGATGTGCTCACTTTGAGCATCCAATCATACGTCGTTATCGGGTGATTTAAAGAAAAAATCGGTGCATAAACAAAACATGACTTTTGAATCAAAATCAAAATTTTTTCGGTTGTTACTATGGCTTTACTGCTAGCAAAATTATTTGGGTCACTTTGATCCTAACCTTGAAGAGGTTAAACCATTTATTATTCTGGAGGATACAGCTTTTAAAATTTCGCGCAACTGATGTTTTTGTTTGGATGCATTTTTGAAGCATGAAGGGATATGAAGGCCGAAGCGTGATATCGGGTTCAACGAAGGTGTAAGGAAATTTGATAACGATCGGAGGCTGATCATTCGGTTTAAACGTGAAGGACGACTCTTGTTGTCATTCTAAAATTAAATGATCCAGAGAAGGACAAACAACAGAATTTTAGCTTTTACTAGCTATTTTTATATTTTATCTTTACATTTTTCAAACCCTGTGTTGCTAATTATTACGAATAGTGCGGTAACGCTAAAAATATAAAATAAATTTTTGCTCCTTTACTTAAGTCAGATGGATTCAGAGTTAAAGTGTCTTATCAGCTTTCACTTGTTTGTCTTTGAACAAACAATGATCTTTCGCTCTGCTTTTTTAACCGGCGTGCACTGCAAGTGATCACGAGGTGTGTCAATTAAAACATCAGATGTTTTATTGTAAAATGTACCATATTGTCTAGCAAAAGTGTTTCGTGTATATTTTTTATATGTTAATGGTTTCTATTGTTCGTATTTTCTGAGCGTTCTGACCTTTGGGAAACGTTTGGCGTGGTAGCTTACACTTGGAAGTCACACAATCATATCAGATACTGTTTGTGCAAAAAATAGTTTACACCCGAAATAATGATTGCTTCTTGGTGTTGTGACGCAAATTCTTTCCTGCTGCTAGGAACATGATCTTATTACGCAATTTTCAAAAGCTCAAAATTTCTTGAACCCTATTCCTATTTCCGTTTCTTCTACCAGTTATTATTTTCTTGAAGACATTGTTCTTGTAGCTGCTTTATTATAATATTTAGTTTTAAGTTGCATTCTTTTTTTAGTTTTGGTGACATCAATAATAATATGAGTACCAATGTTCAGTTTTTATGTACCTAGTATATTAACATTCCAGAGTTAAAATTTAGACGTACAAACGTGTAGATTTTAGATAAAAGTTTTTTGACTGATTCTGATTAACAAACAACTGGGTTAAATGAATTTTGGTGTAAATGTTCTGAATATTCACCATTTCCGCCCATCCAGTCTACCATCAACGCATTTTTCTTTCAATGGCCATCATAAATTCAAATTCTTCACAACGATCTTCCAACTGTCAAATAAATAATTTATCCAGGATCTTGCCTATAAACTTACATCAGAAGATTATTTTGTATTAGAAAACTAGCCGACTCGACAGACGCTGTCCTGTCCAAATTTCAATAAATTTTGCTTTTAGACAGATTGCAAAACAACACAAAAGTAAAAACAAATGTATAATTCTATTTTAATTTAGGCTGAAATGCGTTTTTTCAGATTTTTCTCCAGATCTTCCCGATTTTTATTTTCAACTAGCTGACCCGGCGAACTTTGTACCGCCTCAAAATCAATAAATAATGTTGTGTTAACTGTTTGGCTGAATTAAATTCAGTTTTTTTTTTATCAAAGGATAATGCACACAACGCCTCCTACTGGCATTACCGGAACCAGCATACAATGCCATGTTCATTTTTGTTTCTGTCATGTATCAAAGATGGCGCTATATACGGATTCCCTACAAAATCTATGAGGAATTTTTTTTGCGTTAATTTTTCCGATTTTTTTATCGTTATTCGCCCCCGAAAAATGTCGGTCAATCCGTTCTCGAGATATTATCAAAAAAATTGTGTGGAGTCCACGCGCAACAGAAGTGAAACTTTGGAGTTTACTCCTTAAAAATCGATTTTCATTTTTAAAGCCCGGTACGACAAATTTTGGTGGCCGGCGTTATTTATTATTGTTGCTCTGTACCAGGGGGGCTTTGTTATTGTCGTTGTCTTATAGCAAGCTCCCCGCCCTTGTAATTTTTCCGATGTTTTAATAGTTATTTTGCTATTCGGGGCGAAGGAAAATCCAACAAATTAAAGATCATAAAAATCGGTCCAGCCGTTCTTGAGTTATAAACCCAAGGGAGCCCTTTGTCCATGTTTTCATAGTTATTCTGCTATTCGGGCCGGGGCGGAGACAAATCCAACAAATTAAAGATCATAAAAATCGGTCCAGCCGTTCTTGAGTTATAAACCCAAGGGTGCCCCCTGGGCCCCCATGTCCATGTTTTAATAGTTGTTCTGAAATTCGGGACGGAGACAAACCCAACAAATGGAAGATCATAAAAATCGGTCCAACCGTTCTTGAGTTATAAACCTCAGGGTGCCACCTGGGCCCCCATGTCCATGTTTTAATAGTTATTCTGCTATTCGGGGCGGAGACAAATCCAACAAATGAAAGATCATAAAAATCTGGTCCAGCCGTTATTAAGTTCTAAACCCGAGGGCCCCCTGAGCCCCCCTGTCCATGTTTTGATAGTTATTCTGCTATTCGGGGCGGAGACAAATCCAACAAATTAAAAATTATAAAAATCGGTCCACCTGTTCTTAAGTTATAAACCCAAGCACCTCAATAACTTTTTAGGAAAAGATATTTAAGAAAAATCTAAAAACAGGTCAATTTTTATAAAGAGGGGGACATGTTTTGATGCAATAGTAAGCAGGCTTGGTGCAACCCCATACTACTGACAGGAGCAACCTCGATTTTTTAAATAGGGAATAGAGGTCGAGTAACATGTCGTTTGAAAAGTCTTTTTATTGTCTTTTCGGCCACATAATTATTTTTTTATTTGCATTGTCTATAATTTAGTAATTAAAAATGATTTTTTTTACGGTTTTGTTTTGTATTTAGGGATGGCTGCAATTAACGATAAAAAGCTTGCAATAAACATTATTAGACAATTTATTATTGATCTAAATAATGCTGTAATCAAATTTGTCGTCATCCATACTCATTTATACCAATCCTTAACAATAAGTAAATAAATAAACTAAAAACAAAATAGTCGTGTTTAATTTCCTGAGCGATAAAGCAACTGTAGCATTGAACACTAAATTTGATTTCATATGAAATGTTCAAAATGATTTCCATCGACTTCCATGCACTCATACAGACGATTATGAAATACGCTTTTTAGGTTACGCAACGTTTCCGGTGTTATTTGTCGAGATTCCAGGATAATCTTTTGTCGCAAATCTTCCAGAGAAGCAAAAATTTTGGACTTGAGGTGTCCCCACAAATAAAAATCCAGGGGAGTCAAATCGGACGATCTAACTGGCCATTCTACAGGACCTTGCCTACCAATCCAGTGGTCGGGGAAGTTATTGTCCAAGAACTGCCGTACTGACGCAGTATAATGAGGTGGTGCTCCATCCTGTTGAAAGACCAACGCGTTCTCTAGCTCTAGCCAAAAACCGATAAGACGCAAATAATTGTACAAAAACACAGATTGTCTAACATTGTTGATTGCAAGCTTTTTATTTTTAATATTTGCAAGCATGTCTAAATACAAAACAAATCCGTTAAAAAATTGTTTTATTTTAATTACTAACTTATAGACTATGTAAATAAAAAATACTTATGTGGCTGAAAAGACAATTAAAAGACCTTTGAAACGACATGTTGCTCGACCGCTATTCCCTATTTAAAAAATCGAGGTTGCTGCTGTCAGGGGTATGGGGTTGCACCAAGCCTGCTTACTATTGCATCAAAACATGTCCCCCTCGAGATAAAAATTGACCTGTTTTTAGATTTTTCTTAAATCTCTTTTCCTAAAAAGTTATGGAGGGTGGCTCGTTTCGATTGAAACGGTCTGTATATGTACCGGGTGTCCCAGAGGTGTGTGGACCATCAATTACGCCCTTATTTTGAAAGATATCAAAACGGGGTTTTCGGGAGACGATAGCCACACGATACCTTCACAATTTAAAATTATTAGAAATCATATACAGAGTGTCCTAGTATTAGTAATATACCAAAGTTATGTTTTTTTTTTAATGGAATGTCCTGTATATTAGTTGGTGAATTGAAAGAGCAGTTAATGCTAAGCAAAATGATATAAGGTACTATAGGTTTATTATGGATGGTTCTTGAGTTATGAAGAATTTTAGGTCAAAATTAGTGCTTTTTTAAAAAATTGCAGAGACCATTCCAACAGAGATAACTGAATAGTTTTTTGTCAATATTTTTTTATAGACCCAAACTTTAATACACACTGATTGAAAGTCATCTAAATTGATATTTATATACAGGGTGTACGATTTCGCAAAATGTATAATAACTTTTTTTTTCAAATAGAACACCCTATATTCCGTTATACCATCAAATAGCATTTTTAATAAGCTTTCTGTCAATATATAGTTTGCCTCGGCAAATTTTAGTACTTTAGATAATTTTTACAAAAAACTTAGAAAACTTTCCGAAATTGATGAAATCAGATCGCCTTGGACTTGTTGCCATGGAGATATCATTTTAGACTGGTTACCATGGAGTCGTTTGTTTTTGTTGACAGCAAGTTATCCTGTAACAAATAGTTTCACTTTTGTGATTTTTTTACAAAATGAATTTTACGAAAAAAGTAATGATGAATATGGTACAATGCTTTAGCAGAAGCCGAAAGAAATTCGTTTTTGGCCACAAAAATTTACAACGTTTTGGAAACACTTGAAACGTGGTCTACAACAAAAAACAATTAATTGGTAGAAGAGTAGGTGAAAACACTGAGCTAGAAGTTTTAGTAATGTTAGAAGAAAATCTTCACTCCATTACAAAAGAAATTGCTGCCGAATCTGATTTTTCGAAATCTTCAGTAAACCGTGTCATCAAAAAACATCGGTTTCATCCATACCACATTGAACTCCATCAAGAATTGCAAGAAACTTATATTGCAAAAAGAGTGGAATTCTACGAAATAATGGACAATTTTCTAGAAAGAAATAGAAATAATTTAAACATAATTTTATTCAAATTAAAATTTAAATATATCTAAGTTGAACTCCACAAACTTTAATAACTGTAAAATTACTAATGGTACATGTTTCGGCAGAACACTTCTGCCATCATCAGCCCTTAAAGAATATAAAAAATTAATAACGAAACATAGTTTTTCACCATCAAATTCCAAATTGATTCATAAATGCAATAAAGGCCGGAAATTAGATTTTCTTGAGACTTTGGAAATAAGGAAAGCCTTGAAACTGGAAAACAGATCTTGTTTAAATGAACAGAATAACTTCAATAATCCCATTATTAATTCACTATTTTAATTTTTCACTCAAACAAACTTACCAGATTCTCTTGATCCATTTTTAATTTTTACATTTTATAAAATGTTGTTTTTACGAAATCTTTTAAAAATCATGTAACCCTTTGAAAACGTCAAATTTAATTCAAAATTACGTCATTGTCATAATTTTTTATATTCTTTAAGGGCTGATGATGGCAGAAGTGTTCTGCCGAAACATGTACCATTAGTAATTTTACAGTTATTAAAGTTTGTGGAGTTCGACTTAGATATATTTAAATTTTAATTTAAATTTACTCCACTTGGATTTAAGAACATTCTTCTTGTTTATAATTTTATTCAGTGATGAGGCGACCTTTAAGAGTATGTAATGGGCATGTCAAGAGGCATAACATGCACTATTATGCCACCGAAAATGCCCACTGGATGCGGACGATTGATTATCAGAATCAGTGGTTCTTAATGTGGTTGCAACAGGATGGAGCTCCTGTACATTTCTATAGGAATGTAAGAAGATATTTAAATGACTGGTTGCCGAGACGTTGGATTGGTAAGGGCGGCACTGTCAAACGGCCCGCAAGATCACCAGATTTAACTCCTCTAGATTTTTTCGTTTGTGGCAACAAGTCCATGGCGATCTGATCTTAATACGCGATTTTAGTAATTTCGGGAAATTTTCTAGGTTTTTTGTAAAAATTACCTAAAGTACTAACATTTGCCGAGGCAAACCATACATTGAAAAAAAGCTTATTAAAAATGCTATTTGGTGGTATAATGGAATATAGGGTGTTCCATTTGAAAAAAATAAGTTATTATACATTTTGTGAAACCGTACACCCTGTATAGAAATATCAATTTAGATGACTTTCAATTAGTATGTATTAAAGTATGGATCTATAAAAAATTATTGACAGAAAAGTATTCAGCTATCTCTGTTGAAATGGTCTCTGCAATGTTTTTAAAAAGCACTAATTTTGACCTAAAATTCTTCATAACTCAAGAACCATCCATAATAAACCTGTAGTACCTGATATCATTTTGCTCAGCATTAACTGCTCTTTCAATTCACCAACTAATATACAGGACATTCCATTTAAAAAAAACATAACTTTGGTATATGTATTACTAATATTAGGACACTCTGTATATGATTTCTAATAATTTTAAATTGTGAAGGTATCGTGTGGCTATCGTCTACCGAAAGCCCCGTTTTGATATCTTTCAAAATAAGGGCGTAATTGATGGTCCACACACCTCTGGGACACCCGGTATATATAGATTGGAAACATTCAATTGAGTTACGTATTTCCATCCCGGGAGCATAACTAACAAAACAAAAAGAAGCAACCAAATATGGCGTTTTTATCGTCATCAGTTAATGTGATCGAGAGTGCGTGATTTATACAGTTTGTCTCAATTTTAATTTTCGTAAAACCCTTTTTGGATTATTACAAATATTTGAAAAAAAAAGGCAAATCAGTCTAGCCGTTCTCTTAATGGTCCAGGTAAGGTTTTTGAGGGAAGAAAGATAGGAAAAGTTGCCCGGAATTTTCTAATTTTTCTTTCCGTAAGAACCTGCCTGAGCCATTACGAATATTAAAAAAAAAAATAGCCAAATCGGTCCAGCCGTTCTCAAGTAATGCGCTTACCTACGTACAGCATTTCATTTTTATTATATAGATTATCAGAAGATTGTTTTACATTATTTATTGTTCTAATTAGTAATTTTGTGATCTGTCAAAATCAAAAAAATGGCACATGACATGATATTTCTTTTTTAAGAAATGTTTCTATTCGTTGATTTGTAAAAATTAAAAAAAAAGTATTTAATATGTATACCAGCTAAATATCATTTTATGGCAAAACAGGGGAAACTGATTTTCTAAGGTAGGAGGATGCAGATTTTTTTATTCTAAAAAACTAAATGTCTCATAAGGCCCGTTAAGGTTGTCATTTACTGACACAAATTTCTTCCGAAGTTGAAGTGAGATAAAATCTAGAATGTTGGCTGTGAGATGGTGCAACCTCGTGCAGAATACAAGAACTAAGATGTCTGGGTCGGATTTGGTTTGTGGTATTACAGTGTTCTTTTGCTTTAGGGGACAAACGAACAACCCATGTTATTCGGAACGTTCAAACTGAATATTGATAGCCATATCTCTTTACAATAGGGACTTTCTTACTGCATGTACATTACTGCCGGACATTGAAGATAACTTTTTTATTTTTGAAGATTATCGCCTGAAATTTTGAGTGTGTTAATAAAAGATAAATCCTTGCAGCTAGAGAGAGATTTTTTGAAATTTGTAAATTTGAAAAAAGATTGCGGGAAAATGTACTGCCTTGAATGCACGGAGAACGTGGTACAGTTATTAATTAAAACTTTTCGTCTGGTCAAGATTGTGGAATGCGCAATTTATTAAGTCCGCTGCAAATTTAACCGCGCGGGGATGATTCACTGTGTGTGGAGACAAACCGTTGCAGATTCCATTTCGATTCACTAGCGGCGTGTTCAATATTAACAATTAACAACAATGAATTATTATTAATGAACAAATTCATAATTAACAATTATGTCTGATTTGAGGAATATGTCCTTCGAATTTTTATCGAAATTTATTGAATTATATTATAGATTGTCATTCATCATCGTTTTCGACGACTTTACTTTATTTTTTGGATTATAGTGATAATTCGATAATCCTTCATGTTCCTTTTTCAAATGTTTTTATTTTTAATTATCAAGGCAACGCTGAATACTATTTATAGTGTCACATCTGTTACCTTTATTATGTCAAATTTTAACATGAATCGTTTTGGGGAATATTCTTCGATGTTTAACCAACTTTATTCATGAAATAATCTTACCGAATTACTTTCGTGCTTCTCAAATAATCTGTTGTAATACCCCAGTTCGGTAAACTAATACCTCAATTATTTTTTTAGGCGATGATTACGAAAAAGCTCAGGCCGTAAACTCTTTTGGAGCCGTGGGAGCCTTACTTTTTTGTACACATCTGTCAATCTCTATTGTGTTGGGATTGATCTGTCAAACTTTACTTTTTTGGGACTGATTTGTCAGAATTTGACAGATGTGTACAAAAAAGTAAAACTTTACGGCTCCAAAGAAGAATATACAACGAAAAAACAAAAAATTTTTTGGACAAATTGCTAATTGTCCTTAAGGCGAAACGCTCAGTCACCTCAACTTTGGAACCGAATTACGGCTTTCATTGTTAGGCTATCTTAACGTATTGGGCATCAAAATTAGTAAAAAAAAAACCTTCATCACGGCAAAACGTTGTTTGTTCAGAAAAAAAAATTATTGTCAAAATGAGAAACCAAAATTTTTTTTTTAACAAACGTGTTGGTGCTTGATTTTTACTGATCTCTGTATTCGGTAAATGCAAGGTGTTTTTATAAATATTGAAAAAAAAATTTGTAAATTGTCCCCAAAGTTCGCTAGTTTCAAGCAATGTTGGCGTGGTTCAAGGTAACACAGGCCCCGCCCCTCAGCGGCAGGCAGACGTGTCGACAGCTGACCGTATTATATTTCGTGTGTGCCGCAGCTCGTTCTTAAAAAGATAACAAAAAAGTAAAGTAAACAAAAACGGGCCAGTCGCTTTAAATCTGAAAATTTACATAATCAGTTAACAATATAATTAAGGTATGAATTTTAATTTACTTGTATATACAGGTTGTCTTACGAAAAACGCACCACGCTATAGCTCTGTTATTAATAATCCGATTTCAGAAATTCAAAAACAGTGTAAAACAGGTGTATAAATGCTACAAAAGAGTATGATTCTTAATTTTTTTCAATAAGTCATTTTTGTCAAGCGATAGTCAACTTTTTTTTTAAATAGCAACACATATTTTTTTATTCAGTTTGGTGGAGATTTTTTTTCTGTTTCAACTTGATTTTGGAAAATATTTTGGGAAATCTTTTTATTTTTTAAACAAAAAGTTTAAGTGTGCCGTGGAATGCAAAAGCATGAATTTTTTTATTAACTTCTAAAATAAAACGTCCTAACAATTCATAATTATTATAAATATTGTTCAAAATTACCCCAAATGTTACCCCAAATGTTGTATTTAAAAGATTAAAGAAGGAGATATTTCTCGACAAGTTTGAATAATTTTCTCTTAAAACATGCTCATTCTCGGGGGGTGTTAAATAGAGACGGTCTTGAGCATGGCCCCATAGCCAAAAATCGAGCGGCGTAAGATCAGGTGAACGCGCAGGCCACCGAACTAGCCCGTATGTCCCTATCCATTTTTGGTCAAATTTAGCATTCAATCAGGCAACATTTATCCTGGCATTATGTGGCGTAGCGCCATCCTGTTGGAGGTAACTCTGCAAGAGGTAACACACAAAATTTTAGGAAAAAAAAAATTCCAAGAAAATTTACAAAATCAAGTTGAAATATACCATTGTATTCAGAAAACAAATCTCCACCAAACTGAGTAAAAAAAATAATGTGTTGCTATTTAAAAAAAAGTTGACTATCGCTTGACAAAAATGACTTATTCAAAAAAATTAAGAATCATACTCTTTTGTAGCATTTATACACCTGTCTTACACTGTTTTTGAATTTCTGAAATCAAATTATTAATAACAGAGTTATAGCGTGGTGCGTTTTTCGTAAGACAACCTGTATAATATGATAATCATGTTTATTTGTATTTGCTTGGTCTCATCATGATCAACTTTTTATGATAAATACTGCAAAGTATTTTTAGTTATAACTGGTCTTGGTCGGTCCGTATTTTGAGAGTTTCCGAATTTCGGTATTCCGGAAGCTGGAAAGCATCATAAAAAAACCTGCTGTGTTTGTGTTCGCCCAATTTTAAAATTTTATGATGGGTTTTGTAGAGAGCATCTAGAAGATCTTACCTCACCTCAAGTCCAGGGCCCACTGTAATATACGACATCTTCCGTCCCAAAGCTATAGCAAGTTCTAAGTTTTCTACCCAAGTTTCTACCCATTTATACAGCTTTCCGTATATTTTAAGCTTACTTCAGAAATAATTTTCCGGACAAACATCTTCACTAGTATTATACACCAAGGTTGAGAAGACATTTTTCTTAGCCGAGCTATCTTATTGTCCAAGATGCGAAGCATCGCGGGCAATAATAATACGAGGCTAAGAAAGGCTTCTCAACCGTGGTTTATATACTATTTTTTTGACTACTAGCACATTTCTTTAATTTTTCTTCAAATGATAATCATGATAATGGGGAAGGTCGCCATTTATTTATTTTTTTCCTTACTAGATTATATTACAAGTGACAGAAATGCTTCATTGTGGAATCAAGTATTCTATTGCAAAAAAAGAGACTTTGTCACATTTAACGGCTAAAGTCAATCAAATCAAGAAAAATCAGTGGCGTATACTTGGAAAGATACTAACAAAATAACTGCATCATTCAAAGTGGTTTATTATTAAAAGGTAACTTAAATATTTAAAATAAATGTTCAAATCGGCCGTCTCAACAACGAACTTCTAGCGTTTTCAAAAACCTTTGGGGTATTCCTGATTTCATCAGACGCTAGTAGGATTCTGTGTCGCAATTCGTTCACATCAGGAATATCGGTGGCATAAACAACCGATTTCACATGCCCCCAGAAATAAAAATCTAACCGAGTTAAATCCATACTCTTGGCCGGCCACTGAAACGGGCCACGTCTGCCAATCCATCTCTGCGGAAATGCGTTGTTTAAATATTCTACAAGATCTTCATGGGTATGAGCGGCGGCGCCATTTTGCATGGAATCGCTGTTGTAGAGGCAATTCGTCTAAGAAATTTTCTACTTCAGTTTGTAAAAAATCAAATAATTATTTCCACTTAGACGATTCGGTAAAAAAAAAGATTCCTGCCCAAACATTCACTGAGAATTGCTGCTGTTGGTCTCTAATTCTAGTAATATGCGGATTATCCACGGACCCATAATGCATAAGTCGTGTAAGTCGGAAAAGTCGTTTCCGAAAATTTATACAAATTTTACAAATTCACGAGCCGCATATGGATATATATATTTTTTAGTTGACCCACTGGGAATCTATTGTTTTTGTTCGGAAAAGTCGGCGTGCTTGTCAACTTTCTAAATTTTTTGCAGTCCCCCGTGCAGACTTACTTGTTGATAAACTCAGTAATTATTATTGAAATCAATTTCTCGAGACAATTAAATCGGGCGGCGATAATTTGTTGTTCTTCTTTTTACTTTCGTTTTTAAAGTTATTAATAATAAAAGATGCCGGCTTTTTGTAACAGCGAATACACGGACATTATATTAATTTACGCAGAAGGTCAAGGAAATTCCGTCGAAGACTATGGGCAACGCTTCCGAATTCGCCATGTGCCTAATTGTTGTGCATTTTATTAGTGTTTTGCAAAATGTTGAAAACCGCCCATTACCCGAAGATTAGTAAATCATTTGGGGAATTTCGAAGGGGCAACAATTGTATCCCTCTCACGTGCAGAAAGTCCAATTTTTACAGCCTGAGGATTTACCTCAAAGGCGCCAGTTTTGTGAATGGGCCAAAGTTTTGCAAGAGCGAGTGCAAAATACAGTTTTAACAATACCGATACTGGCACGAATATAGGAGTATTTTTATTCTTTATGGTAAATTTTCCACAAGTGGCTTTGACTTTATTACGGAGTTAATATTTGCAGGAGTGTTAAGAAAAGTGTCTTTATATTAATTTGTTAGGTAGTTTATTTCTTCTTTATTTTATATTAATTTATTGCACTAAACCTAGCGTTTGTCCATTACTAAAATTCCTAACCTCTCTAAGTATGTAGTAGATTAATAAAAAGCATTGATTAATTTTTTCTATTTTTCTTTTAATGTATTCATATTTCAAAATTTTCTCATACGAATAAATAAATTCTTATACAAATGAATAAGGAAATATGTACAGTGCAATTTGGAAAATAAAGTTGGCTGTCATTAGTAAAAAAAACGTCTAAAATTTCAATGGGTTTTAAAATAAGCAAGATACAGCGTCGAAGGTTTTTGTCAATCAGGCTGTAGGTACATATTTGATGACAATTAATTAATGAGAGTTAAAACTAGTGTTAGGAATTCATTGACTGTCCACAATGACGATCAATACAGTTTACTCGCAGTTATATGTATATCGTTACGATTTTTTTATATGTATTTCCAAGAGGTCATTTTTAGGCATTTCGATAGGACGTCTGATAGGTGTTATCATCTCTACTATAAATAGTAAGATTAACGGATTACTTTCGATTTCATTGAAAACGTCTCCATTTAGCAACTAGATAATAAGTACAGTTAGAGGTGGAACTGCCTTACAAAAAGTTATCGGATACATTATATTTATGTATAATAAATTGTAGTGAGCAGAGTGATTAGATTTTGGAGCTATAAAATAATAGTAAACAATTATGCACATGACTGAAGGATGCTTCATTCTTGGTAAAATACTGCTTCTATTTCACCAACACATTAACGTCCCATTAATTTTCATATTACATACCTGTACATAAAAGTTAATTTCTCTACACAACATGTTTATGAAAGTCATGTTACTAAAGTTCTTATTATAAAATAAACGTCAGCACATGACGCATGCTTTTATTAGTTCTTTTCTCGCTGACTTTCAACATGGCAGAGTTGAAAATAGGTTGATAAACCGGCTAACTCAACTTTAAGCAAGTGTGGGTTATAAATTTGCACGTATGACTTAGATCATTTCCATACTTATTTCCAACTACAGAAAGTACTGGGACAGTGGCATACCGTAGACACCAAATAACTCAAGGCGTTCATGTAACGTGCCACTTTGAAATTTCAGGGGTTCTAAATGTGCAGATGCGATATCTTGACATGAACACTTTTATTTTTTAAAACCAAAAGTTCTGTCAGAATTAAACACCATATGATATACACATATTATTGGGCTCATTTTCACTTACTTTACGTTATTCCTGTTCTTTTTTTCTGTAAAATGGGGGTCAAAATGGTCCATCCATCTTTTCATTATCTTCTCTTCTTTATACAGGCTGTCTTACGAAAATCGCACCACGCTATAACTCTGTTATTAATAATCCGATTTCAGAAATTCAAAAACCGTGTAAGACAGGTGTATAAATGCTACAAAGGAGTATGATTCTTAATTTTTTTGAATGTCACTTTTTTCAAGCGATAGTCAACTTTTTTTTTTTAAATAGCAACACCTATTTTTTTTTATTCAGTTTGGTGGGGATTTTTTTCTCAATACAATGGTATGTTTCAACTTGATTCTGTAAAATATTCTTGGAAAAGTTTTTTTTTCTAAAATTTTCAAGTGTGCGTCGGAATCCAATGAAAGCGCACAAAAGGCGCACTGCTTGACCAGAATTCCTGTGGCACTCGAAAAACACTTGCATCATATCAATTAATTGATTGTTATCCGTAATGAAATAACAATGTGATCACAAAATAATAACAAAACTGCAAGAAATAATACAAACAACAATAAATAAAAACAAGTTGACAAATCTTAAATGACAGTTATTGTTTTGTGCGCTTTCATTGGATTCCGACTTACACTTAAAAATTTTAGAAAAAAAAAACTTCCTAGAATATGTTACAAAATCAAGTTGAAACATACCATTGTATTGAGAAAAAAAGTCCCCACCAAACTGGATAAAAAAAATATGTGCTGCTATTTGAAAAAAAAAAGTTGACTATCGCTTGACAAAAATGACTTATTCAAAAAAATTAAGGATCATACTCTTTTGTAGCAGAGTTATAGCGTGGTGCGTTTTTCGTAAGACAACCTCTATATCGAGCGATCAAGATAATTTGTAATCGAGTCATCCATGAATCCGAAAACGTATGTCGTGCACTTAAACTGCACTTATAAATGTCAAATAATGTGTCAATTTAAAGATAAAATGGTGGAAACAGGATTTTATTGTCAAAAATACGTGAAATTTTAAGGAAAATACATTTATTTCATTAACTGTTATAATAAATGCTGAAAATGTTCTCCATTTTGGTCTAAGCACACATGAGCCCTTCGTCTAACACCTTGAATCACATTTCGTAACATATCTGGATTATTATTTATTTCATTAATTTTTTCGGTGTTTCTGAGCCATAATTCTTGTAAATTATGAAGAAGCGTTCGGTAAATGGAATTTTTTAAATAAGGCCACAAAAAAGTCCGCAGGTGTAAGGTCACAATATCTCGGAGGCCCGACATCTTCAAAACATCGTCAACCGTGTTCAAGAACCATTGACAATATGCAGCCGAAACTGCTCACGAAATTCTGTCCATGCATCTTGAACAGAATATTGCCACACGCTGTCTACTTTCTTCCCATTTCGAAAATACGACTCAACCATAAACGCTTTGTGTTCTAATGAAAATGCCATTTTTAAGCAGTGAACAAATTAAGTTCTTAAAAGAACTGATTTTATAGAGTAGAGAGACTGTTTCACTATACAAAAATAACACAACAACCAACATCAACAACGCAAGCGGCAAGATACCGAGATTTGAGGTTAAGTTAATTCTTCAAATTCATTTGACATTTCATGGAGGCTACATTTTTTCGCATTTGTTTAAAAATGTATTTCCTAAATTTTTTAAACCTCAAAATTATTTTTTAAACTTCTTGAATCACGTAACTTTAGATGCCACAATTGAGTGTATACATATATTATGTTGTTTTTTTTTGTACTTATGGGGTCATCTGGATGGTTCTTAGCCACAGTTGCACCCGGTGCGTGGCACTGTTGTCGTAATCCAACTTTTTTTTTATTTTTTGATGAAATTTTATTTGTACTCATGGGATTACCTGGATGGTTCTTAGCCACAGTTGGACCCGAAGGTGACGCTTTTCGACCATAAAGTTCCTAGACCCGCTACTCATTCCGATTGTTTGTAACCAATATCCAACATGGGGGGAAAGGGGAAACCAAGAAAAGTTGGCATTTCGACTTTAAAATTTTTCTGCGCTGATTGATTGATTGATTCTAGTTGTTGGTTTAGGGTCAGTGGCGTATCAAACTTAGAAAGCATTCAAATAAATATAAATAAATCAAAAACAATGGTTTTATTGAAATTAGGTTCATTCGAACATTTGAACCACTTCTCGCGCTGTTTTGTATCTCGTGGAAAGCTAAAAGATAAAAATCGTCATGATTTTTGTATTATTTTGTACGCCTATGACTTTGCTCACGCACTTAGGCTAGGGCGTTGGACGGAATCTCCCGAAAGTAAACGAACAATTAAATGAACCAATCAGCGCAGAGGGATTTAAGGTCGAATTTCCCTTGAAACAACTTACTGTACCCTCTTCGCGACTTACCCCTCTCGCCTATGATGTTGACTACAAACAATTCGCCTACAAGCTACCCAGCTTATGTTTTCTGACGTCGTTGGTGGCGCTACTGTCGAAATCCAAATGTTTTTCTGACCGATTTTGATGTTTTGTACTGTTGGGGTCACCTGGGTGGTTCTTAGTCAGAGTTGAAACCGGTAGGTGGCGCTGTTGTCGAGATCCAGAATTTTGTTTTTAAGTCTTATTAAAAAAAAGACCAAATCGGTCCAGCCGTTCTCAAGTGATGCGCTTACCAACAAATCTATAATTATAGTAAAAATTAAATAAATATAATAAATCTGTTCAAAAACAAATTGATTGAAATTTGGACAGGACAACATCTGTCGGGTCAGCTAGTTATTCTTATATTATCCTTAATTGGATCCTTTTTTATTCTTCATGTTTGTGTGCTGGGTATGCGCTTCTCTGTAATTTTCTTCATTATTGTACCTGTTAGATCACTTTCAACGAAATCCTTGGTTTTCTTCTATTCCTTGTTCTTGTTTCTATATTCTGTATTTTCACGTTTCATGGTTCCTAATGTTTCTTTAATTGTTTATTTATTTATCTAAGGTTTTCATTCTTGTTTTCTCAGACTGATGCATTAAATTATGATTAATTTTTTGGTTAATCATTCGATTCCTCTACCGTGATATGCATCTAAACAAAGTTAGTTTTCAATAAAAGTAAAGTAAAATAAGTAATTCTTAATGACAGTTTCCTGGAAAATGTAGTAAAGAAAGCACCACAGATATAGTCATATAGAGAAAATAAAGAAGTGCATAATAAAAAACCTGCGCTCCCACTTGTACACGTGCGATACAAAGTTCGACCGACAACAAACAAAGAGTGCCGACGCATTATTCTCAATAAGCAGGTTTTTTATTTTGCACTTGTTTATTTTCTCTACATCACCATATCTGTGGCGCTTTATTTTAAAGCCGACAATTCATTTTTTTAACTGTGCTAACAGCAGCTAAATTAATGCAACTGCCCTTATGTATACTCAGTGACATTAGAAGTGTTACACCCAGATAGATTAATTTCCTGGAATGGTCTTTTTAACAACAGAATAATTATATTTAAACCTTGTTATGATAACCATTACAACGTTTTATCTTTGACAGTTTTTGAAAACAAAAACAATAATCTCTTAGTTTTTTGTGAAGAAAACGGTCTAAAGCTGATAAGTACAGATATTTTCAGTTGTTGTGTCTCCGCCTACTTGTGAAGCATAACAAAATGCCTCGAGTCCGAGGGCATCAACAATATCACCATTTTAGTGATTTTGACAGGGGTAGAATTATTGCCTTTCGTGAAGTTATCGCCAAATTTCCCGCCGTGTTAATTGTTGAGTGTCGTGGAACGAAGAAGGCAGAGGAACACGAAACAGACCGACAGGTCAACCGAGGCGTGTGAGATATATCGCCACATTTGAGCTTTTAGACTTTTTTCATACCGTCCACGACTAGTGCTTAATTTGACTGCGGAGCACCGTCGTCAACGTTTGGACCGGTGCGGTGCAGAGAACGGCAGCGCTGGGAAGCAAAATGGCATAATGTCGTATTCGGCAACGAATCGCGATTCTGTCTAGGCTTGCATAATGGCCATCGGAGGATAAGACGCCGCCGTGGAGAGCGACGTGATATTTGGGGGGATATTACCTATGGAACCCGATCACCTCTTGTGTTTATTCGAGGCAGTATGACGGCTACGCGTTATGTTGATGACGTCGTATGAACCACTTTATTGCCTTATCTATGTAGGTGATCGTCCACACATCCTTCTTTTGAAAGTTGGCGTTAATGTTTTACTGTGGGCACCCCGTTCCCAGGATTTAAATCCCATAGAAGATAATGGAGAGAAGACTGTCCACTTTACGCCATCCTCCACAGACTCTAAGACGGTTAATCCACGAAGTTCAAGTTGCTTGGAACGAGGTGACACAACCAGACATCGACCCTCTCATTTTGTAGATCACTACACGTGCTCTTGAGTGTATCGCCAAACATTTTTTTTTAATTATATGTTATTAAAATTTCTTGCAAATCTATTCTTTCTGGGTGTATCACTTCTTCTTCTTCCATTAATGTTTTTTTTTTCCAGAGTACAATCGTACATAAATGTCTTTTATATGCTATAGATTTACTCCATGGACAACTTTTAATTTAACTTGAATGCACTAACATTAAAACAATTATTAATGTTTTTTAACCAATGTGACTTTTAAAGTCATGACAATGCATTTACGCTTGGTGTAACTTACATGTCACCGAGGAAGACGCAATTTTACCTTTGTGGTTTATATACATATTATATGTACATATATATTTGTCCGTGATAAAAAAAGTATGATAAATAATTTGTTGCAGTAGTTTTTGCATTTCAACCTATTTTCGAATGTTTCATATAGCTTAAAAATAACTAAGAATGAATTTTATTAATACAGTCCACTCGCGATAGTGTGAACACAAAAAAACGACGGTCGTTTTATACCAACGAGGGTGTTCACAGAAAAGAGGGTGTAATTAAATGAATTTTACTAATGATACCAAATGAAATTGTACATCCTTAACGTGGAAGAAATCAGTAATTTTCTTCTAAACTTTGTTTTGAGCAATTTTGGGCATAACTGCTTCTTCAAGAATGATTTCCAGTGTGACTATTTGCAGAATAATGAATGATTTCCTCCAGCTGTAAAGGAGATAAAATTCAAATGACGTAGTATAGTAGCCTCGACCTTAAATTGTCACGAATTTTTTGTCCAGTTTTTTTGTCGGAATCGAGACATTGCGGGACAAGTAAGTCGTAACCGATACCATATGGATTCTAACCGGTTTTAATTGTCTTGTTGCAACTGGTCGACTCGACGCGGTTTCCGTCCCGGCACGCAACATTGCATCAGGGGTGTATTTAATATTTTGTTATGAATTACTAGCTAAAGTGAGGAATTTGTTTTTAATATTTGGTCCAGTATATGTTTTTCTAAGGCTTGCATTTTTAATGTATTCTAAAGTTGAACAGTAAAATATTAATTTGTTACACGTACTGAGGGAAGTGTTCAACTCAATCTACATTTTTCGAATGCGGTCCTGTCATCATTCCTTTACATCTTCGCCGAAGAGTCGATCAAGAGTAGAATGTTTATTTCAGAACCAGTTTAGGACGTTCATAAATAAGTTGGTCGTGCATCATTTCCCCTTCCAACCCCGTGACAATTTAAGCTTGAGGCTACTATAAATGCATTTGTTCAGACAATCGAGAGTGCCCGCTATTCACACTATACGGCGTTAGATCTAAATAATTTGGTGTTCACACCACCGAGCCGTTCATATTAACGCATGTTCACACTATCGCGATTGGACTGTATTATTAGTTTCACAGAAATTCCTATATATAATATGTACTTGATTAATAATTGAAACGTAACCTTAAAACACAATAATCGATAACTTCTCAAAATTAAACAAAACTTTTTGTTGGTCTTTTGGGATTTTCCTAACGCACTAAAAATCCAAGCATGGTTGAGAGCCTTTTTTGAAACATGGCAAGAACCATTACTTTAATGCTTGCCAATTGTCTGAACATATATGTCGTAACATTGATTCTGCGGAAGCTTTCAATTATTAACACTTCCGATCGATTCCGGCGTTAAATCCATAAACATTTTCAATGATAAAAAAAATCAATTCTTTTTGTCAGTAACTAACGTGACAGGTGAACACAAACAAATTCTCACTTACTTCTTTTTGATGGTAACTTCGTCATCCCCACACAAGGCACCTACACATGCCGCGTTCCCCATCTTTCAGGTGTTGCACTAGTATCCAAACTGAAGTGTTTTGTAATGTTTTTCAGCAGGTGAATCGAGATATCAATGACATAGCACGCAAGTAGCTCTTAATTCATGCCGTTTAGTGCCTCCACACCACTTGGTAATTAAGTCAAGAATAAAGCAATTATCAGAGCACATCTGATTAGGACAGAAGTGAAGAAAACACTAATTGCTAAATAATAGAATGTGATTTTCACTTGGAAATGAAGAGTCGGTAGTCGCGCGGATGGTTTGAGTGAAACTGGTGCGGTTTCACTAAAACATCAATAAGTCATTCATTATGGAGTACGTAAAGAGAAATATTAATTGATATTAATATCGGTTTGGTGCGTTCAATTGTGTATTTATTTATATTTTTGATATTTGCAATGGTTTGTTGCTTTTTATTTCATTTAAGAATTAAGCAAATGGAAGAAAAAAATTAAGCCGTCACGGGACGCCCAGCAGATGTGATAATTAAAGAAAACCAATAAATAAATATGGAGTAAAATAAATAAAAACATAGTTTCGTTAATAAAATCTATATACTTTTTCTTCAAACGTCAGAAAAACGTGACATTGTATACGTCAATAGGTAACGTCAAATTGCCATTTCTGTGCCATCACAAAGTCGTTTGCCGGCGAAATTACTCTATGCGCCGCTGGTGGTCAGTCAAGTTTCATCAAATCAAAGAAATTTTCAGATTTTCGGCGAAAAAATTGAATGTTTTATTCGGAAAAAAGTGTCTTTTCGAGGCTCGTCTGTATTTGCTCTTAATAAAACAATTTACTATTTCTTATTATTCTTATTATAATAATATAATACAGAATATGAATACAAAACAAATAAATAAAAAATTTCTTAAAACCTCAGAAAAACGTGACATTGTGTACGCCAATAATTAATGACAAATGACAAATTAACCTTGAAATTACTTTTTGCGCCACTGATGGTCAGTCAAATCAAAGAAATTGTCAGATTTTCGGCGTTTAAGAAAAAATAGAATGTTTTACTCAGAGAAAAAATTAGTATTTGTCACGAAAAGACCCATTTTTGCTCCTCCTAAAACAATCTACTATTATCTGAAAACGTTTGCGGATAAAATAGTATACAGTGTTATGATAAAGTTCTGCACAAAATTCATAATTCGGACAATTTAAATTTTTTCGAAAAACGCCGAAACATGTCAAGCGATTAATTTTCTTCCGCTTCTGATGACATGTCAAAAAATAATTATAATGTGCCAAAATTATGACGTGATCGTTGATTTTTTTAAATGGTAAGCTATAATTTTCTTTGCAGCATTTAATAGAAACCTTCTTCAAGACAATTTTCCGTATTCTTAGGTTTTGTAACGAAGTTACCGAATTTTCCGTGATTACAATACAGCCAGCGAGGTTCGCCATTGTGGAGCTTGTACAACGTAGATCACCCCACGCCCTAATTCGCACCTTTAACTTCTCGGAAAAATCCTTTTGGGAGGTGTATTGGGATAATTCCTTCACTGTGGTAATCAGAAAAATAGCGCCCCTCGAATGAAACTATCCCGGAGCCGCTACGCCCACACTCAGCCACCGCCCCTTGTCACAGCGCACCACGCCCTTCGCATCGAACCAGTAACAAGCCGATAATAAATACTTCCGCATGTCGCATCGAGATGGTCCTTGCATCATTTGGATCAGTGACAAAGGGCGCTCCGGATACCGCCATCCCGGGCTTGCTACATTGCCCGGAGCCGTCGCTACCCCGATGGGAAGAGGAGGCAGTGGTAAGACCCTGCTTCGCCGCATTCTGTCAGACCGAGCGGATCAGCCAACGTCATCGTCTCCCCTCTAACTTCTCTGTAAAAGAAGCTCCGCTCTCATGAAAATATGGAACCAGTGCATCGACCCACTCCGAAGGGAAAAGCAGCACTGAACCAGTGCACCCCCGGAACGAGAAGGAGCAGCAGTGGGCCAGTGCGTCGACCCACCCCGGAACGAGAAGGAGCTAGCATACGAACCGATATTCTTTGCCGGTACTCTCTTCCCTCTCCAGTCTCTACCCGCCACCGGCCATCGTAACACAAGCGTCCCGGAGCCCACTGGTCGCACGGAAGGGTGAGTGAAGCACCCGGATTAATCTCATCTGCCGAAACCCAGCCCGTACCATCCCGGATCCTAACCACCCCGGACGCTGCCTTAACCAACAAGACGATCGCGTGAATTCCATCGGAAGACTGACGGGCGTAATGTGAATAACTGAGAGAATCGATAGCCTTGTATATAGTGTAAATATCCGGGTAAACAATTTATTGTATACAGGGTGCCCCACAATTACCGCCCCATGGGTGAAGGGCTAATAGTCCACGATGGGTTTGAACAAAATCTGCAATTAAAATTTTCCAGGCTATCATAGTGGTCTAAAGTTGACCAATCAGAGTGCTGATTCAAAGAGGGCACGGTATAGTGTAAATATAATAAAGACCACAAATCCGTGAACTATTTATTTCCCCACACCCCAAACTTAACAGCAGACCTCCGGATTACCGTACTCCGGTGTAGCTACCCGCGGACTCGTGGAGCATACCACGTTAAAAACTGGCGCTCGATTCAACCCTTCCGAAGTAAACGTAGCAGTATTATAGGAAAATTATATAACTTTTTAGCTCTCAAAAAAATCGAAATTTGTTAGTCCTCTTACTTCCTAAAAATTTCTTGAATAAGGATCATAAGAGACCGATGCTTGTGGAACTAAATAATGAAAAAAAAAAACGCACTTTTAGAATACACACATACATTATTAAAAATGTCTAGTTATAACATTGCATTTAAGTCAATATAGTACAGATTGGCACCTAAAACAAAACAACAATAGAAGGAAAAAAAGAGGAGAAAGCATAAAGAATGAACGTGATTGAAAACAGATTTGAGTGAAGCAAACAAAGGGGGTGAGGTCTCTATTCTAAAATACTGTTTATGCTTTTCTGAAATCCGGATTCTGAAATGCGCTTTGGTCTTAAAACTAGTATCTGGCGAGGATAGTGTGTGCCGGAGATGGGTATTCCATGTAAAAGCTAAATTCGAAAAATGTAAAACTAACAATTAGCAACAAATCAGAAAATCATAGGGCAATATCTATTATGTAGGTAGACGTCAAAAAGTCTAGAAGAGAATTTTATTAAGTATTAGAAATCTTTGTCAGAAAAAAAAAACATAATTATTCATTCTGAGAAACAAATCTAATAGAAAGAACAATATAACCAGATGTAGGAATTATATTTTTACTTACTTTACTTTTACTTTTATGAAAACACAATGTAAATAGTACATCTACACAGGATTTTAAAAACTACGCCGATTAAGACAGATTATTATGATGTAATCCTTGTTGCAGACTCTCAAAAGAAACGCAGGAATTGATAAATGTTTGTGTGGATTAAATAAAGAAAGTGCAATGTATCTAATGTACCTGTAAAGGTTAATTAACAAATTGATAAACTATAACTAGTTCTAAGTGAAAACGAATCTCTCAAATCTTCTATTATTGTTTTTAAACAATGTTCTGTACCATACTTCAATATATTGCACTTTCTTATGACACACACTTATACTTACCTTACTCCAAACTGCACCTTCTTGCACGCGGCAATTATGAATGTAATAAAACAATAAATTAAAGACGGGCCTGTCGTACCATGTCACACCTGCACGCGTTCGACAAGTCAGACCAGTTTTTTTTATGTATGTTAGTTTTACATAAGAAGACTTTCAGCGCTTTTAGTATATATTTGAAAAATCTATTCAACTTCAATCTAAACAACCATAATAAAAATTATTTATCTATCGACATTATTCCAATTTTTTTAATCAAAGAACTTTTGAAATTTTAAAATTAGAATACGAAATTATTTTTAAACGAGTAGAATGTCGATGATTCATGAAATTATTTTTTTAATTCTTAAACTGCTCAAGACGTATATATTTTATGTTGCACCGAAATTGCGTAATTGCAAAAAAATTGTTTGTTCATTTAAGGAAAAAAAACTTGGGTCGGACGACTTCTATTTTTTATTGCGCACACTTTGACATATTTGTAAATTTTTTTCCGCCATCTTTGAAAATTTTTTTTTGCAACTTCATGCAATTCTAAAAACAAAAATGTCAAAAAAGTATGACCTTGAAAAAATGGAATACAATAAAATTTCTCTTCATGTCAAACAAATCATTTGAGACATACAGTACAGCGGTCTGCCGGTACGATATTAGCTTTTTCTTTAGATCTTTAGTTCTTTTTCTCTTTGCCGTTTCCAGCGTCAGTTTTGGTAATTCATGTGAACTTTTTGTCTAGTGCTAGTATTTTTCTTTTGTATTTCCTGCTGCAATCTTTCTGAGTTTATCCAAGATCAAATTCCATTGTAAAATTCTATTGAAAATGTATTCGGAAGAGTTCATGATACACATTTTTGCCTCAACTGCACTTTAGGTCATTAATTGCACTGAATAATATTTATAAGTAAAATTATTAAATTTTCAATAATCTTCTTCAGTGCACCTAACGAACTAAAGTGCAGTTATGGTAAATAATAATGTGCATCTTGTTTTTTTTAGTTGAACACCTGTTAGTTCTTGTTTCTAGGTAAGTTTGTTTTCGTATTTTATCGTAATTGATTCTCGTGTCTCTGCAATAATAATTTTTTTACTCGAGCTCTTCTCCTAGCTCGTCCTTTACGAAAGTAAATCTAATAGGCACAATACTTTGGCCTGTATATCACTGTCGTTAATTAATATTATGCTTCCCATACAGAAACATCCATTTAGTGTTTATTTATTATCATTACTTTGCACTTCTGTGATTAATGATGTAATGTCCATCTCAACAGCTGTCTTTATTTAATCCACGCAAACAACTATCAGTCTCTGCGTTTTCTTTTTTGAGTCTGCAACAAGCGTATATCATATAATCTGTCTTTCTTAATAGGCGTAAGTTTTTAAATCCTGTGTAGATGTACTATTAACATTGTGTTTTCATAAAAGATTCATACATCATGTTGCCTTTAGAAAAAAAATTACGTACAGTGAAATCGGAATTGTTGACGTAAAAATCCTAATGGATGCATGAATAATTTATTTATGAAGACCCTGTAGTTGTCCAGAAGATCTCCAAATATAATTCCTACATCTGGTTATATTGTTCCTTCCATTAGATTTGTTTCTCAGAATGAATAATTCTGTTTTTTCTTTCCTGAATTATCTTCTACACTTTTTGACGTCTGAATGGTTTAGGGGTGTTTCTTCGGATTGAAGTTTTAATGCACACCACTTTTACCATCTACTTCGCTCTCCGAAATGCGCATTCTGTAATTCGAATTTAGCTTTCACAAAGTTTTTACCTGGAATACCCATCTCCGCCACACAATATCCCCCCGGAAATTAGTCCTAAAACCAAAGCGCATTTTAGAATCCGGATTTCAGAAAAGCATAAACATATTTTAGAATAGAGACCTCAACCTCTTTGTTTTCTTCACTTAAATCTGCCTTCTAAACAATCACGTTTATTCTTTATGCTATCTCCTCCTCTTTTTCCTTTTATTGTTGTTATGTTTTAGATGCCAATCTGTAATATGTTGACTTTTTTGTGTCACTTCCAGTTCTATTTTCGATCGTTTTATTTTGTTTTTTTGTTTGTTGATTCCTCTTAGTTTCACTGATGCTTAAGCCCCATTTTATAATTCCTTCATTTATTAAAAACCATGAGACAGTTGTATATTTCTTATTTATTGTTTGATTTTACCGAAACAAAACCAAACTACAGAGTTCTTTAGTGGCTACAAACTGTATTACAACGATATTTTTTGACATCTTTTAAATGTATGTGTGTACATATTCTAAAAGTCTGTTTTTTTCTTCATTTAGTTCCACAAGCATCGGTCTCTTGTGATCCTTATTCAAGAAATTTTTAGGAAGTAAAAGGACTAACAAAGTTTGATTTTTTTTTTGAGGGCTAAAAAGTTGTACGATTTTCCTATAATACTGCGACGCTTACTTGGGAAAGGTTTCCTCGAGCGCCAGTTTTTAACGTGGTATGCTTCACGGGACCGCGGTAGCTACCAGAATTCACGCGATTGTCTTATTGGTGAAGGCAGCGTCCGGGGTGGTACGGGCTGGGTTCCGGCAGATAAGATCAGTCCGGGTGCTTCCGGTGCACACGACGCCGAAACCCCCTGTCAGCCGATATCACCCTTCCGTGCGACCAGTGGGCTCCGGGACGCTTGTGTTACGATGGCCGGTGGCGGGTAGAGACGGGAGAGGGACGGGAGTACCGGCGGAGAATATCGGTCCGGATGCTTGCTCCTTCTCGTTCCGGGGTGGGTCGGCGCACTAGTTCACTGCTCCCGGGTTGGTAATTTCTACTTCCAGGGCTGGTTTCAGGGCGGGTCGGCTCACATCTGACTGATCTGATTTTTTCATGAGAGCGGAGCTTCGTTTATAGAGAAGTTGGAGGGGAGATGATGACGTTGGCTGAAGCGCGCTGTCTGGCAGAAGTCGGCGAAGCAGCAAGTGGCGGCGGCTCCGGGCAATGTAGCAAGTCCGGGATGGCGATATCCGCAGCGCCCTTTTTCACTGGTCAAAATGATGCAAGATATAACGTGACCATTTATTTTATTTTCAGAGCGGGACGTCTATGGAACTAGAATTCTTGAACCTCAAGGGGATAAATTTTGAAAATTCAGAAAAGACACTTTTTGTCTCAAAACAGTCTCTTACTCACTGGTATTTAATTAAGATGTTTCCATAGCAACCGGCACTCTAACACCAAAAAACATTTTCGCTTATATCTCGTAAACTTTAGGTCGCTGACCGGATTTGGTGGTACCAGCGTGTTCATCTTGACATTCTCTTTAAGAGGGTTCTCCAGTGCCGTTGAATGCAACTTTTTTATTTTTGAAGATTTTTCGTTGAAATTTTATGGGCGTGTTGATAAAATATAGATCTTTGCAGCTACAGAGTGATTTTTTTGAAATTTGTAAATTAAAAAATAGATACTGCGGGAAAATGTACTTCGACCGCCAGAAATGTATGTGCCGCTAGAGAATCCTCTTAATTTGAATCTGTAATATGTGCTGAAGTGTGTGAAGACGTTAGGAGGGGTAGACCGAGATAGGACGTTTCTGAGGGCGCCAATGGAAAGAAAAACTCCATATTTGCTAACGTTAGAGGCTCCGTCTCGATAAGTCGAAGAGTTGAGGAGTAGGAGAGTATTTAAAAAACTACTAAAAGCTTTAACATCAAGGGGGTAAATTTTGAAAATAAAAAAACAAACTTTTTGTTCCAAAGCGGGACATTTTTGCCCTCGCTGGGGCCAACGGAACAGAAAGGGGAACTGTCCCGCCCAAAGCGGGACGTATGGTCAGGTTATAGCAAAAACCATTTCGGTGCACATGCGGAAGTATTTATTATCGGTTACTGTTTCGATGCGAAGGGCGTGGTCCGTGGTGACAAGGGGCAGTGGCTGGGTGTGATCGTAGCGGCTCCGGGATAGTTTCATTCGAGGTGTGCTATTTTTCTGATTACCACAGTGAAAGAATTAGCCCGAAAGTATTTTTTCCGAGACGTTGAAGGTGCGAATTAGGGCGTGGGGTGTTCGACCTTGTATAAGCAGTGGGAGCGCGGCGGCCCGGCCACAGAGAGTGACAAGGACAGACGCCCCACAGCGGCAAACTTCGCTGACTGTACTTGAATCTCGGAAAGTTCGGTACAAAACCTAAGAATACGGAAAATTGCCTCGAAGAAGGTTTATTCACTTGCGCCCAATTTGAACTTAAAAAATAGTTTGGATTATATAGTAAATACATATTTTATATTAGAGAAAGAGGGGCTGGTTCATTATTCTTCGTTGTTGGCTTTCCAAATTCATATTCATGATTGAATTACGAACACAGAAATAAGAAATGGTACCGTAAAATAGACACATTGTTCTTTGTGGGACGTTTAAAATGAAAATGGGCAGAACACATATCACGCTTATACCTAGCAACGACTAAACTGTAAAAAAAAATCTGGTATACAGGTATACTAGCAGGAATGGCCCGGGTTAGAACATCGATAAAAGCTAGAAACATATTTCAGTTGAAACGTTTTTAATTAATCTAATTAAAAAAAATTGCCAAATAGGTCCAGCCGTTCTCAAGTGATGCGCGTACCAACGAATAGCATTTCATCTATACATCATTTTGGCTTTTTTTAATATTCGTAATAGTCTAAATAAGGTTGCTACAAAGTTAAAAAAGTTGCCCGGAAAATTGGAAAATTCGTAGAAAATTGAAAGTGTACCTACTGCACGTACGTAAATACTGAAATGCTGTTCCTTTGAAAGCGCATTGAAGAATACTACAATATTATCCTATGGCAAAATAAAATATAGCCTGACTTGAAAAACCACAAATCTGAGTGGTTATAAAAAAAAATCGCAAAAAATGCCACCTGAAATTTTTGAGATGTGGCAACGTCGCGTCGGTCAATTTGACGAATGAACAACATTTTCTTGTAACACCATTTTAACACCAATTAAACTACTGATTTCATTGTAGCTCCTAGTTTCTGCACTAGTCCTTGGTCTACCATCATTTTCCCACGGTCGAAACATCAAAAAAAAACAGTCCGATCCTGTTTAATCAGTCGCGTACCGTTTTTTTTTTATCTGAACTTCTTTATTTTCTGTAAGTCACTATATAGTCGGCGTATTCTATAATGTTCTTTAAATATAATATTATGTTTTAAATATGGTAAAATGTGGTAACACCTTGAAAACAAAGTTGAAAGGCAAAATAGGGGTGAAGTTGACGAGAAAAAATTTGAAAAATACTTATGTCAAGGAACAAATATTCTCAGCAATCTCCCATGTTGCTTATTCTGCATAGTTTTTTATCTCTCAATATCTCAAATAACTGCATGTGCTTTGAAGATCTAAATACAAGTTCCTCACTGATACAAAAAATAAATTATTATTTAATTTATTTTATTCTTTAGTTGCACACAAAAACTGTCATATAGTTACCCTTTCAATGAAACGAATTCAAACAGTACAATAACATTTACTCCACTTCAGTACAGTATGATCTTAATCTAAAGCTTCTACTTCATAATGACCAGAAAAAAATACTGTTGTTTGAATCATGAACATATTGCTTAATGGTTTTAATACATAACGCTGCCAACAAATTCCGTGAAATACTACAAACTTTATAATACATTAGAAAAAAATTAAGTACAAAATAAATAAGGAATTTGTGAATATGGCACGTGGAAATCTAAAAACCTGAGTGCGGATGTGAATTTCGCGCTCTTACACATCAAAAACAAATAGAATAAATTATTACAATCTATGAGATTAAAATACGTCCGAATTTAAAAATACCAATGGAAAAACGTTAAATTATCACTGAATTAAACTGTTTTGTTATTTTCTATAATTTAAGCCATTAATTTTGTGGGTTCAATGGGTCTGGTTTTGATTTCTGGTTCGTCTGGCCAGGACCAGGTGGTTGGCAGTGCTGTCTCATAGTTGTGGTTGTAGAGATGGGAATTGACATATGCTTTCTTATCTTGGGGCTCAGGGTATACTGTCGCTATTCCTGTAAAAACAAATAAATTTAACACTTAAAGAATAATTTAGGTACATTTAATAATGGATATTTTACCTATTCATAATACCGAGTGATTTAATCAAGGAGCCCTTTTTTAAAGCGTGATATTGATATACGTCACAATCGAGGACAAACAATGGCGTCCCGTTTACTGAGTATTAATCTCTGTGTCGATCATAAAGTGAGAATAGGCGGTGTGCACATTTTACCTCAGCGCCACCACGCGGCACCTCTGTCATTTTTAGTGGTACGGAACCGAATTGACAGATAGTGATTTCTTCAATTCGACAAATGTCTGAAGTGCGAGAAAATGCTTCATCGAGAATCGGCTGTCCTAATAAATACTATAACAGTTCACCGTCGTGACTGACGTTTATTTGTTTTACGACTAAAAATGCCAGAAACGCCGTTGGAGGCGCTGTAAAACGAGCGGAATTTAAATTTAAATGGGCATAAACATAAACAAATAAGAATGGAACAAAGTTTTGGATGAACGGTTCTGAACCAATCTGGAGTGAGTGTTACGGTTACAAACCATTTTTGTAAGAATAATCCAATATCTTGACGGCAATGTCAATGGAAACCTCTCTAATCGAGCCGAGGGGCGGATACAAGCTTCCTTTCTCGATGTCAGTGTTCGAAACATGATCAGCCACAGTTTGAGCGGCCAACAAGAACAATTCTTCTTTGATGTGATGAATCTTAGCCAAAATCACTCCCAAAGCGACTCCTGGGAAGATGTAAGCGTTGTTCCCTTGACCGGGATAGAAAGTGGTGCCCTTATAGTTGACAGGTGGGAACGGTGAACCACTGGAGAAGATGCACCTCCCCTGTAATGTTACCACTGCTAGTAAAAATTCTTTAAGCTGTAAAACTTACGTCTGTGTTGGTGTACGCTGCTTCGGCTGTACATTCCGCCCTGTCTGTCGGATTGCTCAAGGCGAAAATGATAGGTCTCTCATTGAATTTTGCCATACTCTGCAAAATTTCTGGTGTGAATGCTCCACTCGCCGCTGAAGCTCCGATCAACACTGAAGGCTTCACTTCGTTGACGACTTCGGGGAAGTTCTTCACTGGCTTGTGATCTTTCGCGTAGTAAGCTTTGTGTCCTTCGAGTTTTCCTTCTGGGCGACCCTTGGCCAAGAGACCATCGATGTCCACCATCCAGACCCTGTTTCTGGCCTCTTCCAAGGACAGCCCCTCGACTTGCATGGCTTTGACGCACAAGTCGGCAATACCGATCGCTGCTTCCCCAGCCCCCAAAAACAAGAACTTGTTTTCAGAGATCTTCTTCCCTGTTACTCTCGAAGAAGCCAACAGTCCTGAGACCGCCACGCCTGCAGTACCCTGAATGTCGTCGTTAAACGTACAGTACACTCCGCGATACTTATCCAAGTACCGGAAGGCGTTATGATTCCCAAAATCTTCAAACTGGATTAAAACGTTCTGACCATATCGTTTAACAGATGCTTCCATAAATTCGTCGACAAATGCGTCGTACTCAGGCCCGCTGAGTCTAGGTTGTCGCAAACCTACATAGAGAGGATCTTCCAGAAGACTCTGCAATTATAAATTATCGGGTTTCCGATGGGTCGGTAAGCGGTTTTATACTTTGTTATTGGTACCGACGTCCAAGACGATGGGAAGACATTGATGAGGTTTGATTCCGGCTAAGGCTGTATACAGAGCTAGTTTCCCTACGGGAATGCCCATGCCGCAAGCTCCCAAATCACCCAAGCCCAGGATACGCTCTCCGTCTGTTACAACGATGGCTCGTACGTCGGATTCGGGCCTAGAAGAGAACTGGGGTTAGTGTTTTGAAACAAATAATAGTGTTGGTATGAAATATATATTTATTGTGAAATATCACACGTTTAAAAGACACCGGCGACATGTCGACCAGACGCTAGTAAGGCAGCGTCACGCCGACTCGCTAGGACGGAATTCCCAACAGTACTCCAACGGTCTTTTTGACCCACCTGCGTACTTGAGCGGAATACGCTGTATATAAAAAAATGCTTCGACTTGTCTGCAAGAAGCGCGAGTTTAATATCGTTTCACTATCGTTTTTTTTTTTGTTTAAATAAATCATAATTACCGGATTATAATAATTAAAAAACCACACAGCGTAATAATTTTAGCTTTAGTTTAACAATTATCCGACTTAATAGTATATTAAAGTATGAGTGGATAACAAGGTCTTTAAAACACGCGCGAGTTTTCGAGCACGACGGCGTAGCCGGGAGTGCTCGAAATAGAGCAAGTGTTTTAAAGACCAGTTATCCACGAATACTTTACGCTATTTTTTATTATACCAGCAATACTGGAAGCAAATTAAGCACTAAAAACTATTTTTTGTCGTGATAAATCGAAATGGCGTAATAATATTGGCATTAGTTACGACAATTATTGTTTACGTTTTTCTCGCGTCCACGTCTTGCATTTAGTCCTGTCAGCAAAAATCGAGGAAAAATGAGTTAAAACGAGATTTCACCCGATATAGAAGCATTGGCCGAACAAGCGGAATCCAAAATACTACCATCGAAGTTAAAAGACCCATACCTGAAGGAATATGAAAAGTTTTCAAATTTGATGAAGTTATAATGATACCTATATTTCTTTGACAACCTTTAAAGCTCGCCGTGCTTTAATTGCCTGTGTTCGCACGCTGAGGCGTGCTTTAAACGGCGATTCTGATGCAGGTATAATAAAAAAGTAGTTAATTAACAATAGGCTCATTTTATGAAAAATCTGTGAACAATATTTTTAACTTTGGAGGTTTTTTCCTTCAAGTACCATAATTTTTTCAGATTTTTAAATAAAGATTTTATAGTGTAAAATTTTCAGGTTTCGAGACAGCGTAACGGTACAACGTCGACCACGCGAACACCCTATTTTCAACATTAAGGGCATTCTTACATTATCTGGAGACCCTATTGAACTTTAAATGTGATTAATTTTTGCACGCTACGAAACGTATCGGTTGATATTCCGACACTTCCAATGGTCAGTTGCAGCGGCAACCTGTGAGAAGGATAGACAACCTTACAGCCGTTGGATAACACATTTTTGTCAAGAAATAATGCGTTTTGTAATGGGCGGATTAAATTTATGCTTCAACATCATGTAGATAGAATGTGCAAGAATGGCTGTTGAATATGTTTTTCTTCCAACAAATCTCACTGTTCCCATTATAGTATACTTAATGTTTCTCTTTTTTTTTGACAAAAAAAAAACATTCAAGGGATCGAGAATTTTGTAAGTTTCAGCGCATATCTTTTTTTCAGAAATATCCGTTCATTATTTTAGCGACATTTTCTTGAGGAAATCCCCTTAAATGGAAAGTATTATAGACCCCCTTTTTTGGGATTCTTTAATTGTTAATAACTTTTGCACATTTTTCTTGAGGTGATTACGAATTCAATGAACTATCACACGTTTTTGAACTCGCAGTAGCACGAATTAACACGTTTTTCAACTTGTGAACCAGACTATTATAGAGAATATCTGTTATACACATATGTGGTATTAATTTTTACATCGGTAATGACTAACAAGCTAATTAGCTCAAATAGCATCCATAAATGATTCAAAATAAATAATGTGATAAAAAGTGTATTGTACAGGATCGTTCCGCCTACGCATACCTAGAAAGGTATATAAATCCACTTGTATTGTATCAAAAACCGCTTGTTATACTCCCATTGTGGGCAATATTTCTAAGGTTATTAAATTTTTATAGGCACTTTTATTTTATATCTAAACTTGCTGCCAAAAAAACGAGGATAAGTTTTGGAGCTTAAATTAAGAAAATCTGATCGCTATTTCGGTAATATAAAAAATAATGTGCGTGACCTCAGTATGTGACTTGTTACTACCGCGAGCAGAAAATATCTATAGTTGGCTAAGCATCAGCTTCAATGTTTTCTATACTATATGTTTCTTTTTATTTATTTTTAATAGTTTTTTTATTTATGTCTCTTTTGTTGTGTGATTCAGGCAATTACTTCTTCTCTTATATTACTTTTACAAATTATGTATTTATACAGGGTGATTCACGAAGTGTGGTAGATATTTAAACCTCAAATTATATGGCCCTTAAACGTAGTTTTGACGGTATTAAAAAACGCTTAATGTAAAGTTGAAAAATTTACTACTTAGGATAAAACTATCTAGGTTTTATTGATTAACCTTTTCCGACTAACAAAAACCACTCTTGCTTTCAAAAAGACTCACCTAGGCCAACGTATCATTTATAAAAGGCATGTAATTAACTGTTCGGTATTTTAATGCATTTTTGCACAGTAAATAATTGTCATTGTAAGTATAGTAACCAGTTGCACGGTAGGTTACACCAGTATTTAAATATATGTTTGCATAGTAAAATATAGCATAACTGCTATGTATCTTATTGCTTTATGCACAGTATAAAAAATGTTTGCTCGGTATAAAATATAACATCATTTAATACGTATTTAATTGCGTCACGCACACAGTATAAAAAATGTATGTATGACCGGTACAATTCAATAAAAACAATTATTGCAGATTGCAAACTATATTCTAATATACAGTGTGATCATAAAGTTCCGCACAAAATTTATAATTTAGATATGTTATGTTTTTGCGAAAAACGCTCGAACAGGTCGATTTCTTTCTGATATCTTGCATAACTTTTTTTTTGAAAAGTTTTACAAAAATATATATTTTTGATGGAAAACAATTTTTTCAAAAAAAAAAGTTATGCAAAGTATCAGTTTTTACTCTTGTTGATAAGAGAATTGAAAACTGTATTTAAAACCCAAAAAAAAGTTGGCGGTTGCCACTTAAAAAAATTGATGACGGTGTCATAGTTCAAAAACAAAAATTGACCTGTTCGAGCGTTTTTCACAAAAATAGTATACATAATTAAATTATGAATTTTGTGCGGAACTTTATGATCACTCTGTATAAAAATCTCGTGTCACGGTGTTTGTGGTCGAACTCCTCCGAAACGGCTCTACCGATTTTTATGATTTTATTTTGTATATTTGGCAGGTATTAGAATAGGAAACTATTTTTCACATGGACATGGGGCCCTCTTGGGCTGGACCCATTTTTATAAAATTTGTTTTGTATATTTGGTAGGTATGAGAATAGGTCGTAAAGTATTTTTCACATGGACTTTGGGCTGGACCGATTTTTATGATCTTTGATTTGTTGGATTTTTTCCGGCCCGAATAGCAGAATAACTATTAAAACATGGACATGGGGCCACACAAATTTTTTGATGATATCTTAAGAACTGATTGACTCGACTTTTTTCGTGGGCGAGTAACTATTAAAACATCGGAAAAATTAACGGAAAAAAATTTCTTACATTTTGTATGGAATCCGTTTATAACGCCATATTTGATACATGATGGAAACAAAAATGAACATGCCGTTGTATGCTGGTTCCGATAATGTCAGTAGATTACGTTGTGTGCATTATCCTTTTAATTTAATTTAATTCAGCTAAAGAGATAACACAACATTATTTATTGATTCTGAGGCGGTACAAAGTTCGCCGGGTCAGCTAGTTTTAAATACGAACTCATTATGCACTTTCTGTTTTGGTGTCTACCAGACAAATTTTCTGTTAACGTCATTTCATTTTATTGTTGTTTTGTATATATTTTATTGCAGTATTTTTTTGAAATGTTGTTCTACATTTGAATTTAGATTTTTTCTTTCCTAAATTAAGATCATTTGTTCTTTTTCAGTTTCTATATACAGACTATTCCCGAAATATCTTCTTTAATTTTAACCAATAGTAGAACTTGCGAGAGGAACATTTTTATCTACCACTTTTTCGAAATTGTTTTTAGCATTTTTGGAACCCCTCAAATTCACGAACCGCCTATGGATATTTGTTTTAACTTGACCAATAGACAATCAATTATTTTTGTCCCGAAAAGCCAACGCTCTTATCAAGTTTCTAAATTTTTTGCACTCTCGGGTGCATCAGTTACCTGCTGTTGAGAATCAGAATCGGTGGGCGAACTCGACCGGGCGTGCCTGCTTTTTCTCGTGTACCTAATTTCCATTAACGTTTTGCGAAAAAACGCCAGTACCCGAAGGTTAGCAAACCGAATTTTGAAAGAGCAACAATTAAATCCCTATCAAGTACAGAAAGTCAATTTTTTACAGCCGGAGGATTCAGTAATACATAATCATCGGAGAAGGTATTTTCAACTTAAATAATACGTAGGGGCAAACGAAAATCCGCATGTTAATTATTAGACCCCACAATTTTCAATAGCATTGGATGTTTAAGAACACTTTTAGAGAAGCGACAGGAGAGTGAAGCTGAAGAATGAAAGAAATGGACGATAGAAAAGGGAGATAAACAGCTAAAAGACAAAGAGACCACAGAGATGAAAAAGACAATAATTATTGTACGTAATAGAATCGCAGAAGAGAAAATAAATCAGAAAAAGAAAAGAAACCGAAAACATGGCAGGAACAAAAACAAAGGGGATCAAAACAAATGTAAATTAAATAAGAGAAAAAACGAAAACAAGAAATGCTGCATAAATAATTTAAAAAAGTTTAAAAACACAAAAAGTTAATATCGGGTGTCCCAACTAAAATTTGTACTCCCCAACAATTTCAATTTCGAAAGACTCAGAAGAAAACGCCAGACGTACTTTTATCGATTTGTTTCTACAAAAAAAGAGCATGAAATTTGTTATTTTCCAAATCATGACTATTTTATGTAGATCATGTATCGAATTCATGCTTTTTGCGGTAGAAAAGAATCGATAAATATAGGTCTGGATAGAGAATTGAATAAGCTTTACAATGATGTATCACACGACCCCCATACCCTTTAAATTTTTAAAGGGGGTGGCTCCCTTGGCTAAAGGGGTGAGATCTAAAAGTTGAAAGTTTGGTACAATTTGGTCCCCCTCGATAGCAAAATTGAAATGTTCGAGCGTTTTCTTCTTAATCTTTCGAAATTGGAATTTTTGGGGGGTACAAATTTTAGTTGGGACATAGATATTTTAATATTTCATATTGTATTTTACACACGCTTAAGGTTGGGTTGGACGAACGTCAGTCAAAAATTAATCATCCTTCAAAACACCGTTGCTCAGGTTACTTCTGCTGCGATGCTGTTTATATTGCATATTTGTATTTATATTGTTCCTATTGTAGTGTAATTTCCTAATTTCTTCAAAAAAAGGAAGCTGAATTGCGGGGCGCCACTGCTTCTCCAGTCAAACATAATTCCACAGAAATCACTTTATATTTATAAATTAATTTTGGCAATGATCCCCACTTACAAATTCATTCTGGCCCATGCTGCTGTGAACCGGTGCGCCATTGAAGTGCATTACGATAGATGTGCTTAAGAGATTAGCAGATATAATTTGACAATTTAGAATTTCAGAAATGACTCATTGTTACAAAGGCCGAAAAAAATTGTTTGTAAATGCGTGTGTGTGGGCTGCCGTCAGTTTTTGTTTATATTTAGAAAATGTCCCAGAACTCACCGGGTGAAGTTCAACTAAAAATACAAACATTTTTGTTTTATTTCATTTAACTCGTTAACACCAGTTCTGTCAATGAACGTGACAGATGGTCGGACCGCGTAAGTGTCCCTAATTCTAGGATAAATAAAGTACAGTTTCTACTCATTTAACTTGGTAAACATCACGAGTAAATTTTAGTGTAAAAACATTGAAGGCCAAAAAGAAATTTCTGTTCATGTGCGTCAGTTTCCAAATGCGACCTTATATCAAAATTATCATCATGTTGAATTTGATGGTTACTAAAGTATGTTCAAATATTGGGGTGGGGGAAATGCAGTTGACAGTTCGATTAGCCGACAAAAAGAATACAAATTCCCTTCAGGAATACAAATTTAATAATCTCATTTCTATGCATTCTGGGGACAATGTTTTTTATTTATGTTCTGTTTGGTTCTAGTTAGTCAAATGAGTCTTCTATTTACGATTTAAGCGTTTGGCAAAATTCATGGGCATTTTTAGATAAGATAATTTTAAAGATAGTGAGTGGCAAAAGTGTGTTTCAAAGAAATCTTTAGATTGGTCGATTTTAGTTTATAAAAATACATATTTTTATAGCGAATAAAATTCCAAGCAACCATTTTATTCGAGTGATGACGTCATCGTTATCTTTTTTGAAATGGGAACTACCAATTTTTTTTTCTTATTTTGAGATTTTGAGATGGAAAAAATAAATTCCCCATAAAAAATAATCAAGGGGTATAGGATCTGGAGACCTTGCAGGCCACTCTTATCGGTGGTCGTCTCCCAATCCACCTCCTTGGAAACCAATTGTTAAAGTAATGGCAAACAGGAAGTGCAATGTGTGTGGGTGCACCGTCTTGCTGGACCCACAAATCATCATTTACTAAGGTCTTATCATTGTCATTTGGAAAATTTTCTACATGTACGGGTCCAAGGTCATTTTGCAAAAAATTACAACAATTTACACATACAAATGAAACTGTCAGTACCATTTGACTATTTGATTTACCTGCTTGATTTTTTGACTTGTTTATGTGAGATAACAAAATTTTTATACTGTCGTTTAGACAATTAAAAGGACTATCTGAATCAAGAATCTTTGAGATACAAAAACGTCAAGAAATACTCGTTTTCACTCCATGTATCTTTTCCTTACTTACCAGTTTTTCAAGACGTCGTAAATGTGCCCCCTGTCATTGATCGTAATAAACAACCCCCTCGGCCGCCGATAGATCAAACCGAACCGCTGACAAGCCAAGCCCACTGTCGGCGTGTAAACAATCGGCATCAACGTGTCGATGTTTTCGGACAACAACCGGAAGAACAATTTCTCGTTACGATCGTGAAGTTCCGTCAGGTAAAGGTATTTGTTCAGATTCTCTTGGTAGCGCATTACGGATATCCGACACAACTCCAGTTGTTCTTCCTGAGTCTTGATCCTGGCGGGTTGCAGGCCGTGTATTCCCAAGGCTTGACGCTCCTCCAGAGTGAAGGCCAAACCCTACACAAGCACTTGGTTCAATTTATTAATGCATTTTTATTGCGAGCTGCGAAAAAACCTTATTCAAGCGAGGATCTCTGAGGTGGTCGATGCCCATCACCTGCGAAGGACTGAGGACGTCTCCTGAGTGGACTTCCCGTCTGCTCTCGCCGTTTGCCAGCCATTTTACAGCTTCCTGCACTGTTGCTTTTTGACCAGACAAAGTGGCTGACCGTGACGACACGCCGGATCTGAAAGGAGAAAAAATTATCCATTAGCAAACGACCAAAAATTATTCTTAAATTTAAATGACATATTTAGAAAAAAAACTTTTTTTAGATTCAAACATTACGCTGCTTCTGGAAGCCAAAAATTACAGAATTTTGACATGCAAAGCCTACTTGAATCATTTATGACAATCAATATTTGACGTTCAATCTCAATCGTGACAGTTGTACCCGTTTACACGATAAATGATTAATAATAATTTTCAGTGTAACTATAAGTTTTAAAAACGAAAAATATAGAGGTAAATTTCCCCACCTTGTATATCAATTTGGACCGCCAGCCAGGTGCAAAAAGAATGTAAAAGCACCAAAATTGAGTAAATAAATTAATGATGGCTAATAAAAGTAAAGTGTTAGATTGTCGTGATACAGGAAGCGATCTATTTTCTTGATGATTGAAATGTATTTATATTGCAAATGCGGATGACCTTGGCCATGTTTGTTATCAAGTTGTATCAGTTGCTTTCCGGGTTGATCTAGTTTTGCATTCTTTTATAGCTGCTTCCTTACTTTTAGGTAAGAAATCAAATTAAAATTCCCTCTATTACTATGCATGCAATAAAATATTGTAAGGAATAACAGATCTCTTCATAATTAAACAATTTCGCCAGTGTGTGCTTCTGCTCGTTTTATTACAAATGCAACAGTAGAAAGAGTTTCTAATTTCCTACCTCGAAGACCTTTTTCGTCGTAACCGCTGTTCTGTCCGATTGAACACAGTCCAATTTATTTCACGGGGCTTTTTATAAGCCGTTACATAAACTGAAAATAAATCTAACCAACAGCTCGGGAAATTACAGGAAGTTGTAATGATCCACTTGCTAACAAGGACATTATGACGTTACAAAAATTAAGAGATATAATTGTTGCATTTTTAAGTAACTGGTTGAGACCTCTTTCAGTTTCAGTGACGGGGCAAAAAATTCATTAGTCCTTTTATGCGGATAAATAAATTCAATCATATTTAAGTCAAGCTTCATGTTAATACTAGAATAAAATACCTACGCCTTCACTTTCGTCTTTGTGGATTGACATGTTGCCAACAGTCCACTGTTGCCGAAAGCAAAGTGCAACATTATTTTTGGACACTCAATAACAGATCGTACTTTGGAAAAAAATGTGCAAGCAAAATAAATGAGTTCAATTAATTTCTAAATATTACAGTCCCCGGATTGTTCGTAATCGCGTCTGATTATGCCTACATACTAATTTCATGCACAAGTGTGATAAAATTAACATCAAATCAGCAGGTAGGTATGGTAATTTCGACCTTAGCGCTTCATAAATGTTTGGGTTTTTTCCTGATATATCGAGATATTTTTCAAGTGCAAAATGAAATGAATTAATTGTGTAATCAAGTTTTCTCTCTTTACATTCCGATGTGTCAGCACGTGTATGTAAAGATAAGAATGAATTACATACCTGGAAAGTAGTGGTAACGTAAGCAATACAACTAATAATGCTCAATATTTCCAACAACTTAAAACAAATTAACTTATAATAAGAGTATCGAGTAATCTGCTGCACTTATAACAACACAGAACAAGATGTTATGAAATTGTGATAACCGTGCAGGTGTCATTGTAACGTCGGCAAGCTATATTTTGATACGAAATTTTTATGATAACCTGGCGAAATTATTTTTCTGTGGTTTTATTGTATTTAGATAACAAATGGAAGGATTATTTGAAATCACTACTAGATTGAAGCAATTGAAAAATTTATTGCTTTTCGTGCGACATTACATAATATAAGATTTGATATTAGTAATTTATTATATACGACGATAAAATTGAATGTTATCTTTGAGAGTGCATTTAACGTCGAAACGTTAGCCGACTCGAAAAGATAATCAGCAAGTCGTAAATAATATAAAATTTTATTCAATCTTCATCGTTTTTACTGTCACATGGATTTAATTCTTTCACGTGAAAAATTTTTAATAGGGATGTTTTCACTATCCCCTCTTTTCGCCCCCACGCACTATTGTGCATGCGTATCAACATGTCAATCCCACAAAAGGTCCTTTTACACTAGCGGATTGGAACGGGACGCTCCAAACATGTACGATAGAACGCTAGTGTAATGGTACCTAAACACAAGCCGCTTGACCATTTTGTCATAATTATGTAGTTGTCCGACGTTTTTCGCGCATGCGTCCCTTGTCTGAAAGAGTAGATAAAATGCAATTTTGACACTAAATATTGAATAATAGTTATTTATTATATAAGACGATTGAATTTTATCTTTGAGAGTATTTAACGTCAAGGCGTTAGACGAGAAGTTAAAATCACTCGAAAAGATAATCAGCAATTTTATCGTCGTATATTGTAATATAAAATTTTATACAATCTTCACCGTTTTTACAGCCACATGGTTTGACGTGAAAAAATTCAACTGTCAAACAAAATTTCAAAAAACGTTAGATACTAATACAACAATGGATCTTGGCATAGAAGTTTTTTTATCTTCTAAAAGATAAAATAAAATTGCGTTTTAACAGGCAACAGTAAAAAGAAGATAAAATGCAATTTTATCAATTAAAGGTTCCTGTAGTTAAAAAATCGAAAAATCCCGCCAAGAAAGGTCTTTGCACAACAGTCTTCAATAGTATAGACAACAATGCGAAAATAATTTGTTTTCAGATTTAGAGTATTTTTGAAAGTAATAAACAGGTTCTAGAAGATTTGTCTGGAAATTTTGGAAATCCAGTTTAAGATTTTTTTTTCGCCACTTCTGATGTATTTACTGGTACCTTATCGTACCTTACTGGAACACTTACTGAAACATAATAGATGTAATTGAAAAAGACTGTCATTTACTAGGGATTGAGCCTATACCAAATGCACGGGAAACATGCTATAGCATTTTATTGAATTTCACGGGTTTAGTTTTGATTATTTGAATAAATGTGGTTGTGAAAAATCGATAAAGGACATCTTATTTCAGGGTAGGACGGCATTTTTGAAGTAAGCCTAAATACAGGAAGGTGTATAATTGGGTAGAAACTCGGCCATCGAGGTCAGGTTGGATCTTCTAGGTGCTCTCTACAAAACCCATCATAAAATGATAAAATTGGGCGAACACAAACACAGCAGGTTTTTTTATGATGCTTTTAGAAAGGAATCGATAAATGTAGGTCTGGAAAGAGAATTCAATAAGCTTTAAAATGATGTATCACACGACCTCCCATCCTCCCATGCCATTTTTGTAAGGGGGTGGATCCCTTGGCTAAAGGGGTGAGATCTAAAACTTCAAAGTTTGGTACAATTTGCTCCCCCTTTATAACAAAATTGACCTGTTCGAGCGCTTTCGAAATTGGAATTGTTGGGGGGTACAAACTTTAGTTGGGACATCCGGGATGTACATGTAAATTAAAATTAATTAATTAAACCTTAATTATTATATTGTAAACTGATGTATGTAAATTTTCAGATTCAAGGACAATTAGCAATTTGTCGAAAAAATGTTTTTATCCAACACTTGTGTATTATGTAGTCATAATAACGATTTTGAATGGATTATGAGGTCTATAAGACACATGTGACTTATGAAAAAATAATTCAACGGTTTTGTAATTTGTCATAGCAACCAGTTCATAAGCCAACAGTTTTGAACGTCAAATGAACCTCAAAATTTTTTGGGTTTTGATGAATGTTCAAGAACTGTTACAGAAAGGGGTGTTGGATAAACCTATGTATTACACACGTGTCTTAACAGCAAATAAGTCACTCAAGAAAAATTAGCCCCTCGAGCAAGCTCTCGTGGCTAAACATTTCTTTCGTGACTTATTTGCCTTATAAGACACTAGTATAATAAATAGCTATTTTTTTGTTGTATATTCCAGCGATAAAAATGATTTATTAATTGAAAACAATTATAGAAATGAAATTCTTTGGCAAGAAATTAAAAATAATTTTATGAAGAAGAGATCGAGGCTTACAGTGCAGGGATTCTAACTGTATTTTAAAAGGAATTCAAAATTAAGAAGAATTAAGATTTGCTAAAGCAGGGAAACGGAGAAAAAAAAATGAAGAAAAAAAGGAACTTAAAAAAAGGGTTACGGAATTATAAAAAATTAAAACGGAACAAAGTGGAAGGAATTAAAAAAAAAAATAAAGGTATCTTACAAATAATCTTGTTCTGTTATATTTCTAATTTCTATTTCTTATTATATAAAAATGAATCTCCGTTACTATGTCATGCTAAAACTCAAAAACGGCTTTACCAATTTGAATATATTTTTTTCGTTTTGTTCGTCATAATACATGGCTGGTTTAAAACTATTTTTCACATGGACATGGGGGCCCAGGGGGCTCCCTTAAGCTGGACCGATTTTTCGGGTAGACCGATTTTTATGTTTTTTTTTTTGTATATTCGGTAGGTATGAGAATAGGTGGTAAACGATTTTTCACATGAACATGGGGCCCAGGGACCTCCTTGGGCAGGACCAATTTTTCGGTTCGACCGATTTTTATATATTTTTTTTAATAATCGGTACGTATGAGAATAGGTCGTAAAGTATTTTTCACATAGACATGGGGGCCCAGGGGGGGGCCTTGGGCTGGACCGATTTTTCGGCTAGACCGATTTTTATGATTTTTTTTAATATTCGGTAAGGATGAGAATAGGTCGTAAAGTATTTTTCACATAGACATGGGGGCCCAGGGGGGCCCTTGGGTTGGACCAATTTTTATGATCTTTTTTGTAGATTTGGTAAATATGAGAATAGATCGTAAAGTATTTTTCACATGGACATGGGGCCCAGGGGGGCTTTTATCATATTTGATTTGTTGGATTTGTCTCCGCCCCGAATAGCAGAATAACTATTAAAACATGGACATGGGGGCTCAAGCGCCCTCTTGGGTTTTGATCCTAAAGTTCAGCTGTAAAATCGAAAAAATAAAAATAGGTAATTTTGTATGGGGATCGCTACTTCTATTATTTTTAATAGGTGGCGTTCGTGGTGAAACTATAAGACGATATACAAAACTGTCATTTCTTCTTGAATCGCTATTTCGGATTACGCGATTGTAGGTGATACGATACTGGGTTAACCAGTTGGTTAACTACGTTTTTTAGGTCACCATTTAGGGAGAAAAAAATCTACCAAAATAAAAAAAAATGAGGATTGTCATTTAAAAAAATTGATGATGACGTCATAGTGTAAAAACCAACAACCATTTTGTATTGTATAGATTTTATGGCATTTAATTTTGGTTTTTGTTGCAAATGTGTACGGAATAAACTTTGTTTTGTATTCGAATCAATTAATTTTCCTTTTTAAGTTTTTTTAGAATCCAGGTTCATGTCTCACATATAGGGTCCATGGTATATGGGTCAAAATTATTACTATAGGCCATTGTCGTCTCACATACCAGCCATAGCACTATAAATAAAAATTAACAATTTTTGACAAAATAATCCGCAAATAAGTTTGAATAATGCCTTGTTTACTTGTTATTTTTCCAAAAAAAGCGAACGTGTTAAAAACATTACATAACGTAATTAATAATTTTGTTTCAAACTCTATCATCATTTTATGGAGGCAATGTATTTTATAAATCACGTATTATCAAGGTTAATATTTTTATAATACATTTTACTCCACCATAAATATTGTTATTTTATATTTATCATAATTTCTATATTCAATAAATTATACGCACCAAGAGAAAAAGGATACGCTCAACAACGTTTAAAAAAAGGACACTGTAATACCACAAACCAAGTCACACCGAGACATTTTAGTTCAACTATTCTGCACGAGGTTACAGCATCTCACAACCAACATACAAAATTTTATCTCACTTCAACATCGGAAGAAATTTGTCTCTCAGTAAATGACAACCTTAATTGAACAATAAATTTATTAAAAACGGATTTTAAAAACATCTCAGTCGAAGAAGTGGAGAAAGATGGAAAAAATTGGCAAGGGAAATATAAGTGTTGTAAATAATGTCCATTAAATTTAATCATTTTGAAAATGTAATTGTGTTTGTTAAGTACGTCTTCAAGCACGCCAAAAGCCAATATTTAATTAGTGAAAAGTACGTTAGACGTCATGCCTAATCTTTGAGAACGTATTGTTTTAGTATTGTTGTCAAGCTTCAGCTGTAACATTGTATGACGTTAAGTATTGTAAATCTGAAGGGAAGACGACGAATTAATGTTCACTTCACGAATATAATAGAGGAATGAGAACAAAATAACTGTGACCAGTTTATCTTTTGATAACGTACCTGAGTACATAATTATGTACTTAAGCAATTTCAAAGCAAACTGATTTCAGGGAACTTAAATTAATCTATCCAACGAAAAAATTTCGCCACGCGATCATTTTTTAATGATACAATAAAATTTAACCGTCACATTCATTCTTCTTTTAACGCTAAAAAATATAAGAAACTGAATTTTGCAATTTGTTTTTATTCAGATGATTTTTATTTATTATTATAAATCAATTAATGTTTCTCTGATTTGTGAAAAAAAAAGCAGTTTTTATTTCTACTGTCGGAGATGAAAACGCCCATTCAGTATGGGATTTCACAAAAAAAAAAAAGAAAGCGAAAATAAAACTACTGTCATGTCATTATCCCATATTACAATCAAACAATTGATAAAAAAGATCCAGCCCATCCGTTTCTCTTGAAACATCCTGTATTCATATTTCAATTTAACGATTTTTTTTTGGTCTATTATTTAGCCAACTGTATAGTTTCATTATAGTTCTTTATTTAGTCAGTTCTAGTCTATATAAAATAACAGGAATAAATGTTGTCAATACACATAGCGACAATGTTAAAAAAAAAATTGCACCTGGGCGAAAGTTTGGCGTTTTGTCTATTTTCAACAAGAACAACAGTTTTCAACACGTCCGGCCGGCTTCATTTTTTGACTGCGCTGGACGCTTTGATCAATTTCGGTCTACCCAATACGGGATTAGTAAACATTAAACGTTTTCTCTTTACTGATAAACCAAAATCATTGCCAAAAATGCCCTAGTGTTTGCATAAGAAGAACAATATAATGATGCAGGACGTTAGAAGATTTCAAGATAATTTTATATTGAAGCAACAACATAAACCACATCGCAGTGACCAGTTAATGGCACTAGAAAAGTAATTAAAAAAAAAAGGACGTCCACTACACAAGGGAGAAAAGCCTGCGACAGTATATGCCGAGTGACCTCAGTATTAGAAACAGAGAATGAAGTACAATTTTTTCTGGAAATTTTTGTCCGTGATGTCAACATAATGTATGGATTTAAATAACACGTGCACTACCGCAATTACTAAATTTTATTAAAATTCATGATTTGAACTGTATTCTAGACTTTTTCGTCTGCAGAACGTTCCCGAATGATGACCTCATACGCTGCGATCATTCGAGCAGGTAGTTGACCTCGATCGAATGCGGCTTCCGGGGCGACCGTCGTCGCGATAAGTTTTCCGTGGAATATAGGTATAAAAAAGTTGAGAGTTCACAAATTAAAGCCTAAAGCAGTTTGTGAAATGTTAAAACAAACGGAAGAAAATGTGTTAAAAGTGCCTTTCGACTGTCAAAAATATATGGTTTTCCTACCTGTACCAGATCATTGCGTATATTATTGCAGACAGGTTTACTAATATATTTTTACAATATGTCAGAAGGACTCTAAAGCACATTAAACAAAAGACTCAAGTTAGAAGACAGAATAAAAATACTTTTATTATCTGAACTTTAGATAAATGGCTTTCCAAGTGTGAATTGTGTTGAAAAAAGACGCTGTTATCCAGAAGAACACAAAGAAATACTCGCAGCTTGTGGAACCGTATTTGAACTTTAAAATACTTCTTGGTGTACGATTGGAAAACTACTGTGTAATCCACAGGAAAATCTTCAGATCACATTCTGCATTATGTATTTCAAAAAACAAATACAAAATAGTTGTTTATTATACGAGTTCCTGTGTAAATTGGAAGCTTTCGGGCACTAGGATTTAAGCCCCGAGTGCCCAAAATCACCCAATCTACACAGGAACGAGTGTAATACAACGTTTTATGGTTCGACATAACACCGGCAAAAAACACTCGTACAAATAACACCTCTTATTCAGTTATTCAAAATGAAGTTCCGGTAAAAAAACTCGGATGTGGACAAATAAATTATTAAAAAAAAAACAATTTGGAGAGAACTGGAGAACATCACAAGAACTAGATTTGACATTTTATAAAAATGTTATTGATAATAATAATGGATCCTAAAAGTTTTGCATCTGCACGCCTCAATTATTTTGTTTAATTATTTCATCAAGTTGATATTTAAATTAAAATTATTCTTCTGGTTTAAGTTGATATTTAATATATAATTTTATAAGCGATAAGCGGATTTTCGTGCATAGCCAACTTTGACTAATTTTGTTTTCGATCTCTCTGTAATAAAAGGGAAATTTAAATTTAATGAAAATCATATATCGCATTGTGCTGTTTTTGTGATTTTTTTACAAACTTTCAGGAGACTTTTTATCTGTAAAAAAGTGACTCAGAGCGATTTCTTCAGCTGGAGAATTGTGATTTTAAATAAGTAGAAATAGTCTTGATATAAATACATAATAAAATAAGTAAGAAAACGGTTGATAAATACATACATAATATGTTGATTTTATTTTTAATTTGTATAATACATCTTTTAAAAAGTGCAATTTTTGAATTGCTATGAAAACGCTATATCTTTTTTTTTCAAATTCAAATCTATATTTTTGAATTTGCCATTTGATAGATACTAAACATAAAAGTTTTCTAAATCCGCCCGTTGGGTCGAATGTTCATAAGCAGAAAATACTGATACATACAGCGAAATTTTTAGCTGTTTAATTTGTTCATGATGAACTGTCAAAACTGACAGCTATTGTTTATTTGCTAATTATAAAATTGATATTTAATAATAATCTTCTAATATATAAAAACCTCCCCCGAAACGGCTCGACCGATGTTTATGATTTTTTTTTCATATTTGATAGGTATGAGAATAGGTGATAGGTATGAGAACTATTTTTCACATGGACTGGAATTATTTTTCCGCTCAACCGATTTTTTTGTTTTTTTTTTGTATATTTAGTGGGTATGAGAATAGGTCGTAGAATATTTTTCACATGGACATTGCGGCCCAGGGGGCCCTCTTGCACTGGACCGATTTTTCCGCTCGACCGATTTTTATGATTTTTTTTTTTTTTTTTTGTAGATTTGGTAAATATGAGAATAGATCGTAAATTATTGGGGTTTATAACTCAAGAACGGCTTTTATGATCATTGATTTGTTGGATTTGTCTCCGTCCCAAATAGTAGAATAACTATTAAAACATGGACATGGGGGTTCAGGGGGGCCCCTTGGGTTTATGACACAAGAACGGCTTTTATGATCTTCGATTTGTTGGATTTGTCTCCGCCCCAACAGCAGAATAACTATTAAAACATGGACATGGGGGCCCCCTTGGGTTTATAACTCAAGAACGGCTTTTATGATTCGCCGGGTCAGCTAGTATTAAATAATTATTAAGAACTCAGAGTTTTGACAATCGAATGATAGGTAACAGGAGGCCAAGTAAACAAATGTCAACAAGTTGTGTTGACAGGAGTTAATTCTCTGAATTTTGGAAGCGTCTACAGGATGGGACCGTCCTACAATTTTCAAAAACAGCTTTTCTAGAAACTCGACGGAAAAATATTATGCCTCTATTTTTTGTTTATTCGAATCACGCGTTTACAAGGTAGAAAAAAAATCGAAACATTTGTTTTATTTGAAACGCGGGGCTTTCTGTGACGTCAACACGGGACGAAGTGACTAAATGCGCGGACCAATGAGAAACGCACGTCAGGGAAAGGGCTCCCGGATCATGAGATCATTAGATTTCTAACCAAAGAATATTTTTAAAACAGGATTTAGATGAGGACCTGTCAATTTAGAGAACTTGAAAGTTCGAATACGGAATGAAATATCCAAAAAACACCTCGCAGGCCATTGTAGGGGAAAACAAGTCAAACTCTGTAACAATTATTTTGGAATGTTTGTTTTCTCACATTACATTGTATGTTTTTAATAAACCAAATATTTATATATGTTACGGGCAACATATATAACTCAAACTTTCTATATAATAACTAGGCATTTCATAAAATGCCTAGTGAGTTTAGGCAATTTATGAAATTGGCTCTTTCAAACCAATTTCCATATAAATCCTAGGCATTATATATACTGCCTATCTCATTTAAGGCAATTTATAGAATTCAGAATATAAGGTTATGTACACAATTCCAAGATTATTAACATATTTATTATCTGCCACGTAAAGAACAAAAAATATATTTCCAATACATGGCATGGGGAAAATAGATTATATTACAAATAACAGTAATGTTTTGTATTTCTCACAGATTTGCTTTATTATCCGGTCTCTACCACCGTGGCCTGTATTGATATGAATGTCTAGTAAAATGTCAAACATAATATATAAAATGTCATTATTATTTGTAATAGAGACTATAAGTTTATCTACTCCCTAAATAGATAAGACATCATAACGGTCTAATAGCCAATATCCGCATGGAGATTTTTTGTCGGTTCTTTTGAGTATTTAATTTGTTTTATTTCCTCAATAAGTGCTTGATACTTCACTTGTGAAAATCCTAGCAAATTTCAGGCTGAGAGCCTTTTCTTCCTTGAAATAATGGTAGAACTGTTTCTTTGTATCAGGCATTTTGTAACAACAAAAGGCAGAATATAAAACCACAACGCTTACTAAAAAGCCACGGCTCTAACCTATAAAAACAAAACAAGGCGCGCGTAAGTGTCAATTTAGCCGACACGACCGACACTTTTTATGGCGCTAAAGTTCAAATTCTCACATCTTTCATTAGAGTTTCACATATTACCTGAAATTGCATAGGCAATATATAAAATGCCCGGTATTCTATATAATGCCTAACATTCTTCTCGGCAATTTGTTTAATGTAAACGAATGTTCCACAATGGCATTTTGGCATTATATGAAATTTCATAAAAAGCCTAGTTATTATATAAGTTGCCTGTAACATATACATATTATGTTATGTTAAACTGTTTAAGGCAGGCATTAAAAAATATAGGTTGCCATTAAAAAATATCGATGTCATTGCATTTTTATGGTAATCCAAAAACATTACAGTTTTAAAAAATGCACTAATAAAAATAAAATTGACAGTCCGAGCTTTTAAGTTGGTGTAAATGGTGCATGTGTGCTATAACACTGTCCAGGTCAAAACAAATTTCTACAAAAGTGGTTTTCGTTCAGAATATAGTAGATTATAATTATTATAAGTGACAGAAATGCTTCATTGTCAGCGAGTAATACACATCTCACGAGCTTACGATAGCATTTCGGTCACGTGTAAGATACGACGTTTTATGCCCCACGTGTAATTTTGTTAGGTTAACAATAAAAAAATTTATGAAACGTCAAAATGACGTTGCAAAAAATTATTCATGTGTAACCATAGTAATTCACCCGTTTTGACATTATATCACTTGTGAGTAAACTGCTACATTATACGTTCCATTTGCCTGGAATAATAAGTCATCTAGACGTTGGTAGAACATAATAGTACATTATATTATAAGTGATAGAAATGCATCATTATTAGCGAGTGAGAATTTTGACCCACGAGTGCGCTTGCGCACGAGTGGGGCACTTCTCACGAGCTTTATAATGACATTTCGATCACGTGTGATATACGACGTTTTATCTTACAGGTGCATTGTATAAAAATCCAAGAAATATTTATTCAAGTAAACATCCGCCTGTAACATTAGCATGGTTCTAATATGAGTTTCCGTAGTAACCTGTGATTGTTATAGTTATGAAATAAACAGTCTCGTTGTTTTTCACAATTTTCACTAAAGTAATAAAAATTGACTTTCTACCGAAAGATGTTCAACTAGACGTGGAAGCCGCTGTTTCCAGCTTGCTCCCGGTAAGGTCGAGACACATGTACGAGAAAGAGTGAAGTGGGAGGCAGAGAATTACATTACATCGCATGTAATTACATTACAAATTAATAATTACAATTTTTAATTACAACTGACAGCTGTCAGATTTACTCACTTGTGAGTAGAACTGACAGCTTTATCTCTCTTGTGAGTAAAATTTGATTTCTGTCACCGAAAACCATGGTATAAGGGACCTAAAAAACTACACCTGTAAGATAAAATAAATTAAAACGCCAATAAAGCAAAATGACTTCCGTAAAACTATTACAAAACAGAATAAACTTTTTTTTTAAGCAGAAAGTTCATTGACAATAATTGATATCGCACAATTTCATTGTGCTAACTCGGCAACAATCTTATCTATATATTTAATTGTTCGACATGAATCGAGCGGTATTAACTCGTGTGTACTGCACCGATTTTTATAATTGTTTTTTTTTTTTTATGAAAGACTGATAAAATACACCACTTTCCATTTTTACTGGTTGATTGAATATTTGCATATTCTTTTCGGTCCATTACAGTCACCGACTTGAACCAGCGTGGGTCGTCGGAGTAAGAAACCGGCGAGCTGGAGCAAAGAGCACGTTGATGTACGCACGAAATCGAACGAATTTGCATCATTCTTTTAATATTTCATTTCATTTCGGGATTTTTAATTTTTACATTGATTCGATTACCAATCCAATACACACCACTCGAATTTCGGGTACCGGGAGATCACAAGTTATTTTTTAATGAATAAAGGTTCTTTGCTCTTCTATAAAATTTGCAACTGTGTTAAAATTATTGCACAACACCTGGAATTAATTTAATAAAAGACAAACTACTGCTTGATTCTCAAATATGCCGTTTAAACAATATTTCAGCAACTTATCTTTATTATGTATTGAAATGAATAATTTTATTGGTATTGTTATGATTCTAATTTTTTCGTGTTTCCTTGTTTGGAGATTAGTCATCGTTTAAATGTAAGGAGCGCCAGCATGACAAAAAGTTTATATTTTTCTCCATTATTAGTACTATAAAAGATCTTCATAAATCCATCTTTAAACGTAAGAGATGAATCACTTTCTTACCGTCCGGTTTATAAAAAGACAAGTTGTCATCACTATTTACCAATTTTATTGTTCTATATATTGAAAAAAAAAAAATGCAATATAATTATACGGTGACCTTAAGAAACTTTTTGACACTCGACCAAACACGATGTTTTGATAACTGGCTCGGGTACCTACACAGCTGCAGATATTCGCATCTACAATTAAATTTGAAGAGTAAATAAAAGCATTTTGAACTTACACGTACCACCTCGCCTCAATGTACCCACAATTACAACGAACACGGTTACGTTACAAATTGCACTAATTCAAGGCCGAATGAGTTAAACCGGAGGCGTGTTGAGCATTTCCTCGTTGCCGGTCTTTCGCCGTCCCAAAGCTGACACAAAACCGGTTCGGTAGGGTTTCCCCTACGAGCTGAACCCTTTGTTGCAGAAGTACCATCGCCACATTCCGAAATCGCGGCGATGCAATAATAAAATTTAAATTTAGATTGAGACTGCTGCGTGATGAAGGCCAAACCGCAGTGTTAATGAATCTACAGAATCCGTACAATTTGACTCATGTGGCTGTTATGTCACACCGATGCAATAAACTGGATAATAAAGGTAGCATCCATTCATAATATCGGAGAAATGCGGAACCGCGCGGGTTCTTGTATTGTATCGATCTGGCGGAAGCGAGCACCCGTCTTGTGGGAAAATCGAAGTCGTGATGGGAGACGGTTTGATGAATGAAATGTTAAATAAGAAAATTTTCTCTGCAATTGAAATGAAGAATAAAATTCGCTACTCACAGTAGGGACCGGGGAATGAGAGCGAACATTTTTAGAACCTCCTAACTGGGCTCCTCACAGCTGATCGTTGTCGCTATCTGGCAGAACACAGCACGCGACTGCGCAAAATTTATCGCGTTTTGTTTTATTTCTTATCTCCTCCGAACGGAACGAGCAGACGCAGTGGCAACGACAGAACTGACTGTTGGTATTTTCCACGCCGCCTTCCTGCGAATATTCGGAAAATTGAAAGCAATACGGGGGAGGAAAAACATTCTAAAATTATATTTGATTCCTAGATCACATCAGTCATGTTGGAATCGATCCTGTTATGTAGGCAACTAAACATACACAGTCGGCGTGGTAGTGTGGTGTGGAAACTCTGGAGGCAGTTGTATTTTTTCATTTAATTTTGAAACAGAAAACACAAATTTCTGACATCACCACTTGAGAACCCGAAATGCTGAAAACTACCTGAAAACTTAAAACGTGAGTGTGGAAACCTTAAAACATGGTCAAATGGAAATCTGAAAAACTTTAAAAAACTGAAAATCTAAAATTGAAAACAACTTGAGAACCTGAAAGTTCGACAAGCCGAAAACCTAAAAAGTCTGAAATTTAAAGATCTTGGATACTAAAAGGTTGAAAATCGAAAATACATAACCTGAAAACTTTAAAACTTGAGAAACTGAAAACCTTGAAAATTGAAGACCTTAAAATTGAGAACACAACCTGAAAACCCGATAATCCGAAAACTCGTAAACCTGAAAAATGAAAATTCTGAGAACCTAGAACAATCAGAGCCTAAGACCCTTAAAAACATAAAAAAGTAGAATATGGAAATGTGAAAACATGAGGACCTTAAAAGGTTGGTAATATGAGAACCCAACAACTCAAAAACTTCTCAAATATCAAAACCATAAAAAAATGAGAAATCAAATCTCGCAAACTTGAAAACTGAAAATCTGGACCTGAGAACTTTTAACCTGAGGAATTAAAAACCTGAACTTAGAACCTTAGAAATGGAAAGCCTTAAAATCGAAAGAACAGAACTTGAGAACCCGAAAGTCCGACACTCTAAACCCAAAAAAAGCTGAGTCCGTGAACATTAAACCGAAAAGCCTTGAAAAAAAATGCACAACCTGAAAAAAAGAAAAAAAAAAGACAAAATCTGAGAACCCAAAAACCTAGAGGTCTTAGTTTTAGCATGTTAGAATTCTGAGAACCTAGAAACCTCAGAGTTTAAGAACCTTAAAAACATAAAAAATGATAATATGGAAATGTGAAAACATGAGAACCTTAAAAGATTTAATATGTTAACTCAAGGACTCAAAAACCTAAAATATCAAAACCACAAAAATTTGAGTAATCAAATCTCGCAAACTTGAAAACTTAAAACCTGGATCTGAGAACTTTTAACCTGAGGAATTAAAAACCTGAAAACCTTTAAAATCGAAATACAGAACTTGAGAACCCGAAAGTCCGACACTCTAAACCCAAAAAACTTGAGTCCGGGAAGAACCTTAAAAATGAAAGGCCTTGAAAATAAAAAATGCACAACCTGAAAATCTGAAAAAGAAGACAAAATCTGAAAACCCAAAAACCTAGAGCTCTTAGTTTTAGCATGTGAGAATTCTGAGAACCTAGAAACCTCAGAGCCTAAGAACCTTAAAAACAAAAAATGACAATATGGAAATGTGAAAACATGAGAACCTTAAAAGATTTAATATGAGAACCCAACAACTCAAAAACCTAATAGATCAAAACCATAAAAATTTGACTAATCAAATCTCGCAAACTTCAAAACTTAAAATCTGGGTCTGAGAACTTTTAACCTGAGGAATTAAAAATCTGAAAACCGTAGAAATGGAAAGCCTTAAAATCAAAAGTACAGAACCTGAGAACCCGAAAGTCCGATAACCTAAACCCAAAAAGCTGAGTCCGGTAACCTTAAAACCGAAAGGCCTTGAAAATGCTGAGTCCGGTAACCTTAAAACCGAAAGGCCTTGAAAATAAAAAAAATGCACAACCTGAAAATCTGAAAAAATAAAAATAAAATCTGAGAACCCAAAAACCTAAGAAGCTGGAATCTGAGCAATCACACCACCTGGAAATCTGAAAGATGGAGGTATTAAGGTATTATCGAAAACACACCTGAGTCTGAAAAGCTCAAACAATAAAATACACAAGCTGAACATCTGAAAAACTGAAAAGATCGGACCTAAAAATAATATGGCGCAAACGCTGAAAATGTGGAAATTTGAAAACTCGACAACCTAGAAACCTAAGAAATTGAAACCACCAAAATTTAGAAAATCACCACATGAGAGCCTGAAAGCTGGACAACCTGAAATCTTAAAATCGGAGCCTGAAAATCTTAAAACCGCGCAACATAAGAACCTGAAAACCAGACAGTTTGAAAACTTGTAAACCTGAAAAACTAAAATCTGGAAACTTTAAAACGTAAAAGTCTTAGTTTTTGCAAGTTAGAATTTCGAGATTCTATAACAGAAGCTAAGAACCTTAAAAACAAAAATAAGAACATTGAACCTTACGAACCTTAAAAGATTGGTAATGTGAAAACCCAAAAACCTAAGATATTGAGACCATAAAAATTTGAGAAATCAAATCTTGTAAACCTGAAAAATTAAAATCTGGATGTAACAACTTTAAACACTGAGGAGCTGAAAATCTCAGAAATTTAAGGCCTTAAGATCGAAAATACAGAACCTCCGAACGAGAAAGTCCAGCAACCTATTCCTAAAAAAAATTTAGTCCGGGTACCACCTGAGAACCTGAAAGATGGAAGTATGGGACTGAGAACCTTAAAACCTAAAAACGAAAAATCCTTAAAATGTAAAGTCTCAGAACCTGACTACCAGACAACACGAAAATTTATAAACTTAAAAAAATATGATTCTGAGACCATTAAAACCTTAAGGTAAAAGTTAAAAAACTAAAATACACAAGCTAAACATCTGAAAAACTGAAAAGATCGGAACCTAAAAATAATGTAAAAAGCTAAGAAATTGAAACCCTAAAAATCTAGAAAATCACCACATGAGAACCTGAAAGCTGGACAACCTGAAATCTTAAAATCGGAGTCTGAAAATCTTAAAACATGAAATCCTCAGGAACTGAAAGCTTTAAAATAAATAAAATTTTAACCATACAATCTGGGAGTCTAAAACCTTAAAAGTTTTAATTTTTGCTAATTATAATTTCGAGAACCTAGAAACCCCAGAGGCTAAAAACCTTAACAACAAAAATTAAGAACATTGAACCTTACGGTCCTAAAAAGATTGATAATGTGAAAACCCAAAAACCTGAGATATTGAAACCATAAAAAAAGAAAGAGAACCAGAAAGCCCAACAACCTATTCCTAAAAAAATTCAGTCCGGGAACCATCTTAGAACATGAAAGATGGGTCTGAGAACCTTAAAACCCTAAAAATTTAGAGCCTTAAGTTGAAAACACAGCTGAGAGCCTGAATACCAGACAACACGAAAACTTAAAAACTTGGAAAATTTTGATTCTGAGAGTCTTAAAACCTCAAGGTATAGACTAAAAAGCGAAAATAGACAACTGAAAAACTAAAAAGATCGGATCCTAAGAATAATATAAAAAACGCAAAACCTGATAATGTGGAAATCTAAAAACTCTACAACCTAGAAAACTCAATAAGTTGAAACTAAAACTTTCAGAAAATTTGCACCTGAAAACTTTAAAGCTAGACTTGAAATCTTAAGATCTGGATCTGAAAACTTTAAAACCTGAACGTCTAGAAGTAGGAATTTGTAAACTAAAGTACAATCCGCAAGACTTAAGGCCGAAAAACCTTTGGTATTTATTGAAAGTCAAAAGATTGAAAATGAAATCTGAGGAAAGAAAACCAAGAAATCTGAGAACCTATGAAGGTAAAGCCTGAGAATATGGAAGCCTTAAAATCTGAAATATGAATGTGGGAATATTAAAACCTAAAAGCACAAGACGCTTAAAAACCTCAAAACCTAAGAACCATAAAAATCTGAGACCCAAAAGCCCGAAAAGCCGAAAAAAAAAACTGAGAACGCGCAAGCAAAGAAACTGAAAAACTGACAATCCGAAAACTTGTAAAACTTAAAAATGAAAATCTGAGTCTGAGAACCTTAAAACCTAAAATTTAAAACCTAAAAGTTTTTGAAAGTTAGAATTCTGAGAACCAGAAACTTCGGAGCCTAAGAACCTTAAAACATAAAAAATGGTAATATAGTAATATGAAAACATGAGAACCTTAAAAGATAGGTAATATGAGAACCCAACAACCCAAACATGTTAAAATATCCAAACTAAAAAAAATTGAGAAATCAAATCTCGTAAACCTGAAAACGTAAAATCTGGATCGGAGAACTTTAAAACCTGAGGAACTAAAAATCTAAAAACCTCAGAAATTGAAAGCCTTAAAATCTGAAACACAGAACCTGATAACCTGAAATTCCGACAACCTAAACCTAAAAAAAATCTGAGAAATCACTACACCTGAGAACCTGAAAGATGGAGGTCTAGGCTTGATAAACTTAAAGCCTGGGAAATTACAAACTTGAAAATTTAAAACCTTAAACGAAACCACAACCTGGGAACGTAGAAACCCGACAACACAAAAACTTGTAAACTTTAAAATATCCGAGTCTGAGAACCATAAAACCTTAATATAAGGTAAAGCCTTATATTAATCAAAAGTACACAAGCTGAACATCTGAGAAACTAAAAAGATCGGAACCTCGGATCGGAAGAATAATATAAAAAGCACTAAACTTGAAAATGTTTAAATCTAAAAATATAACAATTTAAAACCTTGAAAATCTGGGTCTGGAAACCTTAAAACCTGAGAAACTAAAAGCACGAAAGCCTCACGAACTGAAAGTCAAATACACAGAACCTGAGAACTTGTAAACCAAAATAAAACGAAAACCTTAAAACCGAACAACCTTGTGTATCTAAAGCCAAAAAATTTAAACTGAAATCTGAAAAAAGAAAACCTAGAAATTTGAGAACCTAAAAAGGTCAAGTACAAAGAACCTAACGAGTGTAAAACCTGAGAATATGAAAACTTGTGACCCTAAAATCTGAAATATAACTTCATGAGCGTGGGAATATTAGAACCTAAAAACAGAGGGACTTGCAAAGCCAAAAACCTAAGAAGATTAAACTTCAATGAAAATCAGACCACCTGGAAACTTGTAAACCTAGAAAATTAAAATCTGAGCCTGGGAACCTAAAACCCCGAAAACCTGAACGCTTTAGAAATTGAAAGCCTGAAAACACAACCTCACTTCCTGAAAACATTTATACCTGAAAAATGAAAATCTGTGTCTGAGAACCTTAAAACCCAAAGGTCCTAATAAAAACATGCAAATCGGAAAGAAACCACCTGAAAATGTGGAAATATGAAAACGTGAATACCTCAAAAATGGGAACACGTGAAACTGAAAAAAACTGAAGATCCCAGAAAATCTGCTCGAGAACCTTAATTTTTTAAACCTGAACCTCAGAATCTGTGACTGAAAGTTGGAAAGTCTAAATATTGAGAACAACACCTGGGAGTGGTTCATCTACCATTTTGGAAATTATATAATTATGTATTTTCAAAAGTTCGAAAAATAATTCAAAGAGTTCAAGTAAGCAACTTTAGACATTTTCTGATAAAAAAGTTTAAAACCATGATACAAATCTTTAATTTTTTAGTCCATATTGCGACGACGCGACGGCGAGACGGCACCAGAAGTGGATGATGTCATCTGTCTGGGAACAATTATTGGAAAGACCACATATGGTAACGGCATTGATCTAGAACAGACCACAGACCGTGAGATGCTCTCATCAGCCGAGAAGGTTTTGTCGCGCTGATGTCATACTTCAATCTACACGACGCTCGCGCAAAGAGGATGATGTCATCCTTCAAGAATATTCGGTCGCGCCGAAAGGATGATCTCATTATTTCAGGAATAGAAGGAATCGACACCAGTAGGGGTATAAGAAGAGTACGAACGACTCAACGGGAGAGTGTACTGGAGGCATCGTGAACAAGTCGGTGGGCGTGTTAGTAAACTTGTACATAGGAAAACGTTACTTTTTAATAAAAGTTAGTAACTACGTTGTGCTCACGAATTTTTGAAATCCTCGAACCCGCCCGGCTCAGGCTACGTTACAATATGCATTAACTAAATCCACAAATCTTCAGTATTCTGAATCTCCTCCTTCAAGGTGGTTCAGGAAAAAAAAGATCTTTCAATAAAGAGCAAACACACTTGAAATTTGGATCGTTTTTATTTAAAGAATACAATCTACGAAGACCACACAATATTTTCTATCCATTCTAAATAATTCGAAACTCGTGTGTAAACTCCAACGCTGTTGGCAATTCCACAGGCTTTACCAAAAGACGTGATCCCTACAATGTAGAAATGTACAGGTATGGTAGTCACTTTGAACTGTAGAGGTCCTCCTGAATCGCCCTTCAACCATAAAATTAGCATGAGATTTGGTAAGTAACAAGATGCAATTACCGGACAGGTATCTTTTCCTCCAGGATCACCAGCACAAATCTGTGAATCATCGTCGATTCCACTCTTCAATTTCGCAATTCCCGTGTAACTTTTTGAACACTCTTCGAAAGGTATATAGTTTAGATCGACCTTCATTAGATGATCACTGCTTTCTCCAAAGAATTCGACTTTTCCCCAGCCGGTCGCGATAAGTTTTTGCGAAATAGTTTTGTTGGGATAAAGACATGCTGGCTTAACATAAATATCATATTCTGCTTTGCGGTCTAACTGAATTAGAGCAATGTCATCGTAGTGCGAGGATGAGTGATACCTGGGATGGACAAAGGTTTTCAACACACTAAAATCTTGGGGTTTTGCGTCGTCCGTGGTGTTTTTGAGGTCTAGATCACCCAATCGGACCCACTGAACTAGACCGCTAAAATTTATGTGCTAGAATATATTATTAAAATTTAGTTTTGGATAAGCGATTACAGACTCTGAGATGAGATACAGTGTGCTGCCGTAAGAATAAATTGGTCACTAATAAGGCTCCCTCCACATAGCCATTGAATGCTGCTCTTGTCTCCGTAACCTAGGACGGCCTACAATACCAAACGTTTGCCAATCATAAAGGAAGTATATTATGTACATTTTAATACCATGTGCGGAAATTCTTTTGCCAAAGACGGTTTTCCACCAAAGACAAACTTCTTGAAATGCAAATTTTGTGGCGGATAGAGTGTCCGACATTCTAAAATACATACCGTGTGGTAAGTGCTAAGTACTATAAGGTCTCCATAAATGATCCATACATCATGTTGCCCGTGTAATACGCAGTTAGATGGAGAATGTTGATGTTCAAAGCCTACTGGATGTATAAATCATTTATGGAATGTAAACGATTACAATCTTGTAATGCGATAATATAGGCAACACACAATACAGATAGAATGAGATCCAACTGTCAATTTTTGAGCAAAGAAGTGTGTAACAGATAAAAGCTGATTGTCATTGAGGACCCCATAAAGAACAATAATAATACAAAGTGAACCTCTCTATATTTTTCTTATAATTGGCGCTCAAGTTCCTTGCCAAAAGAAATCAAAACTCGTGAAAACACAACCTCACTTTTAGTGCAATCGAAATTTTTATTCTCGTGTCCCTGACAATCCCCGACGCCGAAATCGGATGGCTGCTGTAACCACCTCCTCGAGCTCCTCGAGTAGTGACGAAGCCCAAGACGTCTTCACAGAAATAAACATGCCTCAACTACAACCCCGAGAGGATGTCTTAACATTTCAAGGAGCAAAAAGTCAATTTCTAACTTGGAAAGACGCGATTGATCAATTGTGAATGACCTTTTTGGTCGTCATCAAGTTCCGCTTCGCATTTTTCGTGAATTTTTCAGTAAACCCCAGAAAGATGATCAGCCAACAGATATTTTTGTGAGTACTGCCAGAGCGCTGCCATCTCAACTTCCTCCAGAACTAGAACTGCATGAGGCAGTCAGATTGGAAATGATTTATGGATTATTGACCCCCAAAATAACTGATAGAAATGGTTCGAGTCTAATTTTATGAAAAATAGCAAGAGAGAGAGACCCCCCTGCGAATTTTGCCATAACTTTGGACATGTTCGTGCCGAATGTCGCAAATACGTTGCCAAACTACCACCAATTGACGCGACATCCGAAATCGCCCGAAGTCCCAATGTCCAAAACGCCAACCCTCAACTGTAGTGATGTCAGCTTATGTCGACCATGGGAAAGTCGGCTTTGCATTTATTGATACTGGCGTTAAATGCACAATCTCGGGAAATAAGCGACTACGACTATTTCCTGCCCCGTGGCCTCACTGTCACTCCAAAAGAAATCAAGATGACGCGTACGGATTAAAAAGAACGTCGCGTCATATCACTCGAGTACAAAACCAACGTTTTTCTGTCTAAAAGGCTAATACCAACCACTATACTATACTATATATATAGTATATTTCTTGCTATACCCGAGGACCTGGATAATGAAACACTACTTGGAATGAAGTTTATCGCCGATGCTGATGATGAAGTACCATTTCGATGACGCTCCGACATTTATCCAGAACCTGACCTTGAAACTCGTACGTCCATTCAAAGCCTTACTGTGTCTTTGATTGGACGAGGCCACCAAATGTTTTTCAGCAGACACAAGAACCAACCCCGTATGCTGAACATGCTATCCGGCTGGCCTCTGACGATCCAATTGTCGTCCAGTCTTATCGACTCTCGCCGCTCAAGAGTGAAATTTTGAAAACTGATATGAGAAGATGCTGGACCAAAACGTTATTGAGGAGTGACGCTCCGTATGCTTCTCCGGTTGTTCTGTTGCATTCTGCCAAGCGATCAAATGTTAAAAATGGTGGTCTTACTGATATCGTCCTTACGTCCTATCTAAATGATCTAATTATCATGTCCGACAGCTTCGAAACCCGTTTGTCAGAGTTGCGGCGGGTCCTCAAACGTCTACTCGAATTAAAATTGGTAGCTAAGCGGAAGAAATGCAATTCTGCGTCCGCACAGGTGAAATACTGGGCACGTCATAACAATCGATGGATTCTGCCCAGACCCAGACAAGATTAGAAGATAGATTAGGTTTTGAGGGGTGTGAGGGAATTGGCTCCCCTCACCGACACTTAGACCACACCGCGGGTCCATTGTGTCACCCTCTCGTGCCCTTCATTCCTGTCTCTCATCCAGCCATCCGACATTATCGAAAAAAGCTAGGATGGTTCCAGGCCAGGTACATCTCAAGTTGGGGTAGTCTGTCCTTTGACAAATGCAGACAGGACTTGGCTCTTTTAAAGCAAGGATTTTTGATAAATATCCTTATTTGTCTGCAGCCTGTTGTCGTTTCCTATCTAACGCAGTGTCCAGAATGGGTGTCAGTTTTGATCAGGTTTGAGAGGTGACAGTACCATCCGGTGTTCCCGTCGCACCCTGTCGAGCCAGCTCGTCGGCCCTCTCATTTGCCTCATTACATTGCCAGTTGGCATGCATGTATTACTTGAGAGGTAATCCTGCCGCAGAGCTGTTCGGCTGTCTGACAAGGCGTTGCAACGGTCAAACTGCTATTGTCATTTCTGCAGCTGGTTCAGACGCTTTATCGAAAACTTTATTGAGTATGTTACTGTTATGAAGGTCAGCTCAGTTCACCTGGGAAGAACCGCAACAACTAGTATTCGACGAGTTAAACCACAAAACCTTAATTGTTTTGAGAGCGAGAATCCTGCAGAAGTTGACCTGAAATCGTTACTATGTACTGAATGGTAACGAGTGAGCAACAAAATTTTGCAGTTGGCTAAACGTATATCGGTACTTTTACTTTGCTTTTAACCTATTTCCTCTGACTGTAAAAAATTTGAATTTCTACATCGAAACAGTGTTTCATACTGAAACCAGCGCCCTCTAGTATAGATAAATTCCTAAAAAACGAATCAAGCTATGGATGTTTTCGACTAAATAATTGACAGCTACCCATGTGTTTTTCCGTCATGGCGAGTCCGTTTGAAAGTCAAACAATAATAATAATTAATGACGAATGGCTTTTACAAAAATCGAAGCCACAAGGAGCGGTGCTGGTATTAATACCACAAAAGAGTGGTTTCCGTTATATGAATGGACCTCGAAAGTAACAAGTTAAATTTCTATCTGAACTTTTCAAAATTTTTATAGAACGACATCCAATGAAAGCATAATTTTGGAGCAAATAAGTTCAAATGGTTCATTAAACATAGAACTTAGTAGGCGATCAATTGAATGAAAGTGATTTCGACTCATTCATGAGTCCACCAGTGGTTCAAGTTTGCACCCGGATACTGCACCACAGAGAGCTGCAAACTCAAGCAGTGTAGGAGTTCAATAAAAAAAAAGAAAAGGCGGTTGGAGGAAAACCTCGACAGCGACATTACAGCCGCATTACGGGTCTATCGTACTTCTCGATTAACTTTGTAATCATTGAACTGAGAGTTAAAGGGTATTAGCAAATAAAATTAAAAAAAAAAATAAGGAAACGGGGAAACTTATTTTCATTGCTTCAGGTTTAATTTGTATTTTTAATTCCTTAACGACTTTGACTATTGGCAAAATTATAGCTTCCCGCCCTGGAGTAACTTATTTTATGATGATTAGTAACTTGTGTTCCCCAGTTGTTGCTATAGTTTTTAAATAAATCGGGAAGTACTAAATAAAAAATTTACTCTGTGATTAGTGGTGCCCTCTGAAGGGAGATGCTGCAGAGAGATTGGAAGGCGGGGCTAATTTACACATACGCTGAGTTCGGGCGTTGAGTGAGATTAATTTCTCACTCAACGTTGGGGCTACGACGGATGCCGCGGGGCAATTTTACGCCGGTGCATTTCCAGAATTACTAGAAATAGCGGTTAAAATTTACGGAAACGTACCCAAGCTGAACCAGAATTCATAATTGCTTTTATTGAAAATGTTGCTTTTCGACATTTTAATATTATTTTTGATCGAATTAAACATGTCGCTCCACGGTGTGTATACGTTGCTGCATAAAAAAAAACATGCAAAATCATTCTTTATATGTTTCTCGCAATTACTCTAAATTAGAAATTAAAGTTAGACAAGCGAGTGCAATAACGGTAATAGTTTAAAAAATAAGTTAAGGAATTTAATATATCAAGGCAAAAGCCAAATAATTTAGAACGCGATCCGTAATGTTGGAGCCCCTTCCAATCAAGATGCGAACAACCGCCGTATCCAAAACTTTTGTAATTATTCGCAATCAGAATTGGAAAATTTGAGACCATCCGTTTAAGTCTTCATGGACCAGACTGTTGCAAATTTATTAAATTTCAAAGCTGATGTAAGAAATATGTAAATAAAATACTGATAAAATTGTAAAGTAGTATATTTTTTTTATTAAGGCGCTCCTTTTAACATGAACGCTAATAGATTTATTTTATTAAACACTATTCCATTGCCATGGTGCAACTGCAGCTCCTATACCATTAACATAATGTTCTAAATAATCCCTGACCTTTACAGCTAACAATAAGTTAGAAACATTACGTGTTCCTAATCTACTCTGCAGAGTTGTGAGATTCCAAATGTGTTTTCTATTGTTCTCTTTTCGCATCGAGCTGTCAAATCTAATTTGAAATAAAAATCTGTTCTTTTGCAAAAGTTCACTTGAGTGGTGTCAATGTTTATCAATTAAAGTGGAAGATAAGGAGAAAATAGTTTTATTTAGCGTAGTGTGTTGTTCCTACATGAAGAGTATAACATGGACTAACTAACTTAAAAATAACAAAGCAACTAACAGAGCAGGGGTAAACAGACCCAAATTCGACACGGACATTATAGGGACAGATTTATGTTTTTCTCTCTACAAACTACAAGCTGACACAGTGGAGTCAAAGCTGTAAATACTGAATATCATAACAATGAATTTTTTACATTTTTTCTTCAAGTGGCGAATCCACCACTTTTCACCCTTTCTTCAATTTTCTTCTGTGGGCTTCAGGGAGTCATTATCTGTTCAAATGTGACATTGTAATGATGAAAACAGCTCAGAAATTCCACAAATTACACTCTCAAAGGCAGAATAAATTTTTTACATTTTTTCTTCAAGTGGCGAATCCACCACTTTACACCTTTTCTTCAATTTTCTTCTGTGGGCTTCAGGGAGTCATTATCTGTTCAAATGTGACATTGTAATGATGAAAGCAGCTCAGAAATTAAACAAATTACACTTCCAAAGGCAGAATGAATTTTTTAAATTTTTTCTTCAAGTGGCAAATACACCACTTTTAACCCTTTCTTCAATTTTCTTCTGTGGGCTTCAGGGAGTCATTATCTGTTCAAATGTGACATTGTAATGATGAAAACACCTCAGAAATTCCACAAATTACACTCCCAAAGGCAGAATGAATTTTTTACATTTTTTCTTCAAGTGGCAAATACACCACTTTACACCCTTTCTTCAATTTTCTTCTGTGGGCTTCAGGGAGTCATTATCTGTTCGAATGTGACATTGTAATGATGAAAACAGCTCAGAAATTCCACAAATTACACTCCCAAAGGCAGAATGAATTTTTTAAATTTTTTCTTCAAGTGGCAAATACACCACTTTACACCCTTTCTTCAATTTTCTTCTGTGGGCTTCAGGGAGTCATTATCTGTTCGAATGTGACATTGTAATGATGAAAACAGCTCAGAAATTCCACAAATTACACTCCCAAAGGCAGAATGAATTTTTTACATTTTTTCTTCAAGTGGCAAATACACCATTTTTCACCCTTTTGTCAATTTCCTTCTGTGGGCTTCAGGGAGTCATTATCTGTTCAAGTGTGACATTGTAATGATGAAAACAGCACAGGAATTCCACAAATTACACTCCCAAAGGCAGAATGAATTTTTTACATTTTTTCTTCAAGTGGCAAATACACCATTTTTCACCCTTTCTTCAATTTTCTTCTGTGGGCTTCAGGGAGTCATTATCTGTTCAAATGTGACATTGTAATGAACAAAACAGCACAGAAATTCCACAAATTACACTCTCAAAGGCAGAATAAATTTTTTACATTTTTTCTTCAAGTGGCGAATCCACCACTTTTCACCCTTTCTTCACTTTTCTTCTGTGGGCTTCAGGGAGTCATTATCTGTTCAAATGTGACATTGTAATGATGAAAACAGCACAGAAATTCCACAAATTACACTCTCAAAGGCAGAATAATTTTTTTACATTTTTTGTTTAAGTGGCGAATCCACCACTTTTCACTCTTTATTCAATTTTCTTCTGTGGGCTTCAGGGAGTCATTATCTGTTTAAATGTGACATTGTAATGATGAAAACAGCTCAGAAATTCCACAAATTACACTCCCAAAGGCAGAATAAATTTTTTACATTTTTTCTTCAAGTGGCATGTTGCCAACACATTTCTAAGATTTAAAAAACATTTCCAGGTGTGAATTCAGTATTTTCGATTCGAAATTATTAGATGTAAACTCCGAAATGCTCTCAGAAGTGTTATATACTATATTTAAAATTGTTGCAAAACTGGTGGATAATTTACACATTTTGATTTATTTTTGTTACATTTTACAAGAATGTCTACGGACACTACGATGTTGACAAGACACTGCACCGAATAAATTACCAAAGTCCGCTCATGCATTTGGCAACCTCTAGGGCAAAATTGACCGCAGTATGAACGGGACATTTGGCAGTTAATGCTTAGTGGTTACTTGAGCATAAACTAGACTTATTATCAGCTGCTATCAACACTTCGGCTAACCATTAGTGGGCGCAAAATACAGGAACACTTGAAGAATGTCGGTAGTACATTAGGTACATATCGCACGGCATGACTCTCTTATGATGACAAAAAAAAAATGGGTAATTTTCCCTTGGACGATTTCCCACGTGTCATAATTTCTCTGATATCGACGTAACAATAATGATGACGATGATGAGGACGGAACCGAAGATGTTGATGAAATATACGATGCCGACGAAATTTCTGTAGAATATTCTCAAGCCGGTACAAGTTCACAATGCACCATTAGTAACTTGGTATTGTTTCTTATTTCCATTATACTCGAAACTTTTATTTTATTGTATTGAATCAAATAATGCTATTTTCCAAGATTTCGTAATATAACCTTAAGAATCTAAATGTCAAAAAAATTCCCGAAACTCCCCAAAACCAAGTCGGTGCAGTGTTGCCGATAGTATTTTTCGAATAAATTGCGACGTTGGTGAGTTGTGTCAAGAGATTTGAATCCCTAGCGACCGAAGACTCTAAATCTTTGCGATCGAAGACATTACCACGAAATGGATAAAACGAAGTAATACCTTTACAGCAAGTTACTATAGAGACATGTGCGAAAGCCTCAGTCGACGAGGTCATTCTGAGATACTCGTAGAATACAAGACACCGACGATTCGAATTAACTCCACCTTTAGGTGTGCCTCACCCATGACTGAGAGCCCGATTTCATGTTGAGTTGCGACGGTCTTAAAGGTTGCTATGGAGGTATCTTGTCTAAAGACCAGGAAGTAAGGATCAATTTCACGTTTCATTTCACATGAAATTGGTCCTTACGGCGTGGTCTTTAGACAAGACGTTTCCATAGCAACCGGCGTTTAAGACCGTCGCAACTCAACATGTAATCCGGCTATAATACTGGATACTCCCACGAAAAAGTGTGTAACAGAATAAATTTCTAAAAGCTCTTTGAGAACCCTACAAACAACGATAATAAAAGAATGGGAACCTCTCTGTACCTTCCTAACAATACATATTACAATATATCGCCCGAACAAAATTTTTTGTTAAGAAACTCCTTACCAAATTAATGTAGGTATATTAAAACCATTGGTTACTGGAAGTTTGTGTAGTTTTTACAAGTGTGCCAAATTATGTTTTGCTGGTTTTTCATCGTGCTTTTCAACTTTTTGCGAATTAATTGCTTCTTTACAGATTCTTTACAGAGTAACGCGTAACGTTTCAGAAGTCTGACTAGTACAACGACCGGTACTACCGAACATTCTATTCTTTATTATTACGTATCACAAATTTTCCTTTTTAGATTTACCTTTTTCGCTTCTTTGGCCCACGAGTGGTTTTGAGGTCAGTGGACAACACACTATAGGTGTGAAGCCCTTAAAACCACAATTTTGTGGGATTTGTCTAGATGTTAACAAAACTTTAGCATGGGCACAATCGTCTATCAAAAGACATTTTCCTCTTTCGCCAGTGTTTTCTAGAGTACACCGATCACCTTTAAAGACAAGTCATTAACAATAGATATGACTAATGAGGGCCATTACCTTCAAATTGTCCGCGAACCGCAGCAACAATAAGTAAACAAATTACAGGTTGATATTCGTCTGTGTAAACCATGCTCGGCTGGACGTGGACACTGTTAACACAAAACTAGTGAGATTTCCTTAGCTCTGCGACGTTGAACAAGCGGAAACACTGGTTTGGTTTTCGTGGGAATTTCTTCATATTTAACTCATTGATTTGCAAATAGCTCAATATTTTAGTGTAATTTTATTAATGGATGCGTCATGATGTAAATAAGTAACAATATAAAAATAATTACATATACAAATAGAAGCGTTTGGGTAATTGTCAGTACATTATTTAGAAGTGCCTCCCACAGTGTGAATGATTAGCGAATTTGTTGAATAACATCCTATTTGAAGAAATTTAATTAGAGTTGGCAAAAGTCGTGTTAAAATTTACACATCAAGAATAGCTTCCTTTAGTCCCAGTTAATTATATAATTATGATTTATTTTTTTCTTTAATGCGCATACTTACTTTCACTTATATCAAGAGATTAAAATAAGTGTTTCCAAAAACACGTTTGGTTATCGTGTTACGGATGTTAAGACCGGTTTCCAACATTTGGAACAATTAATTAATTGCTCGTTATTTCTGGGAGATATTAACAATAAGACATTTTTAGTCAGTTGGAGGACACAATGTGTCGATTACGGTTATTATTAATTGGACTGTTTCTAGGATGTGGTTTTCCGGAAACATCTACAGGTATTACCAACAGTTTCACACAAAAATATTTATTTATCCTCGGTATTTTAGGAGATAACGAGTCTGAAGGGAAAAAAGCGGAGAGTGAAGGTAATTGTGTTTTTTAAATTCCCCTTTTACTCATTTAAACAAAAATAGGAAGACCTTGTTTTATCAAGAAAACTGGAGCCGCTGGACTGTGCACGAATATCGATCATTGCGAGTACGCTAAAAGCCTGTTAAAACGAAAGAACTGGAAAAAGCCTGAAACTTGTAGCAACGAAATTGTTAATGGTATATATCCCATAGTGTGTTGTCCAGCTACAAGAAGTCAAGTCGGTAAGCTTAGTTAGGATCAGCGGTTTCAGTCAAGCTAATACCTCGCAGTTTGTAGCATATATAATCCTCCAAATGACGCATGTTTGGTACCAGCAATATCGGGAGGAGAACCGTCTCTTGCAAAGGAGTTTCCCCACATGGTAAGAACAGTTGTAGTGGTACGAAAAATAAAATAGTTCCAATAGCCTCACTGAGGTACGAAAGGAGTTCAACGTTATTGTAACAAGGCTCTCGCTTGAATATTTTAAAATATTGTATTACTAGCCGACCCGGCGAACTTCGTACCCCCCTCAGAATCAATAAATGTTGTGTTAACTTATCAGCCGAATTAAATTCAGTTGTTATCAAAGGATAATGCACACATGATTCTGTCATGTATCGGAGATGGCGTTGTAGACGGATTACATCCAAATTGTATGAGAAAATGAATTTTCTTCAATTTTTTTTTGTGAATTTTTCCGATGTTTTATTATTCGTTATTCGCCCCGGAAGAAACATCATCGAAATCAATCAATCCGTTCTCGAGATAACATCGAAAAATTCCAGTTCCAGAGTCCACGCGCGACAGAAGTGAAACTTTTGAAGTTTACTCCTTTAGAATCTAGTTTCATTTTTAAAACCCGGTACGACAAAATTTTGTTGCCGGCGTTCTTTGTTATTGTCGTTGCCCTGTACCATGAAGGTCCCCCTGTGTCCCCTTGTCCCAAGGGGGGCTGTACCAGTGGGGCTTTGTTATTGTATAAGCCCTGTACCAAGCCCGTCCTTGTATTTTTTCCGATGTTTTAATAGTTAGTCGGGTAAACAGTCTGAATCATTGGGATGCGTGGTATCTATCCTTGATACTTTCCCCTTAGAATAGTTGCTTCGATTACGTTGTTCAGTAATTGTAGAGCATAATAATAAGCATAATAGATAAATGCTATCTCACTCACTCCAACACCTAATCAATCTGCATATAATGCGTATGCTCGCGCCAGAGATAGGTAACGTTCCGTTGTCTGCCGGGATGTTAGAACCACAGAAAATGTATACCGTGCTAAATATAGGTTTAGAATATCATTATTAACAATATAATTATTTAAATTTCAGCTTCGTTAAAATACCGTAAATTGCTCTGTCATTGTAATTTTTCAATAATAATAATAGTACAATATTTTAAAATATTCAAGCGAGAGTCTTGTTCCTATAATAATTCCATGGAGTCAATAGTATTAAAAGTTGTCATTCCAAGTTTTTAATTAGACTTTCAGGCTTAAATCTAACCATTTGAAGCAATTTCTATGATCATGGTAAAAAATACTGTGCACATAAAAATTTATAGAAGATACAATCACAGATTGATAAAAATGTAATTTTAATTTTCCAGTTAATTAAATTATTTTCGTCCTTATTCCTTTTGTGGCAATCTCTCTAAAGATTTTTTCTGCTTCGAACTCGCTGATATTTAATAAAACAAAAGAATTAACGAAATATTTCCAAGATCGGAGAGAGAATCATTAAAAAATGCAAAATCACAGTATCGAAATACATACTTAATTTGATATATTAATTCAAAGTACAGAGAGATCGAAAACTAAATTAATTAAAGTTTACCATGTACGAAATGCCGCTTGTTGTAGTTTAAGAGAATGATTTATGAAATGTCAAATTTGATAATTGAATTCTATTAAACTGCAAGAAGTGGATTTTTGCGAATGGCCAACTTTGACTATTTTATTTACGATCTCGGTAGAAAAATGTGGTGCTGGAAGTAGAGATAGGTTATTCTTAGTTGATCCCAACATAAAGATGTATTCAACACTTGTAAATATCTCAGCGTTTAGGTGTGCGTGAAGATATTAATATATTAAAAGGAAAGAATATATCGGTTGTCAGTTTTCAGTACTGAGTGATCAAAATTTCACTTGGCAAATATGCAATTCGCATCAAAATTGGTTACCCTGCTTTTATAAAGATATACAGATCGAAAAAGAAATTAGTCAATGTTGGCCATGCTCGAAAAGCCACTCGTCGTAGTTTGATAAAATAAAATTAAAATAGTACCTATACATATCGGGTGTCCCAACTAAAATTTGTACACCCCAACAATTCCAAATTCGAAAGACTCAGAAGAAAACGCTCGAATAGGTCAATTTTGTTATCAAGTGGGACCTAATTGTACCGTACTCTCAAGTCTTAAATCTCACCCCTTGAGCCAGGGGAGCCATCCCCTTAAAAAAATGAAATAGCAGGGGGGTTGTGTGATACATCATTTTAAAGCTTATTTAATTCTCTATCCAAACCTACATTTATCGATTCCTTTCGACAAAAAAAGCTTGAATTCGATATTTTCCAAATCTACATAAAATACTCAACTAAAATTTATACCCCCCCAACAATTCCAATTTCGAAAGACTCAGAAGAAAACGCTCGAACAGGTCAATTTTGTTATCAAGGGGCACCAAATTTTACCAAACTTTCAACTCTTAGATCTCACCCCTTTAGCCAGGGGAGCCACACCCTTAAAAAATTTAAATGGCCTGGGGGGTCGTGTGATACATCATTTTAAAGCTTATTCAGTTCTCTATCCAAATCTAGTTTTATCGATTTATTTCTACAAAAAAAGCATGATTTTGTTATTTTCCAAATCAAGAGTATTCTATGTAGATTCGGAAAATAACAAATTCTTATGCTCTTTTTTGTAAAAACGAATCGATAATAGTAGGTTTGGATAGAAAATGTAATAAACTTTAAAATGGTGTACCACATGACCCCCCATGCCATTTACATTTTTTAAGGGGAGGTGGCTCCCCTGACTAAAGGGGCGAGATCTAAGACTTGAAAGCTTGGTACAATTTCGCCCTCCTTGATAACAAAATTGACCTTTCGAGCGTTTTCTTCTAAGTGTTTCGAAATTAAAATGGTTGGGGGGTACAAATTCTAGTTGAGTATTTTATGTAGATTTGGAAAATATCGATTTCATGTTTTTTTTTTTTTTGTAGAAAAAATCGATAAATGTAGGTCTGGATAGAGAATTGAATAAGCTTTAAAATGATGTATCACACGACACCCCATGCTATTTAAGGGGGTGGCTCCCCTGGCTAAGGGGGTGAGATCTAAGACATGAAAGTTTGGTACAATTTAGTCCCCCAATTTAGTGAATTTTTGGGGGGGTACAAATTTTAGTTGGGACACCCTGTATATCATTGGTGTGGCTCAACTTATGGAAAATGTAATTAAAATGGCAAATACACAAAAAACACAAATTGTACTAAAACGCACGTTATATGTACGTATAGATAAGAATAGTGAGAACCAAAAGAAGTCCCTAAATATAAAATATACGAATAAATAAATACAGAATGCCCTCAGATAGTAAAGAAAGGAGGAACACCAACCGAAAAGAGTGTTTGGAACAAAACTCAGAACACATGGAAAAATGAACGAAAGCAAATGTGGCAAGAATTTAAAGAGAAAACTTTGGAGAAAGCAAAATAAATATATGCAACGATGCAGACAGCCAGGAAGAGCACCCAAACAAAATGGTGGACAAAGGCTATTGAAGAGCAAATTAAAACAAAATAGGAAGTTATTAAGTATACAACAAAGAAGTCGATTCAAAGATATATGGCAAAACAAGCTAAAGAAGAAGAGTTTTTAGATCTAAAAAAGACGCGAAGATGAATAAAAAATAACGATGGAAACGCAAGAAAAGAAGATAAAGGTAAAAATAACAACTAGAGATATTTAAACATAGGAGGTTATCGTAATTATTAATTCCTGTTTACGACGTTTTCTAAGAATAAAGGCCTTTCTGATTTTACAATTTGTAGACTGGACCAATGCAAAACATCCGTTTTTGTCTGTCGGGTTCATTAATAAAAACCGAGATGTTTACCATAGTTTGTATTGTAAGTAGTAAGTAGTTGTCCAAAATAATTCCAGCGACTATCAAAATATTTTGAGTGCATCGCTGGTTGCCATTAATTTTTCAACTTTACATTAAACGTTTTTTAATACCGTCAAAACTACGGGCCATATAATTTGAGGTTTAAATATCTACTATACTTCTAGAATCACCCTGTATACTATTTCTATATACATTATTGAAAAAATATTCGTATACTACTTGATACTTAAATCTACAATCATGCAACCAAAACCTAATATGAAAGGGCAAGATCAATACCACGACCATGTTTGTCACGGTCTTGGTTCTTGGTCTCCTTTTGCTCTTCACTAATCTCTTCATTTCTGTAAAACATTTTTGTAAAATTTTATTGGACAAAACAAACTTAAAACTATCATCATCATGTGCATATTTTCCCTGTAGCACGTGATTGTGTTTGTCGAGTTCTCCAACAGGACAGTGCTAGCCCTCATACAGCGTCTGTTACATGGCCACCAGATGGATTGCCGATTTTGTCGGTCGCATGCTAGTGGCATAGCATCTACAAACTCTAACTGAACTGAATTAAAGGGTGATACAGGATACCTCAAAACGATATCGATGAACTCATTCGATCCGTGCCCAGATGACTTAATGAATTGCAAATTCAACCGCAGTGGTCCCACCAATTTTTTTTCTCTTTATTTTTCGTTATGCAATGAAAACAATCAAACAATTTTGGTTAATTAGGGGTGTTGCAATTTATATGTCAGTATAATCAAAATTTGCCAAAATAATTGTTTATTCATTTAAAGCAAATTTACATCGGGATTTCATATTCCCACTGGAGAACAAAATCTACATGTAGTTAGATAAATTTTGACGTTCAAAGCCTACTGACTGAATGAATAATTTTTGAAGCCTCTGTATTACTATTTACATAAAATTGTGTAGGCAACCAACTGTAGAGCACCTAAAAGTTTTGCACCATCCTTACAGTAAATTTTTAATTTTGTTGCGTTATTTTCATGACTACATTTTTGGCATGTGATATTATGCTTGTCTTGTATGGATAAAATACCAAATTGATAAAAATGTGTGGCGAAGAAACTGACAAAAAAACTGGTGTGCTTCCACATCTGGTGTGCAAGGTCGTATGTATTCAACACACTTGTCAGTTTTTTAGTAACACTCCCCTGCAGAAATCAGCAGTAGGTAATTGGTGTTCAGAGAAAAATCTTTTTGCAGTTTCATCTCAAACCATAGTCCAAGCAAAGATGTATAGAGACGCCACCCTTGTCGGAGCCTTTAATTTATTTCCAGTGCGTTTTCATTGACCTTGAAAACTTCAAACAGATATTATTTTTAACGGTGATGTCCCACGTGTCTTTACAAAAGAAGATTTATATAACCTATACTTTGTCGACTGGTGTATCAGAAATATCAACAAATATCAACTGGTGTATCTTACAAACACATAATTTGTTTAGTATATTGTTAAAATGATCATAGTTTAATTGTTTTTAGACGTTACTTAATATTAAAAAATTAATTAGCATTAGCTCAATCTTATATAGGCAATCAACTGTACTATATTATGGACTATTAGTCTGCTTCAGTCTAGTCTCTTTTTCTGAAACCCGCGTTAAGAGTCACCAAAAATTATTATTGTTGAGGTGTCATTCGATTCGTTATAAGTAAGCAAAAAAAAGGTGGTTACGTTTTTTGCTAATATTTCAAAAACTATTTGAGATATCCGAAATTTGAAAATAGAGCCTTAATAAAGAGCAGGAAATTTCCCAAAAAATTACCGGAATTGTCCCGACAATATTTATAATTTGAATTTAGCGGCGAAAAAAGGCAAAAACGGCTCAGTTTCCGTCCGTACCGACCGAATATGACACCTGAATAAAAAATATCTTAACCGAGGAAATATTAATGTTAAGGAATAAAAAAATGTAGGTATCAATAAACAATAATACGTCGGTAAAAAAATTTACCTCAATTTTTCTATTAACAAAGTCTTTGTTAATTACGGTAATCATTGTTCTTGTTAAAAGTTAACTTACAAACCCTGATAACTGTTAAACTAAAATCCTGGAATTTTTTGCTTTTCTTGGAGCTGTTCCTTGAAGGCTTTAGAAAAGATTAATTCTTTAAAAAATACTGAAAGCAACCATGCATCGTTTGGCATGAAAAAAAAATTGCTTTCTATTTTTTATTTAATTTTTTACATTTTCGTGCACTTTTTTTTATTCTCCATTATTAATCAATGAACAAATTCAGCTTTAAACCGAATTTCTAACTCTTTTATTTATTTTTAACCGTAGAAATTTTGAATTCTTAAATTTAACAATTTTGTTTGAAATTTTCAATTCCTGAAATACTAATTTGGAAAGATTGATACCCCAAATTTACGAATTTTGAATTCTTGAAATCCCAAATTCTGGAATTTTTAAATTCCTCTTCCTGAATTTGGAAATTATCAAATTTGAATTTCTGAATATAAATTTTGAATCGGTGAAATCCTGAATTTGCGAATTTGAATTGTTGAAATACAAATTTTGAGTTGTAAATTCTTAACCCCTGAATTCACGAATTTAAATCTGAATGAATTTCTGAATTCCCAAAATACAAATTTTGAACTGTTGGAAACTGAATTTCTTGATTTAACAATTTTGAATAATTGAAATCATAAATTGCTGAATTGTGAAATTTTGGAATTTTAAAATGACTATTCCTGAATTTAAATTGTTGGAATCCTGAATTTGCAAATTTTCAAAGCTGAATTCCTGAATACATGTTTGAATCGGTGAAATCGTATATTTGGGAATTTTGAATCGTTGAAATGAATTTTGATTTCTCGAAATCATTGTTGAAAATTTCGCACCCTTCAATTCACGAAATTCATTGAATCTTTAAATTCCTAAAATGAAAAAATTTGAATTTTTTAAATCCGCAGTAGAAATTTTGAATTCTTAAATTTAACAATTTGGTTTAAATTTTAAATTCCTGAAATACTAATTTTGCGAGTTTTAAATTCTTGAAATCCGAAATTTTGGAATTTTAAAATTCCACGTCCTAAATTTATATTTTTTGAAATCCTGAATTTGCAAATGATCAAATTTAAATTTTTGAAATCCTGAATTTTTCAAAGTTGAATTCCTGAATTTAAATTTTTTAAATCGTGAATTTGCAAATTTTCAAAGCTGAATTCCTGAATTTAATTCAGTTTTTTTACTCATCGCCCTGATGATGCCAACATTGTTGGCGAAACGTGCGTTGGCAGCAAAATTGTTTTTTTGGTGTTTTAGGGAAAAAACTGATTAAAAGTAGCTATTATTTATTAACTTTTTATTTATTTTTTATTAAATCTAAAACAAAAAATAGTTATTAACGCCATGAGGCCGATAAGTGGCAAATAACAGACAAGATTGATTGTAAAGTCGAGGCGGAGCCGAGACTTTATCATCAATCGCGTCTGTTATTTGTGTATCGGCCGAATATCGTTCAGTACTTTTCATAATACCGTCGGTAATACCGACAAAAAAAAAGACGAATTGTTTAGCAAAATTTTTAGACAATTCATAAATCAATTTTGAAGGTGTTGCTATAGAAACAATGATTAAAACTTCCTCCTGTGCTGTTAATTTATATAACAGCCGAGACTGTTATGAGTGAGTTTTCACTCAAGCTGACAGTTTTGATATTTTATGATGATGATTTTTTACTTTTTGCTTATTATATATGTATATTTTCTTATGTGCATGAATATCTACGAGAAAATCTAAAAAATTAAATAAAAAATAGAAAACAATTTTTTTTCATAACAAACGATGCACGGTTGTTTTCAATATTTTTCAAAGAATTAAGAACACTATATAACCGAAAAATTCATTTGTTTATAACGATTTTTTTAAATAAACAAATAGAAAGTAAAAGAAATCCTTCCACAATATAGAAGAGCAATATAAATAATGATTAAAAAACAAACGGTTTCTTAATTTTATTTAATACTTGGCAACAAAAAAATTGTTAATTAACAAAGGCGCTTTTTACCAATAAAAAAAATTTAAAAAACGATTTTTTTAAATCATTATTTCCATTACGGACCAGACTAAAAAAAAATTGAAAATCAAATAAACAATGTATTTGTTTATAACAAATTTAAAAAAAGGAGTTAAAAATTAAACACATTTTTTTTTTTATAATTTGAGCAATAACAAAACATATCAGTAAAGATAATTGAAAAAAAAAATCTTTCATTGTATTATTTGTTTTTAATGTTGTTAAGCCTTTGATTGTTAATAAAAAAGTAAAAAAAAACATTTTTTTTATTTTTCGAACGGGGATCTTTTCTAAGGCCTTCAAGGAACAGCTCCAAGAAAGGAAAGAAATTCCAGGATTTTAGTTTGACAATTATCAGGGTTTGTGTGTTAACTTTTAACAAGACCAATTACGATAATATTGAATATATTTAAATTTTAATATATTCTAAAATTGAGGTATTTTTTTTTACTGACGGATTTTTGTTTATTGATATGTCCAGATAATACAATTTTTTTTTTATTCCTTAATAATAATATTTACTGGGTTAAAATATTTTTTGGAGCTGAGCCGAGCGTGTTTGTCTTTCTACGCCGCTAAATTATAATTATAAATATTGTCGGGACAATTCCGGGAGGTAAAACTTTTTTTTGGAAAATTTCCTGCTCTTTAAGGATCTTTTTTTCAAATTTCGGATATCTCAAATAGTTTTTAAAGTATTTGCAAAAAACGTGACCATCTTTTTTCGGTTTACTTAATTGTTTATAACTTTTGTAATTTTTATTTGTGGATATTGATTTTCAACAAAAAAATTCTTGGTGTAATTACGAATCGAAAATTTTTGGAAGAGTGGTAGAATTGAAAACATATTGTGACGGACATGGACCCGAGATGACTCATCGCTGTAGCGGCGTCATCAATTACTGGACTGTACTGGAATTTACTACAGCGTATTTGAGGTAGTATGACTCATCTTTTGGAATATCCGGTACAGATCGAGAGCTCCATGAAAACACTGGAGCCGACTAGAAAGATTTAGCCAGTATATTTATTACCGATTTGAGTTTAGTTGCTTTTATCTATCCGGAGTACCGCGTGATGTGTAAATAAATAATACGGGACGTGCCGGTGAAGTAGTAAATTGTAAATAGTCTAATTTTAGAAGTATAAATAAATTGTACATAGTCTGTAAATAAATATATGGAACCCAGAAACGCTACAATATTATTCACAAGTTAACATATGCATTGAATAAGAGAAACTCATTAAACGTTCCAAGATGTTATGCGCTGAATGAATTATTATTATCATATTAACTTGATTTATAAAATTATGTACTTGGACCTCTAGGCTGCCTTAGGCTACGGCGAAGAGAAAAATATCAAATGGTTCTGTGGCGGTACCTTAATTAGCTCTCAGTTCGTTCTAACAGCCGCTCATTGCATAAAAACAACAGAATAGTAAGTATGTAGAGCCCTGGTGTAGAGGGTCTATATAAAAGCTATTTCGTATTGTTTGAGTTCACTTTCAAACCTTTCATTTTTAGCGGTGATGTCCGTTTTGTTCGTCTGGGAGACCTCGATCTCGAAAGCACGGAAGACGAAAACCGTCGTGATTCCGACCCCCAAGACTTCACGGTTGCAGAAGCTTTCGTCCACGAAAAATACCGACCGAAACAGCAATATCACGACATTGCACTGGTCAAGCTTGATCGAACCGCAAGATTTAGTTTGTATGTTTACCCTGCTTGTTTACACACGGAATTACCAGCTCCGAATGAAATGATCGTGTCGGGTTATGGCACAGTCGATTTGTATGGCAGTACCAGCAGTCATTTGTTGAAGGCAAACTTATTTTATGTTAATCATACGACTTGTGCGTCAAGGTATTCGACTGTACAGAAAAGACAACTGCCAAATGGGATTGTGAATGATATTCAGATATGCGCCGGACATCCGAAAGGAAAAGATACTTGTCCGGTAATGATGGTGATAGTGAATTGTTGGTTGGTATAACGTGTTTTTAGGGCGATTCTGGAGGTCCTTTGCAGTATAGGGTTTACGAGGGTAATCCGCATTACAGAGTCGTGGGGGTCACTTCTTTTGGACAAGGATGTGGAATTGGAAACACCATTGCTGTTTATACCAGGGTGTCCAGTTACTTAGGATGGATCGAGGACATAGTGTGGCCAGCTGCAACCTTCTCAACTACTCAGATTTAGTATATAATAAGTTACTCTCGAAACAATTTGTTCATATACAGGGTCGCTAAAAAGTATGGATACAGTTAAATATTATAAAAACTATAAAAAAAATGTTGTCTTTATCTATCGTTAGCTCTTTGCCGCCTGAATTTTGACCAAAAAATAAGTAAAAGTTAATAAATAATAGTTATTTATTATACGAGTGTGGAATGTACTATATTAGGCACGCAAGAAAGTAAGTCTTAAGTGCCTAATATAGTATTCCACACGAGTGTAATATTGCGTTTTATCCAAAATCATTTCTAATAATTATATCCTTTGTGTCTTTTATCCATTTCCCATTAAAAGCAGAGAGCTATCAACATTACACCCTCAAATTACCAACTTGACGACCACAATGTGGCGGTACTCCGTCTTGTTGAAACCCAAGTCGTGAAAGAAACAACATGTCCTTGTAAAAGTTGCAATATTATATATTATACCTTTCAGACGTTAAATTTCCATTAGTGAAGAAAGTACCTACGACATTCCGACCAATTATGCCACACCAAACATTAATTTTCTGTGGACGCTGCGTGTGAACCTGCTCCATCCAATGCGGATTTCGGTCAGACCAATATCGACAGTCATGACGGTCAGTCCTCTACTCATGTTGTGGTTCATAGCCAATTGTTGTACTGTACTGAACTTTGTAAGGTTGTGGTACCCCTCCTCCCCTTACATTACCGCCACTTTTTAAATTTGAACATGAAATGAAACAAAGAAAACAAAAACAACAACAAACAAAACAAACCCTAGGTTCTTTGGATACATGGTGAGCTAATCAGGAGTGGAGCGTAAATTGATAAGACAAAATTTGTGGTTTTAAATGTTTATTAGTTTTTAATCATTTTGTGGATTTGAGTTTTTGTGATTTCGTACTGCGATTAACAAGTTTTAGTGACTTCGTGTTGGGTTGGCAACAATTCAATTTGACAAATTTAACAACAATTTGAGCAATAAATTACAACTGACAATTTACAATTATTTCAACAGGTTAACAATTTAGTTCTTCAGAAAAATAGCAAACAATAATACAATTTAAGAATTTTGGCGGACATGACGAGTGAGGTTAAGTCACCTAATTTTATTCCACCTTTGAGCTTTCTAAGTTTACAAGAATTTACCACAAACAGATACAGCAAAATATATATGGAAAGCGCGCATATTCGAACCTGAGAGGGAAAGCAAGAATATTACATCTGTATCGGAGACTGGTGGACATTATGTAGACCTGGTGGAAAGGACGAAAGCGAAGTTAAGAAAACAAAGGTCTTTAAGTAAGGCAAGATTGTAGACAGTTCACTACCATGAAAAAAGCTTACACATTCAAATGGACGAGGACAAATGAGTTTGTTACTGACAGTTTTTTTACTGAAGTAGAATTGTCCAAGTCCTGCTTATTTAAGGCTTGTCCAAAGTCCAAGTTAGCAAAACTGATCTCGGGGCTCCGTAGTTGTGAAGCAAGCAATAAGTAGCCCGAAAACAACGCTGCAAACTCCAACCTATTTTTGGCTCAGAAGTTAGCAGTAACTCCATTTCTGGGTACGGAGACAACCCCACGTCGAAACGACTTTGATCCCACCTCCCGGGTACACCTTAACCATAGTAGGGTCGTGTAACTCCCCAATAGCAGCATGCAACACGAACCCCAAAATGAATGCTATTTGGTCTATCTGTTGATTCGATACATGGACAAACATAAAATCACAAGTGCTTTCGAACACCATTTCGAAACGAGCGCGACGCAACGATATCTAGAAGGCGCAAACCAAAATGAGACGCAACTACCCCTAGGCTACAACATCCATAAAAAAAAACAACTATTCTCCGTTTTTTTTTAAGATGGAAGTAGATGGCAGCAGTGCTACACGTCCCGTGCACATTACCAAATAAATGGAACAGGGGTGTCGGCAACCCATAATTCACCGGCGCATTATGGGGGGGTGGCTCTAGCAGCCGCACTGTCCATGTACTGACATGAGTGACATGCATCAAAAAGTAGGGGGTAATAAAAAACCAACGAAATGTGTTTAGAAATGTTTAGACCGTATTTTATTGACACAAACACACGAGCTGTTTAGTTGTTGTGTTGGTTTGTCGTGCGTGAGTGTAAAGCGGACGCGTCACGTGGTACAAAATGGTAACCTCTTATTGGTTCGTTGAACTCCCTATCTTTCACAATGATTCCTTTTAAAGAAAAACGGACCATAGATACAGAAATTTGGCTTCCGGGTACCTAAACTAGCTAGATATCGTTTACATGCCAATGGAGGTACCGGAAATCGGGGGCGGGCGCAACATAGTATAAAAAAAAACACACACAAACAAGAACTACAACATTGGGTAGTTAGATTTAAGTTAATATAAACAAAATAGCTGTTTTTTATGACCGCAAGCTGCTGTCGAAAAACAGGTACTTATTTAACGATTTATTCGGGTCTCAATAGCAATAGTGGATATAATTTAATAAAGGCTAGTGATTTATCAAGATCTGGCTTAATGAAGGACGGACGACTCGCTTCACACAATGGCGGTAGTTTTATGAGTGACGTTACAAAGATGGCCTGACAACGGCAAAATTGAAAGGACTTTATCTAAGAATTTCTGGTATGCACGTGGAAGTGGAACAATAGCCGGTCAATTTTATGGACATCTCCTTACGGTGAGTCGGACAGAAAAAATAGGTAGAATGAAAAGGTTACCTGTAAAATACTTCCGGCGGCACGACACACGCGATTTTTTTTAATTTAAATTCAACCGACCCTTCTGGGAACGTCAATTTTCGACAATGCTATTTATACATAGAATATACTCTACTTTAAAATAGGAAAACTCGTATTGGAATAAAATCAGATAAAAAACAAAATTAAAATACTAAATGACAGCGACTTGTTACTTGGAACGTTCAAGGCGTAATGTCCTACCTGCCCCTCTCCAGAAAGGGATGCCAACCCCTATCCCTTCTTTAGCCACAGCCATCTAACTTCAGCTGCCAACCACTACAGGATGCTGCCAACTTCGCGACAGGTAGGGCAGGGTACGCAACCCAAAGTTCTTCTGTGTATTACGGGTCTATTTTGGGGGTTTCTCAACCTTCTCCACATTATTATTGATTAATGGTAATGATATTGTGCGATACCAAGAAATTTTCTAATATAGTTTCTACAAAATTAATCACAGGTAAACTAACGCGTGGCTGCGTGACCGTCATTTTCTGCTTTTTCTTCGTATTAGAATGCGAACTACAACAGACCTATTAAATATGGTCATCGCAGCAACACATCACAGACTTTGGTAAAACCGATTTCCCATGGCTAGACATTACCCATTTCTTTCTCGTCTCGTAATCCTATGGGACGGTTAAGAATATTTTATTTGGGGCACTTTCTGATGATTTTCCACAACCGGGGAATTTACAGTCACTCGCCTTTTCTTTCTGTTTCTAATTTACTGATAAATAACACAGGCCAACGATGAAAAAACTTTTTCAATAATTTTACCTAATTCATGTGTTGTTTGGTGAGCTGATTCCGAAAACAATAATAAAAAAGTCGTATCACCCACCAATTTCTCACATTTTAATATTAAAAAAATATTTTAGCAATGTTGAGTACAAAGCAAAGGAGGCTTGGATATCATTTAAAGAAATTTTTTGAAGAAAGTTTTTGGGCAATATGAAAGCTCCTAACTATGAACTCATCGTAGGTAATATGATCGACAAGTTCTCTCTTGGTTGTCTGATAAGCCATCTTGACTTTTTTCTTAAAAACTTGGGTGTTTTGAGTGACGAGCAAGGGAAACGGTTTCATCAGGTCATAAAAGAGATGGAGAAACGATACCATAGTGGTGAAATATCAATATGATGAAGGATTACTGTTGGTCACTTCACAGAGAGCAACATCGAAGAAAAAACTATGCAAGAAACTTTACATAGAAAAGGAAAAGAAAAAAAAAAGCACCTAAAATATTTGCATTGTAGTAATTTAATATTATCGTAAGTAAAAATTGTAACATAATAAAAAGAACTATATTTTTTATTTTTTATGTATCAAATTTTCCCTATTTTGAAATATTTAATCAATGTCATATTGTGAAAGAACTGTGGGTGATAAAAAAAAACTGATACCAAATACGGTTTCAGCACCCAAAAATACATAAGATTTAGGTGAAATGGTTTAAAAAGTTTTTACAAACATTTTTTTCGCTGGCCTGTGTAATCGTAACCGTCTCGTCGTCGTGACCGCACTTTAGCTTCCTAACCTCAAAAATTGACATTGACGTTTCGTTCCCTCGGCCGATATTATACGTTTATGACGGGAATTGGGGATAGACGGACCAAAGTAAAACTATTTTATTTAGACCAACACGATACACAACATGTATTTTATTTTATTAGACATTCGAATTGCTAGGCGCACACTATGCTAATCTATAGCTCATTTCGATATTCTAACACCCCCTCTATCGAAATGCGCTCTTCTAAATAAGTTTTTAACATTATCTAAACATAACATTTCTACACATCGATTGTGTTTATACTTTGACAATGATTTTGTAAAGATATCAGCAGGCATCGCATCTGTTTGTAAATAATTAATAACAATTTCTTTATCTTCTACTAATTCGCGAGTAAAGTGATATCTAACATCTATATGTTTGCTACGCTTGTGAAATACAGCATTATTAGAAAGTTTAATCGCGCTTTGGTTGTCACAATATACATGAATTGGCGATGATACATATTTTTCAAAACCCATATGTGACAAAAGTCGTTTGATGTAAACTATTTCACGAGAAACTTCAGAAAGTGCTGTGTACTCTGCTTCCATCGTTGATAACGTCACCGATGATTGTTTCTTTGATTTCCAACTAATTGGTCCTGCTGCTAATGTCAAAACCATACCTGAACACGATTTACGATTGTCAATATCACCAGCCCAATCTGAATCGGTATATGCTTTGATATGTTCTCCATTCTTGACGTATGTTATGCCATAATTAATTGTTCCTTTCAAATATCGTAGTACTCGCTTCGCATTCGACCAATGTTCTTTACCAGGGTTCGCAGAGAAACGACTCAATGTGCTTGCCGCAAATGCTATATCTGGACGAGTTGCGTTTGCTAAGTAAATTAAAGCACCCACCAATTCCCTATAAGGTCGATTCTTCATTTCGCGTATTTCTTCTTCTGTTGTTGGACTCATTTCATTTGTAAGTTTCACAGAAGATTCGATTGGGGTTGATGTTACCTTTGCATAATCCATATTGAATTTTTCTATTAATTGTTGCACATATTTCTTCTGCGATAGACGCATGTTTCCTGTCGCTCCATCTCGCTGAATCTTAATGCCAAGAATGTTGTTTATCTGCCCTAAATCTACCATCTTGAACTTCGATTGCATTTTCAGCTTTACAGATTCCAATTTTTCGATTTTCTTCGATGCTAAAAGCAAGTCATCCACGTAGATTATCATAATAACTCTATCTTCTTTTTGACCAAATACGTAGACGCAGGGATCTGCAGAAGTACGCTTACCATCAATTTCTCTAATATAACTGTCTAGTTTTTTATACCATTCGCGGCCAGATTGTTTTAAACCATACAATGGTTTAAGTAGCTTACAGACCTTTTCTTCATGCCCATCTTTAATGAACATCTCGGGTTGTTTCATGTAAACTTCATCGTGCAATTCACCTTGAACATATGCGGAAATCACATCCATTTGATGCACATGCATTTCTTCATTTACAGATGCAGCGAGTAACGCACGAATTGTTTCGTATCTTGCCACTGGTGCGAACACTTCTTCATAATCGATCCCAAATTCTTGTGTATGCCCTCTGGCAACTAATCTCGCTTTGTACTTTTCGATTTCACCATTTTGATTCACTTTTGTTCTAAACACCCACCGATTTGTTAATATTTTCTTGTTGGATGGTTTAGGTACAAGAATCCATGTACCGTTTTCCAAAAGGGTGTCATATTCTTTTTTTCATGGCCGCTAGCCATGCTTGTTTTTCATTGCTCTTCAACATCTCAGAAATAGATTCTGGATCGGAACTTTCCTCTTTGGTTTGATAAACTTTCTTTGGACGTCCAGGTCTACCCGTTCTCTCAATTCTTGGACGACCCGGTCCTCGTTGTGGCTCATTAAATTGTTTTTCTTCTTCAATTTGCTGATCTTGGTCGTCTTCGAAATGTACAACTTCTTGACCATGTTCGAGATTTCTGTCTTCTTGGTGTTGATTTTGTGATCTATCAATATCGGGATTTGACAATTCAAAAATTCCTTCCGATAGTTTTTGGGGTTCTTGAATTCTTTCAAAAAATTTTACATCTCGAGCTTTAATTACTGTTTTTGTTCCTGGTTTCCATAGTCGATACGCTTTCGATTCATCCGAGTAACCCACCAGCACATATTCATCTCCTTTCGGTTGAAATTTACCTCTTCTTTGTCTTTTATTCAAAGCGATGGTCTTGCTGCCTATTGTTCTGAAGAAACCAACGTAAGGTTTACGTTTTGACCATACTTCATAAGGAGTAATTTCATTTAGACATTTTGTTGCACATCTATTTCTTAAATATGTCGCCGTATTAATTGCTTCGGCCCACAACGAAGCAGGAAGATTTGCTTGTACCATAATACAACGTGCCATTTCCACGAGCGTACGATTGGCTCGTTCTGCCACTCCGTTTTGTTGAGGTGTGTATTCAACAGTCAGCTGTCGCGAAATGCCTTCTTCTCTGATGAAATTGTTGAATTCACTTGACAGATACTCTGTCCCGTTGTCTGTACGTAGTTTTTTGATTTGTTGACCAGTCTGTTTTTCTACTCTTCGTTTGTAATCTTTGAAAGCCTGAAGAACGTCAGAACGATGTCGTAGCATAACAGTTTCTGTATACCTAGAACAGTCGTCTATAAAGGTTACAAAATATCTTGCACCACCGAGCGATTGGGTGCTCATTGGTCCACAAATGTCCGAATGTACCAACCCTAAAAGTTTGCTTGCACGATTGTCAGATTTTTTAAATGGTTGAACAGTGATTTTACATTTCGCACATATTTCACACTTTATGTCATTGCCATTGTCACAAAACTTCATACCCGACACCATATGTTCTTTCTTCATTTTCTTCAAATCACTTACATTTAAGTGTCCATACCTCTGATGCCATTTTCGTAATTCTTCATCTCCATTTCTACCTGCCAAAGCTGCATATTCTTCTTTTTCGTTGACAACGTACAGCTGATCACGTTTTATCGCTGTGAGAACTACCGTACCGTCTTTCCGATTGATTGTTGCCCGATTTTTGTCAAATGTAACAGTGTAGCCGTTATCAGTAACGCTTGATACAGACAAAAGATTGTTACGAAGATCTGGAACACACAATGTATCTTTTAGTTTTACAGTGTTTACTGCGTGATGTCCATTTAATTTCGCATCTAAATAAATATCACCAACGCCGATTGATCCTACAAAATGTTCTGCTGCCATATACACTTTCGATTGTTCATTTTCATCTAAACTTGCAAAATTACTTTTATTGTTGCACATGTGTCTAGTTGCACCACTGTCAAGGTACCACGTTCTCTTCCCCAAACTTCTTAATTCCGTATTGCATGCAACTACTGTCATGGCGTCGTCGGTTGATTTCTTGAATTCACTACGCTTCGATCTGCAAAATCGACTTTTGTGTCCTGATTTTCCACAATTGTAACATTTTAGTTTCCATTTTTGCGTGTTTGTTTTTGAATTTGCAAATGGTCTTTTCGTCAGTAACGCGTCGTTTGTATCTTCATTATCTTTGATCATGGCGTTCTTTTCGTTCAGCCGTGCTTCTTCTTCAATTAATTTTAATTTCAAATTTTCGAACGAAGGTATTTCATCACGGGTCTCAATTGCTACGCTGAAATTTTCGAATTCGGCCGGTAAAGAACCTAGCAACATTATTGATAATAAATCTTCAGGAATTACAATTCCAGCTTCTTCAAGTTGTTCCGCTTTCCGTTTAAATTCTATTACATACTGCGCCATGGTAACATTGGACTTCTTCTCCATACGAAGCAACTGTTTGTACAAAACAGCCTTTCTAACCGGACCTTTTGATTCGAAAACTTCTTTGAGTCCGTCCCACGCTTCCTTTGAAGACGATGCTTTCTTTACATGATTCAATTGACTCTGTGTGATGCTTAAATTTATTAACGCCAGTGCTTTAGAGTCCTTCTTGGTCCATTCTTGTCTGTTTTCTTCCGTTTTTACTTCGATACCGTCAACGTATCCCCACAAATCATTGATTATTAATACACTTTTCATCTGAACCTTCCATAATTCAAAATTGTTTTCATTTAATTTCTCAATATTTGCAAAACCGGTAGTTGAAGCCATATTTTGTTTTTCGTTATTCGAATTCTGGGAGTTTTGGGACTTCTGGGCGTTCTGGGACTTCTGGGAGTTCTGGGCCCATAACCTGACGGGAATTGGGGATAGACGGACCAAAGTAAAACTATTTTATTTAGACCAACACGATACACAACATGTATTTTATTTTATTAGACATTCGAATTGCTAGGCGCACACTATGCTAATCTATAGCTCATTTCGATATTCTAACAGTTTATCATTCATGCATCATGCGGCGTTGCCAGATTGAAAAAACTAACTACGTCACAAACTTCTATTTTCACGGGGGGTGGAGCTAAGTTTAAATTTCAAAATCTTATTTTCAGCTTATTGCGACCTTTACACATCAACTGATTTCACTACATTATACAATATATCGTCTACATTAATATATGCAGTACTAAAAATCACTTGTTGGTTTTAGAATTCCTAGTTTTTAAATATCTGAAATATAGCATTACATGGAGATTCCGATTCCGAGAGAGAGAGAGACGAAGATTATAAAAGAAAGGATTCGCCCCTTTAGAAAAAGCAAAAAATTGGAAAGATCACCGGTTAAAAAGGCAATGGGTGCGTAACGGGACTGGACGAAGAGGAATGCGAGAACGAGAAGAAATTGGAAAAATGGATGAAGGATGAATTAGAGGTAGAAGTGACTGTGAGAGAGATGTATAAAATAAATGGAGGAAAAATGATTGTGGCGGAACTTAAGGGTGTCGTCTAGTAAGGTGGGGTAAAAACCGAAAACACGCTCGCGTTTTTTGGATAATAAATGAAAACTATTGATTCAATTCATACAAAAGTGGCATAGTTAGATTCAGGAAACTTCATTCGAGTTCGTAGAGTGTATTTAAGATCTGGAAACAGCTGGTATTAGAAAAAACAAAGAACTGTGTAGATGCAATGTCTATCTATGTTAGTCCAGGCACGAACCGACATTTTACCAAGTTCTGACATAGTTCTGACTCATTCTAGACTGCCACACAAGCCAATCTGGTGTAGCTTCTTTAAGTGAGGTGGCGCAATTGTTCGGCACACGTTATATGGACTGAATTCACACTGGTTTGGCAAAAACAGGGAAAATATGTAAGTCGGGTGATCGAACAAAAAGACAAAGAAAATCTTTGAAGCTGCCGACACGATATTTGTTGCATCTTAAATGGTCCATCTTACAAAATTGGTTGAAATTAAGTTTTCAATAGATTTGCTATCCTCGCCGAATCAAGGGAGCCTCCGACCGAACCAAGGGAGCTCCGCCCTACCATGGGGGCCCAAGGGGGGCACTGCCCATCCAAGGGGGCCCAAGAGGGCCACCGCCCAACCAAGGGGGCCCAAGAGGGCCACCGCCCTATCAAGGGAGCCCAAGGGGCCCCTGGCGAACAGAGAGGGGCCCTACCCAAACAAGGGGGCCCAATGGAGTCCCCGCCTAATTAAGTGAACCCAAGGGGGTCCCGTCCAATCAAGAGGGCCCAAGGGAGCCACCGCCAAATCAAGGGGGCCCAGTCCAACCAAGAGGTCCCAAGGGACCTCCGCCGAACCAAGGGGGCCCAAGGGTGGACCCTGTTGCAAGAGGGCCCCCTTGTATCATGAAAACTATACTAACATATAATTTGAATAGTAGATAACTATAATACAATAATTCAAACAACTACCAAAATAATTCGTAGACTTCTATCGGACAATTTTTGGATTAATCATATCGGCTCTAAACGCATTTTGTGTTGATTTCGACGGATATTTTTGCAAAGTATACTCGCACCTTTGTTCCTTATAAATTGTTTGTGATCAGGTAGATTCACACTGAAAATAACAGATGGACTAATTTAATGGGTGTTGAGTCCATTTTTATGGTGTACCAATGGGATTAATGTTAATGTTGCTTATTACCAAGGTGCCCTCGGGAATTATGAGGTTGCTAATAGCTATCGTTGCCAAGGTATTATAAAGCAATAATGTACAGATGCAAAATAAAGAAATTTTACTTCGAAAAATCTTTCTCAGAATAAAATCCCGAATCGAATGAGCTATCGTTCATATTTTTCGGATCCATGTAATTATTTTGGCAGGATTAAGTCGGCGTATCGAACAAAAAGACAAAGAAAATCTTTGAAGCTGCCGACGCGGCTACTATAATATAATTGATTCTTTTGACAGAAAAACACCAGCAAAAGGTTCCGTTTGTGTATTTGTTACGTATCAAAACTATCTAACTAACTTTCTTATAGTGATGATTTTAACAAAATGCCGCAACAGATTCACGTACTCGAAAAAATTATCGGCAGTTTAACCTGCACTCGGTATATTATTTACGAAGTTTTTTGTTTAAACTGTCACTCATTCCGCAATTTTTTTTTTCGAATTTTTAAATTTCCATATTTTAGTTATCAGTATTAAAAGTAAATAATAACCTTTTTTCAGACCTACCATTTTTAGTTCAATATATATATTAGAATGTAGAGTGATTTCCGGTTAGAGAAATTCACACGTTCCCTGTCAAGAGTTTGGTCTCGCTGGGACAGCAGTATTGACATTTTCTTTTTTTGCTTGCTTGTCGGCGGTATTTTCGTAGAACGATACAGCACTAACGACGAATAGAGCCGATATTTACCGAGTGTGCCCAGGGGCAGGCTAGTTAAAAACGGTATCCTCTCAAGCTTGCGCTACTTCCCGTTATGACGGAGTCACCTCCTTGGATAAAATACAGCGCCATCCAGAAACTTAAGCTCTAAATTTTGCGTCCTTTACCGCACCTCCCCGCTATCACCAAACTCAAAATAGGGCACCCTTAAGAGCTGAGGGAAAAAGAGGAAAGATATACAGAAGGAATTAAGAGCGATGCCAAAGAAGAGAGACAAAAAGAACAGCGGATGAAAGTTGGTTATAAAAAGATATGGATAGAGGGAAAATGACTTAGGTGGGTCGAAGAAAAGGGTGAGTTAGATACAGCAAATTTGAATAAGAGCACAAGAAAAAGACGTCAGGGCAGAAAAGGGGAAAACGAATACGAAGAGGAATAAGGATGAAAAGGAGCAAATAAGAATATTATTATTTTAAATATTCTTTAAGGACTGATGATGGCAGTAGTGTTTTGCCAAAACACGTTCCAATTGTAATTTTGCGCTTGTTAAAGTTTGTGGAGTTCGACTTAAATATATTTAAATTTATTTCACTTGGATTTATCGACATTCTTCTGGTTTAAAAATAGAAGAGATATGTAAAGAGACAATAAATACAGTGAGAGTTGATAGAAGGGTGAGTGAAAGTTTTAAGACTTATAAGGGAGTAAGGCAAGGTTGCCCACTAAGCCTCAGCCTGTTTGCACCTTTCATTGGAGATATAGAGGAAATGATCAGGAACAGGGCAGGCAGGGGGGGTTGTGGTGGGCAAAGAAGAAGTGTGGTCTTTAGCATATGCGGATGATTTTGTGGTGTTAGCGGGAGAGGAGTAAGGTATGAAAGATATGATAGGAAGCATGGAGAAATATATGAGGAGGAAAAGTTGACGGTGAATGTAGAGAAATCCAAGATAATGGTGTTTAGAAAAGGAAAGTAAGTGGTTGGAGATGGGAGAAAGAGAAAATTGAAGAAGTGAAAGAATTTAAGTATTTAGGTTATGTGATGAATCAACAGCACATGTGAAAGAGTTAGTGAAAAAAGCAAATAAGATAATAGGAGCGGTATGGGCAATAGGATAGAGAAAATTTGACATGATTTTAGAAGGAGAGTAATGATGTTTGATAGTCTGGTGAAAAGCGTGATGATGTACGCAGCGGAAATATGGGCATGGAGAGAGCAAGAAGGGTGTAAGGAAAATATTTGAAATGGGTGCTAGGAGTAGGAAGAGAGACACCGGGGTATATCGGGTGTCCCAACTAAAATTTGTACCCCCCAACAATTCCAATTTCGAAAGACTTAGAAAAAAACGCTCGAACAGGTCAATTTTGTTATCAAGGGGGACCAAATTCTACCAAACTTTCAAGTTTTAGATGCCACCCCTTGAGCCAGGGGAGCCACAAAAACGAATAGATAAAAGTAGGTGTGGATAGAGAATTGAATAAGCTTTAAAATGATGTATCACACGACCCCCCATGCCATTTAAATTTTTTAAGGTGGTGCCTCCCCTGGCTAAAGGGGTGAGATCTAAGACTTGAAAGTTTGGGACAATTTGGCCCCTCTTGATAACAAAATTGACCTGTTCAAGTGTTTTCTTCTAAGTGTTTCGAAATTGAAATGGTTGGGGGTACAAATTTTAGTTGAGTATTTTATGTAGATTTGGAAAATATCGATTTCATGTTTTTCTTTTGTAGAAAGGAATCGATAAATGTAGGTCTGAATAGAGAATTGAATAGGCTTTAAAATGATGTATCACACGACCGCCCATGCTAATTAAATTTTTTAATTGGGTGGCTCCCCTGGCTAAAGGGGTGAGATCTAAGACATGAAAGTGTGGTACAATTTGGTCCCCCTTGATAACAAAATTGACCTGTTCGAGCGTTTTCTTGTGAGTCCTTCGAAATTGGAATTGTTGGGGGGTACAAATTTTAGTTTAGTTGGGTATAATGATGGAGAAATCAAAGAGAGATGGAATAAGAATAGAAGCAGGAAAGAGAGCAATACGATTTGAGGAGATAGTGGTAGAGAGAGAAGGGTGCAGAATTTTGCAAGAGTAATGACAGATGAATTAGTGCAGAGAGATAGAGATGTGCAAGTTCAGGAAAGACGAACGAGAATTAGGGAGTTTAGGTACAATGGGAAGTATGAAAAAATAATAACAGAAGAAATGACAAAGTACCTAGGAAGAGAGAGTGATAATAGCAAGATTTAGATGTGGAAATGAGGAGAGAGAAAATAAATATCGGAGGATAGGAATAGAGTATGCAGGATGTGTGCAAAAACATGGAGACAATAGAGCATTTTGTTGAAGAAATGCGTAGAATTGAGAGAGAGTGAGAGAGATGAGAGTAGAGAAGAAATTTTGAATAAGGACGGAAGAGGGATCGAATGGATGAAGAAGGTTGAGTGGAGAAGAGCGACAAAATGTGAGGAGGGATAAAAAGCTGCTAGTTATTGTGTTGAATTATTGATTTATTTAGTTTTATTTATTATGTTATATTTTATTTTATTGAGTTATGGGAAATGTATTATGGGGCATTTCGCAAGGACGAGCAACTACTGGGTGATCAAAAAGTTCGAAGTGTGACATAAGTAGTAGGACGTAAACAAAAATCCACGCGAGACACAGAAAAAGTACATTCTGTGAAACAATGCTTTCTGTTCAGAAATATTTGCAGCGGCCAGTTGGGAAACCCAAAGCAGAGCCAAAGGGTCTAGTAATGCTAGCACAACACAAATACAATATTCTAAATTCAACCACCACCCGACACGACATTCGGGATTATAAAAGTATTATTGACCGGAGTCCATAAAATTACTATAAGTCTAGTCGTACTTTGTTTCTAATGAAACAGGCGAATGAGAACGTGACATCGTAATGGGAGAAACGGTTCAACTATTTTTTAGTATTTCACGGGCCATTACATTGAAATATATATTTTTTAAATTTTGGCACAATTTTGTCCCAAAAGGACATAATTATCTTTTTCAATCTGCAAAAGAACATACACAATAAAATTGCTATGGAATAAATGTTTTATACTTGTCGACAACAATTCCACTAGATACAATCCATACAACAAATTAGCAATAATTGTTAGCACCAGTAATTGCCAATTGCCCCTGAACCTGAAAGTAATAATTATCTTTTTGCTTTAGTTTAACGTCTCCATTAAGTAATTAATTTTTTCTTCATTGACCGCTTGTTGGGGATTTAAGTCTCGAATGGACCAAGGGCATTTTATTTCCACAATATGATCTTGATCAACAATACCATCCAGACTGGCACCGAGAAAACAATTTTCCTTGTCAATAAACAGTCCGCACTCACGCACAAGTACCCCATAGTCTTTTTCAAAGTACTTTTGCTTCATGTTTTCTTCCCCACATCATTATAGCTGCGCTCTGTCGAAATTCAGAACAGACAATATTTCGAGCTAGCTTTGACGTATTCCTAATAAATTCGTTTTCATCTAGATGAATTTCTGTTAGACCGTAATTTTTATCGGGTGGAGCAGCAGTCTTTCTTTTTTTAATTCGTGGAAATAACTGCGAGTTTTATTATACTCGCGTTTTCTTTTCAGTCTCGCGATATAGTTTTTAGTGAATTTTCCTGGACTACAAAATTTTCCTGTGCAATAGGACAAAATATTCTTCCTTTTTATTATATGAAATTGTCCCCTATAAATTTACAGACGATAGAATTATAAGTTTTCATATTCAAAATTAGACTATGCACATTTTGAACAAGTCTTTTTCCACACTATTCAATGTCGTCAAAAAAGTCAGACTCGATCATGTCTGGAACTGTGTTGATTTCGCCTTCCTTGCTTCCTTGGCAAAAATAGCCTCTCAATTTACTATAGTAGTTACGTAGTAAATGGTTTACGCACTCTATCTTTATTATAGGGAATTTATGGTCGTAGGGCTTCGCGATGCAAACTTTTTTTTAACACACTGCTGCTTCTTTTGCCAGCGAAGTTTTGTTGCTCTGTTATTAGTGATGTAATTATCTATGTTAATTAAATCGAAAAGAATAGACTCCTCACATTGCAAAATTTCAATCAACGAATCAAGTAAGATACCAATCGTTCTGTTAAAGAAAATAGGTGTAATTGAAAGCGTAATAAATATGTACTAGGTAGGAATGAATATTTCGGGTTTGGGACTTTTCAATGCTCATTTCTAGTTTTGAGCATTTTATTCGGACACTGTCCAAATTCGTATATTGAGTGTATTTTGTGATCATCGCCTAAAAACGTCGTGTGCAAGTACTTTTTTGGCCTTATCTGCATTGTGTCCTCGACTCATACCTCGGCCACAAACAGCAGATGCGTCAAAAAAAGATAACTTTTACGGCCGTGAAGTTCTAAGATAACAGGGGCTCTCCGTCCCGCATAATTTTGGTTAGGTCTAAGATTTTACTCGTACTGTACACGGCGAATTTGTAGCATGGCTGTATAGGTGGAGCTACTTTCTTGACGTAGAAATCAACAGAACAGGGTTTTATTTAAAACATTATTACATAGTTGTATTTGCGCTTCCATCTTCAATAATGTAGCAAACAATAAGAAAAAACTATAGGCAAGGCGATATGTGTCTTGGTAGGTTTTAAATTCGTAAGTGTCAATAAAATGGTGACAACAGTTACGTATGTTCAGTTCGACATTTTTGCATATTTAGCAAAACAGTTTTGAAAAAAATATGCGTAGATTCTAAAGCAATCCTTTTTCTACAACTATTCAAAATTTGAAGATTATTGATCAGTAATTAACAATACAGAGATTTTTATAAATGTACACTGCAAACATGGGGTGAGAGAAGCGCCTAAAGGTAATCAATATACATACTACTACTAAATCATTTAATGAATCAGGTAGTTTAAATTTAATCTTGAACCCAATTGATATCTTTATTTTGGTAATCAGTAACATAGTGAATATTAGTGCAGGTACCTGAATTTATCGTGTGCGTAAGTGCGAATCTGATTTGATATTTGTCATTCATCGTTTCCATATTTTTAAAAAGCAGTGCCAGCAAACAAGGTCTATTTTCCTCAAATGGATAAAATGCAAAATCAATTCCATTACTAACAAAACGACAGACCCTGCAGCTCCAATACTGAACATCAAAAATGGAAAGTACACTTCGACGAGTCCAACGTTTACAAAACTGTTGCCGCTTCCTGTACATCTGGGCTTTTTATAATAAATTCTGTTACTAAAACGTTGACGAATTCCAGTTTCGTAAAGTCTTCGCATTCTAAATAAATTGTAATAAAATCTGTGCTCTTGAGAATAAACAATTTTACAAACCCTATTTGCAGGACTTTCTTGTAAGTCGAGTTTTTCTTAACGGACAGGCTCGGCATGTGCGAATTGAAATAATCAACTTCAATTAGGCCACATTTTTCCTGTTCTTGAAACGTATCCATTACCACTTTATATCCATAAGTTGTGTCCACGTGAAAGGCGAAAAACTCGTGCCTCATCCGTTTTATGCCTTCTTCGACAGACATAAAATAAGGTTTTTGACCTTTGATAGCAATTTTGGTATCATAGAGCGCTTTTCTGATCGGTTCTTGTTCAGTCTGGAAAAATATCGTTACCACAAATAATATCAGACAGATTTCATACTTCGAAATAAAACCGGTTGTAAGCAATATCTTCAGCACCAAGACTAACTTTGGAATATAACAAGTCGCTGATAGTTTTAATGTTTTTTGAAGTGGACTGCAGCAAAACCACGATATTTGCGGAGTAAGCGGTATAAATAAACATCATAACTAACAACATGATAAAAAGCGCTATTCTCCCCGCATTACTGTTGGGTTCTTCTTCAGAGCCCTGTTGAGTGACAACACCAACCTGCGCCATGGTGACATCAAGAAGCTCGGGTTGAATTGTTTTCAAATTGTTGGTATTTACTAACGTTTTACTGTTTCGACGTTCGTATAGTGCGATTAAATATAATGCAAAAATTGAACACAGAATTATGAAAAATATGCTGAACCACACCCTCTTTTCAAACGGTAAAATAAAGAGGTTCTGAACATACGAAAGCGGAGGTGCTTTCAGCATAAATCTTATTTCGGTGGGAGTTGTCACAGACAGAAACTCAGCAATTTCCATCCTAGCGATGGTGTGAAGAGCAACGGTACCACCGATTTCGACAGCACCATTTTCTAAATCTGAGAACATTCCAGTGCTATAGTGGGTATCGTTCGGTCGTTTGTAACCCCAGGATCTCCTTTCTGTGAAAGTCGGAGTGCCATTTAAAATTTCGAGTGTATAAATTACAAGCATGTAGCTGAATTTGTTGGGACTATCTACGTGAGCAAATCTGCAATTGTAAAAGAAAGGTAAGTACTACAATCAAAATACTTTAGTACCGAAAGTCGACCAGATCGAAAGGATATGTAGGAAAAGTGACAACATAAGACATCGATACCTTGGCACCTGCCAGATTAGTTCTGTTACGAATGATTGAAAATTTGTTGTAATTAAGAAAACCAATTTCCTCCGAAAATAGGCCTATATCGTTAAACGCAAAAGCGGTGTCATTGGTTGAATACTTGAACCACATTTGAACGTTACTTATGTTCTTTGAGATTTGTGTGGCCACAACAAAGTTGCTGTTTACATATGCTTCTAAATTTGTAGATATTTTGTCTTTCCGCTTGCTGATAACTAGCCATTTATAAGGAAATTTGATGAGCTTCAGAACGCCCGCCTTAAAGACATTTTAAATAATTTTCAGACCCCCGTTTTGCATACTTACAGTCCTCATTAACGAATCAAAGTCGTCACACTCCGAACTAGTCACAATCAGTGCGTGTGGTAGAAAATTTATCATTGAAAAAAGTGTAAGCTTCGTGACAGTGGTCGTGGGAATATTTAATCTCGACATTTCTTCTGTTAATCTGAGAGTAGTATCTGCAAATCGGTTTACACTTGTCTTATTTAATTCTTAAAGAGTTACCTCGATTCCAACAAGAATAAAATATTGCCCTGACGGGAAAAGTTTGCTTTTCTACGTAAGATTTTATAAGTTTCACATCTGGGTGAAGCTTTGGATTTACGAAGTAGGGATTAAAGAGTAGTAAAGTTAGGCAAATTTCAAGCCGGAGAAACATCGTAAAATGAGCGTGTTTATGCAAGGAGGGTTTTTATATCCCACAAGGAGTAACCTGAAATGATATGTTACAACGGTTAATTTTAAATTCCGCTCGATGGAATTAAGATTTAAGAAGAGGACGTAACAGCTCGAGCACGAAAGTCCATCTAAATAAATAATTTCGGAAATTTTAGTGTATCTACCAATTTTCTAATTTTAAATTTTAACTGGTAATGCAGTTTTAAAGAACAAAAGATTCATGAGCAGATTGTCCTTGTGTTAAACAATACGTGGAAAAATTAAATAGAAGCTTTTTTCTTATCTACCTATTATTATTTTTTTCGGCAAGTAATTTGTATTGAGTTTGTATTCTATTATATACCGAGTGTTTTTAGGTTTGATTTAATTTCAGGCTAAACAGGAGATCAAGTGTGCGACGAAGACAACCATATCGGAATACCAAGGTAGAAAAGTCGTTTTTCTCAGCTGCGCAGTATTAATAAGTTGCGAAGCTGAGAAAAGGCTTCTTTCTCTACCGTGGTTTACGTATTATTTTTTTCACTACTAGCAGCTTAAATCCTATAAATCATATTTTTCTGTCCATTCTTGTTTTTATAATTACATAAACAATTTCACGAATATTCTGCCAAATTCTAAGAATGGCCAGAAACTGTCATTTTGCAAGTGCGAGCACAGTTTGTGGAGGCGAGGCGTTAGCCGAAAAACAGTTTCGGTCCGTGTGATAAAAGAAACTTTTTCGGCCGACAAAAGATTTTCATTGTTCATGCCTCATGAGGGGCCCCCGTGTCTCAAAGAGCCCCCTTGGGGCCCAATGTCGAAAGCCCCCCCCCATGTCTTAAAAGGCCCCCCTAGGCAGGCAAATATCGTTTTCAAGACGATTTGGACAATTGGAAAATAACTAAATTGAGACAGGCCGAAAAAGAGATCAAATTCGGTCTCTTCATTATTAACTAGTAGTGATAAACTAGTAATAATGAAATGATTATTAACTACTAGGGAAGAAAAACAATTTCACATATCCTCGACAAACTATATAATGGCACATTTTACAGCTAGTAGTGAAAAAAAAAGTAGTGAAATGGTTGGATAAATTGTTTAAACAAAAACGTATTTAGAATCCATTGCCAGGTAGAACTTCTACGAAAGCGCAGAGAGGACATATAACTATATGTTTCATTATTTCGACTTTAATCTTGAAATTATGCGCGCGCAAAGTCGAAATTTCGAGATTAAAGTCGAAATAATAAAAAATAAAGTTATATGTCCTTTCTGCGCCTTCGTAAATTTCCGCTACCATTCCGTTTTTCTGCAAAAAAAATGTTTAAACGAATAATTGTATTTTTAACTTTGGTCTGAAACAGGATTTTTGACTTTCCTTTGACAATTTTTGCTGCGGCGGGACACGTGCGAGTGAAATGAGTCATCGATCCGTTCCCTATAACTCGACAGAGCTATAAAACTGGAAAATATAATTTTGTAGAATTTACGAAAAGGGTTGGGGTATGCGAGTATCTAAGTATTCTTGGCGGCTGGGCGCACTACAAATAAAAAACTTTGTAAGGAAGCGTTCGGGGTATTTGCTGTATCTCAAAAGATGTATTAATCTTTGGAAAACGGTTTTGAATTTTCAACTAGTAATGAATGTCGGAATAGTGGGAATTCTTCAATAATTTTTTTTTTCGCAAAAAATGCAATCGAGAAATTGAGAGAATGAGCTACTCAGAAATTGAGAGATTGGGGGATGGAGAAATAAAAAATTAAGATATTGAGAAATTCATCAGATTGACAAGTTGAGAAATTGAGACATTCAACTACTGGGAAATTGAGAAATTCAGAAATCGAGAAATCGAGACATCGAGAGATCGACAAATGGAAAAATTGAGAGATATTGAAAGATTGAGAGATTGAAAAATTAAGATATTGAGAAATTGAAAAATTGATCCATTGAGCTACTGAAAAATTGAGACAAAAATTGATAAATTCAGAAATTGAGAAATCGAGAAATTGAGACATTGAGCTACTGAGAGATTGAGCAATTGACAGATAAGAGATAGAAATCGCGAGATTGAGAAATTGGTAAATTGAGAATTTGAGACATTGAGCTACTGAGAAATTGATAAATTGAAAAATTTAGATATTAAAAATTTTACATTTGACTATCCACAATTTAAGAATTGCAAAATTAAGAAATTGAGAAACATATATGGAAAAGACGATATCTCCAAAAAGTGAGAAACTGCAAAATTAAAAAGTTGAATATAATGAATTGAGCCATTGAACCACTGTGGAATTTAGAGATTGACAGCTTTAGAGCTTGAGAGATTGAAAAATTAAGATATCGAGAAGTTGAAACATTAAGAAATTGAGCTACTGAGAAATTGAAAACCTGAGAAATCGAGAAATCGAGACATTTTTGCTACTGGGAAATTGAGAAATTGTGAATTGAGAGATTGAGAAATTGAAAAATTAAGATACTGAAAAACTGATAGATTGAGAAGTTGAGAAATTGAGAAATGAGCTACTGAAAAATTCAGAAATCGAGACATCGAAAGATCAAAAAATTGAGACATTCGGAGATTGACAGGTTGAGAGACTGAGAGATCGAAAAATTTAGATAGTATTAAGAAATTGAGAAATTCAGACATCGAGAAATGGAGAAATTGAGAGAATGAGCTACTCAGAAATTGAGAGATTGCGGGATTAAGAAATTAAAAAATTAAGATACTGAGAAATTCATAAGATTAACAAGTTGAGAAATTGAGACATTCAGCTACTGAGAAATTGATAAATTCAGAAATCAAGAAATCGAGAAATCGAGATATCGAGGAATCGAGAAATTTAGACATTCGGCTACTGAGAAATTGAGAAGTGTAGAAATCGAGAAATTCAGATATTGAGCTACTGAGAAATTGAGCAATTGAGAGATGAGAGATAGAGAGATCGCGAGATTGAGAATTTGAGACATTGAGCTACTGAGAAATTGATAAATTGAAAAATTTAGATATTAAAAATTTTACATTTGACTAACGACAATTTAGGAATTTCAAAATTAAGAAAATGAGAGACAGATATGGAAAAGACGATAAATCGAAAAAGTGAGAAACTGCAAAATTAAAAAGTTGAATATAATGAATTGAGCCAATGAACCACTGAGACATTAAGAAATTGAGACATCGAAAAATCGAGGAATTGATAGATTGAGATACCGAGAAATTTAGAGATTGAGAGCTTTAGAGCTTGAGAGATTGAAAAATTAAGATATTGAGAAGTTGAAACATTAAGAAATTGAGCTACTGACAAATCCAAAAATCGAGACATCGTGAAATCGAGAAATTGAGACATTTTTGCTACTGGGTAATTGAGAAATTGCGAAATTGACAGATTGAAAATTAAGATATTGAGAAATTAATAGATTTAGAAGTTGAGAAATTAAGAAATTGAGCTACTGGGAATTTGAGAACCTGGGAAATCAAGAAATCGAGCCATCGAGGCATCGAGAAATTGAGACATTTTTGTTTTTGAGAGGTTCAGAAATTGAAAAATTCAGAAGTCGGGAAAACGAGAAAATTAAATAAATATTATGGCAATTTCAAAAACAAAACAATTGTCTGGATCAATTTTGGTGGTAAATAACTACTTTTAATCAATTTTAGGGAACAACTGATTAAAAGTAGTTGTTATGACATTTGAATATTCAGTATTTGAGGAATTGCAAAATTAGGAAATTGAGAAAACGAGATATTGAAAAGGCGAAAAATCAAAAAAGTGAGAAACTGCAAAATTAAAACTAAATAGTTGGATACAAAAAATTGAGCCATTGACCCACAGAAAATTCAGAACTTGTGCAATAGGTAAATTGAGAAATTGAAAATTTTAGATATTAAAGATTTTACAATTGAATTGATCCATTGAACCACTGAGACATTAAGAAATTCAGACATCAAAGAATCGAGGAATTGATAGATTGAGCTACCGAGAAATTGAGAGATAGAGAGCTTTAGAGCTTGAGAGATTGAAAAATTAAGATATTGAGAAGTTGAAACATTAGGAAATTGAGCTACTGACAAATCCAAAAATCGAGACTTTTACTTTTACTTTTAATCAGTTTTAGGGAACAACTGATTAAAAGTAGTTGTTATTGCATTTGAATATTCAGAATTTGAGGAATTACCAAATTAGGAAATTGAGAAAACCAGATAATGAAAAGGCAAAAAATTAAAAAAGTGAAAAACTGCAAAATTAAAACTAAATAGTTAGATACAAAAAACTGAGCCATTGACCCACAGAAAATTCAGAACTTGTGCAATAGGGAAATTGAGAAATTGAAAAATTTAGATATTAAAGATTTTACATTTGACTATCCACAATTTAGAAATTGCAAAATTAAGAAATTGAGAGACAGATATGGAAAAGACGATAAATCGAAAAAGTGAGAAACTGCAAAATTAAAAAGTTGAATATAATGAATTGAGACATTGAACCATTGAGACATTAAGAAATTGAGACATCGAAGAATCGAGGAATTGATAGATTGAGTAACCGAGGAATTTAGAGATTGAGAGCTGTAGAGCTTGAGAGATTGAAAAATTAAGATATTGAGAAGTTGAAACATTAAGAAATTGAGCTATTGAGAAATCCAAAAATCGAGACATCGTGAAATCGAGAAATTGAGACATTTTTGCTACTGGGTAATTGAGAAATTGCGAAATTGACAGATTGATAATTAAGATATTGTGAAATTAACAGATTTAGAAGTTGAGAAAAAATTGTGCAATCGGGAGATTGAGAAATTGAAAATTCGAAAATTTGAGAAACTGAAAAATTACAATTAAAGAAACTGAAATATTGGCCATTGAAAAATTCATTCATTGAAAGATTTAGCGATTATGGAAAATGGAGGAATGTGTCAAATTGAAAAATCAAATACTCGAGAAATGTAGGAATTAAAAAAGTGAGACATTGAGAAATTGAGAAGTTCAGAAATCGTGAAATCAAGACATTCAGAAATCGGGATATCGAGAAATCGATACATTGTGAAAATGAAAAACACAAAGTATATTTGACTGGTTGTGATTTCCATCTCGTTCTTCCTTTAAACGGTCTTTTTCTTGCGTCATTTCTGTACTGTTGTTATTTTATATTCTGTGTCATTACTCTAAAAACCACAAGAGTAATTTTAAGCGTCCAGTGGTTAAGGTGTGTCCCTTACCTACTGATGACTAAAAAATACTTTCTCTTTATTTTTAGGTCAAGTATGTAATTTGATTTTACCTGGCTCACTGCGTATATGATTTTGTTTCTTGTTTTTGTATCCGAAAGAGCGTACTTTTTCTTCCTTACTCCCTACTCCCTCCTGCCGCAGTCTGCATTGCGAGTTATAGTTCGTCAGGCATTTAAGTGAACCAGAGCAGTTAACCCGCAACAAAAAACCCTCGCCCAGTTTACGCACCCCCCTATTTTTTAAGTTATTCTGATTTAGTTTTCGATTTTTTTTACTACGAAATTTTATCGAAATCATTTCGCTGATTAGGATAGGCTTCCAGATTAAAAATTTGCAGATTTTCTAGATTTTGCCAACGAACTATTTACTGACGAGCTATTTTAGTGGAGGGGTGTCACACCCCTCCATACCCTTTCTTCGGTCGGGCCGTAGAATGTGCTCACTGACCGTTATCTTGTTGGCTGTTTTATAATTATTCATTCATCTCAATAAATATGAAATATTAGAATAATCTACATTACAAGTGACAGAACTGCTTTATTGTCAGCGAGTGAGATATTTGAATCACGAGTGCGATAGCACGAGTGATACACATCTCACGAGCTTACAATGGACATTTCGGTCACGTGTGAGATACGACGTTTTATTCCCGACGTGTAATTTCTTGTAAAACGTTAAAAATAAAAATAATGAAATTGTTATGAGGTTTCAAAAAATAATTAATGTCTTACTATTGGGTAACCATAGTAATTCATCACTTCTAACATTATATAACGTGAGTAAAATGCTACATTATACCTTTCATTTGCGTCATCTAGAGGTTAGTAAATAAATCATATTTTATTTTCATGCTATAACACCATTTTGCTTGTTCTGCGATCTAGCGTGAAGTAGAAGTAGCTGAGGAGAGTTTGTTAAAATATGGTAGGTTGCTGACTTACCGGGTTAAGTATTTTTTACAATATTTTTTATTGCTTCACTGAATAATCATTAGTTAATTGTGAAATATGAGTTATCAAAAGAACTACATTAAAAATAAATAAAAGAAACGTGTTTTTTTCTAGTTCTGTTTAATTTAGATTTAACTCGGACCTGCGCCTGGTAAAAAACAAGTGTTGTGGGTGCTAGATTGACAACATTTTTAGAATTCTGTGAAATCATAAACGAAAGTGAACGATTAGATTACGGTGGCGTAATTGATGCCACTGATACCCAATTATCTCCGATGGTATAATAATTGCTACTGTGCTAGTCTGCCAGCACAGATAGGTCTTTGAACTTGGGACAAGTGTGTAAACGTGCCAGTTTAAATCGTGCCGTTCGAATGGGGGCGAAAAATTTGGACACAATTCTGAGTTCGGCTCAGCCGTGGGGAAAATTTCAGATCAGCAGTTATGTGCCTTTATGTTTTGTCGTAATTTTCAGCGTTTTTCAAATGAGCTATATTTTTGTGGCTCGTGACACAAAATACAGGTATTAGTAAATGATTTTGGAATAACACAAAATTTTCGTGTGATAACATAGTTAGTTGTAGAATAAATACAGTAAAAAAGTTTTTTAAATAAAGAGGTTGACGCAACTAAACTCAAAATGGCAATAGAACTTTTTTCAAAGTCTTTTTTTTTTCAAGATACATATTTTAAAATTAAAAAAAAATGGGAAGTATTGCATTCTTATATCTTTTTTAATCTTTTACTTTTGGTTTAAAGGTATTTGACTATCACAAATCCAACAATATTATCTAGTTATTTTTGCATATTCTATATCATAAGGTAGTAATAATTTTTATTTGTTAACACTTCGTATTTTAGATGTAGAATTCAAAGCTGCCAAAACGAATCCGAAGTTTACAATCAAAAGTGGCTAAAAAATGCAGTTCCTTACAAAGATGGCATTCCAAGTCGCTGTATTTACTACGAACCTCTAGATAATAACACATGCATCGACTTCGACAAAAATGTCACGAAGTTATGTGATGACTACGTATTTGAAAAGAATCAGACCACAATTGTGCAAGACGTAAGAACGTTGTATTTCCTAATAAGTAGGTCTTTACAGTGTTATAAAGAAATGTTTTAGTTCAACATTATTTGTGATGAAAATTTATGGAAACTGACGATAGTCGGAACTATCAATGCTGTGGGAGAGCTTGTTTGCCTTTCATTCGCTGGACTTGTGTCTGATCGGTTAGTACCATATAAAATATTTATTTGCCCTACGGGCTTTCCGATTCCTTTTCCTCTTCCATCTACATTCATTCTTTCTTTCGCTCAGTTCTACATTCATCCACATCCTTCCACCGTTTTCCCTCTATTCATTCCATCAGCTCCTTCCTCTTCTTGGATTTTCTTTTTCCGTTCCCTCTCTCTTCTTCCCATTCTTTCTCCGAAAAAATATACAATCTACATAATGTGGATGTCTTGATAAAGTTTACTTACCAACATAGACTGTTTCAGTTTTGGTAGAAAAAACATGCTCATCGTCAGCATGCTCTTCAGTACTATCATTGGAATATTGAGGTCTTTTTCGCCGTGGTACATCCTTTATGTAATCCTAGAATTTTTAGACACCGCCTTAGGATCGGGAATTTACAGTGGGGCCTTTATTTTAGGTTATTGCTTCATACACGTGTTCAATATGTTTTACTGTTAAGAACTAAATTTCAGCCTTGGAACTTGTCGACAAAAAAAGACGAAGTACCATGAACACAATAATCTGTATGGCATTTGCCGCCGGACAAGTGATACTTGGCACGGCAGCTTGGATGTCGCCTTCATGGAGAATCATGTTGCGAGTAGTGTACCTACCTGGAATTTTAATAACAATTTCTTTGTGGTACGTTCCGGAGTCTGTGCGATGGCTGATCTCAAAAAATGAGCTTGAAAAGGCTTACAAGATACTAAAGTCCGTTTCAAAGCTAGAGTTTGAGATGAAAGATTTAGTGGCGCCGGAAGTAACGCCTTTACAGACCACGAAGAAGCAAAACGAGAGTTTTAGAGAAGTACTGAAGTCTAGGACTCTCTTGATTAGAATAATTCATTGTTCTCTTACTTGGCTGTGTTGTAATTTTCCTTACTATGGTTTAACAATGCAATCAGTAGCTTTGTCGGAAGACGTTTATCTGAATTATATCTGCACTGCCCTGGTAGAAGTTCCGGCTTATCTGATCTTACACTACATTCTTGACAGAATCGGACGTCGTAAAGCTTTGGGTTTCAGCTTAATCTTATCAGGACTGTCCTGTGTTGTAGTGTACGCAGTAACAGGACGTAGGTATGACGTTTTAGAAACTACTGCTATATTATTAATTTGCAGCCAAATGGTTAGCCCTTTGCATCTTTTTGATGGGAAAGTTTTTTATTACTATAGCTTACACTACACTTTATATCTACACGGCTGAGATGTTTCCCACAACATCGCGACACTCCATTCTTGCAGTTTGTTCAATGTTTGGACGAATTGGAAGCATGCTTGCCCCCCAAGTTCCTCTACTGGTACAATACGTGTGCGAACTATTATTCCTGTGTATGCTTCATATTAATATGTTTTAGGAAAGATTGTTTAAGTCACTGCCTTTGATTATCTTTGCCATTATAACAATTAGCAGTGGGATTTTTGGATTCTACTTCCCAGAAACGTTGGATGCTGAGCTCCCAGATGAAGTCAGCAACGCAGTGAAAATAGAAGAGAAAGCCTCGTGAATAAATATTTGTAAATGTGATTTATTTTTATTTTTCTGTAAGTTTATGCCAAAGTTAGTTTAAATCGAAAGTAAGTGTTAATCAACTTTAAAAGAGTCTCTTATGTTTAATTTCACGAAAGGAAACAAAACTAACACAGTTCACAAAAAAACTTTTTAAAATGGGCAATTACTGTTTAGTTGTTCTTCACTTCCACCATCTAGAAACAATGACATAGATTATGCGATAAAAAAGTAACTTATAGTTTTCTGTAAATTATGCAGCGTTCTTTAATAGCAAAATTACAGCGCTCTGCTTAGAGCGCCATCTAAAGCAGAATAGTTGATAACCAAATTACGGAAATCGAACTGCTAACCTCCAGCTAAACATTTCCACGGTGAGGTTCACGGGCATGACGAACTTGAACTGGTCGGTGAAGGTAACGATAAATTGCAAACTTTAATCTCAACCTTTTAACTGTTCTTATAAATTATTGTAATAATCGCATTAATAATCGAATTTGTCATGCAGCTACGAAATGCGATTTTTTGCAGGCTTACAAATATTGCATTTTTTTTATAGAAAGACTGAAAATTTGGGGAAACACTTGGCATTTTGAAATTAGGCAATTAAAATGAGATTTTTAGCTGTTTAAGACAATCGGTTTTTTATTGGCTTGTTTTGAACATTTGTATCTAAATACGTCAAAAACCGTTTAATTTTAACACTGGAAAATTTTATACAGGGTGATTATAAATGATTTTCCATCAAGTTCGCTTTGGAAAATATGTCAACGACCATTTATTTACCAGGCAATATTGTGCATTTCAATGAAGCGGCAAATGACTGAAAATATTTTGACATATTTTCCAAAGCCAACTTGATTTAAAATCATTTATAATCACCCCGTACATAAGTAGGACATGACCAGTTAATACAAAAAAAGAAACAAAATTGCTTGTCAGAAATTCCACAAATATTACAACTATAGTGATTTTATGATTTAATTATATTCATAGTGGCGACAAGCACGGCTTTGGTGCTAATGTCAGATGTGACATTCTGACCCGTCACTTTTGGAGCGAAAAGTCGACCACTGCAGAATGCCTTCGTGTTTTTCTGTATTAGACTGCAAAAATTCTTACGTGAAAGTGTTCCCAGATGTTTCGATTTCCAAAATGCCCCGAAAGACGAAAATTATGGCTGTCTAAAATTCATGAACCTGATGAACCTACCACAAATTGCCGCATATGTGAAGTATAAAATTACTGTCTTATTAGCTTTTCAATTCGATTATGTCCGTTTTTAAAAATTTATTAGGTCCATTTTGTAGAAAAGATGTTTGGAATTGATGGAAAATGTAGAAAAAGAAAGTTAAGATTAGATGCTGTGCCAAATAAAAAAAAAAAGGGGGACAACGGCAAAGTAAAAAGGACAATGAAACGGGAAAAAAGAAACAAAGAAGGAAGTAGGAGGGAAACTAAGGAAGGAAGGGGGAAATCAAAGAAGGTAACGAGAAAAACAGGGGTGAGGGCACTATTTTGGAATGTAGCGGGACTAGGGAAAAAGAAGAAGATTTTTGGGACTATGTGAAGGAGTTCGATATTGTTGGATTAACAGAAACATGGTCAGAAAGCTGGGAAAAAATAGAAAAACTGTTACCAAAGGAGTTCAAGTGGGAATGACAAGGGGCGAGAAGGGGAAAGAAAAAAGGAAGAGCAGCAGGGGGAAGAATAACAGGGGTAAAAAAAGGAATAAAAGAGAATACTGAAAAGAAGGGAGAAGAGGAAGGTCACATGGTGAGAAACGTTAAAATAGACAGTAAATGGTGAAAAATAGTGACAGTGTACAGCAAAGAGATGAAAGAAACAATAAGCAAGATAGAAGAAACATTAAAAGACAACAGGGAAGAATGTCTGCTTCTGGGAGGGGATTTTAACGGGAGAATTGGGGAAAGAGGAGCCAGGGATTGGGAAGAAGAGAGAGGAGAGGGAAAAAGAAAATCCAAAGACAAGAAAGAAAACGCGGAAGGGAAGAATTTGATGGAATGAATAGAAGAAAAAGGATGGGAAGTGCTGAATGGAAATAAACAAGGGGACGAAGAAGGAGAATGGACCTACATAGGCGGTAGAGGTACTATTCCGTAGTCTATCACCGTCTCGATAGACTACGGAATAGTAAACGAAGAAGCATGGGAAGAAGTCGAAGAATTCAGAATAGGGGAAAGAGTAGAGTCAGACCATCTGCCTATAGAGATAAGTATAGGAAGGGGGAGAGAGAAGAGAGGAGGAGAAGAAAAAATAGAGGAAATGCGGAAGGTGATAATTAAAGTATGGGACGAGCAAGGGGTGGAAGAGTATAAGAGAAGACTGGAAAAAGCAAGATTTAAAGAACAAGAAGTAGGGAAAATGGAGAAAGAATTGGTAGAAATATTGGAAGAAGCAGCGTCAAAAAGAGAAATAACAGTAAGAGGTGGAGGAACAAAAAGAAAGAATAAATGGTGGGACAAAGAATGTGAGCAACGTAAAAAGGAAGCAATAAAAGAACTAAGAAAGTGGAGAAAGACTAAAGGGAACAGAAGTGGCTTTTTAGAAGCGAAAAGAAGATTTAGAGCTATAAGAACAGAGAAGGAGGTATGGAACTATATTAATAGAGAGAGAAAGAAAAAAGAAAATGGGAGCGAGGAGATAACGATGAATGAGTGGGAGGAGTACTTCATGAGGCTGCTGGAGGGAGAAAAGGAAAAAAAGAAAACGGAAATAGAGACGAAGAGAAACGAAGGAAGGCACCAGGGAGGGATAGAATACAGAATGAGTCGTGGATGTATGGGACGAGAAGAGTGCTAGAGAGGCTGGTGGAGGTAATGAATCGGGTGTGGAGAGAAGAAGGATTCCCGGTAGGGTGGAGAGAGGGGGTAATTTACCCCATTTACAAAAAAGGGGAGAAAAATAAAGTAGAAAATTACCGAGGGATAACTCTCCTAAACACAGGGTACAAGTTGTATGCATCAATTCTGAATGAAAGGATGAGCAGAGAGATTGAGGAAAAGGGAGCATTACCAGACAGCCAAGCAGGATTTAGAGAGGGGAGGGGAACTATGGATAATGTATACATCTTGGACCATTTGACGAAGAGTGAGTTAAAGAAGAAAGGGGGGAGGGTGTATGCATTATTTGTAGACTTCAAGGCGGCTTTTGACAAGGTGGACAGAGAGAGGATGTTTGAGTGCCTGAGGGAGAAAGGGGTAAATGAATGGCTGGTAAGAAAGGTGGAGGAGATATATGAGAAGACAAAAAGTAAAGTGAAGGTAGGGGAGAGGGAAAGTGAATGGTTTGTGACAACAAAGGGAGTGAGGCAAGGTTGTCCGCTCAGCCCCTTCTTGTTCACGATGTATGTGGCAGATATGGACGGAATGTTAGAGAGAGCACAAGCGGGGGGGTGTGTGGTAGGTAGAAAAAAAGTGTGGAGCCTGGCGTTTGCGGATGATGTGGTAATGGTGGCAAAGAGTGAAAGAGAAATGAAGGAAATGATAAAGAGTTTAGGAAAATATGTGAAGAAGAAAAGACTAGAAGTGAATGTAGAGAAAACAAAAATGCTGGTGTTCAATAAGAGAAAGAGGAAGAACGAAGAGAGTGAATGGAGGTGGGAGGGAGAAGTAATAGAACAAGTAAAAGAATTCAAATACTTGGGGTATGTGTTCAATGAAAGAGCCACAGATAAGGCACATATTAGAGAACTGGCAAGAAAAGCGAACAAGGTGATAGGAGGTGTATGGGGAATAGGAGAGAGAAGGTGGGGAGGCGATTTTAAGAGGAGAATGATGAAGTCTTATTGAAAGCTTGTTGTTGTACGGAGCAGAGGTCTGGGGATGGAAAGAACAAGAGGAGATAGAGAGGGTGCAAGAGAAATATATAAGGTGGGTGCTAGGGGTGGAGAGAGGAACGCCAGGGTACATAGTGAGAGAAGAATGCAAGAGGAATAGGTTGAGAGTGAAAGCGGGAAAAAGAGCGGTCAAGTTGGAAGACAGGATGGAAGGGAGGAAAGAATGTAGGATACTAAAGGAGTGCTGGAGAGAAAAAAAGAAGAATTCAGAGGAGAATGATATGGAGAATTACTACAGGAGGAATGGGTATGCAAGCAAAGAAATAGAGAGACTGAGAGAAAGAGGCGTGTGGATGAATGTAGAACTAAGTGAAAGAGATAAGGATACGGATAGACAAGAGAGGAGAGAAAGAATTAGAGAATCCAGATACAACGGGAAGTACGGAAGATGCATGATCGAGGAAGTACCGAAGTATTTGGGGAGGGAGAGCGAGAAAGAAAGAAAGATGACGGCGAGGTTTAGGTGCGTAAATGAAGAGAGGGAAAATAGGTATTGGGCAGAAGATGGAGGAAGAATGTGTAGAATGTGCTATGAGGAAAGAGAGACGATTGAGCATATGTGGAACGAGTGCAGTGAGATGAAACAAAGAGAGAGGAAAGAAAGAGAGGAAATACTGAATGTAGATGGAAGGGAAATTAAATGGATGAAAGAGGTATGGAAGAGGAGGGAGAAGGGAGAAGAGGAAAGGAGAGGGGAGAAGAAATAGAGAATTTTATTTAGTTTTTTTTATTATTATAATGGTTAAGTTTAATTGTATATGTATAGGAATCAAAAAGCCCGTAGGGCAAATAAAGATTTATTATTATAATATCACACGATATTTACCTCTAGGTAAATATGCAATAAAATATAAAAAGTAAAAAAAAAACAACTAATTTAGATGAAGAGTCAGACAACATTTTAAACGAAAACTTGTAGACTTTTATTATGTTAATAAATTAGAACTAAAAAATGATTGGGAGAATTTTTTTTTTTATTTACCACTGGATAGGTTTTGATCATTAATACACAAGAGCTTCGATTCACATTTTGTGGTTCTTAGTGATGAATCACTTGAATCACTTACGCGGTTTTCACACTGGCACGGTTGTTGCCGCTTTAAGGGTTGATAAAGCAAAACATCGTAGGTAAGAAAAGCAGGGAACCTTTTACATTAAACGATCACGACGCAACCTCAGTGCTCCGGAGTGTAGATCTATTCACTTTCAAAAGAAAAAAACGACCAATGTGAGAACAACGTTACTGGTGCAATACATTTGACAAGTCGATAATAATTTCTGGAGATTGTCACTTTGACATTTGCACCAAAGATTGGGCAACCAATCAAAAATCATCACTCCTTTGTCGCCACTATGAATATAAATAAATCATCAAGTCACTTTAATTACAACCAATTGAAACCAAGAAATTTTTTATTTAATTTTTTTATTTAAAAATATTCGTTGAAACAAAAAAGAGTGTAATATGTAGAATGCTGCAGGAAAGTTTAAAATAAAATACAGACACAATAGAAGAAGAATTCAGTGTTCGTAAAAAACTAAAAATTAAAAACAGTATATAATAGTAAAATATTTTAACAGTAAACTGATAACGGAAAAATACGATATCGTTTATGACTGTTTGTAGTATTTTTTAATCTTTTCCTTTTCGATTATTTTTATCTCTTACACGGGTATTATGTTATGTTCGTTATTTAAATTTACTAAGTTTTCTTGCCCTCTTTACATTTTTTCTGTTAAATATCTAATCCTAATCTTGCAATAAGGAGTCGTAATTACAATTTTAGGGACTCATTAAGTCCGTAAAATGGTACATTTACGGCCTAGTCCTTAAACTTGTCATAACAACCATAGCGGATTATTTTTGATTAAATATATTAAGTAGGTATTGACCTATCGATTTGAGCGAAAACAATTTTCTTAGAAAAAAGACCGTTTTCTGAGGGTGCCACATTTTTTTCGAAAGGTTTACGGAATCTGAAATGGGTTTTTTACCATGATAAAGTTTTTAACATAGTAGCTTGGATGGGCACGAGCGCACCAGTATACTAGAGAAAAGTCACAAAATCAATGTCAAACTTTAAACTCATCGTAGAAGAGAACGGAAAAAGTCGAGAAAAGTGGACTCCAAGAATCACAATGAAATATTCTTTGGAGAGCTATAACAAAAAAACATTGTTTGTTACACGTACCTAAAAAGCTTTTGCGTGCTCATCTGCTATTCCAGACTCCGGAAACAGCAACGATTCGTCCGCAAAAGCTGTATTTTAGGTACCTACAGTAATTTTCGGTTTTTGGTTTTTGGTGGTTGGCAACGCCGGGTATTTCTGCTAGTCATTGATAAAAAATAGAAATATCGGGCCACGTGTGTGGGAAACGTGTATTTCTTTTAAATAATTATTATACTGGCCAGACTATCTACAGGATAGTAACGATAAGTTCATGAGCGACTCGTCAACCCTACTTATGGGGCGGGTTTTATTCAATAGCTCCGAACAACTACTGGCTGAAAAGGCGCCTAAGCCTGTAGCGGGACGCCCCGCTTAGGGGAATGAAACATTCCATCTTTCTTCAACATGTCCACATTAGGGAAGACCATGTTTTTTTTTTTTGTATACATCATGTTGCCTGTGGAGAACGAAAAGTACATGTAGTTATATTTAGAATGTTGACGAGCAAAGCCCACTGGATGTATGAATCAGCAAAAAAATAAGAGCCTTCTAGTATACGTCCAATTCGTCTTTTTCTAGTTTGTACGAGCTCCGATTTTCGTTCTGGTAGACTTTGTACTACTCTTCTCCATCAATTCGGCCTTGGTTCGTCGCAACATCAGCGTTGAAATGGCATCGCTAAGCCATTGGTTCCAAACCTAGTTGTTGTAACAGTATGAATTTAGATCTGTGGATCGTTTTGGGAAGCAAATGTCATAATCTACTAAATTAGCTTTGTAGCTTTACCTGGAGATCATCAAAAGGGGCACAACGCAAGAATTTCTATACTGCATACAATATATTAAGCTCTTTGACTTGGCACTCACTGGCACACCCGTTCACAACAAACATTCATTCGTCCACTTCTGTTCCTATCCACCCTTTTGAAAGGCGCAACAGGTGTAACTGGTGTAACTATTTCCGGCCAGGCTTCAACCCGCTTGTCCTCCGCGTGTTGAACCATTTTCAGCTTATATGCCGCTTAAGTCTTGGCAGTACTCCGCCAGCCGTTTTAGGGTATCTTACACGGTAAGTCCGCCTCTAGTTGTTCAAAACGAGCTAGGAACCTTCCTATTAACGATAGCTCATCAGTGTCTCCCGGGCTGTACTTTGATAATCGATCGGCAAAAATTCATGTCGCAATCTCGCGCACCAACTCGCAACTTTACTCTAGACCATCCTGTATCATACAAGTGCACCCCCCTCGAACAACATTTTCGCGTTTCGTAAAATGTCCTCTCCTGGACGAATTGGCGGTACTTTCTATCTCCCTTGAATTTAATATTCCATCCGCTAACCATCGTGGTGAGATCGGGTGCAGTGATCAAACGATAACATGGTGCACTAGATGTAGTTGAACTAAAAAGACTCGACTCTACTCGAAAGGGACTCCCTTTCAACGGAACAAGCGTATCCTCCACGTCACCGACTCGATTTAATCGACCCTTAAGGTGTAACAACTTCTTTGCCAACCCCGAATCGCAAATAACCTCCCGGAACAACTTGCGAACCTCCTCGAGGCCTCGCTGACATTTCGCCAACTCCTCCGCATCGAGTGTTATCAACGATACGCCGTTCTTCTCGAGGCCTAGGCAAAACCTCAAGTTCAACGCCATATCTTCCACGGTGTCCGTGACCTTGGCTACAGTTCCACGAACCCCAAGTACGTACACTAATTCTTCACGTGTCTATAATTCAACACTGAACTCCAATTCAACCCCCAAAGACAATTCAAAACGGAAATTATTATTAAAAATTAAACAATTATATTCGCGCTCCGCCCTCCATGATCAAATAGATGTAGTACGTCTTCTGTGTTGGTACTGTCACAAATTTAAAGCAGAGCTTGAACTTCCGGCCTAGCCTGTTGCTACACAACGTGTGCCCTCTGATTAGCCATTCTGTTGTCTTTGTGTTGTGTGAAACGTCACCTAATTTTTCCAGCTTTAGTTTAGTGACATTTGTATACCAATGGAGAATGGAAAAAGTGATCCGACCTCTGAGGCTGAGCAGGGCCAAGCGCACGCGACCATTGCGGAACTCCTAGATCGCATCAAAAGGTTGGAAGATCGTAAAAAACGGAAAAAACATTCCACAAGGTGCCGCAGTCGCAGATGTCATCGTTACGGCCGATATTATGATGGTTACTCCCCACCACGAAGGAGTCGATCTCGTAGTCGAGATCAAAGCCACTCTAGCAGGGCTATCTCTATGCGCTCTCGGCAGAGTCTCAGCCCCTCAATGTTACCCCAAGGTGGGGGGCACAACTCCATTGAACATGACTCAGAGCCGGGGCACTCCAGAGGTTAGTACAAACCCTCCATGGTCTAGAACCATCCCTTCGCCTCTTGAACCAGAAATGCATATGACAGTCTTATGTCACTCTACTAAGTAAATAATGGCAATGTATTCCTTGGAAAAGCCCTACTCAAGTTATTGAGGCGTGTCCTTCACTAGATGAGGACCTTGTCGGCTACTAGAACCATTCCTTCGCTACTTGAACCAGAAATGCATACGACAGTCTACTGTCACTCTACTAAGTAAAAATTCCTTGGAAAAGCCCTACTCAAGTTATTGAGGCGTGTCCTTCACTAGATGAGGACCGTGTCAGCTACTAGATAGCGACACAGGGTGTGATACATCATACATGGAGTTGACCGGCGTATTTGTGTATTTTGGGTGCCTATATTAGACCCCTGTATTAGAAACTTAAATCGGCTACTTCATCTTTTACCTTTATAACCTGTGTCATTTTGCCGTAGCAAGCGACATCGTGGAATGTGTGGAGGACCTCCCCAACCGCAACAATATATTGCCCACGGAAATCCTGGCACTTTTAGGAGATCCACAAACCTCAATGCCAAAGCTTGGAGATCCGATACATCAAGACATCGCTACCAGGTGGGACGGGATTTTGCGACAAGGTCTTGATACGGAGACCAGGAAAAATCTTGTTGCCAAGTACCCCCCAATTTCTAATTGTATAGCTGCTCAGACCCCAAAAATCAACCCAGAGGTCAAACGTGCTGTCTCTGAAGCCGCTCTCAAACGAGACGAGCGCCTTGTCGACAAGCAAAACCAAATGGTGGCGTGCTTATCGGCCATGGGAGGAGTCCTAACGACCCTGCTCGGACTCGAAGAAAGCGAGATCATCCGTCGACTTATTGGACTCACTGGCGATGCAGGCAGGTTAATGGCGGATTTGATTTTTTCTGAATCAGAGTCGCGCCGTATATTACTCGGGGGGACTCTAAACCAACGATTCAAGTCGGCGGTGACCGAGACGCCCGCAAACGGGTGGCTCTTCGGTGAGGACTTAGGGGAGCGTCTGAAAACTGCCACATCACTTGATCGAGCCGCTCAAGAACTAAGAGAAAAACCTCCCCAACGTAGACCTTCGAAGTCTTTAAACTCCACGCGTCCGTCCAACTACAAACGTCCTTACCAACAACAGCCTCGTGTGGGCGGACACACTTATTTACAACCGAGGGGGGGGGGGCAGCAGCCAAGGGGGGACACCGACCGAGAGGCGGTTATCGACAGCCTCATCCCCAGAAGCGCTCTCGTCCGGACAACCAAAGAGGCGACCACTGGAGGCATCAGTCCTCCTCGAATCGACAATAGCGGACCACCATAGAAATTCGGTAGGTGGACACGCAGGCAGACTTTATCATTTTTATCATGCCTGGACAGAGATCACTTCAGACCCACAAATCCTATCCTGGATTCGTGGGTACCGCATCCCGTTATACAACGTTGTGTTCCACGAAAACCAAAATGGTCCATTTCAGAAAAAAAAAGACATATCTATAGCCATAGCTCATCTAGAGGAAATTGGCGCTATCGAGGGATGTGCACATAGCGAAGGAGAGTTTATTTCTAACGTATTTTTAGTTCCTAAACCAAACGGTAAAAAACGGTTTATAATTAACTTGAAAAAGTTAAATGAATTTTTGGAACCGGAACATTTTAAGCTAGAAGGTAGGGACATAGCAGGTAAACTTTTAACCCCAGAATGCTTTATGTCCACATTAGACCTTAAGGAGGCCTATTTTTTAGTTCCGATCCATAAATCTCATAGAAAATATTTAAGATTTATATTTAATTACAAGTTATTTCAATTTACCTCTTGGGCTCAGTACAGCGCCGCTAGTTTTTACAAAGCTCACAAAACCAGTGATAGCCTTACTAAGAGCGAGAAATCTCTTGTCATGTGTATATTTAGACGATTTTTTTCTTTTTGGTATTTCATATGCCGAATGTAATTATAATATCACAGAAACGATTGCTCTTTTGGAAAAACTCGGTTTTGTAATCAACTACGAAAAAAGTAATCTGATTCCTAAACAACGCTGCAAATTTTTAGGGTTTTATTTTAATTCCAAGGATATGATTTTGGAATTACCGGAAGAAAAGCAGCAGAAAATTTTGTCTATAATTCAAAAGTTCATCAACTTAAAATCTTGCACCATAAGGGCCTTCGCCCACCTTTTAGGGTTGTTATCATCAGCTTGTCCTGCTATGGAATATGGTTGGGCTCGTACTAAAACGTTGGAAAGAGAAAAGTTTCTGGCACTCGCCGCGAATAATAATAATTACGAAAAGAAAATGCGACTTCCTCTCGTTCTTAGTACAGACCTATGGTTTCAGACTCACATTGTTAACACAAGAAAGAGTTTACGCCCGAAAGAGTATCAGATGGAAATTTTTTCTGATGCTTCGCGATCGGGATGGGGTGCGGTCTGCGCAAACCAAAAGACTCACGGGCACTGGGGCGAATGTGAAAAATCGTTCCATATCAATCAGCTGGAACTTCTCGCAGCCTTTTTCGGATTAAAATGCTTCGCAAATGAGTTACGGGATGCCGATGTACTTTTGAGAGTTGATAACACTACGGCAATAGCCTATATTAATCGTATGGGTGGTGTCAGATTTCCTAGTTTGAATAATTTGGCAAAAGAAACTTGGCAATGGTGTGAAGTCAGACGTATTTATATATTTGCATCCTATATCCAGTCAGAAGTAAATATTGAGGCTGATACTGAATCTCGCAGGTTGAAACCGGAAACGGAATGGCAATTAGCGAACTATGCCTTTAATGAAATTGTAGAAAAATTTGGAGAGCCGGATATCGATCTTTTTGCAAATCGAAATACCGCAAAATGTAATGCTTTTGTATCGTGGTTACGTGACCCAGGTGCGATGGCAGCTGATGCCTTTACATTATCATGGAGCTCTAAGTTTTTCTATGCGTTTCCGCCGTTTGCACTGATTTTGCGGGTACTTCAAAAAATTATCGATGATGGGGCAGAAGGAATAGTGGTTGTTCCGTTGTGGCCGACACAACCGTGGTATCCGATTTTCACCTCACTGTTATCTAGAGAACCTATATATTTTCACCCCAACGTTAATTTGTTGTCTTGTTCTATCAGGGCACCCCACCACCCACTTTGGAGGCGTCTTACCCTGGTGTCAGGTTACTTATCGAGCAGTCGTATTCACGCAGGGGATTCTCCTCTTCAATTAGCAAAATAATGGTGTCATCTATTACCGAATCAACACTCAAGCAGTATGACTCCGGGCTAAGACGTTGGTGGCAGTACTGCCACCAACACGGGCTTGACATTTTCCTCAAAGATGTTCCATCCCTCCTGGATCTCTTTACACAAGAATTTCAAAAGGGAGCTGAGTATGGCACCCTTAATAGCCTGCGTTGAGCTCTATCCCTTTTGATTTCTTCAGATATCGGCTCCGACCCAACAATTAAGCGTTTTTTTAAAGGGGTCCAACATTTAAAACCACCGAAACCACAATATGAGAACACCTGGAATCCTGCGGTGGTTCTAAATTATTTGGAAGGATTGAACAGCCAGGAAATTGAACTGGATTTATTAGCCAACAAATTGGCACTCATTACTGCTCATAGGGTGCAAACCCTTTCTTTTATAGATATAAGAAACATAACATCAAGGGATGACGCAATAGAAATTAAAATACCTGATAGAATAAAAACCACCAGGAGAAATGCTGCTCAACCTACTCTTTTTCTTCCGAGTTTTGCGGAAAAGCCAGAGGTATGTGTAGCCCGCACCCTAAAAGTATATTTAGAACGGGTGAGGCAGCTTAGACCCAAAACCTGCTATGCCCTATTTATTACCAATAAAAGACCATATCATGCGGCCAATGCCCAGACGCTCAGTAAGTGGATCAAATGGGTCCTAGGGGAAAGTGACATAGATACTGACACCTTTTCAGCGCATTCTACGAGACACGCAAGTACCTCGGCCGCGTGCAGGAAGGGAGTCAGCTTAGATGTCATTAGACAAACAGCGGGATGGTCTGCTACCTCAGAAACCTTCGCTAAATTTTATAATAGACCTGTTAGAGCCCAAAAGTCCATTACAGATGCTATATTGGATAGCATCACTAGTTAGTTATCTTTGTATTTAACTTTTAGTTACTTTCGTTTTGTTTCTTTTATATGTTTATGTTCTTGTTCTTGTTGCACTACTTCTTATCACCAATTATATTTGTTTAAGAAGCACAATTTTGTTCTTGTCACGATATCTTTAAACATCTACATCTATTTGATCATGGAGGGCGGAGCGCGAATATAATTACAAGATCAAACGAACTTACCTAAGTGAAGTTCGATCTTGATTATATGAAGCGCTCCGCCCGAGATGATCACTCCCTCTCGACCCTAGTTCAAACAACCCGATCATCTCGTCGCGACAAGTAATCTTTAAAGTGAATGGCTAATCAGAGGGCACACGTTGTGTAGCAACAGGCTAGGCCGGAAGTTCGAGCTCTGCTTTAAATTTGTGACAGTACCAACACAGAAGACGTACTACATCTATTTGATCATCTCGGGCGGAGCGCTTCATATAATCAAGATCGAACTTCACTTAGGTAAGTTCGTTTGATCTTGTAATTCTTATGTCGACAAATCTTTACAATTTTACAAGCAAATCACCGGATGTAATGTGGTCTGTCTAAGTGCTAAGGTTGCTTCCTCCTTTCTATCTCTCTCTCTCTCCAAAATTCCACAAAATGACTCCCCAGGTTTGCTACACCCCAAGCTCGACAGTGAACAATCAACACTACAAAAAAATCAATCCCGGACTTGAGCCCCCGAATTGTTACAATCAAAATTTCACGTAACCTACTGTCAAGATTGGGGAGGGGTCAAGGTTACAAGTAAAATTCTAATTTTATTTCATTTTTAAGTACTATAATAAATAAATTAAGAATGGAAATGTAAAAGAAATTACATAAATTAAAGTAAAAATTAAAAAAATTTAAATATATCTAAGTCGAACTCCACAAACTTTAATCAGCGTAAAATTATAAATGGTACATGTTTCGGCAGAACACTTCTGCCATCATCAGCCCTAATTTAACAAGAGATTAATGATACAATTGATGAATTACAAGAGGGGTTCTTACCTTAAAGAATATAAAAAATTATGACATTGACGTAATTTTGAATTAAATTTGACGTTTTCAAAGGGTTACATGATTTTTAAAAGATTTCGTAAAAACAACATTTTATAAAATTAAAAATGGATCAAAGAGAATCTGGTAAGTTTGTTTGAGTGAAAAATTAAAATAGTGAATTAATAATGGGATTATTGAAGTTATTCTGTTCATTTAAACAAGATCTGTTTTCCAGTTTCAAGGCTTTCCTTATTTCCAAAGTCTCAAGAAAATCTAATTTCCGGCCTTTATTGCATTTATGAATCAATTTGGAATTTGATGGTGAAAAACTATGTTTCGTTATTAATATATGATTGGCGAAAGAAGAAGGTGTTGATGGTGGAGGATCAAGATCTGTGTTGTTATAGATGTGCCTGAAATGTTCTTTAATACGGTCTGATATTTTGCGACCTGTCTGACCTATGTAGAATGACTCACAAGTAGAGCAGCTTAATTTGTATACACCTGATGATGATTTGTAATCTAATGGATCTTTATTTTTAATAAAAAATCTGGATAAGTTGTTATCTGTTTTAAATGAAACTTTAAAACCGTTTTTCTTAAGTATTTTAGAACATTTCTCTGAGACGACGCCAAAATATGTTAATGAATTTGAAAAGGAAATTGTTTCTGAAGGATTTTTAACCAAGTAGTGTGTGTATTTGAATTTGTTATAGTATCTATAGTATAATTTATTTATAGTTTTTAAAGAATATCCATTATTTGAAGCGATTTGTTTAATGTTATTAAGTTCTGTTTGAAAAGATGAATCTGATAGTGGTATAGAAAATAATCGGTGGAAAAAGGAATGAAAAGCTGCAAATTTATGGGAAACAGGGTGACAAGAGTCAAAAGGTATTACGCAATCTGTGATACTAGGTTTTCTATAAATGTCAAATTTAAAAGTATTATTATTTCTAGTGATTAACAAGTCTAAAAAGGGGATTTGGGAATTGATTTCAATTTCAACGGTGAATTTAATGGATTGGTTTAAAGAATTTAAGTTGCTGAGTGCGTTATCAAGTTCAAGATCAGATCCTTTGAATAAAACAATTATGTCATCCACATATGTGTACCAAAAGAAAAAATGATCTTCAAAGGGTGAAGAAGTTAAAAACTGATCTTCCAAGTTATTCATGAATATTTCTGCTAAAAGAGGTGACAAATTAGAACCCATTGCTAAGCCTGAGTCTTGTGAATAAAAACTATTATTAAATTGAAAGAAATTTTGATCTAGGACAGTCTCACAAAGTGAATGTAAATTTAGTGCATGTATGGTTGGCATATTAGAATTAAATAGTAGGTTTTTTAAAATTAATAAGCAAGATTTGGGTGGGATGCTGGGGAATAAATTAACTACGTCAAATGAAACAAGTCTAGTGTCTGATGGAATTTGGAAATTTCTAATTTTGGAGCAAAAATCTATTGAGTTTTTTATTGCAAATTTGTTATTAAAATCTAAATGTTGTCTAAGAATTGTATTAAGCCATTTTGAAAGTATTGATACAGGTGAATTGACAAAAGAAACTACTGGTCTAATGGGAAAAGGTTGAGTTTTATGTATTTCAGAAACTGTTAAATATTTCGACCCACAAGCTTTCACACTAATACCCATAAATCCTTGCATACCTAGACTATACGGTCTACCTACAATACATTTTTAGGTGATTTTAGGAAATAAGTATATTAAAAAAGTGTTGATTTTCATGACATATATTTATTATAAAACAAACAAAAAAAATTGTTTTACAAAAGTTCAAATCTATTATAATGTATAAAGGTGAATAGAAAATATGAAAATAATTACTAAAAATTATATTATCAACTATGTACTACCAGAGAGTAGGTAAACAATAGAGGAACCATACAATGATGAAAGTCGTGTCACGAAAATGATTTTCACTCCCAGATGGCGTAACGAATTTTATCCGATTTTGTCGCCTCCTGCCATCTGTTAATCACAATTATAACTGTTTTTTAATCAGCGCCTTCTGGTGGTCGGAAACATAAGCTTAGCGGTTATAATGTTTGTGTTCAGATATATGTAAACACAGGAGTTCCGATAACAAAACGATTGTTACCACAAAAGAACGAATGGCTTTCTAGAATTACGTTGCGCTGCAGGTCCAGATGTAAACAATAACAAAAATTATACGACAACTAAGCAACTGAACTTTTAAAAGACTTGGAGCTGCATTTTTTAAGGTATTTTTAGACGGTCAGTTCAGTTTTCCGTTCAGTTTCAGCGCACTAGTATCGAAATATATTATGTATTATTGAACATTTACTACTTTTACCGAACGTTTATTTTTTTGTCTAGCGTTTATTCCTTTTTTATTGCTCATGCAGAAAAATAGTATCTTTGCAACCTTTATTCCGGTTGAAAATGTACAAATAAATTGTTAGATTATATTAAAAACAATAAGTATAATTAATAGTACAACGTGACCCGACAAATCAAATATCAATCGAAATGCTCCGTCGGGCGTCAGTGTCGTACTGCTCCTGCAGCAGCGGAACGAGTCGACCCGTGGGCGTACTGCTGACCAAGCTTTCCAGGATCTGGATTGCGTACAAGAAGTAACTGTTTGTCCATTTTATAACAAATTCAGATAAACAAACTGCTGAAATTAAATATAGTATATTGTGCAACTACAATCGACAACGCCGCACGAGTTGCACATACTATTTTTATTGTGAATGCGGAATAAATGCCAGTATAAAATTGGGGTTCAGGAGCGAAGACCCGTTAGGGTCCATGGGCAAATTCAGTTTTAATATTTCGATTGTGTTTTTTTTGTCTAACTTCTTTCGACGTTATTTTTTATTTAATTTCAGCAGTTTGTTTATCTGAATCTGCGTGTGCAAGAAGTAAACTTGCCGCACCCAAACAACCGTTTGGTGTCAAATGGGCAAACAGTTACTTTTCAACCGTAACAAAGGTTGCAGAGATACTATTTTTCCGCCTGAGTAATAAAAAACAAATACGTTGTTGAAATTAAACAAAAAACTATCGAACTATTAAAACTGAATTTGCACCTGGACCCTACCGACGCTTCACCCCTGGACCCCATTTTATACTGGGATATATTCCGCATTCGTAATAAAAAATGTATGTGCAACTAGTATAAATAATAGTATAATAAATACGTATAAAGAAAAACACCAAAAACAGTTTCACAAAAAGTTTCTTTGTGACACTACTTTTAGTTTCACAAAAACTCAATTATGACACCAAAGTAGAAAACGATACTTTTAAGAAACTGTATTGTCGTCACTCTATTCGGGCCAGGACATTTGTGCCATAATTAGTAATTAATAATGCTTTTAATATTTTAACACGTTTAAGAGTTACGCCATGCAAACTTTTAATTTTTGTCCCGTTTTAAACGTTTTCTTCGCTTAGAAACGTTGGTAACAACAATAAGGGATTGTAAATATGTATATATCTAGTCGCGTCAATGAAGTCTTTTTCTCGGAAGTCCTCAGAAACAGCTCCGATTTTGATGTTTTTTTTTTTTATTATTTATAATCAGAAACCTTTTGGAGCGGGGACATAACTATTAATATTATTTAAACAATATGTATGATATTTATCTAAAAAAAAAAATTGTTTTGCGTTTTTTTTTTAACGGACTTCAAAAAGGGAGGAAGTTATCAATTCGGTTGTGTTTTTTTTAATGCTTGTTACCTCAGAACATTTATATATTTATATTTCATTTATGTTCACCGATTTCTTGGTCAATTGTGGACCGATTTACAAATAGTGTTTAAACAATATAAATAATTATTTCCCCACTTCAAAAGGTTTCTGATTTTGAATAATATATAAAAACAAACATTCACAAAAAAAATCATTAAAATCGCAGCTGTTTTTGAGGACTTCCGAAGATTGCCTGTTATGTATTTATTGACGCGACTAATCTTGCTCACCTTTAGATCTCAAACTCGTATAAAAGTTTTTACGGTAAATTTAAATATGTACGTCCAAGATCGGTAATTCAAAAAGGAACCAAGTCGAGCGACTTAGATCTTTTTAAAAATAAATGTTACATTCCATCCAACATTATAAAATATTATTGGGGTAGGCATTTAGTTCATTTTATCACCATTTTAGTAGATAGCAATATGTAACTCAAAATGTCAAAAATGTGACTTAGTCCTTTTTAATAATAAGCGATTCAATTGAAAACTCCAAATTCGGCTTCGGTGGTAAAACTCACCCGGTATGTATATTCATAATGTATTAAGTACAAACACTACGATAAAATAGTCATCGAGTAATATTTTGTAACTAGCTGATCCGACAGACGTTGCCCCTTTTAATAAATTTGTTTTTGGGCAGAGCGCAATACAATACAAAAGTAAACACAAATATGTAATTTTATTTTAATTTAGACTAGAATGCGACTTTTCAGATTTTTCTGCAGATCTTACCAATTTTTTTTCAATGGGGTCGTCCCCCTCAATTAAATTTGACTAATTCTACTATATAGCACCTCATAGACTATGTAACATGAAGCCCTAAACGTGTTCTGTTGTTTCATAAAGTTGTTTTGTAAGATAACAGAGCGTATCAAAAATCGCAATTTGGGATAGCAGTTTCAAACGCTGTACATTTACCGCCTCTTGTGACGTCATTTCGGGGGGCATTCACATTGGTTCATGCGCTTCTCATTAATCGGCACGTCTAGTAACTTGATTTTTGTGTGGTGAATTTTGTCCCGTGTTGACGTCACAAAAAGGCGCGCGTTTCAAATAAGACAAATGATTTTTTTTACCTTGTAAATGCGTGATTTCGTAGAAACAAAAAAATGGGCGTATAATATTTTTTCGTCTAGTTTCTAGAAATGCTTTTTTTGAAAATTGTGAGACGACCCCATTGAAAACATACCTACATCCATCCCCGGAGCATAACGAACAAGACAAAAAAAACAACCAAATATGTATGGCATGTCGTTAATATCGCCAATTATGATCAAGAGTGCATGCAAATATGTATTATGATTTTCGCAGTTTGTCCTAATTTTCCGACTTTCCATGGTAATTGCCTGGAATTTTATTTTTTCTAACTAAGAACTTTTCCAGGACCGTAATGAACAAAACAGAAAACGAGTTACGTATATCCATCGTTCGAATCGTGAGTTTTATGGTCTTAAGCTCATACGAAAAACCCATAGAAGAAAAGCAAAACAATAAATTATTTTTAGAGGAAATAATACCGTCAACTTAACACTTTGAGCCCCAGTATGAGAAACAAAAATTCGTTCCATTTGATATTCAAAAGAGTTTTATAATAACAAAATTAATTAAGATTGTATTTTTCCATTGAATGTATTTGTTTGATCTCCCACTAATGGCCAATGAAAATTTTGCTCGGGCAAATTGTACATTTTACTGTAGATTCGTCGTATTTATGTGGAAGTATCAAAAAAGGAAATTCTTTCTTTAAGATTGTCATTTAGTGAGAGACAAATTTCTTCCTACGTTTAAGTGAGATCAAATCTTGAATGTTGGCTGCGAGATGCTGCAGCCTCGTTCAGAATAGAAGAACTAAAATGTCTGGGTCGGATTTGGTTTGTGGTATTACAGTGTCCTTTTGCTTTTGGGGCCAAACGAACAACCCATGTTATTTGGAAAATTTAAAAATGAATATTGATGACCTGGGTGTCCATATTTCTTTACAATAAAGGGGTCCCCCTCGTGACTTACTCATAGGTCTCTGACAGAAGGTTCTCTTGCGGCATGTACATTCCTGTCGGTCTTTTTTGTTTCTGAACATTGTCGCTTGAAATTTTGATAGATCTTTGTCGCTAGAGAGCGATTTTTTGAAATTTGTAAATTTGAAAAAAAGATTGCGGAAAAATGTATTGCATTGACCGCACGGAGAACGGGGTGCAGTTAATTAAAACTTCTCGTCCACTGGAATCAAAATTGTTCTGATTTTTGACATGTGCAATTAAAACAGCGTGGGGATAATTCACTGTGTGTGGAGACAAGTCGTTGCAGATTGCATTCCGATTCATTAGCGACGTGTTCAATATTAACATTATTAACAATAATAACAACAATGAATTATTAATAATTAACAAATTCATAATTAACAATTATGTCTGATTTGAGGAATATGTCCTGTGAATTTTTAGCAAAATTGATTGAATTGTATTATAGATTATTTCATTCGTCATCGTTTACAACCCATCTGGGACTTTTAAATTTTTGGATTATAGTGATAATTCGATAATCCTCAATGTTCCTTTTTCAAATATGTTTTTATTGTTTATTTCATCAAAACTAAACCGGTGAAATTCAATAAAAGTCAAGTCCGCAATCAAAACTAAATTGATTTTTGGCGTGTGCAAGTAAAACCGCGCGGGGACAATTTACTGTGTGTGCAGGCAAGTCGTTGCAGATTTCATTTTGATTGATTAGCGGCGTGTTCAATATTAATAATTAACAACAATAATTAATTATTAATAATTATAAATTAATGAAATTTATTGAATTATTTTCAGTGCGGATTACATGGAAGATCAACTTCAACTTTGGTTGCATGTTACAAAACAAATATTTTTTTAAGTGTGCCTCTCCCTACTCCAAAATAGGTTCAAAGTCGAAAAATTCTAACTTTTATCGGTTCTTCGTTTATTACTATAAAACTATGTGTCCTCCGTAAAAAATTAAAGCTGATAAAATTTCCTACAAAAATAACCCCTTAAAAGGTACTGGGTTGAATCGTTCTCGAGATATGTGCCGATGAGAATCTAGTCCAAGCAACTTAGACTTTTTAGAAGAAATAATTTATAAAGTTTAGAAAATTTGTTTGTGAACTCCCAGTAGGCATCCAAATAAAAATCCGAAGAGTTCCCACTCCAGCGGGGGAGCTTCATCCACTTTTGCCCAAAAAACTGCTCCCGAACGTGACGTCATGAAGCCTTTCTGCCTTTTTCTCGTAAACGGTAACTCCGATTAGAAAATGTTATAGGACTTATGTTCTACATTAAATTCTGCATAAAATTGGTCTCATGAAGTTTTTGCCTATCTACCACCCACCATCCCACCAAATTTTATTTCTGTCCGACCTTTTGCGATCAAAAAAACAAAAGCCTCCCATTGCCTGGACTAATATGAAACTGACTGAAGTAACTTTTTATGTAATTAAATAAAGTGGCGGATAAATTTTCAAGGAACTGTTGTTGAACTCTTGTATCGAACATAAATGCGAAACTGGCGAAACTGAGAGAGCTCAACTAAACACACAAAACAAAATTTATGATTACTTAGCACTCTGCGTTCCGAGAAATGAATGAGCGTCTCAAATTAGGTACGGCCATGCCTATATGCGTTTGAACCTTGCTAGTAGAAACGAAACAGATCGAAGATGCCTGCCGAAAAATTAAAGACCCAAAGAAAAAGGAGTACAGGTAGTACATTCAAATAAAAGGGAAGTACATTTGCAGTACATTTCCTCCGGAGTACATGTCATAAAATAAAAGTACAAAACTTCTAAAAGGAGTACGTGTGGTCAGCTTTATTTGTTATTAAAATTGCTCTAAAAATTATACTGTACAAAATAATTATCGTACCACGAGCATATTTATGTTAGTCTCCCGGACGGCTACCTTCCGTTCTCCATTGAAATAGCATGAAAGCAATGGCATATAATCATGTACTCGCCATCCTACACTGCCCGAAAACCGTGGCATCGCGTTGATGCAACCCGGGGCTCAATGTGTTAACAAAAACAACGTAATAAAATCAAGATACATTTTGGAATTAAGCAGTAATTGAGAAGTAGGTACACATTTTTCGGCTACAACTGACAACATTAAAAGTTATCGAAATGCATATCAGATTGCTTTCTTTGCGTAGACCACGTAATCAATTGTATTGTATCTCTGTATTGTATTACAAATTGCGATAGGTTGTTAGTAATCGGAAAAAAGGATTACAGAACGCTGTATAACTGCTCAATCTAAATCATCGCTTATGTTTCTCACTCACAGAGAGCAGCATGTGCTGAACGACTTTTACATTACACGCTTAAAGGTGGCTGATGGTTCCTCTATTCTATTAAATCCTCTTGGGTACTACTAATATTATAAACTATATAACTATAGCTATAATTATTATTATAAAAAAAATAAAATAATTATTATGGGCTAATTGTCCTAATTAAATTAAATATAATTTTTTTCATGACCCGGATTGTGTGTTGCTCGACGTGCTGGGTCAGTTTTGCCAATGTTTGCAGTACAGTTGCCTCAAAATCTATAAGAAATAACTATAAGTAACAATTGTTAAAATAAAAAAAGCCTTACTAGGTATATGATTGTCGTAAATGATATAAAATGACACAATTTACCAACATATGTTGAAGCTGGAGAAAATGCTGACATTGGCGATGCATAAGACGTTGTCGGGGTACAACAAAAATCCTCTCCAAGGTTTACAGTTCGACGCCGCTTACTATCAAAAAGAGACTCATCACCAAAAACTTGCCTTCTTGAGAGACTTTCCACTGATGAGTTGTTTCCTCTGCAGTTTCCCCAATCTCCTTGATGAGGTTGTTGGCCTTTTTATCGTCTGTGTCATAATCCTCTGCAAAGAAGCTCAAAAATTAAAAAAATATTTAGTTTGAAAAATCATAAATATAATATCATATATGTATATAACTGTCTTAAAATGAATCTTAAAAACCTTGTAAGACGGCCAGGTCTTACATGGAGTACAATTTTTAACGAAAGTCATCAAATCGGTACACTTGCGGAATAAATTTAAATTCTGGTTAGTAATATGCATAAAAAATGTATATTTAGTTATTACTTTTAAATAAAATACTGTACTACTTACCTTTAGGACTTTTGGAAGCTACACAAATCTCAAAACTTGGTAAGGCAAACGAAAACGAAACGAACTGCACGATCTCAGACGAAAAATGAAAATGAACAAAATCGAACGAAGCAATGGCCAAGCACAGATGACACATCTGGAAAGAATTCCTTGGTTTCGTTTCGTTCGGGGTGCAAGGCGGAATAAAAAAGCTGTAAATCACGTACATTTTTGTGTCTTTGAAGTAGCATGTTTGTTTGTCGCCAAAACAAATTCGATAAGGCAGAAATTTTCATTGATAGTACCATTGAATGTCAATACTCTAACTACTCTAACTAGAGTATTGATATTCAATGATAGTACTGATCTATACGTTTGGTTATTATTTATTTTCGACAATAAAATTACGCTCGCGTCGTCGGTTCCTCAACCTTCAGCCCCCATCATAAACCAATATCCGTTCTTCCCAAAATTCCAGCCCTTATTATACCTGCTTTCAATTTCGTTTTTAAAAACTATTCATTCCCTGACCAACACTAAACTCTTCTCCGGTCAAAGACACTCTCAAAAGAGATTCGTTGTTTTATTTTTAATCTTTTCGCTGGTCTTTTGACACCTTCACTTACTTCACAGCGTTTCACATTACCAGACATTATCAATATTTATTAATTTCGTTCATTAACCGTAATAATTAAAGATCTTAATTTTTGTTTTCAACTTTAACAAACACATTTAAATTAATATTTGTAAGTACCCATCTACGTAAGTAAACATAGCTACCTACATTGAATTATTTCTTTGCCGTTGGGTTAAAGAGCTTTTGTAATTTTTTATAACATTAACACCATAATAGAATAGGGAATGTCAATTTTATTTTTAAATTTTAATTTAATAATAATTATATGACCACTTTTAATCAGTTTTCCCTAAAACACCAAAAACAATTTTTATTAGAAATACCGACGCACGTTTCGCCAACAATGTTAGCATCATCAGGGTGATGAGTGAATCGGAAAACTGATTAAAAGTAATTATCTACCACCAAAAGTGATCCAGACAATTGTTTTGTTTTGGAATAATTCTGTGAATTCTCAAGGAGCGATTGTTCATCTCTATTGCGAACTAGGCGGGCGAGATTATCCTAAAACATTTCAACCACGAGAAAACGTCAAACTTTCAAGGTTGTTTGGGTAAAATTCGGGGTGCCAAATGTCTACAAGAGCTAACTTAGTTGTTACCATGTTTCGTAAAAATTATGAAAGAAATGCGAGCCTTACTAAATATTTCTATTGTTTCTACTTTTAAATTCTAACGAGCGTTCAAAAATAAACCTGGTTAGAGGAGGCTGGGCATTTTTATAACAGTGTACATTGCAATTGTTACAAAAACTAACTTGTCATTTTATTCAGTTTAGGTTAGGCAACCAGCACTAAATTCGGACAAATTGTTATTGAATTTATATTTAAACCTTGTTTGCAAGTACGAAATGGTACGAAAACATGAATTTAAGACAGTCCCAACATATCAGAAAATACGTGAGTTGTGCCAAAGCTGACCGGTAGGTGAAAGTGTCATCGAAGAAAGAATGTACAAAGCATAGAGGATATCACTAAAGACACTACATATTATGCTCTACATTTTCTTAATGAAACTTAATGAGGCTCACCCTGATCTAATAACAGCTGCAAAGGAAAAGGTTTGTCTTTTGCTTCTGAAACTCAAGAGTTAAAACTTCTACCTAACCATACTTTTCAGATTTGCGCATTTAAGAGAACAAGTTTGAGTGTGAAATATGATAAAGTAACAAGCGAAACTGCAAGTGATTTCTTCCTTTGGCCACATTAAAAATTTCATGTATGTACCAAGCATCCGTAGCCGATGTAAGAAAAAATATGAAACTGAAGATATTTTGCACTGTTTTTAATGGGATCAGAAAAAAAGCACAATTCTCTACAAGAAATATCGAAAAACATTTTCACCATTAATTTACTGTAACTGTTTTGTGTCCTTCTAAGGGATTGTAAAATTCTCAATAAACATTTGTAGAAATTTGGTTAGAAACTATCAGTTGGTCATATCCTTTCGAAGAGTGTTTTTTCTAAATTTTGAAGAAATAAAGGTGTAAAACCAAACCATAAAGTGTCCGATATCTAAAAATAACTCGATTAACATCACACCCAAAGGTCTGAATGCACTTTACTTTTTACCAACCGTTGTAGGAATCCTGGACATACCTGCAGGACATTTTGCAGCCCAAACCCCCAAATCATGTCGGTCTATATAAAACCGCTAACTAATACCCTAAAACACTTGTCAACACTTCTTTAAGATGCATAATAAAATTAATTATTAATAAAACTGCAGCTTCTCTGAAATTTTGAGGTTATGTTATCTGTCATGGAGAGTTTCGTGGTGGCTTCGTGTTAATCAGTCAAGCTCTACACTGTAAAAAAATAAAACAAAAACGCAATTTCAAAGCCTACTCTAACCAGGTTTTTTATTGAACGCTCGATATAACCATTCTATTTTATTTAAAATGTGATTCAAATAAAAAATGTACATATGTTTTATAACCCGCAACAAACAATTTACAGTTACACTTTATTTCTAAACTTGGGGCAAAAACCGCCCATATGGAATCTGTAAAAGTATATATGTATATATGAGTATATAAACACGTGAATTTATTGTAAAAATTTCACGAGAAATTAACGTCAGAACTGAACGTCAAAAATTACTTATATTTTACCCACATTAATTCCTTTCTATGCTTCTATATTTGATTTTAATCGTAATTCAAATAAAAAATATAAATTAAGTAGGATTATTATACGTTATGTATTTTAAAATCATCATTTTTATCTTTGAAACCCCTTAGTGACTTGCCTAGAAAAACACGTATACTTGAAAATTTCACGAAAAGTAAACGGTGCCAAAACACGCCTCAAATGCGTTTTTATTTGTAGTATAGATGACTAGAAAAACATGTGTATTTAATGTTAAAATTTTACGAGAAATAATAGTCAAAAATAATAATTTAGACTTCACCGCCATTCGTTCTTTTCTATTTTATATAATTTGATTTAAGTTATGATTTAAATAATAAATATATATTTTTTAACATAATTTTTGATAAAAAAAAGTAAATTGAGGTAAAGTAAAATACAATAATAAAAAAAATAAGGGAAGTAAATTGAAAAACCTCTAGGGCTACACCATGATGATGATTTTTTTATACTCTTCTGGAACTCTTTCACTCCTTAGGTATTTTTATTTTTTATTTGATTAGAAAAACACGTGTACTTAATGTAAGAATTTCACGAAAAATGAACGAAGACAAACACGCCTATATGACACTAGAAAAACACGTGTATTTAATGTAAAAATTTCACGAGAAACAAACGTCAGAACTGCACGTGGAAAATAACTTATATTTTATCAACATTACCTTTCGTTGATTAACAATATTGATTAAACGTCTTTATTGCGTCATATATAATATTTAAAAATAACGTAATTTTTTAACATTGAATTGTCGTAACTTGTAGATACGTAGTCAATATTTTATTGTAAATCAACGTTGAATTTACGGTATGTAAAATACGTTGAAATAACGTTGAAGGTATTACCAAAATATAACGTGATATTTTCAACCATAAACGTGTTATCAACCACATACACGGCTTTTCCACGTTAAAACAACGTGCATGTGTTTACCGGGATACGCTTGCTATGAAGCGACATATGGTTATAAGAATGAAAAAGTATCCTTTGAAAACAAAGAGCTTAATTGCTCATTAATTATTATTTTTTATAATGTCTGCTTATCAGTTTATTAGTGAGCATTGTTTTATTTCTTCTTTATAATTATTATAATTGTCTTTCGAGACCATGGACTGAAGAGGTTCTACCCAAATACAACTCAATTATTATCATAATTGGCTCATACATCCAATAGGCACATTTAAATTTTGTTTTTCTTAGGCACCACAATGTATAAATCATTTATGAAGACCCGAATCCTAGTGATCTTTAAATAAATGTTGCCACAAAATATGGGATAGATACTACATAATATAACAAAGAGTTAAAATTAAATCCGGAAATAAGAAACATGTTAAGGCCGTACAAGTGCTTCCGAATCAAGGCCTAAGATGTTATGTTAGTGAGGACGGACACAAAATTTACACATTAAATGATCTGTAAGATCATAAATTAACGTAAGTTTATCTACAGTTTCTGTTCTTACTATAATTTCCATTTGTATAAATCCCCCAAGAGGTGTTAATTAAGACAAACTATTTCCAAGGAAAAATGCTTCATTAATATCGGTACTAACCCGTATATTTGCATGCATTTTTATTAGCAGTTTATTAACGAAACCTGCTTCGTCTTCTGTGAACTTGAAGTAAGTCAAATGGGGCACCGGTCGCCTGAGCTTTTTCTAAAAATTGATACATCAAAACAACATTCTTGCGGTACGAGATGGCCCCTGGCGATCATGACGCCAATAAGACGCAAATCGAGGGACTTTTATAACATTTGCATATATCGCGTCGTTGAAAATCACTTGCTTCTTCCGCAATAATGGACGACGGTCTTACGAATTGCTAAATAAGTTTTACCAGGAAAAGTGATACTGAGCATTATGTAATGGACTGTTATTTAATTGTTTATTTCTAGGAAGTGCCTGTATTTATCGTACTACCGGCCATCATAGTGACTATTTTTGTTGATCAAATGTTGCATAAATAAAACACACCGCACGGCTAATAATACTTATGTCGACTATAATTAGACTGGAGTAATTTGTCGCCCTATTAGTAAATCATCATCTATCAGTCAAATGAATTGGTTTTTAACGAACTTTTGTCACTGCACATCATTTCTTAGAACACTCAATTATTTAAGTACTTTACAAAACTTCCAAAATATTTTCAGAATTAGTACTGAAACAATTTAGACTTTACTGAGTATTTTCAAAATGAGTATGTTTCTCATACTGACTTGAAATTTCAATACTATGGTAAATGGTAAACTCAAAATTTCGTCATCCCAAGTGGAAAATAATCTTTCCACCAATTACTCAATTGTGCGATTTTATAAATATATGCACACCAGAAAACCGTAAACAACTTTCTCATTCAGTATTTTCATTATTTTGTAACATATTATTCAAGTTTGTCTTCAAAACGTTTAAGAAAACAACGCAACAGTTTAATAATTTATTTGATTGTTTTTTACAATACTGTGTGCATGTAAGTTATTGCATAATTAACTAGTCCAGTCATGTCCCCAAAACATATTGCCATTCTCGTTCGATTTAAAAATGTAAAAATCGTTTGAAGTTTAAAACTAACATTCAATTCTTGCAAAAATATTTTGACTCAATTTTTAGCTTTTAAGCTTTGGACCAGTTATTATTCTTATTATTCTCTGTTTTAAACTGACGCCTTACTCGACTTGACCTTATTATATTAATTTGTAGTAACACTAATAACACAATAATACCCAATAATTTACCATAGATTAATTAAGTACCAACTATGCAACCTCGACAAATTACATCCATACCACGTTCCGATTTAATGTGAAAGGAACGTTTCTTCTTTTTATCACCCACAATTACTTTACACTTCACCATTGCAGGTATTGATGTTTTCAGATTGTAGTAACTATTTTTGGCTTGATCAGAAGGATTTGCCAAACATTACATCTCATGCCGGACGTTCTAAATTAAGCGAAATTTATTTGATTCGAAAAATTTGCTCTTATGCCAAATTTTGGTTTTAATCTGAAATCTATTTACGTTTCGGCACACCTAGGTTGTTTTGTTCTGTAAATATACAGTCACTGGCGTCAATCCCAGTTGTGTACATACAATCCTTGTGCAGCAATATATTTACAATTTTTTATTTTTTAAGTTAAAAAGCAAACCAATATTCTTTGTGGAAATTGCGAATTAATGCTACATAGCAATTTGAACAGTCCAATGCTGAAGTCTACAGTTGAAGTCACACATCGAGTAAAGTCTCATTGGTAAGTAGTAATACGAATTTACTTAACATTTCGCACGTCTGCGTTGATTGCAGGGTCACAAGTTTTTGAATCTGTTAACTATTTTGACTACCCGGAAACTTGGTCAAATTGGTATTCTTTGTCGATAACGAGATATATTGGAATCTTTGAAAAGCCCCCAATTGTTTAAAACCGGCTGACGACCCTGAAACGCAATAGACGACAACAAAATCATTAGTAAATACGATTTTGTTGCAGTGGTAACGAATTGGTAAAATAATTCCACGGTGTAGAAGAGGTATATATTTCAATGAGATTCTCTTGCATGCCAGAGATTGTACAAATGGTTATGGTTCAATAGAAGAACTGGGTTTACTGCGTACATTTCATGTGAGTAAAAATCTTGATAAATGAGACAATAATTCCATGATTTTGTGATGGGTTGATTGCGCAAAAATTATTTGCAATTTACATAATAAAGTAATCGTAAACATTTCGAATCACGTGAAGTTTATAGGTGGTAATTACATCAATACTTTTGTTCTTAAAATGTTGCAAATAAAGTAATAATATCCGGCTAATTTATGATTATCTAATACTTAGTATCTTCGTACAAAAAAAGGTAAATGCATTTATAGTTGTGATGGAAAGTTTTGAATTTTATTAATATTTATTCTCTACATCACTTTTAACATTTCGTTTCTTTTATCAGTATGTATTAGAATTACGGTACTTGACAAGAACGAAATTACACATACAGACGCAATAATAACTTACATTGTATTTTTGAGTGCCAAATTAATAATATTTTTAGAATATGTATATAGTGTAGGCGGTCTCTAGGGTCTGTGAACTGATAGAAATGTAAATTTTCAGATATAGATAGCCTCTTCCATTGATACGTCTGTTATTCTGCAAGAAATGTGTACTGTACTGCATAGACGTAAAGTGAGAGCCACAGTAATCCGACACCTATAAACCGGGGCCCCCTGCCCACAATTATCTTAACAATGGAGGACATAAATTTACGAAACCAAAATTTTGAGTACGGTCCGTTTCATCTACTAATAAACAAGCACCTCAAAGACGTTGCCGCTTCCTGTTGATATACAACGCTACCCCGGTTTATGGCTGTTGGATTACTGGGGCTCGCACTCTAAGTTGCTCTTAACCAAGTAAATATTAATATTAAGGAATAAAAAAAATTTGGTATTATCTGGACATATCAATAAACAATAATCCGTCGGTAAAAAAAAATTATCTTAATTTTTCTATTGACAATGCATTTGTTAATTACGGTAATTGTTCTTGTTAAAAGTTAACATACAAACCCTGATAAAACCTTAAAAGTAAAAACATAAATAAAACAATGAAAGAAAATTTTTTCAATTATGTTTTTCAACTGATGTTTTGTTATTGCTGAAAGCAAAATTGTTATAAACAAATGCATTGTTTATTTGGTTTTATTTTTTTTAATCTAATCCGTAATGGAAATAATGATTTGAAAAAAAAAAGTTTCTTAAAAAAAATTATTGGTAAAAAACGCCTTTGTTAATTAACAATTTTTTGTTGTTGCTAAATATTAAAATTAAGAAACCGTTTTTTTTTAAATCATCTTTTGCTCTTCTATATTATGGAAGATATTTATTTTACCAAAGACGATCACATTGATACGATACATAAATAATAGGCAAAAAGTTAATAAATAATAGAGTTTGAGCTTCGGTTTAAAGCTCAATTTGTTCATGAACCATGATGAAAAAAGTGCACGAAAATCTAAAAAATTAAATAAAAAATAAAACAAGATGATATTTTTTCCAGTATTTTTCAAATTCAGAAAAAAATATAACCGAAAAATTCATTTGTTTATAACAAATTATTTTTTAAATAAGCGAATAAGAAGTAAAAAATAAATTTCAAACAACAAAAAACAAAAAAAATAACAAAGGCGTTTTTTACCAATATATATTTTTTTAAATATATATCTTGAAAATCATATAAACAATGAATTTGTTTGTAACAATTTTTTAAACAATAGGAATTAAAAAAATAAATTTATTGCTTTCAGCAATAACAAAACATATTAGTAGAGCTAATTGAAAAAAAAATTCTTTCATTGTTTTATTTCTGTTTTTAATTTTGACTCTTGTCACCCATAAATTTGCAGCTTTTCATTCCTTTTTCCACCGATTATTTTCTATACCACTATCAGATTCATCTTTTCGAACAGAACTTAATAACATTAAACAAATTGCTTCAACTAATGGATATTCTTTAAAAACTATAAATAAATTATACTATAGATACTATAACAAATTCAAATACACACACTACTTGGTTTAAAATCCTTCAGAAACAATTTCCTTTTCAAATTCATTAACATACTTTGGCGTCGTCTCAGAGAAATGTTCTAAAATACTTACGAAAAACGGTTTTAAAGTTTCATTTAAAACAGATAACAACTTATCCAGATTTTTTATTAAAAATAAAGATCCATTAGATTACAAATCATCATCAGGTGTATACAAATTAAACTGCTCTTCTTGTGAGTCATTCTACATAGGTCAGACAGGTCGCAAAATATCAGACCGTATTTAAGAACATTTCAGGGACATCTATAACAACACAGATCTTGATCTTCCACCATCAACACCTTCTTCTTTCGCCAATCATATATTAATAACGAAACATAATTTTTCACAATCAAATTCCAAATTGATTCATAAATGCAATAAAGGCCGGAAATTAGATTTTCTTGAGACTTTGGAAATAAGGAAAGCCTTGAAACTGGAAAACAGATTTTGTTTAAATGAACAGAATAACTTCAATAATCCCATTATTAATTCACTATTTTAATTTTTCACCACTCAAACAAACTTACCAGATTCTCTTTGATCCATTTTTAATTTTAACATTTTATAAAATGTTGTTTTTACGAAATCTTTTAAAAATCATGTAATCCTTTGAAAACGTCAAATTTAATTCAAAATTACGTCAACGTCATAATTTTTTATATTCATTAAGGTAAGAACCCCTCTGTAATTCAATTGTATCATTAATCTCTTGTTAAATTAGGGCTGATGATGGCAGTAGTGTTCTGCCGAAACATGTTCCATTAGTAATTTTACACTTATTAAATTTTGTGGAGTTTGACTTAGATATATCTAAATTTTAATTTAAATTTACTCCACTTGGATTTATCGACATTCTTCTGGTTTACTAATATTAAGGAATAAAAAAAATTACATATTATCTGGACATATCAATAAACAATAATCCGTCGGTAAAAAAAATACCTTAATTTTGCTATAAACAATGCATTTGTTAATTACGGTAATTGTTTTTTTTTTTTAAAGTTAACATACAAACCCTGATAAAGGCTTAACAAAAGTAAAAACATAAATAACTCAATGAAAGAGTTTTTTTTTCAATTATGTATCTCAACTGATATGTTTTGTTATTGCTAAAAGCATTATGAAAATATTTTTTTTTAATTTTTAACTTCTATTGTTTAAAACTTGTTATAAACAAATACATTGTTAAAATTTAAATTAAAATTTAAATATATCTAAGTAAATACATTGTTTATGTGGTTTTAATTTTTTTTTAAATCTAATCCGTAATGGAAATAATGATTTGAAAAAAAAAGTTTCATAAAAAAATTATTGGTAAAAAACGCCTTTGTTAATTAACAATTTTTTTGTTGCTAAATATTAAAATTAAGAAACCGTTTTTTTTAAATCATTATTTATATTGCTCTTCTATATTATGGAAGATATTTATTTTACCAAAGACGATCACATTGATACGATACATAAATAATAGGCAAAAAGTTAATAAATAATAGAGTTTGAGCTTCGGTTTAAAGCTCAATTTGTTCATTGATTAACGGAGAATAAAAAGATTGAAGTCGTATCGTCAATAGTTACTTTAAGATCCATGATGGAAAAAGTGCACGAAAATCTAAAATTAAATAAAAAATAAAACAAGATATTTTTTTCCAGTATTTTTCATTCAGAAAAAAATATAACCGAAAAATTCATTTGTTTATAACAAATTCTTTTTTAAATAAACGAATAAGAAGTAAAAAATAAATTTCAAAAAACGAAAAAAAAAAGTTATTTATTATACGAGTTCCTGTGTAAATTGGGTGCTTTCCTCGTTTCACTCGTGCTTTTTTAAGCCCCGAGTGCCGGAAAGCACCCAAATTTACACAGGAACAAGTGTAATACAACGTTTTATATTGTGTCGAACTATAAAATTAATTAACAAAGGCGTTTTTTACCAATAATTTTTTTTTAAGAAACCTTTTTTTTAAATACTCATTTCCATTATGAATTAGATTTCAAAAAATATATATTTTGAAAATCATATAAACAAAGAATGTTTTTATAACAATATTTTAAAGAATAGGAGTTAAAAAAATATTGCTTGCAGCAATAACAAAACATATTAGTAGAGGTAATTTAAAAAAAATTCTTTCATTGTTTTATTTATGTTCTTTTCTACTTTGCTTTCGTACTGAGGCTATTACGATACGATTTTGAGTGTCATAATAGACAAAAACTTTGTTATAATAATTCTACTAACAATAGTATAATTAATTTTTTTAATATTGGCAAACTTGTAGAATATTTTGGTATGATCATTTTTATAGAAAATTTTGTAGTTTTTTGGGTCGTTTATCCGACAGTCACAGAACTCATTTATTGACGTTTCAAATTAATTCTTTTTCATAGCCGCCGTTAAGGCGAAACGCACAGTCGCCTCAACTTTGGAACCGAATTACGGCTTTCATTGTTAGGCTATCTTAACGTATTGGGCATCAAAATTAGTAAAAAAAAAAACCTTCATCACGGCAAAACGTTGTTTGTTCAGAAAAAAAATCATTGCCAAAATGAGAAGCCAAAAAAATTTTTTTTTTTAACAAACGTGTTGGTGCTTGATTTTTACTGATCTCTGTACTCGGTAAATGCAAGGTGTTTTTATAAATATTGAAAAATAAATTTGCAAATTGTCCCCAAAGTTCGCTAGTTTCAAGCAATGTTGGCATGGTTCAAGGTAACACAGGCCCCGCCCCTCAGCGGCAGGCAGACGTGTCGACGGCTGACCATATTATATTTCGTGTGTGCCGCAGCTCGTTCTTAAAAAGATAACAAAGAAGTAAAGTAAACAAAAACGGGCCTGTCGCCTTAATGCACCTCGCAAACGGTTGGCCACGTTTGCGACGTGCCGCAAAATTCCCTGAAAATTTCATTATTTTGTACAAAAAGTGTCAAAGTAGAAAAAAATACTGTTTGATAACTCGTTTATAAGGCATTTTGTCGCACTTACTCTTTTAGGGCACTCCTTGCTACGCTCGTCGTGTCTTAAACCCGTGCGTGCTACAAAATGCCATTCACATGTAGAGTTGACAGATTTTCCATAATACTACATGTAACAGTTTTATTGCATTTACTGCTTAATAAGCTTCCTAATGATCTTGGGTTTTTCACAGAAAATTGTGTAATGAAATAATCTATTGAAAAAAAGATATTTTAGAATTTTTTCCCCCCAACCTCCTTAAGCCTTTGATCTACATATATAAAAATGAATCTCTATTCTCCTTGGTCACGCCATCACTTGAGAACGGCTGGACCAATTTAGCAAATTTTTTTTTTGAAATATTTCTTTAAGTTCGAGGAAGGTTCTTATGAAGTAAAACATGAGCAGGGGGGGTCAGGGGGGCCCCCTTGGGTTTATAAGTTAAGAAACGGCTGAAAGGATTTTTATGATCTTTGATTTGTTGGATTTTGTCTCCGCCCCGAATAGCAAAATAACTATTAACACATAGACAAGGGGGCCCAGGAGGCCCCCTTGGGTTTATAACTCAAGAACAGCTGGACCGATTTTTATTATCTTCGATTTGTTGGATTTGTCTCCGCCCCGCCCCGAAAAGCAGAATAATTATTAAAACATGGACATGGGGGCCCAGGGGGCACCTTTGGGTTTATAACTCAAGAACGGTTGGACCGATTTTTATGATCTTTGATTTGTTGGATTTGTCTCCGCCCTCAGTAGCCGAATGACTATCAAAACATGGACATGGGGGCCCAGGGAGCACCCTTTAGTTTATAACTCAAGAACGGCTTGACCGATTTTTATGATATTTGATTTGTTAAATTTGTGTCCGTCCAGAATAGCAGAATAACTATTAACACATATATAGACGTGTTCAGGGCGCCCCCTTAGGTTTATAACTCAAGAACGGCTGGTCCAATTTATATGATCTTTGATTTGTTGGATTTGTCTCCGCCCCGAATAGCAGAATAATAATTATTAAAACTTCGGAAACACTACAGGGCAACAATAACAAATAACGCCGGCCACCAAACTTTGTCGTACCAAGCTTTAGAAATGAAAATCGATTTTTAATGCATAAACTCCAAAGTTTAACTTCTGTTGCCCGTAGGCTCCACACACAAATTTTTTGATGATATCTTGAGATCGACTGACTTTTTTCGTGGGCGAATAACTATTAAAACATCCATACATTTTCTATGGAATCCGTATATAACGCCAAGTAGATGTTTCTATCAAAGTAGATCAAAGTAGATACTTTGATAAAATAACTGAATTTAATTGAGCTAAAAAGTTAACACAACATTATTTAAAAACAAGAAGAATGTTCCTAAATCCAAGTGGAGTAAATTTAAATTAAAATTTAAATATATCTAAGTCGAACACCACAAACTTTAATAACTGTAAAATTACTAATAGTACATGTTTCGGCAGAACACTTCTGCCATCATCAGCCCTTAAAGAAGATAAAAAATTATGACATTGACGTAAGTTTGAATTAAAAACGTCAAACTTAATTCAAAATTACGTCAATGTCATAATTTTTTATCTTCTTTAAGGGCTGATGATGGCAGAAGTGTTCTGTACCATTAGTAATTTTACAGTTATTAAAGTTTGTGGAGTTCGACTTAGATATATTGAAATTTTAACAACATTATTTATTGATTCTGAGGCGGTACAAAGTTCGCCGGGTCAGCTAGTTGTTAATAAAAAAGTAAAAAATAAATTTTTTATCTTTTTCGAACGGGGATCTTTTCTAAAGCCTTCAAGGAACAGCTCCAAAAAGGGAAAATCCAGGATTTTAGTTTAACAATTACCATAATTAACAAATGCATTGTTAATAGAAAAATCGATTTTTTTTTGTAAATTTCCTGTTCTTTAAGGATCTTTTTTCAAATTTCGGATATCTTAAATAGTTTTTGAAATATTTGCAAAACACGTAACCTCCTTTTTTTACTTAATTGTTTATAACTTTTATTATAATTTTTATTTGCGGATATTTATTTTCAACTAAAAAATTCTTGGTGCAATTACGAATCGAACGGCACCTCAATCATAATTTTTGGTGCCTCTTGACTCGAATTTCGGAAAAAGGGACTTGTGAACCAGACTATACTAGAGAATAGAACTGCATATGTATAGTATAGTCATGGTAATATTTCTGGTTGAGTATAGAGGCAAATAGTGTGACGTGGGGGAACCAAAACCTTTCCAAACAATGACTCATCCTTTCCACCATGATTTGAGCTTTTGAGGTTATGTAAAAGTGGTTTAAATCAACGTTCATTTTCAGAGTTTAAGAACACGTTTTGACGTCATGGTTAAACCAAGGAGGGTAAATAAAGCCAACTACACTTGGATGAAACGTAAAGTAAATGAGAACAAAGATTAGAGTCAATGACAGTGACCTCACTATTTTGAGGCAGCTGTTGACACGTCACTAGCACGTGCGTTTGTTTGGAAAAGTCCCTACTCTCAGTGAAGTCACGACTTTTGCTATATGGAAATTAAATTAATATATTACTTAATAATTAGGAATTAAAATAAAATTTTATAAAAGTAGTCTATTATTATGCAGATATATCCTTAACTGTATTACGTTACTAGTAAAGAATTGTAATATCGGAGAAAAAATTATTGTATTGTAGACACCTGCAGTACTCTTTTTCTGTAATGAATGATGGCTAGCAATTTTAAAATACTAGAAAGAAACACATAAATTACGTCATCCTGCGCGACGCACCTGTTAATCAGCAGGTTTTCCTTGCAGCCGTTCACGCCCTTTTTACAGCTTTGCTGATCGAAAATCAAAACGGTTCGCCCCTCGAGAACCCTACTTTGTCCAGACACTTAGATGCTTTTTACGAAGTTCTCAAATTGTGCAAGGGCTGGAGTGTCTTCACTTAATATATTCCCCTCCAAGACGTTTAGACCTCTCGCACGGCCGGCAATTGTGACATTTCTGTCGTCGTGTTTGTGCGATTTATTCATCGCAAGAATACGTGAAAATTATATTTGAAAGAATGCGAAGTGCTTAGCTCAAATATCGTTCTTTTGGTCTTTTGGGTGATTGTTTGGTACTTAATACCCATCAAATTCCATTGCACATAATATGTATGACTCAGCTATTCGAATCAAATGATAAGACGTCAGAAAATCCGGTTGATCAAACAAATTATATTACTTCTAAAAGGCATCCTGGCAACGAATTGAAACACACAGCTTCTGGGATTGGACAAATTAAAAATGTTGTATTTCTAGAGAGAAGACAAATTTTGCGCATTTTGTACTACTCCTTGTCATCGGCATCTTTCCAATTTCTCTTGGGAGGGAGTTCATCGCGCAAAAATTGCACGTCAGTGAGTGTTGAAGGTCATTGTCCTGTAGCGGTTTCTTTTCAAAATTTCAACGATTCAACATCATTCAGTAATTAAAAAGGGCCTCTAGAAACTGTAGGAAGGAAAAAAACTCACATGTTTACAATAACCCTCTATTATATGGATCTGTTTAATTGCTATATGAAATTTTAGAGTCGAATTCATAGTCAGTTTGTGAAATCCATTGCTTTGCCAAGATCGTTTTAATATAATTTTGTGGGAGACATGTATTGTCTTTTTCATATTCAATTATGACCTATAGGGCCTGTGCGAGTCGTCAACGCCACTTCTGTTGAAATTTCAAATGAATCTGTTCAAAAAAAGCTTAATACTGTAAACTGTACCTACACATTTAATGCGAAGTAGTGATTTGATCTAATTGTAAATTTGATTTTTTTTCGATACAATAAAAAAAATATTTAAACAACATAATGGAGAAACTATCAACTTCATAGTAATTCGACACCTATCGGGGCCCATTGCCCACAATTATCTTAACAATGGCGGACATAAATTTACGAGACCAAAATTTCGAGTTTCATCCACTAATAAACAAGTACCTCAAAGACGTTGCCGCTTCCTGTTGATATACAACGCTGAACCTTTCTCATTAATTTGAGGCAATGTGCCCCGGTTTATGATTACTGTGGCTCGCACTTTAAGTTGCTCTTAACCAAATAAATATTAATATTAAGGAATAAAAAAATTAGATATTATCTGGACATATCAATAAACAATAATCCGTCGGTAAATATCTTAATTTTACTATTAACAATGCATTTGTTAATTACGGTAATTGTTCTTATTAAAAGTTAACATACAAACCCTGATAAAGGCTTAAAAGTAAAAACATAAATAAAACAATGAAAGAATTTTTTTTCAATTATGTTTTTCAACTGATATGTTTTCTTATTGCTGAAAGCATTATGAAAATATGTTTTATTTTTTATTTTTAACTTGTATTGTTTAAACATTGTTATTAGTAAAAAACGCCTTTGTTAATTAACAATTTTTTTGTTGCTAAATATTAAAATTAAGAAACCGTTTTTTTTAAATCATTTATTTATATTGCGCTTCTATATTATGGAAGATATTTATTTTACCAAAGACGATCACATTGATACGATACATAAATAATAGGCAAAAAGTTAATAAATAATAGAGTTTGAGCTACTGTTTAAAGCTCAATTTGTTCATTGATTAACGGAGAATAAAAAGATTTAAGTGTTCTTGTCGTATCGTCAATAGTTATTTTAAGAACCATGTTGAAAAAAGTGCACTAAAATCTAAAAAAATAAATAAAAAATAAAACAAGATAATTTTTTTCCAGTATTTTTCATTCAGAAAAAAATATAACCGAAAAATTCATTTGTTTATAACATTTTTTTTTAAATAAACGAATAAGAAGTAAAAAATAAATTTCAAGAAACAAAAAAAAATTAATTAAACGAAGGCGTTTTTTACCAACATTTTTTTTTTAAAGAAAAGTTTTTTTTTAAGTAATTATTTCCATGACGAATTAGATTTCAAGAAACATATATTTTGAAAATCACGTAAACAATGAATTTGTTTCTAACATTTTTTTAAACAATAGGAGTAAAAAAAAATTATATTGTTTTCAGCAATAACAAAACATTAGTAGAGCTAATTGAAAAAAACTTCTTTCCCTGTTTTATTTATGTTTTTAATTTTGTTAAGCCTTTGTTAATAAAAAAGTGTTTTTTTTTTTTATTTTTCGAACGGGGATCTTTTCCAAAGTCTGCAAGGAACAGCTCCAAGAAGGGAAAAAAATTCTAGGATTTTAGTTTAACAATTATCAGGGTTTGTATTGTTAACTTTTAACAAAAACAATTCCCGTAATTAGCAGATGCATTGTCAATAAAAAAATAATTTTTATTTTTTTTGGGAAATTTCCTGTTCTTTAAGGATCTTTTTCAAATTTCGAATATCTTAATTAGTTTAGGAAATATTTGCAAAAAACGTAACCACCTTTTTTTACTTTTGTAATTTTTATTTGCGAATATGTATTTATTTTCAACTAAAAAATTCTTGATGCAATTACGAATCGAATGGCACCTCAATCATAATTTTTGGTGCCTCTTGACTCGAATTTCGGAAACAGGGACTTGTGAACCAGACTATACTAGAGAATAGAACAGCATATGTATAGTATAGTCATGGCAATATTTCTGGCACGTATTTTGAGTATAGAGGCAAATAGTGTGACAAATAGTGGGGGAACCATAACCTTTCCAAACAATGACTCCTCCTTTCCATTCGATGATTTGAGCTTTTGAGGTTATGTAAAAGTGGTTTAAATCAACGTTCATTTTCAGAGTTTAAGAACACGTTTTGACGTCAAGCTAACTACACTTGGATGAAACGTAAAGTAAATGAGAACAAAGATTAGAGCCAATGACGGTAACCTCACTATTTTGAACCAGCTGATGACACGTCACTAGCACGTGCGTTTGTTTGGAAAAGTCCCCACAATATCCCACCGGTGTACAAAAATATCATTATATCCTAAAATCAGGTGTTATAAAAGAAATATTTAAACAACATAATGGAGAAACTATCAACTTCATTTTATTGTCCAAGATAAATTAATTGTGTAATTTAGGGCCCTATTCTTGAAAATGTGAGTGCGTGAGTGAGTGAGTTGTGACGTCACGTCGAGTAGTCAAGTATTTGATTTAAAGTGCGCTTACTTTAAATTAAGTACTCGACTACTTGACGTGACGTCACAACTCACTTTAGAAGAAATAATTATAAAGATAAGGATCCGAACAGTTTCAACCCCCCGCCCCGGGGGACGTTCATCCTCTTTTGCCCAAAACCGCCCGCGAGCGTGACCTCATAAAGCTTTTCCCCATTTTTCTCTTAAACGGTAACTCTGACGAGAAAATGTTATAGGGCTTATGTTCTCCATTAAATGCTGCATAAATTTGGTCTTATGTAGTTTTTGCATATCTTCCATCCAATGCGTTGGGTGAAAGATGGGCAAAAACTTCATGAGATCAATTTTATGCAGAGTTGAATGGAGAACACAAATCCGATAAGATTTTCTCGTCGGAGTTACCGTTTACGAGAAAAATGCAGAAAATTAGGGAGCCCTCGGGGGCGCTTTTTTGGGCAAAAGGGGATGAACCTCCTCCGGGGATGGTGGGAACTCTTCGGATCTTCATTTAGATCCTCGCTGAGAGAAAATTTCAAAAATTAGTTTCTTCTAAAAAGTCTAATTTGGGGACAGATGGGCGTTACCCCTCTTACACCTCTCCCCTCCGGCGTTTGTCGATGTTTGACGCTAGACCTTGTACAGGAGAAACTGCTCTACAATTTTGTTTGTACAAATTTTTTGCTCCCACTAATAGTTTTCGAGAAAATCGCCGCAAAATGCGGAGGTTGACTAATTTTTGCCTTCGCGCTGAAAACTATATTCATTTTCCAACGTCATTTTATGAGCTGTGGGTGGGAGCTAGGCAAAAGCTTTATCAGACCAATTTTATACAGAATTTAATGGAGAATATAATAGGTTCTATAACATTTTCTCCTCGGAGTTACCATTTAGGAGAAAAATGGGGAAAACTTTCCTGAGGTCACACTCGTGGGTTAAGAACTCTTCGGAGCTTTATTTGGGTCCCTGTTGGGAGTTCATAACCAAGATTTCAAAACTTTATAAATTAGTTCTTCTATTTGGCGGTTTTGCTTGATAAATCATATCGTTTTTAAATAATAGATACATTTATGTATACAGAGTGATTATAAAGTTCCGCACAAAATCCATGATTTAATTATGTAATATTTTTGCGAAAAACGCTCGATTTTTGTTTTCATATTGTCATCTTTTGATATAAAAACTTTGTTGATAACGTCATCTGTTTTTGAACTATGACATATATTTTTTTTTAAATGGCAACCCCAAATTTCTTTTTGGATTTTTGAGCGCTTGCGTTAAACTTTATTAAATGGTTTGTCATTTTTTGTTGTTTGCTTTCCAAAATTATTGTTATTTTTTTATTCTTGTTGAATAGAGCATTGAAAAGTGTATCTAAAGACCAAAAGAAAGTTGTGGGTTGCCATTTGAAAAAATTGATGGCGGTGTCATAGTTCAAAACCAGATGACATTTGATAGACGTAAGGATTGCGGACAATCAATGGCGTCTATAAAATTTTCGACTTTGCGTTCTAGTGAAGTCATTATATAATTAATTTGGGTATTCCAACTACAATCTTTATAAAATAATATTTATTATTACAAAAACTCGGTATTACTATAATTATATATCATCTTTCAAGAAGGAATGTAATAAGTTATGATAACTCCCAAAAACAAAAACATCGTTTAGTAACAACTAGGTACCATCTATATACATCGATTAGACTACTTTTAAATTATTAGCAAACTTTAATCGTTTTGTTTTGCCACGAGTACATGTAATTATATAAAAAAACGATGTACCTATCTGAGCGAAGTCCATTGGGTTTATCTATAAATTTGAGTAAAAATGTCAACAAGTCCGCATTAGGGAATGTGTTTTGGTAACAATCTGTAGAACAAATTTTAGGTGAGTACTGAGTGTTTCCTGTCTGTTTTTTTTTGCTATCATTGATAAAATGGGCTTTTCTTACAATTTCGGGTTTATTTTTTCCATAGAACCTTACTGGAAGATTTTTTTGTAGTAGTGGTGGTAGGCAAACCTAGAACCAGTTCGTGAACAATTAGAGCGAAAATAGAAGAAGTGACCACAAATAAAACGAGAAAAAAATTGGTAATTTATACTTAAATCCGCTGCCACCAGTCACTAACTTTTAACTACATCATAACACAATCATCCTAAAATTTCTTTGAATCAAAGATAATTTCCTTACCATTAATTTGTCCTGACTCAAATATATAAAAGCGACTAGAGAGTAATTAGATTTTCTTGCCCAAGATCTTCTCCATCTCCACCTGGAACTTCCGATAGCAAATTTTCTCCCAGTAACTGTCCTCCGAATAAAAAAGTTTTCAAAGTCAAAGACTAATAAATCTATCTTGGCACCCACTTTCTGAAGGCGAGTCATCCCTTTTGTCCAATGGTCTCAATTTCGCTATTATCCCAAAGTTCCAATGGATGAAAATCAGCGCTGTCAAATTATTCATTTCCAAAAAACTAAGCTGTTAATATTCGTTTTGAGAGGGCAAACATTCTTCAAAAGCCAAACTTCCCAAACGCAACTTTGAGAGAAGAACATCAAGCTCTCAAAAGTCTTAAATCCAATAGAAATATTTATTCCGCCGGTAATTCTACTGCCATTTTAAACTAACCTGATTATAAACCTCTTCAATTTGACAAGGTTTCTGTTCCCCCTTTCCTCGCGACCCAGCTTCCAGGATCGGGGATTTTGCTAGAAAATTTTACTGTTTATAATCCAATGCAAAGTTTATTGCCGGTGGTTTGCAGGCCACCTAAAGCGATCTTCTTTACCTTCTGAAATAACTTCAGAAATATACAAGCATACAAGTTAAAAATTAATGTCGTTAAAAGTGACTAAAAACGAAATCGCCTACTACCAAATTTAGCGTAAAACAGCTTTTCTAGTAATTACACGAAAAAATATTATACCCCTATTTTTTTGCTTGTCCAAAATCACGCGTTACTGGACGCGCGGACCATTTAGAAAAGCACGAACCAATGAGAATGCTACCCCGAAATGACGTCACAAGAGGCGGCAATTCTACAGCGTTTGAAAATGCTAGCTGAAATTGCGAAATACGCTCTGTTTTCTCACAAAATAACTTTATTAAACAACAGAACACGTTTTGGAGCTCCATGCTATATAGTCTACGAGATGCTATAGTCCAGTTCGTCATATTCAATTGAAGGGGATGACCCCATTGGGAAAGTTAAAGGCACTTCCATATAACGTGATTTTAAATTTTAAAGTCTTGGGAAGTGATTGTAGGAATTTGAAATATGTTATTGCGGTGACCTAATCCTTTTAAGTAAAACCACTACGCTAATAAAAAAATGACAGAAAAACTATATCTTTAAATTAAGCATGTGGTTTACCAAGAGACGTATTATGTTCTTTATGAATAGTTTGTGGTTATTTTGTCTACTCAATTAATTTTCCGTCATATCGTTTTTAATTCTTATCTGTTTCAATGCATATTATGTAACTTATAAGTTTTGCTTATTATCACTTTTTCTACGTACAGTATGTTATCAGTGTGAAAACTATTATCTCTTTTTCGTGATTCTCATTACCAAATGATTACTACATTTGGAAAGTCTGAACCATACCATTATGACACATCAGGTCGTGCAGATTAGAAAGGTTAATAAAAAGTATGGAACATATCATTTGCGTCTTTAGTAGTAGAAAATTCGTTTGGTTTTTATTTGTCTTCTAAATTTCTGTTGTGTTTAACACATAATATCTCGGTAAGAAGTTGTTTTAATTCTAATATACAATAATCATATTTTCGTAGAATTCTGTAATACTTGTTAACATAAAAATAATATCTTTCTTCAAAGGTCAGAAAAATGTGACATTGTATACGTCAATAGGTAATGACAAAGTCGTCTGGCGGCGTATCAAGTCAATTCGTAAGTAAAGTAATTACGCTGGTGGTCAGTCAAATCAAAATAGCATGTTTTATTCGGAGAAAAGTGGCTTTTCGTGGCTGTTCTTCAAACATCAGAAAACGTGACACTGTATACGTCAGTGGGTAAGGACAAATGGCCATTTCTTTGCCTTGGCAGACCAAGTCGTCTAGCGGCGCATATAGAGTCGTCTGGCGGCGCATAAAGTAACATTGAAATTACTTTATGCGCCGCTAGTGGTCATCAAAGAAATTGTCAGATTTTCGACGTTTAAAGAGAAAATAGCATGCTTTATTTGTTCGTTAACTTTCAGGTTGAATTTCCAAAACGCGATTACATCTGTACTAAAATTTACTATCAACGACAAATTTTTCGTCTCAAAAAACTTATGAGATGTGTACCTCGTTCGGCAAAAACATTCTGATGCGTTCAAGTTCATGTCGGCATAGGCGGGGGGTGAAATAAGGGGTCAGAAAAATGTTCAAAAAAATTGCGGATTTCAGCAAAGTGGTAAATAGAAAAAATGTCTATTTTGACGAGTTCTACTTGTGGTTAAATTTTCTGCTAGGACTTCCATAACACCCTGTGTGTACAATACAAATAATTATTTTTACTTAGACTTACTAGACTTTTTAACGATTTTTTACAAGTTACGGAATATTAGCCGTTGAAGATGTCTTAGATGGTATTAATGAAATGATTGGTCGCTTGATCGTCACTGTCACTCATATTTAAACTCAAAAGTGCTTTCAGTGATTTAAAATATTCAATGTTCTTTTGAAAAAAAATATAGAAGATTTCGGAGATTCGGCTTCTCACGCGCGCATATTTTACCAATTTGTGAATTAACCTTAACATATAAATATATATCAGCTCCTAAGTAACCTTAAAATTAAAGTAATTACGCCGGTGGTCATCCAAATCAAAGAAATTGTCCGATTCTCGCCGTTTAAAGAGAAAGTAATATGTTTTATTCGGAGAAAAGTGGCTTTTCGGGGCTCGTCTGTATTTGCCACGAAAAGACTCACTGTTGCTCCTAATAAAACAATGTACTGTTTTCTTCAAACATCAGAAAAACGTGACACTATATACGTCAGTGGGTAATGATAAATGGCCATTTCTTTGCCTTGGCAGACAAAGTCGTCTAGCGGCGCATATAAAGTCGTCTGGCGGCGCATAAAGTATCATTGAAATTACTTTATGCGCCGCCAGTGGTCATCAAAGAAATTGTCAGATTTTCGGCGTTTAAAGAAAAAATAACATGCTTTATTCGGAGAAAAGTGGCTTTTCGTGACTTGACAGGCTTGCCACGAAAAGCCTCACTTTTGCTTCTAAGAAAACAAATTACTATTTGTTATTGTTCTTATTATAATAATATATACAGAACATAAATACAGGGTGTTATGGAAGTCCTAGCAGAGTTAAAATTAAAAAGAGTTTGACCCCTAAAACCAATACACGCCTATGGACCCACATTCATTAATTGGAAACATCTTCTCACCTACCATAATATGCACAATATTGAAGTAGGTTAGCATGTAATAATAAACTCTCTAATAAATGCTCTAAGATCAGGGATATTCCTTGTTGTACGTGCGATAAACGATAAATATTGACATATCGACAGTTCGAATACACTTCGAAGCACACCTTCGAATACTTAAAACTTTCAGGTTCAATTTCCAAAACCCGATTACATCTGGGACGTCCGAAATCATAATAAACTGATAACTAAAATTTACTATCAACGACAAATTTTTCGTCTCAAAAAACTTATGAGATGTGTACCTCGTTCGGCAAAAACATTCTGATGCGTTCAAGTTCATGTCGGCATAGGCGGGGGGTGAAATAAGGGGTCAGAAAAATGTTCAAAAAAATTGCGGATTTCAGCAAAGTGGTAAATAGAAAAAATGTCTATTTTGACGAGTTCCACTTGTGGTTAAATTTTCTGCTAGGACTTCCATAACACCCTGTGTGTACAAGACAAATAAATATTTTTACTTAGACTTACTATACTTTTTAACGATTTTTTACAAGTTACGGAATATTAGCTGTTGAAGGTGTCTTAGATGGTATTAATGAAATGATTGGTCGCTTGATGATCACTGTCACTCATATTTAAACTCAAAAGTACTTTCAGTGATTTAAAATCTTCAATGTTCTTTTGAAAAAAAAATATAGAAGATTCCGGAGATTCGGCTTCTCACGCGCGCATATTTTACCAATTTGTGAATTAACCTTAACATATAGATATATATCAGCTCCTAAGTAACCTTAAAATTAAAGTAATAACGCTGATGGTCATCCAAATCAAAGAAATTGTCCGATTTTCGCCGTTTAAAGAGAAAGTAACATGTTTTATTCGGAGAAAAGTGTATTTTCGGAGCTCATCTGTATTTGCCACCAAAAGACTCACTGTTGTTCTTAATAAAACAATGTACTGTTTTCTTTAAACATCAGAAAAGCGTGACATTATATACGTCAGTTGGTAATGACAAATGGCCATTTTTTTGCCTTGGCAGACAAAGTCGTCTAGCGGCGCATATAGAGTCGTCTGGCGGCGCATAAAGTAACATTGAAATTACTTTATGCGCCGCTAGTGGTCATCAAAGAAATTGTCAGATTTTCGGGGTTTAAAGAGAAAATAGCATGCTTTATTTGGAGAAAAGTGGCTTTTCGTGACTTGACAGACTTGCCACGAAAAGCCTCACTTTTGCTCCTAATAAAACAATTTACTATTTGTTATTATTCTTATTATAATAATATATACAGAATATAAATACAGGGTGTTATGGAAGTCCTAGCAGAGTTAAAATTAAGAAGAGTTTGACCCTAAAACCAATACACGCCTATGGACCCACATTCATTGATTGGAAACATATACTCACCTACCATAATGTGCATAATATTGAAGTAGGTTAGCATGTAATAATAAACTCTCTAATAAATTCTTTAAGATCAGGGATATTCCTTGTTGTACGTGCGATAAACGATAAATATTGACACACCGACAGTTCGAATACACTTCGAAGCACACCTTCAAATACTTAAAACTTTTAGGTTGAATTTCCAAAACGCGATTACATCTGGGACGTCCGAAACTGATAACTAAAATTTACTATCAATGTCTCAAAAAACTTAGAAGGTGTTTACCTCGTTCGGCAAAAACATTCTGATGCGTTCAAGTTCATGTCGGCATAGGCGGAGGGTGAAATAAGGGGTCAGAAAAATGTTCAAAAAAATTGCGGATTTCAGCAAAGTGGTAAATAGAAAAAATGTCTATTTTGACGAGTTCTACTTGTGGTTAAATTTTCTGCTAGGACTTCCATAACACCCTGTGTGTACAAGACAAATAAATATTTTTACTTAGACTTACTATACTTTTTAACGATTTTTTACAAGTTACGGAGTATTAGCTGTTGAAGGTGTCTTAGATGGTATTAATGAAATGATTGGTCGCTTGATGATCACTGTCACTCATGTTTAAACTCAAAAGTACTTTCAGTGATTTAAAATCTTCAATGTTCTTTTGAAAAAAAAAAAATATAGAAGATTCCGGAGATTCGGCTTCTCACGCGCGCATATTTTACCAATTTGTGAATTAACCTTAACATATAGATATATATCAGCTCCTAAGTAACCTTAAAATTAAAGTAATAACGCTGATGGTCATCCAAATCAAAGAAATTGTCCGATTTTCGCCGTTTAAAGAAAAAGTAACATCTTTTATTCGGAGAAAAGTGGCTTTTCGTGGCTCGTCTGTATTTGCCACGAAAAGACTCACTGTTGCTCCTAATAAAACAATCTACTGTTTTCTTCAAACATCAGAAAAACGTGACATTATATACGTCAGTGGGTAATGACAATTGGCCATTTCTTTGCCATGGCAGACAAAGTCGTCTAGCGGCGCATGTAGAGTCGTCTGGCGGCGCATAAAGTAACATTGAAATTACTTTATGCGCCGCTAGTGGTCATCAAAGAAATTGTCAGATTTTCGGGGTTTAAAGAGAAAATAGCATGCTTTATTTGGAGAAAAGTGGCTTTTCGTGACTTGACAGACTTGCCACGTAAAGCCTCACTTTTGCTTCTAATAAAACAATTTACTATTTGTTATTATTCTTATTATAATAATATATACAGAATATAAATACAGGGTGTTATGGAAGTCCTAGCAGAGTTAAAATTAAGAAGAGTTTGACCCCTAAAACCAATACACGCCTATGGACCCACATTCATTGATTGGAAACATCTACTCACCTACCATAATATGCATAATATTGAAGTAGGTTAGCATGTAATAATAAATTCTCTAATAAATTCTCTAAGATCAGGGATATTCATTGTTGTACGTGCGATAAACGATAAATACTGACACACCGACAGTTCGAATACACTTCGAAGCACACCTTCGAATACTTAAAACTTTTAGGTTGAATTTCCAAAACGCGATTACATCTGGGACGTCCGAAACTGACAACTAAAATTTACTATCAATGTCTCAAAAAACTTAGAATGTGTTTACCTCGTTCGGCAAAAACATTCTGATGCGTTCAAGTTCATGTCGGCATAGGCGGAGGGTGAAATAAGGGGTCAGAAAAATGTTCAAAAAAATTGCGGATTTCAGCAAAGTGGTAAATAGAAAAAATGTCTATTTTGACGAGTTCTACTTGTGGTTAAATTTTCTGCTAGGACTTCCATAACACCCTGTGTGTACAAGACAAATAAATATTTTTACTTAGACTTACTATACTTTTTAACGATTTTTTACAAGTTACGGAGTATTAGCTGTTGAAGGTGTCTTAGATGGTATTAATGAAATGATTGGTCGCTTGATGATCACTGTCACTCATGTTTAAACTCAAAAGTACTTTCAGTGATTTAAAATCTTCAATGTTCTTTTGAAAAAAAAAAAAATATAGAAGATTCCGGAGATTCGGCTTCTCACGCGCGCATATTTTACCAATTTGTGAATTAACCTTAACATATAGATATATATCAGCTCCTAAGTAACCTTAAAATTGAAGTAATTACGCTGATGGTTATCCAAATCAAAGAAATTCTCCGATTTTCGCCGTTTAAAGAGAAAGTAACATGTTTTATTCGGAGAAAAGTGGCTTTTCGGGGCTCGTCTGTATTTGCCACGAAAAGACTCACTGTTGCTCCTAATAAAACAATGTACTGTTTTCTTCAAACATCAGAAAAACGTGACATTATATACGTCAGTGGGTAATGACAAATGGCCATTTCTTTGCCTTGGCAGAAAAAGTCGTCTAGCGGTGCATATAGAGTCGTCTGGCGGCGCATAAAGTAACATTGAAATTACTTTATGCGCCGCTAGTGGTCATCAAAGAAATTGTCAGATTTTCGGCGTTTAAAGAGAAAATAGCATGCTTTATTCGGACAAAAGTGGCTTTTCGTGACTTGACAGGCTTGCCACGAAAAGCCTCACTTTTGCTTCTAATAAAACAATTTACTATTTGTTATTATTCTTATTATAATAATATATACAGAATATAAATACATTATTATACATTATGGAAGTCCTAGCAGAGTTAAAATTAAGAAGAGTTTGACCTTAAAACCAATACACGCCTATGGACCCACATTAATTGATTGGAAACATCTACTCACCTACCATAATATGCATAATATTGAAGTAGGTTAGCATGTAATAATAAACTCTCTAATAAATTCTCTAAGATCAGGGATATTCCTTGTTGTACGTGCGATAAGCGATAAATATTGACACACCGACAGTTCGAATACACTTCGAAGCACACCTTCGAATACTTAAAACTTTTAGGTTGGATTTCCAAAACCCGATTACATCTGAGACGTCCGAAATCAGAATAAACTGATAACTAAAATTTACTATCAACGACAAATTTTTTGTCTCAAAGAACTTATAAGGTGTGTACCTCGTTCGGAAAAACATTCTGATGCGTTCAAGTTCATGTCGGCATAGGCGGAGGGTGAAATAGGGGGTCAGAAAAATGTTCAAAAAAATTGCGGATTTCAGAAAAGTATGGTAAATAGAAAAAATGTCTATTTTGACGAGTTCTACTTGTGGTTAAATTTTCTGCTAGGACTTCCATAACACCCTGTGTGTACAAGACAAATAAATATTTTTACTTAGACTTAATAGACTATTTAACGTTTTTTTACAAGTTACGGAATATTAGCTGTTGAAGGTGTCTTAGATAGTATTAATAAAATGATTGGTCGCTTGATGGTCACTGTCACTCATATTTAAACTCAAAAGTACTTTCAGTGATTTAAAATCTTCAATGTTCTTTTGAAAAAAAATATAGAAGATTTCGGAGATTCGGCTTCTCACGCACGCATATTTTACCAATTTGTGAATTAACCTTAACATATAGATATATATCAGCTCCTAAGTAACCTTAAAATTGAAGTAATTACGCTGATGGTTATCCAAATCAAAGAAATTCTCCGATTTTCGCCGTTTAAAGAGAAAGTAACATGTTTTATTCGGAGAAAAGTGGCTTTTCGGGGCTCGTCTGTATTTGCCACGAAAAGACTCACTGTTGCTCCTAATAAAACAATGTACTGTTTTCTTCAAACATCAGAAAAACGTGACATTATATACGTCAGTGGGTAATGACAAATGGCCATTTCTTTGCCTTGGCAGAAAAAGTCGTCTAGCGGTGCATATAGAGTCGTCTGGCGGCGCATAAAGTAACATTGAAATTACTTTATGCACCGCTAGTGGTCATCAAAGAAATTGTCAGATTTTCGGCGTTTAAAGAGAAAATAGCATGCTTTATTCGGAGAAAAGTGGCTTTTCGTGACTTGACAGACTTGCCACGTAAAGCCTCACTTTTGCTTCTAAGAAAATAATTTACTATTTGTTATTAGTCTTATTATAATAATATATACAGAATATAAATACAGGGTGTTATGGAAGTCCTAGCACAGTTAAAATTAAGAAGAGTTTGGCCCCTAAAACCAATACACGCCTATGGACCCACATTCATTGATTGGAAACATCTATTCACCTACCATAATATTTATAATATTGAAGTAGGTTGGCATGTAATAATAAACTCTCTAATAAATTCTCTAAGATCAGGGATATTCCTTGTTGTACGTGCGATAAACGATAAATGTTGACACACCGACAGTTCGAATACACTTCGAAGCACACCTTCGAATACTTAAAACTTTTAGGTTGAATTTCCAAAACGTGATTACATCTGGGACGTCCGAAACTGATAACTAAAATTTACTATCAATGTCTCAAAAAACTTTTTTTTTACCTTGTTCGGCAAAAACATTCTGATGCGTTCAAGTTCATGTCGGCACAGGCGGAGGGTGAAATAAGGGGTCAGAAAAATGTTCAAAAAAAATGCGGATTTCAGCAAAGTGGTAAATAGAAAAAATGTCTATTTTGACGAGTTCTACTTGTGGTTAAATTTTCTGCTAGGACTTCCATAACACCCTGTGTGTACAAGACAAATAAATATTTTTACTTAGACTTACTAGACTTTTTAACGATTTTTTACAAGTTACGGTTATTCGTATAACTTTTATCCTTAAGGCAGCGCTCGTCGCTCAACCGTTTTTTCGTCGACTTACTTTGCAAACGTGATCTCCCCACGAAAAGTCCTTTTATTTTAACGGAATAATATACAGCCTATGTCCGTCCTAAAGGTCCATTCTAAATATTGGTCAAAGAATTTTTGAAATCGGATAAGTAAAAGTTTCGGACATTACTTAGACACGAGCAGCCCGCACACACATGGGAGCAGAGAGCGCAGGCGAAGAGAGGGCATGGCGCCGTTTTACGTGACGACATTCAAATCTGTTTTACTCCCATATCGCGGCTATAGATGTTACACATCAAAAACCCAAATACAGCAGCGATCACGAATAAACTTCATTAACAATTAATGAATCCAGTTCCGTTTATTTTTAGCCCTGTTATTACTGTTATTTCAACTTTTTTTCGATGTTCGTCTGCACCTTTCCTATCTTTTTTTTTCTACGAAGATTTTCCCTTTTTCCCATCTTTTGTTTTTTTTTGCATCGCCTTCTGCAGTTGGTTCAGTTCTGTCTTCAGTTCTGCCATATTTTCCCTGAGCGGTCTGTTGTCGTTATTCAGCTCTCTCATTTCTTGTCTCTTCTTTTACTTGTTTCATGTCATTTCCTCCATCATGTCTACCTTTTTCAACCCCATTTCTTCTTGGCTTCCTCTTTGCGTTGGTGATCTTACTTTTTTTTCTTGTAGTTCTCTTTTGATTTCTTCTTTTTCATCACCTTGTTTTATTTTTGTTCCTAACCCTCTACACTGTGTAGTGCATTGTTGGTTGCCGGCGTTATCTGTCCGTATATTTCTCTACTCCTCAACCCCTTTCTTTCTTCCTGCCTTTCTTCTATGCTTCTTTTCCCGTCCTCGCTTTTTTTCTTCTTTTCTACGTTTTATTTACTTTATTTTCACAGTCGGTAATCTAGAAAACAAAGTACAAATATTCGAGGAAAAGTGATATCATTTTGTTAGGATTGCACCCTTCTCACAAAATAAAATGTAACTTTTAACTCTCATATCATCTGCTCGAGAGAAATACAATTTTCCACGCTTGTGACACAATTACATGCAGAAATTTCCACCATACTTGCAATCACATTCACTTCGTATTAGTCATAATAATTTTCTGCATCGGAACAATACTAATCAAGTGAGTAAAATCCATGAGTTTCTTGTAATCAGCTTTGCGGTGAGACTAGTCTAATAAAATGTCGATTATGTGAAGTAAACAATATTATACAAACATCGATGGCTGTTTTATTATTTGTTTTTATTAGGTAAGTATTATTGTAATGATAATTTATGCACATCTATTGACGTTGGAAATAATCTCTGTTCTGTTCTTTCATTATCACGAGTGAAATAGGAAAAATTATAAAATATTGAAGGCAAAGTCTAATGCATTTCTTCGTCGAAAACGTATTTGAGCTCTGGCGCAATTCGAATTAATAACACTAAGAAAAAAGTCACTTCCAACAAACACAACAGTAATGACAGTCGAGTAAAGGTGTGAAAATGTTGTTCTTATGTAACAGATATTTAAAGCATGTTTTTTGACCCACCTATACAGAGGTGATCACCAAGGATTGGGTATAGGGAGTTTAATGGAAATTGAAATCTTTGTGGTGTTTTTGCACGTCTTTGTGTGAACTGTGTAATTTCACTCAAGATTCACAAAAAGTAATTTATAACTGACCTTAATTTTTGGGATTTACCTAAATAGTAATTGGGAAATGTGTAAAAAAGATGACATTGAAAACCGGTAGTCCGGTTTTACCAGAAACATGGTGACGGAACAAGCTGAGCAATGTTTTTGTTAGACATCTTTATTGCAGTCTATGAATTGATAATTCCTGTAAACTATCTTATAGCAAGGTTTTGAAACTATAGAAACTATAGTGTTAGGTGTTTGCTAGTGCGGTAGGTGCTGTGTTGGTAAAAGAAGTTTTGTAAGTTTTGTTGAAATCAGGTACTTAATCTTGGTGTGTATGGATTTGAAATTTTGGTCTGTTCTCTTTATTTTTGCTTTCATTTCATCCTGCCAAATGCGTCTTTGTTCTCCTCTTTGTCATTAGCTGAAACTTGAACAGTTTTCGTAACGCAATAGTAACACGATCAAATTTAATAGCACAATTTAAATTATTCAGAAAAATAATTATTTTAAAGCAGCATACATTACATTTTTTTATTTTTTTTTTACAGGTTTGTAAACTTAGAAATTCATTGTTTTCGTATTTTGTTGACAATGTGTAAAAGCAAATATAATGTTGATTCACATAATTATACAATAAATTATTAAATAAATTGTGACAGTCCCTAATAAAAAAATATAAAAAAATCTAAATTGATTGAGAACCGCTAGCATGATTGAAGAACCATTAGTAAATAAACTGTTATCCTCTTGCCCTAAACAAAAAAGGACTTTTTTGCTGGAACGAGTGCACACTAAATATTTTCAAATAGTGACCGATATGATTATGTCTATTATCATATTATGTGAAACCCGTGGAAGCTCTTTGTGTAATTTATTAGCGAACGTTCGGAACATAAGACAACAAATGCACGAAATTTTCACGAAAGGTGGATCGCAATAAGTAATTTTTTCGTGTGGGGCCACATGAAACATCTTGTTTATGCCGTTAACACCGAAAGATATGCATCTGCGAAATGCCTAGGGCTGTCGTTCCAACAATTTGTATCGTAAGTAGTAAGTTTTTGTCCAAAATAATAATAATTCAGCGACTATCAAAATGTTTTGAGTGCATCGCTGGTTTTTTAATACCGTCAAAAATACGTTTAGGGGCCATATAATTTGAGGTTTAAATATCTGCTATAGTTCGTGAATCACCCTATATAATATATGACAGGCATTTAAAATTAATTTGTTTTTTAAATTTTTTATGTAATCTACAGATTTTTTATGAAAGTGTTCCTCCGTGAATTGTTGAAAGGAAATGTCATGATGTCCTAACTTTCTATTTCTCTGATTTTTGAGATTATTATTCATTCAGTTCAATTTAGAAAGCCACTCATATAATTACTACAGAAATGTTGGTTTTTAGTTTTTTATATTTGGTACGAACTGAATATGAATCTGATTTATGTATTCCTATAACATGATCTAGTTTACAAATTTCCAGGATTGTGAAATTACTTAAATAAATTCTTCATCAGTCACTTTTCATTCATCAGTCACTTTTCATATACTAAAGTTGTTGTGGCAGCCAGACAGACAATATTAATTTATGAAACAAATAAAAATAGTAAGTAACAAGACGATAACAAAAAACTAACAGAAAAATATACAATAATTGCGATAAATGCATTTACTGCTTTTACAATCGGCCTGACTTCATGACGTATTTGGGCGCCCGTGGCGATAGCTTGTTTTCTATGCACCTGAAATTTAATACTTGTTTACCTATTATGTTTTCGTACAATCGTTTTGTTATGTATTTACTGTATCGTTGACGCAATTTATAAGTCGAACATACAACTAGTTTCCATAGAAATAAAAAAATAACAGTGCTGTTATATTGTAATAATTATTTGTTAAAACCAAATGTATTTTGCATAATTTCAAGTGTACAATTTAAACTTAATTTCTACCAATCTGAGCTAACGACAATGACTCTCCCTGTCTTACTTAACTTTCTACATTGACTCTAACTACTCAAGATCATATAGCATGAGATCATTTAAGTTATAAATTAGGCGGGTTATTTTTTATGCAATGGCCCAGCCTGGAAATTGACTGACAGTAAAATTTGAGGTTATGGTCTAAACATTGTGACGTTTATGTTTCTCGTGTTAAGTTGTTTTAATTTAAAGAAAATAAAACATTAACAAAGAATGTAGGTTTATTGAGAATTACAGCAAATGTTCAAAGTGTTCTCCCCCAGTTTCAATGCAGCTGTTAACTCTCCGTTTCATATTTTCAAATGCATTTTTCAACATCTGAAAGGTTATAGCGTTGCATGCATTAAAAATTGCTTCTTGCGGTTCTTCAAGATCGTGCGGGTGATTTTTAAATACGGGACTTCGAGGTGGAAATTGATGACACGATCATCATAAAACCATAAACACTTGCTCCGCTACAACACACTAACATCAGGAGATCTTGCCACACATTTATAAATTTGTTGAACTAATTTTTGATAATCTGCAGGAAAAGTAGGGTAGGTATTTCGAAAAACCTTGAACACAGCATTCTATAGAATATTTCCATTCACCATTCTGTTACCGCTTTTTTAGTCACTTTGGCACCTTTCACATTCAAATATTAATCCAAATTATCAACAGTTAGTAGTGCCAACCTACTTGAAATTTCACAGCCCATTCTACTTATCCTTTTAGATGTCTCATTTTACTCTCTCTTTTTTTGTTTGTGTTCTTGTCTGTTGTATGTGTATTTCCTTTTTTGTCTTTTGAGCAAAGTGACTCATCAATATGCCAACCATACCAGAGGTGAAACTCATCAGTGTTCATCCCACTTCTGAAAATACGTCTTAAAATATATTTCCAAGTTTAGCTGAACAAAGTCAGTTCAGGAGTATAGTGGACAGGGCGGTTCACCCGCCCACCGCACTCACAAACGTTGCCAGAACCATACGCTTTTTAGTCACAAAATAAAACTTATACCAGTAATGAGAATCAATCCAAATTGAGATTGATACCGAAATATATTATATTCAAATTTGCATTTTTGACTGACAAATTGGTTCGGAATGACAACCATTTTCATATTGTATCCAAATTTCGTTTCTTGTATTGCACAGTTGTTCTTTTTGACTAAAAACCATTTCGTGCATCGCACGACATGTGAATGCGGTGGGCGGGTGGGCCACCTCATTCACAACTAACTGATTGGCTAAGAGTATTGGAATGACAACCATTTTTTGACTTAAAAGTTTTGAAATTGGACTGAACGCGAGAGTGAGTGAAATTAAAAAAAAAAAAAAAACAATAAATGGTTTTTACTTCTCATCCATTTAGTCAGTTGAGGAGTATAGTGGAGAGGACGGCCCACCCGCCCACCGCACTCACAAACGGTGCCAGAACCATACGCTTTTTAGTCACAAAACAAACCTTATACCAGTAATGAGAATCAATCCAAATTGAGATTGATACCGAAATATATTATATTCAAATTTGCATTTTTGACTGACAAATTGGTTCGGAATGACAACCATTTTCATATTGTATCCAAATTTCGTTTCTTGTATTGCACAGTTGTTCTTTTTGACTAAAAACCATTTCGTGCATCGCACCACATGTGAATGCGGTGGGCGGGTGGGCCACCTCATTCACAACTAACTGATTGGCTAAGAGTATTGGAATGACAACCATTTTTTGACTTAAAAGTTTTGAAATTGGACTGAACGCGAGAGTGAGTGAAATTAAAAAAAAAAAAAACAATAAATGGTTTTTACTTCTCATCCATTTAGTCAGTTGAGGAGTATAGTGGAGAGGGCGGTATTAGGATTCCTCGTTCGTAAGTCCAATGAAATGCTTTTGTTAATGTTGACTCAAAGATAATTCCCAATAATTTTGCGGATATTACGTAAAATTTAATAATGGATTCTCATTGGTCAGTCCAAGTAAAATAAATTTGATGTCCGGCAAGATCAAGGAATCTAGTTATGCAGAGTTAGTGCGCACCAACAACTGTGTTTCACCGCCAAATTGGCGACCGAGGACATGAACGTATGGTTCGGGATCCACTCTGCGATGATAGCGACAGTGTTACCATCTACCTGCTACCTACCGACCCTAACCTTACCAGCTGAGCTTAAAAACCGGTGGTTGTGACTATATTTGTTTGAAATTTATTTTGTTGTTTTCTTTTCTGTTTCACTCCGTCTCTGTTGTAGCGCACGGGTTTGGCTAGTATTATCTGCATTGCTCAACAACTGTGTATAATAGTATATTATGATACGAGTTTTATAAGAAGCAGTGAGAAGTGCCCTAAAAGAGTAAGTGCGACAAAATGCCTTATAAACGAGTTATCATACAGTATTTTTTCTATTTTGCCACTTTTTATACAAAATAATCAAATTTCACAATCTAGGGAATTTCGCGGCGGTTGGCACTCTTGCGAGCTGCATTAACGGCGCCTATGAAAAAGAATTAATTTGAAACGTCAACACTCGTATTTTTGTCCTTCCAAAAATGAGTTCTGAAGTTCTTCAATGTACGCCCCCAGAAATACGGGCTTTGGCGAAAATACGATAGGCAATTTGCTACCAAAATCACGCAAGGTACATGGAAAAACATACGCCCAATATGAAAATTGACAGAAGGAGAACACGTTCTCTACGATCTCCAAAAACATTTTCCTACCGTATGTATTTTGAGCTGCAACGCCACAATGTTGTCTTATACTATTAAAAACCTTCCTGACGGCGTTCACACACAAAGTCAAGGCGAGCCATCCAGGACATGTAAAACCTACAGACGCCGTCCTACACGAATGCGCCAAGAAGGCGACAAGTGTTACCAGCTTGTTGGACACCTCCCCCAACAAAATCGCTTGCCCTAAATGTACGTGAATTTCCAATACAAGTGGCAAAAATAGTAATGCCAATTCACATTCATACATCATTGACAGCAAAGTTTAGGTTAGGATTGCCAAGATCAGACAGAGAGATTACCAATATTAAAAAAATAAATTATACTATTTTTAGTGTAATTATTATAACACCGCTTTTGTCTATTATGACACCCAAAAGCGTATCGTAATAGCCTCAGTACGAACGCAAAGTAGAAAAAAAGATTTTTAATACCTGTCAGCAATTCTGATTTATTTTTACCCCCAGAGTCGCGATATACCCTACAATACTTTTAAATTTTGATCTTGTTATTCCGTTGCTGTGGGGTTTTTCATTGCGATTGTGTACTGTGTTTAACAAGTTCTTGTGACTTTGTAGATTGGTTGGCAACGGTTTGACAATTTAATAACAATTTACAGCCAGCAAATTGCATCTTACAAATTGCAATAATTGCATCAGGTGGAAAATCACAGTAATTTACATCACACAGACACAATGACATGACCCCGTGGTCTACATCCAGTGTGCACATTCTAGACTGTGACAGGTGCAAGGATATTGAAAGCCATTAAGTTATTGAACTATGAGACCGATTGGAAATATTTATATCTAATAAATCGCAAAAGCAAATTTTAAGTGTGACAAGGTTATTAAAGTTCCACAACAACTGAAATGTTCTGTAAGGACAATTGGCAATATGTATTGACGGTTTATTTTCGGCAAATTACTTTACTGTGTGATATGATTCTTCCCTTCCCAACAATATTTAGGAACGAACAGAGGTTTAAGAGAGAAAGGTTTAAGCACATAAATAACATATTATATGGACAGAACAGTGATGCAGATCTGAATCTTTGATTTAATTTTTTGTTTTGTTTTCTTTTTCTTACTGACTAGTACTAGGAGCTACTAGCTATGGTCTTCTAATAACCAAACCACTTCTACTTGGTTAACAACTCTTCACAAATATTGATGGGTTTTAATTCATCAGCCGCCACTGGAAATGAAATACCATCGGTGTGTCCTACAGGAGAGAGTTAAACAATAATTTTCTGAAAAGGACGACATGACATTAGTTCTCGAAAGGGGTAAACTGTTTATTTTGTAATGTGCTTTGGTTTAAGGGGCAATTTATAGTGAATAAGGGAAAGACAAACAAGCAAGTTCTATAGAGGCGAGCTATACAATGTAAAGCGATGGCGACTACGTTTATGACCTGACGCCACTAAAACAAACGGCAAAATTGGAATAGATGAGAATTGCATATATTATATACAGAAAAATAATCCTTTGCAAATTTCATTGACGTGTTTGTAGCCACTTACAGTAGATTTGACAGAAATATGAATACAGTGTACTCTCTTATAGCGGACACCTCTTTTAAGGGGACAGTTTGTAGGGAACCGAACAAATTCATATGTATTTGAATAAATGAAGATTGTCTCTTAAGCGGACTCTCCGTTAACCGGAGGTGGACATGCAATTATGGTACCATGCCCTAAATTTACTATCGTTTAAGCGGACAGTGTCTCTGTCGGGACTTCCCAAGCTAGAAATGAGTAACACTGATTTTGAAGAATACGTGAACATTGAGGAAAATTTGATTCTTGAAAACGAAAATCTCGAAATTTGAGTCAAACTACAATATTGAACTTTTTGGAACCAACATGTTAAATGCCGTGTATTATTTTACAATATTTATGCATATACAAGGTAACTGATAAAAAACCGTTGACGCTGTATTCTGTTTATTATCAACCCGATTTGAACGCATGATACTTCAAAAGCAGAAAAAACACTTTTCTGTCAATTTTTGACATATGTTTTGAGACTACTTATAGGTATAAATTTTTTGTGTTTTTTTTTTATGAATACAAAAAATGTGATTCGTTTAAAAATTAAAAATAAAGAAAATAATAAAATATTTTTTAAAATCAAGTCACTCAAATAAACCATCAGAAATGATCAAGGAAGCCATGAATGCTTCAATTATGCGGTTTATTCTATTTTTAGGTGTCTTTTTCTTGTCTTCATATTTCAAAAAATATTTTCGATAAGAATGAATAGAAAAATATATACAGTGCAGCATAAAAAAATAAATCTGACTGTCATCTGTCAATAATTAACCGCCAAAAAAAAAACGATGATTAAAATGGGTACAGTCCTATATTTTTTTTTAAGCGGCCACCTCTATTAAGCGACCGAAGGTGTCCGCTTAAGAGAAGTACACTGTATAAGCAGGATACCTGTATTTCCGGTGAACACGCGACACGTGGTTTTGGAAGCTGCTTCCGTTACAGTCTCGTAAAGTGAATTATCAACGATTCGATTTTTAAATTGAACACAAACAATATGAAAACCTCGTGGTGCGAATAAAATAAAATAAAATAAAATGATAAGAGCTTGTTGCAAAGGTCGTTGTTGCTCGTTTGAGGTTCAAAATCGTAAGGGCTAAATTCCCTCTTCATTCGATGTCCATTCTCTTCGCCCGATACGCCCTCTGGATCGGCACTGTCAAACTCGTTCCAGATCGGGTAGGCAATCCGAATTTCTCATTTGTAAATTACAGGTTGCGTATTTCAACGGCGAATTAAAATTTGGGAATTCTCAATAATATGTCTATAACCTTTCTTCGATGATTTGATCTACCCCTTCATTATTTTTTCGTATTCTTTCATAATTAAAAAAATATTTTACTTTTCACAAACTCTATCAATTCTTCAAGGTTGGCGTGTTCTAAAATAATTACCTTCTCATTTTTATGTTCCAGTAGTCTTCCTCAAGTTCAGATGGAAAAAGAGTGCCTACGTTGGAGATCTCTCAGTGGCCCTTCTCCTACATTTTTATCTTTTCGGTAACCTAAGCTGTTTTCAAAGCTCGCCATAGGTTCTGTCAGGTTCTCGGGTTCTTACGGTTCTTAAATTCCCAAATGTTTTACCTTCTCACGTTTTATTCTAATTTCTTTTTTAGAGATTCTTAAGGCGAAACGCTCAGTCGCCTCAACTTTGGAACCGAATTACGGGTTTCATTGTTAGGCTATCTTAACGTATTAGGCATCAAAATTAGTAAAAAAAAACCTTCATCACGGCTGTTTGTTCAGAAAAAAAAAATTATTGCCAAAATGAGAAGCCAATTTTTTTTTTAACTAACGTGTTGGTGCTTGATTTTTACTGATCTCAGTATTCGGTAAATGCAAGGTGTTTTTATAAATATTGAAAAATAAATTTGCAAATTGTCCCCAAAGTTCGCTGACCGTATTATATTTCGTGTGTGCCGCAGTTCGTCCTTAAAAAGATAACAAAAAAGTAAAGTAAACAAAAACGGGCCAGTCGCCTTAAGCTCTCATATTTTCAGTATTTCAGGTTCTCAGCCAGATTTCCAGGTTATTAAATTTTTTGTTTAGTATAGGGTTCCATGAGTTTTTTTAAGTGATGTTCAGTTTTTATTTTAAGAAAATAAGGTCAGTTACACCAACATCGAATTACTCATTGTTTTGAATTTATAACAAACATGTGCTGAAAAAATTTTTTGCCAATAAAAAATTATAAATAATAATATTTTCCTTCATTTCAGTCACGATTTGCTTATCTTCGTTAATGTATTTACTTAATGTTAGCTAGTTGTAATTACAGTCTCAGAGTTTTTGTCAAGGTATTGTCAAGGTATGGATTGTACTGGAAAATTTATAATATTTATTAATCAGAATGTCTATTATGGAATTGAAATTTTTTATGTAATTAATTTATTTATCAAGAACCCAATAATTTTGTCTTTCTTTCAAACCAATAAAAATCTATTTCTTATATTTGTTATATATTTCCATGATTGAAAAGGGCCAAAGATAATTCTTGTCAATTTCTAATATTAAGATAAAATATGATCATCAAGTTAGTTTTCCTGTCCCACTTCTGATGGCGGGCAAAGCATTGAACATTTCTTCATTTAATCCATTTGCAACTCTATCATTTTAATAGGTTTCGCCAAACAATTGTATATAAAATTAATGTATTTTTTAATGTTCATTACACCGTTTTCTTAAAATAATTGTTCCATTGTTTGAAAAATGCGTATAGAGAACTCATTAAAATCCACGGTCAAAATATAATATGGGGGGAAAATTTTTAACACATAAATGTGAGTGCAGCAGCCTATTATAAAAAAGCAATCAGTTTTTGTTATCAGTATTCGATATGAAAGAACCCTTTCACAAGACGAGTGAATATTAATTACATTCGTGCCTCATAAGTTTTTGGTTCGAAGCATAATTTTTTAAAAATTTTGGTCTCTTAAACTATGAAAACACGAATTATTCGGAAAATGTCCATTTCTCTGCCTAGGCAGACAAAATTTTTTGTCTGCCACCCAACTGACCATTTTTGCTGCATTTGCCACTCGTGTGCTTATTTCATTGTTGTAAGGATTTAGCGCTGAAGTTTACATTATTTTGAAGAAAATATGATTTCATAAATATACCTGTGTATGACGTTTTAGAAAATAATGGGACAGTTAGTGTTTTATACAGAAATTAATGTGTACATTGAGGTTAGTAAAATGCCAGATTTGTATTTCGTGGTTTCAAGAAAAAATAGCGTGCTTTATTCGGAGAAAAGTGGCTTTTCGAACAGAATAAAACAATATACTATTGTTCTTTTCAAAGCGACGCAAGTTATGACACTTTTTGACTCTCACCGTTACCGTTGTCACACGAAATAGTTTACTCTAGACAGGGTTGTATCAGTTTCTGAAGAACACAACTCCGTTGCTTGCCAAGATTTCAACGCATTTTAAATTCTCCAGGCTTGACCGTGAACCAATCGAACTCGACCATGAACGTAAAAAAATGTGTGTAAAGCAATGTATGCATTAAGTTATTGACGCACGTTCAAAATTACCCTGTGCGATTTCTCCGTCAGATTTGTATTAAATCTACCGTACCACATGTTGCAGTTTTTCTCGTGATAAAAACACGATAATTCCAAACCAGTTATATAAATGTGTTTTTTCCAAAGTCGCATAAACAACTAACAAAACTAAATTCACGTCCCGAATCTCTGATCAGAATTAAAAATACTTCAGACTTTTGCAAATCAATTAAAATAAATTCAAATTAAAGTCGGTTGTCGCATTGCAAATAACCTCTCATTCTATAAATTGTGTACCTGATCGTAATGATAATAATGTTATATAAATAACGTGCAAGTCTCCCCCAATATTGGAGCTCTTATGGGTTCAAGGCTCTTTGAGGACCACTGGGGGGCGGATTGCCAAATCGAGAAGGAGCTCCTGGTCACCAAAGCAACAGAAACACACTGACGCATGAAAGCATTTCAGGTGACCATACACGTGCGTTTATTTAGCGTATCCGATTTATCCAAGCATGAAGATAAGCGATAAACGATAGGTCGTCAAAGCGCGCCTTTAAATGCCAGAAAAAACTGAGACTGGACCACTTTGATTTGGCTACAAGCCGTTCGAGCATCTGTACATTTTTTTATTATCGGAAAGAATAGTTCTGTATAATTAAAACATCTTCCTTGTTTAAAATCTAATTTCTTATTTCAATTGCAGATAAGCATGTCCTTCCGCTGAGGTCACGTCAAATTAAAACTCGTGCCTAAATGCCCGGGGCGATCGCCGACCACTAATAACACTTTTTAAGCCTAAGCCGTCGGAATATCCATACAGGTAATACCAATTTTTTGCAAAGCTTCAAGTTCGACATTATTGTTCTGAGATTGCGCTTGTTTATTCAAATAGAAATAAATAATTTGCTCATACCGTCGCGTCATTCTCACAACGTGAGCTAGAAGCTACCAACAACCGGTTTAATTTTTAAATCGGTTTCAAATAAAGCGTAAACACTGTCTTTGTTTGTGAATATTTTTTTTTCAATTAGTGTGTTTTAGTCCTCGTTAGTATCACATCGTGCAACCATGAAAAAGTTCGATCTTGACGAAATATTAGTGTCGTTGGGTGGATGGAGCAAATTTCAAAACATCTACTACCTGGTGTTATGCTGTGCTATCATATTCTCGGTTTTTCCTGCCATGAACTATATTTTTATAGCTAGGGACATCAAATACAGGTTAGTATCGTGCGATTCCACTTATTTCTCTTCAACGGCATTAACGTTTAGGTGCAAAATCGATGCTTGTGAGAAAGAAAACGGAGAGTTCAGTCCTGAGTGGTTGGAAAATGCCGTTCCTTACGAGCAGAAAGTCCCTAGTAAATGCTCCTATTATCAACCAGAAGACAATGCCACTTGTACCAATTTTAATTTGACGACAGTTTTAAAATGTGACGATTATGTCTACGAGAGGCAGGAAACCACCATCGTTCACGACGTAGGTTTTCATACCGTTTTTTTACCACGTTCATGGTAGTTTTTAGTTCGACATTAAATGCGACGAGAATTTATGGAAATTGACGATAATTGGAACGATCAATGTCGTGGGAAAACTCATTTGCCTTCCTCTCGCTGGATTTTTTTCTGACAGGTATAAAGGATGGTTTACAAACTTGCATATTCTAATTAAATGTTGCAGATATGGTAGAAAGTCCATGATCGTTGTTAGTGTCTTCTTGAGCACAATCGTGGGTTTGGTCAGATCGTTTTCGGTCTCCTATTACATGTATGTCGGATTGGAATTTCTCAACACTGTTGTTGGGTCAGGGGTCTATAGCGGCGCTTTCATTTTAGGTAAGATTTTTTTGCAAAACTAAATTGCCTAAACGACAGGAAATGTAAATAAAAGTACAGACGGACGTATCAAATTAGAAATTCTTTGAAACGTGTATGTACAAAATGTATACATCACGCAACAATAATTATTTTTGCATACACACAAAGTGTTCCGCTTTATTTGCGGAGATGTGAATAAGTGAATTTTACTTTAACAATTGTGTTGTCGTCGATAATTAATCGGAAAACTTTGTTCATCATTAGTCACAAGTGGAAAACCAGGTAATAAAAAAAAGACTTTAAACGTGACGGACTCAAATCCATTATAATTAATTTGGTGTGATAGTGCGGTTGCCGACAGAAAATTAAAACATTTATCTTTCTATAGTTAAAAAGACCTTCTCTACGAAGTAACAAGCCATTCTTTATGCAGTGGACCAAAAAAAGATCGATAATATTAAAATGACTAGACAATTAATAATGCCCTAGTAACCCCTACTTTTACATTGACTCCAAGCTTTCTTTTACATCTTACTAACATTATAAACGCGAAAGTTTGGATGGATGGATGGATGTTGTTGCTCAATCACGTCAGAATGGCTGAACGGATCTGGATGAAATTTGCCACAGAGATATAGTATAATCGTCTGGAATAGCACATAGGCCATCTTTAATCCCGGAAAAATGTAGGGTTCCTGTGGTTTTTCACAGAACAAGGGATCGACATAATTTTTTGCAAAGTGTATCATAGTGAGTTCAGATGGTAGCTACGCCCCCCTGTCCCAAGTGGGACACGATGGTAGCTACGCCCCCGTTGCCAAGGTGGCCCTGATGGTGCTACGCCCCCTCTCCCAAGGGGGGCCCGATGGTTGCTACGCTGCCTGCCCCAAGAGGCGCTCAGTGGTAGCTACGCCCCCCTATCGTAGCCAGGATCCTACGTCTTAAGGGGGGCCAAATTGTAGCTACACCACCCACTCCCAAGGGGGTCCCGATGGCAGCTACACCCCCTGTCCCAATGGGGCCCCCCGCTGGTAGCCAGTCTCCCCAGTCCCAATGGGGCCCTCGACGGTGACTGCGCCCCTGGCCTATATGGGCCCCGATGGTAATTTTGCCCGCTTGTCCCAACGGAACCCCCTATGGTAGCAACGCCCCCTTGTCCCAAGGAGGCCCTTGAATTACATTTGTGTTGTTTTGCAATCTGTCCAAAAAAAACTTTATTGCAATTTAGACAAGACAGCGTCTGTCAGGTCAGTTACCTAATAATTACCCAAATCTAAATGCTGGTATTGTTTAAGATTTACAGCTATTATTGGTGGTCTAACCCGGGCATTTTACTAGTCCTTTTCGGAATAATTTTTTGCCTCTGCAGTTACTACATTTATTTGATCAAGACCATACCAATATTTTATTGGCGTCATGTTTTGATGTATAATAAAATGATTTTTTCGGCCTCCGTCTCAATTTAGTTATTTTCCAGTCGTCCAAATCGGCTTGAAAACGCTATTTGCCAGCCTAGGCTAGAAAATGGAAACTAGGGATTTTTCAATGCAAGCTTTTATGTTTGTTGGATTTGTCACCGCCCCGAATAGCAGAATCACTACCAATAAAGCATCGGAAAAATTACAGAGGGGCCCCCTTGGTATAGGGCAACGACAATAACAAAACCCCCTTGAACAGGGGGCCCAAGGGGGCCCTTTAAGACATGCGGGGGGGCCCTTCCGACATGTGGAGCAATTGAAACAGGGGGCCCAAGGGGACTCTTTGAGGCACGAGGGCCCCATGCCTTATGAAGCCCCCCTTAGACTTGTGGGGGCCCTTGCGACATGGGGCCCAATGGGGCTGTTTGAGACAAGTGGGCCCCCATGAGGCATGAGGCCCCCCTACGAAAGTGAACATGAAAATCTTTTGTCGACCGAAAAAGTTTCGTTTATCACACGGCCCAAAACTGTTTTGCAAGTGCTTGCACTTGTGAAGTCTCGGCTACGCCTCTCCTCCACAAACTGTGCTCGCACTTGCAAAATGACATTTTCTGGCCTTGTAATAAAATATACTATTACATCATTTTAACAATTTTGAAAATTTTACAGTGATGGATTGTAAGGGATAAAATGAACAAGAGGGAAAATGTAAATTATTGTAGTGTTTTCCATTCCTTCAATTAGAGCACCCTCTCTGTCTTCTCTGCGTCCCTCGCCCATCGAAATGAGGTAGTATACTAAAAAATTAAGTTTTTGGAAAATACAATAATCATGAACCTTATTGAAAAATGTATGGTTTAGCGCAATTATGGTGAAATTACATTTACTGAAAATACAAAAAAATTGAATTGAAATTCGTTTATTTTTTCTATGAGACAACTGTAGTAGTTTAAAATACATCATTAGTGGCCGGCATATGAATTAAATGAGGACGTACGCCTTTCCATTTCTCAGTCACTCATTTTATAAACAAGAAGAATGTTCTTAAATCCAAGTGGAGTAAATTTAAATTAAAATTTAAATATATCTATGTCGAACTCAGGGCTGATGATGGCAGAAGTATTCTGCCGAAACATGTACCATTAGTAATCTTACAGTTATTAAAGTTTGTGGAGTTCGACATAGATATATTTAAATTTTAACTCATTTTATAAGTAATTCTTTCCTTTTCGCTCTTACTCCCACCATATTCGAAAACTAATGACGCAGTTATTCGCCCGCAAAACAGTTTTTAATTTATTTCATGAAAACGGTTATGATTTAAGCAAAACGAAAAAATAGGAGTATTCTATTTTTGGCAAGTTTTATTTATAAAAAAGTTTCAAAATTTTGTATACTACTCCATTGCAACTTAGGCAAGTTTTTAAAAATGTTCGAAATTATTATTTTTTGATAATAATCTTATGAATGACAATATTCAGACGGCCATTTAAATATTGCAAAAGAATCATTCTTAGATGCGTTTCTCTAGTACATAGTCATTAGAAACTTTGAAAGGAATAGGTAACTATATCAAAGTTATTAGCATTTTTAGGTGAATAATTTCGATACAGATTTCTAAATAACACTTCTTTTTTTAAACAAGAAGAATGTTCTTAAATCCAAGTGGAGTAAATTTAAATTAAAATTTAAATGTATATCTATGTCGAACTCCACAAACTTTAATAACTGTAAGATTACTAACGGTACATGTTTCGGCAGAATACTTCTGCCATCATCAGCCCTAATTTAACAAGAGATTAATGATACAATTGATGAATTACAAGAGGGGTTCTTACCTTAAAGAATATAAAAAATTATGACATTGACGTCAATGTCATAATTTTTTATATTCTTTAAGTACCATTAGTAATCTTACAGTTATTAAAGTTTGTGGAGTTCGACATAGATATATTTAAATTTTAACTTCTTTTTTTGTTACGAATTAAAAAAACAATTTTTTTTTTTTTTTGTTAAGCTTTGCATCTATTATTATTATTTAGCTTTGCAATCTAAAAAAAATGAAATAAAGTTTGATAGACTGAAGAACAACTGGACCGATTTTTATGATCTTTGATTTCTTCGATTTGTCTCCCCCCGAATAGCAGAATAACTATTACAACATCGGAAAAATTACAGGGGGTGGGGAGCTTGGTACAGGGTAACAACAATAACAAAGCCCGCCTGGGGACAGGGAGGCCCAGGGGGACCCCTATGGTACAGGGCAACGACAATAACAAATAACGCCTGCCACCAAAATTTGTCGTACCGGGCTTTAAAAATGAAAATCGATTCTTAAGGAGTACACTCCAAACTTTCACTTCTGTTGCGCGTGGACTCCACACACAAATTTTTTGATAATATTTCGAGAACGTGTTGACTGAACTATTAAAATATCGGAAAAATTAACGAAACAATTTTCTCATACATTTTGTATGGAATCCGTATATAACGCCATCTCTGATACATGACAGAAACAAAAATGAACATGGCGTTGTATGCTGGTTCAGGTAATGCTGCTAAAAACTGAATTTAATTCAGCTAATAAGTTAACACAACATTTATTGATTTGGAGGCGGTACAAAATTTGCCGGGACAGCTAGTCTAAAATATATCTTGATTGGTAGTGTACAGCTGTAGAACAAAATTATGGAGATTATTAAATAAGGTTTCGTCAAAAGCAAAATTAAAACATCTCTATCATTACATTCAATAATGCATTAATTTGTTGTAACCAGAATTTTTTGAGGAAAGAATCTGAAGCAATGTTCTTGTGCTTGCCTCTTCAGGTTTGAAATTAATAAATTATCCTGTGGGGGAAAATTACTCCTATATTGGTAAATGTCGAAAAAACCATCTCTGTTATGAATTGGGAAGAAGACTTGCTGGAAAACATACCTAATGTGCCAAGAAGTCTTAAATGATTTGGGAGTTAAATTTGATGAAACCGTATTTAATAATCTCCATAATTTTGTTATACATCTGTACACAAGCAATAAATAATATATTTTCAATCTTTTTTTGTTTGATTAATTTGTTTTATTTCTTAATAAAAAGATGTAATATTGTTTTTTTAATTCGTACTGATTTGTTATTTTGCGACCTGTATCGAAATTATCCACCCAAAAAAGTCTAATACCATTTTTAAAAACCTTATTATTATTGATGTGAAACATCTATACGTGCGTGAAACTAGGCTAAAACGAAGACGTCTCAACGTCTCAAAATTCAGGAAACGCTTATTTTTTTGAAACGTCATTTTGACACTTAATTAATTTTTTGATTTTTAACTTTTACAAGAAATTACACGTCGGGCATAAAACGTCGTATCTTACACGTGACCGAAATGAAATTGTAAGCTCGTGAGATGTGTATCACTCGTGCTATCGCACTCGTGATTCAAAGATCTCACTCGCTGACAATGAAGCATTTCTGTCACTTGTAATATAATCTACTATTATTGGGTTACTTTAATTTATTATAAATTGTTTCAATAACCCTCAATTTCGACATCTGCCGGGCGTCCCGTCACGCCTTAATTTTTTATTGAGAAATAACAATGAAATGCTAACAAAAAAATATATACAATTTAGGGTATTTTCAGAAAACTGAAATTGAAATATTTTGTTAATAATGATATTCTAAGCCTATAACGAGTTTATTTCACTAAATTATATTACAATAAAGAGTATGACACGTCACGATAAATACACGTCAGAGGGTAGGGACTGCCGTCAACTCTGTACTTCCCGAAAGACCCAATGATAATGATCGGAGTCCAGTGCTTTTATCGGGGGTGCTGTTGAGGCTGAGAGACGGAGTCTTCTGTCTTTCGACTCGCCGGGGAGCTGCTTATATAACAGGGTTGTCGGTGAGCACACACTCGAACGGAAAGCGAGAGGGTGGGTTTTCGTCCCAGTGCTGAGGATCGTAATGGAACTACGCGGAGGTTCTGAAATTAAGGCTGGGTCTTCCGGGGTCTCCGACGACGGCGTATGGGGACCACCGGCTGTGACTCTTCAGGGCCGGCGTCGGTTGATCGGGCTGCTCTCGGGAAGCGAACTCGTAGCTGCAGGTACTCTTCTCAGCGAGTATGACGTAGGGCCCAGATCTACAAGCAGCAGATCTCCAGGCCGGTAGCGGGGCGTCGCTCGCCGGTCTTTTGGTGGTCTTGGGCTTTTTCGTGGGCTTCTTTGGCTTCTTCAAGGAGGTCCGCTATTTGTAAAAGCTTGGGGGTGACCTCAGGTATAAAGTTTTTGTTTCTAATGATGGGGCGTATATCGTGCTGTACGTCGGTTGGAGTCCGTAGATGTCTGGCGAACGTCAAATAGGCGGAAGACTATCCTAGGCTCTGATTTAACGCAGTGTTGATGGCAAATCGGATTAACGGGAGCTTAGAGGGTCAGTCGCTGGGGGTGGATCCAACCATGGTATGGTATGGTATGGTGTTCATGTCTCGGTTTTTCCGCTCCACTATGTTGGCTGCGGGGTGGTACACCGGGGTGAAGGCCTGGTCTATGTTTAACAGTAGCACACATGCCACTAATAAATTGCGTGTCGTTATCAGAGACAATTTTTTGTGGAATTCCGTTGCGGAGAAATATCTCATCTATGAGGACTGTGGCACAGGCTTGGACGGTTGCCTGTTTTGGGGCGTGAATCTCCACCGGGAACTGCAATCTTCAATGATAAAGATCCAGGTTTCGTCATTGGGTCCCTTTGGGAGAGGACCGAAGAGGTCTATAGAAAGTACCTCAAAACGTTGGTGAAGTACCGGTGTTTGGAGAAGGCCCGCGGGTTTCTGGTTGCTGGCTTTGGATCGTTGGCACACCGGACAATTCTTGGCAGACTCTTGAATGTATTGTCGCATGCCTGGCCAAAAGAAGTTTTTATTTAGCTTGTGTAGCGTCCTTTCGGGCCCAAAATGGCCGGCGTCGGGTGCGTCGTGGAATTTCTTTAGTAACGGTATCCGGTCTTCCGAGGGGACCACTAGTTGGGGGTTTTCCGTGTCGTCGTCCGGTGAGTTAATTTTTTAAGTAGTGAGTCCACCACGAGTGACCACAGCAGAGGCGATAGTACTCCACCTTGCTGGCAGCCCTTTGCTGTAGTTACCGATGAGTTCTAGTTTTTCAAGAAAAAAAAAATCAATAAATGGTTGTCATTTCTTATCCATTTAGTCAGTCGATAAGTATAGTGGACAGGACGGCCCACCCGCCCACCGCACTCACAAACCGTGCCAGAACTATACGCTTTTTAGTCACAAAAAAACCTTGCACCACTAATGAGAATCAGTCCAAATCGAGATTTACACGAAAATATATACTCAAATTTACATTTTTGACTGAATGGTTGACAAACCGGTTCGGAATTACAACCATTTTCCCATTGTATCCACATCCCGTCCCTTGTATTTCACAGTTGGTTTTTTGTGACTAAAAACCAGATGGTTCATGGTACCATATGTGAATGCGGTGGGCGGGGGGCCGCCGCATCTACAACTGACCGATTGACTAATGGTATTGGGATGACAACCATTTTTTGACTAAAAAATTTTGAAATTGGATTGAACACGAGAGTGAGTTCGAGTTTTTAATGGAAAAAAAATCAATAAATGGTTGTTATTTCTCATCCATTTAGTCAGACGATAAGTATAGTGGACAGGACGGCCCACCCGCCCACTGCACTCACAAACGGTGCCAGAACTATACGCTTTTTAGTCCCAAAGAAACTTTGCACCACTAATGAGAATCAGTCTAAATCGAGATTTACACGAAAATATATACTCAAATTTACATTTTTGACTGAATGGTTGACAAACCGGTTCGGAATTACAACCATTTTCCCATTGTATCCACATCCCGTTTCTTGTATTTCACAGTTGTTTTTTTGTGACTAAAAACCAGATGGTTCATGGTACCACAAGTGAATGCGGTGGGCGGGGGGGCCGCCGCATCTACAACTGACCGATTGACTAATGGTATTGGGATGACAACCATTTTTTGACTAAAAAATTTTGAAATTGGATTGAACACGAGAGTGAGTTCGAGTTTTTAATGGAAAAAAAATCAATAAATGGTTGTTATTTCTCATCCATTTAGTCAGTCGATAAGTATAGTGGACAGGGCGGCCCTGTCGCCCACCGCACTCACAAACAGTGCCAGAACTATACGCTTTTTAGTCCCAAAGAAACTTTCCACCACTAATGAGAATCAATTCAAATTGAGATTTACACGAAAATATATACTCAAATTTACATTTTTGACCGAATGGTTGACAAACCGGTTCGGAATTACAACCATTTTCCCATTGTATCCATATCCCGTTCCTTGTATTTCACAGTTGTTTTTTTGTGATTAAAAACCAGATGGTTCATGGCACCACATGTGAATGCGGTGGGCGGGTGATCCGCCGCATCTACAACTGACCGATTGACTAATGGTATTGGAATGACAACCATTTTTTGACATAAAAAATTTTGAAATTGGATTAAACACGAAAGTTAGATCTAGTTTTTAAAGGAAAAAAATCAATAAATCGTTGTCATTACTCATCCATTTAGTCAGTCGATAAGTATAGTGGACAGGGCGGCCCTAACTGGCACCAGACGTTATCAAATCGGATAAGCCTTGTGACAAGCACATCAAACCGCAAGAAAACCGGGTTACGAGGGAGCTGCCAGCCGCTGTCCGATGACTTTAGAACGGGAATCTTTTGCATGAGGCATTGAGTAGTTTTTCACTTTTTGAAAAGATGGGCGAATGAATTGTAAAAGGTTGTCACATCTAAAAATAAAACTTGTCCATTGGTGGACCTATATAGGACACCTTGGGTTAGTAGATACTCTCGATTTGTCCATCGGTAGGCGTCTTCAGGGTTGTTCGACTCGAAGTCTAAAACAATCTTGATGAGCTCAAAGTCCTTCAATTGCTCCTTACGGAACTGTTTGGGTCCTTTACTTGGCAAATCATTTGATACTAGGTTGATCTGGCAATTCGGGATTTCTTCACGTATGGGAGGCCGGGATGGCGTGTCGCTTTCCCGAGTGCGTCAAACTCAATGACCAGATTGTGCGGTTGTCACTGCAAGGCCCATCGGGCGAGGCATCCGCTGGGGTTTTTGAGCGTCATTAACCACTTTAATGGTTGGTTATCGGTGATTAGCAGGGTTGAGGCCTCTTCCAGGTACCCGCGAAACGTCTGCACGGCGAAGACGATGGCCAACACGTCACGCTCGGTTGTACTGTAGTTCATCTCTGTAGGCTTTAGGAGACTCGTCGGGTCCCCCCCTGGAGTAGAGCAGCCCCCAAAGCGTAGGAGCTTGCGTCGGTTCGAAGTCTGTACGGTTTACTAGGATCAGATTGGCGAAGTACCGGGGCTGTAGTGAGGGCGGTCTTTAAGTTTTTTTGTGATTTGTTAAGATCGTTAGTGGCCTAGTTACATCTGCGAACCGGAGAATAAACCGCCGGTACCAATTGCAGGTCTGTAAGAACGTTAGTAGCTGGCGTACCTTAATACGCGGCGGCATCTGAGTGATGGCTACGATCGGCTACGGTTGGTTGCAATGCCGTTTGGCGTGATGAGGTGTCCGAAGTATTTGACTTGCTCGCATCCGAAATGACACTTTGGTCTGTTCATTCGCAAGCGGGATGCTCTCATCTGGTCAAAACATCGCGAAAGGTCGCTGCGGTGTTGATCGAATGTGGGCGATAGGAGTATAATGTCGTCGAGATAGACGAGTAGCCTCACACCGTCGACCGCGACTTTGAATCTATACGCTGAAACGTGGCTGGGGCGTTTCGCAACCCGAAAGGCATCCTTCGGAAACGGTATATACCGAAGGGGTTATAAAATCCGTTTTGTCTTGGTCAGCCTCGTGCATACGTATTTGGTAGTACCCTCTTCTCAGATCGAGGGTTGATATGCAGTTTGCATACCCGGTGGCGTGAAGCAGGTCGTCCAGACGTCGCAACGGATATAAAGCGATAGTTGACGCATAGGCGTATGCGTCCGTCGGGCTTCGGGATCATTACGATGGGGGAAGCCCAAACACTTTCGCACTCGTCTATAATGTTCTCTAGAAGGAGGGCGTCAATTTCGTTTTTCAATTCCTGTTGGCGGACCTGACTGAGGAGATCGGAGCATGTTCCGTAAGAGGCGTCGGTGGCCCTGTCTCGTTAAAGAGGTCGTGATTAGCCGTGGTCAGGGCGTTAAGCTGGTCCTTTTCGTGGGTTGATAGAGACCGGGCCTCGTCGTCAGGACGGAGGCCAACATCCATGTTGGCCATATCCAGACGGGGAAACAGGAGTTCTTCCTCTCGTGTCAGGGGGTAATTTCCCCGATACCAGTCCATGTGCATGCCAGCGTTCAAGAAAATGTATGCGCTGCGGCTCATGGTTTCCGGTAGGGCACTCGGTGAGGGAGGGAGAAGCGGCAATGGCGCCGGGCCGTAGCCGTCAGTGACTCCTGACATGACGTCGTCGGCACCTGGCGAGGCTAGGGCTTTTACCGGAGTGTCGGCGTTGTGTTCCAGGGCCAGTGTTAGTGGAGTGTTCAACGCGTGGACAGGCGCGGTTCTGGGAATGAATCCGTAGGTCTGATGGCGCTGACCGTTGAAGTGCCACCGCTGGTGGGCGTGGTAATTTACCAGTCCGGCCTTGAATAAAAAGTCTATACCCAAAAGCGTCTGGGTTTCGACGGCGTCGGGAATCTTTAGGAAAGAAGTTTCGATTGAGATTGACGGAGAGCGTCGTCGTCTCGACGGATTTTGCAATAGGTCGTCCGTCGGCCTGGATGAACTGTACCGTAGTGGGCGTGAATTTTTGCCCACGTGCGATTGGCAATAAGGCTCGTTTTGGCGCCGCTGTCGATAAATGCTGTCCTTGGGATGTCGTAGATCTGGATCTCTACGGCCGGGCGGCTCACGCTTTTTGGCTTCAGGAAGCAAAAACTCACCGACGCGATGGAGGCGGAGCAGTCAGAACAATTTCGTCGTATAAATCCAGGCTTTCCACAGCCATAGCACTGAACCGTTGCAGTCGGTATGGTCTGCGACACTGGCGAAAGTTTTACCACTTTCTGAAGGTGGTAATATCCGCGCGCGACACTCGGTTCCTGATTGACAGACGTAGCAAACCGTATATCAGGTCTATTTGCAATCTTTTCTAGGTGCCGGGAGAGTTGTGAGAATCTTTCCCTCTGGGTGGTGTCATACTGGTCGGTGGGTGCTGCGGCAGTTTGTTTATGGGCGAGTATCTCGCTGAAGATTCGAAAATTCGGGCGTTGCGGCGCAAATGCATCCTGAATCGCTTGGTGCGGCCGCAAAGGTGGTGTGTTGTCTCTTGACGCCCCTCCATCACTGGTTGGCCTTTTATGTGAGGATCGATGGGAACCCGTTGAGGGCATCTTGGTCGGATATAACTTCGATCTCCTTAAATATAGTGATGGCTTGCTATAAATTCGTCTATCGCCGCTTTGGACCTAGTTCCGTCGTAGTGAGTAGTGAGGATTCGCCATTTTCTGCAGCAATTCTTGAAAATATTTCGTCCACATCTGGATTGCCATTGTTGGATTCAGCCGTGGACTTTTCCTAATTAGGACAGTTGTCGGGTTGTTAAAGGTCCTTTTAGTAAGGCGATTTTGTACTGGACAGTCCGTTGTCACACGACACGAGCGTGGTTTACACAACTTTACAATTGTCACTTTTCCGATCGTGTTTTGGTCCTCGAGTTGGACGCCACTTATAACGGTTGCTCGGTGGCGCTAACGGAGAGGATGCTGCGGAGCGTAATGGAAGTACGCGGAAATTTGCTACAAACCTATATTTAGCACGGCAGGCATTTTCTGCGGTTCTAACATCCCGGCAGACAACGGAACGCTACCTCTGGCGCGAGCATACACATTAGATGCAGATTGATTGGGTGTTGGACTGCGTGAGATAGCATTAGGTATACATGCGGTAATTTTTCAATAATAATAATATAATAGTTTAAAATATTCAAGCGAGTTTTCTTACTGTAACGTTGAAGTAAAATTTTTACTCCTTCCGTAGCTGAGTGAGGCTATAGGAACCGCCGGTCAGAATAAAGAGTCCCCATTTCGTGTACGGCAGGTATAAGAGTATAAATGAAGACAATATAGGATTTGTTAAAAATCTGCCGGCCACTGGCTTTTTGAATATAAATTTGTGTCCTGTTTTTATTTTGAAATTGTATTTAAATTGTAATTCTTTTCTATAACGTCCGATTTCTTATGTATGTAGTTCTTTATTAATCCTAATTTGATGTACATACATACAAATCAGCAGGCATCAGAAAAGATACCAAATCGGCGCAAGCTACTAATTTTTTTTTAACATGGAAAAGATTTAAATTTACTCTTGAATTTCATTGTCGGAATGCTTTGATGATATTCTTTTCCTGACGATTCTGAGCTATTTTTTTGTTACAGCTTTGGAACTCGTCGACTCGAAAAGACGAAACTTGGGCAACAGCATCATTTGTCTGGCTTTCACAATTGGTCACATCCTTCTCGGTGCTGCAGCTTGGGTATCACCAACATGGCAATTCATGACACAAATAATGTACGCCCCTGGCATCTTGGTAACCCTGCTACTGTGGTTCACCCCAGAATCCGTGAGGTGGTTGATCGCCAAAAACAAGATCGAAGAGGCCGAAAAAGTACTAAAGACCATCGCTAAAGTGAACGGAAAGGAATTGACGGAAGAAACGATTAAAAACATTCCTTACATCGAAGAAACGGACAAAGCAGAGGACAGCGATAAAATACCGTTGATGGCTATTTTACGGAACAAGAGTCTCCTTATTCGAATAATTCATTGTTCGTTTACGTGGATCTGTTGCAATTTTCCCTATTACGGTTTGACGATACAGTCTGTGGCTTTGTCCAATGACATTTACGTAAATTACATGTGTGTTTCCGTGGTTGAGATTCCTGCGTACATATTGGCTTATGGGGCCTTGGACAGGATAGGAAGAAAGAAAACGCTCGCTCTCAGTTTGATTTTCACTGGCATAGCTTGCATTAGCGTCGATTTTATACCAGCAGGTACGATTAAAATTTGTTATCGAATTAAGGAGAATTAGCAAATATATCTTAATAGTCGTTATAAATGCAGAAAAATGGTGTTTGTAATCAAATAGAAAACTAACTTTCGTAACGGGCAGCGGTTGTATACCACTCACACCATTCACTCACATTTGAAACAAAAGACTGTAATCTCTCTTACGTTGAGCGATGGAAATAATTCTCTTGGCGACGATTAAAAAAGTTGTTGACATATTGTGCTCATGTTTTATGAACGTACTTAATGAATCTATTAAAACCTGTCTATCCTGTTTTAGGATTTTTGTTTTCTCAACTTTTCACTTCATATTAATAACGGTGTTTAAAATCATTTGTGCCCTCTGTTGGTTATGGAATATAATTTTTCTTTGCTGCCACTGTCACCGTCGCTAATATAATTGCACCAAACTTGGTGAACCCTCTTTATTTGGAGTTCTTCTGTTTGGTAATTAAATTAAATTAAATTTCCAGGAAGTCCAATGGCCCTCGTTGTGTTCCTCTCCGGAAAGCTGTTCGTCACAGTATCCTACATGACAATTTACATTTACACAGCTGAATTATTCCCAACCAGCTCAAGACATTCCGCATTCGCCGTCTGCTCCATGTTTGGCTGTGTCGGGTCGATGTTGGCACCGCAAGTGCCTCTACTGGTAAGCCCGCATCACTCAGTACGGACGAAAGCTGAAACTTCTCTTTTTTCAGGCGAAAGTCTACAAACCTCTGCCTCTGATGGTGTTTTCCGCGTTAGCTTTCACGGCAGGCTTCCTCTCGTTCCTGTTTCCGGAGTCGAACGACAGCAAACTCAAAGAGGATATAGATAAATCATGAAGACGTATAAAAAATTAGTTAATACAATTTCGGATTTAGTCACAGTTTGTGCATTATTTGACACTTCCTGATTTGGAATGTACACCAAATCTGTATTATTTAGCAGTAGGTTTTTGTACAGATGCAATAAAGTTTTCTGAAAAAGTTTCATGGTTATTAATCAACCGCCTTCAAATTTTAATAATATTGTGCAAATTCGAACCTTGAATGATTCATTACGTTTTGTTTGCCGTTATAATTACAATAGAAACAGTAGTGTTATTGTTATTACAAAATGAAAAATACTGATCGTTTCTCCAGTTTACACCTTTGCTCGTTTTACGACTTAATTGCAATCTGTAGTTCTTTATGGTTATTATGCACTACAGTATTTTGAGATGACCTCGGTAATTTTAATACCTTTCCTGGGAAAGAACTGTTAATTCTTATTGCAGTGATTTCGCCAAAGTCATGAAGCAAGAAAATAAAGTACTTAGTTACCATAAAAAGTAACTATACTTATTCTATGTAGGTATGATGGAATTATTCCGGAAGAACGTTATACAATAAGTGTAAAATCGACCTTCACGAGACCTTCGATGCAGTAAGCACATGTTATGTAATTGACTCCTAAATTATTGCTTTTAGCGTGAGTTTTTATAGCCTTTTTTATAAATTGCAGTTGGGTGACTGATTGTGTTTTTCCGGTAACGTTTGGTGGAATGGACATCTTAATATTATGTTAAGTTTAATGGGTATTATTACGTCAGATAAAAAGTATGTTTGGATTGTCTGGTGTATTTTTTAACCAAGAACTAATATTTGTTTTTAATAACTAAAATAGTTAATAATGTAAACATTCTTTGACATTTAGTAGATGTCTGTGCCATTTCAAGGATAGAGAAATTTTACAGCGATGCTGTACATAACTTTTCTAAGATAAACCGTGCAAAAAATCATTTTTGTTATTAGAAACTTTCTCAGACCAATACTAGTTCAGAATACTAACTTTGGGGCAAACTTCGGACTGACACTTTTATCCGACAACCCTGGACATTTCAACAACCACTTTTCTATCAAATTCAAAAATAACTTCAAAATTAAATTAATTATTAAAAAAATTATTGAGAAAATACAGGGGGATAGAACGAATTCTATTTTTATCGATATGTGTTATCCGCCTATGAAACTGATTCAACTTGTTTTTCAAAAGCAGCTAAGAATGAACGGGAAGCTCATTCAGCTCTGAATTGAATACTCCTCTATGATTAATTCAGAACCAGCAAGAATTTATTACCAATGACAGTTTGAAAACGTTAAAATCTACACAGCCGTTTACAATAATACTCATAAAACATTTGAATTTAAGAGCGGTTGCAGTAAAAGAACTCTCAAGTTTGACAATTAAAAAGTCCTAATGATATATTACTGATATAATAATAAGCCTAGAGAAATTCCCTCATAAAAAATACTTTACTTAATTTAAATATTACTTATTTAAATCACAATCGTGTTTTGTTTTATTCAGAAGTATGTTAGAGACAATTAAGTACTTACCGCCACATTATCTTATTATCTTTTCAGCTAAACCTCCATAGGTTGTAGAAAATAGGATCGACAAAATTTATAAGTGGACAAAATATATTAGTATACCCAAAGTGATAAATGCTCACGTTAACTTTATGACTAAATAAACAATTACAAGCAGAATCTGCAATGCTTGAAGAAATTAGAGAAAATTAAGTAAATAAAAGAAATGATCATAGCAAACGCTTTAGGGAATAGCATTTTTTTATAAAAATTTCTGCACGAACTGCTCAGAAGCGACTGATGTCCAAAAAGGGAAGCCTATTCAAGTTATCTTTCCTTGAATGTTATTCATTGCGCTACTTACCAGAAGATGGCGCCAGCATCATTGATTTGGAAAAATATTTCCTAATGACGGTAGTAACATCTAAAAGAGTTCAAAGATTAATGTAATCGCCTGAAAAATGTCTTTCAAATATGTAACATCGAATTCTTAATCCCCAATAAAAGCATTCCATTGCTGCGCTGCCAAATAGGTGTATGCGATTCTCTCATGCTCTAGGCCAGGGGCCATATCAAAATGAGAAAATCATCACATTCGTACTGGTGGTGCAACTATACACGGGATTAGCATTGTAGTTTAATGTTAATGCAAGTTTAACAATATAACTGATGCCAACATCGATTTGTCAATTAGGGAACTGCATGTACATTGATTAACACAAAATTAGGATTATCTGCTCTTAAACAAAACACGAATTCCATCATAATCAACTAGTCGAATCTATGCTAAATCTGATTATAATAATACCTATATTTTATATTATATTACTGCAGTTGACTATATACAGGCTGTTTCTTAAAAAACGCCTCACTCCATAACTCCTTTATTTATGGTTCGATTTCAACGAATAGAAAAGCAAACAAAATGGCTATATAAGTACTTTAGATTTATTTTAATGTCATCTTTATTTTCAATCGATAGTCAACTTTTTTTTAACGGCCGCCTATATTTTTTTGTTTTACAATGATGTATCTATTTCTTAATCCATAGATGTATTTAACATTATTATTTGATGCATAATTATTAGAAAAGTAACGAAATATTTATTACAATCATACCGAGTTTCATCCGAAATTTTCAAGTGTGCCATGGCAAACAATCAAATCAGACAAACTGGCAAAGTCATCCAAACGTCAGTGATGAAATTTTCACCTGGGACATTCCAACGTTTGTATTTATTTTAAACAAGATGGACTGTAATCAGTTGGCTGATATGTTTGAAACAATAAAAATGGCTACCAGGCTGCCCAGCTTTACAGAAACCGCTTTCTGGACCGAGAAGATCCAAACCTCGTAAATTTGGAAGATTGGAACAAAATTTACGACAGTATGGAGCATTTAGAAAATCTAAGCAAAAACAGCGTCAATGGATGTACTGAATAGAAAAGGATAGTTGTCTGAACCGCAAAAATGCGGGACATTTGAAATTTTTTGACAGGCTCAGTACTGAACAGACCTTCCGCACATGTCAAAAAGTGACAGCAACGTCAATTGTTGTTTAATTCTTCGGTAAACTTTCGATTTGAACAAAAAGGAACGAAGCAGACATACACCATTTTGTTTTATTTATATATCTGATGCTTTCACATTTGACGAAATTATTATTATTTACCAAATTAAATTTAGAAATGTCACTTGCCGTTCAGATGCGCGCGCAGCCCAGGTAAAAATACATGGGTCCATTTTCTGAAACAGTTAAGTTAGGACAGAAGAGAATCCTCGATTTCGACTAGGGAGACTGTTAAGAATATTGGCGTATCAAATCGAACAGTACATGTCATTCTTAACCTGTTCACTGCTGATGCTTAAAGCTTGGATAACGCCAGGAGCTGAAAGGTTTTATCTCAATTCTCGGTTTTAATATTTTTCTGTTTTGTGCATTGAAGTAATAGAGTACATTACTATTACTCGAAAATGTTATATATTTATACTTAACCTTTATCTACAGGCTCACAAAAGCCCAAACACTCGCGTACGCAGCTGAAAGAATAGTGCTGGATTTAAGTTGGCTGTATCGAGAACGTCAGACACGCGCCCTGGTCTAAGTACGCACATGACGTCTTTTGACGTCGTCAGCACTGAAAAGGTTAAGAATCACAAGCTCAAGATTGCTTATGACTACTGTCTAAAAACAATAACAAAGTAAAAAGAAATAAAAACCACAGGCAAAAATGTCAACATTGACGGTTGAATTGTTGAATTTCATTTGTCAGGTTGTGTGCTTTTTTTGTTTTCCCACAGCCCTCTTGAAAATTTCATAAAATCACATAAATACTGTTGATTACTTTTTCTTTTCTTTTAATTGTAAACGAAATTGCCTTCAGTGACATCATTAGATTAAGAAAAAAAGACCCTTAAAGATTCAATAAAAAAAAAAGAGGCCACCATTTAAAAAAAGGTTGACCTTCGTCAGATGTTGAATATAACATTAAAAAAATCAATAGCAGTTTGATTTTATAGTATTTTTTGTTTTTTGTTCATTAAAGTCGGACAATAAATTAAGTAGTTATGACTTGCGGCTCTTTTTAGGAAACAGCCTATATATACTATGTATATATTTATGTAATACGTGACTAATTATGCATTTTTTCTAAATAAATATATATAACCTGCCGACAATTGGGCGTCCCTATATTTTAAAATTACATATGCTTCAGCGTCCGTCGCCTTTAGACGTCCGCATACGGACGCTGAAGAGAAATCCCATGTTAATTGCTGCTTCTCTGGATCCACAAAACCGATCGCAATGAAATTTTGCACACTTACTTATTTCACTACGTAGGCGTTCACCAAGAAACGGTTTTTCAAAATTCCATTCCTTTCCTTATTTTGGTAGAATAAGTGAGTCGAGTTCAGTCAGCACCGTTATCTAATCCGAAAATGAGTGACCTCAGTTTCTTGTCTTCTCTCCATGTCCTCAAGCACCCTTCTTTGGAGACCCGATTTTCTTCTAGTTATTTCTATAACTTACGGTGCTCCAGCTATTTCTCAAGCAACTTCAAAATCTTTCTTCTTTCTTCGTGACCATCTTCATATTTCTTGTTAACCTTCATATCGATTTATTTATTTCTTACAAATCTTCGTATCCCACTTCTGACACCAATGTTGCATTTCTGGGTTCCATTCTTTTACAACTTATTTAGACTTTATATACTATAACATATACATTATTTACAAATCTGGTAAACGGGATCGTCTATTTATTTATACATCGTGCGGCACTCCAGGTGTATAATTCAACTCTCCGACTCGACCCGCTGATCTTCTACTCCGACGGTAACGGTGATGCCTGATTGGTGTATTCTTCCAGGCGCCTCCAGATAGTTCCACTGATGACATCATCTAGTTCTCGCGATTCAGATAGAATCTCGATGTGTCACGAATACTCCACAGGATGATGTCTTATTTCTCATATCTATTTATTTAATCGTTGAAAATGAATCGATTGGCAACAAAAACAACAGTGCGTACTGCACCGATTTTTCTGATTGTTTTTTTTTAATGAAAAACTAATAATATCTAGGCCTAGATTAGTTTTCATTTTCAAAAATTTGACAGGTTTATTGATTATTTGCATTTTATTTTCAACAGATACTAGTCCATTACAGTCACCGACTTGAAGTTAAATATAACTTGGCCCGTCCCCTGAAGTTTGGGTGTGCGGTGAATTCAGAGTGGTGTGGGAAAGTCACTCATCTTATGGAATTTACCTCAAGAATAACGATTGCATCAAAATACAATTTATTACAAAATTTTAACTGGACGATCAATTGGGAAACGTATTTTAATACCCAGAATTCATATGACGTATTCTGGTACATTATTGCCATTTTCCTTGAGGTGAGCCCAATTTCCAATCATGTTAGCATTCGCTATGACTATTAATAAATCGCAAGGGCAAACCTCAATTTCTCTTCGGACATGGTCAACTGTATTTGGCTGCAAGTAGAGTTTGTACATTCGATGGTCTCTGTTTCTACAATGGCGAGCAATTTAATCCGAGGCATCTTATACCGCACAATAATGAAAAAGTGTTTATGCAAAATATTTTATATAAAGCAACTAAATAGTTTTTATTTAATAAGTAATGGAATTTTGAAAAACCGTTTCCTAGTGAGCGCCCGCGTGGTAAAATAAGTAAGTGCAAAATTTCATCATTGCAATCGATTCAGTGGATCCGGAGATTTCTTTATGAGTGAGTGATTGGTATTTGGATTTTATATATGTATATAGTAACTGACCCGAAAGACGCTCTCCAAATTTCAATAAATTTGTTTTTAGACAGATCGTGAAAAACAAAAGTGAAAACAAATATAATTTTAAACCAGAAGACTGTTGTTAAATAATATAATTTTATTTTATTATAGGCTAGAATGCGTTTGTCCAGATTTTTTTCCAGATTTTTTCAACCGAGCTCTTAAAACAAAATTGTTAAAATTTCAGAACTGAGGCGTTTCAGTTGAACCTTTTCAATGTGTGCGCTTTTTATCACGCCTATTTAACGCCAAATCGTGTTAAAATACTTCTAAAGACATATTTTTACATGTTATTGCTAAATTAAAAGTCAATGTCTCCAACAATACTCCAAATTCTAAAATTAATAGAGTAGAGGTTTCATCAATTTCCCACGCTTATTTTCATTTAAATCAAGTCAAGCTTTTGCTCGTACAGAAAAAAGCAGTACAAATAATCGATTTATAGACAATCTACAGTAACTTTTGCAGTACTTTTTCAGTAAAATACTGTTAGAAAAAAAATCGGAACTGAAGCGTTTGTCTGAATTTTTTATTATTATTTTTATTTATTTATTTAAGATTTTTCTCTACATGGAATATCACAGAAATTGGTAACACAAAAGCTATGACGCGTGACTGACATTTTAAAAAAAATTGGGGACCCCTACCGGGTCCAATTCTGAATCTAAACTTAAATCACACTTACTTAAATCGCTTGTGTGAACTGGCAACACTGTAGAACGCTTAATATATTAAATTAGTATATTAAATATACAACGGATGCAGAAGCGATAGTAAAGTATAAAGTATATTGAGGACGCTAAAATGATAGTGAAATGGAAAAACGCTAAAAAGAATAGGAATCTATAATTTCAATTTGGATGTGATAAAATAATGGTATTTCAATATACTTTACATTTTATGGTACAATTAAACCAGTACCGTCTATCTGTAACAAAAAGCAGTAATATATTTTGATGGACGCAAAAATTTACAAAACGGAAAGACGCTAAATTGATAGTGATATTTTACTTTTAATAGAACATTTCTTTCACGAACACGAAACCTAAATAAGTTGTTGCAAGTGCAAAAGTCATCATTTGCATTGTATATTTTTATCAAATTATTAGATTGAAAGGGTAGAAATTTTGAAAAGTTTATAAGTAAAAACAGACAAATGTAATTTGTAAGTATTTTGTATATTTAACCAGTGTAACTAATTCATTTTGGACGTAACATGATCAAATTTTCTTAACCCAAATATAAATTTACAACAACGGTTTTGGATTCTCTGAAGACGCATTTTAGTTTCAAAATCTAAACAAGAATAATAGTTATTTATTATACGAGTTCCTGTGTAAATGGGTGCTTTCGGGCATTAGGGCTCAATAAAGTCCGAGATCCCCAAAGCACCCAAATTTACACAGGAACGAGTGTAATACAACGTTTTATAGTTCGACACCACCGCGGCAAGGCTTTAAATTGCTTAAAATCCATAAAAATTGTGTGACGTTTATCTGACGTTTTCTTATTGCCTGACAGAAGAGTGTTTACACAAGCGAAAATTTGAAAATTCTGACAGTGTCTATGTATAAAAATTATTAAACCGTAATTTATGTGAGAAAGTACAGTTCCGAGCAAAGAAAGTGGTACATCAATTTTCCGTCAGTTTTGAAATTTTCGATGTGATTTAGACTTTATTATAATTTCCTGTTTGTTGATGTCAGAAATTTGACATTTTAAATTTTCAAAATAAAAGTTAATCTTTTAAATTCTAAAAATTTGTGTTTAATATGGTCGTAGATGATGGAATGTCCCATAGACTGAACTAAGTGATAAATGCAAATGGGGCTTTTATTAAATATTAAGTGATGTTTTGAAGTTTTTTTTTTTAATTAAATGTGTTTACTTGTTTACTTATTGTGTTAAATAAATATTTGCTTTGCTGACGAGCCGCACAATCGTTTCTGACAAGCTTGACAATTTTAATGACAAAATTCAAAGTGGGGTTAGGACCATGTAATGGTTAGTGCACACCAAAGGTCATGATAATGACTTTGAAGTTCCACTTTTTTTGCTCGCCACTGTACCAACGACTCGCAAAGTTTTTTCCGTAGTTTAAAGTTAAGCTGGCTGGAATTAGAATTAAAGATATGTAAGATTTTTTTGCAATCATATTTACATGCTCTATTAATCTTAACTTATTGTCAATAATATGACCAAAATTTTTTACTCTGTCAACCAGTTTTAAAGGTTGTCCTTGACTTTTACAGTTATCTGATTATGTACTAAGACTTTAATTCTGTGACGACAGAAATATATACAATGGCATTTTCCAGCATTTAATTTTAAATTTATTTTTCAGATACTGTAGTTAAATCTTGATTAATTTTGTCACATGCCTCCTGTATGTTATTAATACTGAACCTTAGGCACAATTGCAAGTCGTCAGCAGAGGCTTGAAATTTACAATTTTGAATATTTTGCAAAATTTCTGTACTACATATAGTAAATAAAAGGGGTCCTAGGATAGATCCTTGTGGGACGCCTGATGTTATGTGACCCAAATTTGAGACGCTGTCCGAAACCTGCTGTGTTCGATTATTCAGATAGTTCTCAAAGAGAGCGCTTATTGTACTATGCCTATTGACTATCGGTCCTAATGTGTATCCATCCGCCTGTTTGCACAGCCCCTACTCACTATTTCCACGGTTGCCCAGGAAATGTAATCTCCTGGTGTTTCTCCAGCCACCCCAGATGGATGCATTGTTACTCCTTATCTCAATATTTGATTTCTTTCCCTATTCGCAGTTCTTTTTTCCACAATGGTTTAATTACCACAGAAAAAATCAGTTTTATTATTGTGACCTTCGAGCGTCAAACGCGACCTTCGGGCTCTTAAACCGATCCCTAATATTCCGTTATTCCCAGAGCTTGATGTAGAGTTTCTCTTCTCTGTTTTCAGGGAGATGTTGTTGTATTGCAGTTCTATTACAGTGTTGAATTCCCAAACATTGCTTCACGAGGAAGAATTTTCTAGTGGTGACCCCCTTCCCCCAGTGACCCTTATGCGTTGGAAACGATTGCATTGATTTCACAAATTTTAATAAATACCAATAAACATCCAAGTTCACTGGCCTCGCAATACTATCGCCTTCCGTGGCTGTATTTAAAGATGACGTGTTACATTGAGCTTCCCTTTGTGCGGGTAGGCCGGGCGAGAACGTTCGAATTTTGCGGCGGCGGTGGTGGCGACCGCAGCGCTAGTCTGTCGGGCGCTCGGAGTACTATTATATAAATATTAATTTAAGTGAGCAACAAAATTTGTGATCGCAGTTGGCTAAACATATATTGGTTCTTTTACTTTACATCAATCGTCAAACTGTTAACCTATTTTCTCTGACTGTCAAAAATTGAAATTCTACGTCAAAACAGTTTACTTACTATTCCACCAGTAGTTCAAGTTTGTGGTCACTGCACCACAGAGAGCTGCAAACTCAAGCAGTGTGGGAGTTCAATAAAATAAGGGCGGTTTTAGGAAAACCTCGGTTTCAGACGCGATCCGTAATCCGTAATGAAGAAATTTCAAAGCTGATGTAAGAAATATAATATAAATAAAATACTGATAAAATTGTGAAATACTACTATTTTTTTTATTAAGAAGCTCCTTAAAGAGATTTAACACTAATAAACTAATTAACACTAATAGATTAATTAACATTAACACTAATAGATTAATTAACATTAACACTAATAGATTAATTAACATTAACACTAATAGAGTTATTTTATTAAACACTATTTCATTGGCATGGTGCAACTGCAGCTCATACCATTAACATAATGTTACATGTTACATGTTCCTCATCTCCTCTGCAGAGTTGAAAGATTTTCAAGGGCATTGTCTTGTGGTACCTTGACAATATCATCAACGGTTTCGGAGTCTGCATTAATGGTCCTATAGAAGATTCTAAAACGGGCCACCAAAATCCAAAACGTGTTTTCTATTATTCTCCGAGCTCGAATCAATCGATAAATCGCTTTGTCCATTGTTCTTATGACCATTTGATGCCTTGACATATTATAATGGAGATAAAACGTATCAAATAGTTGAACATGTTTCCCGCACGAACATACATATCGTGGATACCCCCAAACGAAACCCATGTGGCAAACTGGAGTAAGAATCTCCAGTTGCAAGAAACCTAAGAGTCACTGGTAACCGGCATCCTGCAGATACACTTTCACTTCGAGAATGTTTTTGTAATCTAGGACCAACAAGTGACAATAATTTGTCGACCGACTGGACGGTGATTCATGTGAAATTGAAAAAAATTTCGGTGACTCCAAGACACATTTCTTGCAACAAATTGTGATAAAGGCCTTGTTTTTTGCGCTTCTGCAAATAAGGTTGCACTCAGTAATGTCTACGGCGGGCTCCTTGTGATTCGACAGCGGCCTTTTTTCCAAAATGAAGAACTCCGGACAGTGTTGCTGACGCACCCAATAGAACGACTTTCCCGCTGGTGGTAGGACCCATATTTCCACCTGAATCAAACAAAAACTATTCTGTAAGTGGGTACACAGAAAAAGCGGTTTGGGTAACTTTTACCTTTTTAATTTCTTCTTATTAACTCGAATGTCACTCTTGCATATAATAAACAACCACACTTTCACGGGGCGTCGTCTGTCAATCACCAGAAAGTCACCTAATGGGCATGTCCACTTCGAAACTTTTACTAAATCCACTAAATCTCAAAAAATGTTTACAATAGCTGTTTTCGCGAGTCCGATCTCGAAAAAGGCATTGTACGGGTTCCACTCAAGTGAACTTTTGCAAAAGAACAGATTTTTATTTCAGGTCAGATTTGACAACTCGATGACTTTTACACAATCGTATCGATCAAGTATTGGTTTCAGAGGCTCCTACGATAACGAATTTTGTTGTTCACTCGTTATAAATATTAATTTAATGTATTTTTAAAACATATTAAATATAAATTTTAGCTTTGTGCAATTCTTTTCCGTATAAACTTTAATTATGCCAAATCTCACAGTCCTCCGTGCCCGCAATATGCTTCAAAAGGGGTACAAAGTTTTCACGTATTAATATATAGATTCTATCCTTTCTCGTCCTAACACTTTTATTTTTGCTGTTTCAGAAGATATTTTAATTGTTAAATTTTGATGGCCGCAGGTAAGAATTTGATCGACCGGAAAAAGTGATTTTATCAGTTTAAACAGAATCTTGTTGATACGTGTTGTGACTGAGTTTTTCATACCCGCGTTTAAAAATTTATTTGAGTAAACAATTGACTTTTACTACGTATTTTTCAAATCTATGTAACGATTCATAAAAGAGTTTTCGGAGGTTAGCTTTTTAATGGCACGAAAACGTTAGCCTATCCTACCGACTGCGCCAATTAAGTAATGAAAGAGGTGGTAGGCTTTTTTACAAAACTATAGAATTTTTATTCAAGAAGCGTACAAGATACCCAAGTGAAGTAAGAGCTAGCAACATAGTTATTCTTTTATTTGTTTGTAGAACAAATCTCTTAATACCAATCAGACCAATAATAAAATTATGGAATCTATTTTGCACGACCTTCCTTATTATAGCTCTAAAAAAAGCTGGATTTCCCAGAAATATATCCCATTCAAGTTGTTGAAATTTATTATCGTATTGATAATGAACTGCATAATAAACTACTCTCGACAGTATTTTTGTAAGGGTTGCCATGCATCTGATAAGAAGAACACAGATAGCCGCAGGGGGCGCCAGACGTCTGTCGGTTCCGCGATCCACTACAAAGAATTCCACTTTAGCACCTTGTCGAAAGGCCCTATGAGGTCCGCACTATGGGACACTCTAATACCTGTTAACACGACTTGATCGTAGCCCTGCACAACAATACTACTTGTTATAGTCAACAACGCGTTGAATTTAAATTATCTCTTATACATTGGACGTTCACTATTGTTCCTGTATAATTCGACCATAAATTTTAAAGCTACTCAACAAAGTTTTATTTTCGGTACACGTCCCTACGATAAAATAGTCGGATGTAAATTTAAAATTTTTCTACTCTAATATATTTTGATTGCCCGCTTTTATTAAAAGATTTTCGATGTTCACGCATGCATCCGTAATGAGGACAGAGTTTGGTGTCATTAGGAGGGAAACGTTTCACGCTTTTGACGGTTAATATTAATAAAGAGTGAATTTCATTTGGATTATAGCGGCGGGGGGGCGTGTTTTCTATCTGGTAAATGAAATTTTATTTGCTGCACTTCATCAAACCTTTCCAAATTAGAATACATATTATTGTATTTATCCAACACCTGTTTATTATGAATTCATAATAATGCCGATTTTGAATGTGTTATGAGGTCTATAAGACACTAGTGACTTATGAACATAATTTGTCATAGCGACCCGTTCATAAGCCAACAGATTTGAACGTCCAATTTTTTTCTCGTTTGGTGAATATTTTAAGAACTGTTACAGAAGGAGGTGTTGGATAAAACTATGTATTAGACACGTGTCTTAACAGCAAATAAGTCACTCAAGAAAAAATAGCCACGAGAGCTTGCTCATTTGTTTTTTGACTTATTTGCCTTATAAGACACTTGTATAAAAAATAGCAATTATAACATTACAACGTTGCTCGCATGAGGTTGGATTCCTGAAAGTATGAGATTTGTTAGCTTAAAAAAAAAAATTCCAAGTAGTATTGTTAAGGCCAAAACTGAACAACAAAAAATACACTTTTGTAAAATGAAATTTGGAACTTAACTGCTATAATTTAATATAATAATTTAATCAGTTGTTTACTATAGCGAATTTGTCAATTTAGGCTGTTGGCAAAATCACAAAAATGTATTTTTAAACAGAAGTTTTCAAAAGTTTTACTTCTAGGGGTGTATTTTATCAATTTCTTCAAAATGCAATTTGTCATACGAGCTTTTCCACTTTTTTGTTCCTTCTATTTATTTTTATATTTTTTAACCTTATGCGAAACACCCTGTATCACATTGTAGAACAGTTTACTATTTGGTTCCGTCGTGACTAACTTAAAACAAAAATCAATTTTCATTTCATGTTGTTAATTAGTTCGCTTACATCAAATCAAATCAGAGTTCAGTTATGGCTGCAAATAAGTATGATTGGTTTTGCATTTCTATATGGCTCTTTTATTACCGACTTCATTGTTTGCACTCTATAATGAAGTAGACCTGTAATAATGGGTGACTTAATTAAGTTTGACTGCTAGGTTAGAAATTTGTAATGAATATATTTTACAACGTACAACACGTATTTGCGTTTAAGTAAATTATAGTTATAATCTATTGTTTTCTAATTTTTACAAGTTCATAATCATGTTGATTTGGAGTTGTTCCCAATCCGAAGATTAAGAGTCTTTCTAAAACTGCTTCTAATGATATTATGTCTGCTTTGAATTAATCAATCAATCGATAATCTTTTTCTATAGTCCTAAACAATATTCGTCCCCAGACTATAACATCATTGAAACTGCAGTTTGAGAACTCAGATTTTGGCCACTTGCCCCACGGGCTTTCCGATCCTGTAATCACATAACATAACCCATAACACAATTTACATTCTGTGTTAATTTCAAAACAACGCATCTTTATTAGTTCTCCTCTCCGCCCCTTTCCTCTTCTGCCTTCTCCCTTCGTCTTCTTTTTATTTCCCTTCAATCTAACCACATTTAGTATTTCCTATATTTTATTTCTCCCTCGTTCTCTCATTTCACTATACTCATTCCACATGTGTTCAATCGTTTCTCTCTCTCCTCACCTCACCTAAACCTCGCCATCATCTTTATTTCTTTCACACTATCCCTCTCCACATATTTCGGTATTTCCTCAATCATACTGTGATAACCCCCCCTTACATTACCGCCACTTTTTATTTGGAAGCCATTTTGAAACGATCGCGACGAGAAGACATCCAGCGGGCGCAAAACGCAACGAGGCGCAACGAAGCTACCAACATGCACAAGCAACAAACACTAAATACTGAAATTTGTCTTCCCGGTGTCGAAATTATCTAGATGTCAGTTACAAGCGAACGACGAGATCGGAAATCGCAAGGGAGCGCAAGACAACATAAAGATCAGACACTTTTCAGAACCCCGACATTCGGCGTGGCGCTTTGCCGTTTTGTGCCCTTTAGTCTTCAGTTCTTACTCAGTGTTGGTTAATTCAAGTCAACAGAGACCAAATAGCTTTTTTTAAATGACCGCAAGCTGCTGTCGGCCTTATAACGAAAGACAAGTAGTAAGTTATTCAATGATTTATCCAGGTTTGAATAACAGTAGTGGACTTTTAAACAAGACCGAACAACAAAGAGGTGACTAATAGTTTTTTTCCTGGCGGCCATCTTATTAGTGACGCTGATAAAAAGGCGGCCGGACAACGGTAAAATCCGAAAACCTTGTTATCTAGGAGTTTCTAGTATGGAACAAACGCCGGTCAATTTCAAGGCCATCTCATAATGTTAAGTATTAATAACAAAAAGAAATAGATAAAAAAAGGTTACCTGTAAACACGTCGGGCGGCTCGAGACACACGATTGTTAATTTAAATTCAACTGATCCTTCTGGTAGCTTGAAATTTCGACAATGCAATTTAAACATAGAGCACACTCAACTTTAAAAACAGGAATAAAATCAGATAAAAACAAAGAATTAAGCGTTAGTTACGACTTGATGCTTCTAACGTTAAAATTTTTAATGAATGTCATAGCCGCCGGTCCTCCTTTCACCATCTACCAGGGACGCCAACGTCTTTTTTCGCCACGCCAACTTCAAAGCGTTGCCAACCACTGCTGGATGTTGCTAACTTCAGAGCAACTTGCCGGATAGGCAACTCGAAATTTTCCTATGCATTGCATGGTCTATTTTGGGGATATCTCAATACCTTTCTTGTACTTTTAGTTGTGCCTGGACTCTGTGATTCTTTTCCTTTTTCTTACATGTCATCTTGTTCTTTCCATACCCAAACCTCTGCTCCTTAGATCAATATGCTCTCAATCAGATTGCTGATCATCATTCTCCTCTTGAAATCGCCTCCCTATATCCTCCCTCCTATTCCACACCCCATCGCGTTATTTGCATTTCTTATTAACTCTTTTATACGTGCCTTATCCGTGGTTCATTCATTAACCTTATAGCTTAAGTACTTAAATTCTTTAATTTTGTCTCTTTACTTTCTCTACCACCCGCAACCATTCTCTTCATTCCTCCTATTTCTATTATTCTACACCAACATCTTGTATTTTCGTAGATTCTTTATCAGTTCTTTCATCTCCCTTTCATTCTTTGCCACCGTTACCACATCATCCGCAAACGCAAACGCCAGACTTTTCCACACTTTGACCTTACCTGCCACACACCTTAGCCGTTTATTTACCCCTCTCTCCTTCAGACACTCAAACATCTCTCTTGATCCACTTTGTCGAAGGCCGCTTTGAAGTCGAATAATGTATGCACCCTCCTGTTCGCCTTTTGTCACATGATCTAGGAACTATACTGTGATAATCTACCCTTTACATTACCGCCCCTTTTTGAATTTAAACATGAAATGAAATGTCAACCAACCAACCACATAACTCCCCAATCAGCAGCTTGCAACGCGAAATGAATACTATTTGGTCTATCTGTTGATTCGACACATGTATGGACAAACATAAGGTGCCGTCCATTAATGACGTGAGGTGTTTTTCTGTTAATTTGGACCTCTCCCTCCCCCTTGATGAGGATTGGTGAGATTTGGTAAAAACCCTCCTCCCCCTCACGTGAGATTTATCCCTTATAATTTTTAAATAATTTTCATGTATGTTCATGTATTTTGCTAAATACATACCACTAAATACCTAAGCGTTAATACTGATGGAATATAAAGGGGAAAAATAATAGCGCGTTGAAGGGACACTATAACAAATGTATTTAAATTACATAACAATAAAAATAGACTACCTTCCCTAATTGTTTACTTAATCTATGGACATGGGCGTTCTGTATTGTTCGTTGAAAGATTCGGCCGGGATTTCCACGAAAAGAGTCTGGTAAATAAATTGTGCCGCAATTGTCTCAATTCGGGGAATCTCAATTAATACTCTATACTCGAGATTGCTATTGTAATAAAAAAATTGTTTTCGGACAAAATAGAAAACCTTTAAAAAAGTAAAATAATAAGTTTTATGTCTTTTTTTTTATATTCAATGTATTAATGTAAAAAGTTGACGTGAGATTTTGACTCACTGCTCCCTTTAGATGAGATTTGATGAGATTTTACTGGAAACCTCCCCCCCCCCCATTTTGAGCTCACGTAATTAATGGAGGACCCCTAAAATAAAATATACAGTACACACACAAACAAGGGGAATGGCGCTTTGCCGCTTTTTCCCCTTTTGTTGTATTCAGTTTTTGGTGTCGGTCGAAGTGAAGAGAGACAAAATAGCTTTTTAAAGTTACCGCAAGCTGCTGTCGTTCTTAGACAGAAAAACATGTACTTATTTAACGATTTATCCAGGTTTTAATAGCAGTAGTGGATATTATTTAAACAAAGGCTAGTGATTCAACAACATCTGACAAACAAAGGGCTGACGCATAGCTTTCCACAATGGCGGCCGTTTTATTAGTGGCGCTGACAAAAGATGCCCGGACAACGATAAAATTGAAAAGAAATTATCTAGGAATTTCTAGTAGTAGGACAGAAAAAAATTGAATGAAAAGGTTACCTGTAAATACTTATGGCGACACGACACACGCGATTTTTTAATTTAAATTCAACCGATCTTTCTGGTAACGTGAATTTTCGACAATTCAATTTAAACATAGAACGCACTCAGCTTTAAAACAGGAAAACATAGTGGAATAAAATCAGATAAAAATAACAACTTAAAATACAAGTGACGTTTAAACGATCAGGGCGTAATGCCGCTACCTGCCTTCCTCCAAAAGAGACGCCAACCCTTCTTCTTCCACGGCCAATTAGCTTCAGCGCGTTGCCAACCTCTGCAGCATGCTGCCAACTTCAGGGTTGTTGCCCAACGAGCGCCTTGCAGGGTAGGCAAGTCAAGATTCCTCTGTGTATGTATAACGGGTCTATTTTGGAGGTTTCTCAATACATTATCCATAGTTTCCCTCCCCGTTGTAAATCGTGCTTGGCTGTCTGGTATTGCTCCCTTTTCGTGTCTCCTCATCCTTTTATTCAGAATTGAACTTTTCTACCCCTTTTTGTAAATAGGGAGTATTACCCCCTCTCTGCACCTCACCGGGAATCCCTCTCCTCTTCACAGCTCAATCATTAGGTCACCCAGTCTCTCTAGCACTCCTCTCGTTCCATACATCCACGCTTCGTTCTGTAGTCCATCCCTCCCCGGCGCTTTTTTCTACCTCAACTATTCACTTGCCTCTTAATTTCTTCCAGCGTAATTTATTTATTCTCCTTCTGGTGAATATTTTTTCTTTTTTTTTCCAGCAGTCTAATAAAGTATTCCTTCCACTCCTTCATCTTTATCTCCTCACTCACTGTTTCTGTTTTCTTTCTCCAGATCCTCATCCCCTCCTCTGTTCGCAAAGCTTTCTTCTCATTCCTTCTTCTGTCTCTTCTTGTCTCCACATGTCTCTCTATATATCTTCTTTTCGCTTTTGGAAAGCCGCTTATGTAGGCTTTCGTCTTTTTCCATTCTCTTAGCTCCTTTATTGCTTCCTTTTCCGTTGTTCACATTATTTGTTCCACCATTAGTTTTTTCTTTCTTGGTCCTCTACCTCTTGTTATTTCTCTTTCTGTCGCTGCTTCTTCTAATTTTTCTTTCAATTATTTTTCCCACTTCCCTACGTTTTGTTCTTCGCATCGTGCCTTTTCTAATCTTCTCGTGTTATCTTCCACTCCCTGATCGTCCCATATTTTGATCATCACCTTCTTCTGCGTTTCCTCTGTTTTTAGATATATAGATTAGGTGTTGAGGGGTGTGAGGGAATTGGCTTCCCTCACTGACATTTAGACGACACCGCTGGCCCATTGTGCCACCCCCTCGTGTCTCTCATCCAGCCATCCAACATCCATTGTTTCTTGTCTGAATTTTTGCCACCAGACCGTAACTCGGCATCGGTCTGATGACGGCCGTGTAGAGCTGGGTGTTGGTGTTGAACCCCAGGACCTTCCCACCGTTTTTATATATTGCCACAGCGCGACGCTCGCTTTGTGTATTTTGCTCTCCAGGTGCTTTTTCCAAGACAATTTGTAATCCAACATAACGCCCAGGTACTTCACATTCTGCGAGAGTTTCAGCTTGACGCCTTAGCTGTCACAGTCAGAGCCACACCATTTTTTTACCAGGCAGTGCATTTTCGAACTTACCAGTAAGCAGTATGATCAGGTAATCTGAGTATCTGATACTGTAGAATCCCATATGTCCCATAGCAATGGGGAGAGAACTCCCCCTGAGGACAGTCTTTCTTAACCACTCTTCGAGTGGTTGTGTCCGCTACACTGACCTGTGCGCTTCTGTACTCCAGCACCCACTGAATCCAGTTCCTGAGACATGGCGGTTCTGGTGCTCGTCTGACACTATCGAAGGTGGTCTTGTCAACTGCCCTCTCAATTTGTGCTCCAGGGCTCCCTCAATCCGCCCTACCACGTCTTTTAGAGCGGACGCGGCACACAGTCTCTCCAAGGTTTTTAGCAAAAACCTGTCCCGTCTCCCCGTTCTTTCTTTGCTATGCGTCTTAAATTATTTTGTCTCTCTTAATTGCTTTGTGAGGGTATTATCTATAAATATAATCCCTGTTTCTTTCCTTCCCCTTAGTTTTCCTTTCTGCTTCATCATTTTCTCTTATATTAGTACTTGATCTCTATACTGTAACAGTCCTTAATTTTAACCTCTCCAGAATTTTTCTCAAAAAGTTTCCCCAGCCCATCCTGTCATCACAACATTGTTCTTCCTCCTTTTCCTTTCCTCATACTCCAATTTCCCTTCCAGCTGTCACTCCCTTCCATCTCTGCCCTTTCTCCTTAAATTCTTTGCTTTGCCTTTCAATGTCACTCTTAATTTTTTGGGCCTCTCTTCGTATCTCCTCTCTTTTTATTACTGCCAACTTATGCATGACTCTCTTTATTTCACTGTCAATTTTATCATCTGTTTTTGGCGATCTTGGTTTTATTTTACTTATTTTAAATATCTTCTCTACTCCCTCTTATTGTCTTCCCCTTCTTTTCTTTTCTTCCAGGATTGTAACTGAACTTCCCTGGCTAAACAACCAGTTTCTACTTTCTTTGTTTATCGCCTCATAGATGTCGCTGCTATCGTAATATTGATACTTCACATTTATGTGCACCACGTGTTGTTGCATCAGTAATCAGCAACACAGGAATCCTCCATAGACGATATAATATGTAAAATATATATTGCTTATGCCAAGTTAGACTGGTGTCCAGATGTAGATCAGCGTATTTAACGTCTAATTTTTTATGGTTGGTTACAATGAGACATATTGTATTAGTAAGGGTATGATTTGAGCATAAGATAACACAAGGACTGTTAATTTTATTTTCTGCATCCCATAGCCGAAAGTCGGTGTTCCAGGTCGATTAGCGCTCCAGGCACGGCCGATTTTGTGGTCTGCGTGCAGCAGCCCGCTCTGACCAGTAAAAACCTCGGCTTTCGCTTCCGTTTTACAAAAGCGTCTGTTGCTCGAGCTCTAGGCGACCGGTATAAATAAGACCAACTTTCGCCTAGGGGATGAAGACATATGGATACCCTGGCGTGGGTAATATAAAGGCCGAGGTGAAGCCGAACTTTCTGGCCTAGGCTCTATATACTATTAACAGGTCTCTTTTAAAATCACACTACAGTTTCTTGGAAAAATTACAAGCAAAGTGACACTAACGTCGTATATAAAACGTTGTTTCTGCCACACATTTTTTTTACATATGATTTTTCTTATAAAAAATAAAAAAATAAAAAATAAAGACAGATTAAACAAATTTTACTACACCACATTTTGCACAAATCACACATTTGCACAATCTTTGCTATCACACTTTTTTAAACAGAAATCAAAAGATGAATCAAACTATATTTCTGAGAACACATATATTTCTAGTATATTCGTTTAGGCTGTTGCTATAGAAAATAAATTAATCGCGCTTATTTGTTTTACTATAATTGAATCCAAATTAAGCATTTCATGATAAAAAAAAAGCCTTCGGCATGCAACGCATCGCGCGAATATTAATGTTTATGTGAAACTATGTTTTCCAATGTGTTGTTTTCAAAATCGTATTCCATAGCTTTTTCAGAAAATATCAAAACATACATTTTTATTCCACTATTAGTCGTATGTATTGGATGATACTTATTAAATTCAGCAAATAGTGTGACATCTGGGTTTGTTGAAATACCTAAATCAAATTTATGGAATCTCATGTCAATATTATGAATAAAATTATATTTTAAGAATTGCTCTGGGATATGATAAGGCAGAATGTTTCTACTGTAACCATATTTGGCTCGATCAAAATCCATTGATCTTAAATATGCTATTTTATATCTATATTTTTCAGGATTATAATTATCTCTTTGTGGAGGATATTCTTGTCCACCTCTTTGCACATATAAATTTTTAATTGATGCATGTATGAACTAACTGTCACCATTTTGGTTATTTAATTTGGATTTATCAATAAAGGCAACAGCCATCCAATATAAATATCCGTTTCCAATTAAATTTTGTGAAATAGGATATTGTTGTTGGTCTCCAAACACATCAAATTGTAAACAATGAATATCGTTGAATTTAAAAAGGTATTTATAATTTTTTGAAAGTATTGCTTCTTCCAGAGCAATTCTACCAATATCTTGATACTGAATTGTATGTAACAAACAGTATATTTCTTCAATTACAATTGCCGCATTTGGATTTGTTTTACCTTCTTCATATACAAATAAAGCATCATTTTCACCATGTGGATTTTTATCAAACACGATTGTGCAATTTAAATCATATATAGGAGAATTAACATCATCTAAGAATCCAGGTACTAAATTGCCTAGTGAGATTATGAATTCGTGAACGCCTCCTCCGATATTTTTTCCTTTTGAATTCATACCATTTACATGAGCAATACCGGTATTTTCATCTGACCAATTTATATGTGTTTTCATAACTGATGCAAACGAAATATGATTGATTTTTTGAACATCTTTATCTTTAATTAATATTCTAGCTGATTTAAATAACTTTGCAATCCAACCGTTTACCAATTCTACGTGTGTATCTAATTTTGTTTTTCGATCTGGTTTTGTTATATTGATTCTTATGTAAAATAAACTTTTTGGAAATACTACAGATTTGTGTGGAATATTAATATTAAATATTATTTCATCGCGTGTATTTAATTCTTCTGTTGTTGATACAGTTGGGTAATATTTTAAAAGTTGGGCTGATTCAATATAATTGACTTGATCATTTAACACTTCTGCAAAATTCTTTCTGTTCTTCATTTATTTAATAAAAAGAGACGGTAATCTGAGAATATGAGTGTTTGTATTAATTTTGTTTAATCTTTTTTTTTTCATATTATATATATAATGTCTTTTCAAAATCATTATTATTATTTTGCATTAATTTTAAAAATACCAAACAAAGATGAGTACACATGGCTGTTGAATCCGGTTGAATTTTTAAGGTATTATAACTAAGTGTTTTATTTAAAAAAAAACAATTGAATTGAATTTTTTTTTTTAATTTGTAGTCCACGTCCATTCATGAGGGTCGAAGACTGGATTTGCGGAAGGATCAAAATAGAATGATTCATTATCTTGAATTATATAACAAGTTGCATGTCTCCATCTAAATAACATACCACATTCTTTTTTTATGTTTCTTTGAACAAATCGATAACCAGATGGAAAGTATTAAAAAAAAATATCTTGAAAGTTTTTTATTTTTTATTTTTTTATCAACGACCAAACATCTTCATCTGACTGTGGACGGAGAATAAAATTATCTAATTGTCGTTTTGTTAATTTTAATTCATAAGATTTGCCTTCATCTAAAGTTTTCAATAAATTGTTTTTCTCGTTTTGATTCACGGGTGATCTAAAAATTCGCAGATCAGGATTTTCTTCTATATTTTCAATTACAATTTTAGTATCCTTATTTTTTTCCAATCATCTATAATTTTTTTCTCTTGATATTCTGTTAACTTTATATCCATTTAATATAAGGTATAAAGAGTTGGTTCATCTGGTCTTGCATAGATTGATTTTGGTTTATGTTTTCGCTCTTCCTTTCTTCCTTCCTTTATTTGTAAAATGTTCCCAGTTTGTTATTTTATATTGATGACCCGTTTCCAGATCTTTAAGTGATGTTTGTTTATGTTGGGATGAATTTATTAATTTATCCATTTATTAGTAAATAATTTTAAAAAATATATATAATAGAATATAATATTAGAAGAGTAATAACATTTCCTTGTTTATAATTTTTTTCAATTGAGATTTGAATATACAAGAAATATATGTGTTCTCAGAAATATAGATTGATTCATCTTTTGATTTCTGAAACCTTCCTAATAATTTAGATAATCTGATAATTTAAAAATGTGTGATAGCAAAGATTGTGCAATCTACCTAATAATTTAAAATGTGTGATAGCAAAGATTGTGCAATCTACCTAATAATTTAAAAATGTGTGATAGTAAAGATTGTGCAATCTACCTAATAATTTAAAAATGTGTGATAGTAAAGATTGTGCAATCTTCCTAATAATTTAGTGAATTTGATCATTTAAAAATGTGTGATAGCAAAGATTGTGCAAATGTGTGATTTGTGCAAAATGTGGTGTAGTAAAATTTGTCTAATCTGTCTTTATTTTTTTATTTATTTATTTTTTATAAGAAAAATCATATGTAAAAAAAATGTGTGGCAGAAACAACGTTTTATATACGACGCACTAACAATAAGACAAACAATTATTTGCTGATGTTCACAAACACTTTCCATTGCTGAAACAATTCCAATTCTTTTCGCACCGGCACTTGTCGGGAATGAATTTTGCATCTGTTTTTCGGGCTCTTATAAGAAATTATGGATATTTTTGGAAATTTTGTTTTTAGCCACTATGTTGTCATGGTGCCAAAGGTATACTATTAAGTAACGGCTGCGGTGCATTAAAGCCCTTATGAGAGCGTGGTATTCAGACACATCCACTGTCGTCCCGGTGGCGGCGGAGGATCTTTTGGAATTTCAGAAATTTTAACCCGAATTCGGCTTCGATTCCATTGTCCCCATACCTCAAAGCGTGCATTGTAATACCGTTATGGTTTGGAAATACACGATTAATTGTGTACAAAATATTATCTAATTCGCTTAATACTATCTTCAATCTTAAATTACCGTGGAATATATTGGGGGGCCGGAAGTAGAACATAAAAGTTCGTTTCGTCGGCGCCACTCTTATGGCACAATTGCCAAGTCTTTCAACCTGCAATAATGTATATAATATGATCATGTAACAGAAGGCGTGATATACCTAAAAGTACATTTCTTAACTAAAGAACACTGCACTACACTAAGAATTAATTACACTTAAAAAAATAGGAAAATTTGGTTACGGAACCTTGCGTAATGCGGTCTCCGTAACAATGCGACCCCATTCATTATTGTTCTTATTAGTGACACAATTTTTCGATTGCTTTCCATACACTGTAGTCATTTGTCGATGGATTTTCAATAGAGATTTGAGATATGTTATGTTTGTTCTATTATGAGTGTAGCAGATAGGGTAGCGAATGCACTCGAACGTTCAAAAAATTCGATTATCTTAATATATCAATACCACCCCAATATAGCCAGGAGTATATAAGATGAGATTGAAACGACCCTTCAATGCTTTATAACCTAATAATAATTTACGTACATTTTAACTAATATACGGCAACAGAAGTACAGAATCCAAACATAAAATAATTTTATGCTCTGAGCGAAACATCAATTTTAACAGCTCAATTCGTGCTTCGATTGCTATTGTTTTGAGCTTATAACTTACTCTGAAAGAACAAGCGCCGCGCTTAATGATGCGGAATAAATATCTACTAACAGAGAACATAGAAAAGCGTTTAACTTTTGCTAAGGGTGTGATTAAGAACAGGTCACGAAACGATATTTTGTAGAGGAACGCTCGTAAATTTGTGATTGATAATGGAAGTAATTATTTTAATTAATAACGAATAAAAGCGGAGTGCCATTCGTTTTATGAGTTATTTCATTTGTCAGTTATGGAGTAAATTAATTGAGGGAAATACGGTTAGTAGTTGTTATATTAGTCAGAAAATGTCGGTGGTTCAGGTTACACGTTATTTGATTAAAAATTCACCGACAAACTACCAATAAATTATTATGGAACGTGGAAACTGATTGATTTTCATACTTTCATGATAGGTAAAAATGTAAATGGCTGAATATTCATTTCAACGTGCTTCTAATTACGAGTTCGTTGGAAATGTTTGGAAAATTTAAAATACGTGATGGATGTAAAAGTTACGTTAAAACTATAGGAATATTCTTTTTTTTGGATAACACCATTATGTAGTAACAAATTTTAATTAAACACTCGCGACATTCTATATGCGGGCAATTATGTATCTTCTGAAGCCATAAGTATGTGGCTATGTCGCCATCTTTTACAACAGAAACACGTCCGATAAGAAAAATCAGCAGTAACGCGAAGAAGGACCGACGCCATAATTATTTTGTGGATTTTGTTCTTAGTCTGGATTTTGACAATTATTGTATTTTTGTAATCTTGTCATATCCGAGAAATAAACATATAGTTCAGGATTATCAATAATTCTCACTGAAAATATGGAAGAAATCGGAACTCGTATGAAAATAAACAGGCCAATTCGAGTAATGGCTTCAAACATACATCCAACCTGTCGCACAGAACACCTGCAAAAGCAGAAATCCAAAATACTACTTACAGTTAGGTCAAAAAAGAAGAATTAACAGGAGAAATTAATTGACCTACCCCTATTCATTCCAAAATTTGATAAATGACAAAATAGTAGTTTATTATACGAGTTGCTGTGTAAATTGGACGGTTTACGCCACAAGGGGTTTATAAAAGCACGAGTGAAACATTTTTATTCATAATTGAAACGCCTCGATAAAATCGTTGCCAGTACACAGCTGACCGTAAAAAAGCTGTTTTGTCGCGGTAGCGGGTGTGTTACTGACGCGAAAAATAATAATGAGTTACCTAGTTGTTACCGCTCGAACAGGTAGATTTCTGTTTTTAAATTAGCATCCTTTGACATAAAAATTTTGTTGATGACGTCATCTGTTTTTGAACTATGACACCGTCATTAATTTTTTTATATGGCAACCCCCAACTTTTTTTTGGGTTTTAAATACACTTTTCAACTCTCTATTCAACAAGAGTAAAAAATTAATACTTTGCATAAGTTTTTTTTTAATTACGTTTTACATCAAAAATAAAATTTATCTTCTCCAGCCGTCTTAAAAACCATCAATTTTAATGCCATTTTCGGAAGAAAAAGTTGCTGTTTTTGCTATTAGGAAAACGAAGTTACGTTACTAAGGCAACCTTCACTTTTAATCCTAGTATTAAAATAGTATATTATTAAACGAGCTCCTGTGTAAATTTGACGATTTCACTCGTGCTTTCTTAAACCCCTAGTGCCGGAAAACGTCCAATTTACACAGGAACGAGTGTAATACAACGTTTTATAGTTCGACACAACCCCGACGTCTTTAAAAAAATCCATAAAAATAGCGTGACGTTTATCTGACATTTTATTATTGCATGACAGAAAATTTGAAAACTCTGACAGTGTCACACTATTAATATTTTTAATGCTAGCTTTAAAAAAATATATACAATATTTAGAAAGATTTTATTAAATTATATTTTATTATAGATATTTCAAATTTTTGAAATAGATATTAAAAGTAAAATTTGAACAACTCAGTTGAAAATTAAATAATGATCTACTTTTTTTTTTGTCATTTTTGGGTTAACATTCCTGTTGTCACATTGTCGAGAGCTACGTTCACTTCATTGCTAGGTTCTTCATTAGTGGTAGTTTCAGTCGTGATTTTAGCTTTAGAAGTACAGGGATCTGCGGGTCGTAAAATTTTTCTTGCTATATCTTCTTTATTTTTAAGAGATTCTTCATTATATCCTTCTGTCACATTGTCTGATTTCTATCCTCCGCGTCTCTTGAGACAAGTTATGTCACCACCAGAATCTACAAGGAGGGTAGCGGAAGTTCGGCGTAAACAATGTCCGGTATATTAATTTGCATTTTCCAGTTTTAAATATTTAGCCATTTCTTGGGGAACACTACCAATCACTTGTCGCTGACACACTCCGTTTTGATATTTAATAAAAAGTCGGCTTTCATTAAAATTTTTCGGTCGAAGAGCTAAATATTTTCTGCATGGTTCCAAATAATCTTCACCCAAAATCGTAAAGGATCTAGGTTTCTTGTTTTTTAAAAAGTGATTTTTTTTACTCGCAATTTTCCATCTGCTCGGCTTGGCTTCGCTCTGCCTCGCAGTTGCAAAATTTACTAGTCAAAAAATGACACTTTTAATCCTAATAAAACAATATACTATTTTATTACTTGTGCTCAAGTTGCTACCCGCCAACTATTTGACACATTCCCAGACGTGTTATAACGCTTTGAACCCTTCGTTTAATCACTTCGGGAGTAATCTGCGCTATTTCACCACGGATTCGTAGTGAAATAGTATTTTTTCTAATTTGCTGTTGTAACAAAGCTATTAACGCACTCATTTTGAGTGCGTTAGTAAACCATTAACGCACCGAAAATCTAGAATTTTTCTTTCCATTCGTAACACACACTGAATCTTGCACTGAACGAAATGTCAGTGTGATTTTGAGGTTATGGTTCCATGTAAGTCATGTCAAGTAACGTCAGGTACAGAAAAATCAAAATTTAAGAAAATTCCCTAAATTACCAAAATTGATTTATTTGTAAAAAAATTAATACGTTAATATGCAAATTAGAAAAAAAAAAATACATGAAAAACTCGTTTTGTAAAACTTAAGAGCACTCGTTCTTTACAGGCACTCCTGCCTACGGCAGTCGTGCTGCAAACCTGAACTCGTGTCTTAATATACTAGTGTTTCAATATACTAATTTTCAAAGAAAACAAATTTAATTTTTTGAAGTAAAAAAAGTTATGCAAGGTGTCACTTTTTTTACTCTTGTTGAATAGAAAATTGAAGAGTGTACATAAAACCCAAAAAAAAGTTGGGGGTTGCCATTTAAAAAAGCTGATGACGGTGTCATAGTTCAAATACAGATGACGTCATCATAATTTTTTGTATGTCAAAATATGGCAATTTGAAAACAAAAATCGACCTTGTGACAACCCTCTTTTTACATACAAAAAGTGGCGCTACTTTGAAATTAATGTCAATGACGTCACCAAACGTCAAATTTGAAACAAACCGCGAACTTTAAAGGTTTGCCAGTGATCGTCAGACAATGAAAGAAAAAGCAGAACCCTACGTTGTGTTATTTTTTTGACAAGACAAGCAATGGCGAGACATTCAAACTTACCCAAAAGAAACAACACCCTAGATTCTTTGGATACATGGCGAGAGCTAATCAGGAGTGGAGCGTAAATTGATAACACAAAAATTATGGTTTTAAACGTTTATTAAGGTTGAACAATTCGGAGTGTCTTGAGTTTGGTGATCTCGTACTGTGGTTAGCAATTTCTGGTGGCTTCGTATTAAGTTGGTAACAATGCAATTTGATGATTTTAACAATAATGATTTGAGTAATAATTTACAACTGACAATTTCAAATGATTTAAACAATTAACCATTTAGTTCTTCAGAAAAATAGTAAGCAATAATACAATTTAACAATTCTGGTGTACATGATGAGTCATTAAGTCAGCTAATTTTATTCCAGTATGAGCTTTTGCAGTTTACAGAAATTTACAACAGACAGATACAATGCAATCTACGCCTAAAGCGGGCATCTTCGCACCAAACGCGTGGAATTATTTAAGTTGGGGTACATCTGAGTCCGAGATTGCTGACAACATGTAGATCAGATGGAAAGACAAGCGAAGTGAACAAGACAACTGTCTGTAAGTAAGGTAAGATTGTCGAGAGTTTACTATCATGGGTTTACTATCCAAATAGAGAAATGAGTTTGATACTGAATTGTCTTTGTCATGCTTACTTTCCTGCCTTTCTTTAAGGCTTGTTCCAAACCAAGTTAGTTAGCAGGACCTATTCCTTTGGTCGTTAAGTATTTTAAATATTTGTGAAGCAAGCAATTTATTAGTAGCCCGAAAACAGTAGTGCAACTTCAACCTAGTAGGCTCAGGACTCCCTTTTCTGGGAACCCTGCAGTCCAAGAGACAACTCAAAGTCGAAACGACTGTTCTCCCACCTCTCAGGTACAGGTTAGCCGAAGTAGGGCCACATAACTCCCACAATCAGCAAGATGCAACGGGAACCACGAACTGAATCCTATTTGGTCTATCTGTTGCCTCGACACATGTGCGGACAAACATAATAAAATCATCAAATATACAGTAACGCAATGTTTTCTTTGGAAGCCATTTTGAAACGATAGCGACGGGACATCTAGCGGCGGAAACGCAACGAGGCGCAATGAAGCTACCAACATGCACAAAACAAAAGCACTAAATACCGAAATTTGGCTTTCCGGTGTCTAAAATAGCTAGATGTCGGTTACATACGAACGACGTAATTCGGAAATCGCATAACAACATAATGATAAGACACTTTTCAGAACCCCAACATTCGGCGTGGCGCTATGCCTCTTTTTGCCCTTTAGTCTTCAGTTCTTACTCAGTGTTGATTAATTCAAGTCATCAGAGACAAAATAGCTTTTAAATGACCACAAGCTGCTGTCAGCCTCATACCAAAAGACAGGCATTTATTAAAGGATTTATCGGAGTTTCAATCTAGGTATGTTAAGTTAGAAAATCACTTTGTTTCAAATTGAACGCGCCTGTGGTTCGGGTTCTGGAACTAGAAGTCAACCACACATTTGAACTTTCTGAAATTGACAACAATATCTAAAACAAATTACAACAACAACTTTAGCAAGTTATTCGCGGTGCCTGTGACTCATAAGTTTGGTAATTTATGCTGTCGCAGAGAAAGAAGGGCGGAAAGCAACAAATTTATGGGTTATGAAGGGTACAGGGGAAAAACGACCTCAGTCCGCCTAAACCGAAATCGAGAAAAATCAATTCTAAAGTTTACTAACTGATAACAATTTTAGATTCATAGAAAAAAATATGAAAATAATATTTTGTGTTAAGAAAATATGTTTATTATAAAGTAGAACAAATAAAATTATTCTTTTATGAAATTTGAAGCAGTAATTTCAAAATTTTTAAAAAATCACATGGACTAAAGTCAATTTTCCCCGGGATGAGGCATCAATTCGTGCATCATCTACGTATTCATCTTCACTTTCTTCGGATTGATCAATGTAGGTCAACTTTTTGTAAAATTCTTGAGCCTCTGGTTGTTCAAGAAATCTTGTTAGTGATGCTTGTAAGTCGTCCCATTTTAGGTTCTTAATAGGTAGACGGCCAGTGCACAACTTTTCCAACGGCACTACTTTTTGGTTCTTCTTTCTTAAAGTGTTCTTTTAGTCTTTTTTTTGCAAATTGAGACTGAGAAAGGAAAGTACCCCAGTTCAGAAAATCAAAATCATTTCCACAGTCGATTAGTTGAAACGGGCTGGGTTTTATTCGACATTTAAATTCCTCCTTCCAGTCATCCGGAGTCTATACATATTTTTTGATTAATGAGACTCATGTTTCGATAACATTCGAAGTAAGAATGCCCACAAAATGTACACAAACATAAGCAATTATTGCAAAGTTGAAGACGAACAGCAAGTCAAGACTGCACTGGAATCAAACACGATGGTGCAATGAAAAAACTAAATAATGGACTGAAGGCGTTCTTCCATGGGCGCGCTTGAACTCATGGCGTTTTTCCCTAGTATAATGAATCTTTTAACACATTTTTCTCTGGACTGAAGTCGCATTTGCCTTTCCCGTCTTGACTATCTGATAGTACTTTTAAAATGCTACAAAATGGCACCTCAACCTAATTTTCTTGAAAAAGTGGACTGAGGTCGTTTTTCCCCTGGACCCTTCAAATGGTTACCTTATTTCCAGGAATACAATAACCTGATTTGGCTTGGGGACTGCTGGAATTTGCGCGGGATGGATCTCACTTTCGGCGTCAAACGAACAGGTACAAAAGCAAGCTCAAGGGTGGAAAATAACTAGGCTCTACAAAATGGCTAATTTGCAGAACAAAACAACGTGGTGTAACTCCAACGGAAGCTGAACACCCACTTTAAAAACAGGAGAACCCATAGTGAAATAAAATCAGATAAAAAAAAGCGTTAGTTACGACTTGATGTTTCTAATGTTAAAGTCTGAATGCATGTAAAATGGCCGCCGTTCCTCCTTCCAACCTTTAGAAGGGACGCCAACCGTTGTAGCCACGCCAGCTTCATTGCGTTGCTAACCACTGCAGGATGTTGCTAACTTCAGAGCACCTTGGCGGATAGGCAAGTCGAAGTTCTCCTGTGCATTACATGGTCTATCTATCAAAAACATTACATATTATCTAAATAATGAATTTTGCGGAACTTTATGATCACTCTCTATATAGATCCAATATATTTTTCATGTGAAGGTAAAAATCGAAGCGCGGAGAGGTGCTCAAACTGCGGTGAAGGACATCCGGCAAACTATAGAAGATGTACGATAGCCAAGCAATTACAAAAACGAAAGAAAGAAGCAATTATGTACAAAACAGCGACATGACAAGAGAAATTCACCTCCAATAAGATCAAGGAGGGAGTAAGCCACGCTCAGACGGCACAAAATAAAGAAAATAATCTAACATCGACAAATCAGGGATCAGAAATAAAGACGATAAAATATTTTAAATAAAGAGAAGAATGTAAGAATCAGACTATGGAATACAGGGTGTTGTGGAAGTCCTAGCAGAAAATTTAACCACAAGTAGGACTCGTCAAAATAAAAAAAAAATTATTCACCACTACTACTACCACGACGCATCAGAAAGTTTTTGTCGAAAGAGGTAAATACCTTCTAACTTTTTTGGGATAAAAAAATTGTCGTTCATAGTAAATTTTAGTTATCAGTTGAGTGTCGCGCCGCTATGTTATGATGGCCTGTGTTCGATTCTTAAGCAAATACTAAGAATGTATTCATTGCAATTTCCACTAAAATGTTTTTTTCTATGGTTAGTGTTAGGGAATGCCAACGAAGCCCGCCGCTTGTCTCTGCATGGAACGTTTTTCAAATCCCGAAATTCCAACGTGAGGTCCTTTTGTGAGAACACAGTGCAAAATCTTCTTCTCCAACTCCAGATTTCGGACGTCCCAGATATAATTGCGTTTTGGAAATTAAACCTGAAATTTTTAAGTGTTCGAAGTGTATTCGAAGTGTCGGCGTGTCAACTTTTATTGTTTACCGCACATAGAGAGTTTATTATTACATACAAACCTACTTCAGTATTATGCATATTATGGTAGGTTAGTACGTTTCCATGTAAACAGTTTTTATTTCGATTCGTTTATCAGGTTTTTGTGCATTCCTCACAATCAATGAACGTGGGTCCATAGGCGGGTATTGGTTTTAGGGGTCAAACTATTCTTAATTTTAACTCCGTAAGGGAACGTTTCCAAAAAAAAAAGATAGATAAAAAAATGTTTATTTTGACGAGTTCTACTTGTAGCTAAATTTTCTTCTAGGACTTCCATAACACCCTGTGTATAAATGGTATTCGCAACAAAAGAAAAACAGAGATTGAAGTATTCCTAAACACCAAGAATCTGTTTGATATCCAAAAATAATCCAAGCATACATGGATATAATTGTTATAAAACCTACCACCAATCATCGAAAAAGCACTAGAGGATTAGACAGCACTATTTTTGGAAGTCGCCCATGCGTTTGATAGAGTCTAGCATGCTGGTCTAATTCACAAATTATCAAGAGTCCTTCCAAGGCATTATGTTGATATCTTGGCATCCTGGATATAACGAGAAGAACTAGAAATTCGATACAAAGAAATACTACTGGTTGATGTCTTTATATACCGCCATCTGGGTGTCTCTTTTGTAGTAGACGAAATAAAGAAAATGGCAGCTAAGCATCAAGCTAGACTCTGTTGCCATATAAACATGGAAGCGCTTCAGCTGTTGGACATCCTGAACATCCACAGACCGAAGAGAAAGAAACCTATAAACCTCGTGTAGTGATATGTGCTAAAAGTGCGCGAGTCTCAATAGTCAAATATGACATTAAGCAAAACTAAAGAACATCAGTGGATGCAACTTAGCTAAATAAGAAATTAGGTTAAGAGCCTCAAAACAAAATTATTGCTTGATCAGTATCACGACCTTCTTATCAGTATAGATCAGTTTTAAATATTATTCGTAGTGTTATTACCAAAAAAGTGTTTTCAAGGACTGTGTAGGATGAAGCGGGAAGCCAATGTTGTGTGTTTGTGGTTAGAATAAGTTCAAAACTTCATGCGCCGCGAGGAAATGTTGCGCACAAATCCAAACCACTGGAGGGGGGTCGTTCGTCGCAGGTCTTTTTGCCATACTACCTAAAAGTTGTCATTCGCCGTGGTTCTTCGTTATTTATAAAATCCATTGTTCCGATTCGAGCAGTTGAGCCGAGCGGACGTGTTTTGCGGCGCTCAAAAAGATAAGCGGAAAAAAAAGCGTGAAAAAGTGAAAAAGATATAGAATGAAAAAAGTGGTAGTGAGAGCGTGAGAGAAGAAGATTACAAAAGAAAAAGAGAAGAAGGACGAGAATCAGAAAAGAGGATTAAAAGTAAGAAGTTTCAAAGATCACCTTTTAAAAAGACAAAGGATGAGGAAATGAAAGAGATGCTGAAAAAAATATGGAGGATGTAGGGGAGATAAAGGAAGAGAATCGGAAGATGAGCCGGGAACTGGAACAATTGAAATTTATGATGCGTGAAAAGGAAGAAAAATGGGAAAGAGAAAAGATGGAACTAAAAGAAAAAATGAAAAAGTTGGAGGAGAAAATGGAAGAGCAGGAAAAAAGAGTGAGAAAAAAGAACATTGTAGTAACGGGATTGGACTAAGAGGAATGCGAGAGCTAGAAGAAACTGGAAAAATGGATGAAGGTGGAATAAGAGGTAGAAGTGACTGTGAGAGAGATGTTTAAAATAAATGGAGGAAAAATTATTGTGGCGGAACTTGGGAGCTGGGGGGAAAAGAGGAAAGTTATGGAAAATAAAAGAAATCTAAGAGAAAGAAAAGGGAAAGAGAGTATACATAGAAGATGATCTGACAAAGAAGAAAAGAGATATACAGAAGGAATTAAGAGCGATAGCCAAAGAAGAGCGACAAAAAGGACAGCGGGTGAAAGTGGGTTATAAAAAGATTTGGATAGAGGGAAAAGGGCTTAGTTGGAACGAAAAAAAGGGGGAGTTAGATACAGAAATTTTTGAATAAGAGCATAAGAAAAAGACGACAGGGCAGAAAAGGGAAAAGTAGTATAGTAATAGTATTCTGGAACGTAGCGGGAATAAAAAACAAAGAGAATGAATTTTGGTAGTATTTGAGAGAATTTGACGTAGTGGGAATAGTAGAAACGTGGGTGGAAAAAAAGGGTGGGAAAAATTGGAAAAGAGAATGCCGAAAGAGTTTAAGTGGAAATGTCAATATGCTGAAAGGGAGAGCTAAAGGTGGGATAATAATGGGGGTGAAAGAGGGACTGGGAGGAGAAAATGGAACTGAAGCAAAAGAAGAAAGAGGGATTATGGAAAGAACGGTGAAAAGTAAACAGAGAAAATGGAGAATTGTAACAGTGTACAGCAGAAGTATGAAGGAAACAACGAGAATAATAGAAGAGCGAGTAAAAGAGGAACTTTGGTGATTGGGGGGATTTTATTGACAGTTATTGATTATGTTATGGTAAATGAAGAAGCATGAGATGAAATATAGAAAGGTGGGAGAAAGAATGGAGTCGGACCATATGCCTGTAGAAGTGAAGACAAAAGGAAGAGAGAAAGATAGAGGAAGTGTGAATGAGTTTAGAAGAAAAATTGTGAAGAATATTTGGACGGAAGAAGGAAAAGAAAATTATAGAGCAAGACTTAGGGAGGCAAAATACAAAGAAACAGAAATAAACGAAAAGGTGAGGGAACTGAGCGATAATATAAGAAACGTAACAAAAAAAAAGAGATAGAGATAAGAGAGAAGATGGGACTGTAGAGGAACGAGTGGTGGGATAAAGAATGCAGGGAAAGGAAGCAGGAAGCAAAAAGGAAACTAAGAAATTGGAAAAAAGAAAGAGCAACCAAAAAGAAAGAGCAACCAAGGAAGAGTATAAGAGAGCACGCAAGAGGTACAATTTAGTATGCAAAGAGAAGAAGCAAAAGAAACGCTAAAGATGAAGAGTATAAAGACGGAAGAAGAGGTATGGAGATACATAAATAAGGAAAGAAGGAAAAACAGAGAGAGAGTGAGTGATGGAATTACTATGGAGGAATGGAGAGAGTACTTCAGTGAGCTGCTGGGGGGTGATGAAAGCAGACAAGAAAAGGAAAAGAGACAACAAAAAGTGGAAGAAATAGAAGAGATAACACGAGAAGAACTAGAGCAACAACTAAGAAAACTGAAAAGGAAAAAGACACCGGGGAGGGATGATATACAGAATGAAGCGTGGATATATGGAACGGAAAGGGAAGTTGACAGGTTGTTATAGATAATGAATGGAGTGTGGAAAGGAGAGGGATTCCCCCAAGAGTGGAAGGAGGGGATAATACATATATAAGAAAGGAGAAAAGGATACAGTCAGTAATTATAGGGGAATCACTATCCTAAAAACAGCATATCAGATATACGCGATGATTGTGGAAGAGAGGCTGATGAAGGAATTGAATGAGAGGGGGGTGTTACCAGACGGACAGGCGGGATTTAGGAAAGGTAGAGGAACCATGGATAATGTATATATCTTGAATCACATAGCAGGAAATGAGATAAAAAAGAGGGGTGGCAAGATATATGCATTCTTTATGGACCTGAAGGCGGCTTTTGATAATGTGTAAAGAGATTTACTGTGAGAATGCTTGAGAAAAAGAGGGATAAATGAGCATCTGGTAACAAAATAGAAGAGATATATGAAGAGACGATAAGTAGAGTGAGAGTGGATGGAAGGGTGAGTGAATGTTTCAAAACTTATAAGGGAGTAAGACAAGGATGCCCACTAAGCCCCACCCTGTTTGCAGCTTTTATTGGAGATCTAGTGGAGATGTTCAGGAAGGGGCAGGCAGGGGAGGTTGTGGTGGGCAAAGAAATAATAATATATTTATTTGCCAACAGGACAAGCCTAAAAAAGGCAAAATTTACAAAACCACTTAAACTAAACAGGTACATTCTACAAATAGTCTATAAAAAGAAGACTTAAACCAAACAAAAAAAAAATAGGTATTCTAAACGCACAAATCAGAACGTAATTTTTTTTTAAACTGACTCAAATTGCAATTGAAAATGTCAACACAATGGGGCAATTCGTTTATTAATCGAGCCATTCTCATAGATGGAGAGTAATAAGCATAATTCGTTCTGTGAAAATAAATGGCCAAAATCTCAGTACATCTAGTATTGTAACTTGGGACGCGAATATTGAATATAGAAGTCAACTCAGGACAATCAAAATAATTTTGAAAAATTTTGAAACCAAAGGTTAACAATAGCACTTTGCGTCTTGATTCAAGAGAATCCATACCCAACAGCTTAAGCCGGTCTGTGTACAAAATGTTTTGTTTATTAATTTTCAATTTGCATAAAACAAAATTAACCAGCTTTCTTTGAACACGTTCAATACGATCGTTATTGTTTTTATAATAAGGATTCCATATCACACAACCATATTCTAATATAGTCCGCACTAGTGAGTAAAATAGTTTTAAAATGACCATTATATTGTTAAAATTTTTACATTGTCTTTTAGTAAAGCCCACTAATTTTAATGACCTGCTTATTATGTTATCAATATGAAGGCTGAATTTTAAACGCGAATCCATAATGATACCAAGATCTGATATAGATTCAACCCTTGTCAATTTCTTGGCCCCAATAAAATAATCATTTTTTGTAAAAGATTTTTTCCACGAAAATGATATTACCTTACATTTAGCAATGTTTAAATCCATATCATTTCCAATGCACCATTTATTTAAAGCTTCAAGATCTTTTTGAAATTTGATGGCGTCGTTTTCATTATTTATTTCTAAAAAAAGTTTTAAGTCATCCGCAAATAACAAGAATGAAGCGAACATAAAGCATTGAACAATATCATTAATAAATAGTAGAAACAATATCGGACCAAGATGGCTTCCTTGTGGCACGCCTGAGGTTACATGAATCTCTTTGGACAAAAATCCATTAAGTTGGACATACTGGGTTCTACCAATCAAATAAGAAGCAAGCCATTTCAAAACTTTCCCCATTACCCCATATCTACACAGTTTTGTAAGCAGTAGTAAGATATTTACACGATCAAAGGCCTTGCAAAAATCAGTGTAGACTGCATCGACCTGGTTTCCTCGTTCAAGAGTCTGGATAATGTAGTTATTGTATACAAAGAGATTGGTGATAGTACTGCGTTTGGGCATGAACCCATGCTGATTGATAGAAATTACGTTTTGAAAAGTTGACATCAGTTTATCAGTAATAATTGAATCCAAAATTTTACATAACGAAGAGATAGAGCAAATTGGTCGATAATTATGAATATCATTTCTAGTTCCAGACTTATATAAAGGCAAAATGTAAGACTTCTTTCATTTATCTGGACAAGTTCCAGACTTTATGGACAATTGAAAGATATGGGTGACAGGAAGAGCCAGAGTTGGACTGCATAGTTTCAAGAAATAGGCCGGGATGCCGTCCGGACCTGGATTGGTACTGTTATCAAGTGAGATTAATTTGGTGAAGACAAGGTCACATGTGATGTCTATATCAGCTATGTTCTGTGAACAATCAAAGTTAGTGAAGTTTCCATAGACTTTTGGGTTTGAATTCCCTTGATTAACGTAAACACTTTGAAAATGGCCAGCGAACATGTTACATATGGTTACCGGATCGTTTGATTTTTTGTCGTCAGAATACATAAAACTAGGAACTCTAGTTGTTTTCCTCATTGAGTTGACATAATTCCAGAAATATTTAGAATTTAAGTTGATGTTATGTTCTGTGTACTTAATAAATCTTTTATAATCCGCTTCAACAGAATTCTTAACTAATACTCTAAATTCTTTAAATTTGTTATAATAAAATATAGACTGTGATCTTTTAAATTTCTTATGAAAACGATTTTTCTTTTTTATCAACAATTTAGTACAATTAGAAAACCAATTGGGAAAATGGCAATCCCCTAAAACAATCTTGGGAACAAAAAAAGTGGGAAAAAGTGTGGTCTTTAGCATAATTATGCGGATGATTTGGTGGTGCTAGCGAGAGAGGAGAAAGGTATCAAAGAAATGATAGGAAACATGGAGAAATATATGAGGAGGAAAAAGTTGGCGGTGAATGTAGAGAAATCCAAGATGATGGTGTTCAGAAAAAGGGGTGGTAGGAGAAAAGCAAATGAGTGGAGATGGGAAAAAGAGAAAATTGAAGGAGTGTAAGAATTGAAAGTGAATAGAATGAAAGAAACACAGCAACAGCACATGTGAGAGAGTTAGATAGTAGGAGATAGATAATAATATAATAGGAGCTGTATGGGGAATAGGAGAGAGAAAATTTAGACATGATTTTAGAAGGAGAGTAATGATGTTTGATAGTTTGGTGAAAAGCGTGATGATGTATGGAGCGGAAATATGGGGATGGAGAGAGCAAGAAGGATTGGAAGGGGTGCAAGGAAAATATATGAAATGGGTGCTAGGGGTAGAGAGAGAGACACCGGGGTATATAGTGATGGAGGAAACAAAGAGAGATGGAATAAGAATAGAAGCAGGAAAAAGAGCAATAAGATTTGAGGAGAGAGTGATAGAGAGAGGAGAGTGCAGAATTTTGCAAGAGTGTTTGAAAGAAAAAAGGAAAGAAATAGAAAAGGGATATTGACAGAGAGGGAGGCATATTTCGAAAGAAACGGGTATGCAGGCGCGGAGATAGTAAGAATGCGAGAGAGAGGCAGAGTAATGACAGATGAATTAGTGCAGAGAGATAGAGATGTGCAAGTGCAGAAAACAAGAACGAGAATTAGGGAGTCTAGGTACAATGGGAAGTATGAAAAAATAATAACGGAAGAAATGCCAAAGTACCTAGGAAAAGAGAGAGTGATAATAGCAAGATTTAGATGTGGAAATGAGGAGAGAGAGAATAAATATTGGAGTGAGGATAATAATAGAGTATGCAGGATGTGTGGAGAAAAAAAGGAGACGATATTGCATTTGTTGAAGGAATGCGTAGAATTGAGAGGGAGAGATGAGAGTAGAGAAGAAATTTTGAATGAGGACGGAAGAGGGATCGAATGGATGAGGAAGGTTGAGTGGAGAAGAGGGACAATAAGTGGGAAGGGATAAAAGCTGCTAGTTAGTGTGTTGAATTATTGATTTATTTAGTTTTATTTATTATATTATATTTTATTTTATTTGAGTTATGGGAAATGTATCGGATACTTTATAAACCTGTAATAGTATATTATTTATCTAGAACGAGAAGTGAAGTTTAAAGTACGAGCAAGCCGAGGCCGGAATTACTTGTGAGTACCTTTAAAAACACTTCTTCGTTCGAGGTAAATACAACGTTTTATTTCATACTGCAAGTTTAATGAACTAAGTCAAAATAAAAAGAAATGTTGTGTGTTTATTTCGCACAAATTATTCGTAATAATTAAATATGCGGGAACTAACATTACCATAGTAACAAACGTTTGTCAAAAATGACAACGAAAAAAGTGGGTCACGGTGAATGGTTTTGGATATTTATTGGATTATTCCGTTTAAAATGGAGAAAATTGAGGTGCCTCAAGACATTGTAGATGAAGCAGATCACGTGAAGAACAATTTGATGCCACAAAAATCTCGGGAACAATGGAGGAAATGATTGACGTATAATTTTAAAGTACTAGGACTTTAAAATTTTTCTTTAAAGTACTAGGACGTTAATGTTCCACTTTTGGTATCAAAAATAATCCGAAAAATGTCACTTTAGATACAAGTATGAAATAAAGGTAATAAATATACATACTACTACTATAAAATCCATTGTCGCAAAGTTCCTAATATCTAAAAACAAATTAATAAATTGCAAATAATACAATCCGATTAAAATTTTCCTGGAATTTCATATAGAAAGCTCGCTGCAACGACGGATTAAGCTGTTTCTAGAATTGTCTTGTACATGATCGCTTCAGTCGAGCGTTGCCGATTTCAAAACGTCGCCTTCGATAGACTCCGTCCTCACGCATCTCGCGGTCCATGAGGTTTTGAACTAACTCTAGAGCCGTGTAACACATTACAGTAAGTTTATCTCACGTACAGAGGTGGTTATAGGGGCTGCAAGCTTATACAGAAGGTCCGGAAATAACATTCCAATATTTCGTGGAGTGATTTTACATCCAAAACTATCCAGAAAAGTGTTCATTAAATAATGTATCACACAAAATTACCCGTCTGCAAAATTTTACTATTTTTTCTCGGAATTTAAAAAACTGACTTCCAAGACCTTATCAAGCCCAACCCAATTTCCACCCTTTAAATTTATTTATGAAATCATAGTGAACAGCACGAGGAAATAATAATTATAAATTGACGAAAACCAAAATAAAAAAAGGTTTGGCTAAGATACAAATTGGTAACATTTCTATTTTCAAAACGTAGTATTTAAATTTGTCAAGCCAAATCTATTCTGACACAAAAATGGGAGCGTGAAAGCTATTGTTTTATTATTCAAAGAATGCGGACAAACTAGTTCATCAATATTTCCATCAATAATGTCCTTTACAATATTATTCTAACGTCGGGTTTTTTATTGGTTTTATTAGTCAAACGAGCAACCATAATATTGAAAAAAAAAGCATAAACATGGAACACATTATGCAAGAAGCTGGTTGTAACGTATTGTCGTGCGAAACAGACCACACCTGTACAATGTAGATGCCCGAATGAAATATTCGCAGGGTCATAAACATGCAAATGTAACCACTGACCTATTTTTGTGTAACTCGGGAAGTCTACATTTGGTGTAAAAATTATGGGTCCTTGCTATGTCAAAAATATGCTTTAAATACTCTACCAGGAAAACGAGTTTTTTAGTTTTTTAAAGGATACAAATACATACAGGATCACTCTGTACGGGGTTGTTCACTTTATGTAAAAAATAATCCCATACGGACAAAAAAAAAGTGTTTTCAACGTACGTATGCCGCAAAGGAATCGTTGGCTAGGTCATAAACACGCGAATGCTTGTACTACTGGCCTATTTTTGTGCAGTTCCGGCGGTCTTTATTTGCTTTAAAAAATAATAGCCCTAGGAGCTTCGCAGATGTAATGCCGGGGTTTAAACGTGGCGTTAGTTGTAATAAATCGGCGGTGGAAAAGACGAATGGCAGCATTAAATGCGGTAAGCAAGTAGTCTTCGAGAGCTATTCTCATCCTTGGACCCTAACGCAAAGCGAACTGTCAGAGAATAGAAGCAGTGGTGGTTCCTTGCTTGATCCAAACGCACGTGCGTTAACCCGCATATAAAACGGAAATCGCGCCTTCATTCACTATACCACGTTTCACCCCGACTTTCACTTCCCTTGAGGTATCGTGTTTACACCCCGCCAGCCACATTTTTGATTACTTTAATTAAATCAGACAGGCGTCAAAGAGCGAACCAGCATCCTCTTGCAAAACTGTCACTTCGATACTGCAGAGACTGAAATTACAGTAAAATCATATTCGGCAATTTTTGGGACAGTTAGACTTGTACAGTGATGTGAAGTAAAGTTTCTCAAGACAGTTTAAATATGAGTGTTGTTTTCAGTGAAGTGCCTTTCAGTGTTACCAAACTTCTGCAAGTTTGGGCGGTTCTGTTAACTTTCAGTCCAATAATGTCAGGTTAGTTATTTGTTCTGCGGATTACCTAATAGCATTAGGTGTTTTAAGTTTTAAGGGAATAAGATTGTTTAAATGCGAGAGTCGGACACCTCCAACATTTCAACGCATGTGTGCTTTCGGTTAAGTAAGGTCCGGTGGAATTAGATGTAACATAAATTAGGAATTTTCTCCACATTATATCGTCTAAAATGTGTTTCAGCTGTACAAGAAAATGGTTCATATTTGACAAAAATTATGATCCAAATTTTTTTTAAATTGTTATAACAGTGTTATTTAATGATAAATTGGATTAGTACTAATTTTTATGGTTTGCCCGCATAAATTGGGGTCGGCTTTACTCGCTTTACTTGGAATTGGTACAACGCAAAAAAATAACAAGGAAACTAAAAAAAGTAAATTTACAAAACAATAAATAAAAAACAAACAAAATAACAGTTTTTTTGTTCACAAAATTTGCAGAATTTGAAAAATTGGTCCAACCGTTCAAATATACGTTTCCTATAATACAATAATATATTATTCGATAAAATGAACACACTCGTGACATTACAAGTTCACATAATAAGTTAGTTCTGTTTGTTTGGTAGATGGGGGTGAGCGCAGTATTGTTGCCAGGTCGGCTCCATTCCCTCGCCATAATCTAGTCCAAGTGCACCTCGACACCGAAATTTAAAAAAATAAATTATTTTCATTAATTAAAAAAAATTGTAAAAATACATGAAATAAATGTCAGAAAACAAAAATGTATACATATACACAAAAGAAGAAATTAATAGAAAATTAACAAAACTTTAAAAACTTCTTTGTACACAACGTTATAACTGTCTTTCCTTCAAGTGCCAAGATAAACAGAAAGTTACGCGAGCTTACTCTAACGCAGGCCACGTAAAACTGTCCATGAGAAACCTCCCGTTTTTCGCAGTAGGTAATCTTTTTTTTTGCAAAATCGTCAAAAGCGCGTGGTCAATTGCAACAATTGATATTATTTGTCAGATAAAATGTCAAAGGCTTTTTTGGAATTTGTACTATTACATAAATTATCCAATCACACTAAAAAAAAAATTGTAACCTCTCAACTGCTCACGAGTTGCCGCGAGGCTGCAGAAACAGTTATATGATTGTCTTTATTGCAAATCATCTTACGTCCAGTAATTTAAATTCGGATTGCCTGGCAACATCAAGTGAGTAATGGAGTTGGAGGTCGGGAATTCGTCAATTTCCAACCTCTTTTGAAGTATATTACTGACCGCTTGTGAATAAATAATTTTTTAAGCGATGGTTACGAAAAAGGTGATTTTACGGCCTCTTTTGGAGCCGTAAAGTTTTACTTTCTTGTACACATCTGATAGACACAAAAGATAAAAGATAGACCAAATTTTTGAATTCTTTGGTGTCAAATGTTCTTTTTTGACCTTAGCTGAATTACTTATCAGTAATGCGTCAAAAAAAAAAAAAAATTACGGCTTCTCGGTACACAAATTACTATTTTGCAAAATCGTCAAATATGGGTCTAGTTATTTTTAAAAGAGAGTCCAAGTGCCAGTTCTCATGCCTGTAACATTGTCGATCTTCAAGTTACAAGATTAAAAAAAAAAAACATCCGCATTTTTTTCTCGGTCGGTAAAGAAATTTTTGCAACAGCGTCAAACACGGGTCCAGTTGTTTTTAAAACTGAGTCAAAATCCCAATTTTCACGTTTTTAACATTCTGGGTTTCCGAGTTATAAAAATTTTAAGAAAAATCCTTTTCCCCTTCGCCACTTTTCGGCCGTTTGTGAATACATTTTTGAAAAATTGTTAAAAGCGGCTGGAGTTATTTTCAAAAGCGAGTTCGAGAGACGAATTTTCACGTCTCTACCGTTTTTTGGTTTTCAAGTTATGTAAAGTCTAAAGAAACCAATTAACCCCATTTTCACCCCCTTAGAAATGGAATTTTCAAAAATATTACTGTACAGCCTAAATACTAATACCAAAGTTCACCTTTCAAGACTCAACGGTCTGGGTAGTGCGTTGATGAATGAGAATCATTTATATGTATATACCCAGTGTCTCAACGAAAATTGTCCAATTGAATTTACTCGAGTTACAAAAATTTTATTAACGAAAAACACCTGTTGAGATACATTTCAAACTTCGAACTAAAACACCCTCTCCGCACTGACTCCCACCCTTAAATTTTAAATACATATAGGGAAAGTGGGGCATGCGGCATATCATTAGAAAGATCTTTTGATTCTCTATGCAATCCTGTATTAATTTGATGTTTCCTGTGGTATACAAATTAGTTTTCTTCAAAATATTCTAAACATGAATTTTTCTCAAATTTGCCGAATAAATACTTCCAATGATTCATACTGCCCTGATACGAAGAATCCAATAACACGGTATTCGACGTACTAGTTTTCATTACACTGGCGACTAACTAACGAATTTTAGCCATGTTAACTGTAGAAAAACTTACTGTTAAATTAACATTAAAATTACATCTTTTATACAACATAGAACAATAAGCGTCCGGTGGTCGGACGGATAATGATTCCCGATGGGTCCGATGGTCAAAATTGACCGGAGTTCCCGATGGTCGCAAAATCCGGCTATTTGCCTATAAACCTTAAAAGCATCATAAAATCCAAGGAGGCCGACAACGAGGCGACCACCATATCCGGCTTACACAATTATTTACATTACATAATAATTACACTGTTTTAAAATAAGTTCTATAGAATTTGACAAAACAAAAGATTTCAACAAGAGATATTAAGTTTTCTACAAGGCGTAATATGTTTGCGGTATTAACGCGTAGAATAGCGACCTCCAAATCCGTGGACCTCTATCGAATGTCAAATTTAAAAAATAACGGTGAAATTTGATTAAAGTTTCTCTGAATCAGTGGGTATGTAATTTACTGTTTCTTAAAATTCTTTCGTTTATTTCATCTTCTAGTTTTTCTTCCTTCCTTTTTTTTTGCTACACCTAAATATTTATATTTATCTACCTGTTTGTTGTGTCTCTCATGCGGTTTCTTCTTCCAAAATTTTCCAAACTTTTCTTCTTATTCTCTCTTGTTCTCTTCATATCTATAAAACAGATGTTTTTCTCTTATTCTGCTTTACCTGTTCTTCTTCTATTTGTCTGTCTTTTAAGTACACTCTAATTTTCTTTAGGTGTGGTATTTAGTATTCAGTAAATATTTACACTTTTTTAGTTTTATTACTCTATCTGTTGGGCGACAGTATAGGTTATGTCGTACGCTTTTTCTATATCAAAAAAGATCGCTAGTACGAGAGGAGATTTTTATATTATCTATTATCTACACTAGTCACAAAAATTCAGGGAGCAAAAAAATTCTAAATTTTTCGGTGATTTTTGAAAGTGAAAAATAGCATTTTAAATCTCCAAGGTTCTAATTTTCCGATATTTTGGTCAATATTTAGGAGCCATGTTTTCCACGCAATCCAAAGAAATAGCGCGGATTTTTTTTCCAAATTTTGGTCTTCTTCTTTTTTCTCCACGGGCTCTGAAAAATTATTTTGGGTTAAACCATTATATGGACCGGATAGCCTGTTTATTCACCTTCAATCTCCTTGTAAATTATATCTACGACCATTTTTATATTAAACGATTGCCTTCAACAACCTAATAAGATTTTATAAGAAATATTATCATCTCTGTAAATTGCCTTTTCAGTTACATTTCGAGAAATCTATAAAACAGTTATACATTATTTTACAAAGTAAACAATATTTGCAAGAATTTTGGAGCCACGGCCTGGACATCTTTTTTATTTTCCGCTATGATATTAGAGTAGTTAACCTTGGAAGGGTCGAAGTGTTTTTCAGAATTATTGTTATTGTTTAATAGATTATTGACATCTTGTCTTGACTTGCCATTTATTTCCCAACGAAATATTTTAATTCTCGTGTCGTCTTCATTCCATTTGGGCTTTACTAAATTTCAAATTTTAATATCTTCATATATATTTATGTGAACCATTTTTACGTTGCTGTTTTTTATACTACCTTTTTGTAGCACTGAAGATGATCCTCATTAGGCTGAAAACGCTTTGCATTCAATAAATTTCAAAAAAATTCAAAAAAGAAATCTGTAGATTTTGACTTTGGGATTTACATACTCAAAAACAAAAATCTTGCTCCTTAAATTTTTTTCTAAACTTTTATCAACCGGGAAAAAAAAACCTAAAAAGGTCCTTAAACTCTTATATTTGTGAAGATGCGGTCGATTTACCAAAACAAGGAAAAAAAAAACGATTTTTTCAACTGTTTTCAAGTCGATATTGTGGGTGTAATTTTTTTTTTCTTAAATGTTTTGATAGTATTTCATAGCAGTTTTGTTCCAGTTTCAGAAACTGCCCTTCGATTTCTTGTACGGTCATTGGTTGCTAAGATATCGATTGTTCAAAGCAACAGGATCCTTTTTCGTTTAATATCGGATATTGAAAAATAGTCGTAGACACAATCTAAAAAAAATTAAGTGAAGCTAAATAAACAGGTTATCCGGTCCATATGATGGTTCAACCAGAAATAATTTTTCCGAGCCCGCGGAGTAAAAAAATAAGGCAAAAAAAAATTAAGCGTTATTTCTTTAGATATAGCGTGGAAAATATGGCTCCTAAAAATTTTTGGCCAACAGATCGGAAAACTATAATTTTGGAGCTTTAAATGTTTTTTTTTTAATATTCGATACGACCATTTTTCACTGAAAAAATCACCGAAAAATTTGTATTTTTTTTTGTACCCTTAATTTTTGTGAGTAGTGTATTATTAAGAGTTTGAAGAAAAGTAATATTTTATTTTTCAATATAAGATCCACTAAAGGTCGCGCACTTATTTCAACGTTTTTCCAATAAGGCTATACCTTCAAAACAAATTCTTTCGGAAGGTCTTCAAAAATCACCCCCATCGCTTCTTGCAGGCATTCATCCGAAGAAAGACGACGTCCGCGCAACAACTTTTTTAATTTATGAAAGAGATAATCACACGGTGCCAAGTCCGGACTGTAAGGTGGATGTTCCTTCTCAATAGAGTTGCACTCGTTGATTACTTCTCGGACTTGGCGAGCTTAATGGACTGGGCAATTTTTAATTTGGGAATCCAACACGCTGACACCTTATTAATTCCTAAATCTTCGTGTAGAATTTTTAACACTGTGGATTCTGATATCCCCACTTCAGCGGCAATTATTGAAATCCGTATTCTTCGATCGGCTAAGACCAATTCCTCAACTTTCTTAATGTTTTTTTTTTCCTTTAACAGCCCTTACGCATCTTGGGTCTACTGGAATTGATTCCTTACCCCAGCAAAATTTCTTAAACCAACATTTAACCTTAAAATATAACGGCGCATCTTTTCCCCATACACGTTAATCATCCTCTAAAGTTTCATAAAAGCAACAAGAAAATTTGGATCTGCACCAAACTTGGTCAGTATGCATTAAAATGTCACAGCTACTTCATAGCAAAAAGTTGCGATTATTCCTTGTTTTCTTCATGACTAGGTAGATAATATAAAAATGGTGGGGAGGGGCAGTGGAATGTTCGCGGACCCATAAGTTGCTTAAGAAACGATTCTGTGGGCCTTTCAATGCACAAAGCTAAAGCATCTACAGGAAGTAATGCTAATACCCTAAAAACATTAAATCCGAATTCGTCAAAAAATCGTCCTGTGCAAAAAAAGTTTTTAACAATTTTCGAGTTTTCGATATAGTGAATTACTCGGAAGGACAAAATGGCTGCGCATGAGTAGCACTTTTGCCAGAGTTAATGCAAAATTATTATTGAAACACCCACAAGGTGACATAAGAAGAAATTTTACAGTACGATCTGTAGTCCATATGGAGCAACGATTTGTGGGATCTCACAAATTGTTTGACGATTTTTATTAATAAAAACCGTTGTCCGCGCCGATGAAATTGACAGTAATACAAAGTCGTACCAATAGAGCTAAAATGGCTACCAGAGGGACTAGGATCGCAACTTAATGGAAACTGTAATAGAAGAACTGCAGTCAAATTATCAGCTCTTTGATAAAATTTAATAAAACCAGTGTCCTATATTCCTTCTGGGTGCTCTTTTCCTGCCGTTCATCAGATGACAGCAAAAAACTAGCGACAAAAAATATTTAATAAAGATGAGGTAAGATTTGCATATTTATTCTAAATAATATCTGGTTTTGAAAAAAAAAATCACACTTTTAATTTTGAGATTGGAATTAATTTTTCCCACGCCCTCCTAATTTTTCATTCTGTAACACTATTACAGTTTTCTGTAATGCGCGAGGTGGTGACATCCAGCGGTATTTTGTCTGTTTTCCAAACGCAAGGTTTTGGGGAATTAGCACGACTTGAAATTACTGTCATCGGCGCGGACAACGATAAAAACAATGACAATGACAACTTCAAAAAGCAAACACCGTACCTCTGTTTTCCAACTTCTCACACCGGTTTTGCGCTAATCATTACACTCCTTCATGGGATCCTTTACACCCCATTATCTCTACATTTGACAATTTTTCGGATAATCTAGCTCCGGCGTATATTAAAATAAAGTTCAACGGCGGTAAAACGATTCTCAACGCAATTTAAATATGAGTGGTGTTTCCAGTGAAGTGCCTTTCAGTGTTCCCAAACTTTCCCAAGTTTAGACGCAAGTCTAACTTTCAGTCCAACCATGTCAAGTTAGTTATTTGTTCTATGGATTACCGACGATGTTAGACGCTTGTTTTATGAGAGAATAAATTACAATAAAACGGGGTAGCATTATACAAGCTCTCTCACCTATGACATCTAATGCATGTTCCGCTTTCGTGCGTGGATTTTCGCAGTTGCCAACTAATTAAGTAAAACCCGGTAAATTCACGTGGGCTTAAAAGTCCAGATGAAAATAAAACTTCCCGTCGAAAGCGAGAGTCGGGCGCCTCAGGGACCCCAACACGTGTTAGTCGCCGATGATGTATGGGTCTATTATAATTACATGGTAGATAAATTAAAAATCTTCACCGCCTGTCGGCTTGAGTTCCGTGTGGATTTATCTAAGTTCAATATGGTTAGCATTCAAATTTATACCACCGAATCTACATAAAAAGTTTACCAGTGTGCTGAATAAGAACAAAGCATAAACGTAGCAGAGCACCACCCGAAGGATGTAGAATAATAAATTCTGGCGCCCATAAAATCGTATTGCTGAAATAACGACTACATAGTATTTGTTCCTGTGTTGCAAACAATTATGATTTTCGGGTCGGCTTGTTTGTACACCTCGTAAAATGGACAGCCCCAAGGTTCAATAGTAAGTATAAAACAATGTTAGTCAGGTAAAACTATAAAAAGTACCACACTTATGGGATGTATACCCATATGTAGTCCAAAAGCAATTAATTCCAGACAGCTTTTTAAATAGAAGGAAATAAAACTGATAAATCTGTGTTCTAAGGTAGGTGTCCACACATGTAAAAAAAAATCTTTCTTTACATCGTAACACAACAGCAATTAAACATTAAGCAATGAAATCAAAGCATCTTATGTAAATTTAGTCAAAGCTAATCTTGTGCGAAATTGAGTTATAGCTAATACATGCATGTACATAATATGTATATTATGAAACACATCAGTAATCAAGTGCGTGACATGTTCTTATAAGTAATAAATTCTGACTTCATTTCCCTCAACGTGTTTTCACGTCTCATCGTGACATTTATACAGGGTGAAATCGAAATGTATGTAAAAAAAAACTGGCAACACCTTGGGATGAGTAGAGCGCAACTACCCTCCTCCCCTGGTTTGGGTTTTCTACTCCGCCCCTGTATCGAGAAAAAGTTTGGCTATAAAATCGGAGCACGCCACTGCACCCAGTGCAACAAGGAATTTTTTGCGACATATCTTTCGTTCATAAATAATTGAGAAACTTTTTAAAGTGTGTTGTTGACTGACGAAGCGTGTTTTACGTGAACGTATAAACAACAACAACAACCAAACAACAGTTTCGTATCAACGTCTGATGTGCCGTATCGTGGGTGATTTTTGAAACAAAATAAGGGAGGTCATCAAATCAACTTCAATGTCAAGTGCCCATTTAAACCTATCGCTCGGACTCGACCAAATGCCCTTTTTTGTCATGTCGACTTCATGAACGCCGATACTAGGCTGGTTTAAAAAGTTTATCCCCCAACATTTTTTACTCAAATTTTTAGTTATGTTGTACCGGGCCTTATGATCCTCCAGTGAAAATGTTTACATCTATTTCAATTTCACCTTGTATATTTAATCGTTGAACATGAATCGAGTGTTTTTAAATAAAGGCGTGTGTACCCGATATTCATAATGATTTCTTTAATTTAATTTAATGAAAGACATTGATAAGATATAGGGCTAAATTGCATTTAATTTTCAAAAATTTTACAGGTTCATTGATTATCTGCATTTTCTTTTCGGCACACACTAGTCCATTACAGTCACCGACTTGAACTTTTAATTTTTAAATTGATTCGATTACCAGTCCAATATTATATAGGTACCACTCGAATTTCGACCAACTGGCAATCGCTAGTTTTTACCGACTTCAAAAAAGGCGGAGGTTCAATGTACACTTAAAATTTCTTTGTGTCTTGTCGGGAAATAATGAAGAAGTTCTTTTGTTTACATCTACATAATCTCACACCTGTCAAGCAGCGGTACGTCAATCATCGCTGCGCAGGTTTGTGAGGGGCCTTCTTCCGGCCGGCGTTTTCTGTCAAAAAGAGACATTACTATTCGGTGGTTGATGAATTGATCGACCTGGAGGAATAAGTCGTCCACGTGGTGCATCGACATTTCGTTGTCTCTCTAGAAGTCGTCCAGGTCCCTCATTGGAGGTAAGGGCCTTTCTGTTCGTTAAACGGGGTACTTAAAGGGGAATCTTCTTCATTAGGGTGCTGACTCGAGGTGAACCCTAGAATCTTCACCACCTAAGTGGAACTAGGCCCTCGAGGGTGGTATTGCAGTATTCCTTGGAAGTTCCAGCCTGGACGATTCGATTGACGATTTATTGGTGCCAGGGGCTGGAGAATCGTCGTCGTCTACCTCTGGAAGTCATCAAATCACCCCAAACCAGAGTTCCAGGGCCAGATAAGACACCTTATCTCGTTCTTTCTTGTTCTTCTTTTCTGCTTTCGTTGTTTTGTGGTTATTGACCAAAGCAATAATTTAGCGTCAAAATAATCTCAATAATTTAAAGTCATAATCTAAAGTAATAATAATCGTACAGTATATAACTTAGCATCAACTCTATCGTGTAACATAAAACTAATTAGATCGTCAAACCGTCGTTGACTGATACATCAGTTGTTTACATTATATTTATGCCTCGACTTATAGCTATAAAACGACGTCTTTAAATTCAATTCGGTCTGTAAATTTAAGATATTAGTTTTATGAGTAACTTTTTATTTCCTTTATTTGTTTTGTGTAACTGAATTTTGCTGATGAATGAAACTTGACTGACTATTCCATTTAATTTGTTTAATTTATAGTTAATAATTTATTTTGATTAAAGTTTTTCAGTTTTTCAACTATAGTCTATAATTTCGTAACCATCCTCTTCTGCGGTAAAAACTGGTGGCGTCCATTTAAGTAAAAAAAATAAAAAGTAATAAAGATATAGCATAAATAACAAGACACCCAGCCCATCTCCATAGAGCTAGATTTGGGGCGGTATCAAACCAATTTTTGGTACTTAACAAGTGTACCGATTTTGAAAATTCTTCTTTCATTTAAAGGGTATACTCCAGAGGTGGTCCCATTGTCAGAAAGTCCGGATCTGATGAGGGGATCCCATGGAAATTGAGGAAAATCCCCAATTTTTTCCTTCCTTACCGACTTCTTTTATGTAGGTTCACCGATTTCTTCGTCAATTGTGGACCAATTTTTATTTTTTTTTATTTTAAAGGGTCTGAGAAAGTCCCATAGTCACCACGTCCGGACCTGATGAGGGGATCCCATGGAAATTGAGGAAAATCCTCAATTTTTTTCTTATTATGTATGCTTTGTGGACCGATTTTGAAAATTATTTTTATTTTTGTAAGGGTATACTCCTGAGGTAGTCCCATTGCCACCAAGTCCGGATCTGATGAGGGAATCCCATGGAAATCGAGGGAAATGCTCAATTTTTTTCTTTTATGTATATTCACCGAATTCTTCGTCAATTGTGGACCAATTTTGAAAATTATTTTTATTTTTCTAAGGGTATATATACTCCTGAGATGGTCCCATTGCCACCAAGTCCGGATCTGATGAGGGGGATTTCTTGGAAATCGAGGGAAATTCTCAATTTTTTCCTTATATGGTATGTTCACCGATTTCTTCGTCAATAGTGTACCGATTTTGAAAATTCTTCTTTCATTTGAAAGGGTATACCCCAGAGGTGGTCCCATTGTCAGAAAGTCCGGATCTGATGAGGGGATCCCATGGAAATTGAGGAAAATCCCCAATTTTTTCCTTCCTTATCGACTTCTTTTATGTATGTTCAACGATTTATTCGTCAATTGTGGACCGATTTTGAAAATTCTTTTTTTATTTGAAAGGGTATACTCCAGAGGTGGTCCCATTGTCAGAAAGTCCGGATCCGATGAGGGGATCCCATGGAAATTAAGGAAAATCCCCAATTCTTTCCTTCCTTACCGACTTCTTTTATGTACCGGGTGTCCCAGAGGTGGGTGGACCATCAATTACGCCCTTATTTTGAAAGATATCAAAACGGGGTTTTTGGGGGACGACAGCCACACAATACCTTCACAATTTAAAATTATTAGAAATCATATACAGAGTGTCCTAGTATTAGTAATGAACCAAAGTTATGTTTTTTAAATAGAATGCCCTGTATATTAGTTGGTGAATTGAAAGAGCAGTTAATGCTGAGCAAAATGATATAAAGGAGTACAGGTTTATTATGGATGGTTCTTGAGTTATGAAGAATTTTAGGTCAAAATTAGTGCTTTTTTAAAAAAATGCAGAGACCATTTCAACAGAGATAACTGAATACTTTTCTGTCAATAGATTTTTATAGATCCTAACTTTAATACACACTGATTGAAAGTCATCTAAATTGATATTTCTATACAGGGTGTACGGTTTCGCAAAATGTATAATAACTTATTTTTTTCAAATGAAACACCCTATATTCCATTATACCACCAAATAGCATTTTTAATAAGCTTTTTTTCAATGTATGGTTTGCCTCGACAAATGTTAGTACTTTAGGTAATTTTTACAAAAAACCTAGAAAGTTTCCCAAAATTGCTAAAATCGCTTTTTAAGATCAGATCGCCTTGGACTTGTTGCCATGGAGATAGTCCTTTATTGTCTAATATATTAAATTACTTCAGAAATGACACCGAAAGGTAGGCAGGCTTAGGTTTACGTAAGAATTCGATAGACTATATCCTTTACATAACCACAAACGAAAAAATCTAGAGGAGTTAAATCTGGTGATCTTTTGGGCCATTTGACAATGCCGCCCTTACCAATCCAACGGCTCGGCAACCAGTCATTTAAATATCTATCTTCTTACATTTTTATAGAAATGTACAGGAGCTCCATCCTGTTGCAACCAGATTAAGGACCACTGATTCTGATAATAATCAATCGTCCGCATCCAGTGGGGATTTTCGGTGGCATAATAGTGCATGTTATGCCTTTTGACATGCCCATTACTCTTAAAGATCACCTCATCAATGAACAAAATTATGTTTAAAATATTTCTATTCCTTTCTAGAACATTGTCCATTATTTCGTAAAATTCCATACTTTTTGCAAAATTAGCTTGTTGCAATTTTTGATGGAGTTCAATGTGGTATGGATGAAACCGATGTTTTTTGATCACATGGTTTACTGAATATTTCTAAATATCAGATTGGGCAGCAATTTCTTTTGTTCTGGAGTGAAGATTTTCTTTTAAGATTAGTAAAACTTCTAGCTCAGTGTTTTCACCTACTCTTCTACGAATTAATTGTTTTTTGTTGTAGGCCCCGTTTCCAGTGTTTTCAAAACGTTTTTGTGGCCACAATGTAATTTCTTTCGGCTTCTCCTAACGCATACCATATTCATCATTACTTCTTTCGTAAAATTCATTTTGTAAAAAAATCACAAAAGTGAGACTATTTCTAAAACTTACTGTCAACAAGAACAAACGGATCCATGGTAACCAGTCTAAAATGATATCTCCATGGCAACAAATCCAAGGCGATCTGATATGATCTCAATAAACGATTTCATCAATTTGGGAAAGTTTTCTACGTTTTTTGTAAAAATAATCTAAAGTACTAACATTTGCCAAGGCAAACTATATATTGAAAGAAAGCTTATTTAAAATGCTATTTGGCGGTATAATGGAATATAGGGTGTTCCATTTGAAAAAAAAAAAGTTATTATACAATTTGCGAAATCGTACACCCTGTATAGAAATATCAATTTAGATGACTTTCAATCAGTGTGTATTAAAGTTTGGGTCTATAAAAAATTATTGACAGAAAAGTATTCAGTTATCTCTGTTGGAATGGTCTCTGCAATTTTTTAAAAAAGCACTAATTTTGACCTAAAATTCTTCATAACTCAAGAACCATCAATAATAAACCTGTAGTACGTTATATTATTTTCCTCAGCATTAGCTGCTCTTTCAATTCACCGACTAATATACAGGGCATTATATTTAAAAAACATAACTTTGGTATATTACTAATACTAGGACACCCTGTATATGATTTCTAATAATTTTAAATTGTGAAGGTATTATGTGGCTATTGTCCCCCGAAAACCCCGTTTTGATATCTTTCAAAATAAGGGCGTAATTGATGGTCCACACACCTCTGGGACACCCGGTATGTTCACCGATTTCTTCGTCAATTGTGGACCGATTTTGATAATTCTTTTTTTATTTGAACGGGTCTGAGATAGTCCCATTGTCACCACGTCCGGATCTGATGAGGGGATCCCATGGAAATTGAGTGAAATCCAAAATTCATTTTTTCCTTATATGTATGTTTTGTGGACCGATTTTGAAAATTATTTTTATTTTTGTAAAAATCGAGGGAAATTCTCAAATTTTTTCTTTTATGTATGTTCACCGAATTCTTCGTCAATTGTGGACCGATTTTAAAAATTATTTTTATTTTTGTAAGAGTATATATTATACTCCTGGGATGGTCCCATTGCCACCAAGTCCGGATCTGATCAGGGGGATTAATTAGAAATAGAGGGAAATTCTCAAATTTTTCCTTATATGGTATGTTCACCGATTTCTTCGTCAATTGTGGACCGATTTTGAAAATTCTTTTTTCATTTGAAAGGGTATACTCCCGAGGTGGTCCCATTGTCACCAAGTCCGAATCTGATGAGGGGATCCCTTGGAAATCGAAGGAAATTCTCAAATTTTTCCTTTTATGTATGTTCACCGATTTCTTGGTCAATTGTGGACCGAGGCAGGCGGAGATATTATCGAATAAAAATATCGAATCAATTTGTCGAAAGTACAAAATATCTAAAATACAAATCATCGAAGCTACAAAATATTGAACAATAAAATATCGAAATACACAATTTCAATGATCCACGAAAAAACAAAATTTTCACTCAATCTGCCCTGTCCACATTTCGAGTTTCACGTACAGGGAAATATGACCTTCTTGGAGTATGCTTCTTAAATAGGTCGAGCGCGAAGCGCGAGGCACCAATTTCAATGATTTACGGAAAAACAAATTATCACTTAATCTGCCCTGTCCACATTTCAAGTTTCACGTACAGGGAAATATGACCTTCTTGGAGTATGCTTCTTTAAGGGGTCGAGCGATTTTCACCAGTCTGCGGTGTACACATTTCGAGTTTCACGTACAGGGAAATGTAACCTTTTTGGAGTATGCCTCTTTGAAGGGTCGAGCGCGAAACTCGAGGCACCAATTTCAATGATCCACGGAAAAACAAATTTTTGAAATTTTTACCTGCGACATTTTGTCCTGTCGATAATTTGTATTTTAGATATTTTGTACTTTCGATATTTTGTTTTTCGACAACGTTATAGCGCATCAAAAATTTAGTATCAGGTCGTCAACGACGTCTGCCACGCACGTGTCTGGCCGTTTGGGTTGTTTTGCTCAGAGTGGGTGGGGGACCCACGCTCACGCATTCCGAGCGCGCGCGGTGAAAGTTACGATGTGGCTGGAGCGGACAGCCTAGCTATCTACTACCTATTTATTTGGCTTGGCACCGACTTCAGACAGATCAGTAGATAGCACAATGTAATAATACATCACAGTTGTCGCTCTCTTGCTCCAATAAGTTAACTGACTATATTTTTTATATAAAGTTTATGGACACCAGGGATTAACTAAAGACATACTTAATTAACTTTATGATTACACCGAAGCGAGGGTAGTAAACATCTGGCTTTTGTGTTTAAGGCACCGGCTTTTCAGTTTTAACTACATATTTATTAACTAATTAAAATTATCTTTCTTTGTGATGAGATACTCGACGCAATAAACCAATTATGATATCAATATTAAGTGAAACGGAAACCGAGGTTTAGTTATAGATTTGACTAGGAAACCACAGACTTTGTTGTGTTGTTGCCACCATTAAACAGATTACACAATATTAAAATATGTATCCAATAGATTCTACTTAAAGCTTGCATTGTATTTTAAGTGCAATTTCGCATCTACCTTTCACATACAAGTGAACATGCTCACAAGTGTGTTATTAAACCCTATATTATGCTTATGTGCTAGATAAAAGCTGTTATTACGTTTTCGAACTACAAACTCCTATTGTGAGCTCGTTTATTGAGAAAACGATAAAACCGATGTAGTTCTGCAGTATTATCTACTTGTAAACTGCACAAATATTTACAGAACGGCGGTTAGAAATAATAAATAAAAGTGCTCGTAAATGACCAAAATATATAAACATAAGCCGGTTTGTAAACATGTAAGATTAGCCAGCGCAGAAGTAGGGTATCATTGGGCAACACGTGGACTATGGAGTGGATAAGTTCTACCCTAATAGTATATTTCGATACGAGTGCGCTGTCAAAAGTGTCATTTTCAGCCCGAGCCCGTCAAATTTTGAGGTTAGGTTAACAGCTGTCAAATTAAATAAATAACATTTATGTATTTCATTATGCATTATGTGTTTCACGAAACGAATACAAAATTTTACGACATTTTTCGTCGGATCGATTGTTTTTCATAACGTCAGCACAATCTGAGAAATTACGTTATTTGAATTTAGCTTCGCTCGTCGTTGTAAACTTTCCCCCTGGTGCTAAAATATTTTAATTTAAGTAACAAAACCATTGCCGTTTATTTTGTTGCGTTTGTTATGCAGTAAATAGCTAATTTTAGAAATTCCAAAGTTTTCTTTTGAAATTCTTGGAGTTACATTTTAAATTGCCTGAAGCTTTTAGCCGACACAAAACGACCCAAAACATTTTACTGGGCTGGTGCCGACGAGTCACAAATGTGTCTAATATTGTAACATAATTATCCTAATGAAAAATATAAAATCTACCCACAAATTTATTATAAAATAATTATTATTTCAGATATTTCGTTTACACTTAAAATATTAGTTATAGAAAAACTACTTTGTCGCGATTTGTGTGAAACATGGTATTCCTTCCATCTCCGCTCTTCTAGTTCAATTAATTTAATTATCTAAAAATATTTTGCTACTATAATAGCCTTGGAGCAAAATCAAATAAACATTGGTCTGCAAATGAATCGCAGTCTTATTTGTTATAACTAGTTGGATGAATATAATAAATAAAATAACATTATCACGTCAATAAATACTGAATGTGGACACGCAAGAAAAATACTAAGACACAATGAAAAAAAAAATTAACACTACAAAGAATAAAACTTTAAAAAACGATGCATCCACTTGTTAACGGCTAAACTAAAAACGGCACAAAATTTCAAATTAGTAAAATTTAAAAAAAATAACAGAGTTGTCTAATGAACAAACCATAGAAATCCAAACAAACAAAGTTTCCAAAAGCAATCAATGAGAAAAAAAATAAGAAAACAACCCTAAATTCTAAAGTAGGGCTAACAAATTAACAAAATTAACAAAAAGACTGTTGATGTGAGAGTTATAAATTAAAGATATTACACCAAATGTTCAAACTGATGACCCTGCATGATCTGACAAAATCCAAGACGATCATAAAAAGCTGCCAATACGTTTTGAATGGTTTGGGGAATTATTAAACCGCTTCCATGTCAAATTCTTCCTTCAGGATCATCCAAACTGTTGGCTTGGTTTTGATACACCTTGCTTTTTAAGTGCCCCCATAGAAAAGAATCTAATAGGGTTCGATCTGGGGATCTAACCTGCCGTGCTATTGGACCTCTTCTTCCTCTTCTCACTTCGTCCAAATAACGCCGCACCGGGCTTAGTGTGTTGGAGCACCATCCTGTTGCAACCAGATATTATTATTTAGAAGTTTACTTATTATTTAATAGAGAAAAACAGTTCAGACACAATTATTTTGTACCAATTCAGAACTTGTCCACATTGTATTGGTATCTCTGTGGTTTTTTACTTAAATTCCGATAACATTAGACAGTTCTGTTAATTTTTTGAAATTTTACTAATTTGAACTTTAGCGCCGTTTTAACTCATTTTTTCCTTATCTAACCTATTAAGTATTTGACAACGTTGAAAACAGAATAAAAATCTCTATTCAAATGTAAAATAAAAAACGTAGGTTGCCATAAAAAAATATTGATGCCGTCATAACTGTCATAACTAATGAAAAAAATTTGTATACGTTCCTCGGATGCGCTATAATTACCCCTATCACATGCTTTTTAAGTTCTATTTCTAGTGCATATACTAACGGAGTTACCGAATTTATTCCTTACTTAATTTCCACACTGTATATGTGGGGTTTTAGTCGAAAACTACCACTGACATAAACTAAAAGGTGGGGGTAGGGTGCAGAATGGCACACGCCTCAGCCAAGTTCAGGTAAACTGAACCTGATCCTCTCGTTGAAATACTAACTTCAAAACAATAATAGTAATTCTGACTTAAGTATCTACAGGCTGTCTCAACGAAATTTGTCCGTTTGAATTTACTCGAGTTACAAATATTTTCTATAATTATTTTCCTTTGATTGAAAAGCTACGTGTGAAAAAAAAATGGCATCATTGGAAGTGTTTGTGCCTACAAAAGTGCCATTTATCTAGTAAATTGGAGCAAATTTGATAATATTCCGAATATGTTCAATAAAAAATATTTTGTATTTCTCATAAGTAAACAGTGACTGACTTATAATTCTTTTTAGGGCTACAACCTTAAGAAATAATGTCAGATTCTTTCAATAATTATTGTAGAATCGGTATTTTAAAATCTATTGGGTTGAGTCACTTTACGCGATAGTCCGATTTACGCTCGCAGTGACGATTACTATCGGACTTAAAGATACTGTCATTGCTTTCGCCGCTCTCGGTCGTTCTGTTTTTCCCGAAGATATTGAGTTTGCCGTAGAAATAAACTAAAATGCCAAGTTGAGTTGTTTTAATTGTGAAACAGTCAGAAATTCTGAATTGCAACAACAATTGGGGAAATGTGTAAAATAATTCAGTGAGTGCGAATTTCAGTTTTCACTTATAATGGCCAATTTCTACTTAGGCCGCCCACTCTTTGTGCCGATTGTTTCAAGGACACAGCCCATGAGATTTTGGAATACCTCTAGTAGTTCTACTAAATCCCCGTTTATATTATATTACTTGACAAATGTACAATATATGTGAAGAATCACAATTCTTTGTAATTCTATTTGAGTTGGGTTTTAAACACCTATCACACAACAAGGAATTATTACATTGGTTAGATCTAATAGCGTTTTTACAAATTATCCCATTGATTTCCCAAATGATCTGGTAATTTTTCATTCCATTCTAATTTGCTGTGCATAAGTATTATTTTTGCTGTTACAGCAACTGGTAGAATTAATCCCAATGAGTTGTTTTCATTACGTCTACACCACAAAAATTAATGATTAATAATTAATTAAGTCTGTATGTTTGTATTTCTGAATTTTCATCAAACCGCCAGAAAAATTGATAATCATAATATTAAGAATGTAGTTCTGTTGTGAGAGCGGCTTCATGTTCTCTAGTACGTTCAAGAATAGAATACAAATCTGATTGAAAATGGTAAAGGGACCACGTATTTACCAGTTTCCGAACCTTTATGACCGTCATTAAACATTCACTCAGATAGAGCGTATCTTGAGTTATTACTGTACTCATAACCCGTCGCGTTGCTCGGGACCGGAGGCGGTGTAGAACGGGAACAGCAAGCGGGAGCGCCCGGCAGGTGCACCGAAAACCAGACACCTTGACAGCCTCCGTGAGGAAGCCACCACATATGCCGTACCCCCAGTGCGCTAAATCGGCACCAAAGATACCAGGGCTGACCCCTTCCGGTCGGTGGGAAGTATTCCTAAAAAAGACTCGGATATCCCGGTGATCAACCGGCAGGCGCACCGAAAACCAGACAACTGTACAGCCACAGTGAGGACGCCACCACAAATGTCCTACGCTCAGTCCACCAGGCATCAAAGATACCAGGATGAGTCCCTTCCGGTCGGTGGTAAGGAACCGACAGAGGGGCAGCAGAAGGTTCCCTACCTTATCCTGGTCAGCTTCCGGTGGGCAGGAGGACAGGAACTCACAAGAACTCACAGGAACTGGCACTGGAACTCTCCTTGGAACTTCACCAAAACTGTAGCTGTCACCAACTGGAACGGTCGTTGTCACCAACGTTAGCGTGAAAGGCAGCGCGTGGGCGACTCACCCAAGGTCTTCATCGCTAGACAATGCGGCGTCCTGTTCTCCCTAAACGGCGGTGGTTCTGGGCAGTGTAAAAACTCCGGGGGAGAAGCATCCGGAACGCGCTTCTTTTCCATTTTCCGATACGTCAGCAGTAAGCATTTTATTTTGACATAAGAGGTGACAAGAGTGGGTACTGGGCTCCCAGAAAGTCATAATCGCTGTACGCTATTTTTCTGATTACCGGAGCGAAACAACCATCCCGATCCGATGTTTAGAAGTATTTTTTTCGGATAGATTGAAGACGCGAGTTTGGGCGTGGGGTCTTCGCCGTTGGCCAACCAACGGGAGCGCAGCGGCCCAGTCACAGAGAGTGTACTCGGTCCTTGAGAAATTCGATAACTTCGTTACACTATTGCATTTGACGCATTTGTAATGGAGTTAATGCCAGAAATCGATAGAACAATAATGGGTTGTAATTTGAGTTTTAACAATTCTGGTAAATATGTGTTTTTTACGTAAATGATCGTAAGCCTGACTTATGCCGTGGGAAGTATAATATTGCTAATAGTCTTGATGAGAATTTATTTTTAAAACGGTTTTAAAACGGACACCAAAACTGACGGCTATTTGTGATAAATTGACACCTTCCATTAAATTGTTTCAACTCTAGTATCGTCGTTTTTAGTCGATAATAATCGACATTTACAACGGATGTTTTTGAATTTGGCGTCATAGTTGGCGGATATGAGTTTCAATTGTCTTCATGGTTTCATCTAGACCATTTAGGACTGGAGTTTTGAATGTGGAGGTCAGAAAAACCTAATTTTGTCGAAGAGTTTCCACAGCACGGTTAGAAATTAAAAGTGAGGTACGTTCACAGTGAAACATTCATTGCCAACTTCGACGACACATTTAAAAAAAATCCATGAATATGGAAAATATTGGAATCTTCGAATGTCTTTCTAGTCTTTGAATATCGAACTTTTAAACTCCCGAAACCTGAAAATTTAATATCTCGAAACTGAAATTTTTGTTAAAATTTAAATATATTCAAGTCGAACTCCACAAACTTTAATAAACGTAAAATTACAATTGGAAGTTTAAACATTCTTTAAGGTAAGAACCCCACTGTAATTTATCAATTGTATCATTAATCTCTTGTAAAATTAGGGTTGATGATGGGGGTAGTTTTCACCCGAAACATGTTCCAATTGTAATTTTACGTTTATTAAAGTTCGTGGAGTTCGACTTTAAATTTTAATTTAAATTTACTCCACTTTGATTTATCGACATTCTTCTGGTTTAAAATTTTTGTATTTCAGTAGTAACAATATAAAATATTAAAAATAAAATTTCACATCAAGTAGGCTTTGAACGTCCAAATTTTCTATTTGACTATATAAATATTTTGTTAACCACAGTCAACCTGATTCCTGGAACATTTTGAAGCAACCAAATATTTACAGGTGTATAAACGTTTTAAATTGCTGCTTTTGCGAATACGTACTATGACTACTATGTTCGCGTAAATAGTAAAATGACGGGAATTAGGTCAACGTAAATACTCGAATAGGGAACCGGCTCCTCGAGTGATGGACAGTTTCAATCAATCAACATCGAGTAGCCATGTATGACGTCACCATAAATCTGGCGATTTTTTCAGTCATAACCCTAATTATGATTTTAACACTATTTACCCCTTAAATGACGAAATACATGTCAGTACTCTTTTGTAGGGCTCCTAGTTGTAGCAATTACAGCAAAAAAACACCAAATTAACCCTACGCTGGACAGACACCACTGCGAGGAACAGCTGGAAATCGCATCTAGCAGGCGTGGATGACGTCACCATAAAATAACCCCAATTATCATTTTAACCATAATTACCCGTCTTAAATTACTGCAATACGTTCTAATATCCCCCGATTTCCTATACGGAGCCCTAATGTCCAATAATAATTCTGGAAATTAAAAAAAGATCCGAATTAACCCTACCTTGCACTTGTACATCTGCAGCGATCAACAGCCGGAATTCACACAAAGTTTTAAAGTTACCACAAACACAATAAATACCCGATTGGGGTAGTTTTAACCCCTTTTTGAACCATTTTCACCACCGAATTCAAACCGTTTGCGTTCGGACCGTAAAACTTGAAGTAGCACAAGCATGGGCAAGACCAATCAGAAAGAGGCGCGAAAATTGAAACATAATAATGAATTATTTATGGCTTCTCGACAGTCAAGAGTCATAACAAGGCGCAAAGTTCTGGCACACATATTTATGTATGCTGCAGAGTAATTATGTCCTCTTAGAAAATAAAAATAGTGGTGCCTAAATACCTTTCTTAGAATATGTTAAACTCCTGTTGGTAAGCAACCAGTTATTCACACTTAAGTTCCAAATATTTAATTAATTCGTGTGTTGATGTCTGTCTGTGTTCTTTCTACTCTTACTTTTTTGTTCTCCTTTTTAACCGACTTCAAAAAAGGAGGAGGTTCTCTATTCGATTATATCGATATATATCGTGCGATTCTTTAAATTTCCATTCTAGGTAAGCCTTGGAATTTGAACGTAGGTCCCCGGCGAATTGTTTCGTTTGCTTATAGCTGTCAGTTTGAAACGTCAACCAGAAAACCTAACCTTAACCATAACATGACATTTAAAAAATGAACTACTTATAATCAAAGATATGACTTTTTCCACCGCCTACTCACAATGAAAATTTAAAGAATAGCACGTTATATTTTTTTATGTATATTCGGACATAACTTCTTTGTTTATGAACCGATTTCAATGATTCTTTTTGCGTTGGGTTCAGTATATCTCCAAGGTGGTACCATTTTAATTTCATTGATATTGGACCTAAACTTCGAAGATATAGCAGGAAAATCCTTAAAATCAAATGGAAATGTGATGACTGAGGGGACACCAGACGGAGGCTGCATTGTTAATTTTATGACAACCCCAGAATAAAGTAGGTACCAAGCTGTGGTCAAGGACGTGATTAGCTGGCGATAACGTCATAAATACGGTGAATTTCTTTGTTTATGAACCGATTTCAATGATTCTTTTTGCGTTCGATTCAGTATAGCTCCAAGGTGGTACCATTTTAATTTTATTGATATTGTACATAATACCCTAGAATTGAGAATGGAAAATCTAGAATTTGTGAATATAATCTCTAATGCTGAATCTCGAATCCTCAAATATCGAATCTTGAACCTTGAATGGTCTCGATCTTTTTGACATTAATTTCTTAATTTATTTAACACTTATGCTCTTATAGGTATACCCGACAATCTATTTTCGCGCTCCTGTGGACTTTCATTCGTTGTTTTATTAATATTTCTGGTTCTATTTTTTTAGTTTCCGTCTTTCATCTTCTTTTTAAACCAGCTGTCGTTTCCTCATTCGGGCAATGTTACGACCTTACTAAATTATTACTAATTTATTTAAATTATTAAACAATTAATAGTTAGATAATAAACAATAATTTCTTCATTTCATTAAACGGAACAACAAATAAGTATGAAATTGAAACATTTTATTTTTTACTTGAATGAAAACTATTGATTCAATTCATACAAGAGTGGCATAGTTAGATTCAGGAAACTTCATTCGAGTTCGTAGAGGGTATTTAAGATCTGGAAACAGCTGGTATTAGGAAAAACAAGGAGTTTAAAGCACTGTATTTTGTGTTCAACTTTTATAATTTTTTACGCAAGTTTGAGAAAATTCATTGCTATTTGAGACCCCCGACGAACTCAAGAAACTAATAACCATTCTTGAAAAAAAAAAAAAACATCAAAAACCAAGGCATATTTTTGACGTCTTATCCAAAATAAATGAACTGTGTAGATGCAATGTCCATCTGTGTTAGTCCAGACACGAACCGACATTTTACCAAGTTCTGACATGGTTCTGACTTATTCTAGAGTGCCACACAAGCCAATCTAGTGTAGCTTCCTTACGTGAGGTGGCGCAATTATTCATGGTATCATAAACTATACGGCACACGTTATATGGACTGAATTCACATGGCAAAAACAGGGCAAAAATATTTCAGTCGGGTGAACAGAAAGACAAAGAAAATCTTTGAAGTTGCCGACGCGGTATTTGTTACATATTAAATGGTCCATCTTACAAAATTGGTTGAAATTAAGTTTTCAATAGAAGATTTGCTATCATCGCCGAATCAAGGGGGCCTCCGACCGAACCAAGGGGGCTCCGCTCAAACATGGGGGCCCATCGCCCAAACAAGGGGGCCCCTGCCGAACAGAGAGGGTCCCCACCCAAGCAGGGGGTCCCCGCCCAAACAAGGGACCCCGCCGAAACAAGAGGGCCGAAGAGAGTCCCCGCCGAATCAAAGGTCGTCACCGCCCAAACAAGGGGGCCCAAGGGGGCCCAAGGGGGCCCAAGGGGGCCACCGCCAAAACAAGGGGGCCCAAGTGAGCCCCCACCGAATCAAGGGGGCCCAAGGGAGGCCCGCCGAATCAAGGGTGCTCAGAGAGACACCGTCCAACCATAATTACCAAAATAATTCGTAACGATTTAATCAGATTATTTTCAATGCTCGAGTGGTATTTGTTACGATTATATAACAAGAAAAGGCGAAATTTTGACGGAACTTTTTTCTGACGTTTATTGACAATCGTTCCTATGGCAAAGTACATTGTTGGAGCCAGCCGAAATACCGAAATGAATATATCCCGTCGTCAAGGGTATCCTCACTTATATACATCGTATCTATGAAAAATCTGTAATTGCTATTGGCTCAATTTATTATGAGGTATATAATCGCAAAGTATACTCGCACCTTTGTTATTTATAAATTGTTTGTGATCAGGTAGAGTAACACTGAAAATAACAGATGGCCTAATTTAATGGGTGTTGAGTCCATTTTTGGTGTACCAATGGGATTAATGTTAATGTTGTTTATTACCAAGGTGAGATGTCAGATGTGGTCAGATCTTACTGTTTGTAAGGCTCGCTAGTTTTAACAATTCCAATCATTTAATTCATTTTTTTCAGAAAATATATCTTTTACTGTTATCTTTATCTTTTAATTGAAATGTAAATGGAATAAAAATCTGGTCAAGACTGCTTTGGTAAAAATCGGTTCAGATGGTAGTTACGCCCCCCTGTCCCAGGGATGTCTCAAAGGGGCCTGTCCGTCTCAAAGGCGCTTTCTCGGGCCCCCCCTGTCTCAAGAGTTCAAGTCATTTGAATTTGACTGATATACAATGTGTCCCTGGATAAGGTGCCCATGAGGTGATTTTTTTCTAGTAAGTTGTTTGGAAAATAATCTGGTCTAGATTGGTTTTGCTTGTTATAAAATTACAAAAAAAAAAGATAAAAAATTGGAAATCTGATTTGATATTATGTTTTAATAGGGAGCTTTTTTCTCTGAATAGGATTTTTGGTCTAATTGTAAGTCCAAATATTTTTGATCAATCTAGTATTCAAAGCCGAACACTGCCTAGCAACGCCTAAAAAATATAAATTAAACTTCATTAAACTTAATTGTTGCAAAAAAAATATAAAAAATCGGAATGCTAAGTCTTTAGCAAAGATTTTTTTTCTAATTCAATGTTACGGTCTTGGCGATGTATCATATTGACACGTAATCCAAGAATGTCAAGAAAAAATTCCTAGGGTTCATTTGAGCCGCTTCATTTGGGTTGTTTAAATTGTTTGTTAATTATTTTACTCGAAATAAGGTAACGAGTGAGCAACAAAATTCGTGATCGTAGGAGTCTCTGAATCTAAAATTTTGAGTCGATTCTTGATCGATACGATTGTGTAAAAAGTCATCGAGTAATGTGAATTGACGATTAATGTAAACAGTAAAGTAAAAGAACCGATTTACGTTTAGCCAACTGCGATCACAAATTTTGTTGCTCACTCGTTATGTATCACTGTGTTCAGGTTGCTAGGCAACTACCAGTTTATGGAAATTAAAGAAAAAACAGCTTAATTTAAAACAGGGTGATTAAAATGTTTGACTGTTTTAGTTTTCTACAGTTGTAAGATGGGCACCCCATCCAGGGACACAGTGTATAATTTCTACTTTAGAACTTGAAACTTTAGTCCCCCTCGGTGCTTCATGTTTCAAGTGTTCATTCTTCGACGGGGGCACCTCGAGCCCTATGTTCCGACGGGGCCCCCCTCGGGCCTTATGTTTCGACGGGGACTCAGGCCCCCTTATTTCAAGAAAGCCACCTCGGGTCCCCACAATTTTTGACACTTTAACATTGACATTAGCTACGACGTACCGAATGTGAACCGCATTTGTTTCATAGCAATCTTGACCAGATAGACACCGATATCATTATTATCTTCAATTGTGCATTCGATAATATGGATTGTACTCTGAATTTAGCACAAAATGCTGATCCAATGCCGATCTGACACATTCCAACTGGATATTTCAATGTCGTTATTGTAGAGAAATCTTCCCTTTTGAGAAACGCTACTCAAGTTTCCGCTACTGGCCGGTAGACGGGGCCACTTGCCGGCAATTAAATTTGCGCCGCTCACCCCGCCTCGTCCCTACCACCAAACGCAGGAAAATTCGCCAACCTTAACATGTTGCTTTTGTGTTTTTTTTAAGTTAATTATTTCCGGTACGTACAAGCGTTTTGTTATTGTCGAAATTTCATTTTTTCTTCTTGTTAGTTGACAAATTCGCTTCTTAAAAATTAAAATTAAATGTGTTTGAAATTACCATCGTTAAGCACTTTGCCGTTGACAGATGTGGAAGTTTGGCGAGATAAAAAGCATTTCAACAGAGCAGAAGCTAAGGAGGAAACGTTACAAAGAGCGGAAGTTTTGTCGTTAAATTAGTTTTCCTCGAGGATGTTACAATGGATCCATAGCGGATTGGACCTCGTCGTGCTCATAGAAAAACATTTGGCCAGAATGGTTAATTCCGATAGCAGGCGGTTATTTTTAAGCTGAAGTACCTGTCGATATGCACACAAAAGTTGTAGAAATCCATTAAACTTCAACTCTTAAAAATTTAAATGCCTATTAAACATGCAAGCCAAGAACCTGGAGGTTCAATTAACAAGCAGATTGTAAAAATACGACCTTTTTATGAGTCATTATGGGAGCTGTATTCTGAGAATTCGAACAACCAACAATGGTAAATGTTATTGTTATTTCGGTTGTTTTAATTAGATTTCTAAACAGTACAGCTTTGTAAACACGAAACCGGTGGAAGGCAAGTCAAAGCGGCCGATTTTTTACCTTTTTACGATTTGGCCTTTTGAGAATTTGTGGTCCCTATTGTAATTTTCGAGCCATGCTAATATTTTATAATGAAAACACCTATAAAACTTTTCAGACTGGGACCGAAGATGTTTACGTTCTTTATTTCAGCAAAAGCTCTTGCGTAATTGGCAAGTTCGATTTATTCCGATTTCCGTATTTATTGCGAAATCGATTCATACTCTCGTGCAGCGCTGCAGGAATTGAAATTACTCCAAAAGCTCGTATGTATGACAAAGTGGTCGAAATATGTTTGACATTTATAACAGTTAGATGCTTTTAACTGCACAAAGTAACGTGGCTTGTAATGGCCCGAAAATGTAAATCATACGTGGGTTTATTTAAATTTTTGCGTTGAAAGCTCCCGGTAGCGGCTTGCTTTATTGTCGTTGGCATTCTACAGCGCATATCACTCTTTCATCTATAAAGATAGACGACGATTTCATTATTTTTTGCATGATCTGGTTAATGCACTGGGGAACTTATGCTTTGACCTTTTATTTTAAACCACGTTTTGTCAAAAGCTAATTAGCGGCTATATTTAGTTGCCAATTAAAACTGATGTTATTGAAAATTGTTGGGGTGACATTTATTAATTGTTTTATCTTGTCGAGGCATGTTTACTGAAATTAAAACTAATTGTTATTTTTAACTTCTCGCCAAAATTAGTGTAGAATAATTTTCGCTAATTTATTCTAGCGTCTGGTTATTCTGTTTTGAAAGAATTAAAATTCTTTTGTTGTAAGCGTTGCGGCAACAACTCTATTTATATTACAATAGCTTGATTACATTTAGAAAATTTAAATTTAGATCCCCGCTAGGTATGCAGCTACGTATTTAATTACTTAACACTGAACTAAAAAGTTGTTTCCGACCAAATGGTTGGTTATTACTATTTTTATTATATTTAAGAAATTGTCGCGGAAAATTTATGCACGGATTAAAAATTGGGATTAAAACATTATTCTGACTGACAATGCACGTGGTGATAACGTCTTCGTTATCTTCCAGAAGCTGTTCTGAGAAAATTCCGTTTACGCTTTGTTTTGAAGTTCCTTTATGGTCATTATGTTGATCCTACATAAGCTGGAGACCGCAATTTTCAGTTCCTCTGTTTATTTTGGATAAAGCGCTTTTGATCGCTTCCAGAATAAATTAGACTATAATTTTCGATTGTTATATTATAATGTCATAATTCAATAATAATTTTTAGAATTTTTCCAGAACTGAGATTTTAAATAATTATAATTAAAATAAAATTCCAAATTATTTCGTTAAACGGTGCAAATATAAAAAAAGTGCTTATGATACAACCTATAATTCAAAATATTTTCCAGAGCCTCCATTTCATTGCACCTATATTCCGATTATGTTTAAATGCACCAGTTGCCCGAAAACGCTTTGGTTTGGAGTTGTTAAACAAATTTCGCATTCTCCGAAATTTCACTGTAATTTCAAATATTTATGTGTGCGTTATGCAGGAAGCAATTTGTAGAATTTCAAACTGTTCAATAGTAAAACAATAACAGCATATTTTCTAGTAAACACAACCACGTAAAACGTAAAAACGTAAAAAAAGACGAGTACCAACGGTTGTATAGACGTTACGATGTCGCTGACTTCAACGTTACTTTCGACGTGTTTATAACGTCTAGTAGAACACGTTTTTTTTACGTGATTTTACCACGTTATTAAGACGTACTGATTGATTTTCCGTAAACAAAACAACGCGAAAAAAACGTAAAACAAACGAGTACCTACCAACCGTTGAATAGACGTTACGATGTCGCCGAAATCAACGTTACTTTTGACGTGTAAAAATGACGGGTTACAAACGTCTGATAAAACACGTCTCTGTCAGGTGTTTTTACTAGGTTGAAAAGACGTGTTGATTTTCTGAATTAAACGTCATTTTCAATGTCTCAACACAACGTTCTGTAAATGTATTTTATTTCATACTGTCCGGTAGATGTCCTATTAAAGGATCAATTTGCGTCCGGTAGGTGAGCTATTACAGTATCAGAGCCGGTAAGTGTCGCTAGGGAACACTTACCGGACAGTTTCATCCTTATAAATCAAATCTGACATTAATCTGACATTTTTAAACGTATTTGTCGGCTACTGATGAAGTTTTACATGTACAACAAAGGTGATGCGATTTTCAGAAAATGTGATTTTTTGATTTTTGAAATAAAATTATGAAGAACGGGCTTACAGTATGAAATAAAATACATAACGATACACGTCCGGTAGTTACTTGTAACTCGTTTAGACATTCTAGACTCGGCTCCTCACGTCGCCTCGTCCATAATGTCTAACTCGTTACAAGTAACTTACCGGACTTGTAACGTTAAATACTATTAAAGATATTATAAAATACGTCTTTTTAGGTGATTTTAGGAAATAAGTATATTAAAAAAGTGTTGATTTTCCTGACATATGTCAATTGTTTTACAAAAGTTTCAAATCTATTATAATGTATAAAGGTGGATAGAAAATATGAAAATAATTACTAAAAAGTATAATATCAACTATGTACTACTAATATTATAAACTATATAACTATAACTATAATTATTATTATAAAAAAACTGAAATAATTATTATGGGCTAATTGTCCTAATTAAATAAAAACATTTTTTCATGACTCGGATTGTGTGTTGCTCGACGTGCTGGGTCAGTTTTGCCAATATTTGCAGTACAATATTTACAGTAACTATTGCAAAAATAAAAAAAATCCTTACTAGGTATATGATTGTCGTAAATGATGTAAAATGATACAATTTACTAGGATATTTTGAAGCTGGAGAAAATGCTGACATTGGCGATGCATAAGACGTCGTCGGGGTACAGCAATAATCCTCTCCAAGGTTTACAGCTCGACGCCGCTTACCATCAAAAAGAGACTCATCACCAAAAACTTGCTTTCTTGAGAGACTTTCCACTGATGAGTTGTTTCCTCAACAGTTTCCCCAGTTTCCACGATGAGGTTGTTGTCATAATCCTCAGCAAAGAAGCTCAAAAGTTAAAAAAATATATTTAATTAGAAAAATCATAAATATAATATCATATATGTATACACCTGTCTTAAAATGAATTTTAAAAACCTTGTAAGAAGGCCAGGTCTTACATGGAGTACCACTTTTGACGAAAGTCATAAAATCGGTACACTTGCGGAATAAATTTAAATTATGATTAGTAATATGCATAAAAAATGTATACTTAGTTACTACTTTTAAATAAAATACTGTACTACTTACCTTTAATACTTTTGGACGCTACACAAATCTCAAAACTTGGTAAGGCAAACGAAAACGGAACGAACTGCACGATCTCAGACGAAAAATGAAAATGAACAAAAACAATGATAGTACTGATCTATACGTTTGGTTATTATTTATTTTCGACAATAAAATTACGCTCGCGTCGTCGGTTCCTCAACCTTCAGCCCCCATCATAAACCAATATCCGTTCTTCTCAAAATTCCAGCGCCTAAACGGTAAAACTTCTCAACGTTTCAATGTTTCAAATTGTCCCTTAATTATACCTGCTTTCAATTTCGTTTTTAAAAACTATTCATTCCCTGACCAACACAAAATTCTTCTCCGGTCAAAGACACACTCAAACTTCTCAAAAAAGATTCGTTCTTTTATTTTTAATCTTTTCGCTGGTCTTTTGACACCTTCACTTACTTCACAGCGTATTATTTCGTTGATTAACCGTAATAATTAAAGATCTTAATTTTTGTTTTCAACTTTAACAAACACATTTAAATTAATATTTGTAAGTACCTATCTACTTGTAGTTACCTACATTGAATTATTTATTTGCCGTTGGGTTAAAAAGCGTTTGTAATTTTTTATAACATTAACACCATAATAGAACAGGGAATGTCAATTTGATTTTTAAATTTTAATTTAATAATAATTATAAGATTACTTTTAATCAGTTTTCTCTAAAACACCAAAAACAATTTTTATTATAAATACCGACGCACGATTTGCCAACAATGTTGGCATCATCAGGGTGATGAGTGAATCGGAAAACTGATTAAAAGTAGTTATCTACCACCAAAAGTGATCCAGCGAATTGTTTTGTTTTTTAATAATTATATGAATTCTCAAAGAGCAATTGTTCATCTCTATTGCGAACTAGGCGGGCGAGATGATCCTAAAACATTTCAACCACGAGAAAACGTCAAACTTTCAAGGTTGTCTGCGTAAAATTCGGGGTGCCAAATGTTTACAAGAGCTAACTTAGTTGTTACCATGTTTCGTAAAAATTATGAAAGAAATGCAAATAAATGTCATCAAAACGTCAAATTCGAAAATTCGAAACAAACCGTGAAATTGAAAATTTGGTCAGTGATCGTCGGAGCAACCAAGCGGATAACACAAAATTATGGTTTTAAAGGTTTATTGACTTTAACAGTTTTGTTGATTTGACTCTTGCGATTGTGTACTGTGATTAACATGTTCCAGTGACTTTGTCGTTTGGCTGACAACCGTTTGACAATTTAATAACAATTTACAACCATTGAATTCCATCTTACAGTTTGCAATAATTGCACCAGGTTGACAATTTAATTCTCCAGAGAATAACATGCATTAATTCAACAACAAACAAAGGATAGATTGATCTAGGCACAGAAATAACATTGATGGACAAGATATTGCAAGAGATTAGTTGGAGATTGCTTTTATCTCCGGTTTAATGTAATTGAATTTTACGTTTTGTTTTCTTTTTCTAACTATTACTTCTACTACAAACTACTTCTACTTGGCTACCAACTGTACACAAAGATTGATCGATTTATATTCAAAAGCAGCCTCTGGAATAGCATCGGCGTGCCCTATGGGAGGAAGTTAAACAATAATTTCCTGAAAAGGACGAAGTGGAATTCAAACAACAATTTATTTACTGAAGGAGAAAAAAGGTGAAATGGTATTCAACCAATGTTTAATTCCTGAAAAGGGCTAAATGGAGTCGCGAGTATATGGAACCGTTTATTTTGTAATTTGAAAGAGATTTCTGGTTCTATCCAAGTTGATTTGGTTAACATAACAAAAGGTTTGTGTTTTATAAAATAGGAGTACACTAGCAAATAGTTTAAGTCTCGGGTACAACTAAAAAAGCAAATTTTATAGAGGCAGCCCATAAAATATATACTACGTTTATGACCTGACGCCACCAGAACACATGGTCGGAACAAACGTGAAATTGAGAATTTCATCTATGAACAGAAAAATAATGGTTTGCAATTTACAATTACGTGTACTTAGGGGTAGACAATCCGAATTTCCTTTTTGGGAGGTTTCGTACTTCAACGGCCAAATTTGCTAAAATTTTGGATTTCTCAAGGTGGTTAAGATAAGTTGTTGCATTAATGAAAAGGAAATGATATAATAAAGACAAATAAGAAAATTAACTTAAAAAATACACACAAACATAACGGATGTAAATTTTATCTTTGTTTTTGAAGTAAAACTTCTTTACGGACTTCTTTCTTTGGGGAGTAAGCTGGTGAATGCGTGACGAGAGCGTTACGAAAAGTGTGATCGGGCGAAGTTTTCTTTAATGCACGATTTTTCAATAATTTATTTATTTTTTTTGCCTTAACGGGATTCGAACCCACGTCTTAGCCGTTGTGAATCCGCACTTCTCTCAATACACCTATTAGCGTGTGTCAGTTTTGTATGGAATTGCGCTACTTATCTTAATCGCTACAAATGATTGCAGACTTTTCGCTGACGACAAACTGAAACATGCATTATCCAATACTGGAGTTACTAAGTTCTACTTCAGTCGTGTGGTCTAAAGGACACTCGTATTTTTTATTTTTTATTATCACTTCACCAATCACTTTTTCTGTACATTGCAATCGACTTTTATTATCGTTTTGCCTGTTGCTTCGTAATAAATCCTGTTATTTATATTTAATTGCTTTTCCTTATTTATATACTGTTGAACTTAGGTGTCGTTACATTTTAAAATCCGCGCGCCATCTACAATGCGAGTAAAAGGTGGTCAGCTGATATTCACAAAGACAGAAATAATTGATTGCGGGAATCAACTCCTTTTTTCTAATTTCTTTCAACGTACGAGTGGCACGGTACCGATAACACCGTCTAATTTTAGGTTTCCGTACACGTTTTAATACGGATATGATAGACGGCGGTTATAGCGATTTGTGACAGTTGCGAGCGGTAAATTTGGCCGGACTGTGTAGCGTGTGTGAAACTCGAAAAAAGTGTAAGGTTAGACTTTTTATACAGTGCAGATTTTAACTGTTTCCCAATCAATTTAGGCAGCATCCATCAGCTCATAAGGACTGTTTTCTCAGATTTCTCTGTTTCTTCAAGTGCCGAGGTCTTTACTTGTTGTTATCCGACTTGCCAATTCCATACATTCCATCCGTGGGTCCCGTTCCCGTGGGTCTTCAAAAAAGGGCAGCGAAAGCGGCAACCGAGAGGCAAAGCACGAGCTGAAGGGCCAATCTGGGAACTTCACCGCTCAAGTTCACCCACTCAAAGTAGCCGCTGGAGTCGCCAGGCCAGAAGGACGAACTTAAAGAGCGCAAGTTCAAACCTGGACGACTTGGTCGTTGGACATGGTCGTCGTAGAGGTTCTGAAATTGGAACGCACCATCTACGACCTCCTAGAGCTTTGCAACTGTGCCGTTCGTCCGGAGCCGTTGAAAAGACGGAACTCTGGGGGCCAATGATTCAACTGCCAATAGCAAACGACGTCGGACGCAAAGTCCAAAACGTCGAAAGCGCCCACCGAAAAATCCTCGCAAAGAAAAAGACTCCGACGTTATCAAGCACCTCCGAAAAACAGGCGGCAGAGATCAAAGACGTGGAGGACATTTTCGCAGACCGCGGTGCCGTCTTCTTGGGAGGTGGTCTGAATGCCAAGAACCGACCCACTATGGAGCGTCCTAGACATTGCACTTCGCCTCGGCGGGGATCTAGACCAGCCTTTTGTCTGCAGGTCGACCGCCGGTGATAATAGTTGGGCAAGCCTTCGCCCAACGGTGCTTCCCTACACCTCCACCTCGCCGCCGACACTCCCCATTCCTGCTTCGCCGTGTATATATTGCCCCTGTATATATTGTGAATAAAGACCGTAAGCCCGACACGGTATTTCTTTTGGTTCCCTCCCGCCAAACTTGACGGCTGACCCCCGAGTTGACGAGCGTGGAGCATACCACGTAAAATAACTGGCCATTGAGGCAACCTGTCCGTAACAAACGTCACAACTAATAAGAAAAATACGAATGGGGATTCTTTAAAGCGAAACCGTACCAAGGAATGGTACTAATATTTTTGACATTATAGGGAAAAATCAAAATATGAAAAATGGAATCTATGTACAAAACTTAAAAAAATTGCGCTACGAGGTCCTTTTTTTAATAAAGCCGTTATTAACAATTTTTTTTATTGTTCTCCTACACATAGCAACAGCATCAAAATTACAAGGTGTACACAAGATAAAAGTATTTAGTATGGTCTAGAATTTTTCTTTTTTGAATTTGGGTGAGATTTGCTCATCAAAAATATTCCATTCCCATTTTGTTTCCACTCTGATTCTATTCCACTTCTATTCTTTTTCCATTCTATTTTCATTTTATCTCTATTCTGTTTTTCTTCTTTTCTATACTATTCCCCTTCAATTTCTTATGAAACTAAAAAAAGAACCGGAATAGAATACAAGAAGAATGTTTTTATCTTTTTGTATTATATTTCTGTTCTGTTTCTATTATCCAGATATTCTGTGCTTATTTTGTTAGTATTCTTTTTATGTTATATTACTATTCTGCTCCTATTCCCTTCTTTTCTTTTTCCATTCTATTTCCATTCTCTTTCCATTCTATTTCTATTCTGTAAACTTGAGAAACTTATGAAGCTTAAGAAAAGAACAGAAATAGAATACAAAAATATATATCTGTTCTGTTTCTTTTCTCTCTGAGCTTTTTCTGTTCCTATTCTGTTTCTATTTTATTCCCATTCAATTTCCATTCTCCTTCCAATCTATTTCCATTTTATTTCTATTCTGTTTGTATTTTGACACACCTGTAAAATTTAAGAAAAGAACAGAAATTTACGCCGATTCCGGAGGAGACATCAAGTGTCCCGTTGTTTGGTAAAGAAAAGGCGGCCTAGGTAGTTTGATCGGTTTGAGAAACACTCAACTTAAAAGCCAGCCATCGACGTCTTTTAAACAGTGTAAATTCGGATATCTAGTTTTTGTTCACATCTTCTCAAAATCAATTTATCACCTTTTTTAATTTAATAAATTGAACAATCAACTCGTTAATACTGTCATCATTTATGTTTAAGTATTGTTGAATTTACATTATAGGGCATTTTGTGTATTTTTATTGTAACCTTGATCCCACTCCAACCTTGACAGGAACGTTACTTCAATTTTAATCGTAACAGTATATAACTTAAGTTTTAATAAAGGATGTAATATCACTGTTTTAGATATTGTTTGGTTGCTGTTTTGATGCCTAGACCTATATATTAATAGTATAACTCAGGATTGGGTAAAATTAATTATTTTTATAGTTTTTTATAATTCTTTTCAAAAAGTGAGCGTCACGAAATTTTGCTCTCATTCAGCGGCAATTATTATTTTTTTTTTTTTTTGCGTATTGACCAGAAGGAGCTCCCCGTGATTCCGACCTTCACGGGGTTCCTTGCTGGTCAGGTCCTATTCGTACATCATAGCCACTCCTCAAAACCATGAGGTAAGTAGCTATGAATCCCGTGAATCATGTGCCCTGAGCAGACGCAACGACCCCAAGATGACCGCTTTCTGCATTCCAGCCGCAAGGGTCTCTGCCGGTTTACGGCAGGCAGGAATGATTTTCAGATTGGAGACGAGCGAGTCCTTGATGCCTCCCATGCACCCAATTACCAAAACGACGAGCTTCACTGAGTAACTTGAGTACAGCCTCCTAAGTTCAAAGAGCAGGTCTTGATATTTTGTCCGCTTTTCCTCCTCCTTGACGCAGATGTTATTTTCAGCAGGAGCCGAAAATTCAATAACAAACATCTGCTTGGAGGAGTGGTCCAATAGAACCACGTCAGGCTTGTTCGCTGTTATCTGCCTGACGGTGGAGAACGAGAAGTTCCAATAGATTCGGCACCTTTCGTTCTCCACAACGGACTCAATATCGTTCGGGACATAGGGCAGCACTGGTATCTGGTCTATCGCATAATGGTGTCTTAAATGAAAGTATAACACTCTCAACGCCGCATTGTGGCGATGGATATAGGCCGAAGCTGCATACACCGGGCATGCCGCCAATATATGCATTGCTGTTTCAGGGGCCCTGTGGCAGGCCCTACAGCTCACATTCGGCACCTCTATACCCATCACGCGGCTGCGATAGACCAATGTGTTAATTACACCATCTTGCGTAGCGCAAATGAATCCCTCAGTCTCAGACTTCAGTCCACTTGATCTCAGAAAGGCAAATGTATGCCTTTTGGATAAGCCAAGGTTTTCAATGTTCTTGAAGAAAACACTATGCATTGACTTATCCATATGCCTTCTCATGAGCATATCTTGCTCAGAGATTCTGACGTGGGCTGTAAGACGGAGCAAATTGAGCTCGGTAATAGAATGTGGCCGAGCTCGCTCAACGTCAAAGTCAAGACCGAGTTCATCTGCTGCTCTTTGTGCCGCCCTAAACAAAAATGCCCCGACTCCCCGCCTCTCGTGATCCCTGACAAGAAGCAACAAGGGATCCGAACTTTGGATGATCTTACAGGCTATACCCAAGATTACCCTGTTATGAAGACACTCCAAACTCAAAAGTCCTCGGCCTCCCTGGTTTCGTGGAAGATATAACCTCGGAACGGACGATTTTGGATGCAAACTGCGCTGTAGATGCATCATTTTTCGAGTATCCCGATCAATCTGCTTCAACTCATCCACTAACCATTTAACTGCTCCAAATGAATAGAGCAGGATCGGAACGGCAAGCATATTTGTGGCAAAAATCTTGTTCTTCCCCGAAAGCTCTGACGACCAGATTCGTCGAAGTAGATTTTTGTACTTGCCGCAGAGAGACTTTTTTACCTGGTGTGACGCGTGGATGTGGCACTGCTCCACACCCAAGTACTTGTAAGTCTCTCCGGCGTTCAGATGTCTCAGAACGCTTCCGTCAATGAGTTGAGCATCTTCATCGAAATACTCGCATCGTCCTCTTTTGAGATGAACCTGAGCACATTTGTCCCAACCGAACTCCATGCCAATAGCATCTGTGTACTCCTGCACTATGCGCAATGACTGCGTCAGTTCTTGCTTTCCGGAAGCATATACTTTTAAATCATCCATGTAAAACAAGTGCGTGATCTTATGCTTCCGGTTACCGACTCTGGCAATTATTATTATTATTATTATTATTATTATTATGGTATTAGCGATCGGGCAGAGGCCTTGCCTGTTTTGCCCACGCTACCGAGTGCGCCAAGTCTGATTAGTTTGGACAACAGTATGCGTCATATTTGGTTTTAAAACTTGTCGTAGAAGTGCATTGTATGACTTCGGCGGGAAGAGAGTTCCACCTGTCGAACACTCTGTTCGTGATGAAGCTCCCCCTGATCGTGGTACAAAATTTATCTTTGGATAGTTTCCAGCTATGCCCTCTGGTTCTTCCGAAATTATTAAGGTCAAAGAGATGTCTTATGGGGGAGTCAGGAAGCACGAGTGCCTGGAAGGTTGTTATCAGATCTCCCCTTCTGCGCCGTTCTGCCAATGTTGGTAGTTTCATCAGCAAAAGCCTGTCCTGGTATGAAGGGCGAATTCTACCAAAAGGTAACCTGGTGGCTCGTCTTTGTGTGGCCTCCAACAACTCTATGTCGCGTTTAAGCGTCGGCGCCCAGACGCAGTTAGCAAATTCTAAAATCGGCCGCACGTAGGTTTTGTATAGTTTTACAATAGTACCAATACTACTCTTTGAAAAGACCTTGCCGAGGAGAAACAAAATTGTGTTGGCTTTCTTTGTTACACGCAGAACGTGCTCCGACCAAGAAAGATTAGAGGTGATGGTGACACCCAGATCTACACAAGAATTCGTACCGGATAGCTCCACTTGACCAATGAAGTATTTGTGTCTGGTATTTTTGCTGCCAAGATGTAGAACAGTGCATTTTTCCGGATTGAGTGGGATCAGCCAATCCGAACTCCAATCATTGATTGCCGCAAGATCTTGGGCAAGTACCCGAAAGTTGTCTGACTTGTTGTATAGCTTAATGTCGTCTGCGTACATAGCAAAAGGTGACGACAGAAATTGATTTAAATCGGCCACATAGACAATAAAAAGGAGAGGGCCAAGTACAGACCCCTGAGGCACCCCGCTCAATACCTCGACAGGATCACTTAACTCGTCACCAACTTTGACCCTTTTATCCCCAGACGCTGCAATTTATACAGAAGGCGGCGTTTCGGCACCCGATCAAAGGCCTTAGAGAAATCTAAGTAAATGACGTCTGTAGGAATATTCGAGTCAATGTTTCTCGTCCAATCAGAAAGACACCAAAGAAGGTTGGAATTAATGGATTTTCCTGAGACAAAACCATGCTGCTCTGTAGGTATGAGTTGGTGATCTGAAAGATATTTCATGACGCAATCATAAACAATTAAATATGAACAGTATTTTAAATGTACTATATTATAGCTCGAATCTTCGCTTTTATACCCTACCAAGGTATTTTCTTTTGAAAGTTTTCAGACAACGCTGGCAGCCCCCTTGTAAACCCGTTTTCTTGCGGTTCGGTGAATTTAAAACCGATGTAGCAACCAAACGGGTTGCCGAACTTCTGGGGCCAGTTTGTGTGTAAAGAAACGGAGTAACTGGAAAAATAACTAAAAATCATAAATAACTAGCTTGTACCTGGAGCCCTAAAAATAAAGTAAATACATACTCAATTTCGCCCGGTTTGAACTATTATATATTATTTGTGGTCAAAATTTCATAATGATCGGTTGACCGGTGTAGGAGCGCATAAAATACGAACAAAGAAGTATTGATTTTTATATACATACTAGCAGAATGCCCGGCGTTGCCCGGGTTAGACCACCAATAATTGCTGTAAATCTTAGACAATATTATTATTAGGTACATCTTAATGTCGTCTCTTCGTCAAATAGAGTTGTAGAAAATTTGGATCGCCAGATTCGGGAAGAAGTGAACCAGGTAAATGATATACATATTTGAACTTGGACTTTAAATGTTGGTATCTAGTTAGCTTCAGATACAATTTTTGTTGCCCCAAATGATATAATTTAAAAAGCATTGTAATTTCTAACTGATGAAAGAAACATATTTGATCTAATATCTGGTCCGAGATGAGAAGACCTCTGAGTGGTTCTGGCTTTACTTTGCCATTATTGCAGCACATGCCCGGGCCTTCTTGTACTTGCCGATTGCATGTCCTATCCAAGAAAAATTTAAAGTTGCGCCCACATCGAAAGCAATCCTGGATACATCCACAATAAATTTTAGCACTTCGCCCTCGACTTCACCACACTTTTCCTCCCTGATTTTGACGAAAACTGATGAGTGACACTTTATGTCTAAAATTGTCACTGTGACATTTTTATCTGACAGTTTTCAATTTCGCTTGGTTTAAACTTTGAATATTTTTTTTACCACAAAGGGGTCACACATTGGGGTCGTGAATGTTGTATGTTACTCCACATTGCGAATACTATTTGTGGTCAAAATTTCATGACGATCTGTTCACGGGTTTATGCGCGCATAAGATACGAACAAACAAACAAACATTGATTTTTACATATTAGATTGGATAAACACACTTTCTAATAAATTATTAATTTCTTTTAAGACAAATGTTATAGTATATTATTTAATGAGCATATAATGGTGGCAATTATACACGAGAATGGAAATTAAAATACGAGCCGCAGGCGAGGATTTTAACCATTCGAGTGTATAGTAGCCACCATTATATGCGAGTGAAATACGACGTTTTATCTACAACTGCACTTTTAGAATTAAAATTAGAAGTTAAACCTTGTTAAAAACTTGACGTTGAGAAAAGAATGTCAATATTCATTATTTCATGGCCAGTTAATAATAATTCTTAAAAACATAGCCTGACTGTCTGTGTTCAATAGACCTAGTTAAGTATTCATAAGTTACATGTATAATACGTAAATTAAATCAGTCCTAGATAAAGAAATAAAGAAAGAATAGAACAAATCTAGTGAAAAACTTGACGTTGAGAAGAAATGTCAACAGTTTTCAATATTCATTATTTCATGGCTAGTTAATAATAATTCTTAAAAACCGGGCCTGGCTGTCTGTGTTTAATAGACCTAGTTAAGTATTCATAGTTACAAGTATAATACGTCAATTATTAATCAGTTGTAGATAAAATTTGTTAAATGTTTGTTTGGTGATTTTATTACTATAAATAGTGACAAATATAGTCCTAAAAGAATTACTAAGCTATCTCATTCCATTGCGGAGTTATATGAAGATAAAGTTGAAAATTAGACACAGCGAAATGCGAATGTAGCGATTGCGTTAATATTTCGTGCCTCATCACGGGGCACGACTAATACAAGGAACAAACAATGATAGATCAGTTGAAATGCAAAAAGCAAGATCGGTTACAACAAAACCATAATTAATTGGAAAGAAAGAAAGTATATTAAAGACATTTCAGCCACATACATCACAGCCGGACACTGCTCTCGGCCAAACGGCCAGGGTTCCACTTACTTTAAAACCTTGAAAAGTATAATTTCTTTTTATTTCATGATAATTATAATGCTGTTGTCACGTAAATAATTACGCCTGAATAGTTGACAGCTTACCTCTTTTCTTTTTTCTAGCGATTTATGTAATTACAATTAATCTTTGAGTGCTCTTCTACACCATTTATCTATATTTTCTGTGCTGTTGTTTTTTTATTGTTCACTTTCTGTGTATTTAAGTAAGCATTCAGTGTTCTCTGCGGTTTAGTTTAATGTATGTTATTGTCGTTCCATTTACATCAGAAAGCGTTTTTTAACTTTATTTCCAAACCGAAATTTTTGCTATGTCTTTAGGACGTTTTACACTTCCTTCATGGTTTCGATAGTTTTTATCTGGCTTCTTATTATTGCTTCCAATACCAGTTTAAAGAGCGCCATAGAAAGACGGGCCAATTGACCAGCTCCGACCTCGACTCAACTGTCCCCCATCCGTCGGAGAAATCTGAGAATCCACCCTCTGACGTCACTGACTAAGAAGGCTTGCCAAGTTTTAATATCACAGTTGGTTTTTCTTACAATAATTTTAATTACAAAACACTACTTAATTAGCTAATATTATATTAAAGCTAATTACACAGGTCTTACGATATTGACCGCAGCAAGTAGCGCGGGGCGCGACTAGCGGAAGTGGGACCGTAAAAGTTTGCCTGGCCGGCGTCGTTTTACGGCACCATCTCCGAACCTCTATCTGCAATAATTTATGCAAGGTTCCGCTCTAGAGAAAGTGATATACCTAAAACTACGTGTATTAACTAGAAGACACTACACTACTAACACCTAATTACACTTAAAAACATAAGAAAATCCGGTCACAGCACAGATTACAAGACCTCGCGCGATGCGAATTCTTTAACACCAGGAACCTTGTGCTCGTCACAGGTCGACTGTTCTTCCTGTAACTTGATTTACTAGTTTTTCGTATGCCACAATCTTTCAGAGCTCACTTTGTAATCCTTATAGATCTGATCAGTTTTACATTTAGTTTTTTATGTTCGTCAGATAAGGTTATATCTTTTAGGAAGAGCTTCTAATTTTGTCCTAATGTGTCGCATTCGATTTTTCGTTTTGTAGTGTCAGTATGACCGAGAACAAATTATTTCTTAACTAACTATCTACAGGACAACATCAGAATGCGAACGTAAAAGAGCACAAATGGATTATTAAACTCTTGTACAAGGGTTGTCCTTTCTTACAAAAAAAATAAAATCCAAAACTTAGGGCCTTATTGCCCCCAGGTACCTTATATTAGGCGTTCAGGCAAAAGTTGTAATTCCGAAATGCAGCTATTGGGATATCTCTAGGATGGATAAACTAGTGCATTATTACAAAATGTTTTGCATGAGATTTCTTTTCAATAATTTCACTGCCTTATAATACTCATGGATCCGTCTTAGTAGTTGAGTTCCTCGAAAGAGAGCAAAATGGCTTGAATGGCACTCGTTATTGTAGCATTTCCGTTTTAATATACCTAATACGAGTTTATGCGATGACTACGGATGAATTTCTTTTAGAGTGCAAGCAGACCGATTTACATAATTTAAAATTGGAATAAGAACACTATGCATTTTTAATGCGCATTTTGAAGTCCTTCTCGCCACTATTTTATAAAAGATAAGTGTTCGATGTATCTACTAGAACTGCCCCATTAAAATGTCTGTGTCAAGCTTAAAGTCCCGTCGCTTTTGGCTGAGTGCTTTAAACCTTCACTAAAAAAAGCCAGACAATTCCACGCATGCAGACGCCGCGCGGTGCATCTGCAATCTTGTGGAAGAATTCCTAGATCTGTATTCAACGTGGGAAAGGGATTTAGATAATGAAGACTAAATGCAAGTGAAACTAATATCTAATTAAACGGCGTTTAGAATCCATCCGGAGCGTTAAGCTAATAGCTGGAGGAATGCGAAGCGACTCTGAGATTATTAATAATCCACATATGGAGTAAATGAGGTGCAACAGTGACACTTGACGAGAAGAACAGCTGATTTAGACGTTGCCGTCCCTGCTTGCGTAAACAATGAGATTGTTCCGAATTGTCTAGGGATAAGTCGGCAATGTTGGCGTGGTGCCAATAATAGTATGTTTTAGGAAATTTGAAACTTGGGAGTTCCGTATTGTATGGTTTATTCAGTTTTGCAACAATAGATTAAGGATAACAACAGATGTGTTTCTGACAGCAAGTAGTACGTAAGTTCATTGTGTATCATTCCTCTCCGGAAAAGTTGGTCTTGCTGTGTTTTCTGATGATAAAGCTGCTGATGCAGGGGTAATAATATATCTAACGGTCGGTGAACCACAAATAGTAGTTACATTAAGCATAATTGAAGAAAAACCATCTTGTGTGTTAGAATCTCTTCAGCAACTTTTTAGTTTAGGCCACCAATTTAACATTAAAAATTAGATAGACATTAATATTGTTGAATTATTTTTATTTAGGTTTGGAAATAATGAATTATCACTTGAAACTTATGTTCGGTTTTTGTCGAGTTTCCTCTAAGGGCTTGTTTTCCCAGTCGTCAACCGCCGACCCACTTGTGTGTCAACTCCTTTCTCTTTACTCAAGAAATATTTGCCGCCCAGAAAAAGGGGAACACCGAACCTATAAATTCAATATTTACCCGTCGACTCCGAATTAACTGTTGATTTCTTCTTTGGGAACAATAGAACTGATTCCAGACCGAACCCGTGAGGAAGTTTTCACAAGTGTTTGCAAGATGCTCCGATTCGTACCGAGAAAAAATGTTTCGTTTGTTTACTTTTGACTTTACAGCACAATAAAGTTATTCACCATTGTCTGTTACAGAATCACTCTCATACGGAATCCAAATAAAAATACACAGTTCTGTTTACGTAAAATCTCATTTGATTAACTGGGAAGGTGCAGTCAGGTCGTTAATTTATTTAGTTTCTTTCGCCGAAGGAGCTGAACGGAATACCACCTACAATAAAAATGTTTGGTTTTACTCGAAGCACCTGAGGCAGATTGAGACGTCTCCTTTTAAAAAATCAACACGTGCACTGAGATAAAAATAGGTGTTCCAGCACGCACACATAGTTACTAAAACTAAGTCATAAAACCGCAACAATTATTTGTTTTAACGCCGCTATTAGTCGAGGATGTAAACGATATCGTTGACAGCCAAAGTCGTTATCCTGTCCAAATATTTACAAAGGACGTCCTGTCATTTCTTTCAACTTCACCTAGAATCTCAGCGAGTTCAAACGAGAGATTTCGAGATTTTTTCGGCATCTTCAAAATCTTTTCAGGTAAAAATTACATTTGGAATCACCGGTCTATCCTAGAATAATGTCGGATGCGTCGTGCACACAACGACCTATAGCACCGTTTAAATAGTTGTCAAGGTGCCAAAGGACCTCAATGAGACAACGCCAATACATCCGTCCAGATGTACCATGAAGTAACACAAAGCGACAATATAATTTAAAGAATGCTTGGTCAGCCCCAAACTACCGGGTGTCTAAAAAAGGAACCGCTCCTATTTTTAGACATAAAAAATGAGCAGTGTTATTGTTTGTCGATACAAATAGTCTTGCGCACGACTTAAATAGAAGTTAGCACGATCTCTAGACTGCAATATGCAAGTCGAGAACTCTAATAAAGAAGTTACGTGAACCAAGTCGCATTCGAGCATGATTCCGAATGGAAGGAAATGAAGCACAGAAAGTTGTTGACACGACGGAAACAAGTATAATGAGAAGTTGAAAGGCTTTTTAATTTTCAAATCGTTCAGAAGGTGGCATGGCGTGTCAAATTGACTTCAAACAACTAACAAGAGTTAAAGAAAGTTATTTTTAGGCTTTACTGGGTGTTTTTTTTTAGTTTTATACATAGCTGCTTACAATGGTTTGCTGTTTTTCTCTCGAATGCGTGCCTTGCAAAGTTTTTGATTTGGGATGTTGTTGGATGAAAAGTTAGGCAAGGTTTGGTTTAATGGATACTCTATTGACTCTATTGAATTAGAGAGCAAATAAAACTTTTAGTGAACGAATTTTGCAAATATTTGAAGTCTGCGAACATTTTATTATTGGTTTTAACTTTATTGACCTATTACATAATATGAAAACATTTATCAACAGTTTTTGTATTAAAAAATTTATTAGATAAAAGTTTTGGAAACTTTTTTTTTGAGAATTTTCTTCCATTGTATTTCATTTAGTACAAACTCAAGAACAAGAAAAAAGACAAGAACGTCGTAACTGCCCGAGAGGTGAACTTGAATTTGAATTTGCTGTTTACAACTAAATGGTTTTGAGCACATGTTTATGTTGTTATTAGTAGATGCTTAACTCACATTTATATACACATTCATAAAAAGAAAGAAAATTTAATAAACCTGTGAAATAAAATCTGTGAAATTGGGGAGAAAGTGAAAGCCTGGAAACAACAAATTAAAGAGTTCAAAGCATACAGAAAAATGCTAAAAGAACAGATCAATACAGGTGGATAAGGCCACAAACATAATTGTAACTGTAAACGTAACCGTAACCATAGAGGTAACCGTAATAGTAACCGCAAAAGTAATTGTAAACGTACACGTCATATTAATGAGGTAACTATACGAAATTTGGTTCTGTCTACTTGTAAAAGCTAAACAATTAATTTAATGAAATATAGCTGAGGCTAATTCTTAGGGCACAAATTATCTTGCAAAAACAACTGATAATCTAATGCATTTCTAGAAGATAAGTATAATATTAATAAATTGAAACCAAATCTGCACGAGAAAGAGAGAGAAAGAGAGAGAGCCGTGCTCGTTTGCAAACATTAGTGTTGAAATTAAAAATTAATAAAATTACACCGTGTGAGTTATAAACTCTAATGTTGCACGAGAGAGAGAAAAAATAATTTACAGCTGTGTAAAATCTCATAACGATATCTTTGATGGTTTCGGAGATATTTCTCTGGTTGTCTCAAATGACAACTGTGCTAATTATGCAAACAGGAAGTAAAAATCAAAAAACTATAATAAAAAATACACCGTGTGAGCTATGGACTTGAGAGTTGCATGGGCGAGAAATAAAGTAGTACTTTTCAGCTGTCTAAAATTTCAAAACTATATTGTGGATGGTTTTGGAGATATTTCTCTGGTTGTCTCAAACGACAACCTTGCTCGTATGCAAACATTAGTTTTGAAATTAGAAATTCATAAAAAGTACACCGTGTGAGTTATTAACTTGAGAGTCGCATGAGAGAGAAGTAAAATAGCACTTTCCAGCTGTGTAAAATTTCATAACAATATCTTTGATGGTTTCCGAAATATTTCTCTGGTTGTCACAAACGACAAATGTGCTCATTATGCAAACATGGCGTTAAAATTAAAAAATATATAAAAAAATACACCGTGTGAGCTATGGACTTGAGAGTTGCATGGGCGAGAAATAAAGTAGTACTTTTCAGCTGTCTAAAATTTCAAAACTATATTGTGGATGGTTTTGGAGATATTTCTCTGGTTGTCTCAAACGACAACCTTGCTCGTATGCAAACATTAGTTTTGAAATTAGAAATTAATAAAAAGTACACCGTGTGAGTTATTAACTTGAGAGTCGCATGAGAGAGAAGTAAAATAGCACTTTCCAGCTGTGTAAAATTTCATAACAATATCTTTGATGGTTTCCGAAATATTTCTCTGGTTGTCACAAACGACAAATGTGCTCATTATGCAAACATGGCGTTAAAATTAAAAAATATATAAAAAAATACACCGTGTGAGCTATGGACTTGAGAGTTGCATGGGCGAGAAATAAAGTAGTACTTTTAAGCTGTCTAAAATTTCAAAACTAAATTGTGGATGGTTTTGGAGATATTTCTCTGGTTGTCTCAAACGACAACCTTGCTCGTATGCAAACATTAGTTTTGAAATTAAAAATTAATAAAAAGTACACCGTGTGAGTTATTAACTTGTGAGTCGCATGAGAGATAAATAAAGTGGCAGTTTCCAGCTGTGTAAAATTTCATAACGATATCGCTGATGGTTTCGGAGATATTTTTCTGGTTGTCTCAAACAGCAACTGTGGTCATATGCAAACATGACCTTGAAATTAAAAAAAATATAAAAAATACACCCTGTAAGTTATGAACTTGAGAGTTGCATGGGCGAGAAATAAAGTAATACTTTTCAGCTGTCTAAAATTTCAAAACTATATTGTGGATGGTCTTGGAGATATTTCTTTGGTTGTCTCAAACGACAACCTTGCTCGTATGCAAACATTAGTTTTGAAATTAAAAATTAATAAAAAATACATCGTGTGATTTATTAACTTGAGAGTCGCATGAGTGAGAAATAAAGTGGCACTTTCCAGCTGTGTAAAATTCATAACGATATCGTTGATGGTTTCGGAGATATTTTTCTGGTTGTCTCAAACGGCAACTGTGATCATATGCAAACATGACGTTGAAATTAAAAAAAAATATATAATACACCGTGTGAGTTATAAACTTGAGAGTTGCATGGGCGAGAAATAAAGTAGTACTTTTCAGCTGTCTAAAATTTCAAAACTATATTTTGGATGGTTTTGGAGATATTTCTCTGGTTGTCTCAAACGACAACCTTGCTCGTATGCAAACATTAGTTTTGAAATTAAAAATTAATAAAAAGTACTCCGTCTGAGTTATTAACTTGAGAGTCGCATGAGAGAGAAGTAAAATGGCACTTTCCAGCTGTGTAAAATGTCATAACGATATCTTTGATGGTTTCGGAGAAATTTTTCTGGTTGCCACAAACGACAAATGTGCTCATTATGCAAACATGGCGTTGAAATTAAAAAAATATATAAAAAATACACCGTGTGAGTTATGAACTTGAGAGATGCATGGGCGAGAAACAAAGTAGTACTTTTCAGCTGTCTAAAATTTCAAAACTATATTGTGGATGGTTTTGGAGATATTTCTTTGGTTGTCTCAAACGACAACATTGCTCGTATCCAAACATTAGTTTTGAAATTAAAAATTAATAAAAAGTACTCCGTGTGAGTTATTAACTTGAGAGTCGCATGAGAGAGAGAAGTAAAATGGCACTTTCCAGCTGTGTAAAATGTCATAACGATATCTTTGATGGTTTCGGAGAAATTTTTCTGGTTGCCACAAACGACAAATGTGCTCATTATGCAAACATGGCGTTGAAATTAAAGAAAATTATAAAAAATACACCGTGTGAGTTATGAACTTGAGAGTTGCATGGACGAGAAATAAAGTACTACTTTTCAGCTGTCTAAAATTTCAAAATTATATTGTGGATGGTTTTGGCGATATTTCTCTGGTTGTCTCAAACGACAACCTTGCTCGTATGCAAAGATTAGTTTTGAAATTAAAAATTAATAAAAAATACACGGTGTGAGTTATCAACTTGCAAGTCGCATGAGAGAGAAGTAAAATGGCACTTTCCAGCTGTGTAAAATTTCATAACGATATCTTTGATGGTTTCCGAGATATTTCTCTGGTTGTCACAAACGACAAATGTGCTCATTATGCAAACATGGCGTTGAAATTAAAAAAATATATAAAGAATACACCGTGTGAGTTATGAACTTGAGAGATGCATGGGCGAGAAACAAAGTAGTACTTTTCAGCTGTCTAAAATTTCAAAACTATATTGTGGATGGTTTTGGAGATATTTCTCTGGTTGTCTCAAACGACAACATTGCTCGTATGCAAACATTAGTTTTGAAATTAAAAATTAATAAAAAGTACTCCGTGTAAGTTATTAACTTGAGAGTCGCATGAGAGAGAAGTAAAATGGCACTTTTCAGCTGTGTAAAATGTCATAACGATATCTTTGATGGTTTCGGAGAAATTTCTCTGGTTGCCACAAACGACAAATGTGCTCATTATGCAAACATGGCGTTGAAATTAAAAAAAATTATAAAAAATACACCGTGTGAGTTATGAACTTGAGAGTTGCATGAACGAGAAATAAAGTACTACTTCTCAGCTGTCAAAAAGTTCAAAATTATATTGTGGATGGTTTTGGCGATATTTCTCTGGTTGTCTCAAAGGACAACCTTGCTCGTATGCAAACATTAGTTTTGAAATTAAAAATTAATAAAAAATACACGGTGTGAGTTATCAACTTGCAAGTCGCATAAGAGAGAAGTAAAATGGCACTTTCCAGCTGTGCAAAATTTCATAACGATATCGTTGATGGTTTCGGAGATATTTTTCTGGTTGTCTCAAACGGCAACTGTGATCATATGCAAACATGACGTTGAAATTAAAAAAAATATATAATACACCGTGTGAGTTATGAACTTGAGAGTTGCATGGGCGAGAAATAAAGTAGTACTTTTCAGCTGTCTAAAATTTCAAAACTATATTTTGGATGGTTTTGAGATATTTCTCTGGTTGTCTCAAACGACAACCTTGCTCGTATGCAAACATTAGTTTTGAAATTAAAAATTAATAAAAAGTACTCCGTGTGAGTTATTAACTTGAGAGTCGCATGAGAGAGAAGTAAAATGGCACTTTCCAGCTGTGTAAAATGTTATAACGATATCTTTGATGGTTTCGGAGAAATTTTTCTGGTTGCCACAAACGACAAATGTGCTCATTATGCAAACATGACGTTGAAATTAAAAAAATTATAAAAAATACACCGTGTGAGTTATGAACTTCAGAGTTGCATGGGCGAGAAATAAAGTAGTACTTTTCAGCTGTGTAAAATTTCAAAACTATATTGTGGATGGTTTTGGAGATATTTCTCTGGTTGCCTCAAACAACAACATTGCTCGTATGCAAACGTTAGTTTTGAAATTGAAAAGTACACCGTGTGAGTTATTAACTTGAGAGTCTCATGAGAGAGAAATAAAATGGCACTTTCCAGCTGTGTAAAATTTCATAACGATATCGTTTATGGTTTCGGAGATATTTATCTGGTTGTCTCAAACGGCAACTGTCGTCATATGCAAACATGACGTTGAAATTAAAAAAAATATATAAAAAATACACCGTGTGAGTTATGAACTTGAGAGTTGCATGGGCGAGAAATAAAGTACTACTTTTCAGCTGTCTAAAATTTCAAATCTATATTGTGGATGGTTTTGGAAATATTTCTCTGGTTGTCTCAAACAACAACATTGCTCGTATGCAAACGTTAGTTTTGAAATTGATAATTACTAAAAAATATACCGTGTGAGTTATAAACTGGAGAATTGTCTGAGCAAGAAATAAAATAGTACTTTCCAGCTGTGTAATAATATTTCAAAACTTTGTCGTTAATGGTTTCGGAGATATTTCTCTAATTATCTCAAACCACAACTTGCAATAAACAACATAATAATAAAAAATACACCGTGTGTGTTATAAACTTGAGAGTTGCACGAGAGAGATAAAATAAGTAATTTCCAGCTGTGTAAAATATGGTACCCACATCTTTGATGGTTTCGGAGATATTTCTCTGGTTCTCTCAAACGACAACCGTGCTCGTATGCAAACATTAGCGTTGAAATAAAAAATTAATGAAAAATACAACGTGTGAGTTATGAACTTGAGAGTTGCCTGAGCGAGAAATAAAGTTCTTTACAGCTGTGTAAAATTTCATATCGATATCGTTCATGGTTTCGGAGATATTTTTCTGGTTGTCTCAAACGACAATTGTGCTCATATGCGGACATGGTTTTGAAATTATTTTTTTTTAAGTTGCATGAGAGAGAAAAAGAGTCGTACTTTATAGCTGTGTAAAATTTTATAACGATATAGTTAATGGTTTTGGAGATATATCTTTGTATATATATTCTTTAAACCACAGCTCTGCTTATCTCACTGCAAACATTAGTGTTAAAATTTAAAAATGATAAAAATTACACCGTGTGAGTTATAAAGTTGAGAGTTCCAGCAAAGAGAAAGAAGGTCGTGTTTTACAGCTTTGTAAAATTTCGTAACGATATCGTTCATGGTTCCGGAGATATTTCTCTGGTTGTCTTAAACGACAGCTCTGCTCGTATGCAAACATGGTGTTGAAACTAAAAAACTACCTCTTCACACATTGTCATAAATTATTATCATAGAAGATTGAGAACGTTTATAACCAACCAAAACTGTGAATCTGTGTTTTACGGAGAGGTAAAAGCAGTGTTCATAGAAAAGCCTATTAAATAAAAGGCTAAAATGTTAATCACTTTAAGTTGAGCCAACACAAATAATAGTAATATGTCGTAGAAAAATCACTTCAAAATAATTACTATTTCTAGTTTGTGATTTGTAAATAGAGTAGATAATGTAAATATTGTGATATAAGAAAATTGTAAATAGTGTTTAAATAACAGTATTTTATCATGGACTTATTTACCTTATGTCGAATTTCGCTTAAAAATGGAATTATTTGTTGAATTATATGTTTCCACTTCACTATGTTTGAAGTGACATTTTTATTAAAATAATTATGCCTTGATTTTATATTAAAATTAGAACTATTTTGTCGAAGTGCAGCAGAAGTAAAAACATTTGTAGAGCAAGCAGACAAAATCAGATAATTAATAGTTAAGTTTGATACTAAAAACGCGGCGTTCTTACTAAGCACGGCAATGGCATTAAATAATTCTCCACTAAGATAATTATTAATTATCCAAGTGATAACGAGAAATGAAGTAAATTCTGCATGTAATTTTCGCAATGCGGCTAATGCACAATTCCAATTTACATAGGAATCACCGGCTTTACTCCGGATTTGACCACAAGCACGAGTAATTATTATCAGGTAAGCAAGTGTGGTTGAGCCAGTACAACCAATTTCAGTATAAACGCTTTAGTTTAGCGTAGTTAAAATAAATCTCCCGAAAGGCACTCCGTTCTACCCACTGGGATATTATTTTAGTTTTAGAATAACAAAAATCTCAGACTAACTTCCTACATTCTCCATAAGCCAACGTTCCTGAAGATAATTAAATTGTTCCTCGTTGTAATAATAAAAAGCACAGTCAAATGACTAAGGATGGGTGGTGATATGAAAAATCGTTGCTTTTAATTACTAAAGTTAGCTAACGTTGGACTGAACAGATTTGCTGGAAATGTGACAGTCGGTTTTCGCTGATGTTGGCTTTAACTCGATTTTGTATTAACGACGTTTAAACTTTTAATATGGCAGTGGTGACATAGTTTTAGTTTTTTACAATTTGGTATGTGATGAGCATTTGGAACTAGGATAGAGTATAAGAAATGGTGAATGTGGCAAAATTCCAAGTGCAAATACAATTAGCAGAAGCAAGGGGCCAAACTAAATTTTTATTTTAATAATATTTATACTGTTTAATGACAAATAACTTCTCAAATGGAATAAGAAACTATTGGAATACTTTATCCTACCTTTGATTTGGATATTAACAATTTTCTAAACGTCTGAACAATCAGATAATTAAGCTCCCTAATATAAATGTCTATTTTCAAATTGGTTCATCGAGTTCGATCCAATTAAAATTTAAATCTACGCTGTCTCAATTGAACGGCTATAATCGAATGGTATTATTACCCTGTAAAGCAAGAATTCTACGTTCCCCTAATAGCTGACTTTGTCTGGGGTTTAGAAGTTGAACAAGGTGTTAATTCTTGCCTCTGCGGGTTAAGATACGTGTGGCTCACTGGATTCGTAATCGCCTCTAGAAAAATGTGCAAAAGTTTCAAACCCGCACATAAACAATTGCAAAAGTTATTAACAATTAAAAATTCCCCAAAAAGGGCTCTACTTTTTGCAAATAATTTGAAAACTATTAATGTTAGAGGAATTAAAAAATATATACGCTAAGGCCTTTACGTAGCCTAAATTACCTACAACTTTATATATTATTTCTTGAAACACGGCAGGAGCGTTGGATTATGTTATGAACGCTGTTTTAGGAACGGGCGATTCTTTCATTTGAATCTGAGCCAAATCTAGACTCGTAAAATAATTAGATCCCTGCAAATTCTCTAAAAATTCGTCTATTTTTTTCATTCAATGCCCTATAGTCCACGCACATTCGCTGTTTGCCATTTTTCTTTTTGACGAGCAGGGACTCGAATATGGAGGATCCGATTCACGAATAATCTGATTGTCCAGCAAATCATTTACGATATCTCTAACTACATGCCTTTCAGAGTGAGAAACGAATGAATGAATAGCCATTTTCAAAACATCAGATTTTCAAAAATTAGTGAACACCTCTATTCTTTATATCTACGTTTTTCTGTATAATTCTGCAAAACTAGATTAATTACGTACATGGTATAGTGAAATATTCCAATTTGTGTATATTTTCGTAAACAAATAATGTTTGTTTCCGCTTGAGGCATTGAGCAGACAATTATTATTGAAGTGAGATAATTAAATTTTCTTTGGAATCATCGGCAAAATAAACGCTCAGCGGTTAAGTGTGTATTCAATTACTTGATTGTTTCATGATTAACCTGTGCATTATGTTGACTTTCCAAACAACAGGCAGGTATGGTATAATTATAACAATGTACATAAATACAAAGCGGATAGAGTGCTCTTATTGTTGTGTGTTCGCCAAAGCAATTATTTTATAGAACGGTCATCCGACTCTATTACCGGTGAACATAAATACCGACCAGACGACGTGCAAGGCACCACCGAACATTTTCCTCGGGGCGACCTCTGCCCCGCCGACAAACATTCGGTCAAAAAGGAAATAACGAACGAATGTTGAACTATTTTTCATGGGTCACGTTCCCGAAGACAAACTGTTTTAATCAAGAAGACGACAGACCGAATACAAGTGATCGAATATTATTCGAAGGCACACGTCCGAGATTAGGGTGGAGAAAAGTCGTGGAAAATTTACTTTGTGTGCTTGCGGCTGGCGCCTCGAACAAAAAACGTTTATAACATGATGCCAAATTAGTGTATGGAATGATAAATCGTACCCCAGTGGCTTCGCAGCTACACCGCGAGAACTTGTAGTTGTGTGAAGGGTCCGAGTGAGCGTGGGCCTTTGGGCTTAGTTATTTATAATAATTTATATCATAAGCCAGGAAGAGATAGACTGTCTGGAAATCGCTAGTACTTGCCAGAATATGTTTGGAGGGAGACGATACATTTTTTGTCTAGGGTATTTTAAAATGTGGCACACGTAAAAGTATGCAGGATCTTCATAAATAATTCATACTTTTTAGTACGACTAAATTCTCCATCTAAACGCATGTAATTTGTATGACCCGATATACAGTCCATTGTTTTTATCACTGGCCATTGGAATTCTAAATTTTCTACCCCATGTTAACTCTCTGTTGAAGAATTGGCATTATCATAACAGATGCACAGATGTACAGATTATTTTGAAAAGACATTTAAAAAATAAGGAAAATTTGTGGAGGAGCCCCATCGTGTTGAAAGATGATCTGACCATTAGCTCTCTGCTCAGCTAATTCCGGACCAATTACCATAAGCAGCATGTCTAAATATTTTTCAGCGTTGAGAGAACCGTCAATAAAAATGGTCCTATTATTTGATTACCCAACATTCTTACTCAAACATTTACTTTACTACAACTACTTTACTAAAATCCGATGGTAATAACTTACGCACATTCTTCACCTTGTGGGGCTTGTATCTTTCACTTTTTGTCGTCTTAAAACAAGTGCTTCTGGACACACCGAGGCTGTTTGAAAGTTGTTTTAAACTACAAGACTTTTTTTTCTTCGACTGCCAAACAAATACTCAACTTGATCTCAGGTGTCAACACATGATGTTGTACACAGTGTCTGCACCGTGGTCTTGCTAGGGATCGACCTGTTGGGATATTGTGGTAACCCCCCCTTTACATTACCGCCACTTTTTGAATTTGAACATGAAATGAAATGTCAGTGCCACCAAACGTCAAACTTGAAACAAACCGCAAACTTTAAAGGTTGGCCCGTGATCGTCAAACAATGAAAGAAAAAGCAGAACCCTACGTGTTATTTTTTTGACAAGACAAGCAATGGCGGGACGTTCAAACTTACCCAAACGAAACAAACCCTAGATTCTTTGGATACATGGCGAGAGCTAATCAGGAGTGGAGCTTCAATTGATAACACAAAAATTATGGTTTTAAATGTTTATTAAGTTTTAGTCATTTTGTGCGTTTGAGTTTTGTGATCTTGTACTATGGTTAAAATCTAGTAGGCTCAGAAGTTAGTAGCAACTAACTTTTCTGGGTACCCCGTAGCCCAAGAGACAACTCAAAGTCGAAAACGACTTCTCTTCCACGTCTCGGGTACAGGTTTAGCCGAAGTAGGGCCACATAACTTCCCCAAACAGCAGCCTGCAACGCGAACCACGAACTGAACACTATTTGTGTTGTCTCGAAACATGTACGGACAAACAATATAATAAATAAAATATACAGTAATGCAACGTTTTCTTTGGGAGCCATTTTGAAACGAGCACTGACATCAGGCGGGCGTAACACGTAACGAGGCGCAACGCAGCTACTAACATGCACGAACAAACAACACTAAATACCGATATTTGGCTTCCCCGGTGTCGAAAAGAGCTAGATGTCAGTTACGAGCGAACGACGGGAACGGAAATCGCAAGGGGGCGCAAAACATAACGATAAGGTACTTTTCAGAACCCCGACATTCGGCGCGTCGCTTTGCCGTTTTGTGCCTTTTAGTCTTCAGTTTTCACTAAGCGTTGATTAATTCAAGTCAACAGAGACAAAATACCTTTTTAAATGACCGTAAGCTGCTGTCGGCCTTATAACGAAAGACAGGTAGTTAGTTATTCAATGATTTATCCGAGTGGCAATCTAGTTATGTTAAGTTAGAGAATCACTTTGTTTCAAATTGAACGCGCCAGTGGTTCGGGCTCTGTAACTAGAAGTCGGCAACACATTTGAACTTTCTGAAATTGACAACAATATCTAAAAACAAATTACAACGACTTTAGCAAGTTATTCGCGGTGCCTGTGATTTTAAACAAAGGCTAGAATTGTTAACCAGACATGTAGATACAAAGGCTGCACGACCTCGTTTTCATCATGGCGGGTTTTATGACGTACCTAGCAGACAAAATAGTCGACTAACGGTAAAAATTAAAAATGGTTTTTTATCTAGGAGTTTCTAGTATGGAACAAACGCCGGTCAATCTCAGGGCCATCTTATTCTGTCGAGTATGACAAAAAGAAATAGATAGAATAAAGGTTGCCTGTAAATACGTCGGCCGGCACCACACACACGATTCTTAATTTAAATTCAACCGATGCTTCTGGTAATGTGAGATTTCGACAATGCAATTTAAACATAGAGCACACTCAACTTTAAAAACATGAGAACTCATAGTGGAATAAAATCAGATAAAAACAAAGAATTAAGCGTTAGTTACGACTTGATTCTTCTTCTCGTTAAAAGTGGAATGCATGTAACGGCCGACGGTCCTCCTTCCACCATTTAGCAGGGACGCCAACTGTCCTTTTAGGCACGCCAACGTCATCGCGCTGCCAAGCTCTGCTGGATTTTGCTAACTTCAGAGCAACTTGCCGGATAGGCAACTCGAAGTTCTCCTATGTATCGTATGGTCTATTTTGGGGATATCTCAACATTTTGCAGCAAAATTGACAGATATTTCCCTGGGCGACATGCCTTTAATGTAGGCCGTTACCATTTCAAATTTCTTTTGAACGGTGTAAAACGGCATCGGAATATTGAAAATATAGGAGTGCAAAATAAAGCAATAATTTGAAAAACGTCCAAATATGTCAAGTTTCCCATAACCACCTAAATAATACTGACAAAAATCCATAAACAATACTTATTTTTAAGTACTGTTTTTCATTTTAGAAGCATAATTTTTAGTGTAGTTGAAATAAGAAGTTGCAAATTATATTGTGTAAAAATTTAAATAATAAAAGTCCGAATTTTTATCCTAACAAAAGTTAACGTGGGGTAGAAAATTTATTTATGTAATATTATTATGTAGTATTTATGTAATAATATTCGTTTCCGCTGCTTTCCTCTTCTTCAGTTTCTTCACTTGCCTTTCCGCCTTTTTTCAGCGTGATTTCTTCTCCTTCAATTGCTTTTTGGTTTCTCTTTATTTCTGTTTTGATTTTTTCTTTTTTCCCCTCCAGCATGAAGTGTTTCTTCCATTTGTTCATTGTTATCTCCTCCCTCACTGTTTCTTTTTTCTATTGATATAGTTCCACACCTTCTTCACTTTTCTTATAGTTTTTATCTTTTCCTCTTCTCTCCCCTTCTTCTGCTTCTTCCTCTCTTTACAAGTTTCTCTATTATATCTTCTTTTCGCTTGTAGAAACCCACTTCTGTTTGCTTTCCTCTTTTTCCATTCTATTCGATCCTTTATTGCTTCCCTTTTCTGTTCCATTCTTTGTCCCACCATTAATTTTTCGTCATACTCCTCTACCGCTTCCTCAATTATTTCCCCGTCTTCAATACTTCTAGTTCTTAGAATATCGTCTTTTCTATTATTCTCTTGTACTCTTCCACTCCTGTTAAGTCCACTATCTCGAATTGCTTCACATGCTTCCAGAGATCTTTTTGTTTTTTTTTTCTTAGTTTTGCTATATTCCAAAATTGTGTCTTCGTCCTTGTTTTCCCGACGCCTTTTTAGTTTCGCCCCTTTTCTTGTCTTCTGTTCAGCTTTCCCTCTTGTTCTTCTTTTGCTGTTTTCCTTCGCCGTCGTGTTCATTTTCTCCCTCATCCCTTCTTTTTCTTAGTGGAAATCTTATAGTCTCTCTCTCTCTTTTCATTTCATCTCCATTGAACTCCGTATATTGTTAACTTCCTGTATCCCACTCTTACTTATTTCCCACGCTTCTTTCTACGCTATGTCTTTTAATTTCTTCTGTAACTGTCTTTCCTGCTTTGTGAGGTCATTATCAATATTATCTCTGTTTCTTTCTTTCGCCTTACTGCCTATTTGCTTCATCACTTTTTTCTTTTCCTCCCAATCTTCCATTTCTACTAGTACTTGATTATCTGTTTATATTATAATAGTCTCTGATTTCGAAGCCTCTTACATTTCTCCTCTTTGGCCTGCTGTTTACTTTTCCTTTCCGCACCCCATTCTATTATCACAATATTGTTCTCCCTCTTTCTCTTTTTCTCATACTCTACTTTTTTTTCCAGCTGTCTCTCTTTCACTCTCTCAACCTGTTTCTCCCGATCTCTTTCTCCTTAAATTCTTTTCTTTGTCTTTCAATCTCTCTCTTAATTTTTTGGTTCTCTCTTAGTATCTCCTTCAATTGTACCTTTAGTTCCCATTTTATTTCTTTTATATGCACCACATGTTTCTGTATCAGTCCGTAATACAGGACTCAAATAATAACTTGTCCATTCCTAATTATGCAGCCTATGTTTTACTGGGTTGCTTGCGTCTTGCTCCTAACTGGTTCCCATCTTTTGCTAGTCTATTCTTACCCATAATTACTTACCCATTCCTTTCTGTTTTGCGACTCCATTTACAAAGTCATTGATATAGCATCGTTGTTTGATTTGTAGATATCGTATAAGATCGTTTCTTTTCTTTTCTAATATTGTTTTTATTCTCTCATGTTCTACTCTTCGTTATTTTATCTTTTAGTACTGGAACGACAGATCTTCGACATCGTAATTTATAAATTAAAGCAGCATAGCAATTGAAAGTACAACATAGTAGTCCCTTGTGAATAATCGCTAAAAATTTGTATAGAAATTTTCTACATGGATAATATTAGAAACTAATGTAATACTATGATGAATAATCAACTTAAACGTCGAGAAATAAATTTACACGCTCTATTATTATGCCACTGAAGCAGGTTGAAGCAAACAGATAATATTAGTTTATTACTCTAATTTTAGAATAAGAGCATAAACTTAATGGCTGTGTAATGAAAATACTCTCTTTAAACAGTTTAGCAGCTTGAAGAGTAAACACTTTTGGACCGTGACGCTAAATTAGCTATTGTCCAGTCCTATTATTTTATTTTAATACTTTTTGCACACGACCCTAGTGATATTTTATTTGGACCGCATCTGTAATAGTAATTATACACCAAGGTTGAGAAGACATTTTTCTTTTTCAAGATGCGAAGCATTCCGGGCAATAATAGTGCGAGGCTAAGAAAAGGCTTCTCAACCGTGGTTTATATGCTATTTTCTTCATTACTACTATTGCGAAAGGTCGGAACGAATTTAACTAAGATATTCATGAAATCCAAGTAGCATGTGAAATTAAATCAATACCTGTCATTTCTATTTTCGTTCCGACGTTGTGAGTGTGGTCCAACTATCAATAATATGTAGTGTATAAAAGAGACGGCAAATGTCAAGTCAACACATCAACTACGGCAGTGTAACCATGCCAGCATTGTAAATTGTTTTTATTATCTACTAGTAGGAGAGAAAATTACATTATTGGGTAAAGTACAGAAAATCAATTTCTCAAGCATCAAACACGATATACAGGCTGTATCAAAAGGTGCGCACTAACTCCTCAGAACTAGTTTCCTTGAGCTTCCCGGGCATCTAACTCATTTTTACTTTTTCTTTGGGCCTCATAGTTTCTGAACTAAACATAAATTTAACTGGCCTATGAGAATGTTTATTATTATTTCCAATGTATTCGTTAACAGTAATGAAGGAAGGCATTCCATTGGTCAAGTTTATGGCCTTACTGCTCATAAACTAAAGCTCTATGGAATGTTATATAAACAGTTTGGCTATTGGTACGACTCCTATTATAATTATGATCTTGAGGAGTTAGTGCAAACCTTCTGATACACCCTGTATAATGATGTTTTTGAATCTAGTAGTGAGAAAAACATTAATGTTAATCTAAGATGCACCAATGGCTTCAGTATTTTGTTAAGTATCTGTGTCATTTCACTGAAGATAATTATGTTGGTGATATATTAAACTAGCACAAAAGAACAAAAAAGGGAAAGGGAAAGGGAAAAGCCCAACTGAACCCCACAATCTCATGGATTTATTGTCTGTTTTTCAATAAGATCCCAGAAAAAATATGTTAATGTGACTTTTTAAATCAAAACCTCAAATTTCCAAAACACAGCGGACTCGCGGTGGAAAACCTGGCGATCCATGAAGAGACCCGATACATGAAATGTCAATGCATACAAAATGTGCGCAGATTGTTCTGTTGTGGAGATAGCTTTTTATCTCCGGTTTAGTTAAGAGTTTTGATGTTTTGTTTGGTTTTGTTGTTTCTTTGTTTTAACTAATAGCTTTTGTCAGCATCTAGATTTTACGATCAAAATCAAGGTGTAGCAATCTCTTTTGTCAGCAATAGACCTTCGGACCGAGATCTAGGTCTAGTAAACCTTTAGTCAGAATTGCATCTGACCACTTTATGTTATTAATAACACAATTAAAGTGCTGACCATACATCATGCTAATTAAAAAAATGTCGTTATCTTTTGCTTCTGTAAAAATTGTAAAATTGTAAAATACCTGTGTTTTGAAATTACTAGTAAATGTGGTTTGACAAATGGGGCCATTATTAAAAATACATTCGAAAAACTTACTAAATCAACAAAAATCTTTTAAAATAGATTTAAACAAAAACTACGTTCTACAAGCATATTTATTTATTTATTCATTCCAATAGAAATGATGCCTGAATTTTTTTTTAAGAAGGTACTGAATTTACACATAATTTACACATGATTATCGCGATAATTTGTTAATATTTTCACAAGTAGAACGAGATGGCAATATTTAAACAAACTAATAAATATTAAAGTCTCTGGAAGAATTAAATAAGCAAGTTGCCCCAGAGACAAAACAATAACGTCAAAATGGCGGCCACATTCATGACAAGACGCATGTTATCACATGGTCGGAAAAAAGGTAAAATTAATGATGACGCGGATATGGGGGTCCACTTGTTTGTGCGGCGGGATTTGATTCTAAACATTTTGTGGATGGGGAGATTTCACAACGTCAAAACGTCAAACTTTTGTGCAGATTTTGTGTTAAGTTTTAAAATATTTAGAACAAACGGATCCTGTTCATCCGTACCTCCATCTCTTCGTAAAAATGTGTAGAATATTTTGGTATGATCATTTTTATAGAAAATCTTGTAGTTTTTTGGGTCGTTTATCCGACAGTCACAAAACTTCGTTTATTGACGTTTCAAATTAATTCTTTTTCATAGCCGCCGTTAATGCACCTCGCAAACGTGGCCAACTGCCGCCGAATTCCCTGCGTGTGCGTGCGACAAAATGCTTTATAAAACTTGTATCATAATATACTATTTTGTATTCGTTTCGTGAAACACATAATGAATAATGAAATACGTAACAACTTACATAAATATTACAGCATTACTTATATAATTTGACAGCTGTCAACCTACTACCTCAAAATTTGATGTACATTTTGTAATACTATTACGTGTCATGGCAAAATATAAATATAAAAAGCTTACCTTATCTCGTTGATGCAAATACCATGTTTTGGATTTTGTTTTCGAAGTTGTTTTTACTCCTTAATGATATCAAAGTGATCAGATTTTACAAAATTTAAGAAACGATAAGAGCTCGCTTCTGGGGGTTGTATACTGCTCGACGCTCTGTTCGTGGGAAGATTTGAGTGAAGATGCTATAATGCCCCTTTCCTTAGATCAGCGTCATTCCTAGATGGTAGTCGGGTTGGCATCCGCATTTGTCCTTCCGTGTATTGCAGGTAGCGTAATTCAAAGGCACTGCCGACGTTCTGATGATAAGGAACTCTCCGTTCGAAGGATGAGAGCCCTGAAGGGATTCAAGAAGATCAAGAGAACGACCCCGATTTGCCGTCCGGAGACCCACGTGGGAATAGATTGCGCAATACTCACCCAGTGCAAAATCATACTGGGCTCAGCGGAACTCCATTGTCGTGGAAGATGGTGTTTTGAAACGCTTGCTAGAAAACCCTGAGCGTCATATAGAGAGGAAGCAAATTGTTGATCCCCAAAAACAGAATTTCGGAAGTTTTGGAGGAGCTCCATTGCGGGGTGGACACCTGGGAGTGTCAAAAATTCTTAGGAAGCTGCGGGAAAAATTCTACTGGGTGAACTGCAAGGTGGATTAAGAGGCCAAACGGAAAACCAAAGATTATCCACTTTAATCGTCTGTCACCATACCATGGAACCAAGGGCCGTCGGCAAGAAGAGCAGGTGCGGCAATTGATGCCAGTCGAAGACCTGTCATTCGAAGAGTTTATGATTTTGCATTCTGGAAGTTATAAGTCCCGATTTGGAGTTACCCAAGAAGTACATCAAGAGATTTTTAAAGCCGCAGGAGACTATTCACCCGTTCATCATGTGTCTCAAGATCTGGACATGTCGAGAGGAATCGCCACTGTGTTCAAAAGGAAGTTTGGTAGATTTGATAAGCTTCGAAAGCAAAACCCACAATTAAAATTATGTGTGTTAAGAGAAACCGTCCTCTCTCATGGTATCAGGAAGATCGCCAGTGGATTCGATTGCTTGGATTGGAGGCAAGTCAGCAGTATGTTGGAAGTGGTCTTTCGTTTCACGGAAGTGAAGTCCACGAAGTGGAAAACTGTCGACTGTTACTTTCATGGCAGGTATGGATGCAGAAAAGGAGCAAACCGCAGATTCTGCCACGAGGAGAGTGCTTTGAAGTTTCGGGACAAACATCTTTAAGGAGGGGGCAGTGTCACGTTCTGGAAGAAACGCGTGATGATGTCATTGCCAACTAATGAGATTGTTCTGGACGGATCGAGAAGGGGCTTTCCTCTTCAAATTCGACGGCCGTCTAGACAGCCTAAAGTGAAATTACTAAGCGACACAATCCGTGTGATTCGTGCAAACTGTGATCTGTACATAGACAAGTGTTGTTTAATAAATAGTTTTGTGAACCAGTAAACGCAACAATATGAATCATTTACTAAGACCCGATATAAGAGTTAGTTTAACAGATGTTGTTTCAACTTTGTGTGAATGTCAGCTTTTAATAAGAAAGCAGTATAACATAATAGAGTAATTTTGATGGACAGTAGTCTGTAACTGAACCCCTTACAATAGAATGTCAAAAAGGGAAAAGTCCGTTCAAATTTGCTGCTTCAGATTTTCCTAATTGGAAAACACGACAATTTAAATGGAATTGTTCCCTGTCTGTTGGCATCAATTTATGTCCCTCATATTAGCAAGAACATGTGTCAGTGAGAGAATCAATGTAGCTCTTAAAAATCGGAATAAAAAACTGCACATTTCAGGGTAGGTACATGGACGTATAAAAACAAAATAAATCGTAGGTTTGTATTCGGTCGTTTAGTAACATCACTTAAATTTTAACTGACATGTCGCTACTAAACTGCGCTTAATTGATTACGTCCATTCCGAATTAAATTCCTACTAGAAATTTATGGCTGGGATTTAAAATTTGTATTTTGGCGTGTTTCACACATTCATTATACTTAAACTCGTCGAATCCCACATCGTGTTGAAAATGTTCCATTTATCTGTATATTTTATTTATTTTTTTATAAACAGGCACAATAGTTGGATGTGTGCCAGACCCGCGAAATCTTTTCCCTTCAGTCAGCGACCGTAAACATTAAATAAGTTCACAGATAAATCCTCTTGTTTCAGGATACACTTGGTCTGGTACTGCAAAAAACCCGCTAGACCACAATTTGGGTTCGTCGCCAGTCTTCGATGACTTTACGATAACAGAAGTCGAAGCCGTTGAGAATCAGACTCTTCTTTTACCTTGCACCGTCAGATATCTGGGCGATAAAGTCGTAAGTTTTATGATCCAGAGTTGTTTTCCACTTACGTCAAGATCCAATTTTCACTAAATCGAACACAAACTTATAATTTACCGTCGACACCTCATTGGGAACCCGCAGATAAAAGTGGCAAACAGGGGCGGTTCGTGGTGTGGGTTGCTAAGAGTTAGGTCTCACCAAGCATTTTTAGTATTTTTTCTTAACTTATTGTTGTGTATTTCTACACGTTACTTTCATTTATTTTTCTCTCTTTGTTATTACTTTATTTTAAAGCAGTCTTTTAATTACTCAAGAATAGTATTCCGTACACTACTGAAATTCCACTCCATTTCTCCACGGTAGTTTAGTTTACCTATTTTTGAAATCTGTTGTACCTTTTGTACATTTTCAGTTCCTCAATAATTACATTACAGGTAATAAAATAGGATTTCACATGTTACTGCCCCACCACAAATTTTGTTAAAGATTTACTAGTTGTGTGCCTCAACAATGTCTATCAAACTTAAAGCACATAGTTCGTCGAGGTCTTTTAAAATCTCATGGGCTATGAGTCATCGTGCGCGATAGTCCGATTTACGTTCCGAGTGACTGTTACTATCGGACTTAAGATATTGTCATTGTTTTCGATGCTGTCGGTCGTTAGTGTTGTTGAGTTGTTTTAATTGTGAAATTTAATTTAATTATTTTAGAAGAGCATACGGGGGTCATGACTAGCTGCGCGGAAGAGCTGAACGAACCAATGAACGGCACTGCCGCCAATTCCTCGCGCAGATTGTTTCAAGGACATAGCCCATGAGGTTTTGGAATACCTCTATTTTTTTCTATCAACATTAAGCATTTTTCAAGTTTTGGATTTTCTAATATCTATCTTGTAAATTTACAAAATCTTTTAAAGGGTACTCCTTTGTTGGGTGCTCATAAAAAGTAAACTCCTTTCGTATCTGAGGTTTACAGGCGCTGATATAATAAAAGAAAACTTTTCTGTAGTGTACATAATTGATGAGAACTTTTAATTTTTACGATACCTTGAGAAACTCCCTTTCAACAATGTATAGTTTTTGAAAAGTGTTTTTACTTCTTTACGAGTTACATCACGACCCGCCGCTGATTCCCGCCCTTGGAAGATTAATTGCAGCAGATAAAATTTTACGATTCGAGGGCCACACCTGTGGAAGACGTGAGAGAATAACATCTCAAAAAGTCGCTTCCACTACGAAATTTAAAAACAGCACATTAACACAGCTTGAAGCGTAAATCTCTGCTTTTGTCATGATACTGGTCATGTCTGTTCGTGAATTATCAAAGTTAATTTTAAATGGCTACAAAACTAAGAGAATAAAATATTAAATCCGTTCCCAGCCTTCGAAATGTCTTTGTTAAAGTTTTAAATATGAGCAGATAAAGCGATAGGGGTTCAACAGTTGCCTTGAAAATAATGAAGCCTCTAAAATGGATATTATTGTAAAAGGCTCTTAAAATAAGCCTTTGAAAGTAATAAACTGTGATTGTGTTCATGGTCTTTTAGATGAGATTATCTGAAGTATTTATAATGAAGGATTGCGGCTCTTCAAGAAACAATAATATGAACGGGACCTTTCAGTTTAAAAGGGCCGGAGTTGACTTCGTTTTAATAATTAATACTTGAGATCAGTCGGATGAGAGTAATTTCAATACAAGCAGTGTTACAAGAAAGTGGTAGAAACTGCTACGATCGATAAAATCATATTGGATCCTTGCTTCGTAGGGTAATAATTAAAATTCAATTAAGTTATAATTAAAAATTCGTCCTCTTTTCATCACACTTATTTGACTCCCGATAATGAAGGAAATTTAATTAATAATAGTGGTGATGATTTATACCAGTTTAGTATACATACAACATATTGTAGTTTCATATATTTACTACTCCTCGTATTATTTATTTACACATCACGACGACTGACTCACTCCATGATACCACTACACTAGACTGGTTTTCGCTGGAACGTCCTCTAATAAATATACCGGCGCCTAAATGCTTCTAGACGCTCCAGATGTTTCATGGCGATCTCGATCTCTACCGGATATTCCAAAAGATAAGTCATACTCGAGTACGTTGTAGTATAAATCCACCACATTCTAGTAAATGATGACGCCGCTACAGCGATGAGTCATCTTGGGTCCACGTCCGTTACAATATGAAAAAGCATATTATATCGACATGTTCCTTTAAGGAAAGTCCGGATCTCAATAATATTTGTATTAGTTCGTTATTTTGGTTTCTTCAGTTTGTTCGGTTTCTTCAGATTGTTTAAGATTTTCAGATCCTTTGGTTGAATTTTTCAGTTTTCACTTTCGCCACCTTTCAGCTTCCTTAGCATTTCAGGTTTTTGACTTGGAGTTATTCACTTTCGTTACTTTCCTTACCCTTTACCCCTTTCACTGTCTTCACACTTTTCAGTATCTTCACTTTCTTGATCTTCCTTAATTTCCTAATTTTCCTCACTTTCTTCGGGTTATTTGGGGGTACTTTACTCTCTTGACCGCCTTCGGCCTCTTCGCTCGCTTTACTACCTTCACTTTTTTCACATTCTACGGGTTCTACAGATTCTTTTGGAATTTTGGGTTCTTGAACCATGTCCATTTCTTTTTTCACTTTATTCGTTTTCTTAATTTTATTCAGATTTTTAATTTTAGCTTCTTCAGAAATTTTGGGATTTTCATCTCCTTGAATTGGAGTCAATTACTTTCTTCACTTTGGACAATTTGTTCATTTTCTTCAGTTTCTTCATATCGCTTCTACATATTCTTTGCTTTTTTTCAAATTGTTGTTTTTCAGTTTTTAGGTTCTCTTTCTTCAATTTTATTTCAGCCACTTTATTCAATTTCTTCAGTTTTTCTTTCGCTTAATTTTATTCAGTTTCTTCATTATTTTCGGTTTCTTCTTTCTCTTTATTTTATTCAGTTTCTTAACTTTCTCCGGCTTCTAAATTGTTTTCATTTTTTTAAGTTTCTCAGTGTTTTCATTTTAAGTTTCTCTAGTTGTTTGATTTCTGCAGAATCTTCAAATTTGTTGATTCTATCCATTTTTGGGTTCGTTAAAATTTCAGGTTCTAGAGTTGGGTTTATCACACTCTTCACTTTATTCAGTTTATTCAGATATTTTAACATTTTTTAGATTCTTGAGTTGGGGTTCTTCACTTTGTTTCTCTCTTGACCCTCTCCAGCCCCTTCACATTCCTCAGTTTCTTCACTTTCTTCAGTTGCATAGATTTCATGACTGTTCAGTTTCTTCGGTCTCTTCAATCCATTCAGTTTATTCAGATTTTTGGAATCCGCAACTTCCTTCTTTGGGTTTCTTGGATTCCGCGGGTTCATTAGTTAGATTTTAGACCTAGTTTGGATTTCTTTTTTTCTTTTTGGTCGGTTTTTTTCAATTATCAATTTTTTCAACTATTATTTCCTGAATTTTCGAATTTCTTTATCGAGGTAGTGCGGATGAATGAGAGTACTACCTAGGACAGGGGCTCCCTTGGGGGCCCCCATATTACGACGATTACTACCTAGGACCACAGTTTACTGGGTTGCCTACCTACGCGGTCCATGTGGTACCTAAGGAGACCCGCTATTATGACGATTACTAGCTAGGACCACGGTATACTGGGTTGCCTACCTATGCGGTTCAGATCGTAACTACTCCCCCCTATAGCAAGGGGCCACTTCATGTCGTGTGCTTATAAAGGTGAGACACGCAACATTTTTTATTTTATTTCTTTGCGTTCTTCAGTTTCTTCTCAAAAAGTCGAAAAGATTTTGATCCCGCCAAGGCATTGAGTGTATCCGCAATTCTGGGGGTGGATATCTGTCATTCATCATAATTATGATAAGTCCACTTGCTATGCCAATTGCCGAATGGATGTTCTATGTTATAGAGGCTTCTTGCATTATGTGTTAAAGAATCTCAACGTTTTCGGGTGTTCTTTTATCCTTTGATCGACCACTTCCTGGTTTTCTTTCTAAAGTGGATGTTTCTCGAAACTGCTCACGAAATTCTGTCCATGCATCTTGAACAGAATATTGCCACACGCCGTCTACTTTCTGCCAATTTCGAAAATACGACTCAACCATAAACGCTTTGTGTTCTAATGAAAATGCCTTTTTTAAGCAGTGAACAAATGAAGTTGTTAAAAGAACTGATTTTATAGAGTAGAGAGACTGTTTCAGTAGACAAAAATAACATAACAACCTACATCAACAACGCAAGCGGCAAGATACTGAGATTTGAGGTTAAGTTAATTCTTCAAATTCATTTGATATTTAATGGCAGTGGTTCAGGTTACACCGAACCCGGATTTCATTTATACACAAGACCTGGCGAAAAATTGAAATTAACAATAAAAAAATTGGTTGTGTAGGCAAAATTTTTTTCGCATCTGTTTAAAAATTTATTTCCCAAATTTTTTGAAACCTCAAAATTATTTTTTAAACTTCTTGAATGACGTAACTTTAGATGCCACAATTAAGGATATTAATAGCGAAAGACACACGGATTCGAATTCATGGATGACTCGATTACAAATTCTTTCATCGCTCGATAGTATATTATACAACGAGAGTTGTAAAGAGCAAATCACATACGAACGACGAAGGAGCGACTCTTTACAACTCGAGTAATGTACTATACTTTTTCTACGAGCATACATTATTCTTTTAACCTCATCAGATTGCCTTTTCAAAAAAAATTACTTCAAACAGATCAGTAGGTAGCACATGCATTCAGTTATTTTTCGTTTTTTGGAAGTTTTCTTTTTACAACTTTCAAGGGTAGACCCAGTAATGAAGAAACGACGGAAATTAAAAATTTGGGAAAATTGTTCAATGGGACCTTTGATCAGATCCTGACTTGGTGAAGAATTTTCAAAATCGGTCCACAATTGACGAAGGAATCGGTGAACTTACATAAAAGGAACCAAAATTTTGAGGATTTCCCTCAATTTCCATGGGATCTCTTCATCAGGTCCTGATTTGGTGACAATGGGAGCAATCTGGAAGTTTACCCTCTCAAAAAAATTTAAAATAAGAATTTTCCAAATTCAACCGAATAGAGAACATCCTCCTTTTTTGAAATCTGTTAAAAAAGTAATTTGGGATAGTTTGCAATATTGAGATTATGTTTTACTATTAAAATACTTCACAGCATAGAATACATGGCCCAAAGAGACGAAGGTAATAATAATACGTGCCATTTCTTACTCTCTTGATCGTGACATTTTTAGATTTTTTTAATAGTTATGGTCTGGATGAAGCATTATGTGATCGAACAGTAAGTTGTACATGTTGTTTGTTTGTTTTTTTCAACTGTATACTCAAAATTTTGCTCTGTAGAAGTTGAAGCTACTACCTTATTTTATGCGCAGTTTCAGTTTGATTGTAAAGAGAATTATCTACGTAACCTTCCGCTACCGACGAAGATCGCCATCCTCCATAGCGTTTAAGGGCTAGTAAATCGCCACCAGCATTTACTAGAAATGTAGTTGATGTTCTACGAAAACATTGGCTTGTATACGCAGAAGGATTATCTAGCTCAGATACTGTGCCATTTGTTTTGGGGCATTGCAAATTTTATTCATTCCCACCACTTGCTTCGCACACGTTCCTTTTTGGTAATTCATAACGAATTGTGAGATAGTTGCGACCTTAAGTTCAAGGCGAATTTCAAAATATCTTTTACAGACATTGTAGAAAGCTCCAGATATCAAAATTGACCTTTCAGTTTTAGTCTTGCTCTGAAATTTTCAAATTCTTTAACTCCTGTTTGCCATAGGCTCGCTATTCCGATAATTAGAACTGTATGCAATATGTAAATGTAATAGTTAAAGTTAAAATATTTCTTTTGTTTGTTTGAATCACTTACTTTTGGAAGCAGAAAAATGAGATCTTCTATAAATTTATTAATTTGAGGAGCCCTTAAAGTATTAAATTTAAATTTATTAATTATTAAACCTATCAGAATGGTTTTTCAAAAAAGATCTTGATTTAGGATAGTTTGCAATATTGAGGTTATGTTATACTGTTAAAACTCTTCGCAGCATATAATACACGGCCCAAAGAGACGAAGGTTTGAATTTCTTGCTTATTTCCTCAAAATAGGCCAATAAGACATTTTCCAAAAAAGACTGAAACTGCTTTTTTTATGTTTTTATGTTTTTATAAATCTATAGTTACTGATCAAAAAAGCGGTTGAGTTCTCGCCTTCTAGTTCAAGTAAATTATACTTTTTAGAAGAAATAATTTATAAAGTTTTGAAATTTTGGTTATGAACTGCCTTTGCATTTTTCTCGTAAACGGTAACTTCGACGAGAAAGTGTTATAGGACTTATGTTCTCCATTAAATTCTGCATACAATTGGTTGCATGAAGTTTTCATAAGTGATGTTGAAAAATGAGTACCGTTTTCAGCGCGAAGGCAAAAATTAGTCCACCCCCGTTTTTTGCGGCGATTATCTCGAAAATTATTAGTGAGAGCAAGAAATGTATAGAAACAAAGTTGTAGAGCAGTTTTTTTTTGTACAAGGTCCATATTGAATAAAACATTTGCAATAAATTGTTATTGGTCAAAAATCGGGGGTGGACTAATTTTTGCCTTTGCGCTGAAAACAATACTCATTTTCCAATTTTCAGTTACGAGCGTTATTATGTCATGCTAGGAAGTGTAAGAATAAAAAAATTTGGAGCTTCTACATATTGTGCATTTTTTGTTGTTTTATCTTTACAATAATTTATTGACTTCATATTACCTTTTACTTCAGGGCTGTTGGTAAACTGTATTTTTGCAATTAATTTTATTTGGCATTACTGATAAATGGCAATCTATTTTCCCTCGTTGAGAAGTACGTGACAATTGCCGTTGCTATTACAATCAACAAATTACGAAGCAAAACAGAATTACCTCTTCCAAGCTGCGCGACTATTAGCAGTGCTATTTTTGGGGTCGTATAAAAGGGTCTTTTATGAATCCATTCCAGATAGGAAAAAATCATTGTTTGATGTTTGCGTAAGCTTGACTGACATTTAAACCTTCGTAAATGAGCATCTTTAATTGCACCTATAAGTTTGCAAGAGTTTTAATTATTATTATAAAGGATTGTAAAGATTAAAGTACACTTCTCACAATCGTCTAATCCGTTAAATCCCCGGTATGGTGGCGGATGCTCCGGAGAAAGAAAGAACAGACAGACGGAGATTTATCATGCATCTTGTATAACATAAATCTAACATCTAAGAGCTTTGTGTATTCTTTAAGGAAAACTGTGTGTTACAGGTGTCTTGGATTAGAAGCAGAGACTTGCATATCCTGACGTCGGGTCGCTTCACATTTGCTAGCGATAACAGGTTCGAGCCCGTTCCTTCGCCAGCAGGGGATTTCTGGGGCCTGAGGATACGAGGTGTTCTCTTATCTGATACGGGACAATATGAGTGTCAGGTCAACACTGATCCGAAGATGAGTTTGGCTTTTAATCTAACAGGTACGAGTTAAACACGATTTTAAACTTGCCGTCGAGGCGGGGGGCACAAAAAAGGAAGGTTTTGGTTTTATTTGACGAAGTCGATTATGTAGGGTTTCGATACAACCTCTTAAGGCTGGTTTTCACTTGTACTACCGTGCTCGTGTCATGCTCGTGTCGTGTTCATGTCACCAGAATCGAAGATTACATTAGAAAATCGTATTAACGTTTTCACCGGACCTACCGTGTCGCTACTGTGCTCCTACCGTGTCATAACCGCTTGTAGAGGCGATTTGCGACATACAACAGGCGCCCGACACGAGCATGGTAGGAACACGGTATGTCTAATGAAAACGGCAGTCAGGGCGCCCACAAGGCGCTTTACGACCACCGATGGACGGTCACAGGAGGTTCGGCTGTCACCGCTCGCTGACGAAAGCAGCCGAAGAATGAGATTTTTGGAGCTTACGGTATGAGCATGGTATGAGCGCGGTATGAAAACGGTGGTATAGTGAAAATGGAATGCGAAATGACACGACATGAGCGCGGTAGTACAAGTGAAAACCAGCCTTTACAGTTCTCTGGTTTTAAAGTTTGTTGTAGATTCCAGTTTTTCGTGTAGTGTTCGAAACAGGAATTTTAGCACTACCAAAAAAAAGTGTGAATTATTTATTAGGAGTATTATTAATTTTGTATGTGTGAATTACATAAGAATTATTATTATTTATTTATTCCCTCATCCCTTCTTCTCCTTAATGGTCTATAAATATCATCTCACTTTCTATTAGTAGTTTTCCTCATACTCCACTTTCCCTCCCTCCCGTCTCTTCTTTTTCTCCTTAAATTCTTTTCTTTGCCTTCGTTAATTTCTTGGTTCTCTGTGCTTCTGGAAATCTTGCTGTTATTTTACTTAATTTCAAAATCTACTCTTCTTCCTCTTCTTGGCTGTTCCGCCCTCACCTATTCTACTTTCTTTGCTCTAATGCCTTATGGATATTCTAATATTGATAACGATATTGACTCGTTTTCTTCCCAGTAGGACTCATTGCATAACTTACATGCAGCCATCAAGCCACATTCCCGCAAGTTATACACATTTTTGAAGTGAAAACTTCTTTAGCGGCGGTGACCACTTTTTGGGATGGGTAAAAATTGTTAAACTCGCGTCAGGACGTAGCCTGATCGAAAATTCGTAAGACGGAGGGAGGGTAGACTCGCTCTTTGTTGCAACTTTCAGAAGAAATAATCGTCCAGCGGGAGGAGTAGCTATTTATCAAAATATGAACACAGTTCATTATTGCACAAATTATACGGATGTGCATGCGAAATACACCAGCATGTCTAAGGGAATTGAACGCGGCTTCATTTGACTATGATTTGTCTGCACAACAACATTCCTAAACGTCATACCAGCCCACTGTTTTATCGCATAACTAGACATGGATAGGAAGAAGACGCTAGACGGTTCAAAAAATAATTATTTAGTTTTGGAATTACTTAATCATTAACACACCTAGCACTTAAATTTTTGGTTTAACATTTGAATAATGATCAATACTAAAGTAGAATGTCCCTCAAAATAAAATAAAAATATTTTATCTGATAACAGGTTGAATCCGTAATGAGAAGACCAAAATCAACCATAACTTGAAAAAAAATCAGTTATGAAATAAACTTTGTACGAAGCTGCTTTCGATTATAAAAACAAATCCTTAAACCATTGTTGAAATAACCGAATGGTTTCTTTATTTTTCCAAAATTCGTAGTGCGATGCAAATTTCCTATCTCTGTCGTACATAATATAAAATGCAATAGTGTTATCTCTTACCGTTTGAACTGGAGCCGTACAATCAGTCCGAGCGTTACTGAACAGAACGTCGCGTGTTCATGGTAAAAACTTCTTAGGTCCACAACTTTCGGCGCCAAGCAATACAGGGTGACACTCGTCAGAATTATGGCCTAGTGATCTATGGTCACTTGAGTTTCAGATATTAGTGTCGAAACTGGTTTGTCCTTAAATTTTTATTAGTTTATTTTTTTCTAATAATAATGGGAAATTTGAGGAAGAATGCTAGAAAAAATATCCTTCCGCTCATCGTTTAGCGCAATTAAAAGCAGTAAAAAAAACACAGCTATAAAACCATATGATTCATTTTATAATTATCATTTGTAGTGAAAACATACCTACGGTCTCCTCAGACATTAGTTCTGTGAGAAGTGATATGTTGGAAAAAAGGTAAATGATATGATTTTAAAGTCAAATAAGGTATGTTCAGTTACTTGTATATATTATTATTTAATTATACATATAGACTTGACTTCTGATATTTTTTTACTACGAAATAAACTTGAACTGTCCCATAATAATTTTAATTGCAATATCTATTAATATTTAGAGCAAGTCCGCCCCTGTCGATAGCGTATGTGGACACTTAGTCGGTCAGTCATTTCTGAATGGTCACTCCGCTGATTCATAGCAACAACTGCGCTGGTAGACTGCACTGCAGTCATCTCTCTCCTCGCACTGTGTAGCAATTAATGCGTAGAAGTGAAAAAACCACTGTGCGACATGTGAAATAGATTTCTTTAAAATTTGATGTGGGCAAAACTCTGTCTTATGAAGTCGCGACCAATACCCTTAATGCTACTGTTTCTGATATCGGCGATATGTGTATAAGTCGTTGCCACTCTGGTGATAATCAGTTCATTATTATGGTTGCCGTTTACATTTCTCCAGATAAGTCATTGCGTGCTATACGAGACTTCTTGTATGAAAATTTATTCATTTATTCTCATGACGCATCTGCATTGCTTCAAAAAAAAAAATTGGGAAAAGTTTTGATGATTTGCCAATGATTTTGAGTGGAGATTTCAACATAAACTTTGCAGACGATAAAAATCAAAAATTAATTGAATTTTTAAATAATGAATTTGGTTTAACGATGTCAAATGATCGCAGTCTTAGCACAACGAAATACAAAACTACTATTGATGCGGTCTTTATTAGACCTTTAAATAGATTCGAATCAAAATTGTTCGTTTCTTACTTCAGCTACCATAAACCTATTGTATCAGTTTTAGAGATTGGCGATGATGATGCTGGTAATGATGATGGTGAAAGAGTCGTTGAAATTATGGATGAAAGTTGATTTTTCTGAGAGATAAACTTTTTAATGTAAAATAATAATTGTAATAGTCCTAAAGTGTTAAATTTTTAATGTAATATAAATTGTCATGTTTGTGTACGATAGTGCAATAAATGAATATTGTATTTTACCACATAAATGATAGTACTTTTATATTGATAAATAAAGCAATTCGTGGGAAATTATTCCCTAACCATTCCAAAATATTCAAAAATGCACAACGTTAATGTTCAAGTTTTCACTTCTGCCGGCACTGCCGGAGTGCAACCCGTTGTTTTTTTATCATTCTAGTGTCATTAATTTAAATTGTAATTAATGTCATTAATTTAAATTTAAATGTGTAATTAAATTAACATGTTTACAAACACATTAGTCAATTATTTACAAAATGTAATTCAAATCAGTCGCGTTTGACGAGTATAATATATTATGTATTTGTTTTTATTTCTCCTCAAACGTTGCGTTTGCATTTAGAAGCTCACCACACTGAAAATTTACTGAATGGATTTTTACTTTGAACTCCCTGATTAAATGGAAATTTTGGCCAGAAATGTTTGAAGTGTTTACCAATACATTCAGAGTATATAAGTGTGTATCTTCATTTATGGTAGTGTAGATTTTTTTTTGCATTCGATACCGCAATCGGTAAACTTCAAAATGATGTAATAAACAATTGGTAATTGATTTGTGCTGATAGTTTTTTTTTATAATTAAAAATTGTAATTAAACAAAAAATCTATCGCCTATAATGTGATATCGTTTGGGAAGATACTCCGAAAACCACCAACACCCCACTTGCGCGAACTTTTTCTAATTGTATCGTTTTAGTTTCAGGTGTTAGGAAGTTAGAGAGCACTAATTCAAAATGGGTTGGGCAAGCTCTAATAAAAGGTCCGAGAGAAGTTTACGTTCGAGATGGGTCTCTGGTGACCTTCACTTGTGAAATATCGCCCTTATCTGGAACGCAGGGAGTTTTCATGACCGCTAAACCGAAAGTGCGGTGGTTGCACGACAACAAAGAACTACTCTTTGAAGTTAGCATTCTTTTATTTTATTTCATGACACGAACTTGGATTTACAACTCGGTTCCCTGGTGTAACCCCGCCTTCCGAACCAACTCCTGAATTCACGAGAAGCTTATAATTTGCTCCTGCATGGAACAATACATACCCGAAATTACCACTTACTAACTTACAGTAACGATATTTCGTTGCATAATTAAGTGATTGTTTAGCGCTTACGTGAGCGACTTGTTAGGTAACTTACTTCGACTCTCATTTCTGTAGCGTAACAAAAAGGCATACTAAGATGGTAATCTATACTAAGCCGCAAAAAGATATAACATGAAAAATAGCTATTTACATTAGAGTGCGGAAAAGTTGATTTTACAACGCGACAGACCGTTTGGAGGCTTCGAAAATCACTGTATGGACGAAATTTGTATACAATTTTTTGACCGACAAAAACTGTCTAAGAAAAAAAAGAATAGAACTAGAATATTGTAAATTATTTAATTTTTTAATATTGGTACTCACAAACTTTGACATTTTGTCTAATTCAAATTTTGCAACATGTCAGACACAAACAGTGAAAGAATTATTACCCCAGAAATCAAAGGTCCGATATGGAGGGCAATGTTCCAAATATAATGAATGGTGTTCCCAAAAAAATGCAAAAATATCCAGTGAAAATGTCGTTTTGGCATACTTCATTGAATTAGTGGCAAGAGAGGTAAAATCTCTATGGTGTATTTACTCCATGTTAAAATCATGTATAATTTTACATGAAAACATAAATATATCAAAGTACACAAAATTAATTTCGTATTTAAAAAGAAAAACAGCTAATCCTGTGCCAAAGAAAAGTAAAATATTGGAGGAGGTACACATTAATACCTTTTTGTATTCGTTTGTGAAACACATAGTGCGTAATGAAATACATAGCAACACACATAAATATTACGCCATATGTATTTAATCTGACAGCTGTCAACCTAACCTCAAAATCTGTTGTAAATTTGTACTTTTTAAATTTTGTACTTATTTTAATTATTGGTCTCTGGAGCATGTCGAAGCGAAGAGATATAACATGGTACTTCAAACTATCGAGTATAAAAACGACAATTTTAATTGTAATTCCTACTAATTATACTTCCTCTAATTCAAAGACTAGTCGTTAGTTTGTTTTGTGTTACAAAAAAGGCATGGATCGAAAAACTAACTAAATACATACAAATAATATCAGAGACAAGATAACCAAAATTAAAGATCGACTATTTCTGAAATATAAGAAGGGATCATAATTTCCCAGTTGGTATCAATACAATTAACTCAATACCTTCAAGATAACCCAAAATATTTTACGGGTCATTGTTTTCGTCGTTCTTCTGCTACTTTGTTAGTCAACCTTCTGTCGTTAAAAAAACATGGAACATGGAAGTCTTCCAGTGTTGCCGAACGCTATATTGGCGAGTTGCTCAAAAGGAACATTGGTGTTGCAAATATAATCCATTTTTTTTATAAACAATTGTCAATGTCAAAATGCAATTAAAGACCAGGTTGTATCATCTAAAAATATGTCCTTTCGGACCGAGCTGTATAGCCGACACTATTATTAAGGTTATTTTCACCATGTTAAACAACGGAAGAAATGTCAGAATTTGACATTCAATGTGACCAACCAAAAATTACTGTTGTTTATACCAGCATGACCACATTTTGACAATTGTTTATAAAAAAAATTGGATAATATGTTGTCGAAGAAAACGTCGTCCTCTTCAAAAAGACTACCAGTTCCAAATAATGAATTTTCTCCAGATTTAGAAACTGCGAACAAAAAAACACATTTTTTTCATAGTCGCTTGGTAATTGATCGATACATCAATCGTATAGTCAATGGTAACTGCAGTTTTACATAAAGTCATCGGTAAAAGTTTTACCGATGACTTTCTCATTTTTTAACAATATTGATAATTAGGTCAGCATAATCTTATTTCTTTATTATGTTAAATGTACAATTATTGAATGAACAATTTGGAAAAGATATTCCACGCACTTCATCGATTTCCAAGACATCAGAGCTTTCCTTTACACTTGACGTCACAAAACTAGATTCAGGAAAATTTTCAAGCTCCAACCGATGCACGTTTTTCAAAAGATGTCTGGCGGGTTGTTCAACTTGAGATTCAGGTAGCTCTTGATTTTCCAAATTATTGTTCGTGTGGTTTTCAGTGCAATTTCTGTTATCTAAGACCGATTTTTCCGCACCTTTCAGAATCAATTTAGACGTATTTATCTGCAAATAATTATTTCATTAAAATATTGCTTTCATTAAAATAAAACCAAACCTTATTATTCATAGATTTGCCAACGTATTCCTCTGCAGAAGAAGAACTCTTCCAACCGCCGTGTCTTTTTAGCGTCAAAATATCGACACCACTGTCCACCAGTAACGTTGCAGACGATCTCCGCATGCAATGACTTGTGTACTCGCGGGGATTTTCTTTCTTTAGATATTCAGCCACCATCATAGGTACTTTGCTGATACAATTTATACCAACCGGTTGAACTGTGCACTTTTTGTCTCTGTATTGCACAAACAGTCGATTGTGAGGAGTTTTAGCAGATCGCAATCGGAAATATTTGCGGCATATTTCAACCGCGTTAAAATCGCCATCGCTAACAACAACATACTTCCTTGGTTTTTTTGTTTTGCAGATGGGAATTTTTACAATTAACATTGAACCGGTGTCTTCAATGTCATTAGTCCTCATGTTCAACAGCTCCTCCCTTCTACACCCACCAGCTATTCCCATTATCATTATGACCTGCATACCCCATAAATATCAATCTGACATTTTATAAAAGCAAAAGCACAAAATTTACGTTCAATAACAAATTTTTTTCATCTGGGGCCTTGGTCATAAATTCTACATTGTCTTCTCTAGAAAATATTTTTGCCTTCTTTGGTATATATCCTCTTGATTTACTCCTTAAAAAGGCTAGTACTTTGTGATACCTGTCGGTGGAAATGCCTAGGTACAAGTCAAAAGTACAAGTATTACAATGATTAGGTACCTGCTAACATCTATATTTTCCTTTACAAGAAGAGTCGCCTTTAACATCGAAAAATATGACCAAAGTGAATTAGGGCTGACGGCTTTCGATCTTTGGCACATAATATATGCCAAAATGACGTCTTCGTTCACACCTCTGACATTCTTTTGGGACCGCCAAGTCGAGAATGTTGAGTATTCTTTCTCGTAGCGATGCTTCGATTTTTCCGGTATCAGTTCCGCTGATACTCCGGCAGCTTCTTCACAAATCTTTTCCGGGAGAAACAAATCTTCTTCAAGTTCTGCATTTTCACTCATTTTTAAGCTCTATATCACTGCTTGAACACAATTCACAGCGATGCGCGTGCTTTTCAATTTTTTTTTTATTTGTTTACCGTAACAACCGAGACAGTTTTTACAGTTCAGAGCCAACCATTGAAATAATTTCTAGTTGTCATTATTTTTAGATTCATTAATAAATTAAATTTTGTTTTATTGTGGGACTATTAAAAAAAATAGCTAACGCAACTCGTGGTAAGTGTCTTTACAGATACTCGGAAACGTATAAATCACTCGCTGGCGCTCGTGATTCAAACACGTTTCCTTGTGTCTGTAAAGACTAACTTACCTACACTCGTTGCGTTATCATCCTAATTTACCTTCAACTTCAAATAGTCAGGACAACAAACTAATTTCTGGTCTATTTTCTTTATGGCAGGCAGGCCACATAACATCTTTGGCCTTGGTGAGTAACGCCACCACCTTGCCGAGCTGAAGGTGCAAATCGGACCGGTAACTCTTGGCGCACCTGGGGGGGATCAACCTATATATTTACCCCATTACCGGCCGGGGTTCCTTTTGGCTAACAACCAATTAGAACCCTAGGCTGTTGTTGCTACCTCAACAGTGATAGACACCCACGACCGGTCCCAGTCGGATAGGGACCAAGGTGAAGGTGGTGGGGTCTCGCAAAATAATTCACCCGTTGACGACTCTGGCCATGCCCATGGACGCTTTGAGAGGAATGACTTGCTCGACTGCTACGAGACGAACGAGCCGCGGCGAAGGGGTTACATGACAAGGATGCATGCTCTGTGGGGTGAGAAACACCCGGAGCATCACTTTATGGCCTATCTTCGTCGCATTCAATACGAGAGAGCACCGGAGCAGTTGGTGGAGGTATAGCCGGACGAGCCGGAGATCCGCCACGCTGTTCCTGTAAATTTGGAGATGCCTCCGAACAGAAAGTCTCTCCACAAAATTCCACCATCCAAAGCCAGCGATGTAGTTGCAGCGGACGAATCACTCGATAGGAACCTGCCTGAGGATCCAACCATGCTGCCGCTGAACGAGATGGTCTATCGAGAGGCGACGAGGCTTTCTTCTTCGGTCCCACATGGTGAGAGCACTGAGGCTGAGAGGAAATTCTAATGTCGCCTTGAAAAGATAGACAAGAAGATAGGAACCGCAAGGCAGGATAATTCTCAAATTCAGTGGAACTCATCAAAGAGATGGAACCTTTCACGCCAACAATCCGGCACATCGCGCGTCTTTTTCGCCGGACCCATCATACACTGAATGCAGCGGTGCTTGCTGTTGAGAAGCAGCACTGCATGGATAGAGTTGTGGCTGCAAGAAAGTTCCTGGTAAGGAGTAGGCGAAGGTTGGTCGAGAACAACAAGTTCTAGACAAATCCTTCGAAGTCCTTCCAGTGGGAAAATTCTATCCCAGAGAAATTGGCGGCGGTGTAGGATGTCGAAGTCTTCTGGAGGGAAATATACGGGGGGTCGAAACCGTTGCGTGAAGACACTCTAGCTCTTGCACAATTTGAGAACTTGAGAGTTGATCGTTTCGGACGAACCATGGAGCGTCGAAAACTTGGCGGAGGAATTTGTTCTGGAGGACCTGAAACTTACACATGTTTGTCTTCGAGGGGGCATGTGCCCAAGCCGTCGAAGCATATGTTAGAGTCGGACGAACGATTGTGCTGTAAATTAACAATTTGTTCTTTACCGACTCTAACTGCGCCTGCAGACCAGCGAGGAGAGCTTGCCTACTGCCATTTTCTCCCTACTCAGTGAGTATTCGAGGTGCTGGCGGAAGTCGAGCTTTTTGTCGATGATGACACCTAGGTATTTGGCTTGGTTGCCCCAGGGGATGCCCGCGGTCGAACATCTCGATTTCTCTCTCAGGCTGGACGAGTCGGCGTGTCACAAGAAGGGCTGTGCTCTTCTCGGGGTTTACGTCGATCATCCATTTCTGGCACCAGTCTTCGAGCTTGTCGATGGCTTCCTGCAGGTAGCGGGTCGCCCAACCAAGGCTGTCTTGATCTGGTAAGGATTGCTGTGTCGTCTGCGTAGATGGCGAGCGTGGTGTTTGCGGTTTTTGGGATGTCCGCGGTGAAGGCCGCGTACAGGGTTGGAGAGAAGATCCCTGGGGGACGCCCGCTTCGATGTCCTGGGGACGGGGCAGGGCATTTCCGATGCGGGCACAGAAGGACCTGTTTTGCAAAAAGGAATTAATTAGTAGAACAATTTCCAGGGGCACGCCGCACGAGTGGAGGTCGAAAACAAGTCCATCGTGCCAGACTGTGTCGAAGGTCTTGGCTACGTCGATAAAAACAGCACCGGTCACTTTCTTTCGCTCGATCCCGGTGGCGGCGTATTCTACGACTCAGAGGAGTTGGTCGTCTGGAAGGGTGTTGGTCATTTTGATGCAGTGTGTGAGTCTCTTCTGTATAACTCTTTCCGCCACTTTTACCGCTGCTGAGAGCAGGTTGATTGGCCTGTGGTTCTGTGGGAATTTTTGATCCTTCCCAGGCTTCGGAATGAAAATCTGTGTTTGAGAATTGCATTGCAAATACAAACCAGGGTGTCGACGACGCCATCTAGGAGTTCTTTCAGCGTCCTGTTGCTGATGTTGTCTTGTACTGGGATTTTCTTCGGCTTCAGATGTAAGAGGATATGTCGGATGTGGATTGGATTTGTGGGAGGGATCTCTGCTTCAGGGACTTCATCGATGATTTCCCGGACTTGTTGTTCCACTTCTTCAAGATGGTCGAAGTCAGCGTTCTGGAGATTGACTCTGCATTGCACTTCCAGACTGTCGGCGAAAGTTTCGGCTTTGTCTTCGTCCGTGAAGACGACGCCGTTGCTTCTGTGGAGCGGGGGGAGGAGTTTGCGGTCGTTGCAAAGGACCCTGGCCATCTTCCAGATGGAGTTATCCTCTGTGGATAGTGACTATAGCTTCTCTGTTCAACGTTCGTTTCTGAACTCTCGTAGGGCTAGTCTGACTTCCCATTGAAGTCTGTTTGCTGCAGTTCTGTCTGCAGCAAGGTCGCTGCGCCGAGCTCTTCTTCTTGCTCGGTTTTTCTCACGCATCAAATTCACGATTCGATACGGAATCGTGAGCCGTTGGGACGGCATCTGCGTGAGTTCTTCGCTCGATTCCGCAAGCTCGGTGTTGAGCTTGTTCTCGAAGACTTCGATTGCGGCGTCGATTCCTTCGGCATCCAAGGTTTGTGGAAAATCTCCGAAGTTGAGTTCATAGTGGGCGGCGAATTCTGTCCAATTCATCCTCCTGGCGTGCCTCTCAACTGGGTCTTTGGCTTCCGTCCCGATGTGCATCAAGGCGCGGCGTCCGGGGCCATAACTACCACCTTGGCGTTTCCTGTGAGGAAGGCGTCGAGCGTCCGCCCATTGACGTTTGTCGATCGGCTGCGCCAATCCAGTCGCCTGCCGCGATGGTTGGAATGTCACCATTCATCAGTTCCCGCAGATCGTCTTCGAGAAGTCTGAAGGTCGGCTGGGGGCGATTGTAACATGCAAACAGGCGGAGTGACCCATTCGCTGTGGTTACTGTTACCCCAGTGGTCTCCATGTGTTGAAGATCTAAAACGGCTGCAATACAGTGTTTAATTACATTTCTTACGTAAATCGCTGTGCCTCCTCCTCGATCTCCAGGTCGATCGTTTCGATAAAATGTGAAACCTTGTCCACTCCATGGGAGGTGGTTGCGAGCTGCTTGAAGCCCATTGGCGTTCCGGAAGGCAATCTGCAAGGAATGTGGGATAAGGGAGCTTCTAGTCATATAAAAATAAAGATAAATAGTTTGATATTGACAGGCAAGGGCGGGTTTTTCGCCAGATCGTCCTTGCTTTTTGCTGCAAGGATTGCTGACAAAATGTTGTTTTTGTGGCTGGTGAATTCAGCCTTTTCCTTTCCCTCGGACTTTGTTTTTGTTCCTCTAGCGACTCCAACGAGGCTGTGCCAAAGGCGGTTGTTGGGAGCGGGACTCTATTGCGGGCGGTTACCTGTTGAGATGGGCCCGTCTTTCCGGGGCTGGATTTCTTCAGTTTGGGAAAGTTGGGGCACCCCTCTTGGGCGGTAATCCCTGTGGGGAATCCCCGCATGACCACCCTCGCATTCTTCTCCTCGGGCAACGTGTCGATGTTATGCTTCACGCTGAGGTTTCTCAGGAGGCCGATGATTTACATGGATTCTGATGCCACCATTAGCGGTTGCTGTGACCCTTTGGTGGGTTGATACCCCTGTGTCTCATTTCTGAGTCGATTCTAGTCCAATGTCTAGAATCGACCACGTTGATGAGGGGATCGTTCCCTTCCTCTGGGGGGCGGTGGCGACGGTATTGGGGGGCTGTGGCGGAGGCTTCATCGTGGTCAGCTTCCGCTTCTTCCGTGTCCGTGTCTAAGTCGAGGTCGGGGTCGGCGGTGTTGCTGAAATTGGGGGCGGTGGTTCTGCCGTGGGTGTCCACTCCAGAGATGCCGGGGGCGGTTCTTTGGTTACGGGTGGCGGCTGATGCCTCCCTGAGGGATGAGGTGGATACCTCGCTTAGCAGTTCAGCCTTGTTAGGTCGGGCGGGGGCGGCGGCGACGTCTTTCTGAAGGAGGCCACATGCTCCTGGGAGCGGGTCTCCTTCCTACCCCTTTTTTTCTTGTCACCTTTCGGGGGCTGGGCTATGGAGGTTGGTCTCTTGGGGGCGGGGTTGACCTTTCCGTCATCAATCCTGGTGGGTTGGGGCGGTGGTGGCTTCACGTTGTCCTCTGTGGCCTACAGGTTTGAGAGAAAGTATAGTATAGAAAAGTAAATGGAGGGGTAGTTTCCACCTTATCTGTGTAAAATTATGTAGATAACGTCATTTAATAACGTCCGGATGTCATTTACAATCCGGGGCACCCAGACCCCGCTGTGGATCATTAAACCGATAGCCGGCGCAAGTGGACGGTCGGATTGATGACCCTTTTCGGGCATCTAGTTTAGTACAGGTAGAACTGGCGCTTTTGGTATATACCCGGTGGATTCACCAGCACCAGCTGGGAACCGGAAAAACGCACTTGGAGAATTTTTCGCACAGATCACGATCGGGACGTGTGTTCACTTCGAGAGCATGAGGCGAAATGGGGAATGACTAACTGTGGCTTATCCAAAAGGCATACATTTGTCTTTCTGAGATCAAATTCATTTGCGCTGCGCAAGATGGTGTAATTAACACGTTGGTCTATCGCAGCCGCGTGATAGGTCTAGAGGTGCCGAATGTGAGCTGTAGGGCTTGTCAAAGGGCCCTTGAAACAGCAATGCATATATTGGCGGCTTGCCCGGTGTATGCAGTTTCGGTCTATATCCATCGCCATTATGCGGCGTTGAGAGTGTTATACTTTCATTTAAGACACCATTATGCGATATTGAGTCCGTTGTGGAAAACGGAAGGTGCCGAATCTATTGGAACTTCTTGTTCTCCACCATCAGGCAGATAACAGCGAACAAGCCTGACGTAGTTTGAGTGGACCACTCCTCCAAGCACATGTTTGTTATTGAATTTTCGGCTCCTGCTGAAAATAGTATCTGCGTCAAGGAGGAGGAAAAGCGGACGAAATATCAAATAATTATCAAATATCTGCTCTTCAAACTTAGGGGGCTGTACTCAAGTTACTCAGTGAAGCTCGTCGCTTTGGTAATTGGATGCATGGGAGGCATCAAGGACTCGCTCGTCTCCAATCTGAAAATCATTCCTGCCTGCCGTAAACCGGCAGAGACCCTTGCGGCTGGAATGCAGAAAGCGGTCATCTTGGGGTCGCTGCGTGTGCTCAGGGCACATGATTTACGGGATTTATAGCTACTGACCTCATGGTTTTGAGGAGTGGCTATGATGTACGAACAGGACCTGACCAGCAAGGAACTTCGTGAAGGTCGGAATCACGGGGAGCTCCTTCTGGTCAATACGAGAAAAAAAAATCTTTATTCTGTTTGTAAGTACAGTCACCTCATACAGTCGTCATGACAATGAATAGATATACATAACATATAAAATACAAAATACATAACCACAAATTAAACATACAGTTAAAAGTCGTAATTTAAAAATTCCTGGAAGGAATAAAAACTATTTTTTATTAGGAATGTTTTCAGTCTGGTTTTAAATTCACTGTTAGGCACATGTCTTATGCTTAATGGCAATTATAAAATTTAATACTGAAGCCTTTTTTGCGTTTTGAAAAAAGATACCTGTGTGAATAGAGTTTAGTGTTGGTTTTTGTATTTATTAGTTACAAATTATTAAAATAATTTCTTCCAAATATGGAGCTTCTTTTCAATTAATTCATGCTGGAGTTTCGGGAACAAAAAGAATTACAGAGGAGACTGGATCTTGAAACTTTCAATAACACGTGCAATCGTGCCGATCAAATCAGCCTACAAGAAAGCATGCACACAGGTTGAAGTTAAGTCATACATACCCATTTTGAGGAGCTTCTTGTGTTTATATAAAATTAAACTCAAATTTGAAGGAGTAATAATAAGTTCATAATAATTAACCATCAATCTGTCAAATGTCATTATTAATATAGTATGACAGTTGTACCAACACAACGGAATTAATCTTGATTTCTTTTATATTCTCATAGATGGCGCCACATGTAATAATAAAAAATAAAAAAATACTACCGTTTTATTTTGTACATTATTGTGTAAAATATAATGTACTAGATTAGACTTTTTGTCTTATACTTAATTTATTTTTTTTAAACGTTCCTCAAAATTTAAAAATTCACTGCTTACTTTACCGCATAGTAACTGCACTTTACAACATTTTGCGTAAAAATCTAGTTTCTGATGACCTATACAATGTATGATGTCAAAGCTAACTTTACAATTCAGGAGGCCAAAAACTAAATTAAAAAATAAAAAAAGCCAAGTTATAAACACATTTTACAATATTTACACGTAGGTGTATATGAGCCAGTAATAGTGCAGTGCCAAATCTTAAGACACCGAACATGAAACTCTTAAGACATCTGTGACTTTATTTCCGAATTATTATTGAATAACCAAAACTGTTAAATAACTTCAAAACAAGCACAAAGAAGGACGTATTTGTTTTTGAATTCTAAAAACACATAGTTGCATTATCGCTTTTTTATTTTTTTCACTGTAACCCAGAACGTCATTCAAATGTAAATGAAACAAGCGAAAAATGAGTTTATGTATGTATGTTGATTGAAAAATGAGTCACGCCCTTTGCCCGTCAGCTACAGATTTCCATTTTTTTTAGTTAGTCAATAACTGTGTTTGCCAGAAATTAGTAGTTTGGATTCAACCCCACTTTGACTAATAAGCAATAACCTCCTCTAGAACGAAAGCTCTCTTTCAGTTCTTTTTAATAGTTAACTAACTTCCCGACTTAATTGCACATTCGCAGCTGCCAATTTCTTAATCAATTCTGCCTTTCCAGTCGACAGACCCTCATATTTCCACGAAAACCCTCTTCCACGGAACGAGTCAGAAAGTGATTGGGGTTCTCAAGATTTCAAAGGTGTCGTGGAGGGACGGCGGGCGATATACTTGCTTACAAATGTCTGTCAAGCCAGCGTCCGTCACACTATTCGTGGTTGAAAGTAAGTTGGTTTTCAGTAATTCGATTTCGCTCCATCAGCTATTCTAAACAAGATTAATTAACAGAACTCTGTTCAAACCTGACGTGTAATTATTCGGGCGATATTTGAAAAAAATAAACAATGCCGTGATGCCTTTTCCAGTCGCGCTTTATCAGTCATGACACTAAATTGCCCAAATAGGAAGAACAAAGGTGAATAGTGGCACGGGTTGAGCTTAAGTACAAAGGTTGATTGAATATTGTAGATCACAATAGAGTGTACATGAAAAGCTCAGCTATCTCAATCTGTTATGTGGATGAGGCTTTCATGCATTTATTGAGGTTATCGAAATTTTTAAAACGAATTGTGTAGTTAGTTATTAATTTTATATATTTACTTCAAAAGTGGTCTCACACTTTTTGCATTGACGCGATAACCATAAGTTCTCCCATGAAAGATTCAATCAATAAACTAATTTTCTAGACATTTTTTGAACTTTGCTCCATAAATAGTAGGAGGTCAATAATAAAGAATCATTGTACCTACTATATTGTATTTTTTCTTTTCAGATGAGCACTCTGAAGCAATGCAACGTGATTTCCCTGTATTATCATCAGCAAATTTTCAGCGTCTTCACACTGGATATATGTTATTAATAATTTTGTACTTTCCTACTTAACTTTATGTCTGCATCTCAAAGAATGAATAAATATATTTTTTATAAATGACTATTTTTTTCTTAGGGTAGCCACACACTTTCAGTTTAACCTCTATGAGTGTGGGTAAAGCTCTTTCAAAATCTCATGGGTGATGAGACCGACGGCGCGCTAAAAAAGATAAAGATTTTGTCCGCTGTCGGGCGTTCTTGTTGGCTCGTGTTGCTATTTATTTCGTTTCGTTCTGTCTTGTTTAATTTGATTATATGGAGTTTGCCGCTGAATGCGATGAGAGCATATTTTCAGTTTTCACTTATAACGGCCACTCTTCGCGCAGATTTTTTCAAGGACACTGCCCATGAGGTTTTGGAATACCTATATTTCAGTCTCAGTTCAGCTCAACTACACAGTTAAACTGTTATCTTGGACCACCGTTTACGCTTTTTCGATTTTCTACTTTTTTGTACAATTACACAAAGTAAACCGAGAGCTCCCTCGAATACATTGTAAAATTGAAGGATTGAACAGTGTTTTCTTAAAACTCGTGAATGATTACATTGATTAAAAATATGTTGATGATGATAATAAAGCGTAATAATGTAGCCAACAACCACTTCCCACACCATCATAATCATCGTGTGCTTGCTTTCAATGCACAAACTTCCCTCTAGCGTTTATTTCAATCATGAAACTATGAAAACAGCTCGTAGCAGTATTGACGAACGGCGTGGCAGTTACAGAGTTTTAATAAGGCTGAGATCTCTGAGAACGGACATACAAAACGGCAGCAATTGATGTGATGAGGTTCGTATCTAAATTTGAATTTTCAATGTAGCAAAATGGGATCAATTTAAATTTCTCTCTAAGCGGTAATATATTTTCATAAATAGTAGTCTGTACTTTCAAATTGCAAATATTTATGTGAAAATGACGGGTTTCACAAACACGAATCAAAAATTAATCAAACTGGTAAGTGTGAAAGGAAGTGGTTTTCAACATACAAAACACTGTTCGTCCAATTCACCAAATATTTAATGATATTTTTGTAGTTATGTAAAATACATAATCGATAAAGTGGTACACAATTAAATATATAAAATATTCCGTTTCTGTATTGCGACGCTTGTTTACGGCATCGGTTGCCTCGAGCGCGACAGTTTTTTATTGTGGTATGCTCCACACGTGTCCACGGGTTAGCTTAGTGGAGTACGGTGAACCAGGGGTCAGCTGTCGAGTTTGGAGGATGGTAGATAAACAGTCAGGGTTTTTACAAACTTTAATTACACGGAATATTTACAAGGGTAATATATACAGGGATCGATATACAGAATGAACATAAAGTTCCGCACAAAATTCATATTTTAGTAATGTAATGTTCTTGCGAAAAGCGCTCGAACAGGTCGATTTTTGTTTTCAAATTGCCATTTTTTGACATACAAATTTTGATGATGACGTCATCTGTTTTTGAACTATGACACCGTCATCAATTTTTTTAAATGGCAACCCCCAACTTCTTTTTGGGTTTTAGATGCACTTTTCAATTCTCTATTCAACAAGAGTAAAAAAGTTATACCTTGCGTAATTTTTTTTTTTGAAAAAATTACAAATTTTACTTAAAAAATTAAATTTTTATTCCTTGATAAAGTACTATTTCATTACGAATTCGTGGTGAAATGGCGCAGATTAGTCCCGAAGTGATTGAACGAAGTGTTCAAAGCGTTAAAACACGTCTGGGAATGTGTCAAATATTTAGTTGGCGGGTGGCAATTTGAGGCAAATTTGACGCAATTTTATTAAATGGTTTATAATTTTTCGTTGTTTGGTTTCCAAATTTATTGTTATTTTTCAATTTCTTTCAAAAAATAAAATTTTTATTTTTGATGTAAATCGTATTTTTTTCAAAAAAAAAGTTATGCAAAGTGGCATTTTTTTACGCTTGTTAAATAGAGAATTGAAAAATGTATTTAAAACCCCAAAAAAAAAAATATATAGGAGTTGCCATTTAAAAAAATTGATGACGGTGGCATAGTTCAAGAACAGATGACGTCATCAACAAAAATTGTATGTCAAAATATGGCAATTTAAAAACAAAAATCGATGTGTTCGAGCGTTTTTCGCAAGAACATTACATAACTAAATTATGAATTTTGTGCGGAACTTTATGTTCACTCAGTATACAGGAATTACAGATTTTCGCGGTGGTTCAATATATACAAAGGTTTTACAATATCACGGAACTGATTTCGATTTCGCGTCGCTCGGGGTCGGAGGTATGGACAGCACGGGGTCGGTGGATGGAAGCGCTGCCAAAAGGATCTGCCCGGATATTTCGGTTTTCGACCAGCAGGTGCACCATAAACCAGACACCTGGACAGCCTCTATGAAGAAGCCACTTCAGGCGCCCTACCCCCGTTACACTAGGACGTCACCAAGGATACCAAGGCTGGCCCCTTTTGGTTGGGAGGGAGGATCCCTAGAAGGACGCGTCCGGATATCTCGGTGGTCAACCGGCAGGTGCACCGTAAACCAGACACCTTGACAGCCTCTATGAAGAAGTCACCACAGGCGCCCTGCCCCCGTTGCACAAGGTCGGCACCAAAAATACCAGGTCGGTGGGAAGGAAACGACGAGCGGGCAACAAGGGGTACTCTACCTTACTACGATGGTTGGTCCGGTCCTTCTGGTCTGCTTCTGGTGGACGGGAAGGCAGGAACTCACTTACTTGCCACTATAAATCACCACCCAACCGAAACGGTCACCACTGGAAAGGTTGTTGTCACCAACAAGAACGGTCGGAATCACCGACTGTCCTCCGCTGGCTTCTGTTCGGGAAACAGTTACGTTCTTCCTCTGCGTGAACGGCCACGCGTGGGCGACTCAACCAAGGTCTTCATCGCTATACGATTCGGCATCCTATTCTCCCGGAACAGCGGTGAATCCGCACAAACTCCGGAACGACAAGATCCGGAGCGCGTTCTCATTCCGATTATCGGAGTTAAAAACTTATTTTTCCATATGAACGGTACAATGAAAAGGGCGTGGTCCGGGGCGACAAGAGCGAAAACTGGGAGTGGTCTCGTTTGCAGTTGGTAAAGTTTATGATGACCGGAGCGAAAGAATTATCCCGGTCCGATGTTTAGAAAAATTTTATGGCGCGGTGCGATCGGTTTTATTCACGCGGCAAAGAGACAAGCGGCTGGGACTCACAAGTGGCGACAGTTGCTGGCTAAACTCGATGCACTCGATCCTCACAGAATTTGGTAACTTCGTTACAACGTGGTATCCTCCACGGGACCTCGAGTAGCTAAAAGCCGGAGGACGGCACGTCAGGGGTCAGCTGTAAAGTTGGCAGGAGGGAAAATAAATACGACTCGGTGTTACAGTTTTTATTAATCACCCTATATAACGAGTGAGCAACAAAATTCGTGATCGCAGTTGGTTAAACGTTCTTCTACTTTACTGTTTACATTAATCGTCAATTCACATTACTCGATGACTTTTTACACAATCGTATCGATCAAGAATCGACTCAACATTTTGGATTCAGACGCTCCTACGATCATGAATTTTGTTGCTCACTCGTTACTATTTACAATTGTTATATTATTTACACCCTACCTATTGTTATGAACCAATACTTTGTTTTTTCGGGGATTAGGGCGAGACGAAAAAGAACTAAGTTAAACCGCCGACGTTTCGTTGACCATTTTTTGTCAACTTTCTCAGAAGTTCTCTAACAAGTTAAAATTCACATATATTACACATTAAAAAAGCAGTTATTACAGTCACTAATCGCCCATCACCATGGCTGACAATCAATTTTCTTCTCGCCCTAATCTCCGAAAAACAAAGTATTGGTTCAATAACTATTTACAATATTTACATGGATCGGTACACGGTAGCTTTATGACAGGTCTTATGGTTCGCCTTGTTTACTTCTGTTTAGAATTTACACGGTGTACACCCAATGGTTCTGCAAAATATTTTACGATTCACCCTGTGGAGAATTATCTACGTTCTCTGGAAGGCTGGACTTGTGCGGAGAGGGCACGACTCACCACTGTTCCGGATCGGTTCACTGGTCACTACTCACATCTCTTTTCCCGGGTGGTGGCTGGTACCCCACTGTCGTTCTAACCGAGGGAAACTTCTTTTATAGAGACGCTGGAGGGGAGATGATGACGTTGGCTGGCGCAATGCGGTAGTGAGAGTTTTATCACTGAGTCCTATTCCCACCGGAGCAGCGACGACTTCGAGAAATGTAGCGGATCCGGGATGGTGGCATCCGGAGCGCGCTATTTTTCGGATTACTGGAGTGAAAGAGTTATCCCGCTGCTACACTGGGACGTATTTTTTCCGCGATGTTAATGGTTTGAATTTGGGCGTATGGTACGCGACCGTGGTAAAACAGTGAGACGGCGGGCCGCTTAGCCGCGGAGAAAGTCACTTGAGAGCGTCGAACCTCGCTGACGGTACTGGAATTTCGGGGTTTTTCGGTAACTTCGTTACAGTATTTAATTTGACATCTGTCAAACCTAACCTCAAAGTTTGATGTTAATTAGTGTTTTTTTTCTCATCTTGCGTGAACGAATAGAAAAAAAGTTGTTCAAAACTCGTGTACTGTCACTTTTCAGTGGCCTTGTATGCCTTGTACTTCTGGAACCAGCAAAGCTGTCAAACTTCCGCGCGAAATGAGAAATGCTTGGTTCGTTGCTTCGTGCATAGCCCGACACCATTCCTATCGGCGTTAGCGATACATGACGCTTTTTTGAATTTCTAGCTTCCTTTCTCTACACGATACTAAAACTTTAGATATCGGTGGTACGATTGCAAAAATATACGCAGTTAACCTCTTATATGTTTTTCGTGACATTTGATTCTATCAAATGATTTCTGATGATCGATTCAGAGTGCAGTAATTTTTATTGTATATGATATTGTAACGGACGAGAGGATGACTCTTTGCTGCGGCGTGTTTGAGATCTTCTCTACACATGACGTCATCCATGATGTTCTGGAATAATTGTCATCAAAGGAACCATCCGGAAGCGTCTAGAAGGATTTAGGCGCCGGTATATTTATTGGAGGACGTTCCAGCGGGAAACCAGTAGCATAACAGTTCGTTACAGTTAAAGTTTAAGAGCAGTGGTTCGAGTCGGACAGTTGCCTTTATCTATCCGGAGTGCCGCGCGTTGTATAAATAAATAATACGAGACGTGCCGGTGAAGTAGTAATTTGTAAACAGTGTGACTAATGTAAATATGAAATGGTGCAGTGTTTAAATAAATAATTGAACCCAGAAACGCAACATTGGTGTCAGATGTGGGATTAGGGAGATTAGTAAGAAATAAATATATGGAAATGAAGATTAAGAAGAACTAAATAAATCGTTATGATGGTTAAGATGAAATACGAAGCGGGCACGAAGAAAGAAGAAAGATTGGAAGGTTACTTGATAGAGAACTGAAGCAACGTATAGAAAGAACTGCAGAAAAGGCTTCTTGAGGATCTGGAAAAATAGACAGGAAACTGGCGTCACTCACCATCGCATTAGATAACGTTGCTGGCTGAAGTCGACTCACCGAGGGAGAAATGATATTCCAATGGAACGATTGCGAAAACATTGACTTCGATGTGGTAATCGTGCTGGAATGTTTTATGAAACGTTGAAACTGTGCTTGGAAAATCTTGACTAGACCACTATCGTCGTTCTGAAGGACGAGAATTGAACTGGAACTTGGAGAGACCTAATAATAGTAATAACCCTGAATAAAATCCTGCTGGGCAGAATGGATGTCGAAGATGGAGTGTGTTGGAGAAGCATGTGGGTCCCTTGGAATGTGAGCAGCTGATGGCTCCCATTTTTAGAATCCCGTCAGTTCTGGAGGAGCTCCATGAGGGACACCACCACCAGGGAGTGTCGATGATGTTTGCGGACCTGCGTGAGAGGTTTTACTTGGTTCCCATCATGAATAGAATTCTGGAAGTTCTGGAGTACCTCGTGGACACATGGAACTGTCGAAGAAGTTTGGAAAGCTGCGAGAGAAGTTTTCTTCCGAGAATTGGAGGAAAGTGAGAATTGAAGCAGGAAGTGTGTAACTTGCGCTCCAAGCAAGAGTCTATCAAAATGTCGAGGGGCACCGATACGTCAACACAGTGTGGTAGTCCATGTGGTAGTTGAAAGAGTACTCCTCCTGGCAGGAACCAAGAAGAAGTGGTTACAAAGAGACTCGTGTAGAAGAAGGTCTCCTACCAAAGTGCTTAGGATACCCTATGGGAATCGAGAAAAAGACTGTCTTGTCCCTGATGGGTATCAGGAATTTGGCAATGGTGGTGATTGCTTGTGAATTTGACTGCTTGATATGAATAACTGATTGGAAGGAATTTTTCGTTTCACTTGGCTTAAGCGAGTTGTGTACTGCTGCAACCCGAAAGGAAATCGGAAGGAAGATGTAGACATCCGTAGAATGTCTTGTGAAGTTTCGGGACGAAGTAGTAATTTGTAAATAGTGTGTATAATGTGAATACATATTGTAATATAAGAAGTGGAAATAAATTGTACATAGTGTTCAAATAAATAAGCCAACCCAGAAACACAACAATATAATACACTGTCGTTAGCACTGTAATCAAGTTTCATTTGAACTTTTGACCAAATATTTATCTACAATTATTATTCCACTAGTAGGCAGTTAAAATTTTGAATCCCACACGTGAGCTAGAGCATAATTATTGCAGCAACTCGTGTGATTACAGATGAACTCTGCAATCTTCACACTCGTTGCTGTAATGATGCTTCTATACCACTAATAGTATAAATAACCAATATTAATATTTGCTTTTTGAAGTGAAAACTTCTTTAGCGGCGGTGAGCACTTTTTGGGATGGGTAAAAATTGTTAAACTCCCGTCAGGACGTAGCTTGATCAAAAATTCGTAAGACGGAGGGAGGGTAGACCCCTCTCTTTGTTGCGAGTTTCAGAAGAAATAATCGTCCAGCGGGAGGAGTAGCTATTTATCAAAATATGAACACAGTTCATTATTGCACAAATTATATGGATGTGCATGCGAAAAACACCAGCATGTTTAAGGAAATTCCTAAACGTCATACCAGCCCACTCTTTTATCGCATAACTAGATATGGATAGGAAGAAGCCGCTAGACGGTCCAAAAAATTATACGGGAAGTCTTGTATTCTTCCCATCTCCCAGTCCTTTTGGCCCTGTTGAACAATCTCCGTACCTCCCTTCTCATCTCGGAAAGTTCACGGTTCCACCACTTGGTCTCCCGTTTGACCTTTCTCTCTCTGAGTGGGCAGTTGTTCTCATAAGCTCTCCTTATGGCTGCTGTAATGCATTCGTTCATTATTTCAACTCCCGCCGGAGTTTGAGGTCTCAAGGGACATTCTTCCAACCCCTGGACTAGTTCCTCTCTGTAGAGTTGCCAGTTACAGTTTCTTGGATTTCTGTACCTTTCGACCGTCTCCGGCGGGGATTCAATATCGAATCTTACGTACCTGTGATCCGAGAGCGTAGGTTCAGATGAAACATGCCACTCACGAATAACTCGGCACACGAACGGCGTACCTAACGTTATATCGATAACCTCCTGCCTTGTCGCGGTGATAAAGGTAGGTTCGTTACCGCGGTTTACTACTTCTAGCTTATTACTAATAATAAATTCTAAAAGTGACTCACCTCTTCTGTTGGTCCCTGAACTTCCCCACATTATATGATGGGCGTTGGAATCACAGCAGAGCACTAGCTGCGTGTTGGTTTCTTCGCAGTATTCTACCAGTCGTCTAACCTCTGGTGTTGGGGGTTGTCCCGCTTGATCGTAGGGTAGGTATGCGGATCCGATTATTATTTCTCTCTCGCTTCCTGCCATAGTGATTTTTATCTTGCCTGCCATGAGGTCCTGACCACTAAGCCCCCACATTGGCAGTGTATTCGTTTTTGTCTTTGCAAGTATGCAAGCTCTTGGATGACTTCCTCCTGGTGCTAAGAGCTCCCATTCGTTCCCCATCCTGAGTCCTCTGATCTGGTCCCTATATACCCATGGTTCCTGAATCAGCACGATATCAATATCGCTATTAGTTATGTATCTTTGCAGAGCAGCTGACGCCGCCTTGCAGTGATGCATGTTTATCTGTAAGGCCTTGAAGATGCCCACGTTTTTCTTCATCCCCTCGGATGACACAAGGGTCCTATTCGGCCCCTTGTTCGTCTCCTTGGGATTCGGGTGTCGGATCGGGAGTATTCCTTGCGGTCCCCCCCTCCTCAACCTCCATCCCTTCGGATTCTTGCCTGCCTCTCCCCAGGGCTTTAAACACCACCCTGGAGAGATTCAGATATGGCCTGCACTGCAGCTCGTCCCGGATTTTAGTCCAGGAGTGCTCATCCAGTAGGATGATAAGTTGCTGTCCCCTGGGGTCCAGCCTCCTATTCACTAATGACCAGCATTCTGTCTTAAGACCTGGATTTTGTGTCTTAAGACGCCGCAACACGACTTCCGGTTCCTGTTCAGGCCCCGGAATCCATGTCATCACCCTCACGGGTTTCGGGACGTCCTTAGCGTCGACAACACTAAGTTCCGCCCCTTCCCAGGGTACGCTACCTGTGACCACCCGCACCAGCCATTCCCTGGTGGGCTGGTCGGCGCAGGAGGCGAGCAGGTAGCCCCCCCGGAAATTTACGGCGGAGAACCTGGGTGCAGGCTCCCCTTCTTGTATTTCGTCCAGAGCCTGAATTAGTGCGGTCTTGATCAGATCCGCCTGATCGTCGCTGAGGACGTTTGCTGGATATCCATGCGGCAAAATTGCCATCTGGATATCCGACACGGCCGCCGCAAATGATACAGTGGGCCTGGTAGGCCCACCCCTCCTTTTTGGCGGACGTGTTTTGTCGCTGGGAGTGCCCTCTAGCAGTCGTCGGCGTTTTTTGCCCCCGACTGCCAGAGAATTCCCCCTGCTTCCGGTACTGGTTCCCGGTTCCGCAGTCGAGCTTGTGCCCGCTGTAGAGCCTGGGGTCCTTGCGGCCCCCTGTCCACCAGCAGGTTGCAAACCCTTCTGTTTTTGTTTCTGGAGCCGTCTTCTGGCAGCTCCGGACAATCTCCTGGGTGGATCCGTCCTTTCGGAACCTCCTCCCAGGGGTGTGTTTTGGTTTTCAATGTTCTCTGTACGCATAGAAGGCTACATACAACAGGGTTCGCCTGGTGCCCTGAGGTTTGTCGCTAGTGGCCGAGCTGCCCCCCGGCCATGCATCTTTTCGGCGCGCGCAATACTTTAAGATTGGGGAGGTTTTTATAGTGGTACCTCATCCACGCGGCCAGACAATGAAGCCAAGCCCCCGTGCCCCCTGCCTGCACTACCCCCACCATGTGTGGAGGGTCGTTGCACAGGTCAGGCGGTAGTATGTGTCGCGAGCTGGTCCGCGGCGAGAGGCTTTCGTTCGGCGCAGCAAGGGTTTTAGACCTTGGTTCTCCCTACTAACCCCCCACTAACTAAAGTCGGTGAAGACTCTAGCCATTCTCCTATCCGCCACCTGGAGACGCGCCTGGTAGGTAGCTCAACCCCCAGGAGACATTTAAATAGATTCGAATCAAAATTGTTCGTTTCTTACTTCAGCTACCATAAACCTATTGTATCAGTTTTAGAGATTGGCGATGATGATGCTGGTAATGTTGATGGTGAAAGAGTCGTTGAAATTATGGATGAAAGTTGATTTTTGTGAGAGATAAACTTTTTAATGTAAAATAATAATTGTAATAGTCCTGAAGTGTGAAATTTTTAATGTAATATAAACTGTCATGTTTGTGTACGATAGCGCAATAAATGAATATTGTATTTTACCACATAAATAGTACTTTTATACTGATAAATAAAGCAATTCTTGCGAAATTATTCCCTAACCATTCCAAGATATTCAAAAATGCACAACGTTAATGTTCAAGTTTTCACTTCTGCCGGCACTCCCGGAGTGCAACCCGTTGTGTTTTTTTTTTTTTTTGGTACGTACATAGCCTGTTTCCCACTTTTGAAGAGAATGGAGAAGAGATAAAAGATGTCCAAAAACAGAAATCTCAACGAACGTTCGACGCAAACGTAGGCGGTTGCGATCTACGGTGAGGCGCTGACTGTACTAACTTAGATTTACGGTTACGTTTACGGCTATGTTTACGGGTACGTGGACAGTTCAAAGCTTATAATGTAATATTGTATTCGCAATGCCATTGTTGTTGCCTCCTTATTTGTACTCTATACGTTTCATTGATTTTTCGGACACTGTTATTGTGTTTTTTTTTTTCGATTTAGATTTATATTTCTTTTCGGCAACACGTAGAGAGATTTGAGGTTTGCATGGTAGTTCTAGAACTAAATTCCTGAAACATAGAAACAATATTTCTCGATAATCGTTTCACTATCTAACATGATGTGCAACTCACATTAATTAATTTTCTCCATGTTTGTGAGACGACATTAAACACACGTACATGTATGTATTTATTGAAATTGTAATTTTGAAAGTGAATATTAATGTAAGGAGTATGCTCTGAGTATCATAATGTAAAATGTAAACACATGCAGCTGCAATGTATTCCCCATGCCCGTTTCGAAATAGCTACTTTTGTCACCACAGTAAATTTTACTGTGATCTCTTGAGAGCTATTTATGGTTCTTGTGTACGATCCGCAGGTTTCATTAGGATCATTAAGGAATGTTTTCGGCAGCCTCTGAAGTCACCGCTTCTGTCACCACTTCGTCGCTACTGCACCGCCAACCTGGTGCAGCAATGGGGACCAGATCTCTAACTAATGCACATTGAGCCCCTCCAACGCAATTTCATATCAAACACGCTTCTGTTTCAATACCTATCAATCGATAAGCCTCGCGTTTGTCTTATTTCCTACTCTTTGAAAGCGTAAAAAGGTTGTTATACATCTTCATTATGCTCCTATTTTAGCCCTCAGACTGTTGGGAACAATACCTCTAGTAGCATTTATTGATTTCAGAGAAACTTTCCACGCCTCTGATCAGAGTCCTTTATGGGAAAAGCTTCACAAAACGTACTAACAGTAAACGAGAATGCACGAGCTTTACTTGACAGCTTTGCAAACGACTGCTATAAAACAACGTGTTGTTTACTTGTATAAAAAAAACAAGCCAAGAGTGAATAAAGCGGAACGTGTTTGTTATACCAAGTACATCTTTCAATTCCTAAAATTTACAAGTGATATATATTTTTAATATATAATTTAATTTAATTTAATTATCGCAGAGATTATATAAAGTGAAATAAAATATATAATTTTATGAATAAAATGTAAGAATTTTATCACAACTTGGGAATCCATCCAGATATATGTTCAGAATGTAATGGAAGTCAAAAAAATTAAGCACAAGTAGAACTGATCAAATTAAAAAAAAATGCTACATGGGTGATTCTGTTCTGTTACTTTTTTGATTAAAAATTATTCGAAAGGATTTTGCTGCAATTTTAAAATATCGAAGATGAGAGTGAAACATGTTCCTATTGTAATTTACGTTTATTCGTTTGTGGAGTTTGACTAGAATATATTTAAATTTTAATTTGAATTTACTCCACTTTGATTCATCGACATTCTTCCCGTTTGAAAATATCGAGAATGAGAATCAAATTTCAAATTTTTCTTGCCACGGTACTGACATTTTAAATTTAATTAGCAATTGTAATTATTTGGTTACGAATTTGATAATATCCATTTACAATAATATTTAGGTAAGTAATAAATATAAAAATTTATTACTTATGATAAAAAAACAATATTGAATTAAGTTTACCAATACCACGGTAATGACAAGTAAATTTATGGCATTTTGAAAATTGACTTTTAAAATGACACAAACTTTTTCGAAAAAAAAAAAAAAATTTTTGACAAGTTATACTTGTGGTTATATTTTCCATAACACCCTGTATGAAATAAAACCCTTAAATATTTGAATAAGTTTGTTTAAACTAGCACAAACCGCATCTATCCAAAACACATTTAAAAATTCAACAACTTTGGAAGTAGTTTATTACCCCGTGTCATGATCTCCGGTAAAACATTTAATATTTAGTTAATGCAGCTTTCGGCTTTCAGAAAACATTACAGGATTTTTAATGAAATCACGCCACATCAACATTTATTGATTAAAACGCTCTGCTCTAGAATAATAATTTATTTACTGCAGTTTGTCCATATAAATTCAGTTGGAAGCTCGCTTTTAAACGAATATGATGTACATTCGCAGATCCCGGCAGAAAGTTAGAAGTCGTTTTGCTCAGTCTCTTAAAGATCATCTAATTTTTACATTGAGCAATGCTTCTATGCATGGCTTGATCCACGTCGTTCGCAGAAAACGTCTTTTTCTTGAAAGGCAAGTCAATTTTTATACCTGCTAGACCAACGTGTTAATAGTATTTTACATTAAAAGAGTGTTAGGGAGTTATGCTATTCGCCTTTTGCAGGAGTTACATGTTTGTAGTTTCTTGTGCTGCCTTTTCTGAAATGAAGCTTGTATAAATAAATAATAATAATTAGGAGAATTGTATTAGAAAATATGGTGGCAATCAGTGGGCTCTTTGAAATACACTTGTGTCAAACTTCTTTTCAAAAATTAGCAAACTTTTTAATTATAAGTGTTTTCCTTTCCGTCTAGTAATTCTTCTATGTATTCTCTCCATTCGTATACTGTTATCTTCTCATTGACCCTATTTTTCACCTTTCGTTCTCTGTTCATGTATTTCCTCTTCTTTTCTTCCTTATTCTTTTCACAAGTGTCTTTGTATTTCTTTAGTGGCGACCAGTATTATTCTTCTCTTAATCCCTTCCCATTTCGCCATTTCCTCATTTCCTCGTTTCTGGCTAGCCTTTTAATTCCTTTGTCCCACCATTTGTTATTCTAATTCTTTCTGCAACTTCTACTTCAAATTTTCTCTGTTGACATCGCTTCTTCCATTTTTCGTTCGAATTCTTTAATTCTCCTTTCGGTATATTTTTGTCTTTCTTAGCAGTACGACTAATAACTCTGTCTTCATATTGTTGCATTAACAGGTCAAGTGCAGCTGCAGTTGTGTGAAACGTGACCCCCTCCTGTTGAAAATAACCATAAACTCGTTCGTCTGAAGTTCAATGAAGATCTCATTGCAATATCTAGCCGCATTTATGTTACATCTATGTATTATAATTTTTTTTTATAAACAGTTTTCAAAATGTGCTAATGTTGGTATAAGCAACAGTAATTTTTGGTTGGTCACATTGAATGTCACATTCCGACATTTATTCCGTCGTTTAACATGGTGACGTCAAGGTAACCATGACAAACTGTCAACTTTGACAACTATGAACATAACCTCAATAGTGTCTGCTACACGGCTCGGTCCGAAAGTACATATTTTTAGATCATACAGCCTGCTCGTAATTGCATTTTGACATTGATAATAATTGTTTATAAAAAATGAATATTACATAAAAAACGTTTAATAAACACTGAAATATTCAAAAATTCACCTTCAAGAAACTATGATCCAATAATTAATTCTACGTGGACTGATGGCAGCCCAAACTCCAACTTCAATTCCAAATTGTGGTGTTTCAACGAAAAAATGTGGATTTTCTGTACGCCACATTCTCATATTCTGGGAGTTCACATATCTACTCATCAGTAAAGAATGTTGTTGCCAATCGATTATTATTATTATTAAAAGTATGTAAGAACCATTGACAGAAATCTAATCTTTGCCTTGGGGAAAATCTTTCAGATGAACTCAAGTGAGGCGAGTTCAAGCGAGGCAAGTCCGTCCGTCTGTCACTGGGCTGTATCTTTTGAACCGTAAAAGGTAGACATTTGAAATTTTCACAGAATCTGAACTACTGTGGCCGCTATAACAACAAAAAATAAAAATAAAATTTTGTTCCTAGTTTCAGATTTCTCTCTGTCATTCCAGTTCACTGTAGTTGTTTCGTCATTATTTCTTCTTAAATTTTTTTCCTTGCTACTGTAATGATCCCTCCTTTCGCTCTTCCTTTCTGTTACTTAACATCTCCATACGTAGTCTCTCAACATTCTCTCTTCTATCTATTTCCATTCTTTTTTATCTACTTACGTTTCTACCATTCCAAAAATCTTATTCTTTCTTTCCTTTTCTTTGTTTGCTTGTTCGTTAAATCGTATACTACAACGAGTTAATTTCACTAAATTATATTACAATAATAGTTATTTATTATAGGAGTGTGGAATGTACTATTTTATTCACGCAAGAAAAAGTTTACTATTTTTTTATTTTTTTAAGTGCCTAATATAGTACTCAACACGAGTGTAATATTAAGTTTTATCCAAAATCATTCCTAATAATTAAACCCTTTGTGTTTTTTATCCATTTCCCATTAAAAACAGATACCTATCGTATAGTTGCTATAGTTTTACATTTGGTTGATTTGACTATTCCGTGAGTCCGAGTTTTTCTCTCACTAGTGTGTAATGATCAAAATTACACCCTCAAATTAGCATATTAATTCGCTTATTACACACGATTTTGGATAAAGAGTATTATTACATGTCACGATAAATACACGTCAGAAAGTAGGGATTGCCGTCAACTCTGTACTTCTCTTGCGGGATAATTAACCACATAATTAAAATTAATAATTCATTGATAATGCCCGGTAGCCAGTGCTTTTATCGGGGGTGCTGTTGGGGCTGAGAGACTGTGTCTTCTGGCTCTCGACTGGCAGGAAAGGCGTTTATATAACGGGGTTGCGGGTAGGCGCAAGCTCGGGAGGACAGTTTTGTTCAACTCTGTTTTGGGGGATGCGTAGAGTTGGGTCGGTGGCGCTAGCCGCGAGGGTGCTGCGGAGCGTAATGGAACTACTCGGAAATTTGCTACAATACCTTATTTTGTATTCCGGTTTGCATCTTTTTCTTTCTGGTTTTGTTCTTCTTCCTTTAAAATCCTTTCAGTCGCTCGGTGTCGTCAATCAATCTCCGCCAATTTCCCTCTACCTGAAGTTTCCTAAAACTTATTCTTACCATCTTTCCTTCTGCCCTGTCACTCTCAGGTATCGCTGTCATCTTCACTCTTCGCCATTTCTCTTTCTTTCGTTGTTTACGTTGTTTTTTTTTTTGTTCCTCATGACGTTCTGTTACTGTTCCCATGTTTCTCTCTATTTTTGCTACTATCATGTTTTCTCCCTTTATATCATATTAGGTCTGCTCTTTTAGTATTAGCCTTTTTATATTTTCTTTTTTCTTCCATCACCTTCTTCATTGATTCATTTCACTCTTCAGTTCACCAAGCCGTCTGGTGCCGTTCTTCAACTCCCTCATTTCCTTCCTGGTTTCACTTATATCTTCTTTTACATGTTTTAGGTCATCCATCATTTCTTCTTTGCTTTGCTTATCCAACTGATGATGGTTCTTTTATCTTCTTCACTTCTTTACGTTTTCTTTAGCTTATTATAATAGACAAAAACTGTGTTATAATAATTCTACTAACAATAGTATATTTTTTTTTATATTAGCAAACTTGGCAATCCCAGGGCAATCCTAACCTATAATACCTCGCTGTCAAGGTGTCAACTCCAAGTGGCTAGCAGAGGGAACAACAGCAACAGCTGTTGATGGGAATTGGCATTACTATATTGTTGGCACTTGTTTGGGGGGGGGTGCCTTCACGTGCTTTTGGGGCACGCAATTTTCTTGCCTGGTGGTGGTCAAGCTGGTAACATAAACAAGTGGACTGATGGCGCTTGCTAAAGACTGTGATGCCACTATAATATTGTGATGACTGAGAGTGTTTGTCTCCGGTCAGTGATGACGCGGACAACGGAGTCTACTTGTTTATGCGGCGGGATTTGATCCTAAACATTTTGTGGATGGAGAAATTTCACAACCTCAATACGTGCAGATTTTGTGTTAAATTTTAAAATATTTAGAACAAACGGATTCTGTTCATCCGTACCTCAATCTCTTCGTAAAAATGTGTAGAATATTTTGGTATGATCATTTTTATAGAAAATTTTGTAGTTTTTGGGTCGTTTATCCGACAGTCACAGAACTCATTTATTGACGTCTCAAATTAATTCTTTTTCATAGCCGCCGTTAATGCACCTCACAAACGTGGCCAACCGCCGCGAAATTCCCTTGATTGTAAAATTTGATTATTTTGTATAAAAAGTGACAAAATCCATCAATCCACAAGTGCACTGGGTGTTTGGCGGATAAAGGGGGTACACTTGCTTGTGCGGCGGGATTTGATTCTAAACATTTTGTGGATGGGGATATTGAGATTTTCCTGGGATAGGATATCGCGTTCGTCGGTGTCAAGGTGCACACCGAGGATCACGAAAAGAACGGGCCTGTGCGAGTTGGTTGGGGGTGTTTGTTATAGAGGTCATTGTGAGGTTAGGGGCTTCAGTCACGTTTTCGGTGATCGTTCAGATGCGTAAAAATTCACTATACCACGTTTTTGATACATGTCATGAGTATTGACGTTTGAAATTAATTCTTTTCCATAGCCGCCGTTAATGCACCTCGCAAGCGTGCCAACCGCCGAGAAATTCCCTAGATTGTGAAATTTGATTATTTTGTATAAAAAGTAGCAAAGTAGAAAAAATACTGTATGATAACTGGTTTATAAGACATTTTGTCGCACTTACTCTTTTAGCGTGCGTGCGACAAAATACTTCTTATAAAACTCGTATCATAATATACTATTATTGAATTAATTGATTCCGATAGTTTAGTTTATTTTATAATTTTGTTTTGCGACACTAGATCCTTGCAAGGCAACAGTCGAGTAATATGAAATGATATATACAATTTGCAGTTCGGGTAGCACAAAATAGTATATGTATTATTATACAAGTTTAACAAGCCGAAATTGTCGCACTCGTGCCTTTGGAGCACTCCTCGCTGCGCTCGAGCAATTTCGGCTTGTGAAACGCGTGTAATATACAATTTTTTTGAATTTGGCTTTATTTAATTAAGAAAAACTGAAAAATTTTGCTAAATTGATGAGTTTGGGACTTTTGAATAACACGAGTGGTATTTCAGTATAATTGGTATTTCTGCTAAGTGACGTTCATGTACCTCACGTTTGATTGCCATTTTTTCAATTCTTGTTTTTACCAATGTTTATATCTAATCATGGAACGAAAGTCATTTACTTCTACTTTATTTATTTTCGTTCACGTCTGGTTCACATCTGTCATATGGCGCGATTAGTTGACGTTTATAACGTCGTTGTCTCGATCACATTGCAGTACACTCGCAAAGTTGCAGGCAACATTAACACAAGAAAAGTTACCAAAAACAGAATTATAATTTAGATCATTATGATTCTGTTTTTGGTGTTATAATTTGCAAATTATGAAACCAAATTCGAAAAAAAAAATGTTTTCAGTAGGTAGTTTTTAAATCCTGTAAGTCTGTTATCACCCCAAAAACCTAAACCCAGGGATATTTGATATTCAATGTTCAAGACAGAGTTCTATGGATGTTCCTGGTCATTGGAGGATTTTCAATTGCAACGAATCAAGCTCTACAAGCATGGCGTAGATATGAGAAAAGTCCAATTGTTATCACAATGGAAAAGGATTTTTTCAATTGGGAAATTGAATTCCCCAGTGTTATTATTTGTTTACGACAAAAATCAGCTACTGCCAATAAAAACTTGGCAACATTCATACAGTTTGTAGATTTTTTTTTTATTACATAATGAATAAAAATTGCCGTTTTAGAAAATACAACATTTCTGCGACTTTAGAAGAATTATCTCATTATGTAGACGATCTATTATTTAACACATATTTGACCTATTCCGATTTAAAGAAATATGAAAATGGATCGGCAATAGACTATCTTTCTCCAGATTTGTATTTAGAACTAGTGAACTTAACCTCGCCGCGATTGGTCACTCAGAAGCAACAAAAGGGTAGAAGCGGAGGAACAAGCGTATTTTGGCCGAAGAATATAGAAGGCAGATATGTGATGATAGTGACAGAATTCGGACTTTGTCATTCTTTCCATTCAGAATTGTCTGCCTACTTTGACATAGAGTAAATCCTAAATGCTTTTAGATTGTATTTTACAGAGTTTTTTTCTAGAAATTTCTCCAAAAACGGAATTCTAGAATCAACTTATCAAAGCATTCCATTATCTTATAACGAGCCGGCCGTGAAGTTGGATCAAAAGAAAATCCTGTATAGTTATTTGGTATCTATTCACTTAACTGTTTGATTTTATTTAAACTTTGAGAATTTCACAGTAACACATTTATTTCTTTTTGCAGCTTTTTCTGGTCAGCCCCATCGACATGATCGATATCAACTCTCGCAAATACTTCTCAAACGTTTCGAGCATGACGGACATTTCTCTAGACGTTGTACAGATTGTAAGTGATCACAGCATCAAGAATTTATCACCAGCGCAAAGACACTGCAAATTCCCTCACGAAAGTGATGGTTTATTTAACAGTCCAATTTACAGTCACAATCTGTGTCATATAGAGTCCAGAATAAAATTCTGCTTAGAATTCTGCAACTGCACGCCTTACTACTACAAAAGAAGTGGTATGATTGACATGATTTGATGACAACGAAATTCATTGTTTATTTAGGTGGTGAACGCGTATGCAACATGACTGGAATGTATTGTCTGTCGAAATATCAAGGTGCATTATTTGAACCGGAAATCTTTGGAATAATGTGATTATTTTAGAAATTGTCACCCTTACTGATTCCAGTAACAAGGATCTGTGTCCATGTTTACAAAATTGTGATCATCAAGAAATTATTATTCCGGAGATACAATCGCATCAATGGTTTTTAGATTCTTCTCTCAGTGTGAAACTTGAAACTTTTCCAAGAGAGAGATACAGACGGTCATTGATATATTCGAAAACCGACCTTTTGAGTGAGATGCATTTCGACCACCTGGCCATTTTTAACGATATTTTTTAGTCCAAGTGGGCGGCCTATTTGGTCTTTTCTTAGGATGCAGCGTGCTAAGTCTCATCGAAATTCCTTATTTTTTAACTTTGCGGTTTTTTTTGGCCGTTTTTGGAAAAAGACCAATCAAGCCGCAAATATAAAAGCTGGAGTGTTTCAGCCTAGTCGTTCCGTAATTACTTTAGCACTTAAATTAAATTTGTCAACATTACAATGTTCGCCTCATCCTTCACTTAACTTAATGGAGCCCTCTCTAATATAATTTAAGATTAAGGAGTTTCATCTCGGCTGAATTATTATGGAGAAATCTAATTTAGATATCACACGACAATTCCAAATCGATTCGGAAGCTAATCGTCAATAATCGCCTCGAAATGAATTCAAAATTATCCATTTATTGGTGGCCGGCATCAATTATTACCGACTTGTAGTTCAGAAACCGAATAAATCTGCAATCTATATGGAAATTGAAGTTAGGATAAAACTACACTGAATCGAATGTGATTCAATATCAGTTTTGACAGTTATCGTATTAAGCTGCAATGTTTGCCGGAGGACAGGGGGGTGAGTTATTTAAAACAAGGGAATAGTTCTATCTACAATGAATAATTCCCATATTGCCAGTATTTGGTTGGCATTGGACTCTTGAGTGCAATGCAGGCTGAAGATAACTGACATCTTCGGCTGGTGAGACTCTTACCAATAATTTCTCATATTAAATATAATTTATATTCTATAGGCGGTGTGATTATAAAATCTTAGATATATGTGAAGTAGATGCTCTCAGGCAGTCACAGAACGTTTTCTTTTCAGCCCGAATGGAATTAATGTTTCTCGGCACGACGGTTTTACTTTTTTATAATCGTTTTGAAATTCCCTAATGATTTAATGGGCTCTGAATAAAATTTATAAGTCTCCTTTCAAAAAATCCATTAAAATTGCGTTTATTTCATTATTTAAGACTCGTTAAATATTTATATTTTAATCCAAAGGGAATCTGCTAGAGAAAAACACGGCCAAAATTACAAATATTCCGAGGAAGGAAAGTCAATAATTTATATTTATATACAAATATCGTTTTTCGACGACTGCTATAAAAAGTGTGTAAAAAAACACCAGCAAATACACTTGAAATTTATTTATTTCACACAACGGGTAATAAATCCAAAACGCACGGTTTCTCATTTTGTATATGTAGGCAACCAAACATACATTCTTAGCGGAACAGACGCCAAAATTTTAAAATCTGCAACGACGATTCCAAACAAAAATGTTATTCTGTTTTTAATGTAAACGTGAAAACGGAGCTAAATATGATGAACGAAGATCAAGATCAAGATCAAAGATCCGCTTGAAGTATCAGAAAAAGCTGCTCAAATCTCACTAAACTTATTGCCTTCAACTTCAAAAGACAGATATTTAATTTCGTATGAGAAATTTACGTAGTGGAGAAAAACAAAGAACCTGAACCTGAAATCATGATCAGAAAACGTGTTTCTTGTTTATTTTGAAGAATTATCTCAAAGATAAAAGTCATCGACAATGTGGTCTTAATATTCAATGTTGAGGAATACGATAAGTGTAATACACAACATTGAAATATCTAAATACCTAAAACTAACAGCGTTTTTGAACAGAAAATCAGAAAATTACGTCCCGAAGAAGTCAAAAATTCTAGATTCAGTAAGAAGATTTTAACAAATTTTTGAATTTAGCGCCAGATCATATTTATTTATTGATAAAGGTAGGCTTGTAAAAACCAAAAAATATATACACGATCGATCAGAACACTTTTGATTTATTAGAACACTTTAACTCTATTATACAATGTTAGCAACGAATCTTAAATACTATAACATGAGATACATTTTGTGTAACAGCAATGTCCTCCTCGACACTTAACGGCTTAGTCATCCTCTCTAACACGACCATCCTGCAATGTATTCCGTTCTCGGCAGAACCTTAAAAATTTGGGATCGACCCTTGGCCTTTGCAGCCCGTTTTGGTAGTCCTGGATTTTGCTGGCGGACAACAACATAATCCCCAGTAGTTGTCGAGGGAGCACCTACTCTTGTCGAATATATATATATTTTTTTGTCTCTTTAGATTCACCTAAGCCTTTCTTCATTCTTCGTTAACGTCAACCACATGTTTCTCCACCCCATCTAAGTTAACTGCTGCTCCAGGTAGGATATTCTATCGATTTCTGGATGGTACTATTTTCGGATTCTGCAGACAGCAATTTAGTTACTCTGACGATGTTTTGCTCCACTTGTTTGTGTTCGATGTTCAGACGTTTAAACGTCTGGCGGTCCGTGAAATTGGTTCCCTGATCGATAACAATTTTGTTCGGCGTGCCGATTAAGGTTATGTGGCGCTCCAAACTTTTGGCCGTTTTTTTTACCAGATTTTGAAAAAATCTTTGTCCCCTAAATATCCTTAATTTTTTTTTTTTTAAATTATAAAAATGGTAAATGTACCAAGCGCAGATTGTGGGTATAAACAAAATAGGAAGTATAACAGAAGACATAGTTGTCTATTTAAAACTTCCAAACCTTGGACAGTATACAGGCCATTGCGTTCGCCGGTCATCAGCCACTCTACTGATAAACGCAAGTGGCGATTTACTAACCGTTAATCGCCATGGAGGTTGGCGTTCCAGTGCTGTTGCCGAAGGACGATTCCATCCAAAACAAAAGACAAATGTCGAATAAAATTGTTGCATAGTTGAAACTGCCAGTGAAAATTCAACTATCTTCCCTCAGCTTCCCCCAAGTTCCACAAGTTTTTCATTGACAAAAAATATATTTAAAAAAAGGGAAACTCCCTGAATTAAATTGGAGAATTGTTCCAATACAACAATAAATTATAATTTTAAATAAGTAGATAATAATAAATATATGATGTTTGATATTATAAAACGTTATAAAATAAATAAAAATTGAATCATGCGTTTTTCGTTTTTTTTTCTGTGCATTTGATGCAGTCGTAGAAAAAGTATAGTGTACAACACGTGTTGAAAATTTAATTTCAACACTTGTTATACGATATACTATTACGCACAACTGCATCTTTTATACTTGTTTACATCTTGGTTACCATGATTGAAAATGGAACATTCCGCCCGTAAAGTAAAAGCTCTCAAAAGCCCGTAAGCAAAATTATCACAAAAGAAATGAACATTTCATAGATTAGCAGTTGTGCGTAGAACGTTGTACGTACCCCTGGCCGAAAGACCGTTAAACCGTAAAGTCTTTCTTTCGGCCCTTATATGTGTAATAACTATATTTGCCCTACGGGCTTTGCGATTCCTGTGCTCCATAACCAAACCCATAACTTAATTTCAAAACAAAGCATCTTCCATACCTCTTTCATCCAATTTACTTTCCTTCCATCTGCATTCAGTATTCCCTCTCTTTCCTTTCTCACTCAATCCACTTAAGTTCATCATCTTCCTCCCACTTAGAAATAATACCTATTCTTCCTCTCTTCATTTACGCACCCAAACCTCACATCATTTTTCTCTTTCCACTATTCCTCTTCAAGTACTTCGATATTCCTCAATCATACGTCTGCTTGATTCTTTCCCTTCTTTTTTGTCTGTCCGTATCCTTGTCCCTTTCTCGCAGTCTCTGTATTTCTTTGCTCGCGTACCCATTCTTCCGGTAATATTTCTCCCACTGATTCAGTATCCCTATATTGTCCCCTTCCTTCCATCCTGTCTTCGAACTTGGTCGTTCTTTTCCCCGTTTTCACTCTCAACCTATTCCTTTTGCACTCTCTCATGGCGTTTTTCTATCCACCCTTAACACCCATCTCAAATACTTCCCTTGCACCCTTTCTATCTCCTAAAACTCTGCTCCGTACAACAACATGCTCTAAATCAGACCTTCAAACATCATTCTTTTATTGAAATCGCCTCCCCAATTCTTCTCTCTTTTCAACGTTCACTTATAATTTTTTCTTCCTCATGTATTTTCCTACGTTCTTTATCATTCCTTTTGATCTCTCTTTCATTCTTTGCCACCATTACCACATCATCAGTGTTTCGGACGGAATCCAAATTGTTCGTTTGGAAGGGTGTTAGTCATCTTGATGCCGTGGGTGAATCTCTTCTGTATGACTCTTTCCGCCACTTTCCCCGCTGCTGATCACCGTCGCGCGTTTTCATCTATCTGGAAAGAATCTGTGGGCGTCGACGGCGCCGTCTGGCAGTTCTTTCAGCGTCCTGTTGCTGATGTTGTCCTGTCCTGGGGCTTTCTTCGGCTTCAGATGTTGGAGGATGTGTCGGATTTCGATTGGATTTGTTGGAAGGGTCTCTGCTTGAGGGACTTCATCGATGATTTCCCGGACTTGTTCTTCCACTTCTTCAAGATGGTTGAAGTCAGCGTTCTGGAGATTGACTCTGCATTGCAGTTCCAGACTGTCGGCGAAAGTTTCGGTTTTGGCCTGCGGATTCGGGATTCGGGCCTCATTCTTTTTCCGACCTGCTTGTGCAGCTTACCGGTAACAACTCCCCCGGCTCAGCAGGCCCGAATCTTTTCTCCGCGGTTATTTCCTGCTCTTTATTGATTTTTTTTCCCACTTACAATTACATAACTAAATAGTACACTTACATTAACCTAACTTTTATAATCCGAAATATTTACATGTCACCTCGCAGAGAGAGAGAAAATCAACAGAACAACAACAATACAAATAAACAAACAAACAACACCCAAAAAATATATATATAGTCAAGACCTACCTATCCTAATTTACCTGATCTTACTCTAGCATGCAGTTACCGAAGGAGAACGATGATTGACAAACAATATAAATTGTGATATCAATAATAAAAAAAACTGACAATAATAATACCAACCAAGCAAAGATACACATAAAGCAAACAAACATATTAAACATTAGCGTGGGCGCCTTCATCCCGTTACTCGAGTCCCTTTCAGGGTCTGTTCCTCGAATCGGCTGACCTGGAGGAGCTGGTCGCAGACGGTCGGTGTGCGCGTTTACTTCACGTCCTCCCACGTCCACGAGATAGTTGTGGGACTGCCCCAGTCGGCGGGTAATCCTGAAGGGCCCACTCCACTTTTGGTCGAAGGGCCGTCCCCTCCGGAAAGGATTTCGCAGTAGCACGCGCTCCCCAGGGCCGCACTCGGTGGGTTGTACGTCTGGTTGGTTGGCGTAACGCCGCTCAACGTATCTCCGCTGGTGTTGTCTGGCTCTCTCCTGGATGTCCTCCCGCGGTTCAGGAGCCGCGGCGTCGGCCTTCAGGTCCCATTCCCCTGGGAGCGGCATCTCCCTGCCGTAGAGTAACTGGCTGGGTGTGGCGCCAGTCGCGGCATTCCGACGCCTCCTCAGGTTAAATAGGGTACTGAAAAGCACGGTGTCCCACTCGCACGTTGGTTGTCCTATCAGGAGCAAGCGGATCGTTTTCTTGAGCTCCTGGTTTCGCCTCTCTGTGGGATTCTGCCTGGGCGTGTAGGTGGCGGTGTGCCACGGGGACGCCCTCCACCTGCACCCCGTTGTCGGAGATAATGTGTTTAGGGTAGGCGAAACCTGACTGTCCATTAGCGCGATGAGCCGCCCCGTCATCGTGTCCGGTATCGCGAATACCTCGGTCCACCTGGTGAACAGGTCCGCCACCACAAAGATGAACCGATTCCCCGGTTGGGTACGGGCCCATCAGGTCAACGGTCACTGTTTCGAACGGTCTCGCGGGTTGTCGCGGTGAAAGCGGCGCTTGCGGCGCGCCCGGACGCTTTTTGTACAGCGCGTAGTTGACACCCGCGCACATATCGCCGGACGTCTCGCTGGAGTTTCGCCCAGAAATAGCCCGTTCTTATGGTTCTTTCCGTTTCTTCTGCTCCCGGGTGTCCTGCCAGCGCGGCGTCGTGGTGATCAAACAGTATTCTGCCCCTCACGTCCTCCGGTACGTATAGTCGCCCTGACGTCGCCTCCACCAAGTAACTATCTCTCGCCGCATATCGTCGGTTTGTCTCCTCCTGGTCCCCGGCTTCTTGGATACGTCGGACGGCGTCCCGAGTCTCTGCGCAGCCCCGCTGTGCCTCGCGGACTTCATCTGCCAACGTCCTGATCTCGGCCGGACACGCGATCGGCTGGTGTTGTCTCTGGGTCGTATTTTCGTTATTGGGTGCTCCCCGGCCGTCATCCTCCAGACGGATTTTCCCGACGTCGTCCGCCACTCTGTCGGCGCTGTCGGGATTTCGGGACAAAAAGTCCGTTAGTTGATTTTCTTTTCCGGGGCAATGTTTAATGTCGAAGTCGTACCCCTGGAGTTCCAACGTCCAGCGGGCCAACTTCGCTTGGGTGTCTTCTTCAACCACGTGAGTGCTGCGTTATCGGTGCGCACTAGGAACTTCCTGTCCTCCAGGTGCGGCCGGTACTTTCTGATGGCCCAGATTACAGCCAGGCACTACTGTTCATTGCTGTGATACTTTCGTTCGGCCTGGTTAAATCTGCCGCTCGCGAAAGATATTACTCGCCGCTCCCCCTCGACAACCTGGTACAGCACCGCTGCCATTCGTCTGTAGGACGAATTTCGCGTCCGGGTCCGGGCGATGCAGCACTCGTGGTTCCGCCATCTGCTTCTTGAGTTCCTGGAAGGCCAGCTCTTCGTTCGGACCCCACTGCCAGCGCTTCCCCTTGCTTAATAGGTCCGTCAGTGGGGTTGCTAGTTTTGACATGCGCGGCACATACTCCCGGAGCCACCCACATACTCCCAGAAACGACCGAAGGCTTGTTTTTGAGGTCGGCGGTTGTGCCTCGGCTATTTGCTCCAGGTGGTGTTGGCTGGGTCAATTTCCATCCGGCCCGATGCGATGTCCGAGCGACTGCAGCTCAGACTTCCTCAGGTGACACTTGCTAGGTGTGCAGCACAGGCCGTGTTGAGCTAATCTCTCGAGGACCCGGAGATGATGTAGGTGTGTCTCGTGGTCCGGCGAGTACACGATGATATCATGTAGGTAGACCAACACGAACTTGCGCAGGTAACCGGCCAGCACCTCCTGGGTCATCAGTCGCTGGAAGGTCGACGGGGCCCCCTTCAGGCCGAACGGCATGACCCGGAACTGGTACAGCGCTCCATCCGGTGTCGCGAACGCTGTGTGCTTTTTACTTCCCGGGTCCATCGGCACCTCCCAATAACCCTTGTATAGATCGAGTGTGGAAAATACCTTCGCCTGACCGAGGTCTTTTAACGTCTCGTCTCGTCCTATACAAAATCGTGGCTGTCCGTCGCGTTTTTTTACTACTACTATCGGGGAGGCGTATTCAGAGGTTGATGGCTCGATCACCCCCTCCGCTAGCATTCTCTCAATTTCCCCATAGATTACGGATTTCTTCGCGTCCGAACACCTGAACGGCCGCTGCCTAAATGGTACGTCGGTGGTCAACCGTATCGTGTGTCGTGCCGACAATGTCGTGGACGGCTTCGGTTCCGCCGAAAATTCATTCTTAAAATCGGTCAGCAATTTTGCGAGAGCCGTCTGATGTGGAGTTCCAAATCCATTGTTCGCTTCGTGGGGTTGCAACGGGGCCGCCTGGTGGTTTGGCACGTCTTGTCCTTCCACCTGGTAGTGTACCGACGATCGCTCTCTCGTCCCCAGGTGTACGCATTGGCGGGCGACGTCGATGACGGCCTGCTGGTCCTCCAGCAGGTCGAACCCCAGGATGGCCTCCTCTCGCAGTTCTCTTGTTGTCAGGAACTCGATTTCTCCTTGCCATTCCCCTGCCTGGCAGAGGAGCCTCTATCAGCCCGCGATCACATCTTGTCCACCACCTGTGGCTGTCCACAATTGTAGTGCGTCGTGCTGTTGATGAGTCGGGGCGTCAATCAGCCGCTCCCGGATGAGGGAGTTGGTGGCTCCGGTGTCCACTAGAGTCTTGACACTCTGGCGGTTCAGCCGTATGTGGAGTCGCGGCAGGCCTCAACTCTCGCTGTGCTCGTGATTAATGTTCGTTACCAGGGGTTCTTCTTGTCTCTGGTAGGTACTTTGCGCGCCACTGGGGGTATAAGCGGTCCCTCCCCCAGTAGGGCCGTTTGTGGCAGCTACCGGTCGTTGGCGTTTTCTCGGTGGCATTTCCTCCGCGCTCTAGTTTTCATCGGTCGCGGTGAACGTTCGTAGCCGTCGACGTTGTGGTGTTCGTCCGGCCGGTGCTGATATTGAATTTTGACTTTGTTACGTAGGCGAGCCGCTGGGTCGCGCGAGTCCGCTCCCCCGGTCGCCCCATTTCCGTTTCCCGGCCGTCTTCTCGCCTTTTCCGGACAGTCTGCGTAGAAGTGAAAGCCTGGGCAGAAATGGCATTTAGGTTGATGCCGGCGTCCGATCGACAAACTTCCGGCGTAGCTCTGGTCTTATCAACTGGAGGATCATCTGTACGAAGTCCCCCTCCGGTCGATGCGGCATCAACCTCCTCGCAAGTAATCTTTTTCTACACGCGAATTCCTCCACTGACTCCTTTGGGTTCTGCACCACAGTCATGAGTTGCTGGTGCAGTTGCCGCAACTGTTGGGGGTCCACGAACCGCCGGTAAAGCGCCCTTTCAAATTCGTTGATCGCGTCCTTCCAAGTGACTACTGGTATGTTTGTGAGACGCGAGACGCAGATGTCGATGTGCGCCCGCGGGTTCTCATGCGGAAACCCGTTCAACACCGGCAAATCGTTGTTTGCCCTGCCGCTCGTTCTTGTTAGTGCCCTTAATAACTCTTTTAGTACGTCCGTCGCGACTTCTGTTGTCGCGGCCTGTCTCGCGCCCTGCCAGTCGGCACAACTTACCGACGCCCTCGTCCAATGGTGCTGGCTGTCGGTAGTCGTGTCTGCCGTCTTCTGCGACCGCGTTCCCATCGACCACAATGTAGTCGTGCTGGCCGCTCACTTCCGGCTGTGCTTCTTCCCGGCTAAGCTCGATTTTCGGGAATGATGTCTCCATTCTCAAGTCCGTTTAATTATTCCAAATTGATAATGCCCCACGTTGACAAGGGGCCACTTGTAACCACCAAAAAGGTCGCGATCACAATTTTTTTAAACGAAGCGGAAGGTCGCGACTTTTTGAACACGGCTAAACTGGTTAATTACCGACGAAACTGGATGAGAGGTATCTCAAATAAAAGGCGTTTTAATATTCTAAGTCGCAGTACGATCGTCTTTCAATAATTCTACAAGTACTTAATCTCTATTTATACTGTAACAGTCCTTGATTTTAACCTAGTCTAACTTTTTTTTCAGAATTTCCTTTATCCCTACTTTGGGTTGCTGTTTCCTTTACCCACCCTATCCTTGCTGTTATTTTACTTCTTTGCTTCCTGTTCCGCCTTTTTCTCTTCGTTTCCTTTTTTTCTTTTGTTCCAGGAATGCAGCTAAATTTTCCTGGTTAAGCGACCGATTATTTTTTCAATTACTGAATTAATATCTGTGGTTAAAAATGTGATTTTTCAAGCAACTTGTTGTTATTAAGGGTTTAATTAATGTTTAATTAACTGTTAGTATATAGTAGTGTAGTGGTAGTGTAGAGGGTCTTGATTTTTGAGTTTTCACGGACGGTGATTTAGCGTGGTAATAAAGACATCGAGGACCAGTTTTGAGTTTTATTTCAGGTAGAAATTCCTGGCAGCTTCTTCGATCCGCTCTCCAGGGCGACATGAAGTTCAGCGCCCCACAAGATCCTCCGCCGCCACCCGCGACAACAGCACCTGCTGCAGCTTTTCTCTGGTTGCACGGAGTGCTGGACGATGTCCATTGCCTCCTTCATCTAAAACAGAAAGAGAAAAGGCACTAAATTGAATTTAGGTTATTGGTGAACCGTGGCCGAAGCGACGATTCGTCCCGCTTGGCGGGTTTTTGAGCGGTCTTGTCCGTTCACCTGCCCACAAGCGCCATTTTCACCTGTCCACCACTACTTAAACTAGCCTGTTGGGGTGCACTTCCGCCCGGGCGAATGTCTTTTCCGCGGTACAAGGCGTACATCATGGCCGGTCTCACAACTGTCTTGAACAAGAGCAGCTTGTTCTCGATGGTCAGCCGACTGCGTTGACCAACCATCAGGTACAGTCGCTGGATCATCTCAGTTCCTTTGTCACGGGTCGAATTGATGTGGAGGATAGCCGATCTAGTACCACTCCGAGGTACTTGGCTTTGGTCGTCCATGGAATGAATGAACCAAACATGGAGAGCTGGTCCACCTGCTCTTTGCAGTGTTCACGTATAGTCGCCATTTGATGGTGATCCTCCAGATCGTCAATGATCATTTGGAGTGTCCTGGTCGCTATCTCAGTGTCTCCGCTTTGAACTAGAAGCACCGTGTCATCCGCGTAGAACGCCGTAGTGGTGTTGAGTTGGTTGATGTAATGTTCTATCCGGAGTGAGCACACGTGGCGGCCTCCGTGCTCACCGCCGCCTATGCCTGGCCTTTTTGTATCACAAGTTCTTTCAACGAAATACTACTTAACTTAGACCCATAGTTTGGAAAGAAAAAGTAGTACTGCTAAAGTTATCAGAAACTCAGCATAAAAAGGACAATATAGAAAAGAGATATAAAAAAAAAGCACGTAAGTTAAACAATCCACCTCCTATATCCGTCTCATTCGTCTATGGGACATTCCATACCAAGTGAGCCACATAAAATTTAGATTCTGTTTAAATTTGGCATAATAATAGTACTTGTAAATAGCAACTTCCAAACTCCCAAACCATCTGAAATTTTTAGGCTGTTTATTTTTGGTATGCATGTGGGTGAATTAAAGATTAGAATATAGGACATGAGACACTTAAATTTATGTTACTGACATTATTTCCAATTTAATAACGGTAATAGAGGGACAATGAAATACCCTTTCAAAATGATTCCATGCAATTTTCACCTAATCCAATATTTTGATCTTGAAAATGACCTAGAACTTTGAAGAATGCTTTTTTTTTATCTTATGACTGCATTTAATTGCTTCAAATGTACCTTAGGACTTCTTTTTTATTGGTCATGAGTTTTCTTGTTGGCCGATTTTGGGTTCAGAAGATATAATTTTTTTCAAAAGCAAAGAGCAACAAATCGACGATTTCACGTCGTGAGGGGTGTGCAAAAAAATTTATATCTTCTGAAGCCAATATCGGCCCACAATACAACTCAATCAAGAAGCCATAAGCTACATTTAGTTAACATTTGAAGCAAATAAAAGCAGTCATAAGATGGAAAATAATAATCATTTATCAAATTTCTGAGTCATTCTTAAGGTCAAGATATTGGATTAGATCAAAATTGCATCGGACCATTTTGAAAGGGTCAGTAGGAGCGGAGCATTCAAATTCAAGGGTGCTCATGTCCTGTATTCTCATTTATAATTCACCTCCATGCATATAAAAAATAAGCGGCCTAAACAAATGTTCTAGATAAATGTTCGACCATAAAGCTTCTAAAGAAAATACATTGATGAATACATAATTTGTGTTGTTAATCTACGCTCCGCCTCCAACGCTGCGCACCTTCCATTCAAAAAACCTGGTTCAATGTCTGGGTAGGTTCAAAGAACACAACGTGGGTCTGCTCTTCTGTCTTTGTTTCTAGACGATTCACTGACCAAACTTTTTAATATCGCGGTTTGTTTGAAATTTTCAAATTTGACGTTAAATTTCAAATTATTGACGGGAAGAGCTCAGGCTCATCACAAGTACTTACTATTAATATATCAAAGTAATTTGCACGAAATGTAATTTTAGGTGGGTCACTTGCTATGGAATGTCCCCCATTCATTTTTACAAGAAACTCTGTAAAATAACTTTCAATAAATTAAGTGATCCTTTAGAGGCGATAAAAATTTGAACAAAAATTGTATTTATAACCATTTCATGATCCTTCTAGATAGGATTTTCAGGCCGTCCACAGTCAAATGGTTTCCCAGTAGTTTACAACAGACCTACAATGACATTACATTACAATTTTCGCACCGTGTTTCGTCTTTCGACACCAATATCGTTCACTACTATCTTTCATATCGAAAACCACTTTCAAGAATTTCCTAAACCCTGCTTATATTGTAAGATTACGAACGAAGAAAATAAAGAAGGGAACAGAAAGCGTCCAATCAGTATTTCATTGTTTTGCATGTGATGTTGCGGAGATTGAATCTGTCACTGCGGAAACGGATCGCATTCATTCAAAGACTGCTCTCTTGTTCTGGACTACAATGGTAAGAACGGTTTCGGTATCGTCGGTGCGGTCCAAGCACAAGGCGCAATCATGATATTAAAGTCGAATCTGTCGCAGTGCACACATCACCGCGAAATTACCAGTTTTGTCATGGATCCCGCTTCCTCAGATTAGCAATGAAGGTGGAAGAGATAAGAAAGGAAAGGGTGAATTTAATCGGATATTAAAACACAGCTAGGTCCAATAATGTCTTCCTATTTGGTGGAAGCAGTGAAAGAATGCAACGACAAAAACGGTGCTTTTAAAGCAGTTTGTGAACGGAATTATGATGTTTCCCTATTTTATTTTATAAAGTTGACAATTTCCAGTTACTGCAGGAATGCACGGAATGGCTCACATGTAGCACTCATTTACTGAATCAAAGCAAATGGCATAGCAGTTAATTCAGCGTTAGACGACGTAATAATATTTAGAATTTCTGAATTAGAACGGTAATCCATACCTTTAACGGAGCAAGTAAAAACAACACGTAAGTGCGATGCAGTATGGAAATACACAGTAACGGAATCCAAAGCAGAAAATCTGGAACTAACGTAAAAAATAAATGTAACAACAACAAACGAAGAACTTTTTATTAAATAACGCCCTCCCTCTGCTTCTTGACAACGCACAACTAAATGGCAATTTAATTTGTTTCATGGCAACCTTTACCAGATTTTTATTTAGACACCCGTTATAATAGCAGATTATATTAGCTGTGTTCGCGGATGCAGTTCTGAACCAGTTCAGAACTATTACGCATGCTAATAGGGACTAATAATTCGGTTCGGCTGTTCATCCGCAAATTCGATCTAAGGTGTTTTCGATAAACGTCAGTGCAACGATCTCTAGTAAAGAGGGCTCCCTTTTCCAAGTGGCCCCCCTAAGGCCTCCCCTCTCAGGGGTGTCCCAGCGGCGTCCTAAGGGAGCCCATCTATCCAAAGGCTGTCCCAAAGTTGCTCACCTGTCCCAAGTGCCCCCCCCCCCTGTCCCGAGTGGGCCCCTCTATCGTAAGGGTGTTCCAATGGGATCCCCCTGTCACAAGGGTATCTCAAGGTGGCCCACCTGTGTGGAATATACTCAGCAACTATTCGAAATAAAAGTGATACAAGAAACAATCCTATTGTGAATGCTGGTGGATCTGCCTCTTTTTTCTCCGAATCAACACCTAATCGATATATCCGCTAATGCGATTTAGTTATAAGATTTACTGAACATCCCAATCGTATAATTCGTACTTGACGCTATCCCAAAATTTTAATTCTTGTCTAGGGCAAATTTACGACGGAGATGTTACTTCGTTCAGATGTCGATCGAAAAGGAGGCCGCAAGTTCGTCGCGTGGTAAGCAAGAATTTTTTTTGCTTTTTTATACATGCCGGTTATCTGTAAACGCTGATTCGTTCCTGAATCTTCGATGGTGAATGCGCGGCAAAATCAAATTGTAACAGTACCAAAGGGGCCTACCCGTCTCAAGGGTGTCCCCATGTCCCAAGGCTGTCCCTAAAAGGCCTCTCTGTCCTAAGGTGTCCCAAGGATGTCCGAAGAGGCTCCTCTGTCCCGAGGTCATTAACTGGACCACGATATACTGGGTTGCCTACCTACGCGGTGCAGATGGTAGCTACGCTCCTCTGTCCCAAAAGGGCTCTTTTGTTTTAGTTACCGTAACATTTGTATCAGAAAATAATGACAACTCGATTCCTACCATCGTCTTGGCAAGTTTCACTTGCAATCAAACAATTTTGTTTTTTTTTTTTAATTTTTAGTAAACCCACCTACCCCCGATATTTTTTGTATAGTTCTTGGACTGCCAAAGTATTTTAGTGGGTGCACTAATGAGTTTCTTTCTCCTCTTTCTCAGGTCTTTCCGGAACGACAAAAAAATCGGCTAAGACTTCTAAAATTGGTTGATTTACATCCTTTGAACTCTCTCATTTTCTGATAGATAAATCAACAAGCAATGCTAGTTTGTTGGTTCATCTAGACTAGCATTTCCGAATTTTTCATGTAACAGTTCAAAATTTTCGTTCGCGGTAAATTAAAATCCCGAACCGGTTCATAATAATCAGGCATGCGCTTTATGACAATCCGGAATAGTTCTGAACTAGTTCGGAATCGATTCAAATTATGAACCGCGATCAAAGCTATTATAGTTGCCCTAAACGGTATTGTGCACTGAAGCTATCTAGACTACCAGCGAAGTGGTAACCTTAGAGATCTTACCCATACTATACAAGTGATAGAAATGTTTCATTGTCTGCGATTGAGATTTTTTCAACGCCTCATTCTCCAAAGTAAAATCGAAGGAAGAAGAAGAGGTATAGATAGAAGAAAATTATGGTGGTTGAGAAATATTCGTCAATGGACGGGAATAAGGGACTTCCAAGAACTGCAAAATGCGACAATAAATAGACTCATCTGATAAGATAATGATGAACGTCTACACAGGAATCTGCATGCCACTTTAAAATTTCAATACAATTTCAATGATCCAAGGAAATCCGCTGATCACTGAAATTGATACCTCGTAGGTTAGAGACATCGTGTGTGGCCCATACTTTTTGATTTCAATCTAGTATAAGAGATTTTTGAATCACGAGTGCGATAACACGAGCTTACAATGCCATTTCAGTCACGTGCGATATACGACGTCTTGTCCAACAATTGTGTTTTTTGAACAACAAAGGATCTTGAAAAAATATTTTTGAAATAACATTGCATGACATTGCCTGACAATTAGTAAATATTAGTCATGGTATTGCAATTTTAGTTACTCTATTTATCTTATTAATTGGAGAAAACCACTATGACGCTTGTTACGGTCGGAATGCCTCGAGTGCCAGTTTTTTTAACGTGGTATGCTCCGCTTGTCTGGGTTGTGGTCGATTGACTGACGGGTCGCAGATGTGTTTGCATCCCAAACGCGGATCTGTAGTGACGTTTGCTTGACTTTTTCATTCTTTCAGGGTTGCTGAGAAAAAGGAAATTAGATCGTTGGCTATTTTTTTGAAGGACTTCTTGACCCCATTGGTAAATGCTGCTTGTTTATCGCAGGCGCTTGATACCTTCGGGGTCTTAGCGACTATTGGAGTCGAGGATTTTCCGGTGGGCGCTTTCGACGCCGCCACGGTGGAGGTGACGACTTAGTTGGTAAAACAGAGCAAAGGGTATTAACAACAGCTCCACAGCCGGAAGTAGACTTCGCTGTCGTAACAAAATTCTTAATTTTTATAACCCTGACAATGGTTCCCAGAAAAGCTACTCTCAACAAATACTACAAAAATCCCCTCTTTACACCCACGCCTGAGGAATGGACATAGACGCCAGACTTGATCGTTCCTCTGATTGATTGGCTCGATCGTGGATATATTACATAATGCCCTGCTTCTCTACGTATAATTTAGAACTCCATTATCACATTTTATTTTATTGTTAGCTGAGAAATAGAGTCGTGGAACTGTTAAAATAACATTGTGGCTCTGATGGGGAAATCATAAAAAGAATGTCATTCTTAAATAGCTTCAGGTGCAAATAACGTGACTCCTACATGGCACTCATTTATTCTTCTAAGAGAAAATTGCACATTCGCGCCGTCAAATTAATAAATTTTATTTTAAACTGCCGAGTTGTGGTGGTTTTGGCTTGCAATATTGCAAGCTGCAAAGTCAGAAATAGGTACACCAAACGAAATGATGCCACAGCGAAAAATAAAACAAAACCTGTAATTACAATCCAGTCGTCAGAATCGTTGTGAAAATATTCAGTTTAAGCCCAATTAAGCCGGATAAAAAGCCGCGTAAATTATAAAGAGCGTAAACCGACTAAGAAAGAACGCCTAAATAAAAAGGTTTACAAAACGGAAACAAAACAAAAAGCGTTTCAAAAGAAAATCTTTTAGTGTTATTGCTCGGGACGAGATACAAATGCTCTCCTCCATTGTGGCGAACCGTAAAAAGATACAAATTAATCTTCGCCGGGTTCGTAGAGTAAAATAAATAATGCTAAATTATGGGGAGGCTGCTTTATGAATGCACTTTTATACATAGGTACCTAACTGCGGATATCGAACACCCAAATTTTTTTTCTAACGAGTTTGGTGATTTAGAAGAAAATTTACTGATAGGGGATTTGATAGGATAAGGGTGGCGGTAGGTAATAAAGAACAATATGCATCAACTTGAGTTGATATTAATAGTCTGCTCGCTTAACCCTGGATGTCTTTAATTAACAATAACAGTAAGTTACAAGATGGGTCTCCCGAAACTTAATTATTCAGCCAACTCTTGCATCATAGTTCATCCATGGACTGATATCACGCCACTTGCTTTATATTCGCTCACACATTAAACCACCTTATTATCACAACCCTAGCGACGTCTTTATCACATTGCACGAAATCAATTTGAATCTTCCTTTCAAACTGCATTTTTAATTTACAACTTAAAGCTCTTTAAACTTAAACTAGTGAAATTTTAGGGAATTCTTTCATGTGGTGTTATTGATATTCCCCTATCTCAATTTTGAGTTAACGTGTGTTGTCAGCTGTCAAATTCTAATTAAGCTTTCTTATTGGTTGGTTTTTACCTCATCACCAACCTACCACATCAATAAAAACTAGAAGGTGGGAGAGGAACCAAAATCCTTTATCCGCACACGTCACAAAAGTGACAACTTATGTCACTTCATTGACGAGGTAAAAGTCTTACTTTAGCTGATTAGGCACTAAAGCAGGCAAAAGTTGCTGTTTTACCTACTTAATCAAATAAAGTGACACTTTTACCTTATCAATACATTCTTTCAAATCCTTACTAAATTATTGTTTTCTAATTTATTTATCTGAAAGCGTTTGCGGATAAAATAGTATTATACAGGGTGAGTCATTAGTGTGGGATCGTTGTCTTATGTCTTTACTAATAATTTTTTTTTAAATTGGTCAATGGAATAAAATTATACAGGAAAAACTAAATTTCCAAAAAATCTTTATAGTTACCTAACCGAACCCATTATTCCAGGACCAGAAAAAAAGTACAACAGTAACAACTCAAAAAGATATAAATTACATAATTATACATTTTATAAACATTTTTAAAACAGTTTTAGTGGCTTATCCTTAAAAACAACAAATGACAAGTCAAAAAAGTCTAATGAGGAGCAGTATTCGTATATTTTATATTATTATTTGCCGTGGTAAATGCCATACAGCTGTGTAATATTTTTTTAATTTTTATTGAAGGACAATGCAGTGATGATTTAAAAAAAAATGGTTAAAAACAGCGTTCCAAAAAAAAAGTTATAAAGGCTTTGCTATTAAACATTAAATTAGAATATTTTGTACGTAGGTAAAAAAAGGTTAGTACGAAGGTCATGAACGGAAAATGCCGACTTTTTTTGGCAATTCTGACTTTTTTCTGGCAATTCTGACTTTTTTCTGGAAATTCCGGCTTTTTTCTGGCAATTCCAACTTTTTTCTGGCAATTGCGACTTTTTTCTGGCAATGTACTCGAAATGTCGAGTGATAAACGGAAAAACAAATTTTTACAGACGGTAACTTCCGTGGATCACTGAAATTGGTGTCCCGTGCTACGCGATTGACCACTTAAAAAACATACTAAAAAAGGTCATATTTCCCTGTACGTGAAACTCAAAATGTAAACAGTATTTCATACTATACGTTTGGGCAACAAAACAGCACCATCGTCCTACCCCTGTCGCTATTGCCAGAAAAAAGTCAGAATTGCCAGAAAAAAGTCGGAATTGCCATAAAAAAAAATCGTTTACAGTTATTTTTCCATTCATGTCCGTTCAGCGCCTTCGTAGGTTAGAGATATCGTGTGTGGCCCATACTTTTTTATTTCAATGTAGTATAAGAAAAAAATCTAACTTTTGATATTAAAAAAATTAATAGTAACGGCATAAGATTCCGATCTTACACTAATGACTCACCCTGTATATTATTCAGAGCATAAGTCGCTTTATGTGCTTTGCCTAGACTTAACCGACTCATTTCGTTCTTCGGTCAACAGTTCAGGCTCAGCACCTATAATCTAATATACCTATAAAAATCTCGGGTCGCCGTGTTTGTGGTCGAACTCCGCCGAAACGGCTTAAACGATTTTTATGATTTTTTTTGTATATTTGGTAGGTATGAGATTAGGTCGTAAATTATTTTTCACATGGACATAGGGGCTCAGGGGGGCCTCTTGGAAAGGAATTTTAAGGTGTTATACCGTGCCGAAAGGATGAATGGCTCCACGTTAGAGAGTCGCGAACGGTAACCATTCGGGACTGGAGGCCCCCCGGATGGAAGATAAGTCCTCTTCCCTGGAGGATGGGCGTCACCTCCAGGGTGACCGATGTTCGTCCCACATTCTTGGGAATAAATAAGGATGAATTTATCGAAAACACAAATAACATGGAGACATCAGGGAAGCAGACTGTGCAAGGAAAAAGGAATAGCTTAGTAATAGATTTTGTGTATGAAGAACCGGAAAGCCCGCCTAGGCGAAGTCGGATGAACCTGGCGGATCACGAAAGCCTCAAGCGGTGCAGCCCGGTTAGCGGTGTTAAGAGGAAAAGATGGGATAAAGTCTCTGAGATCGAGACCACCAATGAAGTGGAGGACCCGGTGGCATTCGTAGTTTTCCAAACCATGGAGCAGGTAACGAAGTGCGTGAAAGAGCTGAGCAAGCGGATGGAGGAAAACCCGAATACCAAAATTGAAATTATTAAGGAGGGAATCATGAGGCTGCAAAGGAGCGTGGAGGTCTTTAGGAGAAGCGCTACCAAGGAGTGGTGTGAGGAACACCGATGGCAGAGGATTCGGGTGCCTTGCTACGAAGCTGAGACTCAGATATCAACTGAGGAAGAGAAGCAGAGAGATTTAGGAATGGACTTAGGGCAGCAAAGACGGTTGAGCAAAAACCTCTGATGGTAAGGAGAGAATGGGCCCAGAGCCAGTACAGATGCACAGAGGTCAGCAAGGAAAACACCCCGGCTAAACCCGGGGACTGTCTGCTGACAATTTGCCAGGACGGCGACCCCCCAACCAATCACCAGGACCTCGAAGGGCGACGATAAACACATTGCGGAAAGGAGGGTGTATAAGGCCACCCTCTATGTAAAAGAAGAAAGGGAGATCTTAGAAGAAGTTCTAAACCGTCTCCAGCAAGTTAAAGGGAAGATTTTAGAAAGCAGCTGCAGAACGGTTAGTATCCCTAAAATAAATGGGGTCCATTGGACGACGCTGCGGAAGGCGGCTGAGATTACGTTTTTTGAGACACAAATTAGGGTGAGTATTCACATAGAGGGTGGGGATAATCTAAAGCCAAATATCAAAAATCAAAAGTTAGACAGAAGGACAACCGTGGTAATAGAAACCGGCCGGGATGCTGCATCTTATGCTAGCACACTCAAGACACTTAAAAAGGATATCGACTTGGACAACCTGGGAGTAAACGTTAAAACAGTGGGCAAGACCAGGGAGGGCCACATAAAGGTGGTACTAGCCGGAGGAGGGGCTGAAGCGGCAGCCAAGCTGGAGGAGGGCGTGACCAGGGTCCTCAAAGGGCAGGCAAAAGTGAGGGTGGACACGGGCAGGGCTGTCATCGCTGTTAATAATCTCGACACCGCGGTATCAGAGGACGAGATTAAAGAAGCATTGATGAAAAGCGGAGCGATCAAAAGAGAGAGTCTAGGGGACATTAGGGTGGCTATCAAATCGAACCAGGAGAGACAGTGGGCCACGTTGACGATGGGAGAGCACGTGGCCAGGCAGTTACTTCCACTGGGAAGTTTCAGGGTGGGGTGGACAAGGTGTCGTCTCAGGCTCTTCTTGACCCCAGAGAAGTGTTTCAACTGTCTGGCTGAGTGCATGAAGGATCCGAGATGCTAGCTCTGCAATTTGGACGGGCATAGAGCTGGGTCTATGGCCTGCCCGGCATACAGCAAGGCGGTCAAGGAGCTCCGGGGGTCTGTGGGTAATGATGGCAGTCAGAATCCTTCAGATTAACCTGGGGCGTAGAACGCTTGCCCATGATATGCTAGAGAAGGCTTCCTTGGACATGCGTATTGACCACATCTTGGCCCAGGAACCAAATCTAGCAAGAACGGGCGCTGGGGGCTGGATAAGGGATCTGGAGGAAACGGTCGCTGAACGGTCCAGGGGCAGGATTCCTGCAAGGGGCATCGTGCAAGGTGCCATACGGGAAACCTGGTTGTTGCCGGCGACTTCAACGCGAAATCGATTTCGTGGGGTTCGTCGGTGACGGATGCCAGGGGAACCGTTTTAGAGGAGGCCATGGCCAGCCTGGGACTGACTGATTGTGGAGAACAGGGGCGACAGCGCAACGTTCGAAGCAATCAGAGTGGACTGTACCCGAAGGTCTGTGGTCGACGTCACCTTCGCCAGACTGGAGTATGAGTACAATATAAGGGGTTGGAGGGCTGTGACCGAGATGGACTCGTGCAGCGACCACAAATACATAACATTTGAAGCCACGTTCAACGGATTCGCGGATGGCTCTAGGGTTCCACCGACTAATGGATGGGTCTGGAGAGAGGTTCGGAGGGAGCAGTTGGCCGCGAGGCTGAAGGAGGAACTCGACGGGGCCGTGCACATCTCCCCGGAAGACGCCGCCAGGAGAATTGCGGGGGCCTGTGACAGCTGCTTACCAAAGAAGACGCTCAGGCCTGGGAAGAGACCTGTGTACTTGTGTACTGGTGGTGTACCGAAGTCTCGGAGGTGAGGCGGAAGTGCATCGCCAGTAGGAGGAGGCTCAGCCGGGCAGGGGATGACGAGACCCGTGCTGAAAGGCAGAGGCAATATAAAGAGGACAAAAAGGGACTGAAAAAAGAGGTCGCGGCAGCTAAAGGATGGGCCTGGGACAGACTGATTAGAGAGGTCGGGAACGACACCTGGGGAAAAGCCTACAAAATTGTCACGAGCAGACTCGGCACCAGGCCTGTCATCACCAAAGAAGAGGAGGAGGTGCCAATGGATGGACTATTTCCGGCCGAAGACCCTCCACGGTGGGAGCCTCAAGATGTCCGCATCGACCCAGAATGGGCGAGAGTGGGGAGGGAGGAGCTGAAGAGGACTGCGAGTGGATTAAAGAGGGGGAAGGCCCCTGGGCTGGACGGGCTGATGGCTGACGTAATCACATTGGCGGTTGAGGTGGCCGGTTGAGAGGGGCGTGCTCTCCGACAGGCTGCGTTAGAGGAAATGGGTGTTCATGGGGGCCTGGTGGCCATGGTCAGGAGCTACCTGTCGGGAAGAACTATCCGCTATGGCGCCGGAAACAGGACGAGGAGGGTCGGGTGCGACGTTCCGCAGGGATTGGTTCTCGGACCGCTCCTGTGGAACGTGCTGTATAATGGCGTCCTCGAACTGGAACTACCGGTTGGTGCGCCGACTGTTGCCTTCGCCGATGATCTGGTGCTTCAGGGTGTTGTACGCGGCAGTCATTCAAAACGTCCTGTTGTATGCAGCACCCACGTGGGAGCGTGTCGCAAAAACCAAGACCAGGCTGGCCGCACTTGAAAGGGTCCAGAGGAGGGTGGTGGTGTGGGTGATATCTGGGATGCCGCCTTCTGACCTGCTGATCCTGGAGAGGAAGCCGCGAAAGGAGGGACGGACGTCCACTGAAGCGAGAAGGACACTCCTGGATTCGTGGCAGGCCAGGTGGGAGGCCGGGATGAAAGGTGCCTGGACAAGGCGGCTTATTCCCGACGTCCGGCAATGGGTCGGCCGGGGTCATGGTTGGGTTAACTTCCACCTGACCCAAGCGCTGACCGGACACGGATGTTTCGGAAGCTACCTTGTCCGCATAGGCAAGGAAGCATCGGCGTCCTGCTGGTTCTGCGAGGCCAGGGATGGTGAGCGGCTGGGGGTGTTAAAAGTCCTGGGTTGGTGGCTGGACGAGGAGAACCTCATTGAGGGGATGCTTGCCGGCCAGTCCGAGTGGGACGTGGTGGACCGCATGGGAAAAAACATCATGCGGAAGAAGGAAGAGGTCGAAAGGGAGAGGGAGCGCCTTGATATGAGGTAGGGGGAAGTACCACCCCTGAAGTAATGCTTAACGGCGGTTCCGGGGGTGGAGTAATACTCCACAGAAAGGGGTTTTTTGGTGGGTAGGACTGGACGACCATCCGCCAGTGAGTCCCACACTCTCCAGGCCCTCCTGAGCGTGGGCTTGGAGGTACGCAACTGTATTTTCCTCCTCTCATACACAAAAAAAGGGAGGCCTCTTGGGCTGGACCGATTTTTATGATTTTTTTTTGTATATTTGGGGCCCAGGAGTTCCCCTTGGGTTGGACCAATTTTTATAATCTTTGATTTGTTGTATTATGTGTGGTCAAAATTTTAAAACAATCTTTTGACCAGTGTAGGAGTGCATAAGGTACGAACAAACAAACAAGAAAACATTGATTTTTATATAATATTACACTAGCTGACCTGGGGAACTTTGTACCGCCCCGAATAGCCCCCGGTGGGGGGAGATCTTGATGAAATTTTACACATTGAATGTCACTCATCAGTTTTCGTCAAAATCATTACACAAGGGACAGAAAGTGTGGTGAAGTCGAGGAAGAAGTGCCAACATTTATTGTGGATGTGTTCAGGATTGCTTTCGAAGTTGGTACAACTTTAAGTTATAGCCAATTTGTAACGCTAATTTGCTGTTCACTAAAAAAATTGTTCTACTTAATTTTTGGGGCGCAGCAACTCGCGCTGGATATTTTGAATGTCTTAAGTTTGTTTACTCTTTTAGAAAATACTTTAAAATGCCAAAAAAAGGAAAGTCAACCAAAAAATCGGGGCTAATGAGGCATCTGAGACACCCGACCAACGTGAAACTCGTCTGGAGGAAATGCGGAAATCTCAGATCACACAGCATACGACTTGAAAACGTTCGAATCACAGCTACAACCTTAAGAGGTGCTGAAACCCCTGACCAACATAGCGCACCACTAGAAAAGTTCGAATCAGAGCTTCAATTTCAAGAGCTGCTGAAACACCTGAACAAAATAGCCTGAATCGACCATCCTCAATGGAAAATGTAAGGGGAAGATGTGCTCATCCCACGCATATCAATGGTTCGATTTGCCTTTCGATTTCAAACGGCTTCAATTTCCAGTGCACCTTACTTTCGCAATTGCCATCAACAGAGCCCAATTATTTTCGGGGCGTAGAAACGCGCGCCGGGTATCAGCTAATAGCAAATATCTCTTAACTCTATCTTTCTTTTTTCTTTTTCACAATACAATATAGGTCGCTAGTGACTCTAAACACCTACATAGTGGTTTACAAGACATAACTACGAAGTGCAATTAAGACTAAACGACTTACCTTAAGGAAGTTTAAACGTAATTATATGAGTCGTTACGTCGTAGTAACTTGTAGTAACTCGTAGTAATTAATTCTATAATACTACGACGTAACTACTCATATAATTACGATTGAACTTCCTTAAGGTAAGACGTTTAATCTTTAATAGATACGTGCAGAATGTACTACCAATGTAAGTGTAACATATGCCAAATACTCGGGCTTCTAGAGGAATGAAAATTAATGCAAACTTCGTATCTGGAATTGTGCAATAATGAAAGCCGCAAAACAAGCATAATTAGCTAATTCAGATTCGGTTAAATTGCGAATTAATGCAATCCTTTGGAAATCGATACAGTGATGGTGGTATTTCATGATTAAAGCTAAAACCATGATTTTAAAGGCCAGACCGCAGCTTACGCTCTAAACCTCGTGGGTTTTAAACGCTCCGACTTGTTAAGTTTCAAATTCATAAATTAAATGGTAAAAACGAACGTGAAAGAGCATTCAGCGAACGCGTTAGACAATGTTTCTGTAGATGTTAAAATGACAGAAAACCAACCATTACATTCCCAAATATTAAAAAAATCTATTGTACGCTGCAGCACGCCTGAGTTTAATCAAGCAGTTTAATCGTCGCTCTGATGATGGTAACTTTGTTATTGAAACGTGCGTCCGCGTACAAAAGATTTGTTTGGAGCTGGGAAAACTAGTGCTAGTATTTAGGTCACTCATAAAACAAGTGGGATTTTATTTTTACAATACAAAGTAAACAATAACAACAAGATATCAATTTGAACCACATCAGCAAGTAGATCAAATTATGAAAATTATTAAAAACATCCTGAGTCGCTTTCGCGGTATCTTCGCGAGCTACAAATGTCATAAAGAAACGCCATAACTGTTTTTTCGAAAAATCAGCCAAGCCTTTGTTGCAACAAAAGCGAATAAACTGTCTGTAACTTTTTGTGTGCTGTCATTTTTTGTGAAATAGAACTACGTGAATTTTTTAAATGTGGTAATTGTTTAGCTAGTAGGTAGAATTAAACAGAAGTAATAAATAGCTCATTGTTTTTGACGATTGAAAATAAAACCTAGGCTTCCCGACAATGCAGACTGAGTGGAATTACATAGATTCTGCTTTGCCCACTTTAACTGCAAATAAAAAGTCGGATAACAAAGTGTAAGAATAATTAGTGGATATTTTAAAACAATTCGAAGAACTTTTAATGAAAAACATGCACCTAATGTAAAATGTGTAAGGGTTGCTGCAGTCAATAAATTGCCAAATTAAACACATCAATCGGAACCGTACAACCGTCCAAACTCGAGAATCATTGGGCGAAGGATATAGCGCAATTGAGTAGTTGTAACTTTTGGTTGGTGTCAGTGACAGATCTATTGCGTTCTGTTTGAATCGTTAATGCCGATTCTCCCAACAGAAGCCTCTGCAATATGGATTTGAAAAGTATATCAAACATCATGTCAACTATATTCAAATATCAGTGTAAACTTAGTACCATAAAATAAAGTGCTAAATTACTTGAAATTGGGCATCGCCTCATTGTGAGCATGTGTTTACTGACGAAGCCACTTTCTGGCAGATTTAAATTTGATCTACTGGTTTATAAGATTATAGTAGTTTACTAGTTCCTCTGTAACGAGGATTTTTAAAGCACGAGTAAAACGAGTGCTTTTTTGAGCCCCGAGTAAGTAAAGCGCCCAATGTACACAGGAACTAGTGTAATACAACGTTTTATTGTTTGACACAACCCCGATAAGCCTTTAAATTGCTTAAAAATAGCGTGACGTATATCTAACATTATTTCAAGACAAAGAGTGTTTACATCAAGTTAATTACAATGTTTAATACACGAGTCGTCTATATGTTTTTATTCAGTTTAGACAATATTTTGAACAAAAAAATAGAATAATATTTAAATCACACTAATTTAAATCTGTGATTACTTGGCGTGATATGTGGTATCTTCATGATGGAGCCCCTTCTCATCACGCTCACGAGGTGCGGACCTGGCTAGATCAAAATTTTGACATAACACTTATCAATCTTTGACAATTAACCATTGGTTGTCACTTTATCTTGCTCGGATTCAAAACTGCAAAAATGTCATTATTGTATCTACCTTGAAAATGCAATTGACAGTGGCGTGGAACATGCGTGGAAATGATTAATTTATCCCCATCATTTTAGACATCAAAAATGGGCTGTTGGGGCTTCCTTAAACCTCTAGATGGCCTAGATTAGACACTAGAATAGACACTTGACCCCTGAAGTTCCCTTACTCCGACATTTAGCTACCCGTGGTCCCGTGGAGCATACCATGTTAAAAAACTGGCGCTCGAGGCAACCGCCGCCGTAAACAAACGTCACAACGTGTACAGTTATATCTTCTTATAAACTACACCTAACAGTAATAATTATTTTATCAATATAATTATTGGTGTCTCTGGAGCATGTCGAAGAGAAGAGATGTATAACATGGTGCTTCAAGACATCGAGTATAAAAACGACATAATTTTTATTGTAATTCTTACGTCCAAGACTAACGTCAGTCGTTCGTTTGTTGTTACAAAAAAGGCATGGATCGAAAAAATAACTAAATACATAACAATCAGGAGCAAAATAAGCAAAATTTCTGAAATCTGAGATGGGAAAATGTCATAATTTACCAGTTGGTATCAATACAATTGTCTTAATACCTTCAAGAATTGCGACATTTTTGGAGTAAGATAACACAAAAGATTTTACAGATCATTGTTTTCGTCGCTCTTCTGTCGTAAAAAAGACATGGGAAATGGAAGTCTTCCAGTGTTGACGAAGGTTATATTGCCGAATTTCTCAAAAGGAAACTTGATGTTGCAAATATGTTGACGAAGAAAATATCCTCCTCTTCAAAGAGACTATCAGTTCCAAATAATGAATTTCCCCCAGATTTAGGAACTGCGAATGAAAATACACATTTAACATCACATCATGTGCACGTTGAATTAGAAAATCCTAATTTACCCACCACTTCAAATATTCAGGCCAACCATTATTTTCACTTGTTATTAAAATAATTTCTTTCAAATGTGAAGCTTCTTTTCATTTAATTCATCCTGGAGTTTTGGGAACAAAAAGAAATTACAGAGGATATTGGATCTTGAAACTTTCAATAACACGTGCAGTCGTGCAAATCAAATCAGCCTACAAGAAAGTTTAAGTTAAGGAATACGTTATGCTGAAATTTGTAGCAGTAATAGTTGATAATAAATAACTAAAAGTAATTAACCATCAATATGTGAAATGTCATTATTAATATAATATGACAGTGATACCAACACAACGAAATTAAGGTTGATTTCTTTTAAATTTTCATAGATGGCGCCACATGTAATAATAAAAATAAAAAATTTATATCGTTTTATTTTGTACATTATTGTGTCAATTATGGTGTAACGTGTTAGGCCAGGTGATAGAGAGTTCAATATAATTATTGCATACAATCAGCGACAGAATACATATTTAAAGAGCACTGTGTTCAAGAGGTTAGAGCGATGTAATCAAATTTAATTTTGACATTGACGTTTTTAAAAGATTTTGTTGAGTGGATCATTAACAAATAAAAAATTGGCTTTGAGTTTAAAAGTATAAAACCTAGCAACAGAAATGATGAGAAATATACCTGGATGGCCATAACTTAAGAGAATGTTAACTATAAAAGCAAATATTGGTATAAGCAGGTTTCTAACACCGCGATTATTAGTTATGAGTTTTAAAGTAGTAATTGTTACAGATTTCATCAAGTGTCAGCTTTTCTAAAACAGACTGGACCGACAGACTGGTCACAAACCAAAGAAGTCAAAGGTGCTCCCACTCGAAGAAATGGAAATTTTCTTGGATACTGCTTCCGATGATGAATATTTACTGCTAAAAGTGGTTTTAATCGTGGGAGTTTTTGGAGGTTGTAGAATTGGTGTCCATGTTAGTTGATCGTGTTGATGACAAACGCAGTAAAGAGTAGATAAAATGCAATTTTAACATTAAAGATTGAACAAAATATGTTTTATACTAGAAAATCGCTGGACTATAGAGTATGTCGTTGTCAATAGACGACGGTTTGAAACAACCTTTATTTCCTTACTGTCAGTAAAAATTAAACTCAAACATGCTGGAGAAAATTAATGTCAATTTAACCTTATTATAAAATTTCAGGCCAATGTAAACAACCTTTCTCAGCTTAGCTTTCAATAAAGTGCAACCCCGTGAAGCGAAATTAGCTTTTACGATGGTTATCATCATTTACTGTAATATGCATTGGTCGCACTTTCCGACAAAGCTGTTATGTATATTATTAAAACCTGCAGTATTGACTATAATTTTAATATAAAAATAGTTGTCGTATCGATTTAATACCGAGATTGTAACAGATTATTGCGTGCAGGGTTCCCCGAAAGATAACCATCGCCTTTTTTCGAACTCTCCGCCCGATCGATAAAAATGCAAACCACCTCGACTATTGCAATTAATAAATTAAGCTTAGCCGCGGAATAAAGTAGTATGTGAGCTGCATACTTTCTTTATCGGTTCCATAAAGCGGATTAAAGGATAAGATCTGTTCTCCCTAAGTATTTTCCTATAACCGTTTTACGACAGCTAAAATCTATTTCATTCTAACTCATTAAGTTTAAGTGCACATAAAGAAAGAAAAGATATGATGGGGCTCAAAGCTGTACATTACGACTGCACTTGATTAAAGCTCCCCGTCAAATTCAGATTAAGGCTACTGGGTCACAATACAAAACCAACAAACTTCGGTGTATACCGCCTCGCTCTCTTGAAAGTTTTTCTAAAACTGCAATAAAGCTCAGAAAGATCATTATTAACAACATGTTGAAAATTGTTGCACTGGAGATGAATCGCTACAGACCGCATAATAAGAGTTTTAGTTAAGTCGTCTCGTTGCTAACCCTTTTTTGTTTGAGGTAAGGCTACGGCTTTAATATTGCATTTCATTATGCTGCTGTGGTGAGTTTATATTAAAACGGCAAACGCAATCCTGAGGACGTCTTTGATTTCCCCATAGTTTTATGCTTGATGTAACTCAAATATCTTAAATTAGACTTTAATAATTCCGGCATTTTTCCGAGTCTGCTTGGGACTTGAGATTATTTCAAAAATCACACTTGACACGCAAAATAAAATAAACATAGGTTACTAGGTTCAATTCTCAGTCAACTGAAAAGCTAATAGAATTTTAATATTTTTATAGTTCGGCACTGTCAGAATTTTCAAATTTTCGCTTGTGTAAACACTGTCATGCAATAATAAAATGTCACACTATTTTTATGGATTTTAATCAAGACTTCCCGGGGTTGTGTCGAAGTATAAAACGTTGTATCATACTCGTTCCTGTGTAAATTGGGAACTTTGCGGCACTCGGGGCTTGAAAAGGTATTCGTTTGACTCGTGCTTTTTTAAACCCCTGGTGCCGGAAAGCACCCAATTTACACAGAAACTTGTGTAATAATATACCATTATAATTAAAACAAAAGGTAAAAGTATACAATAAAGTTGTGTGTCCCACTCGAAAGTGAACGAAAATCTACCCACCCATAAAAAAAATTCAGTCGTAGGTAAATTATATTTTTACCTTCTTGTAGAATGACCGTTAGAAAATGCCTCGACCTTTAGCACATCGAGATGATCCTGACGTTTCGCCGGCGGCGCATCCGCTGCTGCGCGCATATCAACGATACCCAGAGACAATACAACCAAATTTGCAATTCACCGAAATTTAAGTTTACTCTAGCACACGCCTCGTGGACACGTCACGCTATATATAATATACACCGATAATACGGAATGGAATGGGATAGTCTTCACGAAGAAAGACAAAGCCGAAGCCTTCGCCGACAGTCTTTTTCCGACTGCAATGCAGAAATAATCTCCAACACAAAAATGGAAGAAAACATCCGGTAACAACCGAGATCACCCCACCTCAACCGTACAATTCTGCGGTCCTAGGTCCAGACAACAAACAGGGCACTGAAGGAACTCACGGACAAGGCCGTGAACTGGTATGTATTTATAACGCCATCTTAAAACATTGTGTTCTTCCAGATAGGTGAAAACGTGCAACGGTCGTCTTCATCCCAAAGCCCGGAAAGGACCCGAAATTCCCGCAGAACCATCACCCCATCAGTCTCCTCCTCAACTGATTCACCCAGCCACGCATGGCGACCCGCTCCCCGCAGTAAGCCATCAGCCAACTGGAAGAATTGTGTAAGAAGTGGCTGATCGACGTCCACCCAGAGCATTGCAGAGGGTGAGATCGAGATGTTCGACTGCGGCATGCCCTGGGCCGTCAAAGCAAAATACCTACGTGTCATCATCGATAAGAAGATGACACGTAGGTTTCTCCAATTTCTGGAATGCTCTTTGGGGAAGGGGAAAATGATAATAGGGATGCTTTCGTCGTCTTTCAATAACATATTCTTCCGTGGCTTGGACACATGCCCCCTCGAGAACAAACATGTGCAAGTTGCAGGTCCTTCCTACAAGTTCTTCTGGCAAGATTTCAACACAGCATGGTTCGTCAAGAATTAACACCTCCACACAGAGGGCAAGCTCCTGATGCTGAAGGAGGTCCTTTATGAGATTGCCTTCCGGTCAATAGAAGAAGTCGAAGAACAGCTGACCCTTACCGCCGCGATACATTTCAGGTAACCTCTCTTTTACGAAAGCCCTTCAGGAAAAGACTTCAAAAACGCCCGTCAGGCAAAAGCCCTACAGGCAAAGGCCCTTCAGGCAGTCTCACTGCTCAAAACACCGACCCCACGCAAGTGCAAAAAACCTTTCAGATGATAAAAGAAGCCACTCTCTTTGTTCCTTCATCCACCTCAGAAACCCCTTCCTCTCCAGAAAAAGACCTCCAGGCAAGAACTCCAAAATCGATTGCCCTAAAGGCAAAACAAAAACTTAGATCAAGAAAATACCCTCCAGTCAGGCAGGCACCCCGAAAAATCCCTTCGACAACTTTGACAGCGCCCAAGCGCCACAAAGCAAAACCTATTAGGTGTGATATGAAAATGTGAACTACCTCACCCCCTTCCCGGCTTCCGATTTCCCAACAGGGACCTCGGCCCCTCACCAACTTGGTAGACAGTGCCAGTATCAAGTTATGAGGTTAGTCCGATCGCATACTTGACATGTGATCTGCAGGGAACATCTGCGAGTTGGCTGCAAGAAAAAAATATCTCAGTCGGACAGCGCATGCGCATGCATGGAATTCGGAGACATGCACTGAGCGTCTCCCAGAGAGATGGTCGATTTCCTCCCTCTATAATGAAGGTGGTGGGCCTTCCTGTGGTGTGTCCAGAATTATTTAAGGGCGAACCAGTCGGTTTAGATTGGGGAAGACCATTGGAGATGTGCATAAGATATTAATTTGTAATTATTATCTGTGAATTTACGAAAAGCTACCTGGTGATTGTGTCGCCCCCATTTTGATGATTAATATGTATTTCTTGTCACATTCCGAATAAGATCGGAAGAGAGGAACGCTCAAAACAATCCCCGATAAGCAAGAAAACAGTAAGATCACCAGTGCAAAGAAGAAGTCAAGAAGAAATAAATGAAACAATGAAACCAGGAAAGAAATGAGAGATCTGAAAAACAGGCAGCTCAGGAAAGATATGGAAAAACTGAACAAAGAGATAATTTAATAACCAGCTAAGGAAAGCGATGGAAGAAAAATATAAAAGATGGAGAGAAGAGAAGATAGGACAGAAAAAGGAAGTCAAGATAAGAGTCCTATAAAGGAAGAAGATATGATAGTAGCGAAATTACAGACAGAAGCAAAACGTCATGATAAACAAAGAAAACTGTGAAATAGAGCAGGATAAAAACCTTTATAAAGAACGATTTAACAGGGAAAGAAAGAGAGATACAGAAAAGATAAGAGCGATAGAGAGGAACGTAAAGGGAAGAAGGAAAAACGGTAAGAATAGGCTAAAGGAAACTTTAAAATTTTAAATTTACCCTCCTCAGGTTAAATTTTTTAAAATGTTTCTTTAATCCTCTCCTATGACCAAGCTGTAGTAAGTAAATACAGAACTCATCTTTAGATTTATCTAGCTGGATTTGTTTAAAATTAATTTAAATGTAGCACATCACACTCAAATTAAAGCGAATTTCAAGTGCAACACCCTGGTGCCACTAAATCAGGTCAGTTACGAGATATGAGCGAAAATGTTTTTGGGTCTTCACGGACGTACGAACGAAGGCGATTAAACAATATAGATTGCGTGTTTTTGTGTTCGAATATAAATTTTATTTAACACACATGTAAACTACGCATTATTTATTCACATGAATGTTAATTATTACAATAATTATGATTCAAAATAATTTATTTGTAAGGCAACAAGAATAAAAGCTCCTGTTCGTTAATTTGCCGCAAGGTTATCATGTTAATGCAATTTTTATCAATCAAGCTAATCCGAAATCAATTTACATGTACTAAATTTAAAAAATGCATATCGTAAAAACGAAAAGAAAATTTTAAAGAGATAATTTTTAACTATTTACTTGAAAAACAAAGCTGGTTTCAATAAAACTTTTAAAAGTGAGGTCAATATTTGTAAAAGCAGAAACATTATTTGTAGACCCTCTGAACAATCATTTAATACAAATTGTCTCTTTAATATTTATAATAAAACTTTACTCTCCGTATTTAATATATATTTTACTCTTCGTCTGCCTCGCAGAAATGAGTCAACCAGTAAAATCAAAAACAGAATTCGACATTCGTACGTGCAATGTGTTTCCGAATTAGTTTTTTTTTTTAATTTTATCAATGTGTTTTGTATAGTTTTGTATTTTTTACACCTGAAAAATCGATTTTTTAAGCCCAGTGCGATAGATAATAATTGTTATGTAGTAACAGCGAGCGTTAACAAAAGCGTTATATTTTACATTTTTTTCGTTTCTCACTTATTTAAATAAAAAAAAAATTATTGTTTTAGAATATACAATAGACAAAGGGGGTAAATAAACACATATCTCATAACACTTAAAGCATGTATACTTGTATATGCTTTTAGTCATATTTATTTATACTGATTCAATAAAATTATATACATAAATCATGTTACATAGAAATATATAACATATGTACTAATATTATCTACTTAAATACATTGTTAGGAAGATTGATGTCCTTCACAGTTGATATCATCTTGAAAATTAATTTCATCAATACTACCATCATTATTAAATACTGTGACAATAGGTTTGTGGTAACCGAACGATACGTCATCGTCGGAAGATTTTTGTGATTTTTTTTCGTCATCAGTTGAGCTGGTTTCTTTCATATCTTCTAATATTTTATACCTTTATTCACTTCACTGTATATGTCAATACAATATATAAATAAAAGATAAAAGAAAGGAATTCAGGAGTGGAGAAACATACGGAGGAAGAAACTCCTTCGACGATAACAAAGAACGCAGGCAACCAACAATACATGGAACAGTTAATTAATGACAACATTACGCTTTTTGTCAACGCGTTAACTTTTAACGCTCGATTTTACTCCCCATCAATTTGTCGTACCGGGTTTTTAAAAAACGATTCTCAAGGAGTAAACTCCAAAAAATTTTTACTTGAAAAACCATTGACCCATATCATATCTTGCGATGCCTCTGATGCAAGTTTTATATTTTTAACACAAGAAACAAGCCTGCTATGATCATAAATACAATATAGTAACCCTCTCTTGCGTCTTCCCGTTTTAAAACGGGACATAAAAATGCCACTTTTAAAAGGCCAATTATTTTCAGAATTTTCAAGAAATTTTCTATATAGAAGAATAGACAATTCGCATTCTGAGTTTAAATATTTTTCTTCAGAAACAGTGTTATAATATTGTTTTTCTACTTTGCGTTCGTACTGAGGCTATTACGATACGCTTTTGGGTGTCATAATAGACAAAAGCGGTGTTATAATAATTACACTAAAAATAGTATAATCTATTTTTATAATATCGGTAATCTCTCTGTCTGATCTTGGCAATCCGAACCTATACTTCGCTGTCAATGATGTATGAATGTGTGTGGGACGGCGTCTGTAGGTTTTACATGTCCTGGATGGCTCGACTTGACTATGTGTGTGGACGCCGTCAGGAAGGTTTTTAATAGTATCATGTGTTCATTTAAAAAAGTCATCAAGTCGTCTATGAATTTGACATAACATTTTAACGTGTGTCTGTTGCCAAAATAATAATAAAGTATGTATTGTTGGTTGCGGAATTTCAACTTGTAGATGAAGCAATAAATCACATGCGTTTTTCAATTCGTCTTCGTCACTCAAAAAACCATAAGCAACTTGATGACTTTTTTTAATGAACACCTTATATAAGACAACATTGTGGCGCTGCAGCTCAAAATACATACGGTAGAAAAATTTCAAATTGGGCGTATGTTTTTCGATATACCTCGCGTGACTTTAAAGGTAGCAAATTGCCTATCGTATTTTCGCCAAAGCCCGTATTTCTGCGGGCGTACATTGAAGAACTTCAGAACTCATTTTTGGAAGGACAAAAATACGAGTGTTGACGTTTCAAATTAATTCTTTTTCATAGGCGTCGTTAATGCAGCTCTCAAGAGTGCCAACCGCCGCGAAATTCCCTAGATTGTGAAATTTGATTATTTTGAATAAAAAGTGGCAAAGTAGAAAAAATACTGTATGATAACTCGTTTATAAGGCATTTTGTCGCACTTACTCTTTTAGGGCACTTCTCGCTACGCTCGTCATGTCCTAAACCCGTGCGTGCGACAAAATGTTTCTTATAAAACTCGTATCATAATATACTATTGTGATTAGTATATCTTAACGACCGTCAATTCATTTATCATCAAAAGAGACGAATAGTAATTATCTTATTCAGTGACGGCTCGTGGTTCATTTTACAAGAGGATCATCTCGAATTTTAGCAGTATGTTTCTAAGGATACGTCAAAAAAGTAATGCGTTTAAAAAATAAAAATTTAACAATGTTATTTCACTTAAAACATCGATTTTCTGTTACCTTTTCTTTGAAATCTATTATGGATTTTCTATACGCACCGTCCAATTGTGATCGAATATCAAAACGTCCTATTGTACCATAATTCATGGAACTCTTCATGTGCTTTGCCGATAATGAGTGTTTTCTTATTTTTTCTTTTAAATGTTTCAAGTCTGACACCGTTCTTACACCTCAGCGAATCATTTCCATTTGAAAAAATCAAACACCCGAAATAATAAAAGGCAGTTGTCACTTCACATCCACAAATCCAATACGACAAATCATACATTACTTTTTTATTTTTGTGCTTGCTTGTCTGTCTAATTTGCATTTATGGGAGTGGATACAAGCTCCAACCGTTTCTCAAAACTTAAATTATGATTACTATTATTTTGGAGTTCTCTTATTGTTTGATCTACTGATATGATGAAATTTGAAACACTAGTAGCTAGTCATCTGACTGCAGTGAACCATAGAGGCACAACATCCTACATCGTACCTCCTGCCAGTAACTATATGTTAGTCGGACGTCCGACTTTCTATCTTTATCTCAAGCATGCATGATTCGATTCTACAATGAGACACTCTTGGGCGGTTGATCGTGAGAGCGGAGATGTTTCCTTGTTTGGTACAAAGTAGAAATGCAATAGCTTTGTGTCTGTTGCACTGGTTACAATTGGCTACCAGCATTCGCTTAACTATCTCATGAGTCGGCTTTGACTCAGGGCGAACTCGACAGTCCACAGAGCTAAACTCACATTATAATTTAATTGCAATAATTATATTATTACATTCCACAAAACAAATAGTCTTGTCTTTTCACTTCTTTCTTTTGGGAGGTCATTGATGATAGGGAATTATATTAATATTCCGATTTCGTTAGAATTGTAACAATAGGTTTTTGCATAGTGAAATATATTATGTTTGTCTAAAAACATAGTGAGTGTCCTTTCACACACGTGTTACTATATAGTTTATGTAATATCAGTATTTATAAATAAATATGAATAAAAGTATACTGGGCGATAAAAAAATGCGCCCGGGGTAGTAAATAAAATTTCCACTGTGAAGCAAGTGTTACAAAAAATGTCATAAAAGTTGTCTTCGTGCTCTCTTTTTAAAATTATAACTATTTGATTAAAATAAAAAATGGCAACCTTGCCTAAATTTGTTCAAATATTAATAGTGGTATAAAATATTTCTTATCATTGAAACACCATTATTCTGACATTCTTGCAGTCTCTGTCATCAGAATAAAAACACCTTTAAAGTGTCAAAACAGGTATTTATTCCCAACATTAACTTAAAATTTCTCATAATAAAGTGTTCAAAATTTCGTCCACCCACTTGAATGCATATAAGTTCGCCTTCCTTAAACAAGTTCTTTTAAATGACTAAAAAAAAAAAATCTGGAGGGGTAAGGTGCTCTTCCCAATCTGTCTATGTATTGGCTATGTATAAGTTTCGTCACAATAATCTCTTTCATCTAATCCATTTGCAGTTGCATTCTTGCAATGAGGGCAAGTGGTAGATCTTCAAATTCATTCTGCAGAAAATGTAAAAAAATCTCTGCATTTAACCTTCCAGGAACAACAACAGATCCCACCAAGTGGTTAGCTATGACACCTGCCCAAAGATTGACACCAAACCGTCGTTGATGTGCACGTGGACGAACTGCAAATGGATTGGCACTTGCCCAAATGTAATTATTATTATGTTGGTTGTGCACCTTGATAAAATGATAAGGATGGTAGCACTCTTCGACCAATATGTTTTGCACCATACGATAATCAAGTTGAAACTCTTGCGCCATGTTCTTTCCTAACGTTGGGTTGCCTACAAATGTTTTCATTTTAAAAAGAAAAAAGAAAACAAAAAATTATTTAAAAAAATCCTAGAACCCGATTGCAGCGCCACCTAGCAGGTCCAATTGTGCATCTAAGCCATCCAGGGACCCACTCAAACACACACACACAAAAATCCTATACTGTCCAAATTTCAATAATTTTTTTTCAAAAAAGCAAAAAAAAATCTGATGAAGAAATTATTCCAAAATCTATATTTGCCTTTCCTTTGCGCTCGTACCTACAGTTGACCTTCAACTATATCTGGCAGGGGGTTGGAACCTTCGAAAGTGTCTGGCAGCTTGAGAAACACCTTAAAATAGTTATCCTAGTGACATATATTAAACTCAGGTTTTATAAAATAAGAAGAACTGTGGTAACGTTCTCCATACCCGCCGGCCAAGTGACTTAAGTGCCCTGAGATGGACCTCCTCCTGAAAAAGCAGTTCTCTGTTGGGAAGGCAGATCAACACTCCAATGTGTTGATTGTCCTGTTAAAGCCCCTTTCTATTGGAAGGGGCGAAGAACTGTGGTAACGTTCTCCATACCCGCCGGCCAAGTGCCTGAGATGGACCTCCTCCTGAAAAAGCACTTCTTTATTGCGAAGGAAGATAACTCTCCAAGAGTTCACAATGTCCTTTCTGTTGGAAGGGACAAAGAACGGCTAAAGTTCTCTATACCCGCCAGTCAAGTGTGACCTCTTCCGATATGTACTCACAGTAGCTGTCACTGGCGCTCCAGTCGATACTGAAGAACCCTTGGCTTTGTACACCACAATTTTATCTCCTCAGAGATGTGGAAGATAAAACGCCCACGGCAGAAATGCATAAGGGTTTAATAATCCGGTGGACACAAAGTCTAACCGAAGGATTGCCTGCAGAAACTAGAAACAATCTCATGAACATCCCATGGTGGCAAATTGTCCTTCATTAGGGGCCTCAAACAAAAACACGGAATTAGTTCCAGGTCCCGCCAAATGGGGGCCGCGCTTTCAGCTATTGGCTCTGTGTTAAATACCCTATTCACGCATGACGAAGGGGGGGGGGGGGGGGGTTAGGCGAAGTAACTTACACCTGATCGAAAAACTGTTTGAAGTCGGCAGACCTTCCGCCGACACTGACGCTAACCAGACAAACTCAAGGCGAGTCTTTTTGATGAACTATTCCTGTCGAGGAAAACACAGGTGACTTGTTAGCAAAATACCCTACCAACAAAGAAAAGTCAGTTTTTATCGTCTATATTTAACTCAATCCCACCCAACCCCAAGCACTACCCAGATATATCTGAGACTACCCTAATTGCGACTTCGAACTCTAAAAAATTACATTTCTAGCGCGGGAAGTGTGCAAGCAGGCGTGTGACAGGTGCGTTTTAAACTTTAAAACTTCGTGAGGTTTGACCGAAATCAGAGGATACTACATTTGATATCTCGAGCATAATCCAGATCGAACTCCACTTGGTAAGTTCGTTTGATCTGTTAATTATGTCTTACAGTTTTGTGTGTGGAATTATATTGCTTCTGTTGTTAGTAGTTGCTCTACATTTCCTTTCGGAGTTCATTTTCAGAAAATTGTAAAACTATTTCTAAAACAGTATTTTCTGATGACATTTAAATTACAACAAATCCGTGAAAGCATCTAAGATGACGAAAAGCATGGCACACCTGCGGCCAGGACGTCAAAAACTATGGGAAGAAGGCGTTATTAGATGAAAGCTCGCGCAATAATCCGTCACGGAGAGAAAATGGCGAATTTCCATGTTGTTTCATTGTGATCCGTCGACAACAAGTTGACGCTTTTCTGGGGTGCTTTGCTCGATTTCTTTTTTACATGGATGTTTATGCGCCGGTCCTTTCAATAGATTATAATACGGAAACACATTCTTATATCGTCCCCTATATTCCGGCATATTCATCTTATAAAAATAAAGATATAGTAGAACTATCAGGAATCAGAATTTACGAAGAAGTTAATGCGAGTTTAAATTATAAGCATTTTCACTCGGGCAATCGGCCTCCAACCGAACATTTATTAATTTCATTTAGAAAAACATTCGAAACCCAAGACTCAATACTAATATCAGTACTTAAACTCGTGACAAATACAAAAGAGTTTAATTAGTGTTTTGAGGTTGAAAGGAAGATTTTCTTAGAGCTTTAGTTCTTCGATTTGTTGAGACCCAACTCTATGAGCGCTCCAACCAAGAAAACTCCAGTCATTTGAATACTTAAAATTAGCTGTATAATATTCCTTTTGAAACCGCAAAAGCTAACCACCGCTTCTATATCAAAAACAATGGAGTTCATCATAAAGCAAATTTTATCTTTCAATTACTAAGTCAAATTCGAAGTTCTTTTTTGCTAACTCCTGCAGAATGTCGACTCATAATTAACTCCCAACAACACAGACTAATCAGATAAATTATTGCCATGCTGGATTTAATATGAAAAGTGAAATACGAGCGACGTAATTTATTTATATTTCTAATTAATATACCATTTTAATGAATAGCTGTAATGCGGCATTTATTATTTGCTGATGTTGCATGCACGGGCACTAATTGCGCCCTCAAATTTACTAAAATTTAAAGTATCTAATTGGCTGGAAATAAATTCGATAACAATGGGAGAGGCGCGCGATTTTGGCGCTAACGCGAAAATGTAGCGAAAGTAAATGCCCTTTCTTTTCGCATGCACCATTACGTCATATTAGAACGTTTTATCGACTAACAACCTCAATCAAAATCCATTGTTGGTGTCACCTTCGGAATGGAATTGTGGGAGGGTAGTGAAACAATGACGTTAGATCGGGGAAGTTCTTATTCATGCAAAAAATTTAAACGCGAAAATGCTTTATTTATAATCAAGAGAGGTGCGTAAAAAATAAAACCAAATTACTACCAATAAAACAATTCCTGATGTGGCAATTTATGTATTGATATTGTCTACGGCACAACCGAATGACAGGTAATTTTTTTGATGACTATCCCTGTGTCTAAAAGAAGCGAGGTAAAATGGTTTAATCCGGCGATTTATTATGATGGAATATGTTATGAATAACATAACATGTTATGAACTGTTGGTTATGGAATGGTGGCTCGCATTATATGGCTATTGAGGCGATGATAAACTTGACACAGCTTTATGAAATACACTAAGCGTCATAGTAATGTCTACTGACGCAGCAGTGGTCTATTAAAATTTATTATTATTTCGCAAATAAAGAGGATAACACTTACACGGACAATAATGGTGATTATAATACGGTGAACCACCGTTAAATTCATAATGCATAGTCAGTTTACACAAATAATATAATATAGGTACAGTCATACCTACCATTAAGTAGTAGTATTATGTATATTTATTACCTTGACAGGCTTATAAAGTATCCGATACATTTCCCATAACTCAAATAAAATAAAATATAATATAATAAATAAAACTAAATAAATTAATAATTCAACACAATAACTAGCAGCTTTTATCCCTTCCCACTTATTGTCTCTCTTCTCCACTCAACCTTCCTCATCCATTCGATCCCTCTTCCGTCCTCATTCAAAATTTGTTTTCTACTCTCATCTCTCCCTCTCAATTCTACGCATTCCTTCATACTCTATTATTATCCTCACTCCAATATTTATTCTCTCTCTCCTCATTTTCACATCTAAATCTTGCTATTATCACTCTCTCTTTTCTACTCTCTCTTCCTAGGTACTTTGGCATTTCTTCCGTTATTATTTTTGCATACTTCCCATTGTACCTAGACTCCCTAATTCTCGTTCTTCTTTACTGCACTTGCACATCTCTATCTCTCTGCACTAATTCATCTGTCATTCCTCTGCCTCTCTCTCGCATTCTCCGCGCCTGCATACCCGTTTCTTTCGTAATATGCCTCCCTCCCTCTCTTTCCATATCCCCTTTCCTATTTCTTTCCTTTATTCTTTCAAACAATCTTGCAAAATTCTGCACTCTCCTCTTTCTATCACTCTCTCCTCAAATCTTATTGCTCTTTTTCCTGCTTCTATTCTTATTCCATCTCTCTTTGTTTCCTCCATCACTTTATACCCCGGTGTCTCTCTCTCTACCCTTATTATTTCATATATTTTCCTTGCACCCCTACCAATCTTTCTTGCTCTCTCCATCCCCATATTTCCGCTCCATACATCATCACGCTTTTCACCAAACTATCAAACATCATTACTCTCCTTCTAAAATCATGTCCAAATTTTCTCTCTCCTATTCCCCATGCAGCTCCTATTATCTTATTTGCTTTTTTCACTACCCAAGTAGCACATTACATTGGCCAGAGCTTGTTTTTATATTGGCCCGTTATCGATTCATTTCCATTGTTATTTCGACGTACCACCAATATTGGTACAATATTGTTTTTCACAACATCGTAAACCAACAATGTACCAATATAAAAATACTTCATTTAGCCACTAAAGAAATTTGTCTATATTGGCCCTATATCTTTTTTTACAATATTGTAACACAATATGGGTCCAATATGTTTTTTTCGTCGCTTTTAGTATATTGTTTTTACGAGATTCATCCAATATTGTATGCCAACATTTTTCTGTAGCTGTGGGTGCTCAATTTATTAAAAATTTGAGTTTTTAGTCTTTCGTAATTTTCATTGCTGTACTCGATGCTTTATCATTTGAAGAAATTCATGAAAATATTATTTTTATCATATTGATAAATAAAGTTAATTTTTCAACCATTTGGAAGTTTTTTCCTCTATGATAAAATATTTTTTGAGATTTACCACTATTGAGAAAATCGCCCATTTTTTGGATTGTTAAATTTCATAACATTGTGCAGTTTCTTCAGAGGGATGTTTCTTTTTATATAAAAATGACTATTACATACCCATGTGTATCTATCTAAATAAACCGCTGAGAATCTCTCCAGTCGCTCAAAGCAAATCACCACTTTTACCTCTGTCGTTTTTCTTTTATAAAATAATCAACGTGATTCCTCTAATTTATCAATGAACCGTTACGGTCGAGCGTAAGGAACGAACCCAAGTAATGCCTAGCTACCTGATTTGTTTACAAATCTGCAGCAGATGCAGTGCAGTTCGAATCTTATTTTTAGATATTTTTTTTAATATCTTTATCTATGTATGAATTCCCCTTACTTTTTGAGAAAATGCTGCTTGAAAGCGAATTTGTTACAGTTACAGATATCTATAAAAAATCGATATAATTTATTACTTACTTTATTCTATTAACCTTAAAATTCTACAGTGATTCTATGGTGTATAAGCTTTTTATATAAAAAAAGGTGATATGTACCTACTTTGTTACTATTTGAAAAAAATTACTCGTTGGTCTATAAATTTGACAGTTTTAATGATCCGTTCCCCGATGCGTTTTCTAAAAGGTCGGGTAGGGTGGGTACCTGCGGGTTCTATTTTTAGTTTAAAAACATGTTTTTATGCAGTAAGCGGTCATCTGTGTCTGTGAGTAGTGCAACAATAATATTCACCCCGAAAGCCGGAACAGAGTTCCAAATCTCATTTTGTTATGCAGTTGTTAAATGTGTGTTGATTAAATTATTAAGTGGACGACTGGAATTTTTTTACATCATCATCGTGATGCTGAAGAAGATCAATTCTCAAGAAAAGACAAGTTTTGTAACAGCGTTCATCATCAGAAGACCGCGAGTCTTGTAGTAAAGCCAAGACTCGAAAATTAAGTGGTTGGTACAGACTTGTTTTCTCATAGAAATAATGCCTTAAAAATACATTCCCTATGTCCTCATCTGGATACAAATAGTAGTGTCGATCGATACTCTCAAAGGAGTGAGTCTTGCAGTGCAGCAGTTTTTATCATGACGATTTCTCTACTCATGGATTAACTCCAAAAATAAATAGTAAGTATTTTTGGTTTCTGATACAAGTAAGGCATGCAAAATCTGTGTTTTCTAGGTACTCGTTTGTTTGCAAACCGCTCGACCAGGACAGTTAGTTCTCCTTCTACAACTAATAAATTAATACGCTTAATTAATAAATTAATTAATAGCTAATTTTGTTATTTAATTCGAGTAGTTTCAATTTTTTTTTAGATTCCGCAAAAGTTTAAGAATTAAAAAAGATAACAAAAGCGTTGACACTAATAAAATATGATATATCTGAAATAAAGAAGGATATTAGTGATATGAATGTCAAATTAAATTTTCTAAGTGAAAACGAAAAGCCAGATAGAATTAAATGGCCCGGAGGATAAAATTAAAGATGGTAATGAGGACTTTAACGATTTAGTAAGTACATAATTTAATTTTTGGACGGAAGTACAGTTTTATTTTCTTTTCTTTTTAATCTTTAGGTGGACGTACTTTCTCATGGAGGAGGGCCTACCGCCAAGAAAAATGTTCTCTTAATTATGAAACAACTTTTGAATCAAGAGCTAAATCATCAATTCTCTGCAATTCTCTGCACGAAAAAGCAAAAAGGGAAATTTTCGGCACTAAATTTATATAAAGCTGTTCTAGGTATGTATATAATCAATAAATACATAATTATATTAATTTGTACCTTTTTTTTCTAGAAGCAGTTAAGACTAACTTCAAGGTGACTGACTTGGAAATCACTCAGTACATTGGAATTATCTTAGCTATCGCTGGGTATAGGGGGTGGAAGACAAAAGAGTTCCAGGCTTGTATTTATTCATTTTTAAACAGTAACTTAACTTAATATTTTTAGCAGAAAATAAATCACAAATACATATAATCAAGCAATACAATCAGAGTGCATACGACACACCTATTATATATTAATTATAATTTATAAAATTTTTATTAATTGTAATAAGTTTACAATAAATTACTATGTATTTTATTTTTATTTGTTCTTTCATTTTAAGTTTAAAGGTTTCATCTGAAATTTATCGTTGTGAAGATTGGTTTTAGATAATATTACCCTTATGATGCCTTTTAGTGTTTTTGCTACTTTCTAACAATTTTCGGGTACTTTAGTCTATTGCAAAATATTTTAAATTGGTAGTAAATTTGAATTACAAATAATAATAAAAGTAATATATGTATAGAGGGTGTATTACATTGATGGCCTGAATATACCTGCATTACATTTTCATTCAGTTTAACATCGGATTCGATTTATTGCTGTACCAATATTGATACCTGTTATTGAATCAACAGTAGCATACATTGTTGGACCAAGACTTTTACATGTTAATGGACCATGATTGGTAAACGTTGTTGGCCCATGGTTGGCAAACGTCATTGGACCATGATTCATATACGTTGTTGGGCCATGATTGGTATACGTCATTGGGCCATGATTGGTATACGTTCATTGGGCCATGATTGGTATACGTCATTGGGCCATGATTGAAAAACTTTGTAGGGCCAATATTGCGAAATGTCCACATTATATAATGGCCCAATGTAGAAAAACAAGTTTGGGCCAATATATCCTCAAGAATGGCCCAATATTGGCTGAATATTGTTGTGCTGCCTGGGTAACTCTCTCACATGTGCTGTTGCTGTGTTTCTTTCATTCATCATATAACCTAAATACTTAAATTCTTTCACTTGTTCAATTTTTTCTTTTTCTCATCTCCACTCATTTACTTTTCTCCTACCACCCCCTTTTCTAAACACCATCATCTTGGATTTCTCTACATTCACCGTCAACTTTTTCCTCCTAATATATTTCTCCATGTTTCCAATCATTTTTTTCATACCTTTCTCCTCTCTCGCTAGCACCACCAAATCATCCGCATACGCTAAAAACCACACTTTTTCTTTGTCCACCACAAAGCCGTCTTCAGATCCACAAAGAATGCATATATCTTGCCACCCCTTTTTTTATCTCATTTCCTGCTGTGTGATTCAAGATATATACATTATCCATGGTCCCTCTACCTTTCCTAAATCCCGCCTGTCTGTCTGGTAAAACCTCTTTCTCATTAATTTCCTTCATCAGCCTCTCTTCCACAATCATCGCGTATACTTTATATGCTGTATTTAGGAAAGTGATCCCCCTATAATTACTGACTGTATCCTTTTCTCCTTTCTTATATATGGGGCATATTATCCCCTCCTTCTACTCTTGGGGGAATCCCTCTCCCTTCCACACTCCATTCATTATCTCTAACAATCTGTCAACTTCCCTTTTCGTTCCATATATCCACGTTTCATTCTGTATACCATCCCTCCCCGGTGCCTCTTTTCTTTTCAGTTTTCTTAGTTGTTGTTATAGTTCTTCTCTTGTTCTCTCCTCTATTTCTTCCACTTTTTGTTGTCTCTTTTCCTTTTCTTGTCTGTTTTCATCACCCTCCAGCAGCTCACGGAAGTACTCTCTCCATTCTTCCATAGTAATTCCATCACTCACTCTCTCTCTCTTTTTCTTTCTTTCCTTATTTATGTATCTCCATACCTCTTCTTCCGTCTTTATACTCTTCATCTTTAGCTCTTCTTCCATCCGTTTCTTTTGCTTCTTCTCTTTGCATACTAAATTGTACCTCCTGCTTGCTCTCTTGTCCTCTTCCTTGGTTGCTTTTTCTTTTTCCAAGTTCTTAGTTTCCTTTTTGCTTCCTGCTTCCTTTCCCTGCATTCTTTATCCCACCGCTCGTTCTTCCACAGCCCCATCTTCTCTCTTATCACTATCTTTTTTTTTCTGTTGCGTTTCTTATGTTATCGCTTAGTTCCCTCACCTTTTCGTTTATTTCTGTTTCTTCGTATTTTGCCTCCCTAAGTCTTGCTCTATAATTTTCTTTTCCTTCTTCCGTACAAATATTCTTCACAATTTTTCTTCTAAACTCATTCACATTTACTCTATCTTTCTCTCTTCCTTTTGTCTTCACTTCTAAAGGCATATGGTCCGACTCCATTCTTTCTCCCACCTTGAATTTCTTTATTTCATCCCATGCTTCTTCATTTACAATAACATAATCAATAACTGTCTCCCCTCTTGATCCAATATACGTGTACTCCCCTTTCTCATCTCCTGTGCAGTTCCCATTAAGTATGTCCCACCCTCTTTCTTCTACTAAGCTAATCAGTGCTCTCCCTTCTGCGGTTTCTGTTCCATCTTTTGTTGATCTTCCTTCTCTTGTTTCTTGTGCCTTTTCCATCCGTCTTCCTTTTCCCCCAATTCTTGCATTAAGATCCCCCCCACTCACCAAAGTTCCTTCTTCTTGCTCTTTTACTCGCTCTTCTATTATTCTCTTCGTTTCCTTCATGCTTCTGCTGTACACTGTTACAATTCTCCATTTTCTCTGTTTACTTTTCACCCTTCTATCCATAATCCCTCTTTCTTCTTTTGCTTCAGTTCCATTTTCTCCTTCCAGTCCCTCTTTCTCCCCCATTATTATCCCACCTTTAGCTCTCCCTTTTTTGCTACCTACCATTAAGTATAGGGATGCTAAAAACATTTATATCTGTCCGTTTTTAGCATGGGGCAAAATGATGTACGAAGCACTTATGAAGGCCCTGTATATCAGAGAGGTTTATACCGTTCATCTATACAGGTTCAGAATGGTTTAGCAGAGCACGTGCAAAACAGCTAGAAGTGTTTAAATTCTTTTGAGATCTCTTTCAATTTCCTACCATCATTTATTTTGAAAATACAAGGCTAACTTTTTTAAATGGCATAAGAGGTAAAATGCAATAAATTTTAAAAGAGCATTTTTCTGATTTCAGTGTTGAGATATTCCCAAGATACATCAACTGCATGCGACACACAGCAGAACTTCGAGTTGCCTATCCGGCAAGTTCCTCTGAAGTTAGCAACACCCATGAGGTTGGCAACACAAAGTGGACTTGTTGGGGTTAAAACGTCGGTTGGCATCCCTGCTTCCCTGCTAGGTGGAAGGGGAAACGGCCGCCATTGCACAGGGAGATGGCATTCCATTTTTAACGTTAGAAGCAGCAAGACGTAACTAACGCTTGACTCTTTGTTTCTATCTGATTTCATTCCACTAAGAGTTCTCCTGTTTTTAAAGTTGAGGGTGTTCAAGGATCGGTTAAATTTTCAAGTAACGATTGTGTGTGTAGTGTCGCCCTGCGAAATTACAAGGTAACCTTTATTCTATCTATTTCTTTTTGCCATTCTCGATATAACGAGGATGCCATGAAATTGACCGGCGTTTGTGTCACGTGCATACCAGAAACTCCTAGATAAAAGTGCATATTTTACCGTTAACCCGCCATTTTGTACGCTAGGACGTCATAAAACTCGCCATCTTGAAAATGGAGTCGTTCCTACTTTGCACCTACATGTCTTGTAAAGAATGCTAGCCTTTGTTTAAAATAATGTCCACTATTGCTACTGGAAGTATTCCGTGGACCCAGGAATTTCGTATCAGTGTCCTTCAGCCCTCTTTTCTCTGCAGTAGCCTAAATTACCAAACTTATGAGTCACAGGCGCCGCGAGTAACTTGCTAAAGTCGTTGTTGTAATTTTTTTTTAGTTATTGTTGTCAATTTCACAAAGTTCAGATGTTTTGTTGATTTCTAGTTACCGAGTCCGAACCACAGGCGCGTTCAATTTGAAACAAAGTGATTCTCTAACTTAACATAACTAGATTGCCACTCAGATAAATTCTTTAATATCTACCTGTCTTTCGTTGAGGCCGACAGCAGTTTGCGGTTGTTACAAAGCTTTTTTGTCTCTGTTGACTTGAATCAACCAACACTGAGTAAGAACCGATGAATAAAGGGCAGAAAGCGGCAAAAAGCCACGCCGAATGTCAGTTCTGAAAAAGTGCCTTATCGTTGTTTTGCGCCCCCTTGCGATTTCTCGTCATTCGCTCGTAACTGACATCCACCGTCGTGGAAGCCAAAGATCGGTTTTTAGTGTAGTTTGTGCATGTTTGTAATGTTTGTAGTTACGTAGCGCCCCGTTACGTGTTGCGCCCGCTGATGTCATCGCATTGTATCTGTGTCAAAATGGCTTCCAAACCAAACGTTGCGTTACAGTATATATTATTTATGATGTTGTTTGTCCGTACATGTTTCGAATCAACAGACCGACCAAATAGCATACATTGTTGTAGTTCTTGTTGCAATACTGCTGTCGAGATTTTATACGGTCCCAGTCGTGAATACCTGCTTTTTGGGGTCACTTGTCAAACGGGGGTTGTTTTCGAACTTGCTTGACATGTCCTCCTGGGGATTGCAGGGTAAAGCGAAGTGGAGTCACTGTTAACTTCTGAGTCAAACTTAGGTTGGAGTTTGCGGTATGGATTCGGACTACAAAACAAATTACTTGCTTCATAAATGGTCCCCGAGGGAAGTGCCGCTAACTTGGACTGGGTTTGGACAAGCCTTAAAAAAGACCAACATAACTATGTCTAGGAAAATTCCGTAATAAATCCATTTCTCCTGGTGCGTTGGATGTGCAAGTTTTGCCCCCATGATAGTACGCTCTCTACAATCTGGCCTCACTGACAGACAATTGTCTTGTTCATTTCGCTTTAGTCTTTCCATTGGATCTACCTGTGGTCCATCACTCTCCGACTTACATGCACCCAACTTAGATAACTCCACGCGATTCAATATTCTTGTGTTTCCCTCTCGGATATTTCATTGTACCTGTCTGTTGTAAATTTCGGTAAACTACAAAAGCTCATAGTGGAATGACATTAGCTGACTTAATCTCACTCATCATGTACACAAGCATTGTTAAATTATATTATTGTTTATTATTTTCTGAAGAACTAAATTGTTAATTGTTAAAATCGAATTACTCGAAGCATTATTGTTAAAACTATCAAATTTGCATGGTTACCAACTTGATACGAAGACACTAGAAATTGTTAACCACAGTACGAGATCACAAACTCCAAAAGCACAAAATGACTAAAACTTAATAAACATTTAAAACCATAATTTTTGTGTTATCAAGTTACGCTCCACTCCTGATTAGCTCTCGCCATGTATCCAAAGAATCTGGGATTTGTTTCGTTGGGTAAGTTTGAATGTACCGCCATTGCTTGTCTTGTCAAAAAAATAACACAACGCAGGGCTCTGCTTTTTCTTTCATTGTCTGACGATCACTGGCCAACCTTTTCAATTTCGCGGCTTGTTTCAAATTTTCAAATTTGACGTTTGGTGACGTCATTGACATTTCATTTCATGCTCAAATCCAAAATGTCGCGGTAATGTAAAGGGGGGTTTATCACAGTGTTGTAACATATACCCACGTTTATTTTTATTAAAAATTAAAACAAAATAAAAAGACAAAAATTTAATTCTGGAAAAGTAAAACTAAGTTAGTTTTAAAATGCTGTTATTAGCGATCTGTCACTTGAATATTACCCAAAAATTAAACTTGTGTGCAATAATAATTGTTTAACAATGGTACCTTTAAGTGAAACTGAGCATATAGACATTCTCATGATAGTTGGTTATGGCGACAGAAAGCGAAGAAACTGGTAGCGGTAAAGACCGTGCTATTTCAAGCTCTCTTCGTTTCAAAGCATATGCGACGCAACTCTAAGGCTTTCCAAGCGCATACGCTTTGAGTTTTGTATTCCAAGCTACCCTTCGCTTTGGTCTTCGTGTCGTGCGAGCGGTTGCGTTTGGCAACGCCGTAATTGTATCAGCTGTTTGCGTGGACGTATTGTCAAATGTAGGTTAGATGGGGTTAAATGTTCCTCTCACCCCATTAGAAGGATTATAAACTCGATTTTCCCGATAATTCTAAAATAATTCCGCCAATGCAGGTAAGGGAATAAATCAGTCATTCATGTGATTTGTTATTAATCCTTCAGCGCCAGCCTAAAAGGAATTAGCATCACTAAAAGTACATATATCAAACGATAAAAAGGAATTTGACACTTTAGATTTTTTAAATTACGTAATTTGAACTCTGCAACATTTAAGGAAACAAAGTTCGAAGAGGCGATTTATGGCGATATGATGAAGTCAAAGTTGTCCTTGAAGGAAGCGCTTGGCGAAAGAAAAGTGGCTGCATTAGAAGGGACTGCAGAAGCCAATGAAAGAGTTGCTGCCGCGAAGGAGATAGCATTAGTGCAAGGGGCTGCAGCCAAAGAAAGGAGCCCACGAGAAAACTGCTGCAGCACTTGAGTTGACAGCTGAATATCTTTTCGAACTGATTTGCATCCCTTAAGTTTTCAAAAAATAGCAAATCGGACACTTATTTCTGGACAGAGGGAGTACTTAATTTCAAATGTTTGTTTTCAGTCCAACTATAATAAATAATAAGTGTACTGAGATATCCAGTTTCAAAACTAACACCACCTAACAGGTCTGCGACCCGTTCACCACTAAACTACTGCGGGGACCCCGAAAGTCCAGCCGTTACCGAGAGCTTCCGATGGAACCAGGAAGACAACGTTACGAAGTGGCGCCATTCGCGTTAGGAGCCATGAAATTGACCGGCGTTTGTTCCACGTCCATACCAGAAAGTCTTAGGTAAAACCATTTCATTTTTTACCGTTAGTCGGCCATTTTCCCAACGTCATAAACCCCGCTATGATGGATACGAATCTCCCGCCTTTGTTTCTACAATTCTAGCCTTTGTTTAAAATAATGTTCACTATTGATAATAGAATTATCCCGTGGACCTCGCGTGAACCCAGAAATTTCGCATAAATTGTCTTCAGGCCTTCTTTCTCTGCAGTAGCATAAATTACCAAACTTATGAGTCACGAGTCCCAGGCACCGCGAATAACTTCTTAAAGTCAATTGTCAATTTCAGAAAGTTCGAATGTGTTTTTGACTTCTAGTTCCAGAGCCCGAACCTCAGGCGCGTTGAATTTGAAACAAAGTGATTCTCTAACTTAACATCACTAGATTGTAACTCGGATAAATCGTTGAATAAGTACATGTTTTTCTGTATGAGGTCGACAGCAGCTTGCGGCCATTTAAAAACTATTTTGTCTGTGTTAACTTGAATTAACCACCAAGAACTTAATACCAGCAAAAGGGAAAAAAGCGGCAAAGCGCCATACCCAATGTTGCAGTTCTTGTTTGTGTGTTTGTTTTGTTTTTATGCTATGTTGCGCCCGCCCGCGATTTCCGTTTCCGTCGTTTGCATGTATGTGAGACCAATTTTTTTTTTTTGTACATGTTGTAGTCTATCGCCTAGTTTGGTTTGCGGTTTCCGCCGTCTAGATATCGTTGCGTCGCGCTCGTTTCGAAATGGCGTCCGAAAACACTTGTGTCTCCGTCATGACATTCTGTTTCTGTACATTTTATTTTATTATGTTTGTCCATATTATGTATCGAATCAACAGATAGACCAAATAGCATTCATTTCGTGGTTCTTGTTGCAATGCTGCTTTCGAGAGGTTATGCGGTCCTAATCGGGATAACATGTACTCTGGGGTCATTTTCAAATGGGGGTCATCTTCGAACTCGCTTGAATTTCCTACCGGGCTGCAACGCTATTCCGAGTTGGAGTTACTGTTAACCTCTGCACCAAAACTAGGTGGAGTTTGCAGCGTTGGTTTCGGGCTTCGTATTGCGTGCTTCACAAGTACTGAGTGCCCGAGATAAGTTTTGCTAACTTGGACTTGGTTTGGACAAGCCTTAAAGAAAAAGAGGAAACTAAGCAGGACTAGGAAAATAAACTGTCAGTAACAAACCCTGTAAGCTTTTTCCATGGTAGTGAACTCTCTACAATCTTGCCCCATTTAAAGACATTCGTCTTGTTAACTTCTCTTTAGTCTTTCCATCATTTCAATATTCTTGCTTTCCCTCTCAGGTACGGTTATACACGCTTTAGACTTAGATATTTTACTGTATCCGTTTGTTATAAATCGCTGTAAATTTTAAAAGCTCAAAGGTGGAATAAGATTAGCTACCTTAACCTCACTCATCATGTACACCAAAATTGTTAAATTGTATTATTGTTTGCTATTTTTCTGAAGAACTAAATTGTTAACCTGTTGCAATCATTTTAAATTGTTAGTTGTAATTTATCGCCCAAATTGTTTTTAAATTTGTCAAATTGAATTGTTACCAACCGAACACAAAGTTACTAAACCTTGTTAATCGCAGTACGAAATCACAAAAATTCAAATCCACAAAATGATTAAAAACTAATAAACATTTCAAATCATAATTTTTGTGTTATCAATTTACGCTCCACTTCTGATTAACTCTCAGTTAGCTATGTATTCAAAAAACCTAGGGTTTGTTTTTGTTTGTATAAGTTTGAATTTCCCGCCACTGCTTTGTCTTGTCAAAAAAATAACATTGTCTGACGATCACTTGCCCACCTTTTAAAGTTCACGGTGTGTTTCAAATTTTCAAATCTAACATTTGTTGACGTCATTGACGTTTCATTTCATGTTCATATTCAAAAAGTGGCGGTAAATCAAAAGTGGGTTACCACAATACATACTTTAAATAGAATATATTATTTAGGTTGATTATGTTTACTTAATAATAAAATTTAAATTTAATAGAATTTATTATTTTAATATTATTTTATTTTATTATTTTAATTTACCTTCAAAGATATACCCAAATCCCTATTTTCTAATTTTGGTTTGACAAATGGTCGCACCAAGTCCAACAAATATTGAAAAATATGTTTGTTAACACGAAACACAATACGCGTGGTGGATATCCATTTGCAACTGCATCATAGTTAATGTTAATACTTTGCTCCACACATTCGACAGTCAACCCACTAAAATGAGAAAAAAAAAAGTTACGTTGGGATCACTCAAAGCGTTTGGTAAATAGCGCTGGCTGCAAATCGAACGGTTTTCATTCGAGTGAAAGCGTATGCGCTTCTTTTCGAAGGGTGAAGTATACGCTCGACTTGCTACCACTTGCGTGTGACGTCAATTTCGAAGTGTTCGTCGCGACGCGATTTGTGAAGAATAGAACTCCTGGGCGACCGCAAATTATTGCCAACGTAGAAAATCCAAAAAGTTCAGTACAACAGTTATCTTTGAAGCACAACATGAGTAGAGGATCCATATAAAAAATAATGAAATGCGAAAAATATCTTCGTTATAAAATGTACTTGCTACAAGAATTAAGTGAAGTCGATTTTGACGGCAGAATCGAATTTTGCACCAGAATACACCAGAATAGTAACTTCATTAACTGCATCCTCTTCTCTGATGTGTCAAATCCGCATTGAATGGAGCAGGCTCATACGCAGCTTCCACAAAAAATTTTGGTTTTGTGAGGTATCATTAGTCGGAATATCGTAGGTCTTTTCTGCATTAATGGCAATATAACATCTGAAAGATATTTGCAACTTTTACAAGAACATATTGTTCCAAGAATTAGAGAAATATTCTACTTTATTTTTTAAATTTTATTACCATATGGTTTCAACAAAACGGAGCACCGCCACATATTGGTCGTCAAGTGCGCAAATATTTGGATGAAACATTTACCGGTAGATGGATGGAGCGAAGAGGGCTATTGAATAGCCACCTAGGTCTCCTGATTTGTAAAAAATCGAGTGTATGTCTACAGACCATTACAAATCGAAGACCTACAAGAACGAACAAGAAACGAAATTGCCAATATTTCTCCAAATGTTTTTTGAAAAATTTTGCTCAACGTATTCATTATTGCCAGGAAGTCAATGGAAATTATTTTGAACATCTTTTGAAGCATTAAAATTATGTATTTCGTGTTTAAGCTTGTTTTTATTAAAATGTCAAAGTTCGGGCGGCAAAGAGCTAACGATAGATAAAGAGAACAATTCCAAGGCTAACAAAATTTTATTAGTTCGATAATTTTTTTAATGTTTTCAAAAATTGCGTATGCATTAAATCACAGAACTAAAAAAAAACATTTAACTGTATCCATACTTTTTAGCGACCCTGTAGAAACTAAAATTTCTTATAAGATGTTAGAGAGATACCAGACAATTCTAATCTACATTGTACTAATTTTCTCTCTGAAATAAATTTCTGATTCGTCAACGTTTTGATGTTTCTACAAAAGGAAACTAACTAAACGGTTTTTAACATAATAAGCGTACTCTACAATCTTCTTTCATACATGAGACAAAATATTTTGTAATCATCTGACTGCAAACTGGAATCAGGAATGTCAACTTCTGACTAACTTTCAGGGATAAATTAAACGAAGATATCTGGAAGCCAACGATGCAGAAGAATGAATTACGTTTTACAGAGACGAAAAGCTCATTTAACACGTGCAGAGAAATAACAGACAGAAAGTTTCCGAGACATGTAAGCGTTTATTAATGCCTATTCGGAGAATTTTAATTTTAATAAGGTTCACAATTTCGATCAAGCATCACATTGCGATTTCGCGCATCAGGCCTGCATTAGTACAGTGAAGCCGATTCTCATTTTTTTTTGCAGAGCATATAGGAAGGGGCTTTCAGATTCCTGTGATTACATAACATAATTTACATACCTCTTTCATCGATTTTATTGCCTTTACATTATTACATTCAGGACTACCACTCTTTCACTTCACACATTTTCTCTCACATTTGCTCGCGTATAAATTCCTCTCTAGCACTCATTCAGTATACTCCTAGCACCCACTTCAAATTCTTCTCAAGCACCCTAATGTCCTCCTGTCCTTTCCATCCCCAAACCTCTGCTCCATAGAACAACATGCTCTCAATCCTCTGGAAATCGCCTCCCCACATTCTTTCTCCTATTCCCCATACACACTTCATCGACTTATTTGCTTTTCTTGTTAACTCCCTGATATGATGTGTCTTATCCGTTCCCTTTCAATAAACACATTACCTCCATTAATTATTCTCTTCATTGCTCCTCTTTCTTTTGTTAAATGGTTGTTATTTCCACCTTTACTTCTAGCTTTTTCTTGCTGACGTATTTTCCTAGGTTCTCCATCATTTCTTTTACCTTTCCTTTCACTCTTTGCCACTGTTAGAGCGAATTTTTCCCTGTTTGGTGTTGGTCGAGTGTCATCGCAATCCTGGTATTTCATCCGAGCAGAGTGACCAGCATTCAACCATGAGCAGTTGTGTGTGATATACAGGGTGTTTAAAAATTGCCGCACAAAACTAATGGTACAATGATCTGAAGCAAAGAGTACGCAATAGAAAAATATTTTAAAAAAATTTCGTGTTAGACTCGCATGTGGCTGAAGGTTTCTTTTATAGTAAATCTGGCAACTGAGGAAATTGCAATGAACGATTATTAAAGTGTACTGGCATGTTAAGTAACCAAAGCAATGTTTTTCTCAGGTACTGGAATTAATTGTAACAATAATTGTTGAGAATTTTGTTTGTAATTTTTTATAACAATAATTGAAGGAACAATTTATTATTTAACAGAACATTAAAATACAATTCAGAGCAAATGTTGCTTCATCCAGTTGAATACACATATCCCTTAATAGAAGTGTTAGAGGCACGTCATCCATCCCACAATGTCACTTTTTTGAAATAAATCTGAAAAATTAGTTACTATGCATACAATCCTATTGTTGCATAAAAATATCCATTGTTATATTAAAATGTTGCCGCATTGATTTTTGCATAAATCTCGATAATTGCAGATGCGTTTAAATACATTTATGTTAAAGACAAAGGCATTGCGTCAAATAATGATTGATCTACATTTTGTTTCGCATACTTTAGCAGCATTTTGGGTGTAATTTACTGATAATAAATAGCCGTAATCAACATTCGAAGATCCCTAAAAGAAACCCACATACAAAGAAGAAATAAACACCAAGAATTTTTTAAATATTTTTCTCTGACTTACCAAATGGTCCTAAATAACGTACGATTGCGTTGGTGCGAAAATTTTTAAACATCCTGTATGTCGGTATATTGTAGCGCTAATATTTCTATCCCTCTTTCGTCCTCATTCAAAATTTCTTCTCTACTCCAATATTTATTTTCCCTCTCCTCATTTCCACATGTAAATCTTGCTATTATATTCGCGCTCCGCCCTCCATGATCAAATAAATGTAGTACATCTTCTGTGTTGGTACTGTCACAAATTTAAAGCAGAGCTCGAACTTTCGGTCTAGACTGTTGCTACACAACGTGCGCCCTCTGATCAGCCATTCTGTTTTCTTTGTGTTGTGTGAAACGTCACCTAATTTTTCCACCTTTAGTTTAGTGACATTCGTATACAAATGGAGAATGGAAAAAATGATCTGACCTGGGAAGCTGAGCAGGGCCAAGCGCACGCGACCATTGCGGAATTCCTAGATCGCATCAAAAAGCTGGAAGACCGAAATAAACGGAAAAAACCTTCCGCAAGGCGCCACAGTCGCAGATGTCATCGTTACAGCCGATGTTATGATGGTTACTCCCCATCACGACGGAGTCGATCTCGTAGTCGGGATCAAAGCCACTCTAGCAGGGCTATGTCTACGCGCTCTCGGCGGAGTCTGAGCCCCTCGATGTTACCCCAAGGTGGGGGGCACAACTCTATTGAATATGAATCAGAGCGGGGGCACTCCAGAGATTAATACAAACCCTCGATGGTCTAGAACCATCCCTTCGCCTCTTGAAATGCATATGACAGTCTTATGTCACTCTACTAAGTAAATAATGACTATGTATTCCTTGGAAAAGCCCTACTCAAGTTACTGAGGCGTGTCCTTCACTAGATGAGGACCGTGTCGGCTACTAGATAGCGACACACGGTGTGACACATCATAGATGCATTTGACCGGCGTATTTGTGTATTTTGGGTGTCTATATTAGACCACTGTATTAGAAACTTAAATCGGCTACTTCATCTTTTACCTTTATAACCCGTGTCAATTTTGCCGCAGCAAGCGATATCGTGGCAGTGTGGAGGACCCCCCCAACCGCAACAATATATTGCCCACGGAAATCCTGGCACTTTTAGGAGATCCACAAACCTCACTGCCACAGCTTGGAGACCGGATACATCAAGACATCGGTACCAGATGGGACGGGATTTTGGGACTATACCAGAAAAAATCTTGTTACCAAGTACCCACCAATGTCTAATTGTGTAGCGGCTCAGGCCCCAAAAATCAACCCTGAGGTCAAACGTGCTGTCTCTGAAGCCGCTCTCAGACGAGACGAGCGCCTTGTCGACAAGCAAAACCAAATGGTGGCATGCTTATCGGCCATGGGGGAAGTCCTAACGACCCGAGATCATCCGTCGACTTATTGGACTCATTGGCGATGCAGGCAGGTTAATTTCCAATTTGCTTTTTTCTGAATCAGAGTCTCGGGGGGACTCTAAACCAACGATTCATGTCGACGGTGACCGAGACGCCCGCAGACGGGTGGGTTTTCGGTGAGGGCTTGGGGGGGCGTTTGAAAACCGCCACATCACTTGATCGGGCCGCTCAAGAACTAAGAGAAAAACCTCCCCAACGTAGACCTTCGAAGTCTTTAAACTCCACGCGTCCCTCCCACTACCAACGTCCTTACCAACGACAGGCTCGTGTGGGCGGACACACTTAATTACAACCGAGGGGCGGGCAGCAGTCAAAAAGGGGGCACCGACCGAGAGGCGGCTATCGGCAGCCTTATCCCCAGAAGCGATCTCGTCCGGAGAACCAAACAGGCGATCAGCCCTCCTCGAGCCGACAATAGCGGATCACCATAGAAATTCGGTAGGTGGACACGCAGGAAAACTTTGTCATTTTTATCATGCCTGGACAAAGATCACTTCGGACCGGGATACCGTATCCCTTTTACTCAAACAGTTATACAACATATCTATAGCCATAGCTCATCAAGAGACGTGCACATAGAGAAGGAGAATTTATTTCTAACGTATTTTTAGTTCTTAAATCAAACGGTAAAAAACGGTTTATAATTAACCTGAAAAAGTTAAATGAATTTTTAGAACCGGAACATTTTAAGCTGGAAGGTAGCAGTTAAACTTTTAACCCCAGGATGCTTTATGTCCACATTAGACCTTAAGGAGGCCTAAGTTTTTTATTTAATTACAAGTTGTATCAATTTACCTGTTTACCTTTTGGGCTCAGTACAGCGCCACTAGTTTTTACAAAACTCACAAAGCCGGTGATGGTGTTACTAAGAGCGCGAAATCTCTTGTCATGTGAATATTTTTGGTATTGTATACCGAATGTAACTATAATATCACAGAAACGATTGCTCTTTTGGAAAAACTCGGTTTTGTAATCAACTACGAAAAAACTGATCTGATTCCTAAACAACGCTGCAGATTTTAGGGTTTTATTTTAATTCCAAGGATATGATTTTGGAATTACCAGAAGAAAAACAGCTAAAAAGTCTGTCTATACTTCAAAAGTTCATCAACTTAAAATCGTGCACCGTAAGGGCCTTCGCCCACCTTTTAGGGTTGTTATCATCAGCTTGTCCTGCTATGGAATATGGTTGGGCTCATACTAAAACGTTGAAAAGAGAAAAGTTTCTGTCACTCGGCGCGAATAATAATAATTACGAAAAGAAAATGCAACTTCCTCTCGTTCTTAGTACAGACCTATTATGGTTTCAGACTCACATTGTTAACACAAGAAAGAGCTTACGCCCGAAACAGTATCAGATGGAAATTTTTTCTGATGCTTCGCGAACGGGATTTGGTGCGGTCTGCGCAAACCAAAAGACTCATGGGCACTGGGGCGAATGTGAAAAATCGTTCCATATCAACCAGCTGGAACTTCTCGCAGCCTTTTTCGGATTAAAATGCTTCGAAAATGAGTTACGGGATGCCGATGTACTTTTGAGAGTTGATAACACTACGGCAATAGCCTATATTAATCGTATGGGTGGTTTCCCAATTTGAATAATTCGCAAATCGAAATAATGCAAAATGTAATGCTTTTGTCTCGTGGTTACGTGACCCAGGCGCGATGGCGGCTGATGCCTTTACAATATCATGGAGCTCTAAGTTTTTTATGCGTTTCCGCCGTTGGCACTGATTTTGCCGGTACTTCAAAAAATTATCCATGATGGGGCAGAAGGAATAGTAGTTGTTCCGTTGTGGCCGACACAGCTGTGATATCCTATTTTCATCTCACTGTTATCTAGAGAGCCTATATATTTCCCTCCCAACGTTAATTTGTTGTCTTGTTCTATCAGGGCACCCACCACCCACTTTGGAGGCACCTTACCCTGGTGGCAGGTTACTTATCAAGCAGTCGTATTCACGCAGGGGATTCTCCTCTTCAATTAGCAAAATAATGGTGTCATCTATTACCGAATCAACACTCAAGCAGTATGACTCCTGGCTAAGACCTTGGTGGCAGTCCTGCTACCAACACGTCCTTGATGTATTTAGAACGGGTGAGGTAGCTTAGACCCGAAACCTGCTATGCCCTATTTATTACCAACAAAAGACCATATCATGCGGCCAATGCCCAGACGCTAAGTAAGTGGATCAAATGGGTCCTAGGGGAAAGCGGCATAGATACTGACACATTTTCGGCGCATACTACGAGACACGCGTGCAGGAAGGGAGTCAGCTTAGAAGTCATTAGAGAAACAGCGAAATGGTCTGCTGCCTCAGAAACCTTCGCTAAATTTTATAATAGACCTGTTAGAGCCCAAAAGTCCTTTACAGATGCTATATTGGGTAGCATCATTAGTTAGTTAACTTTGTAATTAACTTTTACTTACTTTCGTTTTTTTTTATGTTTATGTTCTTTTTGTTCCACTACAGTTTACTTCTTATGACCAATTATATTTGTTTAAGAAGCACAGTTTTCTTCTTGTCACGACATCTTTAAACATCTACATTTATTTGATCATGGAGGGCGGAGCGCGAATATAATTACAAGATTAAACGAACTTACCTAAGTGAAGTTCGATCTTGATTATATGAAGCGCTCCGCCCGAGATGATCAGTCCCTCCCGACCCTAGTTAAAATAACCCGATCATCTCGTCGCGACAAGTAATCTTTAAAGTGAATGGCTGATCAGAGGGCGCACGTTGTGTAGCAACAGGCTAGGCCGGAAGTTCGAGCTCTGCTTTAAATTTCTGACAGTACCAACACAGAAGACGTACTACATTTATTTGATCATCTCGGGCGGAGCGCTTCATATAATCAAGATCGAACTTCACTTAGGTAAGTTCGTTTAATCTTGTAATTATCACTCTCTTTTTTCTACTCTCTCTTGAATGCATATAATTAGCTGGCCACCTCTCTTTTTTATCTCATTATTGTTTGTGATTCAAGATATATACATTATCCTTAGTCCCCCTACCTTTCCTAAATCCCGCCTGCCCGTATGGTAACACTCCCCGCTCATTCTTTTCTTCTTCAGTTTCTCTTCCACAATCATCGCGTATACCTTATATGCCGTATTTAGGAGAGTAATCCCCCTATAATTACTGACTGTATCCTTTTCTCCATTCTTACTTATGGGGCATATTATCCCCTCCTTCCACTCCTAGGGGACACCCTCTGCCTTCCACATTCCATTCATTATCTCTAACAACCTGTCAACTTCCCTTTCAGTTCCATATATCCACGCTTTATTCTGTATACCGTCCCTCCCCGGTGCCTTTTTCCTTTTCAGTTTTCTTAGTTGGCATCGATTGAAATTTCACGGCAATTTTAGAATAAAAAAAGAACAAACCTAGTTAATTTTTCCAAAACCAATTTAAGGGTCCTTTTGAATTACATACCTAAAATCAGAATTTTAAAAATCGTGTATTTTTGTTTTAAGGATTGCGGGACAACGAATCAAATTAGGGCAAAAATTCACAGTAACTTAGCTGCGTATTACCTTTATGATGAATTGCCATTGCGTTGCCTATTGTCAGTATTATGGAAATAGGTATTTTAGATATAAAGAATAAAAAAATTAATAATGCCATTTACAACAGCACAGAAGCTGAGACTAGACTTTTCGTCATATTGACTCCAGCAGACTTTGTGTTTTTAAGTATTGTTAGTTTTGACTATTGTTAGTGTTAATACTATTGTTAATAATAGTTTTAGTGATGGGGGTGTGTGGAAAAGACGCGATAGTAAGGGTACAACAGAACTTTATTGAGGAAAAGAAGAAACTGCCGATTGACCCAACTTAGGTGGGTATTGTACATTTTTTTTTAGATTTGAGAAGGGAAAAGTGCTTACAATTTTTTATCTAATTCTAGAAAACTGAGTCACCCTAAAAATTAGCTTCTAGCCGAGTTCATTCTCCAGCTGCTGAAACTTCCGAATTATTTGTAAGGTATGTGAAAAAAAAACATTTTATTTCTATAGTACGATCCAATTATGTCAAGTAAGTGAAAAAATACATTAGCAAATGTGTGTTTTATAAAACGGAAAAGTATTTGAATAAAACAACGTGATTTTTTCTTATTATTTTTCTTAATTATTAGGCTCCATCATCAACTTTGCTTGTTTCAAGTTTTTTTTAGGATTTAATGACCTTGGCAATTTTTCAAAAATCAAAATTAAACCTGTTTTTTTTTATTATTTGGACTCCAAAGAGTGGTAGTTTCATTCGACTGTGTAAAATGTCCAAAATAACCTACATTTGCAATTTTTAGTTTAATTTTGACGAAGAATTCTGGAAAGAACAAGGATTTTTGTTTAAGAGGGTTCTCCAGTGGCAGGTACATTTCTGCCGGTCGAAGTACATTTTCCCGCAATATCTTTTTTTTTTAATTTACAAATCTCAAAAAGTCGCACATTGTTGTACATTTTTGCCCGCCGTTGAATGTAACTTTTTTATTTTTAAAGATTTTTCATTTAAATTTTGTGGGAGTGTTGATAAAATATCGATCTTTGCAGCTACAGAGCCATTTTTTGAAATTTGTAAATTAAAAAAAAGATATTGCGGGAAAATGTACTTCGACCGACAGAAATGGACATGCCACTGGAGAACCCTCTTAAGGATTTTTTATCTGTTATTAGATCCAAGGCAGAAGCGAGGAAAGACAATAAGGAACCCCCCAAATTATTATTAGAGAATACTAATATACAGAGTGTTTTTTAATGTGTCCGATATTTCAGAGGACGATTCCTCATTTATGTTTAAGATAAAAAGTTCATATAAACATGGGCCCGCAAGGACTTCCTTTTTGAGATACACGGTGTTAAGGATTTCTAAAGAGTGCCGGAATCAATGAGAAGAACATTGGATGCGTGCATACAAGCAAGAGTTAGACATACTCTTGTAAGTCTTATGGGAATAAATGAATTTATTTATTTATTTATTTATGTCCAACATTTATTGTAATTTTGTATGTAGTGTTCCGTGTTTTATTGTTCAAAAATTAGCTTTTAAAATCTTTTTATGTTTATTAAAACTTTCTTGTTGTACTTGTGTCTACCTCGAGAACGATTGCCCGTAGCGATTTTTGACAAGAATACCTTCTTCATGTAAAAATGATAAGAGAAATCGATTTTTCTACTATAAAAGTAATACAAACACGCACGAAAAAGTTGTGTCTCTAAAAGAGAAAAAGACCTGTAGGTATCGGCCTCTACAATTATGGGCTGAACTAAGATCAAATTTGAATTTTTCATGATGAAAAACCCAAGTATCAACTTTCGTCCAAATATCGACATTACATAATTCAAAAATTATTTAGAAAAAACAGAAACAAAAATAATAGTATATTACATACTGAGGCGGAAAGTATTCAATTCCTGTTGAGAGAACTAGTTCTCGAGACATAGGAATGGGACTTTTGCCGAAGTTTGTATACTATTTTATTGACAATTGGGTATTCGAAATTTAATTAAATCTCATTAACATGAACTATTATTGCAACGTTTAATTTCAGTCAAATATTTACACTTAGCAAGCACTGCAACAATAAAATTGATATTATTTGTCAAATAAATGTCAAAGGATTTTTTTGGAATTTGTACTATTACAAAAATTAGTAAATAACATTAAGGATAATTTGTAATTGCAATTTTGTATTTGTCAACTGCTCACGAGGCTGCAGCAACAGTTGTGTGATTACCTTTATTACCATCATACTTTTAATAATAATTTAAATTCGGGTTGCCTGGCAACATCAGGTGATTAATGGAATTGGAGGTCGGGAATTGGTCACTTTCCAACCTCCTTTGCAGTTGGAACGCAGTATGTTAGTAACCGATTGTGAATAAAATCTTTAACACTCTGTACCTCAAAAATGAAGGCCTTGCGGACCCATGTTTATATAAACTTTTTATCTTAAAAATACCCGAGGAATCATGTGAAGAAACACCCTGTATAGAGAGTTCAAACCAATTATTGTGATTTATTTTCTTTCTCTATTTTCGGACAATAAATTTTTGGACTTTTTAGAAGTTTCAGGAAAAAACGTATTACAAAATTTTTAATTTGTTTATAACAACTTGCATTGTTAATAAACAATTAAATTTGTTTATAACAAATTGCATTCTTAATAAACAATTAAATTTTTAATAAAAAAAAATGTTTTATTTTTTGGTATTTCATTAAGAAATGCAAATAATGACTTAATGATATAATGATTAATTTAATGATTTCTTAACTAATTATTTAAACATTAGAAATATAAAAAAATGGTTATAAACAATAAAAAAATGTTTTCCAGATTTTTTTTTAAATCATTATCCTCGGGACAACAAAATGGTTTTTTTTTTTTAAATATTAAACTAGTCAATTTGTTTATAAACAGTTTATAAACAAATAACGTAAAAAAAATTACCCACCATCATTAAGCGCCTTTATTGGACCAATGAACAGCTATAGCATAATAGTATACTATTATACAAGTTTCACAAGACGGTTGATTGTAGTTTAAGGCACGACGAGCGCAGCGAGGAGTGCTCCAAAGGCACGAGTGCGACAATTTCGGCTTGTGAAACGTGTAATATACAATTTTTTCGAATTTGGCTGTATTTAATTAAGAAAAACTGAAAATTTATGCTAAAGTTCAATTCTTGTTTCTACCAATGTATTTCTTTTGATTTTTAATTTTTTTCCAAGTTTAAACAATTATTATAAACAAAATAATTAACTTTTAAAAACTTTTAGAACATGAAATTCTTGAGTACATAATTATTTACATAAGAAAGGCTCCAAGAAGTGAAAAATTTATAGGTCAAATTTTTAAACATTTTTTGTTGTCTTCAGTGAAAGCGGAGGTCCCATAAAATTTTGTTAATTAACAATTGCCTGACTTATTGAAAAATGAAGTTAATTCGATTTTTCCAACGGTATCGAATACCATCAAGTGTTAAAAACACACCATCATTTATTCAAATTTTAAATGAATATTTAATACTACAGGGTGTCCCAGAATATCGGTCCCATAGAACAATCTCATATTTGTGGAGTTAAAATAAGTTGATTAAACACAACTTACCTATATACTAAGTTGCACCGTTTCGCCGTCAGAGGGCTTCGAAATTCTAAAATAAATTTTATTTTTTTTTAATATTCTTGAAACCACTGCAACAATCAGATTGAAACTTGGTGGAAGTGTATCTTTATTAAAGCGTCACTTATACGTGTATTTCTTAGTTTTGCATTAATATCTTAAGGTTTCAGAATACAACCCCCCGCATACAATTTTACCCCCAACTTTTTGGAATGTCGCACGACTGATTTAATTTTTTTTTATTAGAAAAGTACTTTTATTTCTAACATTTTTTATCTCTTGTAAAATTTTGATACCTGCGTTCGTTTAAGCATAAAAAATAATTTAATTTGAGGTGTCATTAAATATCAAGCAATTTGATTTTAAATTAAAAATCAAGTCACCATGCTTTTCAGTTTATTTAGTGAAACAAGTGCATAGATTCAAAACTGTCAGTTTGTTAACGACTCTAGTATCTTGAAAAAATGGTAAATCAGTAGGTACACTTTTGCTGAACAAACCGATATGTTACTTGTATTGGGATTTTGTAATGGTAATTATCGTGAGAGTGTTCGAGTTTATCATGAGAGATTTCCCAATCGACGTACTCCATGCCATAAAACTTTTGCAAGAATTGAGAGGCGTCTTCGAGAGAAGGGCTGTTTAGAAGGCGATAAAAAAAATTCCGGACGCACTAGAAATGTTCGCACGGTTGAAGTAGAAGAAAATATTCTTCATACGGTTGAAGATGACCCAAGCACAAGTTCCCTACTGATTGCAGCACAGGTGGGTGTAAGCAAAAGTACGGTGAATCGAGTAACCAAAGAGCAGTTACTTTATCCGTACCACGTCCAGCGTGTTCAAGATCTTCTGCCTCCCGATTATGAAGCTCGAGTTGCATTTTGCCAAATCATTCGACAAAGAAGCCACCAAGATTTGAATTTTACCAAAAAAATTATTTTCACTGACGAGGCCTTTTTTACGAGACGTGGCATAACAAACGTTCATAACGATCATGTTTATGCAGACGAAAATCCCCATGCTATTAAAGTGAAACATTTTCAGCATGAATTTGGAATTAATGTCTGGATGGGTGTTATCAATAATCATTTAATTGGACCTTTTGAGCTTCCGAATCGACTTAACGGCAATGAATACCTAACCTTTTTTCGAGACCATTTTCGACCACTGCTTGAAGATGTACCTTACGCTTTACGTCGCGATATGTATTTCATGCAGGATGGCGCACCCCCTCACTTTGCACGTGCTGTGAGAGACCACCTACATGAACAGTATCGAGAAAAATGGATAGGCAGAGGAAGAGATGCACCAATTCGCTGGCCGCCAAGATCACCAGATCTGACTCCCTGTGATTTCTTCTTATGGGGAGCTTTGGCAGCAAAAGTTTACTCGGTAAGGATTAATACGAGGCAACAACTCTGGGCCCGAATTCAAGAGGCGGTTAATAATGTGGCAAATGAAGAAACACTGCAACGTGTTCGATTCAATTTTTTGCGTAGAATTAATTTATGCATACAAGAAAACGGTGCCCATTTTGAACACCTGATGTAATTTGTATGTAATCCATAAAAATACAAATTAAAAGCATGGTGACTTGATTTTTCACTTAAAATTAGATTACTGAATATTTAATGACACCTTTAATTAAATTATTTTTTCTGCTAAAACGAACGCAAGTATCAAAATTTTATAAGAGATAAAAAATGTTAGAAATAAAAGTACTATTCTAATAAAAAAAAATGAAATCAGTCGTGCGACATCCCAAAAAGTTGGGGGTAAAATTGTATGCGGGGGGTTGTATACTGAAACCTTAAGATATTAATGCAAAAGTAAGACACACACGTACAAGTGACGCTTTAATAAAGATACACTTCCATCAAGTTTCAATCTGATTATTGCAGTGGTTTCAAGAATATTTAAAAAAAAATGAAATTTATTTTTGAACTTTGAAGCCCTCTAACGGCTAAACGGTGCAACTTAGTATATAGGTAAGTTGTGTTAGATCAACTTATTTCAACTCCACAAATAGGAGATTGTTCTATGGGACCGATATTCTGGGACACCCTGTATAAAAAAATACTTTATGTGACGTACTCTCTTCAGAGGCTCCCATTACGGCTACTGTTTTCAGCGTTGTATTAAAATTATTAATAATGGCGATAGAACTCCGGGAGTTGGGAGTTTTTCATTGGACATTTCATCCTCTTTTTGATTTTTTTTCCAATTTTTGCTATCACGTTTTTGTGTTATTGCCGAAAAACTAAACCCCTTATTTTTTTTTAGTTTTTTGTTAATAACAATTGTAATTTTTATTTGCGGAACAAAAAAAAAAAAACGTCTTTCTCAAAATAAAATCCCGAATCGATATTTCTCGGATCCTTGTAACTATTGTAGCGTTTCTGGGTTCGATCTATTTATTTAAACACTATGTACAATTTATTTATACTTCTAATATTACAATTTACTACTTCACTGGCACGTCTCGTATTATTTATATATTTACACATCACGGGGCACTCCGGATTGATAAAAGCAACTCTCCGACTCGACCCACTTCGACCTTGATGATAGTCTGACTGATGCGACTAGACTGACTCCCGCTGGAACGTCCTCTAATAAAGATACCGGCGCCTAAATGTTTCTAGAGGCTTCAGAAGTTCCATGGCGCTCTCGATCTGTACCGGATATTCCAAAAGATGAGTCATACTACCTCGAGTACGTTGTAGTAAATTCCACTACAGTCCAGTAATTAATGACGCCGCTACAGCGATGAGTCATCTCGGGTCCAGGTCCGTCACACTATTTTTCGCAGGTTTTCAATTTCTTGAGTGACTACAAGCCTCAGTCGTTCGAAGATAATATAATATAATATAAAAGCAATCCAGTGCATGAATGAACCAATGCATGGTTGTCAGATCATTCTACCATAACAAGCTGACCACTCCCACTATTTAGTCTCTCTTTTTGTCCCACTCTTGTGGAATGCGATGCAAGGTGTATTCGTTTGTATACTTGGTACACATGGACACAGCTGCAGCATTAGGGCATCTCGTTCTGATAGAGACGTAAGATGGAGAAAGAACGACTTCGCGCACGCGCAAATGTGACATGAAAAAAATTGAATGCTGTTCCGTTACTTGAATGATGTTGCAATGTTTGTGAGTTTGAAATTATTATACAGGATGAACCTAAAAAAAATTTGGAATCGGATTATTAGATGTTGAGGGGTGTGAGAGAACTGGCTCCCCTACACCGCACTCCGGGCCCATTGTGTCACTCCCTCGTGTCCGTCATTCATCTAGCCCAGTATTTTTGGAATATACATTAATAAAAATTTTAGGGCTGATGATGGGGGTAGTTTTCTCCCGAAACATGTTCCAATTGTAATTTTACGTTTATTAAAGTTTGTAATAAATAAATTTTTGTTTCTAACTAAGGTGCCAATTATACAAAACAAAGCAGGGTCCAGAAAAACTCGAACGTCTATTCCAGCTTTATCAAACATTTTATTTATTTGTGCCACCGCTTGCAGGTAATTTTCATCGGTGATGGCTTACCGGAATTTACTTGGTATTAAAAACACGATTTATATCCATCCGTGTCCTTATTTAATTATTTATACTTGGCTTTTTAAATGTAATAAATCACTCCAGGGCATTTTTATATGGAAAATTATATGACTACAACTGCATAATGATATACACGAGAATGGACTTTGCGTGCACATTATCACACAACAATTTATAACGGCCGGTTAGAAAAAATAGCACAACAAATGTAGAGATCTGATGCATGAAATTTTTCAAAATGAACGAGCCTTGACCCCAACCCTTAGCAAGACAAATTAATTTTGTATCGATTGTGCCAACACAATGCAAGTCCAACGCGGTACATGATAAATTTGTTCATTGTTGCTAAATTGCTAAATAAACCCTACATGTTGCAAGCGTATTTGGGTCCATTAACCAGCTGAAAGGATACATTATTATTAATATACATCATTTTGGAATAGGTTAAAACATGTTTGTTCAAAAGATGAAGGAAAACCGCTGGGTAAATACCATCGATTCGAAAACGATTAAATTACATGCATTTCCTGTAGTTGCAATGCATGAAACAAAAAGTTTGTAATATAGTTGTAGAGTTACTTATTATATAATTTTCTGCAATTTTGAAAACAAGGCTTCTTTTTTAAGCCACAGAGAAAGTGCTGTGCAAAAAAGCTCATTATCGATACTTATTTGTCACAACCAGCTTGGGTCATGATCGGATAAACACAAGTCCTTCATCTATTTTGTAACGGTTTTTTTTTTATTTGGCGTCTAGTTGGCGGTGACTGAGTTTCTGTGAACAGGCCACAATTTTTTTCCTGCGTTCATTTAGAATTTTATCGAAGAGGTATCACTGCACCCCGAAAAGGTAGGAGTATATGGGCGGCTATCTCAAGACGGAGAATTATTTGGCCAATTTGTTGGCGAATGTCAGTACCGCAGTTGTTCAAAGAGTCCGCAAATGTCTTGAAGTTGATGGAGCACATTTTGATTAATTGTTATAAACTTTATTTCCTCATTAAAGTTTATTTTTCCGTTTGTTTGAACTGTGGATTAAATGAATTAATAGTTAGGTTAGATATAGGTTCGGATGTCAAATTAATAATTGGCACGTTCACAATGGCCAACTTATAGACCAAATTAAAAAAAAAAAAACAAAAACAACGGACTGCACTCCGGGAGTGCCGGCAGAAGTGAAAACTTGAACATTAAGGTTGTGCATCTTTAAATATTTTGGAATGGTTAGGGAATAATTTCGCACGATTTGCTTTATTTATCAGTATAAAAATACTATCATTTATGTGGTAAAATACAATATTCATTTATTGCGCTATCGTACACAAACATGACAATTTATATTACATTAAAAATTTAACACTTCAGAACTATTACAATTATTGTACGTTTAAAAAGTTTATCTCTCAGAAAAATCAACTTTCATCCATAATTTCAACGACTCTTTCACCATCGTCATTACCAGCATCATCATCGCCAATCTCTAAAACTGATACAATAGGTTTATGGTAGCTGAAGTAAGAAACGAACAATTTTGATTCGAGTTTATTTAAATGTCTAATAAAGACTGCATCAATAGTAGTTTTGTATTTCGTTGTGCTAAGATTGCGATCATTTGACATCGTTAAACCAAATTATTTAAGAATTCAATTAATAGTTGATTTTTATCGTCTGCAAAGTTTATGTTGAAATCTCCACTCAAAATCATTGGCAAATCATCAAAGCTTTTCCCAATTTTTTTTTTGAAGCAATGCAGATGCGTCATGAGAATAAATGAATAATTTTTCATACAAGAAGTCTCGTATAGCACGCAATGACTTATCTGGGGAAATGTAAACGGCAACCATAATAATGAACTGATTATCACCAGAGTGGCAACGACTTACACATATCGCCGATATCAGAAACAGTAGCATTAAACATGCTGGTGTATTTCGCATGCACATCCATATAATTTGTGCAGTAATGGCGGTCTACCCTCCCTCCGTCTTACAAATTTTCGATCAGGCCACGTGTCCTGACGCGACTTTAACATTTTTTACCCATCCCAAAAAGTGCTCACCGCCGCTAAAGAAGTTTTCACAAAAAAAAAATCCGTTGTAATAGACAATACGACCAGAATACTGTGTATTTTATCGCGTACTAAATTGTAGCATCCAAATTTGGCCATACTTGAAGACAGACGGCGTCGAATAAAAAGGCCATTTTCCCGTCTGGCAGCTCTCTTCTTATCGTGACCGCGTTATGTAATACATCCTTGAAACAGAAAGGGTTATTTTTTCCGATGGAACAAACAGATGGATGTAATCGTGACCATCAATAAATAATGAACTAATGGCCATGTGTTAGGATTTTGAATAAATTATTAGCTGGCACCTTTTTGTGGAGAGGAAATCTATGCAATATTGCATAATGACACATTATACGCGGGGCTTTGCGTGTCGATAGCAAAACACGAAACATTACAGCGCACGATATTCTACAAATGTATGTTTGTGGCAGTTTTCTAAATGAATGTTTTGATTTGGTGGATGCATCGATCCGTGATAATACAATAGCGCGCCATCATTTAGGCGAATAACCAAGCAATATTAACCGATTTGATCGGAAAACAGGCAATCATCCGTATCCATCTTTGAATAAGATTCGCTTTTATCACGAATGGAAACTCATCGTTGATTTCTTTAACCAACTCTGACTTAGAAAAACCCAAACTCTCGAAGCTTTGTTTCTAACAAAAGCTTAATTTCATGGTTTTCGGAGCAAAATGAAACTGCTTAATAAAAAATTTGGCAGGTTCATTGTTCCCGTGTCTGGCGTTTTAGGCTCGATGAAAAGGGAAAAGATTTACACCATGGAAATGCAGGGAAAGTTTCCGTTTTTGTACTAAATGTTTGCCAAGAGAGTTGGTAGTAGACAGCTAACAGATTATAAACGGCCTTTAATCGTATAGACATCAAGATAAGCGTAATAAGTACGCAATTTATGTTAGTTCTGAAACGTGTTTACTTACCACATTTTTCTCTAAAATATGAATAAAACTACTTTTTACAGGTTTAATCGCCCGAATCTCCTCTGCGTTGTTTCTAATTCGTTAAGTATTCTTTATCTGCTTTCATCTTATTAGACATTTGTGTAACAGGTTTTACTTTTAGTTTTCCAAAACCTCCAAAATGTGGTGCTCTGTGAGGAATGAATAACCATCCAATACTTTGGGTTCTTTTAAATTCAACAAAATTATTTTGAGTTAAAGAAAAAAGGCATTACTTACCTGGTAAATAGTATGAAACCATCGAGGTACTGGCTTTGGGGCTCTTCAGACATGCATGTCATTCGAGAGTTCCATGTTTAGACCCCTACTCTTAAGCGGACAAAAGCGTTGTTGAGTACAGTGACTAACGATTTGTAACCGCCAAGTAACCATACAATTTCACACCTACCTGTTTATACGGCTTTGACAGCACTCTGGCTTAAATTAGAGTCCTAACAAAATTAATTAGACGGTCATATTGTATTGATCTGTTTATAAAAGAACTAGAAATCCTTTATCTCTCATTCAATTCCAAGGCATTTTTCCGCTCGCTGCAACTACAACCCGAATGAAAACATAAGTTTGTTTCCGCAAGCGAAACTTCATTACCTCTGAAATGCTTCCGGAGAGAAGTGAACAGAATAATAATAAATCATCAAACGAACTATTTTGTGTTTTATTGTTGTATGTACAAGATGATAATTACAAGTTGAGATTCATTTTAATTACACTGTAGAACGATGTTATAAAAATATGAATAAAATGTTAGAATAGTTAACAATGTTTTCTCTTGAAGTAATATTGCCAAGATTTTTTCGAACTTCCGAATATGATTCTGATTTCAACCAAGTTTGTCGTTGCATAAATCAAAGACTACCCAGTTGAGCGAAATATATTCTCGTTGGACAGATTTAAAAATTCCACGTAAACCAGTCCGGATATAAATTTTTCTGGATAAAACTTTAGAGCTGAACTGAAAGGTTCGCATTGAAAGTTTCACATCAAGGGAGTGTAGAAACAGCCGGAGCAAGGACAAACCGTGGTAGCGCCAAAATAACAGAAGTCAATAAAAATTTCGAAATGATAACAATAAATCTACATAATATCAACATGTAATAATAGTTACAATGAATAATGCTAGAATAATCTAAAGTGCTTGTAGTCTATTAAATATCAAACCCATCACACTATATATACAAAAATGGACGTTCATCGGATCCCTCGTCGCACTCACAACCTTTTATCGAGACATTATGTGTCCAGTTTAGCACCAGAAATAAATCTCCTCTTGGTTCTTTGAGTAACATATCACCACCTGAGTTCACTATTATTGTTTATTATTTACACCGAATTAGTTTGATCACTAGTTCGTTATATGAGCTTATCGTTGATTGATATTTATTGAGGACAGCCTAATCATCTTACTGCAGTGACCACCAAGAGGGAGAGAGATGCCAGAAGCGCCATCTGACGTCGGACTCCCGCCCTGCTCGTCTGCATTGCTGCCGGGTGCTCCCCTAGAACAAATTACTCTCATTTATTACATCGAAAATTTAGTTCATGAAGTTGTAAGCAGCGACACTTTTTTGAACAGCCGCAAGTCGAGTTCGTAATAGATCACAAGGACTTTATTTCCTAAACTAATTAACTAATAATACCAAATAATAAAAATGAATTAAAATAAATTCGTGTAAGATTGAAATAAATCAGTGTTACCATCTTGAATCTTTATTTGCCCTACGGGCTCTCCCATCGTGTAATTACATAACATAACCTATTCTGCATTAATTATTAATAGTAGTATGTATACCTATTACCTTTACAGGTTTATAAAGTATCCGATACATTTTCCATAACTCAAATAAAATAAAATATAATATAATAAATAAAACTAAATAAATCAATATTTCTACACAATAACTAGCAGCTTTTATCATTTCCCACTTATTGTCCCACTTCTCCACTCAACCTTCCTCATACATTCGATCCCTCGTCCGTCCTCATTCAAAATTTCTTCTCTACTCTCATCTCTCCCTCTCAATTCTACGCATTCCTTCAACAAATGCTCTATCGTCTCCTTTTTTTCTCCACACATCCTGCATCCTCTATTATTATCCTCACTCCAATATTTATTCTCTCTCTCCTCATTTCCACATCTAAATCTTGCTATTATCACTCTCTCTTTTCTACTCTCTCTTCCTAGGTACTTTGGCATTTCTTCCGTTATTATTTTTTCATACTTCTCATTGGACCTACACTCCCCAATTCTCGTTGTTCTTTCCTGCACTTGCACATCTCTATCTCTCTGCACTAATTCATCTGTCATTACTCTGCCTCTCTCTCGCATTATTTCTATCTCCGCGTCTCCATACCCGTTTCTTTCGAAATATGCCCCCCCCTCTCTTTCCATATCCCCTTTCCTATTTTTTTCCTTTTTTCTTTCAAACACTCTTGCAAAATTCTGCACTCTCCTCTCTCTATCACTCTCTCCTCAAATCTTATTGCTCTTTTTCCTGCTTCTATTCTTATTCCATCTCTCTTTGTTTCCTACATCACTATATACCCCGGTGTCGCTCTCTTTACCCCTAGCACCCATTTCATATATTTTCCTTGCACCACTTCCAATCCTTCTTGCTCTCTCCATCCCCATATTTCCGCTCCATACATCATCACGCTTTTCACCAAACTATCAAACATCATTACTCTCCTTCTAAAATCATGTCCAAATTTTCTCTCCCCTATTCCCCATACAGCTCCCATTATCTTATTTGCATTTTTCTCTCTCAGATGTGCTGTTGCTGTATTTCTTTAATTCATCACATAACCTAAATACTTAAATTCTTTCACTTCTTCAATTTTCTCTTTCTCCCATATCCACTCATTCACTTTTCTCCTACCACCCCCTTTTCTGAACACCATCATCTTGGATTTCTCTACATTCACCGTGTTTCCTATAATTTCTATCATACCTTTCTCCTCTCTCTCTAGCACCACCAAATCATCCGCATATGCTAAAGACCACACTTTTTCTTTGCCCGCCACAAGCCTCCCCTGCCTGCCCCTTCCTGAACATCTCCTCTATATCTCCAATAAAAGCTGCAAACAGGCTGGGGCTTAGTGGGCAACCTTGTCTTACTCCCTTATAAGTTTTGAAACATTCACTCACCCTTCCATCCACTCTCACTCTACGTATCGTCTCTTCATATATCTCTTCCATTTTTGTTACCAGATGCTCATTTATTCCTGTCTTTCTCAAGCATTCCCACAGTAAATCTCTTTTCACATTATCAAAAGCCGCCTTCAGGTCCACAAAGAATGCATATATCTTGCCACCCCTCTTTTTTATCTCATTTCCGGCTATGTGATTCAAGAAATATACATTATCCATGGTCCCTCTACCTTTCCTAAATCCCGCCCGTCCCTCTGGCATCACCCCCCTCTCATTCATTTCCTTCATCAGCCTCTCTTCCACAATCATCGCGTATACCTTATATGCTGTATTTAGGAGAGTGATCCCCCTATAATTACTGACTGTATCCTTTTCTCCTCGCTTATATATGGGGCATATTATCCCCTACTTCCACTCTTGGGGGAATCCCTCTCCCTTCCACACTCCATTTATTATCTCAAACAACCTGTTAACTTCCCTTTCCGTTCCATATATCCACGCTTCTTTCTGTATACCATCTCTCCCCGGTGTCTTTTTTCTTTTCGGTTTTCTTAGTTGTTGCTCTAGTTCTTCTCTTGCTATCTCTTCTATTTCTTCCACTCTTTGTTGTCTCTTTTCCTTTTCTCTTTTCTCCAGCAGCTCACTGAAGTACTCTCTCCATTCCTCCATAGTAATTCCATCATTCACACTCTTTCCCTATTTATGTATCTCCCTATTTATATATACCTCTTCTTCCGTCTTTATACCCTTCATTCTTAGTTCTTCTTCCATCCGTATCTTTTGCTTCCTCTCTTTGCATACTAATTTGTCCCTCTTTCGTGCTCTCTTGTACTCTTCCTTAGTTGCTTTTTCTTTTTTCCAATTTCTTGGTTTCATTCTTGCTTCCTGCTTCAATTCCCTGCATTCTTTATCCCGCCACTCGTTCTTCCACGGCCCCATCTTCGCTCTTATCTGTATTTTATTTCCTGTTGCGTTTCTTACGTTATCGCTCAGTTTCCTCAGGCTCTCCCTTCTGCGTTTTCTGTTCCATCTTTTGTTGATCTTCCTTCTATTGTTGCTTGTTCCTCTTCTATCCGTGTTCCTTTTCCCCCAATTCTTGCATTAAAATCCTCCCAAATCACCAAAATTCTTTCTTCTTGTTCTTTTATTTGTTCTTCTAATATTCTCTTCGTTTCTGTACAATGTTACAATTCTCCATTTTCTCTGTTTACTTTTCAACGTTCTTTCCATAATCCCTCTTTGTTCTTTTGCTTCAGTTCCATTTTCTTCTTCCAGTCCCTCTTTCATTCCCATTATTATCCCAGCTTTAGCTCTCATTTTCCAAATTTTCCCACCCCTTTTCTTCTACCCACGTTTCTAGCATTCCCACTACGTCAAATTCTCCCAAATACTCCCAAAACTCATTTTCTTTGTTTCTTTAGTCCCGCTACGTTCCAGAATACTACAGTGAATTTTTTTTTATAATCAATTGTCAGTGTCAAAAATTATTTATAAAAAAACATGCTGTTTCACCCAAAACGGCTTCATTTACGGGCCAGCTGTATAACATTTCCCCCAAAATCTGAATTTCGGTTATGTTTATGTCAGTGTCAAATTGTGTCGATAATAATGAATTAATTTTAAATCTTTCTTAATATACAGTGAGCGGCAAAAGTATGGAATATGTAAATTCATTAAAAATTAAATAAAATAAAAAAATATATATCTTTGGACGGGTCAATTTTGGTTTATAAAAATGAATATATTTATCACACATAAAATTCCAAGCTGTCATGTTTTCGAGTGATGACGTCATCGTATTTTTTTTTTTAATAGAAACCTCTATTTTTTTTCTTGATTCAGATAGCCCTTTTAATTTTATTGTCTAAACGAGAATATAAAAATTTTGTTAGTTTTGAGAAAAAAAAATGGATTTTTTTTATGACAAACAAAAACAAGTCAAAAAATCAATTAGGTAAATCAAACAGTCAAATGGTACTAGCAGTTTCATTTGTATGTGTAAATTGTTTTACAAAACGTTTTCGAAAATGGTTCATTTAAAAGAAACACAACGTATAGAAATTTTAATTTTGAAAAAACTAGCACCCAACAAGAAGTTTGCAATTTGTTCAATGCAAAGTATCCAGATAGACTGATCAGCCAATCTACAGTCAGTAAAATAGACAATAGATTTACAAGAACTGGGCATGTTAAAGCGATTAGAACAGGTGGACCAAAAATTAACGAAGATACGTCCTTGTAGAAAGTTTTCCAAGTGACAATGATCAGACATTAGTAAATGATGATTTGTGGTTCCCGCAAGACGGTGCACCCCCACACTTTGCACTTCCTGTTTGTCATTACTGAAACAATTGGTTTCCTAGGAGGTGGATTGGGAGACCGATAGAGTGGCCTCCAAGATTATAAGAAATAAGTAGAATTAGTGAAGAAGTAATTCATAATGTCCAAAAGCAATTTCTTCATAGACTTGTCTATTGTCAACAAGCTTTCGTTATAAAATTTATTTTTTCCATGTTTTTTTTTCCTCAAAACTTTCCTTATGTAAGATAACAAAATTTTTACACTGTTGTGTAGACAATTAAAGGGGCTATCAGAATCAAGAAAAAAATTGGGGGTTTCTATTTTTAAAAAATATCGATGGCGTCATCACTCGAAAACAAATGACTGCTCGGAATTTTATTCGGTATAAAAATATGTATTTTTATAACCTAAAATTGACTCGTCTGAGATTTCTTTGAAAAAAAATTTGTTTAATTTTTAATGAATTTATTCCATACTTTTGCCCCTCACTGTATAAAACAAAGTCGAGTTTGTTCGAACACTTATAACTCGAGAACGGCTGGACCAATTTTCATGGTTTTTGATTTGTTGTATTGGTCTCCGTCCTGAATAGCAGAATAACTATTAAAACTTGGACAAGGGGGCTTAGGGGGTCTCCTTGCGTTTATAACTCAAGAACGGCTGTACCGATATTTATAATCTTTGATTTATTGGATTTGGCTGCGCCCCGAATAGCAGAGTAACTATAAAAATTTGGACAGGGGGGCTGAGGGGCCCCCTTTGAGTTTATAATTCAAGGAAGGTTGGACCGATTTTTATGATCTTCGATTTGTTCGATTTGTCTCCGACCCGAATATCAGAACAACTATTAAAACATTGACAGTGAGACGGCTGGACCGATTTTTACAATCTTTAATTTGTTAAAACATCGGAAAAATTACAGGGGGCGGGGAACTTGGTACAGGGCAACGACAACAAAAAAGCCCCCCTGGTACCAAAATCTGTCGTACCGGGCTTGAAAAGTGAAAATAGATTTTTAGGGGGTAAACTCCAAAGTTTCACTTGTGTTGCGCATGGACTCCACACACAAATTTTTTGATGATATCTTGAGAACGGATTGACTGACTTTTTCGGGGGCAAATAATTATTGAATCGTCGGAAAAATTAACGAAAAATTTTCTCATACATTTTTTATGAAATCCGTATATAACGCCATCTTTGATACATGACAGAAACAAAAATGGACATGGCGTTGTATGCTGGTTCCGGTAAAGCCAGTAGATGGCGTTGTGTGCATTACGTTTTGATAAAAAAACTGAATTTCAGCCAATAAGTTAACACAACATTTATTGAGTCTGAGGTGGTACAAATTTCGCCGGGTCAGCTAGTTATCTATAAATGTCATCTGTTTTTTTCTTTCCCCTTTGTTTTCCTTTTTGGTTCGTCACTTTACCCTTTCCCTCCCAATACGTTCCATCTGCTAGTACTTGATCTCTATTTATACTGTAACAGTCCTTGATTTTGAGTTTTCCTACATTTTTTCTCAGAAAATCCTCTATCCTCTTAATTTCTTGGTTCTGTCTTCCTGCCTCCTTTATTTCCCTTTTTATCATCCTTGACTATCTCCATTTCACTGGCAATTTTCTTATTTGCTTCTGGAGATCTTGCTGTTATTGTACTTATTTTAAATATCTTCTCTTCTTCCTCTACGTCCTCCCCTGTTCGTTTCCTTTTTTCTGTTCTTCCAGGAAGGCTACTAAACGAACAGTTTCCATAGATGCCCCATAGATCTCTATTGTAATTTTGACAAAAATATTGACTCGTCTTCTTCCCTCTCCAACCCTCCTTCCTAGCTTTGGTTGGGATCTCTCTTCTCCCTATTTGCAATTTTATTCAATTTCTTCTTCCATTTTCTCCGTATTTAGTACACTACCTGCAGTATGTGTTGCTGCATCAGTCGGTAATACAGGATTTTCTAGATCAGTGATACAATATTCAATCAAAATATAAATGATAGCTGCTCCTATAGAGTCTAAACGATTTCTACTTCGTGTTGCCCCTGTGAAACAAAATTTAAATATAGGTAGATTGAGAATTTTGACTAATAATGAGGAGACCAAAAAAAAATTAAAAAAAAAATTAAATTTAAGAAAACTGTAAAAAGCCCAAGATATATAGTTTTAAAATTTACGCGAAGCATGATTTAAGAACCATTAGTAAACAAACTATTATCTCCTGGCCCAAACAAAAAAGGACTTTTTTGCTGGAACGAGTGCGGTGAACGGCTGCTAATTGGCCTAGGTGAGCCTTTATGTTTTTCAATTAAAAGCAAAAGTGGTTTTTGTCTGTCGGAAAGGGTTCATCAGTAACAACCGAGATGTTTACAATAGTTTGTATCGTAAGTATTAAAGGTTGTGAAGATATTTCATTAACCTTACATATTTCGTGAGTTTTTTTCCGGTTGTTTCATGAATTGTTTTGGGTTTGGATCACCCCGCTGTGAAGGTATTGCTGTTTGGGGCATTCTAGAGCATTTTACCAAAAAAGGGTGATGGTATACTTTTTATTCTATTCTCGCTCGTACTAATTTCTACTGTAAACCCTAATTGTGCTCGACATTACGGGATGTTACTCTCAATGTATCGTATTTCTTCTTTATTCTTCGCTGTGCTGGTGTTATCTGGTTCGATCTTTCGTTCTGGAAGTATGTAACACTTTTCCCGCTGCCTAAAACGCCAAGGGGCTAAATTAATGGAACTTCGACTGGGTAATACCTACACTTCTTTGTGTTTTGTCTTAAAATAATGAAGAACTTCTTTTGTTTACATCTATATAACCTCACACTTGTCAGTGCTGTCAAGCAGCGGAACGTCAATCGTCACCGCTTCGCTTGCGTGCAGGTTTCAGAGGCCTTCTTCCGGCCGGCGTTTTCCGTCATAAAAAAGAGACATTACTATTCGGTGGTTGATGAAACGTGGTGGCAGTTATAATTAAATTTGAATTATCCGCAAGGGATTAACTCATCCGTTTCGTGGAAGTGAATGATTCTCGTCTCGTTGAAAACATTTGTAAATCGACGGAATCATTTTCGACCTGTGGGGATTAAAACCAGCGAATAAGTCGTACACGTGGTGCGTCCACATTTAGTGTCTCTTTGGAAGTCATCCATGTCCCTCATTGGAGGTTAGGACCTTTCTGTTCGTTTAACGGGGTTCTTAAAGGGGAATCTTCTTCATTAGGGTGCTGGCTCGGGGTGAACCCTAAAATCTTCACCACTTAATTTATCTGAATCAGAACTACGCCATCGAGGGTGGTATTCCTTGGAAGTTCCAGAGTGGACGATTAAGGAAGACTTAGTTGTGCCAGGGGCTGGAGAATCGTCGTCGTCTCCTTCTGGAAGACATCCAAACCAGAATTCCAAGGCCAGATAAGACACCTTGTGTTTTTGTTTCTTATCTCGTATTGTCTCCTTTTCGTTTTTGTGGTATAATTCAAAGTAATAATTTAAAGCCATAATTTAGCGTAAAAATAATCTTAATAATTTAAAGCAATAATATAACTTAGCATCAACTCAATGGTGTAACATAAAACTAATTAGATCGTCGAATCGTCGTTGACGTTGAAGTTGTTTACATTATACTTGCCTCGAATTATAGCTATAAATCGACGTCTTTAAATTCTATTCGGTCTATTAATTTACGATATTAGTTTTATGAGTGAATTCTTATTTGTTTTAATCTTTGTTTTTTGTAACTGAATTTTGCTGATGAAGGAAACTTGACTGACTATTCCATTTAATTTATTTAATTTATGATTACTAATTTATCTTGATTTAAATTCAAGTTTTATTAAAGTTTTCCAGTTTTTCAACTAGAGTCTATAATTTGGTAACCATCCTCTTCTGCGGTAAAAGCTGGTGGCGTCCATTTAAGGAAAAGAAAAAAAAGTAATAAAGATATAGCATAAATTTAATAATCACACTAGACCCCGCCCATCTCCATCGAGCTAGATTTGGGGCGGTATAAAATTAAATTTTGGTACGTAACAGGGTTTTGCATAAAATAAATCCAGCGACTATCAAAATGTTTTGAGTGCACTGCTGGTTGCCATTAATTTTTCAACTTTGCATTAATCGTTATTTAATAAACAAGTGTGTTAATGAAGGCAATTAATAATCGAGGCTGTTTAAAGCACGAACGACCGTAGGGAGCGAGTGCCTTTAATTGTCGAGATTATTAATCGCCCACTAACATACGAGTTGATTACAATATTTTTTCGTTGACCGAAAACTTTTTAATCTGGGGACAAAAATCCGTTTTTCAAATTTCAATTAATGAAATAATTGACACTTATGCCATAAACATAGTTGTCTCTGAAAACAAATGAAGACGCCATATAAAAAACAGTTCGCCATTTGTGAAAGTGCTGTTAATTTGTGTAAGTTTATAAATGGAGCTAGAAAATCCTAAATGACTACCGTCTGCAGTATTGGATAATGCATGTTTGAGTTTGTTGTCAGCGAAAAGTCAGCAATTATGTGTAGCGATTAAGATAAGTAACGGAATTGCATACAAAACTGACACACGCAAATGGCTGTGTGGTGAGAAGCGCGGATTCAAAATTTACAGGATACAGGTTCGAATTCCGTAAAGGCAAAAATTTTTTCTATGAATTAATTATTGCAAAATCGTCCATTAATGAAAAATTATGCATTATTCAGGTACATTAACGATCGATTTGTTAATCAAAATCAAAGGTTAAATTGTCTATTAATAATCGGTCAACGAAAAAAGTTTTTTAATACCGTCAAAACTACGTTTAGGAACAATATAATTTGAGGTTTAGATATCTACTATACTTCGTGAATGACCCTGTATATTACAGGATGTGCTAGAAGGGAACGACAAAAGTAATTTTTAAAATATGCCAATTAAAGATTAACTTTTAAAATTTGTTGACAAATTATTATTTTCAATTATTTGTTAAAACTAATGGGAAAGACTCTAAAAAGTTATTTTGTAAGAAAACCATGACGCACTTCATATTAGTAACCAATAAGAGTTTCAAGTGCCCAAACCTCGAAGGCCGTCGCTGTTATTTCAATGTCTACAAGAAAAATAATTCATAATGCTATAATAAATTGTGTTGAATGGCCTGAAAAGAGAAAACGGACGTGGCCTTTACACTGGCTTTTTATTGGCCGTTTCAGGGACCTCAGATTCGGTGTGAACACATCTTTGTTGTGAAGTCGGCTATTTATTGACCCAATTGCCAGCTTTAACCCCTCACAATGAGTTGCGATTTTTTCACTGACGCCTGTTTAGGCACGACTCGAGGAATGGCGTGGGTTGAAAAGCTAACGTGATAAAAAATCATTCTCTTCCGTTACTCCAATCAATTTCACAAAAGGTGATGTTTGATGTACAAGGGTATCACAAAAAAACCTTCGGCTCCGACATTGCACATAAAAGCCCAACTGCTTGAATTCAGTGAATGGTGAGAGTGCAGTTACAGTTACAGCAGCTACGATTTAGTTAAGATAGTGTTAATAAATTATTCATACAAGCACTAGGCTTTTAACCTCAAAATTCTACATCTAAGTACGAATTTTGTAATCCAGTGGTAACATCAAAATACACTATTGGAGAATGAAAATATCTTTTCAACTTTATGTCTCATGCCCCACTTTCCATATTTAAAATTTAAGGATAGAGTGCTTTAGTTAGAAGTTTGAAATGTACCTCAAAAGTTGTCCTCCTATAGATAAAAATTGACCTGTCTCAGCGTTTTTTCGCTAAAATATTTGTAACTCACATAAAATCAAGCGGACAATATTCGTTGAGACAGCCTGTATAAACTTAGGCCGGTATGCGTTTTCAACATTTTTTTTGTGAATTGAAAACATACAATTATTGAGTTATTGACTGAGAGTGCATACAGTTGCAGTTTTTCCGAATTTTCCCACCTTTCTTTATAATTGTCTCAATTTTATTTTCCTGAAAACTTTTCCAGGACCATAACGAACAAAACAAAAAAATTATGGTTTCGAGTTCACACAAAAATCCTATAGAAGAAAGTAAGAACCTGGCCTGGACCATTACGACTATTCTAAAAAAAAAATAGCCAAATCGGTCCAGCCGTCCTCAAGGTTTGAGGTTACCAACTTACAGCATTTCATTTTTATTATACAGATAACGCTAGACATCTATTGTATTTCCAGTAGATGTTTTCTGTTAAATCTGCACTAAAGTGTGCTTTCTCATATTATTTTTTTCTAACCGCCAGCATATTTCTTGAAACTCGTAAAATGTTCGAATCGATACTCGGCGATATACTGACACCATAAGCATTATTTAACTTACCGTGGAGCAACAAAATAAAAATTGCTCGACATAAAGAACTCGCGCTGTGATGAATACGGCATTGTACATCACCGATGTTATGATCTGAAAAAGATGCAGACAAAAAGAAAAGCGAGTTTTTGATAAACGCTTTCAATACCTATGTGCACAAACCGGAGTATTTCCTGTTTTAGATTGATAGTGGCTGTTTGAAAAGACCGTGCTCTATAATAGCATCAATTTTCAGCTTAAACACTTTCATAAATCCTCGACTTCACTATTAACCTGTCAATTCCGCCGCCATTTTGTCGTGTGAATCATGAAACCTAATTTCTATTTTGAAAACGCAAATTGGAAATCCTCGTTCAGAGTCTGATTAATTTTCTGATTAAAACTATCAATTCTCGCTTCGGTTACGCACATTCGACTCTTGTGTTCCCTATGAAAAAGCTTTTCGTGCACAGACGAGAGCGAGCGCAAAAGTGTTTAAAAGCAACTCTGCAGCCATTTGATTGCCGAACGCCACAACTTCAAAGAAAAGCAATACATAGCCGTAAATAAAAGAGCGGAAATGTTTTGTCACAAAGTGTGAGCGAATGTCATGTCTTTTTGAATAGTTTGTAAAATCGGCACTTCTACCTTATTGCAATTGAACCAAATACTTTTAAAGTGTTTAAAATAGAATAAATAGTATTAAAATTAAAATAATAATACAAATTACAGAGCGTAATCTGATTATTATGTGTTGACGTCGATTATCCGCTACTCGAACAAAAAAAATATCCCAAAAGGACGAAAAGAATAAGCAATATTAGAAAAAACAACGAGCTAGCAAGAACTGAAACTGGTGCTATGTTAAAAGGACGATTTTGCTTCTGTTTTTAATGTCCCTGGATATAGAGTTGGCGAGGACGCTCTCATACCAGGATGGCCGCGTTATGGTATAAGTGGTATAACTGAACAGAAAACATATTGCGACGGAGAGATAAGCTAGTAGTCGGCGCATCCACCATTTGTGAATTTCTACACTTAATTAACCGTAGTGTATTTTTGTCATTCAGACCAACTCGTAATCTAACTTTACATTACGTTTGTAATGTTATGCACTCGTCAACAAAACCAAACTGTCTCTACAATTATAAACTTTTCCCGACTTTTGTTCACCGCCGGATTAGAAAGAATAATTACCGTTGAGGACGTGAACAACGGCCGATGCGGGACTAGCGTTGGACGGCAAGCAAGTGTAATTTCCGGAGTCAGAGAGCAGAGCTTTGGTGACCTGTAATTTGCTAGTGGTGCCCTTCTCGGTTCTCTCCGTTTCCAGACTAATTCCGCCTCTGGGTGAGTCAAAATCTAGAATGGAATCACCGTGATACCACAACACAGATGAGGGTGGCGTTGAATGGACATTCACTGAGCACGTTAACGAAATCGTGCTGCCCTTCTTCACGAAATAACCAGAGGTGGTTATGGTGGCCTGGGCGTCTGGAACAAATAAAGCTGTTAGGAGTTATCGCTGCACATGTAGTTCTTCGTACCGTAAGTGTTGTGTAAACATCAGATAGTTAAAAAGATTAAACGAGGTGATTATAAATGATTTTCCATCAAGTTGGTTTTGTAAAATATGTCAACGTATTTTTAATAATTTGCCGCTTCATGGAAATGTAGAGTATTCACTGTGCACAATTATCAATGAATAATTAATTAAAATAAGCGTCAAGTGGTCGTTAAAAATACGTTGACATATTTTCCAACTTGATGGAAAATTATTTATAATCACCCTGTATATAATATATCTAAAAGTCAACTTCCTGGATAAAAAAATCCACTCTGTATATTGAATCAGAATAATAATTATACACAACATGTACCTGGCACTCGCCGGCGTCGAGGTTAGATTAAAAATAAAGTTAATTAATTAAGCACAGCGACAGATTTCCCAGAATTTTACATAGAAACAAAATATTTTAATAAAAACTTTGCTTTACGATATTTTTTCGTTTGCAGCCCTTTGTTATGATTTCCCATAAAGTTAATAACGATAACAATTACTTCAAGTGGTTTCAGTAACTATCCATAATCTGACAGATCGAAAATTATGTATATATTTTCTGATTAGTTCCAGCAAATGTAACTGAGAGTTAGTCTCGCCCATTTAGTACTCTTTGTTCTCTTTCTATTTTTGTTTATTTTTTATGTTTGTTAAGTGAAATTGAACTTCTTCGAGGAATTCCAATAGCGGAATTCTGTCAGGATGGCCGTGTTAGAAGTTACTTTATAATTTTCAATTTGGCGCGCCTGGTTTGCGTTTGAAACATGTTGGTGTTTTTATTTATTTTATTTATGTTGTTTACCAAAAATGTTAAAAATGTCCTCCGTTATATTCAAAGCAAAGACAAACTCGTCTCATATTTTAAAAAACATTTACTAAACAATGGCTTGACAAATCCCTATAATTGCATTCTTTAAATCATTCAGGTGATTCCTTAAAAAAATATTTTTAATAATACAGCCAAAGAGAAGGTAATTCCTTGTTGCATTTGAAGTATATTGTAATTTTTCACCATCCAGTTGGTTTATAAATTGCTCCACAGCAATGCCCACACCTCTGAACTTCGAGATTTATTAAACAGGCATGAAAGTCATCTAGGCTCACTTTCCAATTTGGAAAGCCCTCTCGATTAGTAGCAATGAAAAGTCAGGTCCGGCTTTGCCTCATTAAGTTCCTGTAGTATAGAATATAAAATAAAGAATGAACAAAAAATAGCCGTCCGGACCAGCAGTTTCAATGCAGTAAAATACTACGTTACTGCAAAGTCGGCGACAAAAGAGTGCAATGCCATATATCGTTTTACCAACTTTTCCAGACTAAAAGAATTGACGCAATTAGGTATTTTTCGGTTTATTTTTATCAGGCGCTGAATGGGACTAATAAGGCCGAAACTGTAGTACACGTTTTCGAGTCAAATAAATAATAAATTCAACGTGTTTTATTTTTATGGCGGTTTGAGCGTCACAGTGATAATTATCCTTCCAACCAACATGTCTTTTAGATTAGCAAAGTCACAGGTATTTATCTATTGTAGTATATCGACATATTTATCTCGTAAATAATCGTCTCTTTTTTCCCACTAGTGGACGCATAGTTTTGGGTTAAAAATAATGAAAACAAGTAATTGTGCGTGTCAGCTCCGACGCGCCACTGGAGATTACTTTAAGTGTCTGAATATACAATAGGCAAAGTAGGTAAATAAACGCATCTCTTATAATACTGAAAGCTACTGAATATACTTTTCTTCATATTTATTTATAAATACTTATATTACTTATACTATGAATTACAACATTTTTCTGAAGAAAAGTCGAGTAGTCGACGCCGCAAGCGGTGACCCATTCCGTTAATGCGTCAATATTGAATTTATGGTTATAGGAAGATTGTTTGTTTTTTGTGTTAAAAATACAAAACTTGCATCAGAGGCATCACAATAGTTTTATAAGAGAGAATTGTTTTGATTTGAAGCATAGTTTCCGAGATAATGAGTGAGAAACGAGAACGATATTTGTTAACGCTTGATTTTACTACCCGTCAATTTGTCGTACCGGGCTTTAAAAATTGATTCTTAAGGAGTAAACTCGCAAAAAAAACTAGTTCCAAATTTAAAAAAGTAACGGTTGCACAACCAAAAATTAACAGCGTAGACGTGGACAGCAACAGCGCCATCAACAATAGTTCTATTGGCTGGATCAAATACCGTTTCTTCCTTCTTCAAGTCGCCGTCTGTGAGAAAAGCATTCTTTATCTAATGAAGTAAATACATTTTAATATTATTTATTAACGTAAAAAAGAGGAGAGCAGACTAATAACAGGATGAAAAACAATAAGGAAAAAAAAACAAGGAGGAAAAGAGGAAAAGAGAAAATACTATTCTGGAATGTGGATGGATTAAAAAGCAAAGACAACGACTTTTGGGAATATGTGGGATTAACAGAAACATGGGTAGAGGAAGCTGGATGGAAAAAAATGGAGCAGGACCTACCAAAAAATTTCAATGGGAAATGCCAATACGCATACAGGAAGGGGGTCAAAAAAGGGGGGAATTACACTGAAGGAACAAATGTAATATTGTGACAGTATACTCCAAAGATATGAGGAGAACAAGGGAGGGACTGGAAGAGGTAACCAAAGAGAATGAAGAAGTTAACCTACTAATAAGGGGGGATTTGAACGCCAGGATGGGAGATGCGGAGGCTTTTCTAGAAGAAAATGAAAAATGGAAGGGAAAAAGAGCAACAAAAGACAAAGTCATAGATAAACTGACGATAAAACAGAAGCACAAACTATCACAAGATGTAGCTGGAACGAGGAGGAAGTGACAAAATACCAAGAAAACCTGGAGAAAGTCATATTTAAATAAATAAGTGTAAAATACAAGGTGAGAGAACTCAAGAATTGTATTAAAGAAGCAACAGTCAAGAAAGAAATTAAGAGCCAGAACAAACAAATGGTGGGATGACGAATGTATGCGACTGAAAAGAGAAGTAAAAAAGGAACTAAGGGCTCAAAGAAAACTACAGAGCAGCAGTGAAACGCTTCAGAGGGGCATGTTTAGAGAAAAAAGAGAAACAAAAAGAATTTATGGAAGAAGTGAGAGGAATAAGAACAGAAGAGGAGGTACAGAAAGATATAAACAAAGAACGAAGAAGAGATGTAACAACATACGAGAGGATCGACATAGAGGTATGCAAAAATTACTTCATGAATCAAATGGAAGGCGAGGAAAAGAAGGAGCCCAGAAACCAGGTAACCGCAAAAAAAGAGACAACGGCAATGAAGAGAGGAACACAAATCATGCATGACGAAGTAAAACTACAAATATCCAAAAAACTAGAAGAATGTTCTTAAATCCAGGTGGAGTAAATTTAAATTTTAATACAAATATCCAAGTAAAAAAAAATAAAGAACCGGGAGAAGACGTAGTGCAAAATGAGGCATGGATGTATGGAGGCGAGAAGGTGAGCGAAAGGCTAACAGGGATTATGAATGAGATGTGGAACGGGGAATGTATGCCGGACTAATGGAGAGCAGGTCTGATCTGCCCGATTTACAAAAAAGAGCAAAAAAAAAGTGAAGAACTATCGAGAAATGACTCTATTAAATACTACTACAAGGTGTACGCAATGGTGCTCAACGGGAGGTTAATAGAGGAACTAGAGAATAAATAGATGTTACCAGACGGGCAGGAGGTAGCATAGACAATGTATAATTATACTGAACCATATTGTGAAGCAGGAATTGCAAAAAAAATTAGGACAGGTGTATGCACTGTTCGTGGATCTCAAGGCAGCGTTTGATAATGTAGCTCAAAAAAAACTGTTTGAGTACGTAAGAAAATGTGGGGTAGAAAAACAGATGGTAGAGAAACTGGAGAAAATTTATGAGAAAACAAATCAATAAAGTCAGGGTGAACGGGACACTCAGCAAAAGAATTAGAACTCGAAAGGGACTGAGACAAGGATGCACAACAAGTAATTTTCGCAGCATACATAGGAAGCCTAGAAAAAGTGTCAAAAAGGGCACGGACCGGTGGCATAGAAGTAAGGAAGGAGAAAGTGTGGTCTTTAGTATTTGCGGATGACATGATAGTAGTAGCCAAAGTAAAGATGATGAAAGCGTTAGAGAGATACTTATAAAGGAAAAGGCTGAGACGAAAATAATGAGACTTGGCAAAGGTAAAAGAAAATGCGCGGAGTGGAAATGGAAAGGTAAGAGCATACAAGAAGTAAATTAGTTTAAATATTTAGGGTACAAGTTTGTGAGAAACAAAGAAGGAATTCAAGAAGATAAAGAGGAAATGAAGTCCAGAAACCTTTCAAAAAATTAAAAAAATATATCTCCAGGGGAAGAAACAAGGCAAGAATAAGTGGGGAATAAGATTGAGGAAATAACAAAAAAAAAATGGAGAACCTTAAGCAAATCAAAGAAGACACAAGAGAGACGAGGAAAGAAGTGAAAGAGCTGAAAAACGACAACAGACAGCTCAGGGAAAATTTATGGAAAAGCTGAAGAGAGAAGTGAACCAACTTAAGTAAGCGATGGAAGAAAAAGAGGAAAAATGAAGAGAAAAAAAGCTTCCTAGAAAAGAAGATGGAGGAAAAAGAAAGAGGTGAAAGAAGAAATAACATAGTAATAACAGGGCTAAGACTAAAAGAGTCGGGACAAAACATGAGAAAATAAATCGAGAAATGGGTTGAAAAAGAGTTGAAAACAGAAGTGAAGATAACAGAGGCCTATGCTATAAAGGGAGAAGAGATGATAATAGCAAAAATTGAGAGTTGGGAACAGAAGCTGAATGTCATGAGGAATAAAGAAAAACTAAGAAATAAGACAGGGCCGAAAATCTTTGTAAACAACGACCTAACAAGGAAAGAAAGAGAGATACAGAAAAAGATAAGAGAGATAAAAAGGAAAGGTAAGAAGGAAAGACGGTAAGGGTTAGCTACAGGAAAGTGCAAGTAGAGGGAGATTGGAGGAAATTTAACGATGCCACCGAACGACTGGAAAATTTTTAAAGGAGAAAGGAAAAAATCGGGATAGAAAAAGCAGACTGAAAGCAAAACGAAAGAAGGTACATAATTCAACGGAAAAGCAACAGAAGAAAATAAAAGGAAGAATAAAATTGGCATATTGGAATATAGCGGGGATAAGAAACAAAGTAGAAAATTTCTGAAAGAACATAAATGAATTTGACGTAATTGGAATGGTAGAAACGTGGGTAGATGAGGAAGTGGAAAAAGATAGAAGAGAGAATCCCGTGAGACTATGTATGGAGATGTCAAGCAGCAGAAAGGAAAAACAAGAAAGGACGAGCGAAAGGAGGCATCATCACAGGAGTAAGGAAAGAAATTGAGGACGACATAAAAACAAAACAAGAACTACAGAGAACTGGAATAACAGGAAGAAATCTAAAACTAGGAAGAAAAAAAGTTAAAATAATCACAGTATACAGTAAAGAGATAAGTAAAACAAAACAAATGTTAAAAGAGACCATAAGTGAGACAGAAAATAATTGGGGGTGACTGATTAATGCGAGAATTGGGACAAGATTAGGAAGGCGGAATAATGAGACAGAAGATGCGAGAAGAACAACGAAGGACGAGACAGAAAATAAAGAAGGAAGAAAAATGATCGAATTTATAGAAGATAGAGGATACGAGGTACTGAACGGGAACTGGGAAGAGGATACAGTGGAATTTACGTACGTGGGGCCGAGAGGAGAATCAGTGATTGATTACGCAATAGTCAATCAACATGGATGGGGTGAAGTAAGAAGATTCGAAGTGAGAAACAGAGTGGAATCAGATCACCAACCGTTAAAAATAGAAATCGCCGTAGAAGAAATAAAAAGAAAAAACCCGAGAAAGAAACGATTATAAAAACAATCTGGGAAGAAGAAAGCATACAAAAGTTCAAAAGAACATATTGAAAGAGAAAAAGAAAAACAAAGAAGTGATGACAACGAAGAAAATAGAAGTAGAAGTGGGAGAAAGAATGGGAAGAAATAGATGGTGGGATAAAGAATGCAAAGAAATCAAAAGACTAGCCAGAAAGCAAATGAAAAAATGGAGAAATGGGAAGGGATAGAAAGAAGAATACCGGAAGCAATTAAAGAAAAACAAAGACACTTGTGAGAAGAAGAAGGAAGAAAAGAAAAGAGAAGAAGAAGAGGAAATTAGATCAACAACACAGAAGAAGAAGTTTGGAAATACATAAACAGAGAACGAAAAGTGAAAAAGAGGGCAGACGAGAAGATAAGGATAGAAGAATGGAGAGAATAATTTCAAGAATTACTAAATGGAAAGAACGAAACGGAAAGAACAGAAGGGAGAAGAAACAAGAGAACAAGAGAAAGGGGAAGATATTACGAAGGAAATGATTAAGAGGGGGATAGGAAGAATGAAGAAACGAAAAGTGGCGGGAGAAGATGAACTGCAAAATGAAGCGTAGATCTATGCAACAGAAGAAATAATAGAGATAATGAGGGAGATAGTAAACGAGGTCTGGCAAGGAAAGGGGTTACCAAGCCAATGGAGGATGGGGCTAGTGTGTCCGATACACAAAAAAGGAAAAAGAGAAAAGGTGGAGAACTACCGAGGAATAAGTCTGCTGAGCACGGCGTACAATGATACTGGAAGAAAAATTGCCGGAAAAAGTAGAGGAACCAGATGGACAAGCAGGTTTTACGAGAGGGAGAAGCACCATCTATAACGTGTACATCTTGAAACATCTAATAGAAACAACTCGATAAGAAAGGAGGGAAGATGTACACGCTGTTTGTAGACCTGAAGGCGGCTTTTGATAGTGTAAATAGAGAGGGATTATGGGAGTACCAAAGAGACAAAGGAATCAACGAGCAGCTGGTGAGCTAAATAGAGGAAATTAACTTAGAAACGGAAAACAGAGTAAAAGTAAACGGGAAAACGAGTAAAAGATTCTGAACGACGAAAGGAGTAAGACAGGGATGCTCACTCAGCCCCAGTCTATTCGCAGCACATATAAGCGACCTGGAACAAAAACTAAGACTAGCACAGGCAGGGGGAGTGGTGGTAGGAAACACGAAATGCACTCGTTGGCATACGCCGATGATATAAAGATAGAGATATAGAAACGAAGGGAATGATAAAATGCCTAGGAAGATACCTGAAAAGAAAGAAGCTAGAATTAAACGTGAAGAAAACAAAAATGATAATTTTTCAGAAAGGAGACAGAAGAAAGAAAGAGAAATGGAAGTGGAAAGGAGAAGAACTAGAAAAGTAAAAGAATTTAAATACTTGGGCTACACCTTTAACGAGACTAACAACGAGAAAAGTCATATAAAGGAACTAGAAAGGAAGGCGAACGGGTTGGTAGATCAAGTATGGAGAATAGACGAGAGAAAATTCGGACGATATATAAGAAGGAGAGGAAATGAAAGAGATGCTGAAAAAAATTATGGAGGATGTAGGGGAGATAAAGGAAGAGAATCGGAAGATGAGCCGGGAACTCGAACAGTTGAAAATTATGATGCGTGAAAAAAAAGAAAAATGGGAAAGAGAAAAGATGGAACTAAAAGAGAAAATTAAAAAATTGGAGGAGAAAATGGAAGAGCAGGAAAATAGAGTGAGAAAAAAGAATATTGTAGTAACTGGATTGGACGAAGAGGAATGCGAGAGCGAGAAGAAATTGGAAAAATGGATGAAGGTGGAATTAGAGGTAGAAGTGACTGTGAGAGAGATGTATAAAATAAATGGAGGAAAAATGATTGTGGCGAAACTTGGGAGCTGGGGGGAAAAGAGGAAAGTTATGGAAAATAAAAGAAAACTAAGAGAAAAAAAATGGAAAGAGAGCATACATAGAAGATGATCTGACAAAGAAGGAAAGAGATATACAGAAGGAATTAAGAGCGATAGCCAAAGAAGAGCGACAAAAAGGACAGCGTGTGAAAGTGGGTTATAAAAAGATATGGATAGAGGGAAAAGGGCTTAGGTGGTATGAAGAAAAGGGGGAGTTAGATACAGAAAATTTTTGAATAAGAGCACAAGAAAAAGACGACAGGACAGAAAAGGGAAAACAAATACGGAGAGGAATAAAGGAGAAAAGGAGCAAATAAGAATAGTATTCTGGAACGTAGCGGGAATAAAAAACAAAAAGAATGAATTTTGGGAGTATTTGAGAGAATTTGACGTAGTGGGAATGGTAGAAATGTGGGTGGAAGAAAAGGGGTGGGAAAAATTGGAAGAGAGAATGCCGAAAGAGTTTAAGTGAAAATGTCAATATGCAGAGAGGGAAAGCAAGAAAGGGGGAGCAAAGGAGGGATAATAATGGGGGTGAAAGAGGGACTGGAAGGAGAAAATGGAACTGAAGCAAAAGAAGAAAGAGGGATTATGGAAAGAGCGGTGAAAAGTAAACAGAGAAAATGGAGAATTGTAACAGTGTACAGCAGAAGTATGAAGGGAACAAAGAGAATAATAGAAGAGCGAGTAAAAGAGCAAGAAGAAGGAACTTTGGTGATTGGGGGATATTTTAATGCAAGAATTGGGGGACAAGGAAGACGGATAGAAGAGGAACAAGAAACAATAAAAGGAAGACCAATAAAAAATGGAACAGAAAACGCAGAAGGGAGAGTACTGATTAGCTTAGTAGAAGAAAGAGGGTAGGACATGCTTAATGGGAACTGCACAGGAGATGAGAAAGGGGAGTACACGTATATTGGATCAAGAGGGGAGACAGTTATTGACTATGCTATGGTAAATGAAGTAGCATGGGATGAAATAGAGAATTTCAAGGTGGGAGAAAGAATCGGACCATATGCCTTTAGAAGTGAAGACAAAGGGAAGAGAAAAAGATAGAGGAAGTGTGAATGAGTTTAGAAGGAAAATTGTGAAGAATATTTGGACGGAAGAAGGAAAAGAAAATTATAGAGCAAGACTTAGGGAGGCAAAATACGAAGAAACAGAAATAAACGAAAAGGTGAAGGAACTGAGCGATAACATAAGAAACGCAACAGAAAAAAAAAATATAGAGATAAGAGAGAAGATGGGGCTGTGGAAGAACGAGTGGTGGAATAAAGAATGCAGGGAAAGAAAGCAGGAAGCAAGAAGAAAACTAAGAAATTGGAAAAAAGAAAAAGCAACCAAGGAAGAAGACAAGAAAGCACGCAAGAGGTATAATTTAGTATGCAAAGAGAAGAAGCAAAAGAAACGGATGGATGAAGAGCTAAAGATGAAAGGTATAAAGACGGAAGAAGAGGTATGGAGATACATAAATAAGGAAAGAGAGAGAAAGAAAAAGTGTGGTCTTTAGCATATGCGGATGATTTGGTGGTGCTAGCGAGAGAGGAAAAAGGTATGAAAGAAATGATAGGAAACATAGAGAAATATATGAGGAGAAAACAGTTGACGGTGAATGTAGAGAAATCCAAGATGATGGTGTTCAGAAAAGAGGGTGGTAGGACAAAAGTAAATGCGTGGAGATGGGAGAAAAAGAAAATTGAAGAAGTGAAAGAATTTAAGTATTTAGGTTATGTGATCAATGAAAGAAACACAGCAACAGCACATGTGAAAGAGTTAGTGAAAAAAGCAAATAAGATGGGAGCTGTATGGGGAATAGGAGAGAGAAAATTTGGACATAATTTTAGAAGAAGAGTAATGATTTTTGATAGTTTGGTGAAAAGCGTGATGATGTATGAAGCCGAAATAGGGTATGGAGAGCAAGAAGGATTGGAAGGGGTGCAAGGAAAATATATGAAATGGGTGCTTGGGGTAGAGAGAGACACCGGGGTATATAGTGATGGAGGAAACAAAAAGAGATGGAATAAGAATAGAAGCAAGAAAAAAAGGAATAAGATTTGAGGCGAGAGTGATAGAGAGAGGAGAGTGTAGAATTTTGCAAGAGTGTTTGAAAGAAAAAAGGAAAGAAATAAGAAAGGGGATATGGAAAGAGAGGGAGGCATATTTCGAAAGAAACGGGTATGAAGGCGCGGAGATAGAAAGAATGCGAGAGAGAGGTAGAGTAATGACAGATGAATTAGTGCAGAGAGATAGAGATATGCAACTGCAGGAAAGAAGAACGAGAATTAGGGAGTCTAGGTACAATGGGAAGTATGAAAAAATAATGACGGAAGAAATCCCAAAGTACCTAGGAAGAGAGAGTAGAAAAGAGAGAGTGATAATAGCAAGATTTAGATGTGGAAATGAGGAGAGAGAGAATAAATATTGGAGTGAGGATAATAATAGAGTAGGTAGGATGTGTGGAGAAAAAAAGGAGACGATAGAGCATTTGTTGAAGGAATGCGTAGAATTGAGAGGGAGAGATGAGAGTAGAGAATTTTGAATGAGGACGGAAGAGGGATCGAATGGATGAGGAAATTTGAATGGAGAAGAGGGACAATAAAAGCTGCTAGTTTATAAGAAGGAGAGGACTGATGTACGAAAAGCTAGTACAGAGTGTTATGATGTACAGACCAGAAATATAGGGATGGAAGAAGCAGGAAGCAATCCAAGCTAAGTACTGAAGATGGGTACTAGGATTGGGCAGGGAAACGCCAGCATATATCGTACTGGAAGAAGTAAGAGACAAGATAAGAGTGGAAGCTGGAAAAAGAGCAGTAAGATTTGAAGAGAGAATAAGAGAAAAAACGGAATGTTGGATCTTGCTAGAGTGTTGGAAAGAGATAAAGAATGGGAAGATGGAAAGAGCAGGCAAAGAGAAAAAAAAATCTACGAGAGAAACGGGTATGAAGTGGAGGAGGTAGAAAGGAGAAGAAACAATGAAGTAAATGTACTAAGAGAGATAGTTGAGGTGGACCGAGACGTACAGAAGCAGGAAATGAGAACGAGGATAAATGAGTCAAGGTATAATGGAAAGTATAGGTCACTAATCACGGAGGAACTGTCGGCATACCTGAGAAGGGAAAGCGAGAAGAACGATAAGAAAGTAATAGCAAGGTTTAGATGTGGGAACGAGGAAAGAGAAAACAAATACTAGAAAGAGAGAGACAAGAGAGTGTGCAGACTGTGCAGAGAAGGAGCAGAAACAATAGAGCACATGATGAAAGAATGTGAGGAGCTGAGAGAGGAGAGAGTTGGAAGGTTGGAATGTACTAATACGAGAAGAAAGGGAAGGGCTAGACTAGATGAAAGGAGTTTTAGACAGAAAAAAGAATGTAAAGAAAAGGAGGGAAGAGATGGAAGGAAGATAAAATTTATTTAGCTATTGTTAATGTTTATGTTTTATAGTTTTATTTACTAAGTATTTATTTATTAAGTATTGTATGGGAATAGGAATCCTTTTCAAAGCCGAAAGAGAGGGAAATAAATCTTGTTATTATTACCTAGAGGCGATGTATGGACAGAATGAAATGGAAGTGATAGCGAGGTTCAGGTGTCAATAAGTTCTGGATAAATGAAGAAGAAAGAGTGTGTAGACTGTGTTGGAACGAAGAGGAGAATATATAACACTTTTAAAAAAATTTTGAAAAGCTTAAAGAGGAGACACAAGATATATGTGACATAATGAACGAGGATGGGAGAGACCCTGTTGAATGTGAGGAAAAGGAGAAAAAGGTTGGAATATAAAACTGTTATTGGTACTTACAAATAACACAAAATTATATTATTAAGATTACAAGGAGTTTTTGTTAACATTTAGTTTATTTTGGATTATCTGGCACTCTCTTATGTTAGATTATTTTATTTTAGTTTTGTTATATTTATTCATAGACATGAATTATTCTTTGAAACGTCATTTTGACACTGTCATTAATGATGATTTATAACTTTTACAAGAAATTACACGTCGGGCATAAAACGTCGTATCTTACACGTGACGGAAATGACATTGTAAGCTCGTGAGATGTGTATCACTCGTGCTATCGCACTCGTGGATCCAAAGATCTCACTCGCTGACAAGGAAGCATTTCTGTCACTTGTAATATAATCTACTATTATTAGGAAGATTTAAATGTATTTAATATTATAGAAATATGTCAAATTTTCTATTAAGTGGATCCAATTCGTAAGCGTATACGAGAGAAGAAATTTCACTGTTGGGAAAATATGATATTGTTGCAATTTTTGTGAACATTCATGAAATGTAGATGTTGTATGATTTTTCCACATGTTTATCTATAGTTTAGATTGTCCGCGTTCTGTGAAACTAACAATATGTCTGATTCCACGAAATATCCATACACAATATTACTTTAATTTACATAATAATTTAAATAGTGAAGCACCCAGACCAAATAACTTTAAATGAATGATTTATATCTTTATTCATGCGAGCAGAATATGTAGTTATTGTTACCTAAAATAATTACTTTCAATAGAAAATTCACAAAGGATTAATCTACAAGCTCACAAAATTCCACCGTTGGGTAACAGACCCTACATTATTCATTCCGTAACGTAATATTACCGTAGGGTAAACAATATCTCTTATGAATGCATGAATTTAAATTTAGTGAAGCGACGAACATTTTTCGGTCGCAAAAAATGTAAATGTGGCCTCAATCGTGACAGTCAATGATCATGTTTCATTACTATCGGCCCAACAAAATAGGTTGCAAAACAAACTTAAGGAACTGTTGGGACCATATCTTATTTGGATACTGTCGAAGCCGTGTATGATTAAATAGAAGAGATTCTCAAGATTTTAATCATATTAAACGTCGCGACAACAGTTGGTGCTCTCCGACTACAAAGGGTATCACATCTCCCTTTGTGGAATTACTGTAAATACCGATAACAGCCTTATTTCATTAATGTAGGACAGCAAAGACAAACTATACATTGATAGCACATCCCGAATAGCTTTTATTGTGGCAGCACCGCTCGTGGAAGATAGCAAATTAAATAAATAATTCAACAATTTATTTAAGATATATAGTGGAACCCAATTACCTGTGTCAATTACCACCCATTAAAGTATTCTAAAATCAATAAAAGGAGTGGGTGGTGGATTTAAACTGAGCTCTCTAATTGCAAATGTTGATTAAGAAGACTGAATAAACTCTTCGCTTTGGAGTTGTTTTGACTTTCGCAACCTTGCTTGCGTAAGGAGCATTGTATCCACACGAAAGAAGATTTTTTTTTATCGAACATAGTTCTGCTTTTGTTTTTCATTGGATTTTAAGTGGGAGAACAAGTTTGAACGTAAACTTTCAGTCTCCTTTTGTGCAAGAAATAACCACTCTTATTCGATAAAAATAATTTGTGTAGTTTGGTCGTTTTTTTCTTTTGCTTCTTGTGTTTTTCCGATAAAAACATCAAAGCGCCTTGTTGTCAATACAGAAATTGAAATGGAGTGTAATTCAGAGGAACATTAATCAAAGAGCCCCTTGGAAATAAAAGTGGTTTGTTTACACCATACGATCATCACATATCATTGGTTGCCTATCTGTTAGAAACCCTGGAGTTTAACTTTGTATTTAAGTTGACAAAAAAAAACTATTAACATAGTGTTACTATTTATTCTTTTGTTTGCAAAAGAAATGCTCAAACGGTTTCAAATTTTCAAACACAATCACATAATGCTTCATCCAGACCACTAATATCCAAAAATATCACTATAAATTATTACTATCCTGAAAAATAATGCGTTAAAATTAATAATTCAGTTAATAAAATATAGATTAAGACATGCTGCGTATTATTATTACCTTCGTCTCTTTGGGAGATTAGAAGCAATAATGTATGCTCGTGGAAAAACCATAGTACAATACTCGAGTTAGAAAGAGGTTAAGTACGCATGTATTTACATTACTCGCTCTTTCGTGGCTCGTATGTAATTGATACACTTGTCCGTAATACACTCTTTACAACTCTCTTTATGTAACATACTATAGGAGTATTATTTTAGAAGCACGTATTTAGTATGCGCCAAGCACCATTCATATACCTACTATAATATATAATGTAAATGGAGTGTTGGTAACGTTGTAATGATAGGCAAATTGTCGAATATGATGGATTTATGTCCGTCATGTAAATGTGAAATTTACGCCCTTGATATCAGAACAGCTCACTGTTCATAAATATATATTCAACTAATATCACACTTTGAAATCAGGGAAGTTAGTGGTTTCATAGGGATCCTCAAAAATTGAAGTAGATTTTACCACCGCAATTCATTGAGGTGAGGTTTTGAAGATTATTTAATTAAGTATAATTTTTATACGACACTCACATGAAAAACCATTTAAAGTTTTCTTGAACTCCAATCTCCAAGTCGTTTTTTATTGCCGTAATTGTTTAGACGCCCTTTGTAGTGTCGGATGTGCTACGGGAAATTTTGCCGTGTGTGAAATAGAATTTAATTTCGTTCGTTTGAAATAAAATAACGTTGTTGTTGTTAGAATTAAATCACGTATTTTAATTAGAGGGAAATTTCATTTTGGGAATAATTTGTTACAGTAACAATTACTAGGTACATACAATTTCATACTTTATAATATGTATTTCATATATAGTAGTGAACATTAAATTGCTAGCCACCAAAAATTTCTCTATAAAACACTACGTGTTTAAACTAGGTTGATAAATTAGAGACCACGCAAAAACAGTGTGACGGTAATTTAATGGAAATTTTGTTCATGTTAAGAGAGACACTTCATATTGGTAAAATTAGTCAATACAGTTGGCTAAATTTAGACATCTGAACAAATGTGTCTCAAGGCGATTCTTGAATTTTTTGGAGACCGTGATGAACTTTATGCGAGATAGAGACATAGGCGGGATATAAAATGCACTAAACCGTTAGTGATGTCGGTTGTTCCGACACTTCCAATGGTCCTTTGCAGCAGCAACCTTTCCAGGAATTCAATATCATGTAGATAAAATGTGCAAGAATGGCTGTTGAATATGTTTTTCTTCCGACAAATCTCACTGTTCGCATTATAGTATACTGAAGTAAACGTTTTCCTTTTTGTTTTGACAAAATCCAACAGTATTTAAAAAAAAACATTCAAGGGATCGAGTATTTTGTAAGTTTCAGCACATATCTTTTTTTCAGTAAAATCCGTTCATTATTTTAGAGACATTTTCTTGAGAAAATGCATATAAATTCCCTTCGATTTTAAAATGTAAGAATCCCCTTAAGTTTATTTCGCAGCAGTTTAATTTATGGATAAAAGTTGGGGTTAATGCTAGAGTTTGAGTAAAGGTTAAAGGGGCAAGACTAGCAATAAAATACGCAAATTCACAGTGTTGATTAGATATAGTGCACTCTTCAAATTAATGTATTTTCTGTATTAATAAATGAGAATTTGGACTATTCTACCGCTTTTAGAAATAAAATGACAGGTACGACATCCAGACATATTTTTTTAATTTTCATCACATGTTTATTAATATTTTTTTATATATATAATAAATCTTTATTTGCCCTACGGGCTTTCTGATTCCTATACATATACAAGTAAACTTAACAATTATAATAATAAAAAAAACTAACTAAAATTCTCTATTTCTTCTCCCCTCCCCTTTCCTCTTCTCCCTTCTCCCTCCTCTTCCATACCTCTTTCATCCATTTAATTTCCCTTCCATCTACATTCAGTGTTTCCTCTCTTTGTTTCCTCTCTCTTTGTTTCATCTCACTGCACTCGTTCCACAAATGCTCAATCGTCTCTCTTTCTTCATAGCACATTCTACACATTCTTCCCTCTCTTCATTTCCTCACCTAAACCTCGCCATCATCTTTCTTTCTTTCTCGCTCTCCCTCCCCAAATACGTCGGTACTTCCTCGATCATGCATCTTCCGTACTTCCCGTTGTATCTGGATTCTCTAATTCTTTCTCTCCTCTCTTGTGTATCCGTATCCTTATCTCTTTCACTTAGTTCTACATTCATCCACACGCCTCTTTCTCTCAGTCTCCCTATTTCTTTGCGTGCATACCCATTCCTCCTGTAGTAATTCTCCCTATCATACTCCTCTGCATTCTTCTTTTTTTCTCTCCAGCACTCCTTTAGTATCCTACATTCTTTCCTCCCTTCCATCCTCTCTTCGAACTTGACCGCTCTTTTTCCCGCTTTCACTCTCAACATATTGCATTCTTCTCTCACTATGTACCCTGGCGTTTCTCTCTCCACCCCTAGCACCCACCTCAGATATTTCTCTTGCACCCTCTCTATCTCCTCTTGTTCTTTCCATCCCCAGACCTCTGCTCCGTACAACAACACGCTTGCAAACATCATCATTTTCCTCTTAAAATCGCATCCCCACCTTCTCTCTCCTATTCCCCATACACATCACCTTGTTCGCTTTCCTTGCCAGTTCTCTAATATGTGCCTTATCTGTGGCTCTTTCATTGAACACATACCCCAAGTATTTATTCTTTTACTTGTTCTATTACTTCTCCCTCCCACCTCCAATCACTCTCTTCGTTCTTCCTCTTTCTCTTATTGAACACCAGCATTTTTGTTTTCTCTACATTCACTTCTAGTCTTTTCTTCTTCACATATTTTCCTAAACTCTTTATCATTTCCTTCATTTCTCTTTCACTCTTTGCCACCATTACCACATCATCCGCAAACGCCAGGCTCCACAATTTTTCTACCTAACACACCCCCCCCCCCCCCTCTTGTGCTCTCTCCAACTTTCCGACCATATCTGCTACATACATCGTGAACAACAAGGGGCTGAGCGGGCAACCTTGCCTCACTCCCTTTGTTGTCACTAACCATTCACTTTCACTCTCCCCTACCTTCACTTTACTTTTTGTCTTCTCATATATCTCCTCCACCTTTCTTTCCAGCCATTCATTTACCCCTTTCTCCCTCAGGCATTCAAACATCCTCTCTCTGTCCACCTTGTCAAAAGCCGCCTTGAAGTCTACGAATAATGCATACACCCTCCCCCCTTTTTTCTTCAACTCACTCTTCGTCAAATGGTCCAGGATGTATACATTATCCATAGTTCCCCTCCCCTCTCTAAATCCTGCTTGGCTGTCTGGTAATGCTCCCTTTTCCTCTATCTCTCTGCTCATCCTTTCATTCAGAATTGATGCATAGAACTTGTACCCTGTATTTAGGAGAGTTATCCCTCGGTAATTTTCTACTTTACTTTTCTCCCCTTTTTTGTAAATGGGGTAAATTACCCTCTCTCTCCACCCTACCGGGAATCCTTCTCCTCTCCACACCCCATTCATTACCTCCACCAGCCTTTCTAGCACTCTTCTCGTCCCATACATCCACGACTCATTCTGTATTCTATCCCTCCCTGGTGCCTTCCCTTTCCTCAGTTTCTTCACATGCCTCTCCACCTCTTCAATTGTAATTTCTTCTCCTTTAGGTTCTACTCGGTTTCTCTTCGTCTCTATTTCCGTTTTCTTTTTTTCCTTTTCTCCCTTCAGCAGCCTCATGAAGTACTCCTCCCACTCCTTTATCGTTATCTCCTCGCTCCCATTTTCTTTTTTCTTTCTCTCTCTATTAATATAGTTCCATACCTCCTTCTCTGTTCTTATTGCTTTTATCTCTTCCTCCTCTCTCTCCTTCTTCTGCCTCTTCTTCTCCCTACATGTCTCTCTGTATCTTCTTTTCGCTTCTAAAGAGCGACTTCTGTCTTTAGTCTTTCTCCACTCTCTTAGTTCTTTTATTGCTTCCTTTTTACGTTGCTCACATTCTTTGTCCCAAAATTTATTCTTTCTTTTTGTTCCTCCACCTCTTACTGTTATTTCTCTTTTTGTCGCTGCTTTTTCCAATATTTCTACCAATTCATTCTCCATTTTCCCTACTTCTTGTTCTTTAAATCTTGCTTTTTCCAGTCTTCTCTTATACTTTTCCAACCCTTGCTCGTCCCATACTTTAATTATCACCTTCCGCATTTCCTCTATTTTTGCTTCTGCTCTCTCCTCCTTCCTATACTTATTTCTATAGGCAGATGGTCTGACTCTACTCTTTCCCCTATTCTGAATTCTTCGACTTTTTCCCATGATTCTCCGTTTACTATTCCGTAGTCTATCACCGTCTCTCCTCTACCGCCTATGTAGGTCCATTTTCCTTCTTCGTCCCCTTGTTTATTTCCATTCAGCACTTCCCATCCTTTCTCTTCTATCCATTCCATCAACTTCTTCCCTTTCGCGTTTTCTTTCTTGTCTTTGGATTTTCTTTTTCCCTCTCCTCTCTCTTCTTCCCAATCCCTGGCTCCTCTTTCCCCAATTCTCCCGTTAAAATCCCCTCCAAGAAGTTAACATTCTTCCCTGTTGTCTTTTAATGTTTCTTTTATCTTGTTAATTGTTTCTTTTATCTCTTTGCTGTACACTGTCACTATTTACCACCATTTACTGTCTATTTTAACGTTTCTCACCATGTGACCTTCCTCTGCTCCCTTCTTTTTAGTATTCTCTTTTATTCCTTTCTTTACCCATGTTATTATCCCCCCTGCTGCTCTTCCTTTTTTCTTTCCCCTTCTCGTCCCTTGCTATTCCCACTTGAACTCCTTTGGTAACAGTTTTTCAATTTTTCCCAGATTTCTGACCAGGTTTCTGTTAATCCAACAATATCGAACTCCTTCACATAGTCCCAAAAATCTTCTTCTTTTTTCCCTAGTCCCGCTACATTCCAAAATAGTGCCCTCAACCCTGATTTTCTCGTTACCTTCTTTGATTTCCCCTTTCCTTTCTTAGTTTCCCTCCTACCTTCTTTGTTTTTTTTTCCCGTTTCATTGTCCTTTTTACTTTGCCGTTGTCCCCCTTTTTCCCTCCTCCCCTTCCTCTTTTTGTTGGAAAACCTCTAGTCTCTCTATCTTTTCATTCCATCTCCATTGCTCCCCGTCCACTATTAATTTCCTGTATCCCACTCTTACTTCTTTCCCTTCTTCCCTTTTTTCCTTCGCCATACTTCTTAGTTTCTTCTGTAAATCTCTTTCTTTCTTTGTGAGGTCGTTGTCTATGTATATCCCCCTTTTTGCTTCATTATTATTTCCTTCTCACCCCATCCCTCCATCTCCACCAATACTTGATCCTTGTTGATCCTGTAACAATCTTTTACTTTACTATCCTCTACATTTTCCTTCAAAAACTTCTCTACATCCTCTTTTTTTACATGACTTTTTCTTTCCCCGTCCCATCCTGCTATCACGATGTTGTTCTTCCTCTTTCTTCTCTCTTCGATTTCCATTCTCTCTTCCAGCTTTTCCACTCTCTCCTTCCACCAGTCTCTCTCTTCTTCCCATCTCTTCTCCTTCTCTTTAACTTCTTCTCTCTGCCTCTCTATCTCACTCTTGAGTTCCTTGTTTTCTCGTCTTATTTCTTTCATCTCCTCCTTCAACTCTTGCAACAGCTCCAATATTTTTTTCTCCATCTCTGTGTCCGTTTCCTTCTCTTTCTCTGATGTCTTCTGTGTTTTCTTTACTCCAGGAGACCTCGCCGTCTTTTTACTTTTTTGAAAAAATTTCTCTTCCTCCTCTTCTTGTTTTTCTGTTCTACCCTCCCCTTTTCTCTTTCTTTTCCTTTCCTCCAGGTAAGAGTCCAGGCTTCTCTGACTGAGCGAGCGGTTTCTATCGTCTTTGTTTATCCGCTTCCTGTGGCGCCTCCTAGATGTAGTTATCTTCCGGCTTCGCCGATTTATTCTTTTTTCTGACTATATCTCCTCTTCCCTGCCCAATTCTTTCTTCCTACCTTTCTCTAATACCTCTTCTCGCTTTTCTCAATATCTTCTCTAATTTTTTCTTTATATCAACTTCTATTTCTCTATTTTTCGCTACTTTTCCTCTCTACCACATGTTTACCTTTAGCTCGGTAATACAGGAATCAATTTTAATTCTTAATAATTTTTTATATTCTTTAAGGGCTGATGATGGCAGAAGTGTTCTGCCGAAACATGTTCCATTTGTAATTCTACGCTGATTAAAGTTTGTGGAGTTCGACTTAGATATATTTAAATTTTTTAATTTAAATTTACTCCACTTGGATTTAAGAACATTCTTCTAGTTTATTTATTAATATACTGTGTCTACAATTACGAGGCTAGTTAAGTGTTTAAAGTCCTTAATTAATTCCCGTTATTAATTTCACAAAAATAATTAACAACAATGCCCGAAAAACATCAAACAGCATACGAATAATTACGTATATTAAAACCCGCATTCCCTTCAAAGGAAACACGGTCGAGCGAAATTTAGTGTAACCTGTGTTACACAGGTGAGCGTGTTTTTTGAACCTGGCAAAATAATTAGAGTGGAACGGATGATTCATCGATGTAGTGTTGTGTCCGTATTGGAGTTTTATATTACCTTGTGGCATGACATACAAGTAGTTCATTTGGCAATAGGACCAAATCAAAGGTTCTTTCATTACAGGCAAACGTGCCTCAATTTTATTTATTTTCAGAAAATAAATGTTAGTGTATTTGGAACGGTTATGTTTATATATATAAATGTTCCTCGCGGAGCTTTAAGTAATTTAATTTTATATTCAAACTATTTATTTCTACTTCAATGAAATTCAATATGGTCGACCCTCTGTATATGTACTTTCAAATGGCCATTAGTGAAACGTATACATAATATTTTGTTTTTGTCTAATAAATCCAGTAGAAATTATATTGTACGTATTATAATTTTAAATTTTTCGCGCGTCTGGCGATATGAACAAGAACACTGGTGCAAAGATTCGCTCGTGGGGCGACGATGAATTTCTTTCTTTCAGTTCGAGATATGGCCGAGAAGACGCGAAGACCATTTTGTAGATTGTAAAAGCGGGGGTATTTAGAACAAACCGTCTGGTACGAATAAAAAGGCGAAGATATTTAAATGATGTAAATTGAAAGCGGTATTAGTTGGATAGAGTTTCGTTGAACGTGTTTGTAATTCGGAAAGGGTAAGAAAACTGTGCAGATACAGAGTGTTTCTCCAATCAATTTAGGTAACAGCAGCACCAGTTCCTAGGGAGTGCTTCCAATTCTCTCGTTCTCCACGTCGAAGTCCAGCAGTGACGGTACGACAGGTGTCCGTGAATTGTAAAGTGGTTTAGGTAACCTGCCGAATTGGTGTTCCAATTCGCTTGTTGAGCTCCGTACATCCAACCAACATCGTCAAAACTAGCAGGTAATTAAGATAAGTAAATTGCTAATTTTTTGTTGTCAACGTTTTTGTTCCTGCCTTGAACACACATTCTTCTGTAAAGTCAATACATCAAATTTTGTGATTTCTTCAGATGTATTTATTAGACCATCTTAATTTGGTCATTTAATCACATTAAATATTTGTCCAAGTACTATTTCAACATCTTTCTGTCAACAATTTGTTCAACTTATCAATTTAAATTTTGGCACTATATTATAGTGCGTACCACAAAAAACGACGTCAAGTGGGTCATGGATTGCATTTCATCTCTGTAGGTCAGTCAGGACCACGCAACTGATCGACGGAGATGAGATGCAATCCATGGCCCACTTGACGTCGTTTTTTGTTGAACGCACCATATATTAGTTATTAATAACTTTCTTTCCAGAGTAGCTGTTTATCAAAATATGAACACAGTTCATTATTGCACAAATTATATGGATGTGCATGCGAAATACACCAGCATGTTTAAGGGAATTGAACGCGGCTTCATTTGACTATAATTTGTCGGCACAACAACATTCCTAAACGTCATACCAGCCCACTCTTTTATCGCATAACTACACATGGATAGGAAGAAGACGCTAGACGGTCCAAAAAATTATTGTTTAGTTTTGGAATTACTTAATCATTAACACACCTAGCACTTCAATTTTTGGTTTAACATTTGAATAATTATCAATACTAAAGTAGAATGTCCCTCAAAATATAATAAAAATATCTTATCTGATAACAGGTTGAATCCGTAATGAGAAGACCAAAATCAACCAAAACTTGAAAAAAAATCAGTTATGAAATAAACTTTGTACGAAGCTGCTTTCGATTATAAAAACAAATCGTTAAATCATTGTTGAAATAACCGAATAGTTTCTTTGTTTTTCCAAAATTCGTAGTGCGATGCAAATTTCCTATCTCCGTCGTACATAATATAAGATGCAATAGTGTTCTCTTACCGTTTGAACTGGAGACGTACAATCAGTCCGAGCGTTACTGAACTGAACGTCGCGTGTTTATGGTAAAAATTTCTTAGGTCCACAACTTTCGGCGCGAAGCAATACAGGGTGACACTCGTCAGAATTATGGCCTAGTGATCTATGGTCACTTGAGTGTCAGATGTTAGTGTCGAAACTGGTTTATCCTTAAATTTTTATTAGTTTATTTTTCTCTAATAATAATGGGAAATTTGAGGAAGAATGCTATAAAAACATATCCTTCCGCTCATCGAAAAAATAGACGTTTAGCGCAATTAAAAGCAGTGAAATAAAAAACACAGCTAAGGTATAAACTATAAAACCATGTGATTCATTTTATAATTATTATTTGTAGTGAAAACATACCTGCGGTCTCTGTAGACATTAGTTATGTGAGAAGTTGTTGGGAAAAAAGTAAATGATATGATTTTAAAGTCAAATAAGGTATGTTCAGTTATTTGTATATATTATTATTTAATTATGCATATAGGCTTGACTTCTCATATTTTTTTTACTATGAATAAACTTGAACTGTCCCATAATAATTTTAATTGCAATATCTATTAATATTTGGGGCAAGCCCGCCCCTGTCGATAGCGCATGTGGACCCTTAGTCGGTCAGTCATTTCTGAATGGTCACTCCGCTGATTCATAGCAACAACTGCGCTGGTAGACTGCACTCAGTCATCTCTCTCCTCGCACTGTGTAGCAATTAATGCGTAGGAGTGAAAAAACCAATGTGACATGTGAAATAGATTTCTTTAAAATTTGACGTGGGCTTATGAAGTCGCGACCAGTACCCTTAATGCTACTGTTTCTGATATCGGCGATATGTGTATAAATCGTTGCCTCTCTGGTGATAATCTGTTCATTATTATGGTTGCCGTTTACATTTCTCCAGATAAGTCATTGCGTGCTATACGAGACTTCTTGTATTTTAACTTTTTATTCTCATGACGCATCTGCATTGCTTAAAAAAAAAAAAATTGCCAATGATTTTTTGTGGAGATTTCAACATGAACTTTGCAGACGATAAAAATCAACAATTATTTGAATTTTTAAATAATGAATTTGGTTTAACGATGTCAAATGATCGCAATATTAGCACAACGAAATACAAAACTACTATTGATGCGGTCTTTATTGGACATTTAAATAGATTCGAATCAAAATTGTTCGTTTCTTACTTCAGCTACCACAAACCTATTGTATCAGTTTTAGAGATTAGCGATGATTATGCTGGTAATGATGATGGTCAAAGAGTCGTTGAAATTATGGATGAAAGTTGATTTTTCTGAGAGATAAACTTTTTAATGTAAAATAATAATTGTAATAGTTCTGAAGTGTTAAATATTTAATGTAATATAAATTGTCATGTTTGTGTACGATAGCGCAATAAATGAATATTGTATTTTACCACATAAATGATAGTAGTTTTATACTGATAAATAAAGAAATTCGTGCGAAATTATTTCCTAACCATTCCAAAATATTCAAAAATGCACAACGTTAATGTTCAAGATTTCCCTTCTGCCGGCACTCCCGGAGTGCAACCCGTTGTTTTTTCTTGTATTTGTCACTGTGCTGCAGATAACACATGACGTCACTGTTGCAGCATAGGGACAAAACGTATTTAGTTACAGTTGGTAGGAAAGTAGGTTAGGTCAAAGTTCTCTCAATAAACTCTTCGAGACTTCTTGCCTGTAATTTATATCTTCTCAACCAACAAAAACCACATCAGTCGCTGGTGTGCTTTAGGCTTTTAAATTGCATTCAAATCATATTAATTTTGAAATTTTCTACCATATTTCAGTAATTTATGGAATTAATATTATACTGTAATGTGTTTCACGAATATTCAAAAGAACTATTCATTTGTAACATTCAGTGTAGCTTCGCAACCAACTGTGTTTTGTTTATTTAAAATAAGGTCAAATTAAAATATGTATCGGATTCAATACATGGCCGCAGGTGTGCTTTATCAGAGATGTTGGAAACTGTAAAATACTTGACAATAAAGCGAACAATTTGTTGGAATATTCCAAAGCTAACGCCGTAATGAAAACTTTCTATTGTATCAGGGCTTCTATTGCTTGTTGTTAATAAGTAGTAGTGAAGTGAGGGCAGGTGCTCCTCCACCAGGATCCAATTTTCTATTTTGCTTGAAAACACTATGGTTACAAAATATATAGTGAGTAACATACAAACACCCCTAATTGATCAAAATTTTTAATTGTTTTACCTACTTAAGACAGCACATGAGGAAAATTAAAAAAAAAGTTATTGGTCGGAGCACTACATGGTCTGGAGATAGATCGAATGAGTTCATCGATGTCGTTTTAAGGTATGCTGTTCCAAGCATCCTTTATCGCCCTTTGAAGTTCAGTTTGTGTGCGCTGTACCAGAACGGCTAGCAAGCAACCGACAACATCCAGACCTCTTCGCTCGGCGAGAAGTCAGGCGATCTTCGTGGGGATTACAGTAGCCAACGCTATATGAGGCCTAGCACTATCCTGCTGGAAAAGTAGATTTTCAAGTGTTTGTAAGTGAGAGATCTAAAATGGCGCTACGATCTCTTGAATTCACTATGTTCAACATGTTACCCCGAATGAACACAAGACGTGACCGGTTATCATGAGTGATAGAGCCGTCGTAGACGGCGATCTTCGCGATTTATAGTGTGAAGTTGCAGTTCGGGACCTGGGGTTCTTCGCTGTTGAGCTTCTGCAAACCATGCTCTTCAAATGCGGCATACAGTGGAACCATACCAATTCAAGATTAGAGCAATTTCGGGAAAAGACCAATTGGCGGTATTCAATTTGTCTATGCATCAGTGGGTTCATTGTTAACATTGTAGACAAACTGAATAATTTCAACGAAAAGGCAGCAAATATCGCACTCAAATCTAGACCTGGACAGTTCTCTTTAGAGTAAAAAGACTACTGGATTTTACTCGTTAAAATTTGTGATAAAAATGTCTAACGTTTTTTCAGTCATCCAACTCGGAATGTAATTCGATATGGAGATTTAGATCGTTTATATTTGTATATTTTGGCATTGAGCGTTTGTTTTTGGTTCTCTTTCGATACGATGAGTAGATGATTTCACTATTGCCTCTCTGTAATTTACGTAAATAGTAAACACTCGAATCACATGTACATTAAACGTATGTGAAGAGTAAATACTTGTATCAAGTTATACAGTAATTTTATCAAATTAATTTCATCTACATAATTCACACATTAATAATTACTAGGGTATCACAGATTAGGATACAACATGAAAACGAATATTGTGCCCGGATTGCATTTTATTTCATAAAGTTTTACGCAAAATAAAGGCATATAGAAGTGTCTCATTTTTCATCTTGAGTAGTTTAAAATAGTACACATATCAGTCACTCAACAGATTTTATAAAATTAATTGCAATAAAAGCTTTTGAATCTATGGTTTCCACTTTGTTACCTCTTTCTGTTGGTTTCTTTTTAGTGCTACTTTTCTGGATCAATTTTCTTATAGGGATATTTTTAACTGCACATCATGAAACTTATCACCTGTGAAGGTAATTTCATTAACTTTACATATTTCTTTTTTTTTTCGGTTGTTTGACTAATTGTTTTGGGGTTTGAATCACCTCGTTGTGAGGTGCTAGAGTCCTAGAGCATTTTACCACCAAAATAGGAGATGGTATTCGGCGTACCACGCTTTTGAGTTTAAGCCGCTGTTTTCTTCGTACTTTTTACTCTATTCTCGCTCGAACTAATTTCTACTGTAAACCCTAATTGTGCTCGACATTACAAAATGTTACTTTCGATGTTATCGTCTTCCTTCTTCAATCTTCGCTGTGCTGGTGTTATTTGGTTCGATCTGTATGCAACACTTTTCCCACTCCCTAAAACGCCAGGGGGCTATATTAATGGAACCTCGACTGGGTAATACCTACACTTAAAATTCCTTTATTTTGTGGAAAAATAATGAAGAACTTCTTTTGTTTACATGTACATAACCTCACACTCGACAGTGCTGTCAAGCAGCAGTACGTCAATCGTCACCGCGTCGCTTGCGTGCAGGTTTCAGAGGCCTTCTTCCGGCCGGCGTTTTCCGTCAAAAAGAGACACTACTATTCGGTCGTTGATGAAACGTGGTGGCAGTTATAATTAAATTTGAATTATTCGCAAGGGATTAACTCATCCGTTTCATCGAAGTGAGTGATTTTCGTCTCGTTCAAAACAGCAGTAAATCGACGAAATCATTTTCGACCTGTGGGGACTAAAACCACCGAATAGTCGTCCACGCGGTGCGTCGTTGTCTCTTCGGTGTCGTCCACGTCCCTCATTGGAAGTAAGGGCCTTTGTGTTCGTTAGACCGGGTACTTAAAGGGGAATGTTCTTCATTAGGGTGCTGGCTCGGGGTGAACCCTAGAATCTTCACCATATCTGGATTAGAACTACGCCATCGAGGGTGGTATTCCTTGGAAGTTACAGCGTGGACGATCGAGGAGGACTTAATTGTGCCAGGGGCAGAAGAATTGTAGTCGTCTCCTTCTGGAAGACATCACATCACCCCAAACCAGATTTCCAAGGCCCAATAAGACACCTTGTGTTTTTTTTTCTTATCTCGTATTTCTTGTTCTTGTTTTCGTTTTTGTGGTTATCGACAAACTAATAATTTAAAGCAATAATATAACTTAGCATCAACTCTATAGTGTAACATAAAACTAATTAGATCGCCGAATCGTCGTTGACGGATACCTAAGTTGTTTACACTATATTTATGCCTCGACTTATAGACTATATAGATCGACGTATTTAATTTCAATTCGGTCTGTTAATTTAAGATATTAGTCTTATGAGTAAATTCTTATTTGCTTTAATCTTTTTTGTAACTGAATTTTGCTGATGAATGATCCTATTGACTGACTATTCCATTTAATTTATTTAATTTAAAAGTTTTCTAGTTTTTCAACTAGAGTCTACAATTTCGCAACCATCCTCTTCTGCGGTAAAAACTGGTGGCGTCCATTTAAGTAGAAAAAAAAAGCAATAAAGATATAGCATAAATAAGAATAGACCCAGCCCATCTCCATCGGGAAAGATTTGGGGCGGTATCAAACCAATTTTTGGTTCGTAACACACCCATCAATTTATATTAATTCTTCAATTAAATAACTTTTACATGAAATAAATTATTTCAATACAAATAAACCAAGTGAACTAGTACTAGAAATATTTCTAAAATATATATGTATGTAAAGGAAATCTTTTCGCGTTTCGCGCTTTTCTTAAATTTGAATTTGCCGCGTTATCGTCATGGCCGAGCGACAGATGTCATGCGTGACGATTGTAAATATGTTATAGGTTGTAGATTGTTGCAGCAGGAGGGTTTTTTGTAAAGTCACAAAACCTGGAATAAGGGCTTTAAATGTTGTTTCTTTTGTTTTTACAGGTGAGAGACTATTTTGTTTGTAATATAATGTGATAGGCTAAATGTAACATTTTGTAAATAAAACTTTTGTTTTTACCGACAAACGCACTTACGTCTTTATTTCAAAAGGGAAAAGAGTATATAGATCATTGTACAGTGTGGAAATTAAGTAAGGAATAAATTCAGTAACTCCGTTAGTATTTGCACTAGAAATGAAACTTAAAAAGCATGTGGTAGGGTAAATTAAAGCGCATCCGAGGAACGTGTACAATTTTTTTTCAGTTATGACAGTCATCAATTTTTTTTTAATGATACCCTATGTTTTTTATTTTAAATCCTGTTACAACCAGATATTATTATTTAGAAGTTCATTTATTATTTATTCAGAGAAAAACAGTTTAGACACATTATTTTACCAACTACCAATACCAATTCAGAAATTTTACTAATTTAAACTTTAGTGCCGTTTGTATTTATTTTTTCCTTATGTAACCTATTAAGTATTTTATAACGTTGAAATTAGAATAAGCAACTCCATGCAAATGTAAAATCAAAAACCTAGGTTGCCATTAAAAAAAAATTGATGACGTCATAACTGTCAAAAAAAGTAATGAAAAGAAATTATCATACGTTCCTCGAATGCGCTATAATTAACCCTACCACGTGCTTTTTAAGTTTTATTTCTAGCGCAAATACTAACGGAGTTACTGAATTTATTCCTTACTTAATTTCCACACTGTATATATTTGAGGTTAATCGCGTCCAAATTTATTTTTTATAATATTCGTTGTATTAACAGAGAATGGACGGAAAAATAAAACCAGTTAACAAACAAGCGACGTTTTGGTTATTATTTAACTAAGCTGACCATTTATTATTGACGAGAAAGGAGTACTTAGTAGGTATCGCGCGGGTTAACAAAATCTTTAAAGAATTTTATAATAATAAAATTAACTAAGACTGTATTTTTCCATTGAATATACAGGGTTGGTCAAAAGTATGGAATGGGCGGTTTATGACAAAATGTCTTTGATAAAAGTTTTTTTACTAATTATTCTCTATTTCTTAATCTGCTCGTTGTTTTTATATGTCAACGCATTTCCATGGAAAAGTAACTGAGTTTTGTTTTTTGGATGGCAACCTAGTAATTCTTTTGCAGATTTTTGTTTCTCTTTTTTTTATTGAAATGACCTGGTATTTTTTTTGTGTCGTTTGATAACAAAATTTTACTGAAAATGGCCATAATACTTTATTCAATCAAATAATTTTTAACTTAAATTAAATGTTCAAACTGAAGATCCCCTGCAGCTTGATAGAAACCTAACCTGTCATAAAAATTGCGTAACGAATTTTGTGGCCAGTTAGGTGGTATTTCTGCGATTCCATGTTTGATTTTGACCTCTAAATCTTCAAAATTTTAGGGTTTTTCTTCGTAAATCTTTAATTTTTAAATGACCCCAGAGGAAAAAATCTAAGGGGTTTAAATCGGGGGACCATTCAATAGGCCCCCGACGTCCTATCCAACGACCTGGAAAAATGTTGGTGTGAACGTTGTCGATCTCCATAACCAACCATCATGAGGATTTCAATTCTTTCAGTTTCACTAAGTTTCACCATGTTTACAAATTAAAATAAAACTATCCTTATTAAATTGATTTGTTAACTTATTGAAAGGTACTTCACAATGACATGAAAAATACCATTAAGAGAAGAGAGGACACTATATTTTTTTTTGTAGAATTATCATCACATGAATAAAAAGCATCACTAAAAATTGTAGAATCTGATTTGATACCAATTTTGTCATTTATTAGAAATTATGCAAAAATTTTGTTATTTCAAATAAAAAAAGACAAAAATCTGCAAAAAAATTACTAGGTTGCCATTCAAAAAACACAAATCAGTTACGTTTCCATGGAAATGCGTTGACATATAAAAACAACGAACATATTAAGAAATAGAGAATAATTAGTAAAACAACTTTTATTAAAGACATTTTGTAATAAAATTCATATTGACGGAGATAAACCCCCTATTCCATACTTTTGACTAACCCTGTATGTATTTGTTTGATCTTCCACCAATGACTAATTAAGGTTTTGCACGATAAATTGTACATTTTAATGTAGATTCGTGGTATTTATGTGGAAGCATAAAAAAAAGGAAATTCTTTATTTAAGTTATAGTTAAAATGACTTTTTCGGCGTCTGCTCTTTTGAACTTCCATTACTAGTTTTTTTTCTTCTTCTAAAACACCCATATGAAAACTGAAGTAAGTAACTTTTTATGTAATTAAATAAAGTGGAGGATTAATTTTCAAGAAAGTGTTGTTAAACTGAGAAAGAGTTTAAAAAAAACATAATATCATCAATCAGTACTCTGCGTTCACAGAAACGAATGGGTGTCTTTTGCGGATGCCTGCCGAAAAATTAAAGAAGCAAAGGAAAAAGATACAGGTAGTACATTCGAATAAAAAGGAAGTACAATTGCAGTACAACTATCCTCCGGAGTACAGCTCCTAAAATATAAGTACAAAACTACCAAAAGGAGTACGTTTGGTCAGCTTAATTTAACCTTCTTCAAGCTACAGAAATATAGAAAACCTAGTTGAAACAAAAAATTTACAATGTGAACCTTTTTTACCTTTTTTGTTAAAATTCGTAAAAAGCTAACAAATGATACAGTTCTGTCATTAAGAACGTTCATTAAATTTGTGCTACACAGAAGGATTGACGATATTTTCTTTTTAAATAAATGAAACTCAGACACGAAGAACAAACTTCAATTTGGTATGACTCGACAACACACTAGATTAAAATTCAATTGCCGACCTAACATTTACATTTATTATATATCATGTGTTAATTTAAAAAAGTCATCAAGTCGTCTATGAATTTGAGATAACATTTTAACGTATATCTGTTACCAAAATAATAATGAAGTATGTATTGTTGGTTGTGGACTTTCAACTTGTAGATGAAGCAATAAATCACGTGCGTTTTTCAATTCGTCTTCGTCACTCAAAAAATCATAAGCAACTTGATCACTTTTTTAAATGAACACCTTATCATATTTTTCCCCTAATGCGCAACAAAAAAATTCTTTGATATACAGAAATATTATTTTTATATCAAATATAATGAAAATCCACGACCGGGGCTTGAATATGGGTCGCGATGCTCATTCGTTCTTTACGGCACGGCCGTAAGATAAAGCGTTACGTGATGATTTCTGGCCATTCAATCGCCATGCCGAAACCAGATAAGCAGCGATAAGGAACTTCGTTCCGAAAATTACTTGCTGATGTTGTGGTAAAAATTATTGCGGGTACATATTTCCATCGCGCCCTGTATATTATGGAAACCCTTTTACTGTGTTCTAATATAATTATGTAGTCTGCAAATTTTATTATTATATTCTTAGTATAGATACCGATTTTGTATAGATATTGTATTCAAAATATTCAATTCATCATAATATGCAAATTTTACTCCAACGGAAACCATAGACCAGTTTCGCTATTATTACGTACCAAAATCAACGCTAGGGAATGTCAACTATCAAAGAGATATTTGTTTGAACTACTGTTTAGATTTTAACGTCAAGTAATCAGTTAAACTTCAATTGAGAAGTAAAGAAACACACCATCAATGATGAAAAAAAAATCTTATCTTTTAAAACAGTTGAATTTTACAAGAGATGCTCGAAATGAGCACCGTTTTATCCCAGGCAGTTAGTAGTAGATGCATTCATCAACAATTCGTTGTGTGACTTCAAATGTCGCCAGAGAAAAAAATCTAAACTTGTCAAGTCTGGTGATCTTGCTAGCCACTCAATTGCATCACGTCTGCCAATCCAATGGTTCGGCATCGGTTGTTAAGCCAATTGCGAACGTTTAAGGCATAATGCGGTGGAGCTCCATCTTGTTGAAATTTCGTTTATGAATATGTTTAGCACATTTGTTTTGGGAGCCATAAATAAAAATAATTTCAACTCTTTCAACAACTGAGTTGACCATTTATTCATCCGAACGTATGCAGATTTACTTTAAAACTAAATAATTGTCAATGTCAATGACGAAGAAACAGTTTTTATTTCAGAAAATACTTGATATTTCAGAAAAATATTGACTTTTTTAACTTCCAAATTTTGTCACAAAAGTGATGTTTTCTTAAAAACTAATCGTAGAAATAAAAAACTACTATATCGCCAAAAAGAGGTTAAACGGACCTTTCAAAAAATAAACTTTTTAACCCCCTGTTCCATTTCAGATCTTTGAGGAGGCTGCTGCCCCGGCCAAGGGAGTGCACCTGCAGGTCAAAAACTACACTAATTAAGTGTCCTCCTCACAAACAAAATTGACCGGTTTCAGCATATTGCACATAACGTTTTTGTTTTCTACATATTTAGGGTGGATCGTATTCAAAAAATCATCATGTATAAGAAAGGGTCCAAAAAGTGAAAAATTTATAGGTCAATTTAAAAAAAAAATTGTTGTCTTCATTGAAAGCGGAGGTCCCATAAAATTTTGTTAATTAACAATTGCCAAACTTATTGAAAAGTGAAGTAAAATCGATTTTTCCAACGGGATCTCATTACATCAAGTGTTGAGAACACACCATAATTTATGCAAATTTTTAAATTAATATTTCATATTATAAAAAAATATTTTATACCACGTAGTCTCTTCAGAGACGGCGAGTGCATCTGGAGATAGAACTCCGGCAGTTTTTAATCATAAATTTCCTCCTGTTTTTGAATTTTTTTTCCGATTTTCGATTTTAAAATGTTATTGCCAAAAAGCTAAAGCCCTTATTTTTTAGTTTTTTGTTAATAACAATTATTGTAATTTCTATTTGCGGAACAAACTAAAAAAAAATGTCCCAGAATAAAATCCAGAATCGAATGAGCTCATCTTTTCAGATACTTGTAACCATTTTTCGCAGGTTTTCAACTACTTGACTAGACGAAATCACTGTTTACACTGAAAATTTCTTTGAATAGTAAGTTAGTAATTAAGGTGTTGGCCCATTTTTAAGTTTTCTTTTGTACTCTAGGAGAACTATTCTTACTTTGAACAGCCAATTTTTTTCCTAAATTAAAAGATATCGTCACAATATATCTTCGCATTTTTCTGGATTTTATTGTAGACGTCAGAGGATTCCTGTATTACCGAGCTGAAGGTAAACACGCGGTAGAGAGGTTAAGTAGCGAAAAATAGAGAAATAGAAGGTGATATAAAGAAAAAATTAGAGAAGATATTGAGAAACGCGAGAAGAGATATTAGAGAAAGGTAGGAAGAAAGAATTGGGCCGGGAAGAGGAGATATAGTCAGAAAAAATAATAAATCGGCGAAGCCGGAAGATAACGACATCTAGGAGGCGCCACAGGAAGCGGATGAACAAAGACGATAGAAACCGCTCGCTCAGTCAGGGAAGCCTGGACTCTTACCTGGAGGAAAGGAAAAGAAAGAGAAAAGGGGAGAGTAGAACAGAAAAACAAGAAGAGGAGGAAGATAATTTTTTTCAAAAAAGTAAAAAGACGGCGAGGTCTCCTGGAGTAAAGAAAACACAGAAGACATCAGAGAAAGAGAAGGAAACGGACACAGAGATGGAGAAAAAAATATTGGAGCTGTTGCAAGAGTTGAAGGAGGAGATGAAAGAAATAAGACGAGAAAACAAGGAACTCAAGAGAGAGATAGAGAGGCAGAGAGAAGAGTTTAAAGAGAAGGAGAAGAGATGGGAAGGAGAGAGTGGAAAAGCTGGAAGAGAGAATGGAAATCGAAGAGAGAAGAAAGAGGAAGAACAACATCGTGATAACAGGATGGGACGGGAAAAGAAAAAGTCATGTAAAAGAAGAGGATGTAGAGAAGTTTTTGAAGGAAAATGTAGAGGATAGTAAAGTAAAAGATTGTTACAGGATTAACAAGGATCAAGTATTGGTGGAGATGGAGGGATGGGGTGAGAAGGAAAGAATAATGAAGCACAAAGGAAAATTGAGGGAGAAGAGGGAAACAAGGGGGATATACATAGACAACAACCTCACAAAGAAAGAAAGAGATTTACAGAAGAAACTAAGAAGTATGGCGAAGGAAAAAAGGGAAGAAGGGAAAGAAGTAAGAGTGGGATACAGGAAATTAATAGTGGACGGGGAGCAATGGAGATGGAATGAAAAGGGAGAGAGACTAGAGGTTTTCCAAAAAGAAGAAGAAGGGGAGGAGGGAAAAAGGGGGACAACGGCAAAGTCAAGTGGACAATGAAACGGGAAAAAAGAAACAAAGAAGGAAGTAGGAGGGAAACTAAGGAAGGAAGGGGGAAATCAAAGAAGGTAACGAGAAAAACAGGGGTGAAGGCACTATTTTGGAATGTAGCGGGACTAGGGAAAAAAGAAGAAGATTTTTGGGACTATGTGAAGGAGTTCGATATTGTTGGATTAACAGAAACATGGTCAGAAAGCTGGGAAAACCAAAGGAATTCAAGTGGGAATGGCAAGGGGCGAGAAGGGGAAAGAAAAAAGGAAGAGCAGCAGGGGGAATAATAACAGGGGTAAAAAAAGAAACAAAAGAGAATACTAAAAAGAAGGGAGAAGAGGAAGGTCACATGGTGAGAAACGTTAAAATAGACAGTAAATGGTGGAAAATAGTGACAGTGTACAGCAAAGAGATGAAAGAAACAATAAGCAAGATAGAAGAAACATTAAAAGACAACATGCAAGAATGTCTGCTTCTGGGAGGGGATTTTAACGGGAGAATTGGGAAAAGAGGAGCCAGGGATTGGGAAGAAGAGAGAGGAGAGGGAAAAAGAAAATCCAAAGACAAGAAAAAAAAAACGCGGAAGGGAAGAAGTTGATGGAATGGATAGAAGAAAAAGGATGGGAAGTGCTGAATGGAAACAAACAAGGGGACGAAGAAGGAGAATGGACCTACATAGGCGGTAGAGGAGAGACGGTGATAGACTACGGAATAGTAAACGAAGAAGCATGGGAAGAAGTCGAAGAATTCAGAATAGGGGAGAGAGTATTGTCAGACCATCTGCCTATAGAGATAAGTATAGGAAGAAGTAGAGAGAAGAGAGGAGGAGAAGAAAAAATAGAGGAAATGCGGAAGGTGATAAGTAAAGTATGGGACGAGCAAGGGGTGGAAGTGTATAAGAAAAGACTGGAAAAAGCAAGATTTGAAGAACAAGAAGTAGGGAAAATGGAGAAAGAATTGGTAGAAATATTGAAAAAAGCAGCGACAAAAAGAGAAATAACAGTAACAGGTGGAGGAACAAAAAGAAAGAATAAATGGTGGGACAAAGAATGTGAGCAACGTAAAAAGGAAGCAATAAAAGAACTAAGAAAGTGGAGAAAGACTAAAGGGAACAGAAGTGGCTTTTTAGAAGCGAAAAGAAGATACAGAGAGACATGCAGGGAGAAGAAGAGGCAGAAGAAGGAGAGAGAGGAGGAAGAGATAAAAGCAATAAGAACAGAAAAGGAGGTACGGAACTATATTAATAGAAAGAGAAAGAAAAAAGAAAACGGGAGCGAGGAGATAACGATGAATGAGTGGGAGGAGTACTTCATGAGGCTGCTGGAGGGAGAAAATGAAAAAAGAAAAGGGAAATAGAGACGAAGAGAAACCGAGTAGAACCTGAAGGAGAAGAAATTACAATGGAACAAGGTGGAGAGACATGTGAAGAAACTGAGGAAAGGGAAGGCACCAGGGAGGAATAGAATACAGAATGAGTCGTGGATGTATGGGACGAGAAGAGTGCTAGAGAGAGTGGTGGAGGTAATGAATGGGGTGTGGAGAGGAGAAGGATTCCCGGGAGGGTGGAGAAAGGGGGTAATTTACCCCATTTACAAAAAAGGGGAGAAAAATAAAGTAGAAAATTACCGAGGGATAACTGTCCTAAACACAGGGTACAAGTTGTATGTATCAATTCTGAATGAAAGGATGAGCAGAGAGATAGAGGATAGATAGAGCGGGGAGGGGAACTATGGATAATGTATACATCCTGGACCATTTGACGAAGAGTGAGTTAAAGAAGAAAGGGGGGAGGGTGTATGCATTATTCGTAGACTTCAATGCGGCTTTTAACAAGGTGGACAGAGAGAGGCTGTTTGAGTGCCTGAGGGAGAAAGGGGTAAATGAATGGCTGGTAAGAAAGGTGGAGGAGATATATGAGAAGACAAAAAGTAAAGTGAAGGTAGGGGAGAGGGAAAGTGAATGGTTTGTGACAACAAAGGGAGTGAGGCAAGGTTGCCCGCTCAGCCCCTTGTTGTTCACGATGTATGTAGCAGATATGGACCGAATGTTAGAGAGAGCACAAGCGGGGGGGTGTGTGGTAGGTAAAAAAATAGTGTGGAGCCTGGCGTTTGCGGATGATGTGGTAATGGTGGCAAAGAGTGAAAGAGAAATGAAGGAAATGATAAAGAGTTAAGAGAATATGTGAAGAAGAAAAGACTAGAAGTGAATGTAGAGAAAACAAAAATGCTGGTGTTCAATAAGAGAAGGAGGAAGAACGAAAAGAGTGATTGGAGGTGGGAGGGAGAAGTAATAGAACAAGTAAAAGAATTCAAATACTTGGGGTAAGTGTTCAATGAAAGAGCTACAGATAAGGCACATATTAGAGAACTGGCAAGAAAAGCGAACAAGGTGATAGGATGTGTCTGGGGAATAGGAGAGAGGAGGTGGGGAGGCGATTTTAAGAGGAGAATGATGATGTTTGAAAGTCTTATTGAAAGCGTGTTGTTGTACGGAGTAGAGGTCTGGGGATGGAAAGAACAAGAGGAGATAGAGAGGGTGCAAGAAAAATATCTGAGGTGGGTGCTAGGGGCGGAGAGAGAAACGCCAGGGTACATAGTGAGAGAAGAATGCAAGAGGAATAGGTTGAGAGTGAAAGCGGGAAAAAGAGCGGTCAAGTTCGAAGACAGGATGGAAGGGAGGAAAGAATGTAGGATACCAAAGTAGTGCTGGAGAGAAAAGAAGAAGAATTCAGAGGAGAATGATAGGGAGAATTACTACAGGAGGAATGGGTATGCAAGTAAAGAAATAGAGAGACTGAGAGAAAGAGGCGTGTGGATGAATGTAGAATTAAGTGAAAGAGATAAGGATACGGATAGACAAGAGAGGAGAGAAAGAATTAGAGAATCCAGATACAACAGGAAGTACGGAAGATGCATTATCGAGGAAGTACCGAAGTATTTGGGGAGGGAGAGCGAGAAAGAAAGAAAGATGATGGCGAGGTTTAGGTGCGGAAATGAAGAGAGGGAAAATAGGTATTGGGCAGAAGATGAAGGAAGAATGTGTAGAATGTGCTATGAGGTAAGAGAGACGATTGAGCATATGTGGAACGAGTGCAGTGAGATGAAACAAAGAGAGAGGAAAGAAAGAGAGGAAATACTGAATGTAGATGGAAGGGAAATTAAATGGATGAAAGAGGTATGGAAGAGGAGGGAGAAGGGAGAAGAGGAAAGGGGAGGGGAGAAGAAATAGAAAATTTTATTTAGTTTTTTTTTTTATTATTGTAATTGTTAAGTTTACTGGTATATGTATAGGAATCAGAAAGCCCGTAGGGCAAATAAAGATTTATATTATTGTAGACGTCAGATCATGATAATTTACTCCGCCGTCTCCAATAAAATCGATAAAAACGCGAAGATAATTATTTTATTTTGGAAATATTTTTGAATTGTAGAGCTAGAGTTGTTGAATTTAAGAAAAATAATACCCACGGATGTCGAGTAAAAATTTCTGGTTTCAAGGCCTTGTACCAATTAAAAGTTAACATCAAGTGAAAAATACAACAGAATCTCTTTAGCAAATTAAAAAAAAAATTGTGTATGTACCGGATGTAGAATGGAATTAAAAAAAATCTGAAAATATGTATTGGCTACAATTTGTATAAAACTTGTACAGAATAAAAAGTAATAACTCAATCCATAATTATTTATTTTCCACTGGTAAATTTGAATAAATCGCCTATGTGAATAACCTTGGTTTTAATTGGTATACATAATTACGAGTCTACTGTATTTATTTTATTAAACGGACCATACACGATCAGATTTATTTGCAAATATATATGTTTGCAAATTGATTTGACCCTTTCAGCACAAACGTGCAAATTCACTGCTAGTAAAAAGGACCCCCCATACAAAATGATCAACTTTTAATTTCATCAAATGTTTTTGCAAACACTAAAACTTGTTTACAAAAAACGCCAAACATACTCAAATATCACTTATTTGCAAACATATTTGCAAATAAATTTTACCGTGTAGGGTTTCTATTTAACGAAACTGTTTTTATTTAGTTTACTACATATTTATTTATTGGCGGCCCATTTTGTATTTCTTCCGTCCAGAATATTTCACATTTCGTTCTATAAAAAACATTTTTCTCAAAACAGCGCGCAGGTTGAAAAGTAACCTATCTGAGACCGACTTGAACTATAGTACACTTTAAGATGTTTTGTTTAGTTCGCCCATTCGATTAATAGGTATCAGCACTTCCTTAAGACGGTTCTCCAGTGGCAGGTACATTTCTGCCGGTCAAAGTAGATTTTCCCGCAATATCTTTTTTTTAATTTACAAATCTCAAAAATCGCTCTGTAGCTGCAAGGATCTATATTTTATCAACATGCCCACAAAATTTGAACGAAAAATCTTCAAAAATAAAAAAGTTACATTCAACGGCGGGCAAAAATGTACAACAATGTGCGGCGTTGAATGTAACTTTCCTATTTTTGAAGATTTTTCGTTCAAATTTTGTGGGCATGTTGATAAAATATAGATCTTTGCAGCTACAGACCGATTTTTTGAGATTTGTAAATTAAAAAAAAGATATTGCGGGAAAATCTACTTCGACCGGCAGAAATGTACCTGCCACTGGAGAACTCGCTTAACCAATAACATGAGATAGAGTCACTGGCAAACTTTTCTCTCCTTAACGGGAACCTTAAAGGAAGCTAGCATTCTATCGGCAGCCATCCTTCGGGTTGTGGCATACTGATGAGGTGTAATGAAACCAGTTTATGCTTTCCATCGGATGGGTTCAATAAAAAAATTGCGGACTGTAGCTTCACGGTAAAAGTACCGTAGTTGCATCAGACCGAGGTGTGGCTTTGTAATTTTGCTCGAGGAGTAGGTGTTGGGCCCAATAAGACTTCCACCTCTGAAGGAAATGGCGACAGTACGACGTCTGGCATTTGTCTGAGTGCGACTGAAGAGATGGCGCCGTGATGCTCGCTCCTTCAACTTTCCAGTCCGGGCTTAAATGAGGCTAACGGTTTGCGTTGGATAAGAAGAAAACATTAAATATTTTTACTGTGGTTATATCCGAAATAAATGACATTTCTGAGGCAATGGTTAAAACCCTGTGTTAACGCAACGCTCTATCACGTTTTCCACGATTTCAATGAGGGCTTTTCAACATATTAGGGAGACTTTGACATATTTATATCTATATCTACCGTTACTCCGTATATCTAGCAGAGCACAGTTTGAGAGGCGCTGATTAAAGAGAAAACGGGTAAACAGTAATAAATTACATGCAGAAATGGCTACGTAACGAATAGCGACTAAGAGAAGAGACCGAAACTAAGAGAGTTTAGTTTGCGATGGATGAAAAGTGAGACGGTGTGTAATAAATCATATGCGATAGTGCGATGCGTGACAGGGATGAAAGAGGTACCTTTGGAGCTAGGGTCCGGATGTGTTGCTGCAAGAGAGGACGCGTCTGGAACAAAGGAACAAAAACACTAATATGTCCTGGTTGCTTCCCACTGATTGCTATTAGTAGGCACAGCGGCACAGCGGTACGCATGCATGCGACAATTGTTAACGGGGGCGGCTCTATATGCAAAAAAACAGCGCCAGTGAAACATCGATAAAGGGAACAGCGATAACGATAGGCCAGGTTTTGCTGCCATATATTACGCCGTTCTCAAGACCCACCGACAAATTCCTAAGTAGATTAAAGCTTTTTTGCCCTTCTTCGATTCGGCAATTGCCAAACGTATCCGACACCTGAATTTTTTACGTGAATTACGTCAACGCCTGGAATAATTTCCGAGGGTTGTCGGTTTAGCTACTGATTTACGATGTCCCAGGGAAGATTTACCCTTATCTAAAACGAGAGGGAGGATGATTTTGTGATTATATACTGTGTCTGGACTAGAGGTAAAACAGTTTGATTTTTCATTACAAAAGGTGAAAAAACGATGAAATTTTCAATGCTGAAACATATCTTGCACCAACCGAGTTTACAGAACAACTTTTATTAAAACTTCTAGTTACACTAGAGGTTGAGCAAAAAATATACACAGAAACTCCTAACATTTTAACACTGAACATACAGGAGGATAAAGGAAATGTAGCTGCTGCAAATTTAACTTGGATTAAAAAATGAAGAGGTGGGCTGTTTCATTTCGTTACACCTACGTATTTACGAGACAGAGCCTAGAGGTGGTGAAATTTTTTTTTACAGTTTTTTCACCGTTTCAAATTAGAACCCTGGAATCCGGCTGTGAGGTATCTGGCTGTAATGTCAATTGTAAATATATTTTTTGGGGATAGTTTGTTTTCCATTTAATTATGCTTTTTGCCTTCCCACTGACTGTATCATTGTTTGGTTGTTATATTATTTGAGAAACGTGATGAGGTATGAGATAATAACGCTATTCCTAATTTCGCCTTGCGCTGGTTTGTAGAATTGTCAATTTATATCGCTAAGTCGTTCTGTCAGGATTATATTTGTCTTATCAAGCACATTTCACAGTGATATATATCATGTTTATCTCTTAGACGATTTTAATAAATATTTTATATTATTGGTTCCCAACCGCTTAGTGACTCAGTTCGGGTGACATGTAAGAACTATTAAAACAAAGCGAGTTAAATATGTACCGACAGTGGGATCAAGGATACGATCGATTTTACTGCCTAGTACGTCTTTAAAGCATCGACTGGAATAGTTCTAATTAGATTGAAGTGTTTTTGCCGTAGTTTCATTCGATAATTATTGCTAACGCCGACGGAGAACGCTACCCTACACCTATATTTTTACTTTCGCTTATTTCGTCGTCTCCCGAAATAATTGCTTGGGATTTTCGTTCTCCTTATGAATAGACTATGCTCAAAAACTAATTAGCCGTCTATAGGAATTTAAAAAAACTGACATTTTAATGAACGCCGTTAATAAAAAAAAGGACAATTGGAAATTATGTTAAAATACAGAATTTTGAAGAATGAAATTTTTTTCTTTACCAGCGACGGTATTATAGCTGCCCAAACAGTATTGTGCACTAAAGCCATCTAGACGACCAGTTGTGAGCTTTGTTTTTATGCTTTAAACCAGTTTGACTTGGTAATACAATCACTGAATGATTTTTCGCTCGTGTCGGCAAGCAGGGGTGGCTTAAGGCTGACATTTACTAGGGATAGAGCTTATACTAAATACAGGGGAAACATGCTACCATTTTATTGAATTTCACAAGTTTAGTTTTGATTATTTGAATATGCAGTTGTGAAAAATCGAAAAAGGACATCTTATTTCAGGGTAAGACAGTATTACAAACCCCATATCAGCATATTTGCTTATTCATAAAAAAATGACAAAGTTGCTTAATTTTTTAGGAGTATATGTAAATGAATGGCTTTGTTTTTTTTTTTATGAAAAATAACGCTCAAATGGTAAATTTCAAATAGACGTTACCCTGTAGCAAGAATTAAAATTTCATTAGCATTGTTGTTCGTGAATAAAATTCAATAATGTTTGTCGGGAAAATTATTTCTAAAGTAAGCTCAAAATATACAGAAAGCGGTATAATTGGGTAGAAACTTGGGTAGAAAATTTAAAATTTGCTATAGCTTTAGGACGGAAGATGTATTTTACAGTGGGCCATCGACAATCGGCCATCGAGGTCAGGTAGGATCTTCTAGATGCTCTCTACAAAACCCATCATAAAATGATAAAATTGGGGGAACACAAACACAGGAGGGAAAACTCCCAAAATACGACCAAGACCAGTTATAAGTAAAAATACTTTGCAGTATTTATCAAAAAAGTTGCTTATCTCTGTATAAACGACGAGACCAAGCAAATACAAATAAACATGATTATCATAATAATAATAAGATTTGTTTCCTTGCCTTTCGGATTTGAAAAGGATTCCCATACAATACTAAATAAATAAATACTAAGTAAATAAAACTATAAAACATTAAGATTAACAATAGCTAAATTAATTTTATTTTCCTTCCATCTCTTCCCTCCTCTTCTCTACATTCTCTCTTCGGTCTAAAACTCCTTTCATTCAACCTAGTCCTTACCCTTCTTCTCCTATCAGTACTTCCCAATCTTCTCTCTCCTCTCTCAGCAGCTCACATTCTTTCATCATGTGCTCTATTGTTTCTGCTCCTTCTCTGCACAGTCTGCACGCTCTCTAGTGTCTCTCTTTCCAGTATTTGTTTTCTCTTTCCTCGTTCCCACATCTAAACCTTGCTATTACTTTCATATCGTTCTACTCGCTTTCCCTTCTCAGGTATGCCGACAGTTCCTCCGTGATTAGTGACCTATACTTTCCATTATACCTTGACTCATTTATCCTCGTTCTCCTTTCCTGCTTCTGTACGTCTCGGTCCACCTCAACTATCTCTCTTAGTACATTTACTCCATTGTTTCTTCGCCTCTCTACCTCCTCCACTGCATACCCATTTCTCTCGTAGATTTTCTTCTTTCTTTGACTGCTCTTTCCATCTTCCCATTCTTTATCTCTTTCGAACACTCTTGCAAAATCTTACATTACGTTTTTTCTCTTATTCTCTCTTCAAATCTTACTGCTCTTTTTCCTGCTTCCACTCTTATCTTGTCTCTCTTTACTTCTTCCACTATGATATATGCTGGCGTTTTCCTGTCCAATCCTAGTACCCATCTACAGTACTTAGCTTGGATTGCTTCCAGCTCTCTTTCTTATATCTCGTACGAATTTTCTCTCGCCTACTTGACCTACCACCCTGTTCGCTTTCCTTTCTAGTTCCTTTATATGACTTTTTTCGTTCTTAGTCTCGTTAAAGTTGTAACCCAATTATTTGAATTCTTTAACCTTTTCTAGCTATTTTTCTTCCCACTGCCATTCCTCTTTCTTTTTGTTTTCTCCACGTTTAATTCTAGCTTCTTCCTTTTCAGGTATCTTCCTAAGCATTTTATCATTCCCTTCATTTCTTTGACCTCCCTCACTATTAGCACCATATCATCGGCGTATGCCAACTAGTGCACTTTCGTGTTTCCTACCACCTCTCCCCCTGCCTTAGTTTTTCTACCAGGTCGCTTATATATGCCGCGAATAGACTGGGGCTGAGTGGGCATCGTTGTCTTACTCCTTTTGTCGTCCAGAATCCTTTACTCGTTTTCCTGTTTACTTTTACTCTGTTTCCTGTTTCTAGGTAAATTTCCTCTATTCTGCTCACCAGCTGCTCGTTGATTCCTTTCTCTCTTAGGTACTCCCATAATCTCTCTCTATTTACACTATCAAAAGACGCCTTCAGGTCTACAAACAGCGTGCCCATCTTCCCTCCTTTCTTATCGAGTTCTTTATCTATTAGATGTATCAATATGTACACGTTATCGATGGTGCATCTCCCTCTCCTAAAACCCACCTGTCCATCTGGTAACAACTCTATTTTATCTAATTCTTCCTTCAATTTCTTTTCCAGTATCATTGCGTAGATCTTGTACGCCGTCCTCAGCAGACTTATTCCTCGGTAGTTCTCCACCTTTTCTCTTTTTCCTTTTTGTGTATCGGACACACTAGCCCCATCCTCCATTGGCTTGGTAACCCCTTTCCTTGCCAGACGTCGTTTACTATCTCCCTCATCATCTCTATTATTTCTTTTGTTGCATAGAACCAAGCTTCATTTTGCAGTTCATCTTCTCCCGCCGCTTTTCGTTTCTTCATTCTTGCTATACCCCTCTTAATCATTTCCTTCGTAATCTCTTCCCCTTTCTCTTATTCTCTTGTTTCTTCTCCCTTCTGTTTTCTTTCGGTTTCGTCCTTTCCGTCTAGTAATTCTTTAGAGTATTCTCTCCATTCTTCTATCCTTATCTTCTCCTCTGCCCTCTTTTTCACTTTTCATTCTCTGTTTATGTATTTCCAAACTTCTTCTTCAGTGTCGATTGATCTAATTTCCTCTTCTCTTTTCTTTTCTTCCTTCTTCTTCTCACAAGTGTCTTTGTATTTCTTTAATTGCTTCCGGTATTCTTCTCCCGATCCCTTCCCATTTCTCCATTTTTTCATTTGATTTCTGGCTGGTCTTTTCATTTCTTTGCATTCTTTATCCCACCATCTATTTCTTCCGTACTTTTGTATGCTTTCTTCTACCCAGATTGTTTTTATAATTGTTGCTTTCTCGGGTTTACTTCTTTTTATTTCTTCTCCGGCTATTTCTACTTCTAACGGTTGGTGATCTGATTACACTCTGTTTCCCACTTCAAATCTTCTTACTTCATCCCATGCATGTTGATTGACTATTGCGTAATCAATCACTGATTCTCCTCTTGGCCCCACGTACGTAAATTCTCATGTGTCCTCTTCCCAGTTCCCGTTCAGTACCTCCGTATCCTCTCTCTTCTATAAATTCGATCATTTTTCTTTCTTCTTGATTTTCTGTCTTGTTCTTCGATGTTTTTCTTGCATCTTCTGTCTCATTATTCCGTCTTGCTAATCTTGTCCCAATTCTCGTATTAAAGTCGCCCCCAATTATTACAATTCTTTTTTCTGTCTCACTTATGGTCTCTTCTAACATTTGTTTTGTTTTACTCATCTCTTTACTGTATACTGTGATTATTTTAACTTTTTTTGTTCCAAGTTTTAGATTTCTTTCTGTTATTCCAGTTCTCTGTAGTTCTTGTTTTGTTTTTATTTCGTCCTCAATTTCTTTCCCTACTCCTTTGAAGATGCCTCCTTTCGCTCGTCCTTTCTTGTTTTTAATTTCTTCTGCTTGACATCTCCATACATAGTCTCTCGGCATTCTCTCTTCTATCTTCTTCCACTCCTTTTCATCTACGCACGTTTCTACCATTCCAATTACGTCAAATTCACTTATGTATTTCCAGAAGTCTTCTCCTTTGTTTCTTATCCCCGCTACATTCCAATATACCAATTTTATTCTTCTTTTTATTTTCTTCTGTCTGCCTTTTCTTTCCCGGTTTTTCCTTTCTCCTTTAAAAATTTTCCAGTCGGTTGGTTTCATCGTGACATTTCCTCCAATTTCCCTCTACCTGCAGTTTCCTCTATCTTACCCTTACCGTCTTTGCTTGTTCCCTTTCCCTCTTCGCTATCTCTCTTATTTTTTTCTGTATCTCTCTTTCTTTCCTTTTTAGGTCGTTGTTTACAAAGATTTTCGGCCCTGTCTTATTTCTTAGTTTTTCTTTATTTCTCATGACGTTCAGCTTCTGTTCCCAACTCTCAGTTTTTGCTATTATCATCTCTTCTCGCTTTATAGCATAGGCTTCTGTTATCTTCACTTCTGTTTCCAACTCCTTTTCAACCCATTTCTCGATTTCTTTTCTCATGTTTTGTCCCATCTCTTTTAGTCTTAGCCCTGTTATTACTATGTTATTTATTCTTTCACCTATTTCTTTTTCCTCCATCTGTCCTATCTCCTTTTCTAGAAAGCTTTTCTTTTCTCTCCATTTTTCCTTTTTTCTTCCATCGCTTTCTTCAGTTGGTTGACTTCTCTCTTCAGCTCTTCCATATCTTCCCTGAGCTGTCTGTTGTCGTTTTTCAGCTCTTTCACCTCTTTTCTCGTCTCTCTGGTATCTTCGTTGATTTGCTTAAGGTCCTCCATTTTTTTTGTAATTTCCTCCATCTTCTCCACTTCTTCTTGCATTCTTTCTTCCCCTGAAGATATTGCTATTATTTTTACTCTTTTGAAAAACTACTTGAATTTATTCTATGTCTCTTTTTCTTTTAGTTTCCTCTTTATCTTCTTGAATTCCTTCTTTGTCTTCTCTCTGTTTCATACCGATGTAGTGTGCGTCCCACAGTGACAATACCATAATATTGTATTGTCACTTATTAATAACAACGACAACAATTAATTTATACTGTTGTTTCTTGTCGAAATTATATTCTCAGAATAATATATTTCTTTTCTGCACCATAAATATTGCTATTAAAATTTAAATATATCTAAATCGAACTCCACGAACTTTAATAAGTGTAAAATTACAAATGGAACATGTTTCGGCAGAACACTACTGCCATCATCAGCTCCAATTTAACAAGAGATTAATGATACAATTGAATTACAGAGGGCTTCTTAGCCTAAATAATAGAAAAATTATGACGTTGACGTAAATTTGAAGTTTTCAAAGGGTTACATAATTTTTTAAAAGATTTCGTAAAAACAACATTTTATAAAATGTAAAAATTAAAAAGAGAATCTGGTAAGTTTGTTTGAGTGAAAAAAAAATTAAAATAGTGAATTAATAATGGGATTATTGAAGTTATTCTGTTCATTTAAACAAGATCTGTTTTCCAGTTTCAAGGATTTCGTTATTTCCAAAGTGTCAAGAAAATCTAATTTCCGGCCTTTATTGCATTTATGAATCAATTTGGAATTTGATGGTGAAAAACTATGTTTCGTTATTAATATATGAATGGCGAAAGAAGAAGGTGTTGATGGTGGAGGATCAAGATCTGTGTTGTTATAGATGTGCCTGAAATGTTCTTTAATACGGTCTGATATTTTGCGACCTGTCTGACCTATGTAGAATGACTCACAAGAAGAGCAGTTTAATTCGTATACACCTGATGATGATTTGTAATCTAATGGATCTTTATTTTTAATAAAAAATCTGGATAAAGTGTTATCTGTTTTAAATGAAACTTTAAAACCGTTTTTCTTAAGTATTTTAGAACATTTCTCTGAGACGACGCCAAAGTGTGTTAATGAATTTGAAAAGGAAATTGTTTCTGAAGGATTTTTAACCAAGTTTAGTGTGTATTTGAATTTGTTATAGTATCTATAGTATAATTTATTTATAGTTTTTAAAGAATATCCATTATTTGAAGCAATTTGTTTAATGTTATTAAGTTCTATTTGAAAAGATGAATCTGGTAGTGGTATATAAAATAATCGGTGGAAAAAGGAATGAAAAGCTGCAAATCTATGGGAAACAGGGTGACAAGAGTCAAAAGGTATTACGCAATCTGTGATACTAGGTTTTCTATAAATGTCAAATTTAAAAGTATTATTATTTTTAGTGATTAACAAGTCTAAAAAGGGGATTTGGGAATTGATTTCAATTTCAACGGTGAATTTAATGGATTGGTTTAAAGAATTTAAGTTGCCTAGTGCGTTATCCAATTCAGAATCAGATCCTTTGAATTAAACAATTATGTCAATTAGTTATTAGTTCTTATCTGGAAGATCAAGTACATGTAGTAGCAACCAAATTAGTACAAAGCAACACGCAGCAAGAGTATTTCTCGGAAACTTCAATTATAAATCGTGGTGTTCCCCAAGGCTCAATTCTAGGGCTACTACTTTTCCTACCAACAAACAATTCCTACTTAACTAAACAAAACTAAAGTTCTGCGATACACGTCATTAGAAACGTCAGAGACACGTTGATACTCTATGCATGGCCTATGTGCAACCAGTACTATCCTATGGGATTATGTTTTGGTACTCATCATTGATGGGTAACAGAATATTCCTTGCCCAGAAACGCTGTATTAGAACTATGCTGAGTTTTCTGCTTGTACATCAGGCAGACTTCATTTCAAAAAACTAGGTCTACCAACTCTCCCATTGTTATACATATACAAAATTGTATTAATATTTTCCAAGAAGTAACTCAAGACTGTTTACGAGAAATGCAGGAGGCTATAACAACAGCAAACGAGGCAATGCCTTCAGCTAAGAAATTCTCAACATTTTACGTCCTCATTTCAAAGAGGGCCCTTTTAAAATGCGGTAAAAGCCTATAACTTAAAATTCAGAGTTACACTAAAATCCCTCCTAACTGACTCAACCTATTATGACTTTGTGAATATACTTCTTAACGTTTATGTCTATTTATATAAAATTTATCTGTATTGTTTGTTATTTTATATTATACTTCATTTTACTATTTTATACTTTACTCTCTACTTTTTTATGTGACGTACCCAATGTCATACTTTGTTTGATTTTTATTGCAATAAACTTATTATTATTATTCATTATTTGTTATCACTAGTTGGATGAATATAATAAATAAAATAACACTATCACGTGAATGTATCTACTTGTTCGGCCCGCTTGCAAATTAATTGACTTCATCCCTGTATCACATGCAGATGCACGTGCCTCAAAGAAGACAGGTTTTTTGCGACGCAAAATCAGTTTCGTATTCAGATGTTTTTCACTTCTGAGGCCATCACAAAGCGTGCCACAACTTCCAGCGGTCTTTAAAGAAGAAAACAAAACATTATACCTCAGTCGCGCGTTAGAGATCCCACCCATACTATAACAGTCTGACATACTTGATTTGACTAAAATTCGATTATCAATGCTACTGCAATTAAAAGTGTTTTAATGGACTTTTTTTACCACTGCCGAACAAAGAGTAAAATTTTATTGTGTTGGGTTTTCAGTAAAATTTTATTACGTTATGTTTTCAGCATATTTGCAACGTTTTAATTTATTTCAGCAGACCGAGCCTTTCTGATGAACTCCAATTTTAGTTAAAATAGGACTTTTAATTGAAATTTAGAACTTTGAATATTAATGAGACTGGAAAAAAAAACTGTAGACTGGCTAAAAAAAAGAGGGTTTCAAAATGATTTTCTTGCAATGTCAACCTTTTTATTCTAATAACAAGTCCTTTATAAATACCAGATTGCTACCCAGGCTCAACGTTCATTTGTATGTATAAAATAAATATTTACATTTTTCAGTATCTAATATATGTAGATTATTTCGCACAAGGAGAATTTAGAGTTAATCGAAGTAATTAGAATTGTTATTTGTCAGATTAAGCCAGTTAGGAAAATATTCTGTTTGGCAAAAAGTCAGAAACAACGCAATTATAGCTTGAATTCCGAACTGCCTAAAAACCCTTGTTCTGACATTTTATTGAGACGGTTTCTGCCGAGATAGCAGAACAAGGGTTTAGAGGAAGCTGAAAAAGTAAGTTATATTTAATGAATCAACGTTGTTTCATAATGTATAAACATTTAACTGTGCGATAACGGGAAAACTGTCGACAGCAAATTTTGCATTGAGGCTAATAAGGTGCAGGTGCTAAAACATTTACGTCAGATTAAAAATTGATCTTTGTCTTTCTAACTATTCCCAAAAAAATTTTTTAAATTAGAAAATATAAATCATTATTTATTTACTGATTATTCCCAAGTTACTTGGAATACTGTAAATGTGGAATTTCGTAAAAGTAGAACTAAAAAATAAGATTAACCCCAAATCTAAATGGTAGAATGAGGTCGATATCCACACGTGCTAATTTTTGCGAGCAGATAAAATCTATGTCGTGACATAACATACAAATGTTCCACGAAAGTTTCTTTCTAAATCAAGATTAGATAAAATGTTTGTTATAAAAATTAAAATGTATGCTATTGAACGATCGAAGTGAAATCTAATGCACGATTTTCCACTTTCAGAAAGGTACCGATTTGTTCTTAACGACTTAAACTACCCCCTAGTATTACTACAAACATGTTATTAATATTGCAAGCAGTATTTCCTTCAAAATACCTCCGTTATCGGAAATATCCTCTTATAATTTGCACGCTGTTTCATGTCATATTTTCACATCTATCGGCGTGAATATACACCATCTGCGTTCCCTCTTACTCTCCATTTATTCCAGATCCAATTCAGCTTTTACAAACTTAATTTTCTACTGACTGAATTATGTTTCCGTACCTTGAAGTAATTACTCACGTTTTACTTCTGCGCAAAAATGTAGACGTTGGTGTATTTTATGAAATTTGAAACACCCTTTAATATTGGAGTGCGCGCGGACCCATAAGTTCAAAAACGATTCTGTGGGTCTTTCAATTCATAAAGCTAGAATGAAAGCTAAGAGTCCGTCGGGCCACGGACAGATTCTCGATCACCCTCGCTGTTATCTCTGCGTGCCTCGCCCATTGCACCTCAGGCAGGTTTTTAATAAAGATGTTCGAAATTATTATGTGTACACATTCTATTTAATATCTTTGATAATAATTTTATGAATAGCAATATTCAGACGGGCATTTAAATATTGCAAAAAAATCATTCTTAGATGCGTTTCTCTAGTACATATAGCCATTGGAAACTTTGTAAAGAATAAGTATATCAAAGTTATTAGCCTTTTTTGGGGTGGATAATTTCGATACAGCTCTCAAGATACCACTTCTTTTCTTCCCCAAATAAATTTTAATACTCAAAACAGGCGTTGAGTTGCCATTTTGATTATTAAAATTAATTTGGAGAAGAGAGCGTTAAATTTGAATTTTTCACTTATTTTTCATAAATCCCAACGTGAGAGAAAAACATTTAAGGTTGGTAATATTTAAATGACCAATAACGTCTATGTTTACTTTTTTTACACTTACATGTCGTCAACCTCTGGAAACGGGTGTAGAGATTGAAAAGCAGAAAGTATCTTAGAGTTAATAGTTTTCCATCCATAATCCAAATAGTGTATAATAATATTCTCACAGGCAAAGTTGATAAAGACTATCTTCAGTTGGCGATAATTTATCCAGAGTTTTATAAGCAGCTAATCGTTAATCGAAAATATATCTTTATTGGTTGTGTCAAGCTGTATAACAAAATTATGGAGGTTATTAGATAGGGTTTCGTCAAAAGCAAAATTAAAACATTATGAAGGAATCTGTTCTTGTGTCTGCCTCTTCATGGTTTGAAATTTATAAATTATCCTATGGAGGAAAATTACTCCTATACTGTTTTTTTAATTCATGAAAAAAAGAAGTGTTATCCACCCAAAAAAATGCTAATAACTTTCATATACTGATTCCTTCCAAAGTTTCCAATGACTGTATTATGTACAAGAGAAACGCATCTAAGAATGATCCTTTTTCAATATATAAATGCCCGTCCGAATATTGTCAAAAATATTCCAATAATCAAAAATAAAAATAGTATGTACACATAATAATTTCGAACATTTTTAAAAACCTGCTTGCGAGGCAATTACGATGGGCGAGGGACGCAGAGAAGACAGAGAGGGTGATCGAAAATCTGTATGTAGCCCGGCGGTCGCGAGATTTCGAAATTTCTAGATTTATAATTTTTTCTAGTTTATTATTTGCAAAAGTATATGAAAGTGGTACTGCAAGAAGCACATTAAATGGGGCAATAATTTTACAAGATAATTTTTATTCAATTGAAGCCTTAGATTTAGAGATAACAGGTGAGAAGTAATTAATTTTGAGCCGACGTAAAGTTGAGAAAATTGAGTTTAAAGTTGCTACAAGATAGGAAACTTTTCAAAAAACTTTTCATTTATTTCTGGCCAAAGGGCTGCAGTTTTAAAACGAATCAAGTAATTCACTGCATCGAAAACTCCAAAATTGTAATTTCTTTTTGCACAGTACGATTTTTTGACGAATTCGGATTTAATGTATTTAGGGCATTAGCTTTCATTCCTGAAAATTACAGCTTTGTGAAGGCCCACAGGGTGACACATTTTAAGCGAGACTGACACTTTACTATTAGGGTAACTTCGGAAGATCTAATCTCTCTTTGTAGGAAAATTTATATTACTAGTGGAAAATAGAAAGTGGGTTAGAAGTTGATGAACATGCCTACTTAGAAAAACTGTGAATTATCATTTGAAGATTGAGCCGTTAAAATCAACGAATGTTTCTAATATTTATAAATAATCGAATTAATTCAATCTAAAACACGAAGTGTAGGCCGAGTGTTGTAAATGAGCCCTAGCTCCGGAAAAGTGACAGCGCACGGGTATTGAACAAATTTTTTTTTATTGCTCTTGTAGACAAATAGTATTTTTGCAACCTTGGTTACGGTTGCAAACTAACGGTTTGCCCATTTATTAATTTGGGTGCGCAAAGTTTACTTGTCGCACGCAAATTATTCTTTGCACACGCAAATTCAGATAAACAAACTACTGAAAACTAAATTTGCCCCTGGAGTCGAATTTTATATTGGGATTTATTTCGCATTCGCAATAAAAAATAGTATGTCCAACTCGTGCGGCAAGTTGGCGAATGCCCCCTAAACTTCGCACTAGTTGCACAATATACTATTGTATTCGTTCAGGTAAAATGAGAAAAAACGCATATGCGAGAATATTTATATATTTAGATATATACCACTTTCTCCATTATGTATTTCACTAAATGAATACAAAACAAAAAATTTTGGACAGACTATTTTGTTCAAAAAAATTCATTGAATCAGAGTTCATCATCAGATCACAGAAGGCTCAAACATCCTGTACAAAAGAATCTGCGAATCTGCACTTAATATTGGATTTGACGCCAAGAAGTTAAAAATAACAAATCATTCTCATAGATATTCTGCAATATCTGCTTTCGCCACAAGTAATTAAAACTCTATCTTTAGCTTGACGCAGTTCACTATGACAACAAACTTTCAAGTCTCAGATCTCACCCCTCAGTTCATGAGGTCATTCGGTCAATGACCTCCCAAAAGAAAGAAGTGAAAAAGGCAGTATCCAGACTCTTTGTTTTGTGGAATATAATAATATAATTATTGCAATTAAATAATGATGTTTTCGTATAAGTTATCTATTGAGTTTAGCTCTGTGGTTGTCGCGAAAAATTTTATCCACGGCGGAGCGCGGAGATTGTCGAGTTCGCCCTGGGTCAAAGCCGACTCATGCCCTCGTTAAGTGAATGCTGCTAGCCAATTGTAACGAGTGCGACAGAAACTATTGCAGCTATTGCATTTCTACATTGTGCCCCATCTCCGCTCTAAGGGTCAACAGCCCAAGAGTGTCTCATTGTAGAATCGAATCATGTAAGCGACGTAATGCATGCTTCAGACAAAGATAGAAAGTCGGACGTCCGACTAACAGATTGTTACTGGTAGGAGGTACGATGTAGGATCGTGTTCCTCTTTAGTTCACTGCAGTCAGCTGACTAGCTACTAGTGTTTCAAATTTCATGTCGGTACCTCAAACAATAAAAGAACCCCAAAATAATAGTAATAATAATTTGAGTTTTGAGAAACGGTTGGAGCTTAAAACAAATAGTCGTCCACTCCCAGAAATGCAAATTAGACAGACAAGCAAGGAGAGAAGTTCACCGAATTGTCGTAAAGGCATGTATGATTTGTCGTATTGGATTATTGCTATCATTCGAAATGACGCTCCTGTAAAGTGAACTACGAGCCGACACTGTCACCCCTTTGGCCAGGAGAGCCACCCCCTTAAAGAATGGCATGAGGGGTCGTGTGATACATCATTTTAAAGCTTACTGAAATCTCTATCCAGACCTACATTTATCAATTCCGTTCTACAAAAAAAATCATGAAGTCGATGTTTTCCAAATCTACATAAAATACTCAACCAAAATCTGTACCCCCACCAATTCCAATTTTGAAAACGCTCGAACAGGTCAACTTTCAATTCTTGTATCTCACCCCTTTAGCCTAGTGTGCCACCTCCTTAAAAAATTAAAATGGCATTGGGGGTCGTGTGATACATCATTTTAATTAAAGCTTATTAAATTATCTACCCAGACCTACTTTTATCGATTCGTTTCTACAGGAAAGAAAGCATGAATTTGTTGTTTTCCAAATCAAGAGTTTTTTTTTTGTAGATTTCGAAAATAAAAATTCATGCTCTTTTTTGTAAAAGGGAATCGATAAAAGTTAGGTCTGGAAATAGAACTGAATAAGCTTTAAAATGATGTATCACACGACCCCCCATACCATTTAATTTTTTTAAGTGGGTGGCTTCCCTGGCTAAAGGGGTGAGATTCAAGAAAGTTTGGTACAATTTGGTCCCCCTTGATAACAAAATTGACCTGTTTGGAAATTGGAATTGTTGGGGGTTACAAATTTTAGTTGGGACACTCTGTATATGATAAAATTGAAATAAGTATTAAGTAAGTTATTTTCTAATCGATTGAGGACATCCAAAAATTGTGGCTAATTTAGGTGTATTATTTGGCATCAGTAATTCAGAATTTTTATAATTTCAAAGCACTACAGATCGAGCCATTCTGGAATAACTGTTAATAAGATGGATCTTACGATGCTGTGTATTTGTATTGCCAATTCTATTACAATAAAGCAAAATTATTTCCTTCCTCCGTCGAATCATGTTACTATTTGTTAAATAGAAATCCCATTTATTCCGTAAATGGCTTTCTAACCCGTAATTCTAGAATAAATATGTACGTGAATCTTAAACTATTCCACTAATTTGTATTGTTGGATCAGACTATTACATGTCTATTAGCTATATATTTAATCGTAACATGAATCAATTTTAACCAAATAAAACAGTCTGTACTGCACCGATTCTGATAATTGGTTTTTTAAATGAAAGACATTGCCAAGTTCTATGTCAAGATTACTTTCCATTTTCAAAATTTTCACAGGTTTGTTAATTATTTGCAAATCATTTTAGGGGAAAAGCGGTCCATTACAGTCATCGATTTAAATGAGCGTCGATCGTTTTAAGTGAGAAGTTGAACAACAAATATATCATAGCCCCTCCCCTGAGGTTGGGTGAGCAAGTTGTGTAGGAAACTTTAGACATGCTTATTAAGACATTTATACCTCTGGTTGGATGTTTGGGTGTGGGGTGTGAAGAGTGTGAAATAGAGGACGAATCAAGCTGTGCAAAATACAATTCTTTTATCGCAGAATTTTTCTTGCCGAAAAATTGGTTTACCAATTCCACAATATTTCCGTTTAACTGACCTGCGACTCTCTCAACAAATCAATCGAGAAGCGGAAGATTTATTGTTTAATCAAATGTATGAAATGGCTAATAATAAAAAACGTGCCATTATTGATCATATACTTCAAGAGGTTTTTCAACACAATACTGGTAGTAATGTCTTCTGTTTCGTACATTCTATGGTCTCCGTTTCTACATTAGCGAACAATTCATTCAGGAGCATCTTATACCGCACAATGAACAAGTGTTTACGCAAAACATTGGATATAAAGAAATTATTCCTTTTTAATTTTTTTTTATATTAGTTAGTTTATTCAACACTATTTACGTAAGTATTCACTTTTTTTTTAGTTTTTACATTGATTTGATTACCAATTCAATACATACCACTCGAATTTCGAGTGACGGGCGATCACTACTTAAATATTATTCGCTATTCAGTAGATGTCCTCTGATAATGGAATTACGCACAAAATGTTACAGCAATATGAGAAAAACAATCGAAAGCACTTTTGCAAAGTATATAATATTGAGTGTGCATACCTTGCGATCATTTAAATTATAAATGAGAGTAGGCTGTGAAATTTAATTTAAGTTGGCACTACTAACTTTTGGCAATTTAATTTAAGATTCGAATGTCAAAGTGGCTTTTTAAAAAAACGACAACAGCATGGTGAATGGAGTTAACAGCAGGATCGAAGCTGCGGGAGAACACTTTAAACATTTGCTGTAATTCTCAATTATTCTACATTATTTGTTAGTCTTTTATTTTCATGAGAAACATAAAACTCACAATGTTTACGATAACCTCAAATTGTACTGTCAGTCCAAGCTGTCAGTCAATTTGCAGGCTGGGCCATTGCATAATAAAAAATCCGCCTACTCTAATTTATAATTTAAATGATCGCACGTATATACCGGATATATGGAATGGGTTTTGAGACATAGGACTTGTAGAAACAAAAATCTGAGAATATTGGCGCCCCTAATTAGTTCATAGCAAAACGTTAAATGCGAAAATTGTAGAGTATTAAAAATAATTTGTCAGCTCTTCGTGCGGCAGTAAAATAAGAAGAGAACAAATAATTTTGATGAAATGTAAAAATGTAAAATGTAAATTTAACGAAATAGGCTTATCCATGGAAATTTTTAAATTGACACGTCACTCTCAATTACTTGCCAAAAATTAAAAGCAAATTGTAGGTACTAATCTGAGCAAGCTCTAGTGGCTAAACATTTCTCTCGTGACTGATTTGCCTTATTAGACACTTGTATAATGAATAGTAGTCAATAGTAGTCAAATCATCAGTCAATGATATATAATATTTCTTCACTTTTCTCTTTTATTTTAAAACTTGAAACCAGTGTAAAATATATAGAGGCTGTTTCCTCAAAAACGCCTCACTCCTTTGTTTATTGTTCAACATGTCAACAGTGACGGTTGAATGACATTTGTCAGGTTGCATGCTTTTGTTTGTTTCCCTACAGCCAGCCCTATTTTTTCTTTTTTTAAAGGCCCTTCCAGATTAAATAAAAAAATACAGGTGACCATTTAAAAAAAAAGTTGACCAATTTCTTCTGCTTTTTTGTCCATTAATGTCGGACAAGAAATGAAGTAGTTATGATTTGCGGCGTATTTTAGGAAACAACCTGTATACATATTAATTATATTATGGATTCAAGAACTTCTTTGTCCCTTTTATTTAATGAAAAGTTTTGTTGCAAATAATATTTTTAGATTTATATTTTTACATGTAAAATTCCGGCCTCAAAATGCATTTTTCACCGGGTATGATATATTAATTTATATAAAAGCCACTTTCAAAAATATTCTTGGTTTGAAGAACAGGTTAATTCTAACTTCGGTTTTTATACTGCACTGACAGCGTGGTAATTTCGGGCAATTGCCATAAAAACTTTTTCACTGTCCTGAATCGCAAGCCAGTTTAATATTTTTTCCGTAGGAACGGTCCACGAGTCCACCTGTACAAATGGAACGTTTATGGCGTTAATAATGTTTATGAGTGGTGTAATTTGCAGGCCGCTCGGGGAATAAAATGTAAAAAGGCCTCGCCAGCAGCATGCAGATTTCATCTCCCGCTGTATAACAAGCGTCGGAGAGTAGCCGTCACAAAAAAATATAATATTCCATCGGGGTTGAGCCTACAAACACATAAAGCTTTTGGGTGAAGCGATATCTCAACTAATTGCAAGCTTTGTTCAAGCCCTTGAACGTAAAAGCGGCCAAAATAATGGTTATGTTAAGGTTAAAGAATGTGTCTGATGAAACTAATCGACGCCTTCTGCCCAATTAAGCGTGATCAAACGCCCCGGAAATATTTCCCGTTTGGTATTTTGTCGGTCAGAAATTCCGTTCCGGAAGATTATACACTGCTGGTCGCAGTTCTAGGTTTTACTGAATAGTTTCTAAAATTCAAACAAGTTATCAAGGTCATATGATTTTTAGGGATCATAATTTGAATGTCTGTATATATAAATTTTACGCCGCAATAGCCTAAGAAATATAAATATTCAAATTCACTACACCGCCAAATGTGAACATTTACGGAAAAAACTTTTAGGAATGTAATGCATTACTAAGTGTAAGTATGTTACTTTTTTTCTATAGATATACCATGAGTTCATTTAAATTATAAATTAGATTAGGCGGGTAAAAAATACGCAATGGCCCAGCCTGCAAATTGACTGACATTAAAATTTGAGGTTATGGTCTAAACATTGTGACATTTATATTTCTCATCTTAAATTGTTTTAATTTAAAGATAATAAAATACTAACAAATAATGTAGGTTGATTGAGAATTACAGCAAATGTTCAAAGCGTTCTCTCTCAGCTTCAATGCAGCTCTTAACTCTCTGTATCAGATTTTCATTGCATTCCGTTGCATGCATTAAAAATTGCCTCTTGCAGTTCTTCAGTGCGGGTTATTTTTAAATACCGTGTTTTTGAGATACGGGAAAATTAAATAATCTAGAATTGTCAAGCCGGCCTTCGAGCCAGAATTTGAATAACGAAACACACTAACACCACGAAATCTTGCCACACATCCATAAATTTGTTGGACTAATTTTTCATAATCTGCAGGAAAATTAGGGTAGGTACTTCGAAAAACCTTTTTAGCCTTGACAGTTGTAAACTACGTTCTACCACATTTTAGACAGCCATGGTAACCCATTTTTTACACATTGAAGCTGTCACCTACCGCCTTTAAGCGGTAAAATAGTCCAAAATTTTCTTCTTTAAGAAACGCGCAAAAAAAAGATCCTTTATGAAAAATATTGGTCGTATATTTTGAAAGAAGATACCGCACTTAACTGTTTTTGAATAAGTTTCTAAGATATAATAATGACTAATTTAAAAACACTCGAAGGCGCACCATCTCGTGGTATAAATAGTAAGCATCTCAGTTGCCTATTTACCTTGTCAATTTACAATGTCACTCAATCTAAAAATGTTAATTTATTGCAATTATTACTCTCATAAAATACAATAATATGGAAAAATGGGTGAAGTCATTGAACTAAAATTAAAACACGTCGAGAATAAAATAATGAAAAAGTTAAGGTAAGTCAACAAAACACTCGAAAAACATAACCTCTCTCATATTTTTAGGAATTGTGCCCTATTTATGCTATTTATGCATTCCTACAACTCCAGTATCCTGTTGGGCAAAATCCGCGTCCGTCACACTATCCTGCACCTATATTTATGTCAATAATGTGAATGTAACTTCGGTGAAACGATAATTTTTAATTTTTGTTAAGCTTCGCGTCGTGTTTCAATATTAAAACTTCGTGATGTAAAATTGAACCTACCACACTTATAATGTAATATAGTATTTACACATTGATGCCGTCACCTACCGCTTTTAAGCGGTAAAATAGTCCAAAATTTTCTTCTTTAAGAAACGCGAAAAAAAAATCCTTTATGATAAATATTTGTCGTATATTTTGAAAGAAGATACGGCACTTAACTGTCTTTGAATAAGTTTCTAAGATATAATAATGACCAATTTAAAGACACTCTCGAAGGCGCACCATCTCGTGGTATAAATAGTAAGCATTTCAGTTGCCTATTTACCTTATTTACAATGTCATTGTCAATCTAAAAATGTTAATTTACTGCGATTATTACTCTCATAAAATACAATAATATGGCAAAATGAGTCAAGTCATTGAACTAAAAATAAAACACGTCAACAATAAGATAGATAATGAAAGAGTTAAGGTAACAAAATACTCCAAAAACATAACCTCTCTCATATTTTTAGAAATTGCGCCCTATGTGCTCGTATGCATTCCTACAACTCCCGCATCCTTTTGGGCAAGATTCGCTACTATCCTGCACCTATTTTTATGTCAATAATGTGAATGTAACTTCGGTGCAACGATAACTTTTGTAAAATGGGGGCGCCGAGTGGAAAACTTCGTCATCGGCTAAAACGTTGTATACATTATGTGTGTGGTAGGTATTTTACATCACTCAGTTTTATTAAAACACTCCGCTTCGCGTAGTGTTTCAATATTAAAACTTTCGTGATGTAAAATTGAACCTACCACACTTAATGTAATATACTATTAACACAGCGTTCTATAGAATACTAGAATCCGTTCATCATTCTGTTGCGGTTTTTTTAAAGTCACTTTGACACCTTTGACATTGTCAACAGTTAGTAGTGCCGACGTAATTTAAATTTCACAGCCTACTCTAATTTATCATTTAAATGATCGCACGGTATAAAATAACCATTCGTTTCGTATCGGCAGCTTTGTGTGCCATCAATAATAATAATTACTATTGCATAACTTATTTAAAATGTAAATAATTTTTAAATGCTTTCGTATTCTCTTGTAATCGCTATTAGCTCCGATTTCGTTGCGTTTATTTTCATACCGTACTCCTCCCTAACTTCACTCCATCTCTGGATCGCAGTCCGTTCTTTGGTATTTGAAGCAAACAGCAACAGATCGTCTGCATATAGCAATTCTTTCATGGTTATTTGCTGTAACTTTGGTTGAAGGGCATTATGAAAAGTAGTGGCCCCAAAATGCCTCCTTGTCTGACTGTTTTGATTATAAATTTCATAGCTTGTGTTGTTTATTTTGTGCAACTAAGCTTTCCAATTCTTGTATTTTTAATCGATCAGTGATAATATCCAGACCTACACGACAACTGAATAGAAATTCTTATCTTAAAGTATCTAATTTTATTTTATTCTTCTTAATTCTAAGCCCTTCTGCATGTGGGCGTCAATGCTTGGGAAAGTCAAGTTTTCAATTTGGCCTGCATTGTTTTCTGTCTGTGTTATGGTTTGTATTCCACTTGTAATGAAGTTACCAAATTTTCACTGTTTCCCGACACCGTGGTGACACATACACCGAAATAAAATACTTCCTGGTGCAGTATCGGAAGCGTTCTTGCTCCCAGTCGCTTAGTGAAATAGCGTGCTCGTGATGCCGATGTCGAGAACCTTCATGCAGCCCATAGTCGCCGCACGACAACTGAATGGAAATCCTTATCTTAAAGTCTCTAATTTTATTTTATTCTTCTTAATTCTTAGCCTTTCTGCATGTGGGTGTAATGCTTTGGGAAGTCAAGTTTTCAATTTGGCCTGCATTGTTTTCTGTCTGTGTTATGGTTTGTATTCCACTTGTAATGAAGTTACCGAATTTTCAATGTTTCCCGACACCGTGGTAACACATACACCGAAATAAAATACTTCCCGGCGCAATATTGGAACGGTTCTTGCTCCCAGTCGCTCAGTGAAATAGCGCGCTCCTGATGCCGACGCCCAAAACCTTCATGCAGCCCATAGTCGTGCCGCCTATGGAGTAGACGCCACGCCGATAATTGATCGATCGCGAGTCCCCACTCGCCACTCAGGGCCGCACATCTATTCGACGTCAACGGTGCAGCTTTCATTTTACTAAACTTACTAATATTATAAACTAGCTGACCCATAAATGTTGTATTAACTTATTGGCTGAATCAAATTCAGATTTTTTATCAAAACGTAATGCACACAACGCCATCTACTGCCTTTACCGGAACCAGCATACCACGCCATGTCTATTTTTGTTTCTGTCATGTATCAAATATGGCGTTATATACGGATTTCATAGAAAATGTATGAAAAAATTTTTTTCGTTAATTTTTCCGGTGTTTTAATAGTTATTCGCCCCCAAAAAAGTCAGTCAATCCGTTCTCAAGATATCATCAGAAAATTTGTGTGTGGAGTCCACGCGCAACAGAAGTGAAACTTTGAAGTTTACTCCTTTCAAGCCCGGTACGACAGATTTTGGTACCAGGGGGGGCTTTCTTATTGTCTTTATCAAGCTCCCCGCCCCCTGTAATTTTTCCGATGTTTTAATAGTTATTCTGCTATTCGGGACGGAGGCAAATCCAACAAATTAAAGATCGTAAAAATCGGTTTAGCCGTTTTTGAGTTATAAATCCAAGGGAGCCCCCTGAGCCCCCCTCTCAATGTTTTAATAGTTATTCTGATATTCGGGGCGGAGACAAATCTAACAAATCGAAGAACATAAAAATCGATCCAACCGTTCTCGAGTTATAAGTGTTCGAACAAACCCGACTTTGTTTTATATATTAAAGATTCGAAAGTCTGGATGGATGAATGGATGTTTGTTGCTTAATCACTCCAGAACGGCTGAACGGATCTAGATAAAATTTGGCACAGAGATAGAGTAGAGTCTGGAATAGCATATGGACTACTTTTGATCCCGGAAAAATATACGGTTTCCGAAGGATGGATTTGTTTTTGTTTTTCGCAAAGCAATTTTTGCAAAGTGAATCATAATTAAACGCGGATGAATGAGAGTAGTAGGTATTACGGCGCCAGCGGTTCAGATGTTAGCTACGCCCTCTGTCCCAAGCGGGGCCCGATGGTATTTACGCCCCCGGTTCCAAGGGGGCTCCGATGGTAGCTACGCATCTCTCCCAAGGGGGCCCTGAAAGTAGCAATGCTCTCTTGTCACAAGAGGGCTTTTAAGGGGAAACGCGACTTGTTGTAAGGGGACCCATTTGGTAGCTACGCCCCCCTCTCTTAAAGGGGTTCCGTTGGTAGCTACGCCCCACTGTCTTAGTTGGGCCCCCCATCGTAGCTACGCTCGCCTTTCATTAGAGGGCTCTCACGGTAGCTACGCCCCCCTTTCATAAGTGGGCTCCCATGGTAACTACGCCTCCTGTTCCAAGGGTGGCCCCATGGTAGCTACACCCGATGCTCCAAGGGGGCCCCCATAGGGTCTTTAATTACACTTGTTTTTACGTTTTTGTAACAAATCTGTCGAGTCAGCTCCCTAATATTTACCCAAATCTGAATGCTGATATTGTCTAAGATTTACAGTAATTATTGGTGGTCTAACCCGGATAACGCCGGGCATTCTTCTAGTCTTTAAAGGACCGTCGTATATAAAATGTATTTCCTAAGCCACATTTTTTTTTACATCTGATTTGTCTTACAAATAAGTATACCATTGATTTTATCCTCAATTTCGTCTTGGTAGCTTTCCAAATCCCAAAAATTCAATTTTTTCCATTATAATTTGTTACTCCATTAGTATTTAAAGTCGAAATAGGCATATCGGTTGGTAAGTAAATTATGTTCAATAAATTTGCCTAATAATTTAGATCTGCCTAATAATTTAGATAATTTAAAAATGTGGCGTAGCAAAATTTGCAGTAGTTATTCCGTTCTCTCTTGCCAAATTAGTTGTAAATGTTTTCCTTAATCTTTTATCTGGACATCTTATAAAATCTATCAAATGGTTGCCAAGTTGCCTATTAACTCCTGGACTAGTCAATTGACATATAAACTTATTATAAACTTTGACTCATTAATCCATGTTAAGCAATCTTTACCAACAGTTTTGTCATTATTATTGCAATCTTTTTATAGGCACCTTGCGTACAGAAATTCCAGTTATCTACTAAGTAGATTACCATTTTTTGCTTGTTAAAAATACCTGCAAAATCTTGTGTAATATCAAACTCTAACAAATAATAATGTTCTTTAGATAACTGCTTTAATAACTCACCTAACTCACTCAAAAATGTTTCCAAATTTAGATCTGCAAGTTCTATCTTAAATGTATTTTTGATTAATTATATCCAAATCCTTGTTTATTACTTGTCGTATACCATTAGTTGTATTTGTATTCGCCGAAAGACGAATTGGTAGTTTTGCTTTAACTCCATGTTTAGCTAAACTAAATTTAGAAAATTTCCCTCTTAAATAACTATTAAAAGAACCACATATATCCTTTTTTATTAATTTGCCTTCGCAATCTGTAGTATCTGTTATTTTAACAACCATAATATTATCGCAAAATGGTTCTGTTATTGGCTTAACCACCTTAATTTTTGTTCCCTATTTGTATAAACTAAATCTCCAATATTTGTTACAATTATCCAAATTTTCTGTAAGTAACCATAATTCGTTGGTTGGTTTAATTTTATTACCAGAAAGTGGTAGCAGACATTTTAGTTTCCGTTTGCAAACTATTATTTAAGTATTTTTTATTGTTGTAACCTCTTTACAATTTTTAATAAACGATATACTATAATAGCCATCCCCCCTCTTATCTTATTAAAATGTGGCTTAGCAAAGATTATGCAATCTGTGTGCATTCATTTTTTCTGCTTTGTTTTCCTAATAATTTAAAAATTTGTGATAGCAAAATCTGTGCAATCTACCTAATAATTTAGATAATTTAAAAATGTAGTCTAGCAAAGATTATGCAATTTGCCTAATAATTTAAGTCTGCATAATAATTTAAAAATGTGGCGTAGCAAAGATTATGTAATCTAACTAATAATTTAGATAATTTAAAAATGTGGCGTAGCAAAGATTTTGTAATTTGTCTAATAATTTAGATAATTTAAAAATGTGGTCTAGCAAAGATTATGCAATTTGCCTAATAATTTAAATCTGCCTAATAATTTAGATAATTTAAAAATGTGGCGTAGCAAAGATTTTGTAATTTGCCTAATAATTTAAATCTGCCTAATAATTTAGATAATTTAAAAATGTGGCGTAGCAAAGATTTTGTAATTTGCCTAATAATTTAGATAATTTAAAAATGTGGTCTAGCAAAGATTATGCAATTTGCCTAATAATTTAAATCTGCCTAATAATTTAAAAATGTGGCGTAGCAAAGATTATGTAATCTACCTAATAATTTAAAAATGTGGCGTAGCAAAGATTATGCAATTTGCCTAATAATTTAAATCTGCCTAATAATTTAGATAATTTAAAAATGTGGCGTAGCAAAGATTTTGTAATTTGACTAATAATTTAGATAATTTAAAAATGTGGTCTAGCAAAGATTATGCAATTTGCCTAATAATTTAAATCTGCCAAATAATTTAGATAATTTAAAAATGTGGCGTAGCAAAGATTTTGTAATTTGCCTAATAATTTAGATAATTTAAAAATGTAGTCTAGCAAAGATTATGCAATTTGCCTAATAATTTAAATCTGAATAATAATTTAAATAATCTAAAAATGTGGTCTACCAAAGATTATGCAATTTGCCTAATAATTTAAGTCTGCCTAATAATTTAAAAATGTGGCGTAGCAAAGATTATGTAATCTACCTAATAATTTAAATAATTTAAAAATGTGGCGTAGTAAAGATTATGCAATTTGCCTAACAATTTAAATCTGAATAATAATTTAGATAATCTAAAAATGTGGTCTACCAAAGATTATGCAATTTGCCTAATAATTTAAGTCTGCCTAATAATTTAAAAATGTGGCGTAGCAAAGATAATGCAATTTGCCTAATAATTTAAATCTGCTTAATAATTTAGATAATTTAAAAATGTGGCGTAGCAAAGATTATGTAATCTACCTAATAATTTAAATAATTTAAAAATGTGGCGTAGCAAAGATTATGCAATTTGCCTAATAATTTAAATCTGCCTAATAATTTAGATAATTTAAAAATGTGGCGTAGCAAAGATTATGTAACTTGCCTAATAATTTAGATAATTTAAAAATGTGGTCTAGCAAAGATTATGCAATTCGCCTAATAATTTAAGTCTGCCTAATAATTTAAAAATGTGGCGTAGCAAAGATTATGCAATTTTCCTAATAATTTAAATCTACTTAATAATTTAGATAATTTAAAAATATGACGTAGCAAAGATTATGTAATTTGCCTAATAATTTAGGTAATTTAAGTATGTGGCGTAGCAAAATCTGTGCAATCTACCTAATAATTTAAAAATGTGGCGTAGCAAAATTTGTCTAATAAATTAAAAATGTGGCGTAGCAAAATATGTCTAATAATATAAAAATGTGGCGTAGCAAAAATTATGTAATTGTGACTGATTGAGATAATTTAAAAATGTGGCCTAGCAAAATTTGTACAATCGTGTGAGAAATCTGGTTTGTTTTCCTAATAATTTAGATAATTTAAAAATGTGGCGTAGCAGTTATTATGTAATTGTGAGTGATTTAGATAATTTAAAAATGTGTCCTAGCAAAGATTGTGCAATCGTGCGATTTATATAATTTAAAATGTGGCGTAGCAAAGATTATGCAATTTGCCTAATAATTTAAATTTGCCTAATAATTTAGATAATTTAAAAATGTGGCGTAGCAAAGATGATGTAATTGTGACTGATTTAGATAATTTAAAAATGTGTCCTAGCAAAGATTGTGCAATCGTGCGATTTATATAATTTAAAATGTGGCGTAGCAAAGATTATGCAATTTGCCTAATAATTTAAATCTGCCTAATAATTTAGATAATTTAAAAATGTGGCGTAGTAAAATTTGTCCAATCTACATAATAATTCAAAAATGTGGTGTAGCAAAATTTGCCTAATCTACATAATAATTTAAAAATGTGGCGCAGCAAAATTTGCCTAATCTACCTAATAATCTACCTAATCTACCAAGTCAACCGATGTCGTATATAAAACGTATTTCCTAAGCGACAGTTTGTTGTACCTGTTCTCTCTTATAAAATATTATTATTAAGGAAAAATCTATTAAGAAGAAAGCTGTGGCGTTTAGGGGGCCTGGTTTATTCTTCTTTCTTTATAATGGATGTTATTTTAAATTTCTTTATTTGTAAGATAAATCAGATGTAAAAAAAATGTGGCTTAGGAAATACATTTTATGGACGACGAAGGACCGACCGCTAGCATGAGAACGTTAGGATGAGTCCACCCGCTCGTCCTGAAGGAAGTAGAAGAAGACCCGAGAAAGTCGAAGAAGCTCCACAGAGAGAGGCCCAAGTAGCTTCAAGGAGAGGGAGAGAAAGAGAAGAGAGAGAGAGAAAGAGAGAGCTAGAAAGATCGTGTACATAGTGTAAATAATAAAAACCGTAATACCGACCCTGTACCTTTTGGTTTCCGTCCAGCCAAACTTGACAGCTGACCCCCGGCTTACCGCACTCTGATTAAGCTATAGGCTGTTTTTTATTAATTGTTACATTATGTTTGCTAAAACAAAAAGCCCTAAGTACCTAACCAAATTCTTGTTGACAATGACAAAAAAAAAACAGCCATGCCTCAGCCATGTTGTCACTTGTATTTTCGATCGAGGTTGCCACATGAGTTTACAAGTAAAAAGAAAATTGTACCTGTGGTTGGTCGACCGTAACAAGCGTCACACATTAAATGGCATTGGTCTTTTCTCAGTGCACTTGATTATTTTTTATAAACTTCAGTTATGATGTATTTCTAGTGATTTTTCGGTTTCAATGTTCTCACCATGGATTTTCACTAAATTTCTAACCTAAACAGCAAACATACAAACAAGTTTGGACAACACATAACTCTCAATACCACCCAAATTGGTTAGTTTACAAGAAAAGTATAAATGTCTCTAAGTCTTAAAGCTCCGTAATTAGAGGAGTTCCAATTTTTCACCAGTCGCAAAGTTGCAAATTCGAAACTTTACGGTAATTATCTTGCGAGCGGTAACTTAACCTATGACTTAATGTTGACAACCAGAAGAATGTATGGTCTACGCGTCATTGTCTTAGAAGCATTAGAACGAGATGAAAAAGACTTTATAGGGATGCATGTGCAAACGGGTTTTAAAATGCTTAGAACATTGCCAAAGGTCACCTTATCTTATGGATTATCTTCAATAAGCGCTTCCACTTGTTCAACGACATTTTGGAACGACTATATTCGTCCGGTTCTCTGAAATCGTTTTATAATTTGACGGACATTTTGTCCACTTCGGAAATAGGGCTCGATAATAAACTTGTTTTTTCCAAACTGTACATTTTACTCGGTTTTGTTCAAAAACTGAATTTAATTAAATTGACAACCAATGCATTATTGACAGAATTAGCAAATGCAAAAAGAAGAGAGCGGCACAGAAAAATTTACATGTCAAAAAATTCCAAAGCTAACTAGATGGAAATCATTCTATAACACCATGTATACCTACGAGATCCAAGAAACCATTATATTTACAGCAACTTTTTTTGACCATCCAATTCTTGATGAATTAAATTCGTACGTTGGTTTTAAGGCAGAATGTATTAATTATTGATCTAATTATTTAATAATAATATAAGTCAATACCTACAACACTATCCTGAACTATATTTTTGACGTGTCTGGATTAAATCCTCCTCTGAAAATCTCACTTGAGTTTCTAGAAACCTATTTTCAGCTCGTTGCATAATTCAAATGCATAATTTACCTTTAATAACCGCAATCTGCAATTTCCATTCTGAAAACGTCACGTGACGCAAAAAAGTTCATTTAATTGTCCGTTTCTTTGCGCCCAGTAGTGCATCTTCCGTTCGGCGTTTCGCCTGTCCGAAATCGGATTCGACGCTATAAAATATTATCTCGCCAGTGAATGTGTGACGTTTACAACGCGAATATTTCTGCTTAGTTGGGTAGAATGAGGCGTTATCTTGTCATTTATTTTTGGGATGGTGGTGCATAATGGGTCTAGTGAGTGAGTGTTCTTACCCTCGACGTTCAGCAGGATGGCGAGATTAATCTTGGGTTCCGTGTTCACCTGACACTCGTAGACGCCGGCGTCCCTCTTTTGCACGTAGGCGATGCGCAGATCCCAGTCGTCGCTGTGCTCCGGATGGCGGACGCTGAAACGCCCGTCTCCGGTGTATGTGTGGATGCTCGAGGTCAGGATGTGGAGGTCGCGCTTACGCATCCAGGACACCTGCAACAAAGTATCGCAGAAGCGATGATTCTCTCCTTCTCGCACGACAATAAATTTACGCCGAAAGCCAAATTAACAGCCTCTTATCCCCACGTAAAAGACACGCTCAGGACGGTTTACCGACAGGGGACTAACTGGGCTGATCAATATCGCTCTTCAGTGTTGACATAAGCACCGTGTCGACAAGATAAGATGTACAATAACGTTTAAATATCAAACGAATAGAGTTTACTTTGCAAATGAGACTAACAGACCCGAAATCAATGCAAATTGGGCGTATTTAGCTCCCGGACTGACGCTTTATGTTCTTTGGCTATTCGCACCAAACATGAAGGATCACATTTCTGGATCTCTTCAGATAATTTACAACAATGGACCCATGTATTTTTACCTGGGCTGCGCGCGCATCTGAACGGCAAGTGACATTTCCAAAATTAATTTGGTAAATGTCAAATGTGAAAGCACCAGCTATATAAATAAAACAATATGGTGTATAACTGCTTCGTTCCTTTTTGTTCAGATCGAAAACATACCGAAGAAGCGCATTACCTGAGAACGACTCACGACTCATAGTACCTCACACTATTTTTATGGATTTTAAGGAATTTAAAGACTTGCCACGGTTGTGTTGAACTATAAAACCTTGTAGTACACTCGTTCCTGTGTAAATTGGGGGCTTTCCGGCATTCGGGGCTTAAAAAAGCACGAGTGATACGAAGCACCCAATTTACGCAGGATCTCGTATAATAATATACTATTTTAATATTCGTTGTCCAAATAAGGTTTTTTACGGAAAGAAAAATTGGAAAAGTCGGGAAAAACTGAAAGTGATTTTTCGATGAGATTTTCGTGTGAACTCAAGACTTTAACTCACGACTCGAACGACGGATATGCGTAATTCTTTCTCTGTTTTGTCCGTTATGGTTTTGGAAACGTTTTCAGGAAAATAAAATTCGAGAAAGTTACAAAGGAAAGTTGGTAAATTCGGACAAACTGCAAAACTCATAATAGTTTTTGTTTTGTTCGTTATGACGCTTTCCACCCTAACTAAAAATTAAATTACATCTGCTTTTATTTTTATGTTGTTTCGCGATCTGTCCAAAAACAAATTTATTCGTTCTTGTAACATTCTTGCTGTCGAAGAGAGACATTGAAATCGTGGGGAGATCAATTAATGAATGAAAAAAAAATTTTGAAAGATTATTATTGACCAACAAGAAAAAAAAAATTTCCACAAGAAAAAACATTTTTCTACAAAAAAATACTACATTAAATATACAAAGGAGCTTGTGGCCCTTATTGTTCTGTGAGTTTTGTCAAGAATAATACCTAATTCATGTTGAACGCCTTCCAGCTCTTTATATTTATCACCATTCATTCGTTTCGGGTTTAGTTTATTACCATTTTAAGTACCCTAGGTGCCCTATGACGGCAAACCCGCATCTTAGTACCAAACCGAGGTCAGTTCAGAATCCGACCCAAACTACACCATCGGCATTAGGTCCAGCAAAACAGGGGTGCCCTCTAGTTTCAAAGGGCGATGGTTAAAACTGCAAAATAAGTGGCGCCAGCTGGATTGAAACGGCCTTTGGGAGGTTCAAAAATGAAATACGCATTGAGCATTCTGTTAGTGTTGATATTCAAAGATATTAGTAATATACCACTTTCGGGACTTTTCAGGGGCGAGGACGAATTTTTGAAGCACGAAGCGGTAGCGCCGAGTGTTACAATGACCCAGTTTTCAGTCTCATTCCTAAATCCCAAGCATCATTTGCTCCAACGGCACTTATCAAATTTCATTTATCGAATCTCATTTCACTAATCTCATATTTCAAATCTTCAATATCATTCTCAAATGGATCCTTTCAAATATTTCCAAAACTCATTTTCTTCTTTTTATCATTAATCATTTGTTCAGTATCATATCTCAAATCTCATTTCCCAAATCCCATTTGTCAATTTATTCTTATTTCGCAGGTCTTTTTTCTTAATTATCATTAATTACTTTTTAATCCTCATTGATGAATTCTCAAATCTCATTTCTCCTGTCTCCAATTTATCATTTCACAATTCATAATTTCCCAATTCTTTTATGCGTTTCTCATTTTCCGAATCTGTTCTCTCAATTATGTCTCAATTCTCATTTCAAAACTCCCATTGGTTATTTCCCAATTCAAATTTCCTATTTCTCAACTCTCATAATATACCAAATCCCATCTTTTAATTTGTGTTTCTCAAATCCCATTCCTCATTTCCAGATCCCACTTCTGAGTTCTGTATTTGCATGTCTCAATTTCCATCTCTTTTTTCTCAATTGCTATCTAAATACACATTATCATGTGCTTGTCTTTTCAAAATTCCGCCTTATCATTTCTCATAATATCTCATTTCCGAAATTAGATTTTTCAACTTAAATGTCATTTCCCAAATCTCTAAACAGTAATTTCCAAATTCTTGAATTTTGAAATAATATGTTAAGTATTTCTTCAGTTCATTATTCTGGTTTATTTTAACATTTGAAACCGGTGTAAAATTAGCTATTTATGTAACCATGTTTTGTGTGTCAAATGGAATTTTGGAATATGGAATATGACATGAGTTACACAAAACAGCATTTCATAACGTGTTAGATACACAAATTTTTCTTGAGAAACAATTTAAAAAAGTGTTGTGTGGCTCACCTTTATAAGCACACGACTGAAAGTGAAACTTGCCAAGACGATGATAGGAATGGACTTTATTTCATTATTTTCTGATACAAATGTCATAATTAATAGAAGGAGGCCCCCAAGGGCCTTCCTGTCTCAAGGCCCCCCTCCTGTCTAATTTTGACAAATACATGTCACTTTTTACAACTGATATTAGTTGGGAAACGTCAAATTTTGTGTAACTGGTTACGGAAAGTAAAATCGTTACGAAATAGTATATTGAAACACAAGTTATATTAAGACGAGAATTCAGGTGTAAAGAACGAGTGCTCTTAAGTTTCACAAAACGAGTTTTTCATGTTATTTTTTCTAATTTGCATATTAATAAAGAAAATTTACAAATAAAATCAATTTTGGTAATTTAGGTTATTTTGTTAAAATTTTGATTTTCCTGTACCTGACGTATACTCGACATGACTGGACATGGAACGATAACCCCAAAATCACATTGACATTTTGTTCAGTGTGTGGTGTTACCAATAAAAACAAAAATTTTAGATTTTGGGTGCGTTAATGGCAAATTAGAAAATAGTATATTATGATACGAGTTTTATAAGAAGCATTTGGTCGCACGCACGGGTTTAGGCGACAAAATGCCTTATAAACGTTATCATACAGTATTTTTTCTACTTTGCCACTTTTTATACAAAATAATCAAATTTCACAATCTAGGGAATTTCGCGACGGTTCTCCACGTTTGCGAGGTGCATTAATGGCGGCTATGAAAAAGAATTAATTTGAAACGTCAATAAATAAGTTCTGGGTGACTGTCGGATAAACGACCCCAAAAACTACAAGATTTTCTATAAGAATGATCAAGAGTTTGAGGTACGGATGAACACGATCCGTTTGTTATAAATATAACTTAACACAAAATCTGCACAAAAGTTTGACGTTTTGAGGTTGTGAAATCTCCCCATCCACAAAATGTTTAGTATAGTTTAACATGTGGACCCCCTTATCCGAGTCATCACTGACCGGAGACACAAACACCGTCAAACATAACAATTATAATGGAATCACAGTTTTTGAGCCATTAGTGGACTTGTTTATGTTACCAGCTTGACCACCACCAGGCAACAAAATTGCGTGCCCCAAAAGCACGTGAAGCCACCCCCAAACAAGTGGCAACAATATAGTAATGCCAATTCCCATCAACAGCTGTTGCTGTTGTTCCTTCTACCAGCCACTTGGAGTTAACACCTTGACAGCGAAGTATTATAGGTTAGGATTGCTCTGGGATTGCTAAGTTTGCCAATATTAAAAAAAATAATTATTCTATTGTTAGTAGAATTATTATAACACCGTTTTTGTCTATTATGACACGCAAAACCGTATCGTAATAGCCTCAGTACGAACGCAAAGTAGAAAATAGTATATTATTATACAAGTTTCACAAGACGGTTGATTGTAGCACGAGTAGTTTGGGGCACGACGAGCGCAGCGAGAAGTGCTCCAAAGGCACGAGTGCTACAATTTCGACTTGTGAAACGCGTGTAATATACTATTTTTTCGAATTTGGCTTTATTTAATTAAGAAAAACTGAAAATTTGTGCCAAATTGATGACTTTGGGACTTTTGAATAACACGAGTGGTATTTCAGTATAATTGGTATTTCTGCTAAATGACGTTTCTGATTTGGAGGTTAGATTTGGAAACTTTTGATTATGCAGACACAAGCTGTACCTCACGTTTGATTGCCATTTTTTCAATTCTTGTTTTTACCAATGTTTACATCTAATCATGGAACGAAAGTCATTTACTTCTCTTTGATTTATTTTCGTTCACATCTGTCATATGGCGCGATTAGTTGACGTTGATAACGTCGTTGTCGCGGTCACATTGCAGTACAGTTGCAAAGTTGCAGGCAACACTAAGACAAGAAAAGTTACCAAAAACAGAATTATAATTTAGATCATTATGATTCTGTTTTTGGTGTTATAATTTGCAAATTATGAAACCAAATTCGAAAAATTTATTTTTCTACTTTGGTGTCATAATTGAGTTTTTGTGAAACTAAAAGTAGTGTCATAAAGGAACTTTTTGTGAAACTGCTTTTGGTTTTTTTATTTGATAGGTATTACGTTGGTATTGAGAATTTCTAACCAACTCCTGTCGAAGTCAAGCCAGGTGTCAACTTTTCAGAATAAAAACATAGCTACAAACACAACCAGTACTACCTAATCGTAAATATCCCTATAATATTTAAAAAGCATAATTTTAACATTTTCATTAAACGAAGAACTCCAAAGAAGAAAAAATAGTATATTACACTCGTTTAACGAGGCATTGTGACATTCGTTCTATTGGGACACTTCTCGCTGCGCTCATCGTGCCCCAAACCCACTCATGTCACAATGACGCCTCTTGTTAAACTCGTGTAATAATGTACTATTTTCAGCTCAAATGTCATTTCCCAAATTTCAAAACAGTAATTTCCAAACTCTCATTTCCAAATTCTTGAATTTTGAAATATGTTAAGTATTTCTTCAGTTCTTTATTCTGGTTTATTTTAACATTTGAAACCGGTGTAAAATTAGCTATTTATGTAACCAGATATGAAATGCAATGTTTTGTGTGTCGAATGGAATTTTGGAATATGAAATGGAATATGACATGAGTTACACAAAACAGCATTTCATAACGTGTTAGATACAAGATTTTTTCTGATTTTGAGGAACAATTTAAAAAAATGTTGTGTGGCTCACCTTTATAAGCACACGACTGAAAGTAAAACTTGCCAAGGCGATGATAGGAATCGACCTTATTTCATTATTTTCTGATACAAATGTTATAACTAAAAAGAGGAGCCCCCAAGGGTCTTCCTGTCTCGAGGGCCCCCCTCGGGCCTTCCTGTCTCAAAGGGACTCCGTCTCAAATAAATGTCACATTTCACAACTGATATTAGTTGGGAAACGTCAAATTTTGTGTAACTGGTTACGGAAAGTAAAATCTTTCTTAACTATTTACGAAATAGTATATTGAAACACAAGTTATATTAAGACAAGAGTTTAGGTCGTTGTCCGCGCCGATGACAGTAATTTCAAGTCGTGCCAATCGCTCAAAACTTTGCGTTTGGAAAAAAGACAAAATATCGCTAGATGTCACTACCTCGCGCATTAGAGGAAACTGTAGTAGTGTTACAGAATGAAAAATTAGGAGGGCGTGGAACAAATTAATTCCAATCTCAAAATTAAAAGTGTGATCTATTTTTTTCAAAACCAGCTATTATTTAGAATGATAATGCAAATCTTACCTCATCTTTATTAAACATTTTTTGTCGCTAGTTTTATTTATTTTTGCTGTCATCTGATGAACGGCAGTCTAAAAGGAAAAGAGCACCCAGGAGGAATATAGAACACTGGTTTTATTAAATTTTGTCAAAGAGCCAATAATTTTATTGAAATTCTTATTTTATTTACGTTATTTTGACAACGGTTGACAGTTATTTGAGTTTCATGCCTCGTTATTACAGTTTCCATTAAGTCGCGATCCAAGTCCCTCTCGTGGCCATTTTACCTCTAATGGTACGACTTCGTATTACTGTCAATTTCATCGGCGCGGACAAGGGTTTAGGTATTTAGGGTATTTTGTTAAAATTTTGATTTTCCCGTACCTGACGTATATTTGACACGTCTGGACATGGAACCATAACCTCAAAATCACACTGACATTTTGTCCAGTGCAGGGTTCAGTGTGTGTTACCAATAGAAACAAAAATTCTAGAGTTTGGGTGCGTTAATGGCTTATTAACGCACTCAAAATGAATGCGTTAATAGCTTTGTTATAACAGCAAATTAGAAAATATAGTATATTATGATACGAGTTTTATAAGAAGCATTTTGTCGCACGCACGGGTTTAGGCGACAAAATGCCTTATAAACGAGTCATACAGTATTTTTTCTACTTTGCCAGTTTTTATACAAAATAATATATTCAAATTTCACAATCTAGGGAATTTCGCGGCGGTTGTCCACGTTTGCGAGGTGCATTAACGGCGGCTATGAAAAAGAATTAATTTGAAACGTCAATAAATGAGTTCTAGGTGACTGTCGACTGACGACCCAAAAAACTATAAGAGTTTCTATAAAAATGATCATACCAAAATATTCTACACATTTTTACGAAGAGTTTGAGGTACGAATTTTAAAACTTAACACAAAATCTGCACAAAAGTTTAATGTTTTGAGGTTGTCAAATATCCCCATCCACAAAATGTTTAGCATCAAATCACGCCGCACAAACAAGTGAACCCCCTTATCCGCGTCATCACTGACCGGAGACACAAACACCCTCAAACATCACAATCATAGGGGCATCACAGTCTTGAGACAGGGAGGCCAAAGGGGGCCCCATTGTGACTGGAAAGCCCGCCTCCCTCTTGTTTCAGTTATCGTAACGTTTGTGTCAGAAAATAATGAAATAGATTCGATTCCTACCATCGTCTTGGCAAGTTTTATTTTCAGTTGTGTGCTTATAAAGGTTAGGCACACAACAATTTTAATTTGTCCTCAAAATTAGAAAAAATCAAGTATGTAACACGTTATGAAATGCTGTGTTGTGTAACTCATCTCATATTGCAAGAATTCCATTCGTTACACAAAGCATTGAATTCATAACTGGTTACATAAGTAGCTAATAGATTTAGGCAGTACATTTTATATTGTACAATTTATATCTGAAAAGTTTTGGTCTACAACAATTAGCAAAGCCAGTATTCTCAGTTTTTTTTATTTTTACATGTAGAGTTTCTGTTTCAAAACCCATTCTGGCAACTTGCAATTTTAAGCAACTTTTTCGAAATTTGTAAATCTTGAATAAAATTGTGGTCCTGAATTTGTAAAATTTTAAATTTTGAATTGATTTCTAAATTCTGACTGAAATTTTGAATTCCTACTTTGGGAATTTGAGAATTTTGAATAGTTGATATCTTTGTTACGGAAAACTGAAATTGTTGAATTTGTGCTTCGTGAATTTGTAAATTTGTTATTTGAAACCTGCAATCTTGAATTTCCGAATTTATAATTTTTATCTTTGAAATTGTGAATGACTGAAATTTTGAATTCTTCAATTGTTATTTTTCAAAATCATGAATTGCTGAACTGGCCAAAGAATTTTGAATTGTTATAATTATTATGTTTTTTGAATCTTTAAATTATTATGAATTATGTATTTAATTTGGAAATTTGACAAGGAACGAATTTTGAACGAGTTAAAATATAAATTGCAAAATTTAGGAATTCAAATCTTTGATTTACGAATTAGTGCCTTTCAAGATATGAATTGATAAAAATTTGAATTGCTGAATTCGAAAAAGTTGCAACGATATATTCTTGAGTTCGCAAATTTTGAGTTTTTGAAATTTTGAATTTCAAATCGTTGACATCTCGCATCGCTGACCTTGAAAATTTGCATTGTGTGGATTTGGAATAGATTAAGTTGGAGTTCGTTAATTCGGATTGTATTTTAATGGTGTACAACGCCTGGATCAGCTGAACGGGTCTGAATAGAACGCCTGGATCAAGAACTTCGATTTTGTTTTCACTGATTTAATATCCGGCTCGAATGGACCGCTCGAGAGAGGCCTCAAGGTCTAGTCGTTTTGGAAGTAGAATTGTGTTGCTCGAAGGACCGTTGATTTGAATTTGTAGTGAAATTGAATAAAGGGACCGTGTCCTGATTTTAGATTTTGAATTGTCAGGTCAGTCAGGTAAGGGTTTTACAACTTTAGTTTCCCAAATGGCCGACGCGACGGCCGCTGCAAATATTTCTCAACATGGATTTTAAGTCGTTCAAATCTTAAAATTAAATGACTTTTAAGATTGCGATTAAAAATTTAAATTGTTGAAATATCCAATTTCCAAATTCGCAAATTTACAGTTCATGAGGACTTAGTTGAATGTTTAAATTCAGAAATTTTTAATTTTTAAAATTTTGAATTCCGAATTTAGGAATTTTGAATCGTGGGCATCTTTTTTTTTGCAGAATTAATTTGATAAATTCTTCAATTTTTGAATGGGTTAAACTAATTTCAACTATAAATTGCAAAAATTGGAAATTTCTAATTGTCTTTAATTTGGGATTTTTGCAAATTGAGAATCGGTGAAATTTTGATTTTGATTTGCTAATTTTTATACAATGAAATTTTTTTTTAGTATAAAATTTGGAATTCCGAAATTTTGAACAATTTGAAAGAATCCTGGATTTTATGAAATTTAAATATAGACAAATTTCGCCAATTAATACGTACCTATATCTTAAAGCCCTGATTATACGTATGTTTTATTCATATTTCTCTTGTGGGAAACCACTTCTCCTTATTCAATGCGTGCATTTATATTTGTCCTCGTAAAAGCTTTTCAATTTATGCACTTTACTCGGAGCTGAATACAGAAACTATGATAAACTATGTAGAGTATTCGAATGGCATTAAAAGGTAAAACAACTTTTACATTTATTGCTTATCTTGTTCCGAGATCGCACCTTCGCTTGTCATGTAGATAAAGATTAACAACTGCAGAAGTTGTGAAGTAGTCTTGTCTGAGAACTCAATGTGCTAAATATTTAACTACACTATCTGATGCAGCTGGAAAACGTCACGAGCTTAGCCATCACTATGCGATCCATTTAACTTTGATAAAAAGTTTGATGAGGAGGTTCTTCGACTCTGTGATTGTTATAGGTTCATTAGAGAAGCAGCCTTAATCGACAAGGAATTTCACCAAACTTCTCTGACCTGATATGAAGTTGCGCAGTGTGGGTCCTATAGTTAAACTAAAAAGTTTTTAGTCGGAACTGTGAAATCTCATTACTCTTTCAATATAAACAATACTCTTACAACTAACTTTAACTAACAATAAGTAGCGTTATATTCTAAATATCTGGACTAGAAATTAATTTGCTAATGCGCTTGAGTTCTCAAGCAAAAGTTTCTCATGATTAAACAGAGTTTAGTTATTTTAAGGAAATACTAATTGACTACAACAGAAAGCTTTGCCGTAAATAACTGAACATTCATTAAAAGTTTTCATATAATAAAACAAATTTTAGGTGCAACGGCAAACTTTTCATAACAGACGTTAAGCGAGGAAAAAGCTTTCTACTTTAGCTATTAACTAAATGATTCCATTAAATCTGTGATTGTAGTCAGAACTGATAGCACATTATCACAAACTCCATTAACACGCAATCAGTCTATACACAACGTTGTGGATTTAAGAATCGGTAAAAAATTCAGACATGTTATCGTGTCTGAACGTCATAAACGTCTCTGATTTATATTTCCATTTTGTCTTTGTTGTGAACGTACTCAAGACGTAATAAACTTGTTATCTTATAATTAAATCCGCCATTTACGTAGGGAAGAGATTAAATTTTTAAATACATTTTCGCAACAAAAATAATTTTTCCCAAACAAAACATCGTGCATTTTCTGGTTACATTTAAAGCGAAATTACGAAAAATGTAAATGCATCGGCAGCGTTGAATGTTTATTTTTCATTTAGGATTGTGTGTCTGGGGTTTGTCGGTTTGTAAATCGGGCTTTAAAGCCGAGCTGTGATGTGTTTGTTGCTTCGGAGGTAAAGCTAACAGAAATTGTGACCAACAGACCACTTTCTGTTGTGATTATTTCGATGCGCTTCTTTTCCAAAAAAATTGCAAATATCTGAAAGTGTAATAACAGTAGATTGTTGAATGAGGAGCAAAAGTGAGCAAATACGCCACGAAAAGCCACTTTTCTCCGAATAAAACATGCTATTTTTTCTTTAAACGCAGATCTGACAAATTCTTTGATTTCACACACCATCAGCTCCAGGTTTAATATCGCTTTTAGAAAGATTGTTCGATAGCTAAAAAAACTAACGGAAATAAAGATTGAGCGTCCCAAATAGTGGCACTAAAATAAGTATCGATTTTGTTATTTTCGCAGATGGCGTACTGCAAGGGAAGCGTAATTAGCAGGTAGGTAGAGCTATGAGGTTGAAATGTCTGCTGTTAAATGCAGGGTAACTTTAGCAAAGATGTGTTTTCCGGCTGTGCAAGCATGATTAAAAGTAAGAGCAGATAACGTTAGTTACAAAGAAGGGACGCTATAAAGTTGCAACATGCAAATGGGACCGCAGAGAGCTTGGCGTTAACAAGCGACCAGCAAACACCCACATCAAGTCGACAATGCAAATAAGCACACATGTCCGAGCTTTGCCTCAGATTGATTGTGTTTGTATGCTAAAGCCACGTAAAAACAAGCATATTTAGGAAGAGCACGACTGTCAGAGTGATAAATGCCCATACCTTCCACAGTATATTTGTTTCCGAAACATTTTTATTTTACGCACATGTAGACGAGAAAAAAGTGTTTTGGGTTAATTTACGGTGTGCACCGAACAAAAAATATACTGGGATGTTGTATTATACAACGTGTCCCAGAAATAAGTAATTAATTTGGAGAGGTTGTAGAACTCATCGAGTGCACAACTTTTTCCTCTACCATTTTTTCGAAATCACATTACAACCCCCAAAAATAACGACACGTTTATGGGTTTCTGACACAGTGATAATGACCGTGAATTCTGTTGTTTTTCTGGGAGGAAGGAAATATTCACACTTTGTTATGTTATACTTTTTGTGAACTTTTTTGTCGCTGTGTCCCGGGTAAAAATGATAAGCGTACCTACCTGTTATTAATTAGTTTAATATCAGACAACAGGCTGTAGTTAACTGTTCCGTGATTTTTTAATTTTTGTGGTTAACAAAGTTTGTGATCTGTTCTTGTGTAGTCTTGTTTTTAAAAATTCGCAATTTTACAAACAACGAATACTCCAGTAACTGGAACATTTTCCTTTATAAATCCCGACAAACATGTGGTTCCTCAACGACGGACGGTGTCACTATGTTATAATATTATAATATTATAATATTGTACGAAAATGGTTGAATACAAATTTTTCTGCACGGTAGATAGGACGAAATAGCGCCATTCTCTGGCCTCCCAGATCATCAGACTTGAATCCTACTATTTTTTTTTTGTGGGGTTCCATGAAAGATTTGGTATACTCCGCTCCAATTCATACAATAGAGGTTTTACGGGAACGGGTGAAAAATGTTGCAGCAACTATTTGAAATAATCCAGCAGCTTTGGGGAGAGTCATAATATCATCGACGCCTTCAATTGTGCATAGAAAGATATGGGGCATCATTTTGAACAATTATTGTAAATTTCTCTGCACGGTAGATAGGACGAAATGGCCCCATTTGCTGGCCTCCCAGATCACCAGACTTGAATCCTTATGATTTCTTTTTGTGGGGTTCCACGAAAGATTTGGTACACTCCGCTCCAATTCATACAATAGAGACTTTACAAGAACGGGTGGAAAATGCTGCAGCAACAATTCGAAATAATCCAGCAGCTTTTGGGAGAGTCATAATATCATCGATGACTTCAATTATTGTGCATAGAAAGATATGAGGGATCATTTTGAACAATTATTATTGTAAATTTTTCTGCACGGTAGATAGGACGAAATGACCCCATTTGCTGGCCTCCCAGATCACCAGACTTGAATCCTTCTGATTTCCTTTTGTGGGGTTCCATGAAAGATTTGGTACACTCAGCTCCAATTCATACAATACAGACTTTATGAGAACGGGTCGAAAATGCTGCAGCAACAATTCGAAATAATCCAGCAGCTTTTGGGAGAGTCATAATATCATCGACGCCTTCAATTGTGCATAGAATGATATGGGGGATCATTTTGAACAATTATTGTTAATTTTTCTGCACGGTAGATAGGACGAAAAGGCCCCATTCGCTGGCCTCCCAGATCACCAGACTTGAATCCTTCTGATTTCTTTTTGTGGGGTTCCATTAGAGATTTGGTACACTCAGCTCCAATTCATACAATAGAGACTTTACAAGAACGGGTGGAAAATGCTGCAGCAACAACTCGAAATAATCCAGCAGCTTTTGGGAGAGTCATAATATCATCGATGCCTTCAATTATTGTGCATAGAAAGATATGAGGGATCATTTTGAACAATTATTATTGTAAATTTTTCTGCACGGTAGATAGGACGAAATGACCCCATTTGCTGGCCTCCCAGATCACCAGACTTGAATCCTTCTGATTTCTTTTTGTGGGGTTCCATGGAAGATTTGGTACACTCAGCTCCAATTCATACAATAGAGACTTTACAAGAACGGGTGGAAAATGCTGCAGCAACAATTCGAAATAATCCAGCAGCTTTTGGGAGAGTCATAATATCATCGACGCCTTCAATTGTGCGTAGAAAGATATGGGGGATCATTTTGAAAAATTATTGTTAATTTTTCTGCACGGTAGATAGGACGAAGAGGCCCCATTCGCTGGCCTCCCAGATCACCAGACTTGAATCCTTCTGATTTCCTTTTGTGGGCTTCCATGAAAGATTTGGTACACTCAGCTCCAATTCATACAATACAGACTTTATGAGAACGGGTCGAAAATGCTGCAGCAACAATTCGAAATAATCCAGCAGCTTTTGGGAGAGTCATAATATCATCGACGCCTTCAATTGTGCATAGAAAGATATGGGGGATCATTTTGAACAATTATTGTTAATTTTTCTGCACGGTAGATAGGACGAAAAGGCCCCATTCGCTGGCCTCCCAGATCACCAGACTTGAATCCTTCTGATTTCTTTTTGTGGGGTTCCATGAAAGATTTGGTACACTCAGCTCCAATTCATACAATAGAGACTTTACAAGAACGGGTGGAAAATGCTGCAGCAACAACTCGAAATAATCCAGCAGCTTTTGGGAGAGTCATAATATCATCGACGCCTTCAATTGTGCATAGAAAGATATGAGGGATCATTTTGAACAATTATTATTGTAAATTTTTCTGCACGGTAGATAAGACGAAATGGCCCCATTTGCTGAACTCCCAGACCACCAGACTTGAATCCTTCTGATTTCTCTTTGTGGGGTTCCATGAAAGATTTGGTACACTCAGCTCCAATTCATACAATGGAGACTTTACAAGAACGGGTGGAAAATGCTGCAGCAACAATTCGAAATAATCCAGCAGCTTTTGGGAGAGTCATAATATCATCGACGCCTTCAATTGTGCGTAGAAAGATATGGGGGATCATTTTGAACAATTATTGTTAATTTTTCTGCACGGTAGATAGGACGAAGAGGCCCCATTCGCTGGCCTCCCAGATCACCAGACTTGAATCCTTCTGATTTCCTTTTGTGGGCTTCCATGAAAGATTTGGTACACTCAGCTCCAATTCATACAATAGAGACTTTACAAGAACGGGTGGAAAATGCTGCAGCAACAACTCGAAATAATCCAGCAGCTTTTGGGAGAGACATAATATCATCGATGCCTTCAATTATTGTGCATAGAAAGATATGAGGGATCATTTAGAACTATTATTATTGTTAATTTTTCTGCACGGTAGATAGGACGAAAAGGCCCCATTCGCTGGCCTCCCAGATCACCAGACTTGAATCCTTCTGATTTCTTTTTGTGGGGTTCCATGAAAGATTTGGTACACTCAGCTCCAATTCATACAATAGAGACTTTACAAGAACGGGTGGAAAATGCTGCAGCAACAACTCGAAATAATCCAGCAGCTTTTGGGAGAGTCATAATATCATCGATGCCTTCAATTATTGTGCATAGAAAGATATGAGGGATCATTTTGAACAATTATTATTGTAAATTTTTCTGCACGGTAGATAGGACGAAATGACACCATTTTCTGGCCTCCCAGATCACCAGACTTGAATCCTTCTGATTTCTTTTTGTGGGGTTCCATGAAAGATTTGGTACACTCAGCTCCAATTCATACAATAGAGACTTTACAAGAACGGGTGGAAAATGCTGCAGCAACAACTCGAAATAATCCAGCAGCTTTTGGGAGAGTCATAATATCATCGACGCCTTCAATTGTGCATAGAAAGATATGAGGTATCATTTTGAACAATTATTATTGTAAATTTTTCTGCACGGTAGATAAGACGAAATGGCCCCATTTGCTGAACTCCCAGACCACCAGACTTGAATCCTTCTGATTTCTTTTTGTGGGGTTCCATGAAAGATTTGGTACACTCAGCTCCAATTCATACAATAGAGACTTTACAAGAACGGGTGGAAAATGCTGCAGCAACAACTCGAAATAATCCAGCAGCTTTTGGGAGAGTCATAATATCATCGACGCCTTCAATTGTGCATAGAAAGATATGAGGGATCATTTTGAACAATTATTATTGTAAATTTTTCTGCACGGTAGATAAGACGAAATGGCCCCATTTGCTGAACTCCCAGACCACCGGACTTGAATCCTTCTGATTTCTTTTTGTGGGGTTCCATGAAAGATTTGGTACACTCAGCTCCAATTCATACAATAGAGACTTTACAAGAACGGGTGGAAAATGCTGCAGCAACAACTCGAAATAATCCAGCAGCTTTTGGGAGAGTCATAATATCATCGACGCCTTCAATTGTGCATAGAAAGATATGAGGGATCATTTTGAACAATTATTATTGTAAATTTTTCTGCACGGTAGATAAGACGAATTGGCCCCATTTGCTGAACTCCCAGACCACCAGACTTGAATCCTTCTGATTTCTTTTTGTGGGGTTACATGAAAGATTTGGTACACTCAGCTCCAATTCATACAATAGAGACTTTACAAGAACGGGTGGAAAATGCTGCAGCAACAACTCGAAATAATCCAGCAGCTTTTGGGAGAGTCATAATATCATCGATGCCTTCAATTATTGTGCATAGAAAGATATGAGGGATCATTTAGAACTATTATTATTGTTAATTTTTCTGCACGGTAGATAGGACGAAAAGGCCCCATTCGCTGGCCTCCCAGATCACCAGACTTGAATCCTTCTGATTTCTTTTTGTGGGGTTTCATGAAAGATTTGGTGCACTCAGCTCCAATTCATACAATAGAGACTTTACAAGAACGGGTGGAAAATGCTGCAGCAACAACTCGAAATAATCCAGCAGCTTTTGGGAGAGTCATAATATCATCGATGCCTTCAATTATTGTGCATAGAAAGATATGAGGGATCATTTTGAACAATTATTATTGTAAATTTTTCTGCACGGTAGATAGGACGAAATGACACCATTTGCTGGCCTCCCAGATCACCAGACTTGAATCCTTCTGATTTCTTTTTGTGGGGTTCCATGAAAGATTTGGTACACTCAGCTCCAATTCATACAATAGAGACTTTACAAGAACGGGTGGAAAATGCTGCAGCAACAACTCGAAATAATCCAGCAGCTTTTGGGAGAGTCATAATATCATCGACGCCTTCAATTGTGCATAGAAAGATATGAGGGATCATTTTGAACTATTATTATTGTTAATTTTTCTGCACGGTAGATAGGACGAAAAGGCCCCATTCGCTGGCCTCCCAGATCACCAGACTTGAATCCTTCTGATTTCTTTTTGTGGGGTTCCATGAAAGATTTGGTACACTCAGCTCCAATTCATACAATAGAGACTTTACAAGAACGGGTGGAAAATGCTGCAGCAACAACTCGAAATAATCCAGCAGCTTTTGGGAGAGTCATAATATCATCGATGCCTTCAATTATTGTGCATAGAAAGATATGAGGGATCATTTTGAACAATTATTATTGTAAATTTTTCTGCACGGTAGATAGGACGAAATGACACCATTTGCTGGCCTCCCAGATCACCAGACTTGAATCCTTCTGATTTCTTTTTGTGGGGTTCCATGAAAGATTTGGTACACTCAGCTCCAATTCATACAATAGAGACTTTACAAGAACGGGTGGAAAATGCTGCAGCAACAACTCGAAATAATCCAGCAGCTTTTGGGAGAGTCATAATATCATCGACGCCTTCAATTGTGCATAGAAAGATATGAGGGATCATTTTGAACAATTATTATTGTAAATTTTTCTGCACGGTAGATAAGACGAAATGGCCCCATTTGCTGAACTCCCAGACCACCAGACTTGAATCCTTCTGATTTCTTTTTGTGGGGTTCCATGAAAGATTTGGTACACTCAGCTCCAATTCATACAATAGAGACTTTACAAGAACGGGTGGAAAATGCTGCAGCAACAACTCGAAATAATCCAGCAGCTTTTGGGAGAGTCATAATATCATCGATGCCTTCAATTATTGTGCATAGAAAGATATGAGGGATCATTTTGAACTATTATTATTGTTAATTTTTCTGCACGGTAGATAGGACGAAAAGGCCCCATTCGCTGGCCTCCCAGATCACCAGACTTGAATCCTTCTGATTTCTTTTTGTGGGGTTCCATGAAAGATTTGGTACACTCAGCTCCAATTCATACAATAGAGACTTTACAAGAACGGGTGGAAAATGCTGCAGCAACAACTCGAAATAATCCAGCAGCTTTTGGGAGAGTCATAATATCATCGACGCCTTCAATTGTGCATAGAAAGATATGAGGGATCATTTTGAACTATTATTATTGTTAATTTTTCTGCACGGTAGATAGGACGAAAAGGCCCCATTCGCTGGCCTCCCAGATCACCAGACTTGAATCCTTCTGATTTCTTTTTGTGGGGTTTCATGAAAGATTTGGTGCACTCAGCTCCAATTCATACAATAGAGACTTTACAAGAACGGGTGGAAAATGCTGCAGCAACAACTCGAAATAATCCAGCAGCTTTTGGGAGAGTCATAATATCATCGATGCCTTCAATTATTGTGCATAGAAAGATATGAGGGATCATTTTGAACAATTATTATTGTAAATTTTTCTGCACGGTAGATAGGACGAAATGACACCATTTGCTGGCCTCCCAGATCACCAGACTTGAATCCTTCTGATTTCTTTTTGTGGGGTTCCATGAAAGATTTGGTACACTCAGCTCCAATTCATACAATAGAGACTTTACAAGAACGGGTGGAAAATGCTGCAGCAACAACTCGAAATAATCCAGCAGCTTTTGGGAGAGTCATAATATCATCGATGCCTTCAATTATTGTGCATAGAAAGATATGAGGGATCATTTTGAACAATTATTATTGTAAATTTTTCTGCACGGTAGATAGGACGAAATGACACCATTTGCTGGCCTCCCAGATCACCAGACTTGAATCCTTCTGATTTCTTTTTGTGGGGTTCCATGAAAGATTTGGTACACTCAGCTCCAATTCATACAATAGAGACTTTACAAGAACGGGTGGAAAATGCTGCAGCAACAACTCGAAATAATCCAGCAGCTTTTGGGAGAGTCATAATATCATCGACGCCTTCAATTGTGCATAGAAAGATATGAGGGATCATTTTGAACAATTATTATTGTAAATTTTTCTGCACGGTAGATAAGACGAAATGGCCCCATTTGCTGAACTCCCAGACCACCAGACTTGAATCCTTCTGATTTCTTTTTGTGGGGTTCCATGAAAGATTTGGTACACTCAGCTCCAATTCATACAATAGAGACTTTACAAGAACGGGTGGAAAATGCTGCAGCAACAACTCGAAATAATCCAGCAGCTTTTGGGAGAGTCATAATATCATCGATGCCTTCAATTATTGTGCATAGAAAGATATGAGGGATCATTTTGAACTATTATTATTGTTAATTTTTCTGCACGGTAGATAGGACGAAAAGGCCCCATTCGCTGGCCTCCCAGATCACCAGACTTGAATCCTTCTGATTTCTTTTTGTGGGGTTCCATGAAAGATTTGGTACACTCAGCTCCAATTCATACAATAGAGACTTTACAAGAACGGGTGGAAAATGCTGCAGCAACAACTCGAAATAATCCAGCAGCTTTTGGGAGAGTCATAATATCATCGACGCCTTCAATTGTGCATAGAAAGATATGAGGGATCATTTTGAACAATTATTATTGTAAATTTTTCTGCACGGTAGATAGGACGAAATGACACCATTTGCTGGCCTCCCAGATCACCAGACTTGAATCCTTCTGATTTCTTTTTGTGGGGTTCCATGAAAGATTTGGTACACTCAGCTCCAATTCATACAATAGAGACTTTACAAGAACGGGTGGAAAATGCTGCAGCAACAACTCGAAATAATCCAGCAGCTTTTGGGAGAGTCATAATATCATCGACGCCTTCAATTGTGCATAGAAAGATATGAGGGATCATTTTGAACAATTATTATTGTAAATTTTTCTGCACGGTAGATAAGACGAAATGGCCCCATTTGCTGAACTCCCAGACCACCAGACTTGAATCCTTCTGATTTCTTTTTGTGGGGTTCCATGAAAGATTTGGTACACTCAGCTCCAATTCATACAATAGAGACTTTACAAGAACGGGTGGAAAATGCTGCAGCAACAACTCGAAATAATCCAGCAGCTTTTGGGAGAGTCATAATATCATCGATGCCTTCAATTATTGTGCATAGAAAGATATGAGGGATCATTTTGAACTATTATTATTGTTAATTTTTCTGCACGGTAGATAGGACGAAAAGGCCCCATTCGCTGGCCTCCCAGATCACCAGACTTGAATCCTTCTGATTTCTTTTTGTGGGGTTCCATGAAAGATTTGGTACACTCAGCTCCAATTCATACAATAGAGACTTTACAAGAACGGGTGGAAAATGCTGCAGCAACAACTCGAAATAATCCAGCAGCTTTTGGGAGAGTCATAATATCATCGATGCCTTCAATTATTGTGCATAGAAAGATATGAGGGATCATTTTGAACTATTATTATTGTTAATTTTTCTGCACGGTAGATAGGACGAAAAGGCCCCATTCGCTGGCCTCCCAGATCACCAGACTTGAATCCTTTTGATTTATTTTTGTGGGGTTCCATGAAAGATTTGGTACACTCAGCTCCAATTCATACAATAGAGACTTTACAAGAACGGGTGGAAAATGCTGCAGCAACAACTCGAAATAATCCAGCAGCTTTTGGGAGAGTCATAATATCATCGACGCCTTCAATTGTGCATAGAAAGATATGAGGGATCATTTTGAACAATTATTATTGTAAATTTTTCTGCACGGTAGATAAGACGAAATGGCCCCATTTGCTGAACTCCCAGACCACCAGACTTGAATCCTTCTGATTTCTTTTTGTGGGGTTCCATGAAAGATTTGGTACACTCAGCTCCAATTCATACAATAGAGACTTTACAAGAACGGGTGGAAAATGCTGCAGCAACAACTCGAAATAATCCAGCAGCTTTTGGGAGAGTCATAATATCATCGATGCCTTCAATTATTGTGCATAGAAAGATATGAGGGATCATTTTGAACTATTATTATTGTTAATTTTTCTGCACGGTAGATAGGACGAAAAGGCCCCATTCGCTGGCCTCCCAGATCACCAGACTTGAATCCTTCTGATTTCTTTTTGTGGGGTTCCATGAAAGATTTGGTACACTCAGCTCCAATTCATACAATAGAGACTTTACAAGAACGGGTGGAAAATGCTGCAGCAACAACTCGAAATAATCCAGCAGCTTTTGGGAGAGTCATAATATCATCGACGCCTTCAATTGTGCATAGAAAGATATGAGGGATCATTTTGAACAATTATTATTGTAAATTTTTCTGCACGGTAGATAAGACGAAATGGCCCCATTTGCTGAACTCCCAGACCACCAGACTTGAATCCTTCTGATTTCTTTTTGTGGGGTTCCATGAAAGATTTGGTACACTCAGCTCCAATTCATACAATAGAGACTTTACAAGAACGGGTGGAAAATGCTGCAGCAACAACTCGAAATAATCCAGCAGCTTTTGGGAGAGTCATAATATCATCGATGCCTTCAATTATTGTGCATAGAAAGATATGAGGGATCATTTTGAACTATTATTATTGTTAATTTTTCTGCACGGTAGATAGGACGAAAAGGCCCCATTCGCTGGCCTCCCAGATCACCAGACTTGAATCCTTCTGATTTCTTTTTGTGGGGTTCCATGAAAGATTTGGTACACTCAGCTCCAATTCATACAATAGAGACTTTACAAGAACGGGTGGAAAATGCTGCAGCAACAACTCGAAATAATCCAGCAGCTTTTGGGAGAGTCATAATATCATCGACGCCTTCAATTGTGCATAGAAAGATATGAGGGATCATTTTGAACAATTATTATTGTAAATTTTTCTGCACGGTAGATAAGACGAAATGGCCCCATTTGCTGAACTCCCAGACCACCAGACTTGAATCCTTCTGATTTCTTTTTGTGGGGTTCCATGAAAGATTTGGTACACTCAGCTCCAATTCATACAATAGAGACTTTACAAGAACGGGTGGAAAATGCTGCAGCAACAACTCGAAATAATCCAGCAGCTTTTGGGAGAGTCATAATATCATCGATGCCTTCAATTATTGTGCATAGAAAGATATGAGGGATCATTTTGAACTATTATTATTGTTAATTTTTCTGCACGGTAGATAGGACGAAAAGGCCCCATTCGCTGGCCTCCCAGATCACCAGACTTGAATCCTTTTGATTTATTTTTGTGGGGTTCCATGAAAGATTTGGTACACTCAGCTCCAATTCATACAATAGAGACTTTACAAGAACGGGTGGAAAATGCTGCAGCAACAACTCGAAATAATCCAGCAGCTTTTGGGAGAGTCATAATATCATCGACGCCTTCAATTGTGCATAGAAAGATATGAGGGATCATTTTGAACAATTATTATTGTAAATTTTTCTGCACGGTAGATAGGACGAAATGACACCATTTGCTGGCCTCCCAGATCACCAGACTTGAATCCTTCTGATTTCTTTTTGTGGGGTTCCATGAAAGATTTGGTACACTCAGCTCCAATTCATACAATAGAGACTTTACAAGAACGGGTGGAAAATGCTGCAGCAACAACTCGAAATAATCCAGCAGCTTTTGGGAGAGTCATAATATCATCGACGCCTTCAATTGTGCATAGAAAGATATGAGGGATCATTTTGAACAATTATTATTGTAAATTTTTCTGCACGGTAGATAAGACGAAATGGCCCCATTTGCTGAACTCCCAGACCACCAGACTTGAATCCTTCTGATTTCTTTTTGTGGGGTTCCATGAAAGATTTGGTACACTCAGCTCCAATTCATACAATAGAGACTTTACAAGAACGGGTGGAAAATGCTGCAGCAACAACTCGAAATAATCCAGCAGCTTTTGGGAGAGTCATAATATCATCGATGCCTTCAATTATTGTGCATAGAAAGATATGAGGGATCATTTTGAACTATTATTATTGTTAATTTTTCTGCACGGTAGATAGGACGAAAAGGCCCCATTCGCTGGCCTCCCAGATCACCAGACTTGAATCCTTTTGATTTATTTTTGTGGGGTTCCATGAAAGATTTGGTACACTCAGCTCCAATTCATACAATAGAGACTTTACAAGAACGGGTGGAAAATGCTGCAGCAACAACTCGAAATAATCCAGCAGCTTTTGGGAGAGTCATAATATCATCGACGCCTTCAATTGTGCATAGAAAGATATGAGGGATCATTTTGAACAATTATTATTGTAAATTTTTCTGCACGGTAGATAAGACGAAATGGCCCCATTTGCTGAACTCCCAGACCACCAGACTTGAATCCTTCTGATTTCTTTTTGTGGGGTTCCATGAAAGATTTGGTACACTCAGCTCCAATTCATACAATAGAGACTTTACAAGAACGGGTGGAAAATGCTGCAGCAACAACTCGAAATAATCCAGCAGCTTTTGGGAGAGTCATAATATCATCGATGCCTTCAATTATTGTGCATAGAAAGATATGAGGGATCATTTTGAACTATTATTATTGTTAATTTTTCTGCACGGTAGATAGGACGAAAAGGCCCCATTCGCTGGCCTCCCAGATCACCAGACTTGAATCCTTCTGATTTCTTTTTGTGGGGTTCCATGAAAGATTTGGTACACTCAGCTCCAATTCATACAATAGAGACTTTACAAGAACGGGTGGAAAATGCTGCAGCAACAACTCGAAATAATCCAGCAGCTTTTGGGAGAGTCATAATATCATCGACGCCTTCAATTGTGCATAGAAAGATATGAGGGATCATTTTGAACAATTATTATTGTAAATTTTTCTGCACGGTAGATAAGACGAAATGGCCCCATTTGCTGAACTCCCAGACCACCAGACTTGAATCCTTCTGATTTCTTTTTGTGGGGTTCCATGAAAGATTTGGTACACTCAGCTCCAATTCATACAATAGAGACTTTACAAGAACGGGTGGAAAATGCTGCAGCAACAACTCGAAATAATCCAGCAGCTTTTGGGAGAGTCATAATATCATCGATGCCTTCAATTATTGTGCATAGAAAGATATGAGGGATCATTTTGAACTATTATTATTGTTAATTTTTCTGCACGGTAGATAGGACGAAAAGGCCCCATTCGCTGGCCTCCCAGATCACCAGACTTGAATCCTTCTGATTTCTTTTTGTGGGGTTCCATGAAAGATTTGGTACACTCAGCTCCAATTCATACAATAGAGACTTTACAAGAACGGGTGGAAAATGCTGCAGCAACAACTCGAAATAATCCAGCAGCTTTTGGGAGAGTCATAATATCATCGATGCCTTCAATTATTGTGCATAGAAAGATATGAGGGATCATTTTGAACTATTATTATTGTTAATTTTTCTGCACGGTAGATAGGACGAAAAGGCCCCATTCGCTGGCCTCCCAGATCACCAGACTTGAATCCTTTTGATTTATTTTTGTGGGGTTCCATGAAAGATTTGGTACACTCAGCTCCAATTCATACAATAGAGACTTTACAAGAACGGGTGGAAAATGCTGCAGCAACAACTCGAAATAATCCAGCAGCTTTTGGGAGAGTCATAATATCATCGACGCCTTCAATTGTGCATAGAAAGATATGAGGGATCATTTTGAACAATTATTATTGTAAATTTTTCTGCACGGTAGATAAGACGAAATGGCCCCATTTGCTGAACTCCCAGACCACCAGACTTGAATCCTTCTGATTTCTTTTTGTGGGGTTCCATGAAAGATTTGGTACACTCAGCTCCAATTCATACAATAGAGACTTTACAAGAACGGGTGGAAAATGCTGCAGCAACAACTCGAAATAATCCAGCAGCTTTTGGGAGAGTCATAATATCATCGATGCCTTCAATTATTGTGCATAGAAAGATATGAGGGATCATTTTAAACTATTATTATTGTTAATTTTTCTGCACGGTAGATAGGACGAAAAGGCCCCATTCGCTGGCCTCCCAGATCACCAGACTTGAATCCTTCTGATTTCTTTTTGTGGGGTTCCATGAAAGATTTGGTATACTCAGCTCCAATTCATACAATAGAGACTTTACGCGAACGGGGGAAAATGCTGCAGCAACAATTCGAAATAATCCAGCAGCTTTTGGGAGAGTCATAATATCCTCGACGCCTTCAATTGTGCATAGAAAGATATGGGGGATCATTTTGAACAATTATTATTGTAAATTTTTCTGCACGGTAGATAGGACGAAATGGTCCCATTTGCTGACCTCCCAGATCACCAAACTTGAATCCTTCTGATCTCTTTTTGTGGGGTTCCATGAAAGATTTGGTACACTCAGCTCCAATTCATACAATAGAGACTTTACGCGAACGGGGGAAAATGCTGCAGCAACAATTCGAAATAATCCAGCAGCTTTTGGGAGAGTCATAATATCCTCGACGCCTTCAATTGTGCATAGAAAGATATGGGGATTATTTTGAACAATTATTATTGTAAATTTTTCTGCACGGTAGATAGGACGAAATGGCCCTATTTGCTGGCCTCCCAGATCACCAGACTTGAATCCTTCTGATTTCTTTTTGTGGGGTTCCATGAAAGATTTGGTATATTCAGCTCCAATTTATACAATAGAGACTTTACGCGAACGGGGGAAAAAGCTGCAGCAACAATTCGAAATAATCCAGCAGCTTTAGGGAGAGTCATAATATCATCGACGCCTTCAATTGTGCATAGAAAGATATGGGGGATCATTTTGAACAATTATTATTGTAAATTTTTCTGCACGGTAGATAAGACGAAATGGCCCCATTTGCTGGCCTCCCAGATCACCAGACTTGAATCCTTCTGATTTCTTTTTGTGGGGTGTCATGAATGATTTGGTATACTCAGCTCCAATTCATACAATAGAGACTTTACGCGAACGGGGGAAAATGCTGCAGCAACAATTCGAAATAATCCAGCAGCTTTTGGGAGAGTCATAATATCCTCGACGCCTTCAATTGTGCATAGAAAGATATGGGGGATCATTTTTAACAATTATTATTGTAAATTTTTCTGCACGGTAGATAGGACGAAATGGCCCCATTTGCTGGCCTCCCAGATCACCAGACTTGAATCCTTCTGATTTCTTTTTGTGGGGTTCCATGAAAGATTTGGTACACTCCGCTCCAATTCATACAATAGAGACTTTACAAGAACGGGTGGAAAATGCTGCAGCAACAATTCGAAATAATCCAGCAGCTTTTGGGAGAGTCATAATATCATCGATGACTTCAATTATTGTGCATAGAAAGATATGAGGGATCATTTTGAACAATTATTATTGTAAATTTTTCTGCACGGTAGATAGGACGAAATGACCCCATTTGCTGGCCTCCCAGATCACTAGACTTGAATCCTTCTGATTTCCTTTTGTGGGGTTCCATGAAAGATTTGGTACACTCAGCTCCAATTCATACAATACAGACTTTATGAGAACGGGTCGAAAATGCTGCAGCAACAATTCGAAATAATCCAGCAGCTTTTGGGAGAGTCATAATATCATCGATGCCTTCAATTGTGCATAGAAAGATATGGGGGATCATTTTGAACAATTATTGTAAATTTCTCTACACGGTAGACAGGACGAAATGGTCCCATTTGCTGGCCTCCCAGATCACCAGATTTGAATCCTTCTGATTTCTTTTTGTGGGGTTCCATGAAAGATTTGGTACACTCAGCTCCAATTCATACAATAAAGACTTTACAAGAACGGGTGGAAAATGCTGCAGCAACAATTCGAAATAATCCAGCAGCTTTTGGGAGAGTCATAATATCATCGACGCCTTCAATCGTGCGTAGAAAGATATGGGGGATCATTTTGAACAATTATTGTTAATTTTTCTGCACGGTAGATAGGACGAAGAGGCCCCATTCGCTGGCCTCCCAGATCACCAGACTTGAATCCTTCTGATTTCCTTTTGTGGGGTTCCATGAAAGATTTGGTACACTCAGCTCCAATTCATACAATACAGACTTTATGAGAACGGGTCGAAAATGCTGCAGCAACAATTCGAAATAATCCAGCAGCTTTTGGGAGAGTCATAATATCATCGAAGCCTTCAATTGTGCATCGAAAGATATGGGGATCATTTTGAACAAATATTGTAAATTTTTCTGCACGGTAGATAGGACGAAATGCCCCATTTGCTGGCCTCCCAGACCACCAGACTTGAATCTTTCTGATTTCTTTTTGTGGGGTTCCATGAAAGATTTGGTATACTCAGCTCCAATTCATACAATCGCGACTTTACAAGAACGGGTGGAAAATGCTGCACCAACAATTCGAAATAATCCAGCAGCTTTTGGGAGAGCCATAATATCATCGACGCCTTCAATTGTGCATAGAAAGATATGAGGAATGATTTTGAAGAATTATTGTAAATTTTTCTGCACGGTAGATTGGACGAAATGGCCCCATTTGCTGGCTTCCCAGACCATCAGACTTGAATCCTTCTGATTTCTTTTTGTGGGGTTCCATCAAAGATTTGGTATACTCAGCTCCAATTCATACAATCGCGACTTTACAAGAACGGGTGGAAAATGCTGCAGCAACAATTCGAAATAATCCAGCAGCTTTTGGGAGAGCCATAATATCATCGACGCCTTCAATTGTGCATCGAAAGATATGGGGATCATTTTGAACAAATATTGTAAATTTTTCTGCACGGTAGATAGGACGAAATGGCAGTGAAAGTGAAAGTACATAAATGCATTTTTTGTATGCTTTGGATTTATAGAAATACAATCTAAATTCATTCCAAATCTTTACACAATTTTAACTCAAAAACTAGAAAGTTTGGAGAAAAAAGTATTGAGAAATTTTGTTGTTATTCACTCGCTGTTAAAATTAATGCACTTATTTCTGGGACACCAGTATATTGAATTGCGCAGGGATGAATTGTGGTGGTAATTAGGCCTTTTTGTTATTTTCTGGGACGATTTGATCGGAAGTAGACGGCAAAACTTAATGATTATATTTCGTAGTTAGGCCACTGGCGTGGTTATGCACTCGTTCACAGCCCTGTAAAAAGAAAAGTCCCTAGACTTCCGCCTCCTGGTTGACGTCATCAACGTTTTCCAGTGCCTCACGATGTCGGAACGAAAACTTGACAAATTGGAAATGCATCGCTTCGAGAAAATAAGAAAAAAACTCCAGGAAATGTTCGGAAACATTACTTCCGGTAAAGTACCCCCTATTAAATACGACATTATGTTGTCAGATTTTTGTCGCTGTCCTTAAACCAAGCGTCGCATGAAAATGACTACCTCACCCTTACCCTAGTTGTGTATTGTCGACACACATAAATGTTAAAATTTTATTCGACTCATCTGGCTTGTTCCAGATGCCTTACAAAAACTAGGTTCCACAGACAGACAGACCGACAGACAAGAATGTTTATTGCTGACAGTTGTTACAATCACAATGTGGTATTTGGATTGATTCTATATAATTCAAAATAGAATTATAACTTTAACTACCGACCCGCTGTTATAGGCTTCTGCCTCTTCAGCGGAGGAATCCAGGATCTGGGACTGGTTGGTGTGTTTTTGTGCACACACACGGCTGCGACTTTGAATATGATCCTCACACTCGTGTTACAGCAATGGGAAACCGCAGTAAACCAGTACTAGGATCGTTAGGTTCCACTGAACGTCAAGAACCAGATCGGTCTCAAATCGTATCAAAGTTGTCAGATGCGACACCTACCTTTTTTTAAAAGAACTTTCCGCGAAAGAGATTTACGGCGACATGCTTGATACATTAAGACAACAATGTCCTTCCTATTCCACGGTAAAAAACTGTTTCTATGACTACCCCAGAAAATGTTGAAGCTGTACATAATATGATTTTAGCAGATCGACGAATTGGGTTGAAACGCATATCAAAGATTTTGGACGGATTTTCCACATTGTTCATACTTATTTGGGTATGAAAAAAAGTATCAGCAAAATGGATCCGTAAATGCCTGAATGCCGACCAAAAGCGCCTGAGAGTCACAACATCCAAGTTGATTTGTAGGCAGTTTGAAGAGGATTCAGCAAACTTTTTGGATCGAATCGTAACTATGGATCAAACGTGGGTCCATCATTATGTTCAAGAGACTAAGGAGCAATCAAAAGAATGGAAACATGCTGTGTCATCTCATCATGTCAAAATTTCGTGTTGAGAGATCAACAGGAAAAGTTCTTTGTTCCATTTTTTGGGAAAAATAAGGGATACTTCTTACGGATTACTAGGAGAAAGACAAAACAGTGAATAGAAAATATTACTCTTCATTGTTAACTAAACCTCGCAAAAAAAATGTGAAAAAACGCCGAGGAAAAGTGTCTAAAAGGGTGCTGTTTTTACAAGACAAATAAAAAAATGGAGTTTGAACTGCTTGATCATCCCCCATATTCCCCTGATTTAGCTTCCTCAGATTATTTTCTATTCCCAAAACTGAAAAAACAATTGAAAGGACATAAATTTAGTTCAAAGGGTAATAAGTGTCGTCGAGGACTGGTTTGCAGATCAAGACAAAGATTTTTTCTAAAGGTCTTGAGTTACTTTATAAACGTTGTGCTAAATGCATAAGTTTGAAAGCAGATTACTATGAATAAATTGTATTTGAGATTTCATTGTTAACCAACTTCAAAAAAGGAGGAGGTTCTCTATTCGATTGTATACTATACTAAGTGGTTGATAAATGTAAATTTTTTTCATTTTAGTCAGAACCAATTCTCATTTTTAATCTGCTTTCAGAAATTTAAAGCCAAAGAACAGTTGTCTTTCCAATACCATTAGTCAATTAATTAGTTGTGGATGTGCAAAATTGTAATTTCTCAACCACTAAGTCAGTCGATGAGTATAGCGGACAGGCTACACATGTGAATGCGGGGGGCGGGTGTTCCCGCACATCCACAACTGATTGATTGTATTTATGTATTTTTGTTTTGTGTTGAGTATATCTTCAAGGTGGTCCCATTTTAATTTCATTCATATGTTATACAAGGAAATTCCTCAAAATCAAATTAATAGGGTACACCAGACGGATAGTTTATGACAACCCAAGAATAAAGAAAGTAGGTACCAAACGGTGGCCATGGACGTGATTTATTGTATGTTAACTGAAACCGACTTCACACATAATTTCCTTTTTTATGAACCGATTTCAATTATTCTTTTTGCCTTTTGTTCAGAATAGCTCCAAAATGGTCTCATTTAAATTTCATGATTCATGGAATGGAAAATCTGGAATTTGTGAATCTCAAATCCTCGAATATCGAATCTGGAATCTCGAATATCCAATCTTCAATTTGGATTGATAATCTGGATCTTTTTGACAATAACTTCTTAATTTATTATGACTTATGCTTAACTTAACTTAACTTAACACTTATGCTCTTATACTCGACAATCTATTTTCGCGCTCCTGTGGATTTGAAGCCTCCTTACTCGGTCTACCTATCACTTAAAATTGTAAAATAATTAATTTAATAAACAGTTAACTAAAAAGTAAAAAATACAAATTTTCAAAATTATTGCTTACTAGCGAAATGCCCGGCGTTGCCCGTGTTAGACCACCAATAATTGCTGGAAATCTTAGACAATATCCGCATTTAGATTTGGGTAATTATTAGGTAGGTAACCCGACAGACGCTTCCTGTCCAAATTGAAAATTTATTTAGGGATCGGGAGCATAGCTACCATTGGGGGGTAAAAAACAACACAAATCTATCCCACGTGCATTTTTTCGGGATAAATACGGCCTATGTGCTATTCCAGACTATACTTTACTATCTCTGTGCCAAATTTCATTCAGATCCGTTCTGCCGTTCTGGCGTGATTGACCAACAAACATCCATCCAACCAAACCTTCGTATTTATAATATTAATAAGATTATCTAATTATTATTAATTGTTTTATAATTTTGAAGTTAATGCCATAAAAACATAAAAACAGATTATATACTTTCCTATAATTACAAATTAGATACTACGAAAAAAATTATAAAAACAATTCATAATAATGGGGTCGTCCCCCTCAATAGAATTTGACGAACTCGCCTATAGCATCTCGTAGACTATATAACATAAAGCCCTAAAACGTATTCTGTTGTTTAATCAAGTTGTTTTGCGAGATAGCAGAGCCTACCAAAAATCGCAATTTCGGCTAGCATTTTCAAACGCAGTACATTTACCGCCTCTTTCATTTTGGGGGAGCCTTCTCATTGGTTCGTGCGCTTCTCATTTGTCCGCCTATCTAGTAACTTTGAATTTTGTTTGGTGAATTTTTTCCCGTGTTGACGTCACAGAAAGGCGCGCGTTTCAAATAAGACAAATGTTTCTTTTACCTAGTAAACGCGTGATTTCGAATAAACAAAAAAATAGGGGTACAATATTTTTTCGTCTAGTTTCTAGAAAAGCTGTTTTTGAAAATTGTGGGACGACCTCATTACATAACAAATAATTATTTATTTATTTCAAAGCTAACAATAATTCATCTGTCGGTAAATCCAACCTCAACCATGCAAAATTAGTATTACGAATAGATAGCTTTTACCAAAAGTATCAAATGAGTTCTGAAAATCATAATCGTGTATTCAGAAGTCTGAAATTATCAGGGAATTATAACTTTAAAATGTATTATTTTAAGTTTTACTTGGCACCGACTTCAAAATTATAAAAGAATAAATAATAATTTCTTAATTTCATTAAACGGAACAATAAATATCTAATAAAATTTAATATAATAAAATAACTTACGTTACTTTGGGTTTTTTGACCAAGAATTAATTTTTGTCAAGAAATTAATGGTCAACATTTTGAACATTCATTAAAAAAACTGATTTTTTTAGTAATACTGTTAGGTTTGATGGCATATTATTTTCTTACAGCACAAATAATAATATTTGCAGCCGTGAGTTTAATAATAATATTACTTTATAAAAAAAAATGTATTTTTTTTCTGCAGACAAAAACCAAAAAGTAAAATTATTATAGCACATCGTTAAATTAAGAAAAAAATGCTCTTTTCAAAAAGGTTATTTTCACCCTATGTTGCTATTTAAAAAAAAAAAGTTGGTTTTGTATCTCGGAAGCAAATGACAGTGCAGCTATGAAAAAATTACACCAAGTAGATATTATAGACCCTTATATATCTGCCAAATTTGGTTTAGATCGGACTGACAGTTTTTGATATATCCAGGTGTTTCCATACTTATGCACTACCCTGTATAAGAATCACAATTAGTATCTGGTTATCGTATATGTATTTTACAAAGTCAGTAACTTATATTTCTTTCCAAACCAAATTATTTTTATATTATGATAACACATCTTCATCTACGGCACCACATTGTCCGGATAATTGAAAAATGTAAGGAATTCTAGATTGTCTCCTTAACTTGCGTAAAACTTTAAACCGGCGAAACTCTTTCACAATTTACTTTTTCTGCATTATCTTCTAGAAGTTGATGCTTTTCTTGATGAGTTTCTTATCTCATTATTCGTAGCATATTGAATTTGAACACCGGACGTATTCTTTCTGTTCTGTAATTTCATACCGTAAAAAGCGGCGCACATAATTTTACTACATAAATGCACACAGGAGCAACACTAACAAGCAGCAGCCCTAAGCCGTACACGGGTTAAGTGGGAAGCCTTGGAAACTGGAATAATTCCGGGTCGAAATTTTTTATGCCCTCGAATGGTAGAAATAATAATTACAAAACGGAAATGTTCATGTTGAATGAGGTCCTACAGGTTTTTTGCTCCTTGCTTGGTAAATTGATAACAACGCATTACATCCTCATTTAATAAATTTCAGAACTTTCTCCAATAATGTCAAATATTGCCGAGGAAATGTTGAATTTGTCTTTCAGTTCATTTGCGAAATTATTGCCATTACTTCCACCATACTTTTCTCATCAACATCGTCACGGTGCTTGCTCGTTTGGAAAGAAAATTACGTGAAATTTTACTATTCATAATATGTACTTTCACGTGTGATATGAGTAGCAGGTAAAACATTTATATCCACGATAATTTTACTCTGGCCAGGAGCTTAATTAAGCAGAATGAGCTTGACTATTGTATTCTGAATGTACTGTTTATATTTTAAAGTGCATATAAAATGATTTGTGAAGCTCTGTTTGTTGATATCTATAGTTTCCCTCATCTAGACGACCATAAATAATACATTATTAAGTAGAGCACAGTAGAGTATATTGCACAACAAGTGCTGAAGAACGGATATTTTCAACGAGTCGTGACAGTTGAGCCACGAGCATAGAAAGAAATATCCTTCTGCACGTGCTTTTCCTTCGACCACTACTCAAAAGAAGTATTCTAGTCACTTTTATTCAAATATTTTATAATAACCCATTTAATTTAATAAACATTTAATTAATTCTAATTCTTCGACTTCGCGGTCAGTCCCACAATATTCAACGGTGTGGAGCAGCTCGTCTGGTACATTCGTAATTACAATGTAAAATAAAAAAAAATCTGGTAACAACTTGGGATGAATACAGTGCAACCCCCTTGGTTTACGTTTTCCACTCCGCCCCTGTATCGAAATAAAATTCTTAAAGGTTTGGCTATAAAATCCGTGAACGCCTATGGAAATAAAAATAACCCGGTACAATGGAAACAAGGAATTTTTGGCGACATATCTTTAGTTCATACATAGTAAACAAACCTATGTCATCCTCCTTTTGGAGATCCACCTCATTTCTGACCGAGGACCGAAATCGTGCGTGCTTTCTTTTTCCGACAAATGTACAGAAGGTGCAGGCGTTGTTACCTGAAGATTAACCCCGACGCGTTAATAATTACGAATAGTGGTTGGAGAAGTGTGGCGAGGTGAAAACTTTTTAAACATTGTGTTGTTCACGGACGAAGCGGGTTTTACACGTGAAGGTGAACAAGTCAATCACAACACCTATGTTTGGAGCGACAAAAACACATTTCCAACAACAGTTCCGTATCAACGTCTGAGCCAGTGTCGTGGGTGATTTTTGGATTGGACCCCAGGTAATACTTTGTTTCCAGTGCTTCCAGTGCTTCCCATTCGACTGACAAACTGAAAGACGTCATTTTGAGTATTTATTGCAATGTTATTGAGGCCGGTAAGTCAAGTTCAATGCCAAGTGCCAATTTAAATCTCATCGGTCGGTGCTCGACCGTATGCGTTTTTCTGATCAGTTTTTTGTCATGTCGACTTCTACTGTTACTTTATTGCACAACCAGGATGGTTTAAAGGGTTTATGGCCTATTAAACTTTTGACTCAAATTTTCACGGATATTGACATGGAAAAAGAAAACATAATGACAAGGTAGAAAATGAAGTGGGACATAAGTTAGTGGAATGGTCTGTTCAAAATTGGAATATGGGACAGTTATATGGAAGCCGCATTATGATGTTCATATTAACTTCCTTGAAAAATTACCAGGTTACATAATTACACATTTTAACCTAATTTGATATTGTTTAGAAGAAATTGTCTTGATTTAATTTTCAGTTTGTAACTAATTTTTTTTTTATTTATATTTTCCTTTTCATTTACATTACTTATAAAACTGTAGTATATTTTTAATTTTATTACTTTTTATATGAATGATACCCATATTTTCTTTGTTATTTTGTCCCATTATATGCATTTTGACTTAAAAACATTTATTTATTTTTTATGTTCCGTCCTAACCTTTAACACGCTTTTATTTTATCCTACTTTCCAGTTTTCTTTTATTCTTCATTTTTGGAGTTATTACTAAACTTGTTCTTGTTTTATAGCATTTTAAATTGAGTTTTAAAAGCAATTAAAGGTGTCTACTTTTTTACTCTGTCCATTATATTGAGGTTTCTCAATATTCTTTCAGAAAAATGTTGTCCTTTGTCCAAAATTCTGCAGAAACACATGATAAGTAGTAGTCACCACTGCGATAAAAAGAAGGAAAAATAATATCTATTTTATAATTTCCAGTGTCAATAAACGCATACAGTAGTAGATACTATTTCATCCGCAAACCTTTTCAGATAAATAAATTAGAAAATAATAATTTAGTAATAATTTGAAAGTATTAATTGACAAGGTAAATGTGTTACTTTATCTGATTAAGCAGATAAAATCGCAACTTTTGCCTACTTTAGTGCCTAATGAGATAAAGTGACACCTTGTCAATAAAGACACATAAGTTGTATCTTTTGTGACGTTTGCGGATAAAATATTTTTTTGTATAAAGTTAGTTGATAGTTTCATTTTTTCTTCTCCAAAGTATAAAAGCAAGACGTTCTGACGTAGCTCACTAGTTAAATTCCTCCGGATTTATTCAGGTCCTACATAAATGAAATATTTATTTTGTGAAAAACTAGGTAGTTAAGGGATGAGTACAAATTCTAACAGCACCTGCAAAACAAATATCAAGTTTTAACTAAGAAACTTTAATTATCGTTTGAAGCGGAACTAGTGTAAAAAAAAACCGATAAAAGTAGGTCTGGATAGAGAATTGAATAAGCTTTAAAATGATGTATTACGCGACCCCCCATGCCATTTAAATTTTTTAAGGGGGTGGCTCCCCTGGCTAAAGGGGTGAGATCTAAAAGTTGAAAGTTTGGTACAATTGGGTCCCTCTTGATAACAAAATTGACCTGTTTGAGCGTTTTCTTCTGAGTCTTTCGAAATTGGAATTATTGGGGAGTACAAATTTTAGTTGAGTATTTTATGTAGATTTGGAAAATATGGAATTCATGATTTTTTTTTGTAGAAAGGGAATCGATAAGTGCAGGTTTGGATAGAGAATTGAATAAGCTTTAAAATGATGTATCCCACGACCCCCCATGCCATTTAAATTTTTTAAGGGGGTGGCTCCCCTGGCTCAAGGGGTGGGATCTAAGACTTGAAAGTTTGGTAGAATTTGATCCCCCTTGATAACAAAATTGACCTATTCGAGCTTTTTCGAAATTGGAATTGTTGGGGGGTACAAATTTTAGTTGGGACACCCGATATAATTGAGAAGCTTAGGAATCAAAGAAGGACCCACCAATACTTTTTCAACTTTCAACACTGCCTCGGCGGCATCCCTAGCTACTTGCACCATCAGAGGAGTCAATTTTTTCGAATGTTACAAAGGAACAGATTGTGTACAATAACTGACAATTTTATCATTATCATTTTTATTTTTTGATTAATATTTTTTTTCTATTTTTGTTTATTTATCAAAGCAGCGAGTGAATCAGGTGAGCAAGTTCTTGTTAGTGTAATCAGTATTTGATTGGTTCCGTATTATAAATTAGAGCATTTTCAGTCAGTAAAAAAAAATTATTAATTTTTTTCATTTTTAGGCAGTTTTAGATAAAATTTTGAATCGGTCCAACGACCTCATCTGCAAACTTTACACTAGTTGCTATAATATCAATTCTATCAAGTTTTTAGTTAGTTCAAGCATCAAATGAGATTTGTACGATGTAGTAGTTATCAACAACATACACTCATGACACACCAGCAGAGTAGATAAAATTCCATTCATAACTCTTTATACTAACAAGGTGACTGCAACTATACACAAGAGATTTATTCTATAGTTTCGGCTGGAACATTTTGTACATGATTGTTAAAATAACCATCTACCTTATCAAAGTTTTCAACAACTTTAAATCTTCCAATTTAATGCTCCAAAACCGTCTTATGTTTTTGTAAACAACAGCTGCTTGTTACATCCCAAGAAAGCGGTTAGTCCGTGTTGCAAATTTATAAATTTTGCAGAACTCCATCACTTCTTAAATTAGGGAAATGTATTAATCATACAGTATTTCGACTGGTTTCCAAGAGTTTGTTTACACCGCGTCTCTCAACTGCGAAATTGTAAATTCATTTTCGGAATAAGTAATACCTGAATTTATGCGCTGTCTGAAGTCTTACAACTTATTAAATTACACCATAATAAATCAAACTTGAGTGTAAATCTTTTCGAACACTGAGCATTAATATTGTTCCATTCCGGAGTTTTGTAATATCAAACCGCGACTTTCCCAACTTGGTTTCGCTTCCATCAATCTTGAATAACGTGATGCGGAATATGTTGCAGTGAAGAAAGAAATGACATGCGGCGGATTCGGCTTTTGGAATCTATTATGTGATGCGAGTTTAAGACGAATACGCAATTTGTCTCCTTGCTTTGGGCTAACTCTTGACAATCAATAATGAATAAGCAGTGGTCGTCAGCATGTTGATAAAGAAAATGGTCACACAAGCTGAAAACGAAGTTACAACTGGGATTAACGCAGGCTCAGACCGAAGTTAAAATACTTGGAGAACAATACTAACAACAAATCTACGGTTATACCGACTAGGCAAACAAGTCAGAAAGCGAGATCCCGAAAATGGGATTTTATACCGTAATCCAGGTGCAGTCGACCCAATTTTATTCATTACAACTTTCAAATAAACTCCAATCCGGTTTCAATGTTATTCCTAACAAATTTGACCCTAGGGAATTAATTCCGAAATAAATAAGCTGTCTCTCTTTCAGGCTCTGACTTATGAATTATCAAAGAGGAAATGCCGCCCCCAATTTTGTTAATTAAGAACGTTGTGCACAGTTTTTAGAAGGGTGCCGGTAAAATAACAAAGAGGGTGATTAAAAAAGTGTAAAAAGTATTTGAAAATTTAATTACCAGTTAGCATGTAATGGCTATAAATCCGCATTTTAACGATTAACAGATTGTGAATTGTAAATTTATAGCTTTTCGTTTAAAAAAATAAATTATGTATATAGCAAAAAGTCTAATTTAGTACACGCTACACTACATCATAATTGACCCAATAATGTACAAAATAAAACCGTAATAATTTTTTATTTTTTATTATTACATGTGACGCCTGTGAGAATTTAAAAGAAATCAACATTAATTTCGTTGTGTTGGTACCACTGTCATGTTAATAATAGCAGTTGACAGATTGATAGTTAATTACTTTTAGTTAGTTGTTATCAACTATTACTCCTCAAAAGCCCCTCAAAATGGGTATGTATTACTTAACTTCAACCTGTGTGCATGCTTTCTTGTAGGCTGCTTGTAACCTTTTAAATTTTTCCGTGGCAACTGCATAGAAACTAAGTATTCAAAAATACTAAAAAGAAACATCCTAATTAAAGTCCTTTTTTGGTTTAAAAGGGGTGCAAAATTAAACGTTGAACCACGGGTGTTATAATGATACGCCATAGGTTGGCGGGCTCCCCTCGGGCCAAAGGCCCTCGGGTTGTACAATGCCGGCCTTGGGGCGTTATCAACCTTATAACACCCTTGGTACCTTAACAACTTTTATTACCGTTACAAGTTTATAAAGTATCCGATTAATACATTTCCCATAACTCAATAAAATAAAATATAATATTATAAATAACACTAAATAAATCAATAAGTCAACACAATAACTAGTAGCTTTTTATCCTTCCCCACATATTGTCCCTCATCTCCACAAAACCTTCTTCATCCATTTGATCCCTTTTCCGTCTTCATTCAAAATTTCTTCTCTACTCTCAATTCTACACATTATTCTACCGAATAACTTAGATTCTGAGAATTTAAGCAACTGAGAAAATGCGCAGTTGAGTAGCAGAGAATAGCCAAAATCGAATTAAAAAAATAAAAAATTTAGTTATTGAGTAACTCAGCAATTAAGTAACTGTGCTAACCAGCTTTGTTCAAGTGAGGAACTGAGCAACAAAAAAAACTGAACATCTGAGTGGTTAAAAAAATGGGCGAAACAGCAAACTAAATACTGAGCGGCTGAAAATTAGAGCAACTGACAAGCTCAGCAATTAATCACCTGAGAATTTGAGCAACTGATAAGAAAGTGCGGAACTAAGAAACTTAGCAGTTGAGCAGACAAGAAACATCCGAGAAACTGAGGAGCTGAGAATCTAAGCAAATGAGAATTTGAGCAATTAAGCAGGTGCGCAATTGAGAGACTAACCAGTTCAGAATTTGAGCAACCCGAGAAACTTGTACAGAAAGAAAAATATACTAAAAATCAGGAGCTAGAATGTGGGTTGTTAGTTAAAATCACATTAATAAAAAATTGCTGAGCTGAGAAACTGGGCAAGTAAGATGTTACTCAAACGAATTACTGAGCAACTCAGCAACCGCTGAAATAAGATATCGAGCAAAAGCTCAAAATCTGGAAGTATGCACAGCCAAGGTTCAAAACCCAGCAGTTGGGCATCTCACAATATGGACAACTGAGAAATTGAAAAATGTGTCACTGAGCACTGGGTAACTGAGTAGCTGAGCACTTCAGAACCTGGAATGAGTTTGAGCAACTGATTAGCTGATGTACTAAGGATCAGTAGAACCGGGAATCTGAGAAACCGAATAACTGACAATCTGAGAATTTAGGCAACTGAGAAAATGCACAGTTGAGTAGGATAACCAAAATAAAATTAAAAAATAACTTAAAAATTTAGTAATTGAGTAACTCGGCAATTGAGCAACTGTGCCAAACAGCTTTATTCGAGTGAGGAATCAGCAACAAAAAAACTGAGCATCTGAGTGGCTAGAAAACTGGGCGAAACAGACCTAAATACTTAACGGCTAAAAATCAGAGCAACTGACAAACTCAGCAATTAATTAACTGAGATAATGCGAAACTGAGAAACTTATCAGCTGAGCAGACTGAACTGAATAACTGATGTCCCAAGATCATTGGAACGGGAAAATTGAGGAACCAAGTAACTGAGAATCTGATAAGATAAGCAGTTGAGCAACAGAGAGTCTGAACAACTGAAAAACCGATCAACTAAACAACTGAGCCTCAAAGTAGCCACGAAACAGGCTGAAACAGCAACGTAGAAACTGAGCAACTCAATATCATAGCAATTGGCAGTGTGAGCAATTAATCAACTGAGCAAATGTTCAACTGAGAATTTGAACAAATGAGAGAATGCGAAACTGAGGAACTCAGCAGTGGAGCAGCGGAAGTATAAGCAAAACTGAGGAACTGTTCAACTAAGAAGCAGAGCAAAAGCTCAGAATCTGAAAATATGTGCGGCTGAAGATCTGAGCAATCGAGAAGCTGGGCATCGGAGATACCAGGAAGCTAAGGTGCTAAACTAAGATACCGTGCAGCTAAGGGTCAGAACCCAGCAGCTGAGCTTTTTAGAACATCGATATCTGAGCAACGTAAATACTGAGCGGCTGAAAATCAGAGCAATTGACAAGCTCAGCAATTAATAAACTGAGCAAATGATCACCTGAGAGAGTGCGAAACTGAGGAGCTTATCAGCTGAGCAGACTGTACTGATAAACTGATGTCCTAAAATCATTGGAACGCGAAAATTGAGGAACCAAGTAACTGAGAATCTGATAAGCTAAGCAGTTGAGAAAATGCACAGTTGAGGAACAGAGAGTCTGAACAACTGAAAAACCGATCAACTGAGCAACTGAGCCTCTAAGTAGCCACGAAACAGGCTGAAACAGCAACGTAAAAACTGAGCAACTGAATATCATAGCAATTGGCAGTGTGAGCAATTAATCAAGTGAGCAAATGTTCAACTGAGAATTTGAAGAAATGAGAGAATGCGAAACTGAGAAACTCAGCAGTGGAGCAGCGGAAGTATAAGCAAAACTGAGGAACTGTTGAACTAAGAAGCAGAGCAAAAGCTCAGAATCTGAAAATATGTGCGGCTGAAAATTTGAGCAATCGAGATAATGGGCATCTGAGATATCCGGAAGCTAACAAATTTTGAATATGGCAATTAAGAATCTGAGTAAGAGAGTAGCCTGAGAAATTGAGGAATTGTGTAGCTTAAATACTGAAAATAACACCGAGGAACTGAGAAACAGTTAAAATGTCAAACTGAGCCAATAAACAACTTAGCAGCTAAACAGCTGAGAAGCGGAGCAAATAAGCGGCAGGGAATATGAGCAATAGGGAATCATAGGAAATGAAAAACTGAGAAACTGAAAGCAGAGTAATTGTCAAGCTGAGCAATTAGTCAGTTGAGTCAATGATCAGCTGAGAATTTACGCGACTAAACCAGGGCGAAACTGAGGAACTCAGCGGCGGGGCAGTGGAGATATAAGCAACCGAGTACCTGAACGATTGAGGGACTTCAAAACTTATAAATTGAGAAGGGAATAAATTACTAGTAATACTTATTTGAGTAACTGAGTAAATTAGAGTCTGAAGAAATAAATATTTGAGCAAGTGCGAAACCTGAGAAACTGAGCAACTGAGAAACTGGGAAACTGAGATGTTAGTCAAACGAGCTAGCTGAGCACTTGAATGAGTTTGAGCAACTCAACAGCTGATGTACTAAAGATCAGTAGAACCGGGAAACTGATGAACCGAATAACTTAGATTTTGAGAATTTACGCAACTGAGAAAATGCGCAGTTGAGTAGCAGAGAATAGCTAAAATAGAATTAAAAAATAACTAAAAAATTGAATAACTCAGCAATTAAGTAACAGAATCTGAAAATATGTGCGGCTGAAAATCTGAGCAATCGAGATAATGGGCATGTGATATATCCGGGAGCTAACAAGCTTTGAATATGGCAATTGAGAATCTGAGTAAGAGAGTAGCCTGAAGAAATTGAAAAATGTTGAAGTGTCAAACTGAGCCGCGGAGTCACTGAGCAGTGGGTAACTGAGTATCTGAGCACTTCAGAACCTGGAATGAGTTTGAGCAACTCAACAGCTGATGTACTAAAGATCAGTAGAACCGGGAGTCTGAGAAACCAAATAACTGAGAATCTGAAAATTTAAGAAACTGAGAAAATGCCAGTTGAGTAGCAGAGAATAACCAAAATAAAATTAAAAAATAACTTAAAGTGAGGAATTAGCAACAAAAATACTGAGCATCTGAGTGGCTAAGTAACTGGGCGCAACAGCAACCTAAATACTTAACGGCAACTGACAAACTCAGCAATTAATTAACTGAGCAAATGATCACTTGAGATAATGCAAAACTGAGAAACTTATGAGCTGAGCAGACTGAACTTAATAACTGATGTCCCAAGATCAATGGAACGGGAAAATTGAGTAACCAAGTAACTGAGAATCTGATAAGCTAAGCAGTTGAGAAAATGCATAGTTGAGCAACAGAGAGTCTGAAAAACTGAAAAAACGAACAACTAAACAACTTAGCCGCTAAGTAGCCACGAAACGGGCTGAAACAGCAACGTAAACACTGAATATCATAGCAATTGGCAGTGTGAGCAATTAATCAACTGAGCAAATGTTCAACTGAGAATTTGAACAAATGAGAGAATGCGAAACTGAGGAACTCAGCAGTGGAGCAGCGGAAGTATAAGCAAAACTGTGGAACTGTTCAACTAAGAAGCAGAGCAAAAGCTCAGAATCTGAATCCAGCAGCTGAGCATTTCAGAACATCGATATCTGAGCAACGTAAATACTGAGCGGCTGAAAATCAGAGCAATTGACAAGCTCAGCAATTAATAAACTAAGCAAATGATCACCTGAGAGAGTGCGAAACTGAGGAGCTTATCAGCTGAGCAGACTGCACTGATAAACTGATGTCCTAAAATCATTGGAACGCGAAAATTGAGGAACCAAGTAACTGAGAATCTGATAAGCTAAGCAGTTGAGAAAATGCACAGTTGAGGAACAGAGAGTCTGAACAACTGAAAAACCGATCAACTGAACAACTGAGCCTCTAAGTAGCCACGAAACAGGCTGAAACAGCAACGTAAAAACTGAGCAACTGAATATCATAGCAATTGGCAGTGTGAGCAATTAATCAAGTGAGCAAATGTTCAACTGAGAATTTGAAGAAATGAGAGAATGCGAAACTGAGAAACTCAGCAGTGGAGCAGCGGAAGTATAAGCAAAACTGAGGAACTGTTCAACTAAGAAGCAGAGCAAAAGCTCAGAATCTGAAAATATCGAGATAATGGGCATCTGAGATATCCGGAAGCTAACAAGCTTTGAATATACCAATTGAGAATCTGAGTAAGAGAGTAGCCTGAGAAATTGAGGAAATGTGTAGCTTAAAAACTGATAAAAACACCGAGGAACTGAGAAACACTTAAAATGTCAAACTGAGCCAATAAGCAACTTAGCAGCTAAACAGCTGAGAAGCGGAGCAAATGTGCGGCAGAGAATATGAGCAATAGGGAATCATAGGAAATGAAAAACTGAGAAACTGAAAGCAGAGTAATTGACAAGCTGAGCAATTAGTCAGCTGAGAATTTACGCGACTAAAGCAGTGCGAAACTGAGAAACTCAGCGGCGGGGCAGTGGAGATACAAGCAACCGAGTACCTGAACGATTGAAGGACTTCAACACTTATAAATTGAGAAGGGAATAAATTACTAGTAATACTAATCTGAGTAACTGAGCAAATTAGAATCTGAAGAAATAAATATTTGAGCAAGTGAGAAACCTGAGAAACTGGGAAACTGAGATGTTAGTCAAACGAGCTACTGACCAATTCAGGAGCTGCTGAACTAAAATACCGTACAGCCAACGCTCAAAACCCAGCAGCTGAGCATCTTAGAATATGGAAAACTAAAAAATTGAAAATTGTTGAAGTGTAAAACTCAGCCGCGGAGTCACTGAGCGCTGGGTAACTGAGTAGCTGAGCACTTCAGAAGCTGGAATGGGTTTGAGCAACTGAACAGCCGATGTGCTGAAGATCAGTAGAACCAGGAAACTGATGAACTGAATAACTTAGATTTTGAGAATTTAAGCAATTGAGAAAATGCACAATTGAGTAGCAGAGAATAGCCAAAATCGAATTAAAAAATAACTAAAAAATTTAGTGATTGAGTAACTCAGCGATTAAGTAACTGTGCTGATCAGCTTTGTTCAAGTGAGGAACTGAGCAACAAAAAAACTGAGCACCTGAGTGGTTAAAAAACTGGGCAAAACAGCAACCCAAATACTGAGCGGGTGAAAATTAGAGCAACTGACAAGCTCAGCAATGAATCCACTTAGCAAATAATCCCCTGAGACTTTGAGCAACTGATGAGAGAGTGTGGAACTAAGAAACTTAGCAGCTGAGCAGCCAAGAAACATCCGAGAAACTGAGTAGCTGAGAGTCTAAGCAAATGGGAATTTGAGCAATTGAGCAGGTGCGCAATTGAGAGACTAAACAGTTCAGAATTTGAGGAACCCGAGAAACTTGTAAGGAATGAAAAATAAACTAAAAATCAGGAGCTAGAATGTGGGTTGTTAGTTATTAAAATCATATTAACAAAGAATTGCTGAGCTGAGAAACTGGGCAAGTAAGATGTACTCAAACGAATTACTGAGTAACTCAGCAACTGCTGAAATAAGATACCGAGCAAAAGCTTAGAATCTGGAAGTATGCACAGCCAAGGTTCATTTGAGGATCTCACAATATGGACAACTGAGAAATTGAAAAATGTTGAAGTGTCAAACTGAGCAGCGGAGTCACTGAGCAGTGGGTAACTGAGTATCTGAGCACTTCAGAACCTGGAATGAGTTTGAGCAACTCAACAGCTGATGTACTAAAGATCAGTAGAACCGGGAGTCTGAGAAACCAAATAACTGAGAATCTGAAAATTTAAGAAACTGAGAAAATGCCCAGTTGAGTAGCAGAGAATAACCAAAATAAAATTAAAAAATAACTTAAAGTGAGGAATTAGCAACAAAAAAACTGAGCATCTGAGTGGCTAAGTAACTGGGCGCAACAGCAACCTAAATACTTAACGGCAACTGACAAACTCAGCAATTAATTAACTGAGCAAATGATCACTTGAGATAATGCAAAACTGAGAAACTTATGAGCTGAGCAGACTGAACTTAATAACTGATGTCCCAAGATCAATGGAACGGGAAAATTGAGTAACCAAGTAACTGAGAATCTGATAAGCTAAGCAGTTGAGAAAATGCATAGTTGAGCAACAGAGAGTCTGAAAAACTGAAAAAACGAACAACTAAACAACTTAGCCTCTAAGTAGCCACGAAACAGGCTGAAACAGCAACGTAAAAACTGAGCAACTGAATATCATAGCAATTGGCAGTGTGAGCAATTAATCAACTGAGCAAATGTTCAACTGAGAATTTGAACAAATGAGATAATGCGAAACTGAGGAACTCAGCAGTTGAGCAGCAAAAGTATGAGCAAAATTGAGGAACTGTTCAATAAAGAAACAAAGCAAAAGTTCAGAATCTGAAAATATGTGCAGCTGAAAATCTGAGGAATCGAGAAACTGGGCATCGGAGATACCCGGAAGCTAAGCTGCTGAACTAAGATACCGTGCAGCTAAGGGTCAAAACCCATCAGCTGAGCATTTCAGAACATCGATATCTGAGCAACGTGAATACTGAGTGGCTGAAAATCAGAGCAATTAATAAACTGAACAAATGATCACCTGAGAGAGTGTGAAACTGAGAAGCTTATCAGCTGAGGAGACTGAACAGAATAACTGATGTCCTAAAATCATTGGAACGGGAAAATTGAGGAACCGAGTAACTGAGAATCTGATAAACTAAGCAGTTGAGAAAATGCACAGTTGAGCAACAGAGAGTCTGAACAACTGAAAAAGCGATCAACTAAACAATTTAGTGTCTGGGTAGCTACGATCGACAGATCATTGGGTAGTACCTGTAATAATACATGTATTCAATTATTTTTCACTTTTTGAAGTCTCGTTCTCTTTTTTTTAAGCAAATTTTTCTTTTTAAATACGAAATTAATTTGGTGTACTTTGATATATCTATGTTTTCATGTAAAATTATGCATGATTTTAACATGGAGTAAAAATACTCCATAGAGATTTTACCTCTAATGCCAAAACGACATTTTCACTGGATATTTTAGCATTTTGGGAACACCATTCTTTATATTTGGAATATTGCACTTCATATCGGACCTCTGATTTCTGGGGTAATAGTTCTGAAGCAGCAATTTGGGCCACTTGTCTTAATTCCGACGGTGTTGCTAAAAATTTCACTGTCTGTGTTTGACATGTTGCAAAATTTGAATTAAACAAAATGTCAAAGTTTCTGAGTACCAATATTAAAAAACTAAGTAATTTCCATTATTCTATTTTTTTTTCTCTTAAACTGTCAAAAAATTGTATACAAATTTAAGTTCCCTGTTTAATTACGGGATATCTGTGCACGTATGGACTTTACGATGACACTATTTGACATTTCAGGGTATAATGGAAGTAATAAAATATTTCTTTAGTATTTATTTTGTCTGAAATGCGCTTTCAGCAATGTTTCCTGAAACAGTTTTTACAGCGGCACGAACATTACCCTGCACATCACTTTTAATGTAAGCTCTTCCCGTACATTTTGAATTAACTTGGAAGTAGTTTACCTAGATTAACACAGGTGTCTAGGAAATAAAAACAAGCTAGTTAAATTCAGTAAAGTTTGTTATGAAGTTTTATATGTTCATTTTAAGTTAAAATATAAACGAGATGGGCGATAAAGAATTTAATATAGATCTTTATTTTAAAAAGAAAGGGTGGGAGAAACAACGCATCAATTCGATACTGACCATCAAAAATTTACACAAGTAAATATACTCAAATAAGTTTAAATGGATTATCCTCACGGAAAGAAACTTTTTGTGTTCAATCCGTTTTTGTACACTTAGCTCGGATTTAATCTGCAACACTTCGCAGGGTTTTCAGATTGAATCTCTGTGGGTTAACGCCGCTACAAAACCAATATTCTGTTTCATCACTGAGCCTCCGTGTGATATTTTTTGTAGGCAAAAAATTTACAATTCCCTTGCGAAAAAGGGCCGACAAGACGCATGTAAGGACGCTTCGGAGGAAATCTATAAGTGACAGGCTCTCCCGTCCCAGCGCAGGCCCTATCCGATAATGACTTTAAACCACAACGGGGCCTATGGGGCATGTTTTAAATTTGCACGTCTTAGTGAAAAAGCACGAACGGGGAGGCGTTTTATCGAAAGCAATTTACCGTAAGTATCATGCGCTAAGTTAAAGCCACTCCAGAGCATAATCCGGATCAAGATCACGCAAGGACTTTACAATGAAAATATCAGACAGCTCTTGTTAGCCGCGGTGTCAAACAGGAGACGAGGTTGGTAACTGAGTCGTTACTTAATCCAGAGGTGGCCCTAAGTGGGAAATTCGGTTTTCAAAAATTCGTTTATTTTCAAATTTCTCAGGAAACGTAAGAAATAAAGTCATAATAATATCGATAGGTTTAAATATTTCTAGTCCAGTATACATATTCCAAATATTTTTTTTGTTTGCCTCTTCAGCGTGCGATTCTCTTCACTTAGCCGCTAACTCTTTATTCGTCAGGTTCGTTACTGGTCCTAAGATATGGCGACGCGGTAAATTTAAAATCGCAACAGTCCATATTATACTACTATCACACACCTTAGCTTTCTTGTCCGCGGTAACCTCTGCCCTCTTTACTATGCCGTTCACGAGTTGCCACTGCCTCGAATCACTCCCTGGAATGAGGATGCAAATTTTTCCTGCTCTGCTAAGGCAGGTTTTAAGTCTAATTGAGTTAGCAGATTCGATTTCATGATTCGGTGGTTTCGTTAACGGCAAATTTAACAATAAGTGGACGTATGATGGAAGTATTTTAATTAAAACGAATATACGCGTAATGTTGATTGGATGTAATGGCTCAAGTACAAACGAAAAATTTATACTTGAATGATTACGACGCCGAAAATGCCTTTCGCGATGAAAGTGCTTCGCGGAACGTGGTTCATTTTCCCTGTTGAAAATATATACGGTGTATTTCATGTCACCTCGTACGCCGCAAACACTCTCAACAACCTTAAGTATTCTCTTGCGCTGCTTTTTATAGTTTGCGGAGCATCCCTGGAATTACTACTCGTTCTTCCTATTAAAATATTCATGTCATATGACGTGTTACCTATTATTATTTGGGGAGAGGGGGGTGATTTCCATCAAGTTGCTTGTGCTAAATTTGACATTTTATAAATAATTCTATTAAACTGATAATTAAATCTCTCTGTACATTAAAGACGTGCATATCAATCAACAAATTGAGTTGCTTTGGTTTCTGTCACAATAATAATTATCTTTACACTCTCTCAGATCTACACGAAAAACTTTCTTGGCCAATATGTAGTTAATATTAAACTGATGGTAGAAATTTCTGAAATAAACGAATAACAGAGTAACATAACAGTATAATATTCCCTTTGTGTGTTGGCCAGCTAAAGCACTGCATCTTTGAAAACTATGCTCTCGTGGCTTTCGTTCGCAGAAACCATATAGTATTCCAGGATGAAAACTAAAAATAATATATTAAAACGCATTACGCCCTAAAAGCACATTTTGTTACGTCTCAGCTTCTCACCCTAACAGTATAAGTAATAAAGATACACTGCGGACTTTAAAACTTTACTACTAAAGAAAAAGTAGCCACACATTAAACTTAGCGGAGAGACGTAAATTCAGACCATTGGCAATTTTCAAGTCACAGAACAAGAGAAAACGATAAAAAGAAGCTGATTTCCTTTTACAGCCATAGAACTCTTTTAAATGTGCGCGTGGTAGATCCGAATTATGTCTACCTAAAGAAATAAACCCACCCGTCATTTTAAGTGGCCGCGTTATGATGACATTTTAGGTTGTTTCATTGTTTGAAAACGATTTAAAAATTTAACATTTTCAGCGTTTAAAATTTTATAGCTTTGTAGATTTGTTGATAACGGATCAACTTTTACAACACTAAATTGACCATTCTCTCCACTGAAATAAATGTATAGATGAATCATTTATGAAGACTGTGTATTAATATTGAAAAAGCTCAGGCATATAGCATACGAGTTTTCAAAGCGGGTTATAATCATGACAAGTAAGGGCGTTATTTGAAATAATCAAATAATATTATGACGAAATTTCACAGATTACTCAACGTCCCAGGTGCTTAGGTTCCTCAAGTTCTCAAATTCTTAAAGATTCTTATCTTTACAGATTGATCAAGTTCCCTCAAAGTTGTTGCTTAATCAAGCTCTCAGATACCTGCATTTCTCAAATTACGTTTCTGAAGCTCCCAGTTCTCAAATTCATGTCGTTTTCTGAAAAACTAAATACCTGACAAACTAAGAAATTTAAAATTTGAGAAACTGAAACTTGGAAAACTGGGAATAAAAATCTGGCTACTAAAGAACATGAGAACCTCAAAAAGTTAGACACAAAGGAAAGTTAGACTTATTAAAACTGAGAAAATCGATCCAGAGGACCAGAGCTTCGGAAATTGAGAAGCTGAGCACCAGAAAAAGTAAAGAGTTGGGACTGCTAAAAACCTAAAAAGTTAAGAACTGGGAATCCGAGACTTGAAAAATTAAAACATGAGAAGCTGGAAACCTGACAAACTGAGAAACTAAAAAGTAGGTAATGTGAAACTAGAGAATCTGTTTTATTATTTGCAATATCGATTTGTTGCAAGATTGTATATTACTTATCTATATTTTGATCTTCTCTTATTCGCAATCATGCATTTTATGCTTCCTTCGATTTCCAATAAAACTGATAAAATGCACGGAAAATTTTGTACCTATGTCATAAACTATAAAAGCATACCTAAAAACAGTAGGCTTGCATTTATCTTGCAGTATTTATATTGGCCGCATCATAGATTTCTGACGTCACTTCCGGTTGAAGTTATGCAGTAGGTTTCAATGTCTAAAATAGAATAATACTTGGATTCTGTATCCAACTCAGCTGCAACCCCGTGGGACGCCTGTTTAAAGAAGAAAAGCCTATAATTTCATGCACGTTAACTTTTAGTGTTTATACTTTATGACACATACAAAATTTTTCGTGCATCTGATCCATTTATAGGTCGACTCTTGGACTACTATTATAGTATTACAACCTGACACTACAGACGTTGTCTTGTCCGAATTTAAATCAATTTGTTTTTGGAAAGATTTATTATATTTATTTCAATTTATTATAATATACTCCTATATTCGTTGATAAGCGCATCACTTGAGAACGGCTGGACCGATTTGTTTTTTTTTTTCTAAATAATATTTAAAAACAGAATTCTGGATCTCGACAACAGCGCGCCTACCGGGTTTAACTGTGGCTAAAAACCATCCATAATAAAAATGAAATCATCAAAATCGGCAAAAAAAAATCTAGATCTCGACAGCACCTATCGAGTCTAATTGTACTTACCGTTCAGGTGATCCCGTAAGTACAAAAAAAAATCCTCAAAAATGGTCAGAAAAAAATGCAGGATCTCTACAACGGCGCTAGCTACCGGCTCCAACTGTAGCTAAGAACCATCCAGGGATCCACTCAAACACACACAAAAAATTTCATCAAAATCAGTCAAGCCGTTTAGGAGGAGAAGAATTACGAACACACGCGCACCCGAATTTTATATACAGGGTGTTATGGAAGTCCTAGCAGAAAATTTAGCCACATGTAGAACTCGTCAAAATAAAAAAAATATATTATCAATCATTTTTTTCGCAAACGCTCCCTTACGGAGTTAAAATTAAGAATAGTTTAACCCCTAAAGCCAATACCGGCCTATGGTCCGAATTTCATTCATCGTTAAGAATCCACAAAAAATTTACCCGATAAACGAATCGAAATAAAAACTGTTTAAATGGAAACATGTACTCACCTATCATAATATGCATAATATTGAAGTAGGTTAGGATGTTAATAACTCTCTAACTTTGATCAGGGATAAAGGCCTGCTCAAACCAAAGCAGGACTCCAGGATCGGGATCGGGAGCGAATCCATTGCGGGATATGTAACTGTAACACCGAAGCGACAGTTTGCACTAAGGCAGAATATGGGATATCTGCGAAATAATTTCGGTTTCCAGCATGCAGCGTTTTCCCCGCAGTTCGCATTGTTTTCGCATGCATTTGTAGCTATGTATATGCGGCGGACTTCATTTGCATTACCTTACACTAACACATAGAACCTGCACCATACCAAAAAACATTTTCGTGGAAATAACAATGAATAAATTCTTAGTATTTGCTTAAACATCGAGCACACATTCATAACATCCGGCGCGACACAACTGATAACTAAAATTTACTATCAACCACAAATTTTTTGTCCAGAAACAGTTAGAAGGTGTTTACGTTGTTCGGCAAAAACTCTGATGCGTTCAAGCGTTGGTTCAAGTTCACTTAGTCATAAGCGGAGAGTGAAATAAGGGGTCAAAAAAATGTTCAAAAAAATTGCGGATTTCAGCAAAGTGGTAAATAGAAAAAATGTGTATTTTGACGAGTTCTACATGTGGTTAAATTTTCTATAGTATTATAGCATTGTAGTGATTGAAAATTTACGAAACTTGAGACCTTGAGTAACCAAAGAAACTGAGACTTGAGAATTTTGAGACTGAGATCTTGAACAACCTGAGGTTTTAGAAAACTTTAGACTGAGTTATCCAAGAAACATTTATCTAAGAAATAAAGGAATCTGAAAACATATCTCAGGAACATCTGAGAACTAGAGAAGCCCAGAGGAATCTAGGAACCTCAGTACTGGAAACACACATTGAGAACTGGAGGAATTTGAAGAACCTAATATCTCGTAAAATCTTAGACTATTGACACCTTGACTAACACAAAAACTTGACAACTGGAGATTTTAGAAAACTTGAGAACTAAACGAACTCAAACGGACCCCAAACTTGAAAGTGCAACCTGAGATTTTGGAAATCTTAAGATCTTAGGAAAGTTTAGATCTTGAGTGACTATACAGGGTGTTTCATCAGTAAACGGCAATCTCCGAGATTATGAATATCAACGATAAGAGAAATGTATTGGGAAGTTTCTTTATTTTCTAAAATATCTGGTTTAAAAACACCTGTATAATATGACAACTTATGAAATCTCGGAAAGCCTCAGATCTTAGAGAACCTGAAAAATCCGATTTTATGATTTTGTGATTTTATGACATTTGAGATCTTTGGAGGTGGGGAAACCTCAAATTTTAGGAAACTTGTGCCCTTGAGTAACTTAAGAACCTTAATTTGAGACACTAGACTTGAGAACTGGAGGAACTTGAGATTTTGGAAAACCTGGGAACACTAGTAACATAAGACCTGGAGGAACATGAGGTCTTCGAAAACCTGAGACCTTAGAGAACCCTAGAACTTGAAATTATAGGGAAAACTCACCGAAGAAACTAAGAACTTAAGAAACCAAATTTGAGATAAAGTAAACGAACTTGAAATTTTCGAAAACCTAATTAAACATCAAATTTTGTCAAACCTGGAAATATTAGAAACTTTAATTGAGACCTGGAGGAACATGAGTTCTTCGAAAACCTGGGACCTTAGGGGCCCTGAGAGCTTCAAAAACCTTGTAAAAGCTGATATGTTACAGAACCTGAGAACTTGAGGAACCTAAGAATTTAAAGAACCAGAAATCGCCAAAAACTTTAGAACATAGGGACGTTAAGATCTTGACTCAGCAGAGAAACTGAGAACGAACGAACTTGAGATTTTCGAAAACCTGGAAATGTCTGGAACCTTGGAAGTTGAGATCGGACTTTCAGATCTTGAACAACCTGAGATTCTAAAAAACTTGACTGAGTAATCTAAGAGACTGAGAACTGGAAACACACATTGAGAATCGAGGGAACCTGAGAATTTTAAAAATCTAAAATCCCGTAAAATCTGAAGACTTAAGCAACTTGTCAATTTGGACTATTTGAGATCTGGAAAATCTGAGATTTTAAGGAAGTTGAGACCTTCTTAAATAACATGGAGAGGCGGATGAATCTCTTGACATATGGAAAACCTGAGATTTTAGGAAATTTGAGACCTAGAGTGACTCAAGAAGCTGAGAACTGTAGAAACTAAATTTCAAAACTGGATTAACTTGAAATTTCGGAAAACTGGAAAACTAAGCGAACCTTAGACCCTGAGCACAACCTGAGAACCTGAAATATCAGGAAAGTTAAGATCTTGAGTAACTTAAGAACCTGACCTGAAAGACCTACAAACTCGGAAAGCCTCAGAGATTAGAAAAAAATCTGAGATTTTATGACACTTCAAACCTTGAGAGGTGGGGGAACTTTAGATTTTAGGAAACTTAAGGCCCTGAGTAACTTATAAACTTGAGACACCAGACTTTAGAACTGGAGGAAGTTAAAAACCTAGAAATATTTGAAATATAAATTTTATTGAGACTTCAAACCTTGAAAGGTGGGGGAACCTAAGATTTTAGGTAACCTAGGACCCTGAGTAACTTAGGAACTTGAGACAACAGAGTTTAGAAGAGGAGGAAGTTGAGAATTTTGAGAAACTAAAAATATTAGAAATATAAATTGAGACCTGGAGCAACATCAGGTCTTCGAAGACTTGAAACCTTCACGAACCTGAAAACTTGAGGAACCTCAGAATTTGAAATCTTGTAAAACCTGATATGTTAGAAAACCTGAGAACTTGAGGAACCTGAGAATCATAAATCGCCGAAACGTTGAGATTATAGGGAACTTAAGACCTTGACTCACCAAAGAAACGGAGAACTTTAGAATCCAAATTTAAGATGAAGGGAAGAAATTTGAAATTTCAAAACCTAATGCCTGGAACCTCAGAACTTGAGAATCTTGGGACTTTGAGATCTTGAACAACCTGAGATTCTAGAAAACTTGACTGATTAATCTAAGAGACTGAGAACTGAAAACACTGAGGAAGAACTGAGGGAACCTGAGAATTTAAGAAACCTAAAATCCCTTAAAATCTGAAAATTTCTGGAAAACCTGAGATTTTAGGATACTTGAGACCTAGAGTGACGCAAGAACCTGACAACTGGAGAAACCAAATTTTAAAACTGGATTTTGAAATTTTGGAAAACTGGAGAACAAAGAGAAAATTAGAAACTAAGAACAACCTGAGAATCTAAGATTTTATTAAAGTTGAGATCTTGAGTAACTGAAGAACCTGACAATTTGAGAACTAGAAAAACCGAAAATTCTGAAAGACCTACAAACTCGGAGACCCTCAGAGCTTAGAAAAAAATCTTAAATTTTATGAGACTTCAAACCTTGAAAGGTGGGGGAACCTGAGATTTTAGGTAACCTAGGACCCTGAGTAACTTAGGAACTTGAGACACCAGACTTTAGCACTGGAGAAAGTTGACAACCTAGAAATATTAGAAATATAAATTTTATTGAGACCTGGAGGAACATGAGGTCTTCGAAAACTTGAGACTTTCACCAACCTGAAGACTTGAGGAACCTCAGAAATTGAAATCTTGTAAAACTTGATATGTTAGAGAACCTGAGAATCTGAAAAATCATAAATCGCCGAAACGTTGAGATTACAGCGAACTTAAGACCTTGACTCACCAAAAAAACTGAGAACTTTAGAATCCAAATTTAAGATGAAGGGAAGAAATTTGAGATTTCGAAAACCTAATGTCTGAAACCTCAGAACTTGAGAATCTTGGGACTTTGAGAACTTGAACAACCTGAGATTCTAGAAAACTTGACTGGGTAATCTAAGAGACTGAGAACTGAAAACACTGAGGAAGAACTGAGGGAACCTGAGAATTTAAAAAACCTAAAATTCCTAAAATCTGAAAACTTCTGGAAAACCTGAGATTTTAGGAAACTTGAGACCTAGAGTGACGCAAGAACCTGACAACTGGAGAAACCAAATTTCAAAACTGGTTTAACTTGAAATTTTGGAAAAATGGAGAACAAAGCGAAAATTAGACCCTGAGAACAACCTGAGAACCTGAGATTTTAGGAAAGTTGAGATCTTGAGTAACTGAAGAACTTTACAATTTGAGAACTAGAAAAACCGAAAAATCTGAAAGAGCTACAAACTCGGAGAACCTCAGAGCTTAGAAAAAAATCTTAGAATTTATGAGACTTCAAACCTTGAAAGGTGGGGGAACCTAAGATTTTAGGTAACCTAGGACCCTGAGGAACTTTGGAACTTGAGACACCAGACTATAGAACTGGAGGAAGTTGAAAACCTAGAAATATTAGAAATATAAATTTTATTGAGACCTCGAGGAACATGAGGTCTTCGAGAACTTGAGACCTTCACCAACCTGAAGACTTGAGGAACCTCAAAAATTGAAATCTTGTAAAACTTGATATGTTAGAGAACCTGAGAACTTGAGGAACCTGAGAATCTGAAGAATCATAAATCGCCGAAACTTAAGACCTTGACTCACCAAACAAACTGAGAACTTTAGAATCCAAATTTAAGATGAAAAGAAGAAATTTGAGATTTTCGAAAACCTAATGCCTGGAACCTCAGAACTTGAGAATCATGGGACTTTGAAATCTTGAACAACCTGAGATTCTAGAAAGCTTGACTGGGTAATCTAAGAGACTGAGAACTGAAAACACTGAGGAAGAACTGAGGGAACCTGAGAATTTAAAAAACCTAAAATCCCTTAAAATCTGAAAACTTCTAGAAAACCTGAGATTTTAGGAAACTTGAGACCAAGAGTGACGCAAGAACCTGACAACTGGAGAAACCAAATTTCAAAACTGGATTAACTTGAAATTTTGGAAAACTGGAGAACTAAGCAAACTTTAGACCCTGAGAACCTGAGATTTTAGGAAAGTTGAGATCTTGAGTAACTTAATAAATTGACAACTTGAGAACTAGAAAAACCGAAAATTCTGAAAGACCTACAAACTCGGAGACCCTCAGAGCTTAGAAAAAAATCTGAAATTTTATGAGACTTTAAACCATGAAAGGTGGGGGAACCTGAGATTTTAGGTAACCTAGGACCCTGAGTAACTTAGGAACTTGAGACACCAGACTTTAGAACTGGAGGAAGTTGAGAACTTTAAAAACTTTGAAATATTAGAAATATAAACTGAGACCTGGAGGAACATAAGGTCTTTGAAAACTTGAGACCTTCACGAACCTGAAGACTTGAGGAACCTCAGAATTTAAAATCTTGTAAAACCTGATATGTTAGAGAACCTGAAAACTTGAGGAACCTGATAATTTGAAGAATCAGAAATCGTAGAAACGTTGAGATTATAGGGAACTTAAGACCTTGACTCACCAAAGAAACTGAGAACTTTAAAATCCAAATTTAAGATGAAGGGAAGGAATTTTATATTTTCGAAAACCTAATGTCTGGAACCTTAGAACTTGAGAGCTTGGGGCTTTGAGATCTCGAACAAACTAATATTCTAGAAAACTTGTATGAGTAATCTAAGAGGCTGAGAACTGGAAAGACACATTGAGAACTCAGGAAACCTAAGAATTTCAAGAACCTAAAATCCCGTAAAATCTGAAAACTTAAGGAACTCGGCAAACTGGACTATTTGAGGTCTGAGAAATCTGACATTTGGGAAACCTGAGATTTTAGTAAACTTGAGACCATGAGTAACACAAGACCATGACAAATGCAGACACTAAATTTGAAAACTGGATTAATTTGAGATTTTGGAAAACTTGAGAACTAAGCTAACCTTATACCTTGAGAAAAACCTGAGAACTTGACAACTAGAAAAACCAAAAATTTTTAAAGACCTACGAACTCGATAAGCCTCAGATATGACATTTTATGACATTTGAGACCTTGAGAGGTGGGGAAACCTGAAATTTTGGAAAACTTAGGACCTTGAGTAACTTAGGAACTTAAGACACCAAACCTGAGAACTGGAGAAAGCTGAGAATTTGGAAAAACTAGGAACATTAAAAAAATAAATTGAGACCTGGAGTAACATAAAGTCTTCGAAACCATGGGACCTTCCGGAAACTGAAATTCAGGAACCTGAGAATTTGAAGAACCAGAAATCGCGGAAAAGTTGGGATTATAGAGATCTTGAGACCTTGACTCTCCAAAGAAAGTAAGAAAGGAAGAACCTGAGGTACCAAACTTTGGACGAAGTGAAATAACCTGAGATTTTGGAAAACGTAAGGTCTTACGGAACTGAGAAGATGAGAGACTTGGAAATTTGGGCAATTTGAGATTTTAGGAAACTTGATGCCTTGAGTAAAACAAGACACTAAGAACTTGAGAAACTAAACAGGATTTGAACACTAGGCCAACCTTAGACCTTGAGGAACCAGAGAATCTAAAAAACCATAAAGCGCCGAAAACTTGAGATTATAGATAACTTAAGATCTTGACTCACCAAAGAAACTCAGAATTTGAGAAACAAAAATTGGAAATGAAGTGAACGAATAACCTAATGTCTGGAACTTCAGAACTTGAGAAACTTGGGACTTTGAGATCTTAAACAACCTGAGATTCTAGGAAGCTTGACTGAGTAATCTAAGAAACTGAGAACTGGAAACTCACATTGAGAACTGAGGGAACCTGAGAATTTCAAGAACCTAAAATCCTCTAAAATCTGAACACTTAAGGAACTTAGCAATTTGGACTATTTGAGGTCTGAGAAATCTGAGATTTTAAGGAACTTGAGACCTCAAAAAAAAAACAACAGGGGGGCGCAATGAACAACTTGAGAAGTAGAAGAAACAAAAATTCTGAAAGACCTACAAACTCGAAAAGCCTCAGAGCTCTTATGACACTTCAAACCTTGAGAGGTGGGGGAACCTAAGATTTTAGGAAACTTAAGGCCCTGAATAATTTAGGAACTTGAGACATCAGACTTTAGAACAGGAAGAAGTTGAGAATTTTGAAATCCTAGAAATATTAGAAATATAACTGAGACCTAGAGCAACATGAGATCTTCGAAGACTTGAGACCTTCAGGAACCTGAAATCTTTTAGGAACCTCAGAATTTGAAATCTTGTAAAACCTGATATGTTAGAGAATATGACAAGTTGAGGAACCTGAGAATCTGAAGGACCAGAAATCGCCGAAAACTTGAGATTATAGTGAACTTAAGACTTTGACTCACCAGAGAAACTGAGAACTTAAGAAATCAAATTTGAGATAAAGTGAACGAACTTGAGATTTTCGAAAACCTTATGGGACTTTGAAATCGTGAACAACCTGAGATTCTAGAATACTTGAGTGAGTAATCTAAGAAAGTGAGAACAGGAAACACACATTAAGAACTGAGGGAACCTGAGAATTACTGTAAGCTAAAATCCCGTAAAATCTAAAAACTTAAGAAACTTGGCAATTTGGTCTATTTAAGGTCTGAGAAATCTGACATTTAGAAAACCTGAACCGTAAGTAAAACAAGAAACTGAGTAACTTAGGAACTTTAGACACCAGATTTGCGAACTGGAGGAAATTGAGAATTTTGAAAACCTAGGAACATTAGAAACATAAATTTAGAGCTGGGGTACCATGAAGTCTTCAATAACCTGAGACTTTCGAAAACCTGGAAACTTGAGGAACTTGAGAATTTGAAGAACCAGAAATCGCGGGAAGTTGCGATTATAGAGAACTTGAGACCTTGACTCATCAAAGAAACTAACAACCTGAGGAACCAAACTTAAGATGAAGTGAAATAACCTGAAATTTTGGACCTGAGAGCTTGAGAGACTTGGATATTGAGTAAAATAGGAAACTGAGATCTTGAGAAACTGAACAGGAAGTTGAACACTAGGCCAACCTTAGACCTTGAGGAACCTCTAGCAACTTGAGAACTTGAGGAACATGAGCAAAATGTTTAAATAAGAAAAAAAATATTCGTACAAAGCGACCGGCGCTTAGTTTTTGCGAACAGTTGAATATAGATACAATTATAAATATAAATAATATTCTCAAAAATTGACAGGAACCAAAATATAAGACATTTTAAAGTGTTTTTAAGATGATTTTATTTGATGTATCATTGTGTCAATCTTGTAGACATCAATTTCACTAAATCACCTCGTGACATTGAAGTATGAAACCATGTAGGAAATTGCAGTATCTGTTTATCGTGTTGGTGTTTACGAAATGCGGCAGCTGTTATGGCCATAATTAGACAATATAATCCTGGACATAACAAACATCAATCCAACTCACACTCTAATAAAGGAATCAGATAGCAAGCGATAAATTAGGATTCAGGTCCACGGGACAGAACTAAATCTCGATAATCCAACAAAGTTATATTGACCTTTCGCTAATCCTCCCTTACTGGAGATCCATGTAGCAGGTTTCTTCGTTTATGCAACTGGAGTCGAAACTAGGTCATCTCATCCGTCACAAGGGATACGGATGCGTAACCAGAAACTATTACAATAATAGCGAGCTTAATAGAACGAACCCAGCTTATGTGTTTTAAATCCTGCAACTATTTAAAAGACTTTTCCATCTCGGTTAATACGACGGGGCTGCACCATTTGCCAGAAGGATCGACCTTAACTACACAGTCTCTTGAATCATGAACAGCGCTTTGGATCAAATATACGGGTGTGTTGAGATGCCAATTGCAGTCGGTGCATTGCAATACTCATTGTGTTCAAAGGAAAACGACACTCCAGGGAAATATGTTATCTGCAAATATGTCGAGAAAATGTATTATATATTTCCAACATCTCCAATAGCATGTTTTCATTTTGAGCGATATATTACCGCCGGATTATAAAGTGTGCAAGACGAAAGGGATCTTAATGGAATTCGAAAACGCCCTTTTCGCCCGACCATTAGCACATTTCGGGCAACCATAATCTCTCATAGAATTCGAAATACGTGTACTAATTCTGTAATAAAATTAATCTAGTGCAGAACGTTGCAGTTCGTGTTTTTGAACAACTTGTTTACACTTCAGATGTTATTCATACCTGCATCGTAATAAGCAAGAATCCATAGATAAAGATGTGTTGGTGAAGTAGTTTCTCTAACAACTACCTATTGTTATCCTTTCAAAGTGGCTTTTCTACTGTAGCTGAAACTGTTGAAGCAGCAACCACTTCTACAAAAATTATTGCAGTCTAAGTAGATATTAAGATATAAAGATACGTAAAATTGCAATTCTTTGTTATTAGCAACAGATGAACTCCTTTGCATGCGATACATTGTTACGTTTAACAAAATCTTTTCTAATAAAGCTTCAAGCACTTTATACATGTTAATAACACCGAATTGCTCCCAAGACTGAAGCCATTAAATGTTCAACGCAGACGCTTAATAATTACAACTCGTAAAAGTAAAATTCTCACATAACCTTCCTGCGTTTTGTCGGGGCGCAAATGACACCAGTTTACAATATCTGAAATTAATTCTGCCCCTTTAAGAAGATCGGTCGAAATTAAAATCCGACGTTGGGCGGATTTTTTCTTGACGCGTAACGGCCCTTTGAACGCATCAAGGGGTTTGTTACAGAATTTCGCCTCCACTTGCACGCTCTGCCGAATCCTTGCAGAGAGGTTACGGTGTCTCGGATAATTTTCTCCGGACGGCCTTCCTTACCTGTTAAGTATATTAGGTACCACTTGACCGGCTTAATTAACCCAACGATGTCAAGGAGATTAATCCAGTCTTGTAGGGGATTAAGAACTCGCCCTTCAAACGTTAGGGTGCCACTAATGAATTGTAGTCGTATAGAGAATTATTTTCGGGGATAATTCGGTAGTTTGCTGCTGCTGCTCGGTAAGCACTACAGGGACTAAATAATTGAATCAACTAAGCAATTTTTCACAGACAGGGGAATCTGGACCAGCCCCCACGGTAACCTAAATATCCATTAATCCGAACACCGTTAAAAGTCGACATTCCTCTAATTCGAAGAAGAGAATAAAATGAATAATTGAAGAACTCGCTCAAAGTTTGATGAAGTCTTGGGAAATCATGGGTCGACGAGACTCTAGAAATTGTATTATTTGCATCTTACGAAACTTTAAACAACCAGGTCTGCAATAAAATATCAGTTAAACTAAAACGCAGTGAATCTCCTGTACGTTTAATACATATCCGAAACTTGGTCATCCTGTATGTAGTTAAATAGTGCCGCTTCTGGCCCACTTTGACCTCAATTGACCTTTGGCCAGTTTGACGACCCACTTCAGTTTTGACTTGAACTGAAATAACCTTTGGCCTTGAGATTATAATGCCGATTCTGGCTCAGTTTGATGACCTAGTTTTGACCTTTGGGTTGACCCAGACTTGATATGGTCTTTTTTCAAAATATCTGCTGCGTTTTGTTGCTCTTCTGTTCCACTATGATATCTCAACATATGATGATGTTGCTCTATATATAAACACATTTTAACACTTTAACTATTTCTACAGCTGTTATAAGAGGAATATGAGACTGATCACGTTATGCTTTGTTTATCAATCCAACTGTTGTGGGCGATGCTAAATCCCAACCATTTGACATAGATCATCTTTCCTTTTTTCGCAAAACTTTTTCAACTAAATAGGCACCGAGATGTTTCACCTTTTGTAGTTCAATTTCATAAAATCCACCTAAAATATCTTCACCTCTTTCATATTAGTAAATATGTTGTTGGATTAGTTAATTTCACTTATTTAACTGTAAAAATTTCATTACACAAATTAGGTGTGTGTACATTTTTCAAGATAGATTGTTCATTTCGTTTATTAACATGTGATGGTTTCATGCGAATTGTTCTGTGATAGGTATTGTTATATTCATTTACGATGATATCTAACATATCCAGCCATTTATAATTTCTTTGTAAACTAAAACCCTTCGACATTAGGGATTTTAATGTTCTATTTACGCTTTCGACGATAGATGCTTTTTTTGAACTAAACATACTCTAATTATTTATTTTTTACCTCTCCATTAATTTTTAAAAATTTTTATTATAAAATTCTTTTCCTTGGTCAGTTTGCATTTTTTCTATAAAAGTAAAAACGATATCAATTCTTTTAATAGGAACAGCTCCATACGTATTTAAAAAAGCAATTTGTTCATATAAGTATATATTTAAATCATTTAATTTCTTTCAAATAAGGAATCATTTCAACAATATCTGCCTGTAACGTTTCGTTGATACCCTTCACAATAACCCTTCGTCTTCGGAAACTAATTCTTGGTGGCTTATATATCTAATTCCGAAACAATATCTTTTTTGATTGGAGTTGGATTAAATGGAGTTGCGTTACGTTTCATATTAATTTTTATTTTTGAGGGATCATTTGTTGAATTGATTGAGAATGACAAACAATCGTTTTGTTGTAACGTAAAACTGTGCAATTCATGTTCCTGAATCTGCATTTCATTTAATAGTGTGATAATGTCCTCATCATTCGTAGTAAAAATTTTGCATTTTCGATAAAAGCATACTCTAAAGGAAAAATTTGATATAGTACGGATTTACTGAATTCAATATAATTTTACAAGCTGATTAGATTCAAATTTTAAAATAATGTTGTGGTACATAATAATATTTTGATATTACAGATTGTCCCAACTAAAATTTGTACCCCACAACAATTCGAATTTCGGAAAACTCTCGAACAGGTCAATTTTGTTATCAAAAGGGCCAAATTGTACCAAACTTTCTAATCTTAGATGTCACCCTTTTAGCGAGTAAGAGCAATATAACTGCTTTAAATTATTTCTACTTTCTGACACAGTTAGATCCAAAAGTTCATCAAATCGAGTTATCTGCATCCTACTTGGGGTTGCAGTCAGCAATTATTTAATTTTTATTCTCCCCTTATTCTTTTGATGTACTAAGCGTGAAATCATTTTTCAAAGCGTCAATTTTAGTTTTTATATTGTCTCAAAACATCAAATAATTTCACATTTTTCTCTGTTTCAGAACTTACGACATGAATATTAGGTGTATGCAAAATGTTTTTCTCATTTAATTTGTCTACGATTGTTTCCAAATGCTAAGTAATTGGAGAAATTTTTTGCCTATCATGAAATTGTTATTCCTTCAATAGCTCCAATTTATGCTTTAATTTGTTTCTCTCTTTAATATTGTTTTTTTAAATCAAAGGTTGTAAATTTGGTCTCACTTAAATTCATTTTTACTTTGGGACTCTTTGTTTGCTAGTTGATGACTTATTGAAAAACACTTGAAAACAGAGCAGAAGAACTTATGAGGTCTTTTATTACTGCTGAATGATTTATTTTTTTATTCAGGATCAATAAAACTAACAAGACCGTTTTGATATCTATCGTTTTTAAGGTCACTGTCATTATCGAACCAAATTGAGATAAAACACTTTGAAACTCGTAACAAATTAACGTTTCAAAGTAGAACTATAAAGAAGTGATTTCTCAAATGCACATACACTAGAACACTTAAAGTCTGTCATGTAAAACTTGACACTTAGAAGCTCGTAATAAATTAACGTTTCAAACTAGAACTATAAAGAAGTAATTTCTCAAATGCAAATACATTAGAACACTTAAAGTCTGTCATATAAAACTTGAAAAATTGTCGGTTATTTTTTGACGATTTTTGAAACATGTACGATTTCTATATTAAGATAGCACACTTCGAAAATCGTAAAAATATAACGTTCCAAATCAAAACGATAAAGAAGTAATTTTTAGATTGCAAATACACTAGAGCACTTAGAAATTGTCATGTAACATTTCAGAAATACGTGGTTATCTTCTGACGATTTTTGAAACATGAATGATTTTGATATCACAAGTCAAAATTGTGATAACACACTTAGAAAGTCATAATAAATTACCGTTTCAAACCAGAACGATAAAGAAGTGATTTTTCGATTTGAAATATACTAGAACACTTAAAAATTGACATAAAAGACTTGACAGATCGGTGGTTATTTTTTGATGATTTTTGGAACATGAATGATTTTGATATCACAAGTCCAAATTGTGAAAACACACTTAGAAAGTCATAATAAATTACCGTTTCAAACCAGAACGATAAAGAAGTGATTTTTCGATTTGAAATATACTAGAACACTTAAAAATTGACATAAAAGACTTGACAGATCGGTGGTTATTTTTTGATGATTTTTGAAACATGAATGATTTTGATATCACGAGACCAAATTGAGATAAGACACTTAGAAGCTCGTAATAAATTAACGTTTCAAACTAGAACTTTGAAGAAATGATTTCTCAAATGCACATACACTAGAACACTTAAAGTCTGTCATATAAAACTTGAAAAATCGTCGGTTATTTTTTTACGATTTTTCAAACATGTACGATTTTTATATCACGAGATCCAATTAAGATAGCGCACTTCGAAATTCGTAAAAAAATAACGTTCCAAATCAAAACCATAAAGAGGCAATTTTTAGATTGCAAATACACTAAAGCACTTAAAAATTGTCATGTAACATTTCAGAAATACGTGGTTATCTTCTGACGATTTTTGAAACATGAATGATTTTGATATCACGAAACCAAATTGAGATAAGACACTTAGAAGCTCGTAATAAATTAACGTTTCAAACTAGAACTTTGAAGAAATGATTTCTCAAATGCACATACACTAGAACACTTAAAGTCTGTCATATAAAACTTGAAAAATCGTCGGTTATTTTTTGACGATTTTTCAAACATGTACGATTTTTATATCACGAGATCCAATTAAAATAGCACACTTCGAAATTCGTAAAAAAATAACGTTCCAAATCAAAACGATAAAGAAGTAATTTTTAGATCGCAAATAGACTAGAGCACTTAAAAATTGTCATGTAACATTTCAGAAATACGTGGCTATCTTCTGACGGTTTTGGAAACATGAATGATTTTGATATCACAAGTCAAAATTGTCATAACACTTAGAAAGTCATAATAAATTAACGTTTCAAACCAGAACGATCAAGAAGTGATTTTTCGATTAGAAATATACTAGAACACTTAAAAATTGACATAAAAGACTTGACACATCGGTGGTTATTTTTTGATGATTTTTGAAACATGAATGATTTTGATATCACGAGACCAAATTGAGATAAGACACTTAGAAGCTCGTAATAAATTAACGTTTCAAACTAGAACTATAAAGAAGTTATTTTTCAAATGCACATACACTAGAACACTTAACGTTTGTCATATAAAACTTGAAAAATCGTCGGTTATTTTTTTACGATTTTTGAAACATGTACGATTTTTATATCACGAGACTTAATTAAGATAGCACACTTCCAAATTCGTAAAAAAATAACGTTCCAAATCAAAACAAAAAATAAGTAATTTTTAGATTGCAAATACACTAGAGCACCTAAAAATTGTCATGTAACATTTCAGAAATACGTGGCTATCTTCTGACGATTTTTGAAACATGAATGATTTTGATATCACAAGTCAAAATTGTGATAACACACTTAGAAAGTCATAATAAATTACCGTTTCAAACCAGAACGATCAAGAAGTGATTTTTCGATTAGAAATATACTAGAACACTTAAAAATTGACATAAAAAACTTGACACATCGGTGATTATTTTTTGATGATTTTTGAAACATGAATGATTTTGATATCACGAAACCAAATTGAGATAAGACACTTAGAAGCTCGTAATAAATTAACGTTTCAAACTAGAACTATAAAGAAGTTATTTCTCAAATGCACATACACTAGAACACTTAAAGTTTGTCATATAAAACTTGAAAAATCGTCGGTTATTTTTTTACGATTTTTGAAACATGTACGATTTTTATATCACGAGACTTAATTAAGATAGCACACTTCCAAATTCGTAAAAAAATAACGTTCCAAATCAAAACAAAAATAAGTAATTTTTAGATTGCAAATACACTAGAGCACCTAAAAATTGTCATGTAACATTTCAGAAATACGTGGCTATCTTCTGACTATTTTTGAAACATGAATGATTTTGATATCACAAGTCAAAATTGTGATAACACACTTAGAAAGTCATAATAAATTACCGTTTCAAACCAGAACGATCAAGAAGTGATTTTTCGATTAGAAATATACTAGAACACTTAAAAATTGACATAAAAAACTTGACACATCGGGGATTATTTTTTGATGATTTTTGAAACATGAATGATTTTGACATCACGAGACCAAATTGGAATAAGACACTTAGAAGCTCGTAATAAATTAACGTTTCAAACTAGAACTTTGAAGAAATGATTTCTCAAATGCACATACACTAGAACACTTAAAGTCTGTCATATAAAACTTGAAAAATCGTCGGTTATTTTTTGACGATTTTTCAAACATGTACGATTTTTATATGACGAGATCCAATTAAGATAGCGCACTTCGAAATTCGTAAAAAAATAACGTTCCAAATCAAAACCATAAAGAAGCAATTTTTAGATTGCAAATACACTAGAGCACTTAAAAATTGTCATGTAACATTTCAGAAATACGTGGCTATCTTCTGACGATTTTTGAAACATGAATGATTTTGAAATCACCAGACGAAATAGAGATGAGACACTTAGAAATTCGTAATAAATTAACGTTTTAAACCGGTACGTTAAAGAATTGATTTCTCAAATGCAGATGATGTATTAGAACACTTAAAGATTGGCATAAAGCACTTGAGAGATCGGTGGTTATTTTTTACGATTTTTGAAACTTGAATGATTTTGATATCACGAGTCGAAATTGAGATAACACACCATAATTATCTTTCCAACAGAACGAACGCACGTATCAAAAGAAACATTTGTATTTACGTGATCTTCATATACAGGTTGTCCCCGAAATAACTACTTTAATTTTAACCAGCAGTAGAACTCGCCGAGAGCAACAACATTTTTATCTACCACCTTTTCGAAATCTCAATTTTATTTAGCATTTTTGGAACCCTTCAGATTCACGAGCCGCCTATGGATATTTATTTTAACTTGTCCTACAGACAATGAATTGTTTTTGTCCGGGAAAGAAAAACGTCCTTATCAAGTTTCTAAATTTTTTGCATTCTCGGGCGCATCAGTTATCTACTTTTGAAAATCAGTATCGGCGGGAGAACTCAAGCAAAAATAGTACATTATTAAACGAGTCCAACAAGAGGCTTTATTGTGACATGAGTAGGTTTAGGGCACGACGAGCGCAGCGAGAAGTGCCCCAATAGAACGAATGTCACAATGCCTCTGTAAACGAGTGTAATTTTTTCTACTTTGGATCTCTTCGTTTTATGAAAATGTTAAAATTTTGCTTTTCAAATATTCTAGGGATTTTTAGGATTAGATAGTACTGGTTGTGTTGGTGGTTATGTTTTTTATCTGAAAAGTTGACACTTGTCTTGACTACAGGACTTGGTTGGAAATGCCCAATACCAACGTAATACAATGAGCACTTTGTGACACCAAAGTAGAAAAAAACTTTTTATAATTTGATATTTCCATGACATCCTCTGTGTATTCGTATTGAATCCGAAAATGGAAAAATTTAAATATCAGTAATCTATAAAATACTTAAGGTCCGGAGACTTCTCAGTCTCTGAAAGATTCAGAAATTTCGACAATTTAGACAATCAGTCGCAAAATGGAATAATCCACAAAATGCAGATTTAGATTACAATATCATTCCAAACTCATACATCTGAACAAACGCTCGGCACAAACAAACAAATTATGTTGCAGTGATTGCATAGATAATTAATTGGATCTTTAGAAGTCCTCCATTCACAAAGCCATTCGTAAATAATTGTATTAATCATGTCAATTAAAGCTGATTATGCAGCAATGGCTTAAAATCTCAACACAATCTGCAAACTGTAGATCCGTCCATGTATGTGGACTAAAACACAACACCTTAATCCATATACCGAAACAATCAACCAGCGGTAATTTATCCCTTTCAATCGCCAATTAATCAACCGTCGAATGCTATATTGTCATTGATATTCTAAATTAATTAACGCATTATTAAATTTATACTACTCGAAAGAGGTATTGCTAAAAGCAGTGGAGCAACCTTTGCATTACCATTATGATTTATAATTATGCCTTACTATTAAATTTGATTATTTCTGAGATTGATAGAGTTCGTGTTTATAAAATAAACGAAAATAGTGGAGTTCTGGTCCAAAACGGCAGTGTGGTGCAACAAATGTTTCATTTTATTTCGTTTCCATTTTTATTCCATCCAAGATAACATCATCAGGCATAAGTGAACGTATGCCGTTTCATCCGTCAGCATTTTTTATAACAGAATAAAAACTTCAATTTCCATCCGAAACATAGAAACCTCCACATTTGCGCGTATCTCTGGAAGTCTCTCTTTGCGTCAACTCGAAACCGCATATTATAACAGCGGCAGTTTCGTCTGTGGAGGGTTGCTTTACTTGTCAACAAAGCGATAGAACGATGTGACTGCTTAATGCTTACTCACCGTTCTGTCTCCAGGATGTTTCACGCGACAGTTGAGCAGAGCAGACTGTCCCACGACGGCGGTGACGTTCCGAGGACTCACGTCGTCAAAGAAGGGTCTTTGCACGATCGGCTTCACAGACTCATACCTAGATTTGGAACTCTCCGAGACTCCCACAAGGCCCGCTGAAACTAAACAGAAACTACTAATTAGGTGCAAATATTACATGGTAGGGTAAGTTAAAGTAAGACTTTGGATTCTTAAGTCTGCGAGAGGAGAGCAAATATTAAAAAAGATTTTGGCAAATCTACAATAAACAAATGTAGAACAGTTCATTTTCGAAGGTTGCAACAGAGTTCTTAATTAGATCCCCAATATAGAACAGGGAGTCAAGCAAAGAATACATAATGATGAAGGTGGAAACCTTTGTGTTCAAGAACATGTATTTATTTTGAATTTGTGTAGGTTGCGCTAATTGCTTGTTGTGCTTGCTGGTAACGAATTCCCGAATCGGAAGTTGGAGAATGTAGGACGCAAAGAATCATGTTTGAAGATGTCTTAAATAAACGCCTTCACATCCTACAAAGTAGATTAATTATTTGTGCGATAATGTAACAGTGACCATTCCTGCGAAATTCATGGAGATGAGGATAGAGACAAAAGATATAGGCGCTTCAAAATCTCATGGGTGGTGAATCATCCTGCGCGCTAGACCGATTTACGTTCGAAGATGAATTATACTATCGGACTTGTGTTGTTATTTATTTCGTTTCGTTCCTTCGTGTTTAATTTTGTTATATGGAGTTTGCCGCAGAATTAAACTAAATTTCAAGTCGAGTTGTTTTAATTGTAAAACAGTCAGAAATTCTGAATTATAACAATAATTGTGGAAATGTGTAAAATAATGCAGTCCGGGCATGTTTTCACTTTTCACTTAAGATAAAATACATTAAATTTAGTTCCAATATTATTAATACTATTTTTTTTTGCTGAATTTCTTGCATTAAAGAATAGACGACAACAAAATATCCTGTGTAAATAATTAGCAAGATTAGCAAGGATTCCTTCACAATTGGTTCATTAATAGCATTGTTTTGCCACTTCTGTTATTAAACTCGCCTATACTTATCGAATTGAGATAAGCGTAAGTTCAAAACTCCGTTCTACAAATTGGAAATTATTTTATATGCAAGGTAGTAAACATAAATCTTACCACAAAATCTGGTCTATAATGCAATGCAGGTTAATATTGCAGCGATAACTTCACCGCTCTATTTAATGGGGAAGTAAAATGAATACTACCCACTGTTGAAAGTGCTACACTAGCAATATCTCTTGCAATTTTAGGGCGGAATTAGTTTAACTCTTATGTTTTGTTGCTGGTTGTCAGCGTGTGCATTTCGATGTCGACAACTTTAAGTGATAATTTGTTACCTCATCCAATGCTTGCAAAATTCCAAATCTTAAAGGTCTTTAGGAAAATTAGGAAAATGAAAGGAAAACTTATACTGACGGCTGCTCGCCCACGCGAGATTCAGATTGTTCTCACAGGTCTCATTGAGTTGAAATTTTTTACAATAATATAGGAGTAATATTTAGTGGTGGTCTTATTAGGTCTTACGGCATTTACCGTTTTCCACCCACTCAGGCTAATCGACACGGTAGACTAGGAGTGTAGATACATTTTTATTAATTCGAGTCTTCGGGGGCAACCCAGATTGTTTGAGCCACTCAGATACAAATTTTTAAGTATATTTTTTATCTCTTATCTATATCTATTGAAACTCGATACTCGGCAATGATTGCAAGACCTTTCCCGATTGTTCTCGATATGTATAGTAGTCGTATAATACTTTTAGTTTTAGGCTATAATATTGGGGAGTGCTCATTCAAGTTGTGTGTCAAAAGAAGAACAGCCATTGTTACGTAAATAACTGTATTAATAATGATTCAAATTCTAACAAGACCCTGAAATATTTTCATGTGGTCAAAATGTACATTAAATTAATGCAATTACGGTGCAATTATAATGCTAGAATTATTTAAATTACATGGGAGTGATGGATATTATCTAGCGAAGAAATTATTAAGAAACTTCCATTTGGTCGGTAGAAAGCTTCTTTTATATTGGCCACTATCAATTCATTTCCATTGTTATTATTTCGACGTGTCATCTTAGTTTTTTACAATATCGTAAACCAACATTGTTCCAATATAAAAATACTTCTTTTAGCCACTACTGAAATTGTCTATAAGTATATCTTTTTAAAAAATGTTGTAGTATAATATGGGTCTAATATGTTTTTTTGTTGTTGCTTTTAGTGTATTTCTTTACCAGACTCATCCAATATTGTATCTTTAGTCTTTTGTAATTTATTTTCATTGCAGTACTTGCATGTTTTATCATTGGAAGAAATTCGCAAAAGTATTTTTTATCATATTGATAAATAATAAAATTATTAGTTTTTTAACCATCTATTTGGATTTTTTTTTAGATCTGCCAACACTACTGATAAAATCGGCAATCTTTCGGATTTTTAAATTTCATGAACTTGTGCAAATTTTCTTCAGAGGGATGTTTCTTTTTATATAAGAAATGACTGTTATAATTAATTCGTTCTTTACTTCAAAATTATTTATGAGAATTCTAATATAAGAAAACTTTCCTTTCGAAAAAAATATGTTGTGGAAAATATTCTAAGTAATACTCTTATATTTTAGTAATATATACCGTAAAACGGTGTTGCTTTGACTTTAAGAGTAACTTTGACAATTTTTGGGGGGAGTGGGTTGCGTTGCGATCACCTGACTTACCGACTAGTTCGACTGAGTTGGTTAAACATAAATATTTTGTTATCAATGTGATGCCAAAGGAATATTTACGATTTAGATCTTTGATATAAGTTGCATTTCAATGCCTTGTCATAGAAATCCCTCGGAAATCCCCCACACGGGGAAAATATATAAAATTGTGGGGGACTAGTGGGCTTGATATTGATACGAATTTGATAGCCAAAGGACATAATTATTGTTCTCTTGAGGCAAAAAAAAAGAATTAATTTTGGATGTTAAAAAAAGTAAGCACCAAAATTGTTATTTACGTATAGAGGGCCGAAAAAAAGAGTTACCTCAGAGGACGTAAGTCGTCCGATGGCGTAAACGGTCTTTCGGCCAGAGGTACGTACAACGTTCTAAACACAATTAATAGTTATAATTATCCTAAATAAATGTTGATTTCTTTTGTGATAATTTTGCGGGCTTTTCTTAACGGGCTTTTACTTTACGGGCTTTGTCTTTACGAGCCTTTTCTTTACGGGCATTTGCTTTACAAGTGTAATGTTCCATTTTCAATCATGGTAACCAAGATGTAAACAAATATAAAAGATGCAGTTGTGCGTAATAGTATATTTCGATACGAGTGCCACTTTTTAGGGACGAGGGCGAATTGTTGCAGCCCGAGGCGAATGACGAGGGCTGTAATGAGCCCGAGCCCCTGAAAAGTGACAGCGCACGAGTATTGAACAGCGTTTTTTGTATTCGTTCACGCAAAATGAGAAAAAGTACAAATTTACATCAGATTTTGAGGTTAGGTTGAGAGCTGTGAAATTAAATACATATGGCGTAATATTTATGTATGTTGTTATGCATTTCATTAAGCATTATGTGCTTCACAAACGAATACAAAAAACTATTGAAACATGTACAAAGTATGGTATGTTATATTATAGCATTACATAAATTATATTTTAATATAGACATTTGCTTATTTTTTTTTCTATGCTGGAAAGAATATTTTGCTTTTTATATTTTTTCTCTTCTCTGTATATCTATATACAACGTGTCCCAGAAATAAATACATTAATTTGGAAAAGTGGTAGTACAACTTTTTTCTTTACCATTTTTTTGAAATTAGAATTTTACAACCCCCAAAAATAACGATACGCTTATAGGTTTCCGACACAGTGATAATGGCCGTGAATTTTGTTGAAATATTCACACTTTATTATCTTATATTTTTTATAAACTTTTTTGTCGCTGTGTCCCGTGTAAAAATGATAAGCGTACTTACCTGTTATTAATTAGTTTAATATCGGACGTTACAACAGGTTGTAGTTAACTGTTCCCTGATTTGTTAATCCGGACAAACATGTGGTTCCTAAACGACGGACGGTGCCCTTTGTCACTACGCTATAATAATGATTGAATACAAATTTTTCTGCACGGTAGATAGGACGAAATGGCCCCATTCGCTGGCCCCCAGATCACCCAGACTTGAATCTGACTGATTTCTTTTTCCATGAAAGATTTGGTATACTCAGCTCCAATTTATACAATAGAGACTTTAAGGGAACGGGTGGAAAATGGCAGCAACTATTCGAAATAATCCTACCGCTTTGGAGAGTCATATCATCGACGCCTTCAATTGTGCATAGAAAGAAATGAGGGATTCATTTGGACATTTATTGTAAATGTTTGCCGTGTTCAACTTGCAGATGAAATGGAGAATTCTCTTATCGTAAGTACCTACTTCTGCATTTTGAGTGATAATTTGTTAATAATGTTTAAATAATTGATAATTGTTAATGATAATTAAACAATAAAATAATGTAATTTCTACTTTGGTATCATATTTTATTACATAAGAGTCTCTTCAGTTCATTTTCAATATCCCACAAAGAAACAAAAACAAAGTGAAAGTAAATGCATTTTTTGTATGCTTGGTTTGTCAGTGCGGATTTATAGGAAAACGATAGTAGCGAGTAACGAAATTCATACTAACTCTTTACACAATTTTAACTCGAAAACTAGAGGGTTTCGAGAAAAAAAGGATTGAGAAATTTTGTTGCTATTCACTCGATCTATATGCTGTTAAAAATAATGTACTTATTTCTAGGACGCCCTGTATATAAAAATTAATATGAAATATGAAATATTCCTTGAAGTTGAAGAAAGGTTCTTGTGAAGAGATCACTATTAAAACATAGGAGGGGGGGGCAACTCAAGAACGGCTGGACCGATTTTTGTGATCCTTGATTTGTTGGATTTGTCTCCACCCCGAATAGTAGAATAACAATTAAAACATGGAAATGGGGGCTCAGGGGCCCCTTTGGGTTGATAACTCAAGAACGGCTTTACCAATCTTTATGATCTTCGATTTGTTGGATTTTTTTCGGCCCCGAATAACAGAATAACTATTAAAACTTCGACAGGAGGGCTCAGGGGCCCCCCTTGGGTTTATAACGGCTGGACCGATTTTTATGATCTTAATTTGTTGGATAGTTATTAAAACATGGACAGAGGGGCTCAGGGTGCCCCTTGGGTTTATAACTCAAGAACGACCGATTTTTATAAACTTTGATTTTTTGGATTTGTCTCCGCCCCGACTAGCAGAACAACTATTACATCGAAAAAATTACAGGGGGGCGGGAGCTTGGTACAGGGCAACGACAATAACAAATAACGCCGGCCACCAAAATTTATCATACCAGGCTTTAAAAATGAAAATCGATTCTTAAGGAGTAAACTCCAGTTTCACTTCTGTTGCGCGTGGACTCCACACACAACTTCTTTGATGATATTTCGAGAACGGATTGACTAATTTTTGTTCGGGGGCGAATAACTATTGAAACACCGGAAAATTTACGAAAAAATGTTCCTCATACATTATATTTTATATGGAATCCGTATATAACGCCATTTCTAATACATGACAGAAACAAAAATGAACATGGCGTTGTATGCTGATTCTGGTAATGCCAGTAAGTAGATGGAGTTGTGCGCATTATCCTTTGATAAAAAACTTAATTCAGCAAATAAGTTAACACAACATTTATTGATTCTGAGGCGGTACGAAGTTCGTCGAGTCAGCTAGTTATATATATTTATATGAGATAAAACGTATGTGACGGATGCTTAGTAAGCTGTTCTTTACAAACGATGCGGTAAAAATCAACGAAAAACACCGGGCTGGTACACATACTTAAAAAGAAAACTGTTCTCCCTCTAATTAAGTCTATGTAACAGAATACTTGTTTACAGTATAATATTTCCACAAATTGTTTTCCATTTAATAGATTTTTGCAGTAAGTTGTTGTTCGCCAACGGATAACTTTTGTTCCAATTTTTGAATCAAAATTATTTATTATTGAGATTTTTAAATAATTGTCGGCCAAAAAACGTAATACAAATCTCGTGGTAGGTCTACTACATTGTGCGGTTTTAATAAAGCACTCGGCGATGCATCTTGCTTTAAAATTGAAACCTCATAATGTAAAATTTGACCCTACCATACTCGAGTGTAAATAACTATTAAATATTAAACAAATATTGAAACCTCTGGAAAAACCGTTTGATTTTGTGTTTTCGTGTTGACTACGACCACGACGTGTAAGAAGGTAACAGTTTTAATATGATGTATTTATATAGTTTTATGTATGTATATGTTACTGTAAAAGCTCGAAATTGACGAATCCTAGAATTTACGCGCTAAACCTAGGCTCTACCAATTTAATGTGGTAAATGTACAAAAAATAGTGTCAGTTATGGTTCTTTGGGCTTTCACCAAGACAAAGCGGTCAATCTTATCAATCAATCAATTTACTAGTTCGAGTTGGCAAAAGCAAGTTTATCTCGATAATGAAAGCGTTAATAAAAAAAGATTCGAAAGAAAAACATAAAAAAAATATTTGAAAAGTTTCTTTTTATTTTACGCTCCTTAAAATGTAATGAAAATGGCAACCTAAAAATACAAGAATTAACCCGATAAATAGAAAAATATTGGTTAGGTATAGCAATAGTAGAATAGGCTCGCCACGAACAGCCACTTTTCTCCAAATAAAACATGCTATTTTTTCTTCAAACGCCGAAAATCTGACAATCTGTTTGATTTTACTGAACATCAGCGGCGCAAAAAGTAATTTCGAGGAAGCCTGCGACGCAACTGCAAGAGCGATAGCCTAGGTAGTGGGTCAAATAAGTCCTGACCGCCGAAAAATAGTCAATACCTATTGGTGTCTACTTTTAATCAGTTTTTCCCTAAAACACCAAAAACAATTTTATTATAACTGCCAACGCACGTTTCGCCAACAATGTTGGCATCATCAGGGCGATGAGTAAACTGATGATGCCAACATTGTTGGCGAAACGTGCGTTGGCAGTTCTAATAAAATTGTTTTTGGTGTTTTAGGGAAAAACTGATTAAAAGTAGTTATCTACCACCAAAAGTGATCCAGACAATTGTTTTGTTTTTGACCTATTGGTGTATACAATGTCACGTTTTTCTGACGTTTAAAGAAAATATTAGATTGTTTTATTAGAAGCAAAAGTGAGGCTTTTCGTGGCAAGGCTGTAGGTTTCACGAAATACAAATTTGACAGTTTACTTAATTAAATGACATGAAAACGTTTCAACGCACACGCTTTTTCAATTGAGTGGCAGACAAAAGGCCATTTGTCATGTTTACATTCTACATATTTTTCTGCAGGTTAGTCGTTTGTCGCTCGTACATAGGAGAACTTATTTTTTAGTACAATAAATGATGACACCCATGACATTTTGAATTGCTAGTTTGTCGGACGATCTACAAAAGCTCTCTTAGTGGAACATTTTTGAAAGCCAGAGAGACATTTTTCCCACTACACCCCTTAAACTCAATGAGAAAATGAAGAAAATCAGAGAGTTGTATATTATTAATTATTCATAACTAGCTGGTACCAGGCGCAAAAATAAAGTAGAACACATCTCATCCGATTTGACCGGTGCAATGAACCGGTAAAGCACGATGGGTAAAGACTAAACCGACCCGGGTGGCATTACGCTCATGTTACACACATGTGGAGAAAAAGGTTTGGGCCAACATATCCTCAAGACTGGCTCAATACTGGATCAATATTGCTGTGCTGCCTGGGGGAGTGAAATCTCGAACCGTTGGGAACAAATCCAAGAAAATTTGTTGCAAAGGATGGATTTTTATCGTATGATTTGCTTTCAAAATCTCCTTAGAATTCCTTAGAGCATCTATCTAAAGCAGGAGTACTCTGCCAGTGTTTTTGTTTTATGTGGGTTTTACTACTTCGATGTACCGGACGTTCCTACACAACCGCTCTTCAGAATTTGATATTTTATGACATAAAATAATTAGGAAATGAAAAAACGTTTGAAGAGCAATACTCTATAAGAGCAGTTTCATTATAGTGTATTATGATACGAGTTTTATAAGAAGCATTTTGTCGCACGCACGGGTTTAGGGCACGACGAGGGTAGCGAGCAGTGCCCTAAAAGAGTAACGACCCAAAAAACGACCCAAAAAACTACAAGATTTTCTTTAAAAATGATCATACCAAAATATTTTACACATTTTTACGAAAAGATTGAGGTACGAATAAATAGGATCCGTTTGTTCTAAATATTTTAAAACTTAACACAAACTCTTCACAAAAGTTTGAAGTTTTGAGGTTGTGAAATCTCCCCATCCACAAAATGTTTAGAATCAAATTCCGCCGCACAAACAAGTAGACCCCCTTATCCGCGTCATCACTGACCGGAGACACAAACACTCTCAGTCATCACAGTCTTTGGCAAGCGCCATCAGTCCACTTGTTTGTGTTACCAGCTTGATCACTACCAGGCAACAAAATTGCGTCCCTCAAAAGCACGTGAAGGCACCCCCCAAACAAGTGCCAACAATATAGTAATGCCAATTCCCATCAACAGCTGTTGCTGTTGTTCCCTCTGCCAGCCACTTGGAGTTGACACCTTGACAGCGAAGTATTATAGGTTAGGATTGCCCTGGGATTGCCAGGTTTGCCAATATTAAAAAAAATATATACTATTTTTAGTAAAATTATTATAACACCGTTTTTGTCTATTATGACACTCAAAGCCGTATCGTAATAGCCTCAGTACGAACGCAAAGTAGAAAATAGAATATTATTATACAAGTTTCACAAGACGGTTGATTTTAGCACGAGGAGTGCTCCAAAAGCAAAAGTGCGACAATTTCGGCTTGTGAAACGCGTGTAATATACTATTTTTTCGAATTTGGCTTTATTTAATTAAGAAAAACTGAAAATTTGTGCTAAATTGATGACTTTGGGACTTTTGAATAACACGAGTGGTATTTCAGTATAATTGGTATTACTGCTAAATGACGTTTCTGATTTGGAGGTTAGATTTGGAAACTTTTGATTATGCAGACACAAGCTGTACCTCACGTTTGATTGCCATTTTTTCAATTCTTGTTTTTACCAATGTTTACATCTAATCATGGAACGAAAGTCATTTACTTTTCTTTACTTTATTTTCGTTCACATCTGGTTCACATCTGTCATAAGGCGCGATTAGTTGACGTTTATAACGTCGTTGTCGCGGTCACATTGCAGTACAGTTGCAAAGTTGCAGCAAACATTAAGACAAGAAAAGTTACCAAAAACAGAATTATAATTTAGATCATTATGATTCTGTTTTTGGTGTTATAATTTGCAAATTATGAAACCAAATTCGAAAAAGCTAGTTTATTTAAATGTATAATAAAAAAATATATCTTTAGGAATGTGCAAAAAAACATTGGATATATCCGATTTTGAACACAAATAAGATACCTTATTCAAACAATGCACTATATTTTTTGAAAAATGAACAAACTAAAATTAAAATGATATCTGCAATTTGCAGGTTGCGTAGCACAAAAACACATTACCCCATCTACCTCAAAGTCTCAGTTTCAAAGAAAAACATGGGGTTAGCAAATAGTCTAGCGAAGAGTATTTCGAGAGATTTTATTTAATATTGATTGAGAGAACACAACATTTGAATTGTTTTTCCCATAATATTACTGGACGTTCGTTATTCAATATCCGCATTAAATCGACCTAAGGGGGAAATGCATTAGAAGGTAATTTCATCTTCAAACACTACCTGTTCGCAATTCCAACAGAGACAGATGCAGCTTGCTAAGTTACATGCAGTATAATTTATCTGCTAATTTCCCTTGTATGAGGCTCCATCACGTTAAAGTAGCTATGTCTGTTTTCTCTCATGAAATACCACAATCTTGTGATACCTAGTTTGTTAGCAATAATTCCATTCTGCCGTATGCCTATCTCCGCGTCTTTGTACCTCCGATGTAAATCAGGATCAGCATAAATGAGATAAAACCACACACAGATCTAAATTTACATATTTCTCGTACAATATAACAGGCATTTCAGATTAGTTTCTGTTCCGAGTTTCCGTCAAACAAAACTTCGGAAATGAAGTAACTAACACGATTAAATAACACTTTGTTAACACCAAAAATGTTACTGCAGTATCCGGGGAAAGGCCGTTATATTGCAGCAAAAAAGCTCTTTTTCTACATATAGATTTGTAAGCTGTCTGGACAAAATTAGAAATACATTAAATACTAGGATAATTGGAAACAATACAAACAGTTTTCCGTTCCGAAAGTCAAATAAGTAACACAATTAAATAACACCCCGCTAATGGCTAGTTGGCACAAAAAGTGTCGCTTTATTACTTTCTCTGAGTATCATTCCGACTCCAATAAAATGACTCGAAGCGATTTCCATTTAATAGAATCAGATAAAAGCTTTGTTAGAATCACAAGCAATAATTAAATTTTTGTTTAGTTTGGGGCGAATTGAGCTTAAAAGCTCGTTTAACGAAAGTCGTGTTTTTCTATTGGATTTTTTTTTACTTTTCAACTTCGGAATCCGTCAGGCTCGCGTGTTTATCGGCTTGGATCATTTGTTGTATGTGTCCGATTCCTTTCAAGAGATATCTGCTGGCGCAATTTTTTAAGCATTTTTGCAATAGCTTATAAAATTAATGGCGACATTTCCGCGATTCGGAACTTATTGTTGTTGATTAATTTGTTGGACACGTCGATAAAATATAGGACAAAAATCAACATAGACTCTGAAAGGGCTTCAGCAAAACCAATATTTTCCACGGTAATAAATAATATTTTAGAAATTATTCTTGTTTTCTGCCCCAACTTTAGTAGGTATGACCGAAAACAAATCCATTTCGCTACCTTTCTTGTTTACATGTTGTTCTAAATCAAGTCCAAGTTTTTGTTTTGACTTATTACATCTGCATTAATAAGACAACGCGCTTAATATGGTGGCAAAAGTGGGTCGCAGTTGCAACAGTGCGGAAATTCGTATATCAAAAGTTGCGAGATGGAACCGTGAAAACGCTTCATTGTTGAATGCTGCACCAGAACTCCGACTCCAACATCTACGACTTTTAATTATGCAAGCCCACATGCTTAAACCCCGATCACTTATTTATGAACTGCCATGTAAAGTTCTCATCCTAAATCCTCTCCTCTTCCATTATGTAACGCGCAGGGCCCGCCGCACTAACAAACGAAGCTGCGATCTTGTTTTTAATCGCAAGAGTATGCAATTAATCCTTTATGGTTTATGAATAGCGATGGGGGTATTACACGTAAAAACAATTTCGGAAACGAGCCCTTTAGCGAAAATCGGCAGTGTTTTATATTATATTTATAAGGGTAAAATGGAGAGAATAATTGTTCAAGGAATTGAAATTGTCGGCAATTGGAGCTTTGGGCGTAGTAGTCTAAATTTTAACTGCCTCTGAGGCTGTAGCAGTGGCATCGTTAAGCGTTGGCTGCTGTCTTTGAAGTGGGAAAAATTGAAACTGAATCAACTTTCGACAGGGGAAATTCTCTAATTTATAAATGTACTTACTTAATATTTCTTTTCTCGATGGGTCCAGGTAACTATTTCAAATTCGCAAGTACAATTTGTTGGGAATTCAAAGTTTTCAGGACTGATTTATTTGAATTTTAGCACAAAAACCTCTTGCCAAATACTTAACACCAAAAAGTAATTCTGTATCTCGGCCTTTTTATGTATTTGACGGCCTGAAAAGCAATAGCCCCCGGCGAAAGTAAAATCAGCTGTTCTGGCTTCTGCATAGTGTTTGAATAACGCAAATCTCGCTTCTCGCCATTGGCAGTGAAAACCCGAGCAACTAATCAATAACCCACTACTATGTAAACAAGCAATCCTGCGAATATCGTCTATTTTCATAAAACTAACTCGTCCTGCCGTCAGTCTGAAGCATAAAAACTTCCTACAGAGCTGATTTATGCAATTAATTCATTGAGATCAAAAAAATCAATTTGATGGTCGTATACTTCATCTGCTAATGCAGCTTAAAAAGCTCAATTTTCCTGATTAATGACGCCGATATCAACTATCTCCTCCGACCTGCTTCGACCAAAATGACGCTGCTTCAAAATACATTAAGTTCCAACAATGGCTCCTCCTACATCCTATTTTCGCTGGCTTCCATAGTTCAAATTATAAATAAAGTATGACTGTTATAAATTTATAGAAAAGTTGGCGCTAGAACCTATCTAAATCATAGTTCCGGGGAACTAGTAATTTATTAGTAAGATATTGCGACTACAAAACCAAGAGATAAAATTCGATGATGCATCGATGTAGATGTAAAACATAGGCTAGGATGTGGAAACGCAATTTGTATCAAGGAAGTTGGTAAGGACTTTACGACACGAGAATAGTGTGACTACAAGAATAAAAATTCAACCTATTAGTGTAGATGTAATAAAGATATTTTTAGAAATGATTTACGATGTGCAAAACACGTCCGAAATGAAATTGCAGTCAGGAAGGAAATATTTGCATTTTTAAATATGTAGCACTGCAACAACCCACACTTGCCGGCTGTTTTGCATAAATTCCCAGCAATGTGTTGGATATTTCTAATCGATATTGCATGAAAAATATTTCTTTAACATAAATTAGTTCCATAGTACTAGAAAGTCATATCAACAATAATCAATCAAATCAAATAAACAAATCAAATTATTTGCCGTATCTTCTCAGAGCCGGCTCGACGGTCTAGTGTTAACTCAGCAGAAGGAAACAGTGGCCTGCGACAGTTTTTCGTCGATTCAGAAGAGGAAAGCATCTTGTGACTCCAAGCGGTCTATTTTTTCTATGTCCCATATATATAGGCTCTTCATAAATGATTCATACATCATTTTACCTCTGGAAAACGAAATTTAAATGTAGGGTTTTGTAAATTTTGTCTTCCAGAGGCAACATGATCGATGAATCATTTATGAACACTCTGTGCATACATATGTAGTATAAACGTCATATTATGGACATGTTGTTTGTCAAGTCTGTTAAGAATATTATGATATTTATTTTTTCTTTACCGTTGGGTCTGTTACTACATCAGCGATCAGTAATGGATACAACACGCAGCCCTGTTTTACTCTAACTTCAGTTGGGAACCTGTCTGTTGTTTGTTACTTCTTTTAAAAACTGTCTATTGTTCAATAATAATAATTAATATCTGGTACATTTATTATTTTCCATTTATTTCATCAGGACTAATTATTCTGTGGATAGCTATTTGTATCGAGCGATCAAGTTAATTTGTAATCGAGTTATCCATGAATTTGAATCCGTGTGTCTTTCGCGATTGATATGCTTAATTGTGGCATCTAAAGTTACGTCCTTCAAGAAGTTTAAAAAATAATTTTAAGGTTCCAAAAAATTTAGGAAATACATTTTTAAACAGATGCGAAAAAAATATAGCCTCAACAACCAATTTAATATTTTTTATTAGATCTTGTGTATAAGTAAAACCCCAGTTCGATGTAACCTCAACCACTGCCATCGAATGTCAAATTAACCCTCAAATCTCAGTATCTTGCCGCTTGCGTTGTTGTGTTATTTTTGTCTAGTGAAACAGTCTCTCTACTCTATAAAATCAGTTCTTTTAAGAATTTCATTTGTTCACTGCTTAAAAATGGCATTTTCATTAGAACAAAAAGCATTTATGGTTGAGTCGTATTTTCGAAATGGACACAAAGTGGACGGCGTGTGGCAATATTCTGTTCAAGATGCATAGACAGAATTTCGTGAGCAGTTTCCCAATAATATCGTCGATTATGCTCATTTCTCCAATACATTAAAGCGTTGTGTTACCCAGTTTCGAGAAACATCCACTTTAGAAAGAAAACCAAGAAGTGGTCGATCAAAGGATAAAAGAACACCAGAAAACGTTGAGATTGTCCAACACGTAATGGAAGAAGCCCCTAGAACATCCATTCGGCAATTGGCACAGCAAGTGGACTTATCATATGGCACATGTCAAGCAATACTTAAAAAAGATTTAGTGTTATATCCATATCGATTAACATGTCTACAAGAACTGCATCAATATGATTTTCCATTAAGGGCTGCATATTGTCAATGGTTCTTGAACACGTTTGACGAAGATTTGTTGGAGAAAACGTTCTTTTCAGATGAAGCATGGTTTCATCTAAGTGGATAATGCACAAAATATGAGAATTTGAGCAGTGAAAAGCCTCATGTTTATGTTGAGGCCCCATTACATCCACAAAAAATTGGTGTTTGGGCAGCAGTTAGCCGACGACGTATAGTAGGACCAATATTTTTTGAAGGTAAATAATTCATTATTAGTTATTTAAACCTAAAAAAAATGTAATGCTCCTTCAGGTAACCTAACTGCACATGCATATCAACAAGTGATTTTGGAAACTTTTATTAACGAACTTCATGATGACGAATTGGTACTTGGCTATTTTCAACAAGATGGAGCTACAGCACATTCAGCAAGGACCACAATAGCTATGTTACGAGAGTTCTTTGATAACAGACTTATTAGTCGGAACACAGAAAATATCTGGCCTCCGAGATCTTGTGACCTTACACCTGCGGACTTTTTTTTGTGGTCTTATTTAAAAAATTCCATTTACCAAACGCCTCTTCATAATTTACAAAAATTAAGGCTCAGAATCACCGAAAAAATTAATGAAATAAATAATAATCCAGATATGTTACGAAATGTTATTCAAGGTGTTAGACGAAGGGCTCGTTTGTGCTTAGACCAAAATGGAGAACATTTTCAGAATTTATTATAACAGTTGAATGAAATGAATGTATTTTCCTTAAAATTTCACGTGTTTTTAACAATAAAATCCTGTTTGAGAATTTCCACCATTTTATCTTTCAATTGACACATTATTTGACATTTATAAGTGCAGTTCAACTGCACGACATACGTTTTCAGATTCATGGATGACTCGATTACAAATTATCTTCATCGCTCGTTATATCTGGGACAAATATTTAAAGAACTACAAAGACAAGCCTTTCGATTTTGCCTCTTTTTTTTTGTTTCTATTGTCTTATACTCTTCTTGCCTTTTAGCCACTTGCTGGTGGACTCCCTTCTCTCTGTTTTTACGCTCATGTTTGTTCGTCTGGATTCTCTATGTTTGTTTGATAAGGGACGAGCCAAGCGACCTTTTTCGATATTCAAGACTTGAAAGAAATGAAATATATTCGATACGTGATCAAGCGAATATTTTTCAACACGCGTCCTTTGCTTATTAACGAATGGAAAAGCGACAAACGAAACTTTCCCCACTCATGAATTTAACAAAATAGCTCGCTTGTTTCTTTGTTTTTTACTTCCGACCTCTTCTCCGCTACTGTCTTCAATTTTCCTTAAATTTTTTTAATCGATCCACTTCTTGCCATTTATTTTCTATGTCGTGGCTCCACTATGTTTGCTTGATATGAGCGAGCGAAGCGAGCGTTTTCAATATTCAATATCTGATGTCTGAAGAAATTTGTGTCCCAACTAAAATGTCTGTTTTCATTAATCTTTTCGACCCGCCGTGCCATTTTTTAGGGAGTGGCTCCCCTCGCTAAAAGGGTGAGTTCTAAGACTCTAAAGTAAAATTTGGTCCCCCTTGGGGGGTACAAATTTTAGTTGGAACACCCCGTATATTCAATTTGTGAGCAAGCATAGAATTAGCCTAAGAGCTCGTTTCGCTCGAAACAGAACGAAGAAACAAAAACAAAGGAGGGAGCTTTTTCGATATTCAAAGTGAACAAATACAAAGAAATGAAATATTTTTACTTCGTAAGCGAATTGAGCTTTCTCCTTTCATGAATTTACCAAAAATGCTGACATCGCTCGCTTTTTAGAACATGAATAATGATAGAAAGAAACAAAAATTAAAGAAAAGGCGAACAAGAAACAGCATTAAAAACGGTCAATAAAAGAGAGAACACCAAATAACGAGAAAACGAAATTTTCTGCACTCATAATAGCTCGCTTCGCTTGCTCCTTTAAAATAGAGTGAAACAATTAAGATGCTCTCTTCCGCTACTGTCTTCTATTTCCCTTAACTCTTCTGAAAACTTCTTTTTCATTATCCCACTTCTTTAATTAATTTTCTATGTCTTGACTCCTCTAGGAATGTTGAAGAGTGAGCGAAGCGAGCTTTTTCAATATTTAAGATGATGAAAGTGAAGAAATTGAAAGAAATAAAAGATTAACAAGCAGATATATTGAAAGTAATGATTTTGCCGAAAGCTCGCTTCGTTCAGACCCTGAAACATAGAACAAAGAAACAAAAAAAAGGGAGTGATATTTTTCAATATTCAGGATGATGCCTTTTCTATTCCTGAATTTACCAAAAAATTGAAGAAAGAAACAAAAACAAAACAGAAAGGGCAAACAAGAAAGAGCATTAAAAGCTGTCGATAAAAGAGAGAAAACCATAAAAGCGAACAAATGAAACTTTCTCTACTCATGAAATTTATCAAAATAGCTCGCTTCGCTCGCTCCCTAATAAAACAGAGTTAAGCATCAAAAATAGCGCAAAATTAGAGGGCAAAAGGAGAAGAACGTTTTTTCAACATGTTTAATTATCTATTTTCTTTGTCTTTACTTTCCGATCTCTGTTCCCCTACTGTCTTCAATTTCTCTCAAGCCTTCTAAAAACTTCTTTTTCATCGTCCCTGTTCTCTAATTGATTTTCTAAGTAATATGTCTTGACTCCTCTAGGGATATTTAATAAGGAGCGAGCGAAGCGAGCTTTTTCGATATTTAAGTTGATGAAAGTGAAGAAATTGAAAGAAGCAAATATTTTGCCACTAATGAATTTGCCAAAAGTTTGCTTCGCTCAAACCCTGAAACATAGAACAAAGAAACAAAAATAAAGGAGTGATATTTTTCGATATTCAGGATGATGATTTTTCCAAACATTCCTGAATTTACCAAAAAATGGAAGAAAGAACAAAAACAAAAGAGAAACGACAAACAAGAAAGAGCATTACAAACTGTCGATAAAAGAGGGAAAACCAAATAGCGAGCAAACAAAACTTTCTCTACTCATGAATTTATCAAAATAGCTCGGTTCGCTCGCTCCTTAATAAAATTTAGTTAAGCAACAAAAATAGCACAAAAATTTGGGGCAAAAGAAGAAGAACGTATAACATGTTCAATTTTTTATTTTTTTTGTCTTTACCTTCCGATCTCTGTTCCGCCACTATCTTCAATTTCTCTTAAGTCTTCTAAATTCTTTTTCATCGTTCCAGTCTTTAATTGATTTTCTAAATTCTATGTCTAGACTCCTATAGGGATATTTGGTAAGGAGGGAGCGAAGCGAGCTTATTCGATATTTAAGATGATGAAAGTGAAGAAATTGGAAGAAATGAAAAATTAGCAAGCAAATATTTTGCCAAATGCTCGCTTCGCTCAGACCCTGAAACATAGAACAAAGAAACAAAAAAAAAGAGTGATATTTTTGATATTCAGGATGATGCCTTTTCCATTCCTAAATTTACCAAAAAATGTAAGAAAGAAACAAAAAGAGAAACGGCAAACAAGAAACAGTATTAAAAACTGCCGATAAAAGAGAGAAAACCAAATAGCGAGTAAACGAAACTTTCTCCACTCATGAAGTTACCAAAATAGCTCCTTTCGCTCGCTCCTTAATAACATGGAGTTAAGCAACAAAAATACAGCAAAAATCGGGAACAAAAGAAGAAGAACGTCTTTTGAACATGTTTAATTTTTAATTTTCTTGATCTTTACTTTCTCTGTTCCGCTACTGTCTTCAATTTCTCTTGTCTTCTAAAAACTTCTATTTCATCGTTCCAGTCCTTTAATTGATTTTCTAAATTCTATGTCTAGACTCCAATAGGGATATTTAGTAAGGAGCGAGCGAATCGAGCTTATTACGATATTTAAGATGATGAAAGTGAAGAAATTGGAAGAAATGAAAAATTAGCAAGCAAATATTTTGCGAAAAGCTCGCTTCGCTCAGACCCTGAAACATAGAACAAAGAAACAAAAAAAAGAGTGATATTTTTGATATTCAAGATGATGCTTTTTCCATTCCTGAATTTACAAAAAAATGTAAGAAAGAAACAAAAAGAGAAACGGCAAACAAGAAACAGTACTAAAACTGCCGATAAAAGAGAGAAAACCAAATAGCGAGCAAACGAAACTTTCTCCACTCATGAATTTACAAAAATAGCTCGCTTCGCTCGCTCCTTAATAAAATGGAATTAAGCAACAAAAATGGAGCGAAAATTGGGGGCAAAAGAAGAAGAACGTCTTTTGAACATGTTTAATTTTTAATTTTCTTTGTTTTTACTTTCTCTGTCCCGCTACTGTCTTCAATTTCTCTTAAGTCTTCTAAAAACTTCTTTTTCATCGTCCCAGTTCTTTAATTGATTTTCCAAGTTCTATGTCTAGACTCCTATTGGGATATTTGGTAAGGAGCAAGCGAAGCGAGCCTATTCGATATTTAAGATGATGAAAGTGAAGGAATTGGAAGAAATGAAAAATTAGCAAGCAAATATTTTGCCAAAAGCTCGCTTCGCTCAGACCCTGAAACATAGAACAAAGAAACAAAAAAAAGGAGTGATATTTTTGATATTCAGGATGATGCTTTTTCCATTCCTGAATTTACCAAAAAATTTAAGAAAGAAACAAAAAGAAACGGCAAACAAGAAACAGTATTAAAAACTACCGATAAAAGAGAGAAAACCAAATAGCGAGCAAACGAAACTTTCTCCATTCATGAATTTACAAAAATAGCTCGCTTCGCTCGCTCCTTAATAAAATGGAGTTAAGCAACAAAAATGGAGCGAAAATTGGGGGCAAAAGAAGAAGAACGTCTTTTGAACATGTTTAATTTTTAATTTTCTTTGTTTTTACTTTCTCTGTCCCGCTACTGTCTTCAATTTCTCTTAAGTCTTCTAAAAACTTCTTTTTCATCGTCCCAGTTCTTTAATTGATTTTCCAAGTTCTATGTCTAGACTCCTATTGGGATATTTGGTAAGGAGCAAGCGAAGCGAGCCTATTCGATATTTAAGATGATGAAAGTGAAGGAATTGGAAGAAATGAAAAATTAGCAAGCAAATATTTTGCCAAAAGCTCGCTTCGCTCAGATCCTGAAACATAGAACAAAGAAACAGAAAAAAGGAGTGATATTTTTGACGCCTTTTCCATTCCTGAATTTACCAAAAAATGTAAGAAAGAAACAAAAAGAGAAACGGCAAACAAGAAACAGTATTAAAAACTGCCGATAAAAGAGAGAAAACCAAATAGCGAGCAAACGAAACTTTCTCCACTCATGAGTTTACAAAAATAGCTCGCTTCGCTCGCTCCTTAATAAAATGGAATTAAGCAACAAAAATAGAGCGAAAATTGGCGGCAAAAGAAGAAGAACCTCTTTTCAACATTTTTAAATTTCAATTTTCTTTGTCTTTACTTTCTCTGTTCCGCTACTGTCTTCAATTTCTCTTAAGTCTTCTAAAAACTTCTTTTTCATCGTCCCAGTTCTTTAATTGATTTTCCAAGTTCTATGTCTAGACTCCTATAGGGATATTTGGTAAGGAGCGAGCGAAGCGAGCTTATACGACATTTAAGATGATGAAAGTGAAGAAATTGGAAGAAATGAAAAATTAGCAAGCAAATATCTTGCCAAAAGCTCGCTTCGCTCAGACCCTGAAACATAGAACAAAGAAACAAAAAAAAAAAGGAGTGATATTTTTGATATTCAGGATGATGCTTTTTCCATTCCTGAATTTACAAAAAAATTAAGAAAGAAACAAAAAGAGAAACGGCAAACAAGAAACAGTATTAGAAACTGCCGATAAAAGAGAGAAAACGAAATAGCGAGCAAACGAAACTTTCTCCACTCATGAATTTACAAAAATAGCTCGCTTCGCTCGCTCCTTAATAAAATGGAGTTAACCAACAAAAATAGAGTGAAAATCGGGGGCAAAAGAAGAAGAACCTCTTTTCAACATGTTTAATTTTTATTTTTCTTTGTCTTTACTCTCTGTGTTCCGCTACTGTCTTCAATTTCTCTTAAGTCTTCTAAAAACTTCTTTTTCATCGTCCCAGTTCTTTAATTAATTTTCTAAGTTCTATATCTTGACTCCCCTAGGGGTATTCGATAAGGAGCGAGCGAAGCGAGCTTCTTCGATATCTAAGATGATGAAAGTGAAGAAATTGAACGAAATGAAAGATTAGCAAGCAAATATTTTGCCACTAATGAATTAGCTAAAAGCTCGCTTCGCTCAGACCCTGAAACATAGAACAAAGAAACAAAAAGAGAAAAGTGATATTATTCGATATTCGGGATGGAGATTTTTCCATTCCCAAATTTACCAAAAAATGGAAGAAAGAGATAAAAACAAAAAACCGCAAACAAAAAAGAGCAAAAAACTGCGAATAAAAGAGAGAAAACCAAATCGCGAGCAAACAAAACTTTCTCCAATAATGAATTTACCAATATAGATCGCTTCGCTCGCTACTGAATAAAGTTCTATGAAGTAAGTTCTATGTCTTGACTCCTCTAGGGATATTTGATAAGGAGCGAGCAAAGCAATTATTTTTCCATTTTTGAATTTACCAAAAAATGGAAGAGAGAAACATAAACAGAAGAGAAACTGCAAACAAAAAAGAGTATTAAGAACTTTCGATAAAAAAGAGAGGAGCAGTTAGCGAGTAAACGAAACTTTCTCCACTCCACATAAATTTACAAAAATAGCTCGCTTCGCTCGCTCCTTTAAAATAGAGTAAAGCAATAAAATGGAGTAGAAATGGAGGGCAAAAAGGGAATAATGTTTCTTTATGTTTAATTTCTCCTCTTTACTTTCCGATCTCTGTTCCGCTACTGCCTTAAATTTCCATAAAGTCTTCTAAAAACATCTTTCTCGTCGTCCCACTCCTTGTAATTCATTTTATATTTTCTATTTAAGGAGCGAGCAAAGCGAGCTTTTCGATATTCAAGATCTGATGAGTGTAAAGAAATTGAAGGAAATGAAATATTTTCAATTCGTGAGCAAGCGAATATTTTTCCACTACAAAAGCCAAAAAAACTCGCTTCGCTCACACCTTAAAACATAACAAAGGAACAAAAAGAAAAAGGGAGCTTTTTCGATATTGAAGGTGTCATTTATGTGAACAAATTGAAAAAAAATTAAATATTTTTTATTCGTAAGCAAAAAAATCGAGAAAAGGACAACGGAGACAAAAGAAAAACGGCGAACAAGAAAGAGCATTAAGATTGTTTGCTCACCCAGTTATGTTTATTTCACTTTTCACCAATTATTTATAATTATCTATAATTACAAATTCTTAGTTTATAAGACGCACACTTTCCCTTCTATAATTATTTTCTACGTCTATCGCGTGATATGATTCGTTTTGAGATTTTGTTTTTTACGACAAACACGCACTCCATAAATTCAGCGACTAAAAGGAAAAATGATTAGCTTTAACAAGCTGTAGCAGATTAAATAAAAAAAGTAATTGTGCGTGTCAGCTCCGACGCGCGACTGGAGTTTACTCTTTAAGTGCGATCGTCTTTGAATATACAATAGACATAGGGGGTAAACAAACGCTACATAAATCATGTTATTCACTATTGATATGATCTTGAACATTAATTTCATCAATACTATCGTATTATTAAAGGTTTGTGGTAACTAAAATACTTCATTATTTTACAATATTTTATACCTTTATTCACTTCACTGTATAATTATAATTATCAATATCAATGAATTTAAAAAAAGGGTTGAGGAGTTTAAGGAGAAACGGCAACAACAATAACAAAGAACGCCGGCAACCAACAATACATGGCACAGTGTAGAGGGTTAAACGCTTTTTATTAACGCTCGACTCATCAATTTGTCCTACAAAATCGATTCTTAAGGAGGAAACTTCAAAAATCCTCAAATATTTTGAGCTGAAGCGTCTTTAGTTACATTTCAACTGCGTACCGTATTTTATTAGAATACCATGGAGATGCACGACGAGACCAGTCCACCAGAAGGAGCCAAAGTACACTCAGCAGCTTTAGGGCCAAACCACAACATTTGAAACTCAAATTGGTTAACCATTCCCATTAATTTAAACACGTTTCACGTCCCCTTTTCCCAAAATCGACACAGTCCACTCGATTTTTTGTCGATGCGGCTTTGACCTTCACTGTTAATGTGAACAACCTGTGTTAAACAAGGGGATAATAATTATATTTTATTAAAAAAACTTTAAAAGACTAAATCTTCAGATAAAGTCAAGGGATTTCGTTTGTAAGTAAATAATACTAACTATCCCCACCACTATGGTGATTGTTTATCTTAAGCTTTTGCTTCCTTTTTTCTTCCTTTCTGAAAATAATTTAAGAAAGAAATCAGGCCGTTATATCTATCAGTGGCTTAAAGTGCGAGGCACGATAAATTAACAGCTATAAAACTGGGGCCCATTGCCTCAAGTTAGGTTCACAATGAGAAAGGTTCGGGGTTGTAAATCAACAGGAAGCGGCAACGTCTTTGAGTTGCTTGTTTATTGGTGGATGAAACGGACCGGACTCAAAATTTCTGGGCCACAATTTGTTTTTATAGCAATACACATTTCACTAAAATTTGACCTGTTCATGTGATTATTATATTCTAATTTTATAAATTGGATGCTAAATATTATGCTAGTTGTACAATAGTACATTATTATACGAGTTTAACAAAAGACTTCATTGTGATATGAGTGGGTTTAGAAGGAATGTCACAATGCCTCGATAAACGAGTGTAGTATATTATTTTTTCTACTTTGGAGCTCTTCGTTTTATCAAAATGTTAAAGTTATGCTTTTTAAATATTCTAGCGGTATTAAGGATTAGGTAGTACTGGTTGTGTTTGTGGTTATGTTTTTTATCTGAAAAGTTGACAGTTGACTTGACCTCGATAGGAGTTGGCTACAAATGCTCAGTACCAACGTATAAAAAAAAAGTTCCTTTGTGATACTACATTTAGTTTCATTTAATACAAGATAATTGTGGGAAATAGACCCCGTTCTATGAGTGTTAGATTATCGTGCACGTTACTATAGCTGTTGCCTTACTGTGGTTTACAGTAACAGGACCTATTTTTTTGACCACAGAGTATTTACATTTGTAATCTTTGAAATCATGACATTGTTGCTGTTTGTATTTAATTGTGATCATTCCAATGCAATAAACGAGCCACTATACAATCCAATACAATCGCGCTTTGATAAACACATTCTGAGGGCTTATGGGAAAGCGAAAGTTGTTAATTTATGGTATGGAGCTATACATCAAAGTACACTCATAAAATATAACACATAATCAGGGATGACTGGAAGCGATTAATAAGCACCGAATATGTGCAAGATACTCCGCCTGTTATTAAATTACTTGCAGATTATATTGATAAATGTACCCATTTGTAGCTTTACATCAGAGTACACGGGTTATATCTCTTACAGTGGTGACATGAATTATTTATGAAATTTTACTTATGCGGTAAACATATCATTTTTTGGTGAAATACAGAAGGAACGCTGAGGACGAATACAAATTACTTTTTTACATACAAGTCAGATCGTCATTTTCTATCGGTCAATCAGCAATGTAAAATGCTGAATAAAATAGAGAGATTTTTATTTTAGACCCAAAAACAATAGTGGATAGATTTTAGAGTATGGTGCCATAATCCTTAATACGCCCACGCGTGACAGGTGCATAAGCTTCCATTGCAACAAGTAAACGCAAATCGTTCTCATCAGAAAGAAGAAAGAAAAACTTGTGTGGAGAATTTTTCATTAAAACACTTGTACAAATCTCGGTATGGTATAACCTATTAAATATCCCGGCGCATCCACCAAATTTCCAATAATCATATATTATTAAATTTTTGTACAGTAATGCAATTCGAATAAAACAATAAATGATAAAAGGATGTTTGTGAAAAGAGTTTTAAATATTACTTATGATAATTCAGTAATATGTAAGCTAGCATTAATTTATTTGAAACACCTGGTAAATTTAAAATTAATTGTAACTTAATGCATGTTATACAAACATCGTTAGAGGCACGGTTTGAAGGAATAATTACGCAGAAAGTAGGTAGTATCTTTCCACTAATTCGCACCTATTATACTACAAAAGAACACTAATTACCCCCCACATCCTCTGATATAATTCAGAGAATAGGAAGATCAGTTTTAAATACCATAATTAACCTTAAACTACCTATTTGTCTTGGTGGCACAATACGGGAACACGTCTGGAGCTTCTGCCATGAAATACTCTTCTAGTACCGCTCCGGGAATAGACTCGCGTGAATATTTTATCAAATCTACCCAGGGTTTTCCGTTCAGGAATATTTATTTAACTACCTAGACATAATACCATATTTCTTTACGACATCAACGGTCCGGTCAGCACATAATGTCCTTTTAAATCCTTAAAAGAAGAGGCATTTTTTCTCATAGACCTCATGCATCAAATAAAGGGAGAAAACGAATGAGGCGGATAGCATGGGGCCGTTAGTAACAGAAGCAAAGGCCGAAAAGAAGTCCTGCTTTCAGAAACAAATTAAAGTTTTCGTAACTACTATATTAAACAAAACACATTACTTATGCACGACGAGAACGTTCTCTTGCATAAATAATCTGCAAACTACTTAGGCTTAAACATATTAAAGTTGTACAAAAGAGTTGCGAAAGTAAAGTTAGGTTCTAGTGTGTTTTAGTAGTTAGCAAGCTTTATAAAGGAGTTGGATGAAGGTGCGTATCGCCGCAGTTTGGAAGGAAAGGATGTCACATGCCCATTTCAATTTGTCAGCCTCTCGATTTCACGAGTCGCCTGAAATACACCCGCAGGAGTTACCTTGTAGGTCCATAAGTATAAAACTTACCCGAAGGGACGACCGTCCTATACAGTCAACTCGGGTCTAAGCTGTTTTCTACACTGATGGAATAAATCTATGTATTCATTGTAACCGGAAACGTACTAAACGTAATTATATCTGATGTTAACCCTTACGACACAGAATAGAAGCTTTTATGGGATTTATTGAGAATCGCTGCTATTTACATATATCGAGTTATTACACTACATTGTAGATTCGAAATTAGTTGATGAATTAGAGGAACCAGTTTTTTAAATTGCCTATAATTTCATGTATGAAGGAAATGCTGTCAACTGACCCGTTGGTACTCTGTAGTACCATGTATATTTTAGGGATTTTCAGTATTCCTGCTAAAAATTCGGTTATCAAAAAATTCTCTTAATAAGTTAATGGAAGCTCTTATTGAGTGCACGGTAGTTCCATCCTGCTGGAAATAACCCATCGCTAGTTCGTCATCGTAGAGTTGGTTAATAAATGGTGGTAAAAAATTTACCGTCAATATTTTAATTAAATACTTTCAAAGAAAATTGGTCCAACAATACGTATACGTGAAGTGGCTGCTCAGATTCCAACTTTCTGAGAATGAGAAAGAAATGCGGATTTTCTGAAGACCACATATTTTTGGAGTTAACATATCCATTCAAATAAAACCAAGCTTTATCAGTGAAGAAGGTTTTTTCCAACAAATTATTGTCAAATGTGTCGAAAAAACACTGTTCCTGTACACCTGCTAAGCGGTAAGAAAACATTAACTAATTAAAAAGTTTCCTCCGTGATACAGAAATATTATTAACCCCTTTTTTTTTATTTTTAGTCCTACATAATTATTACCTCACATACTGTTAATTCCTTTAAAGCTCAAACCACAACACGAATTCTCTGTTTCGCAAACCCTAGCGATCTGTAAATTAAACGCTAAACACTAAGCTCTTGTCATCTATGTAATAAACACGCACTAAGCTGTGGATAAGGTCACGCTGCGAACAGTCATACTCTTATCTCAAACTCATGGAATCCTGAAATTACAGCATCTTTCATTCGTGACCGTCGCTTTATGTGCCTTTTATAGTCGACAATCATTATATCCGACGAGCAATTTCAAAAAGACCACCACGAGAGACGCTGAAACCGGAGGATATCGTAATACAAATTTAATGAGTATGAATTGTTTATAAATAATATGATGCAAGAAATTCGGTCGCGTCGAGATTCATTTATCTTCCAAGTAATGTGTTTTTAACTGCCCACACACTGTCAGCCGCTGTGATATATGAATTACTTTCACGTTAAAGTGAGGCTTTTTCGCAATTTTGTGTCATTTTATTTTATAATGGAAAAAATGTTGGAAAAAATCATGTAAATCGGGCCACAATTAAGGAGGGCCCACCGGTATTATCAAGAAAAATGACTGTGGACCCGTTGTAGAAAGGAAAAAGTTTTACGAGGCAATTTGCTACGTGTTACGGAAAAAAGGTCGAACCTGATTAGAAAATTTCTTGCTGCTTACGAATCTGTCCCCGCAATAACTTTACAGCCGCTATTCCTAAATAAAGTACCGTCACCGCATAAATGGATTTTTATGTAAGACGACTACTGACGAAGACAAATTGTACAGCGAGACAATTTGGTTGCTACAAAAAGCCATGTTTACTGACGTTCTAACTTAAATTTAAACTTTTTTCGGCCGTAGAGCTTTTACATGAATTCATTTTTATAAATGTGTTCTACAGGGTGCTATGGAAGTCCTAGCAGAAAATTTAACCACAAGTAGAACTCATAAATCACATTTTTCGCAAACGGGGTTTAAATTAAGAATAGTAGTAGTAGTATGTATATTTATTATCTTTACAGGTTTATAAAGTATCCGATACATTTCCCATAACTCAAATAAAATAAAATATAATATAATAAATAAAACTAAATAAATCAATAATTCAACACAATAACTAGCAGCTTTTATCCCTTCCCACTTATAGTCCCTCTTCTCCACTCAACCTTCCTCATCCATTCGATCCCTTTTCCGTCCTCACTCAAAATTTCTTCTCTACTCTCATCTCTCCCTCTCAATTCTACGCATTCCTTCAACAAATGCTCTATCGTCTCCTTTTTTTCTCCACACATCCTGCATACTCTATAATTATCCTTACTCCAATATTTATTCTCTCTTTCCTTATTTCCACATTTAAATCTTGCTATTATCACTCTCTTTTTTCTACTCTCTCTTCCTAGGTACTTTGGCATTTTTTCCGTTATTATTTTTTCATACTTCCCATTGTACCTAGACTCCCTAATTCTCGTTCTTCTTTCCTGCACTTGCACATCTCTATCTCTCTGTACTAATTCATCTGTAATTACTCTTCCTCTCTCTCGCATTCTTTCTATCTCCGCGCCTGCATACCCGTTTCTTTCGAAATATGCCTCCCTCTCTTTCCATATCCCCTTTCCTATTTCTTTCCTTTTTTCTTTCAAACACTCTTGCAAAATTCTGCACTCTCCTCTCTCTATCACTCTCTCCTCAAATCTTATTGCTCTTTTTCCTCCTTCTATTCTTATTCCATCTGTCTTTGTTTCTACCCCTAGCACCCATTTCATATATTTTCCTTGCACCCCTTCCAATCCTTCTTGCTTTCTCCATCCCCATATTTCCGCTCCATACATCATCACGATTTTCACCAAACTATCAAACATCATTACTCTCCTTCTAAAATCATGTCCAAATTTTCTCTCTCCTATTCCCCATACAGCTCCTATTATCTTATTTGCTATTTTGACTAACTCTCTCACATGTGCTGTTGCTGTGTTTCTTTCATTCATCACATAACCTAAATACTTAAATTCTTTCACTTTCTCGCTTTTCTCTTTCTCCCATCTCCACTCATTTACTTTTCTCCTACCACCCCCTTTTCTGTACACCATCATCTTGGATTTCTCAACATTCACCGTCAACTTTTTCCTCCTCATATATTTCTCCATGTTTCCTATCATTTCTTTCATACCTTTCTAATCTCTCGCTAGCAAAACCAAATCATCCGCATATGCTAAAGACCACACTTTTTCTTTGCCTACCACAACCCCCCTGCCTGCCCCTTCCTGAACATATTCTCTATATCTCCAATAAAAGCTACAAACAAGCTGGGGCTTACAGGTGGGCAACCTTGTCTTACTCCCTTATAAGTTTTGAAACATTCACTCACCCTTCCATCCACTCTCACTCTACTTATCGTTTCTTCATATATCTCTTCTATTTTTTGTTACCAGATGCTCATTTATCCCTCTCTTTCTCAAGCATTCTCGCAGTAAATCTCTTTCCACATTATCAAAAGCCGCCTTCAGGTCCACAAAGAATTTATATATCTTACCACCTCCCTTTTATATCTCATTTCCTTAGTGATCCCCCTCCTTCCACTCTTGGGGGAATCCCTCTCCCTTCCACACTCCATTCATTATCTCTAACAACCTGTCAACTTCCCCTTCCGTTCCATATATCCACGCTTCATTCTGTATACCACCCCCCCCCCCCGGTGTCTCTTTCTTTTTCAGTTTTCTTAGTTGTTGCTCCATTTCTTCTCTTGTTATTTTTTCTATTTTTTCTACTCTTTGTTGTCTCTTTTCCTTTTCTTGTCTGTTTTCATCACCCCCCAGCAGCTCACTGAAGTACTCTCTCCATTCCTCCATAGTAATTCCATCACTCACTCTCTCTCTGTTTTCCTTTTTTTGCTTATTTATGTATCTCCATACCTCTTCTTCCGTCTTTATACCCTTCATCTTTAGCTCTTCTTCCATCCGTTTCTTTTGCTTCTTCTCATTGCGTGCGTGTACCTCTTGCGTGCTCTCTTGTACTCTTCCTTGGTTGCTTTTTCTTTTTTCCAATTTCTTAGATTCCTACTTGCTTCCTGCTTCCTTTCCCTGCATTCTTTATCCCACCACTCGTTCTTCCACAGCCCCATATTTTCTCTTATCTCTATCTCTTTTTTTTTTTCTGTTGCGTTTCTTACGTTATCGTTCAGTTCCCGCACCTTTTCGTTTATTTCTGTTTCTTCGTATTTTGCCTTCCTAAGTCTTGCTCTATAATTTTCTTTTCATTCTTCCGTCCAAATATTCTTTACAATTTTTCTTCTAAACTCATTCATACTTCCTCTATCTATCTCTCTTTATTTTGTCTACACTTCTAAAGGTATATGGTCCGACTCCATTCTTTCTCCCACCTTGAATTTCTCTATTTCATCCCATGCTTCTTCATTTACCATAACATAATCAATAACTGTCTCCCCTTTTGATCCAATATACGTGTACTCCCCTTTCTCATCTCCTGTACAGTTCCCATTAAGTATGTCCCACCCTCTTTCTTCTACTAAGCTAATCAGTACTGTCCCTTCTGCGTTTTCTGTTGCATCTTTGGTTGATTTTCCTTCTATTGTTTCTTGCTCCTCTTCTATCCGTCTTCTTTTTTTCGCAATTCTTGCATTAAAATCCCCCCGAATTACCAAAGTTTCTTCTTCTTGCTCTTTTACTCGCTCTTCTATTATCCTCTTTGTTTCCCTCATACTTCTGCTGTACACTGTTACAAATTCTCCGTTTTCTCTGTTTACTTTTCACCGTTCTTTCCATAATCCCTATTTCTTCTTTTGTTTCAATTCCATTTTCTCCTTTCTTGCTTTTCCTCTCTGAATATTGACATTTCCACTTAAACTCTTTTGGCATTCTCTTTTCCAATTTTTCCCACCTCTTTTCTTCCACCCACGTTTCTACCATTCCCACTACGTCAAATTCTCTCAAATACTCCCAAAATTCATTCTCTTTGTTTTTATTCCCGCTACGTTCCAGAATAATATTCTTATTTGCTCCTTTTCTCCTTTATTCTTCTCCATATTCGTCGTCTTTTTCTTGTGCTCTTATTCAAAAATTTTCTGTATCTAACTCCCCCTTTTCTTCGTGCCACCTAGGCCCTTTTCCCTCTATCCATATCTTTTTATAACTCACTTTCACCCGCTGTCTTTTTTGTCGCTCTTCTTTGGCTATCGCTCTTAATTCCTTCTGTATATGTCTTTCCTTCTTTGTCAGATCATCTTCTATGTACACTCTCTTTCCTTTTTTTTTCTCTTAGTTTTCTTTTATTTTCCATAACTTTCCTCTTTTCCCCCCAGCTCCCAAGTTCCGCCACAATCATTTTTCCTCCATTTATTTTCTACATTTCTCTCACAGTCACTTCTACCTCTAATTACACCTTCATCCATTTTTCCAGTTTCTTCTCGCTCTCGCATTCCTCTTCGTCCAATCCCGTTACTACAATTTTCTTTTTTTTCACTCTTTTTCCTGCTCTTCCATTTTCTCCCCCAATTTTTTCATAAAAAATAAATCTTTATTTGCCCTACGGGCTTTCTGATTCCTATACATATACAAGTAAACTTAACAATTATAATAAAAAAAGAACTAAATAAAATACTCTATTTCTTCTCCCGTCCCCTTTCCTCTTCTCCCTTCTCCCTCCTCTTCCATACCTCTTTCATCCATTTAATTTCCCTTCCATCTACATTCAGTATTTCCTCTCTTTCTTTCCTCTCTCTTTGTTTCCTCTCACTGCACTCGTTCCACATATGCTCAATCGTCTCTCTTTCCTCATAGCACATTCTACACATTCTTCCTCCATCTTCTGCCCAATACCTATTTTCTCTCTCTTCATTTTCGCACCTAAACCTCGCCATCATCTTTCTTTCTTTCTCGCTCTCCCTCCCCAAATACTTCGGTACTTCCTCGATCATGCATCTTCCGTACTTCCCTTTGTATCTGGATTCTCTAATTCTTTCTCTCCTCTCTTGTCTATCCGTATCCTTATCTCTTTCACTTAGTTCTACATTCATCCACACGCCTCTTTCTCTCAGTCTCCCTATTTCTTTGCTTGCATACCCATTCCTCCTGTAGTAATTCTCCCTATCATACTCCTCTGAATTCTTCTTCTTTTCTCTCCAGCACTCTTTTAGTATCCTACATTATTTCCTTCCTTCCATCCTGTCTTCGAACTTGACCGCTCTTTTTCCCGCTTTCACTCTCAACCTATTCCTCTTGCAGTCTTCTCTCACTATGTACTCTGGCGTTTCTCTCTCCACCCCTAGCACCCACCTGAGATATCTCTCTTGCACCCTATCTATCTCCTCTTGTTCTTTCCATCCCCAGATCTCTGCTCCGTATAACAACACGCTTTCAATAAGACTTTCAAACATCATCATTCTCCTCTTAAAATTGCCTCCCCACCTTCTCTCTCCTATTCCCCATACACATGCTATCACCTTGTTCGCTTTTCTTGCCAGTTCTCTAATATGTGCCTTATCTGTGGCTCTTTCATTGAACACATACCCCAAGTATTTGAATTCTTTTACTTGTTCTATTACTTCTCCCTCCCACCTCCAATCACTCTCTTCGTTCTTCCTCTTTCTCTTATTGAACACCAGCATTTTTGTTTTCTCTACATTCACTTCTAGTCTTTTCTTCTTCACATATTTTCCTAAACTCTTTATCATTTCCTACATTTCTCTTTCACTCTTTGCCACCATTACCACATCATCCAAAAACGCCAGGCTCCACACTTTTTTTCTAGCTACCACACATACATCGTGAGCAACAAGGGGCTGAGCGGGCAACCTTGCCTCACTCCCTTTGTTGTCACAAACCATTCACTTTCCCTCTCCCCTACGTTCACTTTACTTTTTGTCTTCTCATATATCTCCGCCACCTTTCTTACCAGCCATTCATTTACCCCTTTCTCCCTCAGGCACTCAAACATCCTCTCTCTATCCACCTTGTCAAAAGCCGCCTTGAAGTCTACGAATAATGCATACACCCTCCCCCCTTTCTTCTTTAACTCACTCTTCGTCAAATGGTCCAGGATGTATACATTATCCATAGTTCCCCTCCCCTCTCTAAATCCTGCTTGGCTGTCTGGTAATGCTCCCTTTTCCTCTATCTCTCTGCTCATCCCTTCATTCAGAATTGATGCATACAACTTGTACCCTGTGTTTAGGAGAGTTATCCCTCGGTAATTTTCTACTTTATTTTTCTCCCCTTTTTTGTAAATGGGGTAAATTACCCCCTCTCTCCACCCTACCGGGAATCCTTCTCCTCTCCACACCCCATTCATTACCTCCACCAGCCTCTCTAGCACTCTTCTCGTCCCATACATCCACGACTCATTCTGTATTCTATCCCTCCCTGGTGCCTTCCCTTTCCTCAGTTTCTTCACATGCCTCTCCACCTCTTCCATTCTAATTTCTTCTCCTTCAGGTTCTACTCGGTTTCTCTTCGTCTATATTTCCGTTTTCTTTTTTCCTTTTCTCCCTCCAGCAGCCTCATGAAGTAATCCTCCCACTCATTCATCGTTATCTCCTCGCTCCCATTTTTTTTCTTTCTCTCTCTATTGATATAGTTCCATACCTCCTTCTCTGTTCTTATTGCTTTTATCTCTTCCTCCTCTCTCTCCTTCTTCTGCCTCTTCTTCTCCCTGCATGTCTCTCTGTATCTTCTTTTCGCTTCTAAAAAGCCACTTCTGTTCCTCTTAGTCTTTCTCCACTTTCTTAGTTCTTTTATTGCCTCCTTTTTACGTTGTTCACATTCTTTGTCCCACCATTTTTTCTTTCTTTTTGTTCCTCCACCTCTTACTGTTATTTCTCTTCTTGTCGCTGCTTTTTCCAATATTTCTACCAATTCTTTCTCCATTTTCCCTACTTCTTGTTCTTTAAATCTTGCTTTTTCCAGTCTTCTCTTATACTTTTCCACCCCTTGCTCGTCCCATACTTTAATTATCACCTTCCGCATTTCCTCTATTTTTTCTTCTTCTCCTGTCTTCTCTCTCCTCCTTCCTATACTTATCTCTATAGGCAGATGGTCTGACTCTACTCTTTCCCCTATTCTGAATTCTTTGACTTCTTCCCATGCTTCTTCGTTTACTATTCCGTAGTCTATCACCGTCTCTCCTCTACCGCCTATGTAGGTCCATTCTCCTTCTTCGTCCCCTTGTTTATTTCCATTCAGCACTTCCCATCCTTTCTCTTCTATCCATTCCATCAACTTCTTCCCTTCCGCGTTTTCTTTCTTGTCTTTGGATTTTCTTTTTCCCTCTCCTCTCTCTTCTTCCCAATCCCTGGCTCTTCTTTCCCCAATTCTCCCGTTAAAATCCCCTTCCAGAAGTAGACATTCTTCCCTGTTGTCTTTTAATGTTTCTTCTATCTTGCATATTGTTTCTTTCATCTCTTTGCTGTACACTGTCACTATTTTCCACCATTTACTGTCTATTTTAACGTTTCTCACCATGTGAACTTCCTCTTCTCCCTTCTTTTTAGTATTCTCTTTTATTCCTTTTTTTACCCCTGTTATTATTCCCCCTGCTGCTCTTCCTTTTTTCTTTCTCCTTCTCGCCCCTTGCCATTCCCACTTGAACTCCTTTTATAACAGTTTTTCTATTTTCTCCCAGCTTTCTGACCATGTTTCTGTTAATCCAACAATATCGAACTCCTTCACATAGTCCCAAGAATCTTCTTCTTTTTTCCCTAATCCCGCTACATTCCAAAATAGTGCCCTCACCCCTGTTTTTCTCGTTACCTTCTTTGATTTCCCCCATCCTTCCTCAGTTTCCCTCCTACTTCTTTCTTTGTTTCTTTTTTCCCGTTTCATTGTCCTTTTTACTTTGCCGTTGTCCCCCTTTTTCCCTCCTCCCCTTCTTCTTCTTATTGGAAAACCTCTAGTCTCTCTCTCTTTTCATTCCATCTCCATTGCTCCCCGTCCACTATTATTTTCCTGTATCCCACTCTTACTTCTTTCCCTCTTTCCCTTTTTTCCTTCGCCATACTTCTTAGTTTCTTCTGTAAATCTCTTTCTTTCTTTGTGAGATCGTTGTCTATGTATATCCCCCTTGTTTCCCTCTTCTCCCTCAATTTTCCTTTTTGCTTCATTATTCTTTCCTTCTCACCCCATCCCTCCATCTCCACCAATACTTGATCCTTGTTAATCCTGTAACAATCTTTTACTTTACTATCCTCTACATTTTCTTTCAAAAACTTCTCTACATCCTCTTCTTTTACATGTTATCACGATGTTGTTCTTCCTCTTTCTTCTCTCTTCGATTTCCATTCTCTCTTCCAGCTTTTCCACTCTCTCCTTCCCATCTCTTCTCCTTCTCTTTAAATTCATCTCTCTGCCTCTCTATCTCACACTTGAGTTCCTTGTTTTCTCGTCTTATTTCTTTCATCTCCTCCTTCAACTCTTGCAACAGCTCCAATATTTTTTTCCCCATCTCTGTGTCCGTTTCCTTCTCTTTCTCTGATGTCTTCTGTGTTTTCTTTACTCCAGGAGACCTCGCCGTCTTTTTACTTTTTTGAAAAAATTTCTCTTCCTCCTCTTTTCTCTTTCTTTTCCTTTCCTCCAGGTAAGAGTCCAGGCTTCCCTGACTGAGCGAGCGGTTTCCACCGTCTTTGTTCATCCGCTTCCTGTGGCGCCTCCTAGATGTCGTTATCTTCCGGCTTCGCCGATTTATTCTTTTTCCTGACTATATCTCCTCTTCCCTGCCCAATTCTTTCTTTCTACCTTTCTCTCATACCCCTTCTCGCTTTTCTCAATATCTTCTCTAATTTGTTCTTTATATCACCTTCTATTTCTCTATTTTTCGCTACTTAAACTCTCTACCACATGTTTACCTTTAGCTCGGTAGTACAGGAATCCCTTCGAATTATTATATAATTTAATTTTCCCCCAATTTTTTAATTTTTTCTTTTAGTTCTATCTTTTTTCTTTCCCATTTTTCTTTCTTTTCACGCATCATAATTTGCAACTGTTCTAGTTCCCGGCTCATTTTCGGATTCTCTTCCTTTATCTCCCCTACATCCTCCATAATTCTTTTCAGCATCTCTTTCATTTCCTCATCCATTGAATTTTTAACCGGTGATCTTTCTAACTTCTTACTTTTCCTAAAGGGGTTAATCCTCTCGTCCTTCTTCTCTTTTTCTTTTGTAATCTTCTTCTCTCTCGCTTTCACTACCATTTTTTTTCATTCTATTTCTTTTTCACTTTTTCACGCTTTTTTATCCGCTTATCTTATCGAGCTCGGCTCAACTGCTCGAATTGGAATACTCGCCTATGAACCCACGTTCATTGATTGTGAGGAATGCACAAAAACTTCACCCGATAAACGAATCGAGATAAAAACTACATGTACTAACCTACCATAATATGCATAATATTGAAGTAGGTTCGTATGTAATAATAAACTCTCTAACTTACATCAGGAATAATCCTTGTTGGTGTACGTGCGGAAAACAATAAATGGTGACACACCGACACTTCGAATACTTTATTATTAATATTAATTTATTATTTCAGGTTCAATTTCCCAAACGTGATTACATCTGGGACGTCCGAAATCTGGAGTTGGAGAAGAAAATTTGCCATAATCAACGTTGCACTGTGTTCTCACTAAAGGACCTCACCTTGCAATTTCGGGATTTGAAGAACGTTCCATGCACAAGCGATGGGCCTCGTTTGCATTACCTAACACTAACAATTCCTCGTACAACCATAGAAAAAAAAACATTTTCGTGGAAATTGCAATGAATAAATTCTTAGTATTTGCTTAAGAATCAAGCACGGGCCATCATAACATAGCGTCGCGACAATGATGTGATAACTAAAATTTACTATCAAGGACAATTCCTTTGTCGCAAAGAAGTTAGAAGGTTCGACAAAAACTTGCTGATGCGTTCAAGTTCATGTAGTCATAGGCGGATGGTGAAATAACGGGTCAGAAAAATGTTCAAAAACATTGCGGATTTCAGCAAAGTGGTACATAGAAAAAAAATTATTTTGACGAATTGGGTTGGCTTCCTTGGCTACAGGCCCCGCTACCTTCATTACGTTTCGTGCGTTCATGCAGCAAGTGTCAACTTTCACACAGAAAAATTATTTTCACTGATTAATCGATTTTTTCTAGGAAAATGGGTTTTAGCTTGGAGAATTTATATTTGGTACTTGGGTGATCGAATTAAGGCAGAAAAGTTGAAAGCTCCTCAATCATAGACCCTTCCTCGGAGCAAAAATAGAGGGTGGCGCAGGTGGCAGTTAATTATATATCAGCAGCCTAGGAGCTGTGTCAGCAGGGAGTATTTAAACTGGCAGTCAAATGCGGGAGATGAGATCCAGAGGGCATACCGTCATAGAGCAGGGGTCGCCGTCATTAATACAGGTAAATAAAATAACGATAGCTGGCAGTCTTTCACATTTTGTGAAAAATTGGTGACGAATAACATCCAGTGCTATTGTCATGGATAGAGCGGTATCCTCTTCCTTTTACCAGACTCCCAAAAGAAACTACCGAAATACCAACACAGGGCCAATGTAGGTATAGTATTTCTAAATCCATACGTGGCCGTGATGGCAGTGCCACGAAGTTCAAGTCAATTTATCTCATCCTACATTATTTTGCAACCCTCTGTGCCGAGATAAAATTCTTTAATGTTTGGATATAAAATCGGAGTACGCCACTGCACCCAGTACACTGTAAACAAAGATTTTTCTGCGATATATATTTAATTCATAAATAATAGACAAAAACTGTCATCCGTTTTTTGATATACCTCCGACGCGTTAAGTCGAGAGGTGCGAAACTTTTTAAGCATTGTGTTGTTGTCGGACGAAGCGTGTTTTACGTGAACGTGTTCGAAAGAACAGTTTCGTATCAATGTCTGATATGCCCTGTCGTGAGTGAAATAAGGGACGTCATTTTGAGACAATGTTATTGAGGCAGGTAAATCAAATCAACTTCAGTGTCAAGTCCCCACATAAACCTTATCGCTCGGACTCGACCATATGCCATGTTTTGTTTTGTCATGTCGACTTCATGGACGCCCAAACTAGGAGGATGGTTAAAAAGTTTATGCCGGATTAAAATTTTTGACCCGAATTTTCACAGTTATGTTGTACTGGACCCTATGATGCACCGTTTCAATCTAATATATAAAAATCTCGTGTCACGGTGTTTGTGGTCGAACTCCTTCGAAACGGCTCGACCGATTTTAATGTTTTTTTTTTTGTATATTTGGTAGGTATGAGAATAGGTGGTAAACTATTTTTCACATGGACATGGGGGCCCAGGGGGGCCCCTTGGGATGGACCGATTTTTCGGCTCGACCGATTTTTATAAAATGTTTTTTGTATATTTGGCAGGTATAAGAATAGGTGGTAAACTATTTTGCACATGGATATGGGGGCGCAGATCCCCCCCTTGGGCCAGACCAATTTTTCAGCTCGACCGATTTTTATGTTTTTTTTTTTGTATATTTGGTAGGTATGAGAATAGGTGGTAAATTATTTTTCACATAGACATGGGGGCCCAGAGGGCCCTCTTGGGCTGGACCGGTTTTTAAGGATTTTTTTTTGTATATTTGGTAGGTATGAGAATAGGTCGTAAAGTATTTTTCACATGGACATGGGGGCCCGAGAATGGCTTTTATGATCTTTGATTTGTTGGATTTGTCTCCGCCCCAAATAGCAGAATGATTATTAAAACATGGACATGGGGACAGGGGGCTTCCTTGGGTTTATAACTCAAGAACGGCTTTTATAATCTTTGATTTGTTGGATTTGTCTCCGGCCCGAACAGCAGAATAACTATTAAAACATGGATGTGCGGCCCAGGGGACCCCCTGGGCCCCTGTGTAATTGTTTCTGAGGCGGTACAAAGTTCACCGGGTCAGCAAGTTTTTACATATATTTCAATTTCACATCGTATAGTCGTATAGCTTCGGCAATAGAGGACTACATCAAGGCAACAACCAAGTTGAGAGGAATAATTGATAATTTCATATTGACGTTTAGAAAGCCTCCTAAGACAGCCGGTAAATGAAGGTGCTACTGGGCAGAGCAGGATTGGATACAGGAGTGTTTTCAACACTCATCTCAGTAGCAACAATAATGAAGACTGCGAGATCTCGGATCTTTGAGAGATTTTATAACAGACCCCTCCAGGAGGATTCGTTTGCTCTCTCCATCCTAAGTGCTTAGTCATTATTGTAGTATAACAGCAATTGTTTAGCTATCAGATTTCATTCTAATTCTTCCACAACATTTGCCTTCTTTAAACAACTACATACAAGTGTAATAATAGTGATTCGAGGACGAAGAGCCGAAATACAATTACTATTAAACTGAACCTGTGAAGTTCAATCGTAATTGTATGAGGCTCCTCGTCCGAAGGATCACTCCCTCCGGATCCAATCAATGACTCTGTGTCCATTGTTGCTTCATGACTTTAAAATATGAAGTTAGCGCGGCCTGGAGCCAGGGAAGACCACAGGGTGAGACTAACTAGAGGACAAAATCACGTAGAGCAGCATCGTAAGCGTTACTATAATAGTGATCCTTCGGACGAGCAGCTTCATACAATTACGATTGCCCTTCACAGGTAAGGTCGTTCAATCGTACAATTATATGATACACAGTCAGTCGATGGGAATTAGAACATACTATCGAGACACTCATTCCTCGGAACTAATAGAGCACTGGAGTAAGATAAAGATAAAAAATTAAATAAAAGTTTATTGCGATTTATATATCATCCGTTGACCCAGACTTTATCGAATTTTGCATATCTCTGTGTCATCTTGGATTAATAAAAATTAAATGTTTAAATTTATCTCAAATTGTTTACTTTACCAAATACGTTTATTGTACCTTTGTCTGCTGAGTAATCGATAATGTAGCATATTCCTTACCTGAAACAAAAAAAAGATCGTAAATATTTATGTTACAATAGCAAGCTGTCTGTTATATGATTATTTTCAAAAGTACATCATTGGTGCAACCAAGTGCATTTTGTGTAATTTAATATTGATATACAGAGTGAGTTCTACGTAAGAACAAAATGTAATACTATACGAGTGTCTAATGCGTGGTGCTAACCACATCACCACGTATCACCTTGTGGATAACGGTGTGCATAACGGCTTGTACGCCTTACCTCCTTCATGGGGTGTTAAGCCTGACTATTATTATTATACAGGGTGTTTCAGAATAAACTAAACCGAGTATCTTTAATAGAATTTGCAGCCTATTCTAATAAATTGGTAGATTTTTGACTACATTAAAAAAACTTCATAGTCTCATTTGTTCAGTTTATTTGTTATGGTAAATAAAGTACAATTTAGAATATTTAATTCATTTTAGTTACAGCGCGATCACAAGACCGGAAAAAGCCAAAGAGCCAAAGATTTAGCACCACAATCTAAAAAATCTGCATTATTCCAGGAATGAAAATACATTAACGTTGGCCGTTTTAACGAGATTTTCTACGAGAATTACTTCCATTCGCGTAAACGTCTGTATTATGTTACAAATAACTGTACGCGGATGTTCTCCCTTTTTCGACCACAGATCAGCTCACACGAGCATATATAATCTCAAAATTCAACCACGGAAATTGCTTTATGTTTTATTAATACGTAAAAATGTAAAGGACGATATCACCCATTTTTCTGTTCGCATAGCCTATGAATAAGTCAAGCCGACCTTTCATTACTCTTAAGAAATATTTAACAGTTTCTGAATACCAGATATCGGCAAGTCAATACTCTGTGGACATGCTGTTCCTCCTTCAACATTCATTTCGAAGAATAGTTGCATTTTTTGCCGCTTAGAAAATCTTTATCGCTTTTAGCTTCGCTTTAACAACAAAATTAACACATGTAGAACCCGAGATAACACCGAATCAATATCCCGTCAATATGCCAGCCCTCCATCACCGTTCGTTTCAAAGAACAATTGAATTTTTTCGCTGCTAGGAAGTCTTGTATCGCTCTTAGCTCCGTGAATATTGAATTGAAATCCCGGAGAGTTTTGGCGTCTTCACGAGGTGTCCTTTGTGTCGGCCAGGATAATCCAGTCACGTCCTTATAGCTAGATTTCTCCCAGCATGGCGGACAGTGATTGAACTGCAGGACTTAAAGTAGCCTTATATTTTATTCACCAAAGGACATTCGTTCCAAATTTACTCAGATGTCAAGTTGAATCAAGTGGGCCAATTTATAGATTTTCGAAACCACGGGGGGCTACGTGACGTTCCACTGTTCGGTGGTTGTACGACCGTAAAATGTCGAAGGACGGAAAAAAGAAAAGTAATAAGAAACAAGAGTGGAATCCGACGAAGTGATTCTTAGGACCGCGATGATCGTCGCAAAATTATTATAACTCAACAACGGAAGTACATTATTTAATACAGTCAGTGATTCCAGTTAATTACCAGTTACAAATAATTGTCATTATCAGCTTTTTCCTGTTGCACAATAAGTGACTCTACATAGTGGTCTACAAAACGTAGCTACGATATGTAATATGATTAAAAATTAAACGACTTAACGTAAGGAAGTTCAATCGTAATTATATAAGTAGCTACGTCGTAGTAGATCAAACCCACCCACATTAGGTAGCGATCTGTACTATTCACCCAGCCTAGGGTTTTTTTTTCCTGGGCTGTGAACTAATGCATAACCGGGCCTGTGGCGTAACTAATGGTCTATTACGACGTAACTCCACATATAATTACGATTAAACTTCATTAAGTCGTTTAATCTTTAATTATGCATGGGTCTAACTGCAACTTTATTTACCTCTTGAATTAAACGGCAAAGAAATCTAACGTGTGCAGTAATACACTTTATTACGGTTTTGCAGATCCACCACTGCAATTACGGCAGAGGTATAATGGAATCAACTTTCCAAGTAGAAAATAATATTGTTAAAATATTATTTATTAAAAATGCAATAAAATTGTTAATAGAAAAATTACATTTTTGTATTCGTTTTGTAAAATATATAATGGAGAAAGTGGTATATAACTAATCATATAAATATGGAAAAGTGACATAAGTAAAAAATTGCCGTTTTTGCGTTAGTTAGTGCAAAGCAACCGCAAGGACATAAATTTCATGTGGAAAAGCGTCAAAATGTTATGTCCTGAGGGTGAGATTGAAACTGAAATTTACATACTGTCAATTATTATTGATACAATTATTTTGAATCTGCTGCCCTAAAAAAATGATTACTTTTCTATCAACCTCGAAATTCAATGTTTTTTTTTGCGTGAACGGATACAAAAAATGGTGTTCAATATACTCGTACATTCCGGCTCCTTTGCAACACACGGCTAGGCCTCGTGCTTCAAAAATTCACCCTCGCCCATGAAAAGTGTCTTGACAGCGCGCTTGTATACGGATAAATATACTATTTGTTTTCTGAAACTTGACCAGACAAGCCATTTGGAAACCTTAGTTCCCCAATTTATAAATTAACATCAAAGTGGAAGAAGCCAACAATGTTTTGTGTGGACTCGATGACAGGGACACCGGTAGAACCATCATAATTTACATTGGGCATTGTGAATCAGATTAATGCCGGAATAATGGTTGCAATGATTCCTCTGCAAAACGGCAAGTTTTGTCAGTAATAGCATTGTTATCGATCCTGTGCGGTATTATTTAATTCGCTTTGGCTTGCTGCAAAAATCGTTTTTCAAAAGCTAGGAACTTTCTGCGAATTAAATTAAATTAATTTGGGATGATTGAAATCAATCGTTTAATAGGTTTCGTCAAAATTTTAACAAATAAAAAAGCAAAATAGAAGACTTTAAAAAAAATTAATTGTGCGTGTCAGCCCCGACGTGCGACTGGAGTTTACGTTTTAAGTGCGATTGCCTTTGAATATACAATAGGCAAACGGGGTAAATAAAGGCATCTCTTGTAGTACTGATAACATGTATATACTTTTATTCACATCATTTATATTGATTTGATAAAATATCATACAGAAATCATGTTACATTAATAGTAGATTATATTATTAAGAGCATAAGTTACGCTTTATGTGCTGAGCCTGGACTGTTGACCGACGAACGAAGTGAGTCGGTTAAGTCCAGGCGAAGCACATAAAGCGACTTATGCTCTGAATGATATATACTATTTTATCCGCAAACCTTACTCAGAAGCCCCCTTGGTTAGGAGCCCCCTTGTTCGGGTTCCCTCTTGGTCGAGTCCTCCCTTGATCGGGAGCCCCCTTGGTCGGGAGCCCCCTGACCGGGAGCCCTCTTGGTCGGGAGGCCCCTAGGCCGAGAGCCCCCCTGGCCGGGAGCCCCCTGGCCGGGAGCCCCCTTGGTCGGGAGGCCCCTTCGCTGGGAGCCCCCTTGGCCGGGAGCCCCCTTGGTTAGGAGCCCCCTTGTTCGGGTTCCCTCTTGGTCGAGTCCTCCCTTGATCGGGAGCCCCCTTGGTCGGGAGCCCCCTGACCGGGAGCCCCCTTGGTCGGGAGGCCCCTAGGCCGAGAGCCCCCCTGGCCGGGAGCCCCCGGGCCGGGAGCCCCCTTGGTCGGGAGGCCCCTTCGCTGGGAGCCCCCTTGGCCGGGAGCCCCCTTGGTCGGGAGCCCCCTTGGTCGGGAGCCCCCTGGCCGGGAGCCCCCTTGGTCGGGAGCCCCCTTGGTCGGAAACCCCCTTGTCTGGGAGCCCCCTTGGTCATGAGCACCCGTGTTCGGCACCCCTTGGTCAGGAGCCCCCTTGGTAAATAAAACAAGGAGGAGCTAGTCGTTTCATTTACACGCGTCCCCATCCACTACCTCGCTAGTTTACTTTCAATAAATTAGAAAACAACAATTTAGTAAGAATTTGAAAGAATTCATTGACAAGGTACAAGTGTCACTTATTTTATGTGATTAAGCACATAAAATAACACCTGTTGGCTACTTTATGAGCCTAATCACATAAAATGACACTTTTACCTTGTCAATGGAGGCACATAAGTAGTCACTTTTGTGACGTTTGCGGATAAAATATATTACATATATTTAAATACATTGTTAGGAAGATTGATTTAATTGCCTCTTGATTTTGTTCAATTTTTGTTTCTGAACTTTTCTGGTACTTTTCTAGTTCTCATGCTCTTCCGTCTACTAATTCGCCGATTGCTCGGTTTTCTCGTTTGTCAATACCAAATTTTCTTAGTGTTTTAGTTTTCCATTTTCTCAGATTCTCATATTCTCAGTCTTTCAGTGCCAACACACCAATTTTAATTTTTTCAATTTCTTAGTGTCATAAGTTTCCTAATTTCTCAGTTCCCTAGTTTCGCAATTTCTCAGTTTCCTAGTTACTCAGATTCTTAGTTTCTCAGGTTCTCAGTTTCTCCCATGCTTATTTTCCCAGTTTTCTATTTTCTAATTTTTCTATTTTTCTAGTTTCTCAGTCTCTCAGAGCCGAGTATCTCAGATGTCTAGCCTTTAAGTTTCCCGTTTTCAGTTTCCTTGCATCTAGATTTCCAAGTTGCTCAGTTTCCCAGACTTTACGTCTGAGTTTCCCAGTTCCTCCTTTGCTTTTTTTCTCAATTTTCTAGTTTCTACGTTTCCTACTTTCTCAGTTTTCTAGTTAATAAATTTCCTAGTTTCTGAGTTCCCCAGTTTCTGTTTCCTAAGAATTTTCTGTTTTCTAGTTTCTCATTTTCCTAATTCTTGACTTTAATTTTTTTTTTTAATAGTATTGCATTTATAGTTGTAATTTCCCAGTTTCTCAATTTCTTTCTTGCTAACTAGTACTTTTTTATTTCTTAGTTTCCCATTTCCTCAGTTATTTACTTTTACGTTTCCCGGTCCCTCCTTAACTGAGTTTCTCGGTCTTCTTGTTTCTCAATATCCGTTTCTTAGTTTTAAAGTTTTTAAATTTTTCTGTTTCCTGCCTCTCTGGTAGATTAGTCTCACGATTTTACAATTTCTTTGTTTGTCACAATTTCTAGTACTTTTCTAGTTCATTCTCCTCCACGTACTAATTCGCGGATCCCTCCGTTTTTTGGTTTGTCAATACCAAAATTTCTGAGTTTCTTAGTTTTCCAATTTCCCAGCTTTGGATTAACTCAGTTTTCCATTCTCTGAGTTTCCTAGTTAATGAGTTGCTTATTTTCTCAATTTACTAGTTTCTCAGTTTCCCAAGTTCTCCGATTCACAGTTTCTCAGTTTCCCAGTTCCTCAGTTTCTGAATTTCCCAGTTTTTCAGTTTATCAGTTTTCTGCTTCCCCAGTGTCCCAGTTTCCCAATTTCCAAATTTCTCGGTTTCTCAGTTTCTCAGTTTCCTAATTACTCAGTTCCTCAGTTATTTACTTTTACGTTTCCCGGTCCCTCCTTAACTGAGTTTTCCGCTCTTCTTGCTTCTCAATATCCACGTTTCTTAGTTTTAAAGTTTCTAAGTTTTTCTGTTTCCTCCCTCTCTGGTAGATTACTCTCACGTTTTTACAATTTCTTTGTTTGTCACTCTTTCTAGTACTTTTCTAGTTCATTCTCCTCCACGTACTAATTCCCGAATTCCTCCGTTTTTTAGTTTGTCAATACCAAAATTTCTGAGTTTCTTAGTTTTCTAATTTCTCAGCTTCCTTTTCCATTTTATAAGTTTTCTAGTTCCCGAGTTGCTTGTTTTCTTAGTTTCCCAATTTCTCAGATTTACAGTTTGTCAGTTTCTCAATTTCTCAGTTTCTGAGTTTCCCAGTTTCTCAGTTTCTGAACTTCTCAGTTTTTCAGTCTATCAGTTTCCTAGTTCCCCAGTGTCCCAGTTTCCCAATTTCCTAGTTTCTCAGATTCCCAGCTTCCCAGCTTCTCAGTTTAATAGTTTTTCCGTGTAGGAGATTCTCAATTTGATATTTTCTCAGTTTCCTAGTTCCTCCGTTTGTTATTTTATCAGTTTCTTAGTGCCTTAATGTTTAGTTGCCCGTTTTCAAAGTATCCTAGTTTCCTAGTTTCCAAGTTTACTAGTTTCCCGGTTTCAAAATTTCCCAGTTTTTCAGTTATGTAGTGTATTAGTTTCTCAGTGCCTTATTTTCTCAATTTCCTAGTTTATCAGTTATATAATTAATACATTTCCTAGTCTCTGGGTTCCCTAGTTTGATAATTCCTCATGTTCCTAGTTTCTCAGTTTCCTAGTTTCAAAGTTTCCTAGTTTCCAAGTTTCCTACTTTCCACGTTTACTAGTTTGCCGGTCCCAGTTTTTCAGTCATTTAGTGTCTTAGTTTCTTAGTTCCTCAGTTTCCTAGTCTCTAAATTTTATGGTTCTTCAGTTCCTCAATGGCTTATTTTCTCAATTTCCTAGTTTATCAATTCTATAATTAATACATTTCCTAGTCTCTGAGTTCCCTAGTTTTCTAGTTCCTCAGTTTCCTAGTTTCTAATTTCCCAATTTCCAAGTTTCCTATTTTTTCGTTTCCTTAGTTTCCCGGTTTCAAAGTTTCCTAGTTTTTTAGTTTCCACTTCCTCAGGACCTTATTTTCTAAATTTCCTTGTTTATAAGTTTCCTAGCTTCTCAGTTCCCTAGTTTATCACTTTTCCAATCAATAAATCGCCTACATTCTGAGTTCCCAAGTTTCTAAGTTGAATAAAAATTATCAGTTTCCTTGTCTCTAAGTTTCCTAGTTTCCCAGTTCCTCAGTGGCTTATTCTCTAAATTTCCTAAGTTATTGGTTCTCTAACTAATACATTTCCTAGTCTCTAAGTTTTATAGTTTCCCAATTACTCAGTGGCTTATTTTCTCAATTTCCTAGTTTATCAGTTCTCTAATTGATATATTTCATATTCTCTGAGTTCCCTAGTTTCCTAGGTCCTCAGTTTCCTAGTCTCTAAATTTTATAGTTCTTCAGTTCCTCAATGGCTTATTTTCTCAATTTCCTAGTTTATCAGTTCTATAATTTATACATTTTCTAGTCTCTGAGTTTCCTAGTTTCTAATTTCCCAATTTCCAAGTTTCCTATTTTCTCGTTTCTTTAGTTTCCCGGTTTCAATGTTTCCTAGTTTCTTAGTTTCCACTTCCTCAGTTGCTTATTTTCTAAATTTCCTTGTTGATAAGTTTCCTAGCTTCTCAGTTCCCTAGTTTATCACTTTTCTAATTAATAAATCTCCTACATTCTAAGTTTCACAGTTGCCTAAAAATTATCAGTTTCCTAGTCTCTAAGTTTCCTAGTTTCCCAGTTCCTCAGTGGATTATTTTCTCAATTTCCTAATTTATTGGTTCTCTAACTAATACATTTCCTAGTCTCTAAATTTTATAGTTTCAAAATTACTCAGTGACTTATTTGCTCAATTTACTAGTTTATCAGTTCTCTAATTGATATATTTCCTATTTTCTGAGTTCCCTAGCTTCCTAGTACCTCAGTTTCCTAGTCTCTAAGTTTTATAGTTTCCCAATTCCTCAGTGGCTTATTTTCTCAATTTGTTAATTTATCAGTTCTATAATTAATACATTTCCTAGTCTCTGAGTTTCCAAGTTTCCCAGTTCCTCAGTTTCATAGTTTCTAATTTCCCAATTTCCAAATTTCCTATTTTCTGGTTTCTTTAGTTTCCCGGTTTCAAAGTTTCCTAGTTTCTTGGTTTCCACTTCCTCAGTAGCTTATTTTCAAAATTTCCTTGTTGAGAAGTTTCCTAGCTTCTCAGTTCCCTAGTTTATCACTTTTCTAATTAATAAATCTCCTACATTCTGAGTTTCCAAGTTTCTCAGTTGCTCAAAAATTATCAGTTTCCTAGTCTTTAAGTTTCCTAGTTTCCCAGTTCCTCAGTGGCTTATTTTCTCAATTTCCTAAGTTATTTGTTCTCTAACTAATACATTTCCTAGTCTCTTAGTTTTATAGTTTCCCAATTACTCAGTGGCTTATTTTCTCAATTTCCTAGTTTGTCGATTCTCTAATTGATATATTGCCTATTCTCTGAGTTTCCTAGTTTCCTAGTACCTCAGTTTCCTAGTCTCTAAGTTTTATAGTTTCCCAATTCCTCAGTGGCTTATTTTCTCAATTTCCTAGTTTATCAATTATCTAATTGATATATTGCCTATTCTCTGAGTTTCCTAGTACCTCAGTTTCCTAGTCTCTAAGTTTCCTAGTTTTCCAGTTCCTCAGCAGCTTATTTTCTCAATTTCCTAAGTTATTGGTTCTCTAACTAATACATTTCCTAGTCTCTTAGTTTTATAGTTTCCCAATTACTCGGTGGCTTATTTTCTCAACTTCCTAGTTTATCAGTTCTCTAATTGATATATTTCCCATTCTCTGAGTTCCCTAGTGTCCTAGGTCCTCAGTTTCCTAGTCTCTAAATTTTATAGTTCTTCAGTTCCTCAATGGCTTATTTTCTCAATTTCCTAGTTTATCAGTTCTCTAATTGGTATATTTCCTATTCTCTGAGTTCCCTAGTTTCCTAGGTCCTCAGTTTCCTAGTCTCTAAATTTTATAGTTATTCAGTTCTTCAATGGCTTATTTTCTCAATTTCCTAGTTTATCAGTTCTATAATTAATACATTTCCTAGTCTCTGAGTTCCCTAGTTTCATAGTTCCTCAGTTTTCTAGTTTCTAATATCCCAATTTCCAAGTTTCCTATTTTCTCATTTCTTTAGTTTCCCGGTTTTAAAGTTTCCTAGTTTCTTAGTTTCCACTTCCTCAGTAGCTTATTTTCAAAATTTCCTTGTTTATAAGTTTCCTACCTTCTCAGTTCCCTAGTTTACCACTTTTCTAATTAATAAATCTCCTACATTTTCAGTTCGCAGGTTTCTCAGTTGCCTAAAAATTATCAGTTCCCTAGTCTCTAAGTTTCCTAGTTTCCCAGTTCCTCAGTGGCTTACTTTCTCAATTTTATAATTTATTGGTTCTCTAATTAACACATTTCCTAGTCTCTGAGTTCCCTAGTTTCCTAATCTCTAAATTTTATAGTTTTACAGTTTCTCAGTGGCATATTTTCTAAATTGCCTAGTTTATCGGATCTCTAATTGTTATAATTCCTATTCTCTGAGTTCCCTAATTTCCTAGTCTCTAAGTTTTATAGCTTCCCAATCACTCAGTGGCTTATTTTCTTTATTTCCAAGTTTATAAGTTCCCCAATTGATATATTTCCTATTCTCTGAGTTCCCCAGTTTCGTAGTCTCTAAGTTTTATAGTCTTCCAGTTCCTCAGTGACTTATTTTCTCAATTTCCTATTTTATTATATAGTTCTCTAACTAATACATTTCCCAGTCTCTAAGTTTCCTAGTTTCCTAACTCCTCAATTTCTAGTCTTTAAGTTTCCTAGTTTTTGAGCTCCCTAGTTCCTCAGTTTCCAAAGATTTTCGATTTCTAAGTTTCGCAATTTCGTGATTTCTCACTTTCCCAATTCTTCAGTTTCCTAAATTTTTTTTCATCCACTTCCTCAGTTTAGTTATATTGCAGTAGATTTATAGTTTTTTAGTTTCCCATTTTCTTATTCTCGCAGTTTCCTAGTTTCTCAGTTTCCTGGTTTCTCAGTTTTCTAAATTCTCCGTTGCTTATTCTCTGTTTCCAAATTTTTATAGTTTTATAGTTTCGTAGTCTCTAATTTTCCCACTCCCCAAATTTCCGATTTTCTCATTTTTCAGTTTCCAGGTTCCTCGTTAACTCGGTCTTTCAGTCTCCTGGTTTCCGAATATCGAGATCTCTGTTTCCCAGTTTTACAGTTTATAGTTTTTCAGTTTCCTACCGTTCTGATAGAGTGGTCTCAAGATTTTACAATTTCTTTGGTTCTCACATTTTCTAGGACTTTTCTAATTTTCCATTGCATACTAATTGGCCGATTCCTCCGTTTTCAGGTTTGCCAATACCAAGTTTTTCTAGTTTCTTAGTTCTCAAATTTCTTAGCTAACTAGTATCCTAGTTTCCCATTTTCTGAATTTCGTAGTGCTTCAGTGGTTTATTTTCTTAATTTCCTGATTTCTTAGTTTCCCAGTTTCTCAGAAGTTCTGGAATTTTAACTTCGGACTCCGGATATATTTTCATATTAGAGGTTCTGGACTTAAAAGTCAATATTCGACATCGAAGATTAGAAAATCAGCATGAGAAATCCGGGATTCGAGTTTTGGAGATTCAAAATATCAGAACTCTGAATCGCACTATGAACTCCGAGATCCGAAGATTTGACATTTTGAGATCCCAGATTTCAGATTCGAGATTCAAGATTTTGAGTTTCGAAATTCGAGTCCCGAGACTTGGGTTGCAAGATTCGAATCTAGATTTTAGATTGGAGATTCGAGATTCCGGATGCAAAATTCGAGAGTCGTGACTTCTGTACAGTTTTAACTTTCACAGCTTTCTTTTTTATTAATTTCTTGATCTTACTTTCTCTATATGCTACCAGAAAATATCATTCCTATTACTGGAATACCGTGCGATTATTTAAATTATAAGTTAGAGTAGGCTGTGAAATTTAAATTAGTTTGGCTCTGCTAACTTTTGACAATTTCATTTAAAATTCCAATGTCAAAGTGACATAAAATCTAAATTTAATCGGAAGTTACTGAAGTCAATTTGGGAAGTTCATATTTCTCCAATGGCCAATTACATCTTGCTTGCTACAGAGAAAGAAAGAAACTTATTTTTCTACTTTGGTGTCATAAGGGTGTTTTTGTGAAACTAAAAGTAGTGTCACAAATTAACTTTTGTGAAACTGTTTTCTTTTTTTTATACGTATTACGTTTTTGATTATTTCTAGCCAACTCATGTTGAGGTCAAGTCAAGTATCAACTTTTCTGAGAAAAAACATAACCAAAAACACAACCAGTACTACCTAATCCTAAAAACATTTTCATAAAACGAAGAACTCCAAAGTAGAAAAAATAGTATATTACACTCGTATAGCGAGGCATTGTGACATTCGTTCTATTGGGGCACTTCTAGCTGCGCTCTTCGTGACTCAAACCCACTTATGTCACAATGAAGCCTCTTGTTAAACTCGTATAATAATGTACTGTTATGTATTCGCCAAATTGGAAAACCAAAAATATTGTTTACCCTACTGCTCTAGAATAATAAGGGAAAAAAATAAAATAAAATATGTATTTCAAAATATGTACAGTTGAAAAAAATGTGTTTTATTACCTATTTGTGCGTTTGTCTGTTTCTCCTTCACCGGTAAACAGATCGATATGAAATTTTGAGCACAAATCAAATAATATTCGTCAAGAGAATGGTGTAACATGTGCGTAATGCCACCCGGATCGGTTCAGTGTTTACCCATCGTGGTTTACCGGTTCACTGCACCGGTGAAATCGAATGAGACGTGTTTTACTTTATTTTTGGGACGTAGCAATGCGCGCCGGTACCAACTAGGAAATAAATAAAAATTAAATACTGCGACAATAGGTTTGTGGTAACTAAAATACGACATGTGAACGACGGAACGTGATTTTTTTTTCATCAACACTTGAATTGGTTTGTTCCGTATCTTACAATATTTATTCACTTCACTGTATATAAATATCAATATCAATAGATATAAATGAAAGAAAGGGGTTGAGGAGTGGAAGAATATACGGAGGAAGAAGCTGAAACGTCAATGACAAAGAACTCCGGCAACCAACAATACATGGCACAGTTTAGAGGGTTAATGGAGACATAAATTTTACTACCCATCAATTTGTTTGTTGTACCGGGTTCTATAGAAGTCGAATAGTAACGAGTAAACTCCAGAAAAATCATTTCATTGTTAAAAGCGCAGGCCATGCTGCCTGCCTAAATATCAGCACATTGAAGTATAATCCAACCCAAACACTCTACGCCTTAACTTGGGTTTATTTCAGAAGATAAGGTCCTTACTACGAAATATTGTTTTCACCAATATACTTCGGCTTTTATCTTGGCAAAAGCCTCGAGGCAAGAGTGCTTATCTAATTTATAATAACAAGAATTTCAAAGGTAATTTGCTGTGCTCTTTGCAAGATGAAGCACCTTTATTATGCAGTTAGTTATTTCTGTGCAGTCAGTTCGTTTTCCGGTTCGAGAAACGGAATTGCTGCTGTGTAGATTTCATCTAAAAATGTTGGTATAACTGCATAAATAAATGGGGTGGAAATAAAATCCACTTCAAGGCGATCTATGAAAAGTACAAAGTCAAATAAAGGCTGCCGATATAAATTGTAATTTGGGGCTAATATTAAAAGAGAAACAAAATTAAAGAAGTGCAGAATTTACCGTGCGTTGATCTCATGGTGATAAAGGTACTCTGAACTTCAATTTCATACCGTAAATGGACATAATAAATTTAGCCTTGTAGGCTAAACAATCTCACTGAATATTTTACCAGCGGTTTTCTCTAACCATGAATCCACCTTTCTGCAAACTTAATACATCGGAAAATACTGATGTAGTCTACATCATTTTCATGCATGCAAATATCTCGATTAAAAGCAAACATTATCACAATTACGTCCTAATAAGCAAATATTAGTTTTCTGTTTATGTAAAGGGCTATGCCAAAATTGCCTTTAGAACAGTGTTGTTATTCAACAAAGTTTAGGCGAGTTAGGGAAAAGAGAACGAGCTTTAAAATTGGACAATGTACAGAGAATGAGCTTTTCGGGCTTTGTCATAGTGACGTTTTCAGTTGGTCAATGCGTGAACAATACATTTCTTGGCTGCCTTCATGAATCAAAAGGTCTGTTGATTCGCACAAATGTATAGGCTTTGTGGAAAATTTGTCACGTTTTGATTTATTGAAAATTTCGTTCGAGTTCCGATTGAATCCTATTGTGAAAATATTTTTCTTCGCAACCAACACTTTTCCGATGTATTTGATCTAAGTGGGACTACTAGAGTGATGCATTAGCGTCTGCAGCATCGCAGGGTTATTACGTTGCAGCTGCACTTCACTATCAGAAAAATCTTGACCATTGTCTTAACTGAAAACGTACTGAAGTGAAATAACGCATTTGGATGGTAATATGTGAGCGTATGCCACGTATGTCATCGGCGTGATTATTACGACAGGTGCAAAGAGAACTAATGTAACTGTGCACCCGACAAACTTTGCTGCACCCTGCGAACGCCATCCACGTCTTAATTCAGAAACATTTCCACTCGCGCTATTATGAAAGTTTGAAATTAAATGCATCTAAGATGATGAGCTGTTACAAGAATAAGTTATCTCCTGACTCTGAACACGGAGCGAAATTTGCAAATTACTTGATTTCGTTATTCCATCAAATCACGAGAACGGAAAGGTCAGCTAGGCAACATATCAAGGGATCGAAAAGCACTGGAATTTGGATTCACACGGAGTTCTGTAATTATTCTTTTGGTCTCCTGAGTTGTAAAGTTAGCTGTATGTGTCATCCGAAACTAGATTTTTACAAAAAATGCGGTAAAGTAACCAGTGAATTGTTAGCTTTTCAGGAACGTTTAAAAAAATAAATTAAGTATAATACAAAAAATCTAATTTACACTTTACATCATAATTGATACAATAATGTACAAAATAAAACGGTAATAATTTTGTTTTTAATATTACATGTAGCGCCATCTATGAGAATTTAACAGAAATCAACATTAATTTCGTTGTGTTGCTACCACTGTCTTAACAGTGACATTTAACAGATTGATGGTTAATTACTTAAATTTCAGCGTAATTTTATATAAATTATATTTAAATTTTAAATTATTATTTTATTTTATATAAAATATATTTGATCTGCACGGTTGCACGTGTTATTGAAGGTTTCAAGATCCAATCTCCTCTGTAATTCCTTTTTGTTCCCAAAACTCCAGCATGAATTAATTGAAAGGAAGCTCCATATTTGGAAGAAATTATTTTAATAACTTGTAACTTTTAACCTAATAAATACAAAAACCAACACTCTTTTATTGACGCAACTTTTATTAATGTTGATTCTGCTATTCTCAACATGTGAAAATAGACCAGGAATTAGCTGGTTGGCCTGAATATTTGAAGAGGGTAAATTAGGATTTTCTAACTCAACATGCACATTATAATTATGTGATGTTAAATGTATATTTTTGTTCGCAGTTTCTAAATCTGGAGGAAATTCATTATTTGGAACTGGTAGTCACTTTGAAGGACGATGTTACCTTCGTCAACATATTTGCAACATCAATTTTCCTTTTGAGAGACTCGGCAATATAACCTTCGGCAACACTGGAAGACTTCCATGTTCCATGTCTTTTTAACGACGGAAGGTTGACTAACAAAGTAGCAGAAGGGCGACGAAAACAGTGACCCGTAAAACTTTTGGGTTATCTAATTCCAAAAATGTCAGAATTCTTAAAGGTATTGAGCCAATTGTAGTGATATAGTAGTCTCAAGCTTAAATTGTCACGGGGTTGGGAGGGGAAATGATGCACGGCCCACTTATCTATGAACGTCCTAAACTGGTTCTGAAATAAACATTCTACTCTTGATCGACTGTTCGGCGAAGATGTAAAGGAATGGTAACAGGACCGTATTCCAAAAATGTAGATTCCCTCAGTACGTGTAAATTAATATTTTACTGTTCAACTTTAGAATACATTAAAAGGGCAAGCCTTAGAAAAACATATGCTGGAGCAAATAAATAAAAACAAATTCCTCACTTTAGCTAGTAATAATTCGAGTCGACCAGTTGCAACAAGACAATCAAAACTGGTTAGAATCCATATGGTAACGGTTACGACTTACTTGTTCCGCAATGTCTCGATTCCGACAAAAAAATGGACAAAAAAATTGTGACAATTTAAGGTTGAGGCTACTATACCAATTGGTAATTTATGACATTTTCCCCTCTCATATTTCAGAAAGAGTCGATTTTTAATTTTGGTTATCTTGCCTCTGATTTGTATGTATTTTGTTACTTTTTCGATCCATGCCTTTTTGTGACAAAAACGAACGACTGACGTTAGTCTTGGAAGTAGGAATTACAATAAAAAAATTATGTCGCTCTTATACTCGATGTCTTGAAGGACCACGTTATACATCTCTTCTCTTGGACATGACATAACTTTGATACATCTATGTTTTCATCTAAAATTATACATGATTTTAACATGCAGTAAATACTCCATAGAGATTTTACATCATACACTATTCTTTATATTTGGAATATTGCCCTTCATATCGGACTTTTGATTTCTAGGGTAATAGTTCTAAACCAGCATTTTGGGCCACTTGTTTTAATTATGGCGGTGCTACTTCAAAAATTTCACTGTCTGTTAGACATAATATCAAAGTTTGTGAGTACCAATATTAAAAAAAAATTAATAATTTCCAATATTCCAATTCTACTTTTTTTCTTAAACAGTATGTGTCGGCGAAAAAATTGTATACAAATTTCGTGTGTAAAGTGAGTTTCCAACGCTCCAGCTAATGGAAAAAAAATAGATAATAATAAAATTAAAAGAAATTGAGGGGCAGGAAAGCAACAGAAAATGATGGAGACACAATAGGCAAAGAAGGCGATGAAAAGAATCGTGACCACCAGGCAACGAAAAAAAAAATTGTATCCTGTCCAACCGATAAATAATAAAATCAAAAAAGAAAAAATAAATACATATAGGAATGTGTAAGAAGCGCATTCCAAGAAGTTATCCTCACAAATTTGACCAACATAATAGAGGACTAGCAGGATGTACTAGCACTGTAAGAAACTAAACAACTAGATAACGATATCACAAAGGCAGGAAAAAAATTACTTTTTTTAAAGTGGCCCAAAAACGGGTATTATAATATGTAAGAATAAACCAAAAAGACCAACGGCGGAAAACATCCGGAATCATAAAAGCGATATCCGATAGAAGGTGTGATATAAAAATGACATTAAAAGACCTAAATGCAACAGTAGGACGATTATCCTTACTAATATTATAAATGCGAAAGTAACTGTCGGTCTGTCTGTTGCGCCTTCACGGCTAAACCGCTGAACCAATTTTAATGAAATTTAGTATGAGGATAGCTTGAACCTCCAGGAAGGACATAGAATACTTTTTGCCAGCGACTTCGGTCTTACCTTTTTTTAAAGCCTAAAGATCGGAGAACAATGATTCGAAAATGTAGTTCGTAAATTAAAGCGCCATCTACGAAACGGCGCTGGCCACGTTTCGAATTAAAATACGAGAGCTACGCCGCGCTGCTTCGCTTAAGTAGAAATCGAATAATTAGAAAACATAATTGTAGAGAATTCGATGCAGCATTTTGCAGCTCTGATCTCCCGGGCGAGCGTGTCTTTCAAAATTTTTAAGTCAAAAAATGGTTGTCATTCCAATATCATTAGTCAAGCAGTCAGTTGCGGATGATTTTTTGTCACAAAGAGCAACTGTGAAATACAAGAAGCGGAGTGTGGATACAATAGGAAAATGGTTGTAATTCCGAACCAGTTTGTCAACCATTCAGTCAAAAATGGAAATTTGAGTATAATATATTTTGGTGTAAATTTCAATTTGGATTGATTCTCATTACTGGTATAAGGTTTTTAGTGACTAAAAAGCGTATGGTTTTGGCACCGTTTATGAGTGTGGTGGGTGGGTGCTCCGTCCTGTCCACAATACTCATCGACTGACTGAATGGATGAGAAATGACAACCATTTATTGAATTGTCTTGTTCCTTTAAAATCTAGAACTCACTCTCGTGTTCAATTCAATTTCAAAATTTTTAAGTCAAAAAATGGTTGTCATTCCAATACCATTAGTCAACTATGTCAGTTGTGGATTAACTTTACATACCCTAAGTTGTATTGACATCTAACGTTCAGAAGTTGAGAAAAAAATGTTTAGCTTACAGATTGCTGCAATGATATTGTAGAGCACTATACAGACATCTGTGAAAATTTTTACCATTGGTATTTCATCCATCGTTTTGAGTTTATAAAACCAATTTTATGTTCTAAAAAGTACATAGTTTTGTGTGTATTGAACAAATTAAAATTTGGTGTAGTGACTTTTGATCAATAATTTTATGAAATTGAGTGTCGTCAATTGACAATATTTTCTTGAGCCTCAACCTGAACCAAGCACATCGACAACACCTGCTGAAAAGTCATAAGTTGATTCCAAAAGAGAAAATTAAATGGAGCAAAGGGTTAACATTTCCCACTCTGAAAATCAGATAGTACAATATGACCAAATCCCCCATAAATAAAAATATTCATTTTAATATTTTATTGTTTCATAACCCATATAGTCACATGACGACATGTCACCACCCTCGAAGGGGGTAAAATATCGCCCCGCAAGTTGCACCAAAAAATCATAAATAAATGAAACATTAGGTGTGCAAAATATCAAAATTTTATTTTGACCAGAAAAAAAAAGAGTGACTGAAAGGGTTAAAGAAAATTCGTTTGACGAAAGGTGCAAGGAAGGATTTGTAGCAAAAATCGAAAGCGATAAAGCCAAAAAATATTAAAATAAACAACTATTATAAAAACAAAGAGAACAAAAATCTACCAAAAAGCGAAAAAAACTAAACAAACAAATAATACCAGTTCAAGATAGTACAGAAATGCTCTTTGGCAATAAGGAAGAAACATTCAAAAGGTGGGTACGATAGTTCAAAGAGTTGTTAAACATTGACGAAGACCGTGGTCCTGAACAGACAACAAGATAAGAAGAACCGAGTATGACATGAACAAGAGATGGAGAAACCAAATGATAAAAAATTATAACAAATATATATTGAGATATCCCCAAAATAGACCATGCAATGCATAGGAGAACTTCGAATTGCCTATCCGGCAAGTTGCTCTGAAGCGGTTGGCAGCGCGCTGAAGTTGGTGTAGATGGTGGAAGGAGGGGCTGCCATTTTTACAGGCATTCAAACTTTAACGTTAGAAGCATCAAGTCGTAACTAACGCTTAATTCTTTATTTTTATCTGATTTTATTCCACTATGAGTTCTGGTATTTTTAAAGTTGAGTGTGCTCTATGTTTATATTGCATTGTCGAAATTTCACGTTACCAGAAGGACCGGTTGAATTTAAATCAACAATCGTGTGTGTGGTGCCGCCCGACGTATTTACAGGTAACCTTCTGTTATTTATCTACTTTATTTTGTCATAACCGAAAAGCGCGCGTTTCAAATAAGACAAGAGATGAGTTTTTTTTAACTAGAAAATGCGTGATTACGAATAAACAAAAAAAATTTAGGTATAATACTTTTCCGTCTAATTTCTATATAAACTATTGTTTACCCTATTGTGTATAATGCAAGCATTGTGCGCCAGCGAAACCAAGGTGATGAGGAAGCAGTAGCAAAATAAACGGGAGATCTGAAGTAAAACTAAAATGGAAATGAAAGGTGTACATCAGGAACAAGCACGGCTAGGACAGAACAAAGTAACGTCAGGAGGGCTCTGAAAAGCGGTGAGGGTGAACTCAGAAGATAGGTACGCCCACGGTTGAGATAGCCAAAGGAAGCCAAAGGGATCAGTAGAAAGTAAAAGTAAAAAATTATAAGAATGCAGAAAAGTATAATATGGAATATAATTCAACAAGAAGACAACAAAAGACTTCAAACTGCCTTGATAAGGATATTATTTGATCTGTCCTAAGTTTTAATAATTTTGATATTTTACAGAAAAGAAAAATTTAAAATTAAAGATTCAAGAGCGGTTATAAAACCAATAGAAACGGTTCGTATTTATACATCTATTGTAACAAGACAGTATATCTTTAAAAATTAGTCCGTGATTCATGCTGTAAGCTCAGTTCATAAAGTCCAGTTACTAGTTTTTATCTCTCCCCAAATTTATCATCCAGTCGCCGGACATTAGGGATCAATCTTATTTCCTACTACCTCTCGGGTTTGAAGTTTGCAAATTATTCGTTTTCGTTACCCCATCAAATTACGGAAACGGAAAGGTCAGCTCGGCGACAAATCAAAGGATTGAAAATCAATGCCGTCGAACAGTTATTACAGCCGCTGGACGGAGAAATGTTCATTCGACGTTTTTCTCTTTTTCGGATGTCTACTTAGTTTTTTTGATACAGATGCGGGTACAATGGAATAATGCGCTCTTAAAGCTCTTAAATTTGATTTTCCAGTCGTAGTTCCGCAACGATAGAGATTTAAAAAAAAAAATAGATGAAAAAAGCAATACATAGGAATTGACAAGTTGCACAATTTAATTCGAAATTACAGTAACATTTGTGGTAAAAACAATCAATTAATGGAAAAAAAACACATTGACCGGTGGGAGATTCTAAATTTGACCCTTTTTTGAATTCGCCGTTGAGGTACGGAACCCGTAATGCTGGTTTAGTCGATTCACAAGATGTGAATATTACCAGTCTTATAAAAAATAAATATTGCACTAGGGCGTAGACCGACTTCTTATGTCGTTGCATTTGTTTGATGTAAATTGCTGTAATCATCAAAAAAGGTTAAAGTGGTAATAAAATCGGTTATAACCTCACTCCCATTATACACCTAAATTGTTAAATTGCATTAAGGCATGTTACACTCTGGAGAACTAAATTGTCAACCTGATGAAGTTACTGCAAATTGTAAATGGAATTAATTGTCTGCAAATTGTTAAAGCCAATAAACATTTAAAACCATGATTTTGTGTTCCATTTACGCTCTGTCCCTAATGGCTCTCGCCATGTATCCAAAGAACCTAGGCAATATGTCCGCATGTCTTATAAAAGCAAGAATTTGTTATGAACAATATAAAACTGGCTGTGTTTTCAATAAGGCAATTTCAAAGCAACATCCACTTATCCTTTTAAATACGGTATGAGAATTTTGCGTATACGAGAGTTCAAAATTGCATCGGCAGCGACCATACTCATATATGATGGCTTAGCGAAGGTGTGGTGAATACCTGGAATTCCGCAATTGCGCTCCGAGGCACTGTATTAATACATTTTACGATGCGGCGACGCCATTCGTACAATTATTAAACGGTAATTCTAATTTAACACTGCTCCGGATATTAATGTTATGAAAGTTTGGGATTATAAAGACGTAAACAACTTTACTTGCTTGATGACGCGATTACAGAGTGTTTACCGATTAACGGAATCCCGGAGCTCAAAGTCTCACTTCCAGCTTCCTTTGTCCGATATTCATTTTAGCCGTTAAAAATAACCCCCATTAATTCTTTCCAAAGCACCCAGGAGGCAAACGGTAGAAATAGCCGTTTTTTAAAGACCAAAAACATTGCGAAAGTGACTTTTCCACCTGGGGAGCAAAAGGGTTGGCTGCTAAAGTGCCGAGTAATGTAATTTACTAATCACTAAACGTCGAAAAAATATCGTCGCGTGACAGGTGTGGGCCGCAACTCTGCCGCGTATCAGGGGATGTTACGCGACGGGGATACGGTCCGAGGTTCGGTTGCATGCGCGTTTAGACAGCAGTAGTTTTGAATGGTGCGCTCCAAACTTCTATACTTTCAAACTAAAAAGAAGGTGTACCTGATGTAACTGTTATGCTTCGTTATTCATTATTCTTTTCTGACAGATATTAGCCGATATAAATTAGTTTAAATTTTTGTTCTTTACACAAATTTCAAACAATCAATAGCAGACAATGATACAATAAAAACAAATAGTTATATTCCAAATATTTATATAACAAGACTAATATAACTTGGTAGATTGGTTTTAGTTAAATAATGTTAGCACTTACGAAGTAGTATTGTACATTTATGTAAATTTTCGTGCATCGCGAATTGTTCACTGGGGACCGCCCGTTCGATCGCTCCAAGTTAGACTCATAATGAACTGAACGTTTTAGCGATTCAACTACCATTGAGAAGTTTCGTCAACCTAACTACTAAAATTTGAAGAGAGGTAACGTTCGTCAGAATGGTCTGTCAGCCATCAACGATTAAGATTTCATCTTCAAAAAGAAACCAACATAAAAGTATTTTTGACGTCACTTTAAATAAAGAAATAATTTCTTTTAAGTAAATTGGAAGATCTCCACGCTTTGTTAACTTTGAGCAACGTGAATAAACAACGTTTTGTCAGAATCCCGAAAGAATGGCCAGCATAATAAGTATGGAACGTGAGTATCTGGATTTAACAAAAACAAAAATTTTATATAATAGTTTCTCTTTATTTTATTTAACAGTTTCCAACTATATTCCTGATTTCAAAATTAAGCATTTAAGGGAATATTGGACCCACACGTGATTATTGCTATATTTACTGTTTACTGATAAAAATGTAGAGTTTAAATAATTTCCGCAGCGCTTGCTTTATCCGGTTTTCATTTTGGCTGCGTTAAAAATGACCCTCATTTATTCGTATCAGACAGCGAACCAGGCAAACATTAAAAATGATGATATTTAAAAGACTTAACGATAAAAACTCCGAAAGAAAGTAAATTTACCTTCCCTTTTTATAAATTGCTGATTTAAAAACTTTTTCGTCCGAATCGATACATTAATAAAAATAGAGGGACTGGAGGAATTTTTCATTTTTGTGTCTTAATAAAGTCGAACGTACGAAACCGATTTATACTCATTAGTGAACGTTTACAGCTATTTTGTTTCGCCCCACCTGACCGACCTTCCTAACTGTTGCCCTTTCCATTTATCATGTGTGCGCTGCCGTCCTGCAGGGTTTTTACCAAATTAAGGACTCGTGCGAAAATCGACTGTTTTACCCTATTTCAGGTCATTGCTGATATTTATCAGCTAATGATCATTAGATGGTATTTAGGCTGAAATACTGGCGGTGGAAATCCTGCTGAGAAAGGGAATTGGTGTAATTTTTATCCGCAGCTATAATTGGTACAGTTTTTTTAATCATCAATAATCGCAGCAAATAGATTTTTTTAATAATAAGCAGTACCGTAGCCGCAGCGAATGTGATTGGAGACTCGGTGCTTGAATATATTTTTAATTTGAGAGCCACCCTTAAATTTGTCGTTTTAGGCTTGCAAAATGAAAATTTTTGCGTTGTGGAGTTTGCGGATGGTTTCGACAAGAACTACCGAGTGACGGCGATGACAATCGGGAAGAAATCTATGTTTTCTGTGCATTTGCATATACAGACCGTTTCAATCGAAACGAGCCACCCTCAATAACTTTTTAGGAAAAGAGATTTAAGAAAAATCTAAAAACAGGTCAATTTTTATCTCGAGGGGGACATGTTTTGATGCAATAGTAAGCAGGCTTGGTGCAACACCATACCCCTGACAGGAGCAACCTCGATTTTTTAAATAGGGAATAGGGGTCGAGCAACATGTCGTTTGAAAGGGCTTTTAATTGTCTTTTCAGCCAGATAAATATTTTTTATTTACATACCCTACAAGTTAGTAATTAAAATAAAACAATTTTTTAACGGATTTGTTTTGTATTTAGTCATGCTTGCAATTATTAACAATAAAAAGCTCGCAATCAACAATGTTAGACAATCCGTGTTTTTGTACAATTATTTGCGTATTTATTATCTTATCGGTTTTTGGCTAGAGCTAGAGAACGCGTTGGTCTTTCAACAGGATGGAGCACCACCTCAATATACTGCGTCAGTACGGCAGTTTCTAGACAATAACTTCCCCGAAAACTGGATTGGTAGACAAGGTCCTGTGGAATGGCCAGTTAGATGGTCCGATTTGACTCCCCTGGATTTTTATTTGTGGGGACACCTCAAGTCCAAAATTTTTGCGACAGAACCAGCTCCTCTGGAAGATTTGCGACAAAAGATTATTATGGAATCTCGACAAATAACACCGGAGACGTTGCGTAACCTAATAAGCGTATTTCATAATCGTCTGTATGAGTGCATGGAAGTCGATGGAAATCATTTTGAACATTTCATATGAAATCAAATTTAGTGTTCAATGCTACAGTTGCTTTATCGCTCAGGAAATTAAACACGACTATTTTGTTTTCAGTTTATTTATTTACTTATTAAAATTTAAATATATTTAAGTCGAACTCCACAAACTTTAATAAAATACAATGGGAACATTTACTTATTGTTAAGCATTGGTATAAATGAGTATGGATGACGACAAATTTGATTACAGCATTATTCAGATCAATAATACATAAATTGTCTAATAATGTTTATTGCAAGCTTTTTATCGTTAAGGAGGTTGGGGCGTTAGGCAAAAATAATGAAAAAATTCTAAAATACATTTCTTTCAATAGATTATTTCATTACACAATTTTCTGTGAAAGATCCAAGATCATTAGGAAGCTTATTAAGCAGTAAATGCAATAAAACTGTTACATGTAGTCTTATGGAAAATCTGTCAACTCTACATGTGAATGGCACATTTTTTATTCTAACTAATGAACAAATAATGCCAGCAGTACAGAAATTAACTATGTTATACATTGATATTTCCCGATAATTTTAATGTTTTTTCCGATACAGTTAGGAAGCTTTTAGTCAACAAAAAAAAATATTAAACATGACTACTTTTGAATTATCGCCCACCTAGCTTTAGCGAAGCGGCAACGTTGTATTTAGAAATAAGTGGCGGGAAATTCGAATATTTCATATCTGACATTATCAAGATATCAATAAATATCAAGCTTTATATTATTACATGTACAAACTCATATTAATTTTTTTATTTAGATAAATGAAATGGTCGAGTTAACTATTTATTATTTAAGTAATTTATTATCTAATTTTTGAATGTAATAAATACAATAATTAAATATGAGATAAACATACAAATACATTAAACTTATTTTTTTAATAAACTTAAAAGAACTCGATTGTACACTGATAAACGATTAACTTGACGTGAAAAGAAAAAAATTACAGTGGTTGAGAAAAATACAAACTAATTAATTCCTGTCAAACTGGCCAAGTGATTTTCAGATTTCACTCAGCTCACTGCGAGTATCCACCCGCACTGCAGCATCTTTGCAAGTACCTATAATCTCATAATTGTGTTTCCAACAGTCAACCATTATTTTCAATTTACCTGATCCAACTTGTACTGACTTGCAGGTCAAGGACATTTCTGATGTTTCTACATAATTTAATTCCTGCTCTGGGGGGCGCGGACGGTTTTCAAGCCTTCAACAGCAGCATGGCTATGTAAACCCCCTTGAATTAAAGTTGAAACTTCAACACTTGACAGTTCTTGATGATTTTCCACTGCATCTGAATGATGATTGTGGTGGGTTCTGTGTTGGACAGGTATCAGGTTTTAGCTGCTTTTTCGTGCCCCAACCTTCAATTTTAAAGAATCGTATTTTAGGTTATGTTTCTCTCTTTTTAAAACTCCTTACCTGAACGCTCATAATCACCTTTTTCAGCTCAGGATTTTTCTTTCTCATGCATTGGCAATTGAATACGCAACAATTATCATTTCTAAATGACATTTTTGGTTAATTTCATTGCCGCAGAAATAAAATGACACTCGAATAATATTCAGAATGAATACTGCCAACTCTTCAATTCTAAGCAACGTTGCCGCTTGAACACTGTTCAATTCCCTCATTCTAATATACGATTTTTAATTAATTTTATGATTTTTGAATTATTGAACTATAAAGTTTAGATGTTTCTATATTTTTTTTAAATTATTTACTTCGATAATTTAGCAAAAATCGTAAATTGTAATACATTTTTCTTTGTAATATTTTTTTTCTTTAAGTTTGGACAAGACATCCAAAAGTTAATCAACCTAAAATAATAAAATAAAATAAAATAGTTGATTTATAATAATCGAAAATGTTTCAGATATGCGTTTATTGCAATAGTAATTATATTGCAAATGTTACAATTATTTGTAATAAGTAATTACAAAACAGTTCCGACTGAGATATCAATTAATTTTTGGTTGGGACTATCCCACCCCAACCTCCTTAATTGCAGGCATTCCTAAATACAAAAAAAATACGTAAAAAAATGTTTCATTTTTAATTACTAACTAAAGACTATACAAATAAAAAAATAAGTATGTGGCCAAAAAGACAATTAAAAGACCTTTCAAACGACACGTTACTCGACCCCTATTCCCTATTTAAAAAATCGAGGTTGCTCCTGTCAGGCGTATGGGGTTGCACCAAGCCTGCTTACTATTGCGTCAAAACATGTCCCCCTCGAGATAAAAATTGACCTGTTTTTAGATTTTTCTTAAATATCTTTTCCAAAAAAATTATTGAGGGTGGCTCGTTTCAATTGAAACGGTCTGTATAATATACAGGTAACAAAGTTACAAAACAATCTTTCATCTCGATCTTATATTTTTCGTTTTTTTTTTTTTGACAAGAATTTGTTGTATATTTTATACAATTTGTAGAGTGAAAGTAATTAATGCTCTAAATTCTAAAACGTTCTTTTTGTGCTAAACTAATATAAATCAGTTAATTTATTTTTTTTTAAACAATTTAATATTTTTAATCATTTATCTAGCTTGGGTAAACATAAAAAATTAAAAATAAAACTTTTTTTGTATGATGTATGGTTTATTGCATTACATTCACTCTATCCGTTTTTCTATATTGATACTAATTTATACAAGTTATACCACCGCGCTTTCGTGGAATCCCACTGTAGTGGCCGAAGTGCTGAATAGACGCTTTAAGTTTATAAAAGTATTGTAGTTAGCTTTCTCAGACACTGCTTATCGCGAGTAATTTGTACGCTTCGTAATAAAAATTATTATTTTTAAAAAGTCTTATCGTCCCGCACATAACTTAATTGGCGCAGTCTGTAGGATAGGCTAACGTTTTCGGGCCCGTTTAAAAGTAAACCTCAGAAAGATCTTCGCGGACTTTCCATATCGTGTCGAGGTGAACCCGAAGTGCTTAGAGGACTTTCACTGGGAAAATTGGACCTGGTTAACCCACGGACTTCCAACACGACGACGCGACGGTGCGTTTCAACGCTTTGAAGCCGATCGAATTTGGGACGGACTTCGGCAGAAGATGGTACATTGCTGGTGAGTCGTAGATGTCGTTAAGGGCATTTTCAGTCCACTCAAACAATCGGATCATATCCTATCTGAAATTTGCACGTCAACTAAAGGGCGTGTCAAATTTTCTTCTACCTCTGTTTTGCCTATAAGCAACTGAATATCTTGTCTTTGTCTGCATTTTCTATCTGACCAACTAATTATAATACGATTACATTACTGTGTGTGTGTTCATTATACATTTGATTTACTGGAAAAATCTGCGTCTCAGTTGCCCAAGTGACGCTAGCTCACTGCTACAAGTTACTTTATATGCTATTTGCATCTGGCTAACTGCACTGTTCTCGATGTCGGCTTCTTCTGTTTATCTTCTTTGATTGTTTCCGACAAAAAAAAAAACTGCAGTATAAGTTACCTCAGTCTGAAAAGACATTTCCAGATTTTAATGTAAAACCGGTGCCACAAAGTCGGATATGTATTTGGCAAATGTGTACATAGGTACAAGTTTATGATTGTTTTTAATATTAATTTATGTATGTAATTTAAAAACAATAAAGGGTGAATTGAATCATCTCCGGGACCGGTTTCACTAACATCGATTAACTTTAACTGATAAATAACTGCATAGGTATATACGTTTGTTAAAACTATAGCAACAATTGTTCCTAACAGATGATTAAGTTTAACGGATGTTGGTGAAATCGGCCCTAATATATATACTATATAAATAATCCGAAAAATGTCACTTTAGTTAGAAGTAAGAAATAAAGTATATTTCTTTTAATTAAATATGTGTATATTTTTGGGCATTTCTTGCTGGGCGTAATCGGGTCAACCTTGGGTTCTATCGAAATACATTGCTGTCTTCCAAATTTACACAGTCATGGATAACTCGATTACAAATTATTAATTTGATTATTTGATATCAATATTGTTTAAATAAATTTAATAACAAATATAAGTAATGTTTCTCCTAAATATGACTTTGTGACGTATCATATCCTACCGACCAATCAAAGTTTGTATTTTTTTCTTTAAATTGATTCCGACCTTCACGAAGTTCCTTGCTGGTCAGATGTTTTAATCACACATCGTAGTCACTCCCCAAAACCCGAATACCAAGAATCATGTGTCCTGAACAAACGCAACGACCCCAAGATAACTGCCTTCTGCATTACGGCCGCAAGAGCTTCTGCCGGCTTCTCGGCAGGAGCCGAGAATTAAATTACAAACACCTGCTTGGAGGAGCGGTCCAGCAGAACCACGTCAGGCTTGTTTGCTGATATCTGCCTGACGGTGGAGAACGAATAGTTCCAGTAGATTCGGCACCTCATTCTCCACAACGGACTCAATATCGTTCGGGACATAATGATTGTACATTTATATTATTATAATTATTAAAACAAAATCAAGGTATTATACATATTATAAATGTAAATACCTAAATAAATATATTCGTAACTTTAAGATAGAATAGCTATCTTTGCGGACGAATGGTTTCTGTTTCCGCAAAAACTTTTTCGGTACGTGTAACAAACAATGTTTTTTTTTTGTTATAGCTCCCCAAACTTTTAAATAAGGAATATTTTATTGTGATTATTGGAGTCGACTTTTTTTTTTCGCCTTTTCGCGTGTCCCCAAATGGAGGCTGTTTTTTCAAGCCCTCTCGCGGTGTCAGAACTGGGATTGGGCCTTCAGTTCTCTTCTGCAATGAGTTTAAAGTTTGACATTGAGTCACACTGACGTCTAATAATGGTAAAGAACCCATTTCTGGTTCCGGAAGCTTTTCGAAAAAAATTTGTCACCCTCCGAAAACGGTCCTTTTTCTAGGAAAATTGTTGTCGCTCAAATGGATCGGTAAATATAGCTACCTAATATATTTAATCAAAAATAATCCGCAAAAGGTTGCTATGAGCTTGCTTTATCAAAATGAAAAGCCTCTAAAAAATTTCGAACCGTTTTCGAGCTGCGGGCTCTTGAAAGTGAGAAATTTTAGAGAAACTTTGTGGCACCTCTCGTTTTCCATCAAACTTTTCACTCTAGCTCATTACCTCTTCACTTTTTACGAAAAGTGTATAATTATGTTTTCTTCAAGATTCGTGATACATTGATACTAATCATCTTCAACCGGTAAAAAGTTATGGAATTTTGAAAACTTTGACTAAATTTCGAAGTTCTTGATAAATATCTTTTTCACTTTTCTCTAGCAACTCCGACGTTTGGATTTTGACTTGATGTTTGATTGAGAGTTTGTTTTCGACTGACTTGCGGGCGTGAGCGCCGCCAGTCAGGTAAATGTTTTACGACCCTTTGGGTTTCCTAACTGGCCGACGCGACGGCTGCTGCAAATATTTCTCAACAAAGATATCATGTATTCTTATATAAATGCTATATTATACTTCATAAGTATCATGTATATACGACCACATCGACAATCTAGGCTGATTTATGATAAGAAGATATGGAGACAAGGGAGTGAGTTATTAACCAAACAAGTACTACAAAATTTTAAACATTTATTGATAGTGAACGTTAGTAATATGAACCAAAATGAATTCGTATTATGTATATTCGTAAAGAAAAATATGTTGTTGAGAATGGTGTACATCTTCATCTTGTTTCGTCGGTCCAGTTATATTACCGAAAACAAAAATTTGCTATTATAGTCCAGGCAATCTAGTGGGAACATTCTGTTCATACATGGCGTCATTGGGGTGTGACACTAGTTCTGCTATTTACAACCACAGCAAAATTACAATGCTCAAATCATTTGAGAAGAACCCTACGAAGACCAGTTCAATCGCCCAAATATTTTATAACACCCACTTAATACCTGAGGCACTATAATTCAAACTGGGGAACAGAGGAGAGGATTGAAAACTAAAAAAAAAGTAATCCGACATTTTGTGGTGGCGGCCATCTAGGATTTTGAAATTGTTCATGGTGTATTGTCTCCAACTTGTTATAAGCCCTTTCAATTGATATATCCATATTAAAGGGATTGACAAATATGTATACAGGGTGGAAAGTTTAACTGGAATAAATTCAGTATCTTCACTGCAATTGATTTTGCGAAAAATTCCTGAAACACGTCGATTTTTGTTTTTAAATTGCCACTTTTTAGCCTGATCAGTTTTCTTTTGTTTTTACTCAGAGGGCTGTAACCACCCTTAAGTTTTTTTTTTCAAGTGGGAAGATATGTCAACCGACACATCATTGGAAAGCTCATAAAAAAGGAATACAAGGATGTGTTTTGTTTCATGTATCTCTATCTCATCTGAGAATAGATTAAAGTTGTTTTTATTTATTTTTTCTTACATTATTAGCTGGAAAAGTAAAAAAAATATATGGTTGTACTCCTTTTTTTATAAGCTTTCCAATGATGTGTCGGTTGACATATCTTCCCATTTGAAAAAAAAAACTTAAGGGTCGTTACAGCCCCCTGAGTAAAAACAAAAGAAAGCTGATCAGGCTAAAAAGTGGCGATTTAAAAACAAAAATCGACATGTTTCAAGAATTTTTCTCAAAATCAATTGCAGTGAAGATACTGAATTTATTCCAGTTAAACTTTCCACCCTGTATATGTAATCCTCTATTTTGTGGTGACGACCATCCTGAATTTTAAATTTTTTCGTGGTGTACTGTATTCTAGTAGTTAAGCCCTTTCATTTGATACCCATATTGAGGGGATTGAAAAAAAAATGCAATCCGCCATTTTGTAGCGGCGGGCATTTTTGATTTACAATGACACTGAATATACATAATTGTATTGTCATCAGAACTAAAGGTGTGTACCAAATTTTAGATCGATCGGTCAACAGAAAGAGGGTAGAATATCAATTATTATCCATTTTTTTATAAACAATTGTCAAAATGTGGTCATGTTAAGCAACAGTAATTTTTGGTTGGTCACATTGAATGTCAAATTCTGACATTTATTTCGTGGTGGTCATATGCACCATGCAATTTCATGATAAGTCGTCAACCACTTTGACATCTATGAACATAACCTCAATAGTGTCTACTATAAAGCTCGGTCCGGAAGGACATATTTTTAGATGATACAGCCTGGTCTTTAATTGCATTTTGACATTGACAATTGTTTATAAAAAATGGATAATACTAGATTTGAACCACACAAGACACAAACAAAGCAAGCTAAATAAAACACAAACAAAAAAAGAGACCATACAAACACCTTTTTGGTAATCATCGACAAAAAAAAAAATATGACCAAATTTTTGAATTCTTTTGTGATCACAAATAACAGATGCGTTCAAAAAAGATAATTTTTACGGCCTCGATATATAAATTACTATTTCTTTACGGATATACATAATACGAATTCATTGGAGGAACAAAGTTATAGAAAATTGTATAGGCTTTTCATTTTGATAAAGAAAATTTTGCGTACGATGCCGTAGTTTTGAAATCGCATAAACACACCTGCTAATTTATTTGGGAATAAATTTATATAACCGCCCTCCAATTATTATGGGAGACATATCAACTTTTGCTAACTTGTTTTGAATGTTCTAACTGACATATAAATTATAAAACCTCTTTTTACAAAAAATACGGACATATCAACATTTGTAATGGTACAGATATGTATAGGCGAAAAACCGCAAAATCGTATCTTCAACCCCCGCTCCCGCCGGCGACGGAACCGGAATCGCTGGGGTACCGTCGTCCCCCACACATACCCAAAAAAAAATGGATTGACTGGACTAATATTCGTTCCCTTATTTTGTAAGGAATAGTAATAATATTATTTCATAAAAATATCGACTAAAACAAAAATCTAAATCGATTGCAGTTCAGAAATAAAAAACCTGTCAGAGTATTCCAAACAAAACAATTGTCCACTCAAATTTTACACAGGTTTGCCATCACTACGCACGCTTAACTTATTTGACTTGCTGTATCACTCTATCTCATGGAAAACTTGCTCCACGCCCTGGCCTGCGGAGTAGGGGGCCTTCAAACTGGCGAAATTCTGGCAAGAAGCAGAATGTAACAGTTTTGAATATAAGAGATTACAAAGTCATATTTTTCTTAAATAGGATTATTTTGCCGTAGATGACCTGTAAAATATCTTGTTAACACAGCTCTTGTGTAATTTGAACGAATTTAGTTCGACAGCGCTTACAAAGCGCGCACGAAGATTGCGTATTTTTAACAATTAAAAAAATATATTTTTTCGCAAAATTTTCAAAAACGAAGCCAAGAGCTGTGTAGATGCATCTTTTCTGAATCTAATCATTATAAAATATATTTTGTAAGTTAAGTGAAAAATACGTAGGATCTTATATGCGACACCCCTGAAACTGTGTTTTCTCGTCGCGACTGAAACCCCCTTAACAGCTTATTGATTCGAATTTGGAAATCATATAATTATTTTTGATAAATATTTTTGTATCAGAGTGATCGTTCGACATTCCGATCAGCGTTAACTAAAAAATTAATTTTGAAACAAATATCAATATATAAAAATTATTAAATATTAATATTTATAAAATAAAAAAAATAAAGCAAAATGCTAGAAATAGGAGTAACTACAGGCAAAACCCTTCTCCTTCAGTATTTAAAATAGAATACTTACAAATTCTACCAGAGTTTACTGGAAACCAGGCACTCTTAAGAGAATTTATATCCACAAGCGAACAATTGATCGCAAAGTTTTATAATTTCAGACAACCAGACGATTTTCAAAATACGCTAGCATTAAAGTCTATTAAAAATAAGATAAAGGGCAATGCTGCCAATCATATTACGTCGTACTCAATCAAAACCTGGATTGACCTCAAAAATGCACTGCTAGCAACGTACGCTGATAAACGCGACCTTCAAACCCTCACAATAGAACTGTGCAGTTTAAAACAAGGTAATATGAAACCGTTGGAATTCTTCACCCAGGTGCAAGAAAACCTAAACTTGCAAATCAGTTATATCTCGACGCAACTCACAAGAGATCAAATAGTCAAAGATACATTGATCGACAGTTCAAATTGTCTTACTTTGAGAGTTTTCCTTAAACATTTAAACAACCCCTTAGGCGACTATTTGGTTCTTTGAGTCAAGCTCTAAAAATTTTGACTAACGATCAATTCAAAATCTTACAAACCCATCGTTAATACTAAAAGACAACTACCTTCAAATTTAAAACATTTCCAAAAAATTCCTCCGCAACAATTCGAATTTAATCAACAACCACAACAATTTGCATTTAATCGACAACCGCAGCAATTTGGATTTAATCGACAACAAAATTTTAATCAGAACCCATCAAATCGAAATCCCAGTAACGTATTTAAACCAAGACCCATACCTTTGGACAAACCTGTCCCTACGAGCGTTACCACGAGAAATACATTTACCCCCCCTAGAAATAATTTCAAGCGTCCTCAACAAAACTGGATTGCTGAAGAATTACACAACACCGAAAATGAAATTAATGATCTTGAAATTCAGGAATATCCTGAAGAAAATGAAGAATTTGATGAAAGTAATCCGTCAACTTCGCATAACAAAAATTCTGAGCAAAATTCTGATGCTTTTTTAGACGAAGCTGCCTCGGACAAGGTGAATTACTAAACATTGATGATAATCCTTCACAATTACCCTACATCATTATACCTTTTGACAATTTCTTTTATTAACCCAGAAAAGGCCAAACGTTTTTTTCCAAATTTAATAAAAAATGATCCGTTTGTTATTTCAACAGCATATGGTTGTATACGAGAAAAATTTAGTATATCTGTTACATGTCCTAAAATCTGGCCAAAATAATATCAAATTTCATGTGTTTAAATTTCACAATTATTTTGATTGTCTTCTCGGAATTGATAATTTGAAAAAATTACAAGCAGGTATCGATTTAAATTCAGGTAAATTGGTGTTACCAAAGACAAAAATTTCTTTGAATTTAAAAAAATTGAGCGATTATAACAGCTGCATCACGGTTCCACCAAAATCGGAACAAATAGTAAAAATCCGCATTTCAAATGTTCAAAAGGATGTTGCGTTACTTCCCAAGTATACATTTTCTGATTTCATGATTCCTGAAAGCGTGATAAAAATTGAAGATAATTTTGCTTTAACTACGTTAGTAAATCCAACAAATAAGATATTTCCCAACCCTTCGAAGTAATTCCTCAAGAACAATTTGATATTCCTAATTTAAACAACATTCAATATGACAAAAATTATTTTGATTTTTCAAAAGTTAGATTAGATCACTGTAATTATGAAGAAAAAAAGCAACTAGTCAAACTACTAAAATCATACTCTGATATTTTCTATTTCGAATCAGAACCTTTGACTTTCACTAATGCAGTTAAACATAAAATGAATTTAAGAGACAATACACCCAACACTAAAACATATCGATACCCACATGTTCATAAAATGGAAGTACAGAGTCAAGTAACTAAAATGTTAGAACAAGGGATAAATCGACCGTCCGACTCTCCCTGGTCGAGCCCAATTTGGGTAGTCCCAAAGAAACTCGATGCCTCCGGACAACGTAAGTGGCGGATAGTGATAGACTATCGCAAACTAAACGAAGAGACGATTGAAGATCCATACCCGTTACCAAATTAATATTAACGACATTCTTGATAAATTGGGTCGTAGTCAATATTTCACTACAATTGACTTGGCGTCAGGTTTCCATCAAATAGAAGTCGACCCAAATAACATTCAAAAAACTGCATTCACTGTTGAAAATGGGCATTACGAATTCGTCCGAATGCCCTTCGGGCTCAAAAATGCTCCATCCACTTTCCAACGTGTAATGGACAACGCTCTACGAGGCGTAGTGAACGATTGTATTGTTTATTTGGATGACGTAATCATTTTTTCAACTTCACTTCAGGAGCACATTGACAAATTATCAGTTGTTTTCAATCGATTACGAAAATTTAATCTAAAAATAAAATTGGACAAGAGCTAGTTCTTAAGGAAAGAAGTTAACTACTTAGGTCATGTCATAACCCCAGAAGGAATTAAACCAAACTCGGACAAGATCAAAGCTATTCTAAATTACCCCATTCCAAAAACACCAAAACAATTAAAAGGATTTTTAGGTCTAATAGGTTATTATCGGAAATTTATAAAAAAATTTGCCAAATAAACAAAACCTTTAACAATAAGATTGAAAAAAGATAGGAAAATTGACCCCGAAGAATTAGACTATAAAACATGTTTCCAATTTTGCAAAAACATTCTGACCAATGATCCTATTTTACAATATCCGGATTTTGACAAGCCTTTCGTATTAACAACAGATGCCAGTAATTACGCTATTGGTGCAGTTCTTTCTCAAGGACCTATAGGAAGCGACCTTCCGGTAGCATACGCATCACGAACACGAGATTAACTACTCAACAATAGAGAACGAGTTACTTGCTATTGTTTGGGCAACGAAATATTTTCGCCCCTATCTATACGGTCAAAAATTCAAAATTGTAACCGACCATTGACCCCTAAAATGGCTCTTCTCTCTCAAGGAACCAAATTCTAAATTAGTCAGATGGCGCTTACGTCTAGAAGAGTTTGATTACGAAATTCACCATAAAAAATGTAAATTGAATAGCAATGCAGATGATTTATCCCGACCTCCAAATTTCAACATGACTTCAACTTCAAGTTCAAGTTCAGACATACCCGAAAATAAAAATCCATTTTTGCGCTATATGGAAGATTTTAATAAAAATCTTAGCGGACCTTCTAGTAGAAACCAAGATGTTAGCTCTATTATAGCAGAACCTGCGGAAATGGACGAAAATTTTGATGACAATAGCGATAATATTACAGTCCACACAAGTGAAGCAAATCCTGTTTGTTTAATACCTATCTCAGAAGATCCACTTAATTTCGGCAAAAATCAAATTAAATTTATTTCAGTTGCAAGTGACCCTTCGGAACCAGTAATCGAACATTTATTTGAAAATTAAAAAACTGTCCAAATTTCACGAAACAATCTCAGAAACGATGTTCTAAATTTTATAGAGTTATATTGTTCCGAATATATCCTTCAAAAGACATAGAAGAATTCTGGATGACGTTGAATCTTTAGAAGATCCACTTGAGAAAATTCAACACTATCATTTAAGTAAAACTAACCAATGAAAAAAGTCAAAAATTATCATTGCAATATTACTGGCCCAACATGCTAAAGAGCATTCAAAATTTTATCAATAACTGTGACACTTGCAAATTAGTAAAATATGACCGCAAACCTTTAAAACTGAAATTCAATCTAACTCCAACAGCAACCAAACCTTTCGAAATAATTCACATCGACGTTCTTAAGTATCATTCACACAAATTTTTAACTATCATTGATGCATTCAGTAAATATGCTTGAGCATATCTACTCGAAACCATGCAAGCTACCGAAATTATGAAAAAATTACTGATTTACTTTAGTCATCATTCTGTTCCCAGTCTAATCGTGACTGATAATCGATCAGAATTCGATAATGGTATAATTACAGAATTTTTCAAAATTCATAAGGTTGAAGTTCTCTTTTGTAGCCCACATCATCCCTCCAGTAATGGTCTTTCACTCGACATTCTTAGAACATATAAATTTAATTCATAATCGACCAGAGTTCGAAAAGGATTCAATTCCTACAAAGGCAGTGTACGCTATAATAGCTTATAATAATTCAATCCACAGTACCACCAAAATGTCCCCTTTCAATATTTTAAATTTAAATAATGAAAACGAAATTACTAATATCGATTTGGACCATTTAATTGTCAATAATTACCTACAATCGCATAAAGAAAAACTTCAAGCAGTTTTTAAAGAAATCAATGCTCGCTTGACAGAGAACAAAGAAAAAACCTTAACTAGATTAAATAAGACTAGAGAAGATGTCCCAGTTGAACTACCCAAACAAGTTTTTGTCAATTGCAATTTCAGATAAAAAAAAAGAAATCGATACAAAAAAGAGGAAATTTTGGAAACAAACCCTGAAAGGAAAGCACCAAAAATTGACCATTCTAAAACTGGTAGAAAATTTCACAAACTTCACATGGACAATACCAAACGATCAACTAAACAAACGTCGTCTATTCCAGGTACATCCTCATAACGGCGACAACGGTCGGAAGGAACCATCGCAGACAGAAATATTTCCAATAATCCCGGTATTCTTCCCATAAATTTAGGTCCAGCTAGACTTGGAATTTCTTCGCATCACATGATCCATTATTTTAACATTTCCTCCCACCTAATAGAAGAAATTACAACATCATTTATTTACCATTAAAAATGCATTAACAAATGAAACGGAAACTCAGAAAGACACCCTAAATTCTTTCAAAATTATTCAATACAATATTGAACTTATAGACGAAAAGTTGTATCACTTTCATCAACATAAAAGGGTTAAACGAGGAGCTGTCAACGCGCTAGATTCCCTTATCAAAGCAATCACGGGTAACATGGACTCTGAAGACAATGAAAGAATAAGTAGTGTCATCAATACCATCAAGAATAATCAGGATAACATTGCTCACCAACTCACTAATCAATATTCGATTAATCAAGAAATTATAAGTAAATTTGAAAAAATTATCCATGACGTACAACATAATGAACGCGCTTTATACTCTATGACGTCAAAATTCGAAAATATCGCAAATACCTTATTCGTCAAAGATATGTTAAACCAACTTAACCATTTATTTAATGTAATTTTGAACATCTTCCAGGATGTCGAAAGCTCAGTAACATTTTGCAGGTTAAAAATCGTTCATCCCAGTATAATCACAAACGAAGAACTTCTGAAAATATTCTGAAAACAACATGTGTAATCAACAGATTAGAAATAATATATTTCATTTAATTTCCCTTATTTGAAACCAGGAAATATGCATGAAATAGGAAATATGAATTGTTTTATTTGATACCTCTTGCTGATAGTCAATTTCGAACGATCATCCCAAACGCGAAATACATTATAAAATCTGAATCCGATATGTGGCCGCTAATAGATAATTGCGACAAAACCCAAAACGAATATCTTTGTGCGACCGAACTACGTATGTACGTCAATATCACTTGCGAAGCGAGAATTCTGTCCAAAAATGCTGTTGATCAATGCTCCATGGTCCAACTCCACAAACTTCAGTCTTTAGAGTTTATTCCCGAAATTAATGAATATCTGGGCATCTTTCCTGAACCTGTACCCATCCAAACAGTCTGTACATCCGTTTTGGCACAAGGTCAAATCCAAGGCGTTTTCCGAATTGAAAACCAAGCCTTCTGTGAAAAGTTTCCGAACGGACAACTGCTGACAGCGGAACTTCCCAAGCTGACGCTAAGAACATTGCAAGTCACCAAATTAAGCAACAACCTTCCCAATCTGGAACTTATCCACATTGACAACAAAAACTGGTGGCATATCTCAGGAACCGTCTTCCTCTACGCCCTCGTGTTGGCGTTAACCCTTTGGCTCATTTATAGAAAATTTCTGCGAAGACATGCAGCCACCCCACAGGAAGTCACCAGAACTGAACATCTACCCCAGGATGCCACATTTTAACCCATCCTCTTCGGAGCTTCGGACTAAGAGGGGAGGAGTTATACCACCGAGCTTTCGTGGAATCCCTGTGTAGTGGCAGAAGTGCTGAATAGACGCTTTAAGTTTATAAAAGTATTGTAGTTAGCTTTCTCAGACACTCTGCGTCTCGCTAGTAATTTGTACGCTTCGTAATAAAAATTATTATTTTTAAAAAGTCTTATCGTCCCGCACATAACTTAATTTACATAAATATATCTCAGTTGAAAAATAAATATGTATATTGTTTCCTTCCATTCTTATTGCATTTACGTTTCACCGATATCGTTCCAATATATTTTTAAAATATTGCAAGGGGGGGACATTTCGACATTTCCGCAAAATTGTAAACATATTGCGCAAGATTAATATTTTTACAAAATTGTTGAAACATTTTTGGGCTGTATGGGAATGTGTCATTTGTTTACCAAAATAAAAGAAAATGCACCAACGGTGTACGTTACGATTTCGGTAGTTTTATTTTGAAATTCGCTCTTTGTTAAATGCAAAAACACAATGAACACACTGTGGACAAATACATTGTCTTGTTGTATCAATTAGGACTATTGTTTTCAATTCGACGTTGTCCACAATAAAACTCCCGGGAGGAAGTTTTTATTCCCCTTGCCTAGGAAACTGAATCTACAGAGGATTAATGATATAAATCAACACTTGTTTAAACAACATCAGCTCCAGAGAAAAAGGTTTCGTCGAATAAAGAGTTCGCGGAAGAAGAAAAACATAAAAAGGAAGTCCAAGCACGTGATTTAACTTATCCAAATCAATAATACCTGTATGCGCGGGTCTCAGCCCTGTGTATTTTAGGGTAAAGTCCGCCAACAAAGGACGCATTAAGTCTCAATAGATCGAAGACGGTAAAGTCTCAAGCCGTAAGGATTAACGCGGCTCGCTTTGATGTTATTCTTGTTTCCATATCCACTAGAGGTTGGTAAGGGGTGCGATATCCCGAATAAAAATATAAGCATCCATCACGCGTGTTTTCACCGGGAAACTTTTATATTAGACGCCAAAAAAACAATGGACGGCAATCAGAATTATAAATTATGCCAGTACGAACTTACAGCCATCATGAAAGTTTTCAAATCGCGATAAGACTATAAAGGAAACTGTGAATCTATTATTCTTTGCGTGAAGGAGCTATTGTTTTTGTAATAGTAAAACTTTCACGATTACTCCAGGTAGACGGAGGGAAATATATTAGATTTTCGTAAATATTACATAACGGAAAAATTCTATTCCGTGGGGCAATATGTATAATGGAATTTCCCTTAATGTACAACGGCACGCACAGCTAAGACGTGAAGCAATTTTCTTAAACTGGAGACGACGACGGTCACTCCAATGAAGATCAGAACTGACGCTCACATCTCGTAGGTGTGGGTCATAAAACACATTAACTTCACAATTTTCCAGAACCCCTCTTGGGCACAAAATAGTTTTATATAATAGATAAATTGTACAGCTAACCCAAAATGTAAAGGGAAATTAATTACGTCAAAAAGATATTGAATAAAGGGCAGTTGTAGAACAAAGCGATTTCTGCACAACTTTAGATTCTAACTAACACTAAAAAATAAAATTATACTGCTAATCATATTATACATATTTTTCTTCTTCGCTAATCTAAAATAAAATATAAATTGCGCATGGCAATGCATATGACGACGACTCTACAGCTCTCAGGTGTTGCCATATTGCATTTTCCCTTGTGACGTTTTAGTGTCTCACAGTGTGGAATCCTAGTGCTGCGTGGCACTTCCGCGACTTCAATTAGGGAATTCTGTGGTAGAAAACTATTTTTAATCGTTCTTGGACAAACAATTGGGCGCCCGAGTGTAGGAAGCAGGGTTAAAAATTTTTCTTTTGAGATTTAGAAACTCCATAAGCTTAGTCCACGCTCATCGACTTCTGGTACAAAATGCTGAACAAGAGGTATTCTGTGTCCCACAACTATCAGTAATGGAAGCGCAATTAACCCCCAAAATAAATTTAAAGACTTTTTAAAACAACAGCCGGGACTTAACGTAACGTAATATATAGAAATAAAATGAACTCCAGTAAACGCCAAATCGCGTGGATTTGGAGCAGGCGAGTGGAGAATGTGCGGCGATTATAGACGTCTAAACGCCGTCACAATCGCCGACCGTTTCTAGCAGAAATTCTTCAACAACAGAGTTAACGAAAGTTTCCTCTGTGCAGGAGGAAATACCCACAACCACGCCATTTGGAGTATTCGAATTCCCTCGCACTACTCGTAATTACGGTGGATGCGTCAGATTTCGCAGTCGGTGACACGATAGCTCAAGCAGCGGTAAGTTTTTCTTGAAAAAATAACAGAAATACAGTGCATAATATCACTGCGAACTATTAGGAATTCATCAAGCAGTAATTTTTTTGAGACCTTTCTTATAAGGCAACCAATTGAAATTTACAAACCACAAACCGTTAACATTCGGATTCCAACAGAAAACTGACAAAGATACAGCTTTATAAGCACGCCATTTATCATACATAACTCAATTTCCCACTGACATTAAACACATTAGTGGTAAAGACAATTTAGTAGCCGACGCGTTATCCCGATTAGAGCACATAAAACTTCCGCATTCAATGGATTACACCCAATTCGCATAACAGCAATCCAGAGACGTGACCTCGAATGTCGTCGAATGTTACGCAACCCAGACTCAACATCGCTTTCATTAAAAAATTTGTCATACGCGGACTCAAGAGATATTTAGTGCGACATTTCGTAATCGAAAATTAGACCATTCGTACCAATGAGCGTAGCCCATTAATTACGTTAGGCCTTTGGGGGGGGGGGGACTCAAGTCGAATCTCACCCAATCTCACGTTAGGTAGAGGGGGGTCTCGGCAAATATCACGTAATTTTTCTTACGCAAGAAACATTGCAAAATTGCGAGAAAACTGAGTCAAAACATGCTTCTCCATAAAATGTGGCTAAATCCTACACAATAATATTTATCTTCAAACGTCAGAAAAACGTGACATTGTATACGTCACTAGTCAATGACAGATGTCCATTTCTCTGCCTAGGCAGCAAAGTGTCTTGCGCTGAAGATTTACATTATTTTGAAGAAAATGGAACTTCATAAAACTTGTGTATGACATCTATAATCGGGGGAAGTTAGTGAGATGTTCACTTTTAGTTAGAAATTAATGTGTACATTGATTTTAGTAAACTGTCAGATTTGTAATTCGCGGGCGACTTTCGGCGTTTGAAGAAAATATTGCCGTCTCTTTAACAATCCGTAGTCGAGTCACCTGCACATGGTAGTAAAAAAGAGTGGCGTTTCTAGAAGAAATTTTTCAACAGCAGACTTAACGAAAGTTTACTCTGTGTAGGAGGAACATATCAATAAAATACCCACAACCATGCCATTTGAAGTATTCGAATTCCCTCGCACTACTCGTAATTCCGGATGCGTCAAAAGTTTACATTATTTTGAAGAACATGGAACTTCATAAAATTTGTGTATGACATCAATAATCGGGAAGTTAGTGAGATTCACTTTTAGACACAAAACTAAATTATCTAACTACCTAGTATTATCGCGGTTATTCCAACGCCATAAAGTAAGAAGTTCCTACTTAAGTATTTCATTGATCGACTTTCTCATTGTGATTCTTACGAAGGCGCTGAACATACATGAATGTAGAAATAACTGACAACGTTTTTTTTTTTCTAACAATTACGACTTTTTCTTCTGGCAATTCTGACTTTTTTGTGGCAATTCCAATTTTTTCTGGCAATTCTAACTTTCTTCTGGCAATTCTGATTTTCTTTTGGCAATTATGACTTTTTTATAGCAATTATGACTTCTTTCTCGCAATAGCGACAGGGGTAGAAGGATGGTGCTGTTTTGTTGCCCAAACTTAAAATATGAAATACTGTACACATTTTGAGTTTCACTTACAGGGAAATATGACCTTTTTGGAGTATGTTTCTTTGAGGGTTCGAGCGCGTAGCCCGAGGCACCAATTTCAGTGATTGCAGGAAGTTACAGTCGGTGAAAATTTGTTATTCCGTGGTTCATTAAAATTGATGCCTCGCGCTCCGCTCTCGACCACTTAAAAAAACATACACCAAAAAGGTCATATTTCCCTGTTCTTGAAACTCGGATCACCAATTTCAGTGATCCAGAAGTTGACATCTGTACAAATTTGTTTTTCCATTCATCATTCATAAAATCATAAAATATGAGATACTCTCCACATTTCGAGTTTCACGTACATGATGTATGACCTTCTTGGAGATGTTTCTTTATGTGGCCAATCGCGGAGCACGGGGCACCAATTTCAGTGATCCACGGAAGTTGCCGTCAGTGAAGATTGGTTTTTCCATTTATTATTAGGTAATAAAATCATAAAATATGAGATACTTTCCACATTTCGAGTTTCACGTTCAGGGAAATACGACCTTCTTGGAGTATGTTTCTTAAAGTGGTCAATCGCGTAGCACGAGGCACCAATTTCAGTGATCCACGAAAGTTACCGTTTGTAAAAATTTGTTCATTGAAATTGGTGCCTCGCACATACTCCAAAACGATCATATTTCCCTGTACGTGGAACCCGAAATGTGGACAGTATTTCATATTTTAAGTTTGGGCTACAAAACAGCGCCAACTGTACAATTTGTTATAAATCCTCGTGTCCATTGAAGTGACTACGTTGGCGGTTCCATCTAGCGAGAAAAATTAAATTGAATTAATGTTTTCTGTAAAGGGGTGCATTTTTGAGTTCACTTCTTCACGGATGCACATCGGAGCTCTACTTTGGATGGTAAATATTAATTTTACTTTAATTTGTGTGAATGTTGCTGTTTGATTATAATTAGCTAGTAGATAATCTACCACTTTTCAAATCTCTTGTCCATTGTAATGGACAAGGTGTCGAAGTTTCAAATTTTAGGCTTAGATAACCTCGTGTCGATAAATGCAATAATTCATAATTTCAGCAATTTTTGGTCATAAGAATTTTCTTTGGCCAGGTGATGACGAAAGGCATCTAGGCTCTAGACGAAAATGACTCGGACATCGAAATCTTGTCATCCGTCTACAAGTTATCACGAGGAAATTCCTGGTACAGGTGAGGAACACGGTCTTGTAGAAATTGAAAATTTTAAAGAAAAAGGGTCTGATAACGGCCAATTAAAACCACCAGTTGCAGCTCTAAATTTAAATGTAGCTGTCAACCATCTGTGATCAATTTGGATGGATACTGAAAGTTTAATGTTCTCATCATATAAGATTTGTTTGACCACCAGTGAGGAAAGACATCAAAGAATGGACAAGATCATACATAAATTGTCAAAACAAACACATCAAATCGCCACTGACATCCCTATGCATACGGACGAGCGTTTTCAAACTGTACATCCTGAGACCCGATGTCCATTCAAATGGACACTAAGTTTTTGTAGGGCAGCTTTTTACTAACTATAAAATTTGTTCTAAATTCTCGTGTCCGTTGAAGTTGATAAGTTGGCGGTTCGATCTAGCGAGAAAAATTCAATTCAATTAATGCCTTCTGTAGAGGGGTGCACTTTTCAGTTCGCTTCATGAAGGCTGCATATCGGAGCCCTATTTTGGATGGTAAATATAAATTTTACTTTAATTTGTTTGGTCTAAAACTAATAATTATTGAAGTTAAAGGAACATTGAACATAACTGAATGTTGCTGTTTGATTATAATTAGCTAGTAGATAAGCTACCACTTTTCAAATCTCTTGTCCATTGTAATGGACAAGGTGTCGAAGTTCCAAATTTTAGGCTTAGATAACCTCGTGTCGATAGATGCAATAATTCATAATTTCAGCAATTTTTGGTCATAAGAATTTTCTTTGACCAGGTGATGACGAAAGGCATCTAGGCTCTAGACGAAAATGACTCGGACATTGAAATCTTGTCATCCGAGGAAATTCCTGGTGCGGGTGAGGAACACGGTCTTGTGGAAATTGAAAATTTTAAAGAAAAAGGGTCTGATAACGGCCAATTAAAACCACCAGTTACAGCTCTAAATTTAAATGTAGCTGTCAACCATCTGTGATCAATTTGGATGTAATTTGTACTGTTGACAACTAAAATTTTTAATCTTGATCATTCAGTATTATACTCATGTACTGAAAGTTTAATGTTCTCATCATATAAGATTTGTTTGACCACCAGTGAGCAAAGACATCAAAGAATGGACAAGATCATACATAAATTGTCAAAACAAACACATCAAATCGCCACTGACATCCCTATGCATACGGACGAGCGTTTTTAAACTGTACATCCTGAGACCCGATGTCCATTCAAATGGACACTAAGTTTTTGTAGGGCCGCTTTTTACTAACTATAAAATTTGTTTTAAATTCTCGTGTCCGTTGAAGTTGATAAGTTGGCGGTTCGATCTAGCGAGAAAAATTCAATTCAATTAATGTCTTCTGTAGAGGGGTGCACTTTTCAGTTCGCTTCATGATGGCTGCATATCGGAGCCCTATTTTGGATGGTAAATATAAATTTTACTTTAATTTGTTTGGTCGAAAACTAATTATTGAAGTTAAAGGAACATTGAACATAACTGAATGTTGCTGTTTGATTATAATTAGCTAGTAGATAAGCTACCACTTTTCAAATCTCTTGTCCATTGTAATGGACAAGGTGTCGAAGTTCCAAATTTTAGGCTTAGATAACCTCGTGTCGATAGATGCAATAATTCATAATTTCAGCAATTTTTGGTCATAAGAATTTTCTTTGACCAGGTGATGACGAAAGGCATCTAGGCTCTAGACGAAAATGACTCGGACATTGAAATCTTGTCATCCGAGGAAATTCCTGGTGCGGGTGAGGAACACGGTCTTGTGGAAATTGAAAATTTTAAAGAAAAAGGGTCTGATAACGGCCAATTAAAACCACCAGTTACAGCTCTAAATTTAAATGTAGCTGTCAACCATCTGTGATCAATTTGGATGTAATTTGTACTGTTGACAACTAAAATTTTTAATCTTGATCATTCAGTATTATACTCATGTACTGAAAGTTTAATGTTCTCATCATATAAGATTTGTTTGACCACCAGTGAGGAAAGACATCAAAGAATGGACAAGATCATACATAAATTGTCAAAACAAACACATCAAATCGCCACTGACAACCCTATGCATACGGACGAGCGTTTTCAAACTGTACATCCTGAGACCCGATGTCCATTCAAATGGACACTAAGTTTTTGTAGGGCAGCTTTTTACTAACTATAAAATTTGTTTTAATTTCTCGTGTCCGTTGAAGTTGATAAGTTGGCGGTTCGATCTAGCGAGAAAAATTCAATTCAATTAATGTCTTCTGTAGAGGGGTGCACTTTTCAGTTCGCTTCATGATGCCTGCATATCGGAGCTCTATTTTGGGTGGTAAATATAAATTTTACTTTAATTTGTTTGGTCTAAAACTAATTATTGAAGTTAAAGGAACATTGAACATAACTGAATGTTGCTGTTTGATTATAATTAGCTAGTAGATAATCTACCACTTTTCAAATCTCTTGTCCATTGTAATGGACAAGGTGTCGAAGTTCCAAATTTTAGGCTTAGATAACCTCGTGTCGATAAATGCAATAATTCATAATTTCAGCAATTATTGATCATAAGAATTTTCTTTGGCCAGGTGATGACGAAAAGGATCTAGGCTCTAGACGAAAATGACTCGGACATCGAAATCTTGTCATCCGTCTACAAGTTATCACGAGGAAATTCCTGGTGCGGGTGAGGAACACGGTCTTGTGGAAATCGAAATTTTAAAGAAAAAGGGCCTGATAACGGCCAATTAAAACCACCAGTTACAGCTCTAAATTTAATTGTAGCTGTCAACCATCTGTGATCAATTTGGATGTAATTTGTACTGTTGACAACTTAAATTTTTAATCTTGATCACTCAGTATTATACTCATACTGAAAGTTTAATGTTCTCATCATATAAGATTTGTTTGACCACCAGTGATTAAAGACATCAAAGAATGGACAAGATCATACATAAATTGTCAAAACAAACACATCAAATCGCCACTGACATCCCTATGCATACGAACGAGCGTTTTCAAACTGTACATCCTGAGACCCGATGTCCATTCAAATGGACACTAAGTTTTTGTAGGGCAGCTTTTTACTAACTATAAAATTTGTTTTAAATTCTCGTGTCCGTTGAAGTTGATAAGTTGGCGGTTCGATCTAGCGAGAAAAATTCAATTCAATTAATGTCTTCTGTAGAGGGGTGCACTTTTCAGTTCGCTTCATGATGGCTGCATATCGGAGCCCTATTTTGGATGGTAAATATAAATTTTACTTTAATTTGTTTGGTCTAAAACTAATTATTGAAGTTAAAGGAACATTGAACATAACTGAATGTTGCTGTTTGATTATAATTAGCTAGTAGATAAGCTACCACTTTTCAAATCTCTTGTCCATTGTAATGGACAAGGTGTCGAAGTTCCAAATTTTTGGCCTAGATAACCTCGTGTCGATAGATGCAATAATTCATAATTTCAGCAATTTTTGGTCATAAGAATTTTCTTTGACCAGGTGATGACGAAAGGCATCTAGACTCTAGACGAAAATGACTCGGACATCGAAATCTTGTCATCCGAGGAAATTCCTGGTGCGGGTGAGGAACACGGTCTTGTGGAAATTGAAAATTTTAAAGAAAAAGGGTCTGATAACGGCCAATTAGAACCACCAGTTACAGCTCTAAATTTAAATGTAGCTGTCAACCATCTGTGATCAACTTGGATGTAATTTGTACTGTTGACAACTAATATTTTTAATCTTGATCATTCAGTATTATACTCATGTACTGAAAGTTTAATGTTCTCATCATATAAGATTTGTTTGACCACCAGTGAGGAAAGACATCAAAGAATGGACAAGATCATACATAAATTGTCAAAACAAACACATCAAATCGCCACTGACAACCCTATGCATACGGACGAGCGTTTTCAAACTGTACATCCTGAGACCCGATGTCCATTCAAATGGACACTAAGTTTTTGTAGGGCAGCTTTTTACTAACTATAAAATTTGTTTTAATTTCTCGTGTCCGTTGAAGTTGATAAGTTGGCGGTTCGATCTAGCGAGAAAAATTCAATTCAATTAATGTCTTCTGTAGAGGGGTGCACTTTTCAGTTCGCTTCATGATGCCTGCATATCGGAGCTCTATTTTGGGTGGTAAATATAAATTTTACTTTAATTTGTTTGGTCTAAAACTAATTATTGAAGTTAAAGGAACATTGAACATAACTGAATGTTGCTGTTTGATTATAATTAGCTAGTAGATAATCTACCACTTTTCAAATCTCTTGTCCATTGTACTGGACAAGGTGTCGAAGTTCCAAATTTTAGGCTTAGATAACCTCGTGTCGATAGATGCAATAATTCATAATTTCAGCAATTTTTGGTCATAAGAATTTTCTTTGGCCAGGTGATGACGAAAGGCATCTAGGCTCTAGACGAAAATGACTCGGACATCGAAATCTTGTCATCCGAGGAAATTCCTGGTGCGGGTGAGGAACACGGTCTTGTGGAAATTGAAAATTTTAAAGAAAAAGGGTCTGATAACGGCCAATTAAAACCACCAGTTACAGCTCTAAATTTAAATGTAGCTGTCAACCATCTGTGATCAATTTGGATGTAATTTGTACTGTTGACAACTAAAATTTTTAATCTTGATCATTCAGTATTATACTCATGTACTGAAAGTTTAATGTTCTCATCATATAAGATTTGTTTGACCACCAGTGAGGAAAGACATCAAAGAATGGACAAGATCATACATAAATTGTCAAAACAAACACATCAAATCGCCACTGACATCCCTATGCATACGGACGAGCGTTTTCAAACTGTACATCCTGAAACCCGATGTCCATTCAAATGGACACTAAGTTTTTGTAGGGCAGCTTTTTACTAACTATAAAATTTGTTTTAAATCTTCGTGTCCGTTGAAGTTGATAAGTTGGCGGTTCGATCTAGCGAGAAAAATTCAATTCAATTAATGTCTTCTGTAGAGGGGTGCACTTTTCAGTTCGCTTCATGATGGCTGCATATCGGAGCTCTATTTTGGGTGGTAAATATAAATTTTACTTTAATTTGTTTGGTCTAAAACTAATTATTGAAGTTAAAGGAACATTAAACATAACTGAATGTTGCTATTCAAATCTCTTGTCCATTTTAATGGACAAGGTGTGGAAGTTCCAAATTTTATGGTTAGATAACCTCGTGTCGATAGATGAAAAATAGTAATTTATTATACAAGACGATAAAATATTAGTTTATCTTCGAGAGTTTTGTTTAGCGTCGAGACGTCAGTCGAGACGCTAATTAAGCTCGAGAAGATAATTAAATTTATCGTCGTGTATAATATTCTCTTTTTTTCTATAGCAATTGTGTATTTTTGTATATTTTCTTAATGAAAAAATATTACGAATCGTGTAAGGTTTAGAGTCTAATTAGTATGAGCGTTGTTATGGTTAAGCAAAAGTTTGTTTATTTCGTTTTGTTTTGAGAAATTTGTGAGCGTTCAGTTGAAAAGTCTGTCGACATGAGCGAAAATGAAGAAAATCTACTATCAGACGTGGAAGAAGAGGCATTAGAGGTCGTGGGAAAGCTACTGCCCCAAAAATCTCGCCTCGTCTACGAAAAAGAAAATATGTGGTTCCAAAAGAGGAAACTGCAAAGAATAGTGGTAGCGAAAAAGTACTTCTGGCATACTTTTCGGAAAAGTCTAAGAAAGTAAAGCCCTCAACATTATTTTCTTATTACAGCATGTTGAAATCTACGCTACTTGTCAATGAAAATTGTGATATTTCAAAGTAAGGAATACGTTTTGTCTAGTGAATGAGATGTCAAATAAAATGTTTACAGATACAGCAAACTGATAACTTTGCTGAAAAAATTGACAGATAGTTACAAACCTAAGAAATCTAAAGTGTTTGAGCAAGAGGATAGATATAACAAAATTTTTACAAGAAGCTGGAGATGAGTACCTGTTTCTAAAGGTTGTTGCGATAATGGGCTTATATGGAGCGTGTCGATCTAATGAATTATACAAATTAGAAACATCTCCTCTTGATGATCGAAAATCGGTCATAATCGTTTCGCTAATGGACACCAGAAATAAAGAAGATCGGTTATTCTGCATTACTGACAGTAAAAGTAATGTGAGTGTTACCGACAAAGAAAATGCACCATCCAACTTGTGGGGATAAATACTTTTTATAATGTTCCGCAGAAAATTGATGTTTTTTTTTTTTGGGTTTAACGAATCTAGAAAGTTACACAGCCCATTGTTTCTGACGCTCTGCAGCTACAATGTTAAAAAATTCTGGCGCCGATCTGGTAAGAAGTCAAATGTGCTGGAAGGTGGAAATCATATTCAATTGCTGAATCTTTGCTGAAACTCAGTAGCAACAAAAATTGAGGTATCGAAGAAAATACTCTGTGGAAATTCTTGCAGTTCTAGTTCTTCTTCTTCTTTTTCTTCTTCTATTCAGTTAGCACAGGAAAAAATATCTGTTAAACGAGTAAATATTGCTGGAAATGTAAATTGTACAATTAGTGTTGTTTTGGATCAAAATGTTAATAAAAAATTGTAAAATAAAAAAATAAATTACTTTATCTATCCTTGCTGTTAAAGTATTACTTTATCTATCCTTGCGGTTAAAGTGCTCCTTGACCTTTTGATTTGAATAGATCAAAGGAGACTTTAACATCTGCTATAGAAAAAAAAGTTTTTTCATAATTTCAGCAATTTTTGGTCATAAGAATTTTCTTTGGCCAGGTGAAGATGACGAAAGGCTTCTACAGGCTCTAGAGGAAATTGACTCGGACATCGAAATCTTGTTAGCTCATCCGTCTAGAAAGACGGTCTTGAGGAAATAAATTTTTTAAAGAAAAACGGTCTGATAACGGCCAATTAAAACCACCCGTTACAGCTCTAAATTTAAATGTAGCTGTCAACCATCCCTGATCAATTTTGATGTAGATTGTATTGTTGACAACTCAAATTTTTAATCTGGATCAGTAAAAGTTTAATGTTCTCATCATACAAGATTTGTTTGACCACCAGTGAGAAAAGACATCAAAGAATGGACAGGACAGTGCATAAATTGTCAAAACAAACACATCACATTGCCACTGGCATTCCTATGCATACGGACGAGCGTTGTCAAACTGTACATATCCTTCTGATACCCGATGTCCATTCAAATGGACACTAAGTTTTACAGGGCAGCTTTTTCCTCACTATAAAATTTGTTCTAAATTTTCGGGTCCCATGTTTTCTGTAGAGGGGTGCACTTTTGAGTTCGCTTCATCATGGCTGCCCATCGGAGCTCTACTTTGAATGGAAAATATTAATATTATTAATATTAATGTTTAATCTTGATCACACAGTATTATAAGTTTAATGTTCTCACCATATTCAGTGATAATTTCAACTAAATCTGTTTACGGTTGAAATAACCTTATGGGGCTGTTGCCAATAAGAGGTCACCCCTGTAGTCGTCGCTTCCCTTAGACTCCCTTAGAATTCGTCGCCTCACTAAGCTAATATAAATTGAACCGGAGGTAGTGTGAGTGTGTTTTGGAAAATACTTCTCATATGATTAGATACCCACATCTATTAGTTTTGGGGCCATTACATCATCGGTGATCACCACCCGGAAACCTAAAACCTCCCGAATCTTCTCGTGGTATAAACTTTAAATTGACCTTTCGAAATCCTTTTACACCTGCAAATTTATGTCGGTTTTTTAAAAGTATATCGCTCTTGGCTGAATGAAAAACAAGTTGGTGGCTTCTAAACGAATGAAAATTTCTTAGAAACTGAAACACGAGCCCATAAAACATCAAAAATACCATCTGAGAAACGTTCACACTTTCCTTACGTAGATATAAGAATAGAGAGAAATGTTGAATTCTATAAGATAAATCATTTCCTCGGCGGCGACAGAGCGTAGCGCGAATACCGACTCTAAAAACTAATGCCTCATCTCCTAGACAGCGCCATCTATCTACTGCCACACCGAGATATGCTGGTAAAGGAAAGGGGACACCCTCAAGGCACATATTGATTATTTTGAAAATGTGACCCACATTTTTCAGGGGCTCTCGCCGGATTGACCGCGTCAAAACCCAGCACGGCGAAAAAATTTAAAACGTAATTAATTACAGAGCGGAGCCCCCGGCTTTAGAGCTTCGATTCGGAGACATAAATTGTCTGAAAACTGTAAGTATTAAACTCTGCTACACTTACAAAACGCTCAAGACGTTCTAAAGTTAATTTCAGTGCTTTGAGTAAGGAACGATGCTGCGAAGTATGCTTCTGAGTGTTCGCCGCGGCTTGAAAATTGCCAGCGCCTTTGTCATTAGGTGATCAATTGTGAGAAAGTGTTCTCCACTTCGGACACACTCATTCTTTAAGTATTATAATTTTTCTTACGCAACTCTCTCTGTGACAATACTGCTCAAAGTGGAGCGCTTAAATATTGATATTGAAACAAATAACGTCCATGGGCAGCCTAATTTTATCGTTAATGGTTTGCATGTTAAATTTCCATTCCCTTAAAGTCACTATGAATGCATTTCCTGAAAACGAGGCGTAACCAAAATGCATCTCGTATTTTACATAATATTAAACTCTCGTGGTTGCGAAACCATTAGAGCGATATAGACAGAACTCCACACCATTTAGAGCGCCACGAGAGCCACGCACTTTACGGAAAGACTAGTGCTTGTAAACCGGAAGGCAAACCCTGAGACAGGATCTTTTCCCTCTTCCGGTTTACGGCCCCACCCGCGACGCCACTCCTTAATCACTGCCGTTTAATTCTTTCTGGAACTCTGAATAGCGCTCGAACCTAGACGGCGGTTTCAAAGGATCTGCAATCACTGATAGCTAATCAATGCGTTAATGTCTGCTCGAAGGCTGCTTTTGACATTAAACTCCAGATATCTCACTAACGACGAAAAGGTTGAACTATCGCGATAAAGAGACAAACGAGGAAAAAATCACCAACTTTCTCGAGCGAGATAGATCCTCATTAATCACGTGGAGCTTATGAATATCTCTTTTGGACAGGTGCTAGCTGCAAAATCCATTCTTTCTGGATCCTGTTTACATGGATTTAATGAAAACGCTCTTCGCAAAGCAGGAACGTGATTTTCTGTAGCTGGCAATTTTCACCTTTATTGAAAATATCATAATCAGTGGGGTTAGCGATTCGCAACACTTGAATCGGATCCAGACCTTTCGAGACACTCAGCAACTGATACTAATTACTAGTGGAATAGATAACTAAGGAAAGCAGGAACGCGTTTTTGATAGTTGACAATTTTCAGCTTCGAGAATAAAAGGAGCTTTCGAAAAAAATTGCGTCAACGGGAGTGCTAAAAAGGTAGTGCCGACGATCTATCATGTTACGTGTTAAGTGTCCGTAAGCTTCTGTAATAAACCAACTAAACTCTAATTAGAAATAATTAATATGCATTACCTACCTGTTCGAGGCTCATATATTCCGCAAGAAATATAACCTTTCCGAGAAGACATAGTCATTTTATTATCACAAGAGGACGTACAACGGAAGATATAATTTCCCTGTTTCTTCCTCCCATTGTGTGTATAGCGTGGAATCGCATTAAATTTAATTATGGAAGCTTTAAATTTATGGGGGGAAATTTCAGCGACTACGATACTAACTTACACTCTTTAAAATTTACAGCTATGCGCATTTTATCAATTAATTGTGATATATGGACCAGTTCTTGAGATAATTCAAAAATTTGTCACACCGCGGATATTACACAGCTGATAGGAAATTGTATATTTACGAATTATTATTCGCAATGCAGAAGTATTGTGATTTTTGAAGTTATAAACATACTCACTGCATTTCGTGTATGTCTTAGTACAAATTATTATAGATGTTGAATTCATTGAGTGACTTCTGGATATTCTTCTAATAATTTCTTTACCTATCTATATCTTTAAAGTCTATCTATCTCTCTATATCGGGTGTCCCAACTAAAATTTTTACCCCCCAACAATTCCAATTTCGAAAGACTCAAAAGAAAACGCTCAAACAGGTCAACTTTGTTATCAAGTGTGACCAAATTGTACCGAACTTTCAACTTTTAGATCTCACCCCTTTAGCCAGGGGAGCCACCCCTTAAAAAAATTAAATGGCATGAGGGGTCGTGTTATACATCATTTTAAAGCCTATTCGATTCTCTATCCAAATCTACTTCTATCGATTTCTTTCTAGAAAAAAAAGCATGAATTTGTTATTTTACAAATCAAGAGTATTTTATGTAGATTTGGAAAATAACAAATTCTTATGCACTTTTTTGTAGAAACGAATCGATAAAAGTAGATTTGGATAGAGAACTGAATAAGCTTTAAAATGATGACCCCCCATACCATTTAAATTTTTTAAGGGGGTGGCTCCCCTGGCTGAAGGGGCGAGATTTAAGAAAGTTTGGTACAATTTGGCCCCCCTTTATAACAAAGTTGACCTGTTCGAGTGTTTTCTTCTGTGTCTTTCGAAATTGGAATTGTTGGGGGTACAAATTTTAGTTGGGACAGCCTGTATATTATAATATGAGGTAAAGTTTGTCGGGCAAAGAAGATACTTCTAGATGAAATTTTGACTTGAAATTTGGTATGCTGCTATAATTATATTGCTATCGGTGTTGTCCGAAAAATCCGAAATTACCATCAAAGTCATTACCTTTTTTTAAAGCCTAAAAATGTTAGGAAATTGAAGCGAGAGCGGAGCAAAGTAGCAAAAATTTTACAATGGTTTGCTCCGCCGCGCGGCTTCGCTGTAATTTGAAGCAGAAGGAAGGGTTGATTTGGGAGTGATTTTTTTTCAAAATTTTTATGACTTGAAGATCGACAATGTTACAAGCACGAGAATTCACACTTTGACCCCCTTTAAAAATAATTACACGCGTGTTTGACGTTTTTGCAAAAAATTATTTACAAACCGTGAAAAAGACGCGTAATTGGGAGGGGGGCTAGCTTTCCTGAAAATTCTCATAACTGGGAAACAAACAGTGTTACATACGTGTAAATTGGGATCTAGATCTCCTTTAAAAATTACGGGTCGGGTGGTTTGGGAATGTTTTTTCTAAAAATTCTTATAACTTTACAGGCATGAGAATTGATTCTTGAAAAATAACTAGACCCGTGTTTGCAGTCCATAGTTAAAGTGGTCAACTAATTCGAATTCGCCAAAAATTGGGCTCACAGAAGAAACCTTGGTGAGTTGTTGAGGTGCGCACGCCCGCGAAGGTTTAAGACTTAGGACAACCAGGTGTCGTGCGAATTCGTAGGTAGTTTAGCGTCAGTTAGTGTATGACTCGCATCTAAAAGACTCAAATGGACCATGTACGTACCAGACAGAAAAACAAAAAATATTATGTATCCAAAAATAGTTGAATAAACAGAATTACACAACCACTTTCTTTCTTCCTTTATTTCAGTGGTATTGCATCGCAAGCCGAGTACCCATAGTACATTTATATTAACGCATTAAGTTGAATACCACGCGAACGAAGTCGCGGGCAGCAGCTAGTTCCTAATATATTTTTTAATAATTTTGTTATCAATTACAAGGGTTATAATGCTCTTTCTGCAATTTACTTTCATACAGCAATTTTTCATGCTTGTCCCTGCATCTATTCGCTTCGATCCCAAGGAACTCCAGTTTTACGTTTTATATTTTTGGATGTCGATGGTTAAGTTCAGTAATATCAGTTTTGCCTAAATATCCATATTAGTTACTTACACACCCTATTTAAATCCATTACCACTACCGATCGTAGCAGGTTAATATCATTATTTATCGGTAATGCAGCCAATATAGTGCGAGAGTGTTTCATTATTCAATAAGTATTAAATCAAAGTATAATAATAGTTATTTACAATTTAAGTGGGATACCCACATTATTAACGCAAATATTGTTAAGAATTTCCCAACGAGACATAGTGCATAATAATGCAGTATCCCACGAATATCGTACAAGACTTTATCTACATCCGTAAATATTGAATAAAGTAGTAAGCGTTCCCAATTGAAAAATAAAACTATAGCATTCCGGTTGGCAACCAGACAGTAAACAGTAAAAATTTTGACAATTTGGTTGCGTGCTTCGCTGCTTTTTCATAAAAATGGAAAATTGGTATTAATACAATCGGTAATGTTCCCAAACTAATTGCTGAATTTTTGGAGAATTTTTTGCTGTATATCAAAGAAATATACAGGTCATAGCTTCAAGAGTGTGACGCTTGTTTACGGCGGCGGTTGCCTCGAGCGCTAGTTTTTTTACGTGATATGCTCCGCGGGACCTCGGAGTACGGTACGCCAGGGGTCAGCTGTCTGGTTTGGCGAGATGGAAAAATTATTTCGACTCGGTGTTACAGTTTATTAATCACCCTATGTACAGCCATTTACAGTATATAAAATATTTACAGCGTTTGACCATAGGATCCCCCGCGTGAACCCAATCTTCCGGGAGACCAGTAGAAACTGGAATACATTGTTACGAAGGAAGCAAGGAGGTCGGTTGGTTGTTCGGACACGGCACGGTTCCCTCTGTGGTTCCAATCGAGCGGAACCTCTTTTATAGACCCGCTGGAGGGGTGATGATGACGTAGGCTGCTGCGCACGGCTTGTCGCAATGCCGAAGAGTGAGGGTCTTATCAACGCGTTTTCTCGGCTTCGGATCCGGAATGGCGGCGTCCGGAGCGCGCTTCGTCACTGGTTAACATGATGTAAGAATCATCCCGAAGCATTTGTTCCGGTTCCATGCGACGTGGTCCGACGTCTCAAGGGCGGGGCCTGAGAGTGGTCGTAGCGACTCCGGAATAGTTTCATTCGCAGCGCGCTATTTTTCTGATTACGTGAGTTCAATAAGTATTCCGCTGCGACACTAGAAGCTATTTAAATGTTTAAATTTCGGGAGTAGGTGCACAGCTTTGATTAAAAATAGCGAGCTGGCGGGCCGCTCCGCCCGCCGTGAGAATATCGCTGCTTTGACTATATTTTTCGGTAACTTCGTTACAAGAGATCTTCAACCACAATTTTAGCTGATTCTGGAGTTGATCTTTTGACTGTAAAGAGACATGGTGCTTGGAAGAGCAATTCTGTGGCAAAAACGTATATTGAGGATTCCTTGTAAAATAAAAAGAGAACATCTATGAAAATTTTAGGAGAAAAACAACACACCGCCAATGTCATGTCACATTCTCACCAAAACTTGTTATTTTAATCAGTCTTCTACATCTGGTGTTAATTTACATCATTGTAATATCAGTGTCATTACCGGCCTGGTAAATTGGTGCATGATATGGTATGTAACATCCCAGTGAACACATGACCTAAAAATTACGTCACACGTAGATCATATGTGTGTAATACAATTTTACGTCAATTTGATATAAAAATTATTCTTTTCATGATCTCAGTGTGATGTCATGTTGTTTTATATCACTGTGACATCATATTGACATAAATTTGATGATCATATGATGTCATTGAATGACTTACATGTTACATTTATATCATATATAATATTTATATCATATCGTGGACGTAACATAAAAGTCATTATTTTATGTAAAGCTGACATAACAAATCTGTCATAGTGTTATATAAGTTATAAGTTTTTTGCTTACGTAAAATTGACATCACAAATCTGTCATAGTGTTATATAAGATATAAGTTTTTTGCTTACGTAAAACTGACATCACAAATGTGTCATAGTGTTACATAAGTTATAAGTCTTTTTCTTACGTAAAATTGACATCACAAATTTGTCATAGTGTTATATAAATTGTAAGTCTTTTGCTTACGTAAAACTGACATCACAAATCTCTAATAGTGTTACATAAGTAATAAGTCTTTTTTTTACATAAAGCTGACATAACAAATCTGTCGTAGTATTACATAAGCTAAACGTTTTCTTTGACATAAAATTGACATAACAAAAACATCATACGGATATGTAAACTACAGATCACTACATTTTTTTATTATGTATGAATATGTATTAGATAAGTCACAGTTTTATGTTCACTCAATAATTAACTTATTATTATAATAAAATATAATTAAATTGCAATTTTCCAACCAAACGAACGACAAATTACCAATCTATAGATTAAATTCGTCAAAAACAAGGTAAAAAAGTCAACGAATCCTTGTGTTAATAATAATAAATTGTTAATTATAATTGAAATAATCAATTCCGAATATTAGAACGAAAATTTTTGATGGTTGATACAAAATAATTTAATCAATTAAATATTAATGTCAGCTCCATTACAAATCCATCATAATAATGATATTTGTTTGATGTAAAAATGACCTCATTACTAAGTCATATTCAGGTAACATTTACGTAACCAACTTGATGTCATCATTATTATGTCATACTGACTTTGGTGAGACGATGATATCACATAGATGTCATATTAATGTCATTTTTATTATACAAATCCATCATTTTACTGATATTTCTTTGATGTAAAAATGACGTAATTACTAAGTCATATTCACGTAACATTGACGAAAACACTTTGACGTCATGATTACATCATTATTATGTCACATTGATATCAATAAGGTCAGGATGATGTCAAATACACGTCATATTTATTACGTCAGAGCCTGACGTAAAAAAGTGTGAAATAATGACTCTTCTATTTCTCAGGTGTGACTTATATCTTACATAAATTGAGACGTAGCATGATGTCATTCTGACATCATTTTTAAGTCAACGTGTTCACTGGGATAGTCATAAACAACAGTGACTCAGGGGCTTAATAAAAAAAAATTAAAAAACTTTCATAGGTTGGAATGGAGCAATTATATGATACTCAGGTATATCAGATTTATATCCATGCGATTTATTTTTGTGGTTTATAAAAATCCCGTCGAAACATGCATTGTACAGTAGAGGATGCATTTTGAGTATTTCTTGTAATTTTGAATGGGTACTTTGCTCAAATTTTTCCGTTATGTAACAGTGTTTTTGGAGTTTATTTGCATTCTACGCGCATTGACTACTCCCAGGGGGCCCCCTTGGGCTGGACCGATTTTTCGGCTCGACCGCTTTTTATGAATATTTTTTTGTAAATTTGGTAGGTATGTAGATTTGTTTCCGCCCCGAATAGCAGAATAACTATTAAAACATGGACATGGGGTCAGGGGCACCCCTTGGGTTTATAACTCAAGAACGGCTTTTCTGATTTTTGATTTGTTGGATTTGTCTCCGCACCGAATGACAGAATAACTATTAAACATGGGTATGGGGGCCCAAGGGGGGCGAGACCCCTGGGCCCCTGTGTTATTCATTCTGAGACGGTACAAAGTGTGCCGGGTCAGCTAGTATTATTATATTTGTTTCTGGATATCATTACTGCAGTTCCTCTTTCTGACTATTTTGGACAATGTGTTCTTTTTTATGTTTTGCTTTGGAGTGAACGGCCCAAGTCAATCCCAGTTGCATATACTCGTGTCGTCCAACAGATTGAGTAATAAAACTTGAGAGCGGGACACTACTTGAGTAAAGCATTGTGCGCAACTGTCCTCTTCACAAAGGAGAAATTCCATCTAAACTCTTAATCGCTAATAATTAATTTATTAATCTAAATCAGATGCTTCAGTAGAAGAATCTTGCCATACATTAATTATTATTATTGGCTCTACCTGAATATGCATTAGGACATCTGGCACATTTTCCGTGCTTCGCTCTGGGCAGATTTAAGTTGGGTGCATCGGGATTGTTAATTATGATTTTAAATACAATGGTTGTGCTCCCATGGACAGTAATTGACTACTATTCAATTTATAAACAATGTACACTTGTTAATGTAAGCCCACAATGAATTAGGTTAATTCTATAATGAAACTGAAATAATAAGACTAGTAGTGGGTATCAAGATGGGATGAATTATTTCCGGCCTACCCCATATATAGTAGGAAATTCAATAATTTTTTAATTGTTTCAATGTCATCTTTCAATAGTTTGCGAGTGAAAGTTTTGAGTTAAAGCATTTGAGCAAATTTTGAATTCTTTAAAGAATAGAGAAAATTGAGATACGAAGTGTGAAAATTAGTATTTTGAACTCACCGCCTAAAAAGCGACATTTTACGGACTCTGTTGACAACCGGAAACATTTGCTTCCCGATCTACTAAACCGGAAAACACGCTAAAAAGCACTGTAAATAAAAAGTGTAAATAAATCAGTGGCTATTAGTTAATTAAATTAAATCTATTGGCAACATTTCAAATGATTTGGTACACCCAAGATTCATTTAAATGTTGAAAGGTAAATAATTTAATTTGATGATTATAACCGAAGAAAAATTACACATTTCTTAGGTTATGTCGAATTAAATAAGTCACTAATTAATTGAATTATATATGAATATAATTGTATAAGTCAGAATTATTTAAATATGGAAAGGTAAATAATTTATCTATTGCAGCGAAGAAAAACAACAAATTTTTGTAGGTTATGCTACAATTCAATGTGTTCAACCCTTGGAATATTCAACCACCGTTGCTGTAAGCACTTATAGTGCAATTAGTGGAATCGGTAAGTAATGGTCTCAGTCATGGACTGTGCTACATTATTAAATGAATTTTAATTTAAAAATCGTGGTAATGTTCGTTTAAAAAAATATTGTCCAATCCTCATGCGTGAACAATCTTCCCGCGTTCACGCAAATGAAGACAATCGCTCCTTTCTTGCTTGTGATTCAAAACTGCGTTCAAGCAGAAAGAGTTCCCGCACTTGGTTTGTAAATTACTAAAATCAGCTGTTAGGGGACTGGTGCGGGAAAACCTGGTTATCGCACATCAGGTTGTCAAAAGACAAACGTAAACAATATAAATATTTTCTTGCAGCATTTTTCAATACGTTTATTGGAGAGAGGTCACCCATTCATCATCCATTTCTTGAACAATACCAGAAGTCCCTATACTATAAATCAAAGGGCTAGTAATGTCTCTCCTAAGTCAGTGACAGGCTTAAAAGATTTGGGGCCTCCTCCTGTACCATTTCCTTCTACATGGAATTTTCTTGCTTTTGACCGAGTATTGTTTTTTGATTCATTAAATGCCTGCAACTTTTTAAATAATTTTCAATAATTGTATTAATGAATAGGGAAAACAGACTTGTATATGTACATGTAAAAACAACGGTATTACTGCAAGTCACCACCCTATTTACCACCTTTTCAAAACCCACATAAATGCCACATCTATAAACAAATTGATGTCGCGATGTCGTGTTATAAATTTGACAGGTCGAACAAATCATTCGATTGGTCCGTGTTGGGAGATTCCGACATTTTAACCATAATAGTTGTTAAAAATTTGCAGTTTAGCGGTATCCTTAAATTTTGTTATAAAAAATGCAATATACCTACCATCAAATATTAAAATTTTAACCCACAGGTATAAAACCATTTTTGACCCATACGTTTTGTTCCATTCCTTTTTAGGCCGGATATTATTTATCCCATCCTCGTATGTCTCGACGCAGAAAAAAACTCACTGCCAGGAGTAAAACAAAAACTGTAATCTGTAAATTGTACAAGTCTACTAAAAGCTCCTAGTCAATTATGCAGTTAGTATTTATTTCTAGAGTCCCGAAGAGTCAACACAACGAGAAAATGTCATTGTATAAACTTGTTACGAAAATGCCTTACCAAATCAATCTAAAAGCAGACAATCTAACTGAGGGATTACCCAACAATTCTAACGTATTACAGCCAGTTCCAATTCGCTTGATCAAACAGACGTGCACGTATCTGTCCGCATACTACAATTACATACAATTAGGAGCATTTTAGGTTTAGGCGTTTCCTGCATGTAATTCTAACTGTAGCTGAAACAGTAATACGTTTATACGAGTAATTTAATTAGTGCACTGCATGATTTATGCAAAGATTATCATTAGGGATACAGCAGTCTTCAATATAAATGCCATTGCGTAATGGGTATAGTAAAAAGTATAAAAGGACGGACAAATTTAAAATTCGGAATTTATGGACGTCATGCTCGGAGTTTTATATTCCGGTTACATACCTTTCCATTTTATTACTCGAACATAAATTGTTAAATCTGTCATTATTATAAGATATTCATATGGAAATAGTTTCAGACTGCTACACTGTGGCTGGAAAAGGACCAAGTCTTCTAATTTGATGTTGTAACAAAGCTATTAGCGCATTCATTTTGAGTGCGTTAATAAGCCATTAACGCACCCAAAAGGGGTTCAAGGGGTTTTGCTTACAAGCAATCCCAACGCTTCTCTCACCTCCACGTGGTAAACTCTGGGCAACGGCAAGACCTAGTCATGACGGCTAACGAGAGTAATGTGGCCAGGAGAAATCCTGGTTCATTACAGGTCCGTAACGGGACCATAACCCAAGTCAAGGTGTAAGGTAACGTGCCGGGGACTGAATGGCCGCAGGGTTTGTGGTGCGGTCATAAACGTTCCCCTGGGGGCACCAGGCGACACCCCCTTGTATCACAGCCTTATCCGGCCATGTGGGGCTCTGGTCGGACGGACCTCATTTTCCCTAGCTGCTCGTGGGAACAATATGGACAACAACAAGCAAAAAGAAAAAGATAAGGAATTGGACCAAGGGACTTCAAAGGCTGCTACTGGCCAGAAATCCCTGAAGGTTAACATTAGAGTCAACTCCCTGGAGGAAGTTGACCTACTCTCTGACGATGAAGTCAGGGTTGAATGTCTTTCGGGAGCTTCAAGGGCAAAGGTCCAGAAACTCACGAAACAAGGCAAGAACTACATCGATGCCAAAAGGCAGGTCATCAGGGAAAAATTCCCGAAGGCCACTACCTCAAAGACATCGACGGAAGTAAAACAGCCAAAGAAAAGGCAAAGATCGGAGGGAACCACTTCACCCACTGTCAAGCCGCAGGCATAAAAGGCTAAAGTAGGGCAAATGTCCTACAGCAAAGCCATGTCTGCTGTGAAGGTAGCGGTAGTGGAGGAAGGTTACCCCACGACTCAGATGGCAAAGGAAAGGCTTAACGCTGTTTAAAAAGCCATCATGCGAGAACTGGAAGAAGCGGATCCCGAAGGTCCACAGGTACGCTTTGAAAAGTGCACCTTTAGGCCAGGGTACATCTTGATGACCTGCACCGACGAAGGCAGCGCGGGATGGCTTAAGGAAATCGTCCCCACCTTGAGACCTTGGGAGGGTGCTGTCCTCAAGACTCTGGTGGGAGGGGAGATCCCAAAGCCGGTTTCATGCACAGTGTATGTGCCGGACGACCACGATGGCGAAAGACCCTCACAAAGGCAGATTGTGGCCAGGCTGAGGGTTGGGAACCACGGTCTGAAGGCACATCTCTGGACGGTGTGGGGACAAACGGCGATGCCGAAAGGCCAGGTTTGGACATTTGCCATGGATGAAGAATCTCTGCAACATATAAGGAAGGTCAAAATGGCCCCTTATTTTGGCATGGGACGAATTAAGTTTCATGTCAGGGAAGAGAAAAAGTCTGGGGAGAAAGAGACGAGGAAGGGTGAAGCCATCCCAACGGCCTCCTCTTCTACCACAACAACCGAAAAAAGCTAGCCCGAAAAGAGAACAACTGAAGAGCCCCCAGCGGGCAAAAAGTCTGCTGGAAAAGGCAAGAAGGGCACGGGAAGGAAAAAGGAACCAGAGGCCACTCCTACGCCAAGCTCTCCTGTAGAAGATATAAGTCCACTACTTAGGATCTCGAAAGCCTCGCAGCAGGATTCTGTTCCAATGGTAACGGAAGAGGAAGAACAAAAGGAAGGGCCAAAGAGTCCTCCAGAATCCCCTCAATCATAGTGAAGGGGATCAGGGTTCTACAGGCAAACCTCCACCACACAAAGGCTGCATCAGCCATAGTGTGTAGGGGGTTCGACAGGGGGGACATCCATCTAGCGCTCCTGCAGGAACCCTGGATAAATGCCGAAGTCGTCCGCGGCTTACGGCCTCAACGAGGTTAGCTGCTATACTACACCAATGCCTTAAGACCGCGAGCATGTATAGTATATAGTAATAAGGTTAGCTGCACGCTAATTCAGGAGCTCTGCTCCGATGACTATGTTACAGCTATCCTAACGGCAACTACGGAGGAAGGAGCAAGGACCTGGGTGGTGTGCTCCGCCTACTTTCCCGGCGAAGAAAAAGAATGTCCGCCGCAGTTCCTGAGGTCACCACCTACTGCGGAATAAGGAATCTCCGGCTGGTGATTGGGCGCGATGCAAACGCTCACCACACAGTGTGGGGAAGCAAGGACGTCAACAATAGAGCTGAGTCTTTATTAGACTTCATTCTTGGGGAAAGGCTACAATTTGCCAATATAGGTAAGGAACCCACTTTGTTACTGCAGTAAGACAGGAAGTATTAGACCTAACGCTGTGTAGTAACAAAGCACACAGCAACATAACTAAATGGCATGTATCAAAAGAGCCAACGTGTTCGGATCATAGGCACATAAGTATCGAACTTGTATCACCACCATTGACGGTGGAAAAATTCCGGAATCTTAGAGAGACGGACTGGCAAGGATATGTTAAATCCCTCAGGGAATCTCTCGATAGGTCAGAAATTGCCATCAAGGATCCGGAAGGCCTTGATCTTGCGGTGGAACAGATGAACGAGGCCATAAAGATCGCCTATCATGACAACTGTCCGAAACGGTTAAAGAAGCATAGGGAAAATGCAGTCTGGTGGAATAATCATCTAGAACGACTAAGAGTCCAGGTGAGAAGGCTATTCAATAAAGCCAAGGTTAACCACGACTGGAATACATACAAAATGACACTGACGCAGTATAACAAAAAGATCCGAAAAGCCAAAAGGGACTCGTGGAGGAGGTTGTGTCAAGAGTTAGAAGAAACTCCTGCAGTCTCCAGAATTCACAAAGTTCTGGCTAAGGAGGGCGCTGCGAGCAGGGTAGGCTTCCTAAAGAAAGCTGATGGAACCTACACAGGGACGGCAGAAGAAAGTCTAAGAGAACTATACCGAAGCCCACTTTCCGGGCTCATCGATTTTGTCAACTACGGAAGGACCTACCCAGTCTGAGGAGGAACCGAAAAGGCCTAAAAAAACAGACTGGAAACTTGCCACCGAAGTTGTAAAACCAGACATAATCAGATGGGCTCTGGACAAATTTAAGCAATTCAAATCTTCACGGGATCTGTCCAGTACTACTTCAAAGGCAAGGACGTTTTAATCCCACATATGTGCAAAATCTACAGGGCTAGTATAGCCTGGGGTTATGTGCCAAAAGAGTGGCGAATGGTGAAAGTTGTATATTTACCAAAGGCAGAGATTAGTAGAACATACACCAGTCATTCAGACCCATTAGCCTATCCTCTTTTCAACTGAAGACGTTGGAAAGACTCGTGGATAGGTACATAAGAGACAAGGTACTTATCAGAAGGCCATTGAGCGAACGTCAGTACGCGTACCAGCCGGGAAAGTCAACGGACTTGGCGCTGGACGACCTCAACAGGTTATTATCCAAATCATTGGAAGACAAGGAAATTGCTTTAGCCACTTTCCTGGATATAGAGGGAGCATTTAACAACGCCTCCACTGTGTCCATAGTGAATGCTCTTAAAGAAAGAGGAATTCCCGAACTAGTGTGTAGATGGATAAATGCCGAGCTAAGAAATAGGACAGTGGTGTCCCAGCTTGGCACGGCTACCATAGCGGCACAAACGGGGAGAGGCTGCCCGCAGGGAGGAGTATTATCACCGCTATTATGGGCAGTCTTGGTTGACGACCTAATCTGCAAACTAGTCCAAGAGGGCTATCAATGCTTCGGATACGCAGACGACCTGGTATTGGTAGTCCGGGGAAAGTTTCCAGGGGTTATAACAGAGCGAACACAAAAGGCGCTTAATATGGTGGACAAGTGGTGCAAGGAGGAAGGGCTGTCGGTCAACCCCAATAAAACCACAGTTGTATAATTTACAAGAAAAAGGGCACTAGATACCCTAGGGCTACTAGAACTAGGGAATGTGCAGATTCCACTTGCCACGGAGGTAAAATATCTCGAAGTCATTTTTGACCAAAAGCTCACGTGGACCCAACAAAAACAAAAAATTACGCATAAGGCTCGCATCGCCTTGGGGAGGTGCAGGCAGCTATGCGGAAAGAACTGGGGATTGAGTCCAAAAATGATTCTGTGGCTGTACACAAGGGTGGTGAGATGGATCAGTGGTGTGGTGGACAAAGACGCTGCAAGTAGGGGGGATAAGGCTATTAAGCGGCGTGCAAAGGCTTGCATGTCTGAGCGCCACGGGAGCCATGAGAACCGCTCCTACAGCGGCATTAGAAGTCCTGATGGACCTGCCACCACTACACATCCACATTCAGGGAAAAGCTAAGGTCGTCATGTACAGACTAAAGCAGGGGCAAAAACCCATCAGTCAGAGGCACGGTGGGACACACCTAAAACTTTGGGAGGAGCAAGAGAGGGATACCGTTCTCGGGATGCCCAGGGATGCAATGACTCCACGTTTCAACTTCGAAACAAATTTCAAAGTTATTATACCAGAAAGAGCAGACTGGGACAACGGTCCCCCTGTCAAGGCTGAACTGGTTTGGTACACCGATCGCTCGAAGACCGAAAATGGGACTGGAGCTGGGATCTACGGGGAAAAATCTAAGGAGAAGATCCAGATATCCCTAGGTCAATTCGCAACGATTTTCCAAGCGGAGATAGTGGCAATTGACCACTGTGTGAAGGAGTTATCAAGGAATGCCGTGCAAGGCAAAACGATCGCCATATACTCTGACAGCCAAGCGGCATTAAAAGCAATCCATTCCTTCCAGATAAATTCACGGCTGGTATGGGATTGCATACGCTCTTTAAAAGAAGTTGGCAGTAGGAATAGATTATTCCTTGCCTGGGTACCTGGACACGCGGGTTTCAAGGGTAATGGAACGGCGGACGAGCTCGCTAGGGCAGGCTCGATAAGCCCCCTAATTGCCCCGGAACCCTTTTGTGGCATAAACAGAAGTACGGTCAGGACTAAAATAAACAGGTGGATCCGTACAAAATCTCAGGAATGGTGGGAGAACACCCCAGGACAGAGACAGGCAAAATGCTTCCTTAAAGTTAGAAAACCTGAACTAACAGCAGACCTGTCACGACCGTAGAACAGTGAGAATAATAGTTGGATTGCTCACAGGGCACTGCCGACTCAATAGGCATCTGACCCAGCTAGGCTTGGCAGAAGAAGACCTGTGCAGATTTTGCCAGGAAGAAGAGGAAACAGCCCAACATGTGCTCTGTCACTGTGAGGGCCTGTGTAGGGTAAGGTTTCAAATACTCGGCGAGGAAAAACCAAGTGCAGAGGAACACATGCGGGGATCGCTGTCCAGGCTCTGGAGTCTAATCAGAAAGACCAAACTTGACGACCTTCTCTGAAGACATGGAGGATCCACAATAGACCTCAATGGTCGCGGTGGAGACAGGCCCAGAAGACCGCCTCCCAAACTCAATCTAATCTAATCTAATCTAATCTAACGCACCCAAAATCTAGAATTTTTGTTTCCATTGGTAACACACACTGGACCCTACACTGAACGAAATGTCAGTGTGATTTTAGGGTTATGGTTCCAAGTCATGTCGGGTACAACAAAATCAGAATTCCTTAAATTACCAAAATTGATTTTATTTGTAAAAAAATGAAATTAATATGCAAATTAGAAAAAATAACATGAAAAACTCGTTTTGTAAAACTTAAGAGCACTCGTTCTTTACAGGCACTCCTGTAAACCTGAACTCGTGTCTTAATACAAGTATTACAAAACTAGTGCTTCAATATACTATTAATTAATTATAGCCAGTGCCTTATTGTTATAAGTGTGGTGTATGTAAATATGTGAACACGAACTGATCGATTAAAACGCAATAAATTTGTTTAAATCCAGGAAGGCCTTGGGAAAAAATAAGTTTTAAACTTTCGACCATTTCACGAAATTCGCATTTCCTGTTCCCAAACTCTGTCGCAAGTAATATATTCAAATATGATTTGTGTGAATTTATCGCTATTCATGCACCGGCAGGAGATCAGGAACCTCCACAATTTTTCAATCAGTCCAATTTGCGTTGGCAAACCCGTGAACGGTCAGAGCAACAGCAAATGCAAATGATCCCCGGGGCTTGTCTTTGCCCAAATTAGCCAAATCACACGGCCAAAATTCGACGGAAAAGCACGATCTGGTGACTGGTTAAATTTGGGTTTATCATCCGTCGTGATCGATACAGTTGCGGTTACACATCCATTAGGTGACCCCAAGACTTGGACTTGGGAGCTTTTAAGCTGCGATATGGGAAACTCGACACCGCGCCATGTGTTTGAATCTGTTTTAATCATGGACGCCCCATTAATTGCCACCAAACCCTCCATTATGAGTTTCTCTTCCTATTTACCTGCATGAATAGAATACTAAACTAACCTTCCTGAATCTCTCTCTAAGCACGCTGCTTTAATCTGATAGCTTTCACTTCGTTACGTACAAAAACTGTTGCGCGCCCCATCTCGTTCCGTAAGAATTTTAACGGTCTTGATGAACCGAACCTTCATTACATTACGGCACAAACAGACCGATTTATGGTGGAAACGAACAAATTGTAATCATTTATTTCGCTTCGGAAATTTCGTTGATTTCGTTTGGTGCTGGGCTCGAGTTACTCTTAAAAATGAGTAAACAAATTATTTCGATTCTACGTTTCGCTCATTTCTCTAATCAGTATAATTATTTCCACAGGGAAAATAGCAGAAACACCGAGATAACTCCGAAAAATAATGTGTTTTTTTAGCTGGAATTTACATCTAAATAGACGCTTTCTAAAGGTTATTTGGTGAAACGAAGCAGAGATAGCAGACTGAATTTATAAAACGGTCTACAAACGACTTGTTATTATTGGCATTGAGTATAAAAATGCATACAAATTTTAGACATTACTTTTAAGGACTTCGGTAAGATTACGGCTCAACATACAGTTACGGCGCTTTATTCAAGATTAAGGCCGTAACACAAAAACTTATTGCTAGCCAGTTATAAATTCGGCCTGGAGTGATTTTCCGATCTTAATAAATAAAAAACAAGTGAAACAGCAGTCAAAATTTTGATCTTAAGTAATTTTAAGATGGCGATTCCCAATGGTAAAAATTCTATGCTGCAGAGCCTCTCAATTTACAAGCCGCTGCCAATTGAAAATACACTCTACAATGTTTGTAGATTTTAAATTCTCACTGCCTACGTATAACAAATAAATTCTTAATACTGGATTAATTATGCTTTCTTGGATTTACGAAAAAATGGTAATTTTGACCCATCAACATTTATCTATGGATTTTTTTTAGCGTGCAAAACCCATTTCAATATCAAGTATTCTAATCTTGCGTTTACAATATTTTATCGGACATTTTAAATATTTCATTCTACAACCCACATTATTAAGAGGGTTCTCCAGCGGCATATACATTTCAGCCGGTCGAAGTACATTTTCCCGCAATATATATTTTTTAATTTACAAATTTCAATAAATCGCTCTGTTGCTGCAAAGATCTATATTTTGTCAACACGCTCAATAAATTTCAACGAAAAATCTTCAAAAATAAAAAAGTTACATTTAACGCCCGACGGCCATGTACAGCAATGTTAATCTTTTTTAACTTACGCTTAGTTTTTATAAAGTACATTCGGCACTTTTATAAAATTTGAGAAATTAAGTATTAGTAATTATAAATTAAAGAAATTAAATGGAATAGTCAGTCAAGTTTCATTCATCAGCAAAATTCAGTTACAAAAAAGATTAAAGCTAATATCGTAAATTAACAGACCGAATGGAATTTAAATACGTCGATTTATAGCTATAAGTCGAGGCAAGTATAGTGTAAACACCTTAGGTATCCGTCAACGCAGATTCGGCGATCTAAATAGTTTTATGTTACACGATAGAGACGACAGAGTTGATGCTAAGTTAAGTTCATACTTTAAATTATTATTACTTTGAATTATTACTTTGGTCAATAACCACAAAAAAAAGAAAGAAGAACAAGAGATACGTATAAAAAAAAAACACAAGGTGTCTTATCTGGCCTTGGAACTCTGGTTTGGGGTGCTGTGATGTCTTCCAGAAGGAGACGATGACGATTCTCCAGCCCTGGCACAATTAAGTCCTCCTTAATCGTCCACGCTGGAACTTCCAAGGAATACCATCCTCGATGGCGTAGTTCCAATCCAGATAAATTAAGTGGTGAAAATTCTAGGGTTCACTCCGAGCCAGCACCCTCCAATGAGGGACGTGGACGACACCGAATAGACACGCAATGTGGACGCACCACGTGGACGAGTTATTCGGTGGTTTTAATCCCTACAGGTCGAAAATGATTAAGGAAGATTTACGAATGTTTCCAACAAGACATTAATCCCTTGCGGATAATTCCAATTGAATTATAACTACCACCACGTTTCATCAACCACCGAATAGTAATGTCTCTTTTTGACAGAAAACGCCGGCCGGAAGAAGGCCTCTGAAACATGCGCAAGCGACGCGGTGATGATTGACGTACCGTTGCTTGACAGCACTGACAAGTGTGAGGTTATGTAGGTATAAACAAAAAAAGTTCTTCACTTATTTCCGACAAAACACAAAGACGTTTTGAGTGTAGGTATTACCCAGTCGAGGTTCCATTAATTTCAATTAATTTCCCCTTGGCGTTTTAGGCAGTGGGAAAAGTGTTGCATACTTCCAGAACAAAAGATCGAACCGGCACAGCGAAGAATGAAGAAAAAAGACATGAGAGTAACATTCCGTAATGTCGAGCACAATTACGGTTTACAGTAGAAATTAGTTCGAGCGAGAATAGAGTAAAAAGTACGAAGGAAACAGCGGCTTAAACTCAAAAGCGTGGTACGCCGAATACCATCTCCCTTTTTGGTGGTAAAAAGCTCTAGGATATCCCAACCAGCAATCAGTTCACAGCGAGGTGATCCAAATCCAAAACAATTCATCAAACAAACGAAAAAAAAGTAACGAAATATGTAAGGTTAATGAAAAGATACAATTATCTTCACAACTTACACAGTTCTGATTGTATTCGTGTATGGTATGGTGTGGTAATAGGCAATCTAAGCATAAGGTGTGTAAGATACTAAATAAAATTTTATTGCTTCAAAATTTCATCTCTATCCATATGAAGAAATTTTTGATCGAAGTCCAGATACAAAGGATGCCGCGTTGTAGGCGTTCGGCAAATTACAAAGGAAAAAAATGTTTAGATTTTTCTTTTATTCTCTTTCTAAGTTTTCAGTTTATAGTGTTTTGTTTGCAAAATTTTCCGTACACTCTATTCCAACCTTTGCGTTGTGAAGATCTCTTTTGTGAAGATCGGTTTTGGAAGTTCGAACACATTTTGACTTTAAATTCGTATTTATTGCTATAGTTTTTTGTTATTAGTTTTGTGTTAACACCTATGGAGATATAGTGACTCAATTTACTTTACACGGTGTAGTTATATTCAGTTTTAATATTAATTTTTATTATAATGGGGATTTCAGAAAAAATACACGACTCATCAGTAAAGCCTTGTAAAATACTCGGTACGGATTTTCTTGACTCTTCAATAAATAACTGTATTCAATTTAGACTGGCTTGAGTTTTACAGATCTTTCTATAGATCTTCCCTATTTCGTTTGAATCTGGAGTCTTGAGTTCATACTAAAATCCCAGAAAAAAAGCACCCAGTTTTCCCAAATTTTCTTTCATACAAACCTTTCTGACAATTATGTACACAAAAAAAAATCTGCCAAATCGGTCGAGCTTACATGCGGCAATTGATTTTAATTTATTATTAGCTAATCCCACAGACACTGTCCTGTCCAAATTTCTTGTTTTTGGACAGATCGAGAAACAACACAAAAGTAAAAACAAAAGGTTTTCACAGAGTTTCCTCTAGATCACCAAAATTTTTATTTTCCTGAGTTATGGTCTGAGTTTATACAAATGTCCCATAGAAAAACGCACTTTGAGTTTTTCCGGAATTTTCTATAGAAATGTAGAAAGTGAGAAGTGGTGGATGCGCTACTTGAAGAAAATCTGTAAAAAATTCAGTCGGCCTTTGAGAGTATAATTTCTGGAATTTTGGAGCTGTTTTCATCATTACAATGTCACATTTAAACAGATAATTACTCCTTGAACCCTATGGGAACTTATTGCAGAAAGTGTAAGAAATGGTGGATGCGTTACTTGAAGAAAATCTGTAAAAATTTCAAACGGCCTTCGAGGGTGTAATTTGTTAAATTTCGGAGCTGTTTTCATCATTACAATGTTACATTTGAAAAGAAAAAGGCACCCTGAATCCTACAGGAGAAAATTGAAGAAAGGGTGAAAAATGGTGGATTCGTTACTTGAAGAAAATCTGTAAAAGATTCAGTCGGCCTTTGAGGCTGTAAATTTGTCTCATTTTGGAGTGTTTTTCATCATTCCAATGCCACATGTGAATAGATAAAAAGACCCTGGAGCCTATAGGAAAAAAATGAAGAAAGGGTAAAACATGGTGGATTCGTTACTTGAAGAAAATATGTAAAAATTCAGTCGGCCTTTGAGGGTATAATTTGTCTAATTTCGGAGCTCTTTTCATCATTCCAATGCCACATTTGAACAGATAATAATTTATCCCTGAATCCTACAAGAGAAAATTGAAGAAAGGCTGAAAAATGGTGGATGCGCCTCTTGAAGAAAATCTGTAAAAGATTCAGTCGGCTTTTGAGGGTGTAAATTTGTCTCACTTTGGAGTGGTTTTCATCATTCCAATGCCACATGTAAACAGATAAAAAGACCCTGCAGCCTATAGGAAAAAAATTATGAAAGGGTAAAACATGCTGGATTCGTTACTTGAAGAAAATCTGTAGAAGATTCAGTCGGCCTTTGAGGGTGTAAATTTGTGGAATTTCGGAGTTGTTTTCATCATTCCAATGTCACATTTGAACAGATAATAACGCCCTGAAGCCTATATGGAATTATTGAAGAAAGGGTGAAAAATGGTGCATTGGTCACTTGAAGAAAATCTGTAAAAAATTGGTGTAATCTGTCTAATTTTCGAGTAGTTTTCATCAGTCCAATGTAACATTTGAATAGATAATAACGCCCTGAAGCCTTTAGGGAATTATTGAAGAAAGGGTAAAAATTGGTCACGTAATTGAAGAAAATCTGTAAAGATTTCGCCGTTCTCAGGTGATGCGCTTACCAACGAACAGCATTTCACTTTTATCACTTTTGTTATATAGATTTAGGCTGCAATGCGTTTTCCTGATTTTAATTTGTTTTTAATTATTGAAAACATTTAATAGAGTTATTTCCATCCTAAGAACATAACGACAAAATAAAAAAATAACCAAATATCTCGTTTTATGAGTTATGATCTAGAGTGCACCGACATTTATTATGACTTTTGCAGTTTTTCCGAATTTTCCGACTTTTCTTTATAATAAAATTGTCTACAATTTTTTTTTGCTTTCCAGGACTATAGCGAACAAAACAAAAAAAGAATAACACATATCCATCGTTGGAATCGTAAGTTGTTTTGAGTTCCTTCAAAAATTTCATAGAAAAAAGGACCTTTAGGTTTCCTGGAATTTTCCAATTTTACGGGCAACTTTTCCATTTTTCTTTCCGTAAGAACCTTATTTGGACTATTGCAAGCAGCATTTCATTTTTATTATATAAATGAAATGCTGTTCGTTGGTAAGCGCATCACTTGAGAACGGCTGTACTGATTGGGTAAGTTTTCTTTTAATATTGGTTTTAGTTCAAATAATGTTCTTATGGAAATGAAAATTGAAAAAGTTTATCGGAAAACAGATTTTCCTGAATTTTCCAATTTTTAATAGCACGAGAGGTCAAAATATTGCCGAAAATAATTTTTGCGATTCAGATACCAGTATCTGTTGCGACGAAAATAATGACGAGTGCTTGCACGAGTCATTATTTTCTCAAGCAACAGAAACGAGTCAGTCTGAAGAGCACAAATTGGCTTGACTTGCAAATTATAATGTTAAATAGCTACAAAAAAATTGTCGCTGGAATAAAGCTTCTCCAAAAATTGCAACTAAAATAATTGTCCTATTGGTTGTATATTGTCTATGAATAAAAATAGCTAATGTTGCTTCAACAGGTCATAAGACCAATTTTATGCAGAATTTAATGAAGAACATAAATCATGTAACGTTTTCTCGTCGGAGTTACCGTTTACGAGAAAAATGCAGAAAAGCTTAATGAGGTCACGCTCGGAGGTTTTTTGTGCCAAAGGGGGGTGGGAACTTATCGGATCTTTATTTGGGACCCCGCTGGGACCAAATAACCAAAATTTCAAAACTTTTATTTCTGCTATTCGTCGTTTTTTGTCTAATTTTCTTGGACTGTAGTTAGCCCCAACTTTTTGTCTTATATCGCAGTTATAATTGTAACGTAAGTTAATATGGCTTGTAAAGGTGGGATGTTCAAAATTATTAATTTATAACATGTAGAAACTTTGATATAGCTAGCATGTGATTTTTATAACTTTTCCGCAAGAACCAAAAAGGGCTACAATTTGAATAGCCGTAACGGTTAACTTTAGAAACAAACGGTAACAAACTTTTTTGTTGCAAATTTACCGTAGATTATTTTTGGCAATAAGTATTTTGTTGAAAAAATTGATGCTTTAAGAGATATTTGCAAAAAACTTAAAGATGGTACCTCCTTAGGGCTCTAAGGGCCAACGCTCGAGGGGGAAAACTTAATAAGCGGGTCCAAATAAAGAGACTAAGGCTATTTCCAGCTTCCACTAATTATTTCCTTATTGAGGCTTTTTTTTGCTCTGTCGCCTGGCCTAGAGAAATATCGAAATAATTTACTCGAACCTTTTTTCCAAAACCTTTATGATGACTAACTTCTAAATGGGTATTTCCAGCAGGATGATGGAACATCTCACAAAACAATGGAAACTATCCGTGCAGGAAAATCTCGTGGAACCAGCTTTTGAACGACGGAAAATTTATAAAGATGAAGAATTAAATCTTCTTTAAAACATTTTTTGACAAAGTCCTTCTCTTGTGCTAACCTGAGGAGAGGTTTTTTGGGAGACGCTTCCACTATCTAGCACAATCTAAAGAGTTTTTAAACCAATCTAAACCAATTAAAGTTATATAGGCAAAATTTTAGACCGTATTAAAGAACATTTCAGAAACATCTATAACAACACAGATATTGACCTTTCTCCATCAACACCTTCTGCGTTCGCCATAACAATATTGTTCACCATAGAATTCCAAATTGATTAACAAATGCAATAAAAGCAGGAAATCAGATATTCTTGAGACTCTGGAAATACGGATTTTGTTTAAATAAACAGAATAACTTCAATAATCCCATTATGAATTCATTATTTTAATTTTTCTTTAAACATTATTTTAACCTCAAATGCCACCTTTTTCACATATAATAATAATTATTTATCACTTTTTATACCACTCAAATATAGTTTAAACAAAGTTACCAGATTCTCCTTGATCGATTTTTAATTTTTACATTTTAAAAAATTCCTCACTGTAATTCATCAATTGTATCGTTAATCTCTTGTAGAATTCGGCTGAAGATGGGAGTAGTTTTCTCCCGAAACATGTCTGTGTGTTTGTGGGTTTGTTGGAATTCTTTTTCTAACTTGAACGCCCGGGATAAATCCTAATACTTTTTTCAATTATAATCGCTGGACAGTTAGACTGATTATTAAATTTATAAGTCCTCGGTTTCGTCTCCCCGCATAAATGCCAGATTCACACAAATGATATTTGAATATATTACTTCCCGCCGGCAGCGGCATTATAAACGGAAAAATTTAAATTCGCAACACCATGATTGGATTTAGCAAAGTCACTTCCTGAGAAACTTTTAAGAATGTTCCATAATTAATGCCAAACAGAGTACGGGTTATTGAAGTTTTCCTGATATTTTTCGTCAGTTCACTACGTGGACTGCCGCTTCCGGCGCCAGAAGGCCAACTTCGGAAATATAAAGTTGCAGAGTTTTAGCTCGACTCGAAGGTGTCGTCTATATATGTTGCAAATATAAAGTTCCAGCTAACTAAATTTAGAATTCTATTCGCCACCACGACACCGCATTTCGGAAGATTGGCGGTCGGGATAATTCAACGACAACTTTCCAACAAAACTAAAACTATCTTGTTAACAATATTGCACAAAATGAGTAGGTGTAAAACTAACATACAGCACAGATTAGACTAACAAGGTTACAAGACGAAAAGCACATACATGCTAACATACATAATTATTATTAGTTTTTCTGGTTAATTTTAATTTTCCAAAACATAGAGATTAAGCTTCACGATCAAGAAATATGTATACAAAAATCCCCCCCAAAAAAAAAACTTTTGCTTAACGGTTAATGTTATTTGTATTTAAAACAACTCATTGTGAAATGTATTTTAAGTTGGTGACCAACCAGAGGACTGTGTTTTTGTTATTTAAAAAATAACTAACTAATTATTACTAGGGCATTTCTTGACTTTTCTTACATGGAAACATGGAATAAATAATTGAACAGTAGGTGAGCGAACGTGTTACCAATAGTAGATTGTAGAATTAGGAGTAATGATACGAACAGGTTATACACTTCTCTTGATGACATTTTTATCTGACAGAATACTCAATTTCGCCAGGTTTGAACTTTATATATTTTTTTTACGAAAAAGGTGTGACACAATGGGGTCGTCAACCCCCTATGTTACTTCACAGTGCGAATATTATTTGTTGTAAAAATTTTATAACGATCGGTCGACCGGTGTCACTGACAGACAGACAGACAAAGATTGACTTTTATACATAATTATAGACAGTACAGATTTTGCTATTGAAGTGAGGAATAGCAATAATTCGAAATTGTATTGTGCATGTGTTCAACATTTTCTCTCCCTGTTTGCGCGTTGACAGAAGTAAACAAGCATGTTCTAAAACGAATACTCAAATTACGACAATAATTGTCACTACCAACAATATCAAAAGCAAATATCCCTGTTACTCAGTGTTTGTGTATTTTATAAAAGCTGCAATCATCGCACTGGGCAAAACTGATCGATTGTTGTCTAAACATAATTAGGTACCCCGGCGTGCTTGTTCCGGGACGCGCCCCACGTTTGATTAAAATAATTATTTGCTAGGACAAACTGGACAAATAAAATGGTTATTTTAAACAAACTGGAATAGGATCAGTGATCGTTGAAGTAGTTAATTACATTTTTAATGATATATTCCGTCGAAATACAAGTGTGTTCAATCGTGATGATGTGCTTGTTGACAATGCAGAGACTCGTTTATTGACGACAATGTGGGTTAACTGCCAATCATTGTTAGACCAAACTGCTATCAGACACGCACTGGCTGACTGCATGATTCGGTTAACACACGCTGCACTTCACCTGACAACCGTTGATATCGACGAATTAAAAACGATAGTAATGATGGGCAGGAAGGGGAGTGTCGACGGCACCCCGAATGCCACCTGCACAGAAATTAATTTCGTACAAGAATCATCACAATTATATAATATCTTTTGAGTGAATTCTATTGTCTACACGGCCATTTATTTATTTTTAGATAAGATTCCCTTAAATCCTGCTCCTATTCGGCGCCCATTTCACGAGCAACAAAAAGCAGCTGAACCGAGCACATTATCATAAAAACTGTGCAGAAGAAGTGTTCATTTACTCCCGAACTAACAGAGGTTAATTAAATCGTCCATTTTAAATATCAAATGTTGAGTCTTGTCTTATAGCCATTACTATCTGTTCACAACAAACCCCGCCTCACAAACATCTTGACCAAGATGAACTCGTCGATGTCATAATTAGCTTTAAAACAAAAAGAAATCGACTTCCAAAAGCGAACAATGACTGAGTACATGTATTGTTATACAGGCTGTCCCATTTAAAACTCCCCACCCCAGATTTCTCCGAATTGATTATTGTGTTTGAAAAATCCTCGGACAGGTCGATTTTGTTTGCTAGGGGCACATCTTTTCAGATTACTTTCAACTCCCAGCATTTCGCCCCCTTCGCGAGGGGGCTGTAAGCCCCAAAATCTTAAATGGCACTATGGATCCAGTGATGCCTCATTTGAAAGGTATTGAAGGCCTCTCTACAACCAACCACTTACTATTCAATATCTTGCACTTTTGACCGTAAAAACGATAATATTCTACTTTCAAGATAATCCACATTTTCCCATGCTTTGTCCCACAGAAACCACAAAGACCAACATGTAATTTCTGAAATTCAATTTATTGAAATTTTTGTGTCATTAGGTGGTTGATTTTGATTGCTAAATAGCGAGAAGTAGTTAAAACTGAATGTAGAGTATGCCACACGATTATTTTTCAACAAAATGATCTAATAACGTAATAAATGTTGGATGTGGCCACCATTCATTTCCATGCAAAAATACAGATGATTTTCAAAACTGTTCGTGATGTTACAATTTCAATAAGCTTAATTTCAGCTATAACATGTTTGTCTTTGTGGTTACTGTAGAACACAGCATGAGAAGGTGTGGATTTTCTTGAAAATAGAAAATTATCGTTTTTTGAGGTCAAATCAACAAAAAATTAAGTAATTAGTTGTAAAGAGGTCTCCAATACCTTTCAAATAAGGTATCACTCGACCTATAGTGCCATTTAAGATTTTGGGGCTAACAGCCCCCTCGCGAAGAGGGCGAAATGCTGGGAGTTGAAAGGAATCTGAAAAGATGTGCCCCTAGCAAACAAAATCGACGAGGATTTTTCAATCACAATAATCATTTCGGAGAAATCTGGGGTGGGGAGTTTTAAATGGGACAGCCTGTATGTGCTACCTACTAATCTGTTTGAAGTTGGTGCCCAGCCAAAGAGGTCAACAAATTTGTAACCTATTGTCATTATACAAATATATTAACAATTTTATAGCGCATTAAAAATTCAATATCAGGCCGTTAAGGCTGCGTTTATGGATATGCTTTGGGTCGATTTATTTCAAAGTTTATTTTCAGAGCATTTAAATAAAAGCTTGTTTTAAAAAAAAAATTACTATTAATTTTTTTTTGTTTTTGTTTTTCACAAAGCAAGGGATCGACATGATTTTTGCATAGTGTACGCATAATGAATGAGAGTAGTAGGTATTATTACCAGGTATTACCGTGCCGACGGTTCAGATGGTAGCTACGCCCCCCTCCCAAGGGGCCTCCGATGGTAGCTACACCCCCTCTCCCAAGGGGGCCCCCATGCCGGCTACTGAGAAAGCTTTATTTTAATTCAGGAAAAATGCTCAGGTTGTAGATAGAATAATATACAGGGCGTTTCAATCGAAATGAGCCACCGTCAATAAACAGATTTTTATCTCAAGGAGGACATGTTTTAATGCAATAGTAGGTACGCTTGGTGCAACCCCATATCTCTGACAGGAGCAACCCCCTTTAAATAGGGGTTGAGTAACATGTCTTTAATTGTCTTTTCAACCACATAATTATTTTTTTAATTACATGGTCTAGAAGTTAGTAATTAAAAAAAAATACGGATTTGTTTTGTATCTAGGCATACTTGCAAAACTCCTTATCCCACGGTGTAAGATTTTTAAACCCGAAAAATGCAATATATAGAGGGGATAGTCCAAGCAAATTAGACGAAAAAACGACAAATAGTAGAAATGATTTATAAAGTTTTAAAATTTTGGTTATGAGCTCCCAACAGGGACCGAAATAAAGATCCGAAGAGTTCCCACCTCCCCGGGGGGAGCTTCATTCCCTATTGCCCAAAGAAGCGCCCCCCAGAAGCTTTTCCCCATTTTTCTCCTAAAGGGTAACTCCACGCACAATTCTTTTTCAATGTTTATTTGTATCGAATAGACTTAACGGCTCTTCGAAAATAAACAAAAGTATTAAATTGTTCAACATATTATAACATCCATAAAACTGAAATTTAAGTTACTTATATTTATGTATAGTGTGTTTATTAAAGAGTCTTCGTGGACGAGGAGGAAATATTGGCGACACACACGGAATTTACAATAAGTCTACACCCATTATTGGTTAAATAGAACGGCGGAAAATCAATTATTTACCTACAATGCAAATTTAAGAGACCGGGGTGCAAACACAGGTGCAAATGAAAGTCAAGAGCAACGCAATGAACGACTTCGAGCTAATGTACTGAGACAAAGACAAGGGCGTCATCTTTTTGTACTTAGAGCGTGACCTGGATGGTTCTTAGCTACAGTTGGACCCGGTAGGTGGCGCTGTCAGATATAGTTTTTTTTGCTTACCAGTTAAGCCATCCGACCTTATACAAATTTACTTCCACTTTATCTATATCCATTGTCACACCGTACGGAAATATTTTTAAATTTAAATGCTGTAAATCGGGAAAGTATGAATACATACATATTATATAATTATGTACATGTATCTTTTATCTTTTATTACATAAAAATTAATCGCCGTTCGTATGTCACGCTAAAACTCAAAAACGGCTTTTCCGATTTGAAAAAAAAGAAATCGTTTTGTTCGTCATAATACAGGGATGGTTTAAAATAATTTTTCACATAGACATGGGGGCTCAGAGGGCCTCTTGGGCTGGACCGATTTTTCGGGCCGACCGAATCTTATGAATGATTTTTTTTTGTATATTTAGTAGGTATGAGGATAGGTAGTAAAGTATTTTTCACATGGACGTGGGGGCCCAGGGAGTCCCCTTGGGCTGGACCAAGTTTTATGATATTTGATTTGTTGGATTTGTCTCCGCTTCGAATAGCAGAATAACAATTAAAACATGGATATGGGAGCCCAGGGGCGCCCTTTTGGGTGTCAACCCTAAAGTTCAGCTGAAAAATCAAAAAATTACAGATAGGTAATTTCGTATGGGAACCGCAACTTCAGATTACTTTTAATAGGTGGCGTTCGTGGTGGAACAATCAGACGATGTACAAAACTGTCAGTTCTTCTTGAATCGCTACTTCGGATTACTTTTAATAGATGGCATTCGTGATGAACCTATCAGACGAAATACAAAACTGTAATTTCTTCTTGAATCGCTACTTCGGATTACTTTTAATAGAACGCAGAACGAAGTTCACTGGGTCAGCTAGTATCTTTATATATATATGATGTGGCAAAAATGTGGAAAACACATTCAAGCCTAAACTTATATAATAAAAATAAAATGGTGTTCGTTGGTAAGCGCATCACTTGAGAACAGGTGGACGGTTCTGTTTTTTTTTAATAATAGTTCAAATAAGGTTTTTCGGGAAATACAATTTGGAAAAGCTTCCCGGAAAAATGTAAAATTTGAAAAAACACGATAATCAAGATCCGAACGATTTAATTTTGTTCGTTATGATCTTGGAAAAGTTTTCAACAGTAATAGCACGAGAGGTCAAAATATTGACCGATGAGATGTTTCAATTTCAAAATAAACATACAATCGGACAATTTATTTTAGTGGCAATTTTTCGACAAGCTTTATTCCAGCGACAATTTTTTTGTAACTATGTATTCGCCATTACAATTTACAAGTAAAATTGTCGATAATTGCCGGCAATTTTTGCTCTTCCGATTGATACGTCTCTGTTGCTTGAGAAAATAATGACTCGTGCAAACACTCGTCATTATTTTCGTCGCAACAGAAACTCGTGTCTGAATCGCAAAAATTATTGTCGGCAATATTTTGACCTCTCATGCTATTACTACTACTAACTGAGGATAGGAAAAAGTTTCTTTTTGATGGCCTCCCTTTCGGGAAAATTCGAAATTCAGCGTGCAAATGCGAAAACCACACAGCACACGACTGAAAACAAGTTTCCATAACAGAGCATCCGATACGACGACAAATTGCATTTCAATCAAAAATAATCTCATGCCGTCGCCTTGATAACGAGTAAGCCCTATGGCTGCCGAAGTGTGAGGACGATTAGGGAATTAAATTAAAAAAAATTGGGTTCGGTCGCCATCTAGTGGCCAATTTAAATCTATAGTTGTCTAAATGTCCGTTGTGGCGTAGGGACGCCCCCTTAACGGCGTCTGTCCGTTTGGGTTGTTTTGCTTTGCGCAAGCGGGGGGTGGGAAACCCACGCTCACGCATTCCGGCGCGCGCGCGGTGAGACTTGCGATGTTGCGGGAGCGGACAGCCTATCTATCTTCTACCTATTTATTTGGCTTCGCACCGACTTCAAACAGATGAGTAGGTAGCACATGTAATAAAACATTTCATGCCCTCAGTTATTTTTCGCTTTTTGAAGTAGTTTTTTTTTAAAGCTAATTATTTTAAATGATGGGTAGACCTAGTAAGGATGCTTCTCGAATATATATAAAAGAAGTCGGTAAGGATGGAAAAATTGGACGATTTCCTTCGATTTCCATGGGATACCCTCATCAGATCCCGACTTGGTGATAATGGGACCACATCTGGAGTATACCATTTCAAATAAAAAAAGAATTTTCAAAATCGGTCCACAATTGACGAAAAACATATACCGCCGAACACAGAACCTCCTCGTTTTTTGAAGTGGGTAAAAATTTAAATGAAAAAAAATATATATACAATATATAAATTTATAATTCAAAACCTAAGTCTTTTCTTGGTGCAAGGTTTTGCAAAACGTTTCTATTTTTCATGAACCACTCGGGGTTTAATTATGACACTTGTTCAAAGTCACCCTGTATTTATATGATTTAAATCGTGTTGCCACCCTAGCTTTTAATTACAATTATTCCTTTAGAGCTTGAGGATTTTTGTATATTCTAATGATGTGGTTTTATAAAACACATATTTTTCGTATTTTGGCTACTAAAGTTTTAATTGTGATGTTATAGTTATTAACGTCATGAGGCCGATAAGAAGCAAAAAACAGACAAGATTGAAGTCGAGGCGGAGCCGAGACTTTACAATCACTCGCGTCTGTTATTTGCGTATCGGCCGAATATCGTTCAGTACTTTTCATAATTGTTTGGCATAATTTTTAGACAATTCATAAATCAATTTTGAAAGTGTTGCTAAGAAACAATGTTCAAAAACTGTCTCCTGTACTGTTAATTTGTATAACAGCCGTGACAGTTTTGATATATTGCAATAACAGGTAGGTATAATGAGAAATATTTATCCACTATGTAATAATTTAATTAAATTTAATGAAATAATATATAGGACATTAGAATTAATTAACAACCATAATAAATTGAATTTACAGTTTTCCGGCTACGACACTATAATAAAACCTGCCTATAACAGAACTAAGCCGGAAACCGTCCAAGCGGAAGCGGAGAGGGATTTGGGTTCGCATTGTTAAAAAGTAAAAAAGTAAAGCTTTTAGTGGATGATTATTGCGTACGTGGAATGATGAAAACAATGAAGTACAGCACAAACACAGCCAAAGTAATTTTTGGCATTTGTCCTCAAATTTATCACGTAATTTAACCTCTTTTGCGACCTAAACTCCCTATGAATCGAGTAACTTCAACGGAAGGATGTGAGGCCGGTGTTTTTTTCTTTTTAATGGCGCTACTGGTTTACCTTTATGGCAATATGAAAATGGAAACGCCGGGATATTGTCAAAACTACAGCTCGGCTTATAACAAACTGAACGCTACAGTTCTTGCTCGGATTTAAAGCCTGAAGGACTTTCTCAACGAGCTGTCGCTAAATTACCTACGAACTCACGCGCCACCTATTATCAAAAATTTGTACTAATTCAGAAACCTCTGCGGCTGTGCGCACAGCAACTCACCGAAGTTTCATTGCAATCGGATGAATGGTAGAAGGACGCATACGAGCCAAACAAAGAAACATTCAGTTTTATATACAGGGCGAGGACGGAAGATAGTGGCTTTACTAATGAAAATAAAAAAATATTTGGATGTCATCATATTATATTTTCAGCTATACAGGGTGTCTCAACTAAAATTTGTACCCCCCAACAATTCCAATTTCGAAAGACTCGAAGAAAACGCTCGAACAGGTCAAGTTTGTTATCAAGGGGGACCAAATTGTACCAAACTTTCAGTCTTAGATCTCACCCCTTTAGCCAGGGGAGCCACCCACTTAAAAAATTTAAATAGCATGGGGGGTCGTGTGATACATCATTTTAAATTTTGTTGTAATTTAATATTAAAAATTATTTAAACCGAACATAATACATCCGAACAACAGTTGTTTGAATTATTATTATATTCTTCTTTGTCTTTTATGTTGATATTTTCGAGTTCACAGCACACTATCAATGGGTAAATGACGATAATACCTAATTTTACAATTAATTTTAAGAAAAATTTTATAACTTCAAATTCTGCAGGTTTAGGTATAAGTAATGCTTAATAAAAAAGAAAGAGGTGAATAACAGTAATATCATAGTGCAAAAATATACAGAGTGTTCTATTTAAAAAAAAAAGTTTTGGTGGTGGAAAGCTCAAAAGTTGATTTTTTTTTCTCTTAAGTACCACATTGAAATCAAAAATTATGGGCCACATGCGATGTCTCTAACCTTCTTTTATATATTTACAAAATATTAGAATTTTATGGTTAACAGCAAAGCCTTTATAATTTTTTTTGTAAATCTGTGTTTTTAACCATTTTTTTGAAAAAATAAACGTAACTACAATGTTCCTCAATAAAAATTAAAAAACGTATAGCTTTTACTACGGCAAACAATAATATAAAAAAATATACCACCTCCATTTAAAAAAAGTTGAATACGGTCATGGAAAATTGGGTCCGGTAAGGTAACTCTATATATTTTTAGGAGATGCAGTTTTTCCTGTATAATTTTATTACATTGACTAATTTTCTGAAAAATTAATAGTAAAGGCATAAGAGACCGATCCCACACTAATGACTCACCCTGTATATGTTTCTGGCACGTATTTGAGTATTGAGAACCACCTGATATACTCAACCCCACTTTTTCTATATCGAAATTAAATTATATTAATTAATAATCGGATTTTATAATACAAACTGTAAGGAGCTTCGCTTCTGTTGGGTGTCCCACGACGCCTCACGCTCTTTTTTTTATTGAGACTTTTTTAGTCAAATTTCTTGTATAAACCAGTCCTATTCGTAAGCAGCACCCGCCCATTCAACATAATATGAATAGGCATGTAAAATGTAAACTCTGAATATTGTGCAGAGGTGGAACAAATTTCTGAATAGTTCATGAAGCTTCGCATACTACCGAAAGATTTAAAGAACTTCACAAGAAAGAATGAAGTCACCGGGAAAGTTTCGGGATCATACGATGAATTATGATGTAGATCTCTAAGCTAAATTTTAAACAAGATATCTTACCCCGTCAAAGGAACACATTCACAGAGTTCGTGCTAAATTTATATACTCCAAATAAAGTTATTTCAAATTTTAATTAATTTCAGAATTTCTAAAGTCGTTTTAGGTTACAACTTTGAAAAAAGAGTGTCACTATACGGTCAGTCAGTACAAAGGAATGTTTCGAATCTAGTTTTATATAGGTCGGTCAACTTGGCCCCCGACTTTTAATTTTTTAATATTTTATTATTGTAATCAATTGTGCTCGTTTTGTGCCCAATTGTGCCGCTGTTTGTTTCAATTGTGCTCCTCTCTAAATAACAAAAAAACGCGAAACAAATCCGGGGGCCAAGTTGACCGTCAGCCCCCGGTTTTTTTACGTTTTTTAAAAAATATTAGGCTTATTCAATTGTGCTCGTTTTGTGCTCAATTGTGCCGCTATTTGTTTCAATTGTGCTCCTTTGTAAATAACAAAAAAAACGCAAAACAAATCCGGGCATCAAGTTTTTTTTTAAATATTAGGCTTATTCAATTGTGCTCGTTTTGTGCTCAATTGTGCCGCTGTTTGTTTCAATTGTGCTCCTCTCTAAATAACAAAAAAACGCGAAACAAATCCGGGGGCCAAGTTGACCGTCAGCCCCCGGTTTTTTTAGGTTTTTTTTTTAATATTAGGCTTATTCAATTGTGCTCGTTTTGTGCTCAATTGTGCCGCTGTTTGTTTCAATTGTGCTCCTCTCAAAATAATAAAAAAACGCGAAACAACTCCGGGGGCCAAGTTGACCGTCAGCCCCCGGTTTTTTTACGTTTTTTAAAAAATATTAGGCTTATTCAATTGTGCTCGTTTTGTGCTCAATTGTGCTGCTGTTTGTTTCAATTGTGCTCCTCTGTAAATAACAAAAAAACGCGAAACAAATCCGGGGATCAAGTTTTTTTTTTTAATGTTGGGCTTATTCAATTGTGCTCGTTTTGTGCTCAATTGTGCCGCTGTTTGTTTCAATTGTGCTACTTTGTAAATAACAAAAAAACGCGAAACAAATCCGGGGATCAAGTTTTTTTTTTTTTAATGTTGGGCTTATTCAATTGTGCTCGTTTTGTGCTCAATTGTGCCGCTGTTTGTTTCAATTGTGCTCCTCTGTAAATATCAAAAAAGAAACGCAAAACAAATCCGGGGGCCAAGTTGACCGTCAGCCTCCGGTTTTTTACGTTTTTTTCTTTAATATTAGGCTTATTCAATTGTGCTCGTTTTGTGCTCAATTGTGCCGCTGTTGGTTTCAATTGTGCTCCTCTGTAAATATCAAAAAAGAAACGCAAAACAAATCCGGGGGCCAAGTTGACCGTCAGCCTCCGGTTTTTTTACGTTTTTTTCTTAAATATTAGGCTTATTCAATTGTGCTCGTTTTGTGCTCAATTGTGCCGCTGTTTGTTTCAATTGTGCTACTTTGTAAATAACAAAAAAACGCGAAACAAATCCGGGGATCAAGTTTTTTTTTTTAATGTTGGGCTTATTCAATTGTGCTCGTTTTGTGCTCAATTGTGCCGCTGTTTGTTTCAATTGTGCTCCTCTGTAAATATCAAAAAAGAAACGCAAAACAAATCCGGGGGCCAAGTTGACCGTCAGCCTCCGTTTTTTTTACGTTTTTTTCTTTAATATTAGGCTTATTCAATTGTGCTCGTTTTGTGCTCAATTGTGCCGCTGTTTGTTTCAATTGTGCCACTTTGTAAATAACAAAAAAACGCAAAACAAATCCGGGGATCAAGTTTTTTTTTTTAAATACTAGGCTTATTCAATTGTGCTCGTTTTGTGCTCAATTGTGCCGCTGTTTGTTTCAATTGTGCTCCTCTCTAAATAACACAAAAACGCAAAACAAATCCGGGGATCAAGTTTTTTTTTTAACATTAGGCTTATTCAATTGTGCTCGTTTTGTGCTCAATTATGCCGCGGTTTGTTTCAATTGTGCTCCTCTGTAAATATCAAAAAAGAAACGCAAAACAAATCCGGGGGCCAAGTTGACCGTCAGCCTCCGGTTTTTTTACGTTTTTTTCTTAAATATTAGGCTTATTCAATTGTGCTCGTTTTGTGCTCAATTGTGCCGCTGTTTGTTTCAATTGTGCTCCTGTGTAAATAACAAAAAAGAAACGCAAAACAAATCCGGGGGCCAAGTTGACCGTCAGCCTCCGGCTTTTTTCCGTTTTTTTTTTTTAATATTAGGCTTATTCAATTGTGCTCCTTTGTAAATAACAAAGAAACTCGAAACAAATCCAGGGACCGATTTGACTTTCAGCCCCAAGTTTTTTTTGTTTTTTTTTTCTCATTCAAAACAATTTAAAACACGTTGCGAGGACAAATGTGTTTTATTATTATGTAGATGTTAATTAGGAGAAAAATGATTGGGTCTTTTATGTTGGCCCTCTTAAAGCCGAAATTTTATTTTTTAACCTATGCACCAAATTGTGTTATGATTGTGCCGAATTTTTCTGCAAATTTCATAAATTGTGTTGTTTTGAGGTATGCGATCTTAAAGGATGAGCAATTGTCCCGAATTGTGTCGTTTAAACGATACATTGCGCTATTTTAATTACAAAGTTAAAGCCAAAAACCTTGGGGTGGATTAAGACAACATTCACCTGTCATTAACTTATTACTTTAACTAATAAATAATTTGTTTGTTAAAACTACAGTAACAACTGTTTCTAAGAGATGATTAAGTTTAACGGAGGTTTGTGATTTCGGACCTAAGAAAAAATTACGAGAGAGAACAAAGAGGGGTGAATTTTATCAATACACCTTTTTTTTGCTGTAACTTTGTTACTAAAATATCACAATTGCAAGTTTGTACATTCAAGTTGTACAATTTACCACAATTGCAATGATTTCGAATGAAACATTAAATTTTTGAAAAAAGAGTAAGGGATGAATTTGGACTTATTCAATCCAACGTTTTTTTTGCTGTAACTGTGTAATTAAAATGGTACAGTTTTATCAGTTTATCGTTCACACGGCACAATTCAGAACAATTGCTCTCCTTATTTTATATACAAAGCTTGTTTATTTCAAGTGTGAAGAGATTGAAAGATGTTTATATTAGATCGTAGTTTGTTAAGTGATGCCGGTCTGGGTCTGATTTCGTTTTGTTTGTGGCTTAGTCTCCAATTATGCTTACTTTTAATTCTTTAAATATTGGAACTGATGTAGAGGAGAGTAGGATAACTTTGAATATTCGTTTTTTAAATTTCATCTCATACCTAAGAAAAAAAAACAATTAATATACTAATTAATAATTCAAGCCAAAGTCAACTTGGCCGCCAATTTTGTTTTGAGTTTTTTTGTCATTTACAAAGGAGCACAATTGAAACAAACACCGGCACAATTCAGCACAAAACGAGCACAATTGATTACAGTATTAAAAAATTAAAAGCCGGGGGCCAAGTTGACCGACCGGACTTCAGACAGGTTCAGTAAATGTCTTGTGGATCCAACACGTTTATTAAAATTTGAAAAACTACGTACTACTTTGAACAATATCGGTATAAAACATTAATTCAAGATTAAACTGAATTAAATGGTGACCAAAATCTGCTTTTATATGTCTGTTTTACTTTCTTATAACCTGAAAAGATATTAATTGATCAACATGTGATTTCGTATTTAGGAGAATTCGCGAATATTCCTAATATCATATCAACGCGGAAGGAGAATCAATGATATTGATAAGGATGATGATAAAGAGATGATTCGAACTAAGACCAGGCGCTGTACGAAAACATAATGACTGTTACATAACTAACTATAGAATTCGATACCTAATTATTAAAGCAATGCTCATTATTGGACTCGTTGTTAATTACATATCTAACTATATAAAATATAGTAAAAAAATTGACGCTCAGCCCAACCAAAATTTTCGATATAAACAAAATAATTATGCGATCTTAAAGAAAAGCAGTTATTCTGAATTGTGCCATTTGAACGATAAATTCTGCGACTTTAATAACAAAGTTAGAGCAAAATACCTTTAATGGATTAAAATAAAATTCACCCCTCTTTGTTTTTTTCTCTCGTAATGTTTTCTTATGAAATTGTATTTTTCTGTTATTTTATGCTTTTTAGACTCTAAATAGATTTACATGTAAGAAGTATGCATATGCCACTTTGTTATGCTCACGTTAAAAATCATTAAAAACCAAAAAATACAATTTTCTAAGAAAATGTTACGACAGAAAAAACAGATGGGTGAATTTTATCTCAATCAACTTTGTTTTTCATTAAATAGTACAATTTATCGTTCAAAAGGCACAATTCAGCATAATATTGCTCTCCTTATTTACTATACAAATCTTGTTTATTTCAAGTGTGAAGAGATTGTGAAGTGTTGAATGTAAAGTGATGCTGTCGGTGTCTGATTTCATTGTTTTTCGTCGTCCCCAAATTTGCTTACTTTAAATTCTTTAAATATCGAAACTGATGTAGGGGAGAGTGGGATAACTTTGAATATTCGTTCTTTAAATTTCACGTAATAACAAAGCAATGTATCTATCTGTATCATAATATTCTGTGTTAATAGTTCTCAAACATCAAGTTGACAACAATGTTATGGTCATAAAATAGACAAGAAATTGACAGGTTGTTACCGCTTTAACTAGCATGGTTACGAATGAAAAACGGTTTTATCTCAAATTTCACAGAAACCATAAAGTCTTGAACTGTTATTTCAAAAGATGACAAGTTAAAAACAATGAAAATCTTGAACGTTGCAGAACTAGCAAAAAATTTATGGAGGGGGCTGCTTCAAATAAGTACGAATTTCTAAATTTTTACATCGATAATAAAAAAAAGCATAAAGCTTGGAAACACTGGAGATAACTGTGGCAACTGTGGGTTACGGCTAAAAATTTCATTCAAACTTACTACATACGTAATAATATTTTACATTACGAGTGCCGAAAGAAACGAATAGCACAAAACGAGCACAATTGAATAAGCCTAATATTTAAAAAAAAAAACGTAAAAAAGCCGGAGGCTGACGGTCAACTTGGCCCCCGGATTGGTTTTGCGTTTCTTTTTTGTTATTTACACAGGAGCACAATTAAAACAAACAGCGGCATAATTGAGCACAAAACGAGCACAATTGAATAAGCCTAATGTTAAAAAAAAACTTGATCCCCGGATTTGTTTTGCGTTTTTTTGTTATTTACAAAGTGGCACAATTGAAACAAACAGCGGCACAATTGAGCACAAAACGAGCACAATTGAATAAGCCTAATATTAAAGAAAAAAACGTAAAAAAAACGGAGGCTGACGGTCAACTTGGCCCCCGGATTTGTTTTGCGTTTCTTTTTTGATATTTACAGAGGAGCACAATTGAAACAAACAGCGGCACAATTGAGCACAAAACGAGCACAATTGAATAAGCCTAATATTTAAGAAAAAAACTTGATCCCCGGATTTGTTTTGCGTTTTTTTGTTATTTACAAAGTGGCACAATTGAAACAAACAGCGGCACAATTGAGCACAAAACGAGCACAATTGAATAAGCCTAATATTAAAGAAAAAAACGTAAAAAAACCGGAGGCTGACGGTCAACTTGGCCCCCGGATTTGTTTTGCGTTTCTTTTTTGTTATTTACACAGGAGAAGAATTGAAACAAACCGCGGCATAATTGAGCACAAAACGAGCACAATTGAATAAGCCTAATATTAAAGAAAAAAACGTAAAAAAACCGGAGGCTGACGGTCAACTTGGCCCCCGGATTTGTTTTGCGTTTCTTTTTTGATATTTACAGAGGAGCACAATTGAAACAAACAGCGGCACAATTGAGCACAAAACGAGCACAATTGAATAAGCCCAACATTAAAAAAAAAAAACTTGATCCCCGGATTTGTTTCGCGTTTTTTTGTTATTTACAAAGTAGCACAATTGAAACAAACAGCGGCACAATTGAGCACAAAACGAGCACAATTGAATAAGCCTAATATTAAAGAAAAAAACGTAAAAAAAACGGAGGCTGACGGTCAACTTGGCCCCCGGATTTGTTTTGCGTTTTTTTGTTATTTAGAGAGGAGCACAATTGAAACAAACAGCGGCACAATTGAGCACAAAACGAGCACAATTGAATAAGCCTAATATTTTTTAAAAAACGTAAAAAAACCGGGGGCTGACGGTCAACTTGGCCCCCGGATTTGTTTCGCGTTTTTTTGTTATTTACAGAGGAGCACAATTGAAACAAACAGCAGCACAATTGAGCACAAAACGAACACAATTGAATAAGCCTAATATTTAAAAAAAAAACTTGATCCCCGGATTTGTTTTGCTTTTTTTTGTTATTTACAAAAGAGCACAATTGAAACAAATAGCGGCACAATTGAGCACAAAACGAGCACAATTGAATAAGCCTAATATTTTTTAAAAAACGTAAAAAAACCGGGGGCTGACGGTCAACTTGGCCCCCGGATTTGTTTTGCGTTTTTTTGTTATTTAGAGAGGAGCACAATTGAAACAAACAGCGGCACAATTGGGCACAAAACGAGCACAATTGATTACAATAATAAAATATTAAAAAATTAAAAGTCGGGGGCCAAGTTGACCGACCTGTTTTATATTCCAAACCAACCTCGTTTGCTTCTTTGATGGTGCAATTTGCATGGTAATGTGCAAGTTGCAAAAACTTTAGCTAAACAGGCGATACCGCCAATAAGTAGGAATAACACTTATCGAAACGAACTCAAATGCAAAGTAGGAGATTGCTTGCGATAGTTGGCATCGGAAATTTTGCATTAATTTCGGGCTACAGCCAAAGTCATAATCCGCCGCTGCGACTGCATTGCTGAAACTAATCCGAATATCGTTATTGCTCTATATGCTATTGAATATTTAACAATTCAAAGTAGTAGACAGTGTTATCGAAGGTTTCGCTGTTGTCTTTAAGTACTTTGAGATATTTCAACTTCAACAATTGGAAAGAGATTGTAATTCTTCTTAAGGTTCCCGACAAAAACTAACAGCCATTGCATAACATCATCCATTTCCATACGTGGTGAATCTTTTTAGGACTGTAGAATTTCACAAAACTGGATTAATTACTATTAATTCATACCTAATATGGTTATAATTATGTTTATACATATATACATACCTAAAAATTTATGATTGAAGCTACCACTGTTCGATGTGACTAGTGTTACAATTTTAAAATCTCCGCGCCACTGTATATGCGAGAAAAAGGTGGTCGGGCGATATCGATAAAAACAGAGGAACGTTTCTAGTGCGGTTTTTGTTTTGGGCTTCTGTAACGAGGTTACAGAGGCATATCGTGTTAATACGGATTAAGAGGCGGCAGATATCGCAATTGTGGGTAATGACCGGATTTGTTGCCGTAAACACGTGGTTGTAACTGGGAAAAAAGGGTAATATCAGACTTCTTGTACTGTGCAGATTTTAACTGTTTCCCAATCAATTTAGTCAGAGGCAGCATCAGATTTTACGGCTGCTTTTCTTTTTCCCTCACTGGTTGAGATCATAGAGCGAACTGTTCCTGTTGTTTGTAGAGCAAAGGCGACGAAGGTGTTTGTGGGTCATCTTTTTTAGATTCAATAATTTGTGCAATTTTCACCTTAATATCTGTCCACTTTTACATCTAACAATGTTGTACAATTTTTCAATTTAAATTTTGTCATCGTTACATTTAATTAATTTGTTCAATTTATATTATAGGGCTTTGCGGGATAAAAGAATATTTTAATCGTAACTTTAACCCCACCTCAACCTTGACAGGAACGTTACGTCAATTTTGATAGTAGGCCGTCATGAAACTCAAAACAAGACACAGTTTCCCTAACACCCGATATCAGCATTTTGTATTCAACGATACTTGCTTCGCGAGTTAAGTTTCGATTGAACTTTCTGCAACATTGGCCGTAGTTGAATTACAGTCTAAGCAGTGTTGGACAGACAGGATGTATACAATTTCAGCGACGTTCGTACATAAAAAGCTCCCTCTGGGCTTTTGTGGCAGTAATTTATTAGCTTGCTTAACAATTTTGTCTCCAGTGTAAATTATGCAAACACAACAAAAAACTTTGCCGAGGTAATCAGAATATTTTATGGCCAACGTGCTGTTGTCAGCTTTTATTACGGAAGATCTTTGGATGTTTCAATCAGAATTCATTAGTGGATGTCAATTTACGTGTGTAATATGAGGAATGCCAGAAATAATTGTCTATCACAATTTCCAAGTACTAAAGCTCTTTGTGCGGAATTTGGTCTGGAAACATGAAAATACATTTTGTTGTAGTGGTTTTGTTTCGTATAGCCCAAAAAGCAGATTTCTCCAACAGTTAATAATGAATAAAATGGGAGGCACATATGCTACATGATACTTATAAGTTTCATCCTTGTTCACAAGCTGGAAAAACGATTAAATTAAATTATACCTCTTTTTCTTCCAGCCCGATATATTAAGAGCTAATTTTCCACTCGGTTGAGTATATTAGGTCTTGGTCATTAACGCAACGCATCTGTGAATGAGTCAGTAACGAAACAATCAAATGAATTGTTGATATTACAGTTTCCTAATTACGGTAGAGATGAAACCAAAGCGAATTATTGAAACCCTTGCTGCCGCCCCAATTTTCGGATTATAATGGCGACAAGTGAACATCGAATGGCACACGAGAGCAATTTCGGATAACATCATTTCGGCAAAAAGCTTTATTTGATCGTCGGCAAAAGTGAGAACGTTATTTTAATAAAGGAAGTTTCGCGCGAGATCTGAACATAAAGTACGGAATAAGCGGAATTTTTTAATTGCAAATTCCCGCACCAGTTTTGTTTATTTTATTTGCGGTGTTTACCAACGCCGTTTATATATACCCAATTATGCCATTACTGTTGTTTAAATATAACATTGAGAAAAACCTTTGAGCCTGTCTACATTTTATCCTCGATAATTTACAAAATGGTTTAGTAGATAGGATCCCGTCTACGAAGGTGTCAGCAATGCTAATATGATATTACTCAAGTAAAAAAAAATTTCATTACGGTAATGAATGAATTGCCTAATCTTCATTAGTGTCATAATTTCATCCGACATCCCCCTGAGTAGAACAATTACCTACTGACGAAGGAAGACAATTATTATAATTTCGTTATATAAATTATAATGTCAAACATTAAATCACCTTTGTAATTGTGGAAAAAGATTTATTTTCCCACTAATTTGTAAAATTTATTCTTATTATTTAACAGTTTCTATAAATGTGTAGATGCTGCTGAGGCTTAGGGCCTTTTCAGCACAGGACTCTATACCGGCTGTTATAAATAAATAAATAAATATATATTTGCCCAACAGAAAAAAATCCTTTTATAGGACAATACGAACAATTAACTTCACATCACATTGTGGTATACATACAATAAACATTAATAACTTTAATTTGGAAAGTGGTACAATTTATAGAAAAATGTCTTTAAATTTCACGTCAGCATATTGACACATTTGCTCTTCTTAAGTCGTCAGTATTTGGTTTAGGAGTAACAAAGGTTGCACAAGTCCGGGCATTTTGGCGTACGACATGAATATTGACATGGCTTAGAATTTCCGGGGAGTTGACTTCATAATGGAAATGTATACAAATATTTTACAACTCGTCAAGTTGAGTAACTTTTTTGATAACAATTTTGCGAAAAATCCTTAATGCGAGAGATAAAATTGAACAAAGCTTTCGCACTAAAACTCCGATTTATCAAATACTTTTACTTCGAAAAACTATCGCCCGGAAAAATGCTTCGCAAAAAACCGTAACCAGCGCGAAAGGTAGGTCAATATTAGACGAGGGTAAAATACGAAAACAATTACCTTTTGAAAAGGGTTATTAAGAAAAGTTGCTTAAATTGGTGAGTTCTACCACCCCCTAAAATATTTGTATCCATTTCCATAACACCCGGTAGAATGCAAATGGAACTTAAGATATTTTACATTATCAAGGTTAGTAACTAATACATCATGTGTTTAGTTGTGGTTTTAAGACAGAAAAATAAAAAAAAATCCAATTTTTAATACAGGGACTTTGAAGTGCTTGGTTGGCAAGTTGTGTTGCGTCCTGGTGGGGTTTTCTCGTTCTTGGGGGTTCGTTTCTTGTGTTATCTCTGATCTTCTGTTTTTTTTTATCTGGCCCTCTTCTGTTTTCTTTCCTTTTGATATTGTGACGCTTTCTGCTGTCGGGTTGCCTCGGGCGCCAGTTTATATTGTGGTATGCTCCATATGTATCCACCATTCAGCCTGCATAGCCAAACCACACCCCGCTCATCTGATTAAAACCGTAATATGGTTGGCTGCAACAAAAATACTCCGGGGGAACTGGCTTCACTGCATGTTCCGCGAGGAGTAAACTTCTATAAAATAAACCCTAAGTCAAGGTGGAACAGCATGTGCCGAAGACTGCATGGCGAAGAGGCCGATCTTGGTCATTAAATATGCGAACTCGGTTTAATTAGCCTTCCTTTGGCATGCTGCAGGTGACTTTCTCTCCCTTGCTTCTCGTTGGACATTTTTATCGACAAAGAGAAAGGAAAGGGGGACTCGCCCTTAACAGGGTTAAATAAAAAGACTGAAGAGATCAATCATGGGCGACCGTAAAGAGCCTATGGACCTGGCTGAACAGCCAGGCCAAAAAGGTGCTGACGATCTCCAGCTGGAGTAAGGGTTGGAATAATACCCTCAAACTGTCAAGACTCACTTGAAGCAACTAGAAACCATTCAGGAGGCGATTCTGGACAAAGTTGTAGAAAAGGGAAAGGATGAGGCTGCAATAAAGTCCCGTTTTCAATCAGATTCACACAAGACTTGGCCCCTTAGAAAAAGCTTCTTAGTGACATTCTGAATTTGCAAAAAAGGTGGAATCCCTAGGAACATCGATGCGAGTAGGCTTGAACAAAGTCAGCTGTCGATCTTGGGGGAGGGTAAATAAACAGTCACGATGTTATACAGAGGTGGAATACATAGTTTCAATATATTTACCGTGGCGGGGCTAACTCGGGGACCGAAACAATTCAACTCTAACAACGCGCCGCCAAAAAGGATCTGCCCGGATTTCCCGGTGGTCAATCGACAGGTGCACCGAGAACTTGGACGGCGTCGGTGAACAAGCCACCACAGATGCCCTAACCCCAGTGCACCAGGTCGGTACTAAATTTCACCGGGACCCTAGTTGTCACCATCTGGAACGGTCGGACTCATCAACTGAGCTCCGCTGGCTTCTAGTCGCTCTTTTATAGCATGCTCGTGACGGAATAATGACGTTATTCCCCTGCATGAACGGCAGCGCGTGAGCGACTCACCGAATGTCTTTATCGCTAAACGATGCGGAGCCCTGTTCTCATCAACTGAGCTCCGCTGGCTTCTAGTCGCTCTTTTATAGCATGCTCGTGACGGAATAATGACGTTATTCCCCTGCATGAACGGCAGCGCGTGAGCGACTCACCGAATGTCTTTATCGCTAAACGATGCGGAGCCCTGTTCTCCCTGAACCGCGGTGAATCCGGGCAGCGTGAAAACTCCAAAATAGCGGTACCCGGAGCGCGGTCTCATTCTGATTACCGGAGTGAAATAACTATCCCAATACGTCAACTGTAAGCATTTTATTTCTACATATGAAGCCATAATCGTTGCGCGCTATTTTCCGAAAATATCCCGGTCCGATGTTTAGAAGTATTTTTCCCGATAGATTAAAGATACGATTTTACGACTCGATGCATTCGGCTTTGTTCACGCAGTGAAGAGACAACCGGCTGGCCGGCACGAAGCGGAGAACGTCACTGGCTGCACTCGAAACTCGCGAAATTCGGTAACTTCGTTACAATCTTCAGAATGTGGCAAAAACCTCGTCCTTTGGAAAAGGAGTTGGAGCTCTCGATGTTAGAGCTGCAACTTCATCGAAAGCTGAGTGTCGGGTAACCTCGACCAGATTTCGCTCTCCACTCTCGCTCAGAGTGGCGGTGGAAGGTCTGGGTACAGTGCGCCTAGAATGGCAGTAGGTAAATGTTTGTATTTATTTTTTAGTCTTACTGGAATGATGAATCGGTTTGTTATGGGACTGGTTTTGGTTTTCTGATGCACCTGGTTACTGTGGAGTAAGGGGTCAAGTCGTAAGATCTGTGGTTTATGTTGTTTTGGTATGTGAAAAGAATGGTTCGGCACTCAGCCGGGTGCTTTTGGCTCTCCAGGTGTTGGCCTGGATTTCTGAGGCTTCTTCTGCTTTGCGATGACTGGACCAGACGGCTGTGTCGACCGCGAAGGGCCTGGTTTTGGTCTGTAAACTCCGCACAGTATACTATGTAAAGTAACGGTTTAAGCGCAAAGCCCTGGGAACTCCAGCCTCCAGTGATATTGAGGGTTTGAAAGTAATTGTTGGATTTTGACATTGCAGGTGCGGTTTGAATGATTATCCTAAATCTCATGTTGATGCGGCGTTTCAGTTGTTTTTGGATGAGACTGTCGTTGCAAACCTCGTCGAATACTCGTTTAACGTCCAGGAAGAGGCATAACGTATTTGAGAAGTCTGAGGTCAGTCTGTTGTTATTTTTGTTAAATTGGGAGTCTGTAGGGAGTTGGTTAATGTTGGAAAGCAGTTGGGACGCTTGATTACGGCGGCGGTTCCCTCGAGCGCCAGTTCTTTACGTGGTATTCTCCACGAGACCACGGGTAGCTAAAAGTCGAAGTATAAATCCGTTTCGGTGTTACAATTTAATGTTCCCCTATTTACAATTATTTACAAAATATTTACAAAGTTTAGTGACTTGGTCGGTGGTAACTCAGTGACGAAACTTCAGATTCACCCTGTATGCCCCTGTTTATGGCGGTTCAGAGTCTGCGCGTTTTGGTTTGCGAGTGGTTATACGGTGGTTCGGTTACTTGAAGTTTCGAAACCCATGCGGCTGGTGACAAATGTAAGGTTGCCCCCTGTTATTATTATTATTCATAAGGGGCGCGGTTCAGACCCCGCTGCACTGATGCTAACATTCACCCGGTAGACTTCGGCGCGCCCGCTCGCCGTATACGATTATTCGATTATCACAAGCTTCGGAACCCGGGCAGTCGATGACAAAAGTTACGGAACACTGTGTAGTGTACGTTTATCGGCGTCTCCCGGGATTCGACTTGTTGGTTCGCGGGGCGGGACGGGAGATCGGGTTTGATCCGGGCTGGCCAGCAGAAAACAAGTCGATCTGGTCGGTCTGGCTGGTCTGGTCTGGAGTTACCGGAGAGGACTAGGATGGTTGGAGCCCCTCACCTTAGTCAGCTTCTTCCTCCTGGGCGGCTTCTTTCTTTATGGTCTTCTTCGGAGCGAGCACGACTCTTCACTGTTGTTCTAAGGGAGCGCAGCCTCTTTTATAGACCTAGGGTGGGGTGATAGTGCCATAGTACGATGCGCACTACTTGTCGTAATGCGGAGGAGTGAGGGTCTTATCATCGTGTTATCTTCCCTCCGTAGTAAAATCGGTTCTGGGCATCGTATTGGCTCCGGAGCGGCGGCGTCCAGTACACTCTTCTCCGCTGGTTAAGATGATGAAAAATTCATTGCGGTGCGATAACCGGAAGTATTTATTTCCGGGTCGATGAAAGGGCGTGGTCAGGCGTGACAAGGTCAGGGGTTGGGGGTGATCGTAGCGACTCCGGAGTAGACTCGTCGGGAGCGCGCTAATTTTCCGGTGGTGATACTGCAAACTATTTTTCCCGGCGAGTTATTCCAAAATGTTTTTCCACCTTTAAATCTGGCAAGTTTAATGAGACCAAGTTTTTTCCGGGTATTGATTCAAATACTGATTATTGAATTTAGTTCGTAAAATTGAGTTTCAGGATGCAGAAATGCTGTTGTCTATAAATTCTCTGTAGGTAGATCAGTCCGTTTAATGGTTGGCGGAGGAAGTGGAACACTACAGAGGAACTTGCAGCTAGAGGGAGATGGTCTAATGATTGTATATTATAATTGCGGCGTCGTTCAGCTCTAGGTCGGAGAGGTATGCTGGGTGTTGTGTGGTTTTGAAACAAGGGAGCTTATGATAAGAACAGCTGTACCGCGAGTCTTGTTTAGGACTGAAGATTTAAGGAAGCAGTTGGGGGGCGTATACCGATGTGTGTGACTGGTTAAAACCAGTGAGTGAGTTTCTGTGATGACTAGGATTTTAATTTTGTCGGTGTCTATGAACCGTTTGAGGTTGTGCCGTTTGATGACGGCAGTGTTGATGCTGGGGGGAGTGGGGATCAAGGAACTGGCGGAGGCCTTGGAGTGGCTCGTTTGGACGAGTGTGCGAAAGGGGGCAACTAACTTGTTGAATCACTTTTTATGAATGTAGTTATCAACGACGCGCATTAAATAAAATAATGAATTGATGACACAAAATTAATTCTGTTACTTTTTTGTAACAATCCAGTTACATATTATTATTGTCAGCTGTAATACACATTTATATAGTTAGTGAGTTTTAAATTAATATCTGATACCCACAGTTTTTTTTTAAATAATGATACATATAATCTGAATGATTATTGTTGTTTTATGCCACTAATATCCTGTATTGTTGCATGCTATAAGTTTTAGATGGAAGTTTATTTATGAAAAACAAAATTAAAAAACTAACCGTTTACACACAAGAAGGGGCACCGCCATAATGAAATACAGCAGACAACAACAACTTGTTTACTTTACGGATTTAACAAATCACTTTTCGGGCCGATCCGAGAGCCGCTATAAAAGTGAGCAACACAGATTACCAAACAGGACAAAATTATCGAGTAAAAAACCAAACGGACGATACAACAAGACGTTGGAAATACTGTAATAGGAAAAAAGCTAAGCCAGCAGATATTGGAGGGCAGAATAAAATTTGTTCGCAGATCTAAACCGAAAACACCGACAATAGTGACTCTGCATTCTAGGAGGTTTTCAACTGCGGGAAAAAGAATGCGTTAATTGATTGCAAACAAAATAAACACCACCGGTGGCGGTCTGATTCAGTAAAAACATTCATTAATGGACGAGGTGAATAAATAATAACAGTTTGTTTTGTGCGTTTATAAAAATTACAAACACATGTGAAAACCAAGTATATGAGTAGTAATTAAGGCTACAAAGCTTTTAAGATACATTCAGAGTACTGGCTGCTTTTGGTGAGTACATAAATATTTGTGGTGTTTCTGAAAAATATGCATTTTCTACAAATTCAATTGTGATTGGGGAGAATACTATCTGTTGAACAAACTAACGCCCGGAATGGTAACATCGAGCTGAGATCCAACGGATATTGTATATGTAAGAGCTGGATATATATTGGAGAGTTATTTTAGTGGCAGAAGGCAAAAAGTTCACGTTAGATATTGTGGACCGCCCCATAAATTCTCGCCCTCTCTGAGCGTCGTCTTGCTCATCAACATAAACCCAATATAAAACCAATATCAAAAGACTCACGATAAATTTTGTCATGGAGTCTGTAAATTGAAATTTATATTGTGTACTTGACGGGCGCTTGAATGATTCATTAGACTTCCCCACTATATGAATATTAATGAGTCGTGTGGTTCACCCCTTTTCCTTTTCTTTCTAATGGCAACTTGCGAATTTATGTTTGCGTAAACAAAACATAATCTGCTTTACCGTGGAAATCATTAAGAAATTTTCTTAATAAGATTTCACTTATTAGCATTATGAAATCTTTATCTGTCTAGGTATTTAAATTGCAAATTTAACCGGCTTTTTAAATTCTGTCATAATTAAGTAAAAAAGTTAATCTCGATTTTGCATGTATACTAATGAACTGATTTCATATTTCCAAAATTAACATCTTAAACTTTTATGAATACTTATAGATCGTTAATGCGAATTAGCAATTTTTGCACCGTATTCATAACGAATTTAAGCGGCTTCAACAATACTGCGCTATTAAACTCATAACTCACAAATATTTGATAAGTAAACTTACAACTTTCTTCAGCGGTGTAGCCCGTATAATAAATCAAAATACTTGGAAAAGACTTTAATCAAATTGAAACAGTGGTCCTAATGGTTTTCCAACTTTACACAAATAAACTAATTCCGCCTGATTAGGCACGACATAAAGTACTGATTTACTTTGGGGAAACATCCACGTTTTATTGTTTCATGAAATTTCACTCAACACTAAATTCGGTTTAATGGTGAGGTTTACAACGCTTTGGATAGGAGATTTCCTGCACTATCAAGTTAGGAGCATCTCTAAATACAACAGCTTTCGCACATATCAATGATTTATCTAAGATATATCGGGCAGAGATGGCCGATGAAATTTGGGAGTTATTTGTGTCCACAGTAGCAATGCCTCGGGTACTGTTGCGAATTTGAATTTACCGCGTCGCCCTGTCTTAGGTCCAGAAACGAACCAACCCTTAGAGATAACAATCTTATAAAATCGCGTGAACCGTTTAACACAACACGTTCGGTTGGAGCGCATTGAATGGTCCCACCCACTAGTGGCAATCCTTATGACTTTCTTCTCAAGAATAGATAAATTCGGGTTTCTCGACACGTTACTGACAGCACAAGATGAAGGTATAAAACAACTTAAACAAGTAGAAAATATTGAATGGCCCAAGAAACAATAGTATTTTGAAACGTACATGAAAGGCCCTGAACGCCCTGAATAAAGATCCAAAATCCGCTGCATTTGTAAACTATGATCCAGGCACGCTATCGAAAATGCAAATGAGCCAATCGGGTTTCCGTGCACACCCCAATGTGTTAGCCGACCAAGCAACTTAAATTAAATTTGCAAACGCCCACCACACATCAATAATAATAATTCGAGTTCTGTAGCTGGCGAAACGTAAGGTCCCTATTGACATTCAATTGAAGCGATCTACAATCACAGGGCAATTTAGCGCATACATCTAAATAATAGTCGCATTCGAATCTTATTAAACGCTTCGATTAACAGTGAACGGGTGCACCCATCGTCCCCTATTACGATTGCAAATCACACCGTTTGTACGTGCCCATAACCAAGAACTGTGGTAATTATGCGCTTAAGGCACGGACCATGCTTAGCTCAAATGTTCACGCGCTGTGCCCGATATGACTGCAGATAAGCAACGAAAGAACGATTCTTCCGTTCCAGCGGGTTTCTAAAGGTGCGTCTACACGTTTAATTTAATTTCGCTTATGGACGTTTTTCAAATCTTGACGGGAAGACAAATTAGAATAGGTAAAATATATATTAAAAGCTTTATTCTCCCACTAAAGTGAGTTTACAAGGTAATGTCTAAATTAATTACTTTACGCTCCAAATTAGCTACCTCATTATTATAATTAACCTTTAGTGAAAGCGTGAGGTAGAGCAGTTTCTCATTTAAGGTGGCATTAACTGATAACACCTTTTTAAGTATTATTAAAAAGGGAATTTGTGGAACTCACTGGTAAAATATCAAAACTAGAAATTTGCACTGGTCCTTACTGTGGACGCACCCTAACGCGTCTTTGTTATATTCTTTTTTCATTTGAATCCCGTGGAGCAGCAGATGAATGGGAGCCGCTGACAGCTGTCATTAAATTCGTTTGACAAAAAATTTCACGATTACGGGCGAAAAAGTGCCGTAATTTCTGCGTGGATGGTCCATTTGTATTTGCAGAATTCTTAAAGAACGCTACAGTTAAGTGAATGTTCGTTTTGCTTCAAAGAATTAACTTAACGAGGATATTTATAAAGCCTTATCGTGACAACACTTTAAACTGAATTTAGTACGTGGATGCCCTGCTGGAGGAGCAATCAGAGCACCGTTATCGCTACTGACACCGAATTTACAAAAGTCGCTGTTCCATTAGATTAAACCCAGCCTTAATGCGGTCGTGTTTGATATACTTTTATAGGTCATTATCTGCTTCTAAGTTGTAAGAATTTGTTAGTATAATTCCGTGTCGATTTAATTGTCTCCTTTACACTCCAATCAAGCTGCGAGTACATCAAACAAGACGCCAACTTTGGGTGTAAAATACCTAACGTCGATTTAGTTACGAGTTTTACAACGTAATTCGAGGAGTTTTAACGTGTTTTATAAAAGATCGTAAAATGAAAAATACAGGGTTTAAAACATTTATTAAAGATTGTATGCTCTGATAGGACTTAGAAAGTAAGTGAAGAATTTAACACATGGAGACAGTGTAGGGTTATATTATTTTACCTTAACTACTTTTAATCAGTTTTACCCTAAAACACCAAAAACAATTTTATTGTAACTGCCAAACGCACGTTTCGCCAACAATGTTGGCATCATCAGGGCGATGCGTAAACTAAACTTACATGCTACGTACCGCTCTATATATACTCTAACGGCTCGCGTCCCCACCCGTACTGTTCAAAAGTGGGAATAGTGCGGAAGAGGGGATCGGGCCTTTGTCGCTATTAAAAACACAATTGCTGTTCTTATGTATTTCTAGACTTTTCGTAAATGTCTAGAAATTTACAATTATTTACAGTTTTAACTAATTTAACACAAGTTATGTCGATTGGTGGTCATGTTCAAAAATATGTATATTTTTTATTTTACGTTGACAATTAATCACACCTGAATTTAATAAAAATGGGTTCTAATTATATTATACTAGCAGGTACCCGTTACCGGCTTTGCCCGCGTAAGTTGGGGTCGGCTTTAGTGGCGCTTATATTTGGAATTGGTCCAACTGCTTAAGAGCGTTCATTACCAGACGCCATCTTGGATAATTTGTTTCTTCGAATAAATCGATTACCATATTGATTTATCGATTTTTAAAAACGCGGAAAGTTAGAATCTTGGACCGATGCGTTTACGAAAGTCCAAAATTTTTTGTTTCTAAAAAAAATTGAAAAAGAAAATCGTTAATTGACAGAAAAAATTTGTTTAGGGGAGTTTCGAACGTTGCTACGACTTATTAAAAACGTTCCGTGTAGAAAAACAAATCATTTACGCAAGTACTAAGCACATGAATGGAAAAATTTGTTTTAATAATTGTCTAAGCGGTTGGTGTCGCCATCTATAGCAGATTGAGGGTTGTGAACAATTTGGCAACAAAGCTCTCGGTCTTACGGCTCTCACAACGCACTGTTCTGTGCTCAGTAGAGCGGCAGCCAGCGCTCGTAGAGGATGTACTTGTCTTGTAGATCGATGATCGATAAATAAAGACCAACATCGATTGAAATTTCAGGGCAATTTTAGAATGAAAGAAGAAGTTATTACCCACATAGTTAATTTTTCAAAAACCAATTCAAGGGTCCTTTTGAATTACGTCAGAATTTTAAAAATCGTGTATTTTTGTTTTATGGGTTGTGAGAAAACGAATCAAATTAGAGCAAAAATTCACAGGAATTCAATAAATTATAACAGTAGCTGCGTATTAGCTTTATGATGAATTGTTATTGAGTTGCCTATTATGGAAATAGGTATTTCCCAAGACATACTTTTACATTGATTTTTTTTCTGGAGATCAGTTCATGATATCAAAAGGGACATTTTAATAACGAATTAGATACAAAGAAACGCCGAACACACATAATAATTTTGGCAGTTCTTAAAAAAATACTTCTTGGTTGTCAAAGAGACCGCCGGCGCCTTTCAGTATGGCGTTAAAAAACAAAATAAAAAAATTAATAATGCCAGTTATAAGAGCACAGAACCTGAGAACAGTCTTGACTGCAGTAGGCTTTTAGTGTTTTCAAGTGTTGTTACTTTTGACTAATTGTTAGTGTAAAAACTAGACCTTTCGTCATATTGACTCCAACAGACTTTGCGTTTTTTGTATTCTTAGTTTTGACTATTGTTATAGTATTGTTAGTGATAGTTTTTTTGTGATATGGGGGGTGTGTGTAAAAGACGCGATAGTGGTAAGGGTAACAGAACTTTATCGGGGAAAAGAAAAAACCGGCGATTGGCCCAATTGAGGTGGGAATTGAGAATTTTTTTTTAGATTTGTGCACGGATAAGTGTAGAATCGATATACAGACCGTTTCAATCGAAACGAGCCACCCTCAATAACTTTTTAGGAAAAGATATTTAAGAAAAATCTAAAAACAGGTCAATTTTTATCTCGAGGGGGACATGTTTTGATGCAATAGTAAGCAGGCTTGGTGTAACCCCATACGCCTGACAGGAGCAACCTCGATTTTTTAAATAGGGAATAGGGGTCGAGTAACATGTCGTTTGAAAGGTCTTTTAATTTTTTTTATTTGCATAGTCTATAAGTTAGTAATTAAAAATGAAACATTTTTTTACGGATTTGTTTTGTATTTAGGAATGCCTGCAATTAACGATAAAAAGCTTGCAATAAACATTATTAGACAATTTATTATTGATCTGAATAATGCTGTAATCAAATTTGTCGCCATCCATACTCATTTATACCAATCCTTAACAATAAGTAAATAAATAAACTGAAAACAAAATAGTCGTGTTAATTTCCTGAGCGATAAAGCAACTGTAGCATTGAACACTAAATTTGATTTTTTTTGTATATTTGTTAGGTATGAGAATAGGTGGCAAACTATTTTTCACATAGACATGGGGGCCCAGGGGCCCTCCTTGGGCTGGACCGATTTTTCGGGTCGACCGATTTTTATGATTTTTTTTTGTATATTTGATAGGTATGGGAATAGGTCGGTAAGTATTTTTCAAATGGATATAGGGGCCCAGGGGGCCCCCTTGGGCTGGACCGATTTTTCGGCTCGACCGACTTTTATGAAGTATTTTTTTTTATATTTGGTAGGTATGGGAATAAGTCGTAAAGTATTCGCCCCGAATAGCAGAATAACTATTAAAACATGGACATGAAGGCCCAGGAGGGTCCTTGGGTTTATAATTCAAGAAGGGCTTTTATGATATTTGATTTGTTGGATTTGTCTCCGCCCCGAATAGCAGAATGACTATTGAAACATGGACAGGGGGCTCAGGGGGAACCCTTGGGTTTATAACTCAAGAACAGCTGGACCGATTTTTATTATCTTTGATTTGTTGTGTTTGTCTCCGTCCCGAATAGCAGAATAACTCTTAATAAATGGGCATGGGGGCTCAGGGGCCTCCTTTGGTTTATAACCCAAGAACGGCTGGACCGATCTTTAATTTGTTGGATTTGCCTCCACTCCGAATAAAAAAAGTGAATTCAGCTAATAAGTTAACACAACATTTATTGATTCTGAGGCGATACAAAGTTCGCCGGGTCAGCTAGTTTTTTATATAATTGTATACCTGTTTTTTTATTATTTGGACTCCAAAAGGAATTCTATATGAAGTGGTAGTTTTATTTGACTGTATAAAATGTACAAAATAACCAACATTTGCAATTTTTAGATTAATTTTGACGAAGAATTCTGGAAAGAACAAATGTACCCGCATTTAAGGATTTTTTATTTTAATTGTTTTTTACCTGAGTTGTTAGATCCAAGGCAGAAGCGAGGAAAAACAATAAGGAACCCCCCAAGGAATGAGGAATAAACTTTTGAAATTATTAGACAATACTAAATAGTTATTATTATTGTTTTTAAAATTTATCAGAAGGAAATCATCGTGATTCCGACCTTCACGAGGTTTCTTGCTGGTCAGATGTTTTAATCGCACATCGTAGCCACCCCCAAAACCATGGGGTGAGTAACTACGAATACCGAGAATTACCCTGAGCAAACGCAACGACCTCAAGATAAGCGCCTTCTGCATTCCAATAGTTATTATTATGATTGTTTATTTTATTTTTATTATTATTGTGATTCATTTCCGCACAACTAAAATAGTAATTATTATACGAGTTCCTGTGTAAATTGGACGCTTTATGCCACAAGGGGTTTATAAAAGCACGAGTGAAACGAAAAAAAGCACGAAAACGTTCAATCTACACAGGAACGAGTGTAATACAACGTTTTATCCGTTTTATCGTTCGATACAACCCTGGAAAGCCTTTAAATTGCTTAAAATCCATAAAAATAGTTTGACGTTTATCTGTCATTTAAATTATTTCATGACAGTGTTTACACAAGCGAAAATTTGAAAATTCTGAGAGTGTCGAACGATAAATGTTATTTATTTAATCTTTAATGTCAAAATTGAATTTTATCTACTCTTTACCGCATGTTAAAATGCAATTTTATCGTTTAGAAGTTAAAAAAAAAACTTCTATACCAACATCCACTGTTGTATTACTGTGTAACGTTTTTTTGACATTTTGTTTGACAGTTGAATTTTTTTTAAAAATTTTATATTATATACGACGATAAAATTGATGATTATCTATCTTTTCGAGTGACTTTAACGTCTCGGCTAACGCGTCCACGTTATTAAATAATAAATATATACCACATAAATAACTATTACCTTTTGCCACGACGTTTTATCATGACAATAATACAAAATTTATTTTATGCATGAAATTATCTAGCTGAATTGATTATTTACTTTATCTCTACGACAAAGTTAATTTTTGTAAACTCAATTTTGTTGCTCTACTTTCGGTGTCACGTTTTTGTTACGTTGACAGGTTGGCAGTTTTACTTGCAAAATTTCCGGGGAACAAAATTTCTTTCAAAAGTAAATTTGATCCGGTAGAACAATAGCCTCTCGTGTAATTACATAGGTACGATTAATTTTACGCATTTGGCAGAACCCTTATTGGTCAGAAAATACAATGTTTCTAGAAAACTATATTAATTTCGATTAAGTTCGATTAAAAGTTACGGCTAACTTTTTTCACTGTCAAACTTAATTCAATTCAATAAATCATTTGAAATTATGATTATTTAAAAGTTATGTTCCATTCCTAACAGTGCACACCGCTTTGCAATTTTCCAACTTCCATCTCTCAGTCGTTCAATGATATAAAAGCAAGTCGTTCCCTCTGAAAGCAAGCGCTACAAGCTGTGTTGTCAGATCGCTTTAAGAGTACGAACAAGCTCAGCACTCCCACTATTTAGTCTCTCTCTTCGACGCACGCTTGTGGGATGCAACGCAAGGTGCATTCGTGTCTATACGTAGTACAGATGGACACACCGACAGCATTAGGGCATGTGGTTTCTACAGAGACGGAAGACGAATGTTTGTTTACATTTGAAAACTTGACCGACTAGAGAACGCTCTTAAAGCAGTTTTTAATAAAAAAATAATAAAAAGTATTTTTTTTTCGGCAATCACGGGAGCAGTCTTTCTAAAATGAGAATCTACATCCAAATTTTCACATAATATTATAATGCTATACTGTTTGTTTTGCAGCTAGGATAATTCTGGAGAAAACTACCCTCCACATTGCGGTTTCTAAATATTTTCTAGTTATTTTTAAAGGAGAATGCGAGTGCCAATTCTCATGCATGTAACATTGTCGATCTTCAAGTTATAAGAATTTTGAGAAAAATCACACCCAAATCCACCCTCCCCTTTTCTCGCCGTTTTTATATATTTTTTTTCAAAATCGTCAAACACTGGTCTAATCATTTTTAAAGGAGAGTCCCAGTGCCAATTCTCATGTCTGTAACATTCTCCATCTTCAAGTTATGGGAATTTTGAGAAAAATTACTCCCAAATTCACCCTCCCCTTTTTTCGCAGTTGGTATTTTTTTTTGGAAATTCGTTAAACACAGGTCCGGTATTTTTTAAAGGAGAATCTAGAACCAAATTTTCACGTATGTAACACTATTTGTTTTCCAGTTATGAGAATTCTCAGGAAAACTACCCTCCCCATTTACGGGGTTGGTTAATTTTTTTTTTTTGGAAAATCGTCAAATATGGGTCTAGTTAATTTTAAAGGAGAGTCCGAGTCGCAATTCTCATTTTCGACTTTCAAGTTATACAAATTTTTAGAAAAAGCACCCCCAAATCCACCCTTCCCTTTTCCCGCCGTTGGTAATTTTTTTTTCCAAAATCGTCAAACACGGGTCCGGTCTTTTTTAAAGGAGAATATATATCTCACTTTTCACGTATGTAACACTATTTGTTTTCCAATTATAAGAATTCTTAGGAAAACTACCCTCCCCATTTACGCCCCTTTTTCGGTGTTGGTAAATATTTTTTTGGAAAATCGTCAAATATGGGTCTAGTTAATTTTAAAGGAGAGTCCGAGTGCCAGTTTTCATGCTTGTAACATTCTCGACCTTCAAGTTATGAGAATTTTGAGAAAAAGCAGCCCCAGATCGACCCTTCCCGTTTCCCGCGGTTGGTATTTTTTTTTCCAAAATCGTCAAACACGGGTCCGGTCTTTTTTAAAGTAGAATATACATACATATATCTCAATTTTCACGTATGTAACACTATTTGTTTTCCAATTATGAGAATTCTCAGGAAAACTACCCTCCCCATTTAAGTCCCTTTTCGGGATTTGTAACTAAATTTTTGCAAAATCGTCAAACACGGGTCCGGTATTTTTTAAAAGAGAATCTAGATCTCAATTTTCACGACAGCAATACTGTCAGTTTTCAAGTTATAGGAATTTTGGGTAAACCACCCATAATTTTTTCTCGGTCGGTAAAGAAATTTTTGCAAAATCGTCAAACACGGGTCTAGTTATTTTCAAAGCTGAGTCTAAAGCCCAATTTTCACGTTTTTAGCATGCCGTGTTGTCGAGTTTAGAATTTTTTTATAAAAACCGTTTTCCCCTTTCCCCCCCTTTTTCGCCGTCTGTGAATAATTTTTTGGAAAATCGTCAAAAAGGGGTCGAGTCAACGGTCTGGGCTGTGCGGTGATCAGTGAGAAATCAGTTTCGCATTTATATATACAGATTATTATATTGTTTTTTTGAGTAAAATATTTTCCCTGCCTTCATATTTCTATAAGAATGAATATAAAAATAGATATTTAGAAATATAGTTGACTGTCATCTGTCAAAAATTAAACGTCAAAAAATGTTTGAAATAAAGTGATGATGTGATTCTAGACCGATTTCATTCCCTTTTATGCGATTGCCATGAAATTTTGGTTGTTGTGCGCACGCCCGGGAAGGTTTCTGCATTGGTGAAACCATCTATACAGGCCGATTATGAAATTTACCGAAAATAATGTAACTGGTAATAGAGCTAGTCATTTTAAACAACTTTTCTTACGAACAATTTTTATTTTTTTTACCATTCCCCGCCTGATTTTAATGTAGTAAAATCTTTATTTGCCCTACGGGCTTTCTGATTCCTATACATATACAAGTAAACTTAACCATTATAATAAAAAAAAACTAAATAAACTAAATTAAATTCCCTATTTCTTCTCCCCTCCCCTTTCCTCTTCTCCCTTCTCCCTCCTCTTCCATACCTCTTTCATCCATTTAATTTCCCTTCCATCTACATTCAGTATTTCCTCTCTTTCTTTCCTCTCTCTTTGTTTCATCTCACTGCACTCGTTCCACATATGCTCAATCGTCTCTCTTTCCTCATAGCACATTCTACACATTCTTCCTCCATCTTCTGCCCAATACCTATTTTCCCTCTCTTCATTTCCGCAGCTAAACCTCGCTATCATCTTTCTTTCTTTCTCGCTCTTCCTCCCCAAATACTTCGGTACTTCCTCGATCATGCATCTTCCGTACTTCCCGATGTATCTGGATTCTCTAATTCTTTCTCTCCTGTCTTGTCTATCCGTATCCTTATCTCTTTCACTTAGTTCTACATTCATCCACACGCCTCTTTCTCTCAGTCTCGCTATTTCTTTGCTTGCATACCCATTCCTCCTGTAGTAATTCTCCCTATCATTCTCCTCTGAATTCTTCTTTTTTTCTCTCCAACACTCCTTTAGTATCCTACATTCTTTCCTCCCTTCCATCCTGTCTTCGAACTTGACCGCTCTTTTTCCCGTTTTCACTCTCAACCTATTCCTCTTGCATTCTTCTCTCACTATGTACCCTGTCGTTTCTCTCTCCACGCCTAGCACGCACCTCAGATATTTCTCTTGCACCCTCTCTATCTCCTCTTGTTCTTTTCATCCCCAGACCTCTGCTCCGTACAACAACACGCTTTCAATCAGACTTTCAAACATCATCATTCTCCTCTTAAAATCTCCTATTCCGAATACACATCCTATCATCTTGTTCGCTTTTCTTGCCAGTTCTCTAATATGTGCCTTATCTGTGGCTCTTTCATTGAACACATACCCCATGTATTTGAATTCTGTTACTTGTTCTATTACTTCTCCCTCCCACCTCCAATTACTCTCTTCGTTCTTCCTCTTTCTCTTATTGAACACCAGCATTTTTGTTTTCTCTACATTCACTTCTAGTCTTTTCTTCTTCACATATTTTCCTAAACTCTTTATAATTTCCTTCATTTCTCTTTCACTCTTTGCCAACATTACCACATCATCCGCAAACGCCAGGCTCCACATTTTTTTTCTACCTACCACACACCCCCCCGCTTGTGGTCTCTCTAACATTCCGTCCATATCTGCCACATACATCGTGAACACCAAGGGGCTGAGCGGGCAACCTTGCCTCACTCCCTTTGTTGTCACAAACCATTCACTTTCCTTCTCCCCTACCTTCACTTTACTTTTTGTCTTCTCATATATCTCCTCCACCTTTCTTACCAGCCATTCATTTACCCCTTTCTCCGTCAGGCACTCAAACATCCTCTCTCTGTCCACCTTGTCAAAAGCCGCCTTGAAGTCTACGAATAATGCATACACCCTCCCCCCTTTCTTCTTTAACTCACTCTTCGTCAAATGGTCCAGGATGTATACATTCTCCATAGTTCCCCTCCCCTCTCTAAATCCTGCTTGGCTGTCTGGTAATGCTCTCTTTTCCTCTATCTCTCTGCTCATCTTTTCATTCAGAATTGATGCATACAACTTGTACCCTGTGTTTAGGAGAGTTATCCCTCGGTAATTTTCTACTTTATTTTTCTCCCCTTTTTTGTAAATGGAGTAAATTACCCCCTCTCTCCACCCTACCGGGAATCCTTCTCCTCTCCACACCCCATTCATTACCTCCACCAGCCTCTCTAGCACTCTTCTCGTCCCATACATCCACGACTCATTCTGTATTCTATCCCTCCCTGGTGCCTTCCCTTTCCTCAGTTTCTTCACATGCCTCTCTACCTCTTCCATTGTAATTTCTTCTTCTTCAGGTTCTACTCGGTTTCTCTTCGTCTCTATTTCCGTTTTTTTTTTTTTCCTTTTCTCCCTCCAGCAGCCTCATGAAGTACTCCTCCCACTCCTTTATCGTTATCTCCTCGCTCCCATTTTCTTTTTTCTTTCTCTCTCTATTAATATAGTTCCATACCTCCTTCTCTGTTCTTATTGCTTTTATCTCTTCCTCCTCTCTCTCCTTCTTCTGCCTCTTCTTCTCCCTGCATGGCTGTCTGTATCTTCTTTTCGCTTCTAAAAAGCCACTTCTGTTCCCTTTAGTCTTTCTCCACTTTCTTAGTTCTTTTATTGCTTCCTTTTTACGTTGCTCACATTCTTTGTCCCACCATCTATTCTTTCTTTTTGTTCCTCCACCTCTTACTGTTATTTTTCTTTTTGTCGCTGCTTTTTCCAATATTTCTACCAATTCTTTCTCCATTTTCCCAACTTCTTGTTCTTTAAATATTGCTTTTTCCAGTCTTCCCTTATACTTTTCCACCCCTTGCTCGTCCGATACTTTAATTATCACCTTCTGCATTTCCTCTATTTTTTCTTCTCTTCCTCTCTTCTCTCTCCTCCTTCCTATACTTATCTCTATAGGCAGATGGTCTGACTCTACTCTTTCCTTTATTCTGAATTCTTCGACTTCTTCCCATGATTCTTCGTTTACTATTCCGTAGTCTATCACCGTCTCTCCTCTACCGCCTATGTAGGTCCATTCTCCTTCTTCGTCCCCTTGTTTATTTCCATTCAGCACTTCCCATCCTTTCTCTTCTATCCATTCCATCAACTTCTTCCCTTCCGCGTTTTCTTTCTTGTCTTTACATTTTCTTTTTCCCCTCTCCTCTTTCTTTTTCCCAATCCCTGGCTCCTCTTTCCCCAATTCTCCCGTTAAAATCCCCTCCCAGAAGTAGACATTCTTCCCTGTTCTTTTTTAATGTTTCTTCTATCTTGCTTATTGTTTCTTTCATCTCTTTGCTGTACACTGTCACTATTTACCACCATTTATTGTCTATTTTAACGTTTCTCACCATGTGACCTTTCTCTTCTCCCTTCTTTTTAGTATTCTCTTTTATTCCTTTTTTTACCCCTGTTATTACTCCTCCTGCTGCTCTTCCTTTTTTCTTTCCCCTTCTCGCCCCTTGCCATTCCCACTTGAACTCCTTTGGTAACAGTTTTTCTATTTTTTCCCAGCTTTCTGACCATGTTTCTGTTAATACAACAAAATCGAACTCCTTCACATAGTGCCAAAAATCTTCTTTTTTCCCTAGTCCCGCTACATTCCAAAAGAGTGCCCTCACCCCTGTTCCTGATTTTAATGATTTCTTCACTTTTGAATTGACACTTGTTTTCAAAGCCTCCTTTTTGTGAATCCAATGACAGATATTGTCGCAATTTCCAAATAGGTCTAATTATCTCAATAAGTCCACGTATTAGACATACCATATGTTTAACAAAAGTGAAAGATAATAATTAATAGGGCTATCCAAAGTCTTAGAAAAATATGGGATGTTCCATTTAAAATAACACAGTTATGGATGTCTAAATATTGCATAATTTAGTCTATTCTTGTGAACATCCTGTACAATAACATCCAACTGTATTAGCAGCGTCGGAAAGCCCCGAACTTTGTTCAATTCTTCAATATATAATAATAATGCTAATACAGAATTTTAAATGATCACATGACTTTTCGAAAAATTTTACAAAAAAAAATTAATAATTTGGCAACCTTGTATTCCAAATTTAGAAAAACATTAAAATTGCCGTACCTGATGTCAACTAGTGCCACATTGGTTGCCAGTAAGTTTATTACCTCGGACACCTGATTAGTCCAGCCAGTATTAGTACCAACCTCGAAAAGGTCACCGCCATCACTCAAATGTCGCCACCAATAAACGTGAAATCGTTGCTGATGTTTCTCCAGACTTGCAACTGGTACCGTCGCTTTATTCCCAAGTTCGCCCCAGTAACTAGGCCACTAACCAATCAAACGAAAAAGGACGCTCCGTGGACTTGGGGCGAACCACAAGAAAAGGTTTATAGCGCCCTCAAAACGGACAGTCCGACCCGACAAAGCCCTATCAGATGCGCACCGTTGCTAGGTCATATGCCACTGGTGCGGCTCTGCTTCAGCGGGAGGGGCCAGAAGAGAAACCCATTCAGTACGGCAGCCCCCTCTTCAAATCGGCAGCAAGAAACTATAGTACCACCAAACGAACGCGAGGCTCTCGCCATAGTATGGACCGTGCAGAAGCTCAGAGGATATTTAGAAAGATCTTCCACGATCATACTCACCGATCATCAACCTTAGATGGCTAATGTCCCTGAAAAGTCCAAGTGGACGTTTGGCCCGATAGTCGCTACAACTCCAGCCATACAATCTACCCTGTCGATGGCCCCTGTATCAGATGTCGACTGCACCATAGATTCAGAACGCCTTTCGAGACGCCTTACCGTTCTAGAGGGGGAGATTGTAGCAGTTCCACCCTTTAGTACATTTAAGCTCCGCCGCCGCTCTTCGTTAGAACCACCGTCGCCTGGTTGGCTCGGCCTACCATCCACTACCATTTACGAGAGTTGGACCTGCGCCTCTCTCACTCTCACTCTTCTACCTACAGTTGCAGGGTCTTCTCAACTAGCAGTCTGACTAGTAACCATATTTTCTCTGACGTTATTTAGCCAATTTTTGTATACATCTATATACGTATATTTCTTGAAACCCTGTTGTGTGTTTTGTATTTCACAATAAACTCGCTCCAAGTCCTATTTTTTCCATGCCATCCTATATACAGGGTGTTTTGGAAATGCATGTCAATAAAAAAATCTAGGCCATATAGAGGTTTAAAGAAGCCCCAACAGCCCATTTTTTAATCTATAAAACGATGGGGATAAATTAGTCATTTCCATGCATAGTCCACGCCACTGTCAATTGCATTTTCAAGGTAGATACAATAATTACATTTTTGCAGTTGAATCATAGCAACATAAAATGACAACCAATGATTAATTGTCAATTAAAGAGTGATAAGTGTAATGTCAGAATTTTGATCAAGCCAGGTCTGCACCTCGCGAGCGTGAAGATACCACATATCACGCCGAGTAATCAGAGGTACATCTTCTAATAAGTTTCCTAGCTCCACATTTAAAAAATTCAAATATTCCGCGGCTTGTTCTCTCTTTAGTGAGTCTATTAACCATCCCCTTTTGCTGCTAATCCCCCCCTAGCTGCCTCTCTCCTTTCTCCTGTTTGTTTCCCTTTTAGCGAGTCTCTTAACTATTCCCTTCTACTGTTTGTTCCCCGTTTAGCGAGACTCTTAACTATTCCCTTCTACTGTTTGTTCCCCGTTTAGCGAGACTCTTAACTATTCCTTTCTTCTGCTTGCTTTCCTTTTACCGAGTATCTTAAATATTCCCTTCTCCTGCTTGCTTTCCTTTACCGAGTGTCTTAACTGTTTCCTTCTCCTGATTGTTCTCCTTTAAGCGAGTCTATTAACTATTCCCTTCCTGTGCCTAATCCTGTTAACGAATCTCTTAACCATCCCTTCCTGTGCCTGTTCATCTTAGCGGGTCTATTAACCATCCCTGTTGCCTGTCTCCAGTTAGTTAGTGTCTCAACTATTCCCTTCCCCCGCTTTTAACTATTCCCTTCTTCTGTTTGTCCTCCTTTTAGCGAGTCTCTTAACTATTCCCTTCCGCTGCTTGTACCCCCGTCAGCGAGTCCCTTTAACTATTCTCTTCAGCTGCTTATCTCCCCTAAGCGAGTCTTTTAACTATTCCCTTCAGCTGATTGTTCTTCCTTTTGCGAGTATCTTAACTATTCTCTTACGCTGCCTGTTCCCTCCTTTGCGACTCTCTTAACTATTCATTTCCGCTGCAGCTGTTTGTTCTCCCATCAGAGAGTGCCTTTAACCATTCCCTTCTGCTACCTGTTCCCCTTAGCAAGTCTCTCTACTATTCCCTTCTCCTGCTTGTTCTCCCTTTTGAAAGTCTCTTACCTATTCCCTTCTGCTGCCTCTTTCCCCTTAGGAAGTCCCTCAACTATTCCCTTCCGCTGCTTCTTCTCCCTTCAGAGAGAACCTTTAACTATTCCGTTCCGCTGCCTGTTCTCCCTCAAGGGAGTCTATTAACCATTCCTTTACGCTGGGGAAAGGTTTCTTAAGTTTCTCAGGTATATTCATTACAAGCTTTTATTTAACTTGCCTTGTTAGTATGTTAGTATGTATGTGTGGGTCAAATCTTGCAAGCTAAATTAGAACCAGTTCTTGACATCAGATTGAGCTGAAATTTTGTATGCGCCTTTAGTTCCGGTGACAATACAATAAGCAATACTCAATATTGTAATACTAAATGCTTGAAGAGTAGAAAACGAATTCAATATGGTCGCCGCTCCAAGATGGCGGATTACATTTTCTTTTAACCCCTTAATATAAGTGTCAAATGAAAGGGCTTGAAAAGTAGAAAACAATAAAGTTAATACGATCACACTAAATTCAATATGACAGTCGCCACAAGATGGCGGATGATGTATCTTTAGTCAACCCCATTAATATGGGTATCAAATGAAAGGGCTTGAAGAGTAGGATACGAATTCAATATGGCTGCCGGGCCAGGATGGCGGATTACATGTTCTTTTCAACCCCTTCAATATAGGTATCAAATGAAAGGGCTCGACGAGTAGAAAACAATACAGTTAGTGACATCACACCAAATTCAATATGGCCGCCCCTCCAAGATGGCGGATTACATTTTCTTTTCAACCAGTTAAACGAGGGGGCGAAATGTATGGACCTATATAAAATTGTTGCCAAGCACCCCAGCCCACAGGTTGACACTAAATCGATCATGGGGGTTTTCGTCGCAACAGATATGAGTATTGTCTCCATTAAAAAAGGAATCTTGCGTAAACGTTGCTTATCAACCACACGAGGATCTTCTTCATTTCTTTGGAGTAACCACTAACAAAATCTTATTCTTCGAGGGAGCTCCTTAGGTTTTGAATGCCTGAACTTTTTGGATGCTCTTCTTCAACGAGGTCCAGAATATCTAGCTCAGCGTCCAAAATACTTTCCGCCCGCTCTAGACCGCGGTCGTTCGAATTTGGACGAAATGCGTGTAATGTGCGACGATCCGGAAATCTACGTTCTGGGAACGTCGTGACTTACAAGCGTTTCCTAAGGCTCTTCCATACAATAAGACCTGTCGGTCAACTCAGCATCTCATTGACATCCATGTAGATAGAAGAATAATTATGACGATAAAATGTGACACTTCAAAAAATGCAAATTTACCTTCAATTAATGTTGCTAAGCAAAGGATAGTACATTTTTAATCACCTTTCATGCAGTAGCGGGCGACAAATTTTGACCAAATGATTTTTATCTCAAAAACGAAAAAACTTTTATTAAAAAAAAATTAGACATTGACTTCCTCTCATCATGACCACTTACCGATTTTATTTTTGACATGCATTTTAAAAACACCCTGTATATAGAACAGAGAAATATTTATAAAAAATATTTGGTTTTTATTATGAAATGGTTAAAAAAATGCAGTTTATTATATTATTTATATAATTTTGATGATTTTATTAAAACCGACAACTTTTGTGTTAACAAACAACTTTTAACTACAGATTTTTTGTGAAACATATAAAGATGAAAGTTTAATATAAATGTTATAGTTTATTAAAAAAATAACGAAAAGTGTTAAAAAAAACTATTTTGGCTGTCCTATATAAAGGACACTGGTACTTAATAGGTCAACCAACTAAAAAATAGAGCATTGTACCCAAAGTAGAGCCTCTATCACACTAAATACGTGGACGTCACTCGTAATATCCCACTTACATCCAGTAAATCCCTCTACTTAAATGACGCAACATCTAATCCATTGAAGTATGCGTATGCAGCATTCCCGTGAATGCACGTCCATCGCCGTCCATAAAATGGCGTAGGCGAAGGCAGCATCCTGGATAACTAAAGTGGACGACCGATGTGGTGGTCCGGAATGGACCTAAGACCAAATTAATTGCGTCGCGGTCGCCCGCCCCCTGAGAGGAGGTTTTTGTTAAGCCGCAGCGGCCGTTAGATGAGGAGGATTTTGCCGTTCATCGATTTCCTTCCTTCCTACTTCCGGTGCACTACCACACGACACGTCAATGTTCTGTTGGCTGCGCTATTAGTTTTCTTTCTCGTAATAAATGTTGCCGATACCGCAGTTTTTGCGATTGACGCCTGGTTGAATAATTAACCGTCCTTTAACCCGAGCGGATCAACATTTTAAGGGGGCTTAAAATGTTGCGGAATTGGTCTCGTCGATAGCGGATGGAGGTGGACTGCCTAATTTGCAAGAGACCGCATAATTAAATAAATTATCTTGTTTTGTATTTCAGTTGTATTCTAGTTTTCCATATACGACTTAATTTCACAGGGTCTTTTTTTTTTTGCTTGTTGTGTTTTTAGTATGAAAACAGCCTTAAGGGGGTTTCAGTCGCGACGAGAAAACACAGTTTCAGGGGTGTCGCATATAAGATCCTACGTATTTTTCACTTAACTTACAAAATATATTTTATAATGATTAGATTCAGAAAAGATGCATCTACACAGCTCTTGGCTTCGTTTTTGAAAATTTTGCGAAAAAATATATTTTTTTAATTGTTGAAAATACGCAATCTTCGTGCGCGCTTTGTAAGCGCTGTCGAACTAAATTCGTTCAAATTACACAAGAGCTGTGTTAACAAGATATTTTACAGGTCATCTACGGCAAAATAATCCTATTTAAGAAAAATATGACTTTGTAATCTCTTATATTCAAAACTGTTACATTCTGCTTCTTGCCAGAATTTCACCAGTTTGAAGGCCCCCTACTCCGCAGGCCAGGGCGTGGAGCAAGTTTTCCATGAGATAGAGTGATACAGCAAGTCAAATAAGTTAAGCGTGCGTAGTGATGGCAAACCTGTGTAAAATTTGAGTGGACGATTGTTTTGTTTGGAATACTCTGACAGGTTTTTTATTTCTGAACTGCAATCGATTTAGATTTTTGTTTTAGTCGATATTTTTATGAAATGATATTATTACTATTCCTTACAAAATTAGGGAACGAATATTAGTCCAGTCAATCCATTTTTTTTTGGGTATGTGTGGGGGACGACGGTACCCTGAATATTGTGTCCCGAGCGATTCCGGTTTCGTCGCCGGCAGGAGCGGGGGTTGAAGGTACGATTTTGCGGTTTTTCGCCTATACATATCTGTACCTTTACAAATGTTGATATGTCCGTACTTTTTGTAAAAAGAGGTTTTATAATTTATATGTCAGTTAGAACATTCAAAACAAGTTAGCAAAAGTTGATATGTCTCCCATAATAATTGGAGGGCGGTTATATAAATTTATTCCTAAATAAATTAGCAGGTGTGTTTATGAGATTTCAAAACTACGGCATCGTACGCAAAATTTTCTTTATCAAAATACTATTTAAATATACTATACAATTTTCTATAACTTTGTTCCTCCAATGAATTCGTATTATGTATATCGGTAAAGAAATAGTAATTTATGTATCGAGGCCGTAAAAATTATCTTTTTTGAACGCATCTGTTATTTGTGATCACAAAAGAATTCAAAAATTTGGTCATAATTTTTTTTTGTCGATGATTACCAAAAAGGTGTTTGTATGGTCTCTTTTTTTGTTTGTGTGTTTTATTTAGATAGCTTTGTTTGTGTCTTGTGTGGTTCAAATCTAGTATTATCCATTTTTTATAAACAATTGTCAATGTCAAAATGCAATTAAAGACCAGGCTGTATCATCTAAAAATATGTCTTTCCGGACCGAGCTTTATAGTAGACACTATTGAGGTTATGTTCATAGATGTCAAAGTGGTTGACGACTTATCATAAAATTGCATGGTGCATATGACCACGACGAAATCAATGTCAGAATTTGACATTCAATGTGACCAACCAAATATTACTGTTGCTTAACATGACCACATTTTGACAAATGTTTATAAAAAAAAGGATAATAATTGATATTCTACCCTCTTTCTGTTGACCGATTGATCTAAAATTTGGTACACACCTTTAGTTCTGATGACAATACAATTATGTATATTCAGTGTCATTGTAAATCAAAAATGGCCGCCGCTACAAAATGGCGGATTGCAATTTTTTTTTCAATCCCCTCAATATGGGTATCAAATGAAAGGGCTTAACTACTAGAATACAGTAACACCACGAAAAAATTCAATTGAATGCAAATGCAATTGATTTTGAGAAAAATTCTTGAAACACGTCGATTTTTGTTTTTAAATCGCCACTTTTTAGCCTGATCAGCTTTCTTTTGTTTTTACTCCGGGGGCTGTAACGACCCTTAAGTTTTTTTTTTTCAAATGGGAAGATATGTCAACCGACACATCATTGGAAAGCTTATAAAAAAAGGAGTACAACCATATTTTTTTTACTTTTTCAGCTAATAATGTAAGAAGAAATAAATAACAACAACTTCAATCTATTTCTTTCTTGGTAGGTTTACTGTTTGAAAATTGTAGGACTTGAATTTAAAAAATCTCGTTTTAGGTAATGTTTTTTTAATGTAACAGATGTTCAATATGTTCACCAAGTCTTTCTTCACAAAATGCAAGACAATAATAAAACCCATTTCTTACATTCTACAACATTTCTGAAGTGATTTGCTGAATTTCATAGGTAATACGTTGTTGCAAATCCTCAAGATTATCGAGTTTTGTGGTGTAGACTTTACTTTTAAGATACCCCCACAAAAAAAAAGTCAAGAGGAGTGAGGTCTGGTGGTCTTGCTAGCCATTCTATTGCCCCTCTTCTTCCGATCTACCTATTATGAAAAATGTCGTCCAACTAACGCCGAACGGATGCAGCATATTACGGTGAAGCTCCATCCTGTTGATACCATATTCTCTCATGTGGAAGTTTTGGATCTAATTCATCTCTAAATTGGTCCGCCCGAGCTGGGCAAAGCGTTTCTTGAAGAAACGGTAGATATCTTTCTGCATTAAGATTATCAGGAAAGAACAGTGGTCCTATGATCCTAAAAATAGTTTTTAGGGTCTTATTCTCAGATGAGATAGAGATACATGAAACAAAACACATCCTTGTATTCCTTTTTTTATGAGCTTTCCAATGATGTGTCGGTTGACATATCTTCCCATTTGAAAAAAAAAACTTAAGGGTGCTTACAGCCTTCTGAGTAAAAACAAAAGAAAACTGATCAGGCTAAAAGGTGGCAATTCAAAAACAAAAATAGACGTGTTTCAGGAATTTTTCGCAAAATCAATTGCAGTGAAGATACTGAATTTATTCCAGTTAAACTTTCCACCCTGTATACATATTTTTCAATCCCTTTAATATGGATATATCAAATGAAAGGGCTTATAACAAGTTGGAGACAATACACAATGAACAATTTCAAAATCCTAGATGGCCGCCACCACAAAATGTCGGACTACTTTTTTTTTTTGTTTTCAATCCTCTCCTCTGTTCCCCAGCTTGGATTATAGTGCCTCAGGTATTAAGTGGGTGTTATAGAATATTTGGGCGATTGAACTGGTCTTCGTAGGGTTCTTCTCAAATGATTTGAGCATTGTAATTTTGCTGTGGTTGTAAATAGCAGAACTAGTGTCACACCCCATGAAGCCATGTATGAACAGAATGTTCCCACTAGATTGCCTGGAGTATAATAGCAAATTTTTGTTTTCGGTAATATAACTGGACCGACGAAACAAGATGAAGATGTACACCATTCTCAACAACATATTTTTCTGTACGAATATACATAATACGAATTCATTTTGGTTCATATTACTAACGTTCACTATCAATAAATGTTTAAAATTTTGTAGTACTTGTTTGGTTAATAACTCACTCCCTTGTCTCCATATCTTCTTATCATAAATCAGCTTAGATTGTCGATGTGGTCGTATATACATGATACTTATGCAGTATAATATAGCATTTATATAAGAATACATGATATCTTTGTTGAGAAATATTTGCAGCAGCCGTCGCGTCGGCCAGTTAGGAAACCCAAAGGGTCGTAAAACATTTACCTGACTGGCGGCGCTCACGCCCGCAAGTCAGTCGAAAACGAACTCTCAATCAAACATCAAGTCAAAATCCAACTCTCAATCAAACAACAAGACGAAAACGAACTCTCAATCAAACAACTAGTCGAAAACGAACTCTCAACCAGGACACGGTTCCTTTATTCAAATTCAGTACACAACCAATCCGGGAGAAGAAACGTTCAACATCAATTTGCAACTATTCGTAATATACAAGTTTATTAAGTTCGCTAGTGTTTCAATACAAATCCAAAACATATGGTCCTTCGAGTAACACAAATTTACCCCAATTCATTACAATCTTAGTGTGTAATCTTAGAGAAACGTCGGAGTTGCTAGAGAAAAGTGAAAAATATATTTATCAAGAACTTCGAAATTTAGTCAAAGTTTTCAAAATTCCATAACTTTTTACCGGTTGAAGATGATTAGTATAAATGTATCACGAATCTTGAAGAAAACATAATTATACACTTTTCGTAAAAAGTGAAGAGGTAATGAGCTAGAGTGAAAAGTTTGATGGAAAACGTGAGGTGCCACAAAGTTTCTCTAAAATTTCTCACTTTCAGGAGCCCGCAGCTCGAAAACGGTTCGAAATTTTTTAGAGGCTTTTCATTTTGATAAAGTAACCTCATAGCAACCTTTTGCGGATTATTTTTAATTAAATATATTAGGTACCTATATTTACCGATCCATTTGAGCGACAACAATTTTCCTAGAAAAAGGACCGTTTTCAGAGGGTGCCAAATTTTTTTCGAAAAGCTTCCGGAACCAGAAATGGGTTCTTTACCATTATTAGACGTCAGTGTGACTCAATGTCAAACTTTAAACTCATTGCAGAAGAGAACTGAAGGCCCAATCCCAGTTCTGACACCGCGAGGGGGCTTGAAAAAACAGCCTCCATTTGGGAACACGCGAAAAGTAGAAAAAAAAGTCGACTCCAATAATCGCAATGAAATATTCCTTATTTAAAAATTTGGGGAGCTATAACAAAAAAACATTTTATTTCATACTTGTATCTAAAGTTACATTTTTCGGATTATTTTTGATACCAAAAGCGGAACATTAACGTCCTAGTACTTTAAAGAAAAATTTTAAAGTCCTAGTACTTTAAAATTATACGTCAATCATTTCTTACATTGTTCCCGAGATTTTTGTGGCATCAAATTGTTCTTCACGTGATCTGCTTCATCTACAATGTCTTGAGGCACCTCAATTTTCTCCATTTTAAACAGAATAATCGAATAAAATATCCAAAACCATTCACCGTGACCCAGTTTTTGCGTTGTCATTTTTGACAAACGTTTGTTACTATGGGAATGTTAGTTGCTGCATATTTAATTATTACGAATAATTTGTGCGAGATAAACACACAACATTTCTTTTTATTTTCACTTAGTTCATTAAACTTGAAGTATGAAATAAAACGTTGTATTTACCTCGAACGAAGAAGTGTTTTTAAAGGTACTCACAAGTAATTCCAGCCTCGGCTAGGCGCCTCGGCCGTAAACAACTTGCTCGTACTTTAAACTTCACTTCTCGTTCTAGATAAATAATATACTATTGTTACACGTACCGAAAAAGTTTTTGCGGAAACAGAAACCATTCGTCCGCAAAGATAGCTATTCTATTTTAAAGTTACGAATATATTTATTTAGGTATTTACATTTATAATATGTATAATACCTTGATTTTGTTTTTAATAATTATAATAATAAAAATGTACAATCAATATGTCCCGAACGATATTGAGTCCGTTGTGGAGAATGAGGTGTCGAATCTACTGGAACTATTCGTTCTCCACCGTCAGGCAGATATCAGCAAACAAGCCTGACGTGGTTCTGCTGGACCGCTCCTCCAAGCAGGTGTTTGTAATTTAATTCTCGGCTCCTGTCGAGAATAACATCTGCATCAAGGACGAGGAAAAATGGACAAAATATCAAGACCTGATGCTGTTGAATGCGGTGAAGCTGGTCCTTCTGGTAAATGGGTGCATGGGAGACATCAAGGGTTCGTTCCAATCTCAAGATAATATCGGCCTGCCGAAAGCCAGCAGAAGCTCTTGCGGCCGTAATGCAGAAGGCAGTTATCTTGGGGTCGTTGCGTTTGTTCAGGACACATGATTCTCGGTATTCGTAGTTAATCACCTCATGGTTTTGGGGAGTGACTACGATGTGCGATTAAAACATCTGACCAGCAAGGAACTTCGTGAAGGTCGGAATCAATTTAAAGAAAAAAATACAATCATTGAAGGGTCGGTAGGAAAACATGATACGTCACAAAGTCATATTTAGGAGAAACATTACTTAAATTTCTTATTAAATTTATTTATTGATATCAAATAATCAAATTAATAATTTGTAATCGAGTTATCCATGACTGTGTAAATTTGGAAGACAGCAATGTATTTCGATAGAACCCAAGGTTGACTCGATTACGCCCAGCTAGAAATGCCCAAAAGTAGACATATATTTAATTAAAAGAAATATACTTTATTTCTTACTTCTAACTAAAGTGACATTTTTCGGATCATTTATATAGTATATATATATTAGGGCCGATTTCACCAACATCCGATAAACTTAATCATCTGTTAGGAACAATTGTTGCTATAGTTTTAACAAACGTATGCAGTTATTTATCAGTTAAAGTTAATCGATGTTAGTGAAACCGGTCCCGGAGATGATTCAATTCACCCTTTATTGTTTTTAAATTACATATGTAAATTAATATTAAAAACAATCATAAACTTGTACCTATGTATTTGCCAAATATCCGACTTTGTGGCACCGGTTTTACATTAAAATCTATATGTATGTATGTATGTATGTAAATTAATATTAAAAACAATCATAAACTTGTACCTATGTATTTGCCAAATATCCGACTTTGTGGCACCGGTTTTACATTAAAATCTGGAAATGTCTTTTCAGACTGAGGTAACTTATACTGCAGTTTTTTTTTTGTCGGAAACAATCAAAGAAGATAAACAGAAGAAGCCGACATCGAGAACAGTGCAGTTAGCCAGATGCAAATAGCATATAAGGTAACTTGTAGCAGTGAGCTAGCGTCACTTGGGCAACTGAGACGCAGATTTTTCCAGTAAATCAAATGTATAATGAACACACACACGGTAATGTCATCGTATTATAATTAGTTGGTCAGATAGAAAATGCAGACAAAGACAAGATATTCAGTTGCTTATAGGCATAACAGAGGTAGAAGAAAATTTGACACGCCCTTTAGTTGACGTGTAAATTTCAGATAGGATGTGATCCGATTGTTTGAGTGGACTGAAAATTCCCTTAAGATCATCATGCTAAAATGAAATAATTATCAATGTTACATTGCGTAATTTACAGCATTCATTGTATCGGTAAATTATAACCGAGCTACGTATCTTTGTGTAATGTATCTATTTTCTACATAAAAGGGCCATAAATGTGGCGCCGGCGAGACAAACTTCCGTTAGGCGGCATTCTTTTCGGTTAATTGATCTGACGATTAATGATTTTTTAAATATCTATAATTTGTAGTATTTATTAACCAGGCATCCAACAGGTGAAAAAATGTTACGAGTTCCCACACCTGAGATGTGACAAACCCCAAATTTGTTTATTCATAATCATAACTATTTTTATAATTAATTACACCTCACGCTTCGGATGCTGGGGTAAATCAATATTACCTACCAATGAGTTTGCAAACTACTCTCATTACAGAAAACACATTTAAAATATAAGTCCAGCTAAGCAATTTTCGATACCATTTGTATGCTTAATCCAGTTAAGGTTTCGTACAGGAAATCCTTGCATACGAATTATATCTTTAAGACAAACTCAGGAGTCACTACTGTTTCCGAACCAACTTGTGTTTCGACATTTGACAAAGTAGTCAACCGCGTCTACAATATCTGCATCAGAGTACAAATTGCAAGGATTTATAGTACGGAATTCAAGGGAGTTCAACAACAATTCAAGCGTTTTCCCTCGTACCGTGTCCGAATATGTCAGGATATTTTGGCTAGTTACCTCGAATAGCAGCCATTTGTAAAATAAAATGCGAAATAGGGCGTGCATATCAAACATACGTGGGTTGCATATATGGAAGCGGAGTTCACAGGCTTCAAATAAATACGAGCAATTTTTATTTCACGATGACGGTATTGCAGATAGGAATAGGAGAAACTCACCAACAAATTTTTAACCGCCTTAAATTTACTGTTGAAGAAAATGCGACCAACAGGAGTGTAATCAGATCTCAAAACCTCTAACAATAGCATACGTACAACCGTAAGAAGATTAGTGCTGGATTCTCTAAATTTGGCTTTATTATTGCAGAGGCGTATTGTAGTGAAATTTCAATATATATATTTGACAGTATTGTTAACAACAGGATCGTTGAAACTACATTTCGGTATGCCTACTGAAAACGGTTTGTAAGTTCGATACAGCATATATATTTGGTGATATTTGTCTTTGAAACATGAGCAAATACTTCAATCTGCCCAACTCAATCTAACGAATCGCGACTCCCTCAGATCAGCCGGAGGAGTAAAATTTTAAAATTTCGCATATATTTCACCCCCATTTAGAGGTTCATAAGCCATCACATTCCCCCCAAACCGTCGAATGAAGCCAGATATCTGCTAGGAGCAGGTTATTTCGAATTAGGTTATAAAACTTATCTCCTCGAAATGCGTAAACGATCTAAATCCGACCTCATCTATCAAAACCGATTCAACACAGCAAAATCGATCCAAACTTATAAACTTACCTTCACGCAATGCCAACCTACTGACTAACGGCTTATCGGAATCATAGAAACCCCTCTATATAATCAGCTCATCCGCCATTCAGCAGCAAACACGAATCCATAACATCGCGGAAACTTGATGAATTAATAACAATGTCGTTGCTCCTGAATTTGTAGTTGTTTTGAAATAGACGAGAATTGTTCATTCTGCACAAAATCGCAGGGATAAATGTGTTTATAATGTGGGATATTCTTGTTTATTTTGTCCAATAAATAATGGTTTTATTGTCGTTTTGATAAGAGTCGATAAAATGGCGCCATCACCACATCCAAGACCAACAAACAAACAGGATATGCGTCGAAAACAAAATAATACAAATCGGTGAACGCAACACGAAGTAATAACAAATTCACCGCTAAAACCATTTATTTATTAACTATTATTTATTCAAAGTATTTAACACTAATGGACCTGGTAAACATAAATTATTCAGAAAAGGGCCATTGATTTATGGGACTAATAAATAATGGGTAATTAAGTATTCTGAACCAAATTCCTAATTGCTCCATCAGAATGAATAATGAATTGGAGATTTAAAAGTTTCGAAGTTGCGTAATCTAGATTAACCTAATTTTTCTTGTAGTTATTGATATTTCTAGTGGAAATATCCCTACAATATAATTATATTTATAAATCATTCTCCATAATAGAATTGTAGGTGGAAAATATAAGGGATAGAAAAGATGTAAAGAAATTAGGGATCTATTATTTTGGCAATTTTATTGTAAAAGTGCGAAATTAAAAAAACTGCAAGGTCAGCAGTACTTTTAAAGAGATTTTTTTCACTACTGGTTTCAGAAAACATCATAGTACAGAGTGATCAAGAAGGACTGTTTGAGTTGGTATTATCTTTAAGAGACTTTTTTTGTTCGCCTATTTGCAACACTGCAGCCAGATACACATTTGACGTAACAACTGAGAGAAAATTGTAGGTTGTGTGAATACTATTCTATTAATTCAAGGAAATTAAAGGAAGCAGAAATTAAACTTGAAATACAGAACGATAATCGAACTTTATGATATTTTGCCTTAAACATAAATTAACTCTTCGTTTTAGGTTCTCGAAGACATATACACCAGCATGTGTGGAGTAATGTTTGCCACTTCTTGAACAATTGCTGCCTGCAGTTCTTCGGCAGTATGCAATGTATTCCTGAAGACATTGTCTTTCAAGAGCCCAAATATAGAGAAATCTAGTGGAGTGGCTAAATTCCCGCACTAATCGCTCGTTCATCGAAATTCTCTCGTAAATGGGTCATGTATCGAGGGCCGTATGTGCTGTCGCTGTGTCCTGTTGGAAATATCCAATTTGTCGCACCTGATCCGTTAGTTAATTTATAAATAATGGCTCCAAAATACCATGTATATAAAGTGTATTAATAAAGAGACAGTTAAAAAAAACTGTGTCATAGAAAATACACTTTATATACGACAATCGGTTGACTTGTTTATCTAAATTATCTAAATCAGTCCAATTTCTCACACAGATTGCATAATCTTTTTAAATTTTTAGGTAAATTTTGCTACACCACATTTTTAAATTATTAGGCAGATTAGGCAAATTTTGCTACGCCACATTTTTTAATTATTAAGCAAATTTTGCTACGCCACATTTTTAAATTAGGTAAATTTTGCTACACCACATTTTTAAATTATTAGGCAGATTAGGCAAATTTTGCTACGCGACATGTTTTAATCATTAAGCAAATTTTGCTGCGCCACATTTTTAAATTATCTAAATCACACAATTGCACAATCTCTGCTAGGGAACATTTTTAAATTATTATTCAAATTGCATAATCTTTGCTACGCCACGTTTTTAAATTATTCATTAATAAATTTTTTCTGTATAAAAAAGTTAATAAAGAGCAATAAAAAATATATTGAAAGGTTCCAAAGAGACATTAATAATAAAACAAGAAAAGACTTTTCACACGATGATCTTACTAGTAACGAAAAACCAATACAAAATCCTTACAAAAAAAGCATAGTAAAGATTTTTCATTTAGGGATGATATTTTTGAAAATGAAAAACCAATTCAGCATGAAGTAAAAGAAACTTATGATAAAGGTGTTTTTTTTGGTTAATGATTTTAAGTACACTACAATTAAAAAATATGTATATGATATACACATATTTCTAAATAAAATATCTCCGTATGTGGAAAACAGAATTAATTTTGAAAGAAAAACAAACACAATATTAGAATAAAATTAATTAGGCTTAGCAAAATTCATTCCAATGGACCCAATAACTTAAGAACCAACTGGAGTTAATTGTAAATGTGAAACGATTTTCCCTGGTACAAACATACAAGAATTATTACCTAATATGATGAATCGAATTATTACCAATTTTGAATCATTTACAGCTAGACAATCTAGATATAGGTTTGATAATATGATTGAATTAAAACTACAATCAGATGCATATGCCCTTAGAGGTGGTACTTATATTGAAATGCCAAAATTCGTCAAAGATAAAAAATGTTGTATAAATATTAAAAATGAAAAGAACTAATAAATTTAAATGCCTTACGCAGGAAAATTTAACATGTGTAGAATATGCTCTAGAAGCAGCTGAAAATGATTTTAAAGGTATAAATATCCAGTACTTAAAACTAATGAAATTAGAGAAAAATATGAAAACCATTTGAACGCGTGTATCAATTTCTATAAAGTATATGAAGAAAATGGAAAACAATGGATAGATTTATATTTAGATAAAAGTGGCAAATGCATGAAAACTGATAAAATATACAATCTTCTAATATATCGGTCCCAACTAAAATTTGTACCCCCCAACAATTCCAATTTCGAAAGACTCAGGAGAAAACGCTCGAACAGATCAATTTTGTTATCAAGGGGGACTAAATTCTACCAAACTTTTAAGTCTTAGATCTCACCCCTTTAGCCAGGGGAGCCACCCCTTTAAAAAATTTAAATGGCATGGGGGGTCGCGTAATACATCATTTTAAAGCTTATCCAATTCTCTATCCATATCTACTTTTATCGATTTGTTTGTACAAAAAAAAAGCATGAATTTGTTATTTTCCAAATCAAGAGTATTTTATGTAGATTTGGAAAATAACAAATTCTCATGCTCTTTTTTGCACAAACGAATAGATAAAAGTAGGTTTGGATAGAGAATTGAATAAGGTTTAAAATGATGTATCACGCGACCCCCCATGCCATTTAAATTTTTTAAGGTGGTGCCTCCCCTGGCTAAAGGGGTGAGATCTAAGACATGAAAGTGTACAATTTGGACCCCCTTGATAACAAAATTGACCTGTTCGAGTGTTTTCTTCTAAGTGTTTCGAAATTGAAATGGTTGGGGGGTACAAATTTTAGTTGAGTATTTTATGTAGATTTGGAAAATATCGATTTCATGTTTTTCTTTTGTAGAAAGGAATCGATAAATGTAGGTCTGAATAGAGAATTGAATAAGCTTTAAAATGATGTATCGCACGACCCCCCATGCTATTTAAATTTTTTAAAGGGGTGGCTTCCCTGGCTAAAGGGGTGAGATGGTACAATTTGGTCCCCTTGATAACAAAATTGACCTGTTCGAGCGTTTTCTTCTGAGTCTTTCGAAATTTCTAATTGTTGGGGGGTACAAATTTTAGTGGGGACACCCTGTATAATAATCATTGTGCCTTCATTAAAAGTAAGAGTTCACTTTTATCGGGTCAAGTTAATAAAAGGACTGTTAAAAAACTATTTTGTTTGAAATGTGATGAATACTTTGAAAAAGAGAAAAAATTAAATGAACATCCAGAAAATTGTGTTAATGGTAAACAAATTGAAAGAAATAATATAAAAAAATATAATTCTAACGGTGCTGAACAGCTTCACCCTTATACAATCAAATTAGATTTTGAATGTACGTTGAAGAAAATATTTGAAAAATGAAAAAAATCTGAACTCATTCAAGAACATATCCCAAATAGTTTTTGCTTCCATACATCAAGTATTTATGGAAATATTGAAACAGATTTAAAAAGTTTAAGCAATGAAGATAAAGATGAATTAATGAAAAAGTTTAATCAAGCACTTATTGATTATGGAAAGAAATATTATATGATCCGGCGAAGGAATATTCCAGTTGCAAAAACTAAAGAAGTTGAAGAGAAATTCAATAACGAAACAAAATGCCACATTTGTGGACATGAATTTCAATGCCCAGAAGATAAAGTATTAGATCACGGTCATATGGATGGATCGTATAGAGGCGCAGCATGTAATCTTTGTAATCTAAATCTGAAAAGGCCAAATTTTATACCAGTTTTAATTCATAATCTAAAATATGATTCAAAATTATTTTTGAAATGGATTTTAAAAAAAGAAAGTGGATGATCCATCTTATCAGTTCAGATTTAAAAGTGATAAGAAAGATAGTGATTTTAAAAAATTAAACAATCGGATATATCTTTCTGAATTGATGGTGAAGTTAAAAAAGACCGGCCCCTACACAAGTTGATTCGAAACCGCCAGCCAAACGCCAACTTTAACGGGGTGCAAAATTGCAGCTCTAACAGCGTGGGGATTTTTATCTGGCCATATAGGCTTTATTAGAAAAAAAAGGTTTTGCCAAGGATATCATTGTCGTTCATTGCTTTATTGATCTTTGCGGGGGTAATCGGGAGAGGTTAAAGAATGGACGACGGAAATTTTATAAGCGTGGAGCAACTTCCATAATATGATAAACCTGTAAAAACGGGAATTGAAACTATATGGAAAATCGGGGTAAGGATTGTACAAAAATTTAGAATAGGAATGTTGAGGATCAAGAAAGTTTTCTTATGGATTTGTGAGGACTTCTTTGTGTACGAGTTCTGATGTCGTCAACAACTTCCTCAGTTAAGGTAGAGGGTCTACCAGTTGGCTTTTGCTTGGCTACGTTCCCTGTATTTAAATAGCGTTCAAAGACGCGCATCCAATATTGTGACCAACATTTCAGCAAACATTTCTTGAAACTGATTATGTGTTACTCTTCTAGAGAATACTCAAATTTGAAATATCTGTAGTGAATGACGGCTTTCAGTGTCGAGACGTCAGCAACCGGAAGTTGTTACAATTCCACCATTTAAAAATGAAATTCAGTATTGCCAACTCAAACAGTCCTTCTTGATTATGCTGTATATCGTGTTTGATGCTTGAGAAATTTATTTTTTGTACTAGTAGAGACATACTCGCTCCAGTTCTATGGGTAATCTCAAAGTCAAAGCCCTGGACTTCGAGCCACCATATCTCTACTCGGGGTATTAAATCCTTCTTAGCAAAATCCGTTCTCGAGGCGTTATAATCAGTTAGTACGCCAAACTTCATACCAAGTAGATAAACCTTAAAATGGATAGATAGATCAAATAAATAAGCCTAAGGCATCTGTGTGAACTTCTATCTCCAACCGCGAATCAAAGACACCACTGGTCTCGTAGTCAGCATCTTTTTGACCCTATTGAAAGCACTTTACTGTTGTGGACCCCAACACCAGGGCGTGTCTTTTCGTAGTAACCGAGTCAGCAGCTTCACAAGTCTGGCATGTTCCGCTCAAAGAAACGACACTCTAGTTTCAACGTTAAATGGTCGTTGCGAAATACTTCAAGCACCCAACGCAACCGATTCAACCCTTCAGCTGCATTTGGGCATGGGATTATCATAAGGCAACGCGATGTAGTTCTTCAAAGCTGTTTTAGGAATCGAATCCGGCACCACCGGAATTTGGTGAATCCCAGAAGCTAAATCCAACGTTATGTAACACTGGTGACCACCAAGCCCATCTAGTGGCTCTTCGATGAGCGGAAACGGATATTTGTCCTTAATATTTACCCCGTTTAACCGCCGATAGTCAACACACATTCGATAATCATAAGTTTTCTTTTTAAAGCAGAAGAATGTTGATAAATCCAAGTGGAGTAAATTTAAATAAAAATTTAAATATATCTAAGTCAAAGTCCACAAACTTTAATAACCGTAAAATTACAAATGGAACATGTTTTGGCAGAACACTGCTGCCATCATCAGCCCTTAAAAAATATTAAAAATTAGTCAGTCAATCAGTTGTAGATGCGGCATTCACATGTGGTGCCATGAACGAAACGGTTTTTGTCACAAAGAACAACTGTGAGATACAAGGAAAGGAGTGTGGATACAATAGAAAAATGGTTGTCATTCCGAACCGGTTTGTCAACCATTTAGTCAAAAATGTAAATTTTAGTATATATTTTGGTGTAAATCTCAATTTGGATTTATTCTCATTACTGTTATAGGTTTCATTGTGACTAAATGGAATATGGTTTTGGCACCGTTTAAGAGTGCGGTGGGGGGTGGGCCACCCTGTCCACTATACTCATCGACTGACTAAAATGATCACAAATAACAATCATTTATTGACTATTTTTGAAGTGAAAACGTCTTTAGGGGCGCTGAGCACTTTTGTTAAACTCGCGTTAGGACGTGGCCTGATCGAAAATTCGTAAGACGGAGGGAATGTAGACCGCCGCGCCGGCGCGGCGTAGGAAAGGAGTTAATATCCCCGTCTCTTTGTTGCGAGTTTTAGAAGAAATAATCGTCCAGCGGGAGGAGTAGCTATTTATCAAAATATAAACACAGTTCATTATTGCACAAATTATATGGATGTGCATGCGAAATATACGCTAGATGGTTCAATAAATTATTGTTTAGTTTTGGAATTACTTAATCATTAACACACCTAGCACTTCAATTTTTGGTTTAACATTTGAATAATGATCAATACTAAAGTAGAATGTCCCTCAAAATAAAATAAAAATATCTTATCTGATAACAGGTTGAATCCGTAATGAGAACACCAAAATCAACCAAAACTTGAAAAAAGTCAGTTACGAAATAAAATTTCTACGAAGCTGCTTTCGATTATAAAAACATGATAATCAGTTCATTATTATTTCTCCAGATAAGTCATTGCGTGCTATACGAGACTTCTTGTAGGAAAATTTATTCATTTATTCTCATGACGCATCTGCATTGCTTCAAAAAAAAATGGGAAAAGCTTTGATGATTTGCCAATGATTTTTAGTGTAGATTTCAACATAAACTTTGCAGACGATAAAAATCAACAATTAATTGAATTTTTAAATAATGAATTTGGTTTAACGATGTCAAATGATCGCAATCTTAGCACAACGAAATACAAAACTACTATTGATGCGATCTTTATTAGACATTTAAATAGATTCGAATCAAAATTGTTCGTTTTTTATTTCAGCTACCATAAACCTATTGTATCAGTTGTAGAGATTGGCGATGATGATGCTGGTGAAAGAGTCGTTGAAATTATGGATGAAAGTTGATTTTTCTGAGAGATAAACTTTTTAATGTAAAATAATAATTGTAATAGTTCTGAAGTGTTAAATTTTTAATGTTATATAAATTGTCATGTTTGTGTACGATAGCGCAATAAATGAATATTGTATTTTACTACATAAATGATACATAAATAACATAAATAACATATATGTACATTTATACTGATAAATAAAGCAATTCGTGCGAAATTATTCCCTAACCATTCCAAAATATTCAAAAATGCACAACGTTAATGTTCAAGTTTTCACTTCTACCGGCACTCCCGGAGTGCAACCCGTTGTTTTTTTTTTCCTTTAAAACACTGGTCTGCAAAAATTTTTTTTTTCTCCTTCTATTTATTATGCATGATTTTCATAGATTTGATACGTTGATAAGCACTTTTAACTAAAGTAGCTGTGGCATTTCATTGAGATTTTATGGTAGCAAAAGACGTCTGCAGAGTTTTTGCAAGTTCCTGGTATTTTGTACCTACAGCAAAATTAAATTTGCCATAAAATCCTAATATGATCATGTGATTTTATTTCGCTCTATAGTTGAGAATACACATAGATTTTGGCTACATGTAACAATCTAATGCAATAATTACCAAAATATACCCTTTACAATTGAAACAATCACTGGACAACGTTTTTACGTACTGAGCGCCACAGGGTCACAGCAGGAACTACGCAGGCGCTTACATTGGTATAAAAACAACGTTAGTCAATATCGTTCCTTCTCTTTCTATCAATTAGCACTGTTTTTTTTTATACAGTGCGAACGTAAAGTATGGACCCAATTCGATAAAAAATTTCAGGCAACTTTCAGCAAAATTTCCTCGAATAGGTCAATGTTGGTTTTTAAATTGTCACTTTTTTCAATCATTTTCATTTTTAGATAGTGTTTTGTTTTTGTGCTATGACGTCATCGACGTTTTTTTTTAAATGGAAATCCATATTTTTTTTAATGGAGTTATATACAGTTTATCATTCTGAACACCGGAATATAAGCATCTCTAACCTTAAAATCAATAGATCCCGAGATAATTGGTTCCAAACAAAAAAAGAAAATATTGAATTGAACCTGCATTTTAGCATTTTTGAATAGTAGGCGACGAACAACTGTGAGTAAGATAGAGCGAAAAATGGAAAATGAAGTGGGCTACGCGAGAAATCTGCCTGAAAGTGGACGCCCAAGACTCAAAGAAGAAACTCAGTTCAATGTTCTATTAGAAGTTTAAGAATATGTCAAACTTCCGTCGTGAAATATCTGAAAACATACAAATGGCATCCTTATAAAGAATTGAACGAAGATGATCCGGGCAGCAGTCTACAATTTTGCGAAAACATGATGCAATAATAATAATAATAATAATAATAATAATATCGTTTATTCCCAACAGACAGTTGTCCACAAAGGGAAACAACATACATATATACACAATTACACAAAAAAGACTTCCTTACATTTCGATACAAAACCTAACTCACAAAAAATGTCAACACGGTCACAGATTTCATTGTAAATTCTAGAACAATTCAAAATAGGCGAATAAAAGTGTTGATTTGTTCTAGAAATAGGGATAAAAAACGTCTGTGGTCTCCTACTACCTATCCTTGGAACATGAAAATACAGCTTACTAAGCAGATGGGGGCAACTAATTGTATTATGCATGATTTTGAACAAAAATATGACAGCAGAAAAATTCCTTCTCAGGCATAAAGGTTGAAGATTAGATGTGTTGAGTAGCAAGTCTGACGAACAGTCAAAGGCAGGATAAACGCCGTGTTTTACATAAAACAGTCGCCTACAAAATTTCCTTTGCACACGTTCTAGCAGTAAAGTGTGGCAGTTGTTATGCGGGCTCCATATGACTGAGCAGTACTCTAACTTACTCCTAACTAATGCTGTGTAAATTTTTAACAAACACTCCACACTTTTAAACCCAATTGTGTTACGATAGATGAAACCTAACAACTTAGCAGAATTTTTACAGATAAAATCTATATGCGGTACAAAAGACAGTGTAGGATCCATTATGACTCCTAAATCTTTGAATTGATGTACACGTTCTAAATAGTGATCATCAATGAAATAATTGTACATAATGGGCATGTGCTTTCTTGTGTAAGTCATATGTTTGCATTTGTTTTTATTTAGACATAGTTTGTTTCGCGCACACCATTCAACAAATCTCACCAAGTCCGCTTGTAAAGTTTGGCAATCAACAATGTTGTCAATGCGATTCACAATCTTTAGGTCGTCTGCATATACAAATACTGGACACTTAAAATTTTTTAGAGCATCATTAAAGTATATAATGAATAATATGGGACCTAAATTCGACCCTTGAGTCACGCCACTGTATGTCTCGTATTCCTTAGATCTAATGCCCTCATTCTCCACATACTGACTTCTACCAAGTAGCATCGACTTAAAAAGATTGATTAGACTATTACACAAACCATAACAACCTAGTTTATAAAGTAAAATATTATGGTTAACAACGTCGAAAGCCTTATTGAGGTCAGTATATATCACATCAGCTTGTGACTTATTTTCTAATACATCAGTGACATAAGTAGTAAATTCACAAAGATTCGTCGCAGTAGATTTGCCCGACATGAAACCGTGCTGGTACGGACTGATGTAGTTGACGACATGGTGATATAAATTTTTGGATACAATACTTTCGAAAAGCTTGGCAAAATTGGAATTTAAAGCTATAGGTCTATAATTTAATATGGACGTGCGATCACCAGATTTAAAAACAGGGTAAACTTTAGATGTCTTCCAAACAACCGGGTAAGTTTCTGTAGTCAGGATCAGATTGAACAAGAACTTCAACGGAGCACATAAACATGACACACAATCGCGCACTAAAAATGCTGGAATACAATCGGGACCCATACAAAAATTTGGTTTCTTTTTCACAGCCTCTTGAATATCACAGTCCTGGATGGTAAACAAATGCATAGTGTTTGGATGGTGAATATCACAGTCAAAATCACAGCCATTGACGTTATCACAGCTCGAAGAAGGAGAGCGTAGACTATCACAATCAAAATATTTAGAATTTGTATCTTTAACGAAAACGCTTCCAAAATATTCGGCAAAACTGTTAATAATTGCATCAGGTCTGGACATAGTATTGCCCTTATACTCCATGTTACTGGGCAAATTTGACGTGTTCTTTTTAGAATTAATATATCGACAAATTCTTTTGTGGTTGTCGTGTAAAAGACGCTGAGATGTCTCCAGAAAATTATTATACTCCTGCCTAATGTCGCGTTTTATTGATTTGCGCAGGTCATTGACACGTCTAAGATCAACATCCAACATAGTTCGCTTGTATACTTTCCACAGGCGTTTCTTTTTTGCGATATCACGCATGATACGCGGTGTGAACCAGCAGGGATATTTTGAGTTCCGAACTGGAGCTTTTGGGACGAATGAGTCGAGCAAATATCCAAGTTCATTATGGAAATGTTCGCATGCTTCATCAACGGAGGAAATTGAGAAAAGCTCATCCCAGTTCTTATAGCACAATACAATTCATCCAGGCGTGCTTTTTTGTAGTTGTATCTTAGTTCCGTGGTGAGAAATGTCTTGGGCTCTTTTTGACTGAAAGAAGCAATTTTTGTAATAATTGCTGGATGATGTGCACTTGGTATTGGCGACACGACGGGTAACGCTTTAGCAGAGTAACTAGTGTTAACGGCTATTAGTACACCTCGGCCACGACCAGACCCATTAGTCTTAAACACAGAAAAATTACATCCAAAAAACTCACAATCAAGGGTGTCATTGGTCAGCCAAGTTTCAGAGAGCATGATTACATCATAATCGCAGGAGAGGACGTTGGGATAAAATGTATTAATCTTTGTGTTTAATCCTCGGACATTTTGATAATAGATAAATAGTTCTTTTTGCTCATTTAAGTGTGGAACTGATGAAACTGACTGTTGGGAATTTACTTGTTTTTTTCACTGACAATCTTAGGCAAACCATTAAAGTATTTTAAGCGTATGTCTTTCTCACCATGGTCACAACGATTCTTAAATTCCTGACGTATCGCATAAGCCTTACTTTGCTGTCGTTTGGTGAGATCGTTATTGAAAAATATATTGCCATTAAACCTGTGACGCACGAGCTTCTTCACCACCACAGGATTATCCATCACAACTTTGATCATCCTAGGGCGATTGGGACTGGCCTTACCTAAACGAACTATAGCTGAGATGTGATACTCGTTATCATTAGTTATGACTGACTTCACCAGATTTTTCACTGTCACTTCATCCGTTTGCTTCTGTATCGCAGCATCACCGTCGCCTTCTGGAACACCTCGAACTATTACGTTGTTAGACCGGCGAATACGATCCAGTGCATCCTCCACAGCAGCATCTTCGTCGAGATTTAAGTGCATTTCATTTTGTTGTTGTCTGTCAGTCTTCAAACTTTCAATTTCAAATCGGAGTTTTTTATTTTCTTCGATTAGTTCTTGCATTACCTTTTTCATATCCTTGACCACAGCCGCTAGTGCGCTTATCATTTCCACAAGGTTTTTATCAGCATCGCCATCACTAACCTCAGGAGTTGAATTAGGAACATTTAGATCGCAGCACTTTTTTCTCTCGGAGCAACTCACATGTGACCACTTTCCGCAATCACCGCAATTAATTCGCTTACTAACAGCGGGGTTCTTACAAACAAAGCAGAGAACTTTGTCACCGTGCTGGTGCGACGCCATCTTCGGAAATATGCCCAATGACTGGATACTGACATTGATTTTCTTTCATCGTTTTTTTCTGACGAAGCCATATGGTATCAACAAGATGGAGCGCCAATCCATTATGCAGTTATAGTTAGAAATTATTTAAACGAAGTATTTGCTAACCAGTGGATAGGCTGCAGGAGATTTATTGAATGGCCGGCTAGATCTCCCGATATCACTCCTTTGGACTACCTCTTGTGGTGATATTTGAAAGCAGGATTTACTTCAATAGACCGGCTACCATTGAAGACATCCGTAAGGGGCTGCAGGAGTTTCAATTGCGGCTAGGCTATTGCCAAGAAATGATTGGAGGACACTTCAAACATTTATTGTGATTTCTTGAAAAATATTGGCTATCTAAATTGTTTGCATAGTAGCTTCCCTTAAGTGAAAGGCATTTTGGTGTCTATGTTCCTCAAAATAATGAATAAAATCGAGAATAAAATCGAAAATTGCAGTTTTTTTAATTTTTATTATTTTTTTTGCACCAATTATCTTGGCAACTATTCATTTTAAGGTTAAAGATGCTTATATCCCAGTATTCACAATGATATACTGTATCTAATTCCATACAAAAAAATATGGGTTGCCATTTAAAAAAAGTGTGCATGACGTCATAGCTCAAAAACAAAACACCATCTAAAAATGAAAATTATTGGAATAAGTGGCAATTTAAAAACAAAAGTTGATCTGTTCAAGGAATTCTTGCTAAAAGTTGCCTCAATTTTTTTATCGAATTGGGTCCATATTTTACGTTCGCACTGTATACAAATACGATCTAAATGGAATAAAATAGCGTTGAAGCGAGAATGAACCATAACAGAGACCGAATTTTGAACAATTTTATAAAAAACATTTAAAAAAAATATATACGTGATAGAAAAAAAAATAAAAACAGATGTATATTTAGCACGTTAAACTCTTCATATTTATCATATTTTTATTCGGAGGAGGATTTCATTGCAGACCAGTGAAACCAGAACTCACTCTCCTGTTGAATCCAATTTCAAAATTTTTAAGTCAAAAAATGGTTGTCATTCCAATACCATTAATCAGCTGTAGATGCGGTGTAATTTTTAATATTCTTTAAGGGCTGATGATGGCAGTAGTGTTCTGCCGAAACATGTTCCATTTGTAATTTTACGCGTATTAAAGTTTGTGGAGTTCGACTTACAATTAGATATATTTAAATTTTAATTTAGTTTTCTTTTTGACTAAAAGTCGCATTTTAGTCCCTAATGATGATGGCTCACTATCACACCAGGTGATTAAAACACACGGGCCCTTGGGGATAATCCCATTTCTGAATTTTGAAAGAAATAAAACTGCCGAGAATGGAAAACACTTTAGTAAATTCAGCACTCTCGGATTGCGAGCTAGAAATCGACTGACACAAAATAAAAATCGCATAAACGTTTTTGAAGTAAAACTTCTTATTTGAGGTGTGAGTCCGAAAAAATTAAACGGAAATCAAAGTGAAGCACTTTGGTAGTGGGGATGGAGTAGGCAGTAGGTATTACGGCGATTCAGATGGTTCCCTGCTCCAAGGAAGCCGCCTGTCCCAAGGGGGCCCCCTTATTTTAGTTACCGTAAGCAACTTAGCAAGTTTCACTTCAGTCGTGTGCTTTTTTTGTTATGAACTATAAATGTAAAAATAACTCTTATACATGCCCTCGAACAAATAATTTCGATAACGAAAACAACATCATTGACAGTTTCCCAGACGTTATAAAAAATAGTATATTATTATACAAGTTTCACAAGACGGTTGATTGTAGCACGAGTAGTTTGGGGCACGACGAGCGCAGCGAGAAGTGCTCCAAAGGCACGAGTGCTACAATTTCGGCTTGTGAAACGCGTGTAATATACTATTTTTTCGAATTTGGCTTTATTTAATTAAGAAAGACTTTTGGGACTTTTCAATAACACGAGTGGTATTTCAGTATAGTTGGTATTTCTGCTAAATGACGTTTCTGATTTGGAGGTTATAATTGGAAACTTTTGATTATGCAGACACAAGCTGTACCTCACGTTTGATTGCCATTTTTTCAATTCTTGTTTTTACCAATCTTTACATCTAATCATGGAACGAAAGTCATTTACTTCTCTTTGGTTTATTTTAATTCACATCTGGTTCACATCTGTCATATGCCGCGATTAGTTGACGTTTATAACGTCGTTGTCGCGGTCATATTGCAGTACAGTTGCAAAGTTGCAGGCAACATTAAGACAAGAAAAGTTACCAAAAACAGAATTATAATTTAGATCATTATGATTCTGTTTTTGGTGTTATAATTTGTAAATTATGAAACCAAATTCGAAAAATATATTTTTTCTACTTTGCGTTCGTACTGAGGCTATTACGATACGGTTTTGCGTGTCATAATAGACAAAAACGGTGTTATAATAATTCTACTAACAATAGTATAAATTTTTTTTATAATATTGGCAAACTTAACAATCCCAGGGCAATTCTAACCTATAATACTTCGCTGTCGAGGTGTCAACTCCAAGTGGCTAGCAGAGGGAACAACATCAATAGCTGTTGATGGGAATTGGCATTACTATATTGTTGGCACTTGTTTGGGGGTGCCTTCACGTGCTTTTGGGGCACGCAATTTTGTTGCCTCGTGGTGGCGAAGCTGGTAACACAAACAAGTGGACTGATGGCGCTTGCCAAAGACTGTGATGCCACTATAATATTGTGATGACTGAGAGTGTTTGTGTCTCCGGTCAGTGATGACGCGTATAAGGAGGTCCACTTGTTTGTGCGGCGGGATTTGAATCTAAACATTTTGTGGATGGAGAGATTTCACAACCTCAAAACGTCAAACTATTGGTCAGATTTTGTATTAAGGTTTAAAATATTTAGAACAAACGGATCCTGTTCATCCGTACCTCAATCTCTTCGTAAAAATGTGTAGAATATTTTGCTATCATAATTTTTATACAAAATCTTGTAGTTTTTTTGGTTGTTTATCGGACAGTCACAGAACTCATTTTTTGACGTTTCAAATTAATTCTTTTTCATAGCCGCCGTTAATGCACCAAAGGTGGCTAACCGCCGCGAAATTCCCTGGATTGTGAAATTTGATTATTTTGTATAAAAGTGTCAAAGTAGAAAAAATACTGTATGATAACTCGTGCGTGCGACAAAATGCTTCTTATAAAACTCGTATCATAATAACTATTTTCTACTTTGCGTTTGTATTGAGGCTATTACGATACGGTTTTGGGTGTCATAATAGACAAAAGCGGTGTTATAATAATTACACTAAAAATATTATAATTTATTTTTTTAATATTGGTAATCTCTCTGTCTGATCTTGGCAATCCTAACCTATACTTCGCTGTCAATGATGAATGAATGTGAATTGGCATTACTATTTTTGCCACTTGTATTGGAACATCACGTGCATTTAGGGCAAGCGGCTTTGTTGGGGGAGGTGTCCAATAAGCTGGTAACACTTGTCGCCTTCTTGGCGCATTGGTGTAGGACGGCGTCTGTAGGTTTTACATGTTGTCCTGGATGGCTCGCCTTGACTTTGTGCGTGGACGCCGTCGGGAAGGTTTTTAATAGTATAAGACAACATTGTGGCGTTGCAGCTCAAAATACATACGGTAGGAAAATGTTTTTGGAGATCGTAGAGAACGTGTTCTCCTTCTGCCAATTTTAAAATTGGGCGTATGTTCTTCCATATATCTCGCGTGACTTTTAAGGTAGCAAATTGTCTATCGTATTTTCGCCAAAGCCCGTATTTCTGGGGGCGTACATTGAAGAACTTCAGAACTCATTTTTGGAAGGACAAAAATACGAGTGTTGACGTTTCAAATTAATTCTTTTTCATAGGCGCCGTTAATGCAGCTCGCAAGCGGCCAACCGCCGCGAAATTCCCTAGATTGTGAAATTTGATTATTTTGTATAAAAAGTGGCAAAGTAAAAAAAATACTGTATGATAACTCGTTTATAAGGCATTTTGTCGCACTTACTCTTTTAGGGCACTTCTCGCTACGCTCGTCGTGCCCTAAACCCGTGCGTGCGACAAAATGCTTCTTATAAAACTCGTATCATAATATACTATTTTCACACTAAAAGATAGATAGTAGTTTATATTATAGTTTATATAAACTACTTTAAGTTGTTTTGTTGTCCTTTTGTATTCAACTAGAGCCTAAAAAGTTAGACATTAATTTATAGCTTGCCGAAAGTCCTAAAAACATTTCAAAATCATTCCCTCGTGATAAAAGACCGTGAGATGAAGTTTTATCATAATTGATTAAAGCATCTGTATTCGTATAACGAATAGAGGATTGGAATGAACTTTCCATAAAATCAATGAGCAAATTTAATATTACTATACACGGTTCGCGACTGAAATATAAATGCAATAATTACTGCGTTTGTCGGATTGGAGGGTCGAGGTCGAAGTGAGCCCGATAAAACATCTGGAATTTCCTAAAATTTCATATTAAATTTGAGCGAGACTTTTAAATGAAAATACATTGTAACCACTTTGGCGTTGCGCCCGTATATAAATTTGAATTGCGTGGTAAAAACAGTCCGTTGTGTAGATCTCTGATAGCGGATTCAGTGCGTGCTGTTTGTTAGACTTAATAAATCTCTCTATTTTTATAGGCTCCTGGAAAGGTCCAATTCCGGTGCTAATGTAATGCTTTTATTCATGTTTCTGTATTTCGTGTCAATAAAGGTAATAATCGATAGCTAGATTTTCCAGTCACGGACCGACGCGCCTAACTTTGCTCATAAAGAAAATATCCAATCTGAATTAAACATGAAAAGCATTTTGAGAAGACGAGCCATCAGCTACCAATTCCGAAAGAGATTTATTCGGAGGCAACGTCGAGATTTATAAGTTTACTGAGTCGCTCGCTGCTTGCTAAGACAAGACATATTTATATTTTTATCTGTGTAACAAACGGTTGAGAAGTAAAGAAAATATGAGAGATCTGTCGAAATGTGGACGTTCCTAAGCCTTTGCTTTTGATTTATGTCGTTGCCTTGGAACGATATAATTCTCAATCTCTGTTATCCACCCTAGGAAACATTTCAGCCCAAGCATGTACTGACAATGTGGTTCTGGTGTAAAGTGCAGTTTTCCACACACCGGTCGAATTATTGTACTAGCTACTGTACTAATTCATAACAGGGTCTCTGTAGTAGACTTGTTGAATAAACATAATATGTCTCTTCAATGAACAGCAGCTGATATTTGTCCTTAATATTTACCGCGTTTAACCGCCGATAGTCAACACACATTCGAAAATCACCAGCTGTCTTTTTTACTAAAAATACATGACTCGCGTAGGGCGAGTTTGATTCTCGAATACCATTTGCAAGTAAATCGTCAACGATACAGTACGGTCGATATTCCGCCGGTTCCACAGTAATACATTTTATCGTTAATTCAGTCGCATTGGTCTTCCCTAAAACAGACAATAAGTAGGTAATACATAACCTTTTGTAGTCTAGTTTCCAGAAAAACTGTTCTTGAAAATTGTGGTTGAATTGGTTTGATATTTTTATAAATATACTCATTTGTCAGCAAGGAAGACAGAGACATCTTACAATACAATATATAGTTAAAAATTCACAAAAACTCTAAATTATTATCTGGCGTTACAAAAGCTTCCTGCGTCACAGGAATCTGATAAAGCCCGGAAGCTAAATCCAACGTTATGAAACACTGGTAACCATCAAGCGTATCTGGCGGCTCTTCAATGAACAGCAGCGGATATTTGTCCTTAATATTTACCGCGTTTAACCGCCGATAGTCAACTCACATTCGATAATCACCAGTTTTCTTTATGACTAAAGACACATATTTTATCGTTAATTCAGTTGCATTGGTCTTCAGACAATAAGTAGGTTATAGTTGCTAGAAAAGCTGTTTTTGAAACGAACGACCCCATCGGTTTGATATTTTTATGAATATATTCATTTGTCATCAAGGAGGACAGGCACATCATACAATATATATTTAAAAATGTGTTTAGGATAATTTTTGCACATGATTACCGTGGACGCTCAGCTAAATAACGCAAAATATACAACTTTATGATCACATTTTCAAATCTCAACTAACTATTAATAGTACAATTCCAACAAAAAAACTCCAGCCCTCGCAAATCGAACGGGGAATTATTTCTACGGCTCTGCTGTCTACAGACACTACATCGAACATCAATCAATCCATTATCGCCCTTCTCTTCGAAGCTGCCGCTCTACTCCATTCCTGCCGTGTTGCTCATTACAGACACCAAATTTTAAATTGCGTGTATAAAGTGTATATAAAATGAGAGTTGGCAATTTTCGCTGACAGGTAAGCGAAATAAATACTCGTTGTTAGAGAAGCTGCTGCATGCAAGCAAATTTATCCTGTCAATTATGGAAGTGAACTACTTTAGAGTTTCTCGGTATAAACATAATCGACTGTGCGCGAAATGGCAGAAAGACTCATCAGTTTTATAGCTCCTTCCTGGAAGTGGAACTTTAAAATATAGAACACAAGCAAAGTGTCTTAATTGATAAGCGAAAGCATATTTCGATCAGCATAAGTAAAAACATTATGGGTGTGACTGACTTACAATGTATATGCAATAACTGAATCACCCTTCAAAATAAATAGACACACAGTTACAAGTGATGGATGACGCGTCAGTATCATTTACTCCCAACTCAAAATTTTTACACAGTGCACCTAAAGAAGTCTTCACTTCAAAAGCAGTTTTCGCTCAAACAGAAATTTGCATGAATACGAAATATAGGGAGCACTTATGAAAAAGACGTTAATCATGCAAGTTTTTATTACTGTGACATATATTTTGTGATGCGTTTTTTATATTACACAGTATATTTTGCTACGACTGTAGATTTGAAAGAAACATTAATTCTCAATTTGTGAAAACATATCACGACACTACAGAAGAGTTAAGTAGAATAATGCGGGAGGCGGAAATGTTATCGAATTAAAAAACATCGAATACAAAATATCGAACACAATTTGTCGAAAAACAAAATATCGAAAATACAAATTATCGAAAGTACAAAATATCGAAAAACAAATTATCGAAAGGACAAAATTGTCGCAGTAAGCTCAAAATGTGGACAGGGCAGATTAAATTAAAATTTGTTCTTTCGCGGTTCATTTCGTAGTCATAGAAAATTAGTGCCTCGCGCTTCGCGCTCGACTTCTTAAAGAAGCATACTTACTCTAAGAAGTGTGGACAGGCCAGATTGAGTGAAAGTTTGTTTCTCCGTGGAAATTGTGTACTTCGATATTTTACTGTTCAATATTTTGTGGTTTCGATGATTTGCTTTTCGATATTTTGTACTTTCGATAATTTGTATTGTCGATATTTTGTATTTTCGATATTTTGTTTTTCGACAAATTATTGTTCACTGTAATTATTTTTCTAAATTATAGTTTTTGGATATTTGAATGTGGATAAATATAAAATACATATTCAACTTTATATTAGGCATATTTTTGGCAGTGTAGTCTTGTAGATTTTTGCATTGGTAAATAGGCAGTTAATGTTTTATTTTTCAGTACATATTTAATATAATTATATAATTGTCCAGTTACTTTGGGATTTTAAACCAGCCATCTGAAAAAAAAACAGGGTAGATTTTTTTGTTGGGGCTTCATTATTTGCGTCTTAAAGTCAAAGGTGTCAGAAGTAATTTTATAGTTCGACACTGTCAGAATTTTCGCTTGTGTAAACACACTCTGTTATGCACTAATAAAATGTCAGATAAACGTCACGCTATTTTTATGGATTTTAAGCAATTTAAAAACTTGCCGGGATTGTGTGTAACTGGAAAACATTGTATTATACTCGTTCCTGTGTAAATTGTATGCTTTCCGGCGCTCGGGGCTTAAGAAAGTTCAACTTACACAGGAACTCTCGTATAATAATATATTATTTTCATGAATATTTCATAATCTATTAGTTTTACGGTAATTTTACACAAAGCATTAGAATTTCTGCACAAATTTTTGGGGTAGAATGCAAGGTGGTTGAACAATAGCAATTTGTTGAAGCCAATATCTACCTTACTTCCTGCTTTGTGGCTTGAAATTGAAGAAGAAAATGTACATGAAGTCTGAACTGATTATTATGCCTATAGGGAACACCATATAAAAAAAGGCGAATTGCATTCTACCTCAAAGGTGGTGCTGAAATTTCAAAAATTTGTGGTCGCTCCTAAAAATTTTAAGAATCTTTTTTGTGCAGTATTTGATGACGAATATTTCTAAAATCATTCTAAGATTCATAGGTCACGAGAATAGATCATGACACTATTTGCAATACCAAAAAAAAATTCACGGAGATTTTTTTTAAATTTTATAACTCTGGACTATGAATATTAAAAACTGAACTCACAAACCATAATAATCAGCAGGTGTTGAATAAAAAACTTAATATTAACAAAAAGCAACTTACGCCCCACGGTGACCGGTCCAGCCATTAGACTTACCTGGAACAAAAAGTACTTTAGATTGATAAACTTCTAAATACATAATCAGTATTCGTAGTCGATATTAGGCACACTGAAATATAAATTAGATACAGTACAACACGACGTCTGGTTCAGAGCAAGTTATTAGTGGTCTTCAAAGTCGACGCACCTTGAGGCCGTGTGGAGATTATCGCAACTCCGTGACCATTCCTGATATTATTACATGCCGCACATCCACGATTTTAGCCATGATTTGAAGGACACGAAGGTATTCACAGCTCTGGACCTAGTAGAGGCGCTATTGCGTCTTTCACAATCCAATAGGCGCATTTAGAGATTAAACCTAAGCTCACATGAGAACATTAAAGGATTAAAATCACTCTACCATTCTATAATTATTGTGAATTCGCATTAATCCATCAATAAGTTAAATAATTAATATGTAGCATCTGCGTCATAAACTCCACACTAACATGTTAACTTATGTACAGTTATTAAGTCAACAGTAAGAGTATAATCTCTTAAATACCAACAGTAATGAAGTACTCACGATGTCTGCAGGAAATTAAATTGTTTATCTGATGACTCCAACATAATAATGCACAACTGCAGATTGCACCTCTGCATTCAAAATAACAGCGCTTCCTGATAACGACTTTAAGGCAATTTACCTAGCAATAATCAAACCCGATATTCGTACCGAATTACATTATCGCTCCAATATTAGACTCATATATTTCCCAAAAAGTCGTTCTCAACTCGGGATATTTAAACCTTATCGTTATATGCACTGAACTCATCGATTATAAAGGCCATTCATTCAATTAAGCCCCGATAGTCGATTTTAAACCATAATAAGCAATAATAATTCCGATGAAGATTTTCTAAAATGAGAAAAGGATAAAAAAAACTTCCACTTGAGTTCCCGCCGACACGTCACTTCTTTGTGTTACAGATCTCTATACTATTACTGTTTGAGCCTCGAATTTTCTCATTTCTTTGCACTAGAGATAGACTTGCATCATGATTTGATCTGATGCATATTAATGGGTTCCGACAGCGGTAATTTATCACTCAACTGTATTTTTGTGTCTTAAAGGATCAGGTAAAGAAGAAAACTAATCGTGCCAGTCACTTTTATGTCTGAAAGTTTTGAAACCACCATCCGAAAATACACCTGCTAGCTTTAAAAAAAGGACCGAAAGTGCTTCTCCAAGTTAATTATATTTTTTTGCTTCTGCGTAGGAACTTATGACGTTGATGTAATTAACGGCAGGCGGAAATGTTATCGAATTACAAAATATCGAAAGTAGAAAATATCGAAAAACAAATCATCGATACTACAAAATATTAAACAATAAAATATCGAAATACACAATATCGAAAGCAAAAATGTGAATGTGCTTTTAGCTATCTATTAATACATGTGTAATTAAATAATTAAACGAAGTTACCTTAAGTGAAGATCAATTATAATTATACGAAGCGCCTCATTCAAAAAATTATAATGTGTAGTTCCCCCTTGTCGTCGTTAGTTAGCGCCACATCCCAAAGAGAGAAAGCAGAAAACCCCTTTGGTCCCTGCTTTACCTACTGTGCCTTCTGCTATCATTCATACCAAAGATCCGGCTTTGTTGCTATTCGGGATCAGCTATTGTGGGTATAGGTGGGAGACTTTCGGAATGAGACGCTTCGTATAATTATAATTGAACTTCACTTAAGGCCAGCTCGTTTAATTATTTAATTATACTAGCGCCTCATTCGAAATGTTATAATGTGTAGATGTTCAAAGATCTCTGCAACAAAACGGGTAACCTTTCCTTTTTTTTTATAGTAAACTTGAAAAAAAGAACGTTAGAAACCTTAAATATACTTAACCTAAGAGTCTCCTGGTCTGGGGAGACGTTGCTCAAACCGGCTGTAGAATGGAAATGAACTCGCAGAAACTGCCCTATTGTAAACTCGTGCAGACATTTTCGAGCCATAAAACCATCCCGCTCTATCTCGGATCACATCGATGCTGATTTTTTTCCTATCAGCACCCGAAGTAGCTGAGTAACGACTACTGTGGGTCGTGAAGATTTCAGTGTTGAGGCCACTTTCTTTTAAGGTCTTCTTTATCCTTTGCGACGTTTCAGTCTTGAATGGGCGTTTAAGCGTTAACAGCAGGGTGTCCGTGTTATCGGGTCTTAGTTGTGCTGTTTTATCGATGTACACTTTGAGGGTAGGGGCAGGGCAGATATTAAGTAGTATTTGAGGGTAAAACGGGAGGTGTAGCACCGGCTGTGCCCTGTTCGGACCTGAGGTTTTCAAGAGTGCTGTGAATCTTTCCTCAATGCTGGTTTCGGATATGATCACACTTCGGACCTCCATAGCGGCAAGCGTTTGGACGCGGTGAGCCGTCGTCAGTGCCAACTTCCGGGACAATTGTTCCAGGCCTAAGTTCTCTGTACTCCCCCAGCTCGAGATGAAGTTCAAAACCTGGGTAGGGTCCCAAGTTGGATAGTATTTCGGTCCTACAGCGAGCCGTAGGACAAACCTGCCTCGAATTGGGAAGATAGGAAGTCCAGGACCAGTTCCGGTGAGGTAGAGAATGGTGACACACTCCCAGTGTTGCAGAACTCCCACCATAACTTAAGGCTGGTGTTGTACTGTTTGAGGGTAGCTGTCGATAGGGAAGCCAAGAGGATGGTTAGTGATGACTCGCACACAAGCCCGGACACCAGGGCGATTGTTCGGATGGTGCTGAGTGGCTGCTGCGTTCGAATTCCTGATGAAACTGCGGCCTATCCTGGCGGGTTACTAGGGGGCGCTGTCCTGACAGGCCTTTGGAGTTTAAAGGTTTTGGTGTGGAAGTCGCCAGGAGTTCAAGGCTGGCTCTCTGCATGCAACAGTTGCGCTGTAACTGGCACCTCGTCAAGAACTTCCTTACACTCCTTGTTCAGGCCCAGACTTAGGAGGGATTCGGATCTATGTGCAGTCGCCAGGATGCGCAATGGATCGTTCACTAGTTCGAAACACTTCAGAATTGCCCCCGGTAGGTTTCCTCCTTTGTTGTCATCACCCCCTTCATCCGTAGCAGGGGTGTTGCTGTTCTGAATCAGCCAGCTGACTGCCTGACTTAGGGACCAGAGACTATTCTTTGATCGCGAGCCCACGCCTTCTCCGCAACAGCCATTTTAATTACTTGGTTGAGGGTAGGTGCGGCAATGGTGCTGCAGTTCCTCGGGGGTGGGTACTTTTTTAGAATCTCGGTGCATTTTTTGTCCTTTATACCATGTCAGCTACTTCTGGGCATAAATCCTCTGCCAATTGGGTCTCCTCAGGGCGGTCGGCTAGCAGCATTTGCAGGACCCCAATGTCCGACTTGGTTGTCTTGTCCTCCAGCGACCCATCGGTGTTTATGGACGCGTGTCAAAACAACTTGTTCAGGAAGAGGTCCTCCGAGAACCCCAGCAACCCACCATACAGTCGGATTTCTTAAATTTAACAGAACGGGATCACTCCCTGGATTATGAAACTGCTTACCTTGGGGATATGGGCAAAAACACTTTTGCCCTCACTAGTAATAGCATCTAACAGGGCCCAAGCAAACACTTTGTCGAAGAGCCACCCCTCACTGGGGCGGCAACCCACTATACAGTGGGGGTGGGGGTTTGCAAGTTGTCCAAACACGGCCCCCTGTGATTCCACCACCCTGTGCGTAGACAAGTCCACACATTTCCTGCGAAACGTTCAAATGTCTGACGATGTAGGCGGGTTGCACTGAACTAAAACGTAAAACTTTGCACCTACCGTCGGATAACTCCCAATAAGGGCTCTGGGAACGGGTCCTTCTACAATGGGCAGATCTAGATCTGGAGTGGGAGGAAGATCTCGATCGTCGGCTTCCAGCTTTTTTACCCGGTACTCCATAGTCTTGTCCATCGTTGGCAAAATTTCACAAAACGGTTACGCAAATTTTTTATGGTGTGGCGATTGTTTGGCGCCGAAAAGAAGAATAATAGATGATAGCAGAAGACACAGTAGGATGTGGTGCTAACTAAGAACGAAAAGGGGGAACTACACATTATAACTTTTGGAATGAGGCGCGTGAATATATAGTAACTTATGTTATTCTAAACGGTCACTCAATCACATTTCGAGTTTCACGTACAGGGAAATATGACCTTGGGGTATGTTTCCTTAGGGGGTCGAGCGCGAAGCACCAATTTCAATGATCCACGGAAAAAAACAAATTTTCACTCAATCTGCCCTGTTCACATTTTGAGTTTCACGTACAGGGAAATATGACCTTCTTGGAGTATGTTTCTTTAAGGGGTCGAGCGCAAAACGTGAGGCACCGATTTCAATAATCCACGAAAAAACAAATTTTTACAGATGGCTTCACAACCTAAACGGAACCTAAACATTTCAAACTTTTGTGCACATTTTTCCCTGCAACATTTTGTGGTCGATGATTTGTTTTTCGATATTTTCTAGTTTAGATAGTTTAGATAACATTCCCGCCTCCCATAATTAACAAATCTCTTTTTCTACTTTGCGTTCGTACTGGGGCTATTACGATACGGTTTTGAGTGTCATAATAGACAAAAAAGGTGTTATAATAATTCTACTAACAATAGTATAATTTATTTTTTAAATATTGGCAAACTTGGCAATCCCAGGACAATCCTAACCTATAATACTTCGCTGTCAAGGTGTCAACTCCAAGTGGCTGGCAGAGGGAACAACAGCAACAGCTGGGAATTGGCATCACTATATTTTTGGCACTTGTTTGGGGGGGTGGGTGCCTTCACCTGCTTTTGGGGAACGCAATTTTGTTGTCTGTGGTGGTCAAGCTGGTAACACAAACAAGTGCACTGAGTACACTGATGGCGCTTGCCAAAGACTGTTATCCTACTAGTTATAATTGTGATGACTGAGAGTGTTTGTGTCTCCGGTCAGTTATGACGCGGATAAGGGGGTCCACTTATTTGTGCGGCGGGATTTGAGTTTAAACATTTTCTGGATGGGGAGATTTCACAACCTCAAAACGTCAAACTTTTGTGCACATTTTGTGTTAAGTTTTAAAATATTTTAAAATATTTAGAATAAACGGATCCTGTTCATCCGTACCTCACTCAATCTCTTCGTAAAAATGTGTAGAATATTTTGGTATGATCATTTTTATAGAAAATCTTGTAGTTTTTTGGGTCGTTTATCCCACAGTCACAGAACTCATTTATTGAAGTTTCAAATGAATTCTTTTTTATAGCCGCCGTTAATGCACCTCACAAGCGTGCCAACCGCCTCGAAATTCCCTAGATTGTGAAATTTGATTATTTTGTATAAAAAGTGGCAAAGTAGAAAAAATACTGTCTTTAACTCTTTTACTCAACCCCTGCGTGCGACAAAATGCCAACAGCACTTTCTTCTACCAACAGCACTTTCCAGTCTTTTCTCACCTCTCTCTTAATACTCTCTCGTCTCTGTCTTTCCAGTATTTGTTTTTTAAACCTTCCGACTACTCTCTTATCGTTCTCCTCGCTCTCCGTGCTCAGGTATTCTGGCAGATCTTTGACTTTTTATACTTGCACTCCTTTCCTGCTTCTGTCTATCACGGTCCTTCTCGACTACCTCTCTCATTACAATTGTTCCATTATTTATTTGCTTCGTTATTTCCTCCACTGCGTACTCTCTTCTCTCACAAAATTTTCTTCTCGCTTTTAATGCTCTTTCCGCCTTCTTATTATTATCTCTTTACAACATTCTTGTGGGATCCGAAGACCAGGAGTCAGTTGCCCATCGTCCGGTAAGACCAACGTATACTAAATTCGACTAAAATCATAATTGCACTCATTACAGGTCCTTCGAATCCGTCCCGCCACATTAAATATCTTATCTCACTTATGGTTAATCACATATTCGTATTAATAAACAGTGTTCTACAAATTTGGGGGCTCAACCGGGATTGTGGTCGGAAAAGTATCTGGTGTGAAAAGCGTACAGTGGTTATGTACGAAGTAAAGAAACAGTTCAGTTGTGAAAGGGTGAAAAACTAAGCCCACAAGTTGAGACAAGTTGCTGCGTAATTTTACGAAATCTACCATTACGAGGACTACCACTAAGACGAAGCACCGTAAGACGAACTGATAAGCATTTTTTAGGTAGGACTAGAGTAAAATGAAAATCAGGACACCGCGCAACTTGGCTGGTCGATTGTGCAATTATTGTGGATTCCTATGTCACAAAAACTGTAATCCAACACAAATATCAATTTTGCAACAACTATTTATATATTCTAAAGGATTTTCAACAAGTTGTCGTTCTCTGGTTTGTGCGTACTGTAAAATTGGAATCCTCCTTTAATTTTCTTCAAGACCAGTCTAACAATATGTCGCAATTCCAGGCTTCTTGACCTGTTTCTCGAGGTGATTCGTTTTTTTTATGGTGATAAATTAGGGCGCTTCTTCAAGGAAGCGTTTTCATCGAACCGAAAGGAGCATAGTGGTTTAGATTAGATAACAAAACAGTGCATTTTTCACACACAAATTATTTTACAAATTCCGGTATAATTTCGGTGGAGGCGGCGAGCGAAAGAGTACAAAAAGAAATCAGGATTTATAGCTGGCAGAGAGCAAATTCATAATTTACGGGTTATTCCTCTCACACCGGCGGTTATTTACGCGAATACAAAAAGAACGTCAGGGTGTGATTATTTTGCGGGCACAAAGAAAGTAATAACTCTGTGTTTTGCGGTAAGGAGTAATGGAAACCAAGAGATCAGGAAGTAATACTTTGTTAATAAACCCGGTTGTAAAACATAAATTACATCGTCTCTGTGGTTAGTATTTCAATATCAGGAATTTATATGCCGCAACAATAAGCACACTGTATCCATAAAAGACTGGAAAGGAAATGTTTAGAATCAATTATCTAAATTATCTTAATCAAGACAACTATCTCCACTTTGTTTTGGTAACGTTACGAAACACATAAACAGCGGAACAACAAAATTTAATTAGTAAATAATTATGTTCCCTTTATTAGATTGGATCCACAGAATGCCTTCGTGCAAACGACTCTGCAAAGCTAATTTGAAACTAAAACCTAAACTACTTTTCCTCACATCCGCTACATTGATCAAGTGGCAAATAATTACGACCCGCATTAATAGTCTAAACTAAATTACCGGTTTCCCGTGAATCGTTGTTAAGAATCTGCACGAAACCAGTAATTCCACAAAATTTAGAACGCTCCATAAATTTGGAAATTTTCGACATTTACTTTAAGTCATTATAACAATGTTAGAAACATTTCCCATTGCTGTAGTCGAGTGTAAAGCGCGCGTGCTTTTAACTGTTGTCCCAGAGGAAGGCAAATTTGCTATAGTTCGTGATTCCGCCAGTTGTAATCCGTAAGTTATGCAAAACTATCATTTGAGGTGCAAATTCGTTGTTCGAAGTTTTGCACGGAGTGAAAGTAAGGCTTTGATGATTGCGGGAGGGAAATTTGCTTTTTGTTATTTTTGTCGGCTTCTAAGCTCCAAGCTCAACAATCAACAAGATCCTTCCAGCGAAACAGCGAATGCAGAAGCGACCATAACGGTCCACGAACTGCACAACAATTTTCCAGATTTCCCACGAAAAGTGAGTACTCCGCATTAACCACTACCGCTACATATGTTTCTACAAGGGTGGAATTAGGTGAAGAGCGACTGTTTAGTGCACAGAGTATTTTGTTTCTCCCCTTCTATGCTCTTACAATATAATCCTGAGTATGTTATCAGCTCCAAAAACAAATTGTCTTGTTTTCGTCGTTAACAAAAGCACACAACAATAAGGAAATACTAGAAACTTAATGTAAGCCGCGGTAAAGTTACACATTAGTACTTCAAGAAGCAAATCACATTCGCTTTGAAAAAATAAAATTTCCGTTTTGTGGCAAACTGCACAATTATTATTAGTTTCGCCACAAAAGCTGCGGCTACACTACTGGTAAACGCAGGTGGCGATTTGCTTATCCTCAAACGCCATGGAGGTTGGCGTACCAGTGCTGTTGCCGAAGGATATATAGACGATTCCACCCAAAACAAAATACAAATGTCGAATAAAATTTTTGCATCAATTGAACCTGATAATGAAAATTCAACGATCTTGGCAGAAAATGATCTTCCCTCACGTTCCACAAGCTTTTCATTGACAGAAAATATATTTAAAAAAATGGAAACTGCTTTATATTAATATTAATATTAAATTTTTATTTAATATTTGATGCAGTCGTAGAAAAAGTAGTGTACAACACGTGTTGAAAATTCGATTTCAGACTCGCTTGTTTAAGCCACTCGCCTACATTTTCAACACTTGTTATACAATATACTATTACCGGTTTAAGCGGACAAATTTTACTCACTCCTGCTGATCCGAGAAGAACTATATTGTTGAGGATAAGTTCGAACAGTAAGAGGCTATAAGATATAACGGCTACGTATTCCGAAGATCACAGTAAAAATTATGACTGGAAGAGTGTTATTTTGTCGACTCAATAAAACGGATCCGTTAGTTGCGTCTGTCCGAAATAAAAACCCAATAGAATTTTTATTAGCTGTATTTGTACGAAGACAAATATCTTTAACGGCGTCCTCTTGCGTTCCTTTTACATCATGACAAGTTATAAATGAATTCTTTTGACGCCGTGGGATTATGAGAAGTCGATAAAAAGTCCAGTTATTAGCATAAGCGAATGTGTGTACCGATCTGAATATGAATCTAAAGAATTTCGATCGACGCCTTACCATGTGACCTAAGAATTGAAAGCAGTTTCCATTGTCCTCCAACAAAGGCAGTAGGATTATCCCTCACGCAAGCGACTTATTCGTAATCTTGCTAAGTCTAAAGGTGTATAATGCCTCAGCTAACACTCCCATTGTTATTTATAGGCTATAAACGCCCTGCAGATTCTGCATTTACTGCTCAATATTTCAGGGTTGTACCCACAAGGCTTTCGACAACGTACAACACACAATATTTTTCAATGACAACATTTGAACTATTTATATCTCGAGTTATATCTCAATAACTTTTGTTAATGCAAGTTTTCACAATTCGTCTCTATTTCTGGGTTTCACCAAAATTTTCGACTTTACACTCGCTCAAAATTAATTACTAGTGATCGCCCGTCACTCAAAATTCAAGTGGTATATATGATGCAAACTCAGTATTCTAATCCGAACCGATGTCGTGCATCAAAGTGCTTTTTGCATCTAGTTTGCCAGTATCTTATTCAGACGACCCACGCTGGTTCAAGTTAGTGACTGTTATGGACTGATTTGCGACGAAAAAATGTAAATAATAATCAATTATCATGAATAATAAAATCCAAAACCGGTCGTGATATTTATATAGTTTTATTTTCTGATGCCAAAAAGGACCTTTTTAATCCCAATTTCCAAATAATCAATAAACCGGTGAATTTTTGAAAATGAAAAGTAATCTACTGAAACAATTACAAATTTAGAATGATGTAAAATTTTTGAATCTCGCGACCGCTGGGCAACGTACAGGATCCCCGATCACCCTCTCTGCCTCCTCTGCGTCCCTCGTCCAAGCAATCTTTTACAAATATTGGAAATCATTATTATGGCCACATTTTGTTTAATATTTTTGAGAATTTAACTTGTGTTTTTGTCAACCAATGCGATGTTTCACTTTAAAAAAAAAACAACCAATAGAACAATTATTTTAGTGGAAATTTTTCGATAAAGCTTTATTCCAGCGACAATTTTCTTCTAGCTATTTGACGTTACAATTTACAGGTTAAATTGTCAACCCAAATAGGTCTTTAGGTCTAAATATTGTCTTTAGTTTTTTCTCTTCAGATTGACTCGTTTCTGCTGCTTGAGAAACGTGCAAGCACTCGTCATTATTTTCGTCGCAAGAAAAACTCGTCCTATTGTTATTGATAATTTTTTTCTCGTGCTCGCAATATTAATGACTAATGTTTCTGACCTCTTTTTAGAGTTTGTTAAGCGGCAAAAATGCTGAAAAATTGCTATTATTCGTTTAAGTTTTGATACCTATTTCTGTTACACCCTGTATATTCATGCGCAAACGCATAATATGCCTAACATTGAAGGGGTTAGGGTCGTACCGTGCGATCATTTAAATTATAAATTAGAGTATGCTGTGAAATTTAAAATAGGTTGGCACTACTAACTTTTGACAATTTTATTTAAAATTCGAATGTCAAAGTGACTTAAAAAAAACGGCAACAGAATGGTGAATGGAGTTAACAGCTGAATTGAAGATGTGGGAGAATACTTTGAACGTTTGCTATAATTCTCAATTATTCTACATTATTTGTTAGTCCTATAGTTTCATGAGAACATAAACGTCACAATGTTTACGATAAATTCAAATTTTACTGTCAGTCAATTTGCAGGCTGGGCCATTGCATAATAAAAACGCCGCCTACTCTAATTTATAATTAATATGATCGCACGGTATGTAATAAACTCTCTAACTTCCGATAAATATTGACACACCGACAGCACACATCTTCTAATACTTAAAAATTTTAAGTTCAATTTCCAAAACGCGATTACATCTGGGACGTCCGAGACACAAACAAGCGGCGGACTTGCATTACCTAACACTAACAGCATAGAAACTGACCATAGAAAAAAACATTTTCGTGGAAATTACAACGAATAAATTCTTAGTATCTGCTTAAGAATCGATCACAGTTCATTTCTTGGCGGCCGGCGCGACACAACTGATAACTAAAATTTAGTATCGACAAATTTTTTGTCCCAAAAAAGTTAGAAGGTGTTTAGCTCGTTCGGCAAAAACTCTCTTATGCGTTCAAGTTCAACTTAGTCATAGGCGGAGGGTGAAATAAGGGGTCATAAAAATTTAAAAAAAAATTGCGGATTTCAGCAAAGTGGTAAATAGAAAAAAAATATTTTGACGAGTTCTACTTGTGGTTTAATTTTCTGTAACACCCTGTATACACACACCGCAGGAAAGGTATCGACCTGTAGATATGCTTTAAAAAAAACTACACGGATATGTGTTTGTGTGTGTGACTTACGCGCTGTTGAACATACGGGACTTCTACGTATATTTATTCCACTTGAATTTGAAGTGACTGGCGGTTACAAGTCTACTTTATTACATGTAACAAAACTTATTTACCATTTGACAAATAAACTAAAAATAAATTGTATTTAATAATGAAAATAAATATTTGTAAAAAAAACATTTTAGTCACAACTCTGCAAAAATAGTAAATGAGACAATTTAATCTTGTGATAATCCCCGCGTACGTTGCCGCCATTTTTCGAACATGAAATCAAATGTACATGACGTCAATAAACGTCAAATTCGAAAATTTCAAACAAGCCGCGATATTAAAAGTTTGGCCAGTGATTTCCCAACAAGGAAAAGCGAGGTCTACGTTGTGTTCCTTTCTTTTACAAGAGAAAGCAGTGGCGGGAAATTTGAACTTACCCAAAACAAAGACAAACCCCAGGTTCTTATTGATATATGGCGTGCGCTATCAAGAAGAGGAGCGTAAGTTGATATCAGAAAATTATGTTTTTAAGTGTTTATCACTTTTGAGATTGTGTACTGTGGTTAACCTGTTGTAGTGATTTTTTATTTGGTTGGCAACGGTTTGACAATTTAATAACAATTTACAGCCAATAAATTCCATCTTGCAATTTACAATAACTGACCATGTAAAATGACGTTAAGTTTGTTACTGACAAATTACTTTATAAATTAACACACATTAACAGAGATTAAATGGGATGTAACCAAACAGCAGTTCCTGAAAAGGAATAAATGTTAGTCGGGAAGTACGCAATTTACATGGTTATCGCAAGAAATGGGTCATTTTTCCACAAATGACATTGCATGGGTGTATTTAGACAAATTCTTGGGAATGAGCAAAGTCTCTGGTACGAGTAAACAAGTTAGTTGTATAGCGGCAAAAAAGCGATGGCCGCCGTATTTATGATATGACGCCGCCAGAACACATGGTCGAAACAAACGGTGAATTCGGAATGATTTCGCTGAGAGTTTCGTGCATGAACAGAAAAACAATCGTTTGCAAATTTCCTTGAAGTGTACTTGCAATAGACTTGGCAGAAATATAAATATAAAAACACAAAACAATTACTTCTGGTGGTTTATTTTCTTTAAATTAAAACAATTTAACATGAGAAACATAAACGTCGCAATGTTTAGAACAACCTCAAATTTTATTGTCAGTCAAGTTGCAGGCTGGGTGCATAGAAAAAATAACCCGCCTACTCCAATTTATTATTTAAATGATCTCATGGTATGCCACTCAATAAGTTTCTTGTACATAGACATATAATTAAAACAGTTACCCTCAAATTCCTCTATTATAATCTTAGTTATTTATTATAAGAGTTCCGGTGTAAATTGGGTGCTTTCGACACTAGAGAATGTTTACACAAACGAAACATGAACATTTGCTGTAATTCTCAATAAACCTATATTCTTTGTTAGTGTTTTATTGTCTTTAAATTAAAACAGTTTAACATGAGAAACATAAACGTCACAATGTTTAGAACATAACCTCAAATTTTACTGTCAGACAATTTGCAGGCTGGGTGCACAGAAAAAATAACCCGCCTACTCTAATTTATTATTTAAATGAGCTCATGGACTCAATAAGTCTCTTGTACGTAGACATATAATTAAAACAGTTACCGTCAAATTCGTCTGTTATAATAATAGTTATTTATTATACGAGTTCCGGTGTAAATTGGGTGCTTTCGACACTAGGGAATGTTTACACAAGCGAAACATGAACATTTGAACTTTGAACATTTGCTGTAATTCTCAATAAACCTATATCCTTTCTTAGTGTTTTATTGTCTTTAAATTAAAACAATTTAACATGAGAAACATAAACGTCACAATGTTTAGAACATAACCTCAAATTTTACTCTCAGTCAATTTGCAGGCCGGGTGCACAGAAAAAATAAACCGCCTACTCTAATTTATTATTTAAATGAGCTCATGGTATGCCACTCAATAGGTCTCTTGTACATAGACCTATAATTAAAACAGTTACCCTCAAATTCGTCTGTTATAATAATAGTTATTTATTATACGAGTTCCGGTGTAAATTGGGTGCTTCCGACACTAGAAAATGTTTACACAAGCGAAACATGAACATTTGAACTTTGAACATTTGCTGTAATTCTCAATAAACCTATATTCTTTGTTAGTGTTTTATTTTCTTTAAATTAAAACAATTTAACATGAGAAACATAAACGTCGCAATGTTTAGAACATAACCTCAAATTTAACTGTCAGTCAATTTGCAGGCTGGGTGCATAGAAAAAATACCGCGCCTACTCTAATTTATTATTTAAATGATCTCATGGTATGCCACTCAATAAGTCTCTTGTACACATACATATAATTAAAACAGTTACCTTCAAATTCCTCTATTATAATAATAATTATTTATTATATTAGTTCCGGTGTAAATTGGGTGCTTTCGACACTAGAAAACGTTTACACAAGCGAAACATGAACATTTGAACTTTGAACATTTGCTGTAATTCTCAATAAACCTATTTTCTTTGTTAGTGTTTTATTGTCTTTAAATTAAAACAATTTAACATGAGAAACATAAACGTCACAATGTTTACAACATAACCTCAAATTTTAGTCTCAGTCAATTTGCAGGCTGGGTGCATAGAAAAAATAACCCGCCTACTCTAATTTATTATTTAAATGAGCTCATGGTATGCCACTCAATAAGTCTCTTGTACATAGACATATAATTAAAACAGTTACCGTCAAATTCGTCTGTTATAATAATAGTTATTTATTATACGAGTTCCGGTGTAAATTGGGTGCTTTCGACACTAGAAAATGTTTACACAAGCGAAACATGAACATTTGAACTTTGAACATTTGCTGTAATTCTCAATAAACCTATATTCTTTGTTAGTGTTTTATTGTCTTTAAATTAAAACAATTTAACATGAGAAACATAAACGTCACAATGTTTAGAACATAACCTCAAATTTTACTCTCAGTCAATTTGCAGGCTGGGTGCATAGAAAAAATACCGCGCCTACTCTAATTTATTATTTAAATGATCTCATGGTATGCCACTCAATAAGTCTCTTGTACATAGACATATAATTAAAACAGTTACCGTCAAATTCGTCTGTTATAATAATAGTTATTTATTATACGAGTTCCGGTGTAAATTGGGTGCTTTCGACACTAGAAAATGTTTACACAAGCGAAACATGAACATTTGAACTTTGAACATTTGCTGTAATTCTCATTAAACCTATATTCTTTGTTAGTGTTTTATTGTCTTTAAATTAAAACAATTTAATATGAGAAACATAAACGTCGCAATGTTTAGAACATAACCTCAAATTTTACTGTCAGACAATTTGCAGGCTGGGTGCATAGAAAAAATAACCCGCCTACTCTAATTTATTATTTAAATGAGCTCATGGACTCAATAAGTCTCTTGTACGTAGACATATAATTAAAACAGTTACCGTCAAATTCCTCTATTATAATAATAGTTATTTATTATACGAGTTCCGGTGTAAATTGGGTGCTTTCGACACTAGAGAATGTTTACACAAGCGAAAGATGAACATTTGAACTTTGAACATTTGCTGTAATTCTCAATAAACCTATATTCTTTGTTAGTGTTTTATTGTCTTTAAATTAAAACAATTTAACATGGGAAACATAAACGTCACAATGTTTAGAACATAACCTCTAATTTTACTCTCAGTCAATTTGCAGGCTGGGTGCATAGAAAAAATACCGCGCCTACTCTAATTTATTATTTAAATGATCTCATGGTATGGCACTCAATAAGTCTCTTGTACATAGACATATAATTAAAACAGTTACCCTCAAATTCGTCTGTTATAAAAATAGTTATTTATTATACGAGTTCCGGTGTAAATTGTGTGCTTTCGACACTAGAAAATGTTTACACAAGCGAAACATGAACATTTGAACTTTGAACATTTGCTGTAATTCTCAATAAACCTATATTCTTTGTTAGTGTTTTATTGTATTTAAATTAAAACAATTTAACATGAGAAACATAAACGTCACAATGTTTAGAACATAACCTCAAATTTTACTCTCAGTCAATTTGCAGGCTGGGTGCATAGAGAAAATACCCCGCCTACTCTAATTTATTATTTAAATGATCTCATGGTATGCCACTCAATAAGTCTCTTGTACATAGACATATAATTAAAACAGTTACCCTCAAATTCGTCTGTTATAATAATAGTTATTTATTATACGAGTTCCGGTGTAAATTGGGTGCTTCCGACACTAGAAAATGTTTACACAAGCGAAACATGAACATTTGAACTTTGAACATTTGCTGCAATTCTCAGTAAACCTATATTCTTTGTTAGTGTTTTATTTTCTTTAAAATAAAACAACTTAACATGAGAAACATAAACGTCGCAATGTTTAGAACATAACCTCAAATTTAACTGTCAGTCAATTTGCAGGCTGGGTGCATAGAAAAAATACCCCGCCTACTCTAATTTATTATTTAAATGATCTCATGGTATGCCACTCAATAAGTCTCTTGTACATAGACATATAATTAAAACAGTTACCGTCAAATTCCTCTATTATAATAATAGTTATTTATTATACGAGTTCCGGTGTAAATTGGGTGCTTTCGACACTAGAAAATGTTTACACAAGCGAAACATGAACATTTGAACTTTGAACATTTGCTGTAATTCTCAATAAACCTATATTCTTTGTTAGTGTTTTATTGTATTTAAATTAAAACAATTTAACATGAGAAACATAAACGTCACAATGTTTAGAACATAACCTCAAATTTTACTCTCAGTCAATTTGCAGGCTGGGTGCATAGAAAAAATACCGCGCCTACTCTAATTTATTATTTAAATGATCTCATGGTATGCCACTCAATAAGTCTCTTGTACATAGACATATAATTAAAACAGTTACCGTCAAATTCGTCTGTTATAATAATAGTTATTTATTATACGAGTTCCGGTGTAAATTGGGTGCTTTCGACACTAGAAAATGTTTACACAAGCGAAACATGAACATTTGAACTTTGAACATTTGCTGTAATTCTCATTAAACCTATATTCTTTGTTAGTGTTTTATTGTCTTTAAATTAAAACAATTTAAGATGAGAAACATAAACGTGGCAATGTTTAGAACATAACCTCAAATTTTACTGTCAGACAATTTGCAGGCTGGGTGCATAGAAAAAATAACCCGCCTACTCTAATTTATTATTTAAATGAGCTCATGGACTCAATAAGTCTCTTGTACGTAGACATATAATTAAAACAGTTACCGTCAAATTCCTCTATTATAATAATAGTTATTTATTATACGAGTTCCGGTGTAAATTGGGTGCTTTCGACACTAGAGGATGTTTACACAAGCGAAACATGAACATTTGAACTTTGAACATTTGCTGTAATTCTCAATAAACCTATATTCTTTGTTAGTGTTTTATTGTCTTTAATTTAAAACAATTTAACATGAGAAACATAAACGTCACAATGTTTACAACATAACCTCAAATTTTAGTCTCAGTCAATTTGCAGGCTGGGTGCACAGAAAAAATAACCCGCCTACTCTAATTTTTTATTTAAATGATCTTATGGTATACCACTCAAGAAGTCTTTTACACGTAGACATAGAATTAAAACAGTTACACTCAAATTCGTCTGTTATAATAATAGTTATTTATTCTACGAGTTTCTGTGTAAATTAGGTGCTTTCGGCACTAGAGAACGTTTACACAAGCCAAAATTTGAAAATTCTGTCGTGTCGAACTATAAAACTATTTTGTAATTAATAAATTTAGACGCTTCCCTTAATAAATTTAAAGTAAAATGTGCCCCTAGAAAGGTAAAAATCCTATTTGCGAATAAAAAATGTCTTTTAATGCGGAAGCTTCTTGTATCTTTGGTGAAGAACACAGTTATGTACTACCAGCACCGGTTCTATATCCTGGCACATTTGCATTTCAATTGCAAAGTAACTAAATTAGTTGCTACACCACCAAGTTCTTGCGTAAATAAACGTCCTTATAATTGCTATAAGCAATTAGACATTCAAACTAGTTATTTCTTCGAAAAGTGCAAAACAAGAACGGCGTGTGGTAAATGGTTTGAACCTCAACTGAGAGGATAACTCTGTAAATTTACGATTCAGCTAACACAATTACGGGGAGAGGGGATAACAATCTGAAGAGCAATCGCTCATGCGATCATCCTTAGAGGGAAAGGACGCTCACTGTATTCTTAGACAGTTCGCAAGACTGAGCAGGAGCTAATGTGGCGTTATGAGCTAAAATATTGACTTCTCATGATTTATCTGAAACTCAATTTCAAATCACACCAGATAAATGTGTGCAACATGGATCTTTCAGAAATTGTTGCAGTTTTACTCGACAAAAACATCGGAAAGGCTACTTTGTAACATAAGTAAAAATACGATTTTCTGAATAAGAAACTCTTTGTGTAAAAAATCGCGTTTGCAAGACGGTTCTTTTTACAATGCGATTTGCTTGGCTTCTTTATAGGGCTGAAATCTGCGACAAGGGTATTATATAATATCTACTCAGCTCCTCTTGAGAATGAATCTATCGATATTTGTCTACCAGGATTCGAGTGGAGGAGCAAATAAGCTCCTTCTTTGCGTTGTTTGATCCCTAACTGATACAATTGTTGGAAAACAGCTAAGGCATAGTAAGTTCAGAATTAACTTGATTTGGTTTTGTTTGCTTGGAGAGGGATAAGTGCTTAGAAATATTAGAGAATGAAATTCAAATCAATAAAATATAATGAAGGTTCACTAAGAACGAGAAGTTTTAAGCCTGCGGGATTCGAACTATCTAAAGTAAACCCCAATTAAAAAAAGTGCCAAATAAGAAACGCACCAAATTAATCAACTGAGGAAAGTGGAATGTTTGAGGGAGCAAAAAATTCAATTAAGCGACGGCATGAAGAGAGCTTTAGCGCTTAAACTAGTAGAAGGTGACTGCTTAAATTATTCTCTCAAAGGCATGAGGATGTGTCCGGTATCTAAAATGTGATATATTAAAATTTTCCTATATTCATTCAAATTTTGATCATTTTTTGTGCCGTATTCCTGTTGAAGCGTCTAGTAGGTCCTAATTTTTATTTGTGTACCTGAACGAGTTTCATAAGTCCAGTTTTATGGCAAGAATCCAAGTTTAGAAAGCGAGCGGCGGACACTATTTTAACCATTTTTACATAAAAATTCTATTCAGGGGAATTATGAAGTGGCTGGCACAAAAATTTTTTTATTTAATAATTTACATAGAAATTAATCACTAGGACTAACGATCTAAATCCCTAAGGGGTGCTTGAGGCCAGAATGTTTTGTTTTCTTTTTTAAAGACCGCAAAAAACTTGTGGCACGCATTCAGCAAAGTAGACCAGCTAATTTGTGATGGCCTCAGAATTGAAAAACATCTTCATCGATGCAGGTGTAATCTGCTTGTGATACAGAGACGAATTTAACTAATTTACAAGCGGGCCGAACAAGTGGATACAATGTTTTTTGAAGTTTTGTTCTTTTATTACCGAGGTGCATATCATTAAATTTCTCAAAAAAGTCGGAAACTCGGACAACATTTGTGCGAAAAGTATTTTTGGAGGCTAGGTTACTATTATTATTGACGCAAAAATTTACAGTCAAAAACAACACGGAAAAGAAAGCTATCTGTAGTATGTGGAAGTCTTAGAGATACATAATATTTTCTATAAAGATTGGGTGACTTAAATCTCCATTTAAAATTGTAGAATAATGATCTTACTATAGTGACGATTTTAAACACTTTACTGACCGTCTTATGTAATTTTACTGATGATTTCGGGAAAACATTATCACGTATTCTGGTGCTCAACTGTCATTACGTTTTAAATAAAGTTTATAAAAATAATATGGTCCAATCGAAATTCCCTTACTTACATGCTATTACAGGGGTAATAAAAACAAATAAATACATATTTTAATTACTTTGGTTGTTACAAGATAAGAAACTTAACCTTACAAAAAAAAAAACAATTCAATGAATCTTCCTTTTTCATTTTTTGTTTATATACAAGATTAAAGTTTTGTTCTAAACTTCAGTATCTCTCTGTTTTCCTAAGGGCATAGCAAACGTAAAACAACTATGGCTAGTTCTAGTACACTTATTTTTATTCTGCAGTGAAAGCACAAATAAACACAAAAATTTTAATAAATAAATTAAAAATAAAGAGCTATAATTTATTTGAATTTTGAATGAAAGGCATTGATAAGATCTAGGCCTAGATTACTTTTCATTTTAAAAAATTTCACCGGTTCATTGATGATTATTATTTGCATTTTCTTTTCGGCGCACACCAGTCTATTACCAACAGTCACCGACTTGACCGAGCGTGAGGCTTTTTGAGTAAGAAGCTGACGAAGTTTCTACAGCTAGCTTGACAAGGTTTGGTTGCGAATATTCTCGATTCGTATACATCGCAGTAGTTAAGTAGTGCCGCTTCTGGCCCACTTTGACCTCAATTGGCCTTGAGAATGTGCCGCCGCCTATGCCCCAGTTTGATGACCCAGTCGTCAGAGGACAAGTATGGACTTGATTGGAGTTTAGCCTTGAGATTATAATGACGGCCGTGGCCCAGTTTGATGACCCAGTCTTGACCCGAAGTGTAGCTTTGTGTTGACCCAAACTTGAGCGTAGCCTAGTTCTACAAGCTCTTTTATAAAGGAATTAAATAACCAGTTTTATTTACAAAAGTTTGTTAGTTTGAAAACACTAGAAATTAATAAAAAAATTAAATTTTATTCTTTTAGTAAGTGCAACACAGTGTACGGTGAGAAGATCGTGGAAACGGATGTTTTCAGAACCGTGTTACCCCATCGATTTACTGTTAAATTCACATCTCAAACGATAGAAGATTTGAATAAGAAAATTAAAAGTGGGAAGAGGATATATCTAATTAGTGAAGGTGCAGTAGGTCAAACAACCAACATAAAGTTCACCGAAGAATGAAGTCTACGAGAAAGAAGGCTTTTAAAGTAGAATTATTATATAAAAAAAATTAGAAAAATATATTGAAGATCCAGCGATATTAAAACAAGATATAAACATGTAAAAAATATAATGTAGAAAAGCACTGGAAGAACTATATCCTAAAATTATAGATTTAGATAACAGAATGGACTCTTCTAAGTTATGTAAAGAAATCCCCATAGGAAGATACTCACATCATTAGTTCTAATAAGAATAAAAAATGTATATGTTTTTTAAGTAATGTCAAAAAATTGTATATCTGGATGTATGAATCACTTAAATCATCACAATAAAGTTAATAAAACCTCAAATTTAAATATTATTTTTAACCCTGTAAATTAAAAACTTCTTGGTGGGCGCGGGGTGGGTGGAGCTAGGCTGAAGTCTGGGTCAACACAAAGGTTATTTCAGGTCAAGACTGGGTCATCAAACTGGGCCAGGACCGGCATTATAATCTCAAGGCTAGACTGCTCTCAAGTCTAGACTTGTTCTCTGACCACTGGGGCAGAAGCGGCACTACATGCTCAAGGTCGAAGGCCAATTGAGGTTAAAGTGGGCCAGAAAGGGCACTACTTAACTACTCATCGCTGAGGCGGTACTGCGTACCGAAAGAAGGTTTACCAGTTCACAGAAAATTCTTCAGCTTCGTGTAAACTGTTTGCGGCAAATTAAAAATTACCGTAAACTAAATGGGACAATTTTTTCCATGGATGAAAGTTATATTCATTCGTCCCACACACATGAAAAAAGTTGGAACGACGAAACCGATGGTGGTATGCGAAAACACATTATTATCGTAAATGCGGGAGGAGAAGTGCAATTTGTAAATGATTGTAACAAATTAAAACTGTTCACTGTGCAATCATTTTAGTGATTTACTTTTTTCGTTGAACATTACTTTTTATTTTTGGAGATGCGTGAACAATTTGTACTAACCGTGTTGCATATATTATTTAGTTTGTTTTGACAGTTCGTGGAGAACGTTAGGGTGTCAGAAAACACCGACGTTAGTTTTTCCGAAAAAAAAAACGAAATCACAAAACGGTTCTCTTGTAATTTGTAACTGTCCTTGAATTTGCATCTAATAATTATGTTTATTTCCTACTGGTAATTTATGATACCAAAATTGGAACATTAACGTCGTAGTACTTGAAAGTAGAATTTTTAAAATAATTATGCGCCAATTATTTCCATAGTAAGAATTAATTCAAGTAAACTGGTATTTATTCTCACTTCTTCTCTTGACAGCTTGACTAGTCAATAGATGTTTTCCCAGTTTTGATGAGCAAATCTTACCCAAATTAAAAAAATTAAAATCCTAAACCGTACTAAATCTTTTAGGCTTTCTTGTGTATATCTTGGAATTTTGATTTTTTTGCTGTGTGTAAGAGAAAAATATATGTTTTTTTGTTAATGACTTTATTAAAAATAAGAGCAAATTTTATGAGTTTTGTACATACATTCCACTTTTCATATTCTTATAATGTCAAAACTATTAGTAATGTAATTTCAGCGCCATCTAGCGGAGTAAAAACATACCATTCCTAGGTATGGTTTTCTAGGATTGTACGTGAACGTACAATCGTTGCCAAACATTCGAGCTTGTCCAAACATCGTCCTCATCGTTTTTTTCGACGCTAATAGAGGCAAATAGTGTGACGTAAAAGAACCAAAACTTCATCCTTTCCATTGGGCATTTGAGGTTATGTAAAAGTGCTTGAAACCAAGGTTCAGTTTAAGAACACGTTTTGAAGCCATGGTTTATTATACCAGGGAGGTTAAAGCTAACTACAATTGGATGAAACGAAAAGTAAATGAGGGCAAGGATTACAGCCATGACAGCAACCTCACTATTTTGAGCCAGCGTTTGTTTGGGAAAGTCGCCACTCCCAGTGACGTCAAGACTTTTCCAGTATAGTTGGCTTTTCGATGTTGCACTTGTTGCTGACCGGCCTGTATGACCTTGAAACGGGCCAGTTTCCTGTTGGCATATTTTTTTGTTCACTTATCGCTCAGCGATATAATTATAATTTCGTTATCTGGGAGTGTAGGAATAATGTACCAATCGCTGAAAATTCACACACCTCGTGCTTGGGCACCAATTGAGTACAATTCAAAATTAATAATGATAATAATTTATCCATGATATGTATAATAAAGGATACAGAGGTGTCCCCGAAATAACAACTTTTTTTTACTATTTTTTTTTAGCATTTTTGGACCCTTCAAATTTACGAACCACCTATGAATATTTATTTTAACTTAACCTACAGACAATCAATTGTTTTTGTTCGGAAAAACCAACGTCCTTATCAAGTTTATAAATTTTCTGCAGCCCTCTCGAGTGCATCAGTTACCTGCTGTTGAGAATCAGTATTGGCAGGCGAACACGACCGGGCGTGTTATTGTATTTTACTTTCGCTTTTAAAGCTATTATCGTAAAAGATGCCTGCTTTTTCTCGTGTGCCTAATTTCCATTAACGTTGTGCATTGTGTTTTGCAAAAAATCGCCAGTACCCGAAGGTTAGCAAATCGAATTTGGAGAATTTTGAAAGAGCAACAATTAAATCCCTATCATCACGTACAGAAAGTGTAATTTTTAAAGCCGGAGGATTCAATAATACATAATCATCGGAGAAGGTAGTTTCAACTTAAATAATACGTAGGGACAGACGAAAATCCGCATGTTATTTATTGGGCCCCACAAGTTTTCAGGGGTTCAGTGGCGTGTGACGAAATTAATTTAAACACTTTTTAACTAATTTTAACTCGATAACTACGGGGTTTAGGGCAAAATTTTATTAAGAAAAATTGTTGACACTGATGAGTTCTACTACTGGTTAAAATCAATGTACTTATTTCTGGGACACCCGGTATAATACAATAGTTAAAATTGTTGGTCTAGGAAACCGAGAACAATATTATTATATATTCACAAAGCAATAACTCGATCTAATAACTCCAAAACGCTGTGAAAGTAAGTTGTAGCAGCAACTTTCTGCTTATGAGGAATAAATAATTAATTACCTATCCAAAATACCGCCATATATTTCACGGTTATAAATCGCATTAATACCCAGCTTCGGAGTAGGTGTTTCCGGTAGATAATGTTATTATTTCACCGATGGCTGTAAAATAAAAACATGGTGTTGGCTTTTGGCACGTTTCACTTTAACTCATTTTGCTTCTCTCTTTAGCTTTTGCGCGAAAATGAAATCCGGGTAAAAGCCGAACCGGGCTCCGCATGCCGAAAAAAAAAAAACTAAAAAGTCTTTCAGTTCCAATTAATTTTTTGATGATTAAGGGTTTGATGGCTTTAGCATTTTTCACGGTCGGTCGAAAGTCCGGATTTATTTTTCGGTGAAATTATTTGCTTGTTAGGAAACACCGGGGGGTGTTTGTTCGCTTTAAAACACGTTAAACACGTAACCCGGTGTTTATTTAGAGGTGTTTGTAAGATTAAAATGTGCGACAAATTTTAACAACTGCAGGATCGATGGAAGAGAAGGGATCGCTGACGCTGGTCGCGAGAATTTTCGTGGGCGTCCTCACCAAGTTAAAGTTTTAAGATAAGAACCGCTGCTTTTTTTAGGTACAAAAAAAGTCGGTTTAAGAAGGCGGTAATGTCCCAGAGGAGTGGAATGGAAACAAATGTGTGGGATGCCGTGAAGACATCAAGAAAAGACGATTGCATTCAAAGCGCTTGTTTCATGACCGATGATATGAGGATTTTGTTACACATGTGAAGAAAAAACCTTTCATATTATAATATACTGTTGCGGACAGGAAACATTAGATCAATACAGATATTTTGTTGAAATTTTAAATGAGGAACGGCTGAAGGAAGAAAAGATAAAGTGTATAAATGATGGAAGAAAGTACATGAAATACTATTCGTTCCTAATGCGATATGAACCTACAAAGACAGGAAAATATCGGCTTTTATAAATGAATCATCTATCATGTTGCCTCTGGAAAACAAAATTTACGTGTAGTTAGATAGACCCTACTGAATGTATCTGAACCCTGTATACAAACAACCGACCGCTTAGACGATTATTTCAGCTTTGAATACTTTTCAAACATTTATTTATTTTCTTCCTAGAACATTGGAGGACAGCCAACACATTATTCCAATAAGATTTCCAATAAAAAAGTAGTGACATCCATTAAAATCCTTAAATCAATATCACACAACGGGACAATGCCCTTCCAGTCGCAGAAGATACATTTGTTCTCTTACGTCCCGAGCAATCGTGCATGTTTCATCGATTTCCGCGAGTACACAAAATATATAATGTCGGTCGTTTACAAGTCATAAAATTTAATGTGCGATATTTCCACGTATAAATTTGGTTTTATGCCGTTGTATCTGCCGCGCCAGGCCACTTCTCCGATGCACCATGTATGATCAAGTCTGCTGGGGATAAACAATTCCCATAAAGTGAAACAATTGCTGCGAATCTCCATTAGCCTCGCCGACTCTGATGATGTATGAAATATATGTGTAGATAATGGCGGCCCTCAATCCGCCAGAATGCAATATGCATGACTCTCATGATTTACGACCTTTCATTCGGGCTGATGGTGATCGCTACGAGCACAGCCATTGTGAAAAGCTTATGTCGCCATTCCCTTCTGTTATTGGTTTGTTGTAATTTTCTACCAAGCTCTAAACAAATCCTGATGACCAAAGCGCTTTGACAAATTGAATTCGCAAATTGAATTTTTAGGTGGCGCGGAAAGCGTCACGTGACGCACGTGCACGCACATGAAATTACTTGAGTAGTATATTTGCATATCTTGTACTTAGAAAATTCCTTTGGGTGCGTAAATGACGGATTGGAAATTAGGGCGGAACACGTTTTCTAATCAGAGCAAACCGGCTACCCGGTTTAATTAAAAGAAATTCAGATCAGAAATGTGTGCCCACGTCTATGAGCATTTGCATTAAGGGTTTTCGGTGGATCTAGTAAAAAAAGCTTACCAATAAAACTTGTCTTAACAATTTCATCCCCCATTCCCTGACCAGCAATAAACTAGTACATTATGCCTTCGGATGTGATTTTGAACAATTTTTCAATGTCGTATTAGCATCACGTAATTTAAATAGTATATTTCGTTGCAAGTGCGCTGTCAGTGTACTTCTCAGGGGCGTGGGAAATTTTGTGCAGTACGAGTGGATAGCCGAGTGTTGGAATGAACCCCAACCCCTGCAAAGTGACACGAACTAACATCAAATTTAGAGGTTAGCTTTAACAGTTCTCAAATCAAATACGAGGGGACATTTTTATATTATCTACCTAGCCATGAAGGGACGATCACAATTTTTTTTTAAAGTAGCTGTGAGATTTTAATGCATACTGGACCAAGTTTGGTGCAGATCCAAAGTGTCTTGCTGTTTTTTGTTTAAGTTCTTGCCGAAGAAAGGAAGTGGAGCCAAAAATGTTCATCAGACGATGATTAACGTGTTTGGGGAAGATGCTGCGTCATATTTTACGGTTAAATTTTGGTCTAAGCAATTTCGATGGGGTAGGGAACCAATTCGAGTAGACCCAAGATGCGGAAGGTCTGTTGAAGGAAAATATATAGAAATTTCAGGAATTGGTCAACCACTTAATAATGTTAATGGTGATGTTAGTGTTATTGGTGACCTAGTGTTCACAATCATGTTTACGTGGATGTTAAGAAGATGTAACATTTAAAATTCGCGCCTTCTTATAGGCGGAGCTAACTTACGCCCAGTAAACACATGCACGTTGTTTTAACGTGGAAAAGCCGTGTATGTGGTTGATAACACGTTTATGGTTGAAAATATCACGTTATATTTTGGTAATACCTTCAACGTTATTTCAACGTATTTTACGTAACGTAAATTCAACGTTGATTTACAATAAAATAATGACTGCGTATCTACAAATTACAACAATTCAACGTTAAAAAATTACGTTATTTTTAAATATTATATATGACGCAATAAAGACGTTTAATCAATATTGTTAATCAACGAAAGGTACATAATTTTGAAAAAATATAAGTTATTTTCCACGCGCAGTTATGACGTTTGTTTCTCGTGAAATTTTTACATTAAATACACGTGTTCTTCTAATCAAATAAAAAACAAGAATACTGTGGGAATGGAAGAGGAGCAGATGTCCCCCTCCCTCCCGATTGCGGCAGTGCCTGAAAGACCACCGGCGTGAGAGCACGTAGCTCGTTTTGTTCTGTTTCAAAATCCATCGCTTTGCTCTGTATTTTAATTTTATTATTCATTATACTGTTTTACGTTTTCAACTCTTTGAACTCATCAAGATCCCATAAACTGGGGGCTCAACCACGGATTTTGAAGACCAGCGACAAACAAAGAAGTCGACACATTTCACAGCGTCGCGTAGACGAAACTTCTTGGAAAAGGTACAGTGACGGCGAAATTCCAGTGGCGTGGTGTTTTTCCCTTTCAAGATAAAACTTAGAGAAATCTCGAATATTCAGAAAAGACTTGCAGCAGCCATCAGGGTCTTACACACAGTCATTTTCAAGCATGAAGGAGACAGAAATAACCGCAAGAGGTTAAGAGAATTTTTGGGTTTTGACTTCGAGGAATCTTCAGAAGAGTTTAACCTCAAGAAAATGTTTATTAAGATCAGTTTGACAGGGAGAGAGGTTTTTCGATGCTGCGATATATTGGATATCGACTACGACGAAGAGACGAAAGACGAACTGATCCAGAAGTTGGTGAAAAGTTTATTAGAGGTTATTTTGCTGAACAAGGATGAAGTGGAAGACCTTAACGACGAAAACCAAGGTTCCAAAGACGATCAAGAGGGCAATCAGACCGAAGATGAACAACCCCATGAAGACGACGAAAACAAAGACGATGAAGACGTTACAGAAGACTCCAGTGAAGACGAAAAAATACGAAGAAAGAAGAAAGAAGATCGGAAGAAAGTAGAAAAGAAGAAAGAATCTAAGAACAAAGAAGGACGCTTTCAAAGACGATAAGAAGAAGATGAGTGCGGAGTACCGTTCGCTATGAATTTTAGAGACGTAGAAGAATCCGTGCATCCGTTTGATGGAAGCCAAAGCTACCCCATTGAAGATTTAGAGGATATGGCCGAACTTTTTGGATGGAATGACTTACACTTGTTTATCTTTGCGAGAAGATCTCTGACTGGTCTAGCTAAGATGTTCATACAGAGTGAAAAAGATATCAAGTCATGGAGACACCTGAAAAGAGCGTTAAAAGAAGAATACTCCTCGAAAGTGAACAGTGCACAGCTCCATGCTGCACTAGTAACACGACGATTAAGAAAAAATTAAGATGTTCAAGAGTACTATTTAGTCATGAAAGAAATGGCCAACAGAGCTAACCTTGAAGATGACGCGCTTATGCAGTACATCGTAGACGGAATACCCGATGAAAGTGCCAACAAGATGTTACTTTACGGAGCAAAATCTTTCAAAGATTTCAAGGAAAAATTAAGAATCAATCAAAGAAACTTGGAACCAAGTGTTTCAAATGCAATGAGTTTGGACACAAGGCAAACACCTGCTCCAATCGCCAGAAGAAAGGCGAAGAAAAAGGAAAAACCACGATTACGACGAACCCTCAAGTAAACAATATCCAAAAGTCGAATCCAAAGAAGATGTACAAGACCATAAAGATTGCCGAAATTGAAGTTGAAGCTTTGATTGATACAGGAAGTCAAATCAACATTATCAAAGAGGGAGTGCACCAAAGACTAGGTTCGCCCGAATTAACAAAGACACAAATAACCCTGAATGGTTTTGGAAAGTCGACGATCATACCACTTGGACAATTCAGCTGTGATGTTCTTGTGGATAGTGAATCATTCGGCACCAGAATATTAGTGGTAGGCGATAGAATTATGAATAACAACGATGCTATCCTTGGAAGCGAACTTCTGGACAAAACCGAAGTAACAATTAACCAAGAAGGTGTCAAGATTAAAAAGATCGTAACTGAGGAAAGACCCGATGACGACGATATGACGATCTTGAAAATCGAAACCACTGATGAATCAGAACTCGACATTGGCAACGTAGATGCAACCACAAGGACAGAAATCAAGAAGTTAATCCAAAACTACGAACCAGGAAAGACCAAAACAATTAACGTTCAGTTGAAGAGTACTACCTTATATGGACGATCTAATTATTCCTGCCGCAGATAACAAGGAGGCAATTGTTCGACTCGGAAATGTATTAGACGTCGCAAGAGATCACGGGTTACAAATAAACTTTAAGAAATGCCAATTCATCAAAAGAACGATCGAATTTTTGGGAAACAAGATAGAAAATGGACGTGTATTCCCCTCAGAGTTTAAGACGAGAGCAGTTCTGAAGTTCCCTGAACCTTCTACAATGAAGCAATTGCAATCATTTTTAGGACTTACAGGTTATTTTAGGAAGTTCATACCATTCTACTCCTTGATAGCCAAACCATTAAGCGATCTGCTAAAGAAGAAACCGACCTTGCGATTTAAAGAACCACAAAGAGAAGCCTTCAGTAGGTTAAAGACCATCATGGCAGAAAAGCCAGTATTGAATATATACCGTGAAGGCGGAGACCTCGAGCTGCATACCGATGCGTCGATAGAAGGCTACGGAATCATCTTGATGCAGAGATGATATGAAGACAACCTAATGCATCCCATATATTACTCAAGCCTTAAGACAACGGATGCCGAGAACAAATATTCTAGCGACGAATTAGAAGCCTTAGGGATTAATCAGTCCTTGAAGAAATTTAGAGTATATCTATTGGGTACAAAATTTGAGATAATTACTGACTGCGCGGCTTTTCAAAAAACCATGGATAAAAAAGACCTGTGTACAAGAGTAGCCAGATGGGCGTTGTACTTCGACTACATCATAGAACATCGGCCTGGAGCCCGAATGAAACAAGTTAACGCGCTTAGCCGTTATCCAGTTATGTCAATAAATATAGTTGTATCCAATAAGATCCGAGAAGCTCAAGAGAAGGACTCCAAGATTCGAGCAATAAAGGAAATTTTAAAGACCGCCTCTTATGAAGATTACATCTCCAGGGATAATATCCTCTACAAGACTCGAGGCGACAAAGAATTGATAGTGGTCCCTGATGCCATGCAGCACGAAATCATCAAGAGAGCTCATAAGCACGGCCACTTTGCCACCAGAAAAACAATCAAACTGTTGGAAGAGGATCATTACATTCCTAAAATGAGCGAAAAGGTTGAGACGCTGATTTTGAACTGCGTTCCGTGCATACTAGTCAACAGGAAAAGGGGAAAGAAGGAAGGTTACCTACATCCATTACATAAAGACAGTACCCCTCTGAAGACATATCACGCTGATCACTTGGGACCCTTAGTGTCTACCAACAAGAACTATAATCACATACTGGCTGTGATTGATGCGTTTACAAAGTTCGTTTGGCTCTTCCCCGTGAAGTCTACATCAGCTAAAGAAACGATAGCGAAGCTGGAAATATTGAGGAAGTATTTTGGCAATCCAGAGAACATAATAACCGATCGAGGAACGGCGTTCACATCACAAGAATTCAGCGAGTACTGTAACAGAAATCAAATTAAGCACTTCAAGAAAACTACCGGTCTACCGCGCGCAAACGGTCAGATAGAAAGGATAAACTCGGTGATAACAACAGTTCTAGCTAAGTTTTCGGCAGAAGACCCAACCAAATGGTTCCAACATGTGGACAAGGTTCAACACGTAATTAACTCAACTTACCAGAGAAGCATCGACACTACTCCGTTTGAACTGCTACTAGGTGTGAAAATGCGAAATGAAGCAGACCTCAACATAAAGGAAATGATTGAAGCAGAGATGAGAGAAGACTTTAACAAGGAACTTTAAAATGATGTATCACACGGCCGCCCATGCCATTTAAATTTTTTAAGATTGTGGCTCCCCTGGCTAAAGGGGTGAGATCTAAGAGTTGAATGATTGGTACAATTTGGTGCCATTTGATAACAAAATTGACCTGTTCGAGCGATTTCTTCTGAGTTTTTCGAAATTGGAATTGTTGGGGGGTATAAATTTTAGTTGAGTATTTTATGTAGATTTGGAAAATATCGAATTCATGCTTTTTTTTGTAGAAAGGAATCGATAAATGTAGGTTTGGATAGAGAATTGAATAAGCTTTAAAATGATGTATCACACGACCCCCCATGAAATTTGTACCCCCCACTTGAGAGTACGGTATAGTAGCCTCAACCTTAAATTGTCACGAATTTTTTATCGAATTTTTTATCGGAATCGAGACATTGCGGAACAAGTAAGTCGTAACCGATATCATATGGACTCTAACCGGTTTTGATTGTCTTGTTGCAACTGGTCGACTCGATTGCAAGACGGGGTTTCTGTACGGCGGCACACGCCGTTCTTCAGTCACGTATTTAATATTTTGTTATGAATTATTACTAGCTAAAGTAAGGTATTTGTTTTTATTTATTTGGTCCAGAATATGTTTTCTAAGGCTTGCACTTTTAATGTATTCTAAAGTTGAACAGTAAAATATGAATTTATTACACGTACTGAGGGAAGTGATCAACTCAATTTACATTTTTGGCAATACGGTCCTGTCACCATTCCTTTACATCTTCGCCAAAAAGTCGATCAAGAGTAGAATGTTTATTTCAGAACCAGTTTAGGACGTTCATAAATAAGTTGGCCCTGCATAATTTCCCCTCCCAACCCCGTGACAATTTAAGCTTGAGGCTACTATACAATTAGGTCCCCCTTGATAACAAAATTGACCTGTTCGAGCGTTTTCTTCTGAGTCTTTCGAATTTGGAATTGTTGGGGGGTACAAATTTTAGTTGGGACACCCGATATAAGTAATTTTTGACGTTCAGTTCTGACATTAATTTCTCATGAAATTTTTACAATAAATTCACGTGTTTATATAGTCATATAATTATATAGGACATTTATGTACTACAAAGGAACAAATTCCGTTGGCGTCTTTTACAGATTCCATATGGGCGGTTTTTGCACCAAGTTTAGAAGCCATTGTAAATTGTTTGTTGGTTATAAAACATATGTACATTTTTTTTTTGAATCACATTTTAAATAAAATAGAATGGTTATAGAATTTAAAAGTAGAAACAATAGAAATATTTAGTAAGGCTAGCATTTCTTTCATAATTTTTACGAAACATGGTAACAACTAAGTTAGCTCTTGTAAACATTTGGCATCCCGAATTTTACCCAAACGACCTTGAAATTTTGACATTTTCTCGTGGTTGAAATGTTTTAGGATCATCTCGCCCGCCGAGTTCGCAATAGAGATATAGAGATGAACAATCGCTCTTTGAGAATTCATATAATTATTCAAAAACAAAACAATTGTCTGGATCACTTTTGGTGGTAGATAGCTACTTTTAATCAGTTTTCAGATTCACTCATCACCCTGATGATGCCAACATTGTTGGCGAAACGTGCGTCGGTATTTATAATAAAAATTGTTTTTGGTGTTTTAGGGAAAACTGATTAGAAGTTGTCATATAATTATTATTAAATTAAAATTTAAAAATAAAATTGACATTCCCTATTCAATTATGGTGTCAATGTTACAAAAAATTACAAAAGCTCTTTAACCCAACGGCAAAGAAATAATTCAATGTAGATAGTGTTAGAATTTGATTTTTGCCGCGCATTTACCACCCGGGTTCAGGAACGAATCGGCATTAGAGATAACCGGCATATTCAAAAAACACGATAGGTTTTGCAGTACCGCGCGACAAAACCAAGATTCTCTCTTTTTCGTTCGACATTTTGACGAAGTCACATTCAACGTAAATTTTGCTCCTGGAAAAAGGGATTGCTCCAGCGAATCGCGGTAGCGGTTAGAATCGTTGAATATGAGTTATTTCGATAACAAATCGCTTTAGCGGATAATTCGTTAAATGTTGAGATTTCGGAGAGAGGTAAGAGAAACTACTTTATTGCGTGCAGACCTTGACTATTCTCTTGCAATCAGATAAGCAGATTCACCAGCACTTACTAGGATCTTTTGTACCACCTCAAAGGGATAATAGCTGTGAAAATTCTTTCCTGGATGCACGGAGTTTATTTCACGTGGAAACTGGTGTAATTTCCCAGGACCCGCAGGAATTGCAGAATCACAGACTCACAGGATTCGCCAGAAAGTAAATAGTAAGGTGTCAGGACAGCCCCAAAACCGGCAGGAAGCGTAATAGTTTCAGAAGATAAGTAAAAGACAATTTTTTTTATTATATATTTTTTTTGTGTTATCAATTTATCTAGTTTTTTGTTATATTAGCGTTCAATTAAAAATTGTAAAGTTCAGTAATCATCTTAATGTAATTTAAACATATTTAAAGTGCAATAGTCACAATTTAACTTGTCATTTTCTTTATTTATTTCATCGTTCATTTAGTAATTTATTGCAACAACTTGTGATCAGTCTTTATAATTTCAATTTTTACCACGTTATTTAATATTATATAATTGTAGGAAGTTTTTGTATTATTTTTATTTGTTCATTATATGATTTTGGGGACTTAGCTGTATTTCTTGTGTTACCATCCACACTTCTAAATTTTGTCAGGGCATTACAATAATTTAGCTTGTAATAGTAGCTATATTTACTTACGTAGATAGGTACTTACAAATATTAATTTAAATGTGTTTGTTAAAGTTGAAAACAAAAATTAAGATAAATCATGGTGTAGCCCTACAGGTCTTTTTGTTAGTTTTTTTTATTTTTTTATTTAATTTACTTCCTGTATTTTATTTTTTATTTTTATTATTCGTCACAAACGTTTTCGGCCACGTGGGCCATCCTCAGGTGACACGTCAAAGTTTACAATTGCAGCATTAAACTGATTAAACTGTACATCTAAAAATCTAACATATACAATATTAAGATCTTTACAATACAATATTAAGATTACAAAATTAAGATCTTTAATTATTACGGTTAATCAACGAAATTACTAAATATTGGTAATGTCTGGTAATGTGAAACGCTGTGAAGTAAGTGAAGGTGTCAAAAGACCAGTGAAAAGATTAAAAATAAAACAACAAATCTCTTTTGAGAGTCGTGTCGCAAAGTTTGAGTGTGTCTTTGACCGGAGAAGAGTTTGGTGTTGGTCAGGGAATGAAAAGTTTTTAAAAACGAAATTGAAAGCAGGTATAATTAAGGAACAATTTGAAACATACGTTCAGAAGTTCTACCGTTTAGGGGCTGGAATTTTGAGAAGAACGGATATTGGTTTATGATGGGGGCTGAAGGTTGAGGAACCGACGACGCGAGCGTAATTTTATTGTCGAAAATAAATAATAACGTATTATAGATCAGTACTATCATTGAATATCAATACTCTAGTTAGAGTAGTTAGAGTATTGATATTCAATGGTACTATCAATGAAAATTTCTGTCTTATCGAATTTGTTTTGGCGACAAACAAACATGCTGCTTCCAAGACACAAAACTTTCCAAATGTACGTGATTTACAGCTTTTTTTATTGCGCCTTGCACCCCGAACGAAACGAAACCAAGGAACTCTTTCCAAATTGTGTCATCTGTGCTTGGCCATTGCTTCGTTCGATTTTGTTCATTTTCATTTTTCGTCTGAGATCGTTCAGTTCGTTTCGTTTTCGTTTGCCTTACCAAGTTTTGAGATTTGTGTAGCTTCCAAAAGTCTTAAAGGTAAGTAGTACAGTATTTTATTTAAAAGTAGTAACTAAATATATATTTTTTATGCATATTACTAACCAGAATTTAAATTTATTCCGCAAGTGTACCGATTTTGACTTTCGTCAAAAGTGGTACTCCATGGTTTTTAAGATTCATTTTAAGACAGATATATACATAATTATATGATATTATATTGATAATTTTTCTAATTAAATATATATTTTTTAACTTTTGAGCTTCTTTGCAGAGGATTATGAATGACACAGACGATAAAGAGTCTCTTTTTGATAGTAAGCGGCGTCGAACTGTAAACCTTGGAGAGGATTTTTGCTGTACCCCGACGACGTCTTATGCATCGCTAATGTCAGCATTTTTTCCAGCTTCAACATATCCTGGTAAATTGTGTCATTTTATATCATTTACGACAATCATATACCTAGTAAAGATTTTTTTATTTTTTCAATAGTTACTTAGTTATTTCTTATAGATTTTGAGGCAACTGAACTGCAAACATTGGCAAAACTGACCCAGCACGTTGAGCAACACGCAATAATTTTTTTTTATAATAATAATTATAGTTATAGTTATATAGTTTATAATATTAGTAGTACATAGTTGATATTATAGTTTTTAGTAATTATTTTCATATTTTCTATTCACCTTTATACATTATAATAGATTTGAACTTTTGTAAAACATTTTTTTTTGTTTGTTTTATAATAAATATATGTCATGAAGATCAACACTTTTTTAATATACTTATTTCCTAACATCACCTAAAAAAGACGTATTTTATAATATCTTTAAAATACCTTTACAGAACGTTTTGTTGAGCCATTGAAAATGACGTTTAATTCAGATAATCAACGCGTTCTTTTAACCTGGTAAAAACACCTGAAAGAGACGTGTTTTATCAGACGTAACACGTCATTTTTACACGTCAAAAGTAACGTTGATTTCGGCGACATCGTAACGTCTATTCAACGGTTGGTAGGTACTCGTTTGTTTTAGGTTTTTTTCTCGTTGTTTTGTTTACGGAAAATCAGTACGTCTAAACAACGTGGTAAAATCACGTAAAAAAAACGTGTTTTACTAGACGTTATAAACACGTCATATTTACACGTCGAAAGTAACGTTGAGTCAGCGACATCGTAACGCCTATACAACCGTTGGTAGTCGTCTTTTTTTCTCACGTCGTTGTGTTTACTGGGGAGAGCAGAAGTTTCAAAAATCAGCTGATCATTGGTGGCAAGTGACTGAAAAAAAACATTAAGAAACTTCTTATTGTTAGTTGTATTGTCTTCAAAATTTGTTTCATACAGAAAATGGCAACGAATTAAAACATTAAATTTTTAATGCTGCTGAAAGCAAAGGAAGAATGTGAAGGTCATTAACCTGCTTCAAATGTCATTCAACATACAACATTAGCATTACCATTACAATGATTGTGAACGGTTGCATATTGCGCGTATCTTCTGGACGTTAACATTCTCCTTAACATTAACATTACCATTAACACTCAACATTATTGTGACAGCCCAGTTATGTATTGCACAAAACGAATACAAATACTTGTATATTTTAAAAAGGCAAATAAAAACAATTTCTTGTACTTAGGTACTAAAAATTGAGAACAATTTTAAAGCTGGAAGCTGTGAAAATTCTCTTAAAAAATTTTAACCGACGTGTGTTGAAAGCCACGAGAAGATGGAATCGATTGTGTAAAAGTTGAAATAAAAAAAGTTTGATGATGGCAAAGCTATTTCCTACAGTGCGAGACAAGCCAAACTGGAGTTGTTTGAAATTATGAAACGGCACAAGAACAAATCGGTCGATTTGAACACTATAATACTCACAAATGCAGATTTTCAACACTTCTTAGATATGTGTGACCATCTAAAATAATTTATATAATAAATGTAATAATTTTTCAAAACCTAAAAGATGAAGTTGAAAACATTATAAAAAACTTTGAAATTTCTTATCAGATTTGTAATGTGGTTATGTCTACATAACAGATAACACTATACAAGTATTTCCCTTTTTCTGACTCCGCCCCATGTATATTTCGTTGAATTTCGGACTTTCTTTCTGAATGATTTCCAGTGAACCCACTTCACTCATGTTACACAACGAGGCTTGGTAACGGAATTTTTATAGTTTTAAGTGTAAATATGTGTGGTGCTCTAATTTTTAAACTGTAGATACATTACTGCATGACATTGCATAAACTATTGTCACAGAAACATCTAATCCCAAAATGGGGCCATAAGATTGGGACTAGTCGAGACAACATCCGACTCTTTATGGTTCAACTCCCACCAGCCGCGGTCTTAAGGCCGTCTGACACGATGGGAAACTTGCGCACGTGCGCTTTAAGTTTAAAGGAAATTAAATAAAAAATTAAAGCGTACGCCATGCATAGTTTATATAACATTTTTATAAGTAGTAGTTGCTACCGTTACTTTGCCTAATGCAGAGTTGAGGGAAGGAGACTTCTTTGTATATAAAATTTTCCTGAGATTAACAAACGACCTAGCTGTAATTTTATGTTATGCGACAATGTATACCTTGCCAGTGAGAGCGTTATTTAAGTACAACTCTTTTATAACCTATTGATTTTTAGATTACAGGTAACACTGAGATACTGGCAACAGGGGATGTATGGAACTAGACTACGATATCGAAAATTTATTCCAGAAGTGTGCAGCGATAGTAGACGTAAATTGGACAGATTTTCAATCGGCGACAAGTCGGAAGATCTGGGAAGCCAAGGGAAAATGTTCACAGCGGGCTCTTCAAGGAGGTTCATTGTTACCGTTGAAATATGTGGGCCGGAGTTATCTTGCTGAAGAGTAACATAGGGAGCACCTCGAGGGCAAGATAATAAGTGAGGCTGTAAAACATCATCATATGATGACGATTTAAATTCACTCAATTGGCGAAATTGTATCTACATTTAATTGAATGGCAAGTTCTAGTTTACACAAATATAATTTTCTTTGGATCTGTCTGTGATTTATTATTATTTATTATTATTATTATTTATTATTCCAGGGTAAAGTTCTTTCAGATAAATCGAAGGATGTTTGTTAATTAGGAAAACCAACTGTTGGAAATATTTCTATTTTGACGACCGTTTTTGAGAACACGTAGCAAACAATTATACGCCTTCCTGTGTGGACAGAATCGTTGTAAATCATTGTAGGAGTATTAATTTTACACTAAATGATCTATTAGTAGCATTAGTACAACTGCCAGTAAATTTATCCACATTTCAGCACTGACACGTAATTTGTTTATTTATCACTGTCATTACTATTATAAACGTCGAACCCATTATCAAAATAAATAGCTTGTAAATAAAATAGAAGAAACCGCCCTCCACAAAAGTTTAGTCGGCAATAACTCTCATAGGAACTTGTAATTTATATGTATAATAAACCATTGCTGATATCTAATTTATTAACTGAAAGAAACTTCGATAATGTGGTAACTTCGCGAAAAAAATTTCCGCCAGCCTTATAAAACATTTTCGGGGCAATTGGCTGTCGGGTTGGCAAAATAAGTAGTAAACTTCTATCGTGATCAAGTTTATAAATGAGCTCTCAGTACCTGAGCAAACTGTATCAACAAGCTTGCTGCAGTGTTTGGTTTTAGCGTGTTAGACTTATCTTACCAGGCAGATTTATTTAGGGGTAGGCCTAATTATTCGCCGGCGTTCTAAGCCTAAGCAAATGTAGCAGGGTGTATGCGGGTAGAGAAATTAGTTGAATCAGATTTTGTCCACAAAAATTCCATTTATACCCGTCTGCTGTAACCCGGGCGCACTAAACTGGCTTCCATTACTGTAAATATTGCTTTGAGGTTTGGTAGCTCTACGATTCTGAAATACGAATCACAGTTCAAGGACTTTCGACGGATAGTTTTTATTATTATAATAACAAATATAAGAATATCAATTCATAAAATGTTTACCATTACAGATTACAAGCAGGGCAAATGAAGCAAAAAGGGAGTTAATACCAGAAACCAACAACACAATTAGGTATTGCTTATTCACAGACCATTAGTTAAACACGGAAAGGGTAATAAATACAGGGCAATAAAATTTTGATGGATATGCATAAAATGGTAGTTCGTTTCACTTGAAATAAATGACAAATCTCATAACAACATCAAGTTTGGAATCAGTCAATCAACAGTCAGGCAGTAAAGTAAAAATACCAAACTTACAAAACCAAATGCAATTCACAAGCTTGTTGCTCAGATTTTAATTAAAATGTCAACACTGATTTCTTCACTGCATTACAATTATATTATTTATAGTATATAGTAATGCCATTTCCGCTTCTTCTGGACCCCATGGAACTAATCACAGCCGATTGAATTTAGACTGGTTTCTTTTACTTCAAGCGCCAATAAGATTGATAAACTATGGAGGGCCATGCTCTTTGTAAAGTCGTAGGTATTGTCATGCAATGACAAATTCCTTCTACTCACACTAACACCCGTCTTACTCAAGGACACAGACGCGGCGGCGAATCGCTCGCGCCGCTATTTTGTCAGTGCGGTCCCTCGCTTTGTTGGCTTCGGTCGTCGACGTTAAAATTATAATACGCGTTTAGAGCAAAACGTAAGTTTGCCAGTCAATAAACTATTTTTTTTTTTTAATTTTTTTACTCTGAATTGATATGTAAGGGTTTGCTATGGCACTAAAGAAAAAAAAAATACTTTATTTCTATTTTAGCTAAAATATAAAAATATGTTCCTAGGAAAACCAATGGTTCCTTGTAAGGCCTATCAAAAAATTGACAGTTGACCTTGCTAGGGCACAAGGGCCTTACTAGGAACATGTAGGAATCACGAAAATATCAATACATACTTAGTTTTTAGTTGTAAATACGTATCGACCTTGTATGAAGCCTTGTTCCTTGCTAGGCCATTTGGAAGAGTTTAATAAAACTTAAATTTAATAAATTATCATTAACTCTGCAATAAAAAAATGTCTTATAAGTTACATAATAAAACAAAGGGTTACTTAATAATTTGTTTGTTTCATTTATACAGTAATAAAGGAATAATAACTTTTTGTTTGTTAAAGTAGCCTTCCATGGTCGACCCACCTTGTTCGATTTATTTATTGTTTGAAAAACTGATAGATAAATATTTTTCTTTCTTATTTGATAAGATTTATGTTATGAGGGTTTGATTGCGAGAGATTTCTACCACCCATATTATGTTTATTATTTGTCCGATCAATAATGTTGTTGTGTGACTCTCAGGAAGTCGAAATGAAAGCGTATAATGGCCGAAAATCATCCAGACCGGACGGCAAATAAAAACGAAATTGAAACCTCCGCATAATTACAGCCCGAACTCGCCGTGCCAATATTAATTTCAACCCCAACAATTCCAACATAAATGAGGATAACAGGCCGTTTATGAGAGGAATATTTCCAGTATTCTAGGCGTTTTGTGCTGGTGACAGGTCGTGTACTAGTGGATGGCATGTTAAATTGAAATGGAAAAAAGTGGAGCTATACAAAATCAAAAGATCGGTGATACAAGAACCATCAGGAGTGTTAAAAATATTAATGTTTATTTTATCAATACACTGTTCAAATTCTGCTCGCAGACAGACACCTATTTTATTTTTGTTTGTTTTTGACTTTTTCCAGCACTTGAATTTACGAGGAGAGTATCTGCACGGGCAAAACATTAAGATCGCCTGCATGCGAACACATATTTCATAACTTCCGGTAGCGTTAAATTGCCGCTACTCTATTCTTTCCGGCAAATATTTGTAAAGAAAATCTCTACACTGGTGTAGGCGCATTTCTTAAATTTGAATTTGCCGCGTTATCGTTATGGCCGAGAGGCAGATGTCATGGGTGACGGTTGTAAATAGGTTGTAGATTGAGTTTTTTTTTTTGTAAACTCGCAAAACCTAGAATAAAAAATGTTGTTTCTTTTGTTTTTTCAACTGAGAGACTATTTTGTTTGTAATATAATGTAAAAGCCTAATGTAACATATTGAAATAAAAAAAATGTTTTTACAGAGAAACGCACTTATAGTAGAGTTCAAGATAATCTAACACCCATAAAACGACGTCTATTGCCTACAATTATTTAACAATGGAGGACTAAACCCAGTCATAAATTTCCGAGACCAAAGTGTGGCTCACTCCGAGAGCTTTTTTGAAAGCGTGAAGCCACGACGCATCCAATTTATAAAATGAGCAAATAATAAATAATTACATGCACAGGTCAACTTTTGAGAAAATCAATAACAAATTAACAGTTAAACCAAAATTGAAAATATTTATTTAATGAATAAATTGAAATAAGAATAGTGTATAAAAAGAATAAAAAAATACTAATTTGTAACAATTTCATCATCACTGCTCTCACTGCTGTCATTTCCTATCTCTAGATATAATTAATTCAAAGTTTTGTCTGTATACATTTTAGATTATTTCAACATGTCGAATATAATTGGTCCAATTATCTGCCGATATTTCGATAAGTCTGTGGTCTCATTGCCAAATTTTGGAAAATTATTATAGCGTCGTAAATATCGCATCAACTGATTCCATACGAACTCTATCGGATTGAACTCACAATGATAGGGAGGAAAAATAAAAATAAATTGTGGCCCAGAAACTTCGAGTCCGGTCCGTTTCATCCACCAAAGCCGGGAATACATCTAACGAATGTTACCATTCGTTCGCACTCGTTCGCATTCTCGAGCATTTCTTGCTTAAGTGTAGACTCGCATTCGCAGCGTATTTTATTGAGGGATGAATGGATGGAGCACAAACGAATGGGAACGAATTTTATCTACAGCCAGGCGGTAAAAATGAAAAGATCAGAGGGAAATGGGAAGCACGAAAGTTTGGAAACGTTGGAGTGTGGACAATAATTTCAGTTCTTCGCTAACATTCGTCGCAAAAGGTTGCATACTATTCTTTATCTCTGCATCATAAAAACGGTGAATAAATTATTTATTGTGTTAACTCAAAATGACTTGTTTGACATAATTTGTTTGTTTATGAACCGATTTCATTGATTCTTTTTGCGTTTTCTTCAGTATAGCTCCAAGATAGTCCCATGTTAATTTCATTCATATTGGACATAATACCCTGTGAATCGGGAATGGAAAATCTAGAATTTGAGAATATAATTTCGAATATTGAATCTCCAATCTCGAATCCTCGAATATCGAATCTTGAATTTGTATTGATGGTCTCGATCTTTTTGACATTAATTTCTTAATTTATTTAACACTAGCTCTCTGTGCTGACTACCTCATTCGGCTTGCATAATTTATCCTTTCATGCAGCGTACCGCTGATGGCTCCGGATGGATTGGCGGATATGGTCGAGAATGGGTGGAAATACTGCGAATGGTGCAAACGCGGATTCGTTCAAATGTGTCATTCCACCGGGAAGAACCTCTGCGAGCAGTAGCAATGGTTGAAATGGGTGCGAATGCGAACGAACGGTAACATTCGTCAGATGTATTCCCGGCTCAATAAACACGCAACTCTTCTTGTTGATTTACAACCCTGAACCATTCTCATTGTGCATCTAATTTGCGGCAATGGGCCCCGGTTTTATATCTGTCAGATTATAGTGCCTCGTACTTTATGTCTTTATTTCAAAAGGGAAAAGAGTGTAGATTATTATAAAACATTTTCTGCAAATATTTCAACAAAATGAGGTTTGATGTTGCAGTGAACCCACCAACAGATGGAAAATCAAACATCATATTAGGTATGCATAACTACAATAGCCACAACCGGTGGACAGATTTTTGGAATACCAGTCGAGTATAAACTTGCAGATCCACATCAAGTACTTACAAATACCTCCAACAATGCCAAAATAGAAATTATTAAATAAAAGATATCAAGCGAGGAAAATATGGATGACCTTGATAGATGATTATATCAAAAATATAGTTATAGTGGCTCAAATCAAAAATTGAAAAAACTTAAAGAAAAAGGGCAAAAATTTGAGACTCAAAATTTAGGAAAAATTGGAAAGGATTTTATGATGGAGCAAATGGGAGAAAAAAAATTGTGTGACGTTTGCAAACAAAGGATGGTCCCCCACTAGATACGCTCTTACCTTTAAATATTCAAACAGGTTCGTTACTTGATTTTGCTTTGATAAAAGAAATTAAGAAAGTCCATTGATACTGGGACGCTTTTTGACCTTATAACATAATATGGCTTACCTAATTATGTAGCTGACAAAATTGACAGAGAAACTTTACAAGAAACGGAAGATCTCTACAATGAAATAGGAAAGTTGGAATATGAATAAATCTGAAAAAAAAAAACATAATACAAATTCTGAGACTAAATCCAGAAAAAAAAATTAGGAAAAGCAATCATGCCAGATTTGTGTCAGTGAAAAAAAAAGGGAAACATTACTATCCTGAGGAAAATTGTTGGTTTAGGGGGAACAAACAAAAAACAGTGGTGAAAACTATAAATAACTTAGAATTAGAAATTGAGTTGAATGAGAAGAATCCAAAAAACCGGAACTGAATTTATTAATAAAAATAAAATAAAAGATGTAGATTGAAGATACAATAGAAGAACAGTCAAACTGTGATGCATTATTTGTAATGTTTCATTTCGCTCCATATTTAACAACACTGTAGTCACTGTTTGGTCTTATTCCTTTTCTTTTTTGGATCTCTACTTTTTCCAAAATTTTTATTTTCAAAATTTGCTCATTTCGATACCTTAATTCGATATTTTTGCATTTTAAAATACCAAAAGGAGCGAAGCGAGCTACTATGTATTCAAAAATATGAGACTGGGTTGATTATGTAATTCACTGATTCCCATAGGTTATTAATACCAGCTCGCTTCGCTCGCTCATTCTAACTCGTAACAAACTGAAGAACGAAATAATTTTCTACTATTCGTAAACAAGACGAGTCAATAATTTCCCATTACAGCCGAGCTTCATACAAGATTTTATGTTCCTTTTGCGTTGCTTGAAGTTGTGCTTTTTGTTTGTAACGATATTGTAATATATGGGCGAGCGAAGCGAGCTATTATTCATAAACAAGACGACTGACGACTCAATAATTTCCCATTACAACCGAGTTTCAAACAAGATTTTATGTTCCTTTTGTATTGTTTGAAATTAAAGTTTGATGACTTTAGTAAGTTTTTATTTTGTTACACATTTGGCAATATGTATGGGCGAGCGAGGCGAGCTACTATTCATAAACAAGACGAGTCAATAATTTCCCATTAGAAAAGAGTTTCATACAAGATTTTATGTTCCTTTTGTATTGTTTGAAATCAAATTTTGCAGACTTTCGTAAGTTTTTATTTCGTTGCATATTTGGCAATATGTATGGACAAGCTACTATTCATAAACAAGACGAGTAAATAATTTCCCATTACAAGCCAGTTTCAAACAAGATTTTATGTTCCTTTTGTATTGTTTGAAATCAAAGTTTGAAGACTTTCGTAAGTTTTTATTTTGTTACACATTTGGCAATAGGTATGGGCGAGCGAAGCGAGATACTATTCATAAACAAGACGAGTCAATAATTTCCCATTAGAACCGAGTTTCAAACAAGATTTTATGTTCCTTTTGTATTGTTTGAAATTAAAGTTTGAAGACTTTCGTAAGTTTTTATTTTGTTACTCATTTGGCAATATGCATGGGCGAGCGAAGCGAGCTACTATTCATAAACAAGACGAGTCAATAATTTCCCATTAGAACCGAGTTTCAAACAAGATTTTATGTTCCTTTTGTATTGTTTGAAATCAAAGTTTGAAGACTTTCGTAAGTTTTTATTTTGTAACACATTTGCATTATGTATGGGCGAGCGAAGCGAGCTACTATTCCTAAACAAGACGAGTCAATAATTTCCCATTAGAACCGAGTTTCAAACAAGATTTTATGTTCCTTTTGTATTGTTTGAAATTAAACTTTGAAGACTTTCGTAAGTTTTTATTTTGTTACACATTTGGCAATATGTATGGGCGAGCGAAGCGAGCTACTATTCATAAACAAGACGAGTCAATAATTTCCCATTAGAAAAGAGTTTCATACAAGATTTTAAGTTCCTTTTGTATTGTTTGAAATCAAATTTTGCAGACTTTCGTAAGTTTTTATTTCGTTGCATATTTGGCAATATGTATGGACAAGCTACTATTCATAAACAAGACGAGTAAATAATTTCCCACTAGAAGCCAGTTTCAAACAAGATTTTATGTTCCTTTTGTATTGTTTGAAATCAAAGTTTGAAGACTTTCGTAAGTTTTTATTTCGTTACACATTTGGCAATATGTATGGGCGAGCGAAGCGAGCTACTATTCATAAACAAGACGAGTCAATAATTTCCCATTAGAACCGAGTTTCAAACAAGATTTTATGTTCCTGTTGTATTGTTTGAAATAAAACTTTGATGACTTTCGTAAGTTTTTATTTCGTTGCATATTTGGCAATATGTATGGACAAGCTACTATTCATAAACAAGACGAGTAAATAATTTCCCATTAGAAGCCAGTTTCAAACAAGATTTTATGCTCCGTTTGTATTGTTTGAAATCAAAGTTTGAAGACTTTCGTAAGTTTTTATTTTGTTACACATTTGGCAATATGTATGGGCGAGCGAAGCGAGATACTATTCATAAACAAGACGAGTCAATAATTTCCCATTAGAACCGAGTTTCAAACAAGATTTTATGTTCCTTTTGTATTGTTTGAAATTAAAGTTTGAAGACTTTCGTAAGTTTTTATTTTGTTACTCATTTTGCAATATGTATGGGCGAGCGAAGCGAGCTACTATTCATAAACAAGACGAGTCAATAATTTCCCATTAGAACCGAGTTTCAAACAAGATTTTATGTTCCTTTTGTATTGTTTGAAATTAAAGTTTGAAGACTTTCGTAAGTTTTTATTTTGTTACTCATTTGGCAATATGCATGGGCGAGCGAAGCGAGCTACTATTCATAAACAAGACGAGTTAATTATTTTCCCATTACAACCGACTTTCAAACAAGATTTTATGTTCCTTTTGTTTTGTTTGAAATCAAATTTTGCAGACTTTCGTAAGTTTTTATTTCGTTGCATATTTGGCAATATGTATGGGCAAGCTACTATTCATAAACAAGACGAGTCAATAATTTCCCATTACAACCGAGTTTCATACAAGATTTTATGTTCCTTTTGTATTGTTTCAAATCAAACTTTGAAGACTTTCGTAAGCTTTTATTTCGTTGCACATTTGGCAATATGTATGGGCGAGCAAAGCGAGCTACTATTCATAAACAAGACGAGTCAATAATTTCCCATTACAACCGATTTTCAAACAAGATTTTATGTTCCTTTTGTATTGTTTGACATCAAACTTTGAAGACTTTCGTAAGTTTATATTTCGTTGAACATTTGGCAATATGTATAGCGAGCGAAGCGAGCTACTATTCATAAACAAGACGAGTCAATAATTTCCCATTAGAACCGAGTTTCAAACAAGATTTTATGTTCCTTTTGTATTGTTTGAAATTAAAGTTTGATGACTTTAGTAAGTTTTTATTTTGTTACACATTTGGCAATATGTATGGGCGAGCGAAGCGAGCTACTATTCATAAACAAGACGAGTCAATAATTTCCCATTAGAAAAGAGTTTCATACAAGATTTTATGTTCCTTTTGTATTGTTTGAAATCAAATTTTGCAGACTTTCGTAAGTTTTTATTTCGTTGCATATTTGGCAATATGTATGGACAAGCTACTATTCATAAACAAGACGAGTAAATAATTTCCCATTACAAGCCAGTTTCAAACAAGATTTTATGTTCCTTTTGTATTGTTTGAAATCAAAGTTTGAAGACTTTCGTAAGTTTTTATTTTGTAACACATTTGCATTATGTATGGGCGAGCGAAGCGAGATACTATTCATAAACAAGACGAGTCAATAATTTCCCATTAGAACCGAGTTTCAAACAAGATTTTATGTTCCTTTTGTATTGTTTGAAATCAAAGTTTGAAGACTTTCGTAAGTTTTTATTTTGTAACACATTTGCATTATGTATGGGCGAGCGAAGCGAGCTACTATTCCTAAACAAGACGAGTCAATAATTTCCCATTAGAACCGAGTTTCAAACAAGATTTTATGTTCCTTTTGTATTGTTTGAAATTAAAGTTTGAAGACTTTCGTAAGTTTTTATTTTGTTACTCATTTGGCAATATGCATGGGCGAGCGAAGCGAGCTACTATTCATAAACAAGACGAGTCAATAATTTCCCATTAGAACCGAGTTTCAAACAAGATTTTATGTTCCTTTTGTATTGTTTGAAATCAAAGTTTGAAGACTTTCGTAAGTTTTTATTTTGTAACACATTTGCATTATGTATGGGCGAGCGAAGCGAGCTACTATTCCTAAACAAGACGAGTCAATAATTTCCCATTAGAACCGAGTTTCAAACAAGATTTTATGTTCCTTTTGTATTGTTTGAAATTAAAGTTTGAAGACTTTCGTAAGTTTTTATTTTGTTACTCATTTGGCAATATGCATGGGCGAGCGAAGCGAGCTACTATTCATAAACAAGACGAGTTAATTATTTTCCCATTACAACCGACTTTCAAACAAGATTTTATGTTCCTTTTGTTTTGTTTGAAATCAAATTTTGCAGACTTTCGTAAGTTTTTATTTCGTTGCATATTTGGCAATATGTATGGGCAAGCTACTATTCATAAACAAGACGAGTCAATAATTTCCCATTACAACCGAGTTTCATACAAGATTTTATGTTCCTTTTGTATTGTTTCAAATCAAACTTTGAAGACTTTCGTAAGCTTTTATTTCGTTGCACATTTGGCAATATGTATGGGCGAGCGAAGCGAGCTACTATTCATAAACAAGACGAGTCAATAGTTTCCCATTACAACCGATTTTCAAACAAGATTTTATGTTCCTTTTGTATTGTTTGACATCAAACTTTGAAGACTTTCGTAAGTTTATATTTCGTTGAACATTTGGCAATATGTATAGCGAGCGAAGCGAGCTACTATTCATAAACAAGACGAGTCAATAATTTCCCATTAGAACCGAGTTTCAAACAAGATTTTATGTTCCTTTTGTATTGTTTGAAATTAAAGTTTGATGACTTTAGTAAGTTTTTATTTTGTTACACATTTGGCAATATGTATGGGCGAGCGAAGCGAGCTACTATTCATAAACAAGACGAGTCAATAATTTCCCATTAGAAAAGAGTTTCATACAAGATTTTATGTTCCTTTTGTATTGTTTGAAATCAAATTTTGCAGACTTTCGTAAGTTTTTATTTCGTTGCATATTTGGCAATATGTATGGACAAGCTACTATTCATAAACAAGACGAGTAAATAATTTCCCATTACAAGCCAGTTTCAAACAAGATTTTATGTTCCTTTTGTATTGTTTGAAATCAAAGTTTGAAGACTTTCGTAAGTTTTTATTTTGTTACACATTTGGCAATAGGTATGGGCGAGCGAAGCGAGATACTATTCATAAACAAGACGAGTCAATAATTTCCCATTAGAACCGAGTTTCAAACAAGATTTTATGTTCCTTTTGTATTGTTTGAAATTAAAGTTTGAAGACTTTCGTAAGTTTTTATTTTGTTACTCATTTGGCAATATGCATGGGCGAGCGAAGCGAGCTACTATTCATAAACAAGACGAGTCAATAATTTCCCATTAGAACCGAGTTTCAAACAAGATTTTATGTTCCTTTTGTATTGTTTGAAATCAAAGTTTGAAGACTATCGTAAGTTTTTATTTTGTAACACATTTGCATTATGTATGGGCGAGCGAAGCGAGCTACTATTCCTAAACAAGACGAGTCAATAATTTCCCATTAGAACCGAGTTTCAAACAAGATTTTATGTTCCTTTTGTATTGTTTGAAATTAAACTTTGAAGACTTTCGTAAGTTTTTATTTTGTTACACATTTGGCAATATGTATGGGCGAGCGGAGCGAGCTACTATTCATAAACAAGACGAGTCAATAATTTCCCATTAAAAAAGAGTTTCATACAAGATTTTAAGTTCCTTTTGTATTGTTTGAAATCAAATTTTGCAGACTTTCGTAAGTTTTTATTTCGTTGCATATTTGGCAATATGTATGGACAAGCTACTATTCATAAACAAGACGAGTAAATAATTTCCCACTAGAAGCCAGTTTCAAACAAGATTTTATGTTCCTTTTGTATTGTTTGAAATCAAAGTTTGAAGACTTTCGTAAGTTTTTATTTCGTTACACATTTGGCAATATGTATGGGCGAGCGAAGCGAGCTACTATTCATAAACAAGACGAGTCAATAATTTCCCATTAGAACCGAGTTTCAAACAAGATTTTATGTTCCTGTTGTATTGTTTGAAATAAAACTTTGATGACTTTCGTAAGTTTTTATTTCGTTGCATATTTGGCAATATGTATGGACAAGCTACTATTCATAAACAAGACGAGTAAATAATTTCCCATTAGAAGCCAGTTTCAAACAAGATTTTATGTTCCGTTTGTATTGTTTGAAATCAAAGTTTGAAGACTTTCGTAAGTTTTTATTTTGTTACACATTTGGCAATATGTATGGGCGAGCGAAGCGAGATACTATTCATAAACAAGACGAGTCAATAATTTCCCATTAGAACCGAGTTTCAAACAAGATTTTATGTTCCTTTTGTATTGTTTGAAATTAAAGTTTGAAGACTTTCGTAAGTTTTTATTTTGTTACTCATTTTGCAATATGTATGGGCGAGCGAAGCGAGCTACTATTCATAACCAAGACGAGTCAATAATTTCCCATTAGAACCGAGTTTCAAACAAGATTTTATGTTCCTTTTGTATTGTTTGAAATTAAAGTTTGAAGACTTTCGTAAGTTTTTATTTTGTTACTCATTTGGCAATATGCATGGGCGAGCGAAGCGAGCTACTATTCATAAACAAGACGAGTTAATTATTTTCCCATTACAACCGACTTTCAAACAAGATTTTATGTTCCTTTTGTTTTGTTTGAAATCAAATTTTGCAGACTTTCGTAAGTTTTTATTTCGTTGCATATTTGGCAATATGTATGGGCAAGCTACTATTCATAAACAAGACGAGTCAATAATTTCCCATTACAACCGAGTTTCATACAAGATTTTATGTTCCTTTTGTATTGTTTCAAATCAAACTTTGAAGACTTTCGTAAGCTTTTATTTCGTTGCACATTTGGCAATATGTATGGGCGAGCGAAGCGAGCTACTATTCATAAACAAGACGAGTCAATAATTTCCCATTACAACCGAGTTTCAAACAAGATTTTATGTTCCTTTTGTATTGTTTGACATCAAACTTTGAAGACTTTCGTAAGTTTATATTTCGTTGAACATTTGGCAATATGTATGGGCGAGCAAAGCGAGCTACTATTCATAAACAATAATTTATAATAAATAATATAATAAAAGTGTCAGAAAAAATGGTAAATTTAAAAACTTTTAATGGTGAGAACAAAAAAAAGGTAACATTCAAAATAAAGATCTATAATATGGAGAAAATTATGTATAATTTTAGTATAGATAATGAACATTTCAATTACGATTTTCTAATCGGTTTGGATTGCATCAAAAATTTCAAATTAATGCAAACTGAAGAATTGAAGATTATACAATGCAACAATCTAAAAGGAAAAAGATAAATTCAAATGAAGAGAACATAAAAAACAACAACTTCTCAGAAAATTCAACTACAACAAATGTCAAAATTCCTAATATTTATGCTAGGTGACAAGAGTGAAGTAAAACAAGAAACTAAACCCATCAACAAATGTGAAATTAACTTCAATGAAAGTCTCATGAATTTGAAATGTTAATAGACCAATTAGATTTATATCAACAATCGGAAATTAATAAATTAGTAGAAAAATACAAAGCAAATAATAATACAAACAAATATCAAAACTACTAGAGAAAAATCTTATTAAGAAGATGAAAATAAAACAAGATTATGTATAGATTTCAGAGAATTGAATCAAATTGTGGTCCCTCAGTCAGTCATTTTCATTAACTGAAGATTTAATGATAAAAACTGTAAACTGTAAATATTTTACTACTTTGAATATAAATTCAGCATTTTGGTCAATTCCATTCAAATTTTAAGATAGATACAAAACTGCATTTGTTACACAAGAGGGGCATTTTCAATGGTCGTGCCTCCCGTTTGGATAAAAGACTGCTCCAGCCATTTTCCAAAGAATATTGAGTAACATAAAAAAATACAAACTGTCTGGTTTTAAAATAAATTTTATAGACGATATTTTAATATTTTCGAAAACATTTGAGGACCATATACTGCACCTATGAAGATTGCTGGAGGCAATAGTTACAGAAGGCTTTAGACTGAAATTTTCCAAATGTAGTCTTGCAAATAAAATTATGCCAAATATTTAGGCCACATAACAGAAAATAATTCAGTCAGGCCTCTGAAGGATTAATTGACCGCTGTCAAAAATTTTCGAGAAAATATACGTCAATTCCTAGGGAAAATAAATTTTCCTCATAAATTCGTACCATACAGTGTAATTATCCTGGACTCGTTACACAATTTATTGGTCAGCAAAATGTCAGGAATCATTTGATGAAATAAAAAAAAACTGGTAACAGACTTTTTATTAAGCAGAAATCCAGTTCTAGATCTTCCCGGCAATGCTGATGACTTTTTGAAAATAGTAAATTTAACAAACCTACATGATATAAGAGATGACCAAAACACATATCTAAACTCCTAAAATGAAAAAAAAAAACAAACTTATATTGGAGAATGAAATTTACAACAAAACGAATAAGAGATCAGAAGTACTATCAGAAGAACTTAGCAATACTCTAATAAAAAATGTCCACAATACTTACTGCCACCTTGGGAGAACACAGATGACAAATAAAATAACAAAATTTTACACAGCAAATAATATCATTGCAAACTTTAAACAAATTTGTGATGAATGTGAAATTTGTATAAGAAACGAATCAAGAAAAAGGTCAAAATATGTCACATTTAAGTCCAGCACGAGGCCCGTTTGAAATTGTATAACTACATATTATATTGATAGCATTGGAGGCTTTGGAGGATCACGGTCAACAAAAAATACATTCACCTTCTGGTTGATCACTTCACTAGGTATGCTCATATTCTCACATCAAAAAATCAAAGCTCCAGTGATTTTATTAGACTTGCAAAAAATTTAGAATATAAGGAATTTCAAAGAAAAATAACAAGAATGGTGCTGTGGATGCACCATTTTCAATGGGCTTAATGAAAGGCTAAACCAAATTTTAGTTAATAAGATAATAAATGAAAATGTTAAGATGATCGCATGAACAACTATTACACAAAAATGTGTAGAAAACTATAATAAAACTGCACACACAATAACAAAGTTTGCTCCAAAATACCTTTTTGGAAGGTGAAAATGTGAATATTCTACCACCTGAATTGAAATCAAGATGTACAAAAGAAGATCTCAAAGGACAACTAGCATTTAAACACACAATGAAATCTCACACTTATAATAAGGAAATTTACAACATACCTAGGAAAGAATATACATTTTTGGGAGATAGGGTCTACGTGGAAAACGGAAATCGACTAAATAGAAAGAAAATGGATGAACTGAAAATTTTCAATTCAATCTATGGAATTGATGCCCGACGGAGGAAAGCGGAATCAAACTTCTACCACATTGCCAAACTATCTCCAATGTTGGTTAGTAAATCAACAATTACAATGTAAAGAAAATCTCTACACTGATGCCGGCGCGTTTCTTAAATTTGAATTTGCAGCGTTGTCGTCATTGCGGAGAGACGGATGTCGTGGAATAAGTGCTTTAAATGTTTCTTTTGTTTTTACAAGTGAGCGACTATTATGTTTGTAATATAATGTAATAGGCTAAATGTCACATATTGTAAATAAAACTTTTGTTTTTACACAGAAACGCACTTACGTCTTTATTTCAAATGGAAAAAGAGTATAGATGATTATATATTTTTTCGTTTCTTTCCGTTCTCGTAAAAAAAACACATGTCGCGTCAACGCGAACAATACTCCAGAGATTTGACCCTAGAAAAATCAAGAATAACGTTTTATCTTGTGAGTTAACATCGCTGCGTCTACAAACAGAGTGGAAGTTCGCAGTTTTTGCTTTGACAGACCTCCAATCAAGCAAAGAGACGTCACAAAAGCCAGCAGAACACCAATTTAAATTTGCGACAAAAAACACGAACTCCAGCTTGATGCTCGTCCTTGAGTCTTTTAATTAAATCAATCTCCACGCTTACAATGACATTCCTTTTACAAAAAATATATTTATTATTAAAGCGCACAAATTAAATTCGGTGGCACCCCTGTCGAAAAAATCCCTTTGAACAATAAAAGAATGGGTTGCGGATTGATGGAATGTTACTTTTCAATTCCGCTTGACGGAAATAAATTTACATAGAACTCAAATATTCTTACGTGGCACGTTTTTGACGTTGAGCGTTTTGTTTGAAGGCATGGACGTCCTGGATTTCTTTTACGACCGAGATTTCCTCAGATTTTACGCACTACAATGTCTCCCTGCTATTATTCAAACAGGCTCGACCGCAGCAACAATGTCATGACTAAATGTTTCCATCGATTTAGCCATTTGTGACGCCAGCATATACTTACCTAAGTAATAACGCCAATCTGTGTTATATAAATTTTAAAAATAATTTCCAAATTGCGTGCTTAATAAAGACTTGAATATTTTATATGCTTTTTTATGTCTGGAAAATAACCCAAATAACTGACTAAAATATTTTCATTTTGTCACATACGTTTTGCCGCAAAATTAAATTTGAACACGCATGATGTGGTTTCCAGACTAATTAATTCCGGTAGCGAATCATATTTGAAAATAAAATTTTGCTGTTGCGTCGAAAGCATTACAATATTATATTTGATTGCCACGTCCAGGTGAACAATAAACACCACATTTCAGCTGATTGTTATTTTTAGGGCAATTAGTCAACTTCATTTGATTATTTTTTAAATGTAACAAGTAAAATTTGTGGTCAATACATTGTCATATAACAGGGGATCGTAACACTGTTAAATATAACTTACTTTGGTTTGGATTCAAGGAGGAAAGGCTAAATTGACTAGAATACGCCATTGTCTCTGTCCTACCTACATCTACAGTCTGATTCCCTTATGTTGACAAAACCTTTATAATCTGGCTTCGAGGAGACCCAAGACAATCCTGTTTGTCTTTGGTCCCTTCAATAGCGAACATTCTGAAGAATTATTTACTGTTCATAAAAAAAAACCGTTGCGTTTTTATTTAACATTAATTATAGTTACGAGCGAAAAGCCTAATGACCGTGTTGGTTTTTTATGCATTTAACCCGACTAAAGACTACACATTTGCAAGCTCCGTGTTTCCTGTTCAATATCTCTTTGACTTTCCACACATTTCCATATCAAAGCTTTGAGGTACAATATATGAGAATAATAATTCTCTTAAAAAGCACTCGTAACAGTAAAGTCAGACAAGAACTAGACGCTTTTAGGTAGGTCCAAATAAGTGTGGTTTTGTAGATGAATAATTTTACAAAATAATACAATCGCAAACTAGAGCTAAGTTTGAATATCTTGTTTTGCACAAATATCACGTTTCGGCTTTCAAGTTACATTCTTTTTACCAAACCGACATCCGGACGAAATGCAAAAGGCGGCTACTTTCACACAGTTTGCGTTTTTACTGCTCTGGTTGCGTGAACTGTGTTTAAGGCAAATCTACCTCTACCTATTCAGTTGAAGTTTGTTTTTAAATTTGTTTGCTTAATGATTTTAATATTAACATAACCAGAGCTGTGCATTTTCGGTATTAAATCCTGAATAAAATTTTAGAAACAAATTAATTTGAACATAAAACTCTGTCTGTCTGTCTGTCTACGGGTTACGCTTTCACGGCTAAACCGCTGAATCGATTTTAATGAAATTTCGTATGGAGATAGATAGAATATCGAGGGAGGACTTAGGATACTGTGCCAGCGACTTCGCCCATACTTTTTTTAAGCTTAAAAATGTTAAGAAATTGGAGAGCAACTCCTCGAAAATGCCATTCGGGCATTAGTAAATTGAAGCGCCATCTACGAAACTGCGCTGGTCATGTTCCGAACTAACATACGAAGAAAAATCCGCCGGGCTGCTTCGCTTAAGTAGAAATCTAATAATTAGAAAACATGATTGTAGACTATTCGCAGCAGCATTTTCAGCTCCGATGTCCGGGGCAAGCGTGTCTTTCAGGGTGTTGTGACTTTAAATTATAACATTTCAAGTAAATTATGTTTTCTGGTTTCTGGTGGTCTAGAATAAATATATAAATGATTCATATGAAGACCCTGTATGTATATTACAATGGATGAAGCCATAGTTCAATAACATTCAACAAAACTGTGAAGAATGAAATGAAATGTCAAATTACAACATCGAAATCAGCCAAATTTAAATTTGACCAGTGATGATTTTCATAGAGTTTGTAACCTACGTTGTACTAGTGAGGCAAAGTGACAGCAAAATCAAGTTCTTTAAAAATTTTGAGTACACAAGTTCAGAGGAAAGAGGAAAGAGTTTACAATAAGGTAGTAAACTAAAAAATTAAGTTTTTGGAAAATACAGTAATCATAAACCTCATTGAAAAGTATATAGTTTAGCGCTATTATGGTGAAATTATACTTAGTGAAAATGCAACAAAATTGAATTGAAATTCGTTTAATTTCTTATAAGAGAACTGTACTAGTTTAAAATACGTCATAGTGGCCGGCATATGAATTAAGTGAGGACCTACGCCTTTTCATTTCTCACTCTCACTCATTTTATAAGTAAATCTTTCCTTTTTGTTCTTACTCCTTCCATACACGGAAACTAATGACGTAGTTATTCGCCCGCGAAACAGTTTTTCATTTATTTCATGAAAACGGTTATGATTTGAGCAAAACGAAAAATAGGAGTACACTATTTTAAGAAGTTTTATTTATAAAAAAAAGTTTCAAAATTTTGTATACTACTCCACTACATACTAATAATAATTCGTGAAAGAATTTTCCATGAGTTCATGAATTTATTGATAAAAGGGTTTTTGACAGTTCAGCTGGAGCACCAGAAATTATGTTATTTTAACTTTTTTTTTTATTTAACACTAGCTGACCCGGTGAACTTCGTATCACCTACCATCGCGTTTTATTAAAAGTAATCCGAAGTAGCGATTCAAGAAGAAATGACAGTTTTATATATTGTCTGATAGTTCCACTACGAAAGCCATCTATTAAAATAATCTGAAGCGATTTCCATACAAAATTATCTATTAAAATTTAAATATATCTAAGTCGAACTCCACAAACTTTAATAAGTGTAAAATTACAAATGGAACATGTTTCAGCAGAACACTACTGCCATCATCAGCCCTTAAAGAATATTAAAAATTTATAAGGGCTTTATAAGGGCTGATGATGGCAGTAGTGTTCTGCCGAAACATGTTCCATTAATTTGTAGTTTTCCACTTATTAAAGTTTGTGGAGTTTGACTTAGATATATTTAAATTTTAATTTAAATTTACTCCACTTGGATTTATCAACATTCTTCTGGTTTAAAATGATCTATCTTTAATTTTTCGATTTTCAAGCTAAACTTTAGGGTTGAAACCCAAGAGGGCGCCCCTTGGCCCCCATGTCCATGTTTTAATAGTTACTCTGCTATTCGTGGCTGAGACAAATCCAACAAATCAAAGATCATAAAAATCGGTCCAGCCCAAGGGGCCCCCATGTGCATGTGAAAAATACTTTACGACCTATTCTAATACTTACCAAATATACACAAAAAAATCATAATAATCGGACGAGCCAAAAAATCGGTCCAGCCCAAGGGGCCCCCCTGGGCCCCCATCTACATGAGAAAAAAAAGTTCACCACCTATTCTCATACCTACCAAATATACATGAAAAAAATTAAAAAATTCAGTCGGGTCGACAAACCGGTCCAGCCCAAGGGGGGGGGGGGCTGGGCCTCCATGTCCATGTGAAAAATACCTTACCACCTATTCCCATACCTTCCAAACATAAAAAAAAACATAGAAAAGGGGGCCCCCTTGGGCTGGACCGATTTTTCGGCTCGACCATGTGAAAAATAGTTTACCACCTATTCTCATACCTACCAAATATACAAAAAAAATGCATAATACCCTGGGCGCCCATGTGAAAAATAGTTTTAATCCATCCCTATATTATAACGAACAAAACATTTTTTTTTTGCGAGACATACGAACGGCGATTCATTTTTATATATTTATATAGATTTGGATTTTGTATTATCCCTTTTGGATCATTTTCTGTTTGGCTATAATGTTAATGCTGTTCTTAGGAATCATCTGAATGACATTTGATTTGAAGAATGCAATTACGGAAGTTTGTCAAGTTATTCCAACCCAATGTTTAGTAAATGTTTTGAAAATTTGAAGAGACGATTTCGAGTTAGAACATAACGGCGGAGATTTTGAGCACTTTTTGTAGCAAAAAGAACACGCTCGAACAGGTCAATTTTGTTATCAAGGGGGAAAAATTGTACCAAACTTTCAACTCTTTCATCTCACCCCTTTAGCCAAAGGAACCCTTAAAAAATTTAAATGGCATGGGGGTCGTGTGGTACATTATTTTAAAGCTTATTTAATTCTCTACCCAGGCCTACATTTTATCGATTCTTTTTTACAGAAAAAGAAAAACATGAAATCGATATTTTCCAAATCTACATAAAATACTCAACTAAAATTTGTAGCCTCCAACCATTTCAATTTAGAAACATTTAGAAGAAAACCATTGAACAGGTCAATTTTGTTATCAAGGGGGGCCAAATTGTACCAAACTTTCAAGTCTCAGATCTCGCCCCTTTAGCCAGAGGAGCCACCCCCTAAAAAAATTAAATGGCATGGGGGGTCGTGTGATACATCATTTTAAAGCCTATTCAATTCTCTATCCAAACGTACTTTTATCAATTCGCTTAAAAAAAGAGCATAAGAATTTGTTATTTTCGAAATCTACATAAAATACTCTTGATATGGAAAATAACAAATTCATGCTTTTTTCTTGTAGAAACAAACCGATAAAAGTAGATCTGAATAGAGAATTGAATAAGCTTTAAAATGATGTATTACGCAACCCCCCATGCCATTTAAATTATTTAAGGGGGGCTCCCCTGGCTAAAAGGGTGCGTTCTAAGAGTTGAAGGTTTGGTACAATTTGGCCCCCCTTGATACCAAAATTGACCTGTTCGAGCGTTTTCTTCTGAGTCTTTCGAAATTGGAATTGTTGGGGGGGGGGGTACAAATTTTAGTTGGGACACCCGATATTGTAATCACTAAATTCTAGACTACAAAAGTATAAAAATGGTCTTTGATGAACTGAACAACAAATCTGTTGCAACCTCCAATGCAATGGTTGTTCTCTGGACCTTCTTGTTTTCATATTTGGAAGGCACAATTCTGTGATTCGGAATTATTAAATTTTCAAAGTTTCGGGTGAGCAAGCTTGAATATCTAAAATCGTCAAATTATTTTTGAATCCTGGCGTTCTCAAAATTTTTGAACTCCCGAAAATCCGTGAAAACTAGAGAAATCTACTCTAAAGATATTAACGAGTTCTGAAATTCCCAGCAGGGTCATGAAAAGTTTCGAACAATCTCGAAATATCTGAATAACCTGAAAGAGTACTGAAAAGTTCCAAATCGTTCCGAGTAGTCCGTAAAAACCATGCTGAAAAGTCGTCAAGTTGTCTTAAAAGTTTCAAATGGTTCCGACGAGTGTTGATATACTTCCAGGAATACTGCAAAGTCCTAAAAAATAATTACAAATATATTGGAAAGTAATGAAAAATCCCGAAAAAATCCTAAGAAAAACTCTGAATATCTCAAGAGTTCTTAACGGAAATGAAAAATATTAAGGACTCCAAAGGACTAGAAATGCGTACTGAAAAGTGGTGACTAAGAATCCTTGAAATCATTGAAAACTCCTAAGAACCACTTTGAAAAATTCCTGAGAGACAATAGTTCTTTTCAAGCAGGCTGCGGCGCTTTAAACAGTCGTCTGAAGAGTGGTAAATTGCTCTGAAGTATCTCGAAGAATCTTGAAGAGTCCTGTGGAATTGTGATAAACTCAGCAATCCTGAGAAATTCCAGAAAGTCTGGATGGAACAGACCTGAAGAATTTGAGTGTTCCTGTGGAATTCTAAAACATTCGATAAGTCCTATAGAGTATTACGGTTTTTTGAGTTATCCTGAAGAACTCGAAGGAATACAGAAAATTCTTGAAAATTCGACAGGATCATAAAGAAATCTGTGAAATCTTAAATGGCCTCTGAAGAGCTTTGAAAAGTCTTGAAAGGATCTTGAAATGAGCCGTGATAGATCTGAAAGGTTCTTGAAGAAGACTGAAAAATCCCGCGGAATTCAGTCGAAGCCAAAGGAGCCCAGGCTTTTGAAAAATCCTGAAAAATGCTTAGGGACTTGAAAGGTTTAGGAAATTAATGCCCAGTTGCATCTCTAGTTATTGTTAATATTAAATTTTGTGCAGTGGAACTGTCCATAAATAATTATTCAGAATTTATGGTAAATAATAACTACATATTACGAAAACTTAAAAAAAAAGTGGGTGTGACTCAGACTGTCTAGACTAAAAAAAAAACTAGACACAAAATTTGTTTGCTGTTCTTTTTACCGTTTACTAACAAAGTAGAATTTTGTTCAGGGAGCTTCTAAAGTTGACTTGGCAGCATCTTCTCGCTCGCCTCGTCCCACTTTTCTAGGAGCTTTTTGCAGCGGATAAATATTAATCTCCGTTTAAGGCGCATCCACATGCATTATTTGGTCACAGCTCGCTTTAACTAAGAGTTGATGATGGCCATTGTGTTAAGCCGGTCCCAGATCAGAATATAATGGAAGTTGTAATTGTTTAACATAGCCGCGCTTGATACTTTGATATAGCTTAATATTCCATTAAGTTTGTACAAGAGAAGCCCTCTTGTCCGTCTACACCCATTAATTTACACCGACCGTGTCATTTAATCTCTCTATCTCTAAAGGGAATGGGAAATGTCAGGGCATGCTGTCCTTAATCTTCCTCTGCAATCAATCGGGACCGAAAAAATCTCTCGGATCAAAAACCGTGTGAAATAACAGCGCAGGAGGTCTCGGCTTTCTGAAAAATTACGGTGTTCCTCCTTAAAGTCTTTTTTCAATTTAAAATTAAAACTAAGGCTGTCAGGGTGATGAATGCTCTCTTGTATAAAACAGGTCAGCTTGCATATTTCAATCTCGTCGTGGAAATTCCGTGTAAGTTTTCTCAAGAGGTGATTTTTTTAAATACCGCAGCTATCGCCTCGGCTAATTCTTATTCTGTTTGCATAAGCAAATTCTCCGCTTCCATCGACTGCGGGACTCTTCTTATTCTCAAAAGATAGGCTTTGGATAAAATCAAGTTTAATTGACGTTTGATTGCGGGTAGTTTTCTGTTGTATTATTATGCCAGCCACGACTTTGCTCAACGTGATTTATGTAGAGCGCCGCTTAAAGGAAAGAAAATGCTTTATGGAGAATTTTTATGTTTGAATTTCAACGCACGGGTCATAAATTTATCAATAAAGGTTAAGTTGTTGCTGCGACCGTTCTTGACAGGCATTTATATCTGAGGCGATCGGACCATAACTCTGGAAGCTGCCGCCTCCACGACATGACAATTTGCTGCCACCCACAGAACTTTGTTGGCGCTATTGTACGCGTGCACACAAAATGGAGCCGAACCACAAGACTTTCCAGTTACGGAAACTGTCTTTGCATTTTTCATAAAGGTAGTTTTTTATGCTGGAGCAACTGGGAGGATTCAGTTGGGAAAGCTTCTATGCGATTTGCTTACGTGGTGCTGTATTAATATAAAATAACTAAATAACTAAAATAGCCAACTGAAATATTAAATTATTATTATTGGTTCATCATTTGGTATTTATAGAATGGACTACATTTTATATATTTGTGGTTTGACCGTTAAATCGGCAATTCATATGTTTATATATAGAGACCCTATATTTGTAGTTAATTGGTTGGATGGGCAAGCTGCTACCACATATTGACATATTACGTTTGGCATTCAGGAACTATCCTAAATTAAATTAACCTAAGGAGACAAGCAACTGAATAGTTAGATGGAAGTATAAAGGTTGTTACGGTCTGCGACAAAATTACTTAGTTCATAAGGTATATCTTCAAGAGTGATGCGGATAGCAACTCTGTATGTCAGCCATATTCCCAGTAAACACAACCACCTGAGAAAAACGTAAAAAAAGACGAGTACTAACGGTTGTATAGACGTTACGATGTCGCTGACTTCAACGTTACTTTCAACGTGTAAATATGACGTGTTTATAACGTCTAGTAAAACACGTTTTTTTTACGTGATTTTACCACGTTGTTAAGACGTACTGATTTTCCGTAAACAAAACAACGTGAAAAAAACGTAAAACAAACGCGCACCTACCAACCGTTGAATAGACGTTACGATGTCGCCGAAATCAACGTTACTTTTGACGTGTAAAAATGACGTGTTACAAACGTCTGATAAAACACGGCTCTTTCAGGTGCTTTTACCAGGTTGAAAAGACGTGTTGATTTTCTGAATTAAACGTCATTTTCAATGTCTCAACAAAACGTTCTGTAAACGTATTTTAAAGATATTATAAAATATGTCTTTTTTAGATGATTTTAGGAAATAAGTATATTAAAAAAGTGTTGATTTTCATGACATATATTTATTATAAAACAAACAAAAAAAACTATTTTACAAAAGTTCAAATCTATTATAATGTATAAAGGTGAATAGAAAATATGAAAATAATTACTAAAAACTATAACTATAATTATTATTAAAAAAAAACTAAAATAATTATTATGGGCTAATTGTCCTAATTAAATTAAATCATTTTTTTCATGACTCGGATTGTATGTTGCTCGACGTGCTGTGTCAGTTTTGCCAATATTTGCAGTACAGTTGTCTCAAAATCTATAAGAAATAACTAGAAGTAACTATTGCAAAAATAAAAAAAATCCTTACTAGGTATATGATTATCGTAAATGATATAAAATGACACAATTTACCAGGATATGTTGAAGCTGGAGAAAATGCTGACATTGGCGATGCATAAGACGTCGTCGGGGTACAGCAAAAATCCTCTCCAAGGTTTACAGTTCGACGCCGCTTACTATCAAAACAAAACTCATCACCAAAAACTTGCTTTCTTGAGACACTTTCCACTGATGAGTTGTTTCCTCTGCAGTTTCCCCAATCTCCTTGATGAGGTTGTTGCCCTTTTTATCGTCTGTGTCATAATCCTCTGCAAAGAAGCTCAAAAGTAAAAAAAAATATTTAATTAGAAAAATCATAAATATAATTTCATATATGTATATAACTGTCTTAAAATGAATCTTAAAAACCTTGTAAGGTCTTACAAGGAGTACCACTTTTGACGAAAGTCATAAAATCGGTACACTTGCGGAATAAATTTAAATTCTGGTTAGTAATATGCATAAAAAATGTATATTTAGTTACTACTTTTAAATAATGTACTACTTACCTTTGGGACTTTTGGAAGCTACACAAATCTCAAAACTTGGTAAGGCAAAGGAAAACGAAACGAATTGCACGATCTCAGACGAAAAATGAAAATGAACAAAATCGAACGAAGCAATGGCCAAGCACAGATGACATATCTGGAAAGAATTTCTTTCTTGGTTTCGTTTCGTTCGGGGTGCAAAGCGCAATAAAAAAGCTGTAAATCACGTACATTTTTGTGTCTTGGAAGCAGCATGTTTGTTTGTCGCCAAGACAAATTCGATAAGGCAGAAATTTTCATTGATAGTACCATTGAATATCAATACTCTAACTACTCTAACTAGAGTATTGATATTCAATGATAGTGCTGATCTATACGTTTGGTTAACGTATGGAACGAAAGTTTTCGGAAAAATATAAACTTCACAAAATGAAATTTAAAGAAACTTTAATAAAATCTAATAATTAGCTTGTAATTTTGGAGGTCTTTAAAAATGAGAAATAACACTAAAGTACTGAAAGCGGGCCATTGTCTTCAATCTGCCGCAACGTAGGTTTAACCTTGGCCTTTAACCCCTGGATGGTGACAATATCAATTTCTCCTATCTTTTGAAAAATCCTTCTTCGTAATTGTTCTTCTGATCTAGCTTCCCACCCTTGAGTATACACTTTTCTAGATAATATCGCCCAAAAATCTTCGATTGGTCGCGCCTGTGGCACATTTGGAGGATTGTCGTTTTTTGGAACAAAATTAATGTCATTGCTGAGTAATTCTAGCATAATGACACGATGCCAAAGACCACATCATCATTCCTGTGATGTCTGTTAATGAATTGTTCTAATTTATGCAGACATTTTCTTATATACGTGTTGGCATCTACAGCCTCACCCCACACACGTCCAACATAGGGTCGTGAAATACCGCTTGAAGAAATGGCACACCATACCAAAATTTTATCGGAAAATTTTGCCTTTTTTCTTAAATTTTACGTGATCCGGAGTGGCTTGAATGATCACACGACCATGTGTGAAGTGGTGCAGTCTCAGCGCTCTACAGGATCTCGGTATTCTTTCGAGTTGTGCTGCTGAGTATTTGGAACACTTTTTTCTTTTTCGGTATTTTAAATAATTTTTCTTGATCTCCCGACATATGGTGGTGTGAGAAACACCAAACTGACGGCCTAATCGTCGAATGGATGGACCTACCTTGTCTTTTACTGCTGTTTACAATTTTACAATTTTTAATACACCTACAATAATTTGATTTATCAAACAAGTAAACATAAGTGAGGGGTATCTAAGGGCCCCTCTGTCTTGTAAATATATGAGGGCCACCAGAAAATTATTGCCAGCATCTGTTGATAAATTATTCAGACAAGCTTCACAATTTATTCTTTCTTGAATTGTTCGTACAATATAGCCTGCAAGAAATGCAACAGACGCAGATTCTATTGCACTTTGGGTTAAACCAAAGACTTCGAATTTTTTTTTTCTAAAAATCTGTTCCTGAATGTCTGCATTTGTACTCAAATTAATCTTAGTATTGTTTTCAGCTTCAAGTTCACGGAGCTGACCCACATGGCTTAAAAAATTACAAGGTTCTGAAACGTTTGCAGAAGTTGCTGTCCGGACAAGACCACAGATTATTATTCTTTTTATGGCATGGTGAGCAGCTCGGGCATCAGTGGCATCTTGGGAACCGCACCTCATACGAACAGTGCTGAACATGGCTTCAACTGCATCAGAACTAAATGCTCTTGTCAGAACATAATAAAATCCAACATCCTTAAGTAAATACTTAACACACTCAGAAGTGCTTTTTGCGGTAAATTTTAAGGCCTCCGCTGTTTCTTGTGTGAATCCTCTCATATTATTTTTTTCAGAATATAATTGAATGTTATTTACATATTGTGAAACTCCATTTTTCAGCCAATTCAAACGTTCATCATCAAAATTCAAGTAAGGTGCACAGTTCTGATCTAACTGTCTTATGTATTGTGTTCGATCACTTACATCATGTAGTTGGAAAAATGCATACATCATCTCCATGAACTTGACTGTGGCCTCAGACCCTGAGAACTGATTGTCTGTGTGATGTATGGCCAAATAATTTAGAGCAGCTGTTACAGGAGGTGCAAATATTTCCACAGCTCTACGTACGTTCATTTTTTCCATGTTTGAGGGGTAAAGGTGTTTCTTTGTTAAAAATTTAACAGGCTTTATAACCATGTCTTTTTGTAGGTCATGCAGTGTTTTCAAGTAATTTGAAGAAATAATTCCTTCTCTGGAGTGCATGTTGTGGTCCAGAAAAATGTTTCTACAGTTCTTTATAACATGACAATAGTCAAAGCTCAGAAAGAGAGGCATGTTGCTGTGTAATGGATGTTCTAGATGGGTTTTCAAACTACCATTTCCAAACAACTTGAACAATCCAACATTACATTTGTGGTTGTCTGTAACAATACGAATTGCAAGAAATCCAGCTGCTTTAATTTCTGAGAGTATTTTCATTGTTAGATTAAAAAACATTTTACTTGACAAATTTTTGTGGAAAAAGTATCCAACAGGAATTGTGTACTTTGTAGAAAACCCATGAATAACAAAACACAGCATTTTGTTGGCTAACGTGTGTTGATTGTCAACAGTGTTTTCTACATCCATATTTTGATATCCATAGAATTTATCCTCCATTCTATTATATTGGAGTTTTTCTTGAATTCCCATGTCGTCAATTATGACGCTGCACAATTTTTCAATAGGAGATAAGCAACTGGCCTCTGCTTCTAGTCTCCTTTTAATTAATTCTGCCATTTCAAAACTCGATTTTGTGCTTCCAGTATGTCTAAGCAGGGTAATTCGGCTGGGTAATCTAATAAACATATTTCTTATATATTCGTACCCTTTAGGTGAAGTAACCCTCCACATGACACACTGGCGAATGGTCATTTCTGACCATTTTGGCTTTCGTTTCTTGTAATTTAAAATTTGATCTAAAATAAATACTGCATGTGGATCATTTTTCAAGGCATCTTTTTTAATTGCTTCAATCGTCGTGTATTCTGAATTGTCCACTAAACTCTGCAAATCTTGTAGTTTTTTATTTTTCAAAATATTTTGTTTCTTAAGCCTTCCTACTGACTGTTTCAGTGTTTTGATTTCCGCTTTGTATCTCTCAATCTCTCTTGCGGATATAGCTTCCACTTGGCAGGATGCGTCAAGTTTCTAAAGATGAAATTAAATATAATTAAAATATAGAATAACTAATTTCTTCCAAAAAAAAAACCTGCACAAATGGCTAAAAATTTGGGTAAAACCGACTTACAACGTCCGTTACAACGTGATTTCTAACTGATTCTTCGTATCATCACTCATGAGACCTAGTGTATTTTAGTATACAACAGAAAACGGCTCGCATTTATAAAAATAAGTAAAGGCTAATGCTTGTGATTTTTCTAAGTAGATAATATTAATTTAACATAAATGAGAACTCTTATTTCTTGCTGAATACTGAAGAGCAAAAACCATTTACCTCCTTACCTGGCATTGTAAAGAAAAAGTTTCGTTGTTTTCCTTATTTAAGGTAGAGGATGAGCAGGAAGGTAAGGCATCAGAATAAAGATCAGGTTCCTTGCGCTTGGGAATTTTAGAAATGAGAAAGGATTATGCTTGGGCTCCAGAGGTCTAGGAAATTGTGTTATTGGTAAATAAAAATGTCTTTCAAAAATCAGTTAATACCGGAAAAATTGTCGGAATCGCATAACTCTTCAAACGTCTTCTTCCTGATCTTGATGCTGTTCTGTATGAATTGCCATCGAAATGAAAATTACATACGAGTGCTCTCTCAGGCAACACAATAAAGTCTTCTACTGTATAAACAATAATTATTACAATAAATTGTTATTATGTTCAACTGAAATTAATTTTACCTGAATCCCCAAATATATTATCACACCATCTTTGTCGCAATTCTAAATCACTAGGAAATTCATGGAGTGATTGGGGTGAAGCCTGGCATGAAGGCACGATGCATTTATTATGCATACGCGGCATTTTGTTGAATAATTAATATTAAGAATACACCCACCAAAACTTAATAACAATAACACTAAAACACAAGATAACCAGAACAAGAAACAAGTAACAACACGAAAAAACAGTAACAAGTAAGTAAGACAAGAACAAAGTACAATAGAAGCGCTAGAATTCAAAGAATCAAATGTGAGCGAAAGGTAACTTTCAAAGAGATTCGATAAATGTCAAGTGGCATTTGTCATAAATATTTGTTTAATTATTTCTAAATTTAAAAAATGGCGGGATTTTGCTGTATAAGCAGCGCTCGTGGAGAAACACTCGAACTGAGCTAATGTACAGGCCGGTTTAAAGACAAATTTATCTAGAAGGTCGTGGGTAAAACTTCTAAACGTATGTTTCAAATTGTCCCTTAATTATACCTGCTTTCAATTTCGTTTTTAAAAACTATTCATTCCCTGACCAACACTAAACTCTCAAAAGAGATTAGTTGTTCTATTTTTAATCTTTTCGCTGGTCTTTTGACAACTTCACTTACTTCACAGCCTTTCACATTACCAGATATTACCAATATTTATTAATTTCGTTGATTACCCGTAATAATTAAAGATCTTAATTTTTGTTTTCAACTTTAACAAACACATTTAAATTATTATTTGTAAGTACCTATCTACGTAAGTAAATATAGCTACCTACACTGAATTATTTCTTTGCCGTTGGGTTAAAGAGCTTTTGTAATTTTTTATAACATTAACACCATAATAGAATAGGGAATGTAGGGAAGTAGGAGGGAAACTAAGGAAGGAAGGGGGAAATCAAAGAAGGTAACGAGAAAAACAGGGGTGAGGGCACTATTTTGGAATGTAGCGGGACTAGGGAAAAAAAGAAGAAGATTTTTGGGACTATGTGAAGGAGTTCGATATTGTTGGATTAACAGAAACATGGTCAGAAAGCTGGGAAAAAATAAAAAAACTGTTACCAAAGGAGTTCAAGTGGGAATGGCAAGGGGCGAGAAGGGGAAAGAAAAAAGGAAGAGCAGCAGGGGGAATAATAACAAAGGTAAAAAAAGGAATAAAAGAGAATACTAAAAAGAAAGGAAAAGAGGAAGGTCACATGGTGAGAAACGTTAAAATAGACAGTAAATGGTGAAAAATAGTGACAGTGTACAGCAAAGGGATGAAAGAAACAATAAGCAAGATAGAAGAAACATTTAAAAACAACAGGGAACAATGTCTGCTTCTGGGAGGGGATTTTAACGGGAGAATTGGGGAAAGAGGAGCCAGGGATTGGGAAGAAGAGAGAGGAGAGAGAAAAAGAAAATCCAAAGACAAGAAAGAAAACGCGGAAGGGAAGAAGTTGATGGAATGGATAGAAGAAAAAGGATGGGAAGTGCTGAATGGAAATAAACAAGGGGACGAAGAAGGAGAATGGACCTACATAGGCGGTAGAGGAGAGACGGTGATAGACTACGCAATTGTAAACGAAGAAGCATGGGAAGAAGTCGAAGAATTCAGAATAGGGGAAAGAGTAGGGTCAGACCATCTGCCTATAGAGATTATGAAGGGAAGTATATGAAGGGGGAGAAAGAAGAGAGGAGGAGAAGAAAAAATAGAGGAAATGCGGCAGGTGATAATTAAAGTATGGGACGAGCAAGGGGTGGAAGAGTATAAGAGAAGACTGGAAAAAGCAAGATTTAAAGAACAAGAAGTAGGGAAAATCGAGAATGAATTGGTAGAAATATTGGAAAAAGCAGCGACAAAAAGAGAAATAACACTAAGAGGTGGAGGAACAAAAAGAAAGAATAAATGGTGGGACAAAGAATGTGAGCAAAGTAAAAAGGAAGCAATAAAAGAACTAAGAAAGTGGAGAAAGACTAAAGGGAACAGAAGTGGCTTTTTAGAAGCGAAAAGAAGATACAGAGAGACATGCAGGGAGAAGAAGAGGCAGAAGAAGGAGAGAGAGGAGGAAGAGATAAAAGCAATAAGAACAGAGAAGGGGGTATGGAACTATATTAATAGAGAGAGAAAGAAAAAAGAAAATGTGAGCGAGGAGATAACGATGAATGAGTGGGAGGAGTACTTCATGAGGCTGCTGGAGGGAGAAAAGGAAAAAAAGAAAACGGAAATAGAGACGAAGAGAAACCGAGTAGAACCTGAAGGAGAAGAAATTACAATGGAAGAGGTGGAGAGGCACCAGGGAGGGATAGAATACAGAATGAGTCGTGGATGTATGGGACGAGAAGAGTGCTATAGAGGCTGGTGGAGGTAATGAATGGGGTGTGGAGAGGAGAAGGATTCCCGGTAAGGTGGAGAGAGGGGGTAATTTACCCCATTTACAAAAAAGGGGAGAAAAATAAAGTAGAAAATTACCGAGGGATAACTCTCCTAAACACAGGGTACAAGTTGTATGCATCAATTCTGAATGAAAGGATGAGCAGAGAGATAGAGGAAAAGGGAGCATTACCAGACAGCCAAGCAGGATTTAGAGAGGGGAGGGGAACTATGGATAATGTATACATCCTGGACCATTTGACGAAGAGTGAGTTAAAGAAGAAAGGGGGGAGGGTGTATGCATTATCCGTATACTTCAAGGCGGCTTTTGACAAGGTGGACAGAGAGAGGATGTTTGAGAGCCTGAGGGAGAAAGGGGTAAATGAATGGCTGGTAAGAAAGGTGGAGGAGATATATGAGAAGACAAAAAGTAAAGTGAAGGTAGAGAGAGCACAAGCGGGGGGGTGTGTGGTAGGTAGAAAAAAAGTGTGGAGCCTGGCGTTTGCGGATGATATGGTAATGGTAACAAAGAGTGAAAGAAAAATGAAGGAAATGATAAAGACTTTAGGAAAATATGTGAAGAAGAAAAGACTAGAAGTGAATGTAGAGAAAACAAAAATGCTGGTGTTCAATAAGAGAAAGAGGAAGAACGAAGAGAGTGATTGGAGGTGGGAGGGAGAAGTAATAGAACAAGTAAAAGAATTCAAATACTTGGGGTATGTGTTCAATGAAAGAGCCACAGATAAGGCACATATTAGAGAACTGGCAAGAAAAGCGAACAAGGTGATAGGATGTGTATGGGGAATAAGACAGAGAAGGTGGGGAGGCGATTTTAAGAGGAGAATGATGATGTTTGAAAGTCTTATTGAAAGCGTGTTGTTGTACGGAGCAGAGGTCTGGGGATGGAAAGAACAAGAGGAGATAGAGAGGGTGCAAGAGAAATATCTGAGGTGGGTGCTAGGGGTGGAGAGAGAAACGCCAGAGTACATAGTGAGAGAAGAATGCAAGAGGAATAGGTAGAGAGTGAAAGCGGGAAAAAGAGCGGTCAAGTTCGAAGACAGGATGAAAGGGAGGAAAGAATGTAGGATACTAAAGGAGTGCTGGAGAGAAAAAAAGAAGAATTCAGAGGAGAATGATAGGGAGAATTACTACAGGAGGAATGGGTATGCAAGCAAAGAAATAGAGAGACTGAGAGAAAGAGGCGTGTGGATGAATGTAGAACAAAGTGAAAGAGATAAGGATACGGATAGACAAGAAATGAGAGAAAGAATTAGAGAATCCAGATACAACGGGAAGTACGGAAGATGCATGATCGGGGAAGTACCGAAGCCTTTGGGGAGGGAGAGCGAGAAAGAAAGAAAGATGATGGCGAGGTTTTGGTGCGGAAATGAAGAGAGGGAAAATAGGTATTGGGCAGAAGATAGAGGAAGAATGTGTAGAATGTGCTAAGAGGAAAGAGAGAAGATTGAGCATATGTGGAACGAGTGCAGTGAGATGAAACAAAGAGAGAGGAAAGAAAGAGAGGAAATACTGAATGTAGATGGAAGGGAAATTAAATGGATGAAAGAGCTATGGAAGAGGAGGGAGAAGGGAGAAGGGGAGGGGAGAAGAAATAGAGACTTTTATTTAGTTTTTTTTGTATTATTATAATTGTTAAGTTACTTGTATATGTAGGAATCAGAAAGCCCGTAGGGCAAATAAAGATTTACAAGAATAAGGGATGTCAATTTTATTTTTAAATTTTAATTTAATGATAATTATATGACTACTTTTAATCAGTTTTCCCTAAAACACCAAAAACAATTTTTAACAATGTTGGCATCATCAGGGTGATGAGTGAATCGGAAAACTGATTAAAAGTAGTTATCTACTACCAAAAGTGATCCAGACAATTGTTTTGTTTTTGAATAATTATTTGAATTCTCAAAGAGCGATTGTTCATCTCTATTGCGAACTAGGCGGGCGAGATGATCCTAAAATGTCAAATTTTCAAGGTTTTTTGGGTAAAATTCGAGGTATCAAATGTTTACAAGAGCTAACTTACCGTGCTGGAACTCTTTCACTCCTTAGGTATTTTTATTTTTTATTTGATTAGAAAAACACGTGTACTTAATGTAAGAATTTCACGAAAAATAAACGACTACAAACACGCCTATATGACACTAGAAAAACACGTGTATTTAATGTAAAAATTTCACGAGAAACCAACGTCAGAACTGCACGTGGAAAATAACTTATATTTTATCAACATTATGTACCTTTCGTTGATTAACAATATTGATTAAACGTCTTTATTGCGTCATATATAATATTTAAAAATAACGTAATTTTTTAACGTTGAATTGCCGTAATTTGTAGATACGTAGTAATTATTTTATTGTAAATCAACGTTGAATTTACGTTACGTAAAATACGTTGAAATAACGTTGAAGGTATTACCAAAATATAACGTGATATTTTCAACCATAAACGTGTTATCAACTACATACACGGCTTTTCCACGTTAAAACAACGTGCATGTGTTTACTGGGTTAGAGGTGAGATCGCTCGTGGAGGTCCGCCGTACGTAAGTGAGCAAAGCGTCGAGAGCTTTTGAGTCAAACTCAAATTAGACACCCAGACTAAGTAATTTAATTATGTAGAACTAAGAATTCTCGTCTGTTTCATATAAAAAGTATAGTATACAAATCGAGGTTAATGTAAAATACAATATTTGGTGAAAGAACTAAGGAAAAAAAAAGGTTATTCACGGAGTAGATGAAACTAAAAATAAGGAGTAGCAGCAAACGAGAGAAGAATTAGAAGTTACAATGAACCCTGATGAGCACTCAAAGAACAGGCCGGAAAATTTAAAATAAGAATGGAAAGAAAGGATGCAATTATGGCAAAACTCGTCTACGATAAACAATACATAAATGGAGAAGAATACACGGACCACCAGTTAGAATAGAAATTAGAGACCGACAAAATTATAGCAAGGGCAGAAGAACTAGGCGAAATATCACAAAGGATGACGAAAGAAGGATTGTTAATTGATAAGAACTATAGCAAACACGAAAGTGACAGCAAAGAAATAATAAATGGAATGATGTAAGGAGACGACATGCTGGCAGTATAAATAATGAACCAGAAAACAACAAATAGAATAAAGACATAAGTATTTAGGAGTGACAATATCAGAGGATGGGAACACCGATTCAGAGAAAGCAAATAGAATTAAGAACTCCGCAATAATTTATTATGATCTGAACAACACAATAAAAATAAATAAATCGAAACTAAAGTTAAAAACAAACATGAGAGTGTTATAACGACAGTGGAGATGAAACAATTAAGAAAACCTATCAGACCGCAGCAACTGAATCATCAGTAATAAGTAAAAAAGGAAACAGAATGTTGAATTTGGATGGAAATATTATAAGAATGAGTGAAAGAAGAACCGGAAAGAGGAAAAGAAGGAGGAGAGCGAGGAAGACATGGATGCAACAGATAGGAAGAGAAAAAGGAAACACACTGAATGAAAGAAGAATTTTAGTCAGTGACCGGAAACAATGAAAAACATAGGTGGCAGCATAACCTTACTCACATTGTACACCTTTAGATCCTGGTGTACCTACTAAATTGTCAACCTGAAGAAATTATTACAAAATGTAAATGGAATTAATTGGCTGCAGAAAACGAACACAGTCACTAGAACTTATTATTCAAAGTACACAATCTAAATAGTTAAATCAACAAATTTGCTAAAACTAACAAACATTTAAAACCATAATTTTTATCCATTTGCCCTCTATTTATTTGTCTTGAGAGTAGGTTCGACTACATTTCCCGCCAGTGCTTTGTCTTGTCAAAAAAACCCAACGTAGGTTTTCGCTTTGCTATTCTTTCTCTTTCTAACTGTCATCACTGGGCCAAATTCTTAATTTCGCGGTTTGTTTCAAATTTTAGAATTTGACGTTTTGATGATGTCGTTGAATTTTCATTTCATGTTCAAAAAGTGGCGGGAACGATTTCAGTGGTGGTTAAAACAAACGTTAAAGATGTCGTGATTTCAAAGAACATAATTTTAAACATCTACTTTACCACAAAAGTTTTACCAGCGATGACGATTTTCTCAACGATATCTTTGTAAGTTATAAAACAAGATCGTAAAGAGCACTGTGCCTAGAATATTAGGATGCAGCAATTTTCAATATTTTTAAGAAAGAACAGAAAGAATAAACATTGACCTAAATGCACTTACTTTGATAACACATTATTTTGTAACCACGCTTAACAATTCTCTAAAATGAAGAAAGATCTCTTATTCTCATCCAATTTTAAACAACTGCTTAGAAAACTTTCCCTCATATGCTTTTGATGTTTTCCAATCGGATTTTTACAGCGAAAATTCTAAATTGAAAATTCCGTGACCGTCAAAGTCACTGACAAACTTTATTATAGTTATAAAAATGTTATCATGACTCCGGACTTTCTATAAATTTTCTATATTAAAAACCTCTGTAACCGAAAAATGCAAAACAGCGAGCGAACCGATCTATTACGTGCAGACCATTTTTCTTCATTGTTTCATGCCCGAATTGCTCGACCGCTAAAGCAGCAACCGAGAGTCAAAATAACGCAGTCATGAAGGCCTGACGGAAGGCCACAACTTACCAACTTTATTCAAACTCTTGGGTTATTAGTAGCAATCTCCGCCAGATGCTCTTCTCTATAATCTAATTTATTGTCTTTCATAATCACGTTCTTGCAAAATATAAAATTCCCAAAGAAAAATAACTATCATCTCCGCGTCAAAAGCGCATCCATCCTCGCCTCTGAGAGCGGGAATTAGGTGCGAAAATAAATGAACGTCATTTTTTTCTTTTATGTGGAAAAATTAGTTCCCAAATTTGTAACCGCTTTTAAGACAACGTGAAGTGTGGTAAAGTATGCGAGAAAAATTTAAGTATTTTCTTACTGGAACTGCCGTTTAAAATTCAACATTCTGATTGGGTTCTTACTTAAGCTCAACTTTAAGTTATTTGTACACATAAAAGTTGGGATAATTTAATTAAGGCAATGTTTGCTCCAAGTAAAAACGATTGTTCGATTCTATGGATCTGTACTCATCCTGACATTCAGTGAAGCGGACTAAACTAGAATTCTACAAAGGAACTCCGTCCAGTTCAATGTAGGAAATGTTTTAATCAAATTCGAGAAGTCAGAAATTATAAAACAGTTTTATATTATTTTTCCTATACGTTTTCCCAAATAACTCAAAATTATATTTAAGATTATGTATTATAATGATCTGTACTCTTTTTCTCTCGCTATCCCTTTGTCTACTGTAGTTTTCTCGATTATATTTGTTTATTATGTGTCGTCTAATGTTTTTAGTCTCTGTAATTTGTTGCTGACTTTGCTATTTGAACAGTTTTTCTGTTGCTCTGATGATGATTCTGGATCGCTCCCCGTAATAATATCACTGTTCATGTCAAATTACATAAAATGTTTACAAGCAGCATTTTAAAAAATTAACGTATTTAACTTGACAGAAGCTTGGCCGAAAATAAAATAAAAAAGCGCCACGTATCCAAGTTTCGAGCGGCGCGTCCGGCAGAGTTACCACCTATAGAAGTTTCACTTCAATTATAATTTCACGAGGATCTTAGCCGTCATGCCATGGGGTTTTTATAAGTGATCGTTTATTGTTAGGTTGGTGTTTAAGTTAATCTTTGCAATTAAATTGCTGCTGCAAATTCGATTTAGAAACGTAACCTCAACTATCTCCCCGATCTACCGAGTGAGTTATGAGTACCGAAAAATGCAAATCCGATAACGTTTATAATATAATGTTTTCACCCACGCCAGCTAATATTTACCGAGCAAGCGAGGCCCCATTTGTGGAAAGTATACCGGGTTCGTTTAACTAGAAGCACTGTTGTTTTCAGGTCAAGGGGAATACTTTTGTTAGAATAACGTTGATTAAACATTAGTATGTTTTGATCACAATTCGGAGCTTAAAATGTCTTTTTTGAAGAATAATTATTGCAGAATATGTAAACAGCGCTAAACATTTTTCGATATTGAGACACCCTTTACTTTTAAACTCATTTATTTTCCGTTGCAAATATTTCACCTGTTACATTGTGAGTTAAAGCAACAATCTGATTACCGCAACAGTGGCTGTATGAAGCACCCCTTATCTATGGTGCGAATATACTGCGTCCTGACGCTCCCAATAAAACAACCCTTATTTTACGTCCTGTAATTCAGTTATACGTTATATCTCCTGATAATATTCATTCTTTTGTCATTTAGCCCCGTGGCTACTGGGGATAAGCTTTCCGGCTTCACTTGGAATTCAGCTCGCACAATTGCCGACCAAATTAAAAATAAAATTAAAACAATAAATATGAAAAGTGGAAAAAGCGGGGTGATTGTACGTCTGAATTGCGATTTTGTGGACGTCGTCATTGGGCGCCAATTATAATTAAGAAGTCTGCAGAGGATACGGTATTCCCGAGAAATGGCGTTTCGACATTTTAAGTAAGCGGAAATTGCTTATTTCTTTGGATGTTTACGAGATTCATTTTCTGGAAGTGTCTTCCTGTTTCGTGAATTTAAAATAAGTTCCTTATCTTCCCGGTTTCTCATTAAACACAGAAGCATTTATTCCTCCGATAAATCGTTGCATTGAAGCAACGGACGATGTTTCACTCCCACTGACTTTGGAGTGTTTAATATAATTTATATAACTTGAATCCAAACCATAAAAGCATTTTAACTTATATTTGCGAATATGGTGTACGAATTAATTTTTGTAAACCAAAAATCAGCAGTTACTAGAAATAAAAGAGTAAAATAATTACAACACAAAGGATGTTTTCCCGAAATTATATAAAATTGATCAAAATTAAGAGATCTAAGTCAATCTCATGAAAACACTCGTAGTACATTTGGGACATTTTCCAAGTTACGCTGAAACAGAGATGGTTTGCTTTAGCGTCAGCCAAACATCCGTCTGTAATTTCTGCAGTTATTTTGATAAGACCGTGTAATTATCCGAGAGTTTGAGTTACAATGTAACTGGCCAGAAATTGTTAAAGCCATTAAAATTATCATATTCCATTTGCTTTGTCTATCTTATGTGAATTCTGAGGAGAAATTTGATTTTAATTTGTTATATGTGATGCAGAAAAAGTGTCGTGTTTAATAAACCTCATTTTATTCGTTGCAATACCTGGCTTTACGAGATTAAAGAGCAACAAATATATAACAATAAGAAGCCAAGTAAGAATATATAAAAATACGTGTTAGGTCAATAGAGAGGTGCTACGAAGAGACTAGAACAGAAAACTACGCAGCCCCTTATTATGCGAGTTAGTGTAGTGTAGTCTTATTTGGAGTGGAGATACTGATAGAAATAAGATTCACGATTCACAATAATTATCAATTTATAATAATTAACACCACTCCAATGCCAACAAATTAAATGTAATGCACACAACGGCCCGTGCTCAACTGACTCATCCTTCTCACGCCACCTCATTCGCAACTGACGGGAACGGGGCTTCGCTACGTCATCTTAACCTTGGGGCGCGGCAATGACGTCAGGGGGTCGTTTTTTGATGATCATCACTAACACGGCCTTCCTGACGAGACTTCGATCTCGAAGGATCATGCGAAGCGGGATGGTCTTGGGACGGTCCGCTGAAAATACCTGCAAAGCTTTGGGTAGGGACACTACCCAGGAAAAGAAAGGATTAACATAACTGACGATCTCGGTCAACGTCAAAATTTCCTGATCAAGGATTTTATTATTCCAAAACACAAAACTTGTGGGACCGCAGCCTCCACTTCGGCTCTACCGTTAACGGGACAGAGACCGACTCTAAACAAAAACGTATAACACAAAACCTGGTAAGACCACAGCCTTCACCTTGGCTCTACCGCTAACGGGACAGAGACCAACTCCAAACAAAATCGTATTACACATGAAACCTGGTAAGACCGCAGCCTTCACCTTGGCTCTACCGCTAACGGGACAGAGACCAACTTCAAACAAAAGCGTATCACACATAAAACCTGGTAAGACCGCAGCCTTCACCTTGGCTCTACCGCTAACGGGACAGAGACCAACTCGAAGCCCAAACTAATATTTTTCAATTTACCTTAACTAATCATCGGGCTCATCTAAATCTGCTATCAAATCGCTCAATTCCTCACACAAGGACCAGTCGGTTGGCCACTTCCTGAGTTGCTCTTTAGCAGCTTTCGTTATGACATTGCTGCCAACCTTCTTCAATTCATAACGCTCACCATCTAACTCTCTGATGATTTCGAACGGGCCAAGAAACTCATAATTACTCTTGCTAACATGCATTTTCGAGTCACGGTGTATCAAAACAAAGTCTCCCACTGAAAACTTTTGATTATTTCTGCGCTTGGCGTTTACACTTTCCAAATTTTGACCAGATTCATGCAGAACTTTAACTGCTCTCTCTTTGTCGAGCTGGCGATTTCTTAAAGGAGACAAGACGGTCGACATATCCCGTAATAAAGCTTGTATGAGAGGAATTCGACCCTCAATTCCCAACATCAGCTGCAACGGCGTCATTTGCGTCGACTTTTGGACTGTGCTGTTTAACACCAACTGAATCTTCCAAAGACCACTCGACCATTCTGACTTCACCTTGGTTTCGATGCGAATCAAATTCATAACAGTGCGCATGTACCTTTCAACCTGCCCGTTGCCTCGATGTAAGTCAGGCGTCACAAAATGACATTCAATTCTTAAGGCCTCCAAGAATTTTGGGATGGTCGTGTTTTTAAAATTTGAACCAGCATCGGAAATTACCCTTTTCGGAGTTCCAAACAATGACAACACAAGCTGCAACTGTTCTCTCGTTTCTTGTGCAGTTACAGTCTTCATTGGCAAAAGTAGACAATACTTCGTAAATGCATCTACACGTGCTTGTCCCCTTGACTAGTCAATGGTAAAGGTCCCAAACAGTCTACATGGATAGTCTCAAACGGGCTTTTGGATTTCGTGATACTGGCGATGTAACCTTGCAACGGTCCAGTGCGCGTTTTCTTAACAGCGCAAACCAAACAATGCTTCACATAGGATTTTACAAAGTGCCTCATACGAGAGAACCAAAAATTCTGAAAAATAGAGTGGAACGTTTTGTCCGCGCCTATGTGGCACTGCTCATCATGGTAAATTCGCAGAAGACCCAATCCTTTGCCTTGGAACAAACCATTGCATGTTTATGGAACCATCTGGATTTACATGCTTGTGAAACAACAAACCGTCCTTCTCAGCATATTGATTGCAGTCCAACTTTCCATCTCGAAGTTTCTCTAATATGTCTTGAACCTCAGCATTGCCTCTTTGTTCAATATGAAGCCATGATTTGTTCTCCACTCGACGAACTTGTGTTGGGTTTCGGCTTAAGTAGTCAACATGTGGAAGAGAGCTTCCCTTGCGATAGACAATGTCAAACTGGAAGTCTTGCATGTAAACCCACCAACGTGCAACCCTTGGCAAAAGATCTTTCTTATTAGCAGTGGCTTTCACAGCATTACAGTCAGTGACTAAAGTAAATTTTATGCCAATAAGGTATGTTCTAAAGTGTTTCAAAGCGTTAACAATAGCAAGGGTTTCCAACTCATACGAATGGTAATTCTCTTCACTCTTATTCGTGCGACGGCTAAAGTAGGCAGCAACTCGGAAACCTTCAGGGTGCTTTTGCAACAATACAGCTCCATATCCAATGCTACTGGCATCAGTGTGTAGCTCAGTGCTCAATTCTGCATTAAAAATGGCAAGAAGCGGTCTTGAAGTCAGACAGTCAATAATGTATTTTCGAGCATTTTCATGTTTGTTCGTCCAGGTAAACTTCTCGTCTTTCTTCGTGAGCTTTGTTAAAACTGAAGTTTTTGTAGCAAACTCAGGCACGAGTTTTCTGAAATACCCAGCTAAGCCTAAGAATTGCCGAACTTGCTTGACATTAACAGGTGCCTTTGAATCCACTAGTGCCTCAATTTTGCGTTTTCCTGGTCTAATGCCTTTAGCAGAAACTTCTCTTCCCAGATACTCAACAGAAGTTTGCAAAAACTTACACTTTTTGATATTCAGTGTAAACCCAGCCTCATCTAAGGATTTTAAAACTTGTGCCAGATAAACTAATCCTTCCTCGGGTGTCTCCGAAGGGATAAGAATGTCATCAACGTAAACGATAGCAACGGTATCTTTTAAATCCTTCAAAGCTTGGTTTATGGCTCGCTGAAGAACAGCCGGGGCATTAGCAAGACCAAATGGCATTCTTACGTATTCAAAATGGCCATCCGGTGTAACAAAAGCCGTCTTAGAAATGGAATCCTCATCGATCAAGATCTGGTGGAATCCGGATGCCATGTCCAGAGAGGTAAAATAACGTCCTCTGCCCAATCGATCTAGCTGGTCTCCTACTAGAGGTAGCGGAAACCGATCCTTGACTGTATAACGGTTGAATTTTGGGCTTTGAAGTGCCCGCACCAGTTCCGTTAAAATTGCGCGGGACGGATCATCACTAGGAGGTTGATTTCTGTTCTGTTCGTTTTCGTTAATGTTGTCAGGTGGATCCATAACGCTTGTGGACGTGGTGAATTCCACTTATGATGATAGAAATCAGATTCACGATTCACAATAATTATCAATTTATAATAATTAACACCACTCCAATGCCAACAAATTAAATGTAATGCACACAACGGCCCGTGCTCAACTGACTCATCCTTCTCACGCCACCTCATTCGCAACTGGCGGGAACGGGGCTTCGCTACGTCATCTTAACCTTGGGGCGCGGCAATGACGTCAGGGGGTCGTTTTTTGATGATCATCACTAACAATACGGCTTCGGAGAATGTACCATAAAACCGGCGCCGGCGAGACAAAATTTTGTGGTCCGATCTCGTCGAGTCTCGCCCCGCGATATTTTATTTATTTAAATTATGTTTTCTCCCGAAACATGTTCCAATTGTAATTTTACGTTTATTGAAGTTTGTGGAGCTTCACTTGAATATATTTATATTTTAGTGTGTTTTTTTTTAATGTTCGAGAAATTACATGGTCGTCACAGGCTGAAGATTTAGTCCTCCCGATTAATTTTATAAAATCCTAAGATATTTAATTCAAATTATGCTAAACTTATCCTTTCAGAAATTGTTATATTTGCTTTTAGTTTTGGCAGTTTTCTGTTATAGGGTAAAAATACGTGTCTTCTTATTTAATTTTATCAATCAAAGTTGTTACGAAACGAACTACTGTATATGTTCAGAAAGATTAAATCTCCAGGTGCAAAAATGTTAATTATATTTACTCAGTGACACTTCTGCCGCTTCGTGACTGTTGACACGGATGAAAGAAATTTAATATGGTCACGACTTGTATACTTTTAATCAGGTTCTGTGGAGAAGATAATATGAGTACACCAACGCGCCCCCCTGCCATTTTGTGCCAATCTCCTTCCCACGTCTTGATAAATTACTGTGTGTGTCAAAAATATGAGCTCACTAAGCTTTTGGATTTATTAGTTAAATAATCTTGAGGTCAAATTTGTGAAAATATAAGCTGTATTGACTATTTGGTTGGTCAATAATTAAAGGCCACACATTGTGACTTTCTTTGTGTATTATTAGCGGTATATTGACATGAAAAGTAGCATTAAACACTTAAACATTAAATATTTAATACTGAGCCTATAAAATACAACACAAATAACAAATCATTAAAAAATTATAACTGTTTGATAAACCTGAAATTTGCATTAGTATGATATCAGTATACAACTAAATACTCAAAACGGGAAAATAAAATAATTATGAAAATGTCTTTTAAAGGATTACATTAACTAATCGATAAATTTCATTCTAAATCCTCACCATAAGGACCAATTCCGAATATGCGACGCTTGTTATTCAGTCAAATATTATTTCAGTATTGACAACACAAGCTCTGGTAAATGAACATGTTATCTCATAAATATTATGTTATTGTCAACATCCAAGATCGACAGCCATAAATTGGCTTACGTACATAAACAGGAAACCGATGTGTAATATTTTGTTTTAATAACAACGTCCTTGACGCGTTCTTAATGTATTTTAGATTATTCATAAGATATTTAAACTTTAATTTAACCAAAAGCAGTTAGTAAGTTCAGTCCATTGAGCCTCTAATAGAAAAAAAGTTGTGAAATTTCTACATCAAACTTAGTAGAGGCCAGTATCCTGTTTCCATCCAGGATTTAAAAAAAAGGGGAAACAAAGATAGTAATGACCAAAAAAAAAAATTAACATAAAATTACTTCACAGCTCATTGTGACTTTTCTCCCAATACCTAAAATTGCGTTTGTTGCAACTTAACATTCTCAAACAAACTCATTAAACGAAAATTTATAAAATTATGAAAACCCCAAGAGGAGTTTCGAGAACTCTGAAAAGTCCGGTAATTCACAAATTTCAAACAAACATAAGAAACAAAAGTTGGATTTTCCGGGAAGTGAGAATGAACTCATGTAGCAGTTCCAACACGTAATCTGATCACGTGATAAGCTTGAATTTGTTAGGGCGTTTATACAGGTAAAACAAGACTAAAAATTCGGTTTTAAATTTATTACCTGCAAATTTTTTTGCCACGTCTCCGGAATAAATCCGGTCCTGCTTTATGAGCTTTAATAGGTTTAAGGAATCAAAGCTTTTTGCGATCATCGGCCATTCCAGATTATTGATTACTTTTAAACGGAGGAGAGTATATCTTGATTCAAGTTGGTTTTCTCTTAAATGTGTAGTTGTAAATCAGATCGCAAGTTTATTAACAGCAATTAACTAATTAAAATTACGTGGTCGTTCACAAAGCACAGCGTAAACCGGTAGACCTAGAAATTTTAAATTTGGAGTAAATATTCCTTGAGTACCTTAGGGGTGCAGAAGGAACAATTTTTTCAAATTACATCCCTAAAGGGGTGTAGTAAAGTTTGTAGAAATTTTTTTTTGTCAAAACTAATTAAGTTAGAAACACCAAACTTGGAAACTAGGTTCCGTTTATAGACTAAAGAAGCAATAAAAAAGGATTTTTAAGGGATAAAACAGGGGGATAAATTATTTTTTAGAAAACTCGAAGACCAGAAATGTTAGAGACGTAAAAATTGGTATCCAAACTCTTTTTTAAAAATAATAATTAGACCCGTATTTGGCTATTTTACAATAGTATATTGTTATACAAGTTTCACAAGACGGTTGATTGTAGCACGAGTAGTTTGGGGCACGACGAGCGCAGCGAGAAGTGCTCCAAAGCCACGACTGCTACAATTTCGGCTTGTGAAAGGCGTGTAATATACTATTTTTTCGAATTTGGCTTTATTTAATTAAAAAAAAACTAAAAATTTGTGCTAAATTGATGACTTTGGGACTTTTGAATAACACTAGTGGTATTTCAGTATAATTGGTATTTCTGCTAAATGACGTTTCTGATTTGGAGGTTAGATTCGGAAACTTTCGATTATGCAGACACAAGCTGTCCCTCACGTTTGATTGCCAATTCTTGTTTTTACCAATGTTTACATCTTATCATGGAACGAAAGTCATTTACGTCTCTTTGCTATATTTTCGTTCACATCTGTCATATGGCGTGATTAGTTGACGTTTATAACGTCGTTGTCGCGGTCACATTGCAGTACAGTTGCAAAGTTGCAGGCAACATTAAGACAAGAAAAGTTACCAAAAACAGAATTATAATTTAGATCATTATGATTCTGTTTTTGGTGTTATAATTTGCAAATTATGAAACCAAATTCGAAAAAAAATTATTTTTCTACTTTGGTGTTACAAAGTGTTCATTGTGACACTAAAAGTAGTTGCACAATGGCACTCATTATGCAACTGCTTTTTTTTATACATATTACGTTGGTATTGAGCATTTCTAACCAACTTCTGTCGAAGTCAAGCCAAGTGTCAACTTTTCAGATAAAAAACATAACCACCAAAACAATCAGTACTACCTAATTCTAAAAATCCCTAGAATATTTGAAAAGCAAAATTTTACCATTTTCATAAAACAAAGAGCTCGCTGCACTCGTCGTGCCCCAAACCTACTCATGTCACAATGAAGCCTCTTGTTAAACTCGTATAATAATGTACTATTACCGACCGCAAACAATTGGGGTAAAAGTTTTGGACGATTTCTCAAGTTTCTTATAACTTGAATGATACAGGCATAAAAATTAGATTTGTTTTCATTATATGTAGCTTTTCAATAAATAGTGAGGCTAACTTTTTGGTTACATTGTTACATTATAATTAATGGTGCCTCGTCAAAGAATAAAAAGTATATTCTGATTATAGAAGAACACTTATCGATTCACATAAAAAAAATCTCTTCCCAAACTTGAAAATAGAATCTAAATAGGTAATGGAACAGTTTTAATTTAGACCATTTTGTTAATGTTTCTGTATCACTTATTCTTGATTCTTTTATAATTATTATACTCAATAACAATGCACCTAATATTCGATCTTCATTGTGCACCGCACCGCACTGGCAACCTAATCTAGCAAAGAGCAATTTGTATGGTGGTCAACACTGAAAATCGTGGAATAGATGTTTTTTAAAGTCTTGAGGAAGCATTGTCAGATTTCCGGAAGGTTGGGAGTACAGATATTCTTGTGGGAACATTGTAAAACTTTTGACCGAGTATTGAGGGAATATCTACGAAATTCCAGGGAAGTCTTGAGAAAATATTTTTGGAAACGTTAATGAAATCTTAAGAAAGTCTTGAATGAGTGAAGCAAGGTCGAACTGAAAGGACCAAAATTTTGTCTTATATTTTTTCCACATAAATTATTAGAACAAAATTTGTATGCGAATTGTTAGAAACACTATCTCTTTTGGAATTACATTTGAAATAAATAGTTTTAAAGGGCCAAAAGGGATTGAACTTGTAATACTGAAAATTTTGGAAACATCCCCAAAAGAATTAATTTTCCTCTTTGGCAGTCTCACTAAATGAATCAGTTTCACAATCTGAAAAGTTTCTTTCTTATTCTGATTCCCCCAATGTAATTATTATAACAGGAGGTTAATCGTTAACGTCACAAATACCAATAAGTTTTACCAAATCTTGTGTAATAAGTGTCTCACAGTTTCTAATGCAGGTGGTCCAAAAGTCAGCTATACACAACGCCAAAGATTCTTTCCATGAATTTGCAACCTCATCTTTAGATGAAGGCTGCAATTTATGTGTGTATCATAATGAGACTTACACCTCGCCCATGCCATTTCGATTGGGTTGTATTCGTATAGGTATGGAGGAAGTGTAAGAACCTCATGTCCTGTACAGTAGCGGCTCGTTCATGAGGTCATGAGTACCCAAAAGAAAAAAGTGAAAAAGGCAGTATCAAGACTCTTTGTTTTGTGGAATATAATAATATAATTATTGCAATTAAATTATGATGTTTGAATTTTCGTATCATCTATTTTCGTTATCTATTGAGTTTAGCTCTGTGGTTGTCGCGAAGAATTTTATCCACGGCGGAGCGCGGAGATTGTCGAGTTCGCTCTGGGTCAAAGCCGACTCATGCCCTCGTTAAGCGAATGCTGGTAGCCAATTGTAAGGAGTGCGACAGAAACAAAGCTTCAAAATAATGTCAAAATCATAATTTTTTAAGGGCTGCTGATGGCAGTAGTGTTCTGCCGAAACATGTTCCATTTGTAATTTTACGCTCATTAAAGTTTGTGGAGTTCGACTTAGATATATTTCAATTTTAATTTAAATTTACTCCACCTGGATTTAAGAACATTCTTCTGGTTTAGAAACAAAGCTATTGCATTTCTACATTGTGCCCAACAACTAAACAAGTCAACACAGACAACAAGATCTCCGCAATCAGGGTCACCAGCCCAAGAGTGTCTCATTGTGAAATCGGATCATGTAAGCGACGTAATGCATGCTTCAGATAAAGATAGAAAGTCGGACGTCCGACTAGCAGAATGTTACTGGTAGGAGGTACGATGTAGAATCGTGTATGTATGATTTGTCGTATTGGATTGGTGGATGTGAAGTGACAAATGCCTTTTATTGTTTCGTGTTTCTGATTTTTTCAAATGGAAATGATTCGCTGTAGTGTAAGAACGGTGTCAGACTTGCAACATTTAAAATAAAAAATAAACACTCATTAATATCGGCAGAGCACATGAAGAGTTCCATGAATTATGCTACAATAGGACGTGTTGATATTCACAATTGGAGGGTGTCTATAGAAAATTCATAACAGATTTCAACGAAAAGGTAACAAAAAATCTATATGTTTTAAGTAAAATAATACTGTTAAATTTTTATTTTTTAAACGCATAATAGACCCTCCTGTAAAATGAACCACGAGGCGCCACTGTGTCCTGATAATTGAAGTAGTTCGTCAATCACGTAACTTTTGTCAGTGTTTTGTCGCAAAGGTTGTAAAATATTACAACCTTTGCGACAATAGTCTAAAGTTTTTTTTTGTAAAACTTATAAAAAAATCGTTAAATCGTGTCAGCAATTATCCATTCGCATGCATTGCACTCTCTAAAAAGATCTCCAGTCATTGTCTTGTGATAGTCGCGGTCGTTATTTTTACCGACAGTAGTGAGTCACAGTTGGGTAAAAATACTGAAGTACTTCCTGTATGTAGAATGGTAAATCTTTTACCTTCACTTTTTGATTTAGTAGAATAACTTTTCAAATCATTTTCGTTCACCCAGCTTCGAACAGAAGTATCCAAGTAAATAAAGTTAACCTGTTCACTAGAATTTTGATATTGTAAATACCGTCAGAAATTTCAATTTGGCTGCAATCACGTATATTTTCGTTCACATAGAATTTTGCGATTTTGGACAATTTTGTATTTATATCCCATAGACAAAAAAGTTTTGTACAGCGTACTGCGGCTACCTTTAAATTCAACTTCGTCACGTGCGGAATTTAGTAATCGATTAAATTATTATATTAAAGTATAGTATTCATTGTTCGAATTCCACTGGTACATTTTGATCTGCAGATCTTTTCTGAAAGTGTGATTTCAAAACGATTCATTTTTTGCTTAATACCTTTTTTATTACATCTGCATCAGATTACAGACGATTAAAGCACGGCGAGCTTTAAAGGTTGTCAAGGAAATATAGGTATCATTATAACTTCATCAAATTTGAAAACTTTTCATATTCCTTCAGGTATGGGTCTTTTGACTTCGATGGTAGTATTTTGGATTCCGCTTGTTCGGGCAATGCTTCTATATCGGGTGAAATCTCGTTTTAACTCATTTTTCCTAGATTTTTGCTGACACGACTAAATGCAATGACAGACGTGGACGCGAGAAAAACGTAAACAATAATTGTCGTAACTAATGGCAATATTATTACGCCATTTCGATTTATCACGCCAAAAAATATTGCTAAGTTTTTAGTGTTTAATTTGTTTCCAGTATTGCTGGTATAATAAAAAATAGCTCTATTTATAAAACTCGCGCGTGTTTTAAAGACCTTGTTATCCACTCATACTTTAATATACTGTTTTAGGCAATGATTACGAAAATGATGATTTTACGGCATTTTCTGAATCCGTTAAGATTTACTTTTTTGTACACATCTGACAAACTCTATTTCTTGGGTATTGATTTGTTAGAATTTGACATATGTGTACAAAAAAGTAAAACTTCAGGGGTCCAAAAAACGAGGCCATACAAACCCCTAAATCATCGCCTAAATAAATTATGACCAAATTTTTGAATCCTTCTCTGATCATCGTCTAAAAAACGTCGTGTGTACCTCAGCCGAAAGTGCTTTTTGGCCTTATCTGAATTGTGTCCTGGGCTCACGCCTCGGCCACAAAAAACAGATGCGTCCAAAAAACACACTTTTACGGCCTCGGTACACAAATTACTATTTTTGTCGCTTCCTTTGAAATTTTTTTTACCTGAAAGTTACAGAAAAAATTGTAGTGTAGGCCGACGTGAATTCGTTCCAACGTTGGTGCATGTTCGTCTACTTGGCGAACCCTTGACGAGCGCCAACGTTGGCCTTGTTGTAATGAAACTTTGTCAAGATGTTGAGTAAAGGTTTTTAACATGAGCTGGCAAGCAAATGTTCCTCAAACTTCATAATATTAGTAGAAATCAGCAAGCAACAAAGTATTCAAATAAAATATTTTATGTTGTGTGGCATTTTATTTTTGACGTCAAAACGTCTATTCGTTCGTCAAGTACAGTGCTAGCCGGTCAAACTTTCTTGTGTTACAAAATATCGTCAGATTTGAATCGCTAATAACTACGGGACTAATAATGAGTTCACAACGGGGAGAGCATGTCCGCATGAGTTCGTCGTGCAGCATTTGTTTTGTCTGTGATGTCATCGGACTAGTGTAAAAGCATGTTCGCGATTGTTTCGAATTAGCGTTGTTTAAAATTATAAATTACTTTAGCGTGAAAACGCCTTCATCTAGGACGTTTATTCAAGTGTTATTGTAAGGAGCAAGCAAACAAAGAGCACTACAAAGAGCAAAAGTGAAATATGTATGTAATAAAAATATTCGTCGGAATATAAGTAAAAATTAAAAGTAGGGATTTTAAGGAAATATTAATTGGAAAAGTCATCCGGAAGCTTTTCCAATATTTCTTTAAGGAAACTTTTAAAATAGGCCTTAACCGGACTGCGAATATTCTAAAAAGTGTCAAATCGGTCCAGTCGTTCTGAAGTGAGGCGTACCAAGTGTATAATAAAAATCGGCCAAGTGCGAGTCGAATTCGCATTCAAAGGTTTCTGTACCACCGTATAATACTTTTTTTATGATTTGTTAAAAAAAAACGCCGAAAAAACATTTTCTTGTATGGAGACCCCTAGTAGTACACACTCTATGAAAATTTTAAGTGTCTACCTATTACGATTCAAAAGATACATCGGACGGACGGACAGCGTAGCCTAGCGTTGTAATAGGATCCCTCCTAAACCCTTTGGGTACCTTAAAAATAAAATGCTTTTCGTTGGTAAGCGCAGCACTTGAGAACGGCTGGACCGCGATATCGGATTTTTTTTTAAATTTTTCTAATAATCTAAATAAGGTTTTTACAGATAGAAAAATTGGAAAAGTTGTTATGGAAAATTGGAAAATTCGGGAAAAACAGTCCCTTTTTCTGTGGAATTTTTTTATGAACTCAAGACCATAACTCACGAATCTAACGATGGATATGTGTAATTCTTTTTTTGTTTTGTGCGCTATGGTTTTGGAAAATTTTACAGGAATATAAAATTCGAGATAATTATAAACTGCACAAACATAATTTTTGTGTGCACTCTCGATCATAACTGACGATAGGAACGACATATTTGGTTGATTCTTTTTTTGTTTTGTTCGTTATGCTCCCGGAGTGGAAATAATTCAACTGAATATTTTCAATTGAAAATAACAATCGGAAGATCTGAAGAAATATCTGGAAAATCCATTCCAGGCTAAATTAAAATAAAATTACATGTTGTTTGGCGATCTGTCCAAAAACAAATTTATTGAGATTTGGACAAGAGAATGTCTGTCGGGTCAGCTAGTTATTACAAACTCCCTTAAAACAAAAAGTCTAGAAATTAATGGTGTTTATATATTTGTTATTATTTTTATAGTTAACGGAGTTCCATCGCGTAGAAGCTTGCCAACTGACCAGAAAGTTTTTCTGGTCTTCTTTTTTCTAAAAAAAATTCGGATTTTTGAGTAAATGGGAACATGCGTAGTATTTTTGCACAAATGTGTATGTTTAGCCTTGACACGTTAATGTGTAAGAGGATATAGATAAAATCATTTGAGTGAGCCAAAGATTTTCTGTTATTTCAAGTAAAAACCAATCTCAAATTTGGAAATATACTGACAAAATAGCTATTGCACTAGAACGTCACATCGAAAAGGATTCAAAACAACTCAATATAAAATTTGTAATTATTTAAATAGTATCATCTTTTTTTCCATAAATTTTGTGCTGTAAAGGGTTAAAACGAAAAAATTAATTTCCCGAGACTTTATTGCATAAAATGAGCTGGGTATAACATCAGCTACATAATTATAAGTATTTAATTATAGAGCACTCCAATTACATATATTTATCATTTATTTGATAGTTTTTCTTCAGTTTATATCTCAATAGAGATACCAAAATTATTAATTCGTTCTTGTCTGATAGAAAAGTTTCATTTTCGATCCTAGTTTCATGTTCATGGACATTCTAAACAGAACCAGGGATGAAGCTTTTTGAATAAATTATTTCAGCTGCTGCCAACAAATCTTTTATTTCATCTAGGCAAATTGAATTTGTCTGAACGACTATACAGTACTTTTTGTTAAAAAGAAAATATGTAAAATGTATATTTTTTCTACATTTTAATAAAATATAAACAGTATGTTCAGAAATTTCTCACTAAAAATATTTATCAAATATATTTTTTGAAATTAATATAGAACCAACATAGATTTATTAATATTGAGTAAATATTTCAAATGTCCATTTTATCTACATTCGAATAAAATATCAAGAATATATTCGAAAACCTCTCACTAAAAATACTAATGCATCAATATATTTTTTGAAATATATTTAAAATATTTGTGGCTAGTAGGGTTAATACAATAATCGCTGGCGAACACACAGTCGACAAGACTTGCAAAAATGCTGTCAGAAGAATAACTGACTTTAGGTCAATATCTATCATTATCAGAGCACTCAGTCCTATCATTTTCAACAAAATGCAATACTGGCAGACGTGGGTTGAATTGTTAACGTTGCTTCAGATAAAAATAAAGGAACAAGGAGACTGTTCGCAATATTTCTCCCTGCAGGCGATTGAGATCTTCGCACAAGAAGCGATTGCAACAGCAGTAAATAGTATTGATTGGACTTGCAATTTTTTAATTAAACGAGGGATGCCCGTGGCGTATTTATTTAAGAGTCTCTTCCGAACTTGATATAATTGCAAAATTGGATTTCAATTTATTGTTTGTCGATATAAAAGTAGAACCGTTTCAACGACTAATTCATTTGAAGTGGATTTGTAATCAGCCCACGGCAAACTTGTTGAAACATGATGAAACAAAAAACCTAACTAATGAGTTATAGATTTCATGTCGGATCGGTCAAGTTGGTCCGGTGTCACAATGTGAACGAAGAGTAAATTAAAATTGAAAAATTTAAGTTCAATGCAACAATGTCTCATGCCTTTTTGTTCCATAAAATCCAACACACATTCTGAACTTAATGTCTGTGTGTAATTATTCATTGTACAGCAGCAATAAAATTTAAAGGATACATTTTGTGTCAAATTTTAATTCCCAGCCCGCACCCAATCCGAAAATCTCCGAGAGTGCATAAATTGAACCAAAGCGTAAACTGGAAAAGAAAAGGGATGTTAAAACTTTTCAGAAACTGCCATTTCATGTTCGATATCAACTAAATGCAATTTTAAAGTGCGGTTCTGACTACGATAATGCATTATTCATTTCAAAGCCTTTAGGGGCAAATTATATTTCAAAACGCATCATTGCAGCACAAGGAACACACCCGATATACTTTCCTCCGAATCGTCTTTGTTTACACCAAAAGAACTTCCTGTTCTACTTTCCGAGCCGTGTTCGGTATGTTGCGGCTTTGGCGGAACTTAACTTTGGACCCATTGTCGGTGGTGTGTTACTTACGTCATGTCCCTCTTCGTCGAGTAATTAGTTTCAAGATCCCTCAAACGCAAAACGAGCCATGAAAGCGACATAATTAACATGGCACGAATGTGGGGTTTGAATTCGGGGTTGTTGAAATAAATTGAAGATAGCATATTTTGAAGACATTCATAAATGAACTACATTAAGGGAGACTGAAATCTGGGTTAAAAAGCACTTTACGAATGGAATATACATTTTTATGAATTGTTTATGTTTTTATGTTGTTTATAAAGTTTGAGACGGGAATGGGGGACTTGATTTTCGACTTTCATTGGGGAATCGTCAATTGGCGGTTGTGAAGTCAGTGGAAAGTAGCTTTAATTAAAAATTGCAAATCTCAAATCTTTCGCTAAAGCGATTACAACCAGATACAAACGATGAAGAATCTTGTTCGCAATTCGTCGATGAGACTGCCGTTTCCTTACTAAGAACATTTAGTTCAGTTGCAGTCCGATTTTCCAAAAACCGTCACCAAAGATTGTGATGACTGTGCTACATGCGATGCCATCATCGACACACCAGATGCTGCACATGGCTCTCCCTCCACACCAGCTATTATCTTTGCTACCTTATTTTTCTGCAGATAGTCTTCTGCAACAGACGAACTTTTCCAACCACCGTGTCTCTTCAATGGAGTCATTGAGAGTCCCGAATCGGCCACCAAAGTCGCGGATGTTCGTCTTCCACAATGGCCTGTATACACTTTCGGATTATTCAAACCCAACCATTCAGCAACCTTACTCTGAATCCTTCCGAAGGTATTTTTGCCGACCAGCTGAAGAGTACACTTCTTATTTCGATAAGCCACGAAGAACCTAAGAACACCTTGCGGACGCAACGCCAAATATTCTCTCACAAAACGAGCAGCACCCAGATCTTCTTCATCAATAATTGTAAATTTCTTATTTACATCATCCTTCGTCTTTGAAACGTTGATCACGATCACCGACCCACGATCTTCGATATCGGAAGACCTATTCCTATTCCCATACAATTCTAGATAAAACATAAACAATAACAATAGCTAAATTAATTTTATTTTCCTTCCATCTCTTCCCTCCTTTTCTCCACATTTTTTCTTCTGTCTAATACTCCTTTCATCCAGCCTAGTCCTTTCCGTTCTTCTCCTATCAGTACTTTCCAATCTTCTCTCTCCTCTCTCAACTCCTCACATTCTTTCATCATGTGTTCTATTGTTTCTGCTTCTTCTCTGCACAGTCTGCACACTCTCTCGTCTCTCTCTTTCCAGTATTTGTCTTCTCTTTCCTCGTTCTCACATCTAAACCTTGCTATTACTTTCTTATCGTTCTTCTCGCTTTCCCTTCTGAAGTATTCAGGCAGTTCCTCCGTGACTATACTTTCCAGTATAACCTTGACTCATTTATCCTCGTTCTCCTTTCTTGCTTCTGTACGTCTCGGTCCACCTCAACTATCTCTTTTAGTACATTTACTCCATTTTTTCTTCGCCTTTCTACCTGCTCCACTGCATACCCGTTTCTCTCGTAGTATTTTCTTCTCTCTTTTTCTGCTCTTTCCATCTTCCCATTCTTTATGTCTTTCCAAAGTGAATACCGAATAAAAGTAACAGAGATGGAGTACTGGAGGAGGTGCTGTGGGCTAACAAAACTAGATCGCAAAACAAACGCCGAAATTAGAACAAAAATGAAAGAAAAAAATATAATCTGGGATATCGAAACAAAAAGACTCAAATGGTACGGGCACCTGAAAAGAATGCACGAAAACAGATGGCCGAGAAGGATTCAAGATTGGACCCCGAATGAAAACAGAAAAAAAGGAAGACCACGGCTTAGTTGGATGGACTGTGTAAGAAATGCTATGCGACAAAGAAACCTGCAGGAAGAAGAATGGAAAGACAGAGAGACATGGAATAGGGGATGCGAGAGACGTCTAATAGATGATGTAAACAATATTATAGATTACGCTTACAGGAACGCTATGTAATAATTTTATTGTACTCGCAATAATGTAATGTAATGTATCTCTTTCCAACACTCTTGGAAGATCTTATATTCCGTTCTTTCTTATATTCTCTCTTCAAATTTTACTGATCTTTTTCCCGCTTCCACTCTTATCTTGTATCTCTTTAGTTCTTCCAGTACGATATATGCTGGAGTTTCCCTGTCCAATCCTAGTACCCATCTCCAGTTCTTCGCTTGGATTGCTTCCAGCTTTTCCTGCTCCTTCCATCCCCATATTTCTGCTCCGTACAATTTACATTACGTACATTACATTTCCTCTGTACTAGCCTTTCGTACATCAGTCCTGTCCTTCTTCTTCCACCTACCACCGCGTTCGCTTTAATTTCTAGTTCGTTAATATGACTTTTCCCGTTGTTAGTAACGTTAAAGGTGTAACCCAAGTATTTAAATTCTTTTACTTTTTCTAGTTCTTTACCTTTCCACTTCCATTCCTCTTTCTTTCTTCTGCCTCCTTTCTGAAAAATCATCATTTTTGTTTTATCCACGTTTAATTCTAGCTTCTTTCTTTTCAGGTATCTTCCTCAACATTTTATCATTCCCGTCAGTTCTTTGGCCTCCCCTTGCAATTAGCAGCATATCATCGGCATATGCCAACGACTGCACTTTCGTGTTTCCTACCACCACTCCCCCTGCCTGTGCTAGTCTTAGTTGTTCTTCCAGGTTGCTTATATATGCCGCGAATAGACTGGGGCTGAGTGGCCATCCCTGTCTTACTCCTTTCGTGGTCCAGAATCTTTTACTCGTTTTCCCGTTTACTTTTACTGTTTCCCGTTTCTAGGTAAATTTCCTCTATTCTGCTGCTTGTTGGTTCCTTTCTCTCTTAGGTACTCCCATAATCTCTCTATTTGCACTATCAATTTGCCGCCTTCAGGTCTGCAAACAGCGCGTACCTCTTCCCTCCTTTCTTATCGAGTTCTTTATCTATTAGATGTTTTAAGATGTACACGCTATCGATGGTGCTTCTCCGTCTCCTAAAACCCGCTTGTCCGCCTGGTAACAAATCTTTTTCATCTAGTTCTTCCTTCAATTTCTCTTCCAGTATCATTGCGTAGATCTTGTACGCCGTGCACAGCAGACTTATTCCTCGGTAGTTCTCCACCTTTTTTCTTTTTCCTTTTTTGTGTATCGGACACACTAGCCACATCCTTCATTGACTTGGTAACCCCTTTCCTTGCCAGACGTCGTTTACTATCTCCCTCATTATCTCTATTATTTCTTATGTTGCATAGATCCACGCTTCATTTTGCAGTTCATCTTCTCCCGCCGCTTTTCGTTTCTTCATTCTGCCTATCCCCCTCATAACCATTTCCTTCGTAATCTCTTCCCCTTTCTCTTGTTCTCTTGTTTCTTCTCCCTTCTGTCTTCTTTCCGTTTCGTCCTTTCCGTCTAGTAATTCTTTAAAGTATTATCTCCATTCTTCTATCCTTATCTTCTCGTCTGCCCTCTTTTTCACTCTTTGTTCTCTGCTTATGTACTTCCAAACTTCTTCTTCTGTGTTGATTGATCTAATTTCCTCTTCTTCTTCTATTTTCTTTTCGTCCTTCTTCTTCTCACAAGTGTCTTTGCATTTCTTTAATTGTTTCCGGTATTCTTCTCTCAATTCCTTACCATTTATCCGTTTTCTCATTTGCTTTCTGGCTAGTCTTTTAATTTGTTTGTATTCTTTATCCCACCATCTATTTCTTCCCATTGTTTCTCCAACTTCTACTTCTATTTTCTATGTTGTCATCGCTTCTCTCATTCTCCTTTCGAATTTTTTCATTCTTGTTTCGGTGTCTTTTTGTTTTCTTTTTCTTTTTCAATATGTTGTAGCGCACTTATGTACTTTTGTATGCTTTCTTCTTCCCAGATTGTTTTTATAATTGGTTCTTACTCGTTTTTTTTCCCTTTTTATTTCTTCTCCGGAGATTTCTATTTCTAACGGTTGGTGATCTGATTCCACTCTGTTTCCCACTTCGAATCTTCTTACTTCATCCCATGCATGTAGATTGACTATTGCGTAATAAATCACTGATTCTCCTATCGGCCCCACGTACGTAAATTGTAGACTGATTATTTTAACTTTTTTTGTTCCTAGTTTTAGATTTCTTTCTGTTATTCCAGTTCTCTGTAGCTCTTGTTTTGTTTTTATTTCGTCCTCAATTTTTTTTTCTTACTCCTGTGATGATTCCTCCTTTCCCTCGTCCTTTCTTGTTTTTCCTTTCTGCTGCTGGTCGTCTCCATACATAGTCTCTCGGCATTCTCTCTTCTATCTTCTTCCACGCCTTTTCATTTACCCACGTTTCTGCCATTCCAATTACGTCAAATTCACTTATATATCTCCAGAAATCTTCTCCTTTGTTTCTTATCCCCGCTACATTCGAATATACCAATTTTATTCTTCCTTTTATTTTCTTCTGTTGCTTTTCCGTTAAATCATGTACGTTCTTTCGTTTTTCCTTCTGTCTGCTTTTTCTTTCCCGGTTTTTTCCTTTCTCCTTTAAACATTTTCCAGTCGCTCGGTGTCATCGTTCCATTTCCTCCAATTTCCCTCTACCTGCAGTTTCCTGTAGCTTACTCTTACCGTCTTTCCTTCTTCCCTTTCCCTCTTCGCAGTGTCTCTTATGTTTTTCTTTGTCTCTCTTTCTTTCCTTGTTAGATCGTTGTTTACAAAGATTTTCGGCCTTGTCTTACTTCTTAGTTTTTCTTTATTCCTCATGACGTTCAGCTTCTGGTCCCAACTCTCAGTTTTTGCTATTATCATTTCTTCTCCCTTTATAGCATAGGCCTCTGTTATCTTCACTTGTGTTTCCAACTACTTTTCAACCCATTTCTCGTTTTCTTTTCTCATGTTTTGTTCCGTCTCTTTTAGTCTTAGCCCTGTTATTACTATGTTATTTCTTTTTTCACCTCTTTCTTTTTCCGCCATCTGTCCTATCTTCTTTTCTAGAAAGATTTTCTCTTTTCTCCATTTTTTCTCTTTTTCTTCCATCGCTTTCTTCAGTTGGTTCACTTCTCTCTTCAGCTTTTCTATATCTTCCCTGAGCTGTCTGTTGTCGTTTTTCAGCTATTTTACTTCTTTCCTCGTCTCTCTTGTGTCTTATTTGATTTGCTTAACCCTTAGAATGCTGAGTGGGGTCCTATAGGGACCCCAGAAAGTGTTTTTCCTTAAAAAAATGTGTAAATAATTTTTTGTAATTTTTCATATTTTATGTATTTTATCTTTTTTCATCGTCAAGTATTGTGGATCATTTGTCCATTCTAAAAAGATTACCGTTCTTTTGTTTATAGCAATAAACATATTGGGGTTCATATACCATAATTAGTGTGCATTCATTTCTCGGGCAAAAAATCGGTAGATAAGGCCGACTGAACACGTTTTTAATATTTTATTACGGTTTCTTTCTGATATAGTTCATTATGTTATTTTTTCTATGGTGGTTCCACCTAGTGTATGTTCCGCCCGCAGTCGCCATCGTAATGTATGTTTTTTTTTTGTAATGAGAAAAAAGTAATCTTTTGTTTTTATAGCATAATTACATCAATAAAAACGTATATTAATCATATCTATTTCTTATTTTCAATTCCAAAATTTTTAAACGTGGGGTCCTTTCAATACCCCACATCGTTATTAATGTTGCCAAAAAGTATACAGCATCCTAAGGGTTAAGGTCTTCCATTATTTTTTTTGTCATTTCCTCCGTCTTCTTCCCCACTTCTCCTTACCTTCTTTCTTCCCCTGGAGATCTTGCTGTTTTTTTACTTTTTTAAAAGGCTTTTAATTTTTTCTTTACCTTCTTGAATTTTTCCTTTGTCTTCTCCCTGTTTCATACCGGTCCGCAACCTTCTTTGCTGTACCGTGTATTGTCGGTTGCCGGCGTTCTTCATTGTTGACCTTAATGTTTCTTCCTCTGGTTTTTCTCCACTCCTCGCACTCTATCCCTTCCTACCTTTTGTTTAAGTTACTTTTCCCCTCTCTCTTTTTTCTTTTCTTCACTTTTCTCTCTTTTGATTACTCTATTTTTCTCAATTTTCTTCTCGACACTTCTTTCCACATGCTCTGGTGACGGTCGGTAATATAGGAATCCAGATTTCCATAATTAAAGCGACCTTCAAAATTACGGATGTAAAAATCTATTCAACAGAGGAGAATCACAATGAAATTTTTACCTTATACAAAATTTAATTAGGAACTTCTCCTCGCAAGAATTTTTTGAGGTGTTCTCGGGACAATACCCCTGATTTTTTAGGAACGTAATCTTTATTTTTATTCTTCACAAACTTCATCGAACATTTTAACGTCCATTTTTTCCTTTAAATGTGACATTGACCTAAGCATCGATAATTTTGGCTACAACGTGTTTGGTGAATATTTCTGTGACTACGGATAGAATAAATTAGTCATACGTCAAAAATAACAAAAATCATAGCAACATACCAAATCTTCAAAAAACGCTAGCAAAATATTTTCGTCGACACCAAGTCTTAATACACGCACGCAAGGGCTTTCGCCGCTTGTGATAGCACGTATTTTGACATTTCATCTATTTTATTTATGACAGAACGCGAAAATCAAAACAGTCAACCATGATATTTAAAAACACGGCCCTTAGCAACGTTACCAATCCGATAAATTCAAAAATATGTAACCCAATATTTTTCCATTTTCCCAACAATATTGTTTTAATCAGAAAAAACTATTGATTACAACACGGGGAATATGAACACATTTCCCTTGTTATGGATGTAACTAGCCAACCTCCGGAAATACAGAGTGATCATAAAGCTAAGCACACAATTCATAATTTAGTTATGTATTCTATTTGCGATAAACGCTCGAACAGGTCGATTTTTGTTTTCAAATTGTCATGTTTTGACATAAAAATTTTGATGATGGCGTCATATGTTTTTGAAATATGACACCGTCATCAATTTGTTTAAATGGCAACCCCCAACTTTTTTTGTGTTTTATATACACTTTTCAATTCTCTACTCAGCAAGAGTAAAAAAGTGATACCTTGCATAATTTTTTTTTTTAAAGTTTTACTTCAAAAAATAAAATTTTTATTCCTTGAAAAAAATACTAATCCGTAGTGAAATGGCGTGTTCAAAGCGTTAATACACGTTTGGGAATGTGTCAAATATTTGGGGGGATGGCAATTTAAGTACTTGGCTAAAATTTGTTCTTTATTTTTTGTGGTTTGCTTTCCAAATATATTGTTATTTTTCAATTTTTTTTCAAGAAATAAATTTTTTATTTTTCAGGTAAAAAGTATTTTTTTTCCAAAAGAAAAATGTGTAGTGTCACTTTTTTTACTCAAATTGAATAGAGAATCAAAAAGTGTATCTAAAACCCAAAAAAAAGTTGGGGGTTGCCATTTAAAAAAAATGAATACGGTGTCGTAGTTCAAAAACAGATGACGTCATCAATAATATATTAAAATTGACCTGTTCGGGCATTTTTCGCAAAAACAGCAACTTTTGTGCGGAACTTTATGCTCACTCTGTATACTACTCATTTTCCCCTAGTTGTAATAATAGCTATTCTCGCCTTTTCTCTTGCATGTGACAAATTAATCTCTTTTCCTGCCAAAATCCCTTCTATACAGTCGTCCCACCTTCTCCTAGGTCTTCCTTTGAGTCTTTTTTCATGTCTTCTTGCTTCCCATGTTTGTTTGACTGGTCTTTCGTTTCCTAGTCTAGTCAAATGTCCAAACCATTTGAGCTGGCGGTCTTCAGTACAGGATCCACCTGCAGTCGACTTCTTATTTTGTTCATTCTGGTAACCCCAACTACTTTGCGAAGATACTTTATTTCCATAGCCTGTATTTTGCTCTTCATGGTCGGCGTTAGAAAACATCCGCAATTTTGTCTTCTGTGATATCTCCCTCTTGCCTCTTGATTTGTGTGAAAGTTCGATTCCAGTTTGGTGTCAAATTCTTCCCAGAATTTTTCCTTAGCTGTAATTTTTTTTTTCTTTCTTTGCTCTTTCTAGTCTTCATGACTTTGTACCTTCTTTTAGGTATTGTTTCATCTATGTTCTATATCATTTCCCTGGATTTCGTTTTGTTCCATTTCCAGTATTGTTTATATTTTTTCTTTAGTCTCGTGCTATGTTCTTGTAGGCTGACCTGTATAATTTTATTGTTTCTTGTATGTTACTTTTTTGCCTGTGATGTTTGCTTTGTTGTTTCTTTGTATATTAATGGTGATACTTAATTTGCATTCCACTAGAAAATGGTCACTCCCGATTTCTGCACCCCTTCTTGTCCTCACGTCTTTTACATGGTTCCTATAATTTCACTGGATTAAAATGTAGACTATGATCGTTTTTTTCCCTCTACTTTTCATTTCTCTTGTGCATTTATGAACGTCCTTAGTTGTTATTTCTGACCGCCTATCCATAATTTTCTACATCTCTTGACCTCTTATCTTGCAAGCCTACTCTTCGATTTAGGTCTCCAAATAATTTTAATGGCAATGATAAATTTGGCAGTTATTGTACACAATTTGTTCCGTTGTAACATTCGAAGAAATTGACTCCTCTGTGATAGTGCAAGTAGCTAGGGATGCCGCCGAAGCAGTGTTGGAAGTTGAAAAAGTATTGGTGGGTCCTTCTGTTCTTTGATTTCTAAGATTCCCAATTATATTTGCGTGATGTTGATGGTCTATCTGCAAATATCGCCAAATCGACAATTTGGCATTCCACTGCTGTCTAATTCTTTCTTGAAATGATGGGTTAAACAAGCAGCTCCCTCTCCTCCGCTCCATGCAACCTTTCTTGCTGTTACTCGAAAGTTGCAGTCCAGAAGGAGTATTCTCGTCCCAGGAATTAATCATTGACATATTCCAAATCTGTTAATGCAAGTTATTTTCTTTTACTGTCTCTAAAATCTCTCGCGTCCTTAAAATCTGATCCAGCAAACGGATATATTTTAATTTTAAATTTTTTAAAATACCTTTTGCAGGAACTGCAACCAAACTGAGTTTTGGGAGCGCTTCGTGTTACACGAAATTGACGATTCTACAGATTGTTCGATTTCTGCAATGGTTTTTACGCCAAATCTATTTTTACTGGTAGTGCTCTCCTTTTTAACACTTTTTAACGCTCTTCAAGAATTGAATAAAAAATTTGGTAATTTTTGTCAGACCAACTGACTCGTAGCTGCTGCTTTTAGATAGCTGCTCGTAATCCGACTGACAAAAATTACCGGCAAGATTCCAACTTACTATTTATTGTATTGTTAATGACCACATAATTTTCCCGGCGCATCCACCATTTGTAAATTTGACGATTAGGTAACTTTTTGCTATCTTGTTTAATAAATGCTTTCTTAGTTTTTCATTCAATTAGAGGCGCAAAACCAATAAAGTATAACCAATAACCAATAAAGTGGGCACCAGTATAAGATAACTACAATTCTGAACTATATCATATCAATTTACCAATTGTAAAGAAAGAGTAAAATTCCGGTTTCCGGGGCTATTGGACGTGGAGTTCAAATCTTCTCAAAACGCAGTGTTGTAAAATCACTTCACTAAATTTACTAAATTTTACCATACTTTTATAAAGAAACTGAAAATGCATTTAAAATTTTAATATATAAAGAGCAAACTACCAATAGCTGCAGCCATTTAAAACTCTAATTAACAACCACCGGTGAGTAACGGGTTGTATTGATCATCTAATATTATACAGCTAATGTATTATACAGTTAATGAGAGAGTTGTCCAATATTAGTATTGCTTCTGGTGTAATCAGACGTCATGAATTTTTTATTAGCGAATAAAACAATGAAAATATTACAGCTAAAGAGTCTCAAATCGAAACAAAGAGAAAATATTAATTCAAAGCCAACTAATCGAGAGAAAAACGTATTAAAGGGGCCGCCATGAAATTAAACTTCTCACAAAAGGTAAAAAAGTTTTAGTCCTATATGAATAAATAAGTGTATTTATTGATTAATGTATATACAAACCACAAACAAATCATAGCTTTCTTCTCTGAGAGCCCTTCTTTAAATACCCACGCCTTAATTTGTCCTCACTCTGTATTTTATACGGCTTTAGACTTAATTATATCAGCATTAGATACAACATTACGTTAGCATCACTGATCCATTCCTGTGACACATTGCTAGGTAAAGACAAATTTATTTTTAGATACTCCTACAATAATGTCAATACAAAATTGCCTAATTACACCGTAAACGGTAATTTTATTGACTTATACTGCCGTGACACTTGACACCCAGACGCTCGCGTTCCTGGGATTTATGAAAAAAAAAGACTTTTATTAAAAAAGCAGCATTTTGTTACAAACAAAATCAATAAGGATAAACGCTCAACTTAAGACTTTTGTCAATACCTGCCCTGTTGGGCTGAGTGCTTTTTTAACACACCTACAAAAAAATAATATTACATTTTTATTCTGCCGCAATGTACACGCCTCGGCTTTCCTACAATGATGGAGTAAAGATAAATAATTAATTTCATAATCCTCGTCACTCTATTGTGATGCTGAAAAAATATCTTTTTTGAGATTTACCAATTTTACCAGTAGACCTGGGAGTTTGACGCTGTGTCTATTTTACCCCACCCACAAAGAGTTTTATTTTTTATACGAGAGTCTGCGATACTGCTAAATTTGAGCTCACATAGATGAAGCTGTAAATAAATCATCAAGTTCACCCATCTGCCGACAATGACCGTAATGGCTTCCGAATGTAATTTCTTTCTACCTTTGACACGACGATCAGTTTCTGAACAGGCACGGAGATAAACAAATAGACGTCGTTAAATTTATTTTATCGCCCACGTAAGCGCCAATAATTCTCTTTCGGTAGTAGTTCCTTCCGTTCGGCCTTTTATATGTTTAAAGCACAAATCTCTTTAATTATTAATAAAACAGCCTTTTCAATGTCTTTCTAGTGAAGCCGTCCAGGGAGCATTGTTAAATATTAAGAGGCAGAACAAGGATTATTGAAATGTCAACAAAGGTAAACCTTAAAAGGGCAAACAGCGAAACCAGCAGATTACAGATTTTCTCTAAATGAAAATTGATGCTGGTCGCTTATAAAAGTTGTCAAGTTCTAAACTTGACCGATATTAGTAGAGTTTTGGATGTTGACCATCACGATTAGCAATAAATTTAATCAGTTTCATATCCACATATTTTTCCATTGTTTTCCATAATAAAAAGACTTGATGTCAATTCAAAAGAGATTTTTACAAATTATGATTGTGGAACAATAAAAACGAGACAGAAAAGGTTGCCACACGTCAAAAGCACAAATGTGAGCACGCAAGAATTCAATTCGTTATGTTTGCTTTTTACTTTAGTTAGTCACTTCCAAGTAAAGTACTTTTTCTTTGTGCTGAATATAAATCAGGGGTAGAAAACGTAAAATGAAATCTTTAAAATTGTAGTCACTTCAATTGAAGAATTGCTTGAAAAAACATGTTTATGCAAAATGTTACATAAATTTCCCTTTTTGGAGGACTTTTTTTAATGTTTTATTGAACTTGCTTGTTATATGTTTTGTTATTAAAAAGTTCTTTTGGTCTGCTGTTTAATGCTTTACGTCCCGGTTTTCTATTTTCGCTTTCTTGATTTTTTGAGGCCAACCATGGCCTTATTAAAACCACATCTTTATTTGTATGTTTGAAACGACACATGAGCCGTATATTATCACATTAAAAATTACAATCTTAGATGGACATCTTACCAGATTTTTCAACAAGTGAAAGCTGCTCGAAAAAATCGCGATATTGAAGTCATCTATGATTGATTTGCTTTGCAAGTAACTTTATTAGGATGCGTTCAAAATTTGAATCCGATTTGTTGCCAATAACCAATAACATGAATATCGACTCTAATAAATACACACAACAACAGGTTTTTAAATATTCAACAAGCATTTTACTTCAAAATCAAAAACAATATTACGGCTAATAATATTTATTGGGATTATACTGTAGAAAAATGCTGCAAACATTTAAAAGCTGTCAGTAACCCGAATTGAGGAACGTAGGTGATGTTCATTATTTTACTCAGCACACAAATATAAAATGTTCCATCCATTGATATTGAAGCAGCTGCAAAAGAGAGATAATTTTAAACATCAGCTTCATTCAAGTCAACACATCATATTGACACTATATTAAATATACGGTTTATTTTAACAAATTTGAAATGAAATATGTGTGCAGAATAATCTATTACAATCAGAAACACGTTTTGTTTTGATTTTACAGCAAACTCGTTCAACACTGTTTTTCCTTCCAAAGTGTGCTTCTTCTCCATTTGTGTCTACAACTAAATCACATTTCTTATGTCTACAGGGTTGTTCAAACAAAATGAATAGAGCTGTAGCTTTGCGAAGTATTTCATCAAATGAGGTGTGTTTTTGTTATTTACAAAATATGTATTATGAAGGCATTTTTAAAAAATGCAAGTTTGTAGCAAAAGTAGAAAAACGATGCACTTATATGTCGCAGGCAAATAGTCATTTTAGGAAAATTGCTTTTGCCTAGGCAAATACCAACTGCCCGGGCAAATAGCCGTTTTTATTATTAATTGCTAAATGACTAGGCAAATACTATTTGACTAGTTAAATAGTATATGACGGAATCGTTGTTGGGCAAATAGTATCCATATGGACATATATACAGATTGCATGTGCATAAGGATTTTGAGTTACGATGGGTAGTTTTTGTTTAAAAAAATTTCAAAGTTCACCCGTAAGCCCCGCCTCCTGTGACGTCACCGACACAGAAGATTTGGCAGCGCCGCATCGATGAAGGTGATGAACACTCAAATGATCCAACTGTAATATTGTTGGTAAAGTTTCATGAGTAAACTACAACGCATGTGGTTTTTATAATAATTATTATTAATGTGTTATTTGAGGTTATCCTTCTAAAAGATTCTGGTAAGTTTGATAGCTTTCATCTCACATTAAGAATTAGTATTTCGATCATTATTTTTTATAAAACATACTGAGGTATTGTCAGTTGTTGCTAAGCAAGTTTTAAATTCTTTTACAGGTATTTAATTGATAATGGGGTGGAATTTGGCTATTGGGGCAAAGTAAAACATCAAATTTATTGTTATAGCTGACATTTCTGTATTTCCAGAGGTTGAAGATTAAAGCTTAATTTTTAAGTCAGGAATCATTGGTGTTATGAAAAAATTTACAGTTCTTTGTTATGGAAAAATTAAATTTGACTAAACCTTTGTTTATTACATCCTACCTAATATTATCCCTTAAACACTGAACCATGCACGGGAAGAAATGTGTGATTTTGAGGATGTGGTTCTGCGTCAAGTCATGTCAAGTATACTTCAGGTACACTAAATTACCAAAATTTATTTTATTCGAAAAAAATAATAAAAAAACATTTTTGAGCTAAACAGTTTTATGTTACAAAGAAACATAATGATGATGCAGATAATGTACTAAAAACTAAAAAATAATTAGGTAGGTACCAGGAACCAGCCATCACACCACCCTCCTCATTAATCTAGAGTATTGATCAGACTAAAATAAAATCGTGGAGTTTATTATCTATAGTTAACCGCTCATACCATTATAGGTATGCTTTGCATGCATCTTCTCAATAGACAACTTATGCAAAATGTGTGTAAAAATAAGTCATCGTACGACATCGCAGAACTATTACGTACATTATTTACTCAGGTTACCCTACGCCCCACAATTTTATTTTAGTCTAATCAATACTCTAGATTGATGAGGAGAGTGGTGTGATGACTGGTGCTTGGTACCTACCTAATTATTTTTTAGATTTTAGTACATTATCTGCATCGTTATTATGTTTCTTTACAGTATAAAACTATTTTTCACTTATTTTATTTTTAAATTTTTAGTTTTTTTAAAGTCTACTGTGTTCCAATTGCCAAGCCCTTTCATTTGAGACCCATATTGAAAGGATTTAAAACTAAAAAATATGTAATCCGCCATTTTGTATTAGCGGCCATCTTGGATTTTTTTATGATGGTCTGTATTCTACGAGTTAAGCCCTTTCATTTGATACCCATCTTGAGGGGATTGAAAAAAAATTTAATCCGCAATTTTGTTTCGACGGCCATCCAGGATTTTGAAATTTTTCATAGTGTACTGTATTCATCTAGTTAAGCCCTTTCATTTGAGGGATTGAAAAAATATATATGTAATCCTACCTTTTGTAGTGGCGGCCATCCTAGATTTTGAAATTTTTTCATGGTATTTTTCATGGTTTCAGATTTGAACCACAAAAGACACAAACAAGGCAAGCTAAATAAAACTGTTTAAAAATAAAATTAATATTCAAATTAGACAACAAAACATGAAAAACTCGTTTTGTAAAACTTTAGACCACTCGTTCTTTACAGGCATCCTGCCTACGGCAGTCGTGCTGCAAACCTGAACTCATGTCTTAATATAACTTTTACAAAACTGGTGTTTCAATATACTACTAATAAATTAGTGAATTCTCTTTTTTTTACAGAATAGTTAGGAGAAAACTGACTGTCATGAAACATTTCTTTTTATTTTTTATAGGTAGCTTTTTTAACTTTGTCAACAATTTGATTTTTTTTACATATCTCCTTTGAATATTGCCCCCTTCAATAACCACGATTTTATAATAAAACTAGCTGACCCGGCGAACTTTGTGTCGGCTCAGAATCAATAAATGTTGTGTTACTTATTAGCTAAGTTGAATTCAGTTTTTTTTTAATCAAATGATAATGCATACAACGCCATCTACTGGCATTACCGGAACCAGCATACAACGCTATGCCATGCCATTTCATTTTTGTATCTGTCATGTATCAGAGATGGCATTAGATACGGATTCCATACAAGATGTATGAAAAAAAAAATTTCGTAAATTTTTTTGTTGTTTTAATCGTTATTATTCGCCCCCGAAAAAAATCTGTCAATCCGTTCTCGAGATATCATAAAAAAAAAATTGTGTGGAGTCCACGCGCAACAGAAGTGAAACTTTGGAGTTTACACCTTTTTAAAGACCGTGGTCGGCGTCTTTTGTTACTGTAGTTGCGCTGTACCATAGATGGACCCCTTGGCCCCCCTGTCCCCAGAGGGGCTTTGTTATTGTCGTTGCCCTGTAGCAAGCTCCCCGCCCCCTGTAATTTTTCCGATGTTTTAACAGTTATTCTGCTATTCGGGGCGGAGGCAAATCCAACAAATTGGTCCATCCGTTCTTGAGTTATAAAACTAAGGGCCCCCCCTGAGCCCCCATGTCCATATTTTAAAAGTTATTCTGTTATTCCGGCCGGAGACAAATCCAACATTTCAAAGATCATAAAAATTGGTCCAGCCGTTCTTGAGTTATAAACCCAAGGGCCCCCCGTGAGCCTCCATGTCCATGTTTTAATAGATATTCTGCTATTCAGGGCGGAGATAGATTCAACAAATCAAAGATCATAAAAGTCGGTCCAGTCCAAAGGGCCCCCCTGGGCCCCCATGTCCATGTGAGAAATGCTTTACGATCTAAAATTCATAAAAAATAAGTCGGAGGAGTTCGACCATAAACACCTTGACACGAGATTTTTATATAGGAGTATGAGATTTGACAAAGAATGTTTCAAATGATACGTCTTTTTCACAGCCTACTCTTAATGACTGGGCATGTGGAAAGAGGTAAAAATAAAGTATAATTTATTACATAAAGTACTACCAATATGATGTATTTTATATTTTGGTAACTTGTCCAAAATTTTATTACCTAATTACCATTTTTATTTCTAAACATCTTGTATAGTTTTAAAATACCTTGAATTTTACCCAAATTTTAGAAATGGGCAATTGAAAAGAAACATCACAAAACTAAAAATATCTGATTTTGATTTAAAAGGTGAATACCTACAGAAGACGACTTACTTACCACGAGGTCTCTGTAACAGCTTGACTTACCTGCAACAAAAATAAAATTACTTTTTGGCCTTCTGAATTATAAAGTTAGCTTTGACATCGTGTATACGTCATCCGAAACTATACCTTGGTCGGCCAAGAGATATAGTAATAAAAACGCCCACATTGCCCGCGTTTTTCAAATAACACATTGCGATTGGTTAATTCAAAAAGAGCGCATATTTGAGAAAGCCAAATGCACACAGGAGAGGTTTTGTGGATTTGTGGTTGCGTTACGACGTATTCGTGACTCATTCCTACCACGCCGTCTACCGTCCTATTGTGTTTCGAAGTGTATTTTTCTTTTCGTTTCTCGTGTTTTTTCTGCTTATCTTGATATCGTTATCACAAAACAGGTTCTCCACAACCCGCTGATCGCAGTTTATGCAACCCGTATGGTGCCCGCGCTCCATTTTACATTTCGTGAATGTAAATCAGGCTTCGGCGTACATCGTTTTGCGCTGGCATGTCACACCTCTTAGTTTTATTACTATATCTTTTGGCCGACCACGGTATAGTTTTACTATGCGGTAAATTAAATGTGAATTTTAGATTAAAAAAAATAAATTAAGTATGAGAAAAAGTCCAATTTATTACACGCTACTTTACACCATAATTGACACAATAATGTACAAAATAAAACGGTTATATTTTTTCATTTTCTCATTATTATATGTGGCGCCATCTATGAGAATGTAAATGAAATCAACATTTATTTCGTTGTGTTGGTACCACTGTCACATTATATTAATAATAACATTTGACATATTGATGGTTAATTACTTTTAAACTATTGCTCCTACAAATTTTAGCGTCATTTTATATAAACACAAAGAGTCCCTCAAAATGGATATGTATTACTTAACTTCAACCTGTGTGCATGATTTCTTGTAGGCTGATTTGATCTGCACGACTGCACGTGTTATTGAAGGTTTCAAGATCCAATATCCTCTGTAATTCCTTCTTCTTCCCAAAACTCCAGAAGGAATTAATTGAAAAGAAGCTCCATATTTGGAAGAAATTACTTAAAAACTTGTAACTTTCACTCTAATAAATACAACCAACACTAATAGTAGTTTATGATATAAGTGTTAAAAGTAAGATTTTATTTTGCGAGTTGGGAAGATTGCGGAACAAGCGCAGCGAGTGGAATTTCTGAATTTCTGGAAGACTCTCTTGAAAAGAAAAAAAAAATGCTTCTCAAATTATTCCCTATTATTCTTCTATCGTTTCCGGGATATTTGATGGGCAGCCTAACAACAATAATAATTTAGTCCCTACTACTTGCAGGTCAACGATATTTCTTCACATGGGCTAACTATTCCCAATTGTTACAACCGTACATTCAATTTTTCCAAATAGGATACCTAAATAATTTGTATCTAGTTGTAGTTAATAAAATCTGAGTTCTGAGTTTGAATCTGTTTGTTGAATTGTCAGTTATTAAAGAGATAAAGTGAGGTTAGTTTTACTGAAAGATTGAGAAGAATTGTGTGTTGCCTACAAAACTCTCATCATCAGTTAAGAAAATAAATAGGAAAATACTAACTTAATAAGAAAGAAATCAAAATTGATTGCACCAAAAGTGTCTTGTTGACAAAAGGCTGTCATTTCATTTTTATTGCTAGTGTTAAAAGTAAACCACGTGATTTACTTTTAATACGCCACTATTTAACATTACATTTTTAAATGCAGTATGCCGTGTAAAAATTTCAATTTTTGGTAGCGTTTGTAGAAAAAACACATTATTTGCTTCTGTGTTATTTAGACATGTAATTATTGTTACTTAGGCTTGGTATGTTAAAGGTGGTACATTCGCTCTTACACGACAATCAATCGTTAAACGTAAGGAAAGCTTTACTGCTGCAAACAATAAACGAAAAAACTTCAGGTACAAACTATAGAATTGCCTGAAATCTTTTTCACGAGGAGCATTCAGATCGAGCCTGAATTTTTTTTAGGAGAAGGTTAAAATAAATCTTTCCACCCGATTTTTGCACTATCGACGCAAAGATAGCCATCGATAGTCCAGTCACGTTAACCCCGGCCTTTGTTCCATGGAAGACAGTCAATCCACGCAGCTTATTTAAAAAGTTTTATACCCTTGCCTGGTGAATTTTCTTTTCGCTTAGCGGTCAAATGCCGCAACGCCGCATCAACCCTCGTCCCCGATGCGGTACAATGTCAAAGTTCAGCACACGAGAAGACTAATTATAGCCCGTATCTAACACTATGTCATGACAACTCATGCATGGAGCAGTAGCGTTGCCGGACACTAAAGAAACGATTATCTTCGTGATGGAAGTGCTTATAATAATTGTTTGGTATCGCGATATAGCAACGTCTGCATGTAAAAAACAATAGCATTACCATAAAACAGGGGCATGATTAGGGCGCTCGCGTACACTAAAGCCTTCTGTCTAATATAAATTCAGGATCGAGGAAATGGCATTTCCAGCGACGGAAACAGGATCGCTAAACGTAGTTAGAGTTTTTTTGGGGGGATTTCTGAGAAAAATGTTGAGGCGCACGGAATTAGAGGAGATCTACATAGCACAGGACTGGTTCTGATAGATAGCAAGCAATTGGACGTCCCCTATCCTGAATTATGGCCCGTTTACACACCAGCAACAAATATTCCTTGTCGGATGCTAGTCTGCAGAATGCAGGATATACGCTGTACGAATGTGTTTGTTATTAAAAAACCAAGAAGCACTTACGCGAATCTCATGCTACTTTCCTTTGAGCAATATTATTGATTGGAAAGTATGATCTACAAGGCACAATAAAATTTTAACATGTATCACTAACGCAAATCGTCGGAGATGAACTGCTCTCGCCACCTTCGTTTCTATTTCCGCGGCTCGAACTCGAGCCGAGAAAAATTATAGCAGTTTGTTACATGACCCTCCGAGACGTCTCAAGACTAACAAAAATAATTTCAGGAGGTTTTGCCGGCGCTTTTCTGCACCGTGTTCTCGCTGACGCCGAAAACACGATCCTGAGCCCTTGCCAGATAACTGTCAACACCTGGTAAACAATCTTCGGAGACTTTTCGAACTTCGCAGAACAAAACCATATTTTCGGAGCGTCGTAAATTATACATAATGAACTCCTGCTTCAGACACTAGTTTCGATTATGAAACATTAATTACACCTCTCGTCGGGCGCTAATTCCTCTCGAGCTGGAATCCAACATAAAGACTGCATTAAATTTGATACAGCCACTGTATCCTCGCTGTAAACTCCGAAAATGCGCATACCACCGAGGCTGCGGCAGAACATAAGCCCTTCCTACGGAAGCGACGCCCAAAACGACGTCAAATTAAGCCAATGTAGCACACGAGCAGTCCGGTAAGATGGGTAGGTACGCTGACGATCAAAAGTGGGGGAATAATTTGGCAAAGCAATGTTGTAATGCTGTCAGCAGGCGCCTTCAAAGTGCTTTCAAAGTGTTAATGCATGTGTTTGTACTTGGTTATGTAAACAGTCTGTAGTCTGAGCAAATACTCAAAGGTAGAAGAAAATTAGACTCTAAACAGTTACGTTTATTTGTTTCATATTGTCCGGTAATGTTCGATTTCATGATCAAGTTGAGTCTGGTAGGTGAGCTATTACAGTATCAATACTTACCGGACAGTTTCACTTTTATAACTTAAATCTGACAATAATCTGACGTACTTTTCGGCTTTTATGTGACGCAACTTTCACAAAATGTGATTTTTGAATTTTGAAATAAAATAATGAAGAAAATGCTTACAGTATGAAATAATAGTATATTGTATAACTAACAAGTGTTGAAAATGAAAGATTTCTTACGATTTTCCAGAATTGCTTAAGCAAGCAAATGTGGAATTGAATTTTCAACACGTGTTGCACACTATACTTCTTCTACGACTGCATGAAATATACAGAAAAACATATAAAACGCATGATTTTATTTTTATTTATTTTATAACGTTTTATAATATTAAACATAATATATTTATTATTATCTTCTTTTTTAAAATTATAATTTATTGTTATATTGGAACAATTTTCCAATCTAATTCCAGGAGTTTCCATTTTTGAATACATTTTCTGTCAATGAAAAGCTTGTGGAACGTGAGGGAAGTTCATTTTCTCACAAAATATTTGAACATGAGGGAAGTACATTTTCTGCAAAGATCGTTGAATGTTTACTTTTTCACGCAGAATCGTCTATGTATCCTTCGGCAACAGCACTGGAACGCCAACCTCCATGGCGTTTGAGGGTTAGTAAATCGCCACCTGTGTTTACCAAGTTTGGGAGTTTTAAATAGACAGCTATGTCTTTTGTCGTACTTTCTATTTTGTTTATACCCACAACCTGCTTGGTTTATATACCATTTACCATTTTTATAATTAAAAAAAAATCTTTTTTCTAGAATATTTGGGGGACGCAGATTAGCAATTTTTTTTAAAATCTGGTAAAAAGTTTCTGTAACGGTGAAGGATCTAGGTATCTTATGTTTCGTGTGTTTTATTGTAATTAACATGGCAGAATTTAAATCCTCCATGTCGTCAACCGTTAATTGGAATAGTTCATTTCTTCTACATGTCCCAGAAAGTCCAATAACAACTACAGCCTAGAAATTAAATAATAATAATTACTAGCTGACACGGCGAACTTTGTACCGCTTCAGAATCAATAAACGTTGTGTTAACTTATTAGCTGAATCAAATTCAGTTTTGTAAGCATAATGCACACAACGCCATCTACTGGCATTACCGAAACCATCATACAACGCCATGTTAATTTTAGTTTTTGTCATGTATCAAAGATAGCGTTATTATACGGTTTCCATACAAAATGTATTTTTTTTCCTAATGTTTCCGATGTTTTAATAGTTATTCGCCCCCGAAAAAGTCAGTCAATCCGTTTTCGAGATATCATCAAAAAAATTTTTGTCTGGAGTCCACGCGCAACCGAAGTGAAACTTTAGAGATTACTCCTCAAAAATTGATTATCATTTTTAAAGCCCGGTACGACAAATTTTGGTGGCCGGCGTTATTTGTTATTGTTGCCCTATACCAAGGGGGCTTTCGTTATTGTCGTTGCCCTGTACCAAGCTCTCCGTAACGTTTTAATAGTTATTCTGCTATTCGGAACGAAGACAAATCCAAAGGGGCCCCTTGGGCCCCATGTCCATTTGAAAATTACTTTACCACCTATTCTCATACCTACCAAATCTACAAAAAAAAAATCATTAAAAATCGGTCCAGCTCAAGGGGGCCCCCTGGAACCCCATGTCCATGTAAATAGGGCTTTACGACCTATTCTCATACCTACCAAATATACCAAAAAAAAAATTTTAATCGGTCCAGCCGTTCTTGAGTTATAATCCCAAGGGGAGCCGGGGAGCCCCTGAGCCCCCCTGTCCCAGTTTTAAGAGTTATTATGCTATTCGGGGTGGACAGAAATCCAACATAACAAAAATCATAAAATTCGGTTAAGCCTTTCTTCAGTTATAAAGCCAAGGGCGGCCGCTAAGCCCCCCTGTCCATGTTCTAATAGTTATTCGCCTATTCGGGGCGGAGACAAATCCAACAAATCAAAAACCATGAAAATTGGTCCAGCCGTTCTCGAGTAATAAACCCAAGGGCCCCCCCTGGGCCCCCATGTCCATGTCTTAATAGTTATTCTGCTATTAGGGGCAGAGCCAAATCCAACAAAACAAAGATCATAAAAATCCGTCCAGCCTTTCTTGAGTTGTAAAACCAAGGGGGCCCCTAAGCCCCCTTGTACATGTTTTAATAGTTATTCTGCTATTCGGGGCGGAAACAAATCCAACAAACCAAAAACCATGAAAATTGGTCCGGCCGTTCTCGAGTAATCAACCCAAGGGCCCCCCTGGGCCTCTATGTCCATGTAAAGTATCCTATGTTCTTCTCCTGGTTCTACCTCCCCGCCAATTTTCAGCCAAATCGGTTCAGCCGTTCTTGAGTTATAAATAGTGTAACTAACACGACTTTCTTTTATATAATATATAGATTATATGTATATATTTTTGTTTTTTACAAGCCTACCTTTATCAATAAATAAATATGATCTGGCGCCGAGTTCATTTTTTTTTAAATCTCCTGAGTCTAGAATTTTTGACTTCTTCGGGACGATTTTTTTTTTCAAAGTTTCTTTTCAAAAACGCTCTTAGTTTTGGGTGTTTAGATTGAGAACACATTGTCGATGACTTATATCTTTGAGATAATTCTTCAAAATAAACAAGAAATACGTTTTCTGATCATGATTTTAGGTTCAGGTTCTTTGTTTTTTTCCACTCCCTAAATTTCTCATACGAAGTTAAATATCTCTCCTTTGAAGTTGAAGGCAATAAGTTTAGTGAGACTTGAGCAGCTTTTTCTGATATTTAGAGGGGTATCAACTTCGTTCGTTTGAGCAACTTTTGTTTTTCTGTTGATTTTTTCCGAAAATGTTTCTGAATATTTCTCATTGTTTCGGAAACAAATGTTAATTGTTCCAATTCGTCGCCGGTTTCCATTTCTAGCGGTAGCATTCAAAGAAAAATCGACAGGCTATAATAACACGTCTTCCTCTTCCATGTTGCTGCAACTTTTCACATCAGTGAAAACACTGAGTTGCGCTTTGTAAAGCTACAACTATAGACGACTTTCAGTTGCTCAGATGGAAACACAAAGTTTATATATGTTGCCAATTCCTCCGAGGTTGTTCCGCGAGAAAGGAAAACATAAAGTTCTTCAATTTTTCTTCAGTGGAAACGGGGCTTGAAAGGGACAACAGTTTTGACGTAGAAATTTGAATTTTTTACAGCTAGAGAAAATAGGTAGAAAGTTTGACGCGTTGTCTGCGCCGATGACAGTAATTTCAAGTCATGCCAGTAGCTCAAAACCGTGCGTTTGGAAAACAGACAAAATATCGGTAGATGTCAACACCTCGCGCATTACTGGAAACTGTAATAGTGTTGCAGAGTGAAAAATTAGGAGGGCGCGGAAAAAAATACTTGCAATCTCAAAATTAAAAGTGATTTTTTTTTTTTCAAAATGTGATATTATTTAAAATAATAATGCAAATCTTACCTCATCTTTATTAAACATTTTTTGTCGCCATTTATTTATTTTCATTTATTTTTATTGCTGTCATCTGAAGAACGGCAGTCCAAAAGGAAAAGAGCACTCATAAGGAATATATAACACTGGTAATAGAGCCGATAATTTGCTTGAAGTTCTTATTTTATTTACGTTATTTTGACAATTTTGACAACGGTTGACAATTATTCGAGTTTCATGAATCTTTATTACAGTTTCCATTAAGTCGCGATCCAAGTCCCTCTGGCGGCCATTTTAGCTCTATTGGTACGACTTTGTATTACCGTCAATTTCATCGGCGCGGACAACGGTTTGACGATTAATGTAAACAGTAAAGTAAAAGAACCGATATACGTTTAGCCAACTGCGATCACGAATTTTGTTGCTCACTCGTTATATAATGTACATTAAGGGTTGCTAAAAATATCCAATTCCTACTGGAATGGCTCATAGGACAGCAGTGTCATTTATGTCAGATTTGTTCTTCCCATCAGCTTCTTCATTAAAATGTTATACTATTTGTTCAATGCAGCATATTCTACATTTTAAAACAAAAATTGACTGCAATCCAATTAATTTTTCTTTATAAACCGACATGTCAGAAATTGTACAAACAACGTATAAGGGGTGTTTCACCATACTGACAATTTGACAAAATGGGTAGCCAGGATCAACAAAACATCCTCATTGAAGAATAATTTCGTCAGGAATAGTTTTTACTTTTTTGCTTTTAGGTTAAAAAGCACTTGATTGTATATCGATGCATTCTTCCAGTCTCTTTGCGAGGCATTATAATAATAATTTTTGATTTTGATGGGATTATGTCTCTGAAATTTTTTTTTTACATTTTGATCGTTCTAGCTGGACAATATAAAGAGTGATTAACATAATTTGATATCGCCATTTCGTCCGTGGGAAAAAGTCACGGATAACTCGATTTCAAATTATTTTGAAATGACTGCAGAAAGAAAGCGCTTTGACAATTTTTAATAGTGAAATATAATTATACGACAGTCTTCTATAGATATTCTATAGATCAACAAAGGCCCTCGATGCGATTACCAGATTTCATGACGGATCATTCAACACAATATGTATATTCTACATTCGTTAAATTATTATACCAGTACACATAAATTTTGCTGTCAAAAGCGTCACAAACTTGAGGGGATGGCATTTGATCTAATGAGAACAAGCCGTCGGAGCTTACTGAATGTTAAATATTACCGATTTGGATTAAAGGAGAGCACCGATCAGACCAAATGTGCTTTAGCCAAATTTATAATTGCATACATTACGTACTGAAATTAAACTTTACATTAAGTCTATTATAAAGAGCGTTCAACAAAAAACCTGGTTAGAGCAAGCTTTGAAATTGCGTTTTTGTTTTATTTTTTTTTTACAGTGTAGAGCTTGACTGATTAACAACTGTCCATGACTTGTAAACAGATAACATAACCTCAAAATTTCAGAGAAGCTGCAATATTATTAATATAATTATTATTATGCATCTTAAAGAAGTGTTGACAAGTTAGTGTTTTATCTCCAGGATTCGTACAATGGTTTTTGACAGAAGCATGTTGTATTGACCAATATTAATTTAAGAAGATTTTTGTGCGTTATAGTCGGTAAAAAAATTAAAATAGGAAGATCAATATTAGTCGACAATAATTCGTCTGCATCTAGATCTCAAAAACCACAAATAAATTAACGTTAGTCATCATATTGTTCCAAATCTCCCAACTTCAGCCTTCACAATTTACCACTAATGAAACTAAGTATATTTATCACAGCGACGTTCTTAGCAGACCTGCGACCTTCCCCTAGGTCCTCACAACTCAGACATTAGTTTAGGGCGAAGTGTGCGGCTGCGAAATTTCAAAACTAATTTTATTCCCCAAATTTGCCGCAAGTAAACGTTCCGCCGGCTCCAGCGCCGAGTGCACGACTCATTACTTCCCATTACAGTATCTCGGTCTGTGTATGCAAGTAAAGACATTCATCCCTAGCCACAGTCTCGTCCGAACCATTTGATTTGGACCACCAGCCATACGACTTACGTCTTTGATCAAATCCCGATCTCGGATTTATTGTATCTCGTAAGGGCGACCAGTGTAGTGATTTTCCGCACCATCCGTCTTGCCTTCTAGCTATTTAGACTCTTTACAAGCGCTCTCACTCCCTCCTTCACTTATACAAGGGCAGTTCAATAAAGAGCCTGAATAAATTTATTACGGTATTGTGTCGTAATGTGCGAAGTAGTTTTTAGATGATTATTAATGCCTACCATTCTGCCGTTCTGGAAATTGCAATTTGTGTAGTTACTTATGTGGCGCTGAAATTGTAGGAAATTAGAATTAGGTTAATGGACGAAAAGAATGAGTCGGCAAGTAACTATGAGCCTTAAGACTAGGTGTCGTTTCAGGGCCGTCCTTAGTGAAATAGTCATTTTGAGAAGTGTTCAGTAAATGGAAGGCGACTCGAGGGTTGGCACTAAACTGATGTCGCAGAAAGTTATCTAAAGTGATGATGGATACTTTTAAGACAAAACCGTACCAAGAAATGGTGTTTCCAATCCGCTAGATGGTGTTGAAATTACATTACTAATATTTTGGACATAAAAACATGAAAAGTGGAGTGTATGTACAAAACTCATAAAATTTGCGCTACGAGCTTTTTTTAATAAAGCCCTTATTAACAAAAAATTAAAAAAAAAAAAAACGTTCATCGCGCAAATTGTATTCATATTTAAAGAGTAGCTGCGATTTAAAATAAACTAAAATCCTAATAGTTTTCATTTAATCGGTAATGTAATTGTCAAGGTTTTGTCTCTCTTACACACTGGAGTATTAATTTCGTACGGTTTCGCCTTAAGGAGTTGGAAACTGAGCAATTATTGACGTCATTATTTTTTTAACTAATTTATGTATTTGTATTTTACGTTCAGTAGATCAGTTTCCATACGAATGTCGTTTGTATTAAGCTAAACGATTGTTCTTTATTCCAGTGCGACTTGTGTAGTGTTCTGAAATATGACTACTGATTTACACTGTATTAGGTACGTACTTCCTCCAAATTGAACATATTTTAACAATCGTTGTTGTTAGGAATTCCGACGGCTGGTCGATGTGTCGCCACCCACCCAGTAAACACATGCACGTTGTTTTAACGTGGAAAAGCCGTGTATGTGGTTGATAACACGTTTATGGTTGAAAATATCACGTTATATTTTGGTAATACCTTCAACGTTATTTCAACGTATTTTACGTAACGTAAATTCAACGTTGATTTACAATAAAATAATGACTACGTATCTACAAATTACGACAATTCAACGTTAAAAAATTACGTTATTTTTAAATATTATATATGACGCAATAAAGACGTTTCATCAATATTGTTAATCAACGAAAGGTACATAATGTTGATAAAATATAAGTTATTTTCCACGTGCAGTTCTGACGTTGGTTTCTCGTGAAATTTTTACATTAAATACATGTGTTTTTCTAGTGTCATAATAGGCGTGTTTGTCGTCGTTTATTTTTCGTGAAACTCTTACATTAAGTACACCTGTTTTTCTAATCAAATAAAAAAAATACCTAAGGAGTGAAAGAGTTCCAGCAGGGTATAAAAAATCATCATGGTGTAGCCCTATAGGTTTTTGGGTTTAAAAGGAGGTTTTTCAATTTACTTCCCATATTTTTTTATTATTGTATTTTACATTACCTCCATTTAGTTTTTTTTATAAAATATCATGTTAAAAATATATATTTATTATTTAAATCATAACTTAAATCAAATTATATAAAAAAGAAAAGAACGAATGACGGTGAAGTCTAATTTTTTTTTATTTTTGACTATTATTTCTCGTTAAATTTTAACAATAAATACGTGTTTTTCTAGTATTTATACTACAAATAAAAACGCATTCGAGGCGTGTTTTGGCGCCGTTTACTTTTCGTGAAATTTTCACGTTAACTATACGTGTCTTTCTAAGCAAATAAACACTAGAAAGAACGTTTTGTGGTCGAGTTTATAAGTCACTAAGAGGTTTCAAAGATAAAAATGATGATTTTAAAATACATAATGTATAATAATCCTACTTAATTTATATTTTTTACTTGAATTACGATTAAAATCAAATTTAGAAGCATAGAAAGGAATTAATGTGGGTAAAATAAAAGTAATTTTTGACGTTCAGTTCCGACATTAATTTCTCGTGAAATTTTTACAATAAATTCACGTGTTTTCAAATGTTTGATTGTTTTAGTTTTCTATAGTTGTAAGATAAGCAAAACTAGTCTAGACCAAAAATATTCCTCTCCAAACAACTTAATAGAGAAAATCACCTCATGGGCACCCCATCCAGGGACACACTGTATATTGTATAACTAACAAGTGTTGAAAATGAAAGATTTCTTACGATTTTGCAAAATTGCTTAAGCAAACGAGTGTGAAATCAAAGTTTCAACACGTGTTGAACACTATATTTTTTCTACGACTTCATGAAATACACGGAAAAACACGAAAAACGTATGATTTTATATTTATTTATTTTAGAACGTTTTATAATATTAAACATAATATATTTATTATCATCTACTATTTTAAAATTATAGTTTATTGTTATATTGGAACAATTTTCCAATTTAATTCCAGGAGTTTTAATTTTTTTTAATATATCTTCTGTCAATGAAAAGCTTGTGTGAGGGAAGTTCATTTTCTGACAAGATATTTGAACATGAGGGGAGTTCATTTTCTACCAAGATCGTTGAGTTTTAACTTTTTTCACGCAGGTTCAACTGATGCAACAATTTTATTCCACATGTATTTTGCTTTGGATGGAATCGTCTATGTATCCTTCGGCAACAGCACTGGAGCGCCAACCTCCGTGGCGTTTGAAGGTTAGCAAATCGCCACCTCTGTTTACCAGGTTTGGGAGTTTTAATTTAATTTTTTTAATAAATTAAATGTCTTTTGCCGTACTTTCTATTTTGTTTATCCCCACAACCTGCTTGGTTTATTTACCATTTACCATTTTTATAATTAAAAAAAATCTTCTAGGATATTTGGGGAACGGAAATTAGCATATTTTTTTAAAATCTGGTAAAAAGTTTCTGTAACGGTGATGATCTAGGTATCTTATTTTTCGTGTGCTTTATTGTAATTAACATGACAGAATTTAAATCCTCCATGTCGTCAACTGTTAATTGGCATAGTTCATTTCTTCTACATGCCCCAGAAAGTCCAATAGCAATTACAGCCTCGAAATTAAATAATAAATATGTAATTATTAAATGTATATATTTTTGGGGCCTACAAAATTTTTTTTACAAGCCTACCTTTATCAATAAATAAATATGATCTGGCGCTGAGTTCAAATTTTTTTTTAAATCTCCTGAATCTAGAATTTTTGGCTTTTTCGGGACGTAATTTTCTGACTTTCTTTTCAAAAACGCTCTTAGTTTTGGGTGTTTAGATATATCAATGTTGTGTTTAACACTTATTGAATATTGAGACCACATTGCTGATGACATATCTTTAAAATAATTTTTCAATATAAACAAGAAATGCTTTTTCTGATAATGATTTTAGGTTCAGGTTCTTTGTTTTTTTTTTCCACTTTCCAAGTGAAAAGATCGGCCATAAGAGTCCTCTCTGTCACGTGGTCTAGTGCGAGCTGAATATTTTCCCCTCTTACGTCTGTGTCTAGGAAAATCGGTCGTAAATCCTAAACCAATTAACCCAGTAAACACATGCACGTTGTATTAACGTGGAAAAGCCGTGTATTTGGTTGATAACACATTTATGGTTGAAAATATCACGTTATATTTTGATAATACCTTCAACGTTATTTCAACGTATTTTACGTAACGTAAATTCAACGTTGATTTACAACAAAATAATGAGTACGTATCTACAAATTACGACAATTCAACGTTAAAAAATTACGTTATTTTTAAATATTATATATGACGCAATAAAGACGTTTAATCAATATTATTAATCAACGAAAGGTATATAATGTTGATAAAATATAAGTTATTTTCCACGTGCACTTCTGAGGTTGGTTTCTTGTGAAATTTTTACATTAAATACACTCGTTTTTCTAATGTCATATAGGTGTGTTTGTCGTCGTTTATTTTTCGTGAAATTCTTACATTAAGTACACGTGTTTTTCTAATAAAATAAAAAATATGTTAACAATATAAATTTATTATTTAAATCATAACTTAAATCAAATTATATAAAAAAGAAAAGAACGAATGACGGTGAAGTCTAAATTATTATTTTTGACTATTATTTCTCGTTAAATTTTAACATTAAATAAGTGTTTTTCTAGAATTTATACTACAAATAAAAACGTATTCGAGGCGTGTTTTCGCGCCGTTTACTTTTCGTGAAATTTTCACGTTAAATATACGTGTTTTTCTAGGCAAATAAACACTAGAAAGAACGTATTATATATCATATTATTAGGCGTGTTTTGTGGTCAAGTTTATAAGTCACTAAGAGGTTTCAAAGATAAAAATGATGATTTTAAAATACATAATGTATAACAATCCTACTTAATCTATATTTTTTATTTGAATTACGATTAAAATCAAATATAGATGCACAGAAAGGAATTAATGTTGGTAAAATATAAGTAATTTTTGACGTTCAGTTCTGACATTAATTTTTCGTGAAATTTTTACAATAAATTCACGTGTTTATATAGTCATATATAATTATATAGTACATTTATATACTACAAAGGAACGCATTCCATTGGCGTCTTTTACAGATTCCATATGGGCGGTTTCTGCGCCAAGTTTAGAAGCCACTGTAAATTGTTTGTTGCGGGTTATAAAAGATATGTACATTTTTGATTTGAATCACATTTTAAATAAAATAGAATCGTTATAGAATTTAAAAGTAGAAACAATAGAAATATTTAGTAGGGCTAGCATTTCTTTCATCATTTTTACGAAACATGGTAACAACTAAGTTAGCTCTTGTAAACATTTGGCACCCCGAATTTTACCCAAACGACCTTGAAAGTTTGACGTTTTCTCGTGGTTGAGATGTTTTAGGATCATCTCGCCCGCCTAGTTCGCAATAGAGATGAACAATCGCTCTTTGAGAATTCATATAATTATTCAAAAACAAAACAATTGTTTGGATCAGTTTTAGTAGTAGATAACTACATTTAATCAGTTTTCCGATTCACTCATCACCCTGATGATGCCAACATTGTTGGCGAAACGTGCGTCGTTATTTATAATAAAAATTGTTTTTGGTGTTTTAGGGAAAACTGATTCAAAGTAGTCATATAATTATTATTAAATTAAAATTTTAAAATAAAATTGACATTCCCTATTCTATCTTTAACCCAACGGCAAAGAAATAATTGAATGTATGTAGCTATATTTACTTACGTAGATAGGTACTTACAAATATGAATTTAAATCTGTTTGTTAAAGTTGAAAACAAAAATTAAGATCTTTAATTATTACGGTTAATTAACGAAATAAATATTGGTTATGTCTGGTAATGTGAAATGCTGTGAAGTAAGTGAAGGTGTCAAAAGATCAGCGAAAAGATTAAAAATAAAACAACGAATCTCTTTTGAGAGTCGTGTCGCGAAGTTTGAGTGTGTCTTTGACCGGAGAAGAGTTTAGTGTTGGTCAGGGAATGAATAGTTTTTAAAAACGAAATTGAAAGCACGTATAATTAAAGGACGATTTGAAAGATACGTTGAGAAGTTTTACCGTTTAGGGGCTGGAATTTTGAGAAGAACGAATATTGGTTTATGATGGGAGCTGAAGGTTGAGGAACCAAACGTATTATAGATCAGTACTATCATTGAATATCAATACTCTAGTTAGAGTAGTTAGTGTATTTATATTCAATGGTACTATCAATGCTTCCAATACATTGAACTCGGCGAGCGGGCCTCACTTTTTATTGCGCCTTGCACTCCGAACGAAACGAAACCAAGGAACTCTTTCCAGATGTGCCATATGTGCTTGGCCACTGCTTCGTTCGAGTTTGTTCATTTCCATTTTTTTGTCTGAGATCGTGCAGTTCGTTTCGTTTTCGTTTGCCTTACCAAGTTTTGAGATTTGTGTAGCTTCCAAAACTCCTAAAGGTAAGTAGTACAGTATTTTATTTAGAAGTAGTAACTAAATATACATTTTTTATGCATATTACTAACCAGAATTTAAATTTATTCCGCAAGTGTACCGATTTTATGACTTTCGTTAAAAGTGGTACTCCATGTAAGACATGGCCTTCTTACAAGGTCTTTAAGATTCATCTTGAGACAGGTAAATACATATATGATATTATATTTATGATTTTTCTAATTAAATATATATATTTTTTTAACTTTTGAGCTTCTTTGCAGAGGGTTATGACACAGACGATAAAAAGGCCAACAACCTCAACAAGGCGATTGGCGAAACAATTCATCAGTGGAAAGTCTCTCAGAAAAGCAAGTTTTTGGTAATGAGTCTCTTTTTAATGGTAAGCGGTGTCGAACTGTAAACCTTGGAGATGATTTTTGTTGTACCCCGACGACGTCTTCTGCATCGCCAATGTCAGCATTTTCTCCAGCTTCTACATATCCTGGTAAATTGTGTCATTTTATATCATTTACGACAATCATATACCTAGTTAGGATTTTTTAATTTTTGCAATAGTTACTTATAGTTATTTCTTATAGATTTTGAGGCAACTGTACTGCAAACATTGGCAAAACTGACCCAGCACGTCGAGGAACACACAATCCGAGTATGAAAAAAATGATTTAATTTAATTAGGACAATTAGCCCATAATAATTATTTTAGTTTTTTTTTATAATAATAATTATTATTATAGTTATAGTTATATAGTTTATAATATTAGTAGTACATAGTTGATATTATAGTTTTTAGTAATTCTTTTCGTATTTTCTAATCACCTTTATACATTATAATAGATTTGAACTTTTGTAAATCAATTTTTTTAGTTTGTTTTATAATAAATATATGTCATGAAAATCAGCACTTCTTTAATATACTTATTTCCTAAAATCACCTAATAATTAGCTTTTTAAAAAAAAGAAACCGACTTCAAAAAGCGAGAAATAACTCAGTACATGTATTATTGCATGTGCTACCTACTGATCTGTTTGAAATCGGTGCCAAGCCAAAGAGGTTAACAAATTTGTAACCTATTGTCATTATATAAATATATCAGCAACGTTATAGCGCAGCAAAAATTCTATATCAGGCCGTCAACGACGTCTGCCCCGCACGTGTCTGCCCGTTTGGGTTGTTTTGCTCAGAGCGAGCCCCCCACCCACGCTCACGCATTCCGGCGCGCGCGCGGTGGGACTTGCGATGTGACGGGAGCGGACAGCCTATCTATCTACTACCTATTTTTTTGGCTTGGCACCGACTTCAACCAGATCAGTAGGTAGCACATGTAATAATACATGCACTGAGTTATTTCTCGCTTTTTGAAGTCGGTTTCTTTTTTTTAAAAAGCTAATTATTTTACAATTTTAAGTGATGGGTAGACCTAGTAAGGACGCTGCTCTAATGAGGAAACGACGGCTGGTTGAAAATGAAGATGATAGATGCAAACTATAAAAAATTAAAACCAGAAATACTGAAACAATGATGAATTAATGTTACTACCTGAAAAATCTAAGGCAATGATGACTCCCAGACGCAAAGACCTGCATAATTATTGAACGACTACATTCGAGAGAGTTCATAATAATTATAAAATGTGAGGATTTCGCCCGATTCCCATGCGATCACCTCATCAGGTCCGGACTTGCTGACAATGGGACTACCTCCGGAGTATACCCTTTCAAATAAAAGAAGAATTTTCAAAATCGATCCACAATTGACGAAGCAATCGGTGAACATACATAAAAGGAAAAATTTGAGAATTTCCCTCGATTTCCATGGGATCCCTTCATCAGATCCGGACTTGCTGACAATGGGACTACCTCCGGAGTATACCCTTTCAAATAAAAGAAGAATTTTCGAAATCGATCCACAATTGACGAAGAAAGCGGTGAACATACATAAAAGGAAAAATTTGTCAATTTTTCTCGATTTCCATGGGAGCCCTTTATCAGATCCGGACTTGGTGACAATGGGACTACCTCCGGAGTATACCCTTTCTAATAAAAGAAGAATTTTCGAAATCGATCCACAATTGACGAAGAAATCGGTGAACATGCATAAAAGGAAAAATTTGAGAATTTCCCTCGATTGCCATAGGATCCCCTCATCAGATCCGGACTTGCTGTCAATGGGACTACCTTCGGAGTATACCCTCTCAAATAAAAGAAGAATTTTCAAAATCGATCCACAATTGACGAAGGAATCGCTGAACATACAGAAAAGGAAAAATTTGACAATTTTTCTCGATTTCCATGGGAGCCCTTTATCAGATCCGGACTTGGTGACAATAGGACCACCTCTGGAGTATACCCTTTCAAATAAAAGAAGAATTTTCAAAATCGGTCCACAATTAACGGAGATATCGGTGAACATACATAAAAGGAAAAAAAAAAACATACATACAGCCGAACATAGAACCTCCTCCTTTTTTGAAGTCGGTAAAAAAGACGTATTTTATAATATCTTTAAAATACGTTTACAGAACGTTTTGTTGAGGCATTGAAAATGACGTTTAATTCAGAAAATCAACACGTCTTTTCAGCCTGGTAAAAACACCTGAAAGAGACGTGTTTTATCAGACGTTTGTAACACGTCATTTTTACACGTCAAAAGTAACGTTGATTTCGGCGACATCGTAACGTCTATTCAACGGTTGGTAGGTACTCGTTTGTTTTACGTTTTTTTCACGTTCTTTTGTTTACGGAAAATCAGTACGTCTTAACAACGTGGTAAAATCACGTAAAAAAACGTGTTTTACTAGACGTTATAAACACGTCATATTTACACGTCGAAAGTAACGTTGAAGTCAGCGACATCGTAACGTCTATACAACCATTGGTACTCGTCTTTTTTTACGTTTTTCTCACGTGGTTGTATTTACTGGGCAAGAAACAATTTTATTGTACACTAACCTTTTGTTTTAACATTTAACAACGCTATTGACGACCACCGATTTTCATTCACCTCACCTGTTAATGCGCTATAACAAATACAATTTAGACGAGCAGGTAACATGTAGATTAAAAAGCGAAAGCAATTTTCATTCGAACAAAAGGTTCAAATTATGAACAAAATTGAAATCGCAAATTGCCACCCGCAATTTATCTGGAAAAATCCGAAATCTGTTATGTACTTAAACGAAATAAAAAGTTGCGTAAACTCAACGTTTCAACGAAGTTCGTTGATGTTGAAAGCTTTAAACAGAAAAGTTAAAATATTCTGTCTGTGCTGTGAAGCTGAGAAATAAATTACGTAAAGTGAAGCAGAGGGGTGTCTAGGTAATCATAATCTGATTGCATTAATGCTTTCAATTGTTTGCAGAGAAATCGCGTTAATTAATACTATACTACATATTCGAGACACAAATAAACGAAAACCTAAAATGCTTCCAAAATCAAATAAAGGCATAATTTATTCTCTGGTATTCTGGAAGTCTGGACAATGAAGATTTTTACATCTGATACTTTTAGTATTTAACTACTTAGCCCAAAGTTTAGGTTTGGTTTTTTTGTAACGTCTGTACATCAACAGTAACATTAATTTAAATAAGATGTTTAGATAAAAAATTAAGTATTAACTTAACACACAAATAATTCAATTCGGATTTAGTTGAAATGCCCTCGTAGTTTCTCTTATTCTTATTCGCGCGTCGCTGTTAAATTATGGCGAGCTTAATGTGAACAATGCCCGATTCAAATAACAGTTTACACCGAAATTCCAATTGCGCCCAAGAAAAAAGAATCCGTAATTACGGCGTCTCTGGCAAGTTTATTTATTTTCTGGATTTAATTGGACAGACTGTTGTGATTAGTAATTCCGGAAAATAATGGGCACTACGTGGCGACTAATGGGCGCTACATTGCCGCTTTGAAATTTTATATAAATCAAATGGTTTGTTATTGGATATTGTGAATTTGTCGACTACATGAGACAGTATAAAAGTGATTATAAACGCATAATAATTTTAATAAACGTCAGAAAAAAAGTTCCGTCACATTTTTTCGTCACATAATCGTAATGAATACCACTCGAGCATTGAAAATAATGTGATTAAACTATCCTCGTCACTCGACGTATTCCGCGAAATACGTCTCATGACTCGGAAGTTTAATCGATATTTTCTATGCTCTTGTGATATTATTACTGAAAATATTGGGCTGGTTCTAAATGCAGCTTTGAAATCTATTTTGTTTACATGTACTTTATAGTTTACACTTATACCAATAAAGCTCCCAGACTCTGGGCGGCGGTTTAATTTTGTTCTGCGTGGTGAAAACTTGCGGAATCTTTAATAATACAGTAATCAAAGTTTCCTCTGAGGATAGATAAGTTCTAGTTCTAACTACGTTTATTTCTCGTTACCACAACTTGGAAAATATAGCAATTACTGTCAACAGCGGCAAAAAGTGAGTTCCTCAGACTCTAGCACTCTCATGCAATCTATCAATCAGCCCCAAATTTCATTAAGGACGTCATTTGTCTTAATTACTTGCAGCACCAAGAATTCAGGTGACTACTAGAAGCAGCGAGCCACAAATGAAACAGCCCTAATCCTCTCATGTCAAATGAACTTAATATAAAAGCTGTTAAATTATAAGAAGGATCGGTGGTCCGACCGAGGAAAAAGAAGAGTGGTAAATCTAAATTAACGGCGCTTGACAATGTTCCCCGTTTTGGATTTTACGGGAATGAAAATGAATTGCTGTACATGTCCCCAAGAATCTCGTTCTACGCAATTCAAACTGTCATTTTGTTACATCCTTTCAAATCACAAATCAGATAAGTTCATAGTGACATTAAATCACTTTGCAAATGTATATACCGGGTGATTCAACCAAGCTTATTTAATAAAACTCAAAGTACAGAGACGTACCATGAGATCATTTTATAAATTAAAGTAGGCGGGTTATTTTTTATGCAATGGCTCAGCCTGCAAATTGACAGTCAAATTTGAGTTTTAATTTACAGAAAATAAAACACTAACAAAGAATGTAGCTTTATTGAGAATTACAGCAAATGTTCAAAGTGTTATCCCCCAGCTTCAACGCAGCTGTTTCAGCTTCGTTCCATATTGTCAAATGCATTTTCCAACATCTGAAAGATTATAGCGTTGCATGCATTAAAAGGTTCTTCAAGATTATGCGGGTAATTTTTTAAATTCGGTGTTTTCCAAAAACATTGAGGGTTATTTGTGTCTTTTTTATAATTGTTGTACTTGCTCTTTGATAATGTTTGCTTGACTTCAATCAAACCTTCAACTTTAATGCATCTTCTTTGGATTCGACTTTTGGATGTTGTTTACTTGCTTGAGAGTGCGTCATGTCGGCTTGGGTTTTCACCCTTTTGGAACTGTTTTGACACTTGTACCGCACAAATGAACTGTTTCTTTACTTCGTAGATAATCACTGTACGCTTTTACACCAGACACTTTTTGATTTCGACCCTAATCCCGGTTGAGCCCCCAAATTTGTAGAATACTCGTATGTTAATGAAAATATGTAATTAACAATAAGTAAGATAACATAAGTAATGTGGCGGGGCGGACTGGAAGGGCCTGTAATGAGTGCAAACGGTCATTTATGATTTTAGTCGTATTTCGCGAACGTTCATCCGGACGAATAAGTAATTTTACACAGTATTTTGCACAATTTACAAAGTATTTTACAAAATTAAAAACAAAAACTTGCTTTATGTTTCGTAGGACTTCCTGGACCCCAAAACTCTATTTATTTATCATTCCGAAATATCGCAAAAAGCGCAATTTTGAACCCAGTGCTCCAATTAAAATTTCCACCCAAAAAAATTTAAAACGTCTGTCTGAAACCGCGGCTCGTACGCTATTTGCGTTTTGTTTTAATTAGGGTAATTAGTCTGGAACTTCTGTTGCAATTATCGACGTTGACGAAGTTCTCATTTAAAGTTTTACAAGTAATTCGAGACGTATTTCTTGTGGATAAAGTAATTTCAAAGGTCGTTGAGAATTAAGTGACAATTAAAGGTGTGTTAATTGAGCTAGTTCGGGAAGTAAACAAAAATGGAATAAGGGAGTCGTAAAGGGAAGTTAAAGAGATTTATTCTCACCCCTAAGAAAGCAAGAGCGCGATAAAACAGTTAAGACGCTAATAATTTAATACTGTAAAAAAGAGATTAAACGAGATTAAATGCTCATATTTTTTACATCCCTCGGCTTCGACTCGCCGGGGACTCGGTCTGAATAAAACATATGCGAAATAGGTGTGCCCGATACGTTTTATTTTTTTTTGTGTTTGCCTTACTTTGTACTAAACAAGAATTTATCACTACGCGAAAGCCTCTCAGAACTTTTTTATTTTCAGCAAACGTGATAAGGTTTAACGTTTAGTACTTTTTATTTTTCCTTAAACACGACTGTTTAAAACAATATACAAAGTTTAAATAGCTGGGGTTAGGAGGTATTACGCATCATTTGGGAATCAAAGTTGGAAAAGCGCAGACAACTTCATTCGCTTGCCGTGGAGAGACAATCATAAAACTTAAATACTTCTTCATCGGACCTGAATTTCGTGAATTCAGCGCAGAAAGCACAACTGCTTATTGTAAAGATAAACTCTCCAGGCTAATAGTTCCATAAATGGAAAAGCTAAGTGGATTACTAAATGAAGGAACACTAAATACAAATAAAACTACATATCCAATGTTTATTAACGTCGCATAACTCGTCGAAATATATGCATACAAGTTCCCTGCATATTTTTATGCTGTATTATAGATTGATGTAGTCCAATTAATTGACTGATTAATAAAACAAATTTAATGTATTGGAAAGCAATTATTTATTATACCAAAACATTCATTCCCCATTAAATACGTACATAATTTTGCCGGATGATCTGTGCAAAACAACATTTGCCATCGACGAATTGTGAATAAAGTATCGTGAAATCTGTACAGAATTGGGTCGGGTCAGGTCATCGTCATATCTTTCAAACTTTCATCGTTTTGTGTATCAACAATAGCGGAACTACAGATGTAACAGAATATGGTAAGCTTCCTCGCATTCTTATTTCTTTAACCAGGACGAAGTAGCAGAGGCACGTATATTCTATTATTTACTGTGCGTGCTGCATAGCGGAACTCACAAGTTTAAAAAAGAAAGATTTTAGTTCACGTTTATTGGTGCAGGAAAAGGTTTCACTCACCTGCCAGTGGAATGCAATTTTTAACAGGAACGCAGGTGCATAAATAAAAGCGTTATCAAGCAATGTTTATACAACGCGGTGACAAAATTTTACTGGTCTCTCTCCAAATAATACTTAACTGATATTTTCCTTAACTTCCGAAAAAAAGAAAACAAACAGGTAGAGGAGCACTGGAACGCTGTGTAAGGCGGGGTATAACAGTGTATCACCAAACCTCGCGAGAGAAACTGACGAGTTACAGGAACTTGGTTATCGCGTAGTAGTCTTTTTCCGAAATTCGAGTTAAGAGGCACCAAAAATTATGATTGAGGTGCCATTCGATTCGTAATTGCACCAAGAATTTTTTAGTTGAAAATCAATATTCGCAAATACAAATTACGAAAGTCATAAACAAAAAAAAAGGTGGTTACGTTTTTTGCAAATATTTCAAAAACTATTCGAGATATCCGAAATTTGATAAAGATACTTAAAGAGCAGAAAATTTCCCAAAAAACAGTCCTACCTCCCGGAATTGTACCGTCAATATTTATAACTTTAATTTAGCGGTGAAAAAAGGCAAAAACCCCTCCGCGCCAACCGAATCTGACACCTGAACGAAAACAAAAATATTTTACCGAGTAAATATTAATATTAAAGAATAAAACAAATTGTATTATCTGGACATATCAATAAACAATAATCCGTCGGTAATTTTTTTTACCTCAATTAATATTAACAATGCATTTACGGTAAGTTTTTTTTTTCAATTATCTTTACTTGTTTTGTTATTGCGGAAAGCAGTATTTTTTTTTTTTAATTTTTAATTCCTATTGTTTAAAAAATTGTTATAAACAAACACATTGTTTATGATTTTCAATTTTTTTTTTAAATCCAATCTAATGTAAATAATGATCTCAATAATGAGCTCAATTTTTTCATTGATTAACGGAGAATAAAAAAGATTTAAGTGTTCTAGTCGTATCGTCAATAGTTTCTTAAGTTATTTTAAGAACAATGATGAAAAACTGAAAGAAAACGAAGTCAAAGTCAAAGTGCACGAAAATCTAAAAAAATAAATAAAAACTAGATTTTTTTTTGATAACGATGCATGGTTGTTTTCAGTATTTTTCAAAGAAATAGGAACCAAATATAACCAAAAAATTAATTAGTTTATAATTTTTTTTTAAATAAACAAATAAAAAGTAAAAACAAAAACAATTCTTCCATGAAAGCAAAATAAATCATGATTTTAAAAAAAAGTTTTTTTAATTTTAATATTTAGCAACAAAAAAATTGTCAATTAACAAAGGCGTTTTTTACCAATAGAAAAGTTTAGAATTTTTTTTAATCATTATTTCCATTATTTGATTAGATTTTAAAAAAATTTAGTCAATTTTTTAAACACGTTAAAAATAAAGATAAAAAAATATTGATTATATTGATTTCAACAATAACATTGTTTTATTTTTATGTTTTTAATTTTGTTAATCCTTTGTTAATAAAAAAGTAAAAAATCATTTTTTTTTTCAACGGGGATCTTTTCTAAAGCCTTTAAGGAACAGCTCCAACAAGGAAAAAAATTCCAGGATCTTAGTTTAAGGTTGTCATTTACTGAGACAAATTTCTTATGATGTTGAGGTAAGATAAAATTTTGTACGTCCGTCGGGAGATGCTGTAATCTCGTGCAGAATAGTGGAACTAAAGTGTCTCGGTGTAATCTGCTTTGTGATATTACAGTGTCCTGTTGCTTTTAGGGACCAAGAAAGTTAACCAAAGATTATTTTCTGTGTTATTCCGTACGTTCAAACTGAATATTGGCCTGGGTGACCATATCTTTTTACAATAGGGTCCAACGTCCCGTCCCACATCTGTTTGTACCATCAATAAAACTAAGTTATAGATACCTCATTTATTTTAAACGTTGTTGAGCGAATCCTTTTTCGCTTTTTATAGAATTAAGAAATTATGATAAATACAAAATAACACTATTTATGGTGGCGTAAAGAAATGTATTATAAAAATATAGGAGTAATATTCTGAGAATATAATTTCAACGAAAATTAACAATGTAGATTCAGTGTTGTCGTTTGTTATTGCTAAGTGACAATACAATACTGTGGTATTGTCACTGTGCGACGACGCACACTTCATTACCCTTAATAATACGTCATTTATAAAATACATTGCCTCCATAAAATTATTTTTCTCCCTAATACATAGTGTGATAATAAAGTTTGAAACAATTAATTATTATTAATTAATTGCGTTATGTAACACGTTCGCTACCGCCATTAAAAAAAAAAAACTTTCTTAACAGACCAACTCGCTTTTTTTGGAAAAGTAGGAAGTAAACGAGGCATTATTCAAATTTATTTGCAGATTATTTTGTCAAAAATTATTAATTTTTGTTTATAGTGCTATGGCTCGTATGTGAGACGACAATGGTCTAATAATAATTTTGACCAAAAGAGAGACATGAACCTGGATTCTAACAAAATTTAAAAAAGAAAATTAATTCATTCCAATACAAAATAAAATTTATTCCGTACACATTTGCAACAAAAACAAAAATGAAATACTATAAAATCTATATAAAATAAAAAATTAAATGCTATAAAATCTATATGAAAACAAAAATGAAATATTGTAAATTTATATAAAAACCAAAATTAAATGCCATAAAATATATACGATACAAAATGGTTGTTGGTTTTTATCCTATGACGTCATCATCAATTTTTTAAATGACAACCCACAATTTTTTTTTTTTTTTGGTTCTGGTAGACTAATGGCATGGGGGTCGTGTGATACATCATTTTAAAGCTTATTCAATTCTCTATTCAGACCTACACTTATCGATTCCTTTCTACAAAAGAAAAACATGACATCGATATTTTCCAAATCTACATAAAATACTCAACTAAAATTTGTACCCCCCAACCTTTTCAATTTCGAAACACTTAGAAGAAAACACTTAAACAGGTCAATTTTGTTATCAAGGGGGGGGGGGGCAAATTGTCCCAAACTTTTAAGTCTTAGATCTCACCCCTTTAGCCAGGGGAGGCACCACCTTAAAAAGTTTAAATGGCATTGGGGGTCGTGTGATACGTCATTTTAAAGCTTATTCAATTCTCTATCCAAACCTACTTTTATCTATTCGTTTTTGAAAAAAAGAGCATAAGAATTTGTTATTTTCCAAATCTACATAAAATACTCTTGATTTGGAAAATAACAAACTCATGTTTTTTTTTGTAGAAACAAATCGATAAAGGTAGATCTGGATAGAGAATTGAATAAGCTTTAAAATGATGTATCACGCGACCCCCTATGCCATTAAAATTTTTTAAGGGTGTGGCTCCCCTGGCTAAAGGTGTGAGATCTAAGAGTTGAAAGTTTGGTACAATTGGGTCCCCCTTAATAACAAAATTGACCTGTTCGAGCGTTTTCTTCTGAGTCTTTCGAAATTGGAATTGTTACGGGGTACAAATTTTAGTTGGGACACCCGATATATAATAATCATGTCCTTTGTTTATTTCTATTTGCTTGGTCTCATCGTTTATACAGAGACAAGCAACTTTTTTTGATAAATACTGCAAAGTATTTTTACTTATAACTGATCTTGGTAGGTCCGTAGTTTGAGTTTCCGAATCTTGGTATTCCGAAAGCTGAAAAGCATCATAATAAAACCTGCTGTGTTTGTGCTCGCCCAATTTTATCATTTTATGGCTGGGTTTTGTCGAGAGCATGTTCTTTCTTATACCTGACGGCTGTAACATGCAACATCTTCCGCTACAAGGCTACACCAAATTCTAAATTATCTACCCAAGTTCCTACCCAATTATACACATCTATATACACATATTTCAAGCTTACTTCAGAAATAATTTTCCCGACAAACATTTTAGAATTTTATTAACGAACAACGATGATAAGGCATGTGAATTTTTTTCTACCGAAAGTTTTATTCTTGCTACAGGGTAACGTCTATTTGAAATTTACCAATTGTGCGTCGTTTTTCAGAAAAAAAAAATCCAAAGCCATTCATTTCTCCTCCTAAAAATGAAGCAACTTTGTCATTTTTTTATTAATAAACAAATGCTAATATGGGCTTTGTAATACCGTCTTACCTTGAATTGAGATATCCTTTATCTCTTTTTCATAACCGCATATTCAAATAATCAAAATTAAACCCGTAAAATTCAATAAAATGGTAACATGTTTCCCGTACATTTGATATAGGCTCTATCCCTAGTAAATCACAGCCTTAACAATTTATTATCAGGGTTTGTATGTCAACTTTTAACAAGAACAATTACCGTAATTAACAAATGCATTGTTTATAGAAAAATTGAGGTATTTTTTTTACCGACGGATTATTGTTTATTGATGTCCATTTTTTTTTTATTTCTTAATATTAATATTTACTCGGTTAATTTTTATTTTTTTTGTTCAAGTGTCAGATTCGGTTGGCGCGGACGGGAACTCAGCCGCACGTTTTTGCCTTTTTTCGCCCCTAATTTAAAATTATAATTATTGCCCGGACAATTCCGGGAGGTGGAACTATTTTTTAGGAAATTTCCTGTTATTTAAGAATCTTTTTTCAAATTTCTCAAATAGTTTTTGAAATATCTGCAAGAAACGTAACTACCTTTTTTTTGTTTACTTAATTATTTACAACTGAAGGGCAAGTGTGCGAGTGCTAACTATGGGATTTTCTTCAACAGTATCCAAAATCTGCTCGTCGAGAATACTATCAGTCCTTGCAGCACCTACGTCATGTGTGTGTCGCTTGAAGCTGCCATTGTCGCGTAATCGTTGTATAACGTAGTAAAATAACGTACCGTGACCTAACGTGTCATACTCCTCTACTCGAAGAGCTACAGATCACTAAAATGATGCAGCACACCTACCTTTACCGATCAATGCCAGCGGCCTACACTAGTGATTTGTGGGAATCGTTGTTCTAATTAAGGAAAAAAAAGAACACATTTTTTGGAAAAATGAAAATGTTGTCGTCTAATAAGTCTATCTATCACCACCAAAATTTTGTCACCCTTTTAAAAAGCCCTGCTCTTTAAATTCAGGCTATCGTGGAAATTCTAAGTGCTTCTGTAGTGGAAAGAACACGCAATAACTGTCGGTGAATGTCGATTTTGAATTGATACGTTCTATACAAGTCGTGGTACTAAATTATGATGTATTACGTTATAAAAGTGTTTCTGTTCAATAAATAATGATAGTATTATTTCCAGCAAGAAGACCTCCAACTTTAAACGCATATTACAGCTTTGTTCGAATTTTCACCTAATAAAAAGTAACAGTTTTAATAACGCTAAACTTTTATGGTCCCATAGCATATGGACTTTATCCATGTGTAAACTGCATACGAAACTTCCAAAGTTAATGAAATTAGATCGTTGAAGTCGGAAGGTGCATCTAATGTACATACTTTCACAAGATCTAACGTTGTCTAACGATATAATTTGTGACAATTTGCTGCAACAAAGAGTCCACTGTATGTACACCACCAACCAAGTGGTAGCATTGTATCGGTTGAATTTGATTCATCACATTTCATGTCATTCAAGTGGAACTAGCAATTGCCTTTGTACAGCTTCATTTGGTTCGTTAGCTGGCCTAATTACATTACTCTTCTATAAGTCGATGTAGTGAATAGAGACGTCATAATTTTATTATTGTATTATGAAAAAAGGGTCACACGTGTTAGCACGTTATTAAAGTTACACGGACTAATTAATGGTCACTTTTAAATTCCTCTTATTTGATATTTTACTACAGTTGAAAGATTCACGTAATTGCCATTCTAAATTTTGCAAATAATGAGACAGGAAACTTTAAAATCTACTATAGATCTTTCTTTTAATGAAGTTTCAAACAGTTAACTAGAATATCCTCCGGAGATTCATATATTCATGTTCCTATAAAATATTGAATACATAATTAATTTCTACACATTAATTTCTGCACTCTAAAATTAATAAATTTATGGAAAAATACCTGAGGTAAGACAAACTTAATTTGATTTCTGCATAATTTACAAGTTTTTTAAGGAGACTTGTATGCAAGTAGACACAATAGCGTTAGAATTTGCTCAATACTTTTCTGACTATTTAGGAAAAAAGTATCTGACTTAAACATAAACCTCTACCGAAGTAAGAAGATGCTGGAAAATTTCCAACATTAAGTACAGATTAAAATCGAAAGAGGGTCGCTCACAGTTTTACCACTGGAGGCAGAGCCGTTTTCCCTTTTCTGGGAGTTAATATTTAAAAGTTTAAAAAGTTGATTGATTGAATAAATTGCATACACTTTAAGTCATATTTTTTTAATAATTTAATGATATTCACGTTACACTTGCCAAGTAGCTTTTCTAATTAAAACTGGTGATATTAAGAAGTTTTTAATGCTATAAATTTTAAGACGTCAGCAAACGTGTATATGATAATTATGATAATAGTAGTGTTTACATTGTATCTTAAACTAATATTGATGAGTGTCTCACACCACTGAAGTACACCGCTTCCCAGCCTGAGCATAATTAACTATCTCTTTATTGTGTCCGTTTTCCCACTCCCGGCAGCACTAACATACCCCGGGGTTGAAAGACTACACTCTTCCAGAGGAGGAGGAAACACTTCACTGACGGCCGGCTTATAGTTTCCTTTGGCTGTTTGAATGGCCACAACTCGCACTGTACCGCCATTCCCGGTAAAGACTTGGGCCAGTGTAAAGTTGGTCTGTCGTCGATTTTCAACAGGGCCATGATGGTTCCCACAGCAACGCTTGAAGTGGTCTGACACCATTTCGTCCTTTGTTGGAGTGTCTCGAGCTTTCCATAGTCTCCAAAAATGTTGTTTTAGCTGCATGATAAGTTGCAAATTTGTAAGCCGTCTTTGCGGTATATCAGTCAAAATAGGTTCTGGTAGACCGGTAGGGCGTATTAAGAAATGGTTCCAGGTCGCTTGGATTAGGAGACTTTGTGGATAGAGGTCCACATAGCCTCAATCTCAATTTCAATTTTTTTTACTCCGGCTTCCCAGAGCCCTCCAAAATGAGGCGCATTTGGGGAAATGAAGAACCAAAAAATTTCCTCAACTGCAAGACGATTGGCACCTATGAAGCTTGTACCATTGTTTGAGTACATTTTAGTCGGCTTACCTCAACGGGAAATGGATCCTTGTGAAGAAGCTAGAAGGGCTTCAGTAGATAAACTAGAGATTTACTCCAAATGAATGGCATTTTTGCTGAAGCACACAAAAAAACAACATAACATTTAACGGTTTTGCAACCACGTCACATTTTGTCTTTGATCAGAAATGGGCCGGCATAGTCAACGCCAGTAATTTCAAATGGCACAGATGGTTGCACTGGGGATGTGAGGTGTTGCATTTAAAACACTTCACACATTTGAGTAATGCGAACCGAGAAATGCTCTTGCCACGTAATGGCCAAGAAGTTTTCCTTAGAGAAAACAAGGGCTGCTAGGGCCCTGCATGCAGTAATTGGAGATGTTCATTTGCAAACAGAATTTTTGAAAAATCGACCTCCAAATCTTAATATACCAGACTCATCAAGGAAGGAATTTAGATCTATAAGTTTACTGTTTCGAGATAAATGTTCATTTGCACTTCAGCAACGAAACCCTTTTTTTTGACTAACTTAACACAACAATAATTTTTTTTTGTTAACTAAATCTCAACTCGCTTTATCGAGTTACTCGCGATTACAAAAGAAAATGTCATTTATCAAGCGACACCACGCTGGACCTTGCCACCATATCATCGAGTCTACGCGGACCTAAATCGGCGGGATGGTCTGTTGTTGCCACATGACGTCACGTTAGGGTGTTATCTTTTCATTAACCTTACATATTTCGTTACTTTTTTTCGGTTGGATTTTATATCACTTCGCTGTGAAGGGGTTGCTGTTTGGGGCATCCTAGAGCATTTCACCAAAAAGGGAAATGGTATTCGACGTACCACACTCTTGAGTTTAAGCCGCTGTTTTCTTCGTACTATTTACTTTATTTTAGCTCGAACTAATTTCTAATTAAACCGTAATTGTGTTCGACATTACGGATTGTTGCTCTTCATGTATCGTCTTTCTTACTCATTTTCACTGTGCTGGTGTTATCTAGTTCGATCTTTCGTTCTGGAAGTATGCAACACTTTTCCCACTGCCTAAAACACCAAGGGGCTAAATTACTGAAATCTCGACTGGGTAATACCTACACTTAAGATTTCGTTGTGTCTCGTCGGGAAATAATGAAGAATTTCTGGTTTACATCTACATAACCTCACACCTGTCAGTGCTGGAAAAGCATGGTACTTCATCGTACTGTTTCGCTTGTACGCAGGTTCTTGGAGAGGCCTTCTTCTTTCGGGGTGTCTGTCAAAAAGAGACATTTTGTTCGGTGCTTGATGAAACGTGGTGGTTCGTGTTGGAGAATTAAGATTCAGTTTAGGCGCGTATTATATATTGTCATGCGCAGTCGTCCCTATGCCAATTGTTGTTTTTCTTTTACACACATTAAACTTGTTACTGTGAACGGTCCTTTTATTACTCTCATTTACCGGTATTTTCACGGACTCCCAAGAAGTTATGGGCCCAGGACGCGTATTGTAGAGAGAGTTATAAAAGAGACCAGTAATTAGTCTGTTCGTGCGTGTTTAAAAAAAAAAAGTAAATCCTAGTTAAAAAGTCGGTAGCGTAGTTACGCAACAGTCTTGTGCATTCGCGTTTTAGTTCGAATAGAACGCTTATTGAGGATTTCCTTCGGGCGTGTATCCCTTTAAGAGAGTTCACACGGTTTTTCGAGCAATAAGACAAAATGGCGGACAGTGGAAATTTTCAGATGCAAATGGTGAAGTTTGGAGGCCAAAACTTCAAACAGTGGAAATTCCAAATGAAATGTGAGTTGAGGGCTAGAGGAATATACGAAATTGTCGCTGGTACAACGGAAAAACCGGCAGGAACTGATATTGATGGGCTTCGAAAGTGGAATAAAAACGATGCGTTAGCCATGTGCGTTATTACGTCAGCGATGGAGCTTAACCAAATCACCCTGATTGAAAAATGTACAACCTCCAAAGAGATCATGGATAAGTTGGATTCGATATATGAGCTGAAAAGTGAGACGAACAAGATGATCGTCCACGAGAGATTTTATGAGTATAAAATCGATCCAAACGATCACATAGCTCAACATATTTCGAAAGTTGAGAATTTGGCGCAGCAAATTAGAGACAGCGGAGATAACATTACTGATACAGCGATAATCACAAAAGTGTTGTGCACGCTCCCGACGAAATTTTTGACCTTTAGACAGGCGTGGTTGTCTCTCGCGCAAGAAAAGCAAACTTTGGCGAATCTCACCTCTCGTTTACTTGATGAAGAAGCAAATCTCAACAAAGTGGAAGAACTCAATGGGGCTTTTATGACTGGATGTATCAAACAGAAATGGAATTCCAATCGCGATGGTAATATGAAGACCAAGAAGAATATAACATGCTTCTTTTGCAAGAAGAGGAACCGCATTGCCAAAGACTGTTGGTTAAAGAAAAAGTCACAAAGTCGTGAAGGCGAAGGCAGTTCGAATAGTGCTTTTTCGACTGAAGAAGTTTCAGAAATCAATGCTTTAGTTGCAAATTTCGACGAAACTTGGCTGATGGATAGTGGAGCATCAAGGCATATGACTCCAAATCTGCATTATTTCGATTCGTTGAAAGAAACAACCAATCTGAAAGTCAGATTAGGTAACAACACAGCACTTGATGTCAAAGGAACTGGAACCATCAAGATCGAAAAACTGATCAACGGAAAGTGGTGCGATGGAAGTCTCGAAGAAGTCTGGTACATTCCTGGCTTAAAAAGAAATTTATTTTCCGAAGGAATAGTCACCAGAAAAGGGTTCAAAATTGTAAAAGGAGACACCAAAGCAGAAATCTTGCAAGAGGGCACCCTCGTGGGATCGGCGATTCGGTGTGAGAATAATCTGTACAAAATGCTGATACGTGTGAAAAACACAGGTGCGGAAGCCAACGTAGTTACCGTAACTGGCAGTTTGAAGGAATGGCATGAAAGGTTAGGTCACATTAATGTACGATACTTAAAGGAGATGTTTTCGAAGGAGTTAGTGGAAAACGTCAAACTTACCGATACCGACGAGTTTTTCTGTGAAAGTTGTGTTTTCGCGAAACAACATAAATTGAAATTCCGGCAGATTGAGCGTCAAGCAACAATGCCGGGCGAATTCTGTCATACCGACGTGTGCGGACCAATGAGTGTTGAGTCTGTTGGTGGCGCACGCTATTTTGTGTTATTCAAGGACGACAGTTCGAGTTTTTGCCTCGTAAAATTCGTGAAAAATAAAAGCGACGTGTACGATTGTTTGCGCGATTATTTGATAATGTTGAAAAATAAATTCGGTCGTGGACTAAAACGTTTACGTTTGGATAACGGAAAAGAGTACGTCAACACAAGGTGCCTGGAGTTGCTACGAAGTCAAGGAGTCATCGTGGAAACAACTGCCAGATACACACCTGAACAAAATAGTAGATGTGAACGAGAAAACCGATCGGTTGTTGAAAGTGCTAGAGCGATGCTGTACAAGAAAGATCTACCTCTGAAGTTGTGGGCGGAAGCCGTAAATACATCGGTCTATTTATTAAATAGAACACCCTCAAAGCAATGTGCTAAAACACCCTTTGAAATATGGATGGGTAAGAAGCCAACTTTAAATCATGCTCGTATTTTCGGTTGTGAGGCTTACATGCATGTTCCAGATATTCTTATAAAAAAGTTAGATAAGAAGAGCGAAAAACTTATATTTGTCGGATACAATGAAAACTCGACGAATTATCGACTGTTTGACCCTAAGACCAATCAAGTCAAGATATCAAGGCATGTGATCTTTAATGAAAAATCCGAGATAAAACTGCCCAGAAGGAACACTGTATTGACAGATGTTATTAAAGAAGTGATCCAAGATGGAATAGATGATCAGATAGAAGAACAGCTTCAAGAAACTCCAGAAGATGTTGAGGAAATTCCGAAGAATGAAGAAAACAAAACATCTGTAAATGTTCCAAGTACAGAAAATTCAAATCGGAACAAGTATAATTTGAGGAATAAAGAGAGTTTGAAAATTCCAGGACATTTGAGAGATTACAACATAGAAGATGAATTGAATCTGACGGAAGTTGATACCCCGATTACGTATGAGGATGCATTAAAAAGTAACGAGAGCGAACTGTGGAAAGTAGCAATTCAAGAAGAATTGGAATCCTTGGAAAGTAACAAAACGTGAGAGTTGACTCCGTTACCAGTCGATCGAAAAACAGTTGGATCAAAGTGGGTTTTCAAAGTGAAGTTGTCTTCAGACAACAAAAATATACGTTTCAAAGCCAGATTGTGTGCTAAAGGTTACTCTCAAGTCGAAGGAATCGATTACGGTGAAACATTTGCTCCTACAACGAGGTACAGTACGGTACGATTACTATTAGCACTCGCAACACAGTGGAGAATGGAGATCCTGCAGTTTGATGTAAAAACAGCGTTCCTGTACGGAGTGATTGAAGAAGATATTTACATGGACCCACCTCCAGGAGTACAAATTCCACCTGGGATAGTATGCAAGCTCAAAAAGTCGATTTATGGGCTGAAGCAATCTCCTCGATGTTGGAATGCAAAGTTCAATGAACATTTGACTGGCATCGGCTTAAAACAATGTGAGTCGGACCGATGTGTCTACCGTGGTAAAGTGGAAAATGAACTTGTAATTTTGGTATTGTACGTGGATGATGGTCTGGTGTTCTCCAAAAAGAAAACATCTTTACAGAAAGTGTTGAATGAGCTTGAAGAAGCTTTCAAGATAACGATTAGTGAGCCGAAATATTTCGTGGGTCTCGAAATAAAGCAGAATGAAGAAGAGGACACTCTAACCATAAGCGTAAGTTCTTTTATAAATCGTTTGTTGAATCGTTTTAACATTACAGATGCCACTTGTGTCAAAATACCGGCTGATCCGAGTATATGTTTGACTGATCCGGAAATCGTTCCTATGGACCAAGCCGTACCGTATAGAGAACTGGTTGGATCGCTAATATATCTCTCAGTGGTTGCACGACCCGATATTGCTTATGTAACTAGTGTGCTGAGTCGTTTCCTCAACAACCATGGTGAAGTGCACTGGAAAGCGGCGAAGAAGGTTTTGAGATATCTAAAGAATACAAAGAACATGGGGATTGAGTACCATGTTTGCGACGAGTTTGTAATTCTTGGATACTCTGACTCTGATTTCGCTGCAGATATTGAACGACGACGATCAACAACTGGATATGTATTCATGATTAACAACAGCGCAGTTACATGGAAATCCCAGCGTCAACCCATCGTAACATGCTCAACGGCAGAGGCGGAATACGTTGCAGCATCTGAAGCCTGCAAAGAAGCTTTATGGCTCAAGCAATTGTGTGGTGAACTAATTGAATGTGAATGGTCATTTAAGACCAGAGAGACAACCAGAGTGCGATCAAATTGATCAAGAATCCAGTCTTCCATAATAGATCTAAGCACATAGACATTCGTTATCATTTCATTAGAGAAAAAGTTGAAAATGGCGTTATCGATATACATTTTGTTAACACAAAAGATCAAATTGCAGACGTTTTTACTAAAGCTTTAAATGTTAATGCTTTTGTTAATTTTAGAGGTTTACTGGGAATGAGATTTGTTTTGTAGATTTGATCTGTTGCCTAATGCTTTTTAATTTCTTTATAAACAGTATTTATTTGTAAACAATGTTTCTCTTAAGGGTTTATTACAATAAGTGTTTATTATTATTAAACAGTTTTTATATTAACTGAATCTCGTGGGAGTGTTGGAGAATTAAGATTCAGTTTAGGCGCGTATTATATATTGTCATGCGCCGTCGTCCCTATGCCAATTGTTGTTTTTCTTTTACACACATTAAACTTGTTACTGTGAACGGACCTTTTATTACTCTTAGTTACCGGTATTTTTACGGACTCCCAAGAGTTCGTGCAATTAAATTTGAAATATCCGTAAGAGATTAATGCATCCGTTTCATCTAGGAGTGTGATTCTCGTCCCATTGGAAATACTCGTAAAACGACGGATTAAAACCACCGAACAAGTCGTGCACGTGGTGCGTCCACATTTCGTGTCTCTGGAAGTCGTCCCTCATTGGAGGGTACTGGCTAGGGGGTGAATCCTAAAACCCTCACCATCTAAGTGGAACGGAAACTACCCATCGAGCGAGGGTATCGTGATATCTCTTGGAAGTTCCAGCGTGGAAGCTTCTATTGAGGATTGTTGGTGTCAGGGGCTAGAGAATCGTCGTCGTCTCCCTCTGGAAGTCCTCACACACCCCAGACCAGAGTTCCAGGGACAGATAAGACATTTTTCGTTCTCGTTTCTTATATCGTTTCTTTTCTTTTTTTTTTGATTGTTTGTGGTCGTCGACCAAGCAATAATTTAATAGTAATCATTTAAATTCATAATAATTTAAAGTCACAATTTGGTTCAACTCTATCTTGTAACGTAAAACTAATTAAACCGTTGAATCGTCGTTGACGTTGAAGTGGGTTACACTATACTTGCTCAAACTATAGCTATAGCTCGACGCCGTTTAAATTCAACTCGGTATATTAATTTAAAAGATTAGTTTTATGAGTAAGTTCTTATTTCTTTTAAGTGTTTTGTATAACTGAATTTTTGCTGATGATTTTTCTATTTAATTTGTTTAATTTATAATTTATAATTAATAATAATTTATTTTCATTTAAATTCAAGTTTTTATTAAAGTTTTCCAGTTTAATTTCGTAATCATCCTCTTCCGCGGTAAAAACTGGTGGCGTCCATTTAAGTAGAAAAAAAAAAATTGTAATAAAATATACCCAGCCCATCTCCATAGAGCTAGATTTGGGGCGGTACCAAACCAATTTTTGGTACGTAATAAGGGACAATTCTTGAACTTCATCATCCCAGTCCATTTTTTCTTTCCGTAACAATTGGGTAATGATTTTTCCAATAATGATGCTTGGGTTGAGAAGAAGAACAGAAGAAGATATTTTGTACCTTAATGTATCACAAAAATATGTGGTAGAGGTTCTGTAATTTTATCAGACACCTAATTTCGGTAAAGTAGGTACCTTTTCACTTAAGTGAATTTTTACTTTCGGTGATTCCCAAACCATTGTTAGAAACGGATAGAGAAAAGAGCTTACTGAAAGTGTACTTAAGCATTTAACCAAGACCCTTAGCGAAACTGGCAGTCACTTTGATCATTCTGAGATTAGGAGCAGAACTCTCTCCCGGCAGCTCTAACAAGTAAAGGTGGTTTTTCTTGCAGATTGTCAGTAATATCAGCTATTATTTTTGCATTTATAGTGTAGGAGGATTAGAGCGAGGCACGGCGCGGGTGCTGGGAGAAGAGTCGAAGACGAAGAATATGTTAAGTTCAGGTAGGCGCTTGGTGAAGACGGTTGCCAGGGCGCGCAAATTAATAAATTATTGTTTTGCAGTTTGCGAGATGACGAGGATTAACGACGATTGTTTTGTAACGAAGTTACCGAATTTCTTGGGTTTCAAGTACAGCCAGCAAGGTTCGCCGCTGTGGAGCGTCGATGCTCGTCACGCTGCCGGCCGGCGTCCCATGTCGAGTACCCCACGCCCAAACTCACATCTTTAAACTATACGGATAAATATTTCTAAAACATCGCATCGAGATGATTAATTCGCTCCGGTAATCAGAAAAATAGCGCGCCTCAAATGACACTATCCCGGAGCCGCTACGACAATCTCCAGCCAGCGCCCCTTGACCCCTCGAACAACGCAATTCCCTCTCTTTTGCTATTAGTGAGTTTCCGACGCCACCGTCCCCAACTCTCGCCGCCGCTCCAGACCGTCGTCGTCCCGTGGAATTGGGAACACAGCATCTACAACCACTAAGACCTTGGGTTCCCCACTCACTGCTCTCGATGCGCCCATGATGCTGACGTCAATGGTCCGTCACTAGCACGCTATAAAATACCGAACAGAACGCTGAAATGTTTAGATCCTGACCTACTGTCAGCTTGGAAACAAGTGAGAAGTGGAGGACGAAGACTCGCATGCCGAAGGTCCCTGACCTGTTCACCGTCCCGTGTCCAGTATCCGATTTCTCCGCTCCTCCACTACCCCCGGACATCTGTGGTTGATTCCCGTCCAGTATCTGATTTCTCCGCTCCTCCCGTGCCCTTGGATATCGGTGATCGATTCCCGTAAACACCTTCTAACTTTTTTGGGACAAAAAATTTTTCGTTGAAAATATTTTTTTTTAGCACTTGTATCCCGCCGGCCGCGATGTTATGAGCTGTGCTCGATTCTTAAGCAAATACTTTTTTTTTATTTATTACTTTTTACAGTAATGTAATTAAGACTAGTTTACAAACTAACGATTAATTTAGATCTGACTTAATATACTAAAGGTTTGCTAAGACTAAGATATCTTCCACTGAATCACTTAGTATTCTGTCGTGCAAGTTCAAATGGTTTTATCCGTTTGAGTCGTCTATTAATATTCCGCACGTTGAGAAGTCTGGACGATTCGAAGTTGACGTGGTTTTGGAGTCTCTTTTGATGAGAGCTGGCAAGCTTAGTGATTATGTCTGTTACCGCATCGATCTCTAGGTCTCGATGTAAGTCACTGTTACGCACGTACCAAGGCGCATTCACTATACACTTTAGCACTTTGTTCTGGAAACGTTGAATCACCTGGATGTTGGACTCAATGGCGCAGCCCCATTGCTGTATTCCATAGCTCCAAACTGGACGTAGTACCTGCTTATATAATATAAGCTTATTGTGGATTGATAGCTTAGAGTTGCGACCAAACAACCAATACATTTTTCTGAATTTGATGTTAAGTTCATCGCGTTTCTTCTTAATATGTTCTTTCCACCGAAGCTTTGCATCCAGAGTCATACCAAGATATTTCGCTGTGTTGGCATATAGTAACTTCGTTCCATTAATGTAGACTGGGTTGTTGTGCAATCATCTTATTTGTGAAGTCAATATGCGTCGATTTCGATTCGTTGAGTTTAATACGCCAATTCTTTGTCCAGGTGGCAATTTTATTAGAGCAGATTGCAACTTTCCGGTTGAGCTTTCCACGGACTCTCCCACTGCCATGATTGTGGTGGCTGTTGTGCTGTACAATGTTGTTGGAACATCATTAATATAAATCAGATACAAGACTGGCCCTAACACACTCCCCTGTGGTACTCCAGCCCTAATCAGTTTCAGTTCTAAGTAAGAATCTTCAAATTTTACGCGTAGTAGGATTTTAAAAGTTGGTAGAAATGAATAGGAAGGAACGATCTTAGTTTATGGAGTAGGCCTTCATGCCATACTCTGTCAAAAGCCTGTGCGATGTCAAGAAAGACGGCAGAGCAGACGCCTTTGTTTTCTAATGTTTTCTCGATGACATCAGTAATTCGATGCACTTGGTCGATGGTCGAATGATTACGTCTGAAGCCAAACTGATGAGATGGTATCAGGTTTCGTTGGTCGTGAATAGGTTTGAGACGCTTCAGAATCATTTTCTCAAACAACTTTGACATAACTGATAAGATACGATTCCACTTCGCTTAGGTTCTTGCCGGGCTTTGGGATGATTATGACTTCGGCCGTTTTCCATGCATCTGGAACATAATGTAACCATATACAAGCATTGATCAAAGTAGTTAGTTTGACCAATGCCTTCCTTTGGAGTCTTTTCAAAATTTCACCCGTTACTAGATCAAACCCCGGTGCTTTTTTCCCATTAAGATTATTTTTAATCTCCTCAGCAACTTCTTTAGGAGTAACCAGCGAGATCCTATCAAGGCCATCCCAGTCACTGGGGTTGAGGCTCGGCAAAACATCAGCTCCCTTGCTAGGATGGATCTTGTTTCGAGATGATCTGCAAAAGTATTTGCTTTTTCCAGATTGTTACGAGCCCAAGACCCATCGGCTTTTCTAAAAGGAGGCACTTGTGTTACTGGCCTTTTAAGGTATTTGATAGCTTTCCAAAGTGAATGGTCAGTGCTACTATCTGCAGAAAGTTCTGTAAGGAATTTGCTGATTGATGCCTGCTTGATATTTTTTATTTCAAGGGTTAACTGATGGGTGGCTTCTTCTAAGTTTACGCTTTTCAGCTATTAGCACTCTAATTTCTTTTGGGAAATTTAGGCCTTTCAGTCGCTGTTTAGTAGCAGGTGTACTATTCCATGCTGCGTTTTGGATGGCACTGGTATTTAGTTCTTCTTCCAATTGCTCCGTTGATTTAAGGGGTACTAAAAGGTTGATCTCATTTTCCAATAGGTAATTGAAATAACCACAATCTGTATGTTTGTTAATCAGCGTTGATTTTTGATTTTTCATAATGATTTTATCGCTAATTGTCAGATATATTGGTGAATGATCGGAGTTCATGTCAAGGCCATCCTCAATTTTAATATAGTTTGATATGATCTTAACAACAAAGAAGTCTCTCAGGTCGGGTGTCTTATTAGGATCACTAGGCCAGTACGTCGCCTTGCCAGTAGACACGAATTCGCACCCATATCTAGCAGCCGGTTTGTATAGTTCACGTCCTTTAGAGGTAATGAGTCTAGAACCCCAATGGGTATGCTTAGCATTGAAGTCTCCTCCTACAATAAAGTGGTTGTTTAATTTATCAAAGAATGTAATATACTCATCTTCATAGATGTTGTATTTAGGTGGGCAATAAATTGCACATACTTTGAGCTTGTGTGTGGCTGCCTCTATTGTTACAATTGTAGCTTGTATGTCAAAAGTCACATATTTTTCTTCTTCAAAATGTTTAACATTATTTTTAATAATCACTGCACTACCTCAGCGTGCTGTATAAGCAGGGTCAACTGAATGGTAAGTTGAGTAGTTTTTGAATTTGACAAAATATTCTTTAGTGAGATGAGCTTCGGATATAAGACAAATATCAACATTTGCCATAGACAGCAAATACTAAGAATTTATTAGTTGTAATTTCCACAAAAATGTGTTTTTCTATGGTGCAGTTTCTATGGTGTTAGTGTTAGGTAATGCAAATGAAGTCCGCCGGTGTGTACAGTTACATATTCCGCAATGAAATTCTGTCCCGCAATGGATTCGTTCCCGATGCCGATCCCGGACTTCCGCTTTGGTTTGAGCAGACCTCTATCCCTGATGTAAGTTAGAGAGTTTATTATTACATACAAACCTACTTCTATATTATTAGGTTTATGTTTACATGTTTCCAATTAAACAGTTATTATTTCGATTCGCTTATCGGGTGAAGTTTTTGTGGATTCCTCACAATGAATGAAATTGGGATCATAGGCGGGTATTTGTTTTAGTGGTTAAACTATTTTTAATTTTAACTCCGGAAGGGAGCGTTCGCGAAAAATTTGATCGATAATTTTTTGTTTTATTTTCACGAGTCAAATTTTCTGCTAGGATTTGCGATTGTGAAATTACGAAAACTTCAATTTCCATTTATGTTCCCGGTATGAAAATTCACGTTATTTCGAAAGGCCTAAAGTTTCTCATAAATTCTCAATAGAATGTATGAAAATCAACAGACAATAAATAATTTATTCAGAAGTGAACACCCAAAACCAACACCCCATTACATTGCGTGGTTACATCAAATAAAACTCGAGTTCCTCACGAAGGCAGCTTTCCGCGATCTAAGCTAATATTTATCTAACTTTAGGCTCGACACACATTATAAGACTACAAGAGTGCATTAACCGTGCCAACCCCTCTCTTGTCTTTGTTTGTTTTTTGAGCTAGATTTGCGTAAGATCACCATCGTTCTATGTAGTCCGTCGGGATTTCATTGATACTACTTTTAACGATGTATAAAACAGGAGCTTTGGAGCTTCTGAGCTTTATCGAGCGAGTTATTAGGTAATGACGCTACGGAAAAACAAGGTTCAGTTTCAACGCTGCCATGGACGCCTTTGAAAACCATATTTACCAGTTTAGTCCCACGATGATACAGCGAAATGGTTTTAACCTTTGCTTCGTCGTCATATTTTGAAATTACGTAATCGTAGAAATTTTATTTATAGACATGTCTTAAGCGTTGATAATTTCTGATTGCACAATTCGATATACACAATAAAATACGACAGACGCTATAAATTATCTTTCCGCTTAAAGCCGTTATGACAAACATCGTGAAACTTTTTTCAAATGACATTTACGATAACTATAAAATATTAGTTTTACCGGCACGTTCCGCTGAAATTTTAGTGAACACGATAATACCTAAATAAGAATAGTAACATGCGATCACAAATTGGTGCTTCTCTAGCTGTTCTGCTCCAATATGTCTTCTAGTTTTCCTGAGTTTATCTCATCTCCCGGTTTCCAGATTTTTTTTCCCGATTTTATTTATCTCAGTGCACTCTTTGCAGGCATCCGAACCCATTCATCCGTTCCAGCACTTAGGATTTATACTATTTCTGGACACTAATGCATATTGAGGTAAAGAAACCAAAAAGTAAAAAGTAATGGCTGGGTGTTTCGCATTTCACTTTTCGCCTGATTTTTGCTAAAATTTTCTCATTCCTCTCCTGCCGCACTTTCCTTTTCTTACGTAGTCAAGAACACATGCGTGTCTCACTGTGCTCCCGAAATTCGCAACAATGTCTTCTGACAAAGAAGTTAGTAACTAGCGAAACCCGACAGTGTTGCAATGCCACAAAAATATCTAAAGTAGATTTTGAAGAAATCTATGTTTTGCATCTGGACGATGATTTATAATATTTGGCTTTGGAGTTTAAAGTTGGCATAAAAGTGTCGTGTACTATTTTGGCGCCACCCATTGTTTTTGACGTTTCTGACACATGTGATGGCATAGCTGAATTGGATAGAATAAAATGAATTAACACATAACATTCCCCGAATATAATTTTATTTTTATGACTCAGAAGCCCTCCAACTTTCCAAAGTTTCACTGCAATCGGATGAAAGGTTTGCTCAGGCATAAAGGACGAAGACATACGTCTTAATTTTTATGCTATACATTTCCCTTCTGTATATTTAACGATTTAATTATGCAGAAAAATTGTAAAAGAAGAAAGATCAGAGGATGTTGGATGGCAAAAATATATGGAAGTCGAAAAACCTTATGGTGGTTCGCATTTATCTTTTTTTAGATACGATAATGAAAGAGATATTTTCAATCCTAAATATTGGTAGCTCTTAACAGTAATCAATTAATTAAAAAAAAAACATTACAAACCTACACGACCAAATTTAACCCATTATTATTTCAACATACAGATAAATAATAGCATACAAATAAAGTAACGATTTTTGGGACTTTTTTCTTTACGCTTCTAACTCAGATTGAATTACTTTGGATCTGGTCATATTTACTATTGTATCTATGAAATTTTTCTTATTAAGACCTAAATTGAATCGCTGCATGGCACAAATTGAAAAAAAAAATGACATTTTAGTCTAGTAAAGTTGCAGAAAATGTATCGACCCACAGAACAATTGTAAGTAATTTCATCGTTAGATCGTGAAACTAGATGTTGTTGCCTCGATAGACTACAAATAATTGGAAGCACTAGTATGGGTATGTTTACCCATCCTGGGGCAGCGCGACCCAGAGAGGGGGTTGATACCGGGCGAAAGAGAAGATTTACGATTTTGAACGCCGAAGAGACAAGATCGTTTCTTGCAGCAAGCCCCTATTATTTTCTTAAAATTTGGTAAATCCGATTTTATTTGCACCACGAGTTTTCCATACTGTGGTGTGTTTTTAAAGCTCAAGAAAAGAAAAGGAACATTGATGTAGTAAAGGACATTATCGTCTTAAGGAATGCCATATTAACAAAATATTTTTGTTCAAGTCGTCTTAAAATGTAAAAACAAACGGATTATTATTTTCTGTCTAAGTTAACGTATTATTTTTCAAAGGTTGGTTTGCGATAAAAGTTTTCTCTGCATTTATTTTGGAATTTTTTTGTAGTTTCCAGTATGTGCATTTTCTTGCTGTTTACTTTATTTATACTTCTTATATCAAAAAACTAATAGAGTACCTTAGTTTAGACCCTTAGTAACCCATTTCTTAGTCTTTATTTTAGCAACATACACAATATAATAACATACAAAGTGTATCAGAAATTGGTAAATAAATTACCAGAAGCTTACAGGTTTAATCTTTATACAGTAAAAATTTTTGGGGTTTCTTTTTGGTGGAGGGTCTAAAACATCCCCCAGTAGCCAAGTTTATTTATTTCATATATTATTATAAATATTTAGAAAATATTTTATATTTTTACCGACTTCAAAAAAGGAGGAGGTTCTATGTTCGGCTGTATGTATGTTTTTTTTCCTTTTATGTATGTTCACCGATATCTCCGTTAATTGTGGACCGATTTTGAAAATTCTTCTTTCACTTGAAAGGGTATACTCCAGAGGTGGTCCCATTGTCACCAAGTCCGGATCTGATGAGGGGATCCCATGGAAATCGAGGGAAATTCTCAAATTTTTCCTTTTATATATGTTCACCGATTTCTTCACCGATTATTATGAACTCTCTCGAATGTAGTCGTTCAATAATTATGCAGGTCTTTACGTCTGGGAGTCATCATTGCCTTAGATTTTTCAGGTAGTAATATTAATTCATCATTGTTTCAGTATTTCTGGTTTTATTTTTTTATAGTTTGCGTCTTTCATCCTCATTTTCAACCAGCCGTCGTTTCCTCATTCGAGCAGCGTCCTTACTAGGTCTACCCATCACTTAAAATTGTAAAATAATTAGCTTTTTAAAAAAAGAAACCGACTTCAAAAAGCGAGAAATAACTCAGTACATGAATTATTACAAAAAAATAGATAGTAGATAGATAGACCGTCCGCTCCCGTCCCACCGCGCGCGCGCCGGAATGCGTGAGCGTGGGTGGGGGGCTCGCTCTGAGCAAAACATCCCAAACGGGCAGACACGTGCGGGGCAGACGTCGTTGACGGCCTGATGTTGAATTTTTGATGCGCTATAACGTTGTTGATATATTTGTATAATGACAATAGGTTAAAAATTTGTTAACCTCTTTGGCTTGGCACCGATTTCAAACAGATCAGTAGGTAGCACATGTAATAATACATGTACTGAGTTATTATTTCTCGCTTTTTGAAGTCGGTTTCTTTTTTTAAAAAAGCTAATTATTAAATATTACTTACCTATTATTACGAAAAGAATGAATGAAATATGTTGTGGAAAATATTTGAAGTATATATTTTAATAACATGTATGTTATATTCCATTAGATATATTTTATTGGAGACATTAGCTTAATATTTTTTTTCTATGCTGGAAAGAATATTTTGCTTTGTATATTTTTACTAGATGACCCGTCCCGGCTTCGCACTGTGATTTTATTCTATTATTTTATTTAATACTTTAATAATTTTGAAAAACCGTTTCTTAGTGAGCGCTCACGTGGTAAAATAAGAAAGTGTGCCAAATTTCATTCCAATCGGTTCAGTGGATCTAAAAATTAACTCCCCCGCCCGGTTACCCCCCTTCGGGATGGAATTTTAAAAAACCATTTCTTAGTAAGCGCCTACGTGGTAAAATAAGTAAGTGTGCAAAATGTCATTGCAATAGGTTTAGTGGATCCAGAGATTAACTTCCTCACCCCGTTAACCCCCTTAGGAACAGAAGAACCGTTTCTTAGTGAGCGCTTGCGTGCTAAAAGAAGTAACACCCAAAAAACTTCACTTGCCACTCCACAGCCTATTTCCAATTTTACAATTAATGAATTTGTCCCCCTTGAGACAGGGAAGCCCTAGGGAGGTTTTGAGACAGGGAAGCCCTGGGGGGGGGGAAACAGGGCCCACCTAAGAGAGGGGGGGGGCTTAAGACGGAGGGTCCCGAGGGGGTCCCCTTAAAACAGAGTGGCCCAAGGGTGTCACCTTGAGACAGGGAAGCCCGAAGGGGTCACCTTGATACAGGGGGCCCCTTGAGATAATGAATCCCCTTTAGGTAGGGTGGCCTCTTCACGAGGTCGGGGGGGCCGTTAGCCCAGCCCTGATGAAGTTTTTAAATTAAAACAAAACGTCGGAAAATTTCAAGTGTTTATTTTATTTTAATAGTCCAAATACCCGTTAACATTACGACTAATATATTAACTGAAGGACATCAACAATTAACAATTAACAAATAAACAATATGATTCCGATTCGAGCAGTTGAGCCGAGAGGACGTGTTTTGCGGCGCTCGAGAAGATAAGCGGATAAAAAGCGTGAAAAAGACAATGAAAAAGAGTGGTAGTGAGAGCGAGAGAGAAGACGATTACAAAAGAAAAAGAGAAGAAGGACGAGAGTCAGAAGAGAGGATTAACCCATTTAGGAAAAGTAAGAAGAAAGATCACCGGTTAAAAAGGCAATGGATGAGGAAATGAACGAGATGCTGAAAAAAATTATGGAGGATGTAGGGGAGATAAAGGAAGAGAATCGGAAGATGAGCCGGGAACTGGAACAGTTGAAAATTATGATGCGTGAAAAGGAAGAAAAATGGGAAAGAGAAAAGATGGAACTAAAAGAGAAAATGAAAGAATTGGAGGAGAAAATGGAAGAGTAGGAAAAAAGAGTGAGAAAAAAGAATATTGTAGTAACGGGATTGGACGAAGAGGAATGCGAGGGCGAGAAGAAACTGGTAAAATGGATGAAGGTGGAATTAGAAGTAGAAGTGACTGTGAGAGATGTAGAAAATCAATGGAGGAAAAATTATTGTGGCGGAACTTGGGAGCTGGGAAAAAAAGAGGAAAGTTATGGAAAATAAAAGAAAACTAAGAGAAAAAAAAGGAAAGAGAGTATACATAGAACATGATCTGACAAAGAAGGAAAGAGATATACAGAAGGAATTAAGAGTGATAGTCAAAGAAGAGCGACAAAAAGGACAGCGTGTGAAAGTGGGTTATAAAAAGATATGGAGAGGGAAAAGGGCTTAGGTGAGACGAAGAAAAGGGGGAGTTAGATACAGAAAATTTTTGAATAAGAGCACAAGAAAAAGACGACAGGGCAGAAAAGGGAAAACGAATACGGAGAGGAATAAAGGAGAAAAGGAGCAAATAAGAATAGTATTCTGGAACGTAGCGAGAATAAAAAACAAAGAGAATGAATTTTGGGAGTACTTGAGAGAATTTGAGGTAGTGGGAATGGTAGAAACGTTGGTAGAAGAAAAGGAGTGGGAAAAATTGGAAAAGACAATGCCGAAAGAGTTTAAGTGGAAATGTCAATATGCAGAGAGGGAAAGCAAGAAAGGGAGAGCTAAAGGTGGAATAATAATGGGGGTGAAAGAAGGACTGGAAGGAGAAAATGGAACTGAAGCAAAAGAACAAAGAGGGATAATGGAAAGAACGGTGAAAAGTAAACAGAGAAAATGGAGAATTGTAACAGTGTACAGCAGAAGTATGAAGAAAACGAAGAGAATAATAGAAGACCGAGTAAAAGAGCAAGAAGAAGGAACTTTGGTGATTGGGGGGGGGGATTTTAATGCAAGAATTGGGCGAAAAGGAACACGGATAGAAGAGGAACAAAAAACAATAGAAGGAAGATCAACAAAAGATGGAGCAGAATTTACTGATTAGCTTAGTAAAAGAAAGAGGGTGGGACATACTTAATGGGAACTCCACAGGAGATGAGAAAGGGGAGTACACGTATATTGGATCAAGAGGGGAGACAGTTATTGATTATATTATGGTAAATGAAGGAGCATGGGATGAAATAGAGAAATTCAAGGTGGGAGAAAGAATGGAGTCGGACCTTTAGAAGTGGAGACAAAGGGAAGAGAGAAAGATAGAGGAAGTGTGAATGAGTTTAGAAGAAAAATTGTGAAGAATATTTGGACGGAAGCAGGAAAAGAAAATTATAGAGCAAGACTTAGGGAGGCAAATTACGGAAAAACATTAATAAACGAAAAGGTGAGGGAACTGAGCGATAACATAAGTAACGCAACAGAAACAAAAAAAAATAGAGATAAGAGGGAAGAACGAGTGGTGGGATAAAGAATGCAGGGAAAGGAAGCAGGAAGCAAGAAGGAAACTAAGAAATTAGAAAAAAGAAAAAGCAACCAAGGAACAGTACAAGAGAGCACGCATGAGGTATAATTTAGTATGCAAAGAGAAGAAGCAAAAGAAACGGATGGAAGAAGAGCTAAAGATGAAGGGTATAAAGACGGAAGAAGAGGTATGGAGATATATAAATAGGGAAAGAAAGAAAGAGAGAGAGAGAGAGAGAGAGATGGAATTACTATGGAGGAATGGAGAAAGTACTTCAGTGTGCTGCTGGGGGGTGATGAAAACAAACAAGAAAAGGAAAAGAGACAACAAAGAGTGGAAGAAATAGAAGAGATAACAAGAGAAGAACTAGAGCAACAACTAAGAAAACTGAAAAGAAAAAAGACACCTGGGAGGGACGGTATACAGAATGAAGCGTGGATATATGGAACTGAAAGGGAAGTTGACAGGTTGTTAGAGATAATGAATGGAGTGTGGAAGAAAGAGGGATTCCCCAAGGAGTGGAAGGAAGGGATAATATGCCCCATATATAAGAAAGTTGAAAAGGATAAAGTCACTAATTAATGGGGGATCGGTCTTCCTAATACGGCATATAAGGTATAGGCGATGATTGTGGAAGAGAGACTGATGAAGGAAATGAATGAGCGGGGATGTTACCAGATGGGCAAGCGGGATTTAGGAGAGGTAGAGGGACCATGGATAATGTATATATATTGAATCACATAGCAATAAATGAGATAAAAAAGAGAGGTGGCAAGATATATGCATTCTTTGTGGACCTGAAGGCGGCTTTTGATAATGTGGAAGGAGATTTACTGTGGGAATGCTTAAGAAAGAGAGGGATAAATGAGCATCTGGTAACAAAAATATAAAAGATATAAGAAGAGATATATGAAGAGACGATAAGTAGAGTGAGAGTGGATGGAAGGGTGAGTGAATGTTTCAAAACTTATAAGGGAGTAAGACAAGGTTGCCCACTAAGCCTCAGCCTGTTTGCAGCTTTTATTGGAGATATAGAGGAGATGTTCAGGAAGGGTGGGCAAAGAAAAAGTGTGGTCTTTAGCATATGCGGATGATTTGGTGGTGCTAGCGAGAGAGGAGAAAGGTATGAAAGAAATGATAGGAAACATGGAGAAATATATGAGGAGAAAAAAGTGGACGGTGAGTGTAGAGAAATCCAAGATGATGGTGTTCATAAAAGGGGGTAGTAGGAGAAAAGTAAATGAGTGGAGATGGGTGAAAAAGAAAATTGAAGAAGTGAAAGAATTTAAGTATTTAGGTTATGTGATGAATGACAGAAACACAGCAACAGCACATGTGAGAAAGTTAGTGCAAAAAGCAAATAAGATAATAGGACCTGTATGGGGAATAGGAGAGAGAAAATTTGGACATGATTTTAGAAGGAGAGTAATGGTGAAAAGCGTGATGATGTGTGGAGCGGAAATATGGGGATGAAGAGAGCAAGAAGGATTGGAAAGGGTGCAAGAAAAATATATGAAATGGGTGCTAGGGGTAGAGAGAGAGACACCGGGGTATATAGTGATGGTGGAAACAAAGAGAGATGGAATGAGAATAGAAGCAGGAAAAAGAGCAATAAGATTTGAGGAGAGAGTGATAGAGAGAGGAGAGTGTAGAATTTTGCAAGAGTGTTTGAAAGAAAAAAGGAAAGAAATACGAAAGATATGGAAAGAGAGGGAGGCATATTTCGAAAGAAACGGGTATGCGGGCGGAGATAGAAAAAATGCGGGAGAGAGGCAGAGTAATGACAGATGAATTAGTGTAGAGAGATGGAGATGCGCAAGTGCAGGAAAGAAGAACGAGAATTAGGGAGTCTAGGTACAATGGGAAGTATGAAAAAATAATAACGGAAGAAATGCCAAAGTACCTAGGAAGAGAGAGTAGAAAAGAGAGAGTGATAATAGCAAGATTTAGATGTGGAAATGAGGAGAGAGAGAATAAATATTGGAGTGAGGATAATAATAGAGTATGTAGGATGTGTGGAGAAAAAAAGGAGACGATAGAGCATTTGTTGAAGGAATGCGTAGAATTGAGAGGGAGAGATGAGAGTAGAGAAGAAATTTTGAATGAGGATGGAAGAGGGATCGAATGGATGAGGAAGGTTGAGTGGAGAAGAGGGACAATAAGTGGGAAGGGATAAAAGCTGCTAGTTATTGGGTTGAATTATTGATTTATTTAGTTTTATTTATTATATTATATTTTATTTTATTTGAGTTATGAGAAATGTATCGGATACTTTATAAACCTGTAAAGGTAATAAATATATATATACTACTAATACAAATAAACAATATATTCAAAAACCTCTCACAAAAGTATTTAAACAATATATTTTTCGAAATATATTTAAAATATTTGTTTCTACTAGGGTCGTAACGATTTTCAAAATCATAAACAAGCTTTAAATGTGTATTTTGTGTAGTAAATACAAGCCACTAATTAGTTTGCCTACCTGGAAATTTGATGAATCGAACTAATACATGACAAAAATCGCAATGCTGTTTATCTGCCAGTTCCACGAATGAATTTACCAAAACCAAACTAAAAATGAAAAATTATTCCGGTGATCACAAGGTGAGTGGATATTGGATAGCAAATGTAACGAACTGGAAATGCAGTTTTTTTATTTATAGCTACCCTGGATGCCGGTTGATGGTTAGTGAAAAATTTTTAATAACAGAGTAGTGTCAGCAATATTCAATTTGTACAAAATTGTATCTGAGCATCTCGCTAATAACAGCTGGGATTTTGTTTCATAAGGACAAATTTGTTAGAAATAATGCCAATAAGATTATAATTCCAAAAAGTCCGTATTTATATGGTATTAGTGCCGTGCAGCTTATTTGGAAAAAGTTTTGTTTCTTAGGTTTCAGAAAAATGTAAAATTTATTAAAAGCTTAAAATTGGACACACTGTATAATATGTTTAGACATTAAGATTTTCCCAGTAAACTAAACGTGTCTCTACCTTTAGGAGTTGACGTTAATATTCTTAGTCCATGTTGCATTCAGCTCCATATGCTAAAGCACTTGAGCGGTGCTTGATCAGTATTTAGCTCTTGTGTTTTCGGAGCTCAGAGAGGATCAGGTGGGGGCTTTAGTTTTCGAAATCGTTCTCTGCATGCGCTACCTGTGGGAGACCGAGCTCATTCTGAACACGGCTTGATATTAAGCCCCCATGGCTAAACAAATGGTTTAGAGGTTAGACTAAACACATTCCTGATTGCTGTCTTCGGCAATTTATCAGCTTTGTCTGACTTCGGAAACAATTCGAATGTTTTACGCAACAAACGCGGGGAAGCTTTTCCCCTCATTCGATCTAATAAAGAAAAAGTTGTTTATGGTAGTGACGCGTAAAGTTTCTCCGAGAAACGAAATCGATCAATTAGACCGAAGAATTTGTGATTGTGGAAAGCAGACCAGAGTTGGGGCTTTACGAAAACTGATAGTGGTCTGCGTGAAGTTTTGAGAGCAAAGTTCTATTCTTTAACTGATTTCAAACAATTTTTGTCTGCATGACACCCGAACGGAAACTTTATTCTGCGAGTTAGCCGGGAGGTTACAAGCTGCTGTACCAAACTTAATAAAGCGAGTTCAACACAATATAACTTCATGTAGTGTTTGTCTTTGTTAATGCAATAGTGTGCATTTTTCACATTCGACGAAATTCGCAGGGGAATAAGCGAACTCCATTGCCGAAGTTTGACGCTAATCCTAATTACACTCACTACACTTTACTTTAATCTCTTAGGAGAAGTTTATTTAATTTGAGTAATGAGCTAGCGCTTGTACAAATACACCGGGAGGTTTGCTTCAAAGTAACGAGAAAAGAAAAACTGCAAACAATGTGCCCAAATTACTTTAAAAAACTGTTCACTAACTCTTCACCTTCCGAAGCAGTTTAAGATTAACAGTTTACGCCATTTTACATGACAAGTGTAACTAATAAACTTGCCGGAAACGGAAGGCACTAGACTCAAATTCCTGCGGCTGAAAGAGCGCTGAGATAGTTTAAAACTTTAATGCACTATGAAAGTACTACATATTTCTGCAGCAGGGAATAAATAGGATTTGCTGTAAAATTTAGAAACTTCTGAGCAGTAAAAAAGATGAAGTTTATCAAATCATCCACGTTCTGTTTACAAGCACTTGTGTAGTAGCCATCGAATTATGAAATTGGGTAACTCAAAGAAATTATTTGTCCAACATTTTAGGTGTTTTATATGTCAGTTTTGAGTGACTGAAAGTGTAATACCATGACTATGTTTTAAATGTCAATGTCAAGCAATGCCAGGCAATGTCACTTCAAAATAGTATATTGAAACACTATTTTTGTAAAACTTATATTAAGACACGAGTTCAGGTTTGCAGCACGACTGCCGTAGGCAGGAGTGCCTGTAAAGAACGAGTGCTCTTAAGTTTGACAAAACGAGTTTTTCATGTTATTTGTCCTAATTTGCATATTAATTTCATTTTTTAACAAATAAAATAAAATCAATTTTGGTAATTTAGGAAATTTTGTTGAATTTTGATTTTTTTATCAATGACGTATACTTGAGATGACTTACATGGAACCTTAACCACAAAATCACACTGACATTTCGTTCAGTGCAAGGTTCAGTGTGTCTAACCAATGGAAACAAAAATTCTAGATTTTGGGTGCGTTAATGGAATATTAACGCACTCAAAATGAGTGTGAATAAACCTGTAGTACCTTATATCATTTTGCTCAACATTAATTGCTCTTTCAATTCACCAACTAATATACAGGGAATTCCTTTAAAAAAAACATAACTTTAGTATATTACTTATATTAGGACACTCAGTATATGATTTGTAATAATTTTAAATTCTAAAGGTGAAAACCTGGTTTTGATATCTTTCAAAATAAGGGCGTAATTGATGGTCCACACACCTCTGGGACACCCGGTATATATTGTATCGCAACCAGAAAGACAATGCAGAAATGCAACAATATTTTTGAAGGGTTTATACTTGAAACTACTGGAGGTGAAAAATAGATCTTTTATATTCCCAGAACCTGACTTGAGAAAATAAATGTCATAATTATTTGAATTCAATTGATTCAAAAGGAACAAAAGATATCTTGACCCACAACTATGACAGTTTTATTAGTATATCTGGTAATTTCTATGGAGGTTTTAATTATGTCAGCATCAACATCTTCTTCTGCTTGTTTACAGAAAAATCCTTGTGACTAATCTTTCCATTAATGTGTTTATTATTTTATCCTTGTTTTCTCGTTATTTATATTGTCTGAGGTTTTTCTGCTACTACGTTCGGCTCTTTTACTTGCTTTATAATAATAATAATAATAATAACAGGTCTTTATTTGGTTTAACGAGTGTGTCTACAGATACTACATAATGAAATCGCATTACGCATTACAAGTAAACAAGTAAACATCGCTCGCTTCGAGGGGCGCCATTCAACGTTGTTGATCTTCCATGTAACCCCCCGATATAGGGAAAAAGAAAAGGAGAAAATAGATAAAAAACAATTAACTAAGCTAAAATAATAAAAATAATAATAATACATAAAATAAACTCAAAATTAATTAGCCTAAAATAACTAAAAATAGACTTAAAATTAAGAAACACAATATGAACTACAGAAACAAAAAACTAAAATAAAATTTGTATATAATAAAAAACAATTCAAAAGTAAAAAAAATATATGTATGTATATATAAATGTGGAAAACAAAACATCAACAATGATATATTTGCACAAATGAGATCTATCGCAAGGAAATGAGGTAAGTAAAAACTTGTTTGCGGAAATTGTGAACATGGTTAGCATTTTTAATATTTGATGGGATCTTATTATGAACCTCCGATGCATTATATGTGAAGCTGCGTTTGAACAGTGAGGACCGGTGTTTAGGTATAGCGAGCTTATCTCCGTGTCTTGTTGGCCAATTGTGAAAAACTGAATTTTTTGTTAATTTGTTAAATAGGTATTCGGGTTTCTGTTTATTTAAAAGTTTAAAAATGGAGCAAACGAAATGCAAAACATATCTTTCGTCAAGTTTGAGCCAATCTGTTTCTGTATATTTATAGGAAATATGGTCATACTTATGTATGCCATAGCAGAATCGTAGGCATGAATTTTGCAGTTTCTGCAAACTCTCTTTGTCTTTGTTGAGTATCGCTGGCCAGTAAACAGAGTCACAATAGGATATCTGTGATAGTATCAATGAGTCACATAATTTACGCTTTACGTCTGAACTAAGGAGGTCTTTAAAGAAATATAAATGTTTTAATTTTGCATAAGATTTTTGAATTATTTGGTTTACATGATTACCAAAGCGCATATTGGAGTCAAAACATACACCCAAGTTTCTTTCACTTGTGCTTAGTTTGATGTTATTGTTATTTATACTAATATTGAAACTGGGATCCTCAAGTAAGCTATTGTAACCGGGTCCAAATAATATTGCCTTAGTTTTGCTTTCATTTACATGTAGCCCATGTCCAGCAGAAAACTTTAGTATACATTCAAGGTCAGTGTTAATTTTTAATGCAGCATTATGTTTGTCTTTTAGAAAGAATGAATAATAAATTTGTGTGTCGTCGGCGTATTGATGTGTTAGGCAGTAATTTAAAGAACTGGAGAAATCAGCTGTATATAAAGAAAACAGTAAAGGTCCTAAAATGCTTCCTTGGGGCACACCACGATTAATGACTATGGAACTTGATTTTTTATTGTTAATCATAACCTGTTGTTGACGGTTGGAGAGATAGTTTACAAAAAAGTTAATGCTCCGGTCACTGAAGCCAAAATATTTTAATTTTATATATAGAACTGAGTGATCTAGAGTATCAAATGCTTTAGAGTAATCTAATAAAATAAGACAAGTGACCTTACCACTCTCGTGAGCTCGGTAAATGTCATCTGATATATGTAACAGGGCTGATGTGGTGCTATGATTTGCTCGGAAGCCTGATTGGGTTGATGGTACTATTTCGTGCAGGGTAAGGAATGAATTTACTTGTCTGTGTACAATTTTTTCTAGTATTTTTGACATCACCGGCAAGATACTAATTGGTCTTAGATCGTTGGCGCTTGAGGGCGAAGAAACTTTAGCTAAAGGAATGATAAGTGATTTCTTCCAACACATAGGAAATTCACTTTTTAATAGACATCTATTAATAACATAGGTAACATGTTTAGTTATGTATGAGAATATGTGGCTTAACATTTTTAAAGTGATCATGTCTTCTCCAGCAGCATTACTTTTTATTGAATTGAAGGCATCGGTAACTTGTTTTGGAGTAGCTTCACTAAAATTGAAACTAGTATGGGAAGTTAAATTTGGGAACCTGCAGGTGGTGTAGTATTTTTTTATGAAATCGTGATCGGCCTTTTTCATTTTTGCAACTTTATTAAAGAACTCTAAATTTAAATCGTTAATGTTACTTTCGAATGTGCTGTCTATACTACTTCTATTACTGTTGGTGATATTAAGTTTATTTAATGTTGTCCAGAAGCATTTAGGGTTACTTTTAAAATTTTGATGTAGAAAAGCTTTTTTTTCAGTTTTGATGGCAGTATTTACATAGTTCCTCCTAGCTTTATACTCTTGCCAGTCGGTTTCTGACTTGGTTCTTTTATATTTATTAAAAGCTGCATGTTTAAGTCGTATTAAGAACTTTAAGTTTTCGGTCAGCCAAGGAGTTGAGACCTTAGTGAACTTTGACATTTTAAGAGGAGCGTGGTGATTATATAAATTTGATATGACGCGATTTAGAAAAGACATCATATTGTCAACATCTTGACAATTATACAAGGGGCTCCAGTCGATGAGTGATAAATCACTCAACAAAGCTTCAATGCTGGTGTTTTTGAAGTCACGGTATGTTTTATATTTTATGGGCGGTCGCAATTTTTCCAATTTAATCTTTAAATAAACTAAGTTGTGGTCAGACATATCTTCCATTCTTATGTTATCGGTTTGGGAGACTGTTGTATTATTTGAGCAAATTAAAACATCTAGAAGAGTTTGAGAAGTTGATGTGATTCGCGTGGGAGAGTTGACTATTTGAATGAGTTGATATTTGTTTAGCAGATTATAGAAATTTACTTTGCTGACAGAGTTGGTAAGTATGTCGCAGTTTAAGTCTCCGCCAAACATCAGGATGTCATACTTAGGTAACAGATATGTAATAAGATTTTCTAATGTGGTTAGGCAGTCATTCCATTTCAAATTAGGTGGTCTGTATACAGTACCTAAACATAAGGTTTTTCCAGCAGATTTAATGTTGATCCACAGATATTCGAGTCCGGCGGTATTAGTGACCTATGAGACGTCTACGACTTTGTACTTTATGAAACTTTTCATGTAGAAAGCAACACCGCCTCCACGTGAGTTGCGGTCCTTACGGATGATCTTATACTCAGGGATTCGTATGGTATTATTAGCAATACTTGAGGAAAGCCAAGTTTCAGATAGTCCTATAACATCGTAGGCTTCGGTATTTAAAAAATCTGTGAAAATGTCGAAACTTGAAATAAGTGATCGTGTGTTAAAATGGACAAAGCTAAAGAATGTATTTTTATTTACAGCCATTCGTATCACAGTTGAATTCTAGTCTTTAAAATTTGTACTTCTCTTTGGTAAGAAACGCAATTTTTTATGTCGCCCACATGATGATTAATGTTAATTGAACTGTGCCCATTATAATTAAAACAATTAATGCATTTCAGAACTGTTGATGTACAGGTTTTGTCACTATGATTTTCTGCACACTTACCGCAAACTAAGTTTTTGCTTTTGCAATCTTTGCTAAAGTGTCCAAATTTTGAACATGTATAACAGCGCTTTACGTGAATGTAATCTACACAAGGACAGGATTTCCATTTGAAATATAGTCTATTACCACAACTCAATATCCTTCTCCTAAGATAGCTACTAACCTCGATTATTAAGTTGCTACTAGTTTTAAAATTAAATTTTTTGATAATCTTAATCTCGCCCACATTTGTGTCTTCCAAGTTATTACAGGTAATAATAAGCCTAACTAATTCCTGATCATTTAACGCAGCTACCTGGGGGTCAGCCCCTTTCACCAGTAGGCGCGGGTTCCACAATTTTGGCTTCTCAACGGTGTACTCTGTCCCTAGCGTTGATTTTAATGAATCCATTAGTACAGATCGGGATTTTTCGTCTGCACATTTCACGACCAATCCTTTAGACAACGTAACAGTGCACACGGGCGTTGAGGGCTTCTGGGTCCACGTTGTGACGTATGGATTCGAGAATAGCCCCGCTGTTTAGTTTTGCGTTGTTCTGTGGCTTTATCACAATGTCCGCCGATTTACTCTTCACTACCGTGCTGTAAGATGGCGCTGCATCTGATCTCATTGCAGAGTTCTTCTCCAGGGATGTAATTTTCTCCGCTTGTAGACGATTAACTGTCTCTAGCTTTTCCAGGGCACGTATTGTGTTTTGTAGAAGACCATTTTGTATCCTAACAACTTCGATGTCTTCTGGATCCACATTGTCGTCATCATGGTTATGGTTGAGCGCCGGCGTACCATCATCTGCCTCACTACAATTTCTACATACCCACTCTTCTGGATTTAAGGCCACAATTTTTGTGATATTCCCAAAACACTTGGAGTGAACACTCTCACCACACTTCCTACATTCCACTTTACCACTTTACCACATTTGGAATATTTGTGAGGATCTAATACTGAGTCACCCACACTAGCCGCCGCCATCTTACTCTACTACTTTATGACATACCTTCCGATGGGCTAAAATTTCCCGTAAGCCATTCAGGTAGAAGATTTCTTAGAATGGCAATAAATGGGCACCTACGCATATAATTTAAAAATCTTCCTTAAAACTTTCTCAAAATATTGTAGATGTCTTATAAACTATAAAGTTTATTAAATTATCTGGTTGTTAATTATAGTAATATACAATATGTCCCCGGATTGAGTTTACAAGAGGATTTATTTTTTATTTTTGACTTTATGCCAAAACCTCAAAGGAATAAAAATTTTTGCTTGTCCTGAAACCAGCAAATCTGTAATTAAAACTTCATTATTCTGACTCAGTGGAAAGAAAAGTTGATTTTTCTCTTAATTTTGGACTTATAAAATTGTTTCTCTGCTCTTTAATTCCCATCACATTAGCGATTTTATTTTTTTGACAACGATGTCACGTTGACAAATGAGTTTACGCAGGTTAAATAACAAAAATGTTTGTGAAAAAAATTATTTTAATAAATGGCAACTCAAAGAAACACGTTTAACATATATATATTTTTTTAACAAGAAGAATAATTATTCAATTAACCCCCCACCCATTTCTGCGCACAATTCTACTCTAAAACTATAGCTATTAATTAATAATTAATATTACCATAATTAATCATTACCAAGTCCAAAATCAAGAGAAAAATATACGTTTCTTTCAACTCGGTCGGAATAATAAAGTTTTAATTACAGATTTGCTGGTTTCAGGACAAGCAAAAAATCTTATTCTTTTGAGGTTTTGGCGTAAAGTCAAAAATAAAAATAAATCCTCTTGTAAACTCAATCCGGGGACATACTGTATATCGACTTGCAATTTCTTAGCTTATCAATGCAACATGGAATCTTACATTTTTCTAGTAATTAAAGTGTAAAGTTAAATATACAGCGCAAAATTCTAAAAATTATGTTTTTTTTTTTTCGAAATCGAATTTTTCGCTTTTATGAAAAATTGTACATAGCAATGTATATTTGTTTGCATACCATCAGAAAGTAGAGGCTTCAATTAACACAAAAGGCACCGACTCTTTTTAAAAACCGGTTTCTTTGAGGTGAGAATTTTCGATTGAAAATGAGATTACTTTTCGATATAAAATCAAAATAAGGGGAAAAATAAAAAAAATCTGATATAAAAAAAAACAAAAACCGTTTTCCACCTTTAAAAGTTCACCCCCTTCCACTTCCCGATCTCAAATTGCCCCTAAATTATTTTTTATCTTATTTTTGTTAGATTTTCTTCCTTTTCCTAGGGGTGTCATCCTGTCCTAAATTTTTTTGCTCTCAATAGCTATTTATGTATCAAGGCAGTAAAGTGACTCTTTATCGAACGAGTTTACAGATTGCGAAACGAGGCGGAGCCGAGTCGAGCATGCAAGCGAGTTCGATAAAGACACTTTACTGCCATGTTGCATATAATATTTTATCGACTACCATCACACCCCCATTTATGAAATTTGTATTTAAGAAAGTACATAATTACATATTTCAATATTAGAACATTATGATTTATTATATATATTAAATGTGAATGTATAACCTGAATTCTGCAACTTCAACACACCCATAAACCGGCGCAGAAGTAAAATTAGGGACCGGACGGGTCTAATTTTGAATTTCGGCTCTTCAGAGGGGAGGTGGGCGCTTGGCCAGTGTCTCGCATCCTTCTGCTCGCATACCTCTGCTGTGTCTATTATTGTGTGGTGCGCCACTGGTGCATTTCAAACCGACTCGGCCGCACAGAAAATGGCGGTTAGACATGTTGAAGTTACAGAATTCACACTATTCAACCAGATAGATTGTTAAAATTGATACCAGACGTTGAAGGAGTAGGTATTGAAAAATATTTGGAAGTGTTTGTTACTATGTTGTTAATAGGACTATTGTTCTTTTCCATATCCTCGCCAATTAATCAAGTATTTGGATTTTTCTCCAATTCAGAATTTTGTAAACCGCCAAGAATTGTTTTTGCAATTTTTGTTTTATTCGAAACCGACTTTTCCACGTAGGATTCAAACAATAAATTTCTTCTTATTTACGAGTAGATAATGGTAATTAAATAGAACCGATTAATTCGTTTTTACACTTTAAAATATTTGTAGTAAGTAGGCCCAGTTGGGAGTCAGGTAAAATACTTTACCTGCCTTGACAGACAAAGAGACACTTTCTCTACTCGAATCAGTACGTCAAAATCGTGTTTTCGCTATGGTAGTCGATAAAAAATATTATCGGCCCTGGCCTAATTTTAGTAATGAAAAAATAGTATATGTATTATGATACGAGTTTTATAAGAAGCATTTTGTCGCACGCTACGCTCGTCGTGCCCTAAATGAGTAAGTACGACAAAATGCCTTATAAACGAGTTCTCATACAATTTTTTTTTTGCCACTTTTTATACAAAATTTTTGGCTACGTTTGCTAAGTACATTAACGGCGGCTGTGAAAAAGAATTAATTTGAAACGTCAATACTCGTATGTGACTCGTATTTTTGTATATCCTTTTCACATGTATCAAAAACGTGGTAGTAAATTTTAACCCATTCCGAACGACCTCCAAAACCGTCGGACTCAGCTGTAACTGAAGCCCCTAACCTCACAATAACCTCCGTAGCAAACTCCCCCATACCACAAACAACTCGCACAGGCCTGTTCTTTTTCTTTGTGATCCGCGGTGTGGACATTGACAAGGACGAACGCGATTTCCTGGTCCTGGAAACTCTCAATTTCCCCATCCACAAAATGTCAAGAATCAAATCCCGCCGCACAAACAAGTGGAAGCCCTTTATGCGCGTGATCACCGGAGACACCCTCAAGCATTTCCTGACCCACAGTCTTCTTCAAGCGCCATCAGTGCTTTTTTTTTGAATGGTTCAAATCGCTAAAATCCCAATTCAGACTGACAGCCGTTGAAATTGATTTGGACTTGACACAGTGAAGTAAGGTTAGGATCATGTTAGGATTGCCAAGATCCCAATATTAAAAAAATAAATTATACTGTTCAACATTGTTGGCGAAACGTGCGTCGGTATTTATAATAAAAATTGTTTTTGGTGTTTTAGGGAAAACTGATTAAAAGTAGTCATATAATTATTATTAAATTAAAATTTAAAAATAAAATTGACATTCCCTATTCTATCGGTGTTAATGTTATAAAAAATTACAAAAGCTCTTTAACCCAACGGCAAAGAAATAATTCAATGTAGGTAGCTACATTTACTTACGTAGAAAGGTACTTACAAATATTAATTTAAATGTGTTTGTTAAAGTTGAAAACAAAAATTAAGATCTTTAATTATTACGGTTAATCAACGAAATTAATAAATCTTGGTAATGCCTGGTAATGTGAAACGCTGTGAAGTAAGTGAAGGTGTCAAAAGACCAGCGAAAAGATTAAAAATAAAACAACGAATCGCATTGAGAGTCGTGTCGCGAAGTTTGAGTGTGTCTTTGACCGGAGAAGAGTTTAGTGTTGGTCAGAGAATGAATCGTTTTTAAAAACTAAATTGAAAGCAGGTATAATCAAGGGACAATTTGAAACATACATTGAGGAGTTTTACCGTTTAGGGGCTGGAATTTTGAGAAGAACGGATATTAGTTTATGATGGGGGCTGAAGGTTGAGGAACCGACGACGCGAGCGTAATTTTATTGTCGAAAATAAATAATAACCAAACGTATTATAGATCAGTACTATCATTGAATATCAATACTCTAGTTACTCTAGTTGAACATCAATACTCTAGTTAGAGTTTTGATATTCAATGATACTATCAATGAAAATTTCTGCCTTATCAAATTTGTTTTGGCAGCAAACAAACATGCTGCTAATACATTGAACTCGGCGAGCGGGCATCACTTTTGTACCTAGTTGACAGAACACTTTCAAAATGTACGTGATTTACAGCTTTTTTATTGCGCCTTGAACCCCGAACGATACGAAACCAAGGAACTCTTTCCAGATGAAATGTGCCATCTGTGCTTGGCCATTGCTTTGTTCGATTTTGTTCATTGTTCTTGTTAAAAATTAGTTTTTATGTTAAAGGTGTTTCTTTGAGTTGCCATTTTTTTATTAAATTAATTTTAAATTATTAAAAATTATTTTTTTCACAAACATTTTTGTTATTTAACTTGTGTAAACTCATTTGTCAACGTCACATCGTTGTCAAAAAAATAAAATCGCCAATGTGGTGGGATTTAGAGAGCAAAGAAAAAAAATTATAAGTCCAAAATTAAGAGAAAAATGAAGTTTTCTTTCCACTGAGTCAGAATAATGAAGTTTTAATTACAGATGTGTTGGTTTCAGGACAAGCAAAAAATCTTATTCCTTTGAGGTTTTGGCATAAATTCAAAAATATATTTTTTTCCTCTTGTAAACTCAATCCGGGGACATACTGTATAATATTATATTTATGATTTTTCTAATTAAATATATATTTTTTAACTTTTGAGCTTCCTTGCAGAGGGTTATGAAAAAGACGACAAAATGACTAACAACCTCATCAAGGAGATTGGGGAAACTGCAGAGGAAACAACAACAAAAGCAAGTTTTTGGTGGTGAGTCTCTTTTTGATGGTAAGCGGCGTCGAACTGTAAACCTTGGAGAAGATTTTCGTTGTACCCCGACGACGTCTTCTGCATCGCCAATGTCAGCATTTTCTCCAACTTCAACATATCCTGGTAAATTGTGTCATTTTATATCATTTACGACAGTCAAATGCCTAGTAAGGATTTTTTTATTTTTGCCATAGTTACTTCTAGTTATTTCTTATAGATTTTGAGGCAACTCTACTGCAAACATTGGCAAAACTGACCCAGCACGTCGAGGAACACACAATCCGAGTCATGAAAAAAAATGATTTAATTTAATTAGGACAATTAGCCCATAATATATATTTTTTATAATAATAATTATTATAGTTATAGTTATATAGTATATAATATTAGTTACATAGTTGATATTATAGTTTTTAAAAATTATTTTCATATTTTCTATTCACCTTTATACACCATAATAGATTTGAACTTTTGTAAAACAATTTTTTTTGTTTGTTTTATAATAAATATATGTAATGAAAATCAACATTTTTTTAATATACTTATTTCCTAAAATCACCTAAAAATACGTATTTTCTAATATCTTAAACATACGTTTACAGAACGTTTTGTTGAGACATTGAAAATGACGTTTAATTCAGAAAATCAAAACGTCTTTTCAACCTGGTAAAAACACCGGAAAGAGACGTGTTTTATCAGACGTTTGTAACACGTCATTTTTACACGTCAAAAGTAACGTTGAAGTCAGCGTCATCGTAACGTCTATACAACCGCACTCGTCTTTTTTTAAGTTTTTCTCACGTGGTTGTGTTTACTGGGCTATAGACCTCCTGTGTTGCATTCTAGACCTCTTTTAGACTAAAGTGTGTTGCTTATGATCCCCAGAACAAATTGAGATAGAAATTTGATAAACATGGGAGTCGATGGAATTTAAATACTTTAAGCTTAAATATTTTAAATACTTAATTAATAATTAGTTAATATTTTATATACTAAATACTTAAATTTTTTATGGATAGTTTTTATACTATTAAATTGTATCCATACTTTTTAGCCCTGTACTACATTATTAGACCCAGAAAACCGACCGCTTTGCAAGGAGATATAAACTAAACGTCTAATAAAACATTGCCTGCTTGTCGAATGTGTAACATCCACTTCTGCCAGATCCAACTCTTTCAGGTACGTTTTCGTTTACGACTAATAAAATAGATTGTGTGGACTACTATTAGATCGGAACTTTGTAAAACGCAATCAAACTTTCAGAATTATTACAGAATTTGGAGAACACATGGAGCGCCAAAGTGATGATCAAAAGCAATAAACTTTTCAATCAGTTGAAAAATTCTAGCCAAGTGGAAGTTATCTCCGCAGTAAAATTCCACAAGTTGCTTCTGGTAGCAATCACTCCAATAGTTTAATTCGGCTCCTCCTATGGAATAAGTTGGGCAAAATTTATGCAGCACGTGATAAGGTTTGTTTATATTTAATGTATAATTTCGTAGCTAAATAGGACAACGAGGAGAAACCGCCGTATTACCATAGAATCTAATTAAAATTACACCCAAGTTAAACCTAATTCTCTAGCAATTTCGCTAACACAGGAGCGGTTGTTAACCTTTTCAACACAAACAACAAAAACTGCATTATCTCTACATGTAATTTTAATGAGAGTTACCCGACTCCACACTCCAAGAGAAAAACAAAGCACAATAGGAATTACGGTCGACAGAAAGAATACTAGCGGTGGGTGAGAATAAAAGATTGAAGTTGGAAGGAGAGCTCATTTTGTTCCCGTTCCAGATATAGGTGCACAAAAGACTATCACTGTACCATGCACCAAAGTTAATACGAAAATGGCTCTCAAATTACATGCACACTTGACTAGTCAAGGCGGATATCTGGTGTTGAGAGTGTCTGAAATGAAAAGACTTTTACCAGCATTTCTTGTAAATTGAAGTTTAGTGGTCGAAAAGTTGGAGCGAGACGTTCAGAACATGGTGTTGAGTGCTTTTAAATTTTAACTTGTAGAGTGGTTATGAAACAATACGACTTTAGCGCTCAGGTTCCACATGTTAAACCAACATCTAATTATTATCGGTTTACTACCCCAAAACGGTTTAATTTATAATTTTCAGCAAACAGAACAATGTGATTCATATAGAACTCAATTATTTCGTCAAACAGCATGACTCAGTCACCACAACCATAGAGAAACTCATTTAATCTTCCAACGTTTATGAATAAACAATTACTTGTGGGTCGTTTTATTTTCGAAAGCCCGTTTAAAGCTGTATGCAACTCGAAAATAGAAAAATTAAATAATGTAAATGTCAGTAATTGAATTTGAGTTTATTTAGGACTTTAGGATGAAAATTGTGCAGCCTTTCGTAAACATTGCAAATGAAATTCTTTGCGTATACTCTGCCTCATACACACGTAATTGTATTACATGCTCAGAACTCGACGAAGCAACGAAGAAATTCCGTTCCGGTAATATCGTGCTGAATTAATTATACGTAAACTTTGACTAAAATCTATACATAGTGCTGCAATTGTAAATTCCGCGCGTCACTACATAGGTGAGGAAACGGGTCAGATCAAATGCATAAAAACAGGTGCAGATTTAGTTCGTACTGCGCCGAGGAACTGCTTCCTTTCGGTTCGAGATTTGGCCGAGTATCGACGCCCGTTTTGTAGGCTCTAAAAGTGAAGAATATACTCAGTGACACTAGAAGTGTTACACCAGGAAGGAATAATTTTTTGGATGCAAGAAATTTTAATAATACATAATTCGAAAAAAATCAATAATGCGTTTGGCGACCCCGTAGCTAAATACACCCCTATACAAGTCTATGCATCTACAAAATTAGATGGTCGATGTCTGCTTGTGGCACCTCGTTCCAGAGTCGTGCTAGAGTCTGTGGAAGATGGCGCAAAGTCGACAGTCTTCTTCCCATTATCTTCTATGGGATTTAAATCCTGTGAACATTAACCCCAACTTTTTGGAGAGAGTCCATAGTTCGACAAGCAATATGTGGACATGCGTTGTTTTGCTGAAAAAGGGCGGTCATCTAGAAAGGCAAGTGGTTCGTAAGACGTCATCAACATAACGCGCAGCCGTCATACTGCCCCGATGAACACAAGAGGTGATCGGCTTCCATAGGCAATAGCCCTCCAAACCATTACTCCAACAGTAATGTGCATATGCTTCTCAACAGTAAATCCAATATCACGTCGCTTTCTTACCCTCCTACGGCCATCATGCTGTAACGAAGTTACTTAAAAATTCCAAGAAAAGAGTGTCGGGAGTGAGGCTCGACGCTGTGAAGCGAAAATTTTCCGCAGTCTAGCGGGCCGCTGTCCCACTGTTCGACAAAGTCAAGCTCCCTACGACCAAATCGGCATCCTTAACAGGTTCTTCAAAATACTTCTTGACCTCCGATGGGGATGAAATTTTCACAGTTGTAACTGGAAAAATAGAGCACAGCACTGAATCATTAAAGTGCCCAGGAAAAATGCTTCCCATTATCGGATTGGAATGGGACTTACATCATTTTGATCAGCAAGAAAGCGCGCTCCGGACCTCGCCGCTCCGGAATCGCTAACTTGCCCGGAGCCGCTCCGAAAGAGAATGCGGTGATAAAATTTTCTCCTTACTACATTGCAACCTCCGCGTCTGCTAACGTCATCGTCTCCCCTCCAGCGTGTCCATAAAAGAAGCTCCGCTCAGCCGCAGAAGACAGATGTGAGTCGCACCTCTACCGAAGAGGAAGTCCCAACCTACGAAAGTGAGCACCAGCCGAAGATCCTCCCAATTCCCGTCCAAGTTCCTGGTAACATTCCGGTACCTTCCAATACCCGACCACGTTCCTTCCGGTCTCTACTTCCGGTATATAGCTATCGTCTGCCGGTGTTTAATTACGGCACCTTCCGGTTGTCTGACGGCGGGGGCACTCTGCTCGCGAGTCAGCCAATCGTCTGCGCTTTGGTCGCATCCGGACGGGTTTTTCCGGTTTCTAGTCCTCGCCTGCCGGTGTAAAATTCCGGCAGCTTACAGTTGTCTGACGGCGGGGGCACCCTGCTCACGAGCCAGCCAGCTATCGCGCGCTAGTAATATCCAGACAAGTTTCCTGTTTTCTCACCCGGAAACCCGGACCACACCTTTCCTATCCTTGGCAGCTTTCCTCGCCGCTACAGCCCTTGAGCTGACCCCTGGCGTATCGTACTCCATTGTAGCTACCCGCGGTCCCGTGAAGCATACCACGTAAAAAAACTGGCGCTCGAGGCAACCCGACCGTAGTAAGCGTCACAATGCATGACTAGGCAGGATCGCAATTCGTCGCTTAATACCAGATTATGCCATTCTGCTTCCCAACGCTCTCGTTCTCTCCATCAGCCCACATGTTGACGACGCTGTTCCGTGGACGATATAAAAAAAATGCAAACACTCGAATGCGGCGATATAATATTCGCATACTAAGTCGACCTTCTTCTAGAGACCATTGGTCACCGAGTTGGCGCGCAGTACCAATACGGTCTCACAAAGCTAGTTGTCTGAAGCTAATATCTTGACGCTCTGTGGTGAACCAACTGCTCGAAATGCAATAATTCTACATCTGTCAAAATCACTAAGATGGTAATATTGTTGATGCCTTTTTACTCGAGGCATTTTGTTACGCTTAACACAAGTAGGCGGAGACACAACAACTGAAAATACCTCTACTATCAGCTCTGATAAACCGTTTTCTTCACAGAAAACTAAAAGATTTTTTTTCAAAAACTGTCAAAGATAAAACGTTGCAATGGTTATCGTAACTAGCTTTAAATGTTATCATTCTGTTGTCAAAAAGACCATTCTAGAAAATTATTCCTTCTGGGTGTAACGCTTCTAATGTCAATGAGTATATTTTTGAACAAATCGTCGGGGACAGATAAAAGGGCGAAGATGTTCAATTGTTTTCAATTGAAAGCGGTAAAGCTTTAAACGTCATTTCAATTTAGTCAATTAAATACCGAGTGTCCCAGAAATAACTACATTAATTTTAACCAGTAGTAGAACTCATCAGTGTCAACAATTTCTTAATAAAATTTAGCCCTAAACCCCGTAGTTATCGAGTTGGAATTAGTGGAAGTTTTGACGTTAATTTTGGTACACGCCACTGAACCCCCGAGCCGTGACAACGACACACGACAAAAAAACACTAACATAAATTTAAGCCGCTCGGCGTAAGAAACAAAAAATCTGAAAACTGACCTACTAAACGTGTTTACTTCAACATCTAATGCTATTGAAAATTGTGGGGCCTAATAAATAACATGCGGATTTTCGTCTGTATTATTGAATCCTCCAGCTGTAAAAATTGGACTTTGTTGCTCTTTCAGAATTCTCCAAATTCTTGTAGGTTTTGTAATTTTTACTTATGACCTATCCCCACTCCAAACCTTGATAGTACATTACGTCAATTTGGATTGTAACAATACCTATAATAAATCGTAAAAGAGCTGATTCTGTACAACTAATATTTTTAAATAAAAATCAGTGCTACTAGATAGAATAACCTCAACAATTTTTGTAATTTTTGTCTCTGAATCAATTTGGATGCGGTTTTCAGCCAAGTATTGTATTGAGATAAGTTTGAGCTAATACTTAGTGTTTGTTTGATTCCAAGAAAAACAACCAAATTTGACGACATATTTCACTGTTAATATCACTGCCAGTCATAAACAGTAGTAGATAAGTAATTAATAAATAAGTACAGTAAGTGAAGTGAAGTGTGTTACTGCAAGTGATAAACCTCCTAGAGGGACAACAATATTTTTGTATAGGCAGTACTATCTTCAAAATGTCTCAAAGCCTCTAACATAATTAGTTTTACAGACATTCTGGATTGCATTTATTGACCGCGACGTAGTAAATACGTTTTCAAGATGAGTGGCGAAAATTTTGCTTTTGTAGACTTCCGAATATAAGCAGAGCTATAAATTGTGGTTCTTTTTTGGTTGTTTTGTTCTGGAGTGCTATAACTTTGATAACCCCGTCTGAATTAAATTTATAATGTATGGGAGTGTCTGGTTATAACTAATTATATTCGCGCTCCGCCCTCCATGATCAAATAGATGTAGTACGTCTTCTGTGTTGGTACTGTCACAAATTTAAAGCAGAGCTCGAACTTCCGGCCTAGCCTGTTGCTACACAACGTGTGCCCTCTGATTTGCCATTCTGTTTTCTTTGTGTTGTGTGAAACGTCACCTAATTTTTCCAGCTTTAGTTTAGTGACATTTGTATACCAATGGAGAATGGAAAAAGTGATCCGACCTCTAAGGCTGAGCAGGGCCAAGCGCACGCGACCATTGCGGAACTCCTAGATCGCATCAAAAAGCTGTAAGATCGTAAAAAACGGAAAAAACATTCCGCAAGGCGCCGCAGTCGCAGATGTCATCGTTACGGCCGATATTATGATGGTTACTCCCCACCACGACGGAGTCGATCTCATAGTCGAGATCAAAGCCACTCTAGCAGGGCTATCTCTATGCGCTCTCGGCAGAGTCTCAGCCCATCAATGTTACCCCAAGGTGGGGGGCACAACTCCATTGAACATGACTCAGAGCCGGGGCAGTCCAGAGGTTAGTACAAACCCTCCATGGTCTAGAACCATCCCTTCGCCTCTTGAACCAGAAATGCATATGACAGTCTTATGTCACTCTACTAAGTAAATAATGACAATGTATTCCTTGGAAAAGCCCTACTCAAGTTATTGAGGCGTGTCCTTCACTAGATGAGGACCGTGTCAGCTACTAGATAGCGACACAGGGTGTGATACATCATACATGGAGTTGACCGGCGTATTTGTGTATTTTGGGTGCCTATATTAGACCCCTGTATTAGAAACTTAAATCGGCTACTTCATCTTTTACCTTTATAACCTGTGTCATTTTGCCGTAACAAGCGACATCGTGGAATGTGTGGAGGACCTCCCCAACCGCAACAATATATTGCCCACGGAAATCCTGGCACTTTTAGGAGATCCACAAACCTCATTGCCAAAGCTTGGAGATCCGATACATCAAGACATCGCTACCAGGTGGGACGGGATTTTGCGACAAGGTCTTGATACGGAGACCAGGAAAAATCTTGTTGCCAAGTACCCCCCAATTTCTAATTGTATAGCTGCTCAGACCCCAAAAATCAACCCAGAGGTCAAACGTGCTGTCTCTGAAGCCGCTCTCAAACGAGACGAGCGCCTTGTCGACAAGCAAAACCAAATGGTGGCGTGCTTATCGGCCATGGGAGGAGTCCTAACGACCCTGCTCGGACTCGAAGAAAGCGGGATCATCCGTCGACTTATTGGACTCACTGGCGATGCAGGCAGGTTAATGGCGGATTTGATTTTTTCTGAATCAGAGTCGCGCCGTATATTACTCGGGGGGACTCTAAACCAACGATTCAAGTCGGCGGTGATCGAGACGCCCGCAGACGGGTGGCTCTTCGGTGAGGACTTAGGGGAGCGTCTGAAAACTGCCACATCACTTGATCGAGCCGCTCAAGAACTAAGAGAAAAACCTCCCCAACGTAGACCTTCGAAGTCTTTAAACTCCACGCGTCCGTCCAACTACAAACGTCCTTACCAACAACAGCCTCGTGTGGGCGGACACACATATTTACAACCGAGGGGGGGGGGGCAGCAGCCAAAGGGGGACACCGACCGAGAGGCGGTTATCGACAGCCTCATCCCCAGAAGCGCTCTCGTCCGGACAACCGAAAAGGCGACCACTGGAGGCAGCAGTCCTCCTCGAATCGACAATAGCGGACCACCATAGAAATTCGGTAGGTGGACACGCAGGCAGACTTTATCATTTTTATCATGCCTGGACAGAGATCACTTCAGACCCACGAATCCTATCCTGGATTCGTGGGTACCGTATCCCTTTTACTAGACCAGTTATACAACGTTGTGTTCCACGAAAACCAAAATGGTCCATTTCAGAAAAAAAAAAGACATCTATAGCCATAGTTCATCTAGAGGAAATTGGCGCTATCGAGGGATGTGCACATAGCGAAGGAGAGTTTATTTCTAACGTATTTTTAGTTCCTAAACCAAACGGTAAAAAACGGTTTATAATTAACTTGAAAAAGTTAAATGAATTTTTGGAACCGGAACACTTTAAGCTAGAAGGTAGGGACATAGCAGTTAAACTTTTAACCCCAGGATGCTTTATGTCCACATTAGACCTTAAGGAGGCCTATTTTTTAGTTCCGATCCATAAATCTCATAGAAAATATTTAAGATTTATATTTAATTACAAGTTATATCAATTTACCTGTTTACCTTTTGGGCTCAGTACAGCGCCGCTAGTTTTTACAAAGCTCACAAAACCAGTGATAGCCTTACTAAGAGCGAGAAATCTCTTGTCATGTGTATATTTAGACGATTTTTTTCTCTTTGGTATTTCATATGCCGAATGTAATTATAATATCACAGAAACGATTGCTCTTTTGGAAAAACTCGGTTTTGTAATCAACTACGAAAAAAGTAATCTGATTCCTAAACAACGCTGCAAAGTTAAGGTTTTTATTTTAATTCCAAGGATATGATTTTGGAATTACCAGAAGAAAAGCAGCAGAAAATTTTGTCTATAATTCAAAAGTTCATCAACTTAAAATCTTGCACCATAAGGGCCTTCGCCCACCTTTTAGGGTTGTTATCATTAGCTTGTCCTGCTGTGGAATATGGTTGGGCTTATACTAAAACGTTGGAAAGAGAAAAGTTTCTGACACTCGCCGCGAATAATAATAATTACGAAAAGAAAATGCGACTTCCTCTCGTTCTTAGTACAGACCTATTATGGTTTCAGACTCACATTGTTAACACAAGAAAGAGTTTACGCCCGAAAGAGTATCAGATGGAAATTTTTTCTGATGCTTTGCGATCGGGATGGGGTGCGGTCTGCGCAAACCAAAAGACTCACGGGCACTGGGGCGAATGTGAAAAATCGTTCCATATCAATCAGCTGGAACTTCTCGCAGCCTTTTTCGGATTAAAATGCTTCGCAAATGAGTTACGGAATGCCGATGTACTTTTGAGAGTTGATAACACTACGGCAATAGCCTATATTAATCGTATGGGTGGTGTCAAATTTCCTAGTTTGAATAATTTGGCAAAAGAAATTTGGCAATGGTGTGAAGTTAGACGTATTTATATATTTGCATCCTATATCCAGTCAGAAGTAAATATTGAGGCTGATACTGAATCTCGCAGGTTGAAACCGGAAAGGGAATGGCAATTAGCGAACTATGCCTTTAATGAAATTGTAGAAAAATTTGGAGAGCCGGATATCGATCTTTTTGCAAATCGAAATAACGCAAAATGTAATGCTTTTGTATCGTGGTTACGTGACCCAGGTGCGATGGCAGCTGATGCCTTTACAAGATCATGGAGCTCTAAGTTTTTCTATGCGTTTCCGCCGTTTGCACTGATTTTGCGGGTACTTCAAAAAATTATCGATGATGGGGCAGAAGGAATAGTGGTTGTTCCGTTGTGGCCGACACAACCGTGGTATCCGATTTTCACCTCACTGTTATCTAGAGAACCTATATATTTTCACCCCAACGTTAATTTGTTGTCTTGTTCTATCAGGGCACCCCACCACCCACTTTGGAGGCGTCTTACCCTGGTGGCAGGTTACTTATCGAGCAGTCGTATTCACGCAGGGGATTCTCCTCTTCAATTAGCAAAATAATGGTGTCATCTATTACCGAATCAACACTCAAGCAGTATGACTCCGGGCTAAGACGTTGGTGGCAGTACTGCCACCAACACGGGCTTGACATTTTCCTCAAAGATGTTCCATCCCTCCTGGATCTCTTTACACAAGAATTTCAAAAGGGAGCTGAGTATGGCACCCTTAATAGCCTGCGTTCAGCTCTATCCCTTTTGATTTCTTCAGATATCGGCTCCGACCCAACAATTAAGCGTTTTTTTAAAGAGGTCCAACATTTAAAACCACCGAAACCACGATATGAGAACACCTGGAATACTGCGGTGGTTCTAAATTATTTGGAAGGATTGAACAGCCAGGAAATTGAACTGGATTTATTAGCCAAAAAATTGGCGACCCTCTTGGCACTCATTACCGCACATAGGGTGCAAACCCTTTCTTTTATAGATATAAGAAACATAACATCAAGGGATGACGCAATAGAAATTAAAATACCTGATAGAATAAAAACCACCAGGAGAAATGCTGCTCAACCTACTCTTTTTCTTCCGAGTTTTGCGGAAAAGCCAGAGGTATGTGTAGCCCGCACCCTAAAAATATATTTAGAACGGGTGAGGCAGCTTAGACCCAAAACCTGCTATGCCCTATTTATTACCAATAAAAGACCATATCATGCGGCCAATGCCCAGACGCTCAGTAAGTGGATCAAATGGGTCCTAGGGAAAAGTGGCATAGATACTGACACTTTTTCAGCGCATTCTACGAGACACGCAAGTACCTCGGCCGCGTGCAGGAAGGGAGTCAGCTTAGATGTCATTAGACAAACAGCGGGATGGTCTGCTACCTCAGAAACCTTCGCTAAATTTTATAATAGACCTGTTAGAGCCCAAAAGTCCTTTACAGATGCTATATTGGCTAGCATCACTAGTTAGTTATCTTTGTATTTAACTTTTAGTTACTTTCGTTTTGTTTCTTTTATATGTTTATGTTCTTGTTCTTGTTGCACTACAGTTTACTTCTTATGACCAATTATATTTGTTCAAGAAGCACAATTTTGTTCTTGTCACGACATCTTTAAACATCTACATCTATTTGATCATGGAGGGCGGAGCGCGAATATAATTACAAGATCAAACGAACTTACCTAAGTGAAGTTCGATCTTGATTATATGAAGCGCTCCGCCCGAGATGATCACTCCCTCCCGACCCTAGTTCAAACAACCCGATCATCTCGTCGCGACAAGTAATCTTTAAAGTGAATGGCAAATCAGAGGGCACACGTTGTGTAGCAACAGGCTAGGCCGGAAGTTCGAGCTCTGCTTTAAATTTGTGACAGTACCAACACAGAAGACGTACTACATCTATTTGATCATCTCGGGCGGAGCGCTTCATACAATCAAGATCGAACTTCACTTAGGTAAGTACTTTTTATACTCTGACATCAATTTCGGTCTTTGGCAATTTTGCTTTTGGTTCTTTAATTGTTTCTTAGAAGTAGAACCGAAATTTTTGACAGTCTATGATGAAAGTGTTTTTTGCTATTTGCCCGAGTGTCGCCAGTCAGGTATCGGGGTTTATGGCCCTTTCGATTTCCCCAACTGGCTGATGCCGCTGCGAATATTTCTGAGCACAGAGTATAAATTAATGAAGGCAACGAATATTATGAGGGTTAAACGGAGAGAGAGACACCGGGTTAATAAAGTTAAAGACCCTGTATATATTGTAAATAAAGCCCGTAACGCCGACCCTGTTTTCATTTTACTTCCCTCCTACCAAACTTAACCATACTCCGATTAAGCCACCTGCGGTAAAGTGGAGCATACCACGTTAAAAATAAAACTGGCGCTCAAGGCAACCCGACCGAAACAAACGTCACAATTTTTTTCTTATTATTTATTTCCCATTGTTCATTTTTCATTCCCTATTTTTTATTTTATTTTCTTATTTTCGTTCATTCTTCTCCTTCCCTAATAGCCTTCTTTATTATTAATTATTTATTGTTTAATTCTCCTGTTTCCTTGTTGTTCTTTCTTCCAGCCCCCCACATCTTGATTTATTTCCTCAACCTGTTAAACCTTTTTAGATCTTCGGCTTCCTAATTTCTCTTATTTTTTTAAAGAAGTCTCTTCAGATCACTGATGTTCACTTCGATGTTTACTAATGAAACACTTTTAACAAACACCAAAAAATTTTCAGGTACAAAAAAATGAAATATGGAAAACAACGAAATAAACAAAACACACGAAAGAGTGAAAGACAAAAAGAAGAAATAAATAAATAAAAGACATGGAAGAGTGCAAGACAAAAAGGAAATGAGGAAGAAAGATCAATAAACCAGAAACGAAAAACTAAGTAGTAAAGGACGAATGAAGTATAAAATCTAACAAGACAAAAATAATGATAAATGGGGGCCAAGGAAAGAAATATAAAATCGAAAAATCGAAGATTGACCAATAAAAAAGAAAGAATGAAGAATGACGAAATAAGAAAAAATAATGGATCATACGGAATCAGGAAGAGGAAAAACAATTTTTTCACATTATTAATTGCTTCGATTTTTTATCTTTTAGTTTCCCTTTTATCGTGTTTCCTTTTTGACTTTTAGTTTCTTAACCTTCACTCTTCGTTTTCTACTTGTTCACTTATTTCTTTTTGTTGTAAATTTTTTATTTTTCATAAATTTGTCTTAGTTTCTAATTGTTCACCTATTCTTCTCCATTTCTAATTCACATATTTGTTTGTGATTTCTTTATTTACTTTTAAATTCTTGGTTCTTGGTCCTCCATTTGTTTCCAGTCCTTCGATTCCTCTTTCTCATTTTTCGTTCTTTTTTCTTGTTTATTTTATTTTTCATCTTAATTTTTTTATTTAAATTTGGGGGACCTTGACACTGCGTGACGAATCTTCAGTTTCTGTGTTGTTATTTAAAAAGTTTTCAGCTTTTAGAGAAGGAATTAATTAAGATAGTGAGCATGTGACGTCATCACCGGTCCGCTCATAAAAGTGGTGCCAGTCTGGAGGCAATACGCCTCTCGACGGAAGGAACAGTTCTGGCTAACTGTAATTTCCGGACAATTTGTTAGAAATGGAGCCCGGTTTCAGCGGAGATCAGAGCTATTTTGGCAACGAAATAGAAAGCTAAAAGCCCTTTCTGCATTTTATTTCAACGACACTCTCACTCGAGGCCCCTTTCTTGACCACAGTGGTAGTGCGCATCGGCCGGCGTCGTACAGCCTCCCGGTATTCATAGCCCCCTTTTGGGGCTCCGAGGACACCACCCTCTTGTGTGAGTATGTCAGAACTGAACTTTTTTTGTTGTTTCGTCCGGATGGATAAATTGATATTAATTTAACATGATTATCGGATTTGCTACAATGCCACAATCTCCAGTTCCAAGGGATCAAGAATTCAGGCCTCGGAACGTCCAGATGATCCCGAATCTTTGTTAATTATTTTATTATTAATGAAACGATCAGCATCCAACCTAATGAAATTTTCAACATTGATCCTCTAAAAGAGAAAAGCTAACATCAAATATTTCTACTTCATTATCAGTGTTTCCACAAATATCTAAACTGCTCCATTTCGTAGAACGTGCACTCTCTTAAAGACAACAACTTAATAAGAAAGAATGGCAGGTATGTGGAAGTAAACGAGACTTTAAATGTATGCTAAAAGCTCCACACAAAACATCGTCAACTTCGGAAATATTGAAAAGCTCTCTTATCAACGTTTTACACCCCGCCTTCCGGCAAGCCATTAAAGTTTATCGCTGATGTTAGTCAAATATCCAAAATATTTTTATTTTTATTGTATCAATAACTTTTGTTCCACTTACAAACAGCCATCAAACTCTTGATTTAGTAGCATCAGTTTACGTAGGTGTAACACGATTTTATATGTCGTAATATCGAAAATTCAGATAAGCGTATAATGAAAGTTTCTTCGCGCAAAACCTTAAGAACATCGAGAAGACACAACTACACCGTAAAGCTTTAAAAGTTTATCACAACTGGAAGCCCTTAGGTGTTGTTCTACGTCTTAAACCAATGTGTCTGTATCTTATAGACCTCTGCACTAGACAACTATTGATCGGGAGCTGTTATAAACTTGGATGAGGATGAAACAGTAAGCTGCAACAATTATTAACAACCCACTCCGCAAAAACGGCAAACTCATTTACGAAGTTTGTAATTTTCAAGGGATTAACATTTACCCTTGAATTTTTTGCCGAAATTCCGGTCTGTTTTAGAGCGTGCCGCTATTCAGAAAATCCATCATTCAAGATAGAATCTAACACGCATTTCAATAATTTCAGTAGAACTTTCGACTAAACTAACTTGCCCTGCTATAAATTAATTTCAATTGTTCCTGAAGGTCCAATTGTAAATTTCCTGCATACTAATGTTTTTCAACCAAATAAGGCCCTAATTCCGCAATACATGCAAAGAAATGATTCGAAGATTAATTTTTTCTAGTATCTGTTATAGTTTGTGTAAAAAACCTTTAAGGTTTATCACGTTAAGAAGAAATACGTTTTAGAGGTTGTTACCGATGTCGTACAGATTTGTGCAATTAAAGCCGTTGTTCAGTTTTTAAAAGAGAAACACGTTCTACACCATCATTTCCACTCTGTAGGAAAACGACTCTTCCAAGTCTTTTTTTACGAGGACTATGATGGACCCCACCTTTGTGGGAGACTTCTCGTTGTCTTGCCATTTCTGACGATGTTGCAGTAATGTCAGGTATTCGTTCTGCCATCCCTTCCACAAAAATTGCTGTAACATTTGCAGCCTTCCCAATTAGACACACGGTTCAGTTTTAAATGAGTCACATCAGGATCAGCCAACACAGCAAGTTTGGGAGTCAGGGGGGAGTAATCATTAGGATAGTTGACAGAGGAGTTAATAGTCGGGAATTTAATATACTTTCGATGATCTGATTTATGACAGTCAACATTTCTTCATAAGTAAGATGATTGTCAGCTATGACTTTCTTGAAATTATTGTTGAAGGCCTTGACTACGGTTTTCCAAAAGCCACCGAAATGAGGGGATCTGGGAGGGATGTAATTCCATTCAATTCCTTCTTGTAATAAAACTCGCTTAATTTGATTCAGGGAATGGTCACAGTAAAGAGAGAGTTCTTCGATTTATCTTTTTGTACCTTGGATGTTGGTCGCAATGTCTGAGGTTATTATGGATGGTTTTCCACGACGTGCAATGGATCTGCGAAGTGCAGCGATAAACGATTCTCAAGTTACAGGTAAGTTCGGGATGTATTGCCTCGACTGAGAAACAAACGAAGACAACTACGTAAGCCTTAATCATCTTTTTGTTCCTATTTTGTCCTTCATTTATGAAGAAAGGTCGTGCGTAATCTAACTTCAGAAAATGGCGGAGATATGAATATGCGATTTTTGGGCGAATTGGCCATCATGTGATGATGATTTCTAGATTTATGGCGAAAACAAATCACACAATGCCGTACGACCCTTCTTGTCAACGATTTACCTCCAATAATCCAATAGTTTTCTCGGGTAATTGTTAACGTTAACGATTGACCAGCATGCATGTTTGAATGTTTGAAGCAACCTCCTACCCGAAGAATCTAACCATGAAGCTTGATCTTTCAATTTCCTTTCGTTGTTCAAGACTCCTGATTTTTGGAGTAAATTGCTGACGTTGTACGTTGTGAATTATGGCATTGATGGCTCGTACTGTATCAGATGCATCAATTTTTGCGCCTCTGGCAACTGTTTTTCTCAGGATTGCAATAAATCTCCGACATAGAACAATAATACGAACAACCTTTTGCTACGAAGAAAATCCTTGATAATAATAATTAATCACGTCTGAATAAGAATTGTCTGAGGTAGAAGTAAGAAGAAGATATAGTAATTAGTAATTAATAATAAGTACATTAATTTTAACAGCATATAGATCGAGTGAACAGCAACAAAATTTCTCAATACCTTTTTCTCTAAACCCTCTAGTTTTCGAGTTAAAATTGTGTAAAGATTTGGTATGAATTTCGTTACCCGATACTGGATCGTTTTTCTATAAATCCACACTGAAGCATACAAAAAATGCACTTACTTTCCCTTTGGTTTTGTTTCTTTGTGGGATATTGAAAATGACCTGAAGAGACTCTTATGTAATAAAACATGATACCAAAATAAAAATTACACATTATCACTCAAAATGCAGAAGTAGGTACTTACAATAAGAGAATCCTCCATTTCATCTGCAGGTTGAACATCGCAAACATTTATGTCACAAACATTTACAACAAATGTTCAAAATGGTCCCCCATTTCTTTCTATGCACAATTGAAGTCGTCGATGATATGACTCCCCAAAGCTGCTGAATTATTTCGAATAGTTGCTGCAGCATTTTCCACCCGTTCCCGTAAAGTCTCTATTGTATGAATTGGAGCTGGGAGGCCAGCGAATGGGGCCATTTCGTCCTATCTACCGTGCAGAACAGATCACAAACTTTGTCCACCACAAAAATTAAAAAATTACGGAAGAGTTAACTACAACCTTTTGTAAAGTCCGATATTAAACTAATTAATAACAGGTAGGTAACTGTTACAATTTTATTTTTGCCGCGCATTCACCATCCAAGTTCAGGAACGAATCAGCATCTAGAGATAACCGGCATATACAAAAAACACGATAAGTTCTTGCAGTGCCGCGCGACAAACCTCCAGCCTTCTCTTTCTTCTCTGGCGAAGTAACATCTCAGCGTAAATTTTGCTCCTGGACAAGAGATAGGTCCAGAGAATCACGTAAATACGGATAATACGACTGGGTGTTCAGTTATTTCAATAATTAAATCGCGTTCGGGTATAAAAAGGTAAAAAAAAAACAACTTTATTGCGTGCAGACCTTGACTATTCTCTTTCAATCAAATAGGCAGATTCACCAGCACTCTACTGAGGATCTTTCTTGCATCACCTTCTTTTGGAATAATAGCTGTAATATTCTTTCCTGGACTCACGAAGTTTTCACGTGGAATCAGGCTTAATTTCCCAGGAAATCGAAACCCGCAGGATTTCGCAAGAAAGCAGTAAAGTAAATTGTCAGGACAGCTCCAAAACCAGCAGGAAAGCGTAATACTATTCAGAAGATAAGTAATAGATAATTTTTCTTTATATATTTTTTTTGTGTTATCAATTCATCTAGTTTTTTTATTAGCGTGCCATTTAAAAATTGTAGACTTCAATAATCATTTTACTGTACAATCTAACCTTTAAGTATAGTTCAATAGTCATAATTTAACTGGTGACATTTTTATTTCATCGTTCATGTAGTTTTTATTTAACCATCTTGTACCAGTCAATTTAATTTCAATCTTCACCACGTTATTTTAATATTGTTTAATTGTAGAAAGTTCCTGTATTTATTTTATTTGTTCATTATATAATTTTTGGGGCCACCATCCACACTTCACAATTTTGTCAGAGCGTTACAACAATTTAGGTTGTAATAGTACGCTTATCATTTTTAGCCGGGACACAACGACAAAAAAGTTCACAAGAAGTATGAGATAATAAAGTGTGAATGTTTCCTGAATGAACCCATAAGCGTATCGTTATTTTTGGGGGTTGTAAAATTATAATTTCAAAATGTCATTTCCAAAAAATGGTAAAGGAAAACGTTGTTGTACTCGATGAGTTCTATCATGTGTTCATTTAAAAAAGTCATCAAGTCGTTTATGAATTTCACATAACATTTTAACGTACGTCTGTTGTCTGTCAAATTAATAATGTATGATGTATTACTGGTTGCAGACTTTCAACTTGTAGATGAAACAATAAATCACATGCGTTTTTCAATTCGTCTTCCTCACTCAAAAAATCACAAGCAACTTGATGACTTTTTTAAATGAACACCTGCTACTACCTCTCCAAATTAATGTACTTATTTCTGGGACACGTTGTATATTACGGTGGAACGAAACTGGCAATTTTTTTTTAAATCTCCTATATTTTAATTCAATGACCCGATAGGAAAGTTAAATTCGTACAAAAAATCCAAAATCTACGACTTTATTTTCAGGTGGTGCACTCTGAAGGTAGTTTATCAATTATTAGTTGTACATGCAACATTTTGTAACTTTGGTTTCATTCGCTCAAGGATAAAATCCAGACAGGATAAAATATACCACAACACTTTTCGACACAGAATCTCAGTATTTTCTTCAAAAAGAAGGGGCTGAATTTTTTTTGTGGGGTTTGTACATATTTTCATAGTAATTCTTTTTCTTAGTAATATTATGGATATACGTTGTAGTGCTAATATACATAGTAATATACCGTTGTAAATTAAGTTCAGTTTGTAAGCTTAAAATTGTATTTTTTCAAACATTCAGACCTAATGCCCCACCTTAAGATATTGGCTTAAATAGCTGAAATTTTGCACGAACACGTCTAATACTATAGAACATCTAGTGATAATACAGGAACCATAAAATTAAAAAAAATGTTTTTCACTTCAACCTATTGTATATCGATTTGGTTCTTTTTCAAGCAACCAATCCGGTCCTTGCCACCACAAATAACTCCAAGACTCCAAGATATTGTAATAGTGGAATCAGTGTACAGATAACAATCTTAAGCTTGGAGATTGAGAATCCTGATCAAAGAGTTCATAAGTTGGGCAAGTAAATGAGCTGCACTGCACATAATTCAAGCTTCGGAATGTTCAGTGTTTTGAGAGGTGCTACGCGTGTTTTAGCACAAATCGGATTTCAAGTAATTTTCTCATTGTTCCGCAGATATACGCAAGCACCGTAGACGTTCAGAACGATTCTGATGATCTTTATTAGCTGAAGACTTAAATGCATCTAAGTATTGACATCCCTGTAAAGTTTCAAGTCCAGCATATGTTGTAATTCATTAGACCTTTGAAGTGTTATTTCCCATTCCTTTCTGGTTTCTGGGTAAAATTTACTGCTCATTAAATGACGTCATCCTACTGTTGCCAAGAGCTTTGAGAGATTTCAAGTTTTGAGAAAAGGTCTTTCTAGCCTTGAATTGTTTTCGTTTGGGCTCGATAGCCGCCTCAAGATAACTGGATTCTATATATCTAGTCACTTTACCGCTTTTTTTAGTTTCCGAATTGAGGTTAGAATTCACTCGCGTCGCGTCGGCCATGTAAACTACTACAATTCGTATCCGAAGGACCATGTTGCGGATATCGTACTGATTTGTACAACAATTATTAAAGCCGTTATTTGCAATAAACAACAGACTTTATTAATAAAATCGACTAGTCATCGCGTCGCGTCTTTTTGTTATTACAACTGTTGGACAGGGTTGCCTCTTATGGTATACTGTCACCACAAGAAAAATGGCGCAAAGTAGAAAAAAAGAAAACTTCCAAAGCCCTTTTCATCCGAATTACGACGATGGGATGCGAGAATGCAATGAAAATTGTTTCCTGAAAGTGCACACTTAGTACTGTTGCAGACTTGATGGAAGTATGACTGGTGTCCAGTCCTTTAAAACTTTGGCAATTTAGGTCCGTGTATTAAAATCCATAATTAAACACGTAAACACAATAATTCCAGCATCACTTTTGGCTTAAACTCACTCCGTCATAAATTAATTTCCTTCAGGTCAAATTGGAAGTTTCCACGATGATCACGAATTTCATAAATATTTTCACCCACCTCGCCGTGTTGTTCAGTTTACCGTTTGAAAATTACCTTCTACAATCAGATAAAAGCAGGCGCAGTCGCTTACAAATTTGATTCCGTCTTCTCAATTCGTCCTTGTGTTACTTCCATTGTTCTGCCGAGCATTTCCGTTTCCACAGCACGAAATTTATTCTAAAGTGTAGTTTACAACATCCTGTTAATTGCGCTGTTGGTGCGGCCGACTTTACATCAAGTCGTGAAACACAATGCATTTGGGGTTTTCTGTGCAAGAAGTGTAACCGACGACTTACGGGTTACTTACTTATTGTATGTTAGATTGTTGTCTCAAAATTAACACAACTTAAATTGCTTCGACCACGTTTAATGGGGAAAACGAAACTGGGGACTAACTGTAAACTGCAAATTAAATGGACACCCTAACGAGAACAACCGGATTTGCTTGCCCAAGGGTTTTGTGTGCTTTTTATTCAACTACGAAAAACGCTTTTTTTACAACATAATTAACTTTAAAAAAAGAAACCGACTTCAAAAAACACAAAAGTAACATAAGTTGTAAAAAATAAAATTTTTAAATTTCATACCATCTTGGAGCTATACTGAACTCAACGCAAAAAAAATCATTGAAATCGGTTCATAAATAAAGAAGTTATGCCCGAACATACATATTCAGTTACCAGATTTCCATTTGATTTTGAGGAATTTCCTTCTATATCTTCGAAGTCTCACGTCCAATATCAATAAAATTAAAATGGGACCACCTTGGAGCTATACTGAACCCAACGCAAAAAGAATAATTGAAATCGGTTCATAAACAAAGACGTTATGCCCGAACATACATAAAAAATATATATAATATTATATACAATGGAATAGAGAACCTCCTCCTTTTTTGAAGTCGGTTACAAATAGTCCAATAACACACAACCGAAGGTGGTTATACATGGGGTGGGTCTTGTTAATTTAGAATGTTTGGACCGCATTAAATGGGATAAGAGAGCTGAAAGCCAATTAAGGGTATAAATTTTAATAGTAAGCGGAGAGAAACAAGAACGATTCAACGGAAATTGTTCGTAAAATAAAAGGAAAAACTACAAGAGCCGTATAAAAGCTGAAACATTGCCGACTTCAAACTTTGGTCTATAACAGTTGTATTTGTTTTCCAATATACAAAAAATATTTAACACACTAACAATTAAATATATTATGCGGTCCGAGTGTGAGTTTGAAACAGAGGTCGGCTGTAAAAACGTATTCTTCTGAATAAAAAATGACGTTTAACAGCCGGACGTTCTTTATTTCCATTCTTATTCGAAGGACGAAGGGACGGGGCGCAGTTTTGTCCCCATGTGCGGATGTGCTCCATCTGAAAGGTCTGCGAAAATTCATCCTCTTGAGGACGCCACGAGAATAGTAATTAAACTTTTTCGTGACTCTGGCCGGAATTATAGGCTTCAGTTCATGAGCCTGTGGAACATTACAACGCCTGATGCCGAAACACAAAAACGGTGAAATATTGTGGATTCATGGTATCACGTTACCCCATTTCGGCGTTTTCTTGAAATTAATTTAAGCTTTCAGAAGATCAGAATACTCGGAGTTGCCAAGACTGGCGGTCATTGGAGCTTTCCCTTTAAGATGCCGCTAACCATCTTGCCTGGTACAATATCAAAATGTATTTTGCGTGTTACGCCCGACTTCACTCTCGTAATTATTATAAGTGCAAAGCTTCAGATTTACGGAAGCCTCGTGTCTTATAATGTTCTATAAGTTTGAAAAACGTAGACACTTTATATTTGGAGACAGCTGGTAAGGATTAGAAATGACATGAGAAAGGAGTGCGATTTCTTACTGCAAATGATGCACATGTCTCTGGAAGAACCGAATCCAACTGTGATAGGACTTGACAATTTCTTATAAGCTAAACTCTCTTAGGTAATAAAGTTTTCAACTCCTAACTCGCTGCAACTTTTATAGATCGCATTAAAACATGTTTTCTTGCTACCTAACCTGCAAATAGCAGATAGGAAATTTGCAAAGTTTAAAATACAATCATAAAATAAACTAAGCTTTCAGAATCAACTATTAATTCGATAAAAGAATGTTCCTAATTAAGTAGCTCGAGAAATTTTGATTTCATTATTTAGGGTACATTTGTGAAAGAAAGTTGGCACTTCTGATACAGAAGATCATTCACTCAGTTAGCTTCGGCTGACAATTTTCCTTAAGATTCTGTTTGTTACCATAGAAACTGATCTCATTTTTATTTGTTTATTGAACAGATAACTAACAATACATGGGACTCATTATAGAGGTGTTCTACTATATATACTATTTCATCCGCAAACCTTTACAGATATGTACATAAATTAGAAAACAGTAATTTAGTAAGAGTTTGAAAGAATTCATTGACAACAATTTTTGCCTAATCAGATAAAGTGACACTTTTACCTTGTCAATGAAGACACATGAGTTGTAATTTTTGTGACGTGTGCGAATAAATGATATTTATATTTTAAAAAATCATAACAAATTATACAACTTTTCTATAGAAAGCATTCGTATATCTCTTATCCTTAACGCAGCGTTTGTCGCTCAACTTACTTTGCCAATATGATCTCCACGAAAAACACTTTTATTTTAAGGGTATAATATACAGCCTATGTCCACTCTAAAGGTTCATCTAAATATTGGTGAAAGAATTTTTGAAATCGGATAAGTAAAAGTTTCGGAGATTACTTAGACACGAGACGCCGTTTTACGTAACGCCATTCTAATATAGATGTTACACATCAAAAATATTTAAAAAAAGAACGAGTTGATTAATTTTATAAAAATATATATTTAAAGGTAAAGGATATTCAAAGACTAAGAAATATATTATTATGATATATCACGCACGTCAGGTCATCATAATCAGTAAATCTTAATCTATAGATGTCTTCAGTTATTAAATATAATTTCGGTCTTTTCCTTTTCCACAGTCAAGTCCCTCTTGCTGATGTAAACATACGGATTTCCATATAAAGTGATTTTTTACAGACACATGATTGATTGTTTCCGAGGGTGCTTTTTTATAATTTGTCTTCGTTATAATTTCTGTAATATTTCAGGCCTACTTAAATTAGAAGTGTGGGGTAAAATTGACAGTGTTATTAATCTCACCCCTAAACTTTTTCGAAACCATCTCGTTAAAACTCTAAAGTTGATGAACATTAAACTCTTTGATACGCCAAGGAAGTTATGATAAAATTATAGTCATACTAATAAACACATAATTATATACATGTAACTGAAATGATCGGCTGAGAGGTAGATAATCGCTAAGAGAAACTTATGTGCTTAATTGATTTTTAAATCAAAGCAATAAACGTGATCTAGTAAAAATTCTATAAACTGATGTTTAGTGGTACGTTAGTTTCTGTTTTATTATCTATATCTATGACTGCTTTAAGATTGAAATATCCTAAAGCTGAAGAGGGAAATGTGGACGTTGTGGAATTCATTCATAGAAAAGTAAAAGGAAACATCTTTGTGACTAAATTTCCCAACACAAAATGGCGTTTAATGAACGATGGCCAACATTTGAATTCTCCCCGCACAAGTTCAATTCCATCAATTTGGAACACTATTATTGTATTGTTTGGCTCGGTGAGCCCACCCCCGTGGCACATGAGCAAAATATGTGCAATATGTTTGTTTCTCTGTGCTAAAATTACAGCCCTTGAAGTATTACAAACTCTCTCTCAAGGTAAGATAGAAGGTCAAAAATATAATGCATATTTTTCAACAATTTTTAATTTACATTGGTTCGTGTCATTGCTGTTTACTTGGTTAATGGTTAATGTTATTGGTTAGTTTGATACTTAGCAAGTTTTTGAATTTGATTTTTTACTATTTCTTTCCTAAATTTTAGCCAATTTTATATTTTACCAGTTTGTTAATTTTTTTCAACAGATGTTTAGTTGATTTGTAGTTTTTTTTTTATTTTATATTTCGTCAATTTGGTACTAAAAGAAATACAACTTTATGTTCACGTTTACTGTTTCGATAATTTTTTATTTCTCGGATTAAAGCTGTTAATTTTATATCTCCTTATAATCTGATATTTTGGCGTTTTATTAATTTGAAACTCTGCTATTTCATTGATTCGACATTTTTCTCTTTTGTTAATGTGATATTTTGATATTTAGATAATTTGGTATCGAGCCGAATCTCACACAATCTTACGTGTGGGAGAGGGGGGTCTGGTCAAAAATCACGTATATTTTTTTTCCCAACAAACAGTGTAAAATTGCGAGAAAGCAATTAAATTATGTAAATAAAACATCTTTTCCATAAAATGTGGCTAAATCCTACACAATAATATTTTTCATCAAACGTCAGAAAAACGTGACATTGTACACGTCAATAGACAATGACAAATATCTATTTCTCTGCCTAGACAGACAATAGTATATTTTATTACAAGGCCAGAAAATGTCATTTTGCAAGTGCGAGTACAGTTTGTCGAGGCGAGGCGTAGCCGAGACTTCACAAGTGCAAGCACTTGCAAAACAGTTTCGGGCCGTGTGATAAACGAAACTTTTTCGGCCGACAAAAGATTTTCATTATTCACTTTTGTAGGGGGGCCTCATGCCTCATGGGGGCTCCCGTGGCTCAAAAAGCCTTCTTGGGCCCCCATGTCTAAAGAAGCCCTCATAACACATGGGGGCCCTTGTGTCTCAAAGAGCCCCCTTGGGCCCCCTGTCTCTAGGGCTCCACATGCATTGAGGTTAGTTAGGTTAGTTGTATTTCCTGGTCGATTTTCGGCGGTTGAAGAAAAAATAGCATGTTCTATTCGGAAAAAAGTGACTTGAAGTAATTTGAAAGCACTTGAAATGGTTTGAAGCGACTTGAAGAAACTTAAATCGGCTTCGAAAGACTTGAAATGTATTGAAGCAAATTGAAGAAACTTAAATAAAATTATAAACAAGAAGAATGTTCTTAAATCCAAGTGGAGTAAATTTAAATTAAAATTTAAATATATCTATGTCGAACTCCACAAACTTTAATAACTGTAAGATTACTAATGGTACATGTTTCGGCAGAATACTTCTGCCATCATCAGCCCTTAAAGAATATAAAAAAATTATGACATTGACGTAATTGTACAGTTGTGCCGCAACCACAACTGACTGATTGACTAATGGTATTGGAATGACAACCATTTTTTGACTTAAACATTTTGAAATAGGATTGAACACGAGAGTGAGTTCTAGTTTTTAAAGGAAAAAAAGAAATCAATAAGTGGTTGTCATTTCTCATCCATTTAGTCAGTCGATGAGTATAGTGGACAGGGCGGCCCACCCGCCCACCGCACTCATAAACGGTGCCAAAACCATACGCTTTTTAGTCACAATTTTTATACCAGTAATGAGAATAAATCCAAATTGAGATTTACCAACACCAAAATACAAAATGAGAAAAATTATATAGAATGGAAAATAAAGTAAGGGAAATACATAGTAAATTTTCAGACAAAAAAAAAATGTGAAAATTTGTTTTATTCAGAAGTGGAATAAAAGTAATTACTGATGATTTTAAAAATGAATAAAATTTTATACAAGCTTTCCGTTCATATCTACACCGTTGGATCGTTTATGTGTTTACAGGCTTCGTATAACAACAAAATTACATGTTGTGTTCAATTCCAGCGGTTTTACGTCAATGTCATAATTTTTTATATTCTTTAAGGGCTGATGATGGCAGAAGTATTCTGCCGAAACATGTACCATTAGTAATCTTACAGTTATTAAAGTTTGTGGAGTTCGACATAGATATATTTAAATTTTAATTTAAATAAAATTGAAGAAACATGAATCGGATTTGAAAAGACTTGGAATGTCTTGAAACGACTTCAAAGACTTGAGGCGAGTTGAAACGACGTGAAATGTTTTGAAGGGACTTGAGGCAACTTGAAATGTTTTGAAAGCAATTGAAGATTTGAAATGACTTGAAAATATTTTGACTGGGACTTGACTATTTTGATAGGGACTGAAAGCGACTTGAAGAGACTTGAAGCAGCTTGAAAGGACTTTGAAACGACTTGAAATGTCATGAAGAGTCTTGAAACGGGCGGAAAGATTTGAAATATCTTGAAGGGATTGGAAGCAACTTGAAAAAACTTAAAATGTCCTGAAGCAACTTGAGGAAACTTGAAACGAAGTGAAGGAACTTGGAATATTTTGAAACTACTTGAAAGACTTGAAACGACTTGAAACGACATGAAATGTTTCGAAGGGACTTGAGGCGATCTGAGAAGATTTAAAATAATATCTTGAAGCGACTGGAAGCCAGTTGAAAATACTTGAAATACCTTGAAGGGACTTGAAAGACTTGAAGCGAATTGAAAAGACTTGATATGTTTTGAAAGGATTTGAGGTGAATTGAAATGTTTTGCAGGAAATTTAAAAGTCTTGAAATCTCTTGAACAGTCTTTAAACGACTTGAAGAGAGATGAAGCGACTTTGAAAAACTTGAGGCGATATGAAATATTTTGAAAGGTCTTGAAGCGACTAAAAAAAACTTGGAGCGATTTAAAAGGACTTCAAATGTCTTGAAGTGACGTGAAATATGTTAAAAGGATTTGAAGGCGACTTGAAAAGATTTAGAGCGAATTGAAACGACATGAAATGTTTTGAAGAGACTTGGGGCGATTTGAAAAGTTTGGAAGACACTTGAAAAGACTTGAAATTTCTTGAAGAGCCTTAAAGTGACCTGGCAAGATTTGATATATCTTGAAGGGATTGTAAGCGACTTGAAAAGACTTGAAACATCTGGAAAATACTTGAAGAGTGTTAGAGCGATCTGGGAACAGTTCAAATAATAAGGGACTTCAGGTGACTTGAAATGTTTTCAAAGGGCTTGAAGCGAGTTGAAGAAACTTGAAGCGATTTGAAATGACTTGAAATGTCGTGAAGCGACGTAAAATATTTGTGTTCGCATAACCGCGATAATAGTAGATTGTTTTGTTAGAAGTAAAAATGGGACTTTTCGTGGCTCGTCTGTAGTTGCCGGCCTTGCGCGCTCGGCCGTCAAACCTACAGTCCCACTTTTGCTCCTAATAAAACAATCTACTATTATCGCGGTTACGCAAACGCCACCAAGAATTTCAATAGTTCCTACTTAAGTATTTTATTGTTCGATTTTCTCAGTGTGATTCTAGAATACGGTCATAATAGTCTTAAATATGTACTGGTCTTAACTAGTCTTAAATAAAAACAATTAAGGACATTATGTTTTTTTTTTATAAATCCCATGCAATCGAGCACAGCTCAACGTATTTACACTAAAAATACGCATTTTTAAAAATCTTATGTGAGATTGGTGGTAGTAGGAGGTCGATCAAAATCTCACCAAAGGGGGAGCGAGGATCGAAAAATCGCCAAAATCGACTCACGTAATTAATGGACGTTCCCTATTTGGTCCGGTTCCTCTTTCCTTAGTGTAATATTTTAATACTTCATTAATTTCAAATTTTGTTGTTTTCCTCCATAGTCCTCTTTTGGTTTTTACTTCTAGGGGTGTATTTTATAGGTATACTAGATGACCCGTCCCGGCTTCGCACGGTGCTTTTATTTTCTCAAGTATTTTATTTAATACATTAATAAATTTGTAAAACCGTTTCTTAGTGAGCGCCCACGTGGTAAAATAAAGAAGTCATAAAATTTCATTGCAATCGGTTTAGTGGATTCAGAGATTAACCCCCCCATCCCGTTACCCCCCTGTGGAATGGAATATTGAAAAACTGTTTCTTAGTGAGCGCCTACATGGTAAAATAAGTATGTGTGCAAAATTTTATTGCAATCGGTTCAGTGGATCTCGAGAGTATCTCTCCCGCCCCGTTGCCCCCCCTTAAAAATGGAATTTTAAAAAACCGTTTCTTAGTGAGCGCTTACGTGGTCAGATAAGTATGTGTGCAAAATTTTATTCCAATTGGTTCAGTGGATCTAGAGATTAACCCCCCCCCCCATCCCGTTACCCCCCTGTGGAATGGAATTTTGAAAAACTGTTTCTTAGTGAGCGCCTACATGGTAAAATAAGTATGTGTGCAAAATTTCATTGCAATCGGTTCAGTGGATCTCGAGAGTATCTCTCCCGCCCCGTTGCCCCCCCCCTCTTAAAAATGGAATTTTAAAAAACCGTTTCTTAGTGAGCGCTTACGTGGTCAGATAAGTAAGTGTGCAAAATTTGATTGCAATGGGTTCAGTGGATACAGAGATTGACGGGGCGCGGGGGCCCGTTACCCCCCTTTGGAATGGAATTTTTTTAAAGAGTTTCTTAGTGAGCGCCTACGTGGTAAAATAAGTAAGTGTGCAAAGTTTCATTGCAATCCCTAAGATGGATCCGGAGATTTCGTGATGAGTCAATTAGTGAGTGGTATTTGGATTTTATATATATATATATATATATATATATATATATATATATATATATATAGAAGATTCAAAATTCAATTCAATTTTTTTGGTCGGTACTATCTGAAGGGGCCTAGAAGGATTTATTGGAGGACGTTCCAGTGGGAGTCTAGTCTCATAAACCAGTCATCCAACGAATCGCATCACAGTTGAAGATCAGTGCGTCGAGTCGGACAGGTTGCCTTTATCTATCTGGAGTGCCGCGCGATGTATAAATAAATAATTCGAAACGTGCCGGTGAAGTAGTAACTTGTACATAGTGTGAATAATGTAAATATTGTAATATGGGAAGTGTAAATAAATTGTACATAGTCCTCAAATAAAAAAAATCGAAGGAAATAAATTACTGGGTAGAAAATCGGGGCTCCAGCAAAGGCTGCGTGAGGACCTGGAAAAATAAACAGCAAACTGGCGTCACTCACCATCATTAAATAACGGTACTGGCTGACCCACTGAGGGAGAAATAATATTCCAATGGAATGATAAAAGAAACATTGACTTCGATGCAGTAATCATGCTGGTATGTTTTATGGAACTCTAATGGAACTCTAAGACTGTGCCCGGAAGATCTTAAAAAACGAGAATTGAACTTGAAGTTGGAGAGACCCGAAGAATCACCCGGACTTGTGATTGGTGCCTGGATGGAAGAATGAAGACCGAAGGTGGACGTGAAAACAAGTTGTAGTGTAGTGACTCTGAGTAAAATCCTGCTGGGCCCAATAGGACTTCATGGATGTGGGAGATGGAGTCTGGACACGTGTGCTGGAGAAGCGTGGGGTCACATGGAGAATAAGGAGCTAATGGCTCCCATGGCTAAAATTCCGAAAGCTCTGGAGGAACTCCACGAGGGAGTACCTGGTGGACACCTGGGGGTTTGGAAGATGTTTGGGGACCTGCATCCCCATGGTTGATGGAAATTCTGGAGGCACTCGACTGTGAAGTACCTTGTGGATACTTAGAAGTGTCGAAGAAGTTTAGAAACCCGCAGAAAAGCGAGATACGCATCGTGTTGTCATCTCTTCAGTTGCACCGCGCAGCCAGAGAAAAAGACACGTCGAAGTGTCGCCATTTTCTCTAAAAGTGGAACTCCATGTGGGCCCAACAGCTATTACTGGGGAAAATACTCCAACAGATGCTGAATTACAAAACCACTGTCAGGTCTGACCTGATGCACCTTCGCTACCCACAGCGCGTGAACCATAGACCGATTTCGGTCTTATTCGACCTCATCTATGTGGAAGGGGAAACTAGGGTATATTGGACCGCTTCTAAATTGGACCACCCATATATCTCAAATGCTAGTTTTTATTTTTTTTTAATTGGCTCACCATGAACTAACTTCATGTTTCTCTTTGAGAAGTTTTTATTTTGTCGCTAACTACCCTTGGAGACATAATTATAAGGGTGGTCCCATTTAGCAAACAATCCAAATAGCCCTACTTCCCCTATATCCAAACAATCACTGTCTGAATGGTATCTTTAAAAAAATCTACTGAAATGCTATTAGCTTATTGTATTGGAGACAAATTGTACCAACTGGTAGGTTTGGGCGGGGCTAGTGTCCATTTCAATGAACCTAATTCGTAATTCAAACGCTTAGTACAAATTACGTTTTTGGCCTCCTGAACTGTAAAGTTAGCTTTGACATCATGTATACGTCATCCGAAACTAGATTTCTTAACGCAAAATGTTGTACAGTGCGGCTACTATGCGATAAAGTAACTATAAATTTTTAGCTTTTCAGGAAGATTTAAAAATATATTTAATTAGGTATAAGTCAAAAAGTCTAATTTAGTACACGCTACTTTACAACATAATTAACACAATAATACATAATCAAACGGTACATTTTTTTGTTATTACTTGTGGCGCCATCTATGAGAATTTAAAACAAATCAACTTTAATTTCGTTGTGTTGGTACCACCGTAATATTATATTAATAATGACATTTTTAGTTAATTATTATCAACTATTACTCCTATAAATTTCTGCGTAATTTTATATAAACACAAAAAGCCTCTCAAAATGGGTATATATGTATTAACTTCAACCTGTGCCTGCTTTCTTGTAGGCTGATTTGATCTGCACGACTGCACGTGTTATTAAAGGTTTCAAGATCCAATCTCTGTATTTTTTTGTTCCAAAAACTCCAGCATGAATTAATTGAAAATAAGCTCCATATTTAGAAGAAATTACATATTTTATAACGTAACTCAGTTATCTTTTTCAAAAACGCAACTATTATAAATATTAATGTTGATTGTACTGTTCTCAACATGTGAAAATAAACCAAGAATTAGTTGGTTGGCCTAAATATTTGAAGTTTGAAGAATATTTGAAGTTGAGGTTAGATTAGTTTCTGACATGTTGCAAAATTTGATTTAGACAAAATGTCAAAGTTTGTGAGTACCAGTATTAAAAAATTTAATAATTTCCAATATTCTAATTCATTTTTTTTTTCTTAAACAGTATCTGTCGGCCAAAAAATTGTATACAAATTTCTTGCGTAAAGTGATTTTCCAACGCTCCAGCTAATGGGAAACTCGCTCTTCGGGCTCGTCCCCCAAACGAGCTGTCGCGTTGTAAAATCAACTTTTCCGCACTCTAATGTAACTAACTATTACCTTCGAGATACGGTCGACATGAAATGTACGTCAAGTTGAGATTACGCTAGTTTAATTAATTTGGCACAATAGTAGCAATAAGAACATTGATCTGCTTCTGCATCCGTTTTAACAATCAGGGCGGCGCCGGCGATGAAAACGCTTTTTTTCCACATTCGCCTAATTATTATAAGCTGACGCACATTATATTCCCACAAAGCAAACGATGTGGTGAAAAAAATCAATCGCCCATTTTTGAAGAATCATTGGATAATAAATTATCCGTTGTCCGTTAGTTTGTGGCTATCTACAAAATCCGGCGTATAATATCGCACTGACATAAAAACAGTTTTTGGGTATTATAATGGTGGTCACGGGTTGAATATATTACAGAAAACTATTACCTTTCTAAAACTGCTTTTGCGATTAAGCAATAATAATTTAATGTAGACCTAATGAAGGTTGTGCATTTTCAATATTAATTACGTTATTGGTATGCCGAACAATTGCGCTGAAACGGGGAAATTTATCCTGGGCTACAAATATTAAACTAGGAACAAATATGTAAACAATTAGTTCTCGATTGGACTGCGCACTGATTGGTGATAAAACCCGTATTAATAGTTGATAAATGCAATAATTGAAATGGATTAATTTGTTAAAACGAAATTATATTTATCTATCGAAAAAAGGCAAAACGTGGATTCCGACGATAACATATGGTCAATAAAATCATTGATCGCATGAAGAGTTGTACCGACATGAGACTGTTCAAATACATTATTGAAATCGGCGATCAAAATCCAACCCAGTGGAAATTTCATCTAGAGAATCTAATTTGTAATAATAGTCTGCATAAACTTACCATAGACGCTAAGAAAGGATGATAGCAGGAGTAAAAACGGGGCCTCCCACGACCTGCTCCTGCTGGGCATGTTGCAGTGTTCCTTGATCTCGGCTGGATCTGCTGTAAGAAATAAGAGAAATACATGTAAAAAAACAGCAACCATTAAGATTCGTTCTCGGATAAGCATTTTCGCGGTTGCGGTATAAATCCCGTCTCTTTTAGCGTGTATTTTTCATTAAAGGAGTTAGCGTAATAAGCGTTTGAATATAATAGCACCTGGTACATAAAGCCAATTTTTATCTTTTACGATTGCAGACATGAAGAGGGTTTCCTTAATTAGCGTTTTCTTGTTTGCCATCACGGTTTTAAAAATGTAAACATTTTGTGTGGAAGTTAAATGGGCAATAAAAATTCAAGCTAAACAATCCTCTCATGTGTAGAAACCGTGCTGTTTATTTTAAACCGACCAAGTTTTTTAGAAATGCTGTGATAAATGGTTCATCCACATACATTTCCGCTGTTGGCCATATACCACGCCATGAAACCTTGCCTGAGATATTCTGTACCGCTGTATCATATACATGACTAACTAGAGCCATTCCACTTGCAATTCGTATGAATTAAGCGCAACCACAGCTTGCAAATATAAATGTTATACAATTATGTCGTTGAACTAGAACAAAACCGCAAGTGGAATATTCACAACTGCTAGTCTTCGTTATTTTCTTAGCTTGCTCTCAACATCACGGTCGCTGAAAAATGATTGAGAAATTTTAATTGAGCACAGTGTGTGTCCACTCCAGCTGAGCGCCGTTTCATTAATTCACAAAACATTCAAATTTGGCGGCAATTTATGCGAGTGCATAAAAACAACAAAAATGGCATTAAACCGCTGCAAATGTACATACATAATAGAACTCGCATGCCATTTGTTCACACTAAAATGGAATTTACAACCAGCTAGCATTTGGCAAAGTGTTGAATACATTTTGCAATATTTTGTGAACAGTGCTCAGAACAAACATTTATTACGTTTCTAGTTGAGTGACCCGACTCTTCCAACTTTAAAATGACTGCATGGCGAACGTTAAAGTGTTAAAGTACGATTTATATAAACAAATAGAGCTGAAGATGTCTGATTGAGTAGAGTGGAGTTTTTTAAAAGATTTATTTTGAGAAGTAAGTTCGAACGTCGGAACACAAAACAAAAAGGTAGAAATAACGCCGATAAATCTACTCGTTAACCGAGCTTCATTACGATAACAAAGTGTACCAAGGATATCTAATTAAGAGAGCTAACTATAAACTAAACATTTTAGAAGGGCAGTAGAGACTTAAACTGAGAGTAAATTACCAATTCAAGAGTGTAATAAATTAATCGCACAATCCGCGTATCCCGACACGCTAGGATGACAGTGATGGTATAGACTATTACAAAACTTAAAAATGGAAGGGCGAAGAAAATATACTCACCCAGTAAACACATGCACGTTGTTTTAACGTGGAAAAGCCGTGTATGTGGTTGATAACACGTTTATGGTTGAAAATATCACGTTATATTTTGGTAATACCTTCAACGTTATTTCAACGTATTTTACATAACGTAAATTCAACGTTGATTTACAATAAAATATTGACTACGTATCTACAAATTACGACAATTCAACGTTAAAAAATTACGTTATTTTTAAATATTATATATGACGCAATAAAGACGTTTAATCAATATTGTTAATCAACGAAAGGTACATTATGTTGATAAAATATAAGTTATTTTCCACGTGCAGTTCTGACGTTTGTTTCTCGTGAACTTTTTACATTAAGTACACGTGTTTTTCTAATCAAATAAAAAATAAAAATTCCTAAGGAGTGAAAGAGTTCCAGCAGAGTATAAAAAATCATCATCATGGTGTAGCCCTATAGGTTTTTGGGTTTAAAAGGAGGTTTTTCAATTTACTTCCCTTATTCTTTTTATTATTGTGTTTTACTTTACCTCAATTTAATTTTTTTTATAAAAAATCATGTTAAAAAATATATATTTATTATTTAAATCATAAATTAAATCAAATTATATAAAATAGAAAAGAACGAATGGCGGTGAAGTCTAAATTATTATTTTTGACTATTATTTCTCGTAAAATTTTAACATTAAATACACGTGTTTTTCTAGTCATCTATACTACAAATAAAAACGCATTCGAGGCGTGTTTTGGCGCCGTTTACTTTTCGTGAAATTTTCACGTTAAGTATACGTGTTTTTCTAGGCAAACAGACACTAGAAAGAACGTATTTCATATCATATTATTAGGCGTGTTTTGTGGTCAAGTTTATAAGTCAGTAAGAGGTTTCAAAGATAAAAATTATGATTTGAAAATACATAATGTATAATAATCCTACTTAATTTATATTTTTTATTTGAATTACGATTAAAATCAAATATAGAAGCATAGAAAGGAATTGATGTGGGTAAAATATAAGTAATTTTTAACGTACAGTTCTCTCGTGAAATTTTTACAATAAATTCACGTGTTTATATACTCATATAATTATATTTAATTTATGTACTACAAAGGAACGCATTCCATTGGCGTCTTTTACAGATTCCATATGGGCGGTTTTTGCGCCAAGTTTAAAAGCCACTGTAAATTGTTTGTTGCGGGTTATAAAACATATGTACATTTTTTAATTGAATCACATTTTAATTAAAATAGAATGGTTATAGAATTTAAAAGTAGAAACAATAGAAATATTTAGTAAGGCTAGCATTTCTTTCATAATTTTTACGAAACATGGTAACAGCTAAGTTAGCTCTTGTAAACATTTGGCACCCCGAATTTTACCCAAACAACCTTGAAAGTTTGACGTTTTCTCGTGGATGAAATGTTTTAGGATCATCTCGCCCGCCTAGTTCGCAACAGACATGAACAATCGCTCTTTGAGAATTTATATAATTATTCAAAAACAAAACAATTGTCTGGATCACTTTTGGTGGTAGATAAATACTTTTAATCAGTTTTCCGATTCACTCATCACCCTTATGATGCCAACATTGTTGGCGAAACGTGCGTCGGTATTTATAATAAAAATTGTTTTTGGTGTTTTAGGGAAAACTAATTAAAAGTAGTCATATAATTATCATTAAATTAAAATTTAAAAATAAAATTACATTCCCTATTCTATTATGGTGTTAATGTTATAAAAAATTACAAAAGCTCTTTAACCCAACTGCAAAAAAATAATTCAATGTAGGTAGCTATATTTACTTACGTAGATAGGTACTTACAAATGTTAATTTAAATGTGTTTGTTAAAGTTGAAAACAAAAATTAAGATCTTTAATTATTACGGTTAATCAACGAAATTAATAAATATTGGTAATGTCTGGTAATGTGAAACGCTGTGAAGTAAGTGAAGGTGTTAAAAGACCAGCGAAAAGATTAAAAATAAAACAACAAATCTCTTTTGAGAGTTCAGTGTTGGTCAGGGAATGAATAGTTTTTAAAAACGAAATTGAAAGCAGATTCTCTTGTCTCTTAATTATATTAAGAGACAATTTGAAACATACGTTGAAAAGTTTTACCGTTTAGGGGCTGGAATTTTAAGAAGAACGGATATTGCTTTATGATGGGGGCTGAAGGTTGAGGAACCGACGACGCGAGCGTAATTTTATTGTCGAAAATAAATAATAACCAAACGTATAGATCAGTACTATCATTGAATATCAATACTCTAGTTGGAGTAGTTAGAGTATTGATATTCAATGGTACTATCAATGAAAATTTCTGCCTTATAGAATTTGTTTTGGCGACAAACAAACATGCTGCTTCCAAGACACAAAAATGAACGTGATTTACAGCTTTTTTATTGCGCCTTGCACCCCGAACGAAACGAAACCAAGGAATTCTTTCCAGATGTGTCATCTGTGCTTGGCCATTGCTCTGTTCGGTTTTGTTCATTTTCATTTTTCGTCTCAGATCGTGCAGTTCGTTTCGCTTTCCTTTGCCTTACCAAGTTTTGAGATTTGTGTAGCTTCCAGAAGTCCTAAAGGTAAGTAGTACAGTATATTATTTTATTTCATACTGTCCGGTAGATGTTCCACACTGAAAGAAAATTGTTGTCCGTAATATACAAAAAACAGTATGAAATACAATTTGTTCTAGTTATATATTTTACCTGCAACTACTTTTGTATTGAATACTACAACAAAAACTGTATGCATGTTATTTTATAACATACACTTGAAAGTAGTAATGTACAAAAATCAGCGATGTGTTTGAAATACATCTGCAGTAATTATATAGCATACTACTACGGTAGTTGTAGAATATACTTTTATCGTTCGACACTGTCAGAATTTTCAAATTTTCGCTTGTGTAAACACTCTCTGTCATGAAATAATGAAAATGACAGATAAACGTCACACCATTTTTATGGATTTTAAGCAATTTAAAGGCTTTCCGGGGTGGTGTCGAACGATAAAACGTTGTATTACACTCGTTCCTGTGTAGATTGAACGCTTTATCCCACTCGGGGCTCACAAAAGCACTCGTTTCACTCGTGCTTTTATATACCCCTTGTGGGATAAAGCGTCCAATTTACACAGGAACTCGTATAATAAACTACTATTATAGTAATTGTATAACTTACTACTACATTAATGGTATATTATATTATTACAGTAACTGTTGAATATACTAATTGTATAATATAGTTTTAGTAATTATATATTCTGTATTTGTACCCGTTAAAAATTTTAACAGGACTAATCTGTAAAGTTGTTTGGATGATATCTTCGTTTTGATGGTAACGATTCATCCAATCAGCTTTACAGAATAGTGCTGTTAAAACGTTAAAACGTTTTAACGTGTGCAAATACAGAATCGCACCAATTATGTATTTGTATTATGGCTGCGGAGAGAAAGGTACAAGACAATAAAAGAAGAATCATAATATCACAAACGTTTATTAGACACAAAAATAACAATATAATAATATGTACTCTGAAAAACATAATTATCTGATATTTAAAGCACACTTACTATAACAAAAAGTCTTATTTTATATTTATCTTTTCTGTTAAATTTTTTAAATTATTTTTGATATTTTGAAGTATGCGTTAGTTTAGATGGAGTTATGACATATTCTGTAGTCAGATAACTTACATTTAATACGTACAAGGAGCAGACGAAAATAATTCTTCAAACTACTCCTAATTCCTCTGTAGCAACAACCTCAAACGCTTGGGTGATCGTCAAATGAAAATTTTATAAATGTATCCTTCGAAATTCTGCAAAAGGTACACAGTGCAAATACCAAAAATCTTTAAAAAAATGTACATACCTGATGGCGTCTAAATTGTTTTTTAGTTTGTGACCTATAAGAACGTCTATACCAGTTTTCGACGTTTTAACGTGCCTGTTAGCTTGTAGGTCTGTAAAAGTTCAAGTCCATCATTGCAGTTATATAGCAATTCCATAACCGAATTTTTCTAAAGACGTAAGGAAAAAATATTATATGAAATTGAATTAATACTATAAGGGAAATTCTGATTACATAGGTACTTTGGCTTTTTTTAAGAGCTTCATCGAGTGTAATTGTTGTGCAAACTCCATTTTCCTCCAAAGATAAATTGATGGTTTCGTTATTTGAAGCAGAATTTGTCTACAAAATAATTATCTAAGTATACGAATAAAGTCCTATCCTGTATACCATCTCTTAAAAATTTGAGGCCTTGTTGCAATGGCCAATCAAGTCAGGGGATTTACAATGTTAGAGAAACACGCTGTTTAAAGTTGCAGAACGAAGCCCACTGTTGATGCCTTTCTTTCAAAAGATGATTACACAAATAAATAATTAAGAAAACCCACATCCAACTAGTACCACCAAATTAGTGGCAAAGCAACACACACTTACCTCCAAAAACAGGAATTAGGCATTCCAAACCCCATTTAATTATGTGTTCTTCCATTATTAGGTACTTCAAATTAATCACAAAACCTTCAAACCAAATTGATCAAACTAACTGTTGAACACTGATGCTGATGCAATATTACGTTTTTACAAGAAAATTCTTGCAATATGTTAATGCGCGTGCGTGTAATTGCTCTTATAATACAAACTGTTACTACTAGAGCTATAGCAGTATTATTTAAAACTACATCAAATCTTTCATACTACTAGAAATTCAACTTTTTTAAAATCACAAATAATAAATTACACCATTTTAAAAAAATACTACGTGTAGTTGTATTTGATATCAAAGCATAATACAGCACAAGAAGTATTTTTATATAAATATAGACGTTGTATTTCATATTAAAAAAAGTCAATTAATTTAATATTTGAATGGTTTTAAATATAAATTTATATATACTACGACAAATTTGTAAAAAAGGACTGAACAATTTCTTTCAGTGCATTAAAGGATCAATTTGCGTCCGGTAGGTGAGCTATTACAGTATCAGAGCCGGTAAGTGTCGCCAGGCAACACTTACCGGACAGTTTCATCTTTATAAATCAAATCTGACATTTTCAAACGTATTTGTCGGCTACCGATGAAGTTTTACTTGTACAACAAAGGTGATGCAATTTTCACAAAATGTGATTTTTTGATTTTTGAAATAAAATAATGAAGAACAGGCTTACAGTATGAAATAAAATACATAACGTTACACGTCCGGTAGTTACTTGTAACTCGTTTAGACATTCTAGACTCGGCTCCTAACGTCGCCTCGTCCATAATGTCTTAACTCGTTACAAGTAACCTACCGGACTTGTAACGTTAAATACTATAAAAGTTGTAACTAAATATATACATTTTTTATGCATATTACTAACCAGAATTTAAATTTATTCCGCAAGTGTACTGATTTTATGACTTTCGCAAAAGTGGTACTAAATGTAGACCTGGCCTTCTTACAAGGTTTTTAAGATTTATTTTAAGACAGTTATATACATATATGATATTATATTTATGATTTTTCTAATTAAATAATTTTTTTAATTTTTTGCAGAGGATTATGACAGACGATAAAAAGGCCAACAACCTCATCAAGGAGATTGGGAAAACTGCAGAGGAAACAATTCATCAGTGAAAAGTCTCTCAAGAAAGCAAGTTTTTGGTGATGAGTCTCTTTGTGATAGTAAGCGGCGTAGAACTGTAAACCTTGGAGAGGATTTTTGCTGTACCCCGACGACGTCTTATACATCGCCAATGTCAGCATTTTCTCCAGCTTCAACATATCCTGGTAAATTGTGTCATTTTATGTAATTTACGACAATCATATACCTAGTAAGGATTTTTTTATTTTTGCAATAGTTACTTATAGTTGTTTCTTATAGATTTTGCGACAACTGTACTGCAAACATTGGCAAAACTGACCCAGCACGTCGAGCAACACACAATCCGAGTCATGAAAAAAATGATTTAATTTAATTAGGACAATTAGCCCATAATAATTATTTTAGTTTTTTTTATAAGTAATAATAATTATAGTTATAGATATATAGTTTATAATATTAGTAGTAGGGTAGAGCGGGGCTAGTTGAGCAATGGGGTAAGTTAGGCAATCGAAATATCTCGAAAACTACAGACCATAGGCTAATTCATCAAATGACAGAAAGAAGCGGACGCGGGAGGGGAACACACCCCACGACGACCATTAACGACTTGTCGATGAAGTGAGGTATTAGGACGCTTTGTTTTTTTTGCGACGAAACAGTAAAAAATTAGTTTCGGTTTATATTTCTTCTGTACACGTTAAAAAGCAACCGTTTCCGGTCATGTAGGTGTTAAACTTTCATACATCTATTATATTAATGATATCTAGAAAGAATTTGGTTCTTATTCAAACCGTTTTTTCATAAACTCACTTTTGTTTGAAATATTTGGTACGGGGCTAGTTGAGCAATGCTGGTCTTAAGTATGTTAACGATGATTAATTTTATATATCACATTAATATCTTTGTGTTGTATTTAATGTCTATTAATTGTCACATAACTGATGTTAACTAAGTATGATTTTAAGTAGAAAGATTGAGACTATTCCAAAAATTAAGAGTAAGAAATGTTTTATTTAATAGTTGAAGAAATAATAGTTTCTGTTTCAGTATGATATCACTAAGGGACTATAAATAAAAGGTTAATTATAAAAAGCTATTTTATTCCACGTCTAGCAAACATTCACGTCATTACATGACTTAATTTTCTAATTGCTCAATGTGCCCCATACCCTTGTTCAACTTACCCCACCTATGGGGTAGGTTGAGCATGTCTCATCTTGTTCATTTAAATGACCGTATAGCTCTTAAACAAGATTTATGAGAGATAAATGACTTAGTACATGTTTAAAAAGGAATAAATTACCTATCTATGAGAGTACATATCAAGGAATTTGGACTTATCGTTCAGGAGCTATAGCCGATAAAGTGAAAAATTGCTCAACTAGCTCCGCCCTACCCTACATAGTTGATATTATAGTTTTTAGTAATTATTTTCGTATTTTCTATTCACCTTTATACATTATAATAGATTGGAACTTTTGTAAAATAATCTTGAGAACTGCAAGAGGCAATTTTTAATGAATGCAACACTATAACTTTTCAGATGTAAAAGAAAAATGCATTCGAAAATATGAAACCAAGAGTTAACAGCTACATAGAAGCTGGGGGAGAACACTTGCAACATTTGCTGTAATTCTCAATAAACCTACATTATTTGTTGGTGTTTTATTTTCTTTAAATTAAAACAATTTAATTAATAGTTATTTTAGTTATTTACCTAAAGTGTTTGGAAAGTGAAATTTCCCGCATGAGCACTTTGTTTGAACTTGTAATATTGTTTTTTTAATTCGTACGTAAAAAAAGAGAGCTGTATCGAAATTATCCACCCAAAATAGGCTAAGAACTCTGATATACTTATTCCTTTTACAAAGTTTCCAATAACTATACCGGGTGTCCCAGAAATAACTACATTAATTTTAACCAGTAGTAGAACTCATCAGTGTAAAAAAAATCTAAATTAAAAAACTTCGAAAAACAGTCGGAATGAATTTAAACCGTCCTGCGTAAATAAACAAAAAAATCTGAAAACTGACCTACTAACTGTGTTTACTTGAACATCCAATGCTATTGAAAATTGTGGGGCTTAATAAATAACATGCGGATTTTTGTCTGCCCCTACGTAATATTTAAGTTGAAAATACCTTCTCCCATGATTATTATGTATTATAATAATATGGAGGTCTCGTCTCGAAAATAATAACAAATGTATTACCTCGTTTCCTGCCAAACTCACGGTTTTAAAGCACAAAAGAATTAAAAATAAGCTGCGCACGCCGTCTCCCCACCCGGTACTACCTCCATGACCTATAAGCATGCCGAAACGCAGGCATCATCGTCGCAGCCGAGACAGACATCATGACAGAGACTCTCCACATGAGAGTAATGCAGCAGAGGCTTTAAGGAGACTCCAAGTGGCAGCGTATTTTTCCCCAATCCAGACGCAGTGCCCCGTGTTTGTGGTGACACGGTCACATGGAAGTATGCTTGTGGTAGGATAAACATACATTTCTTGTTCAAGAGGGTAGTGTATATTTGGTTTCCGACATATTTTGGATGTGGACCTGTAGCAGCGTAATGTTCTCCACTCCAGACCCAGTGCCTCGTGTTTGTCGTGACACGGGCACATGGAAATATGCTTGTGGTAGCATAAATATACCTTTTTTGTGGCAGAGGGTAAGTGTTGCCGACAGATTTTCTATGCAGGCTTGTGATAGCCTAGTCAGTGATGCTCCGCCTCTTCCAACAAAGTTAGCATCCCGATGGAAAAAACTGTCCTCTTATGGAGAGTCTGAGACTGAATGGGGAGGTGGAGAAGGCTATATCCGAGCAGGTAGCACGAAGGGATAAGCGCCTATCCGTTCTTTAGGTCCAGAATGGAGCTAGTTTATCAGCTCTGGGAATTGCTCTTTCCAAGGTCTTAAACGGAGACGGTGGAGGAGAACTGGTTGGTATAGAGTTGTTGAGCGACTCTGGGAGACTTCTTGCCGATATTCGCCACACAGAATACAGCTCCCGTAGGGCGTTATTGTCTCTTAACTTAATAAGACAGACATGAGGAGCATCCTGCCCGATGCTTCCGTAGACGGAAAAGAATCATTAAACTACCGCGGTGCTCCTCGAGGTAGACTCAGATTTTTTTACACTGAATGAGGTACTATAACGTCGGACGCTGACCTGTACTCCTGGTTAAAAGCCCTCAAATTCCCTCGTCTGCGGACGCCTTATCAGCAATTGGTACCCAGAGAACCAAGTCGCCCCACATCGGAATCAAAAGAGTTGTTACTCTCCATTGAAAAATTACTCTCAATGAACTAGGCGATGATTCCAGGCGTATGATTTTAAATTCGAAATCGTTTAATAAGTTTTTGAACCAGGAGCATTTTAAACTGGAAGATCATAAGACAGTGGCAAGATTGATTAGGCTTAACTGTTGGCTTGCAACTTTAGAAATCAAGGACGCTTATCTTCTCATGCCAATCGACAAGGCGCAGAGAAAATTTTTGAGATTTAGATTCCAATGCGCCATCTATGAATCTATTTGCACTAAGTATGTGTTGCTTTCCTTAAACATCTACATTTTTTATTATTTTCGAGACGATTACTAGATAATTACTAGAAATAATCCTACCCTGCCTGTACATCAAGTCCCTATTTGCAACACTTTGGCTTTAAAGAATGAGATAATGAAGATAGTACCGGGTGGGGAGACAAGGTGCGCAGTTTATTTTTTATTTTTTGTGCTTTAAAACTGTGAGTTTGGCAGGAAACGAGGTACTAAATTTGTTATTATTTCCTTCGACGAGACCTAAACATAATCAAGATCGAACTTCACTTGAGGTAAGTTCGTTTGATCTAGTAATTATTGAATCCTCCGGCTGTAAAAATTAGACTTTCTGTACGTGAGACTGATTTAATTGTTGCTCTTTCAAAATTCTCCAAATTCGATTTGCTAACCTTCGGGTACTGGCGGTTTTTTGCAAAACACAATGCACAACGTTATTGGAAATTTGGCACACGAGAAAAAGCAGGCATTTTTTATGATAATAACTTTAAGAGCGAAAGTAAAATACAATAACACGCCCGGTCGAGTTCGCCCGCCGATCCTGATTCTCAACAGCAGGTAACTGATCCACCCGAGAGTGCAAAAAAAATTAGAAACTTGATAAGTTAAGATAAGTATCCATATGCGGTTCGTGAATTTGAAGGGTTCCAAAAATGCTAAAAAATTGAGATTTCGAAGAAGTGGTCGATAAAAATGTTGTTGGTCTCGGCGGTCTAGATTGATCCTTTTCCAAATGCCCATCTGAATATTGTCATTTATAAAATTATTATCAAAGATTTTAAACAGAATGTACACATCATAATAATGTCCAACATTTTTAATAACCTGCTTGAAATGCAATTATGCCGGGCGAGGGACGCAGAGAAGAGTGAGAGGGTGATCAAGAATCTGTCCGTCCGTAGCCCGGCGGTCCCGAGATTTCGAAATTTTACATCATTCCACATTTATAATTGTTTCTAGTTTATTATTGGCGACAAAAATATGAAGGTGGTACTGTAGGAAACCCAACGAATGGGGCAATAATTTAGTGCTTAGATGTGGTAATTAAGTAATTAATTATGAATGTTTTGAAGATATATCACAAAAATCAAACTATGTATCAAGTAGGTAATTCACTAAATCGAAAACTGGGAAACTTTTTTTTGCAAAGGACGATTTTTTGACGAATTCGGATTTAATGTATTTAGGCCATTAGGTTTCATTCCTGAAAATTCTAGCTTTTTGAATTGGAAGACCCACAGGGTGACACATTTAAGCAAGGCTGGGGCACTCTACTATCAACCCTACCAAAAGCATTAAAATTAAGAGTGACTATTTAAGTAACAATGTAAATTCAGGACATCCAACGGTCCAAGTAAAACATAACTTTCGTTTCTTTTACAATTTAAGAGTAACTTGTTCTGTTGATTTTTCTAAAGTCACACCAAATTATCGCTGCACGTAATTTCCCATTACAAAGTTTGATTAATACTGCCAACCAACTGAGAAACTTCGTATTAAATAGGGACCTGCGAATAAAACTGCGCTTGAAAAACCATTTCGCTCTCAGCTGCATCCATCAAATATAAATTAATTTAATCCGATTTATACACGTAATACAATATAAAATATCCAAATCCGTATCTCACTGCTATGTCTGCACCTTTTTCGAATCGATGGTCGTTTGCCTGTTCCTAAACATACAATCCCACGTAACATATCGTTTGTTATCTAAACTGGCTGAGCTTACCGAAAATTGAATAAAGTATTCATTTTGGGACTAGCACTCACATCTATGCGTGTTCTCCAAGTTGGTTCTAAACTATTCAACAGCAATTCGGGAAAACTGATGCCAAAAGCGAGTTAAATAAAAATATCTTTTGCCCAACATGACAGTGAAATATTAACATACTTCTTGGTGCATAATAGAAATTCGACGCACAGCTGCTGAAAAGCAGTTTGGTGCATTACATCAGATGAAAAAATCTATTTTATCTACCGAATTGTGAAACTCTGTAAAGTCTTTCTTCACACACTTCAAGTCAACTACATCTTAAACCATTTTATCGACCCTACGTTCCGACTCATAAAATTAAAAGCAGTGCATTTTCAGTCTAAAGAGACGAATAAAATCGAACTACATTTTCGTAGTGCAGGTTTATGAATGCTTGCACCGAAACAAACGTGTTTATTCGCTGCTAGATCCTGCAGAGATCCTAAATATTTTTCCATAAACTCGGTGCACGTTCGCTTCAGCCAATACCGAAACGAAAATTCAGTTTTTGCCGATATTGAAAACACACATATTGCTTTTTACCAAATAGTGGAAATTCGAATCGCAGAAATAATCGACGTTAGCTCAACTGTGATTTCAATTCCGGAAGTTTCATCACATTAGAGAATTTCGTGTTTCCCAAGTTTAGAGCGGTTGAAACAATTTGCAGCATTCGATAAATCTGTAACGTTTTCAGCTTCCCTTTTTCTTCATAAAGTTCGCGTCATGTTATTTGCAAAATGAAACTGTTCTGCATGGAAACTTTCGAATTTATTCCATCGACGCGACTGTCGCTAAATACAATCGGTTAATCGCTTTACTGGCTTTGCGCGTATTCCTCACGGAGATGCTATTGAAGTGTGGACTTTATGCGCCGACATACTGGTAGATTATATTACAAGTGACAGAAATGCTTCATTGTCAGCGAGAGAGATTTTTGAATCACGAGTGCGATAGCAACCCTTTTAACATTATATCACTTGTGAGTAAAACGCTACATTATACCTTTCATTTGCGTAAGGATAATAATTCATTTAGACGTGGATAAGGCATAAAACACGTTCTCCATTTATGTTGACCAGTAAAGAAGTGCGCTCCGGACTCCGCCCTCCTGGATCCGCTGCGCTGCCCGGAGCCGTCGCCGCTCCGGTCGGAAGAGACCGCAGTGATAAGACTTTCACTTTAATGCATTGCGACAAGCCTCACGCATCAGCAAACGTTACCGTCACCCCTCCAGCGTTTCTATAACAGAACGCGAGTAGTTCTGCACCAACCACCAGTAAACCGGACCAGTAAACTGACTAAGTACAGTGACCACTGCACCGTCCCGTCTTAAAACCGCCACCTACCGCCACCACTCCCGGAGGAGGACACGTCCTAACTCCGATTTCCCGAGATTGTATATAGAGATATGTTGTAAATATTGCCCTGTGGATATTGACCTCCCTGTAAATATATGGTAAATAAAATTCGAACACCGTCACTGTATTTTATTTTTCCCCTACCGCCAAGCTAGACAGCTGACCCCTGGTACACCGTACTTCGATTTAGCTACCCGTGGTACCGTGGCGCATACCACGTAAAAAAACTGGGGCTCGAGGCAACCCGACCGTAGAAAGCGTCACAGTTTCATGATGTGGCAACCCAAATATTGACGCCTTAACAAGGAAAAATGGCGACCTTGCAAGCAGGCAACTGTTATGAGGCACATTTTTGACGCAAAACTAGCTTATTGCGTAAATAAATCGTTACTAGGTTTACAGGAAACAGAAATTTTAATTTTGTTGCTCAGTATAATTAGTGCTTGTATAAATTTTGTTTGTGTAATTTTTCATTAGATTTTAAAGAGAAAATTCTTGTTGACATTCTGAATACGATACCGAAATATACAAATATTCAAAGGGCTTTTCGTAAATTTACTGAAGAACGAAACACCTGTAGAATTAGTATATTCGTTGTAATCCAGTGAGTTTTTATATCTAACATTCTGGAACCTTAGGGTTAGGAACCATTAATTTGAGGCTTTTGCTGAAATTTATCGCTATAAACATTGGCCATCAGAATAGTGCAGTCTTGTCTGAAACCCTGAAGAGGCCAGCAAGGATCCCCGACTTAAATTCGATTGAACCAACCAACCACGACGGCTCACAAATTTAGCAACACAAAATGCAGTATTGGAAAGTGCAAATATTGCATGTTTGAGTTTGTTGCCAGCGAAAAGTCGGCAATCATGTGTAGCGACTAAGATAAGTAGCGTAATTGCATACAAAACTGATACACGCGAATGGGTGTGTGGTCAGAGGCGCCGATTCAAAATGGGCGGGATGAGTGTTCGAATCCCGTAAATGCAAAAAAAAATCTATGAATAATTTATTGGGAAATAGTGCGTTAATGGAAAATCATGCATTAATAAGGTACATTAACCATCGATTTGTTAATTTTTTGCATTATGCCTTAAATGTTTAGGGAGTGTACTATGTATTGTACATTTTGCCATTTTTAACAAAGGACTCTGACATTTGCGTAGCTAAAACCCTTCAGTAACATCACCTGAGAAATTAAGAAAATGATTTCAAGATGGTCGACATCCTTGAGACAATTAATTAGTCGACTAAAAGGAATTACATACAGTATTTTCATTTTTCTCACCAATTTTTCGTTGGGGCAAATAGAAAGAAGTTCTTGATTTGTGTATTGAAGTATTTCCCGTCGAAACTTCTATGATTGTTCGCATACTGAGGTGTCTCCCACCTTTCTTTTGCAGAAAACTTTCCATCTGCATCCCGTCAACCAATTTACAAACGTCAAAGTGTCGAATGCCTATTTATTTCTCTTCAACTATATGAAAAAACGCTAACGACAGTAGCTTTGAAAAGAAAACTTTCCAGCGACTTTACTCTCTGAATCAATAAACCGTTGATGCGTAAACCGAGTTTATTTACAAAATTGGAAGGAAAAAAATTTGTTTGGCCAAAGAACATGTAGACAAATCTCGGCGTATAAACAAGTATTTATTTGCGGTGCTTTTCCGAATTAGATTGTAATCGAGATCCTCGTTTGATGTTTTGTTTGGAGGACACAACTCGCCCAAAAACGGATGAAGCGCACTTCGAGCAAAGAAACTTAATTAGGCTTGCAAGGCAAGAGCATTAATCAATGTTTGTTCTTTGACGTACGGCTACTACAACAGCAGTTATAAAGCGGGGTTTTTTGGAAATTAAAAAGTACAAATTCCGCCATTCATAAATTTTTCATCGTCGAGCTCGACAGAAATTAAGCCGTAATAAATAAAAGATAACGAGGAGAGAAACCTAAGGATCTGCACCACTTAATCCTGCTGAAAAGCAGTGGAAACCTTTCTTGTATGTCTATTTTGAAGTCGTAAAAGAACTTTTATATGCATGTTGGGTGCAAGAGATTTTATGTGGATCAGGCAAAAATTAAAATTTAATAGTGTATCTGCTACTTAACGCAGGCTAAATACAATGTAAATTTTAGGCACCTTTGAAATACAACAATGTATATGACTAAGGTGCGGACTGGGGAATAAGGAAACGTCGTTAAAAATATTTCAACAATGAATACTAAATTTCAACTGCAAAATTTAATCTAATGAAAATTTTGCCAGATCGTAGGCTCCATTGAAATCGCGAAGCTAGAGACGGTATTACCGGATTGCGGCGCCAGTAATAGACGCCCACATATATGATAACCGTACTGCGGCGGGGACAAAGGTCTTACCTGCTAGGGGTGTAGGCGAATTGCGGCGCTGTGTTATCTCAATCCTTTATGCAAATTTGGGTAAAACCCAGTACCGTCTTTCCGATTTTCCAGTGCATTTTTGAAATATCCAAAATTGCACCCTCTTCTCATTGGTTAGCATCTTTTGCAACTTCCTTATAAAGGGACACAGTAATAAACATTGCGATTCATTTCCGAAAGTGAATAAAATAACAACCGCTTCGTGAATGTAGAGTTTGTTTTAAGTGAAAGAGGTAAAGAATTAGTTCTTCTCGATATGTATAAATTTTACAAAAAAAATGTTACAACCAGTGGTGTCAAGTGGTGTTGCACGGTAAAAACGTGCGATGCAAAAATCTATGTGTGTCAAAATAAAGTGTTACTGAAACGAGAGGATATGCATAATGATCCTGTAAGTCAGCGAGTAAACCGACAAATTGTGTCAAATAGCGTTAAAAGAAAAGCAGCAGAAGATATTTGCGAGAGACCTTCAAAGTTGCATAAAGAACTAAAAAAATCTGCTTTTGATAATAACTTGGACATATCAGATGTTAATTCCATTAGAAGATGAATGTATGATGCGAATAGACAACGAAAGACAACGAATCCTCCCACGGCTACCCATGAATATAGACGGAAATACAAAGTTTTGCGGACTACTTAGTCGAAAATTATATTGAAGAAAATGCCAAATTTCACCCAAGTGTGTGGGCTGCCTGCACATCCTCGACGGAGATGACCACAAATGGGTGCGAGTCTTTTCATTCGAAGTTTAATTCGTTATTTTATGCACCTCATCCAAATTTATATGTATTTTTAGATGTTTTAAAAAATCTTCAAATAGACACTTATATCAAACTGAACAGCGCACATGTGCCTAAGCATATTACCAATAAAAATTATAAAACAAGACTTGCCAACCTCACAGACAGTATAGAATTGTACAGGCAGAATAAAATTGGCATCTTAAATTTTGTTCAAAAAGCATCTTTTCAGTTATAATATAATAAGAGTTGAGATTTCGTCCGAAAAATTTTCCGATTGCTACGAGAGTTCGCCTAGCAATTTTGCGAATGACATTGTCATAAAAATCACGAAACGCAGTTGAGTGATTTTTGATCAATGTCATCAGAAAAATTGTGGAACTCGAGTCCACAATTGGTAAATTTTTCCAGCGAAATCTCAACTCGAATTATATTCGGCAGACTATTTCACGAAAACGCCCAAATTATTGATAATGTGGTGGAAGGTGACAGGTAATTGAGGTATTTGACATGCAGTATGCTGCCATTGTGACTGCAGCAATTGTTATTTATTCGCTGAAAAATGAGGTGCGTTGTGTAATAGCGACTGTTCATTGGTCCGTAACCCCCGATAAAATTTTGACAAGCTGATTTTTTCAATTTAAAGTTTGATTCCATTGTTGAATGATCACATATGATTGGTTAAAATATATATGAGTGAAATAGTCATGTGAAAACACAATAAAGTATACTGCTATTACACATTAATAAATAAATGTATAATATTTTTCTGTGCATTATTGTAGCAATCCCACTGGTTTCCTTTTATAGGGGTGCTTTTTGGCGACCCACTACCTGCGAAAGCTATAGCGCCGCAGTCCAGCTGTACCCCATCGTCCTTACCTGCTATGTCGAATTTAATGGTGTACCCGACTGCCACATTACGGTACTGCCCGCTAGAGACAAAATTTTCGTCATAACAACGAAATATTTTTAACAGTCAAAAATTTTTCTAAAATGAATGAACCGAAACGTTTTAGCGACAAATCCTTAGAACATGTTAAAAAATGCAGCGTCCCAAAATACTGTTAAAACAAGAAAATCCATTTGGCAACAGTTTAGTCAATTTCGAAATGAAAGAATGTACCAACTTCTATCAAACACGCCACTACAAGAAATTGATGAAATTTGACATACAATATGAGAAAAAAAAGTATAATTGGTATTTCTGCTAAATGACGTTTCTGATTTGGAGGTTAGATTTGGAAACTTTTGATTATGCAGACACAAGCTGTAACTCACGTTTGATTGCCATTTTTTCAATTCTTGTTTTTACCAATGTTTACATCTAATCATGGAACGAAAGTCATTTACTTCTCTTTGGTTTATTTTCGTTCACATTTGTCATATGGCGCGATTAGTTGACGTTTATAACGTCGTTGTCGCGTCACATTGCAGTACAGTTGCAAAGTTGCAGGCAACATTAAGACAAGAAAAGTTACCAAAAACAGAATTATAATTTAGATCATTATGATTCTGTTTTTGGTGTTATAATTTCCAAATTATGAAACCAAATTCGAAAAAATTCATTTGAAACCACTGCCAAATTGGTGGAAAAAGAATATTTTTTGGCCTGAATTCTAAAGTTAGCTTTGACATCATGTATACGTCATCCGAAACTAGATTTATACACAAAATCTTGTAAAGTGCGGCTACTATGCGGTAAAGTGAACAGTGAATTTTTAGCTTTTCAGGAACGTTTGAAAAAATAAGTGTAAGACAAAAATCGTAATTTATTACACGCTATAATGTACAAAATAAAACGGTAATCATTTTTATTTTTTTATTATTACAAGTTGCGCCATCTATGAGCAATCAATATTAATTTCGTTGTGTTGGTAAAACTGTCATATTATATTAATAATGACATTTGACAGATTAATGGATAATTACATTTAGTTAATTATTATCAATTATTACTCCTACAAATTTCAGCGTAATTTTATATAAACACAAAGAGCGTCTCAAAATGTGTATGTATTACTTAACTTCAACCTGTGTGTATGCTTTTTTATAGGCTCATTTGATCTGAACGACTGCACGTGTTATTGAAGGTTTCAAGATCCAATCTCCTCTGTAATTCCTTTTTGTTTCCAAAACTGCAGCATGAATTATTTGAAAAGAAGCTCCATGGTTGGAAGAGATTATTTTAATAAATTGTAGCGTATCTTTTTTAAAAATGCAACTATTATAAATATTAATGTTGATTCTGCTATTCTCAACATGTGGAAATAGACCAGGAATTAGTTGGTTGGCCTGAATATTTGAAGTTGAGGGTAAATTAGGATTTTATAACTCAACGTACACATGATGTGATGTTAAATGTGTATTTTCGTTAGCAGTTTATAAATTTGGAGGAAATTCTTTATTTGGAACTGGTAGTCTCTTTGAAGAGGACGTCGTTTCCTTCGTCAACATATTTGGAACATCAATTTTCCTTTTGAGTGACTCGGCAATATAACCTTCGGCAACACTGGAAGGCTTCCATCTTCCATGTCTTTTTAACTCGTAAATTACGACACTTTCCCCTCTCATATTTCAGAAATAGTCGATCTATCTATCTATTTTGTTACTCTTTCGATCCATGACAAGTGGTGAGCTTATTGCGATAGTTGGTTTAAAAATTTTGATTATTATGAGAATTGTTTTAAAAATGTTACACGGATATTGTGGAGATCCGACCGTTGAATAAATAATGTTAAGTAGTTTTTCGGGTTGAGCACTGGTTGTTGAAAATTGAGTTAGATTGTTTTGTTAATACGAAAGTTGAGAATGAAGAAGGTGGTGAGGAGTAGGGATTAGGCCAGAGTGCAGGGAAATCCCACAGGCAGACGGAGACACGATGCCTTGAGCACTAGTCAGGTTATGTTGTTGCCTATTAAAAGTTAGAGTCTGTTATGTATTAATGTGTACCTCCTCCAATATTTTAACTTTCTTTGGCACATGATTAGCTGTTTTTTTTTTTAAATACGAAATTAATTTTGTGTACTTTGATATATCTATGTTTTCATATAATATTATACATGATTTTAACATGGAGTAAATACTCCAGAGATTTTACCTCTCTTGCCACTAATGCGACAGAGCGAAAAAAATCCTCAAAAAGGAAATAATTAGTGGAAAGCTGAAAATGGCCTTAATCTCTTTATTTGAACCCACTTATTACTGTCCTAATGCTTCCCCCTCGAGTAAAGTCGGCGTTGGCCCTTATGGCCCTAAGAAAGTACAAATTTTCAGTTTTTTTGCAAATATCTCTTAAAGCATCAACTTTATCAACAAAATACTTATTAGCAAAAATAATGTAGAGTAAATTTTCTATACCGTTTGTTTCTAAAGTTAACCGTTACGATACTACGGCCATTCAAATTGTAGCCTTTTTTGGTCCTTGCGGAAAAGTTATAAAAAGCACATGCTATATCAAAGTTCCTGTATTTTATGTTAAAAATAATAATTTTGAACATCCCACCTATACAAGCTATTAACTTACAATAATTATTATAACTGCGATATAAGACAAACCGTTGGGGCTAATTATAGTCCAAGCCAATTATACGAAAAAACGACGAATAGAAGAAATAATGTATACACTTTTGAAATTTTGGTTATGAACTCCCAGCAGGGACCCAAATGAAGATAAGAAGAGTTTTAACTCCCCCGGGGGGAGGCTAATCCCCTTTGGCACAAGAACCCCCCCCCCTCAAGCGTGACATCATTATGTTTTTCTGAATTTTTCTCGTAAACGGTTAAACTCCGACGAGAAAATGTTATCTGACTTATGTTCTTCATTAAATTCTGCATAAAATTGGTCTTACGAAGTTTTTGTCTATCTCCCACCCAACGCTCTTAAATGTCGTTGGAAAATGAATATATATAGGCAACCCCCGTTTTTTGCGGCGATTATCTCGAAAACCATTAGTGGGAGCACAAAATCTATACAAACAAAATTGTAAAGCAGTTTTTTTCTGTACAAAGTCTATAATGAATAAAGGATTTGCAATAAATTGTTATTGGTCAAAAAACGGGGATTGATTAATTTTTGCGTTTGCGCTGAAAACTATACTCATTTTCCAACGTCATTTATGAGAGTTGGGTGGAAGATAGACAAAAACTTCATGACACCAATTTTATGCAGAATTTAATGAAGAATATAAGTCAAATAACATTTTCTCGTCGGAGTTACCGTTTACGAGAAAAATTCAGGAAAGCTTATTGAGGTCACGCTCGGGGGCGGTTTTTTGTGCCAAAGGGGATGAAGCTCCCCCTCGGGTGGTGGAAACTCTTCGGATCTTTATTTGGATCCCTGCTGGGACCAAATAATCAAAATTTCAAAACTTATAAATTATTTGTTCTATTCGTGGTTTTTTCGTGTAATTTGCTTGGACTATGGTTAGCCCCAACTGTTTGTCTTATATAGCAGTTATAATTGTAACATGTTAATAGCTTGTATAGGTGGGATGTTCAAAATTATTTATTACATCTAGAAACTTTGATATAGCATTTGATTTTTATAACTTTTCCGCAAGGACCGAAAAGGGATCCACTTTGAATGACCGTAGCTTCGTACCGGTTAACTTTAGAAACAAACGGTAAAGAACTTTTTTGTTGCAAATTTACTCGAGATTATTTTTGCTAGTTTTGTGGATAAAGTTGATGCTTTAAGAGATATTTCCAAAATCTGAAAAATTGTACCTTCTTGGGGCCATAAGGGCCAACGCCGACTTCGCTCGAGGGAGAAAACTTAAGAAATTTTTTTGATAACCGAATTATTATCAGAATATTAAAGCATTGCCCCTAAAACCAGGCAACCATAATCGCCCCATGACTCCGTTCTAACCTCACTCTTCCAGTCCTCTTGCACACATTCACACTACGAGCATTTCCATTATAAAAATGTTCTACATAATCGGCGACTGCAAAGACATCACAGACAAAGGTTTGGAAATTATAAAACGTTCCGACAAAGTCTATCTGGAAGCCTACAAGTCGATCCTAACCTGTGGAACCGAAGCGTTAGTGAGTCCCAATATTTCAAATTTAGTTATTATAATGACTCTTGGAAAGCCAGGAAGACTGCCACGGCCCCAATCTCATGGTAGCAGACCGGGACTTGGTAGAACAAAGAGCCGACGACTTACTTTCAGGGACTGAAACTACAGACGTTGCCTTGCTGGTGGTTGGAGACCCGTTTGGGGCCACGACCCACACGGACCTGGTGCTGAGGGCAAGAGAGCGTAGGGTTGACACGAGGATGGTCCACAATGCTTCCATTTTGAATGCTGTGTATTGCAGTTGTACAGTTTTGAGGAGACTGTCTCAATTCTCTATTGGACGAGGGTTGGAAACCAGACAGTTTTTATGAGAGGATTGTTTCTAATTATTATAGGAATAAGTTGCGTTTATTTGTGTTTATTGGGTAGGTCTGTTCAGTATTGTGACAGAGTATGTTACTGGAGGGAAATGTTGCAGATATAAATGTCAAGCAGCCCACATTAGAGAGTTTAACAAAGAAGAAGAAGGAGTAAGTACATGCCACCTAGTTTCATGTCTGTGAGTAAGGCTTCGCAGTAAGTGCTGGAAATACTGAAGAACAAGATGAAGAAAATGAAAAATGAGAAGATTCTGGCTTGCAGCTTCCAGGAGATGTGCCAGGTGGATTTGGGGGGACCCTTACATTCTCTCATTATTGCAGGATCTGTATTACATCCTCTTGAAATTTCTTGAGCATTGTAAGGGGGGAATAAATTTGAATTAGTCACTTGTTATTTCAACATTATGCAGTTATAATGTCCTAACTTTTTTTTCTAAAGCCTCGTTTTCACTGAAGAAACATTGAGCAACTTTTGTGTTTCTGTTGATTGTTTCCGAAAATGTTCCCAAATGTTTCTGAATCTTCCTCATTGTTTCGGAAGCAAATGTTGATTGTTCCCATTTCTAGCGCTAACATCAAAGGAAAAATCGACACGCGATAATACCACGTTTTCCTCCTCTATGTTGCTGCATCTTTTCACATCGGTGGAAGCACTGAGTTGCGACTTTCAGTTGCTCAGATAGAAACACAAAGTTTATGTATGTTGCCAATTCCTTAGTGGTTGCCAAACATTTCCTAAACACGCGACAAAGGGAAACACAAAGTTCCTCAATGCTTCTTCAGTGGAAACGGGACTTGAAAGGGACAACAGTTTTGACGCAGAAATTCAAATTTTTGACAGTCAGAGAAAATTGGTTCAAAGTTTGGCAATTAAAGTAAACAGTAAGGTAAAAAAACCGATATACGTTTAGCCAACTGCGATCACGAATTTTGTTGCTCACTTGTTACTATAAATGAATAAACAAAGAAATTATAATTACTTACAATGCTATCCAGAATGGAACTAATTCAATATTATTAAATTTATTACCATCTTTTTTTATAATTTTGCAAGTTGGTAAACGCGTTGATCCTTATTCTTCTGGAGCAATACACCATGCAGTTGGTTATTATTGTTCTATTTTATTCTCGCGCTTGTCAACATTTTATTGGTGATTGTACTCCCGTCATTTCCACATACCTCTAACCGTATGAAAACTTCCGTCAATTACACTTAAATTAAAGCTGTACAAACAATATTTTTAAATGGAATTGAAAAAGTTCCACATTATGATTTGACATTAACGAAGTTACCATTTTCGTTTGCGTTAACTTTTTACTCACATGCTCACTGTCAATAGCCGTTATTGCTACAACACCAACATTGATTACACTTTAATTTCCTGCTGCATCCAAAGAACTGGTCGTTTTTTTATGTTACCGCATCTAGGTCTGCATTCAATTGAAAGACTATTTGCCCGAGCCGCGGCTGCAAACAAAGGAATGGAAAAGTTTATTAAATAATATGGCTACATCGGCTGTTATTAAGGTTCAAAGCAAGAAAAGCCAACCTACTTTTGGAGATGTACTGTGGTGATGAGTTCTAGAAAGAATGAAGCCGTATTCCGTGAAATATAGGTTTCCCCGAACTATTTTTTCTGCTGGAAAGAAGGTGAATATTGAGTCTTATTCTCATCATAAGCTGCGATTCTCGCAGAATTGCTGCAAAATGTTTTCAGTGTACACATCCCACAAATTCGAAGCTTCTAGGTCGCACACGTTATCAAGCGTTATTAAATTACGAAATTATGTAAGCTCACCCAGAGACAAGCTCGCTACATAAATTATCTCGGAGATGTGATAAAACTCGATAAAACCGAGAAAATATCGAACACTTTATATCCTCCGCTGTAAAACCAGAGAAATAAAGTGCCCCAGCTATTCAGAACTTCCGGACTCGTGTACGCTGTACTAGCGGAAGTACAAATGATCTGGAAATGGAAACTAATCATGAATTACTGCAGTTATAAAAGGAATGCTTTTTGTCTACCGGAACGCGAAACACAGGACTCGATGATGGGATTTATAAAAATATTTCCGACGAGCCAATCTGGTATTATGGAAAACGCAGAGCGAGCTGCTGTTTTCGTTTTTGTCATCAACGGAATAAGTCGGACGTGTTTCCAGCAGGGAATTTTTAAAACGGGGGACGGCGCTGTCGGAAGTGCTGCAAATTGCGTCTTATCTATATAAATTTCTTATTAAAAACAACTCTTGAAAATTACAAGTTCTGTCGGCTTTAATCGATTTGCAACGAAAACATATATCTTGGCTGTTTTTAGTTTTTAGAGTCAAAATTAATTAAGACAGAGACCGTTTGAGGTCGGCACCGTTTCAGTCATAAAAGTGGTGCCAGTCTGGCGACAATACACCTCTCAACTGTCTAGTCTTAAGAGTTTAGGCAAAGTTTAAATGTAGAAGGAACGGTTCTGGCTATCTGGGATCGACAATTGGAGGTCGGCGTCAGCAACAGTCGAGACCCCATCGCCCCTGCAGCCCTCTCGAGCCCTATGCGCAAAAAGCCATCGCCGAAGCCCTGGTGGTGCGCAGCGGCCGACTTCGCACTACTGCCTCTGATCGACAGCCCCCCGCGATACCGCACCCATGCTAGATAAATGTTACGCTCGATAGTCTATGAAAATTCAGTTATCTAGTTTTTCTGTTGGAATTTAAATGACTGCCAAAATTAAATCTACACACGTTGGAATGGAATTGGTACCTTCCTTTTCATCTAACGGTAAAAAGTTTAGTTTAAGTAACATGCTTTCAAATTATAAAGTGTACAAATTGGTCACGATTTTCAAAGAGACGTTAAAGCATCATTTTAAGAAACGTTACCAAAACTTTGTTCTAATTTCTTGCTCGGGTTGAATTAATATTAATGTCAGAAACTTCTGTTTACGACAAAATCCTTAATGATAACGAACTGACAAAGCGACTTCCGAAAATTTACGAATTAATATTCCAAGGCTGGTGTTTCTTATCCTTCGCTTGTGGTAAAACAATTTAGCTCTACAAAATACGTCGATTAATGGTGTATGCAAAGTGATGCATTGCCACCGTCGGACCACTTTTATTTTCACAAAAAATCTAAGCGGAAAGACTTAAGATATAATCGTTACATTATAACTGATAACACAAAAATTTTTTTGAAGTACGGTGTAGATCTTATTTGTGCGGTATCAAAGTAATCTCATATATTTTACTACCATCAATATTATTTTATTAATGAAACAGTATATTTCTATCCCCCATTACCGACTAAGTCAAATGTCTTCTTAGCACGGTCATCTATTAAATTTGAGATTTGATAGACCTCAGGATCAAGAACAAGCAATTGTACATCGTTTCGAGGGGTTCTAGAAAAATCAAATTTTGAAAACTCTGATATTTACTAAACTTGTATAATGCCTAAGATTAATAGGCATAGAAATGATCTACGCGCGACGTGCAAATTTGCAACGCACTTACTCTGAATCACCGGGTATAAGCAAATTCTTCTGATATCACCTTTTTATTGCTTTAAAAATAAATAAGTGCTTACAAGATCAATAAAAAATTAATTCTATCTTGTCTTGTCATAAGCGGTGAAGATTTTTCTGATCCATTATCGCGGAGAACGACAAGTGTTAGCTCCTTGAAGGGCTGGGCTGGTCTACAAGAATTGTGGCAAATAGTTATGGGTCAAAAGAGGTAAGAAGAAGGCCAGCTGCAGAGGAGGTTTCAAAATTTCAATGTCCTACAATTTTTAACATATAATTTAAGATCTATTTAAAATCTCAATACAAGCTGAGAAACTGAATGAACTGATGAAAGGTAGGTATCGCCAAGAAATAGATTTTAGTAAATGTTTGGATTTGAGTAAGTATTTATGCACCGGGAATCCATAGTCATTTATATTTTAATTCAGAAGGATTTTCAATTTTTGTTTTGTCCGTTTCCGAGTTATGCCAATGTCAGATAATATTAACCTATATTCAAATCGGTTCAAAATCAACGTTACTTGAGTTTAAAACTGCACGGGAAAGTTTTGAAATTAATTATATTTACAGACAGAGAAATGGTGGAGGCGCCGGGACAGTATTGTGCTTCTTATGACTTTTGCACAAAGTAAACAGTGTTTTACACTGTTTCCTAAGGTATTTCATCGGGCGGTATGACCATCGTGAAATTAGCTTTCCCGTTAAGTTGCACTGCATTAGATGCCGAGTAAGTTGTTTGTTTTGTAAACATTATAATAAAACGGTTTTCCGTCCATGAAACAATTTCAATACATTATAATTAATACGGTAAGAAACTACAATAAAAACGGTTTCGGTCAAATAAAAAAACACTTTTTTTGTAAACAAGTTTAAACCGGAGAACATTATTTTAATTTGTAAATTCGGAATCCAAATATAAAATTCGGAAAGCTAACGGAATGAAGTCAAAACAAAGAGAGTAAACAGTCTGTATCAAGCGAAATACGGAAGTATGATATGATGATATAAGAAAAGGTTAAGACGCAAAGAGTAGAAAAGATCATGTTTTAAACAAAACTCTAAAGATTAAAGGAACAAAAAGTACAGTAAATATAGAATATACCGTAGAGCTTTGATATAGCAGATTGCTGCGTATCAAATTCTCTCTGATTATAGCTAAACTGATACAAGAATCAAAATCAGCATCATTTACAGTAAAATACATACACACAGTATGTAACCTATAAATATCAAACCAAAATGACAATAAAATAAAAACAGACGAAATAAGAGCTCACAAACTAAAAATTAAAATGTATCTAGTACAGACTGATCAACATTTAACACTTCAGTTGGTGACAGACTCAAATAAACGTGAAATTGTTTTATTTGCCTTTTAAGCGGAAAATAAGTTTATGAGTTTAAAAATCTAATTTAAAAAATATAAATAAATAATGACTTTATTAAGGGGCGAAATCTAGCACAATGCTACTCAACTTAACCCCAAATATCTATTTCATTTTTTTTTAATTTGAGCGGCTTGAATTATAATTTCGTAACTAGTTCACACTACGCCCCCGGGAAGCCACCAAAGTTTATTATCTTCTCTTGGGAGCAAAACAAACACTAAACCGTTTCAGTTTAGCTGAAATGTTTATATTAAAATGTCCCAGTGATCCAAGTCCTTCATATAGAGATAAATCACTAATGCAAGCAAACAATTTATATCTATTTCATAACTACTATTGCTACGCGCTTTTTTGCCGGTCTAACTCAATCCGGGAAGGAGGGGATCAAAATCAACTAATTAAATCTTTTCTCGTTGACAAAGTTTCCAGTGAAACCTATAACACACAGATATTGGACAAATTAAGTTTATTGCAACAACAAAAAAAGGGATGCGTCCGATATCAATCCTTCCCCAAGCCCGTATCGATCCCGTTACCTGGCTACCCTCTGCGCTTCTAAATACGCGCCCCAATCTTCTCCGATCAGCTGATGGGCGCAAGAGTTCTTCTTAACAGGCGCATAGCATGCGTTTTTCGGCAACCCACGGAACCCGGGAAAACAACTCCTATCGACGAACCAACAAAACAATTGACTTAAACAAAGTAATACTAAACGAAATATGCCAGGCCAGAAGGGCCGGAAAAAAAATAAAACAGTTACTAAAAATTTCCAACGACCAAACTAAACAAGTACTAAATTACTACCTAGATAGCTACCAAAATATGGTGTGGATTACGCAAAGCCAGAAGGGCACAAAAAACAATTAGGTACTGTTACAATTTGATTTTGCCGCGCATCCACCACCGAAGATTCAGGAGCGAATCAGCGTTTAGAGATAACCGGCACGTACAAAAAAGCACGAAATTTCTTGCATACCACGCGACGAAGTTGCGGCCTTCTTTTCGATCGACATTTGAACGAAGTAACATCTCCGCCGTATTTTTGTCCTGGACAAAGAATTGCGTCAAGTACGGATAATACGATTTTGACGTTCAGTTAATTGCAATAATTGAGCGTTAATTGCAATAAAAACCAACAAACAACAAGTACACCGGATAATCACGTTTCTACCGCGTTCTCAAATTTCAAATACAGCTCACAAAACATACAGCTGTCGAAACTCAGCTGATCCGTCGATGAGTCGGTGCTATTTGCGCATGCGTAACTTCCAACCAGAAGTTTTACCACTGGAAATCCACCGGTAACATTTACTAGGACTCTACCCTTTAGTTTCGAGATAAACTGTGTTTGTACAACCGGTCTTTTGACGAATCTGGAAGTATAGTGTTACTTGCCTTTTTCTAGTGCCAAACTCGAAACACTAGGGCAAAACAAAGATTGAACTTGTCAAAATTTGAAGGTTAAAACAAATAATAACAAAGGACTTTAAATGAAAGCTAAGTGTTAACAAAAGGAATATGTAAGTAACTCAACCAGGAAGTATAACACGATGCGATGAAATCGTATCACTATTAATCAAACTCTTGTTTAAACTGAATCACAGTAAATTTTCAATAGAGTAATATCCATACCGGGAGCATAACGAACAAAAGAAAAAAAGAAACAACCAAATATGTCGTTCCTATAGTCAGTTATTATCGAGAGTGTATTAAAAAATTATGTATTTGCAATTTGTACGAATTTTCCGACATTCCTTTGTCATTGACTCGAATTTTATTTTCCTGAAAACTTTTCCATGACCATAACGAACCAAACAAAAAAAGAATTACGCATATCCATTGCAACTCTTTTAATTTTTATTTCCGTAAGAACCTTAGTTGGACTATTATGAATATGAAGAAAATAGAATTAGCCAAATCGGTCCAGCCGTTCTAAACTGATGCGCGAACAAAGGGCAGCCTTTTCCCCAAATTGCCAAATTTTCCGGCAACTTTTCCAATTTTTATTTCCGTAACAACCTTATTTGAATATTACGAACATTGGTTTGTTGGTAAGCGCATCACTTGAGAACGGCTGGACCGATTGGTCTCATTTGTTTTTTAAATATTTGTATTAAAATACTTTCTCCAGAATTTTCCGGGAAATTTTACCTTCCGTAAGAACCTGACCTGGGCCATTACAAAAATTCTAAAAAAAAAAATGGCCAAATTGGTCCAGCCGTTCTCAAGTGATGCGCTTACCATCGTACAGCATTTCATTTTTATTATATAGATTTATTATATTATACAGTGTGGAAACTACTTATGGAATAAATTCAGTAATTACAAAACTAATAACATTTGTCAAAAACGCTAAAACTGGTCAATTTTTATTGTTTATAATGCTTGTTTTAAGTTACGTGATGTGTTCATGACGCCATTCATTTCTGAACTATGACGTCACACTCTTTTTTTAATGGAATGCCAAAATTTTTGTTTTAGGTTTGGGTAGTACTCTTAACAAAATTTGTAGTAAACCCTACATGATAAATTTATATGCAGTAGTTTTTGAAAAAATCACATTTTGCTTAATATTAAAGAATACTGAACCTGAACAGCAAAAAAACGGCAAAAAATGTAAAAAATAAAAAAAATAATTTTAATAAGAGTAAACATAAAAATTAAAAATTAATTAGTAACGTAGCAAATGCTCAAATTGACTTGTTGACAAACTCCTAACCTAAAATAAAACTCTGCTTTAACTAATTTCAGATGTAATATTTCTATTTTTATGAATCCTCCGATACCAATCCATCTATTTGGGAAACCATTTAAATATTGTCCAACACAAAAGGGCACATAGTGAGGAGGTGCTCTGTCTTGCTGAAGCCATAGTGTGTCCCACGGAATATCCAGATCTTCAGGTTTTGGATATAAAGCTGCTAAGGCTGGGACAAGTTCGTCCCTTAGAAAATTTAGATATTTTTCTCCAGTAACATTACCATCAATAAAAATAGGACCTAGTACGTGATCATTCACTATGCCTACCCAATATCTGCAATTCTGACGGTTCACTCTCCATTTACAGTAAATGTAGTGTGATAACCCCCTTACATTATCGTCACTCTTTGAATCTGAACATGAGATGAAATGTCAATGACGTCAGCAACCGGCAAATTTTGAAACAAACCTCAAACTTTAAAGGCTGGCCAGTGATCGTCAGACAATGAAAGAAAAAGCAGAACCGTACGTTGTGTTGTTTTTTTGACAAGACAAGCAATGGCGGGACATTCGAACTTACCCAAACGAAACAAACCCTAGATTCTTTGGATACAAGGCGATCAGAAGTGGAGAGTAAATTGATAACACAAAAGTTATGGTTTTAAATGTTTATTAAGTTTTAGTCATTTTGTGCATTTGAGTTTTGTGATCTCGTACTGCGGTTAACAATTTCTAGTATCTTCGAATTAGGTTGGTAACAATCCAAATTTGATGATTTTAACAATAATGATTAGAGTAATAAATTACAACTGACAATTTCCAATGATTTCAACAATTAACAATTTAGTTCTTCAGAAAACAGTAAACAATAATACAATTTAATAATTCTCGTGTACATGATAAGTGAGGTTAAGTCAGCTAACTTTATTCCACCATGAGTTTTGCAGTTTACAGGAATTTACAACAGACAGATACAGTGAAATATCTACGCCCAAAGCGGGCATCTTCGCACAGGGAAAGCAAGAATATTGAAACGCGTGGAATTATCTAAGTTGGGTACATCTGAGTCGAAGAGTGATGGACAACATGTAGATCAGATGAAAAGACTAAGGCGAAGTGAACAAGACAACTGTCTGTAAGTGAGGCAAGATTGTAGAGAGTTTACTATCATGGGAAAAACTGGCATATCCAAACGAACCATTAGAAATGAGTTTGTTACTGAATTGTTCTAGTCATGCTTAGTTTCCTGTCTTTCTTTAAGGCTTGTCCAAACCAAGTCCAAGTTAGCAGCACTTCTCTCGGGGACTATTCTTTTGGTTGTTAAGTATTTTAAGTATTTGTGAAGCAAGCAATTTAGTAGTAGCCCGAAAACCACACCGCAAACTCCAACCTAAGTTTAGTTCAGAAGTTAACAGTAACTCCACTTCGTCATACCCAGCAGCCCCGGGAGGAAGTTCAAGCGAGTTGGAAAACGACCCCCGTTTGACAAATGCCCCAGAGAGCAGGTGCGCACGATTGGGACCGTATAAAATCTCTAAAACAGTATTGCAACAAGAACTACAAAAATGAATGCTATTTGGTCTATTTGTTGGTTCGAAACATATATGGACAAACAATAAAATATACAGTAACACAATGTTTTCCTTGGAAGCCATTTTGAAACGAGCGCAACAGGCGACGAGGCGCAACAAAGCTACCAACATGCACAAGCGAAAAAACACTAAATACCTAATAAATTTGGCTTCCCGGTGTCGAAAATAGCTAGATGTAAGTTACAAGCGAACGACCAGATCGGAAATCGCAAGGGGGCGCAAAACAACATAAAGATAAGAACCCCAACATTCGGCGTGGCCTATGCCGCTTTTTGCCCTTTAGTCTTCAATTCTTACTCAGTGTTGGTTAATTCAAGTAAACAGAAACAAAATAGCTTTTAAATGACCGCAAGCTGCTGTCGACCTCATACCGAAAGACAGGTAGTTATTAAAGGATTTATCTAAGTGGCAATCTAGTTATGTTAAGTTAGAGAATCACTTTGTTTCAAATTGAACGCGCCTGTGGTTCGGGCTTTGGAACTAGAAGTCAATCCAATGACCTTCACATTCTTCCTTTGCTTTCAGCAGCACTCAATTGCAAATTAATATTTTGCCACCAATTATCAGCTAATTTTTGAAACCTTTGCTATTCATAATTTAGCACCGCCTATAAGAAGGCGCGAATTTTAAATGTTACATCTTCTCAACATTCACGTAAACATGATTGTAAACTCACCATGACGATCCCGGTTAGCACTACCATCACCATTAACACTAACATTATTGTGACATAAGCTTTACTTACAGGGTGTATTTTAATCCATCCTGTTGGGTACGACCTTGTTGGAGTATCGTTATCGCATTTTTTGTTTCCATTTTATTAATTAAATTGTCTAGATTTAAACACACAAATGTCTTAAACTCATTTTCATTCAGAGGACACTTTGAATCATCAAAAAATAGCAAAACCATGGAACTTTTTATCGATAAAGCGAGAATTCCGCCTACGTTTTTAGAACTTTTTTTTAAATCAAAATTAATTCATTAATAATTTAATTACTAATTTTACATTATGCGTTGATCGCTGGACGCAGTGTGTTTCATTATAAAAGCTAAATACAGTAACGGACGTGGACCCGAGATGACGTCATGCGATGATGTCATCCATGGAACTTTCTGGGGGCGCCTAAAAGGATTTAGGCGCCGGTGTATTTATTAGAAGACGTTCCAGCGGAAACCAGTCTAGTGAGTCAGTCGTATCATCGAAGATTAGTGGGTTGAGTCGGACAGGCGCTTTTATCTAGCCGGAGTGACGCGTGATGTGTAAATAAATAATACGAGACGTGCCGGGGAAGTAGTAAATTGCAAATAATGTAAAGTAGTGTAATATTAGAAGTATAAATAATTTGTACACAGTGTTCAAATAAATAAATAAATGGAACCCAGAAACGCTACAATACGTTTTTGTTCTTTGTTAACTTTAGCCATTGGAGACACGAATGAATTTATATTGTATGGGTAGTTCACAGGAAAATCTGTTATTCTGTCGATTTATGAATCATGTATGGATTTAAGTAGACTACTAACAGACATACATATTTAGGTCGTGTCTCGATGAGGATATAGGGAAATGTTAGTAAGAATAATTGTTTGAAACCACCTAAATAAAGTGGAACTATTATCGGAGAATTGAATAGAAAACGACTGAAAACGCAATATTATTATTAAACTTTATTTGTTTTGCATTGTGTCTTTTCCTCCATGCAGTCCTATTCATTTGCGGGTTTGTGGTGGATGATATTATAGAATTGTAGTTGAGCTATAAATTTGGAACTGCTTCATTATAATATATGATTTACTTTAAAATGTCAACATTACTTATAACATTAAGCACCTGCTCGTAATCGCATTATGAAATTTACTAAAGTTTTTAATGTTATCAAAAACCAAAAAACTGTAAAAATTTTGCTTGAGCTTTTAAAACTTTCTAATGAACTTGAGATAACAAAACACTGTAAATTATCGCGTAAATTCTGAAGAATTGTTTGGATCTCTTTTATACAAAAACTCTTGCTACAGAAAATTGAAAAACCACTTATACGTCATATCGGGCCCCGAACATTATACACCGGCTTAATATATTACATGCAAATAATGCTACTTTGCATAACATAATGAAGCGGCTTCCGCATCCTCTTGCACACGACCCTTCCACTTTAACGGAGTTCTTTTACTGTTTCCAGCATTTGCAAAATTTAGCAATCTAAAAATCTAAAACAGTAACTTTTCAATCTCGGAAACCGCAGAGTGGTCATCGTATATCCTACTTAGTTATGGACATTATCAAAATAAATGGCAACAGTTCACATTTCATTTTACAAAGTTGACACATATTTTATCACGAAGGAAATTGCCGGCCGCCTCTTCACACACCAACTAAATTATGATTTAGAGGTTTGGAGTGGTCTTTTTATCGAAGAAGATGTATGCCTGTGAAATATTATACAAGAGCGTGGCTCCACTTCTTTGCCGCACCAAACACGCTACACTTAAGGATATAACGTTATTACACTTTGAAGTCCCTTGGTTCGAAATTTATTTTATTCATACAGTTTTAACAGTATTTTTAGTTAGCCGATTCGTACTACATTCTATTTTTTACAGCGGAAATAACCGAAGTCTTAGAAATCAGTGTATAATAAAGAGCAGGCATAAACTGAGCCAAAATCAGCTATAAATTTTACTCAATGCTCTTACATGAAATGCAATGCCACAAGTTCTTGCGATTGCTAAATGAATGTTATACCACGACAACAACTACACCTGTTAAATGCTAATTGTGGAAACCTTTTATTCACCGTAAGTACAACAAGATCTTAACTTAGTTAAGTAACTAGTTAATGTAAATTTACGACATCCAGATTATGTAGGTGTTAATGCAAACATAATTAAAAGTATGGTAGATTTAAGATCTTGGTGGTGCGCGTAACTTCGCATTTACGTCTGAAATTCAAATCGCTGAAAAAATGCCGAAATCATATCAAAACGCCGTGACTGAAAGTAATTAATGTCGTTTACAAAGAAAATAAGGTTAAAGTCTAATTCATTTATTTATTCTAGATCTAACCCGCGCCACATTAGAATGCACCCATCTGAAACCCCATTAACTTGCAAATGTACATAAATTGATTTTCTGATTACCGTAAATTTCTATTTCCGTTTCTTTAATTGAGAATTTCCCGTAAATCTGAGAAAGAGCAGCCTTACGTGATAGGTATTCGAAACTTATCCATTTGTAATAGTGGCTCATTCTGCATAATTTAATTTCTAGGAAATCGACGAGATGACATAAAATGGGATATCCCCGATTGTTTGTTGGGAGTGAAAAGGTATTTCAATTTTAATATCGTTTTTGATCGAATTTCCTGCGTTCTTTATGCAACGACTTAATCAATCATGACTCACGCACACATCTTGAAACCTAATCGATAATAGACTTGGATTTAAATAATAGATTTTGCATGAATTACCTTACCACTATGAGCAGAATTTACAAATAATAAGAAACAATAATAATTGTATGAAATCTAATAATAATTTGTACAATATATTTGGCGGCATAAATATTATGTGTTTGGTATAATTGATATCTGATTATTTCACACGAAACCAGAAGGACTACGGATGTCCGCAATTTTTTTATTTAAAAAATCCATAGTTTAATTGTAAAAGAAACGCATGTTTTTCATAAAAAAACTAAATCTTTTGAAGAAGATACAAGCCAAAATCCTTGAGTAAATTTGACGAGGCTCGGAAACGCTCCCCAACCAAGGCTGGCGATTCTGACGTCACAACTCGTATATCGAGTGGAGCATGAAATGCATTTAAAATGTTGTACTTTTCATTTGGGTAAGGTCGTGGTTGTTTTGAAAATAAAAATTTATCAAGAAAAAAGAAGTGCCAAAAGAAGGCTGCTAGATAATAAAATCTTCTTTTGTTGTGAAGATCATTTCAATGTAAGGTTTAAAAATTATCTATGATAATAAGAAAGGTAACAATAAATTTTAACAGCTTGAAAATAAATGGAAAATTATATCGAGTATCGATTCAGTAAAGTGACGGAAAAATACCTCATCCTCGCCGAAGTAGTCAAAAAAGAGCAAAAATCTATGAATGCAGTTAGTAGCTGTATGTTCCATATCGCTATTTATAAACGCAATCATAAGTTGATGTAAAGACATTTTTCTGATGGGGCTAAATTCACTATAATATGATTTTAGAGGACACATTAATTTAATTTGTGGATTACGTTATTTGTAGAATTTCCTCTAAAAAACAAAAACAGCTGTCTGGGACAGTTAAGGGTGTTTTTTTCTGTTTTTCTATTTTTTGCCCAATAAATTTGTCGGCAGATCCTACTTGCGACAAAACTGTTTTTTTTTTTCATGTAACGAAGTTACCTAAAAGATTCAGCCTCTTAAATATACTTCTTGACCTCCGATCGGGATGAAACTTTGTAACCGTTGTAACCGGAAAAATAGCGCGCAGCTTATGCAACTTCCCGGAAGCCGCTACGACCATTCCAAGCCCCTTGTCACCGCTTGCTGCCGAATCATTAAAGTGTCCAGGAAAAATGCTTTCCATTGTCGGATTGGAATGGGTCTTACATCATTTACCTCGCCGCTCCGGAATCGCTACATTGCCCGGAGCCGCTGCCGTTCCGTCGGGAAGAGAATGCTGTGATAAGACTTTCTCCCTACACAGCGCTTTCATAAAAGAAGCTCTAGTATTTCTCTCACTAGTGATATAATGATAAAAAGAGGCGAATTACTATGGTTACACAATGGTAAGACATGAATAATTTTTTGAAACGTCATTTTGACACTTTCATTAATTTTTTGAATTTTAACTTTTACAAGAAAGTACACGCCGGGCATAAAACGTCGTATCTTACACGTGACCGAAATGACATTGTAAGCTCGTGAGATCTGTTTCACTCGTGCTATCGCACTCGCTGACAATGAAGCATTTCTGTCACTTGTAATATAATCTACTATTATCCAAAATCGTGTGTAATAAGCGAATTACTGCGCTAATTTGAGGGTGTAGAGAGAACAACTCGGACTCACGGAATAGTCAAAATCAACCAAATGCAAAACTATAACAACCATTCCATAGCTCTCTGTTTTTAATGGGAAATGGATAAAAAACACAAACGATATAATTATTAGGAATGATGTTGGCTAGAACTTAATATTACACTCGTGTGGAGTACTATATTAGGCGTGCACTTTGCGTGCCTAATATAGTACACTCGTAGGATTTCTGTATTACCGAGCTGAAGGTAAACAACGTGGTAGATAGAGAAATAGAAGGTGATTTAAAGAAAAAATTAGAGAAGATATTGAGAAAAGCGAGAAGAGGTATTAGAGAAAGGTAGGAAGAAAGAATTGGGCAGGGAAGAGGAGATATAGTCAGTAAAAAGAATAAATCGGCGAAGCCGGAAGATAACGACATCTAGGAGGCGCCACAGGAAGCGGATGAACAAAGACGATAGAAACCGCTCGCTCAGTCAGGGAAGCCTGGACTCTTACCTGGAGGAAAGGAAAAGGAAGAGAGAAGGGGAGGGTAGAACAGAAAAACAAGAAGAGGAGGAAGAGAATTTTTTTCAAAAAAGTAAAAAGACGGCGAGGTCTCCTGGAGTAAAGAAAACACAGAAGACATCAGAGAAAGAGAAGAAAACGGACACAGAGATGGAGAAAAGAATATTGGAGCTGTTGCAAGAGTTGAAGGAGGAGATGAAAGAAATAAGACGAGAAAACAAGGAACTCAAGAGAGAGATAGAAAAGCAGAGAGAAGAATTTAAAGAGAAGGAGAAAAGATGGGAAGGAGAGAGAGACTAGTGGAAGGAGAGAGTGGAAAAGCTGGAAGAGAGAATGGAAATCGAAGAGAGAAGAAAGAGGAAGAACAACATCGTGATAACTGGATGGGAAGGGGAAAGAAAAATCATGTAAAAAAAGAGGATGTAGAGAAGTTTTGAAGGAAAATGTAGAGGATAGTAAAGTAAAAGATTGTTACAGGATTAACAAGGATCAAGTATTGGTGGAGATGGAGGGATGGGGTGAGAAGGAAAGAATAATGAAGCACAAAGGAAAATTGAGGGAGAAGAGGGAAACAAGGGGGATATACATAGACAACGACCTCACAAAGAAGGAAAGAGATGTACAGAAGAAACAAAGAAGTATGGCGAAGGAAAAAAGGGAAGAAGGAAAAGAAGTAAGAGTGGGATACAGGAAATTAATAGTGGACGGGGAGCAATGGAGATGGAATGAAAAGAGAGAGAGCCTAGAGGTTTTCCAATAAGAAGAAGAAGGGGAGGAGGGGAAAAGGGGGACAACGGCAAAGTAAAAACGACAATGAAACGGGAAAAAAGAAACAAAGAAGGAAGTAGGAGGGAAATCAAAGAAGGTAACGAGAAAAACAGGGGTGAGGGCACTATTTTGCAATGTAGCGGGACTAGGGAAAAAAGAAGAAGATTTTTGGGACTATGTGAAGGAGTTCGATATTGTTGGATTAACAGAAACATGGTCAGAAAGCTGGGAAAAAATAGAAAAACTGTTACCAAAGGAGTTCAAGTGGAAATAGCAAGGGGCGAGAAGGGGAAGAGCAGCAGGGGGAATAATAACATTGGTAAAAAAAGGAATAAAAGAGAATACTAAAAAGAAACGAGAAGAGGAAGGTCACATGGTGAGAAACGTTAAAATAGACAGTAAATGGTGGAAAATAGTGACAGTGTACAGCAAAGAGATGAAAGAAATAATAAGCAAAATAGAAGAAACATTAAAAGACAACAGGGAAGAATGTCTGCTTCTGGGAGGGGATTTTAACGGGAGAATTGGGGAGTCAGGGATTGGGAAGAAGAGAGAGGAGAGGGAAAAAGAAAATCCAAAGACAAGAAAGAAAACGCGGAAGGGAAGAAGTTGATGGAATGGATAGAAGAAAAAGGATGGGAAGTGCTGAATGGAAATAAACAAGGGGACGAAGAAGGAGAATGGACCTACATAGGCGGTAGAGAAGAGACGGTGATAGACTACGGAATAGTAAACGAAGTAGCATGGGAAGAAGTCGAAGAATTCAGAATAGGGGAAAGAGTAGAGTCAGACCATCTGCCTATAGAGATAAGTATAGGAAGGAGGAGAGAGAAGAGAGAAGAAAAAATAGAGGAAAAGCGGAAGGTGATAATTAAAGTATGGGACGAGCAAGGGGTGGAAGAGTATAAGAGAAGACTAGAAAAATCAAGATTTAAAGAACAAGAAGTAGGGAAAATAGAGAAAGAATTGGTAGAAATATTGGAAAAAGCAACGACAAAAAGAGAAATAACAGTAAGAGGTGGAGGAACAAAAAGAAAGAATAAATGGTGGGACAAAGAATGTGAACAACGTAAAAAGTAGGCAATAAAAGAACTAAGAAAGTGGAGAAAGACTAAAGGGAACAGTAGTGGCTTTTTAGAAGCGAAAAGAAGATACAGAGAGACATGCAGGGAGACGAAGAGGCAGAAGAAGGAGAGAGAGGAGGAAGAGATAAAATCAATAAGAACAGAGAAGGAGGTATGGAACTATATCAATAGAGAGAGAAAGAAAAAAGAAAATGGGAGCGAGGAGATAACGATGAATGAGTGGGAGGAGTACTTCATGAGGCTGCTGGAGGGAGAAAAGGAAAAAAAGAAAACGGAAATAGAGACGAAGAGAAACCGAGTAGAACCTGAAGGAGAAGAAATTAGAATGGAAGAGGTGGAGAGGCATGTGAAGAAACTGAGGAAAGGGAAGGCACCAGGGAGGGATAGAATACAGAATGATTCGTGGATGTATGGGACGAGAAGAGTGCTAGAGAGGCTGGTGGAGGTAATGAATGGGGTGTGGAGAGGAGAAGGATTCCCGGTAGGGTGGAGAGAGGGGCTAATTTACCCCATTTACAAGAAAGGGGAGAAAAATAAAGTAGAAAATTACAGAGGGATAACTCTCCTAAACACAGGGTACAAGTTGTATGCATCAATTCTGAATGAAAGGATGAACAGAGAGATAGAGGAAGAGGGAGCATTACCAGACAGTCAAGCAGGATTTAGAGAGGGGAGGGGAACTATGGATAATGTATACATCCTGGACCATTTGACGAAGAGTGAGTTAAAGAAGAAAGGGGGAAGGCTGTATACATTATTCGTAGACTTCAAGGCGGCTTTTGACAAGGTGGACAGAGATATAATGTTTGAGTGCCTGAGGGAGAAAGGAGTAAATGAATGGCTGGTTAGAAAGGTGGAGGAGATATATGAGAAGACAAAAAGTAAAGTGAAGGTAGGGGAGAGACAAAGTGAATGGTTTGTGACAACAAAGGGAGTGAGGCAAGGTTGCCCGCTCAGCCCCTTGTTGTTCACGATGTATGTTTCAGATATGGACGGAATGTTAGAGAGAGCACAAGCGGGGGGGGTGTGTGGTAGGTAGAAAAAAAGTGTGGAGCCTGGCGTTTGCGGATGATGTGGTAATGGTGGCAATGAGTGAAAGAGAAATGAAGGAAATGATAAAGAGTTTAGGAAAATATGTGAAGAAGAAAAGACTAGAAGTGAATGTAGAGAAAACAAAAATGCTGGTGTTCAATAAGAGAAAGAGGAAGAACGAAGAGAGTAATCGGAGGTGGGAGGGAGAAGTAATAGAACAAGTAAAAGAATTCAAATACTTGGGGTATGTGTTCAATGAAAGAGCCACAGATAAGGCACATATTAGAGAACTGGCAAGAAAAGCGAACAAGGTGAAAGGATGTGTATGGGGAATGGGGAGGCGAGTTTAAGAGGAGAATGATGATGATTTAAAGTCTTATTGAAAGCGTGTTGTTGTACGGAGCAGAGGTCTGGGGATGGAAAGAACAAAAGGAGATAGAGAGGGTGCAAGAAAAATATCTGAGGTGGGTGCTAGGGGTGGAGAAAGAAACGCCAGGGTACATAGTGAGAGAAAAATGCAAGAGGAATAGGTTGAGAGTGAAAGCGGGAAAAAGAGCGAAGTTCGAAGTTCGAAGACAGGATGGAAAGGAGGAAAGAATGTAGGATTCTAAAGGAGTGCTGGAGAAAAAAAAAGAAGAATTCAGAGGAGAATGATAGGGACATTTACTACAGGAGGAATGGGTATGCAAGCAAAGAAATAGAGAGACTGAGAGAAAGAGGCGTATGGATGAATGTAGAACTAAGTGAAAGAGATTATTATACGGATAGACAAGAGAGGAGAAAAAGAATTAGAGAATCCAGATACAACGGGAAGTACGGAAGATGCATGATCGAGGAATATTTGGGGAGGGAGAGCGAGAAAGAAAGAAAGATGATGGCGAGGTTTAGGTGCGGAAATGAAGAGAGGGAAAATAGGTATTGGGCAGAAGATGGAGGAAGAATGTGTAGAATGTGCTATGAGGAAAGAGAGACAATTGAGCATATGTGGAACGAGTGCAGTGAGATGAAACAAAGAGAGAGGAAATACTGAATGTAGATAGAAGGGAAATTAAATGGATGAAAGAGGTATGGAAGAGGAGGGAGGAGGGAGAAGAGGAAAGGGCAGGGGAGAAGAAATAGAGAATTTTATTTAGTTTTTTTTCATTATTATAATTGTTAAGTTTACTTGTATATGTATAGGAATAAGAAAGCCCGTAGGGCAAATAAAGATTTTAAAAATATAGTAGACTCGTATAATAAATGACTATTACAGCTTCAATGTAGAGACTATTTAGAAACTTTTTCCAGTGTTTAAAGAATATTTCTTTTTTTTGTCGACATCCCTATGGACATTAATTATGACACCAACATATAGAAGTATCTAGAACTTTTTCCACCTTCGTCCACTTAATGCAACCCATTAGCGTGGTGAACAACTCGTCTTTTTATGGAACACAAACAGGCCGAAGATAAGCCACGTCCTAACGTTTTTCGGTCTTATCTCCACTCGACACTCCATTCAAATGGAGCATGAAATAATTAAAAAGGTGAAAAGTTTCTTTCGACAAACCGTTTCTAGTTACTTTTCATTTTAGACGAGTTTAACTCCGCAAGAAATCCTTCTTATTTGTCAAAACTAGCTCGAAAGTAACACAAAGGAGAATAAAAGCACCAAGTCTGATGTAAATCGATTTTGACGGTCATCGATTTTTATTGTTATTCGTAAAGTTTGGGTTGAATTTCAATGAGTCTACGAAAGCGTCTACGCTGATAAACTTCCCCTATTATATGCTTTACGGGTTATTGCACAATTACAATATCTGAAATAAGAATGTTATAAATATAGCATCATCTAAATGGCTTTGTGAATCGAGATAATAAATAACGTGGTGTTGGCAACTTTTAATGGCCTATTATTGTTAGTCGCTTGTTTATTCAGTTCGAGTAAATTCAATTAGAATTTGCGCGGAAAAGTTTGCTAGGCAAACTTAAACAAACTTGCTGGCAGTTTATTCTATCACTGGTATCACAAAAACATTTTCTTATTATGGCAAAAAAAAAATTAGTACCACTACTTGAAATGTACTGAAACTGAAGACCTCATACGGGGGGTAAATACCATTAAACAGTACCCATTTCTGAAGGTTTAGGTGCCTGCATTATAGTGTTGAGTCTTGCCGTGTGAGGGTGTACGGAAGAGACGCGATAAAAAGCAGCGAAGGGAAGAGTGATAACAGTTTAACTAACAATTGTAAACTATGAGATCTAAAATTTCTAACAACCATATTAGGCATTTAAAACAGTACTATAAGTTTCGTGGACCATGGAAGGCCGCTATAACAAATAAACAGTTATTATTCCTTTATTTACTGGATAAATAAAACACTTTGTTTTATTTTGAAACTTATAAAGATTTTTATTGCAGAGTTAATGATTATTAACTTTAGGTTTTATTAAACTCTCCTAAACGGCTTTGCACCATCAAGGCTCCATACAAGAACTAACGTTGTGACAATCAATATATCTGCTTATGATTAAACTACTAAAAAGTTCTTTCATTAAAATGAAACATTAAATACTTACCACATTAAATTCATATAAAAAATACTCAACTAAAATTACGTGAACACTTCGTAAAACTAAGAATGTATTCGTGAAAATCTAAAATATAAAAATCTCGTGTCACGGTATTTGTGGTCAAACTCCTCCGAAACGGCTCGACCGATTTTTATGGAATTTCTTTTGTCTATTTGGTAGGTATGAGAATAGGTGGTAAAGTATTTTTCACATGGACATGGGGGCCCAGGGGACCCCGTTGGCCTAGACCGATTTTTCGGCTCCACCGATATTTATGTTTTTTTTTTGTATATTTATATATAGTTCAAAAATTCGACAAATTACACCTTCAAAGGCCCACTGAATATTTTACAGATTTTCTTCATGTGGTGCAACCACCATTTTTCACCGATTCGTCAATCTGCCCCTATAGTTGTCCTAGTGTCTTTATATGTTCAAATGTGACATTGTAATGATGAAGAAAGCTGCGAAATTCGACAAATTACACCCTCAAAGGCCGACAGGATTTTTACAGATTCTCTTCAAATGGCGCATCCACCACTTTTCACCGATTAGTCAATCTGACAATATAGTTGTACTGGTGTTCAAATTTGACATTGTAATGATGAAGAGAGCTCCGAATTCCGACAAACTACACCCTCAAGAGTCGTGTGAATATTTTAAAGATTTTCTTCAAGTGGCGCATCCACCATTTTTTACCGTTTCTTCAATCTTGCCCTATAGATCTCCTGGTGTCTTTATATGCTTAAATGTGACATTCTAATTATAAAGAGATCTCCAAAATTCGACAAATTACACCCTCAAAGGCCGCCTAAATTTTTTACAGATTTTCTTCAAGTGGCGAATCCACCATTTTTCACCGTTTCTTTAACCTTCCCCTACAATGTCCTGGTGTCTTTATATGTTCAACTGTCACATTGTGATTATGAAAACAGGTCATAAATTCGACAAATTACACCCTCAAAGGCCGGCAGAATTTTTTACAGATTTTCTTCAAGTGGCGCATCCGCCACTTTTCACCGATTAGTCAATCTGACAATATAGTTGTCCTGGTATTCAAATTTGACATTGTAATGATGAAGAGGGCTCCGAATTTCGACAAACTACACCCTCAAGAGTCGACTGAATATTTTAAAGATTTTCTTCAATCCACCATTTTCACCGTTTCTTCAATCTTGCCCTATAGATGTTCTGGTGTCTTTATATGTTTAAGTATGGCAATGTAATTATGAAGAGAGTTCCGAAATTCGACAAATTACACCCTCAAAGGCCGCCTGAATTTTTTACAGATTTTCTTCAAGTGGCGCATACACAATTTTTCACCGATTAGTCAATAGTTGTCCTGGTGTCTTTATATGTTCAAATGTGACATTGTAATGATGAAGAGAGGTCCGAATTTGGACAAATTACACCCTCAAGATCCGACTGAATATTTTACAGATTTTCTTCAAGTGGCGCATCCACCATTTTTCACCGTTTCTTTAACCTTCCCCTACAATGTCCTGGTGTCTTTATATGTTCAACTGTCACATTGTGATTATGAAAACAGGTCATAAATTCGACAAGTTACACCCTCAAAGGCCCAGTGAATATTTTACAGATTTTCTTCATGTGGCGCATCCGCCATTTTTCACCGTTTCTTCAATCTTCCCCTATAGATGTCCTGGTGTCTTTATATGTTTAAGTATGGCAATGTAATTATGAAGAGAGTTCCGAAACTCGACAAATTACACCCTCAAAGGCCGCCTGAATTTTTTACAGATTTTCTTCAAGCGCATACACAATTTTTCACCGATTAGTCAATAGTTGTCCTGGTGTCTTTATATGTTCAAATGTGACATTGTAATGATGAAGAGAGGTCCGAATTTGGACAAATTACACCCTCAAGATCCGACTGAATATTTTACAGATTTTCTTCAAGTGGCGCATCCACCATTTTTCACCGTTTCTTTAACCTTCCCCTACAATGTCCTGGTGTCTTTATATGTTCAACTGTCACATTGTGATTATGAAAACAGGTCATAAATTCGACAAATTACACCTTCAAATGCCCACTGCATATTTTACAGATTTTCTTCATGTGGCGCATCCGCCATTTTTCACCTTTTCTTCAATCTTGCCTTATAGATGTCCTGGTGTCTTTATATGTTTAAATGTGACATTGCAATGATGAAGAGAGCTCCGAAATTCGAAAAATTACACCCTCAAAGGCCGGCAGAATTTTTTACAGAGTTTCTTCAAGTGGCGCATCCACCACTTTTCACCGATTAGTCAATCTGACAATATAGTTGTCCTGGTATTCAAATTTGACATTGTAATGATGAAGAGGGCTCCGAATTTCGACAAACTACACCCTCAAGAGTCGACTGAATATTTTAAAGATTTTCTTCAATCCACCATTTTCACCGTTTCTTCAATCTTGCCCTATAGATGTTCTGGTGTCTTTATATGTTTAAGTATGGCAATGTAATTATGAAGAGAGTTCCGAAATTCGACAAATTACACCCTCAAAGGCCGCCTGAATTTTTTACAGATTTTCTTCAAGTGGCGCATACACAATTTTTCACCGATTAGTCAATAGTTGTCCTGGTGTCTTTATATGTTCAAATGTGACATTGTAATGATGAAGAGCGGTCCGAATTTGGACAAATTACACCCTCAAGATCCGACTGAATATTTTACAGATTTTCTTCAAGTGGCGCATCCACCATTTTTCACCGTTTCTTTAACCTTCCCCTACAATGTCCTGGTGTCTTTATATGTTCAACTGTCACATTGTGATTATGAAAACAGGTCATAAATTCGACAAGTTACACCCTCAAAGGCCCAGTGAATATTTTACAGATTTTCTTCATGTGGCGCATCCGCCATTTTTCACCGTTTCTTCAATCTTCCCCTATAGATGTCCTAGTGTCTTTATATGTTTAAGTATGGCAATGTAATTATGAAGAGAGTTCCGAAACTCGACAAATTACACCCTCAAAGGCCGCCTGAATTTTTTACAGATTTTCTTCAAGTGGCGCATACACAATTTTTCACCGATTAGTCAATAGTTGTCCTGGTGTCTTTAGATGTTCAAATGTGACATTGTAATGATGAAGAGAGGTCCGAATTTGGACAAATTACACCCTCAAGATCCGACTGAATATTTTACAGATTTTCTTCAAGTGGCGCATCCACCATTTTTCACCGTTTCTTTAACCTTCCCCTACAATGTCCTGGTGTCTTTATATGTTCAACTGTCACATTGTGATTATGAAAACAGGTCATAAATTCGACAAATTACACCCTCAAAGGCCCAGTGAATATTTTACAGATTTTCTTCATGTGGCGCATCCGCCATTTTTCACCGTTTCTTCAATCTTCCCCTATAGATGTAATGGTGTCTTTATATGTTTAAGTATGGCAATGTAATTATGAAGAGAGTTCCGAAACTCGACAAATTACACCCTCAAAGGCCGCCTGAATTTTTTACAGATTTTCTTCAAGCGCATACACAATTTTTCACCGATTAGTCAATAGTTGTCCTGGTGTCTTTATATGTTCAAATGTGACATTGTAATGATGAAGAGAGGTCCGAATTTGGACAAATTACACCCTCAAGATCCGACTGAATATTTTACAGATTTTCTTCAAGTGGCGCATCCACCATTTTTCACCGTTTCTTTAACCTTCCCCTATAGATGTCCTGGTGTCTTTATATGTTTAAGTATGGCAATGTAATTATGAAGAGAGTTCCGAAACTCGACAAATTACACCCTCAAAGGCCGCCTGAATTTTTTACAGATTTTCTTCAAGCGCATACACAATTTTTCACCGATTAGTCAATAGTTGTCCTGGTGTCTTTATATGTTCAAATGTGACATTGTAATGATGAAGAGAGGTGCGAATTTGGACAAATTACACCCTCAAGATCCGACTGAATATTTTACAGATTTTCTTCAAGTGACGCATCCAGCATTTTTCACCGTTTCTTTAACCTTCCCCTACAATGTCCTGGTGTCTTTATATGTTCAACTGTCACATTGTGATGATGAAAACAGGTCATAAATTCGACAAGTTACACCCTCAAAGGCTCAGTGAATATTTTACAGATTTTCTTCATGTGGCGCATCCGCCATTTTTCACCGTTTCTTCAATCTTCCCCTATAGATGTCCTGGTGTCTTTATATGTTTAAGTATGGCAATGTAATTATGAAGAGAGTTCCGAAACTCGACAAATTACACCCTCAAAGGCCGCCTGAATTTTTTACAGATTTTCTTCAAGCGCATACACAATTTTTCACCGATTAGTCAATAGTTGTCCTGGTGTCTTTATATGTTCAAATGTGACATTGTAATGATGAAGAGAGGTGCGAATTTGGACAAATTACACCCTCAAGATCCGACTGAATATTTTACAGATTTTCTTCAAGTGACGCATCCAGCATTTTTCACCGTTTCTTTAACCTTCCCCTACAATGTCCTGGTGTCTTTATATGTTCAACTGTCACATTGTGATTATGAAAACAGGTCATAAATTCGACAAATTACACCCTCAAAGGCCCAGTGAATATTTTACAGATTTTCTTCATGTGGCGCATCCGCCATTTTTCACCGTTTCTTCAATCTTCCCCTATAGATGTAATGGTGTCTTTATATGTTTAAGTATGGCAATGTAATTATGAAGAGAGTTCCGAAACTCGACAAATTACACCCTCAAAGGCCGCCTGAATTTTTTACAGATTTTCTTCAAGCGCATACACAATTTTTCACCGATTAGTCAATAGTTGTCCTGGTGTCTTTATATGTTCAAATGTGACATTGTAATGATGAAGAGAGGTCCGAATTTGGACAAATTACACCCTCAAGATCCGACTGAATATTTTACAGATTTTCTTCAAGTGGCGCATCCACCATTTTTCACCGTTTCTTTAACCTTCCCCTACAATGTCCTGGTGTCTTTATATGTTCAACTGTCACATTGTGATTATGAAAACAGGTCATAAATTCGACAAATTACACCTTCAAATGCCCACTGCATATTTTACAGATTTTCTTCATGTGGCGCATCCGCCATTTTTCACCTTTTCTTCAATCTTGCCTTATAGATGTCCTGGTGTCTTTATATGTTTAAATGTGACATTGCAATGATGAAGAGAGCTCCGAAATTCGAAAAATTACACCCTCAAAGGCCGGCAGAATTTTTTACAGAGTTTCTTCAAGTGGCGCATCCACCACTTTTCACCGATTAGTCAATCTGACAATATAGTTGTCCTGGTATTCAAATTTGACATTGTAATGATGAAGAGGGCTCCGAATTTCGACAAACTACACCCTCAAGAGTCGACTGAATATTTTAAAGATTTTCTTCAATCCACCATTTTCACCGTTTCTTCAATCTTGCCCTATAGATGTTCTGGTGTCTTTATATGTTTAAGTATGGCAATGTAATTATGAAGAGAGTTCCGAAATTCGACAAATTACACCCTCAAAGGCCGCCTGAATTTTTTACAGATTTTCTTCAAGTGGCGCATACACAATTTTTCACCGATTAGTCAATAGTTGTCCTGGTGTCTTTATATGTTCAAATGTGACATTGTAATGATGAAGAGCGGTCCGAATTTGGACAAATTACACCCTCAAGATCCGACTGAATATTTTACAGATTTTCTTCAAGTGGCGCATCCACCATTTTTCACCGTTTCTTTAACCTTCCCCTACAATGTCCTGGTGTCTTTATATGTTCAACTGTCACATTGTGATTATGAAAACAGGTCATAAATTCGACAAGTTACACCCTCAAAGGCCCAGTGAATATTTTACAGATTTTCTTCATGTGGCGCATCCGCCATTTTTCACCGTTTCTTCAATCTTCCCCTATAGATGTCCTAGTGTCTTTATATGTTTAAGTATGGCAATGTAATTATGAAGAGAGTTCCGAAACTCGACAAATTACACCCTCAAAGGCCGCCTGAATTTTTTACAGATTTTCTTCAAGTGGCGCATACACAATTTTTCACCGATTAGTCAATAGTTGTCCTGGTGTCTTTAGATGTTCAAATGTGACATTGTAATGATGAAGAGAGGTCCGAATTTGGACAAATTACACCCTCAAGATCCGACTGAATATTTTACAGATTTTCTTCAAGTGGCGCATCCACCATTTTTCACCGTTTCTTTAACCTTCCCCTACAATGTCCTGGTGTCTTTATATGTTCAACTGTCACATTGTGATTATGAAAACAGGTCATAAATTCGACAAGTTACACCCTCAAAGGCTCAGTGAATATTTTACAGATTTTCTTCATGTGGCGCATCCGCCATTTTTCACCGTTTCTTCAATCTTCCCCTATAGATGTCCTGGTGTCTTTATATGTTTAAGTATGGCAATGTAATTATGAAGAGAGTTCCGAAACTCGACAAATTACACCCTCAAAGGCCGCCTGAATTTTTTACAGATTTTCTTCAAGCGCATACACAATTTTTCACCGATTAGTCAATAGTTGTCCTGGTGTCTTTATATGTTCAAATGTGACATTGTAATGATGAAGAGAGGTGCGAATTTGGACAAATTACACCCTCAAGATCCGACTGAATATTTTACAGATTTTCTTCAAGTGACGCATCCAGCATTTTTCACCGTTTCTTTAACCTTCCCCTACAATGTCCTGGTGTCTTTATATGTTCAACTGTCACATTGTGATTATGAAAACAGGTCATAAATTCGACAAATTACACCCTCAAAGGCCCAGTGAATATTTTACAGATTTTCTTCATGTGGCGCATCCGCCATTTTTCACCGTTTCTTCAATCTTCCCCTATAGATGTAATGGTGTCTTTATATGTTTAAGTATGGCAATGTAATTATGAAGAGAGTTCCGAAACTCGACAAATTACACCCTCAAAGGCCGCCTGAATTTTTTACAGATTTTCTTCAAGCGCATACACAATTTTTCACCGATTAGTCAATAGTTGTCGTGGTGTCTTTATATGTTCAAATGTGACATTGTAATGATGAAGAGAGGTCCGAATTTGGACAAATTACACCCTCAAGATCCGACTGAATATTTTACAGATTTTCTTCAAGTGGCGCATCCACCATTTTTCACCGTTTCTTTAACCTTCCCCTACAATGTCCTGGTGTCTTTATATGTTCAACTGTCACATTGTGATTATGAAAACAGGTCATAAATTCGACAAATTACACCTTCAAATGCCCACTGCATATTTTACAGATTTTCTTCATGTGGCGCATCCGCCATTTTTCACCTTTTCTTCAATCTTGCCTTATAGATGTCCTGGTGTCTTTATATGTTTAAATGTGACATTGCAATGATGAAGAGAGCTCCGAAATTCGAAAAATTACACCCTCAAAGGCCGGCAGAATTTTTTACAGAGTTTCTTCAAGTGGCGCATCCACCACTTTTCACCGATTAGTCAATCTGACAATATAGTTGTCCTGGTATTCAAATTTGACATTGTAATGATGAAGAGGGCTCCGAATTTCGACAAACTACACCCTCAAGAGTCGACTGAATATTTTAAAGATTTTCTTCAATCCACCATTTTCACCGTTTCTTCAATCTTGCCCTATAGATGTTCTGGTGTCTTTATATGTTTAAGTATGGCAATGTAATTATGAAGAGAGTTCCGAAATTCGACAAATTACACCCTCAAAGGCCGCCTGAATTTTTTACAGATTTTCTTCAAGTGGCGCATACACAATTTTTCACCGATTAGTCAATAGTTGTCCTGGTGTCTTTATATGTTCAAATGTGACATTGTAATGATGAAGAGCGGTCCGAATTTGGACAAATTACACCCTCAAGATCCGACTGAATATTTTACAGATTTTCTTCAAGTGGCGCATCCACCATTTTTCACCGTTTCTTTAACCTTCCCCTACAATGTCCTGGTGTCTTTATATGTTCAACTGTCACATTGTGATTATGAAAACAGGTCATAAATTCGACAAGTTACACCCTCAAAGGCCCAGTGAATATTTTACAGATTTTCTTCATGTGGCGCATCCGCCATTTTTCACCGTTTCTTCAATCTTCCCCTATAGATGTCCTGGTGTCTTTATATGTTTAAGTATGGCAATGTAATTATGAAGAGAGTTCCGAAACTCGACAAATTACACCCTCAAAGGCCGCCTGAATTTTTTACAGATTTTCTTCAAGCGCATACACAATTTTTCACCGATTAGTCAATAGTTGTCCTGGTGTCTTTATATGTTCAAATGTGACATTGTAATGATGAAGAGAGGTGCGAATTTGGACAAATTACACCCTCAAGATCCGACTGAATATTTTACAGATTTTCTTCAAGTGGCGCATCCACCATTTTTCACCGTTTCTTTAACCTTCCCCTACAATGTCCTGGTGTCTTTATATGTTCAACTGTCACATTGTGATTATGAAAACAGGTCATAAATTCGACAAATTACACCCTCAAAGGCCCAGTGAATATTTTACAGATTTTCTTCATGTGGCGCATCCGCCATTTTTCACCGTTTCTTCAATCTTCCCCTATAGATGTCCTGGTGTCTTTATATGTTTAAGTATGGCAACGTAATTATGAAGAGAGTTCCGAAATTCGACAAATTACACCCTCAAAGGCCGCCTGAATTTTTTACAGATTTTCTTCAAGCGCATACACAATTTTTCACCGATTAGTCAATAGTTGTCCTGGTGTCTTTATATGTTCAAATGTGACATTGTAATGATGAAGAGAGGTCCGAATTTGGACAAGTTACACCCTCAAGATCCGACTGAATATTTTACAGATTTTCTTCAAGTGGCGCATCCACCATTTTTCACCGTTTCTTTAACCTTCCCCTACAATGTCCTGGTGTCTTTATATGTTCAACTGTCACATTGTGATTATGAAAACAGGTCATAAATTCGACAAATTACACCCTCAAAGGCCCAGTGAATATTTTACAGATTTTCTTCATGTGGCGCATCCGCCATTTTTCACCGTTTCTTCAATCTTCCCCTATAGATGTCCTGGTGTCTTTATATGTTTAAGTATGGCAATGTAATTATGAAGAGAGTTCCGAAACTCGACAAATTACACCCTCAAAGGCCGCCTGAATTTTTTACAGATTTTCTTCAAGCGCATACACAATTTTTCACCGATTAGTCAATAGTTGTCCTGGTGTCTTTATATGTTCAAATGTGACATTGTAATGATGAAGAGAGGTCCGAATTTGGACAAATTACACCCTCAAGATCCGACTGAATATTTTACAGATTTTCTTCAAGTGGCGCATCCACCATTTTTCACCGTTTCTTTAACCTTCCCCTACAATGTCCTGGTGTCTTTATATGTTCAACTGTCACATTGTGATTATGAAAACAGGTCATAAATTCGACAAATTACACCTTCAAATGCCCACTGCATATTTTACAGATTTTCTTCATGTGGCGCATCCGCCATTTTTCACCTTTTCTTCAATCTTGCCTTATAGATGTCCTGGTGTCTTTATATGTTTAAATGTGACATTGCAATGATGAAGAGAGCTCCGAAATTCGAAAAATTACACCCTCAAAGGCCGGCAGAATTTTTTACAGAGTTTCTTCAAGTGGCGCATCCACCACTTTTCACCGATTAGTCAATCTGACAATATAGTTGTCCTGGTATTCAAATTTGACATTGTAATGATGAAGAGGGCTCCGAATTTCGACAAACTACACCCTCAAGAGTCGACTGAATATTTTAAAGATTTTCTTCAATCCACCATTTTCACCGTTTCTTCAATCTTGCCCTATAGATGTTCTGGTGTCTTTATATGTTTAAGTATGGCAATGTAATTATGAAGAGAGTTCCGAAATTCGACAAATTACACCCTCAAAGGCCGCCTGAATTTTTTACAGATTTTCTTCAAGTGGCGCATACACAATTTTTCACCGATTAGTCAATAGTTGTCCTGGTGTCTTTATATGTTCAAATGTGACATTGTAATGATGAAGAGCGGTCCGAATTTGGACAAATTACACCCTCAAGATCCGACTGAATATTTTACAGATTTTCTTCAAGTGGCGCATCCACCATTTTTCACCGTTTCTTTAACCTTCCCCTACAATGTCCTGGTGTCTTTATATGTTCAACTGTCACATTGTGATTATGAAAACAGGTCATAAATTCGACAAATTACACCCTCAAAGGCCGCCTGAATTTTTTACAGATTTTCTTCAAGTGGCGCATCCACTATTTTTCAACGTTTCGTCAACCTTCCCCTATAGATGTCCTGGTGTCTTTATTTGTTTAAGTATGGCAATGTAATTATGAAGAGAGTTCCGAAATTCGACAGATTACACCCTCAAAGGCCGCCTGAATTTTTTACAGATTTTCTTCAAGCGCATACACAATTTTTCACCGATTAGTCAATAGTTGTCCTGGTGTCTTTATATGTTCAAATGTGACATTGTAATGATGAAGAGAGGTCCGAATTTGGACAAATTACACCCTCAAGATCCGACTGAATATTTTACAGATTTTTTTCAAGTGGCGCATCCACCATTTTTCACCGTTTCTTTAACCTTCCCCTACAATGTCCTGGTGTCTTTATATGTTCAACTGTCACATTGTGATTATGAAAACAGGTCATAAATTCGACAAATTACACCCTCAAAGGCCCAGTGAATATTTTACAGATTTTCTTCATGTGGCGCATCCGCCATTTTTCACCGTTTCTTCAATCTTCCCCTATAGATGTCCTGGTGTCTTTATATGTTTAAGTATGGCAATGTAATTATGAAGAGAGTTCCAAAATTCGACAAATTACACCCTCAAAGGCCGCCTGAATTTTTTACAGATTTTCTTCAAGCGCATACACAATTTTTCACCGATTAGTCAATAGTTGTCCTGGTGTCTTTATATGTTCAAATGTGACATTGTAATGATGAAGAGAGGTCCGAATTTGGACAAATTACACCCTCAAGATCCGACTGAATATTTTACAGATTTTCTTCATGTGGCGCATCCACCATTTTTCACCGTTTCTTTAACCTTCCCCTACAATGTCCTGGTGTCTTTATATGTTCAACTGTCACATTGTGATTATGAAAACAGGTCATAAATTCGACAAATTACACCCTCAAAGGCCGGCAGAATTTTTTACAGATTTTCTTCAAGTGGCGCATCCACCACTTTTCACCGATTAGTCAATCTGACAATATAGTTGTCCTGGTATTCAAATTTGACATTGTAATGATGAAGAGGGCTCCGAATTTCGACAAAATACACCCTCAAGAGTCGACTGAATATTTTAAAGATTTTCTTCAATCCACCATTTTCACCGTTTCTTCAATCTTGCCCTATAGATGTTCTGGTGTCTTTATATGTTTAAGTATGGCAATGTAATTATGAAGAGAGTTCCGAAATTCGACAAATTACACCCTCAAAGGCCGCCTGAATTTTTTACAGATTTTCTTCAAGTGGCGCATACACAATTTTTCACCGATTAGTCAATAGTTGTCCTGGTGTCTTTATATGTTCAAATGTGACATTGTAATGATGAAGAGAGGTCCGAATTTGGACAAATTACACCCTCAAGATCCGACTGAATATTTTACAGATTTTCTTCAAGTGGCGCATCCACCATTTTTCACCGTTTCTTTAACCTTCCCGTACAATGTCCTGGTGTCTTTATATGTTCAACTGTCACATTGTGATTATGAAAACAGGTCATAAATTCGACAAATTACACCTTCAAAGGCCCGCTGCATATTTTACAGATTTTCTTCATGTGGCGCATCCGCCATTTTTCACCTTTTCTTCAATCTTGCCTTATAGATGTCCTGGTGTCTTTATATGTTTAAATGTGACATTGCAATGATGAAGAGAGCTCCGAAATTCGAAAAATTACACCCTCAAAGGCCGGCAGAATTTTTTACAGAGTTTCTTCAAGTGGCGCATCCACCACTTTTCACCGATTAGTCAATCTGACAATATAGTTGTCCTGGTATTCAAATTTGACATTGTAATGATGAAGAGGGCTCCGAATGTCGACAAACTACACCCTCAAGAGTCGACTGAATATTTTAAAGATTTTCTTCAATCCACCATTTTCACCGTTTCTTCAATCTTGCCCTATAGATGTTCTGGTGTCTTTATATGTTTAAGTATGGCAATGTAATTATGAAGAGAGTTCCGAAATTCGACAAATTACACCCTCAAAGGCCGCCTGAATTTTTTACAGATTTTCTTCAGGTGGCGCATTAACTATTTTTCACCGTTTCGTCAACCTTCCCCTATAGATGTCCTGGTGTCTTTATATGTTTAAATGTGACATTCTAATTATAAAGAGATCTCCGAAATTCGACAAATTACACCCTCAAAGGCCGCCTGAATTTTTTACAGATTTTCTTCAAGTGGCGCATCCACCATTTTCCACCGTTTTGTCAAACTTCCCCTATAGATGTCCTGGTGTCTTTATATGTTCAAATGTGACATTGTAATGATGAATAGAGCTCCGAAAATCGACAAATTACACCATCAAAGGCCGCCTGAATTTTTTACAGATTTTCTTTAGGTGGCGCATCCACTATTTTTCACCGTTTCGTCAACCTTCCCCTATAGATGTCCTGGTGTCTTTATATGTTTAAATGTTACATTATAATTATAAAGAGATCTCCGAAATTCGACAAATTACACCCTCAAAGGCCGCCTGAATTTTTTACAGATTTTCTTCAAGTGGCGCATCCACCATTTTCCACCGTTTTGTCAATCTTCCCCTATAGATGTCCTGGTGTCTTTATATGTTCAAATGTGACATTGTAATGATGAACAGAGCTCCGAAAATCGACAAATTACACCATCAAGAGCCGACTGAATATTTTACAGATTTTCTCTAAGTGGCGCATCCACTATTTTTCACCGTTTCTTCAACCTTCCCCTATAGATCTCTTGGTGTCTTTATATGTTCAAATGTCACATTGTGATTATGAAAACAGTTCAGAAATTCGACAAATCACACCTTCAAAGGCACACTGAATATTTTACAGATTTTCTTTATCCACCATTTTTCACCGACCGATTTTATGATTTTTTTTGTATGTTTGGTAGGTATGAGAATAGGTCGTAAAGTATTTTACACAAGGACATGGGAACCCAGGAGGCCCTCTTGGGCTGGACCGGTTTTTCGGCTCGACGAATTTTGATTAATTTTTCTTTGTATATTTGGCAGGTATGAGAATAGATCGTAATGTATTATTAACGCACTCAAATTGAATGCGTTAATAGTATATTGTGCAACTAGTGCGGCAAGTTCGTTCACTTCGCTCGTGCGCTCATTCGCTTGAGGCGGCAATCGACAACCCCGCACGACAGGTTGCTACATGAGATACTATTTGTCTACATGAGCAATAAAATAGTTTTGTTACAACAGCAAATTTGAAAAATTATTTTATTTTAAAAAACATTTTGGTCTTACAAAAAATTTGTATGTAAAGTAGACGCACAACACAAGTGAAACTTTGGAGTTTAGTCCTAATCCAACATATCAAAGATCATAAAAATCGATCCCTGGGCCCCCATGTCCGTGTGAAAAATACATTAACGCACCCAAAATCTAGAATTCTTGTTTCCATTGATGCACTGTTTCCTGCATACACTGAACGAAATCTCAGTGCTATTTTGAGATTATGGTTCCATGTAAGTCATGTCAAGTAACTTCCGGTACAGAAAAATCAAAACTTAACAAAATTCCCTAAATCACCAAAAGTGATTTATTTGTAAGAAAATGAAGTTAATATGGAAATTAGAAAAAATTACAAAACTTAAGAGCACTTGTTCTTTACAGGCACTCCTGCCTACGGCAGTAGTGCTGGAAGCCTAAACTTGTGTCTTAATATAAGTTTTACAAAACTAGTGCCTGAACCACTGCCATCAAATATCAAATGAATATGAAGAATTAACTAATAACTTTAAGTCTCAGTATCTTGCCGCTTGCGTTGTTGATGTTGATTGTTGTGTTATTTTTGTCTAGTGACCGCAATGACTAAATAACGACGCGAGTGTCCTTGAGTTCGATGGGTGTTAGTGTGAGTAGAAGGAATTTGTCATGGCATAGCAATAACTACGACTTTTTAATAAGAGGCCTTACAAAGAGCATAGTCTGCCATGATCCACCAACCTTATTTTATATATTGTTTAGTTTAAAACAACGCCAGATCTGGAACGTTAATAACAATTTCATGCAAACATAAAAAAGCGCTAAGTAAATCCCTTGTTTTAATATAATATTCATTGCTTTCTAAAAATTAAATTTTGATATGGTTTTAGCTTACTTCCATGAAATGTATAGTAGCGAATATTGAATGTTCCGTGCCTGTTGCATATGTATAATAAATTTTAAATGCATTTTAAACATTCGCAATTGAATAACTGCACCGTATCTACAGTTTCATAAAACAATAACATCCCAATGGATAGTCATGTTATAAAATAAACATTTGGTTTGGAATATTTTATATTTGTGTTCGGTCCACCTTTGTCTGTTTAATTAATATTTGAAGCAGTTGTTTGATTGTGCCCACTAAAAACAAAATTCGAATTAGTTTTTTCATAAATAAAAATCACGGTAACATTGTTCCCTAGGAAGTTCCCGACTTGTATACAATTTCAGTGCATCCGGTGAATATTTATATTAAAATCCACTTTGCCGTTAATTCAAGTCTGTTGAAGCTCTCAGCTGAAGAATGCCCATATTCAATATTTATTCATTTCACCATAAAGTTCCTTCATTAAAACTTGAATCCTCTAAAGACCGACGTCATTTAGAATTATTCAAAAGCTTGGTTCATTAAGTGAATGTCCATCAGCTTTACAAAGTAGAACCAAACATAAACTCCTCTTCAAAACACCTTAAAGTTGCAATAAGCGAATAGCTACACAAATTATGGCACAGCATGTGTCAGGAACAAAAGTGTGTAATTCCACTCAAGTGTTAAATAATTAAACAGCTCTTTTCTTGCATTAATTGCAGTTTAAAAGTAGTTTAATTATTACGCTAAAGCACACAGAACATACAAAAACTATATACTTCACACGAGATTGGAAGTTGATTATCATCAAATTATTATTTAATTATTAGGGCACTAGCTATTTTTCGTAAATATGAGATTCATTCTTCGGTAAATCGCTAATGTTTCTCTACTCAATTTTTCTAATACCGCAGGAAAAAAACTAAAGTTAAATATGTAGAAGCAATTTTAACGAACATTTTTTTTTTAAATAGAGTAATTTCTTATCCAGAAAAAATAAAATGAGTATTTTTTAAAGAGCAAGACAATATGGAAACCTTTTGCGATAGCCCCTTCTCTAATCGAACGACTTGTGCGGAGAACGATAAATCACCAATCCAAATCCAGTAAATCTTTGAATATTGGAAAGAAATTGAGGAAGATTAAACTTTCGCTGCACACATTTTTTCAGTATTTTCAGCAAGGGGAGTTGAGAGGGAGATGATGGAGAAGTGTAAATGATGGTCAACGTTTCCTAGAAAGGCTCAGCACGTTGTAATTAGTACACGATACTACTTTTACAATAAGGGTTATATAAATTACCTTAATGTAAATTTAAATGTAAAATATTGTTTATACAATAATTATTATTTTAAAATACAATATAATTTGAAAGCGTATTTTTTACCGCGGCTGACCCCATTTCCTGCTACAAATTAATAAGTTAATTATTGTTTCAAAATGAGCCGAAAAATGATTACAGTATACATGTTAATATGTTAATTCCAATAAATTCTAATTTCAAATTCAACTGCAAATCCGTTAATTCACTACATGACTTTTTGAAGTGACAATTCATTCGCCCATTTATTCAAAAAGTGGGAGACACGAAATTTTGCCCTCATGTCAGCTGCATCTACTTAATGGTTTTCTAGCGGCAAGTACACTGTAATTTTTTATTTCTGAAGAATTTTTGGTCAAATTTTGTGGGGTGTTGATAAAATACGATATAGATTTTTGTAGCTATAGAGCAATTTTATTTAAAAAAAAATTAAAAAAATCGCTCTCTAACTGCATCTAGATCTATTTTTTATTAACACACTCTCAAAATGTCAGGCGCCCGGCAGGAATGTACATGCCGCTAAAGAACCCTCTTAAGTATGAACAGTATTTTGATGTAAATATGAATATACATAGTGCTGAAAGAATGACAGCTATCTCCTTCCATTGCCGAGTTATATGACGATAAAGCTGACAATTCAACACATAGCGAAATGCGAATGAGCGATTGCTTTTTTATCTGGTCTCATCACAGGACACATCAGGATACATCACTTGAAATGCAGAAAGTAAGATCGATTATATAACAAAAAGCAGAAAATGTATTAACTACATTTCACTCAGATACATCACAAACGGGCATTGCTCTCAGCCAAACGCCCGGGGTTTTAATTCCTCGCACCTCATTGGACTGACGTAAATAACTGTTGTAATCATTTTTTTAGTTATGGCATTTTTGACACAAAACTTTGATAAATAGATGAAAAATCTTCAAATGTCGAAGTGAAAAGAAAGCGTAGATTGCATAAATTTTTTATACATAGGTAGCACATTTGAAAAACCAAATAATATTAACAAGAATTGAATAAGAGTAATGTTTTTTGTTTTTAATCGTATAATTTTACTTCTACTTTACTTTAAATTTTTTTTACCTGTCATCCAGGCAACCATAATTATTTTACCTGTAGATCTTTCAAGCTATCCCGATTATTCTGGTTAGTTATTAGAATATGTGAAATTATTATTGTTTCACATTTGGCGTATTTCACGGTCCCACTCTTTTTGTTGATACCCTTGAAAGGTCTTCCCTAAGAGCATTTGAACGTTGCAACACGTCTTGCCGAATGTGGACGTTGACACCGATTACTGCTAAAGCTAGTGGAGAACACCTTCAGGGTATTCATTCCTAGATAGTCGCTCGATAGTATAAATGTCATATATATTTTTTTCGAATTTGGTTTCACAATTTGCAAATTATAACACCAAAAACAGAATCATAATGATCTAAATTATAATTCTGTTTTTGGTAACCTTTCTTGTCTTAATGTTGCCTGCAACTTTGCAACTGTACTGCAATGTGACTGTGACAACGAAGTTATAAACGTCAACTAATCGCGCCATATGATGTGAACCAGATGTGAACGAAGAGAAGTAAATGAATTTCGTTCCATGATTAGATGCAAACAAGACTAAAGACAACAAGACAACAAACTAAAAAACAAGAATTGAAAAAATGGCAATCAAACGTGAGGTACAGCTTGTGTCTGCATAATCAAAAGTTTCCAAGTCAACCTCCAAATCAGAAACGTCATTTAGCAGAAATACCAATTATACTGAAATACCACTCGTGTTATTCAAAAGTCCCAAAGTTATTAAATTAGCACAAATTTTCAGTTTTTCTTAATTAAATAAAGCCAAACTCGAAAAAATAGTATATTACACGCGTTTAACAAGCCGAAATTGTCGCATTCGTGCCTTTGGAGCACTCCTCGCTGCGCTCGTCGTGCCCCAAACTACTGGTGCTACAATCAACCGTCTTGTGAAACTTGTATAATAATATACTACTGTGATCAGATTTAAATATTTTTTTCTACTTTGCGTTCGTACTGAGGCTATTACGATACGGTTTTGCGTGTCATAGTAGACAAAAACGATGTTATAATAATTCTACTAACAATAGTATAATTTATTTTTTTAATATTGGCAAACTTGGCAATCCTAACCTATAATACTTCGCTCTCAAGGTGTCAACTCCAAGTGGCTGGCAGAGGGAACAACAGCAACAGCTGTTGATGGAAATTGGCATTACTATATTATTGGCACTTGTTTGGGGAGTGGCTTCATGTGCTTTTGGGGCATGCAATTTTGTTGCCTGATGGTGGTTAAGCCCGTAACACAAACAAGTGCACTGATGGCGCTTGCCAAAGACTGTGATGCCACTATACTATAATTGTGATGTCTGAGGGGGTTTGTGTCTCCGGTCAGTGATGACGCGGATAAGGGGGTCCACTTGTTTGTGCGGCGGGATTTGATTCCAAACATTTTGTGGATGGGGATATTTTACAACCTCAAAACGTCCAACTTTTGTGCAGATTTTGTGTTAAGTTTTAAAATATTTAGAACAAACGGATGGTTTTCATCCGTACCTCAATCTCTTCGTAAAAATGTGTAGAATATTTTGGTATGATCATTTTTATAGAAAATCTTGTAGTTTTTTGGATCGTTTATCCGACAGTCACAGAACTCATTTATTGACGTTTCAAATTAATTATTTTTCATAGCCGCCGTTAATGCACCTCGCAAACGTGGCCAACAACCGCGAAATTCCCTAGATTGTGAAATTTGATTATTTTGTATAAAAAAAGACAAAGTAGGAAAAATACTGTATGATAACTCGTTTATAAAGCATTTTGTCGCACTTACTCTTTTTAGGCACTCCTCGCTACGCTCGTCGTGTCCTAAACCAGTGCGTGCGACAAAATGCTTCTTATAAAACTCGTATCATAATATACTATTATCCAACACCTGTTTACTATGAAGTCATAAGAATGCTCATTTTGAATGTATTATGAGGTCTATAAGACACTAGTGACTTATGAACCCATAATTCAACGGTTTTCTAATTTGTCATAGTAACCCATAAGCCAACAGTTTTGAACGTCAAATTTTTTTGCGTTTTGATGAATGTTTTAAGAACTATTACAGAAGGAGGTGTTGAATAAAACTATATATTACACACGTGTCGTAACAACCACAGTAGTCAAAATTCTATAACATGAGCGCGGAAAATAAACGTTTGTGTCTATATCAATTTCATAAAAATCTGTGAAAATTGTAACATAATGAGCGCGAACTGCGTCGTTAGGACAGTAGTGAAAAATTTTAAAAATGTTGAAGACGCTGCTCTAAATTACATTTTTGTAACTTCAATTGACATTTGAGAGTTCTTTCCCCTCGTTTGTGTCAATTTAAAGGTAAGCGATAATATTTACATCCGTATTGGACAACATCGTAGATACCCATAAAAGTTCCGAAAAATGGTGGATGCGCCCTTCTAAATTTGATTTTTAAATATAATAAAAAAGGATTGAATTAATTTTATTTCAACATATTTATATCAATTTCATAAAAATCAGTCAAAATTGTAACACAATGAGCGCGTACAGCGTCGTTAAGACAATAGTGAAAAGTTTAAAAAAATGTTAAATACGCTGCTCCAAATTAAATTTTCGAAATTTCAATTGGCATTTGGGAGTTTTTTTTTTTCACCTTATTTATGTCAATTTGACAGAAAGCAATAATATTTATATCCGTATTGGACGCCGACAACATCGTAGATACTCATAAAAAGTTCCGAAAAATGGTGGATGCGCCCTTCTAAATTTGATTTTTAAATATAATAAAAATGGATTGAATTAATTTTATTTCAACATATTTATGTCAATTTCATAAAAATCAGTCAAAATTGTAACATAATGAGCGCGTACAGCGTCGTTAAGATAATAGTGAAAGGTTTTAAAAAAATGTTAAATACGCCGCTCCAAATTAAATTTTCGAAATTTCGATTGGCATTTGGAAGTTTTTTTTCACCTTATTTATGTCAATTTGACAGAAAGCAATAATATTTATATTCGTATTGGACGCCGACAACATCGTAGATACTCATGAAGAGTTCCGAAAAATGGTGGATGCGTCCTTCTAAATTTGATTTTTATATATAATAAAAATGGATTGAATTAATTTTACTTCAACATATTTATGTCAATTTCATAAAAATCTGCCAAATTGTAACATAATGAGCGCGTACAGCGTCGTTAAGATAATAGTGAACGGTTTTAAAAAAATGTTAAATACGCTGCTCCAAATTAAATTTTCGAAATTTCGATTGGCATTTGGAAGTTTTTTTTTCACCTTATTTATGTCAATTTGACAGAAAGCAATAATATTTATATTCGTATTGGACGCCGACAACATCGTAGATACTCATGAAGAGTTCCGAAAAATGGTGGATGCGCCCTTCTAAATTTGATTTTTATATATTATAATAAAAATGGTTTGAATTAATTTTATTTCAACATATTTATGTCAATTTCATAAAAATCAGTCAAAATTGTAACATAATGAGCGCGTACAGCGTCGTTAAGACAATAGTGAAAAGTTTTAAAAATGTTAAATACGCTGCTCCAAATTAAATTTTCGAAATTTCAATTAGCATTTGGGAGTTTTTTTTTTCACCTTATTTATGTGAATTTGACGGAAATCAATAATATTTATATCCGTATTGGACGCCGACAACATCGTAGATACTCATAAAAAGTTCCGAAAAATGGTGGATGCGCCCTTCTAAATTTGATTTTTAAATAATTATAATAAAAATGGATTCAATTAATTTTATTTCAACATATTTATGTCAATTTCATAAAAATGAGTCAAAATGCTAACATAATGAGCGCGGACAGCGTCGATAAGAGAATAGTGAAAAGTTTTAAAAATATTTTGAATACGCTGCTCCAAATTAAATTTTCTAAATTTCAATTGGCATTTGCGAGTTTTTTTCTCACCTTATTTATGTCAATTTGACAGAAAGGAATAATATTTATATCCGTATTGGACGCCGACAACATCGTAGATACTCATAAAAAGTTTCGAAAAATGGTAGATGCGCCCTTCTAAATTTGATTTTTAAATAATTACAATAAAAATGGATTGAATTAATTTTATTTCAACATATTTATGACAATTTCATAAAAATCAGTCAAAATTCTAACATAATGGGCGCGGACAGCGTGGTTAAGAGAATAGTGAACAGTTTTAAAAAAACAATTGAATACCCTGCTCCAAATTAAATTTTCTCAATTTCAATTGGCATTTGCGAGTTTTTTTCTCACCTTATTTATGTCAATTTGACAGAAAGCAATAATATTTATATCCGTATTGGACGCCGACAACATCGTAGATACTCATAAAAAGTTCCGAAAAATGGTGGATGCGCCCTTCTAAATTTGTTTTTTAAATATGTATCATTAAAATGGATTGAATTAATTTTATTTCAACATATTTCTGTCAATTTCATAAAAATCAGTCAAAATCGTAACATAATAAGCGCGTAAAGCGTCGTTAAGACAATAGTGAAAAGTTTTAAAAATGTTAAATACCCTGCTTCAAATTAAATTTTTGTAACTTCAATTGACATTTGAGAGTTCTTTCCCCTCGTTTGTGTCAATTTAACGGTTAGCGATAATATTTACATCCATTGTAAACGCCGACAACATTGTAGATATCCATAAAAAGTTGCGAAAAATGGTGGATGCGCCCTTCTAAATTTGTTTTATAAATATAATAAAATTAGATTGAATTAATTTTATTTCAACATAATTTAATATCAATTTCATAAAAATCAGTCAAAATTCTAACATAATGAGCGCGTACAGCGTCGTTAAGACAATAGTGAAAAGTTTTAAAAATGTTGAATACCCTGCTTCAAATTAAATTTTTGTAACTTCAATTGACATTTGAGAGTTCTTTCCCCTCGTTTGTGTCAATTTAACGGTTAGCGATAATATTTACATCCATTGTAAACGCCGCCAACATTGTAGATATCCATAAAAAGTTGCGAAAAATGGTGGATGCCCTCCACTAAATATGATTTATAAATATAATAAAGAACGATTGAATTAAATTTTTTTCAACATATTTATACCAATTTCTTAAAAATCATTCAAAATTCTAACATAATGAGCGCGGACAGCGTCGTTAAGACAATAGTGAAAAGTTTGAAAAAATGTTGAATATGCTGCTCCAAATTAAATTTTTGTAACTTAAAGGGATATTTTTGAGAGAGTTCATTTCAACTCTTTTATGTAAATTCGATAATAAGCGATAATATTTACATCCTTATTGGACGCCGACAACATCGTAGATACTTAGAAAAAGTTTCGATAAATGGTGGATGCGCTCATCTAAATTATATTTATAAATATTAAAAATGGATTTAATTTATTCTGTTTTACCATTATATATGTCCATTTTAAGTAGTCAAAATTGTAACATGTCGTTAAGACAACAGTGAAAAGTTTTAAAATTTTTTGAATACGCTGCAAAAACAAAAGCATCCTTATGCTGATGCTTAATAAAATTGTTCAACTCTATGTATCCGAGGCATTCACTATAGTCGCAAATAATTCATCAACCATTTTAACTATTAATTCTATATAATTTCTGTAAACATCCTAGCTATGGGGTAATTCCGGGAGAGATGCCTAGTCTGGAGAAATGACATTTTAAAATATTTCCTACCTGCAACGTTTTCACCAATTATTGTCTGTAACCAAAGCACTTATTTGCCATTGCAGGTAAGTTACCAAACTTTTACAGTCAAATTTCTTGGTGGTGCAACATAAAGCGATAACTGTGATCCCAATGTATGCTTGTAATATGTTTTAAATAGAAGAAAGTACAATGTTTAAGGCTAAGTTTCTCTAAGTTGACGCTTTAGGAAGCATCGGTGTTTCTCCAGGTCACTCCATGTAAAATGTTGGATATTGTATGCCATGTCCCACATAGTGTTACAATTGAATGAGACGAACTAAAAATGATAAGGCTGATATTGTTCTTAATATCCAAGAAGTTACTAAAAAGGAGAGATCTCCAGTAATTAATCCGATGATAGAATGTGGGAAAGAGTACATAACAAACACGAGAAAGGGTGCAATGTGACCATTGTTATGCATGAAGGGTGTACGAAGTATTCTAATATTTGTGAAAAATGTGCTAAAATGCTAGTACAAAAGAAATAACACATTTTTAGGATCTCGGCATATATCCCATCCATTCTAGACGGCATCTTCGGCGTGACTATGCCGAAATGACACTTTAAGTAATTGTTCAGAAAAAAAAATGTTTTACCAAAATAATTATTATCGAATGTTCACGTATGAAAATAAATACAATCTATGTAAAGTACTCCTCAGTAATTTTTACACAATGGGTGGTGTCTCCCGGAATTATCATAACATAAAAAATATTGAAGAGTTTTTTTTTATAAAAATTTAATCAATTAAAAAGCTAGCTGTGAAAACAATAAATTATTATGACATAGTTAGTTCTGCAAAACTTTATGATTTAGAGGGTGTTACACATATAAATGCATATTTCAAATATTTTGTAGAAAACAGAAAAATAAGTAGAAAAGTAGGTAAATAAAAAACTTCTATTGGATTTAATAATTTGTCAATATCCATCTATATGACCACACAATTACAAGCAGAGCTTTGAAAAATATCATTGGTAGTATAACACTACTGCAAAAAAAAATCCGTAAAACCTCTAAATTGCATCGTTTGCAATAGTTAACATAACATCAGATTCTATGACAGAAGCTTTCAAAACAATTTATTGTACGTAGCAAAATTCCTCGACCTGGATATTAGATCGCACGCCTTGCGATAATTCCAATAAATCACCAACTCAATTCCAATACCGCTTTCAAAATTAAGCCACTAAAACTTTCAACCCTTTCCCGTTTCCGCAACAGAAAAATCATGCAGAATGTAGGAGAGAATTACTTAAAAGTTCCTTAGGAAATGTCAGTGTGCGTGCAGAAGTCTCCTATATCCACAAAGTCGCAACACATTGTAACTTGGCAAAGTCGCGTAAACACTCACTATCAAGGTTAAAAGAAAGAGAAAGTGTCAATGCAAGTGTTACATCTCACTAAAAATGTGATAGTTATTGAAGGACACGTCGGGTGTCGTCACAAAACATGCCGGCCGTCGTCATCAATCACGGGTGTTGTACACGCGATCCGTCAAACGTTGTCCCAAGAAGAAAGAAGTATCAGCCGCGAGAGCGCGCTACAGACTGTGGGACAAACGGCTGCGCCCGGGACAAGCCCCCACTCCTGCGGCAGCGCAGGGCAAGGACTAAGGACAACACACAGGATAACTTTACGGAGAGGATGCAATCTCGGCGATGCACTAATACGCCAGGCGAGAAGTCGGACTACCTGCAGTTATTAAGCTGTCTATATTCCGGCCTGATGACATTATAATGTGATGATGGTGCCCGCAGATTATCAAAAATTATTATTTTTTTTTTGGTAAAATTTAAATATATTCAAGTCAAACTCCACATACTTTAATAAACGTAAATTATAATAGGAACATGTTTCGGGAGAAAGCTACTCCCATCTTCAGCCCTAATTTTACAAGAGATTAATGATACAATTGATGAATTACAGTGGTTCGCGTTTTGTTTTTTAAATATGTCGTCACAATTATAATATTTAGGTTTCGTTTCATCCAATAACTTAATTAATTGTAATTATTATGTTAAGCTGACGGTATCCACAGAATTTCTTTTTTTTTCTCGACACGCATATATGCCCGATTTTGTGTTTAACAGAAGTTTAGAATTGGTTCTAAGGATCATTTAAGTTTGGTCTAGTGCAGCAGTTGTATAAAATATAACATTACTACTTTCATAATAAATTTTCTGTACTTTTTATTGACAATAAAATACGTACATAATATATCCAAATATTAAATAATATTACGGTTGTAAACGTTTTAATCCATGACAATCGCGTTAGGAGGTCGACTTTTCCTATATCCGTTTAAGTTGTTGTTAAATAACTAAACTCTTATCTGAACCTTGGGAGCTAGCTGAAATTAGATAACAATAACCTTTAGAGTTTATTAGCAAAACTTCCTCTACGAGCACTTGGTGGACAATTCAAACCCTTCGAGATCGAATTCTAGTGAAGGCTAACTCCTTTACTGCTAATCAACTTTTTATTACATGGCACATAGACTCGTAAATGAGTCACAATTTCCCTAATAAGACTTATGTAAAAGATCAATTTGAAATTTCTGAAAGAAAACAATTCTTCGTTGGATTTAATTATGCAGATATCGAAAGTTAGGATTATACAGGGTGATTCGCAAAGTCTGGCGAATATTTAAACCTCAAATTATTATGCCCCTAAAGATTTCGATGGTCGCTTGATTTAATTTGGGCAAAAAAACTACAATCTCGGATTTTATTGACTAACCTTTTCCGACTGACAAAAACCACTTTAGCTTTCAATTGAAAAAAATAAAGACTCATCTAAGCCAACGCACCATTTGTAAAAATTGTTCAAAGTGACGACCGCCGTTATGAATGCAAGCTCGGCATCGCCGAAGCCACGAGTCCTGGACTCTGTTGAACACGTCGGGCAATTCGCGGATCGTTTACGCTGAATACTCCACTCTTTCGCGTAGTTGTTGCACGGTGTTGATGGGAGTCGCATAAACAAGCTGTTCCGCATTGTCCCAAACAAAACGTCACATGGGAACGTGGAGGCCACAACTTAGGGCCTTCGCGACCAATCCACTTGCCGGGAAAATTCACATTTAACCAGCGTTCCCCATAAATTCTTCTGGCCGCTGAAGCATTTCCGTGAACTTCATTCATTAAATGACAAAGCTACCATTTTTTAATGTAAACAACGTAGCGTGGTGTACAAAATCTTAAACTTAAATAATAATTATTTTTCATGCCGCCAGAAAATATTCCCTAGTCAATCACTTTTGTAAGTACTAGGCCGGAAAATGAATGTTCCAACATGATGGGGCGCCATCCCATTATAGTCAAATTACGTAGGCATTTGGACGAAAAGTTTGGTGATCAGTGGATTGGAAGGGCTGGCAACTAGATGGCCACCAAGATCACCAGACCTCACGAAATTAGACTTTTTTGATGCGGTTTTATGTTAAGAAAGAAAAACCAATAACTGAATGGTTAACTAAATAACTAAGTGATATTTAGCCTTAAAATTGCTTTATGCAAGCCATCAGCTCCTGATCCTTTTGAATCACTTTTTTGTCTTATATTAATTATATTAATAATAATTGCTAATAATTGCTTGAGATGAACCTGGGTGTATTTGTCCCAACCAAACTCCATGCCAATAGCATCTATGTACTTCTGTATTGTGCGCAATGCTTGCCGGAAGCATACACTTTCAAATTATCCATCATAATCTGCCGGTTACCGGGTGTACCACAACTATAACCCTTTGTCCCGTGCAAGGATACGGAAAACGGCAGCAGTGATATGCAAAATACAAAATGCAAATATATTATTATTACTTTTACTACATAGACCTCGCCTAAGAGGTGAAAGCTGAGGTGTGAGGGTATGGAGGATTGTGCAAAAAAGTCATTCCTTTTCAGAAAAATACTGTGATCTTTTCAAAGAGTATTTCATGCATGTTCGTTGGATCCAAAATGACCAAAATGTTTGTTCTGTCGGTGCTGGATCGTCAATTCACTTATTATAGCACATCTTACCATTAAAGATAAATTCAAGGCGAAAAAACTGGTACCACTAAATCAGGTTAGCGACCTATAGTTTAGGAGATATGAGCGATTATATAACACAAAATAAATTTAGCCAATAGCAATTACAGATTTTTCATAGTTACGATGTATACAGGTGATTTTTAAAAAACGGCAAAATTTTTATTTACCGGTCGATTTCAAAAATTAAAAAAGTTAATCAAATGGCTTTTAATTTACTATAAACTGGCGGTTTTAGATTTTGTTTAAATGTCATAGTGTATTTTGGGCTCCATTCAACTTTCTTATTTTAAATTGTGACCCATAGTTTTTATTTATTTATTTGAAAAATCTCATTTTTCTTCATACACTCTTGTGTAATATGCACTACATTTACTTAAAATTATTGTTTAAAAAATTGTAACAGTTGAAAAAAAAAGGAATAAAAGTTCATAAAATCTAGTTGTCAACGGTGTCAAATAAAACATTGCCGTTATTATTATGTGAAAAAGAAGTAAATGAAAAAAATTGTGACGATATTTTTTCAAATCTCTATTAAGAAATGACAAAAAAACATCAAATTTAGTTAAATCTATTAGTTTAATTGCCATCCCATTTATTTTTTCAATTCACAGTTGACACTAATGAGAAACCTGCATGACGGCGCGTAGAACCACAGATAACTAGATTTAATGAACTTTTATTCCTTTTTTTTTTCAACATTTTCAATTTTTTTAAACAATAATTTTAAGTAAAAGTAGTTCATAATACACATGAGCATAGGAAGAAAAATGAGGTCTTTCAAATTTAAAAAAGAAAATTATGGGTCCCAATTTAAAATTATGACATTTAGACAAAATCTAAAATCGTCAGCTGACAGTAAATTAAAAGCCATTTAATTTACTTTTTTTATTTTTGAAATCGACCCGTAAATAAAAATTCTACAGCGCCTGCCGTTTTTTAAAAATCACCCTGTATAAGTGAGTATTCCCTTAAAATTTACTTCTACCACCCAATATTTACACTAGAAACCTACCTACTTGATATACGTCATAGTTTATTGAGATCAGGAGCCTGATTTCATTCTAAGATAGTTACCGGTCAAATAAACATAAATTCACCTGCCACGAACTAATTAAAAAATCGTCAACAAATATGACAAATATTTCCTCATAAAAATGCTAAAAAAAACTTCAAATTAAATTTCACCAATGATCTAAATTCCAAACATGGTCATGAATTGATACACCCAGCACTAAACTTATAATTTTTTTTCAGCCACAAAATTCACGAAAGCACCACATTATGTCATAAAAATTACATTTGTCATCTGTCATTTATGCAAGAAACTTACTGACTTAATTTAGACAGTTGTTTATTGAGTGCGAAAGTCCGAGCCCATTCTGATGTTAAAGACATTTTATTTTGCTTACTCTATTTTCATCAATTTCTGTAAATAAGACGTAGTGTAACCTCGATCAAATTAGGGTTGTCATTGTTTGAGTTGGGTCATTGTTTTTTTGGGTTGAGGATAGAAAAACATGTAGCGGGAAAAGGAGACTGGCGGGTAAGCCAGTCGTTCCCTAGTCTCGAACCGAGCTGTTTGTACCGTTGTTTAATAAAACTTATTCTTTTGTTCTAAAAACCGTGTTTAACTATTACACTGAGATAATTATTATCCGTCAAATAGACGGAAAACGCGTTTGCACCCCCAGTTAATTAATTCAAAAATCGTCCGATAAAGGTGAAAAATTAATTTATATATTTTCCTAGTGGAAACATGAAAATGTCAAAAAATGTTCACAAAAACTTTCAAACTTACATTTTAATAACGATAACAATAATTGACTAAAAAATCATTCAAAATTCTGAACGTGCTTGTGCAACAGATCATCGAATTCACAGCATTTTAACATTCAGTAATATCTTCAATATAATGGTACTCACCGGAGGGCCATGAAGGACAATTGTTACACTCGGCACTTATAATTCTGTCTTTTAATGGACAAAATTCAGAATACACGGCATTCTGATTCACAAAAATTACATTTGTCATCTGTCATTTATGCAAGAAACTTACTGACTTTTGATTTAGACAGTTGTTTATTGAGTGCGAAAGTCCGAATCCATTGGGATATAATTATTATCCGTCAAATAGACGCAAAATGCGTTTGCACCCGCGGTTAATTAATTGAACAATCGTCCGATAAAAGTGAAACATTAATTTATATATTTTCCTAGTGGAAACATGAAAATGTGAAACAATGTTCACAAAAACTTTCAAACTTAGATTTAGTAACGATAATCATTGACCAAAAATTAATTTTCAAGTTTCTAACGTACCTGACCATCGAATTCACAGCATTTTAAAACTCAGTAATATCTTCAATATAATGGTACTCACCGAAGTGCCATGAAGACCAATTGTTACACCTAACACTTATAATTCTGTCTTTTCATCCACCAAATTCAGGAAACACTACATTCTGATTCACAAAAATTACATTAATTTGTCATCTGTCATTTACGGAAGAACGCACCTACTTGATACAGACTGTCGTTTATTGGGAGCGGAAGGCCGAGTCCATTTTGAGATAAATTATAAGCAATTAATTAGTTCAAAAATCGTCCGATAAAAGTGAAAAAATTACTTATATATTTTACCAATGGAAAAATTAAAATGTTCACAAAAGCTTTCAAACTCATCAGATTTGAGTAACGATAATTGACCAAAAATTCATTTTTAATAACAATATAACACAATCGTTGACAGAAAATAATTCTCTGTCTCCAAAATGGTATCAGATCAATAATTAGTATTATTCAATCCATGGGATAAGTATTTGGAAAAAATTTAATTTGTAGTGACTATTGTTACCGAAGCTCATTTTGAAACGGCTTTTACCGCTAAGTTAATATTAGAGTTTTTATTGTAATTTGAAAATCTGAGCGAAGGGCAAAACTGACCGCCTAACGGTACATGTAACGGTATATTTGTAGCTGTACATACTTGTAACACTATATTTAGGGTTGTTATTTATCCCTTCGGAGGTCAGTAGACCCTGGAGTGTAAAATAGAAAACATCTTTTAATGCAGACTATTACTCTCAATTCATCTTAAAACACCCGACGATCTGGGCTCGGGGGACTTCGCCCCTTATCCACGGGGCCCTCTTCGCGCCCCCTTCGACCAAAACGCACGAGGAAGGTACAAAATGTGTTGGAAAAAGCAAATGTGCAAAGACTGGATAGACCAGTAGGCTCGTCGGACATGAATCCAATCGAGTGCGTGTAGAATATTATTAGCAAAGCGATATTAAGAAAACAAAACTCATAACCCTTCAGGAGCTGATTACATCGACTAAAGAAAAATGGAACAATTTCCACAAGAAAATGTTAACAACTTAATGCTTTTAATAATGACACTGTGGTTGAAATCACTACTCCAGAATAGAGTAGTCATACTGAGTCTTAAAGTTGCTATGTTTTTTTTTTTGAAGTGCATTGTTTTGGAAATTTAGTAAACTACATGACATGACAACCAAGTACCAAGTACAACAAGAAACTGAGGAGGGTCAAAAGACTCGTTCCAGCAACGCGCATCCAAAATGTACTGTTGAAAGACCACTCAAACCCAATTGGGCTCATCAAACAACAAGTGTTGCTGTCGACACACTTTCCTGGGTCCAAGAAAGTCAAAAATTTTGAACGCCATATAGCAGGGGTGGCCAACTTGGTTAGACCTAAGATCTCACGACAGCCTGTGCGATCTACCAATTACATACTTCTTGAAATCTTAAATGAAACAGGATAGTACAGTACACATTTATGTAGTATTTTTTATTTTAATAAGAGGGAAAATAGAAAAGGCAAGGATGGGATCTTCCCAGCTTTGCTGCAGAAGGGGATAGACCTTATAGTACCCTGCCTAAAACAAATCCTCAAAGCCAGTTATGCAGTGGGCTACATACCGAGGGCTTGGAGGGAGGCTAAAGTTATCTTTATAGCACAAACGGAAAAACGGCCTCCAGAAGAATCCAAATCTTATTGCCCAATAAGTCTCTTTTCCTTTCTCTTAAAGACTATGGAGAAAATTGTGGATAACCACATGAGACGCGAACTCGTGAAAAAACGACACACAGTAGATGCTCTTTACCACCTGCTGAAAAGAGTAAGAGCAGCAGAAAAATCCAGCATTGAAACGTCCACAATTTGATGGATAGAAGAAATGCTGAAGAGCCGCATAGTTGCTGCTTCGCTGGATGGGAGGAAACATTGACTAGAGCAAAGGGCTGCCCACAAGGTGGGGTGCTACCGCCTCTGCTGTGGCCAATCGTAGCGGACTCAGTACTGCGGACGACCTCGTCCTTTTAATGAGAGGGAAGCATGAAGGAATTATATCAAGCCTAATGCAGGAAGCCCTAAAAATAATCGACAGATGGTGCAGAGGAGAGGAACTGAGTAAATCCTATGAAAACCATCATAGTTCCAATTAGCAAATGTAGAAAGATAAAACTGAAAGCTGCCCAACTACTGGATGGACTGTCGATATAGCTTTACAAGGAAGTGAACCCTGGATTGTAAACTGAATTGGGAAGAACATGTTGAGAAAACCATTGCCATAGCAAATAGGCCTGTCGCAGACTCTTTGGTAAAATTTGGGGATTAAAACCGCAGATGATACATACCGGTTATAAGACCCATTAGGTCATACGCGTCTCCAGTATGGTGGACGAAAATCACAGAGAAAACGACAAAGAACAAACTGACGAAACTACAGCTCCTTGTGTGTCTGGGAATAACAGGGGCAATGAAAACAACCCCAACGACAGCCCTAGGAGTCTTGTTAGATCTACCACCACTCCACCTCCATGTACAGAGGGAAGGTCTACAGAGTTCGTTGAAACTAAACCAGTCCAAGGAATTTAAACCAGGTGACAGAGTGGGTCACCTTAGAATTCTGGATTTTATACAGCCAGACATAATTGAAAAGTCATTGGATGTAAGACCAAAAACGCTTGACTCAAATAGCAGCGACAGGTCAAATCTAATCTTTTTGGTACACAAATGGATCAAAGAATGTTTAGACAGGAACATGAAGGGCAGAAAAATTTCTCTATTATACTGTCTGACAGTCAAGCTGCGATTAAGGGACTTAAAGGACACAGCACCAAATAATGCTTAGTCGCCCTAGACAGTCCCTCAAAGAACTGGGTAGAAACAACAAAGTTATTTTAAGTTGGGTACTGTTATAACCTGCAATACCGTTGCCCGGAACAGGCCGCACACTCACTGGAACTTGGTTATAAAGGGTGAAATTGAAGGAAACCGTTCTTTTTACACTAATTACTAAGTGGTGGATCAATTTTTGGGGAATCCTTCAGGTTCACTTATTTGGGGAGTATGTTAGTGGTGACGGAATAAAATATCTAAGTCACTTGACATTTCTATATTGTACACACTTTTACACTACACACTTACATGAACAAATCAGAATGGCTCAATTAGAATAGTGAATCATAATTATAATAATAATAATGAATGAGAATGAAGAATGAGAATAAGGCAGGCAGGCCACATAACATCTTTGGTCCTGGTGAGTAGCGCCACCACCTTGCCGAGCTAAAGGTGCAAATCGGACCGGTAGCTCTTGGCGCACCTGGGAGGTCAAGCCATCTTGACCTCAATACCGGCCGGGGTTCCTTTTGGCTAACAACCAATTGTAACCCTAGACTGTTGTTCCTACCTCAGCGGTTTTTGCTGTTCAGAAGCAGCACTGCATGGATAGTGTTCGCAGTCTTGTGGCTGCAAGAAAGTCCCTGGTAAGGTGTAGGCGAGGGTTGGTCGAGAACAACAAGTTCAAGACAGTTGCGTGAAGACACTCCAGCTCTTGCACAATTTGAGAACTTCGTAAGAAGTGTCGAGAGGCGAACCGTTTTACTACCTATAACGGGTGATTTGTTTCGGCCTCAGAACTACCGGCCAATAACTTGCCTAAATGCGTGCTACAAGATTTTCACCAGACTCCTGTACTACCGAATATTCTACGCTATTAACCCGGTGTATTCGAAAATTTTCGAACAGCGAGGCTGTAAAAGGGGCGTGGACGGCTGTAAGGAAAACCTGCTGATCGATAGGTGCGTCACGCAGGATGTCGTCCAATATAAGCGCAACCTATCTATGGCTTGGGTCGATTATCATGAGGCATTCGACACAACATCTCACGAGCTGATTATTCACTTGCTCGAATGTCTTGCGTTACCCGATACACTGGTGAGATACATCAAACAACTGATGTCACTCTGGAAGACTCGGTTCTCGATAACATCCCGACGGGACGGAGTTCAGACAAAGTTGATATCATTCAGAAGAGGAGTATTCCAGGGAGGTTCCTTGAGACCTCTTCTGTTTTGCATCTCACTGTTGCCGCCGTCCGTAGCCTTGCACGGTGCAAAGGGTCATAGCTGTGGTACACCCGGTAACCGGAAGCATAAGATCACGCACTTGTTTTACATGGATGACTTGAAAGTGTATGCTTCCGGAAAGCAAGAACTAACGCAGTCGTTGCGCATAGTGCAGGAGTACACAGATGCTATTGGCATGGAGTTCGGTTGGGACAAATGCGCTCAGGTTCATCTGAAAAGAGGACGATGCGAGTATTTCGATGAAGGTGCTCAACTCATTGACGGAAGCGTTCTGAGACATCTGAACGCCGGAGAGACTTACAAGTACTTGGGTGTGGAGCAGTGCCAGCCGAACGGTGGTGCGACCCTTTTGAATCACCCTGTATATATTAACGTTTTTCTCACCTGATACCCAAAATCTTCTTAATCTGCTTTCACAATACTGAACTGCCTCTAAAGGCAGTTCAACCCCCAACACTTTCGTGTTCACGCATGCCTTTGGCGTTCGCCCGCTTGACTTTTAATATACAGGGTTGACCTACATACAGTATGTCTGCATCAGCTTGTATTCTTTCCTTATTTATTAATTATTGTAACAGTACCTAGACATGAGGGAATAGCAGGAAATGCTGAAGCCGACACACTTGCTAGACAAGGCGCAAAAGCTTTTCAAAAGGTCTTTACTGGAACAATGTCCCAGGTCAAAGACAAGCGAAGAAATTTATCGAGTCCTTGCCACAGAATGCTAAAAAGCTTCCCTTCTTATTCAAGAAAGAGATTAGACTCAATACAGACCTATTCACAGGTCACTGCCCTGTAAGATACCATCTTAAAAATTGCAGAGAAACAACCGAACACATACTCTATTCCATACTCTCTGTCGCAGATGCGACGCATTAGCTAACCTAAGGCTAAGTGCAGAAGAGGCAAAGAAAGTGGTATTCCTATTCCTGAGAACATAGATTCAAGTATCACCGATGGTCGACGTTCTGAGAGGCTGAATAGCCCTACTACTTCAGACTACATTTTTGGTCCCAATTCTCGTTTTATTATTATTTCTTCCGTTATTACACAAACAAAATGTATGAAAAGCATCACAGTAGAGTAACGAATTTCATAAAATTTGTTGACATTTTCTACTCCATCATTGTAGAAAATATGGGGGGTCCAGGAGTTTTGACTATGTGTGTATATTCAAATCTTATACCGAAACGTTTAATTCAATTTCAATTAAATCTACAACTGTTCGATAACCCGGTTACATATTAATAATACAATCCGTGGTTTATATTTCAGACTATCTATTGCTTGAACGAAGTTAGATTAGCTCGATCAATATTATGAATGAAACATAATGAAACATTTGGTAATTCTGTCAATAAGGCATTGGTTGTCAAATTATAAACGTCAATTAATGAAATTTAAAGAAGATACGGAACTCATTCGAGACTCTAAACCCTTTAACGTGGATCATTTGGGTGCGAGCAGCCGCGGTAAGTGTCCCGCGCCGCCGCTTCATCTTTTGCGGTGTCAAGGACGTCCTGCTGCCGGTGGGGTTCGCTGCAAGACAGTGGCGTATTTACACATCTCTACATTTGGACACCCTAGTTCACAGTCACATTAATTACATTTTTTTTTGTAAATGAAATTGTAACTTTATGATTTATTTCTCAAATTTAATTACTTCTTACTACGAAGGGGCTAAACGGACATGAATGGAAAAATAACTGACGACGTTTTTTTGACAATTCCCACATTTTTCTGGCAATTCCGACTATTTTCTGTGAATTATGATTATTTTCTTTCAATTCCGACTTTTTTCTAACAATTCCGACGTTTTTCTGGCAATTTCTATTTTTTTCTCGCAATTGCGATAGGGTTAAGACGATGGCGCTGTTTTGTTGCCCAAACTTAAAATATGAAATACTGTCTACATTTCGAGTTTCACGTACAGGGAAATATGACCTTGTCGGAGTATGTTTCTATATGGGTTCGAGCGCGTAGCGCGAGGCACCAATTTCAATGATCCACGGAAAAACTAATTTTAACAGTATATCATATTTGAAGTTTGGGCAACACGTCCAACCCTTGTCGCAATTGCCAGAAAAAACTCGGAATTGCCAGAAAAACAGCAACACACCAATATACTAAACACAACACAGAAATATTAATTTAGAATTTCAAAACACAATTAACGGACACAATTCACGTAAATGAACGAAGTGCATAAATAAATTCAACGGACAACCCGCTTTTAAACCTTAAATACACAAATTGTAGAAAATATTTAATGGACCTAATAGTAGTTGTTCATATACATATATCATCAGAATTTAATAACATTATTTTAGGTATATCTTGATTTTTGAGGTTGTATAAAAAGTATAACTATTTTCGTAAGGCGGCATTTTTTACGTAAGATGAAAAGCATTTTGTAACACCTTGTACTTACTTACAAACAATGTTCGTAAAAGATCATTATTTTGTCTCAAATTTAAGGTATGTGTGTGTAAGCTGATTACATAATAAAATCGTTTGTTATGTAGGGTATAATAAGGTCAATATTTCATACCATTAGCAGTATCGATAACAAGTAATTACATTTATTATTAATTAAATTATCATAAGCACATACAAGAGTTCATTAGCCTTTACATTTCGTGTCGCTACATTTTATCCATTTGTACTTAAGTGAGTGTTGAAATCAATTGTAAAGCGAATACCATCTCGGACGATTATCCTTTCTCCGCTACTTATGCGGCAGTGAAGGGCAAGACCCAAGAACTAGGGATAACACACTCTCGACTTTACACTGATACCTACTCGATGCGAAAATCCCTACGAAATCCACATACCGACCTATGATTCTTATTACTGAATAAAGTTGTCCGATTCAGCGAGAATCAATAATACATATAACAGACGCGGAACAAGGTTGATGATGGAGGATCAAAGATTTACTTGGTAATAAAATTTAGTGGAAAGGTAAACATGGGATCGACTTCCAAGCGAAATTGTTGGAAAATACCAGATCGCTCCTGAAACATACCGTCTGCACAATTTCGTTGTATTGTTCTTACGAAAATTGTTTTCGAAAGCAATTGAAATGCTTCAACTCGTTAATTTTACTAATTGCTTCAAATTTGAGAGATTGTATTGAAACTCAACCTAATTTGGTCTTTCAGAACAAAGCCTACGGTTTATAGCTTATATTCATCGGAATTTACAATCTTTAATGATGAACTGAATATTAATAATTTCTTTCTCGTTAATTTTGCCACAGTTGTTACAATGCTCAGGCAAACTTAATCAAATCGCGTTAAAAAAACATGGGAAACAACGATATTCAAACGGTGTTATTTACATTACGCCCGAGGGGTTATCTCTATTTTATACGCGCAAAATATTTTATTTCTTCGTGTGGTATTTACTTGTTCATTATGGTTATTTTTGTTTGATAGATAAAATAAACTAAATAAACAAACCCCCAATTAATTCTTTCACATTTGTGGAAACAACGCGTGGAATAAACACCGAAAAAATAAATAAAAATTTTTGGTCCGTATTACGTTATTTTTAATTAATAAAAATTGTGAACATCCATATTTTAGTGTTATATGAAATTTATACATATATACATTTTTTGTGTAAAAGTTTTAACCTTTTCAACTAATTTTAGTTTCCCGGAACGTTCATCATTTTAATAGATTGCTGCAGATTTTTTTCGAAACATTTGTCTTATTTGAAACGCGCGCCTTTTTGTGACGTCAACACGGGATCAAATTCATCAGACAAAAATCAAGACACTAGACGTGCCGACTAATGAGAAGCGCATGAACCAATGAGAATGCTCCCCCGAAATGACGTCACAAGAGGCGGTAAATGTACGGCGTTTGAAACTGCCGAAATTGCGATTTTTGATACGCTCGGTTATCTTACAAAACAACAGAACACGTTTTATGGGTTCATGTTACATAGTCTGAGATGCTATAGTTGAATTGGTCAAATTCAATTGAGGGGGACGATCCCATTACTAGAATGTGCTGGATCTATACTACAACGTACTCGAGTATGACATCTTTTGGAATATCCGATACACATCGAGAGCGCCGTGGAACATCTGTAGGCGTCTAGAAAGATTTAGGCGCCGGTATATTTAGTGGGTCGAGTCGGACAGTTGCTTTTATCTATTCGGAGTGCCGCGTGATGTGTAAATAAATAATACTAGACGTGCCGGTAAAGTAGTAAATTGTAAATAATGTAAAAAATGTAAAATAGTGTAATATTAGAAGTATAAATAATTTCTACATGGTGTTCAAATATTGTATTGTGTTCCGCTGTTTTGTCAGCAAAACTACGCCATCAGCTTTCTGGGATATTTTAGGCAATGATTTGCCCCTAGATTTTCGTCTAGATCATGGCGTGGCTTGCGCGGCCTCAGATTTAGGTCTAAAGGTAGTTTTTACCACCCTTGCCTTCATTTTTTATGTGTGGTCAACACGTTATGCTGCTGAGGTTTCAGGTAGTTCCTTGGCGTCTTCTCCACAGACTTTATCTTAAGAGGACTTAGAGATTCCATGCTATGCCTTTGCCTCTAACTTACACTTGGGTTAAGGTTTTGTATTTCTCTGCCGATTGAAGGTCAAGATGGCGCAAGGCTTTGATTTTGAGGCTATATTAGGTTAAGGATTTTTTCGTTAGAGTAATCCTCCCAGACTATGCGGTAATTACGCCGTCAGAATTTCGGCATGAGATAATTAAACCTCTTCCAATACCTTTAGTGACGTACCTTCCCAGGATTTTATACCGCCCCTCACAGATACAGATAACAACTTAATTTGTTCACATTTATTTGTTTTTAAGTCGATAAGTTTTTCTTTAGCAGACTTCATCGTAGTAAAAAACATTAACTCATGGATGAACGTTGGTTCATTGACATGCATGTTTTTAGAGAAATAGTATATTTTGATACGAGTGCGCTATCATGACACTTTTCAGAGCCTAAAACAGCGCACGAGTATTAAACATAATTTTTTGTATTCATTCACGCAAAATTAATACAAACACGAATTTGTTGAAGTAAAAAAACTGTAACTCTTGCATTATTGTAATATAATAAACATGACCAATGTTGTAAAAATTAAAATCTGCAGTAGTAACAAATTATGTGAAGGCGTATTAAACCCTCATAATATTCCATTTTGTTTCCAACATCAAATAATACTTTCTCTACTTTGCATACGCTTTTGCTTGTCAGAATAGACAAAATTAACAATTAATTTTTTTTTATCTTATTTTAATCTGTCAGTGTGATCTGTCAATTAGCATTCCAATTGTTTTCATTTGTTTGGGGCACGCGATGTTGTTGGGACGTTCTGTCTGGGGGTGGCCAAGCTGGTAACACTTGTCACAATGGAGTGGTAGAGGCGCTGATTGGGTTTGCATAGCTCGCACACCGCGGATCATAAAGGAAAAGAACGTATCTGTGCGGGTTGTGGTTGTGGTTTGAGGGCGTTCATAATGGAGGTTATTGTGTGGTTCCAGCCATAGCTGACAGACGTTCGTTTTTGGAGGTTGTTCGGAATGGGCAAAATACGGTAGAAAAGTGTTTTCGGAGATTGTAGAGATCTTGTTCTCCTTCCGCCAATTATCAAATTGGGCGTATGTTTTAAACGTAAGTCTACTTTATGCTCAAGTAACCACTAAGCATTAACTGCCAAATGGCCCGTTTATACAGCTGTCAATTTTGCTCTAAAGGTTGCCAAAATGCTTGCGCGGACTTTGGTAATTTATTTTTCCTCCAACGTCAAAACAACGTGAAACAGCTGGTGGCGTTGAAGCTTGTTGGTTTTTGACGTGGGAAAAAAACAAAGTAACTAAAGTTGACGCATGCCTACATGCAAACTCAATAAGCACTAACATCCACTAACGCCGTTAGTTGAAAATTCCCAACTTGGATTCTTTGTGGTGGAACGAAGTTACTTAAACATTCCAAGAGACGTGTGCCGGCCGCTGTCCCGCTGTTTGACAAGGTCAAGCTCCCTACGCCCAAATCGGCATTTTTAACAGTATCTTAAAAATACTTCTTGACCTCCGATCGGGATGAAACTTTCACCGTTGTAATCGGAAAAATAGCGCGCAGCTTATGCGACTTTCCGGAAGTCGCTACGATCACCCCAAGCCATCACCCTAGTCACTGCGGGCCACGCCCTCCGCTTCGAATCATTAAAGTGTCCAGGAAAAATTCTTCCCATTATCGAATTGGAATGGGACCTTGCCGCTCCGGAATCGCTAACTTGCCCGGAGCCGTTGTCGTTCCGTCCGGAAGATAATGCTCTGATAAGATTTTCTGCCTACTACACTGCAACAAACCGCGCGCGTCTGCCAACGTCATCGTCTCCCCTCCAGCATGCCCATAAAAGAAGCTTCCCTCAGCCGCAGAAGTCAGATGTGAATCGCACCTCTACCGAAGAGGAAGTCCCAGCCTACGAAGGTGAGCACCAGCCGACCATCCTCCCAGTTCCTGTCCAAGTTACTGGTAACATCCCAAAACCTTCCAATACCCGACCACCATCTTTCTGGTCTCCATTCCCGGTATCTAGCCATGGTCCGCCGGTGTTAAATTCCGGCATCTTCCGGTTGTCTGACGGCGGGGGCACCGTGCCTGCTTCATCCGGACGGGTCTTTCCGGTTGCGTTTCCGGTTTCTAGTCATCGCCTACCGGTGTGAAATTCCGACACTTTACTGTTGTCTGACGGCGGAGGCACTCTGCTCGCGAGCCAGCCAACTGTCGCACGCTAGTAGTATCCAGACAAATTCCCTGTTTTTGCCCCGGAAACCCGAAACACTTATTTTCTACCCTTGACACCTTTCACCGCCGCTACACCCGTTGGGAGGGCGTCCCGCCATTGAGAGAAGAGGAAACGACAAGGACAGTAAGTATAGTGGGGTTATAGAATATATTGTATATAGGGTGTTCATTAAATTAATATTGTCACGTTGTGTTAAGTTATTTTTTCCCTCCTGCCAAACTAGGCAGCTGACCCCCGACGTGCCGCACTCCGTTGTAGCTACCCGTGGTGGTCCCGTGGAGCATACCACGTAAAAAAACTGGCGCTCGAGACAACCCGACTGTAGTAAGCGTCACAGTAGTTAATGGTTTGTGCTTAATTGTTACTTTTTATGAGAAGTATGAACGGTTTTACGGAAACACTGTTATTTATCTTCTTAATCGTTAGTGCTTAGTGCTTGATGGTTAGTGGTTAATTGGGCATAAACCAGGCTTTAGCAAACTGCCCATCGTATTTTCGCTAAAACCCGTAATTCTGCGGGTGTACATTGAAGAACTTCTGAACTAATTTTTGGAATGACAACAAAACGATTGTTGACGTTTCAAATCAAATCTTTTTCATAGCCGCCGTTAATGTGACCAACCACCGCAAAATTCCCTAGATTGTGGAAATTTGATTATTTTGTATAAAAAGTGACAAGTAGAAAAAATACTGTATGATAAATCGTTTATAAGGCATTTTGTCTCATTACTCACTTACTAAACCCGTGCGTAAGACAAAATGCTTCTTATAAAACTCCTATCATAATATACTATTTTATTATACCTGCATCAGAACCGCCGTTTAAAGCACGCCTGAGCGTCCCTCCCAGGCGATTAAAGCACGGCGAGCTTTAAAGGTTGTCAAGGAAATATAGGTATCATTATAACTTCATCAAATTTGAAATCTTTTCATATTCCTTCAGGTATGGGTCTTTTGACTTCCATGGTAATATTTTGGATTCCACTTGTTCGGCCAATGCTTCTATATCGGGTGAACTCTCGTTTTAAGTCATCTACGCCGTCGTGCTCGAAAACTCGCGCGTGTTTTAAAGACCTTCTTATCCACTCATACTTTAATATACTATTTTGTCTCATAAACAAATTTAGAGATTGTTTTGCTTCGAAAACTTCTGAATTAGGGAAATGCACAGCGACACAGATGGACATTACATTGTCGGATGATGAACCGGTAACATATCGCGCGAAAAGGTTCGCCATACGGTGAAGGACTTATTAGGCAATAATATTATTATTTAAGAATCCAACTCCCCTTATTCAAGCCCCGTTTTGCTCGTCAAGAAGAAGACGGACGAGATGAGGCTATGTGTGGATTATCGTGCACTGAACGCTAAAACGGTGAAAGATCGTTACCCAGTACCCATAGTATAGATGTCCACCTAAATAATGTTTTGGGTTCCTTGAGGTTTACGAAAACTGTAGCATATATGGACAACGTCTGATCCCATCTACCGACATTGAAAACGGGTTAGAAGCTCTCAGGAACGTTCTGTTGCTATTCAGACGAGTCAATCTTACGTTGCGATTGACGAAGTGAATCGAACATTATCTTGGTCATGAAATCAGTGGTAATGGAATAAGATCTGGAAGCACGAAAGTTGCCACAGTAGAAAAGTTCCCTACGCCAACGAATGTCTACCAAATTACCAAATTATTCGTTAGGTAACCACTTTAAAGTGTTCGAAAATATCCTTACGCCGGTCCTGGCGTCGCAAGAACACCGGGAACAAATGGGAAGGCTCCCGCTCTTTTCCTGGAGGTCAGTTCAGATGAGGCAGGAGAGGGCGGAATTCTTCACGCGGGAGTCGTAACAAACGAACCCACGGGTGTGGCAGCCGAGATTTTGTTAATTAATAAATTTATTAATAATTAAGAGAAGTGCGTTAGTGTCCCCGTGTCCCCAATAAATTAACACGTAATATCTCATTCCGTGTTGTACGTACACAAGAGGAACAAAACCGTAATTAACAGAAGCTGAAGTAGCATCATCATTAGCAAATAATACATGTGTAACCGAAGCATTTGTAAATGCAGCTGACTTTTCCGCTATTGTTGTTTTGCCAACCACCGTTGTTACAGGCCAAATATTTATGGTAAATGACATAAATTTGCAGCGCTATTAGATAGCCGATCTCCGTCAAAGTTTATTACTCAAAGCGCTATAAATAAATTAGAGTTATTAACTACAAACGACGTATTGCATAATTAAAATAAAGGGCAATTATTATCATTATAAATAAGTTGAAACATCTCTGACAATTAACACCCGTCCTAAAAGAAACACAGGGAAACAGACAAATTTACATATTTTTTGTTAGATCGACAAATAGCTCACAGCCAAGAAAAAAGCCGTCGATGAAACTAACACAAAGATTTGATAACTCTGGGGAAGGCAAGTGTCTGATTTTTTGAATCCTTGGTGTTTCTATTTGTCTAATTTGTTTTAAACTTCAACTATTCTGAGACAACTGTAATGACTTAAGCAATGTAATTCCAAAAACTTAATGCAGTGTTAAAATCGATTATTATTTTATATTACAACTAGCTGGCCCGGCGAACTTCGTACCGCTTCAGAATCAATAATAACAATTTGTGTTAACTTATTAGGTGGATTAAATTCAGATTTTTATCAAAGAATGCTGCACACGGCGCCATCTGCTGCCATTACCGGAACCAGCATACAAAGCGATGTTCATTTTTGTTTCTTTCATGTATTAGAGATAGCGTTGTATACTTATTCAGGGTTTCCCTGGGCCCTCCTGTACCAAGTGGGGCCCCCTGTAATATTTTAATAGTTATTCTGCTATTCGGGGCGGAGACAAATCCAACAAATCAAAGATCATAAAAATTAACTAACCCGACTTGTTTTATATAGATAGATTAAAATTTGAAATTATTCTAGTTAATCTCCACAAACTTTAATAAAATCAAATTACAATAGGAACATGTTTCGGGAGAAAACTGCTCCCATCTTCAGTCTAATTTTAAAAAAGATTAATGTTACAATAATTGATGAATTACTGTGGTTTTCTGTATTACCGAGCTGAAGGTAAACACATGGTAGAGAGGTTAAGTAGCGAGAAATAGAGAAATAGAAGGTGATATAAAGAAAAAATTAGAGAAGATATTGAGAACAGCGAGAAGTGATATTAGGGAAAGGTAAGAAGAATGTAGAAATTCCCGCCGAAACGGTGGAAGGAGCGCCACCCTCTGGTGGTAAAAAGAACGAAGGGAAGAACGATGGCGACCGGCGTGGTTAACGAATGTATTTGAGTGTATTTGCATTTCTTGTTTTAACTCAGAATTAAAGCTTTATTTTTTAACTTGTTTAACGTATTAATAACGAACATTTTCCACATGGTGCCGAAACCCGGGAGGTGAATGTGTGTTCTCTAACGTAAAGATTCGGGACGGTCGTAAAAATCACAGTGCGTTTCAATACCGCAACAATGGAACGTGCTACGAGGAAAACGTGTCGGGCGCAGGTTACCAAACTTTTAAATCTCGCAAGAGAGAAAATGAAAATCGTCGACGAAGAAATTAGTGAATTCATCGTGATTCAAGATCGAATTTCGAAGGCGAATGAAGCATTGTTGATCGCAAACGAAAAAGTGATACCTTTGGTGCAAGAAAGCGAGTTCGAAGAAGAATCCGAAAGGGTGATGGAGTATGCAGACCAAGTAAACGAAGTATTGTCGAGGTTACGAATCCGGATTCACGAATTGTCAGCAAATAACGAAAGGAGCGATGAAAGCGCAGAAGACAGTGCTTCGCAGGTTGGTTCAAGACAGACGACGCAAAACCCTGTTCGCAACGAAATTTCAGGTAGGAGTAATGTTAAGTTGCATAAACTCGAGCTCCGCAAATTCAAGGGAGAGTTATCTGAATGGTCTCTATTTTGGGAGCAATTTCGAACTGCAGTGCATGAAAATGATGCGTTGGATGCAGTCGCTAAATTCAATTATTTGGAACAGTCCCTTCTAGGAAAAGCAGCTGTTACCATCAGCGGTCTAACGCCTTCCGCGAAATCGTACGACGACGCTATCCAACTATTGAAACATGAGTACGGAAATGAACAACGCATAATCGACCATTACGTACAAAAGCTGCTGTCATTAACTCCGGTCAGGAATAAGTTTGATATCGCCGGATTACGTACGCTTTACAATATGGTCACCATTATTACTAGAAGTTTGTCTACGCTTGGGGTTGACGCGAAAGAATACGGAATGATGGTTAAATCAGTCATTCTAAATTGTATGCCGTACGCGATGAAAACTGAGTACCATAAACAACACGCAACGGATGTCAACGATCCTAACACAAATTTGAACAGCGCATCTCAAATTGAATCGTTGTTGAATTACTTAAAATTAGAAGTAGAATCGAACGAGATCGCACAAACGCCAAATAAAACTCAAGACCATTCGGGGTCAAATAAAGACGACAAACGCAACCGATATGATTCAAAGAAATCTACCGAAAAGGATTTTCGGAAAAGTTATTCAGCGGCCGGTCTTTTAACTTCCATAGCCGACTGCTTGTTCTGTAAATCGAAAAATCATCTTACTGAGAATTGCGATGACGATAGCATCAAACTCGAAAGGAAAAAGGAAATTCTTAAGAAGGAGAAACGATGTTTTCGCTGTACGAAGCCTAATCACAGTTCCAAGTTCTGCAAAACCAAAGTCACTTGTTCTAAATGCAATTACCGCCATATAACCTCTATGTGCGATCCCAATTTTAGAGTGCAAGAGGGTAATAAGAAGGTCGTCACGGTCTCCAGTTTGTTTACGAAAAATAGGGATGGTAACGAGCATATTTTTTTACAAACTGCTAAAGCATACATTTCCGCGACAAACTACAATTCGAACCATAATGCCCTTGTTCGTTTGATTATTGATGGAGGTTCCCAACTATCGTACATAAAAGAAAGCGTGTCACGTCAGCTGAACCTGAAGGTCTTTGGAATACGAAGATTATCAGTAATGCCATTTGGGAGTAAGGAAAAAACGGCGCCAAGGTCATACAACAAGGTGGAATTTAAAATTGCATCTCAGTACAACAACGAATCGATGACGCTTACTGCCATTGAAGTACCTGAGATTTGTTTCTACTCGTTCCAAACCGCTCAACCGGATATTTCAGCGATAAAGAACTTAAACATGGCCGATGTTTCTGTTGATAACGTACCATTAATGGACGGAATCGGCTTGTTGTTGGGTCCTGACTACTACTGGAAAATTGTGACCGGCGAACTTATACGATTGTCCGATGAACTGGTAGCAGTGAATACAAGGTTAGGGTGGACACTGCAAGGGCCCTACAGTAACGAACAATCGGATACAAACTTGGTGTCTACTTTGAACGTTTCATATCAAGAAGCTAACGATGATACCCTGAATCGAATGTGGGAACTTGAAACTATCGGCATCAATGACAAGGATGTGCAAACTGAATCAACAAAATCATTTATGGAGGATCAAGTGTCGATTAAGGATGGACGCTTTGAAACACCGCTTCCTTGGAAGAAAACGTGCCCAATCGACGACAATTATTATGGCTCATTATCGCGAATGAAATCTTTAACGCGTAAATTGATAAAGGACTCGCGACTAATTGAGTACGATGCAGCCGTACGTGAATTGTTGGATTCTGGATTCGCCGAAAGAGTAACCCTCGATTCGATTTCCGAAAAAATATATTATATGCCTCATAGACCTGTATTTCGCGAAGACAAAACGACGACAAAGGTACGCGTCGTATTCGATGCATCCGCTCACGCTCCTGACCTACCGTCTCTGAACGAACTGTTACACGTGGGTGAGAATTTGGGAAAGGACTTGATGAAGGTCTTGATCAACTTCCGTGTTGGAATCATCGGAATTACAGCCGATATAGAAAAGGCTTTCCTGCAGATTCTTTTGTGTGTTGGCGATCGCGATTGCCACCGGTTTCTTTGGTATCAAGATCCAATAACGGACGTGAATAGTCTACCACCGCTGCAGATATATCGAATGACCAGAGTTACGTTTGGAGTATCCAGCAGTCCATTTCTACTGGCGGTCACCTTGCAGAAACTCTTTGCGATGCAATCGATCATCTTTCCAGAGACGTCTGCACTACTGATGGATCCCTTTTACGTTGATGATCTGATACTGGCAGTTAACTCGGTCGAAGATGCAACAACATTGCATGACGAAGCCAAGAAGATACTGATGGGGGCAAAAATGAACTTACGGAAGTGGCAGACTAACCATCCGCAGTTTAAGAACTATCTTAAAGAAAAGGAAGTTGAATCTCAGCCCATGGAGTCAAAAGTGTTGGGTTTGTGCTGGGACACGATGGACGATCAGCTTCGCGTTGATTTATCATCTGTAATCGGGTTTGTCAAAGGAATTTCGGGCTGCACCAAACGTTCTGTGCTACAAGCGATAGGCCGAATTTACGACCCCTTATTTGTACTCGCACCCTTTACAATCAAGGCAAAGATTCTGTTACAGAATATCTGGAAGGCCAAGCTGGACTGGGATACCTTGCTGTCATCCGAGTTCCACGTGCAATGGATGCGATGGTGCAACGATTTGGACAGGCTAAGTAATTACAGCATCCCCAGAAATGTGCTGACGGAATTGAAAGGTGAGCTTGAATTGCACATATTTGCTGATGCTAGTCAGATGGCTTACGGAGCCGTAGCTTACGTGCGATCAATTTCGGAAAACGGAGTAAGTGTCCGATTTCTGATGGCAAAAAATCGGGTCGCGCCTATCAAGGCCAACAACTCGAGTGAACTAACTTTACCGAAACTCGAGTTAACCGCTGCTTTGTGTGCTTCGCGTTTAAAGCATTACATATCTACGAACATTAACTTAACGTGCGCGAATATAACGTTGTGGACGGATTCTCAAATAGCACTGTATTGGATTACCGGGAGTGCCGCGAAATGGAAGTCGTACGTCCATAATCGAGTTCTCGAGATCCAGGAACTGACGATTGTTCGTGGAGACATTGCGACGGGAAAGTGAATCCAGCAGACTTGTTAACTCGCGGACTGCGCGCGGACCAGCTGTTGACGTCGGAATCGTGGTTAAACGGACCGAAGTTCTTGTCGAGTGACGACAGTGAGTGGCCTTCAGGAGAGCCATTGAAGACTGAATTTGAGAGTTCGGTGCTTCGCGTATAAATCGGTTTTGTGTCTACCAAGAATAACCGCGAAGTGGAGCCGATATTTCCGTTAACAGACTACGAATCCTTGGAAAGGTGTTTACGCGTTACAGCTTATGTGCTTCGGGTTTTCCGCAAAGATAAGAGCTCGACAATCGTGATTTCCGCGCAAGAACTGCACGATGCCGAACAGTACTGGATTAAAATAACCCAGCGGGAGATTTTTGCAAAAGAAGGTGAGTCTTTGAGGAAAAACAATTGTGTCGTTGCGAGCTCATCCATAAGTAAGCTCACCCCTTTTTTGGACAGTGACGGGATCATTCGAATTAAGAGCCGTTTACAGGAATCCGAATTATCATACGAGACCGCTAACCCGATAGTTTTGCCAAGTGGATCGTCGTTCGTAGAAAAGCTGATTTGGAAAACTCATAACGACCGGTTTCACAGTGGTGTTAATTTGACTCTAGCCGAAGTTAGAGTGAGATTTTGGATAATCCGCGGACGACAAACGATCAAAAAACAAATAGCCAAGTGCATCATATGTAAACGATTTCGATGCAAACCAGGAAAGGAAGTCTTCGCTCCCCTTCCCAGAGATAGAGTCTCTATGGCGACCCCGTTCCAGAAGACCGGTATAGATTTCGCCGGCCCATTGTACGTCCTAGATGGACAGAACGGAAAACGAAAAACCTATTTGATGCTTCTAACGTGCGCTGCTACGCGAGCTGTACATCTAGAACTTGTCCTGAATTTGTCTGCAGAAGGTTGCATTAGAGGTCTACGACGCTTTATCGCAAGAAGAGGAGTACCGAGCACTTTCTACTCTGATAACGCTAAAACGTTTAAAAAAGTGTCTCTTGAGTTGCGCAAACTTCAAGAAACACTAACCAATGAGGAGGTTCAGAATTTCTCGTCGAAACAGCGAATTTCCTGGAGATTCATTGTGGAAAGAGCAGCTTGGTGGGGCGGATTTTGGGAGAGATTAATAAAGAGTGTCAAGGACTGTCTCAAGTTTGCTTTAGGAAAACTATTGGTTAGTGTCGACGAGTTAAATACTGTTTTGACTGAAGTTGAGGCCACTGTAAATTCGCGGCCATTAACCTACCTCGATGACGACAAGGATAACTTGTCTGTTTTATCCCCATCGAGTTTCCTTTTGAGTAATCAACGCCGATGTGGTTTTCCGGAAGTCTTAGCAGGCCGAGATACCATTGTCCAGCAATGGAAGGAACGACAACGAATTTTGACAAAATTTTGGAAGAAATGGTCAGCCGACTATCTTCAACAGTTGAGAACTGCCCATGTAAATTCGGGTAAACCGTCTGCGACCAAGTTCAAGATCCACGATGAAGACGCAACCGCCGCCCGGGAAGGTGTAGAAATTCCCGCCGAAACGGTGGAAGGAGCGCCACCCTCTGGTGGTAAAAAGAACGAAGGGAAGAACGATGGCGACCGGCGTGGTTAACGAATGTATTTGAGTGTATTTGCATTTCTTGTTTTAACTCAGAATTAAAGCTTTATTTTTTAACTTGTTTAACGTATTAATAACAAACATTTTCCACAAAGAAAGAATTGGGCAGGGAAGAGGAGATATAGTCAGCAAAAAGAATAAATCATCTAGGAGGCGCCACAGGAAGCGGATGAACGAAGACGATAGAAACCGCTCGCTCAGTCAGGGAAGCCTGGACTCTTACCTGGAGGAAAGGAAAAGAAAAAGAAAAGGAGAGGGTAGAACAGAAAAACAAGAAGAGGAGGAAGAGAAATTTTTTCAAAAAAGTAAAAAGACGGCGAGGTCTCCTGGACTAAAGAAAACACAGAAGACATCAGAGAAAGAGAAGGAAACGGACACAGAGATGGAGAAAAAAATATTGGAGCTGTTGCAAAAGTTGAAAGAGAAGCTGAAAGAAATAAGACGAGAAAACAAGGAACTCAAGAGAGAGATAGAGAGACAGAGAGAAGAATTTAAAGAGAAGGAGAAGAGATGGGAAGGAAAGAGACGCTGGTGGAAGGAGAGAGTGGAAAAGCTGGAAGAGAGAATGGAAATCGAAGAGAGAAGAAAGAGGAAGAACAACATCGTGATAACAGGATGCAACGGGAAAAAAAAAAGTTTTTGAAGGAAAATGTAGAGGATAGTGAAGTAAAAGATTGTTACAGGATTAACAAGCATCAAGTATTGGTGGAGATGGAGGGATGGGGTGAGAAGGAAAGAATAATGAAGCACAAAGGAAAATTGAGGGAGAAGAGAGAAACAAGGGAATATACATAGACAACGACCTCACAAAGAAAGAAAGAGATTTACAAAAGAATCTAAGAAGTATGACAAAGGAAAAAAGGGAAGAAGGGAAAGAAGTAAGAGTGGGATACAGGAAATTAATAGTGGACGGGGAGCAATGGAGATGGAATGAAAAGGGAGAGAGACTAGAGGTTTTCCAATAAGAAGAAGAAGGGGAGGAGGGAAAAAGGGGGACAACGGCAAAGTAAAAGGACAATGAAACGGGAAAAAAGAAATAAAGAAGGAACTAGGAGGGAAACTAAGGAAGGAAGGGGGAAATCAAAGAAGGTAACGAGAAAAACAGGGGTGAGGGCACTATTTTGGAATGTAGCGGGACTAGGGAAAAAAGAAGAAGATTTTTGGGACTATGTGAAGGAGTTCGATATTGTTGGATTAACAGAAACATGGTCAGAAAGTTGGGAAAAAATATAAAAACTGTTACCAAAGGAGTTCAAGTGGGAATGGCAAGGGGCGAGAAGGGGAAAGAAAAAAGGAAGAGCAGCAGGGGGAGTAATAACAGGGGTAAAAAAAGGAATAAAAGAGAAAACTAAAAAGAAGGAAGAAGAGGAAGGTCACATGGTGAGAAACGTTAAAATAGACAGTAAATGGTGGAAAATAGTGACAGTGTACAGCAAAGAGATGAAAGAAACAATAAGCAAGATAGAAGAAACATTAAAAGACAACAGGGAAGAATGTCTGCTGCTGGGAGGGGATTTTAACGGGAGAATTGGGGAAAGAGGAGACAGGGACTGGGAAGAAAAGAGAGGAGAGGGAAAAAGAAAATCCAAAGACAAGAAAGAAAACGCGGAAGGGAAGAAGTTGATGGAATGGATAGAAGAAAAAGGACGGAAAGTGCTGAATGGAAACAAACAAGGGGACGAAGAAGGAGAATGGACCTACATAGGCGGTACAGGAGAGACGGTGATAGACTACGGAATAGTAAACGAAGAAGCATGGGAAGAAGTCGAAGAATTCAGAATAGGGGAAAGAGTAGAGTCAGACCATCTGCCTATGGAGATAAGTATACGAAGGAGGAGAGAGAAGAGAGGAGGAGAAGAAAAATAGAGGAAATGCTGAAGGTGATAAGTATGGGACGAGCAAGGGGTGGAAGAGTATAAGAGAAAACTGGAAAAAGCAAGATTTAAAGAACAAGAAGTAGGGAAAATGGAGAAAGAATTGGTAGAAATATTGGAAAAAGCAGCGACAAAAAGAGAAATAACAGTAAGAGGTGGAGGAACAAAAAGAAAGAATAAATGGTGGGACAAAGAATGTGAGCAACGTAAAAAGGAAGCAATAAAAGAACTAAGAAAGTGGAGAAAGACTAAAGGAAACAGAAGTGGCTTTTTAGAAGCGAAAAGAAGATACAGAGAGACATGCAGGGAGAAGAAGAGGCAGAAAAAGGAGAGAGAGGAGGAAGAGATAAAAGCAATAAGAACAGGGAAGGAGGTATGGAACTATATTAACAGAGAGAGAGAAAGAAAAAAGAAAATGAGAGCGAGGAGATAACGATGAATGAGTGGGAGGAGTACTTCATGAGGCTGCTGGAGGGAGAAAAGGAAAAAAAGAAAACGGAAATAGACACGAAGAGAAACCGAGGAGAACCTGAAGGAGAAGAAATTACAATGGAAGAGGTGGAGAGGCATGTGAAGAAACTGAGGAAAGGGAAGGCACCAGGGAGGGATAGAATACAGAATGAGTCGTGGATGTATGGGACGAGAAGAGTGCTATTGAGGCTGGTGGAGGTAATGAATGGGGTGTGGAGAGGAGAAGGATTCCCGGTAGGGTGGAGAGAGGGGGTAATTTACCCCATTTACAAAAAAATGGAGAAAAATAAAGTAGAAAATTACCGAGGGATAACTCACCTATACACAGGGTACAAGTTGTATGCATCAATTCTGAATGAAAGGATGAGCAGAGAGATAGAGGAAAAGGGAGCATTACCAGACAGCCAAACAGGATTTAGAGAGGGGAGGGGAGCTATGGATAATGTATACATCCTGGACCATTTGACGAAGAGTGAGTTAAAGAAGAAAGGGGGGAGGGTGTATGCATTATTCGTAGACTTCAAGGCGGCTTTTGACAAGGTGGACAGAGAGATAGGATGTTGGAGTGCCTGAGGGAGAAAGGGGTAAATGAATGGCTGGTAAGAAAGGTGGAGGAGATATATGAGAAGACAAAAAGTAAAGTGAAGGTAGGGGAGAAGGAAGTGAATGGTTTGTGACAACAAAGGGAGTGAGGCAAGGTTGCCCGCACAGCCCCTTGTTGTTCACGATGTATGTGGCAGATATGGACGGAATGTTAGAGCGAGATGAAGCGGGGGGGGGGGGTGTGTGGTAGGTAGAAAAAAAGTATGGAGCCTGGCGTTTGCGGATGATGTGGTAATGGTGGCAAAGAGTGAAAGCGAAATGAAGGAAATGATAAAGAGTTTAGGAAAATATGTGAAGAAGAAAAGACTAGAAGTGAATGTAGAGAAAACAAAAATGCTGGTGTTCAATAAGAGAAAGAGGAAGAACGAAGAGAGTGACTGGACGTGGGAGGGAGAAGTAATAGAACAAGTAAAAGAATTCAAATACTTGGGGTATGTGTTCAATGAAAGAGCCACAGATAATGCACATATTAGAGAACTGGCTAGAAAAGCCAACAAGATGATAGGATGTGTATGGGGAATAGGAGAGAGAAGGTGGGGAGGCGATTTTAAGAGGAGAATGATGATGTTTGAAAGTCTTATTGAAAGCGTGTTGTTGTACGGAGCAGAGGTCTGGGGATGGAAAGAACAAGAGGTGATAGGGAGGGTGCAAGAGAAATATCTGAGGTGGGTGCTAGAGGTGGAAAGAGAAACGCCAGGGTACATAGTGACAGAAGAATGCAAGAGGAATAGGTTGAGAGTGAAAGCGGGAAAAAGAGAGGTCAAGTTCGAAGACAGGATGGAAGGGAGGAAAGAATGTAGGATGCTAAAGGAGTGCTGGAGAGAAAAGAAGAGGAATGCAGAGGAGAATGACAGGGAGAATTACTACAGGAGGAATGGGTATGCAAGCATAGAAATAAAGAGACTGAGAGAGAGGCGTGTGGATGAATGTAGAACTAAGTGAAAGAGATAAGGATACGGATAGACAAGAGAGGAGAGAAAGAATTAGAGAATCCAGATACAACGGGAAGTACGGAAGATGCATGATCGAGGAAGTACCGAAGTATTTGGGGAGGGAGAGCGAGAAAGAAAGAAAGATGATGGCGAGGTTTAGGTGCGGAAATGAAGAGAGGGAAAATAGGTATTGGGCAGAAGATGGAGGAAGAATGTGTAGAATGTGCTATGAGGAAAGAGAGACGATTGAGCATATGTGAAACGAGTGCAGTGAGATGAAACAAAGAGAGAGGAAAGAAAGAGAGGAAATACTGAATGTAGATGGAAGGGAAATTAAATGGATGAAAGAGGTATGGAGGAGGAGGGAGAAGGGAGAAGAGGAAAGGGGAGGGAAGAAGAAACCGAGAAATTTATTTAGTTTTTTTTTATTATTATAATTGTTAAGTTTACTTGTATATGTATAGGAATCAGAAAGCCTGTAGGGCAAATAAAGATTTATTGATATACTGTGGTTTTCTTACCTTAAAAAATGTTTAAATTTTGACGTTGTTATTGAAAGATTATTAAATTTTACGTTTTGAAAACGTTACATATTCATAAAAAAAATGGAAAAAAAAAAATTTTAAATGTAAAAATTAAAAATGGATCCAGGAGAATCTAGTAAGTTTGTTTAATTGTTTTGTAAAAATTTGTAAAATTAGGCTGAAGATGGGAGTAGTTTTCTCCCGAAACATGTTCCGATTGTAATTTAATTTTATTAAAGTTTGTGGAGATTCACTAGAATAATTTTAAATTTTAATTTAAATTTACTCTACAGTGTTAATGAATATACCTAGCATGTGGTTTATCGTTCCACAATAAATTACTATTAATAGATCCAACAGCATTAACCCTACTTTTATAATTTGCTCATGATGAATAAAAACATTATAAAACAAATACTCTCTAATTGAAATTTCCGGACGTTCAGTTTGACAAACCTACGGCTCATTATTTATAGAATAGAAGGACACAAAGAAAAATGTTACTTGAACCCACGAACGCGGTGCAGGCAATAGAGACCGACAATGTTAGGTAAAAAACATTTTAGCAAGGATAAGGGTACGACTTTTTTAGTCCCGAAAGAATACATTTACAATCATTAGGGCTTGTCGAAATCACTGGAAATCTAATCTTGGAAGATTTATTTTCATTAAGGAAGGAAAATTAACATGTAGATTTTATTTCTTATGCATGCCACCTCACAGAAATGTCTTGATGTATTCAGTGACATTATTTTACGCCAAGAATGTGTGGCTGAATGCTAAAACGCTTTGTTCTATTCGAGGAGATAAAAATCCACCTTCACAATGTATTTTCATTATGGATACTTTGACCGCAGATTTAAACGCCTTCGAAGCGATTGACACATGAATGAGACCCAGTCGTTAGTTAGCAAATGACAAATTTTGACCAGTAAAAGCCTGAAAATATTTGGTTTCACAGCTGAGGTCTACCCTGTCGAAAATCCGCATCGTAAGCGGATACATTAAAATGCACCCTCATATTACACTCATATGAAAGGAAGCAAGAGCTGTTTTATTTACTTTTGCTGCAGGCTCGAAACTATAATAATATATAAAACCTAGTCTGCGGATTTCAGAAAAGATTCCAGACACCCTCACCTTCATAAATTCCCCGAGGGGATCAGAATAATGCAAATCCCGTATTTCATCGAACGCTCTCTAATGGTAATAAAAAGAAAATTGCTGTATAATGGATGAGATTTACACTGTAATATCACAAACAAATGGTCACTACACTGCTATTACAATCCCAATAATTGCCAAAGTATCGAGGGTACCGTATAGTTGATACGTGGTCTGCAAATCTGCCGCAGCAGTGGCGGTTCGCCCTCCAAAATCATTAGTGTTCTCTGCTTAAAAGTATGAAAATGCTGTGATTTATCATACAGAACCAATCAAATACTGGTTACACTGACAGTATTATTGACAGCTTTATTTTCTTTTCACTACAATCACTTTGTCTTGTTCTTGACTTGCTCACCGCATTCACTCGCTAAACAAAAATAGAAAAAAAAGCATTTTAATTTTAATAGTAATGATAAATTTGGCAGTTATCGTACACAATTTGTTCCTTTGTAACATCCGAAGAAATTGACTCCTCGGTGATGCCGCCGAAGCAGTGTTGGAAGTTGATAAAGTATAGGTGCGTCCTTCTGTTCTTTGATTCTTAAGCTTCTCAATTATATTTGGGTGATGTTGATAGTCTATCTGACAATACGAACGATGCGGCGTTGCTGTGGCCAGCTATGTTAATCAGTTCTTGTTCCGATACGCTGGCCCTTGCTAATTTGGTAACCGCAGTTGACCTTGTGGAATGATTTCTGACCTTAATCCCTTTCATATCGAGTCCTGCTTTCTCGGAACTTTCTTTTGTCCATTTGGCGATTTCATTGATGCCTACGGGGCAATTCTTAAACCACCCATTCCCATTAGCTTTATTCCAAAAAGGATTTTCAGTCAAGAACAATCTGTCAGTTTTGATATCAGGTCCCCTCTAAGAAAGCATTTTTTCTAAAAGCCTGAAAACATTAAGACACAGATTAATGCAATTCTAAGAGAAACTAACCTCATTGGACAAATTTTCGGATCCTCAAGGCGGTGAGCTCCTCCCTGACAAGTTTTACTTTATTCGAAACGACCAGTTGGCATTCCACTGTAGTTTAATTATTCTTTCATGAAATGAAGCAGATCCCTCTCCTCTTCTCTCTCTCTTCACGTTTACATTAAAAAGAGAATGACAGAATAACATTTTTTTGGAATGATCATTGCAGCACAGCTTGACGTGCTGTGATTTTAAAAGTTTGGCGTCTGTTCCGCCAAGAATGTATGTTCGGTTGCCTAAATACACACAATTAGCGTGTGAGAACTTTTTAGGGTGCGTTCTGGATTTATTACACGTTGTGTGAAGTAAATGAATTTCGAGTGTAGAAAAAGACTATTTGTTGCTTCTGTTGCCACAGTCGTTTATTTATTTTGAATTCGCGAGCCGCCACTGGATGCCTGTCCTCCCCGACATAATCCCGAACCATTGCAATGGATTAGCGCAATAGCGAACCACAAAACTAATAACACGATTTGGTTTTTAATATTTTTTACAAGGCCGGATTATATTCAGACGTCCAAATCAGATTATTTCTGCGCGATTTGATCGTTTCGTTCGTCAGTTTTTTACACCCCAATTCATTTCGTCGGTGCATGAATATTTCACATACGAACTGTACATACGTGACGTAATTTCAACTTGGCATAAAAACAGCGCCTTCGGTGCATAACAGATAAGGCGCAAAAACGTTTTGCTTTGGTAAGATACATTTCAATAAATAGTTCTTTGTAGACTGTTTAAACTTGAGTTAGAACTTAGATAAGCAACGATCTGATAATTAACTCCACTGAAACCCTGAACTTCATTTAATTTGTTCTTCTCAAACATAGATCCCAGCATGTATTTACCATTGTTCTAAATTTTGCCCAAGAGAAATGAATAAGATAAGCGAAAAGCAGATCCCATTAAATAGCAAGGATTAATTAAATTTTACTATATTATTCTAGAGCCGAATGCCTTATTGGCAACGACCGTATAGGATGTCTACTTGTCGATGCTATATACGACACTGCCAAAAATAGTAAAAATCCCACTTTACATGCTAAAATATTGACAAAGCTTCTGGCGAATATTTATTAGCGGTCGTAAAATGGCTGTAATTAAACCACCCGTATTTGCATTCATTTAGTTTCGCTTTTGATGTATGTTCGCAACGCAATTTGGTAGATGTGTAACATACTACTTACTGTAAGAATTCACACGCTTAAATGTGATCTCCATTATTTGACTGATTTGCAACTGACAAGCAACACGCCTCGATTTGTTACATAAAATGGTATCATTTTTCACGGCGCACAATGGAGACTAGATGGATATTTCTAGTTGTTGCAATAGCGTGAATTTCGATTTTAAAACCGTAAAATTGCTTTTTTTAGGCTTATTAAAAAAAGAATTGTGTGTGGAGTCCGCGCGACAGAAGTGAAACAAAATGCGTTTAGATCCGATGTGATTAATCCAAAAATCGTCCGATAAAAGTGTACAAATTATTTTGGTAGTTATTTGACCTGTTGGCAGGGCCCCCTTTGGTCGGAAGCCCCAGTTGGCAGGGTACTCCTTGGGCTCCCTTGGGCACCCTTGGGCCCTTGCTGCCGCTTGCTCTCCCCTCTCGGTCAAAAATATCCCCCCACTTGGGTTGCGCGTACAAAAATCTTACACCGTGGAATAAGAAGTTTCACTTCAAAAATATTTAACACATTGGTACACTTTTAAGCTATTTTCACTCAACACATCTAAGAGACGAAAGCTCGCGGCTGCGAGGGTACTACGATCGTACCCTCAGGCTGGAAGAGGTTTCTTTGAGGTGTTTGTTCAAAGGTGCAAATAAATATTGACTAAAATACATTGACCTTTCTGAAGGCCACCGATGAGGCATCTAAATCGTCAGACGGCTAGATCACGTCAGACGCCTTCATATTTCTAATTTTTTTGTCGATCTTTTTTTGTTTCCTCCGTGTGACGTTTTCTATCTCAGAGACCTTTCTAAACACATATTTTAATCATGAGACGAAAAGACCGCTGAGATCCTTCACTTTCTTATGGTCCCGTCAACCACTTCTCAAATTTTCAGCCTAAGGTACGATCGTAGTACCTTCGCGGCTGCTAACTGGTCCAACTAAAACTTTCCACCTGGAATAACTTGTAAAGATGTAGACTAGCTGTGAAAAGCCAAAACAGGGGTGACCAACCCTCTAAAATTTCAAATGGCTCTAGGAGTCAAAAGTTGCATAATTGCACTTCAAGTAGCTTTGCGCATGGTAATTTTTTATTTTATTTTTACCCAATCCGTCGCACCCTACTAGTGGCCGAAATAAATTCTTAGGAAAGTTCTTTAAAAATTTACTGCACACAAGTAAAAGAGCTTTATGGCCTTACCGACTGAAGTCCTTACCATTTATCTCAAAAACGGATGCGTTTTTGGTACATCACTCAAAAACTTGAAAAAGCTCGAAACATAATTTAAGTAAACAATAAAATCATCTTAATAAATGCTGGAAATGTCCTCCGCCAACCTCCATGCAAATGTACAAACGATTCTGTCATTAATTTCGTATATGGAGAAGCATTTTGAAAGGAGTTCTTCCAAGTTTGAGAAGTTTGAAAAACTGCCTCACATTAGCGGCGAAGTGTGGAGGTGTCAGATCTTGCTGGAAAAACAGATCATCTTCCAACAAATTATGCTCATGTTCGAAAATTCCTGTAATCATCGGATCAATTGCATTTTCTAACGTTTCAAAATTTTGTGGTCCATTTAAATTTTCCACAGTAAAAAGAGGACCAACTATTTTTGATTTTGTAAACTCCCCACATTATTGAATTTGAAGTACATTTGCAATAATAATAATCTTTTGACCCATAATGCCATTTGAAATTTTGGAGGGTTGGTCACTCCTGCTTAGGGGTGTGTTATCTGAAGTGTCGTGTTGCATGTCTCCCTTGAAAATAAAATTGACCTGTTTCGGCTTTTCAAGCTAGTCGTCATAATTACAGGACATTCCAGGTGGAAAGTTCTCGTTGGACCACCCTGTAATATGTACGAGGGAATATTTGTATTATCTGCCTAGCTATGAAGGAGAATAGTTGAGAGAAAAATAACATTTTATTTTATGATCCATTAACGGTCACACATTTATGCCAACGTTTTTCCAATAAGGCTATGCCATCAAAAAAAAAAAATCTTTTGGTAAGTCCTCAAAAAACTCCCCCACCGCTTCTTTCAGGTATTCATCCGCAGAAAAACGGCGTTCCCTCAAGTGCTTTTTCAATTTGGGAAAGAGATAGTAGTCACTCGGTGCCAAGTCTGGGCTGTAGGGTGGATGTTCCATCTTTACAAAACCGCATTCGTCAGTAAGCAGCATAATCTTTTGATTCTCCTGTTATTGTAGAACTTTTTTCATATAGTCAATCAGTAAAAGTCCTTATACCAAAACACCGTCACCATCAGCTATCCGGATGAATTCTGCAATCTTGCCCTTTTTTGGCTGTGAATCCCAGTGATACACCCACGTTTCATCACCTGTTATAATTTTCGAAAATTTGTTACCTACACAGTTTTTGTTCGGGAGTAAGCAAATTCGGAACCCAACGTGCTGAGTCTTTATTTATTCCTAAATTGAAAGCATTGAAACCCTTATTCTTCGATCTGCTAAAACCAAAACCTCAACTTTCTTAATGTTTTCGTTGGTTCTTGCTTCAACAGGCCTTCCGCATCTTGAGTCATCTTGAATTGATGCCCTACACCATCTAAATTGTTTGGACCGAAATTTTATAGTAAAATAAGACGACACATTTTCCCCATACACATTACTCATCCTTTGGAGAATAATTTTGGGGCCAGTTCCTCTCTTCGTCAAGAATCTAATTACTCCTCTCTTTTCTAGCTGAATTTCACTAATTTTTTGTCAATTACGGCAACACAAAGACAATCAAACTTAGAAATACGTCGAAAACATGGGTAAAGTACGAAGTATAACTTAAATAAGATCCATTTCGGGCTTTACCCGATTATATCGCGTTTTACCCACAAAAAGTTGTGCTAGAGTACACTAATCAAAATAAGATGGGAAACTAAAGAGAAACCAATTCTCTGGGCGATGAGAAACTTCTGGCCCTTGTAATTAAATCGTTAGAAAAGAAAACTTAAATTTGCAAATGAACAATCGCTTTTAGGTGGTCAGAGTTATAAAAATTGTGCCACAGTAGCTTGTCTTGTGTGAACAAATGGATTACTTCATTGTTACTTTATTTTTTACATTGTTATTTTCCCCAGACGTTTTTATTATTTGTGACGCCTTCTACGGCCGCGGGATGACTCGAGCGCCAGTTTATTTACGTGGTCTGCTCCACGAGACCGCGAGTATCTAAACCGGAGGACAGTAAGCCAGAGGTCAGCTGCCTAGTTTGGCGGAAGGGCATAAAACCCAAACTACTGTAAAGAAACTATAAGTTTATTATACAGTGCGTTTTTTTATCACTGGCCATAGGAATTCTCATGTTAAATTTTATACCCCATGTTAACCTTCGTTAGGATGAAGATTTGGAATTTAATATAATTTACAACTTCTTCTTTCAATCGCACTAAAAGTTATGTATTTAAAATAAGATAGATTACTTCAAACAAATGAAATCGTTCACGGATTTTTTTCAGTATTATTTAGGTGCCTGTTGAAAAATTGGCGTTATCATGAAAGATGTACAGATGTACAGATTATTTCGCTGATATTATGATATTTTGGACAGACATTTAAAAAATAGGGAACATTTTTATTAAAATTCAAAACTACAATTATATAACAGCAACAATGTAACACAACACAAATTAGAAATAATAACAAAAATAGCAACAATGATTACAAAAACAACACAAACCACAACACACTTCACCATACACTACAATCGGTGTTCAAAGTGCTGACCAAAAGACGCCAAACAGTGAACTAGTCTATCGTAAAATTCGTTCCTGTAATTGTTCGGCGTTCACAGCTTTCTGACCGTTGTATCCCCAGAAGGAAAATTCTATAGGGCTGAAGTCAAGACTTCTGGCAAGCCATCTGTAGGGTCTATTCCTTCCTATCCAACTTTCCGGAAATGCATTATTTAGGAATTCAACAACTGCTCTTGCTGTATGTGGAGGAGCCCTATCGTGTTGAAAGATAATCTGACCATTAGCATTTTGCTCAGCTAGTGCCGGGCCAATCACCATAATCAGCATGTCTAAATATTTTTCAGTGTTGAGAGAACCGTCATTAAAAATGGTCCTGTTATTTGATTACCCAACATTCCCAACCAAACATTTAATTTGCTAGACCACTGAGTATGCGTTTCTCGAATAACATTGGGCTTTTTCTCGAGAGAAAATTCGACAGTTTTGCTTATTTACAACCCATTGATGTTAAATGTACCTTTGTCAGAAAACGAAATAATATTTAATAGTATATTACATTATAAGTATGCTAGGTTCAATTTTACATCACGAAGTTTTAATAAAACCGAGTGATGTAAAATACCTACCACACACATAATGTATAGAACTTTTTAGCCGAATGACAAGGTTTTCCACTCGGCGCATCCATTTTACAAAAATTATCGTTGCACCCAAGTTACATTCACATTATTGACATAGGTACAGGATAGTGTGACGGACGCGGATAATGCCAAAAAGGATGCGGGAGTTGTAGGAATGCATAATAGCACATAGGGCGCAATTCCTAAAAATATGAGAGAGGTTATGTTTTTTGATTATGTATTTTGTTAACTTAACTTAACTCTTAACTCTTTCATTATGATATTGTTGACGTGTTTAACTGTTAGTTCAATGACTTCACCAATTTTGCCATATTATTGTATTTGATGAGAGTAATAATCGCAGTAAATTAAAACTTATTAGTGATCGCCCGTCACTCGAAATTCGAGTGGTATGTATTGGATTGGTAATCGAATCAATGTAAAAATTAAAAAAAAAAGTGAATACTTACATAAATAGTGTTGAATAAAGAATGGTTACCATGTTACACATTACAATTTTTAATTTGTTTTGTTTAACAGTAATTTTAAATAAAAAACGGTCTGGATAATAATAATAAGTCAATGTGTGCATACCAACGCGATAATACATAACATTGTGAATTTTGAAATGATACACCCCATTAACCACCGATTGATCCAAATCAGCTTCAGAACTTGCCATAGCAAAAGCTGAATTATATGACCTTATGTTGTCAACGAAATTTTTGCATTTTTGTTTATAATTGTAATCTGTAGAAGTGATACCTTCGATGAGCGATTGTAGAACCGGAGATGCAGTAAAAGGTGGTAAATGAACATAAAGTGAATGCTTCGGCATTTCCGGATGTAATTTCCGAATGAAAATGAACAACTTACGAAAAGTTCACCGAAATTATGTGAATCGACATTTATCGGATTATTATTCAAGGCCGATTTAAATGAATCCACTATAGTTCTAGTTGTTTGGGACAGCGTGTCAACTGTTTCTGTTGCATTAACGTTCGTACCAAGAACCGTTTCAACATTTTGAGAAATATCTATTCACCCTTTGTGTCTGTCTCTGTCTGGGAAGGCGAGGCATTTTGTTTAAGAAAAACAAATGTTAAAGAAAGAAATTAAAGCGCCCAAAAAAGTGTAGAAATTAAATAATAATAAAATGTAATTAAATTCAATAAGCTAAAATTAAAAATTGCAATCGGCAGTCCAAGTACAGGGGTCGACCTGAACCCAAAATAAAAATATTACTGAATAATCCAACGTTACACAGGAATGGAACAAAATAGAAATAAAAATGTTTACTTACAGACACAATCGTTGCAATGCATTCCGCAAAACACCCAAACACCGAAATGTTCTCTAAGGACCGTAAAAACACACTAAATAATATAATATGCCTTCAGTTGGCCAGTTTCTGGCTGGTTCAAGGGGTGTTGGTGGGTGGGTTAGTCCCCGTAAAGGTTTCAGTAATTATTTTTTATGATAATTTATACTGTATTTTTCGGTAATTTATTTTTATGGTAATTTATTGCGGGTCTCTTTCTTTAGAGTTTGCCCCGATGGTATATCACCTCGCACCCAAACATCCATCCATCAGAGCTATAAATGTCTTAATAAGCATGTCTTAAGTTCCCTAGACCATTTGCTTAGGGGTGGGGCTAAGACACCTATATTTAGCTACAGTTGTCGAACTTCTCACTTAAAACGATTCACGCTCGTTTAAATCGATGACTGTAATGGACCGCTTTACTCCTAAAATGATTTGCAAATAATTAATGAACCTGTGGAATTTTTGAAAACGGAAAGTAATGCTCACATAGAACTTGTCAATGTCCTTCATTTAAAAAAAAATTATCAAAATCGGTGCAGTATAGACTGTTTAATTTGGTTCAAATTGATTCATGTTCAACGATTAAATATATAGATAAGGTAAATAGGTAACTGTAGACGCTTACTATTTATAACAAGAGATGGTGCGCCTTAGAGAATGTCTTGAGTGTCTTTAGATTGGTCATTATTATATCTTGGAAACTTTTTTAAAGACAGTTAAGTGCGGTATCTTCTTTCAAAATACACGACCAATCTTTATCATAAAGGATCTTTTTTTTTCGGGTTTCTTAAAGAAGAAAATTTTGGACTATTTTACCGCTTAAAGGCGGTAGGTGAAATGTGGTAGAACGTAATTTAAAGTTCTCAAGGCTAAAAAAAAAATTATTACGTTCGTTAATTAGATTAATCCAATATTCACAAAACTCCATTCTTGGAAAAAAATCCGTTGGTAACAACTTATGCACATTCTTTACCTTGTAGGACCAAAATAAGTGCTTCTGGATACACCGAGTCTGCTTGAAAGTTCTTTTAAACTAAAAGATTTTTTTTCTTCGGCTGCCAAGCAAATACTCAACTTTATCTCAGGTGTCAACACATGAGGAGTCCGTATACGCTTTTGGTGTTGATGGTTGATGTATCCTGTAGTTAAGAATGTTGTACACAGTGTCTGCACAGCGGCCTGTTGGGATATTTTGCCGCAAAATTATCAGATATTTTCCAAGGCGACATACCTTTTTAATGCAGGCCGTTACCATTTCATGAAAGGTGTAAAACGGCATTGGAATATTGAAAATATGGGAGTGCAAAATACAGCAATAATTTGAAAAACGTCAAAGTATGTCAAATTTCCCATAACCACCTAAATAATACTGACAAACATCCATAAACAATTTAGTTTTTTTAAGCACTGTGTCGGGGCGGTCAACCGAGCAAGGGACCAGACACTGGACGGAAATCTGCCACCAATCTGAAAAGGCGGTGAGTGGGGGCAGTTCATATAGGGGACAGGTTTCTACCTTGGTCTTGCAGTTTCGACTTCGTCCTCCACTTTTCGCTTCTTCAAAAGCCGGTAGGAGGCCTTTTATAGAGGTGAGGATCACGTGGTATAAGGCGTGAAGCGCGACGCGGACTCCGGGATAGTGTCATTTGAGGCGCCCTATTTTTCTGATTACACGAGCGAAAATATCTTCCCAATGAGAGATATTTAGAAGTATTTTTCCAGATAGATTAAAGATGCAAGTTTGGGCGTAGAGTGTTCTCCCTTTTCTGAACAGTGAGACGGCGGCTGGCTTGTCCGCGGAAAATGTCGCTTGAGAGCGGTGAAGCTCGTTGGCTGCACTTGAATGCCGGGCAAATTCGGTAACTTCGTTACATATTAAATATCTTTTTCAAACGTTTTTGAGTTCATCGTTGTTAGTACTTTATGCATCCAACTTTAACCTAAGCGACAAAGGGTAAAACTAGGTTTACCAGGGTAAAGCCGGAAAATTGTTTTATTTCAGTTATATGATTGTATTTCGGACTTTAACCATCTTCGAGGTTTTCTTAAGTTTACCCGGGTAATTCTAGGTTTATCCGTTATTCGAATTTCGAGAGTCGGGCGATTACTAGTTATTATTAACCCTTAAACGTTGATGTGGAATCCAATGGCTGTAATTCTTATATTTTCAATGAAATTCATCTGGTTCCTACTGTACCCTCCCAACTTAATATGTTATCGCCTATCCCTAACCCTAAATCTTTGTCTTTTTGGCTTTGTAGGAGCCCCTGGACTTCACAACATAGTTGACGTTATTTAAAATTATATTTAATCAATTCAAATTTCCGAAAAGATTATATCGGGTGGGAATACAGAAACGAAACAAGTTTCAGTTAGCCACCTGGTTCGGATGTACTCCCTCCAAATTCTTAAAATAATGTTATCTTATTGGAGGACCAGTGATCTGCCACGTTAATTACTTACATTAGATCTATCTTTCTCTTTATTTATTTTCTGATTTTGAAGAATAAAAACACTATTAAGACACAATTCTTAAGTAGGTACAAACTCTAGTATAAAGATATTTTTTGGCATATTTCAAGGTCAAACGATAGTCTACTTTTACTTTATGCAATGATAAAGTAAAAAAAAAAATTTTAAGCAAAACGCTCGGACAGGTCAATTTTATTTTTTAAATAGCCACCTTATGACATAAAAATGTTACTTATAACGGCATGTATTTTTGTACAAACACGTCATGCCTTTTTTTTTAATGACAACCCCTTTTTTTGCTGTTTTTTATAGACGGTCAAGCTACTTAAATGATGGTGTAAGAATTCACACTTTTGCACTTGTTCTACAAGATTAAGCTAAAAGAACAGAAGCGTTTAGACTGACCACCTTACAAATATACCAAAACACATATCTTATATAAAAAAAAGTTTAAGATAAATTAAATTTTCTGTTAAAAACTAACCTTTCGACAACCGTGGAAGAGCAACTTAATAAATTTTTATCCTCCCGACAAGGAGGTTTTATTTAAGCGATTAATTAAATCAAGTTGTTTACAAATTTTTTTTTCGAAATAACAATTTGGATTACATAAGTGTCATCATAATCATAATTTTGATTTATTCGTTGAAGAAAGAATTTGTTAGGTAATTCCTTCTGAAGAATTATTATTTATTTACGTATGTATTTCCAAAAAACATTTGATAAAGAACTTGATTTTGAAAGAATTTAACAGAAAGTTGGATTCGCCTCGGTCTCTATATCACGCACGCCAAGATGTCCAACATCCTGGCCGCGTTCTCGAGCAGGCCGCAAAAGCCGTTGTTCGCAAAGTGAAATGCGGCCGGGAAGACCGTACTTTCGGCTATGGGATGAAGAGAAATAATTATTTGAAACTTTTCTGATAAATTTTATCATACATCAAATACATCGTCGAATTCAGAAAAAAAGTTATTTGCTTAAAATGACGGGTTATACTCAGGTTTACGTACTACCTAAAAGTGAGAAAATATGCACAGAAAGCGCAATAGGACACGAAATATCTGCAGAACTGTTAATAAATTGGTTGCAGCTTTTTTGCAATAAGAAGTGTTGTTTTATTTTTTTCTAATCACCTGAAAATACTTGGAGCCACTATTACTCACAATGAAATGGTTTTTGAAAATTTTGCAACGTGTAAATAGCAGAGAATAGAAAAGTTATATTGTTTATTTTGAATATAACAAAGTTTTAAATGAAATATTACAACTTAATTTTTCCTACGTACAATATGTAACACCTTAGTTGAGTATTTCTGTGTTAACATTTAAATTTACTAATCTACTTCTTCTTAATGAAGTAACCTAAAATCCAAAATCCCAAAATCTGTGCGTAAAAATTCTGGCCGAAGCCCGGATGGCCCTCCCCAGTAATTCAGTTCAGCCTAATGCTGACGTTGATGCCCCAGATTAGAAACGATTTATGCCTATCCGCCATTCCGATTTATCTGTTTATGTGTTTATTTCTTAGATTCATCCCGAACTATTTCAGTGAAATGAAGTGCACTAAGCAAGTTGGAAGATCCAGCTTGTCAATGAATGGCCCTATTCAATCTCCGAATACTGGCGCTGAAAGTTCAATTTTATCGAAATTGGTTCCGCTCGTTGCTTAGCTTTTGCCGGATAAATCCACCGAGAAGAAATCAAATGTTTAATCATTAGTGCTAATGGTCTTCCCTGCGCAAACTGGCGTAAGTAGGTTTTATCGAATACACTTGTCTAAAAAATTTAGCCGAGCTAACTCGTATCACTGGCCGTACACGTAGCAACCAATTTCCGCTTTCCATTCTTTTTTTACTTCCTTTCGTCGTCTAGTCGGGTTTTTTTACATCGTTAGCTATCAGCGAGTAACCTACGAAATAATATTTTCGTTTCTCCCAAATTTGCTCGGATTATTAAATCTCGTATTCAGCTTTGAAGAATTTCGAGCAATTTCGCCAGCTTCTCAGCACAATGGCCTAGGTTACCCTCCACGTTATTAGAAAATTCCCACTGCTGTTACTGCTAATTTAGATTCAAAGCATATACAGTTCACACACTAGTTCGGACCTAATGGATCAAAAGTAGTAAATAATGAAAATTTATGGCTAGTTTTGAAATAAATCCAAATCTTTGTGCGCTTACATTCAAGCCGCGCCCAATTATTTTCGAGTTACCATTAAAACATCCTGAAAAATTATAAAACGTTTAACGCAACTTTTACACAGCATAAATTAATATCAAGCTACAGAGTAACTAGACTTAATTGCTGGGAGTACATCGTTCATAATCAGATGTTTCAATCCCTAACTGGATATCGGATTTTAATAATAATAATAAAATATATTTCCTTGCCTTTCGGCTTTGAAAAGAATTCCTATTCCCATACAATGCTAAATAACTGAATACTGATTAAATAAAATTATAAAACATAAACATCATCAATAGCTAAATTACCTTTATTTTCCTCCCATCTCTTCCCCCCTTTTCTCTACATTCTTTCTTCTGTCTAAAACTCCTTTCATCCACCCTAGTCCTTTTCCTTCTTCTCCTATCAGTACTTTTCAATCTTCTCTCTCCTCTCTCAGCTCCTCACATACTTTCATCATGTGCTCTATTGTTTCTGCTCCTTCTCTGCACAGTCTGCACACTCTCTCGTCGCTCTCTTTCCAGTATTTGTTTTCTATTTCCTCGTTTCCACATCTAAACCTTGCTATTACTTTCTTATCGTTTTTCTCGCTTTCCTTTCTCAGGTACGCCGCCAATTCCTCCGTGATTAGTGACCTATACTTTCCATTATACCTTGACTCATTTATCCTCGTTCTCCTTTCCTGCTTCTGTACGTCTCGGTCCACCTCAACTATCTCTCTTAGTACATTTACTCCATTGTTTCTTCGCCTCTCTACCTCCTCCACTGCATACCCATTTCTCTCGTAGTATTTTCTTCTCTCTTTTCCTGCTTTGTCTATCTTCCCATTCTTTATCTCTTTCCAACACTCTTGCAAGATCTTACATTCCGTTCTTTCTCTTAATCTCTCTTCAAATCTTACTGCACTTTTTTTTACTTCCTCCAGTACGATATATGCTGGCGTTTCCCTGTCCAATCCTAGTACCCATCTCCAGTACTTCGCTTGGATTGCTTCCAGCTTTTCCAGCTCCTTCCATCCTCATATTTCTGCTGCGTACATCATTACACTCTGTACTAGCCTTGCGTACATCAGTCCTCTCCTTCTTATATCTCGTCCGAATTTTCTCTCGCCTATTTCCCATACTTGACCTACCACCCTATTCGCTTTCCTTTCTAGTTCCTTTATATGACTTTTTTTGTTGTTAGTCTCGTTAAAGGTGTAACCCAAGTATTTAAATTCTTTTACTTTTTCTAGTTCTTTTCCTTCCCACTTCCATTCCTCTTTCTTTCTTCTGCCTCCTTTCTGAAAAATCATCATTTTTGTTTTCTCCACGTTTAATTTAAGCTTCTTTCTTTTCAGGTATTTTGCTAGGCATTTTATCATGTTTTCATTTCTTTGGCCTCCCTCGCTATTAACACCATATCATCGACGTATGCCAACGAGTGGACTTTCGTTTTTCCTACCACCACTCCCCCTGCCTGTGATAGTCCTAGTTTTTCTTCCAGGTTGCTCATATATGCCGCGAATAGACCGGGGCTGAGTGGGCATCCTTGTCTTACTCGTTTCGTCGTCCAGAATCTTTTACTCGTTTTCCCGTTTACTTTTACTTTGTTTCCCGGTTCTAAGTAAATTTCCTCTATTCTGCTCACCAGCTGCTCGTTGATGCCTTTCTCTCTTAGGTACTCCCATAATCTCTCTCTATTTACACTGTCAAAAGCCGCCTTCAGGTCTACAAACATCTTACATCTTCCCTCCTTTCTTATCGAGTTCTTTATCTATTAGATGTTTCAAAATGTACACGTTATCGATGGTGCTTCCCCCTCTCCCAAAACCCGCTTGTCCATCTGGTAACAAATCTTTTTCATCTAGTTCTTCCTTCAATTTCTCTTCCAGTATCATTGCGTAGATCTTGTACGCCGTGCTCAGCAGACTTATTCCTCGGTAGTTCTCCACCTTTTCTCTTGTTCCTCTTTTGTGTATCGGACACACTAGCCCCATCCTCCATTGGCTTGGTAGCCCCTTTCCTTGTCAGACGTCGTTTACTATCTGCCTCATTATCTCTATTATTTCTTCTGTTGCATAGATCCACGCTTCATTTTGCAGTTCATCTTCTCCCGCCGTTTTTCGTTTCTTCATTTTTCCTATCCTTCTTTTAATCATTTCCTTCGTAATCTCTTCCCCTTTCTCTTGTTCTCTTAGTCCTCCTCCCTTCTGTCTTCTTTCCGTTTCGTCCTTTCCGTCTAGTAATTCTTTAAAGTTTTCTCTCCATTCTTCTATCCTTATCTTCTCGTCTGTCCACTTTTCGTTCTCTGTTTATGTATTTTCAAACTTCTTCTTCTGTGTTGATTGATCTAATTTCCTCTTCTTCTTCTCCTTTCTTTTCTTCCTTCTTCTTCTCACAAGTGTTTTTGTATTTCTTTAATTGCTTCCGGTATTCTTCTTTCGATCCCTTCCCACTTCTCCATTTTCTCATTTGCTTTCTGGCTAGTCTTTTCATTTCCTTGCATTCTTTATCCCACCATCTATTTCTTCCCATTCTTTCTCCCACTTCTACTTCTATTTTCTTTGTTGTTATCGCTTCTCTCATTCTCCTTTCGAGTTCTTTCATTCTTGTTTCGGTGTCTTTTTGTTTTCCCTTTTATCTTTCATAATGTTGTGGCGCACTTCTGTACTTTTGTATGCTTTCTTCTTCCCAGATTGTTTTTATAATTGTTTCTTTCTCAGGTTTTTTCTTTTTATTTCTTCTCCGGCGATTTCCATTTCTAACGGTTGGTGATCTGATTCCACTCTGTTTCCCACTTCGAATCTTCTTACTTCATCCCATGCATGTTGATTGACTATTACGTAATCAATCACTGATTCTCCTCTCGGCCCCACGTACGTAAATTCTCCTGTATCCTCTTCCCAGTTCCCGTTCAGTACCTCGTATCCTCTCTCTTCTATAAATTCGATATTTTTTCTTCCTTCTTTATTTTCTGTCTTGTCCTTCGATGTTCTTCTCGCATCTTCTGTCTCATTATTCCGTCTTCCTAATCTTGTCCCAATTCTAGCATTAAAGTCGCCCCCAATTATTACAATTCTTTTTTCTGTCTGACTTATGGTCTCTTCTAACATTTGTTTTGTTTTACTCATCTCTTTACTGTATACCGTGATTATTTTAAGTTTTTTGTTCCTATTTTTAGATTTCTTTCTGTTATTCCAGTTCTCTGTAGTTCTTGTTTTGTTTTTATTTCGTCCTCAATTTCTTTCCTTACTCCTGTGATAATGCCTCCTTTCGCTCGTCCTTTCTTGTTTTTACTTTCTGCCGCTTGACATCTCCATAAGATTTTCGGACCTGTCTTATTTCTTTATTCCTCATGACGTTCAGCTTCTGTTTCCAACTCTCAGTTTTTGCTATTACCATCTCTTCTCCCTTTATAGCATAAGCCTCTGTTATCTTCACTTCACTATCGGATTTTAATAAATTTCCAGAATTTATTTTGGCATCATTTGACAGTGTGGAAATTAAGTCAGGAATAAATTTAATGCGGTAACTCCGTTAGTATTTGCGCTAGAAATAAAACTTAAAAAATATGTAGTAGAGTTATTAATTATGGCGCATCCGAGGAGTTATCAAATAGTTAGTAGATTACATAAGGAAAGAATAAAGTTCAAATTAATAAAATTTAAAAAAATTAATAGCTTTCTAATTTTATCAGCACGTAAGGAAAAAAAAACACAAACAAAACCAAACAAAACAAAGTTGCCAAAAGCAATCAATGAGAAAAAATAAGAAAACAACTCTAAAATTTCAAAGTGGGGCTAACGAATTCACAAAATTAACAAAAAGACTATTGATCTGAGAGTTATAAATTATAGTAATTTATTATACAAGTTCCTGTGTAAATTAGACGCACGAGTGAAACCAGTGCTTTTGTGAGCCCCGAGTGGCGCAAAGCGTTCAATCTACACAGGAACGTAATAAAATGTTTTATCGTTCGACTCAACCCCGGAAAGCCTTTAATTTGCTTAAAATCCATACAAATAGTGTGACGTTTATCTGTCATTTTCATTATTTCATGACAGAGAGTATTTACACAAGCGAAAATTTGAAAATTCTGACAGTGTCGAACGATAAAAGATATTACACCAAATGTTTAAACTGAGGACCCAGCATCATCTGACAAAAGCCAAGACGATCATAAAAAGCAGTCAATACGTTTTGAATGGTTTGGGGAGTTATTAAACTGCACTCATGTTGAATCCTTGCTTTAATATCATCCAAACTGTTGGGTCGGTTCTGATACACCTTGCTTTTAAGTGCCAACATAGAAAAAATCTAATGGAGTTAGATCTGGGGACCCAGCCTGCCATGCTATTGGACCTCTCCTTCTTAGCCATCTTCTTGGGAACACTTCGTCCAAATAACGCCGCACCGGGCTTAGTGTGGTGGAGCACCATCCTGTTGCAACCAGATATTATTATTTAAAAGTTGATTTATTATTTATTCAGAGAGAAACAGTTTAGAGACAAATTATATAATCAGAGAGAAACAGTTTAGAAACAATTATTTTGTACCAATTTAGAACTTGTGGTATCTCTATGGGTTTTTTTAAATTCTATTACATTAGACAGCTCTGGTATTTTTTTTTAATTTTACTCATTTGAACTTCAGCGCCGTTTTAATTCATTTTTCCTTATGTAAGCTATTAAGTATTTGATAACGTTGAAAACAGAATACAAAACTTTATGCGAGTGTAAAATAAAAAACATAAGTTGCGATTAAAAAAAAAAAATTTAATTAAATGTTTACATCATAACTGTAAAAAAAGCTAATGAAAAAAGTTTGTATATGTTCCTCGGATGCGTTATAATTAACCCTACCACATGTTTTTTAAATTTTATTTCTAGTCCAAATACTAACGGAGTTACTTAATTTATTCCTTACTTAATTTCCACACTGTATAATAGGACCTCTAGTTATCAAAGCTTGGTTATTTTCTACCTCCATGTTCAGTAGAATGTTGCGGCCGCATTTCTTGCAGCTGTCTAAATCGAAACTGAAATGCACTCTAAACTCAATTGCAACAGGTTGAACTTTTTCTTTTTGTGTCAAAGAAAGAATTCTTGATACCTCTGCCTGCTAGAAGCACATGCCAGACATTTCTTACATTAGATCGTTTGCTACTTGGAGAGTAAATGACGTAATTGGAAATATTTCTTGATGGTATACAGTAAAAGGAGTTTTTTCGTATAGCATGCGCTTTTGTGTTAGTTCATAAAGGAGTCCTCTCCTCTAAGGACAGATCTCATTTTTCCGTTTTAGCAAATTTGGCCTCAAGCCTTAAAAGAGCGCTCCCCCTATATAAAACCTTCTTGAGACAAAAATATAGAGCGCCAGTTGTAAATCCATTGAGAATGTCATGGTTACCAATAAACGGGGTTCGGAAGCGTCGCGTCGGCTAGAGCAGGGGTGGCCAGCTCGGCGGGGGCCCTCTTTCCAAAGGTGGTTGGTGACAATGACAGCGACCAGGTGGCGGACATATTGCTAAAATTCCAGCCGATTAAGGGTGCTGGAGGATCTTCTGGGCATCGGGGACTAGCGACGGCTCCAGTTGCTCTGGAGAACAGACCAGGGCGCCGCTGGGATTTTTAATCACAAAAATGGCCTCAGACAGTTTTCGGAACATTATTTTTCTGATGTTGAAAACCAGAAGCCCTTATTCGGTCAATTAGGATCATGAGACACAAAATGAGGGACAATAATAAATATGAAGGAAAAAGATGGAAATATCATGAAAGAAGACGAAAAGCATTGAAGAGATCAAGCGAATATTATAAAGATCTATTACAAGGGAAATATTTAGCCCCCAAAAACGAACACAGAAATGTAAGGAAAGAACAAGGAATAGGAACAACACAAACAGACGAAATAAATGTAGTGGAAATGCAGGAAGCAATATAATAGATAAAATTGTGGAAAGCATCTGGGCATGACAAGACTATAGCAGATTTGATAAAATCACCACAAGAACTCAAGAGTATAAGGAACAAGATAATGATATTGGGAGACAGCGCATCAAGGTGTAACGAAGTTAGCGAAAAATTCCGAAATACCAGTGTCATCATTGATGCTCAGCAGTCTCGAGCGACAGTCTCTGCAGCGCCATCGCTCTTCAAGATTTAAATGAATGAATATGGGGGTACTAATTTACGGTCTTGTAACGAAGTTACCGAAAATTCCGAGTCTCAAATACCGTCAGCGATGTTCAACGCTCTCCGTCTCACTGTTCGATCAAGGCCGTGCACCCACGCCCAACTTCAAATATTTAACATGTCAAAAAATACTTCCCGGTATCAAAGTGGAATAATTCTTTCACTCACTTAATCAGAAAATTAGCGCGCTGCGAATGAAACAATCCCGGAGTCGCTACGACCACCCCAGCCCCAGCCGCATCGAATCGGAAAACCCGTCGAGAATAAATGCTTCCGGGTGTCGTACTTAGATGGTTCTTGCATTATGTTGCCAAGAAAAAAAGCGCGCACCAAATGCAGCCATCTCCGATCCGCTACGCCTTGATAAGACCTTCACTCTTTTGCATTGCGACAAGCCGTGAGCATCAGCCAACGTCACCATCGCCCCTCCCGCGTCTGTATAAAAGAAGCTTCGCTCCATTAGAACGACAGTTGTGAGTCTTTCCCTCTCCGGAGAAGCCTAACCCTGGAAGCAGCCGACCAGCCCAGAAGGAAGTAGTGCACCGACCCCGCCCTGGAAGAAAACCGTCCTTCGCGCTTTCCCCCTGTTCCCTCCCGGTAATTAGTCGCTACCGGGCAATGTAACAGGTATCCCGGTTCCAACCGAGAAGGGTGGACCCGGCTGTCTTTGGGGGCCCTAGTCCCATAGCTGTCCAAGCTTCCGGCCTACAACGTATACAGGGTGAATATTAAGATCTGTCTCAGGGTAACCAAGTACCAAAACTTAATTGTAAATATTGTAATTAGCTGTATATAGGGTGATTAATAAAACTGTGACACCGAGTCGTATTTATTTTCCCTCCCGCCAAACTAGACAACTGACCCTGAAGCACCGCGCTCCGGCTTTTAGTTACCCGTGGTCCCGTGGAGCATACCACGTTAAAAAAAGGGGATTGGATAATTGGTATTCTATTCCACTTGAGACATGTAGAAGAAAAACAATAAACGAAAATAAAGAACCCCATAAGGAAATTGTGAGAAAGTCAATAAAGAAGATATTATAGGGACGATATTAAGAAATAGGAAAATACCGGAGATAATAATAAAAGGAGTACAAAGTTTGTGAAGATAATTTTACCTTTTCATTAACCTTACATATTTCGTTACTTTTTTTTCGGTTGTTTGATGAATTGTTTTGGGTTTGGATCACCCCGCTGTGAAGGGATTGCTGTTTGGGGCATGCTAGAGCATTTTACCAAAAAAGGGAGATGGTATTCGGCGTACCACGCTCTTGAGTTTAAGCCGCTGTTTTCTTCATACTTTTTACTCTATTCTCAATTTCCTTGTGTCTCGTCGGGAAATAATGAAGAACTTCTTTTCTTTACATCTACATAACCTCACACCTATCAAGCAGAGGTACGTCAATCGTCACCGCGTCGCTGCGCAGGTTTTTGAGAGGCTTTCTTCCGGCCGGCGTTTTCCGTCAAAAATTAAATATGTCAAAAAGAGACTATTAAAAAATTAAATTTTAAATTTTAAATTTTCATTCGCAAGGGATTAACTCATCCGTTTCATCTAAGTGAGTGATTTTCGTTTCGTTGGAAACATTCGAAAATCGACGGAATAATTTTCGACTTGGAGGGATTAAAACCACCACATTGCGTGTCTCTTCGGTGTCGTCAACGTCCCTCATTGGAGGTAAGAGCCTTTCTGTTCGTTTATCTGGATTGGAACTACGCCATCGAGGGTAGTACTCCTTGGAAGTTCAGGACCTAATTGTTGAGAATCGTTGTCGTCTCCTTCTGGAAGACATCCAAACCAGAGTTCCAAAGCCAGATAAGACAACTTGTGTTTTTGTTTTTTCCTTCGTTTTTGTGGTTATCGACCAAAGTAATAATTCAGTCGTCGAATCGTCGATGACGGATACCTAAGTTGTTTACACTATATTTGCCTCGACTTATAGCTATAAATCGACGACTTTAAATTCCGTTCGGTCTGTCAATTTACGATATTAGTTTTATGAGTAAATTCTTATTTGCTTTAATCTTTTTTGTAACTGAATTTTGCTGATGAATTAATCTTGACTGACTATTCCATTAAATTTATAATTACTAATTTATGATTCCATCGAGGTTTCGAGTCGAGTGCGCAAGTGTTTTATGAGCTCTCGTTTGATAAGCGATTTAGTGGGTTATACTTGTTCAACAAAATTCAAATTTATACCATATTACGCGCAATTGTACCAGCATTGTTATAGTGTTGTTATTATTTTCGGTGGAATTACGGGTTACGTGTAAAATTTAAATTTCTGCAGTGCAGATAACTTTTTGTGAGTTTTCTTAGTTCTGTTGTTTTTACTAGAACTGATAATCGTATCTCTTCAAGCATTTTGTTGGGGGGATTTAGTGCGAATCCTCCCACTTTTTAACCACGCCTCGCGCTGTTTCCATGCTGGGCGTCTATTGGTAGTACCACTGGGGTACTGCCCTGTGGGTCGCTCTTCGTGATCAACCGCGCCGTGTTCACCATTTTGTTTTGTTGTGTTTCTAGGTTTTTAAAGAAGAGTGGCCGGAATATAACAACAGCTAGGAGGCGCCACAGGAAGCGGATGAACAAAGACGATAGAAACTGCTCGCTCGGTCAGGGAAGCCTGGACTCTTACCTGGAGGAAAGGAAAAGAAAGAGAAAAAGGGAGAGTAGAACAGAAATTTTTCAAAAAAGTAAAAAGACGGCGAGGTCTCCTTTAGTAAAGAAAACACAGAAGACATCAGAGAAAGAGAAGGAAACAGGACACAGAGATGAAGAAAAAAATATTGGAGCTGTTGCAAGAGTTGAAGGAGGAGATGAAAGAAATAAGACGAGAAAACAAAGAACTCAAGAAAGAGATAGAGAGGCAGAGAGAAGAATTTAAAGAGAAGGAGAAGAGATGGGAAGGAGAGAGAGACTGGTGGAAGGAGAAAAGCTGGAAGAGAGAATGGAAATCGAAGAGAGAAGAAAGAGGAAGAACAACATGGTGATAACAGGATGGGACGGGGAATGAAAAAGTCATGTAAAAAAAGAGGATGTAGAGAAGTTTTTGAAGGAAAATGTAGAGGATAGTAAAGTAAAAGATTGTTACAGGATTAACAAGGATCAAGTATTGGTGATGGAGGGATGGGGTGAGAAGGAAAGAATAATGAAGCACAAAGGAAAATTGAGGGAGAAGAGGAAAACAAGGGGGATATACATAGACAACGACCTCACAAAGAAAGAAAGAGATTTACAAAAGAAACTAAAAAGTATAGCGAAGGAAAAAAGGGAAGAAGGGAAAGAAGTAAGAGTGGGATACAGGAAATTAATAGTGGACAGGGAGCAATGGAGATGGAATGAAAAGAGAGAGAGACTAGAGGTTTTCCAATAAGAAGAAGAAGGGGAGGAAAGAAAAAGGGGGACAACGGCAAAGTAAAAAGGACAATGAAACGGGAAAAAAGAGACAAAGAAGGAAGTAGGAGGGAAACTAAAAGGAAGGAAGGGGGAAATCAAAGAAGGTAACGAGAAAAACAGGGGTGAGGGCACTATTTTGGAATGTAGCGGGACTAGGGAAAAGAGAAGAAGATTTTTGGGACTATGTGAAGGAGTTCGATATTGTTGGATTAACAGAAACATGGTCAGAAAGCTGGGAAAAAATAGAAAAACTGTTACCAAAGGAGTTCAAGTGGGAATGGCAAGGGGCGAGAAGGGGAAAGAAAAAAGGAAGAGCAGCAGGGGGAATAATAACAGGGGTAAAAAAAAAGGAATAAAAGAGAATACTAAAAAGAAAGGAGAAAAGGAAGGTCACATGGTGAGAAACGTTAAAATAGACAGTAAATGGTGGAAAATAGTGACAGTGTACAGCAAAGAGATGAAAGAAACAATAAGCAAGATAGAAGAAACATTAAAAAACAACAGGGAAGAATGTCTGCTTCTGGGAGGGGATTTTAACGGGAGAATTGGGGAAAGAGGAGCCAGGGATTGGGAAGAAGAGAGAGGAGAGGGAAAAAGAAAATCCAAAGACAAGAAAGAAAACGCGGAAGGGAAGAATTTGATGGAATGGATAGAAGAAAAAGGACGGGAAGTGCTGAATGGAAATAAACAAGGGGACGAAGAAGGAGAATGGACCTACATAGGCGGTAGAGGAGAGACGGTGATAGACTACGGATTAGTAAACGAAGAAGCATGGGAAGAAGTCGAAGAATTCAGAATAGGGGAAAGAGTAGAGTCAGACCATCTACCTATAGAGATAAGTATAGGAAGGGGGAGAGAGAAGAGAGGAGGAGAAGAAAAAATAGAGGAAATGCGGAAGGTGATAATTAAAGTATGGGACGAGCAAGGGGTGGAAGAGTATAAGAGAAGACTGGAAAAAGCAAGATTTAAAGAACAAGAAGTAGGGAAAATGGAGAAAGAATTGGTAGAGATATTGGAAAAAGCAGCGACAAAAAGAGAAATACCAGTAAGAGGTGGAGGAACAAAAACAAAGAATAAATGATGGGACAAAGAATGTGAGCAAAGTAAAAAGGAAGCAATAAAAGAACTAAGAAGGTGGAGAAAGACTAAAGGGAACAGAAGTGGCTTTTTAGAAGCAAAAAGAAGATACCGAGGGACATGCAGGGAGAAGAAGATTCAGAAGAAGGAGAGAGAGGAGGAAGAGATAAAAACAATAAGAACAGAGAAGGAGGTATGGAACTATATTAATAGAGAGACAAAGAAAAAAGAAAATGTGAGCGAGGAGATAACGATGAATGAGTGGGAGGAGTACTTCATGAGGCTGCTGGAGGGAGAAAAAGAAACCGTGTAGAACCTGAAGGAGAAGAAATTACAATGGTAGAGGTGGAGAGACATGTGAAGAAACTGAGGAAAGGGAAGGCACTAGGGAGGGATAGAATACAGAATGAGTCGTGGATGTATGGGACGAGAAGAGTGCTAGAGAGGCTGGTGGAGGTAATGAATGGGGTGTGGAGAGGAGAAGGATTCCCAGTAGGGTGGAGAGAGGGGGCAATTTACCCCATTTACAAAAAAGGGGAGAAAAATAAAGTAGAAAATTACCGAGGGATAACTCTCCTAAACACAGGGTACAAGTTGTATGCATCAATTCTGAATGAAAGGATGAGCAGAGAGATAGAGGAAAAGGGAGCATTACCAGACAGCCAAGCAGGATTTAGAGAGGGGAGGGAAACTATGGATAATGTATACATCCTGGACCACTTGACGAAGAGTGAGTTAAAGAAGGAAGATGGGGGGGGGGGGTGTATGCATTATTCGTAGACTTCAAGGCGGCTTTTGACAAGGTGGACAGAGAGAGGATGTTTGAGTGCCTGAGGGAGAAAGGGGTAAATGAATGGCTGGTAAGAAAGGTGGAGGAGATATATGAGAAGACAAAAAGTAAAGTGAAGGTAGGGGAGGGGGAAAGTGAATGGTTTGTGACTACAAAGGGAGTGAGGCAAGGTTGCCCGCTCAGCCCCTTGTTGTTCACGATGTATGTGGCAGATATGCACGGAATGTTAGAAAGAGCACAAGCGGGGGGGGGGGGGGGGTGTGGTAGGTAGAAAAAAAGTGTGGAGCCTGGCGTTTGCGGATGATATGGTAATGGTGGCAAAGAGTGAAAGAGAAATTAAGGAAATGATAAAGAGTTTAGGAAAATATGTGAAGAAGAAAAGACTAGAAGTGAATGTAGAGAAAACAAAAATGCTGGTGTTCAATAAGAGAAAGAGGAAGAACGAAGAGAGTGATTGGAGCTGGGAGGGAGAAGTAATAGAACAAGTAAAAGAATTCAAATACTTGGGGTATGTGTTCAATGAAAGAGCCACAGATAAGGCACATATTAGAGAACTGGCAAGAAAAGCGAACAAGGTGATAGGATGTGTATGGGGAATTTTAAGAGGAGAATGATGATGTTTGAAAGTCTTATTGAAAGCGTGTTGTTGTACGGAGTAGAGGTCTGGGGATGGAAAGAACAAGAGGAGATAGAGAGGGTGCAAGAGAATATCTGAGGTGGGTGCTAGGGGTGGAGAGAGAAACGCCAAGGTACATAGTGAGAGAAGAATGCAAGAGGAATAGGTTGAGAGTGAAAGCGGGAAAAAGAGCGGTCAAGTTCGAAGACAGGATGGAAGGGAGGAAAGAATCTAGGATACTAAAGGAGTTCTGGAGAGAAAAAAAGAAGAATTGAGAGGAGAATGATAAGGAGAATTACTACAGGAGGAATGGGTATGCAAGCAAAGAAATAGAGAGGCTGAGAGAAAAAGGCGTGTGGATGAATGTAGAACTAAGTGAAAGAGATAAGGATACGGATAGACAAGATAGGAGAGAAAGAATTAGAGAATCCAGATACAACGGGAAGTACGGAAGATGCATGATCGAGGAAGTACCGAAGTATTTGGGGAGGGATAGCGAGAAAGAAAGAAAGATGATGGCGAGGTTTAGGTGCGGAAATGAAGAGAGGGAAAATAGGTATTGGGCAGAAGATAGAGGAAGAATGTGTAGAATGTGATATGAGGAAAGAGAGACGATTGAGCATATGTCGAACGAGTGCAGTGAGATGAAACAAAGAGAGAGGAAAGAAAGAGAGGAAATACTGAATGTAGAGTGAAAGAGGTTTGGAAGAGGATGGAGAAGGGAGAAGAGGAAAGGGGAGGGGAGAAGAAATAGTCTTTTATTTAGTTTTTTTTATTATTATAATTGTTAAGTTACTTGTATATGTATTGGAATCAGGAAGCCCGTAGGGCAAATAAAGATTTATCTACTAATTTATGTTGATTTCAATTCAAGTTTTATTAAAGTTTTCCCATTTTTCAACTAAAGTCTAATAATTTCGTAACCATCCTCTTCTGCGGTAAAAACTGGTGGCGTCCATTTAAGTAGAGAAAAAAAAGTAATAAAAATATAGCATAAATAACAATAGAGCCAGCCCATCTCCATCGAATTAGATTTGGGGCGGTATCAAACCAATTTCTGGTACGTAACAAGTTTATATTAAAAATCAACAAATTATGTAACAAAGCAGACCAGATATTACAACTTACTAGAGGGCTAAGACAAGGATGCATTCTGAGCCCGATACTTTTTACACTAGTGTTGCTGAGTCAATAGAGAAACCAAAGAAAAAAGGAATAAGACCATAATTATGAAATAGGTTGCTGGAAATGAAAAATATAAAGATGCCGGAGTTGAGCTATGCGTATCACATTGTTATAGTTGCAAAAGATAAAGAAACACTATAATATGAATATGTATACAGGTTTACAAGGAAACATGGAAAGAAATCGACAAAGACTAAGACAATGAAAATGGGAAGGAATTTACAAGAACCCCCAATAAAAGTACAAGATGATAAACTGAAACACGTAAAGAAATTCAAATACTTGGAATCAGTACTGTCAAAGAATGGAGAAGAAATGCAGGAAAAAACAACAGCCGGAGAAAGACTATTTAATCGTATAAAAAATTCATTTCTAGGAAAGAAAGGTACCGAAAGTTGTTAGAGTACAAGTAAAAGAAATGAAATTTGTAAGAAAATTAGAGAATAAAACAAGACAGGATCAGAAACGTAAAAATTTGACAGTAAACATATTTTCAAAATTTAAGGAAATGTCATATCAATAAAGCTCTTCGCTATCCATCAAATAAGAATGAGAGTTTTTTAACAGATTGCGAAACTTTTGTTACTGTCTTTGTCCGACCGGGATCTCACTAATCCGTCGCAACCCGTTGAAATTTACTGTATCTATATATTTAATCGTTGACCATGAATCAATTTAAACCAAATAAAAGAGTCTGTAACGCACCGATTTTGATCATTGTTTTTTTAAATGAAAGACATTGACAAGTTCTATGTGAAGATCACTTTCCATTTTCAAAAATTTTACAGGTTCATTAATTATTTGTAAATCATTTTATTAACTGTAGCTAAATATAGGCATCTTAGCCCCTCCCCTGAGGTTGGTTGAGGAAGTGGTCTAGGGAACTTAAAGACATGCTTATTAAGACATTTATAGCTCTGATGAATGGATGGTTGTGTTGGGGGTGTGAAGAGTGTGAAATAGAGGACGAATGAAGCTGTGCAAAATACAATTCTTCTATCGCATAATTTTTCTTGCCGAAAAATTCGTTTACCAATTCCCCAATATTTTCGTTTAACTGAACTGCGAGTTTCTCAACAAATCAATCGAGAAGCGGAAGATTTATTGTTTAATCAAATTTATGAAACGGCTAATAATGAACCACGTGCCGTTATAGATCATATACTTCAAGAGGTTTTTTCAACACAATACTGGTAGTAATGTATTCTGTTTCTTACATTTGATGGTCTCCGTTTCTACATTAGTGAAAAATTCAATCAGGAGCATCTTATACCGCACAATTAAGTGTTTACGCAAAACATTGTATATATAAAGAAATTATTCGGTCTTTTTTTTAATTATTCAGACAAGGCAAATTAAAAATTGTAATATGTAATATGGTAACCAGTCTTTATTCAACACTATTTACGTAAGTATTCACTTTTTTTTTTTAATTTTTACATTGATTTGATTACTAATTCAATACATTCCACTTGAATTTCGAGTGACGGGCGATCACTAGTTTATAGTAAATCTTGTGTCACGTCATGAGCCAGGCCAGAATTTAACGTGACTTTTCATACCGATTGAACGTACTTGACCTTAAGGGTCGCCGCCCACGAGTTTACCAAACTTGCGTTCTTCCTGTCCGTTTAATTACTGCTCATGTGCGATGTGTCATAGGCAATTTACAGCGGTAATTGCGAAGACAGAGGGACTTTCAGTAAACACTGTGTTTAACCAAATTGTGGTTGTGAAAAATGAATAATGGGTGAGCGCCAAAGAATCGACGACTATTATGTAAACGCTTATTTACTTCGTAGGCGAGTTCCGGGAAGAGAAAGGTTTGCCTACAAGTCCTGGTGGAAAAATCGGTCCAGGGGCGAAAAGAAACTCATGATAGTGGGTGTTGTGGTGGCCGCTATGATCGTACTGTTTTTACTGATTTATCTACTTCGTAGTAAGTTTTTTGCAGTTTCGTTTTGTCGCAACCGCGAAAACAGAAATAAATTACGGGATAGTTGTTTGCAAACTAAGCCATTGAAACCGAATCCCGTTGGGATTACAGCGTCAGGTTTGGTGTCTAGTGGATTACGTTGTGAAAACCGTTGCACATCTTGGGGTGCATTGAGTTTTAATCATCCGTGATCGGTGAACAAAGAGCACTTTGTAGCAATTAATTATGGCGAGACTGATGATCGATGCGCTTTTTTGCTAGTACATATTTGTACTAGGAAATGTGAAGTGAAAGTGCTTTTGCGGCTACTGCCCGTAATTGGCTGGCCATACACAGACGTTCTTTCGTTGCAAAAATCGTTCCGTAAATACTTGGTAAAGTATCGTGTCGTTCGAAAGACATGTCGTCATGTATAAATTTTCAACGTGATTTTTTGCCAGTTCGTTGCGCCTTTAACACAGAAACCGTAGTTTGGTTAACAGTCCCTTTTCCCAAAATTCGAGTTAAGAGAACCAAAAATTATGACAATCGATTCGTAATTGCACCAAGAATTTTTTAGTTGAAAATCAATATCCGCAAATAAAAATTAAAACAGTTATAATAAACAGTTAAGTAAACAATAAAAAGGTAGTTACGTTTCTTTAATAGTATATTATTTATCTAGAACGAGAAGTGAAGTTTAAAGTACGAGCAAGTTGTTTACGGCCGAGGCGCCTAGCCGAGGCTGGAATTACTTGTGAGTACCTTTAAAAACACTTCTTCGTTCGAGGTAAATACAACGTTTTATTTCATACTGCAAGTTTAATGAATTAAGTCAAAATAAATGAAATGTGTGTTTATCTCGCACAAATTATTCGTAATAATTAAATATGCGGGAACTACCATTCCCATAGTAACAAACGTTTGTCAAAAATGACAACGAAAAAACTGGGTCACGGTGAATGGTTTTGGATATTTTATCCGATTATTCCGTTTAAAATGGAGAAAACTGAGGTGCCTCAAGACATCGTAGATGAAGCAGATCACGTGAAGAACAATTTGATGCCACAAAAATCTCGGGAACAATGTAAGAAATTTTTCTTTAAAGTACTAGGACGTTAATGTTCCACTTTTGGTATCAAAAATAATCCGAAAAATGTCACTTTAGATACAAGTATGAAATAAAAATATTTAAAAAACTATTTGAAATATCCGAAATTTGAAAAAAAGATCCATAAAGCGTAGAAAATTTCCAAAAAAAGTTAGACCTCCCGGAATTGTCCCGCCAAAATTTATAATTTTAATTTAGCGGCAGATAAAGACACAAACGCGCGGCCCAGCTCCCGTCCCCTCCTACTATTTTAACCTAGTAAATATTAATATTGAGGAATAAAAAAAAATAGACATTATCTGGACATATCAGTAAACAAAAATCGGTTGGTAAAAAATTTTACCTCAATTTTAAATTTTAATTAATTAACGTTAAAAGTTAACATGCAAACCCTGATAATAATTGTTAAACTAAAGGCTTTAGAAAAGATCCCCGTTGGAAAAATAAAAAAAATAGATTTTTCACTTTTTTATTAACAATCAAAGGCTTGACAAAATTAAAAACATAAATAAAACAATGAAAGACTTTTTTTTTCATTTATCTCTACTGATGTATTTTTTTGCTGAAAGCAATATAAAAATATATTTTTTTTAATTTTGAACTCCAATGCATTTTTTTATGATTTAAAAAAATCGAACTCTAATCCGTAATGGAAATAACTATTAAAAACAAAAACCTTTCTTTAAAATAGTAATTATAGACCAAGGTTAAGAAGACATTTTTCTTACTAACTTTTACTAATTTTTTTGACTACTAGCTTCAGAAAACATCATTATATTATGTCGTGTTTGTTGCTTCAGAAATTGATTTTCTGTACCTGACCCAATAGTGGATTTTTCTCTCTTACTAGTAGATAATAAAAACCATTGACAATGTTGGCATGGTTATTGCTGTAGTTGATGTGTTCACTTGACATTTGCTGTCATTATTAATGATAGCTGAAAGCTCAACAATGTAGAACTGGGGTGTTAAATTTTCCAGGTGGAGTACAATACAAGACCAACATCGCAACAAATAAAATAAGTAAAAAACATGTTTATGTTAAACAGTTTTATATTGTAAAGAAACATAATAATGATGCAGATAATGTACTAAAAGCTAACTTTTTTTATCCACTAGCTGGTACACGGCGCGCGTTGCCACGCCCACAAAATCAAGTAAAACACATCTCAGTCGATTTGACCGGTGCAACGAACAGGTAAACCACGATAGATAAACACTGAACCGATCCGAATATTATTTGATTTGTGGTAAAAATTTCATATCGAACCGTTGACCGATGTAGGAGCCTATTCGGAACATAGAAACAGCCAAACGTACAAATAATAAAACACATTTTTCTTTAGTGAACAGTACTTTGGAATATGTATTTAATTTAATTTTTTTTCCTTATTATTCTAAAGCAGTCGAGTAAACAATATTTTTGGTTTTCCCATTTGGCGAATACATAAATAAGTTTTTCGGTGTTCCCTCTTTGACCATGTGAGAAACAAGGACTTCCCAAATTAAGCCCAGGAACACTCAGTGACTTTTTTTGGGCTTTGTTGATGGTAGTTGCCACAGCAAGGCGTACTGGAAATTGAAGCCGTTTGAAACCGAAAGGCAAATCGAATCATTGGCGTGCATAGCATGAGTATTTTGGATGGTCGTTTTAGTGGACACTACGTTGTTGAAGTGTTTCAGCAGCTTTTGATCTGAAATCTCTTAACCACATTTCCTCTACATGACTTTCACGTTGGTCGGGTGTCTCACCTGTCCTATTGCCTAGATTTTTTGGTTGATTTTTTAACAGATGGTTTTCCTTTTTTGGCAGTTTAAAGTATTTTCTGAAGTAGTAAGAAAACGTAAGACATCCAAAATACCCGGCGCCCACTTCGAAAGCAATCCTGGACACATCCACAATCAATTTTGGCACTTTTCCCTCGATTTCACCACACTGTTCCTCCCTGCTTTTGAAGAAAACTGATGAGTGACATTATATATCTAAAACTGTCACTGTAACATTTTTATGACAGTTTTCAATTTCGTCCGGTTTGAACTTTAAATATTTTTTTACCAAAAAGGGGTGATAAATTGGGGTCGTGACCCCCCCCCCCCCTATTTTACTGCCCATTGCGATTATTATTTGTCGTAAAAATTTCATGAGAATCTGTTTACCGGTTTAGGCGCTTATAACATACGAACAAACAAACAAACAAGCATTGATTTTTATATATTAGATAGTCAACCGCTCATACCATACCAGGTATGTTTTGGATGCATTTTCTCAAAGACAACTTATGCAAAATGTATGTAAAAGTAAATCATCGTGAGACATCTCAGAAAGATCATGATGTACATTACTTACTCAGGTTACGCTACGCCCCACAGTTTTATTTTAGTTTGATCAATAATCTAGATTGATGAGGAGAGTGGTGTGATGACTGTTATATTTACAATATAAAATTTTTTAACCCAAAAATGCTTTTTACTTATTTTATTCTCAAGTTTTTAGTTTTTCTAAAGCGTCCTATGTTCCACTTGCCAAGCCCTTTCATTTGATACCCATATTGAGAGAATTGAAAACTACAAAATATGTAATCCGCCATTTTGTAGCGGCGGCCATCTTGGATTTAGTTTTTTTTATAATGTACTGTATTCTACTAGTTAAGCCCTTTCATTTGATACCCATATTCGAGAAATTTAAAAAATATATATGTAATCCTATATTTTGTAGTGGCAGCCATCTTGGACTTTGAAATTTTTAATTTTGTACTGTATTCTACTAGTTAAGCCCTTTCATTTGATACCCATATTCGAAAAATTGAAAAAATGTATATGTAATCCTATATTTTGTAGTGGCGGCCATTTTGGATTTTATTTTTTTTCATGTTGTACTGTATTCTACTAATTAAGCCCTTTCATTGGATATCCACATTGAGGGGATTGAAAAAGCATATGTAATCCGCTATTTTGAGGTGGCGGTCATATTGAATTTACAATGATCCTGAATATACATAATTGTATTGTCATCTAAACTAAAGACGTGCACCAAATTTCAGGTCAATCGGTCAACAGGAAGGGGGTACAATTTTAATTACTAGATTTGAACCACACAAGACACAAGACACAAACAAGGCAAGCTAAATAAAAATGTTTAAAAACATGTAAACCGCCATTTTGTAGTGGCGGCCATCTTGGATTTTGAACTTTTTCATGGCGTGCTTTATTCTATTAGTTAACCCCTTTCATTTGATACCCACAGTGAGGAGATTGAAAAAATATGTAATCCGCCATATTGTGGTGGCGGCCATCTTGGATTTTTATTTTTTTCTTTTTGCACTGTATTCTACTAGTTAATCACTTTCATTTGATACTCACATTCGAGGGATTGAAAAAATATATATGTAATCCTCCATTTTGTGGTGGCGGCCATTTTGAATTTTGAATTTTGTCATGGTGTACTGTATTCTAGTAGTTAAGCCCTTTCATTTGATACCCATATTGAGGAGATTGAAAAAGAATGCAATCCGCCATTTAGAGCGGCGGCCATCTTTGATATACAATGACGCTGAATATACATAATTATATTGTCATCAGAACTAAATGTGTGTACCCAATTTCAGATCAATTGATCAACAGGAAGGGGGTAAAATTTCAATTACTAGATTTGAACGACACAAGAGACAAGACACAAACAAGGTAAGCTAAATAAAACTGTTTTAAAAAATATATGTAATTCTACATTTTGTAGTGGTGGCCATCTGGGAGTTTGAAATTTTTCATAGTGTACTGTATTCTACTAGTTAAGCCCTTTCATTTGATATCCATATTAAAGGGATTAAAAAAAAATATATGTATATGTAAAATTATTTGTATTGCCGCCCATCTTGGATTTTGAATTTTTTCATGGTGTACTGCATTCTACTGGTTAAGCCGTTTCATTTGATACCCATATTGAGGGGATTGAAAAAGCATATGTACCCCGCCATTTTGGGGCGGCGACCATGTTGAATTTACAATGATACTGAATATACATAGCTTAGTATAGTATAGTATAAGGTCTTTATTTGAGAAACTACAAACAAATGTTTCTACATTATGGGCTAAGTCTAACTATAGTCAGCTATTTAACTTAACCCAATGCTTCTTATAATTAATACATAATTAATTGTATTGTCATCAAAACTAAAGGCGTGCACCAAATTTCAGGTCAATCGGTCAACAGGAAGGGGGTAAAATTTTAATTACTAGATTTGAACCACACAAGACATAAACAATACAAGCTAAATAAAACTGTTTCGAAACAGAAATATCAGCACTTGATTTAATTTAATATGCTACTTGCCTTTCATGGATATCTTAGTTACATTCGTTCCGACGTTTCCCATTATCATGATTATCATTTGAAGAAAAGTTAAGCAAATGTGCTAGTAGTGAAAAATATAGTATACAAACCACGGTTGAGAAGCCTTTTCTTAGCCTCGCATTATTATTGTAAAATAGCTCGGTTAAGAAAAATGTCTTCTCAACCTTGGTGTATAATTACTATTATTGGTAAAAAACGCCTTTGTTAATTAACAATTTTTTTTTGTTGCTAAATATTAAAATTAAGGAACCGTTTTTTTTTAAATCATTATTTATATTGCTCTTCTATATTATGGATTTTTTATACTTTTGATTTGTTTATTTAAAAAAATATATTTAATTTTTTAGATTTTCTCTAGACGTTCATGCAAATAAGAAATATATCTTAACGGAGTAAATGTTAATATTAAGAAATTTAGATATTATCTAGACATATCAATAAACAATAATCCGTCGAAAAAAAAATACCTAAATTTTTCTAATAATAAAATATAACATTACAAACCTTGATAATAAAATCGTTAAACTAAAATCCTGGATTTTTTTTCCCTTCTTGGAGCTATTCTTTGAAGGCTTTAGGAAAGATACACGTTGGAAAAAAATATGGTTATGAACATTTTTATTAACAATCAATGGCTTAACGTAATTAAAAACAGAAATAAAACAATGAAAAAATTTGTTGGTAAAAAACGCCTTTGTTAATTGTTTTTTGTTGCTAAATACTGAAAACAACCATGCATCGTTTGATATGAAAAAAAAATTCTTTAAATTTTTTAGATTTCCGTGCAATTTGACGTCTATTCTTTTTTATTCTCCGTTAATCAATGAACAAATTGAGCTTTAACCCGAAGGTCTAACTCTATTATTTATACATTTTTTGTTTATTATTTATTAAATCTGATACAAAAAAATTATTTACGACTTATTAACTTAAAAATATTTTTTCCTACTTTGGTGTCATAATTGAGTTTTTGTGAAACTAAAAGTAGTGAAACTGCTTTTGGTTTTTTTATTTGATACGTAATACGTTGGTATTGAGCATTTCTAACCAACTCCATTCGAAGTCAAGCAAGTGTCAACTTCTCAGATAAAAAACATAACCAGAAACACAACCGTTCCTAATCTAACTACCTAATTCTAAAAATCCCTAGAATATTGGAAAAGCAAAATTTTAACATTTTCATAAAACGAAGAGCTCCAAAGTAGAAAAAATAGTATATTACACTCGTTTAACGAGGCATTGTGACATTCGTTCTATTGGGGCACTTCTCGCTGCGCTCGTCGTGCCCCAAAACCACTCATGTCACAATGAAGCCTCTTGTTAAACTCGTATAATAATGTACTATATTAAATATTAATAATACGACTTAAACTCTATTGTTTATTCACTTTTTGCTTATTATTTATGTTTCGTATCAATGTGATAGTTTTTTTGGAATTTTTGTTATTCATTACTTAGGTTTTAAATTATACGACAAATTGCTAAATTAAAATTAAAAATATTTCCGGGACAATCCCGGGAGATAGAACTTTTTTTGGGAAATTTCCTGCTCTTTAAGGATCTTTTTCAAATTTTAGATCTCTTTTTTTATCTGTTTTTGAAATATTTTCAAAAAGGTAACCGCCTTTTTTTGTTCACTTAATTGTTTACAGCTTTTGTAATTTTTATTTGAGGATATTGATTTTCAACAAAAAAATTCTTGGTGCAATTACGAATCGAATGACACCTCAATCATACATAATATTTGGTGCCTCTTAACTCGAATTTCGGAAAAAAAACAGACAATGAAAAGACGTTTCAAACGACATGTTACTCAACCCCTATTCCCTATTTAAAAAATAGGGGTCGCTCTTGTCAGGGGTATGCCGTTGCACCAAGCGTGCCTACTATTGCATTAAAACATGTCCCCCTCGTGGTTTAAATTGACCTGTTTTTAGATTTTGCTCAAATCTCTTTTCCTAAAAAGTTATTGAGGGTGGCTCGTTTTGATTGAAACGGCCCTGTAGATATTTTTAAGTGATTTTTTAATGAATACAAAAAATGTCACTCATTAAAAATGTCGTTCGTTAAAAAATTAAGAAAATATTTTTATAATCGAGTCGCCCAAATAACGCATAAAAGTTTAGGTTACTTAAATTCTTCTTGTCTTAATATTTCAAAAAATATTTTTTATAGAAATGAATAGAAAAATATATACAGTGCAGTTTGAAAAAATAAATCAAACTGTCAAAAATTAAACGTCAAACTAAACGATGACAAATTTCTGGTGACCGAAGATGTCCACTTAAGAGAGAGTACACTGTATAAATAATTATAATTATTGTATATTAAAAGGCTTCACCATCTAGAGTAGAGCTTAATTGACATTCATGAAAGTTGTTCCAAATAAGCGACGCTACCATAACGATGTGGCAATGTTAAAAAAATACCGGTTCAATTGAACCAATTTATATCATTTGAGTATTATTTAATAGAATTAAAAGAAGCTGTTCGTTTTATCGTTTCAAATTCTCATCACAACAGCTGTTAAACTTTGACGATTCTGAGTAATTGAAGCAGTAAATATATCTGCCACCTTCAATGTTTAATGGACGGTACTAGGAAATATAAGTATTATTCCTTGTCGTTAAGAAATGCATTTCAGAAACGCGGCAACAACACTATTTTAATTAAATCTGATTATAATTTGAAATATCTTAAAATTAAAGGAATTTTCGTTACCAACAGTTTTAGTATGTATTAAATTACTCGCTGATTGTAAGAACGTTTCATATTAAGTAATGCGTAATTTCACCTGTTTAAATTGCAGTTTAAGAGACTGCCAAGGGCGGTTCAAGACGTTTAAGAGCAAAATAAACCTCAAAGGAAAAGAGAATGCAGCAGCTTGTCATATTCACGCGTTGTTTTGATATGCTTTTTCGGCTATTAATTTTCATATATCTAAATTATACCAAATTTACACTACAAATTGTTGACTTTCGCAGATGGGCCCGAGGACTGCTCTACACCCACGTGTGCGAGAACATCGATGGAACTCCTCCTCAAATATATCGACACCGAAGTAGACCCATGCGAAGATTTCTACCAATTCTCCTGCGGCAATTTCTTAAAAAGCGCCAAGTTGGACGAAAACGGCTCATGGTCGGTGCAGAATGTCATGAAGGAAGAGATACAATCCCAAATCAAAAACATGTTAACAGAACCGTCGGAACCCGGAGACTCTCTAGCCTTCGATTTAGCAAGAAAATTTTATCGAGCTTGCATGAACGAAACTGCAATCGAAGCAGAAGGATTAAAAGGAACGAAAGAAATCTTTGCGCAAATAGGCGGATGGCCCACTATTAATGGGCATAATTGGCGTGGAGATCAGTTCGATTGGAAAGATGCTGTGTACAAGCTCAGGCAGCTGGGAATTAATTTCCAATCTTTTTTAATTTTGTCTGTGCAAAGAGATAAAGCAAATCCCAATAGGTACATTCTGAACGTAAGAAACGATCCCGTTGCACGTCAGCGCTCTTTTCATTAAAATTTTCAGCTGGGAAGCCCGTACACCCACTCCGGGATGAATGCCGAGATAAAAAAATTCTATTTGGACTATATGGTGGACGTTGCTGTGCTGATGGGAGCCGAGGCGAAGAGAGCGAGGAAAGAACAAAGCCAAGTCTTGGAGTTTTTCCTGAGATTGGCTAAGGTGATGTGAGCTTTTTCGATCCGTCGTGATTTTATTCCGAAATTACGCAGATTTCAGAAGAGGCCGCTAATGGAACCGGTCTTTATAATCCTTTATCGCTGTCAGAGTTGCAATTTGAATTTTCTGGGATACCTTGGCGAGAATATATCGACCACATTCTTGCTCCTGCCACTCGCATCACTCACGATGATGAGATATCCGTTTCCGAACCTCTATATCTTAAAAAACTCCTCAGTCTGCTAAAGCAAACCGATCAAAGGTAAATTTTCAATCAACAGCCTCGGTTGGTTAAAATAGGATTATTTTTAGAACTGTGGCAAATTTTATCTGCTGGGAAGTCGTGGACAAATTAATTAATTATTTACCAAGCAAACTGTTAGACAGAGCGTATGAATATGTCAAAAATGTACATGGCGAGGAAATAAAAGTGTCCCGCTCGAATATGTGCACAGCCGATGTGAAAAGCCGGTAAGTTTCTAATAGTTTCCATAAATTTTTCCTGAAAAAGGTGTCTCCAGCTTTTCCGCCGTTATTTCAGCAGCTTATATGGAGAAATACTTCGACGAGGATACACGACTTGGCGCGCTCGCAATGATTCGAACTATCAAATACCAGTTCAGGAAAAATCTCTACAAATTAGATTGGTTGGACCAAAGAGCTAAAGACATTGCGGTCGAAACCCTATTGTCCAGCGTGGAAGATATCCCTCGATACAAAGACCTGATTGGGGGAGCTGATTTGTATGAGGTATGCATGAATGAAATTCATTTCAATTCACTTTTTTTTTTCTGTTTCAATGTCGTTTTTGGCACATTAACGCAATCGTTCACATACATTTTCTTTACTCTTGGCAATGCGCGACATTTTAGAAATTTATTGGCTTTAAACATTCATATATGTGTGCTGATTTATTATTTATGTTTAAACCATTTGTGGTTCTATAGTCAGTGTTATTTCCGCGTTGGTGATTTTATTATTTCGGTATTTATTTCGGTGAAACGAGCGCTCACATATGAATATTCAGGTTGATTTTACGAAACATTCGGCAGAAAAATTACTGATTTTAAATTCCAATTAGTGTTTGGGTTTTTTCTCTGCCGGTAACGTATTGAGTTGTTCCTTCATGACTGAAATTTATGTTATGACATCATTTCGTGTAAAATGTGTAAACAAGATCGATCTTCCAGGTGAAAATATTGGAAGATAAGCTTCTGACGTCGGTTCTAAATCTGGATTATGTGGCCACCAATATTCAATATGGAAAGCTCAGACAGGCTGTGAGGGAGAATTTTTTTGAAAAACCTGGAAGCGTCACGGGATTAGATATTGTTTATTCTCCAAACGAAAACGCTCTGAGTAAGTTTTACCCACAGCGGCGAGCCCACATTTATAAAGGCGGATTCAAGGTGTTTATACATTTTTATTTTCACTTCAATGTGCTGAATTGTTAGCTATTAATTTTTGCAGTAAAGTTTTGTGTAACTCTCTATAGGTATCAGACCTTCAGACAAAAAGTGGTTATCATCAATGACGTCACCGAACGTCAAATTTGAAAACTTAAAACAAACCGCTAACTTAAAAGGTTGGCCAGTGAATCGTGATCGTGTATAAACAGAGGAACGGACCTACGTGGTGTTTTGTTTTCGACAAGACACCAGTGGCGGGAAATTCAAATCAAACCTACCCAGACACAGAACCAGGTTCTTTGAATGCAAGGAGCGCAGCGTTGGTGGCGGAGCGTAGATTAACAACACAAATTAGGGATTTATCAATGCATTTCCTTTAGAGGCCTTATGGTCAAACTTTTGATTAATAATTGACTTTTTAAACATTTTATCTAGTAACAATTTGGATAATTTAACTGATTTAACAATTGTAGCTGATTTCATGACTCTTAACAATAATTTGGTTCAATCATACAATAACAATAAATTTAAGTGAATATTGGAGTAATTCATGACAAACGTTAATTAGAACTGTTACACCTGGCGAGAGTATCCAAAATCGTTTGCAAGGATGAGTTACAATTTGAACGCCCTTTTTGGTTGTTAATAAATTTCGAATACGTTTGAAAAGACGAAGTGAACGATTTGGGCCTCGAGCAAAACTAGTATCCAGATGAGTAAATGCAGGCTCAGTCAGCCCCTTTAACCGGTACCGTATACCTCCTGAATCCCTATTTGAGATACAAAACACCCGTTACAGGACTAGTGCCCCACATTGTCGTACCCATAAAATAAATGACACACGAACACACATATATTAGTACACAGATAGTATCGATTGAGTTTACATTTGAAATTTCTGCGAATATAAACCTTTAAAATGACACGTTTAAATGAAATTTGGATCCTTTCGAATACAAAACATAGAAAAAAAACTCGACGCCATGTTTCTTTTATGCAAATAAAGAAAATGACCATTACAAAAGTTAGCCTCCCATTAACCCTCTCCCTCTCATTATAATTTTTAAATCAGTTTAAATCGAACCGTTATAATACCAAGCTTTCTGAAACTGGACAGGTGAATTCCAGGTGACGTCACTCCTCGGCTGATATAAACAATGTAATTTAAAGTTTTACCTTTGTTTTAGAACAGAATAACCTGTCGACAATAATTTCTACACGAACTATAACAGCTCAGAAAGAAATCTAACTGAAATTGAAATAACAACACCAACACAGATCAACACAAATGAAATATCAATTATTAACAAAACTGCGTGTAAAATTTTTTTGATGCAACTTAAATAATTTGGGAACTCTCTCCAAACAGGTCTGAACTAAACAAAGACTAAAAACAGAATAACTAGCACTCCTTATCTGTCAACACCCTGTGGCGTCCCACTTCTCGGCCACGGTCGGACACCCATTTAGCGCCCAACTGTTGCAGGTTTTTACAATATATACTTGCTTACGTGGTTGTAACCAATGAATGTGATTCTCTTTGTCATTGATCCTTAGTTACAACACCGCAACCAAGTGTTTATGGATAACCACTATTTTACAAAATCAGGGAAACGCTAATATTATATTTCTGTTTTAATAATTAATTAGTGGCTAATTATATTGGGGATTCTAACAGTTATTTACGATATACGTGGGATACGCACATTATTAGCACAAATTGTGAAGAATTCATTAAATTATAAATCACATTGTAATAACCCCCCTGTACATTACCGCCTTTTTTTGATTTTGAACATGAAATGAAATGTCAATGAGGTCACTAAACGTCAACTTTGAAAATTTGAAACAAACCGCGAACTTTAAAGGTTGGCCAGTGATCGTCAGACAATGAAAGAAAAAGCAGAACCCCATGTTATTTTTTTGACAAGACAAGCAATGGCAGGACATTCAAACTTACCCAACAAAACAAACCCCAAATTCTTTGGATACATGGCGAGAGCTAATCAGGAGTGGAGCGTAAATTGATAACACAAAAATTATGGTTTTAAATGTTTATTCCGTTTGAACAACTAGGAGTGTCTTGAGTTTAGTGATTGCGTACTGTGGTTAACAATTTCTGGTGTCTTCGAATTAAGTTGGTACACATGCGATTTCATAATGTTAACAATAATGATTCCAAATAATAAATAACAACGGACAACTTTACATGATTTCAACAGAGTAACAATTTGAGGCAAATAATAAACAATAATACAATTTAACAATCCTGCGGTACCTGATGAGTGAGGTTAGATCAGCTAAATACATTCCACCATTGAGCTTTCGTAGTTTACAGAAATTTACAACTGACTGATACAATGAAACATCTGAGAGGGAAACACAAGAATATTGAAACGCGTGGAGTTATCTAAGTCGAGTGCATGTAAGCCGGAGACCACAGGTAGATCCAATGGAAAGACTAAAGCGAAGTGACCCAGACAATTGTCTGTCAGTGGGGCCAGATGGTAGAAAGTTTACTATCATGGGGGCAAACTTGTACATCCAACGGACCAAGAGAAATGAGTTTATGACTTAATGACATAGTTCGGTTGGTCTTTCTTGGAGGCTTGTCCAAACCAAGTCCAAGTTAACGGCACTTCTCTCAGGGACTATTCTTTTAGGTATTTAGTATTTTAAAGATTAGTGAAGTAAGCAAATAGTCAGTAACTCGAAAACAGTGCTGCAACTTTGACTTCGTAGGTTCAAGGAATTAGTAGCAACTCCCTTTTTCTGGGTCCCTATATACCCAAGAGACAATGAGCATAGGTATCGCCGAAAGTAGGGCCACCTAACTCTTCCTAACAGCAGCCTGCAACGCGGACCACGAACTGAACACTATTTCGTCGCTCTGTTGTCTCGAAACATGTACGAACAAACAACACAATAAATAAAATATACAGTAACGCAACGTTTGATTTGGAAGCCATTTTGACACGGATACAATGCGATGACATCAGCGGGCGCAACACGTAACGGGGCACAATGTAACTACAAACATTACAAACATGCACAAACTACACTAAAAACCGATCTTTGGCTTCCACGGTGTCGAATAAGCGCTAGATGTCAGTGAACAGCAAACGACAAGAAATCGCAAGGGGCCGCAAAACAACGATAAGGCACCGTTCAGAACCCCGACATTCAGGTGTGACGTTTTGCCAGCTTTTACCTTTTGTCTTCAGGTCTTACGGAGCGTTGGTTAATTCAAGTCAACAGAGACCAAAATAGCTTTGTAACAACCGCAAACTGCTGTCGGCCTCATAGCGAAAGACAGGTAGTTATTAACAAATTTATCTGAGTGGCAATCTAGTTAATTTAAATTAGAGAATCCTTTTGTTTTGAATTGAACGCGCGAGTCCTGTGACTAGAAGTCACAACACATTGGAACTTTCTGAAATTGACAACAATAACTAAAAACAAATTACAACAACGACTTTAGCAAGTTATTCGGGGTGCTTGTGACAAATCAGCTTGGTAATTTATGCCACTCCAGAGAAAAGAAGGGCTGAAGGACACTGATACAAAATTCCTGGGTCCACGGAATACTTCCAGTAGCAATAGTGAACATTAGTTTAAACAAAGGCTAGAATTCTTTACAAGACATGTAGGTGCAAAGTAGGAACGACTCCATTTTCAAGATGGCGAGTTTTATGACGTCCTAGCGTCCAAAATAACGGTAAAATATGAAACTGGCTGTTATCGAGTTTCTGGTATGCACGTGGAACAATCGCCGGTCAATTTCATGGCTTCCTCATTATATTGAGTATGACAAACAAAAAAAAATAGATAGAATAAAGGTTACCTTGTTACTACGTCGGTCGACACTACACACACAATTTGGCTTCCCAAGGAATCGTAAATCGCTAGGGGGCACAACACAACATAAAAAGATAAGACACTTTTCAGAACCACAACATTCGGCGTGGCGCTAAGCCTTGATTTGCCCTTTTGTCTGTTTTCAGTTCTTACTCAGTCTTTGTTAATTCAAGTAAACATAGACAAAATAGCTTTTAAATGACTCCAAGCTGCTGTAGGCCTTATACCGAAAGACAGGTAGTTATTCAATGATTTATCCAGGTTTGAATAACAGTAGTGGATATTATTTAAACAAGACCTAACAACAAAGGGGTGACTAATAGCTTTCCACCCTGGCGGCCATTTTATTAGTGACACTGACAAAGGGTGGCCGGACAAAGGTAAAAATTGAAAAGCCTTTATCTAGGGGTTTCTAGTATGCACGTGGAACAAACGCGAGTCAATTTCAGAGCCATCTCATTTATGTTGAGTATGACAAAAAAAAGATCATGATCCTTCTGGTAACGTGAGATTTCGACAATGCAATTTAAACATAGAGCACACTCAACTCAACAGGAGAACTCATGGTGGAACACAATCAGATAAAACAAAGAATTAAGCGTTAGTTATGACTTGATGCTTCTAACGTTAAAAGTGGAATGAATCTGTGTAATGGCCGCCGGTCCTCCTTCCACCACCTAGCAGGGATGCCAACCATTTCTTTAGTCAGGCCAACCTCTTTTGGGTGTTGCTAACTTCAGAGCAACTTGCCGAATAGGCAACTCGAAGTTCTCCTATGCGTTGCATGGTATGATATATTTTAGGGGTATCTCAACATAGTGCGTTAATAATGCAGTATTCCACGAATATCGTACAAGACTGTGACGTTTGTTTACGGGGGCGGTTGCCTCGAGCGCCAGATTTTTAACGTGGTATGATTTATGGAACCTCGGGTATCTAAAAACCGAAGCACGGTACGCCAGAAGTCAGCTGTCTAGTCTGGCGCGAGGAAAAATAAATACGACTCGATGTTACAGCTTTTATTAATCAACCTATATACAGTTATTTACACTACTTACAAGTATCGGCTCATAATATCTTTATCTCAGATCTAATAGTTCCCCCGTTTTTAATTCACCCGGTGTACAATTAGTTACATGGTCTGTCCGGATCGACACCCAATAACTTCTGACAGATTTTATGATTCACCCTGTATACTATTATCTACGTTCTAGGGGAGTCGTCTTGTTGGGGCTCGCAGTGGCGGGGCGGTACGGGCTAGCCAACGGAAAAGACCGTTCCGGTTGAACCCGAAAGTTAAACAGCTGTGGGAATAGGACCCGCTGAGACAGCCGGGTCCATCCTTCTCGGAGACCAGTTGTAACCCGCACACTTTGGTTTAGTTACGATGGCCGGTGGCGGATAATTACCGGGAGAGAACAGGGGGGAGGACGGTTGGAGCTCCAACCTTGCTCCAGGGCGGGGTCGGTTTACTACTTCCTTCTGGGACACTTTTGCTTCCAGGGCTGGACAGTCGCAGTGCGGTAGAGTGAGGGTCTTATCAATGCGTTCTCTTCCCACTGGAGCGGCAACGGCTCTGGGTAACGTAGTGTATCCGGGATGGTGGCATCCGGAACGCGCTTCCTTACTGGGCAACATGATGCAATAACCACCCCGGAATAGTTTCATTCGCAGCGCGCTATTTTAATGATTACGGTAGTTAAATAATTATTTCGCTGTGACACTCCGCTCCGCCGTGGCGAATGTCGCTTGAGAGCGTTGAACATCGCTGACGGTACTTGAAACTAGGAGTTTTCGGTGATTTCGTTGCAACACTTTATCTATATCCGTAAATCGGTACCCCCACATTCATTAATGTAAATCTTGCCAATCGGTGAATATTGAATAAAGCGATCCCAATTGAAAAAGAAAATTATAGCAATCCGGTTGGCAACCAGACGACCAAGTGAACAGCAAAAATTTTGACAATTTAGTTGCGTTTCGGTGTATTTCGATGAGTTCTTTAGACGAAGATTTACCTTTAGATGTTGAAAAACACGCTCCAGCTGTTATTAAGTCGAACACCGAAATTGTTGGCTACTGAAAAAAAAATTATAAAAGTAAACCAATAAAGAAATATGGACTAAAATAAATAAAAACATAGTTTAAACGTGACATTGTATACGTCAGTGGCCAAGTTAGACAAAGTCGTCTAGCAGCGTGTAGAGTCGTCTGGTGGCGCATAAAGTGAGCTTGAAATTAATTTATGCGCCGCTGGTTTATGCGCCAAGTTGTGTCAAATCAAAGAAATTGGCAGATCTACGGCGTTTCAAGAAGAAATAGCATGTTTTATTCGGAGAAAAGTGGCCTTTTGGAGCTCGTCTCTACTTGTCAAACCCACAGACTTGTCACGAAAAGCCTCACTTTTGCCCCTAATAAAAAAATACTATTTCTTATTATTCTTATTATAATACTTCTAATATACTCAAAATATAAATACTAGACAAAAAATCGTTTTCTTCATTACCAATTAAAAATGTGGACTGTGGGTATTCTTACAACCTAAATAGTTGGAACTACCTGACAAATATCTGTTTATATTACCCTTTTCTTCTCCGAGTTCAACACTTAATCGATATATCCTGCGATTTACTTAAAAAATAACTATACATCTCTATCGTTTATTCCGTATTTCGTATTTCCTAAATCTTACTTCTTATTAAGGACAAAATTGCGCCGGAGATGTTACTTCGTTAAGATGCCGATCGAAAAGAAGGCCGCAAGTTCGTCGCGTGATATGCAAGAAGTTTTTCGTGCTTTTTTTTTGTGCGTGCGGGTTATTTCTAAACGGATTCGCTCCTGAATTTACGATGGCCAATGCGCGGCAAAATCAAATTGTAACAGTACCTCATGTGAGGTACGAAAATTCACCTTTCGCCTCTAGGTAAGAAAGTGAATAAAAAATGACAGATTACTTAACCCTGTTTTCATGAAATTTTAGAACAAACTTTACAAATGCGATGACAAGTTAATCAAACAAATCACCCAGCCTACTAGTCAATTCTTTAAAAGTTCGTTTTAGCCGTCTACTTTGTTTGTCAGAAATATAAGATTTTTTTTACTTTTTTCCAACGAAGTTGTGCTGCAAAAATAGTATTTAAGCCTTGTTAAGAAAATTCCCTTGCAAACCTGCAAGGCGTAGGCTCGGTTTATAAAATTTGCCCGTGGTCTGCAAGAGAACACTTTTTACCTTGGTTTGAAATGTACTATCAGTTATTATTATAGACTTTTTTACAATGGAGTTACGGAACATGATGTATCTTCTGTGATTTCTGAAATACTAGTTGTTGAAGGTGCATTAGACGGTACTAATTAAATGACTAGCCGCTTGATTGTTACTGTCACTCGTATTTAAACTCAAAAATACTATCACTGAATTAAAATCTTTAAAACACTTCAAACAATGTTCTTTTGAAAACAATAATAGAGGAGTTTGGACATTGGGCTTCTCACGCGCGCAGTATGTTGTATTCGTTTTTACAAAGGAATAGTCATATTTTATCAATTTGTGAATTCACCTTAACATATAGAAGACGTCGTCGCGCACTTTTTTATATGCCTGTTTAAGCTGTACAAATTTTCTATAAAAAAAAAAAGTTTTTTCGTTGACTTACTTTGCAAAAGTGATCGCCACGAAAAGCCTTCTTGTTTTAACGCGATAATATAGAGCCAGTGTCCACCTTGAAAGCCCATTCTAAATATTAGGTTTTTTTTAAACTGATAAGTTTTGGAAATTACTTAGACACGGGCTCCTCGCACACACATGAAAGAAGAGAGCCCGGGCGGCGGGGTGGGCTGACGTCGTTTTACGTGACGAGATTCGAATCGGTTTTACTCCCATTTCGCAGCTATAGATGTTACACATCAAAAAATACACAAACTTGATTGCCTTATCTAAGAGGAAGTCTAAGGGTTATAAACCCAAAAAGTCTAAAAGAAGATTTTTACAGAAATGCAGACGATGAAAGACTTCTATGGATGAAGGTGTCTCTTGTGTGTCCTTTTATGGACCTTTATGGACTTCAGCAATTTATTTTAAGGTCGTTCTAATTTTCGGCCTGGCTGGAGGTTGCAGAGGAGAAGATTATATTATTGTTTAGAGAAAATGTGAGAGAAGACGGAGGAGATTATTATTATTATTCTTAAGGGGCGCGGTTTAGACCCCGCTGCACTGAAGCTTCAGCTTATTGTGCCCCACTTAGCAAGCTTACTCCATAAGGCCTGTGCTGTTGATGAACTTCAGCACAGATTCCATGGGCATATGTTTTATGTCATTCGGTTCAACATACGTCAACCCGAAGTGTCGAAGCCTCCCCGCCTCAAGCGCTGGACACTCGCATAGTATGTGTAGTGGAGTTTCTTCCTCCTCCCTGCACATCCTACAATCAGGATCTTTCTTCACCCCGATTGTGGTGAGTTGTTTCATGAGACAGCAGTGTCCCGTGAAGAGTCCAACTACCTTTCTCAGTTGTCTCCTGCTCAATCTCAGGATTTCTTCTGACCGCTTTTTCGACGGGCCTTCCATGAACATCCGCGATTGCCTCTCTCCAGGAATGTTATTCCAACGGATGTGGTGTTCTCTGTTGATATAGCCCTGAATCACCCTTTTTGCAGTCTCATGTGCGATCCCACAAGTGGGCTCTGGGCCTATCAAAGGTGTTTTCGCTCCCTCTTTGGCTAGGAGGTCAGCTTTTTCATTTTCTTCAAATCCCTTGTGTCCCGGCACCCACCACAGAGTCACTCTGTTGTGTTTTGCCAGTTCCACAAGCGATTCGAGACATTCTTTTACAACTCTGGAGCGTACTTCGACACTTTCCAGAGCTTTAAGCGCTGCCTGACTGTCAGTCATAATGTGGATCCGCCTGTTTGCACAGCCCCTCCTCATTATTTCCCCGACACAGATGTCAATCGCAGTGATTTCTGCTTGGAACACGGTTGCCAAGGAGCCCAGGTTGATGCTCATGTCATCCCCCGGTGTTTCTCCGGCTACCCCTGCCCCAGTGCTCTTTGTTGTTTTGGACCCATCCGTATACCAGATGGTTCCGTTGTTACTCGTCAGTTTCTGGGTATCGACCCTCTCCTCCCTTCTCGGTATGACTACCTCGAAGGGTTTACAAAAGTCATACTCTGTCCTGAGTCGGTCCGATTGCATGCTCAGCACGCAATCGTTACGTATTTTCCCAAATATTTCGGTGTGGTATCCCCTTCTAACGTGGGTCTTGCCATATCCGGCACTTACAAGCCTGTATGCTGCCTTCATTGCCTCCGATTTCACCAAAAGGTGTAGCGGAGGGAGGTTCAGGAGCACTTTCATGGCTGCGGTAGGCGTTGTATTCATTGCTCCCGTTATTCCAAGGCAGGCAAGTCTTTGCAGCTTCCATAAAAGCCTTGTAGCGTGCTTTCCAGACGCCTTATGCCACCAAATTATCGAAGAGTATGTTACCGTGGGAATTATGACCTTGGTGTAGAGCCACTGAACCATTTCTGGTTTTAATCCCCACGTCTTTCCCACTATGCCTCTACAGGCCCATAGGGCCCGAGTAGCCTTAGTGGTGATGTATTCTAGATGGGGTTTGAAATCAAGTTTGGTATCTAGCATTAGTCCCAAGTACTTGACTTCTTTCCCTAGCCGCAATTCTTTTCCCCACAGTCGGAGCCTCTTCAAATCGATGAGATTCCTCCTTCTTGTGAAGACCATGACTTCAGTCTTATCGGAGTTAACCGACAGCTGTTTCTCAGTGCACCATCTCTCGACGACTGTCAGAGCCCGCTGCATCATTTCTGATACAGCCCCTCCGAACTTGCCGCTTACGAGTATGGTGATATCGTCCGCATATCCTTGTGCGTGAACTCCTGTCTGCTCCAGGTTCCCCAGGAGGTCGTCGACCACGAGTGACCACAATAAAGGCGATAAAACGCCTCCCTGTGGGCACCCTCTGGCCGCCACCACCCCCCTAGTCACCGGGCCGATGATGCATGAAATCTCTCTGCCCTTTAAGGCCGAGTCGATCCATTCCACTACCACAGGGGCTATACCCCGCCTCTTAGTTGCTTTCGCAATAGAGTTGAATGAGGTGTTATCGAAAGCACCCTCTATGTCCAGAAAAGCCCCCAACGCAATCTCTCGATTTTCCAGGGTTCTTTCTATCCTACGAGTAAGCTCGTGGATGCTCATCTCGCATGATTGTCCAGATTGATAGGCAAACTGGTACCGATGTAAAGGGGCGTTTACCAGAACATCGTCCCTGATATACCTGTCAATCAGTTTCTCCAAGGTCTTAAGGAGAAATGATGTTAGGCTTATTGGTCGAAAGGATTTCGCCCGGGCGTATGATTCTCGCCCTGGTTTTGGTATAAATACCACTTTCACTTTCTTCCAGCCCATTGGCACGTACTTCAAGGCCAGGCTGGCCCTGAGTAATGCGCACAGGGGGGAGGCTAATTCCTCGAATCCCTGTTGAAGCATCAGCGGAAGAATTCCGTCGATTCCTGGAGATTTGAATGGTTTGAAAGATTTCACTGCCCATCCAAGTCTTGTTTTGTTAACCAGCCTATCGGCACGTTTCCACTCCTCCCTGGACGCCCGATGAATCGGTATGTCTAGGTTTGGAGTGTTTGTTGCATTTGCCGAGGATACACTCCCCGGGAAGTGTGTCTCTAGAAGGAGTTCCAGAGACTCCTCACTCGATTCAGTGTATCCCCCATGAGGTCTTTGCAGAGTTCCAATCTTACCCCGATTGTCCCTCAGCAAGGCTTTCTGGAGTCTGGCACATTCCGGAGTTCTTTCGATCTCCTCACAGTGCCTCCTCCATGAGGTGTTTTTCGCCTCCCTCACTGCGTAACCATATTCTAGACGGGAAGTCTTGTATTCTTCCCATCTCCCAGTCCTTTTGGCCCTGTTAAACAATCTCCGTACCTCCCTTCTCATATCGGAAAGTTCACGGTTCCACCACTTGGTCTCCCGTTTGACCTTTCTCTCTCTGAGTGGGCAGTTGTTCTCATAAGCTCTCCTTATGGCTGCTGTAATGCATTCGTTCATTATTTCAACTCCCGCCGGAGTTCTCGAGGGACAACTAGTCCAACCCCTGGACTAGTTCCTCTCTGTAGAGTTGCCAGTCACAGTTTCTTGGATTTCTGTACCTTTCGACCGTCTCCAGCGGGGATTCAATATCGAATCTTACGTACCTGTGATCCGAGAGCGCAGGTTCAGATGAAACATGCCACTCACGAATAACTCGGCACACGAACGGCGTACCTAACGTTATATCGATAACCTCCTGCCTTGTCGCGGTGATAAAGGTAGGTTCGTTACCGCGGTTTACTACTTCTAGCTTATTACTAATAATAAATTCTAAAAGTGACTCACCTCTTCTGTTGGTCCCTGAACTTCCCCACACTATATGATGGGCGTTGGAATCACAGCAGAGCACTAGCTGCGTGTTGGTTTCTTCGCAGTATTGTACCAGTCGTCTAACCTCTGGTGTTGGGGGTTGTCCCGCTTGATCGTATGGTAGGTATGCGGATCCGATTATTATTTCTCTCTCGCTTCCTGCCATAGTGATTTTTATCTTGCCTGCCATGAGGTCCTGACCACTAAGCCCCCACATTGGCAGTGTATTCGTTTTTGTCTTTGCAAGTATGCAAGCTCTTGGATGACTTCCTCCTGGTGCTAAGAGCTCCCATTCGTTCCCCATCCTGAGTCCTCTAATCTGGTCCCTATATACCCATGGTTCCTGAATGAGCACGATATCAATATCGCTATTAGTTATGTATCTTTGCAGAGCAGTTGACGCCGCCTTGCAGTGATGCATTTTTATCTGTAAGACCCTGAAGATGCCCACGTTTTTCTTCATCCCCTCGGATGACACAAGGGTCCTATTCGGCCCCTTGTTCGTCTCCTTGAGATTTGGGTGTCGGATCGGGAGTATTCCTTGCGGTCCCCCCCTCCTCAACTTCCATCCCTTCGGATTCTTGCCTACCTCTCCCCAGGGCTTTAAACACCACCCTGGAAAGATTCAGGTATGGCCTGCTTTGCAGCTCCTCCCGGATTTTAGTCCAGGAGTGCTCATCCAGTAGGATGATAAGTTGCTGTCCCCTGGGGTCCAGCCTCCTATTCACTACTGACCAGCTTTCTGTCTTAAGACCTGGATTTTGTGTCTTAAGACGCCGCAACACGACTTCCGGTTCCTGTTCAGGCCCCGGAATCCATGTCATCACCCTCACGGGTTTCGAGACGTCCTTAGCGTCGACAACACTAAGTTCCGCCAATTCTCAGGGTACGCTACCAGTGACCACCCGCACCAGCCATTCCCTGGTGGGCTGGTCGGCGCAGGAGGCGAGCAGGTAGCCCCCCGGAAATTTACGGCGGAGAACCTGGGTGCAGGCTCCCCTTCTTGTATTTCGTCCAGAGCCTGAATCAGAGCGGTCTTGATCAGATCCGCCTGATCCTCGCTGAGGACGTTTGCTGGATATCCATGCGGCAAAATTGCCATCTGGATATCCGACACGGCCACCGCAAATGATACAGTGGGCCTGGTAGGCCCACCCCTCCTTTTTGGCGGACGTGTTTTGTCGCTGGGAGTACCCTCTGGCAGTCGTCGGCGTTTTTTGCCCCCGACTGCCGGAGAATTCCCCCTGCTTCCGGTACTGGTTCCCGGTTCCGCAGTCGAGCTTGTGCCAGCTGTAGAGCCTGGGGTCCTTGCGGCCCCCTGTCCACGAGCAGGTTGCAAACCCTTCTGTTTTTGTTTCTAGAGCCGTCTTTTGGCAGCTCCGGACAATCTCCTGGGTGGATCCGTCCTTTCGGAACCTCCTCCCAGGGGTGTGTTTTGGTTTTCAATGTTGGTATCCATAAATGGTCCCACGAGTATGAGGGAAAGGGTGGTCACTATGCGCAGTGCCCTCTGTACGCATAGAAGGCTACATACAACAGGGTTCGCCTGGTGCCCTGAGGTTTGCCGCTAGTTGCCGAGCTGCCCCCCGGCCATGCTTCTTTTCGGCGCGCGCAATACCTTAAGATTGGGGAGGTTTTTATAGTGGTACCTCATCCACGCGGCCAGACAATGAAGCCAAGCCCCCGTGCCCCCTGCCTGCACTACCCCCACCATGTGTGGAGGGTCGTTGCACAGGTCAGGCGATTTACGGTATGTGTCGCGAGCTGGTCCGCGGCGAGAGGCTTTCGTTCGGCGCAGCAAGGGTTTTAGACCTTGGTCCTCCCTACTAACCCCCCACTAACTACAGTCGGTGAAGACTCTAGCCATTCTCCTATCCGCCACCTGGAGACGCGCCTGGTAGGTAGCTCAACCCCCAGGGACGGAGGAGATTGTTTCGTGTTCTGATTCCCAGCACAAAAAGAAAAATATCGCCAGTTTTTTATAACATGCAGTAATTTTGATGGATTGTCAAGCTTTAGGAAATCTTCAAGCACAATTTTAGCTTATTCTGGAGTTGATATTTTGACTGTAAAGAGACATGGTGGTTGGAAGAGCAATTCTGTGGCAGAAACATATATTGAGGATACCTTGCAAAATAAAAAGAGGACATTTATGAAAACATACCGTCAACGTCAAAAAGTAAACATTTACATCAAAACTTGTTATTCTAATCAGTCTTCTACATCTGCTGTTAATTTCCACACAATTTTTGTTAATTACTTTAGCGCACGCGTGCGGTAATATTGAAAAAACGCACGCGTGCTATAATCTAACCCATTACATAATTGAAATGAGTGGGATGTTTCGCATAATATATCTCACGGATGTAGATAAAACATTTTATAGCCAAAATATTTGTGCCATTAGTTTCCAAATTTGTATACAGAAAAGTTTGTTTGTTGACTATATTTAATTAAAAAAGTAGAGAGACCTTAGGCACAAATGTTTTGGTTTTCTTCCGCCACTATAAATTCATTGCCAGTTAATTCCAAACAAAATAGGCCGCCATATATCTGACCGCATGTCTGGCAACAGTTTCGCTCAATTCCACTACGGCAATTTGAAATTGCAAATGACCTAGATTATCTCTCTTTTAAGACGGCGTGTCCCGGAGCGAAAATCGTCAAATTAACCGGATTAGTATCGACCGGAATTTAGATTTTATTTGACGCAGAGCCGTTCTGTTTTTTAATCGCCGCAATTCGCGCGGAATAGATAAATACGGCCGAGGGAAAGACAGAAAATCAATTCGTTATAGATGGAGTAGTGTCTGCTTTTTCATATTTTCTTTCGATAGCGTGTGATTTGACTTTCAGGAATACCCCTGGGGCGCCTGAGAGGAGTGTTCTACCACAAGAATCGACCCAACTATATGAACTTCGGTGCTTTGGGTGCTGTAATTGCTCATGAAATGTATCACATAATTACCGAAGCGAAATACAGAAGTTTACAAGGGGAATTGAGAAGTTGGTGGTCATCACACAGTCTGCTTAACTACGAAGTCAAGCTGCAGTGTCTGTCGAATCATTATGGGAAATTTATTGTCAAAATGATGGAACACGTAAGTTTTTTCGTTAACTGCCAATTTTATAACGTGTGTGGAATGCGCGGTTGGTGACAAAGAAATATATAGGTGTTTCGATACAACTTGGGAATCCAGCCAAATATGAATCGTTTTTCAACGCGGTGGAAATTCACATTCTTCTGTTCCTGAAATTAATTCAAGTTGAGCCACCCTAGCGCCTTCAATAAAATTTCCACTTTTAATCCCTGTATCATTTAGTGTTAGGATGAGTAATTTACAAAACATCCTCAACGCAAATATGTGGAGAATGCCGTCTACCTATAATTTCGCACCGTCAGTTCAGAAGTTGAGCCCTTAAATAAACCGCCGTCATTTTTTGTTAGACCTGGAACATCCGAAATAATTAATAGGCGAGAATATTACGACTTAATAAGAGCAAACTTGCGACGTTCATGGAAATAAAAGAAGTCAAATGCTCACACTAAAACTAAACCGTTTAAACGGTTTCAACCTACGTAATATTATAAATGACCACGTTTACAAACAAAACTAAAAGCCAATATGAACCAGTTTTCCAACTAATACTTGCAGTGGCACGTAGATGTAAATTAACCAAATGTTTTAATTTTGCTAATATAAAATGTGCAGTTTCACGTGATACTATGTATCATCATTTAAGTGATAATACTAATAATAAATCAAATATCGTGCGCCCAAATAAAAACAAAACCATTCTAAAATATTTACTTACATAAGCGACTACTTTAGTTTTTTATAAGGTTGCCATGGTCAAAATTATGGTTCAAGTAAAAAATTAAACGATCAAACGAACTTACCTGTGAAGTTCGATCGTAATTATATGAGGCATCCATTTCGAAAATATCACTGAGATAATAACAACGTAGTACGGTCCTGTACTACTTCGGTCACAATGTTTAAAGCGCATTTCCCCTTCCCTGCTGTCCTGGCCATTCGAGTCATTGTTTGAAAGTATATGAGTTTTATTTGCGACTGGGGTTGCGGGAAGGGTGGGATGTGATATCCTCGGAATGGATGCCTCATATAATTACGATCGAACTTCACAGGTAAGTCCGTTTGATCGTTTAATCATATTTCGGCATCCATTCCTTCAGATATCACTGAGATAATAACAACGTAGATGTTTAAAGCTTACTTGCCAAATAAAACGGTCCATAGAAAAGGTTCTTGGCCATGGTTTTAAAAAACCGGGAACCAAGAAAAGTGATAAGATAAGAAAATAAATGAAGTTAAAATATACTCTCGCCGTTCAGGCAAAGACGAACTTCAAAATGGTGGTTGCATAATGACGGTTCGAGCAGAGGGCGATGATAAAATCGAACCAATGTTGTAGAGCTCTCGAACCGGTCCACCCTGGATCAAATATCGACTGATGTACCCAGGCGACGAGCTGCCGAGGTGCTTGTATAAGGGGCCGTGTCGAGTGAGGGTTCAACAGACATATATAGACACCAGATTGAAGGAGAGATGGCTTTGCTCAACTGCTCAGAGTCTGTTTCGTGACTTCCTTGTAGGGTTTCCTATTTTGTATATAAAAGTCCTCGTTCTGATTTTAAGTACGTCATATCAATTAGCAACTAAGCCACTAGCAAGTCTTGGGTTTTCTGGAAAAAATATTGGATTCAAGACTAGTTAATTTGGTCCCAAAAAATTGAAAAAATTGATTCGAAGTGAGAATATGAACACCTTCGTCATGGCTAGCGAAGCCCGAGAGACGTATCAAGGAAATTGTTTCTAGTCGATGACCAATAGTCAGCAACAACAAGCTAACAGGCTTCCTGGGTAAATACGGCAAGGTGTAAGTCGATGTGTCTTACCAGAGCTGGAGCACCTGTTGTGGGTCCCAGGTTGTTGCATATGGAGGACGGGCAGAACCTAAACTCACCAGCCCCTTATGAAACGTCTGATGTTGTGATCTTCACGAATATGTCCTGGCAGGAGGAAAGATAGTGCCGACCGATATGCATTAAAAAGGCCGTATCGCTGTTGTCCCTGACTCAAGAGGTGTTGGAAGGAAAACCGGACCTGCCAAAACCTTGCCTGCGAATGGTGAAATGCTTTGGGAGGAGTAAAAGTGCCAATTGGAAAACGAACTGTATTGTGAGTGTTACGGGAGCTAAAGAGGCGAGCATGGTCTCTATGACTTTCTAGGGGATGCCACAGCGGCGGAAGGCTTCGTTGAGACACGTGTGGCCCCCAGGAAAATTTGTCGCCACAGTGGATGAAAATTGGTGAAAAGGACAAGTCGGGTTGTGTTCACCTGGAGGGAACACGATTGGAGTGCTAACAGAGACCTGGGTGAAAAAGGGGGGGTACCAGGGTTGAGAGATCAAATAGGCGATAATAGGAATGCCCTCCCTCTGCTTGGTCGTGGAGAATTTTTTGTGTTTTTGTATCTTTCATAAAGGAATACAAAAGGAAAAAATGGGTAAAAATAAAAATCGGCCCAGTCATATTGAAAGGCCTCTTTTGACGCCAAAGACGCCAGGGCCTCTGAAGCATGAAGTTATTTAACTTTTTTTTTGCACTAAGATGCGAACGAGTTGACTCTTGGTGCTACAAACTTTCCTGTGAATTGGACAATGGATTCACGATCGTTTTTTTTTTTGAAGTAAAACTTCTTTACGGACACTTGACTTGGGAAGCAAGCTGGTGAATCCCTTAAGAGAGGGTTACCAAAAGTGAAAAGTGCGATCGGGCGAAGCAAACGATCTTACATTCATTAATTCATACATTTTTATTTTTTTTTTGCTTTAACGGGGTTCGAATCCGCGTCTTTTAGGTTGTGGATCCAGCCTGCTCACCTGCTCACCACAGAGCCATTGGCCTGAGTCAATTTTGCCTGCAATTGCGCTATTTCTTAATCGCTACACATGATTGCCGACATTTCGCTGACGACAAACTGAAACATGCTTTATCCAATACTGCAGACGGTATTGATTCAGGATTGAGCTGTGGAACACCACGAGCGGTGTTTGAGACTTGATGTCAGCCAAACATTGAAGCCCTAAGCTTGTAAATCCTAAATATTTATGTAAAAGTGATCGCTCAATATCCACCACGAATAAGGGCGTTTCGTGTTCCCAGCACCCCAAAGACATACGAAAAATCGTTAGGACAAATTTCCTATTTTTGGCACTAAAAACCTTATGTAGGTTCTAATGCCACCAACGGAGATCTGTCTTTCATCGTTATGACGAAACATGATGATTTTTTCATAGTTTAGAACAAAACCCTAGAGACTACTAAATCGTCAGTTCGAGAAAAACCTTCCTGGAACAATCGCCATAATCGGCCCCCAAGCTCAGGAAATCGTCCAGCTAGATAAAATTCCCTCGGATCGAAGTGTTTTAACTGAGTTTTTCAACTTGGTGAAAACTAAAGGGGCCGAGGCCTGTACAAAAGGGTAACAGGTGAACTGATAACGTTGGCCCTCGTGTTGGAAACGTAAAAATTTTGATCACTGGGACGGATTGAAATTAAAAAGTAGGCGTCCTTGCGGTCAATGGAAGCTCTAAACAGCTGTCGGAAATGAGACGCAGTGCAGGGCGAATATCGTCCATCTTAAAGTGTACGGTTTGAATGAACTTATTTAATTTTTTTTTTAATTGGCCAGAAGGAGCTTCCCGTGATTCCGACCTTCACGGGGTTCCTTGCTGGTCAGGTCCTATTCGTACATCATAGCCACTCCTCAAAACCATGAGGTTATTATTATTATTATTTAATTAACTATGAAACGTTTTTTGCCTGATGATTTTTGGCGAGAAATGAGCTGGAAATCAATTGACCTGGCGCAGGAAAACAGGGATTAATGGCCCAATTGCTCTTAATTCCTCGACGCATTTGTGCATATGGGGAGCGTCCCTGGTCAAAAGCTGCCGCCGAGCCGGCGCGTGTTGTGTTGAAATTACTACAAATGGTAACTGTATCTAGCTCAAGCTGACAGAACCTGTGGTGATTTGTTGCCACGCAGAGTGAAAAGATTTTAAGCGCCCCGCCAGGCTTACCTAGCGTCTCTGATGATAGCGCCGTTTCTCACGCCGATCTTCTCTCTACTCCCTCGAGGGACGCGCCCGTGGAAGTTTCGTCTCCCTCTGAGGAACCGGGTGATACCTGTTTAAAGGTCTTGTTATGGTACGAGAGTAGGGTTGTGCCCCCCACTTCTTTCTTTTGCAAAACCTCTATTTGTCTGATACAGGCCTGAAAAGGTAGGAGCATTCTCCCTGGTTTCCAGATTTTTCCTTGTTTATTTTTCCCCCCCAAATCTGGCCGGAATAAAATTTTCCAGAATGAATGCTCTCGATCAAGGTCCTAAATGATTTGTTTAAGATTGGGAGAATATAAACCATCGAGACGAGCTGATGTCGTAAAATAATGTGAGAGGAGGCGGCCAGAGACACCTAGGGGAGATTTTCTTCCCTAAGGCTTTGGAAGAGTTTCTGATTTCTCTATTATTAGTGAAATACCTTTTTCTAAGACGGACAGTGGTGCGCCGAGCTGTTTCTAGGAACCCATAAAGTGAGCCACGCGATGTGTGTGGGCGGCCGACATAATGGCTGCCACTTCCGGGTTGACGATCGGCAGCATCAGCCTGTCGCAATTGAGCGGTAGCCGGTAGCGACGAAGAACAGGAGACCACACCCTGTTAAAGAATCGGGTGTCAGATAGCCGGAAGTGCTTTTGCATCTTTGACTAGGTGCAGGGCTGTTCTGGTTCGCCTCCTAGAATTCTTAGTATGTCATCCCCCAACTCAATGGAGACGAGATCGTCCTCGACGGCAGGCTGGGCGTCTCCTGCTGGCGGAGAGTCGGTGGGGTGGCGAGGAAGCGACGCGACGCCTCGCGGGCGGTCATAATCGCTTCTGCACACTGTCGGTTTTCTCTGTCGCCGATCTAGGTGCCGCCGCCCCCGAGATGAACGTTGTCTCGAGTGTTGACCTCGCAATGCTACAGCTTGGAGATCGAGTGCGAACCGTGGAATCACGCCCATATAATGTTGGCGATGCCATCTGCGCCGTCCTTTATTAACTTCTGAATTTCTCGATGAAAATGCCGCGACGAAACTTCAGAATGACGACCTGCTGGTCATTATCCTATGCTACTTTGAAAATTAGCTAAGATAGTACACATTCTAAGTATAAGAAATTGATATAAATAAGGAGAATTTATTATACAAACCAGACCAGCTGTGGTGCGATGTGACTCACAGAAGCACAAAACCAACAATGGCTCGAATGGCCAGGACAGCAGGGAAGGGGAAATGCGCTTTAAACATTGTGACCGAAGTAGCACAGGACCGTACTACGTTGTTATTATCTCAGTGATATCTGAAGGAATGGATGCCGAAATGTAATGTACTATTATATTCGCGCCTCTTACTCGAAGATCACAATGGTAGTATCTTATCTAACGGCTTTTCGTCAGACCTCACAACTTTAAACAAAAAATTCGCGCCGCCGCACCGTCCTAATGCGCCTCCTACTGTCACCTGTTTCATTATTCATTACTTGTCTTTGTGTCAGACTGAACGTTTGTACCGATTATGCCGATCGGTGTGTTGTGGTTGTGAGTGATCTGTTTATGTGTTCTTCGTGATATTCTTCGTAATGCTGAACCACAGACGACATCGCAGTTCTTCGACAGAATTTAACTCATCAAGGTGGAAGAATAAACTCCGAAAATTATAGTTTTAGTGAGTTAATCACAGATTTGTTGTTTTTGTTGTAGGTCGTTTGACGATCGAAAAGTTTTTCTGAGGGAAATGAAACTCGACACATGACGGGATGTATCTGTCAATTGTCAAACTTACGTTTGGGATAACGTTAAATCAGGCGGGATCTGATGATGGGGATAAAAACTGGCTTCAGCAAGGAAGTTAATGACACATTTATTGTTTTTTGTTGAAGGTCGTTGGATAATTGGAAAGTTTTTTTGAAGGAAAATTGCGATTTTCAGGCAGGATCTGAAACTCGACACATCACTTAATGATGTATCTGTCAGATGTCAAAATTACGTTTGGGATAACGTTGAATCAGCCGATGTCTGATGATGGGGATACCATTGGCTTCTGTTATCGATAACAAAGGACAGTTAGAGCTCCAATGCTTCTCCAAAATTGGGGCCGCTCATTTTAAGTCTGGAATCCCAAGAAAACAGGATCTCGCTCTGCGCGGGGAGAAGACTCAAGAAGCGGATTAAAGGAGAAGGAATGTACCGAATTGACCACAAAATATCCACCGTGTTTTTAAGTGTACACTGCTGGGGGATCCAAGACTTAATGAAGACGTGGCTGCTTCAGTCAGTCGGAGCTAGCTTTGCAGCCCTGGGTAAACTTCTGAGCCTTTTATTGAAGAAGAAGTCCCTCCTATGATAGAGTTGGCATCTGTTGCAGCGTGGTTATTTCTCTATTTGAATTATAAAGAAACAATTTCGAGGAGAATTTTAATAGTTATGAACTTAAACAAGGATATTTTGAGTAAGGCTCCAGTAGAAGGTAAGCTGTTTGACGAAAACCTTACAGACCGCTTAAAGGTAGCTAAGGAAATAGCAATATGTAGGGTAGAATGAAAGCCGGCTCAATAGCCTGCACCTAGGAGAACTTATGCGTCCACTTCACGCTCAAATACGGGAAATGTCAGAGGTCCACCCCGAACGCAGAACAGGAACTGGAAACTGGAACAACTGAAAGAATTAACCACGGACTTGAAGGCTTTTTTGCGCTGGTTATAAGTTATAAACCAGTTCGGTCTCAATCTCCAATGGAAATGAAATGGACTTCTGCAGAATCAAGGGATCTCTTTATTCCCTTTTTTCGTAATTAGTCGAGCTAGGCGCTGTAAGAGGGTGTTCGCCTGTTGCAAATCAGTTCATTTCCCGAATATCTTTGGTGCCAAAACCAGATGGTAATAAACTTAAAGCCGTTACACAAATTTATTGAATGTACTGATTTTAAATTAGAAGATCATAAGACGTTTTCAAAAATGCTTACCCAAGATTGTTACTTGGTAAAAATAGATCTTCTCTTCTAGTTTCTGTTAAAAGATTTTTTTCGGAAATATCTTGGTTTTTACTTTTGAGAAAGAGTTATATGAATACACCTGCCTTCTTGTTGGCTTATGTACGGCTCCCAGGGTATTCACAAAACTCATGAAATCTGATATTTTTACGCTAACAGAGCTACTCTTCAGTAATATACTTGGATGATATCTTGATAATAGGTTACTTATATGAAAAATGTATGCTCAATATAAAGTGTACATGTCAACTCCTTCAGAAACTGGGATTTGCTATTTATTATGATAAGAGTGTTCTTATTCCCAAACCCGAATGTACTTTTTTAGGGTTTGTGTACACTACAATGGGTGCATCAATCTTTTTGCCTGGAAGGAAACGAAAAGAGCTGTATGCTATCATTAAGAGGTTTCGTGTTTTGTCAAGATGTCGAATTCGAGAATTGGCAAAGTTTTTAGGACTATATTTTCTTGTTGCCCCCGCCATCAAATATGATTGGTTGTATAGAAAATGGGTTGAAAGGGCCAAGTTTTTTGCTCTTAAACATCACCGAGGTAATTAATTACGATGCTTTTATGTCACTATCCCAGATTTTATTAGATGATTTTGACTGGTGGAAGTCTCAGTTTTTACATGCTACTAATCATATAAGAACATAACATTTTGAAAAGGAAATTTATTCTGATGCTTCTCTAACAGGTTGGGGAAGTTTTTTCTGTGACAATAAGTGAGCTAATGGAAGCTGGAATAAAACAGAACAATTGCTTCACATAAATTACCTAAAACTAACCTTTTTTCGCTTTAAAGTGTTTTGCAAAATCTTTGTCAAATTGTAGCGTTTTACCACTCAACAGTTTTTACTCAGAATTGAACTCTACTGTCATTGCATATATAAACAGAATGGGGTGCATGCAATTTTCCAAAATTGGGCAACATAGCAGGATGCATCTGGCAGTTCTGGCATCTGGTGTGTACAACGCAATTTTTATGTTAGATCCGTTGATAATTTTGAGGCAGATGAAGCCTCTCGTGTGTTGACACCGGAAACTGAATGAGAGATTTCAAACGATTGTTTTCAAGAAATTGTCAGGGTCTTCAGTATCCCCCAAATTGATCTTTTTGCGACGCGAAAAAATTCAGATGGGGCAGAAGGTTTGACGGTCGTTCCCAATTAGCCATCTCAACCATGGTTTCCTTTGTTCAGGTCACTTTTTGTAGAAGAACCTCTAAATTTTGGACCCGATCGTAATTTATTGCTTTCATTTGACAGACAACCTCATCCTTTGTGCAGAAGCCTTACCCTGGTGTTTTCTTATTAAGAAGACTGCCAGAATCAGCTATTATTATTATGACGTCCAAAAAACACAAATTTTACACTTAAACAATACTGTCATAATCATAGGACCACACGTAGGAGAGGATCCTTTTATAAAACGTTTCTTTATGGGTGCTTTTTTTTATGAAATATAAGGCCTACTGCTTCCAAGGACTCTGTGACTTGAGATCCGTCAATTGTTCTGGACTATGTTGGAAAGTTGTTTCCTAATGAAAACCTGTCATTAGAAATGCTCACTAAAAAGTTAGTAGTGCTTCTTGCGTTAGTAAGAATACACACGGTACAGACTCTGTCGTTGATTAACATACTTAACAGTGTTCAAACGCCGGATCAAGACATTGAAATTAAAATCCCAGACAGGATAAAAACATCGGGCATACATCGTTTGCAGCCTGTTCTACGGTTGTCCTGTTTTTCAAGGACAATCCGTCTCAATGTATAGCGATCACCTTAAATAGATATCTATCAAGAACTAAAACTCTTCGGGCTGCAGACAATTTTTTGCTCTTTATCACTATTTATAAAAACTTTATAAAGAATCTTTTTCGCAAACTATCTGTAGATGGATTAGAGACTCGCTGGTCAAGAGTAGTATAGATACAAACCATCTTTCAGTAAAGATTAGCAGTCCCAAGTGCACGTCATGCAGCTACGTCAACTGCGAATAGAAAAGGCGTCGATTTAAATCTTTTTCGTATTACTGTCTGTTGGACAAAGCGTTCTAAAACATCTGCAACTTTTTATAATAGACCTTAGTATCTAAACATTCGTTTGCTACAGGTTTGCCGTCTTTTTACTTATAAATATCATGAGAATGATAACTTTTTCGTTTTCTTCTAATGAGTTACATTGCTAATAATATCATTAGTTTACTAGTTATTTTCTTGTTGTTTACATGAGCTGTGTTGCTCAAGTTAGGTTCAAATGAGCTAAATTGTTCACCTTAGCGTATAAGTATTTTATAAGATTATTCCCTTTTTTGGAATTTGACTGAATAAATTAATTTTATTCATTCCTTTCTTTGTTGCAACTTTCTTTAAACATCTACCATTGTGATCTTCGAGTAAGAGGCGCGAATATAATTATAAAATTAAACGAACTTGCCTAAGTGAAGTTCAATTATAATTATATGAAGCGCCTCGTCGAGAAGATCACACCCTCCCAACCCATATTATTAATTTCCTAAATCCCCCTATGGTTGCAACAAAGCTTTGAAATAATGAATAATAAAACAGGTGACAGTAGGAGGCGCATTAGGACGGTGCGGAGGCGCGAATTTTTTGTTTAAAGTTGTGAGGTCTGACGTAAAGCCGGGATACTACCATAGTGATCGTCTCGACGAGGCGCTTCATATAATTATAATTGAACTTCACTTAGGTAAGTTCGTTTAATTTTATAATTATTACAGTATTCGCAGTAACTCCTCAATATCATATGGGATATTCCATACCAAGTGAGCCACCTAAAATTTAGATTTCGTTCAAATTTCATATATTAATAGTACTTATAAATAGCAATGCCCAAGCGCCATTTGAGATTTTTTAGGCCGCATATTTTTGATATACATGGAGGTCAATTATAAATGAAAATACAATACATGAGTAACCTTTCATCTGATTGCTCCGTTCCTACTGACATTTATTTCAATTTAATAACTGTAATAGAGGCACAATGAAATACCCTTCAAAATGGTCCGATGCAATTTTGACCTAAACCAATATTTTGACCTTGAAAATGACCCAGAAATTCGAAAAATGATTATTTTTCATCTTATGACTGCTTTTATTTGCTTCAAATGTTACCCAAAATGTAGCTTATGCCTTCTTCTTTTATGGGTCATGAGTTTTATTGTGGGCAGATGTTGGGTTCAGAAGATATAATTTTTTTAACACCCCTTACGACGTGAAATCGTCGATTTGTTGCTCTTTACTTTTGAAAAAAATTATATCTTCTGAACCCAAAATCTGCCCACAACAAAACTTATGATCAATAAACAAGAAGTCAGAAGCTACATTTTGGGTAACATTTGAAGCAAATAAAAGCAGTCATAAGATGGAAAATAGTCATTTTTCAAATTTCTAGGTCATTTTCAAGGTCAAAATATTGGATTAGGTGAAAACTGCACGGGGTCATTTTGTAAGGGCATTTCAATGTCCCTCTATTACCGTTATTAAATTGGAAATAATGTCAGTAGGAACTGAGTAAAACAGATTTAAGTTCACTCGTGTCCTACCTTAACATATGTAGTTCACCCCCATGCCTATCAAAAATAAGCAGCCTAAAAAATCTCAGATGGCGCTTGGGAGTTGCTATTTACAAGTACTATTAATATGCCAAATTTGAACAAAATCTAAATTTTAGGTGGCTCACTTGGTATGGAATGTCCCATATAATAGGAATCGTACCAATAGCCAAACCGTTTTTATAAAATTCCACAGAGCAATAGTTTGCGAGCAGTTAGTCGATAAATGCATAGCTCTAAAACTACGACGCCCAACGTAAAAGTGAATTCGATGTCCGGGAAGCTCAAGGAAACTGGTTCTGAAGAGTTAGTGCCCAGGTTTTGATACAATCCATTGCACCTAATCGCAAATTACGACCCAGAACATGGAATCGGGCTGTTATTCTGTAAATATTCGATAAAACGTATTGGTGTAACTAGGCAACAAATAATATTTTTTGAAATGATTACCTACAGTAAACCCTCGTTAACACGAACTCTGTTAACTCGAACACCTCGATATGACGAACTAAAATCATGGGCCCGACCGTCTTCAATTTAACATGTACAGGAAGCAGTTCGGTTAACACGAATTTTCGTTAACACGAATTTCGAACACAATTTATGAACGGAATAACCGATTTCCATAAAAAACTCTTCGGTTAACACGAACAGCTGCATCTGCGCGCGCGTTGTGATAACTGTTTACTAAAAATTTATTGGTGGCAAAGCAATTCTCTTAGTTGGTATTAGTTACGTCTCAGAATTCTGTCGAGTGATATGTACGCTCCAGATTGTATACATAATGGCAGAGGCAATCGAAAACAAAAACGTAGTGAAAGATGAATAATTGACATTAAAGAAAAATGGCAATTCTGAGTGAAATCGACATGGGTGAATTAAGAAGAACTGTAATACATAAAATTTTGTAATTTTGAGAGGTGATGATACATAATTTTGATTTTTTATCTACATTTTAATAAATGTGAAAAATCGGATAACACGTACTTCGTTAACACGAACACTTGATAAAATGGTCCCTTCAAGTTCGTGTTAACGAGGGTTTACTGTAGTTGCAAATCAAACCAGTTGCGGATATAATAGATTTTTTTTTCTAATTTAAAGTCATTATTTTATTGTGATGCCTTCACCGTTCTATGTCAATGGTATTTTAAACGGAAAAATCGCTAAAAAGCCAAATAAACTTATTTTAAGTGCACTGGGATTATTGAAACAATGGAAACTAGTTAATTACAAACAGGCACATCACTGGTGAGTTTCAATAAACATTACAGTAAATGCAAGTAGCTAAACTGTAGCTACAAACCGCTTTTGCTGAACACCACTGAAGTTTTACCAACAGTAAACTGATATTGCCAAGCTAAATGTGTATTATATTATATTACGCAAAAATTCATTACGATAACACCACAGCTTTACACATTAAAATGATATAAAATTCCTAAATTACTGATAGTGAAGGGAAATAAAGTCCAGTTTATTTCCGTTTTTAAATATTTGTAACATAAATGATGTAAAATCGTATGGCCGCACACTGCAGACTTTTGATCGGAATCTGGCAGTGTTATCTGACACTAAATTTGAGGTTATGGTCTAAACATTGTGACGTTTATATTTCTCATGTGAAATTGTTTTAATTTAAAAAAAATAAAACACTAACAAAGAATTCAAAGTATTCTACCCCAGCTTCAATGCAGCTGTTAATTCTCCGTTTCATATTTTCAAATGCATTTTTCAACAACTGAAAGGTTATAGCGTTGCATGCATTAAAAATTGAATGATCTAGATTTATTAAATAATTTAGAATTGGCAGTTCCGGAGTTCGAGGCAGAAATTGAATCACACGATCATCATAAAACCAGAAAGCTAACACTCGCTCCCCTGCAACACACTAACATCACGAAATCTTGACACACATTTATTAATCTGTTGGACTAATTTTTGATAATCTGCAGGAAAATTAGGGTTGGTATTTCGAAAAACCTTTAACACAGTGTTCTATAGAATAGTTCAATTCACCATTCTGTTGCCGTTTTTCACTTTGACACCTTTGACATTCAAATATTAAACCAAATTGTCAAGAGTTAGTAGTGCTCTAATTTATAATTTAAATGATCTCACGGTATATTAAAAACTGCAACATCCAAAAAAAAACATACCAAATTTTTACAGAATGAGCCCATGAGAAGTGGAGACGATAAGAAAGAAGCCACCAACTGTACAGTGCTTAGTTGTGGAATGGGAATTGGGGCTCCCTTTTGATTATTTAGTCGGCTAGTGTGCGCAATTCCATACATATTTTCATATCCATTCAAAATCCAACTAAACTATCTATCGGCCGACCAAAAGTCTGCAGTGCGGGGTAGTTAGTGGGGTCGCACATTGCAGACTTTTAGTAGAATTGTTAAAATAAAACTGTCGGTGGCCACCTCTCATTTCACAGTGATTGTTTTTCTTCATCATTATATAAAAATATTTTTTTTTAGATATTCCAGAAGTTAAGGTGCAGAACTTTATATGTGGCATATATCCGAAATTCCTTTCGCGTTTTTTTGTTATTTTTCTCCTTTTGCTAATGCTTGCGGCAATTGTTACTCGTTTTCAAGTACAATACTACAGTGTGCGCACCCCTTTCCAACTAAACTCTACCCGATTTCAATCAAACGTTTGCGATATGCGGCCCCTTTAAATGATTTATTCTATTAATCCTTAATTAAGAGCATTTACACAGGTTTCAAGAAATTGTGCTCTGCTGGTAAGTCGACGCCTGACTTCTCATTACGAATCACTAATTTAATTTTGCTGATTTAATTGTGAATTAACTATTAACTAGACAAATATATTAGCTTTATTGATGGATTTTTTCTGTAGATAGATAGATTGTTGAGGGGTGTGGGGGAATTTGCATCCCTCACCGACACTTAGACTACACCGCGGGCCCATTGTGTCACCCCCTCGTGTTCCTCATTCCTGTTTTTCATCCAGCCATCCGACATTGTCGAAAAAAGCTGGTTCCAGGCGAGGTACACCTCAAATTGGCCCAGCTGGGCCATGTCTCCCCCAGTATGGACTTTCCTGTCGAGGCGAGAGCCGAACATTCCCGTAGGATATGTTCTACAATCTCGTCCTCCTCTAAACACCGTCACGTGGAGGTGTTTACTTAGTCTGCAGTGTCCGGTCCAGATGCCCACCAAAAGGCAGAGTTTGTCCCTTGACACTTTGCAGACAGGACTATGCAGCCTGTTGACGTTTCCCATCTAGAACAGTGTCTAGAATGGGTGTCAGTTTTGATCAGGTTTGAGAGGTAGCGGTTCGCCGGTCGGACCAACACCATCCGGTGTTCCCGCCGCGCCCTGTCGAGCCAACTCGTCGGCCCTTTCATTCCCCTCATTTCCGTTATGTCCTCGAACCCACCTTAGCGCAACGACATTTTTGAGTGCTATTCTCGACAGTGCCAGATGGCAGTCGTATACCACTTGGAAAGTAATCCTGCCACTGGCCAGAGCCCGCAGAGCTGCTCGACTGTCGCTGAAGAAGCACATCGTTTTTTTCACTGATATTGCGTCCAGTGATTTCTGTGTTGCCCCTTAAGAAGGCCGCGATCTCCGTCTGGAAAATATTGGCTCATTCCATTAGGGTTGCGCTGAGATTGCAGTTTATTTCGGAGATGTGAATTTCCGCTCCAGAGCCTGCTTTCGTTTTTGATCCATCCGTGAAGATTGAGATGTCAAACTTCGGATGTTCTCCTGTATCCGCATGAACTGCATAGGATTTGTCGAAAGCATATTGAGGACAGATACGGCCCGTATCCAAGAGAGGTACTCTGTACCATCCCGCAGCCTGCGAGCGGAGGCAAGTGTCATGCCTTCCACAAAGAGATCGATGGGAGGCAGACACAGGACAGCCTCCAGAGCTGCGGTCGGGGTGGTTCTCATGGCGACCGTCACAGCGACACATACCATCCGTTGGATGCGTCCGAGACGTGTAATCGTTGTTTTTTGTCTGACTCTTTGCTACCAGAAAATTGCTCCGTTGCTCAGCATCGGTTTGATAACGGCCGTGTAGAGCCATAGGTTAATCCTGGATGTTAAACCCCAGGACCTTCCCACCGCTCTCCTACACTGCCACAGGGCGACGCTAGCTTTGTCTATTTTGCTCTCCAGATGTTTTTTCCAAGACAGTTTATGATCCAACATAACGCCCAGGTACTTCACATCCTGCGAGAGTTTCAGCTTGACGCCCTTAAGGGAGGGCAGCCTTAGTTGTGCCATCTTCCTTCTATTTGTGAAGAGGACCAGTTCTGTCTTTTGTGGATTCATAGCCAGAGCCTCCTTCTTACACCATTTTTGTACCAGGCAGGGTGCTGTCTGCATAAGGTCGCATAGTACATTTTTGTTTCATTTTCTTGTCAAAAGCCCCCTCGATGTCGATGAATACTAAGAAGTAAAGTTTGTGCTCCAGAGCTCCCTCAATCCGCCCCATTTTTTCTGTAATTTGTGACCTATTTGTTCTGCCCTAAATCTTATTGGTTGTCTTTTTTATTCGTTTTATTTTGTTTCTCTTCTTATTATTGATACTTCCTATAGCCATGTTTTCTCTAACCATGTCGATTTTTCGATAACCGGGTGAATTACGTGAGCAAACCTTTTTAGCATTCTCTTACTTTTCTTCCTTCCAACAGTTTTCTGGTCTAGTTGTAATTATTGCCTATTTTATTTAGGCACATTCTTTTCGCAATTTTTCTCAACTTTTTTATTTCCCCTATTCTGAAGTATACCTGGAATTTGACTTGTGTTTATGTCTCCCGAATAATTATTTTCAAAAATATTGTATCGCTTATACATCGTCTTCACACAGCATAAACCATTCCTCAATCGAGTGGTAGCGCTGGAAGTTGTCTGTAGCCTAATGATCTCAAAATGGGTAAAAAAAATTCAAAAGTATGTAAATTCCAAAGCCAAAACCCGTTCATAAAAACATTTATTAGATGCAAGGTGCTTTCGGTCTTTCGGATGAGGGCCGTTAGTGCTTTACGGCGGCGGTTGCATCGAGCGCAAGTTTTGTTACGTGGTATGCTCCACGGGACCACGGGTAGGTAAAAGTTGGGGTACGGAACTCCAGGGGTCAACTGTCTAGTTTGGAAGGAGGGAAAAATAAAGCCGATTGGGTGTTACAGTTTATTGTTCCCCTATTTACAATTATTTACAAAAATATTTACAAATTTTAGTGACTTGGTGGATGGTAACTCGGTGACGAAACTTGAGATTCACCCTGTCGTGATTGTGAGTGATTGATGACAAAAGTTGCGGGTCACCCTGTAGACGTCGGCGTACCCGCCCCCTGTATACGGTGGTTCGTTTAGTTTCGGAACCCGAACGGTTGGTGACAGAAGTTAAGATGCCCCCCTGTAGACGGTGATGCACTTGCTTCGGAACCCGAGCGGTTAGTGATCAAAGTTATGCTGCACACCCTGTATACGTCGATGCACCCCCCCCCCTCGAATACGGCGGTTCCATTATTAGGAATTTCAGAACTCGAGCGATTGGTGACAAAAGTTAAGATTCACTAGACTTCGGCGTGCCCGCTTCCTGTATACGGCGATTCGATTATCACAAGTTTTGGAACCCAGGCGGTCGATGACAAAAGTTACGGAACATCCTATAGTATACGTTTATTGACGTTTCCGGGGATTCGACTTGCTGATTCGCGGGGCGGGACGGTGAGGTCGGGTTTGATCCGGGCTAGCTAACAGAAAACAAGTCGGTCTGGTTGGTCCGGAAGCATGGCCAGCGTTGAACTCTGGGATCCCCCGCGTGAACCCAACCTTCCGGAGACCAGTAAAGACCGTGATAATGTGTTACGATGGCTTGACGTTGGCGGGAGTGGGGTGAGTAGCAAAGAAAGAAAGGCAGGTCTGGTTGGTTCCGAAGCTTGACCAGCCTTGAACCCTGGGATCCCCGCGCGTAAACCTAACCTTCCAGGAAAACCGGGATAATGCGTTACGTACGCTAGTTACCGGAAAGGACTAGGAAGTGGGGAGGATCGTTGGAGCCCCTTACCTTAGTCAGCTTCTTCTTCCTGGGCTGCTTCCTTCTAGATAATCTTCTTCGGAGCGGGCACGACTCTTCCCTGTCGTTCTAAAGGAGCGCAGCCTCTTTTATAGACTCTTGGTGGGGTAATAATGACGTAGGCTGATGCGCACGACTTGTCGCAATGCGGTGGAGTGAGGCTCTTATCATCGTGTTATCTTTCCTCCCGAGTGAAATCGGTTCTGGGCATCGTATCGGCTCCGGAGAAGCGGCGTCCGGAACGCGCTTCTTTGCTGGTTTAGATGATGCAATAACCGGAAGTATTTATTTTCGGGGCTTTCCGGTTCGATAAAAGGGCGTGGTCGGGTGTGACAAGGTCGGGGGTTGGGGGTGGTCGTAGCGGAGTAGGCTCGCCTGGAGCGCGCTAATTTTTCGGTGGTGATGATGAAAAAATTATCCGGCTGTGACACTACAAACTATTTTTCCTGGCGAGTTATAAGTTTAATTGTCAGTTGCACGGTCTTGTTTAAATTCGAAGGTGCGCTCCGCGGTGTGAATGTCGCTTCGCTGGCTACTCTTAATTTGGTACTTAATTCGGGTTTTTCTGTAACTTCGTTACAACGTATAACCAAAAACAAAGTAAAAATGGGTCTTACTTGAATTTTTGTTTTCACTACTAGCTATAGAATGTACGATCATATAGTTTGTAGAGGATGTGTGAAATTCGTAAAACACTTCATAATTCACTAGTAGTTAATAATTGAGGATACCGGATTTTATGCAAAATGCAATCGTGTTCAACTATTACAAAATGCATTGTGTAATTTGCATGAAAATCCGGTCTCTGACAGAAATGTCAGTCTCTAAAAATAGATAACCTCCAACTCGTTCCGACTTTTGGTATTATCATGATTATCATTTGAAGAAGAGTTAAACAACTGTGCTAGATAAACCACGGTTGAAAAGCCTTTTTTTAGCCTCCATTTTTGTTGCCCGCGATGCAATAAAATTGCTTGGCTAAGAAAAATGTCTTCTCAACCTTGATGTATAATAATTACTATTTAGCATATTCAACGAAACATATTAAACGTCCATTGTCGAACATTTTCTTATGTATCCCAAGAATAAAATTTTCCTATCACTCGTTTGATATTTTTCTTTGTTCCATGGTATTTTCCATATCTCCAGAAACCATTATTTACCCTCTTGTCTTATACACATTCGTTTCGTCGTTCAACCTTTTCCGCCACAGTTTATCGATATCTGTAATTTTTTTGTAGTTGCTTACTTGCTTAATTGGTTTATTTTATTCCTAACTCCCCATAATCTATGAATTTTTATTTTCATATGGTCCTCTTCTTCTTTAGGTTTTAATTACAATTCGACTTTGACTATTTTCTGCTGTTTCTTTATTAAAGTTCCACAACAACTGAAATACGCTGTAAGGACAACTGGCAATATGTATGACGTTTAGCTTATTTTTGTCAAACCACTTTACATATGTACAATTTGTATTTATATGTGTATATATGATTCTATGTACTTTTATATCATCGGGAACAACTTCCAAAGTCCAAACTAAGTATCAACAAAGTACCAACAACCCTGGTATCAGGACGTAAATTTGGGAGAGCTCGGTAACACTCCAATCTCTCAAACGTGTATCCACGGAGCAAACCAAAACAATATCCATCATAACACAAACGTAAGCACAGAAATAATATTATATGCACAGCATATTGCACGAGAGTGGTTAAATACAGATTTTCTAACTAACTGTTACTACGAGTTATGAACTATGTTCGTCTAATAGCTAAAACTACTTTTACTTGCTAACAACTGTACACAAATATTGATCGATACAAATTCGAAAGCAGCCACTGGAATTGAAATAGCTTCGGCGTGACCTATACGAGGGAATTAAACAATAATGTCCTAATAAAAAACAAATGACATTTAAACAATAATTATTTTCTCAAAGACAAAAAGGTTAAATTGTAATTAACTAGCTCGAATCCCTTTATAATTTGCGTCACTGATAATTCCGGAAGGGCCATTTTTGAGAGCTTTCTGGTTCTCTCCAAATTGACTTGGTTTTCATAACAAGAGGTCTGTGTTTTATCAAATAGCACTACACGACAATATTTAGACAGACTCTAGCTAGTAAACGATGGCGGCTAAGTTTATAACCTGAAGCCACCAGAACACATGGTCCATACAAACTGTAACGATTTAGCTGAGAAGAATGGACAGAAAAATAATCGTTTGCCAATTACATTGAGTTACACTGAAGAGGAAAACCTGTATTTTCGGTGACTCAAACACACTACACGTGTTTTTGGAAACGGCTGCAACCCGTCATAGTCTCGTAAGGTGAACTAGTGGCGATTCGATTTTTAAATTGAATAGACGCAACTTTAAACAACAAGAAAAACTCGTGGTACGGATAAAATCAGATTTAACCAATTTTAAGAACATGGTAAAAGTTGTCGAGGAGCGTTGATGTTGGTTTGACGGTTAAAATAGTAAAAAGGGATTAACGAGATTTGCAGAGGATAGTTTGTAAACACTAGGCTTTTGTTGGTGTATCATGTAGCAATAACAACGGAGAATAACCGATATTCCCAAAGTATAACGTTTATAAAATGAAAGAAGTGTCTACGTGCTGTAAAATTATTTGTAAAAATAAGATGCAGGGAATAGAAAGGATTCTCTTGAAACTTACCTAAACCAGAAAGAATTAGAATTTTAGATATATGAAGACCGTAATAATTATTAAACTGCGTTAATAATTTTTTTCAAACGAGGCATATTATGCCTTTTATCTTGCAAACACTAATGCCTACCATTTCCAGGTGAACGCTTCCAGCACCCGCGACGAGGACATGGCCGATTTAGCCGGTCTGAAAGTCGCTTACGACGCCTACAACACTTGGATCGAGGAAAATGAGATCGAACCACGAATTTCCGGCTTGAACTTTTCACCAAAACAACTGTTTTGGATTTCTTCGGCCATCCATCATTGTGCTAAATATTCTCCTCGAACATTGCAGAGATACATGGCCAATTATCAGCAAAGTCCGGGTCAGTTTCGCGTGAACGGTGTCATGCAAAATTTAAATGAGTTCGCAATGGATTTCGGATGTTCGGCTGGGACGAATATGAACCCACCCCAAAAGTGTCGGATTTGGTAGATGCATGTTTTATCGGTACATTCCATCCGTTTGTTTTTGGAGGGGAGACTGTTGTAAATTGAGGAAATTGTTTTGCAAGTTTTATTAGTCTACAATATGGCATTAACGAACAATAAATTGTTTTCGTCATACATTTACGTTATTTCATTTTAACTCATTTTGTTAAAATTTAACATCCAACGACGTTATTTATACAGGTGTCTCAAAATTAAGGCATTCCGAGTTCGCAGTGTTGTAGTGTGTACACGTTATATTTTGGTAATACCTTCAACGTTATTTCAACGTATTTTACGTAACGTAAATTCAACGTTGATTTGCAATAAAATAATGACTACGTATCTACAAATTACGACAATTCAATGTTAAAAAATTACGTTATTTTTAAATATTATACATGACGCAATAAAGACGTTTAATCAATATTGTTAATCAACGACAGGTACATAATGTTGATAAAATATAAGTTATTTTCCACGTGTAGTTCTGACGTTTGTTTCTCGTGAATTTTTTTCATTAAATACACGTGTTTTTCTTGTGTCACATAAGCGTGTTTGTTGTCGTTTATTTTTCGTGAAATTCTTATATTAAGTACACGTGTTTTTCTAATCAAATTAAAAAATAAAAATATCTAAGGAGTGAAAGAGTTCCAGCAGAGTATAAAAAATCATCATCATGGTGTAGCCCTATAGGTTTTTGGGTTTAAAAGGAGGTTTTTCAATTTACTTCCCTTATTTTTTTTATTATTGTTGTTACTTTACCTCAATTTACTTAAAAAAATCATGTTAAAAAATATGTATTTATTATTTAAATCATAACTTAAATCAAATTATATAAAATAGAAAAGAACGAATGGCGGTGAAGTCTAAATCATTATTTTTGACTATTATTTCTCGTAAAATTTTAACATTAAATACACGTGTTTTTCTAGTCATCTATACTACAAATAAAAACGCATTCGAGGCGTGTTTTGGCGCCGTTTACTTTTCGTGAAATTTTCACGTTAAGTATACGTGTTTTTCTAGGCAAATAAACACTAGAAAGAACGTATTCCATATCATATTATTAGGCGTGTTTTGTGGTCAAGTTTATAAGTCACTAAGGGGTTTCAAAGATAAAAATGATGACTTTAAAATACATAATGTATAATAATCCTACTTAATTTATATTTTTTATTTGAATTACGATCAAAATCAAATATAGAAGCATAGAAAGGAATTAATGTGGGTAAAATATAAGTAATTTTTGACGTTCAGTTCTGACGTTAATTTCTCGTGAAATTTTTATAATAAATTCACGTGTTTATATAGTCATATAATTATATTATAGTACATTTATGTACTACAAAGGAACAAATTCCATTGGCGTCTTTTACAGATTCCATATGGGCAGTTTTTGCGCCAAGTTTAGAAGCCACTGTAAATTGTTTGTTGCGTGTTATAAAACATAATATGTAATTTTTTTATTTGAATCACATTTTAAATAAAATAGAATGGTTATAGAATTTAAAAGTAGAAACAATAAAAATATTTAGTAAGGAAAAAATATTTCTTTCATAATTTTTACGAACAACAAGTTAGCTCTTGTAAACATTTTGCACCCCGAATTTTACCCAAACAACCTTCAAAGTTTGACGTTTTCTCGTGGTTGAAATCTTTTAGGATCATCTCGCCCGCCTATTTCGATATAGAGATGAACAATCGCTCTTTGAGAATTCATATAATTATTATTATTAAACTAAAATTAAAAAATTAAATTGGCATTCCCTATTCTATTATGGTGTTAATGTTATAAAAAATTACAAAAGCTCTTTTAACCCAACGGCAAAGAAATAATTCAACATAGGTAGTATTATAACCTAAATTGTTGTAATGCCCTGACAAAATTGAGAAGTGTGGATGGTGACACAAGAAATACAGCTAAATCCCCAAAATCATATAATGAACAAATAAAAATAATACAGATACTTCCAAAAATTATACAATATTAAATAACGTGGTAAAATAGAAATTATAATGACTGAATAGAATAGCAAGTTGAATTAAACAATAAATTACGAAATGAACGTTGAAAATAATTAAAAATAAGACAAGTTAAATAGTGACTATGGCTCTTTACCTAGGTTAAAATTACATTAAGGAGATTACTGAACTCACAAAATTTAAGTGAACGCTAATATAACAAAAACTAGGTGAATTGATAACATAAAAAAATACAATAAAAAATTGTCTATTACTTATCTTCTTGATTAATATGCTTCCTGCTAGTTTTGGAGCTGTCCTGACACCTTACTTTGACTTTCTGGCGTATCCTGCAAGTCTGTAAATCTGCAACTCCTGCGGGTCCTTGGGAAATTTCACCAGTTTCCACGTGAAATATACTATGTGGGTTCAGGAAAGAATTTTCACAGCCAAAATCCCTTGAAGGTGCTACAAATAATCCTAGTGTAAGTGCTGGTGAATTTGCCTATCTGATTTAAAGAAAATAGTCAAGGTCTGCACGCAATAAAATGGTTTCTCTTACCTCTTTCCGAAAATTCAACCTTTAACGATTTATCCGCTTAAGCGATTAGTTATAGAAATAACCCACATTCAACGATACTTAACCGCTAACGCGTTTTTCCTGGACGCAATCCCTTTTACCAGGAGTAATATTTCGTTGAACGTGTACTCGTTAAAGCCTCGAACGAAAAAGAAAGAATCTCGCGCGGCACTGCAAAACCTATCGTTTTTTTGTATATGCCGGTTATCTCTACGTAGATGCGTTCCTGAACCCGGTGGTGAATGCGCGGCAAAATCAAATTGTAACACTCGACCCTCCCAAAAGGGAAAAATAAAAATTCGTGCAACGAATTTTTATTTTTAACTAGACTCAGTGATGACAACTAGCATATCAAGCAGGCATGTGTGGAGTGAAGCTCCAGGTCTTAAACAGACCTAGCAAGTTATAGTACTGCCAGACTAACACGGGACGAATAGAATTCTCCCAAATCTCAAAAATTTACAAGACTCTAAACAATAACAAAACCCAAAATAAAATTATGACCAATGAAATCAAGAAAAGTAATGGGCTCTATAGTGGCTCCTCACTAAAATTATTGGCAAAATTGAAGACTATAAACACTAACAAAACTCATAAACAAAACAACCAATGGATTTCAATAAACCTAATTTTAATTGCTCGCAGCAAGGTTTCAAACCTGATGTTAAATGCGTCCGTGTGGCCTGCCGCCATGACCCAACCGTCCTCCCCCATTCTCCAGTTCATGGTACATCAATCCGGTAAAACCGATCCAAACTAACAAATAATTTGATACATCCCCCGTCCGTCTAATCCGCACCTATGCGATTTGTTTCTGAACCCCCGGCTCTAGAAACCCTATAAGACAGACGGCGAGACCCGTACCCTAGAACTGTGAAAGAGAGAAAACCGACGAAGTCCTGACAACATCCCACAACTTCAAAACAATTAAAGATCTAAATCGGTAAGACTTGCCTCTGAGAATTCGCAGCATTGTGTGGACCTCTAACAACAAGCCGGAACAAACCCGGAAACACCCGGAACTTACCCGGAAACCACCCGGAAACTACCCGGAACTAACCAGGAACTAACCCGGAACCATCCGGAACTACCCGGAAACTACGCGGAACAAATCCGGAAACAACCCGGAACTTACCCGGAAACTACCCGGAAACAACCACTAACAACCTGAGAGCTACCACAATAATATATAACAACTCGAATACAAAATGATTCTCAGAGCTACTGTCAAAAATCAAAATCCAAAGATAAAACGATTGACTTGATGTCAATCGGGTGTAACTGAAAACAGTCACCCTACAACCATGAGCGATTATACTCATTTATGTGGTTTTGGCCTACGCCAGGGGTCTGGTTGTTTGAGCCCAAAAGCACTAATTTCAAAATATACCAGTAAATTGACTTGTTGTCAATCGGGTGTAACTAAAAACAGCCACCCTACAACCATGAGCGCTTCCACTCATTTATGTGGTTTTGGCCTACGCCAGGGGTCAGGTTGTTTGAGCCCAATCTCGACTAATTGAAACAAAAACCAAATGAAATTAAATTAAATTGACTTGATGTCAATCGGGTGTAACTGAAAACAGTCACCCAACAACCATGAGTAATTTCACTCATTTAAGAGGTTTAGGCATACGCCAGGGGTCAGGTTGTGTGAGCCCAAGATACTACAAGGAAAACTAGTCCGAGTGATAATCATCGGTTTCATCGCAGTTTTCGCGATCTGACTCGTCACCGGAACTAGTGTTATCGGTAGCGACAGTGTGATCAGCCTTCAGATCTTTTACGTGCCATCTACCCAATTCTCTACCATTTTCGTCGGCCAACGAGTACACGTTCTTTCCGATTCGCTGTTTTATACGGTAAGGTCCAGCAAATCGTTTAGCTAACTTGGCGCTGAAATGCTTAGTGCTATCGGTAGTTGGATAAGTTCTTCTCCACACTAAGTCATCCACCTGGTAGCTAACGTCCCGACGTTTTGCGTCATATTGACGTTTCGCGCGTTCATAAGCCCTACTCAACAAAACCGTGACGACCTCTCTGATTTTTTCCAACTTCGTCTCCCTTTTTCGTATCCGTTCCTCCATGTCTTCGTCTTCATCGTCCTCCCCTTGCGTGTCGTCTAGGTGTTCTCGTTCTCGTGCGACTCTATGCTCTTGTCCGTCAGATATCATTTCACAGCCGAAATTTACGAAATAGGGCGTCTGCCTCGTGGTCTCATGTTTGGCCGTCCTCAACGCACAAGCAACACGACTCAAATTTTCATCCCATTTACGCTGGTCCTGATCAATGTACGAGATTATCAGAGACTTCATCGTACGATTTACACGCTCCGTGGGGTTATTCTGGGGAGTATACAACGAATTATAATAAGGTTCCACGCCGTAGTTTCGCAAAAACTCTTGAAACTCGCGACTCCTACCGAACTGTACTCCGTTATCCACAATAATAAACTCCGGTACCCCAAACATCAGGAACACTCTTTGTTCTATTTCGTCGATTACTTTGCGCGCCGTCGGTAATCGCAAAGGTATGAAAAACGGGAATTTACTAAAGTAGTCAGTAATGACGAGCACGTACTCTTGTCCATTACTACTCCGAGGAAGTGGTCCAAAAAGATCAGCACTGATCATCTGCCACGGCTTGGTTATAATCGGTGGGGCTCCCATTGTTCCGGCGGGATATCTCGGCTCCGGTTTCACGCTAGTACAAACAGAACACTTCCTTACATAACGACACACATCCGCTTTCATCCGCGGCCAAGTATGATTCTGTTGGATTTTGTTGTACGTTTTGTAAACCCCGAGATGACCTCCTGTCGTCGCGTCATCATGATAGCGACTTAGTAACTCCAACCGTTTTTCCTTCGGAACAACCAGTCTCCAACCATGGTCTTCAACGCCTTCGTCCGCTTTTACCTTCTTAAAAAGTTTGCCCCCGCGCGTTCTAAAATTTGGATAACATAGTGGGTTGGCCAATACCTTCCGGATCATTTCCACGTACCATCGGTCCTTCGACGGTCGCTCGGTATCGTCCGCGTCCCCCAAGAGATTTACTTGCGCTGATAGTTCTACTGCCCGTGAAAGACAATCCGGCACGACGTTGTCCTTGCCCTTCCGATGAACGATGGTAAAGTCGTAATTCTGCAACCTCATGAACCAGCGCCCTAGACGACCCAACGGATCTTTTAAATTATTTAACCACAGTAACGAATAGTGATCCGTCACGACCGTAAAGTGGGATCCTTCTAGGTAGCACCGGAGTCGTTCAATCGCATAAATTACGCTCAGACATTCCTTTTCCGTCGTGCTATATCGTCTTTCCGCTGACAGTAGTGCGCGTGAGAGATAACTAATAACTCTCTCCTCACCATCGATCTCTTGAGTTAATACTGCACCTATGCCCACGTCGCTAGCATCGCACTGTACCGTGAAAGGTTTACTAAAATCCGGACAAGAAAGTACTGGTGCCCTTATCAGGACGTTCTTAACTTCCACGAAAGCTCTAGCACACTCTTCTGACCACACAAATCGGTTGCGTTTCCGCGTGAAGTTAGTTAGTGGTGACACCAGGGTGGAAAAATTCGGTATAAAACGTCGGTACCAACTCAGCATGCCAATTATTCGTCGAACTTCTCGGACATTCTTCGGCTGAGGCATATCAACGATGGCACTGACCTTCCGCGGATCTACATTTAACCCTTGACGGTTCACCAAATATCCCAAATAACGCAGCTCGGTTTTACAAAATTCGCATTTACTTTCTTTGAGAGTCAGACCGGCCTGTAACAGTTTCTGGAAGACGATTTCCAGCACCTTCACATGCGTTTCAAAATCCGGGGTGCAGACGATTATGTCATCAAGGTAAGAGAAAACGTAGGGCTCTAAGTCAGGTGTAAATAAACGATCTACCAAAGTTTGAAAAGTGCCCGGCGCCGAATGTAAACCGAATGGCATCCTCCGAAATTAGAACTGCCCCCTTCCCGGAACCGAAAATGCGGTCATGGGCTTACTCGCCTCGTCCATTAGTATCTCCCAGTACGCGCTTCGGATGTCCAAACTACTGAGATACTACGCGTTTCCCAAACTATCTAGTATGTGAGAGATATTAGGCAACGGATACGTCTTCCTCTTTGACCGAGCATTCACCCCACGATAATCGATTACGAAACGATAAGTTCCATCCTTCTTGCGAACCATCAGGTAAGGCGAATTCCATTCCGAATCAGCTCTTTCGATAACTCCCAGCGCCAACATCTCCTCTATCTCCTTATCTACGAGCTTCTGAATGAACGGACTGACACGATAACACCTAGAGCGCACTGGAGTAGCATCGTCGTGAAGTTCGATCTTGTGCTTAATCAAATCCGTGCATCCCAACGGTACATCCGAAATCTTTTCAAAATAAGACTTCACACAAGCATCTAGTCTCGCTACCTGCACCGGAGTCAGATCGGTTTTCGTTTCGATGTTGTTCAACGTTAACGTAGGATTGTTCTTTACCTCGGCCGCATCCGCAAAGTCCCATGAGAGTTGTCTAAAATTCGGCACAATGCCCATCTCCATCCAAAAATTTATACCTAAGACCAACTCGTGTCGCACAGCCGGTACCACAAGCACCTCAAAAACAACCATCTTGTGCTTTAACCGAATCGGCACATTGACTGCCCCAACACAAATGATCTCGCTATCCGATGCTAAAGCACAACTATCCACCGTGGATTTGTGCATCTTCAACCCCGTGGCCTCTAACCTACGCCAACCTGACAACCCCATAATTACATTACTGGCCCCCGAGTCTAATAAAGCAATAAAGTCGCTACCATAAATATTTACCGTTAACCGTGGACACTCGTTCTTATTGCCCATTGAGAAAATATAATCTAACGTTGCTTTCGTCGCTTGTTCCTCCGAAGACAGCTCGCGACCCTTTACTGCTGCCTTCGACCGGCGTTTCCCGATCTCAAACAATCTGGGCACGTGGTACGCGTATAACCTGGTCGTTTACAAGTGAAACAATGAATCTCTCTGACTGCTGTACAGTCACGAGATATGTGGCCAGCCTTCCCACATCGGAAACATTTCGATTGCAAACGTCGGTTCTTATCTATATCTTTGAAAGGCACCACAGGTGAAGTTGGTGGAACTGATCTCGACATGGTTTTAACCCGATTCGCTTCCGCGTGTTTGACCATATTCAACTTATGCCGCTCAAGCTCTTGGCAGTACTCTGCCAGCTGTTCCAGAGTATCGATGCGTTTGTCCCACAATCGGTCCTGATAATAAGGCAATATGTTACGTCGTACGCAGGATAGCCTATCCTGAAGGGATATCTTGCACGGTAAATATGTCTCGAGTTGTGCCAAACGTGCCAAGAACATTCCGATCGTTTCACCTTCCGACTGACGATAACTCATTAATCTCTCACGAGCTGTCCTTTCATAATCGATCGGCAAAAATTCCTGTCGCAACCTCGTGCACAAATCCCCCCAACTAGCAACCCTACTTTCGACCATCCTATACCATACAAGCGTATCCCCCTCGAATAACATCTTTGCGTTTCTTAGCAAATCCGGCTCGGAAATGGCTTGCATAAGTCGCCGCTCTTCTACCTCCTGGACAAATTTACAGACAGCTAATTCATCGCTACGGTCGCCATTGAATTTAATATTCCACCCGCTAATTAGTGAAGTGAGATCAGGCGAATTTACCAACCGATAACATGGCGCAGTAGATGAGGACGAAGCAAAAGGACTCGACATCGTAATCAAAGTCGCATCTGGATCCGGTGTTTGAACCATTTTTGTGTAATACTTTGCTCGGATATCATAATTTTCAAAAGCCTTATTTAACGCAACAGTTAACGTCCCCTTCAGTGGCACAAGCGTATCCTCTACATCACCGACCCGATTTAAACGACCCTTAAGATGTGTCAACTTGGTGGCCAGCTTTGCCATCACTGTGTCGTTAATGACTTCCCTGAACAATTGATGAACCTCCTCAAGACCCTGCTGACAGTTCGCCAATTCGTCCCCCGCGTCGAGAGTTATCGGCGATTCAAACAAAACACCGTTCTTCTCCAGGCCTAAGCAGAATCTTAAGTTCATCGCCATATCCTCCAGAGTTTCCGAACCTTTTACGACAGTGCCACGAATGCCTAACTCATATGCGATTTCGTTTCTTGTTAACCAATCAACATTAAGCTCCATCGTAAATTCCTCAAAACGAAATCAACCGAAATTTAACTAGAGATAACACCGTATCTCAACAATCAAACAATCTCAACCAGCACTTACCCGGATGTAAAATGGTCTGCCTAACTTGAAGGGATTCTTTCCTTTCCACAACTCTCCAAGTTAAAAGAAAATCCACTGGATAACTTCCCAAGCCGCAAGGTGGTCTTACTACTAAGGTACAGCTCCAACACCGCGGCAAAACGCTACTCAGCTAGAGGATAAAGTAATTAGCAAGTTATTCTTGACAATTCCTCCACACTTCAAAGTTTTGTAGGGACTATCCAAAATTCACAATATTATTACACTATCCCGGTTGACGAGCCCCCAATTTATTACAACCTAAATTGTTGTAATGCCCTGACAAAATTGAGAAGTGTGGATGGTGACACAAGAAATACAGCTAAATCCCCAAAATGATATAATGAACAAATAAAAATAATACAGATACTTCCAACAATTATACAATATTAAATAACGTGGTAAAATAGAAATTATAATGACTGGCAAATGGCAAACAAACATGCTGCTTTCATACATTGAAGGCGGCGAGCGGGCATCACTTTTGTGTACGTGATTTACAGCTTTTTTTTATTGCCTCGAACGAAGCGAAACTAAGGAACTCTTTCCAGATGTGTCATCTGTGCTTGGCCATTGCTTCGTTCGATTTTGTACATCTTCATTTTTCGTCTGAGATCGTGCAGTTCGTTTCGTTTTCGTTTGCCTTACCAAGTTTTGAGATTTGTGTAGCTTCCAAAAGTCCTAAAGGTAAGTAATACAGTATTTTATTTAAAAGTAGTAACTAAATATACATTTTTTATGCATATTACTAACCATGATTTAAATTTATTCCGCAAGTGTACCGATTTTATGACTTTCGTCAAAAGTGGTACTCCATGTAAGACCTGGCCTTCTAACAAGGTTTTTAAGATTCATTTTAAGACAGGTATATACATATATGATATTATATTTATGATTTTTATAATTAATTTTTTTTGTTATAACTTTTGAGCTTCTTTGCAGAGGATTATGACACAGACGATAAAAAGGCCAACAACCTCACCAAGCAGATTGGGGAAACTGCAGAGGAAACAACTCATCAGTGGAAAGTCTCTCAAGAAAGCAAGTTTTTGGTGATGAGTCTCTTTTTGATAGTAAGCGGCGTCGAACTGTAAACCTTGGAGAGGATTTTTGCTGTACCCCGACGACGTCTTATGCATCGCCAATGTCAGCATTTTCTCCAGCTTCAACATATCCTGGTAAATTGTGTCATTTTATATCATTCACGAAATTCATATACCTAGTAAGATTTTTTTATTTTTACAATAGTTACTTATAGTTATTTCTTATAGATTTTGAGGCAACTGTACTACAAAAATTGGCAAAACTGACCCAGCACGTCGAGCAACACACAATCCGAGTCATGAAAAAAATAATTTAATTTAATTAGGACAATTAGCCCATAATAATTATTTTAGTTTTTTTAATAATTTTTTAATAATTATAGTTATAGTTGTATAGTTTATAATATTAGTAGTACATAGTTGATATTATAGTTTTTAGTAATTATTTTCATATTTTCTATTCACCTTTATACATTATAATAGATTTGAACTTTTGTAAAACAATTTTTTTTGTTTGTTTTATAATAAATATATGTTATGAAAATCAACACTTTTTTAATATACTTATTTCCTAAAATCACCTAAAAAAGGCGTATTTTATAATATCTTTAAGACGAAAGTAACGTTGAAGTCAGCGACATCGTAACGTCTATACAACCGTTGGTACTCGTTTTTTTTTACGTTTTTCTCACGTGGTTGTGTTTACTGGGATCCTGGTTGAGCCCCCAAATTTGCAGAATGCTGTTTATTTATATATGAATACGTAATTAACAATTGGTAAAATAAGATCTTTAATGTGGCAGGGCCTGTAATGAATACAAACTTTCAATTATTATCTTGATCGTAATTAGCGTAAGTTTTGTCTTACCGGGCGATGGTCTTGAACCTAGCGGAAGGGAATGGCGCTGCCGAGCACCTTCGAATCCCACACATAGTACTTCTCAAGTCTAGTAAGATATAATTTACTTTCCTCGTTAGTGTTGTTGATATTGTTGACTGATATTTACTTATGTAAAGGAATTCAGAATTACATATAGACAACCGCGAACAAAGTGAATATTTGGTAACGTTACAATGTTTGGAAATATTAGTATGCAATATGTATCGTGTTATGTGCGTGATGAATCGGATAGCATGTGTTGAAATTATTCGTACGTGCCGGAATATGTGTAACAGAAGGGGATCCGAGAGGTAAATCCGATAGCTGAGAAAATGAAGGAAATATGATAGATGTTCATTAATGAAAGGAAAGTAATCGGTAAACTGCCGAGTCATGCAAGAAGGGATAGTATGTGGATTATGCTTTTAATCATTTCTTTATGTATAGCAGTGAAGCGGGTTGGAAAAGAGATATGTTGCGGGGGGGGGGGGGATTCTATATCAATGTGTATAATAAACTGATTCAATGCAAAAGATGTTACCGAATATACAAATTTCCGAATCTGTACCTACTGATGCCACACTTCGAGAAGGAAGGAAATGTTTATCATGATATTTATGGAGTACTTCAATTATACAATATTTACTTTTCGCTTCTTAATACTTCCATATTGATATTGACATTTATTCAAGTCTGTTCAAAAAGTCAATAATAACATTACTTTGTCCGGGTTCCATATTTACATGTTTGCAAAGTTGTTGCAACATTGTTTAAATTACGATAAATAAAGCTGATTTACGAGGAAATTATTAATAGAACGACGTAATAACGCGAAATAATCTGCTAACGAAACCATCAAATTAATTTCGTAAATTCGCCCTCCCTCATTTGACGTGCTAAAAAATGCGTTGTGTAACGCAATATAGAGGGAAACGTGCCTTTAGACTCCCCAATATCGCAATTATTGTTGATTAGCTTTGTTTCAGTATTGCCTTCGCGTTGGTCCAAGTCCCTGTGATAATTTTCGCACGTGTTTCATATTCGGTTAACCGAACGAGGTGAACCTAAAAGAGGTAACCGAATGGGAAACAAAAATCACGGAACTGTTGACATTTTGTAAGTCTTCAATCAATGGTTCGATCAAATTTTTTTCAGAATCGCATTTCCTATAAAAAATTGAGCCGTCACGGGACGCCCGGCAAATGTGAAACATATTATAAATATCTTGAAAAGTTCATTTTAGCCGCCAGCTTTTTTTACAACGAAGTTGTGCCAGTAGGGAAAAAATAGTATTCAAACCTTGTTAAGAAAGTGCCCTTATATAAACTTTGCACGCGGTCTGCAAGAGAGCACTTTCTTACCTTGGTTTGAAATATACTGTGATAATCCCTCCATACATTTCGACCACTTTTTGAATATGAAATGTCAATGACGTCACTAAACGTCAAATTCGAAAATTTGAAACAAACCGCAAATTTTAAAAAACAGCTTGGCCAGGGATCGTCAGACAATGAAAGCAAAACGGAACCCTACGTTGTGTTATTTTTTTTACAATACAAAGCAGTTGCGGGCTATTCAAACTTACCCAAACAAACAACCCTAGGTTCTGCGAGAACTATCAGGGGTCGAGCGTAAATTGATAGCACAAGAATTATGGTTTTAAATGTTTATTAGTTTTAATCATTTTGTGGATTTAAGTTTTTGTGATTTCGCGATTGCCAAGTGTCAGTGGATGTTAAGGGTGCGTAATTAATGTGGCGCCATCATCCAACTTACGGCGAATTGCAGAAATGCATCTTGGGTAGTTAAGCTATCAAATTAAAGAGGTAGCCACAGTAGCGTCGAAATCGTCGAAATATCACAAATTTGTGTACGGGGGAGCATGGCGGTAGTGGGGGAACTTCGTGACTGCAAATACGAGAGACGAGAACCGAATTAAGTTGCTGTAAAATTGGAAAGATTCTTCCGTCGACCTTTTAAAATCTAGAAAAGGACTTTTCTTGCAAAAAGTTCTAAGTCAGTAGTTTACAAATTATTATTAAATAAATAACAACTAATGCATTTATACTTGATAAATTTTTATTTTATTATAATTCGATAATAAATATTATCCAAGTGAATTACACCATCGTTTATTTGCGAGAAGAAGCGCGTTTAGCGCGGGTGGATTAATTCTTCGAACGAATAAACAGGTTTAATTTAGGTGTTTTATACATAATCTAATTCAATTTTGCTTAAATTGTTACACTGAAACATTCGACTCGAGACGCAGATCGGCACTTTTTCCATAAAAAAATTGATATCCGCATATGCACGTGCAGGCGGCACATTACTAAGAACTTGAAAAAAATAATGATTTTAGCATATTAGTTCCTTCTTTATTAGTTGTTTGTGTGGCTGTGTGCCGATCAGTCGAATATGGGAAAACGTAAGATAACGCCTCAGCATCAATAACACAAGAGCCCAGGGGGCGCCCTAAGGCCCCATATCAATGTTTTAATAGTTATTATGCTATTCGGGCGGAGACAAATCCAACAAATCAAGGATCATAAAAGCCGTTCTTGAGTTATAAACCGAAGGGGAGGCCCTGGGGCCCCATGTCTATGTTTTAATAGTTATTCTGCTATTGGGGGCGGAGACAAATCCAACAAATTAAAGATCATAAAAATAGGTCCAGCCCAAGGGGCCCCCCTAGGCCCCCATTTTCATATGAAAAATGCTTTGCGACCAATATTTGGTAGGTATGAGAATAGGTGGTAAACTATTTTTCAGATGGATATGGGGGCCCAGGGGGGCCCCTTGGGATGGACCAATTTTTATGATATTTGAATTGTTGGATTTGTCTCCGCCCCGAATAGCAGAATAACTATTAAAACATGGACATGGGGGCGCAGCCCTCCCCTTTGTTGTATAAATCAAGAAGGGGTTTTATGATATTTGATTTGTTGGATTTGTCTCCGTCCGGAAATAGTAAAATAACTATTAAAACATGGATATGGGGGCACAAAGCCCCCATATTGATTCTGATGCCTTACAAAGTTTGCCGGGTGAGCTAGTATATTATATATTAGAAAATATGGCAACAAAATAAGTAATTAAAAAAAATGTAATTAGTCCATTTGTTTAAAATAATTGTTTAATCTAATTATTATCATTAATTAAAATTTAAATATATCTAAGTCGAACTCGACAAACTTTAATGAGCGTAAAATTACAAATGGAACATGTTTCGGCCATCATCAGCCCTTAAAGAATTTTTAAAATTCAAAAATTCAATCGTCCAAATCGTCTTGAAAACGATATTTTCCAATCGTACAAATCGGATTGAAAACGATATTCGCCTGCCTAGGATAGCAAATGGAAACTAGGGATTTTTCAATGCAAACTTTTATGTTCGTTGTACTTGTCACCGCCCCGAATAGCATCGGAAAAATTACAGGGTGGCCCCTTGGTATAGGGCAACAACAATAACAAAGCCACTTGAACAGGGGGGGCCCAAGGGGGCTCTTTGAGACACTTCGGCCCCCATGAGGCATAAGGCCCCCCTACAAAAGAGAACAATGAAAATCTTTTGTCGGCCGAAAAAGCTTCGTTTATCACACGGCCCGAAACTGTTTTGCAAGTGCTTGCTATCAAACCGTGCTCGCACTTGCGAAATGACATTTTCTGGCCTTGTAATAAAATATACTACATATCTGTTTTTTAATTTTTTTGATAGTTTTCGAGTTTTTGTAAAAAAGACCTTTTTTGGGATTCTTTAATAATTGTTAACAATTTTTGCAATTGTTAGTGTGCGGGTTTGAAACTTTTGCACATTTTTCTAGAGATTATTACGAATCCAATGAGCTATCACACGTATCTTAACTCGCAGTACCAAGACATGTTTTTAATTTGTGAACCAGACTACAAGATAATTCGCAAATGTGAATTATTGTTGTTGAACATCAGCCGTTGGCTCCGTTGGCATAGAGGAACTCTACGTTGGCTTGTTGTTGGGCGGCCTCTATCAGAGACTTGCTAAACTAAACCTCTAGGCTAACCCCGATTTTTGCCCGATCTTGGCAACCAGACAATCTCAATTATTTTTAGAGGAAATTGGCAAAACGTGAAATAAAAAGTGGCTAAAAACTACATAGATTGAAAGACAAAGGTATTATGCACTGCTCAAAAGTTTTTTTTTTTCTAGATTGATCAGCTAATACTATGTTTAAACTACGTTGAAATGTGTTTGACTTTATCCCTAAATACGTGATGTTTATTAATTTTTTTCCTTATGCACTACGCTCTAATTTGAAGAACTGAGTAAATTGGGCTATTTAGTGAGCTTTATTTTAAGTTGTGTAAAAATCTCAACTCGATTGCTTTCTTGTGATCCGTGTTTTCCTCTAACAAAAACAGCATGTTTTAGTTGTAAGAATGGTTGCCTAAGTCGATTTCATTCGCCCCCTTAATTCAGTTTGGCAGATTAGCAACAACTTGAGTAATAAATTACAACGGACAATTTACAATTATTTCAACAGGTTAACAATTTAGTTCTTCAGGAAATAGCAAACAATAATACAATTTAACAATTTTGGAGTAGGTACATGATGAGTGAGGTTAAGTCAGCCAATCTTATTCCACCTTTAAGTCTCGAAGTTTAGGGTACACGTTGACCGGATTAGGATCCCATAACCCCCCAACAGCAGCATGCAACAAGAACCAAGAAATGAATGCTATTTGGTCTATCTGTTGATTCGATACATGTATGGACAAACATAATAAAATAAAATATACAGAAACGCAAGTGATTGTTGATTATGGCGTGTGCTTTCCTCATCATTTTTATTGTTTAAATGTGTGTTGCACAGATATGTCTTGTTGAAATGGTTACTAATCTGCATATTAGTATGTTTGTCCCCTTTTTGAAAAACTGTTTATTAGGGCCTGTATTGATTGTAATCAATACCTTTATGTATATCAAATCAAATCCAACGAGAGATCAGGTGGCAGTTATCACGAAGGAGTTACCCCATATGATATATCAATTAATGCAGCCCCATTTTACAACGATCGGAACACTTTAATCGGAGGGGGTGTTAAAAATAAAAGGGCGGTTTCTGCATCTGAGTGACGTGTATTGTTGTAATGGTTGTGTGTTTTGTCATAGCACAAAAGCCGACTGCACTTGAACACAACGTACCGGGTAGATGTCACGTTGGAACTGAGAGGATGTTGGCTGGCACATTATGTTCTTGAACATTCTCTTATGTGTTGTTGGCATAACTTATTCGACTAAAGGCCCGCATTGTTGACAGTCTTCATGTCTCAATAACTTTCGATCGCAATCAGAAGGGTGCTTTTGTGGCAATTTTTAATTGTCTCGCGATCTATATGCTGTTCGGAAATAACATAAAATCGATATTTACAACAATGCAATCTTCGCAATAACATCTGTGCAAAACTGACTTAACGCTTTTATTTAGAGAACTATTGAAACGTAATGCGAATCAAAGCTTTGTGATATATTGTTTCCAGTTAAATGAGGTAGGAACCTTTGGGGAAAGCGGCAAAGCGTGATAAAATGAAGCAGTGGTCATTTAAAGAGATAATTAAACCCTTTTCTCAGATAAATTCGCTGCAGGCGGAAATTCTAGTTCGGCTATGTCAGGTTATTGCATGTGCTATAAACAAAAGTAAAACATGCGATATGTACATTCTTAAGAAATTTATACAAGGTTGTTATTAACACTTTTTATGCATTGGACAGACATGTAGTTGCAGTAACAGATTTTTTATACGTTGCAATAATTCGTCTTTGGTAAAAAGCCAATAGTTATTTATTAACGCCCACGAATATTTCAATTACTTCCGTAAAATGTGGAATTTAGTTATAGCTTAAAGTGCACGCAATGTTGATTATAGGGAAATGTACCTAAGTTATATATTTAAGACAAAATTGATGTATCAAGTTCACATATTACTGTGATTTTTATAATTCAACTCTTGTAACTTGAGACACACGCTACATAGCAGAAAATAGAGGATTACTTTAAAACGTTCGAAATGTTAAAAAGAGACAAAGAAATTATAAACCGAACTTAATCTTCCAGTACTTTGTATCCAATAAGAGACCAATGACCAACATACTCCCCTCAAAGTTACTGCCATAACTTCAATTACCTTATACTTTAGATTTCAAGTCCACTTGCGAACAAATATCGCAGCAGCAAATTTTGTAAGTGCAGTAAAAGTTTTCTTATTTGATGTTAAAATCGATAATAAATCTCCAACGATTCAAAAGCACTTAGAAGGCACTTCCAGTATTAGAAGTCTATAAACATATTAAAAGCAGCAGTAAAAATAAGCAGCAGAGATTGATAGAGTATAATATATATAGTATAGTATATTGATAGATAATATATTATAGTATAAAATATTTCTTATCATAGAAACACCATTATTCTGACATTCTTGCAGTCTCTGTCATTATAATAGTTAAGTTTTCCATTTTAGTGGGGGGAAGAGCGTGTATTTACGGCAGGCCGGAATGATTTTGAGATTGGAGACGTGCGAGTCCTTGATGCCTCACATGCACCCAATTACCAAAACGACGAGCTTCACTGAGTAACTTGAGTACAGCCTCCTAAGTTCAAAGAGCAGGTCTTGATACTTTGTCCGCTTTTCCTCCGCCTTGACACAGATGTTATTTTCAGCAGGAGCCGAAAATTCAATAACAAACACCTGCTTGGAGGAGTTTTCCAATAGAACCACGTCAGGCTTGTTAGCTGCTATCTGCCTGACGGTGGAGAATGAGAAGTTTCAATAGATTCGGCACCTTTCGTTCTCCACAACGGACTCAATATGGTTCGGGATATAGGGCAGCACTAGTGCCTGGTCTATCGCATAATGGTGTCTTAAATGAAAGTATAACACTCTCAACGCCGCATTGTGGCGATGGTTATTTAACATTAAACATGATGATACAGAGATCAAAAGAAAACAGTACTACGCAGTAGAAAAATATTTAAAAAAAATTTGGTGTTTGATCGCATGTGGCTGAAGTTTTTTTATGTTTCTTTTATGGGAAATCTGGTAACTGAGAAAATTGCAATGAACACTTAAAGTCCTGGCATGTAACCGAAGCAAAAAATTTATAATTTAACAGAACATTGTAACATTAAAATGTTATGAACATGTAATGTGGTAATTGGTATAACTAATTATTATAATTATTGGCTGGTGTAGAAGGCCTAAGGATTCTACATATGCTTGCGGGACTTAACATCGCTACCAGAACATCTAGCGTAGCAAACAACTAAAAAAAAGAACGGTTAAAAATACTCTTGTTATAACCTTAACGTCTTACCTATTTGAACAGTATATCTTAATTGTGATTTCTTTTTTTTCGAGTCATATTTTTTGGGTGCCAGCTGTGAGGCGGCTGGAGGTACACGTTTTGGCCTCACCAAATGTTAGCTGAGGTGGCTTATATCTCTAAATTGTATGGCTGCAATTTATCTGTTTAATATTATCAATTTCCTCTTTTTCTTCTCGCTATTTCTCTTCTCACAACGTTCTTCATTTTCCTCTCAGCCATCGGTAGCATTTCTGTAATGTTTCCCGTAAACTTTCACTTTTTGAACTTGCAGAAACGTTATCTTCTTCCTTTCCAACCTCTCATCTTTTTCTTTTTCTACTACTAAAAACAAACGCGAATTTAACATCTGATTGACGAGTAATAAGCGGACATACCTGAATTATCGCTAGGATATTAATTCCTCACTGTTTATGCGAAAAACAAACATTCGTAGTTCATTCCATCTAGAACGTAAACAAACAACCACCATGACACTTCGGTACCACTGCGCCCACGCATGCGGAAAATACTGCGGAAGCACACTTGCGACACTGTGCCATACATTCAAATTACATTCAAAATTTCCATCTTTTCGTTTCGCGCCGCGCAATATGCATAGGGCACGGGGATGAGAGAATGGGGCATAACGGAAAAGAGGCCATTCAGGTGGTGATCAGAGAATGAAGAGGTACTGAGGCGATAAATTTTGGGGTTACCGTTGACATCCCGATATTAAAAGATCCCTGTGGGATGACTATCGAATTTTAAGTATCGTTGAGTCGCCTAGTGCCGGTTTTACCGTTTATTTTTTCGCCATCCTGAGATTTTTCGTCGGCCACGCCGTATCCGATTGAGTCGCAGCGTTCTTTAGGAAATCCCTTTGTGATCAAAGGTAATTATTAGTTTTCGTAACGCCTTTTGCTTAACTAACCGCAATCGTTAGGGATTAAGGCTCCCGGGGCGAAAAACCGCCGCCAGTACCGTCGACTACACGTATCGTGACGTCACCAGTTGCATCTTTGGCCCAGACGAAAGAGCCCTACGTGTTCGGCGTATCTGTGACTCCATGAGCCCTTCGTCATCGTTAGTTCCTGCCAGGTCTCTCATGTCATCTTAGAAGTCGTCGTTCTCGAACCTCCGTCAGATAAGTCTTTTTACAGTACCTATTCGTCGTTTCTTATAATTTTTTTTTACATTTAAAAATTTCACTTCGTCGTTGGCTAATATACCGTATAATTATTAAGGATTTTGTTTTTAAGCATCATTATTTTTATATATATATAAGGTTTAAGTTGTAAAAAATAGCGCTATTTTCATTTTTTTTTGACATTAAGTGTCAAATTTATTTGTTCATTTTTTTTAAATTTTTCTTTCAATATAATTCATATTTAATTTAATTATCACATTAACTTTAATTTTTTAATATTTTGTATTTTTCTTTTAATTAAACCATTTTTTTCTTGTAAACTTTATGTTGACTGAGGGCACTTCCACAGTTGGTGCCCCAGATTTTTTAAAAACTGTGTTGGCGCCCAGTCCTCCCACTTCTCTCAACAAATTTCAACAAGGTAAGTAACAGAACCCGCTCTCCAAAAAAAAAGAGCACCGTAAAAAAAAATACGTCACAACATTAATTAAATTGTCAGATTGTCGACCATTGGCAGTAAGACACTTTTTCGAGTGGACGAGAAAAGAGTTAACACTACTGAAAAATTACTACTTAAAACTTAAAAATCTACATGCTCTGGCTGAAATATCATTAACACATTTTCTTTCTTTTCTTTACTGTTATGCTTTTTATTGCACTTGATAGAATTGTCAACTTCATTCTTATATAACACCGCATTAATGGAATGAAAAGAGAGAGAGTCTAGAGGTTTTCCAATAAGAAGAAGAAGGGGAGGAGGGAAAAAGGGGGACAACGGCAAAGGAAAAAGGACAACGAAACGGGAAAAAGAAACAAAGAAGGAAGTAGGAGGGAAACTAAGGAAGGAAGGGGGAAATCAAAGAAGGTAACGAGAAAAACAGGGGTGAGGGCACTATTTTGGAATGTAGCGGGACTAGGGAAAAAAGAAGAAGATTTTTGGGACTATGTGAAGGAGTTCGATATTGTTGGATTAACGGAAACATGGTCAGAAAGCTGGGAAAAAATAGAAAAACTGTTACCAAAGGAGTTCAAGTGGGAATGGCAAGGGGCGAGAAGGGGAAAGAAAAAAGGAAGAGCAACAGGGGGAATAATAACAGGGGTAAAAAAAGGAATAAAAGAGAATACTAAAAAGAAGAGAGAAGAGGAAGGTCACATGGTGAGAAACGTTAAAATAGACAGTAAATGGTGGAAAATAGTGACAGTGTACAGCAAAGAGATGAAAGAAACAATAATCAAGATAGAAGAAACATTAAAAGACAACCGGGAAGAATGTTTGCTTCTGGGAGGGGATTTTAACGGGAGAATTGGGGAAAGAGGAGCCAGGGACTGGGAAGAAGAGAGAGGAGAGGGAAAAAGAAAATCCAAAGACAAGAAAGAAAACGCGGAAGGGAAGAAGTTGATGGAATGGATAGAAGAAAAAAGATGGGAAGTGCTGAATGGAAATAAACAAGGGGACGAAGAAAGAGAATGGACCTACATAGGCGGTAGAGGAGAGACGGTGATAGACTACGGAATAGTAAACGAAGAAGTATGGGAAGAAGTCGAAGAATTCAGAATAGGGGAAAGAGTAGAGTCAGACCATCTGCCTATAGAGATAAGTATAGGAAGGGGGAGAGAGAAGAGAGGAGGAGAAGAAAAAATAGAGGAAATGCGGAAGGTGATAATTAAAGTATGGGACGAGCAAGGGGTGGAAGAGTATAAGAGAAGACTGTAAAAAGCAAGATTTAAAGAACAAGAAGTAGGGAAAATGGAGAAAGAATTAGTAGAAATATTGGAAAAAGCAGCGACAAAAAGAGAAATAACAGTAAGAGGTGGAGGAACAAAAAGAAAGAATAAATGGTGGAGAGAGGCTGGTGGAGGTAATGAATGGGGTGTGGAGAGGAGAAGGATTCCCGGTAGGGTGGAGAGAGGGGGTAATTTACCCCATTTACAAAAAAGGGAGAAAAATAAAGTAGAAAATTACCGAGGGATAACTCTCCTTAACACAGGGTACAAGTTGTATACATCAATTCTGAATGAAAGGATGAGCTGAGAGATAGAGGAAAAGGGAGCATTACCAGACAGCCAAGCAGGATTTAGAGAGGGGAGGGGAACTATGGATAATGTATACATCCTGGACCATTTGACGAAGAGTGAGTTAAAGAAGAAAGGGGGGAGGGTGTATGCATTATTCGTAGACTTCAAAGCGGCTTTTGACAAGGTGGACAGAGAGAGGATGTTTGAGTGCCTGAGGGAGAAAGGGGTAAATGAATGGCTGGTAAGAAAGGTGGAGGAGATATATGAGAAGACAAAAAGTAAAGTGAAGGTAGGGGAGAGGGAAAGTGAATGGTTTGTGACAACAAGGTGGGAGTGAGGCAAGGTTGCCCGCTCGGCCCCTTGTTGTTCACGATGTATGTGGCAGATATGGACGGAATGTTAGAAAGAGCACAAGCGGGGGGGTGTGTGGTAGGTAGAAAAAAAGTGTTTAGCCTGGCGTTTCTGGATGATATGGTAATGGTGGCAAAGAGTGAAAGAGAAATGAAGGAAATGATAAAGAGTTTAGGAAAATATGTGAAGAAGAAAAGACTAGAAGTGAATGTAGAGAAAACAAAAATGCTGGTGTTCAATAAGAGAAAGAAGAAGAACGAAGAGAGTGATTGGAGGTGGGAGGGAGAAGTAATAGAACAAGTAAAAGAATTCAAATGTGTTCAATGAAAGAGCCACAGATAAGGCACATATTAGAGAACTGGCAAGAAAAGCGAACAAGGTGATAGGATGTGTATGGGGAATAGGAGAGAGAAGGTGGGGAGGCGATTTCAAGAGGAGAAAGATGATGTTTGAAAGTCTTATTGAAAGCGTGTTGTTGTACGGAGCAGAGGTATGAGGATGGAAAGAACAAGAGGAGATAGAGAGGGTGCAAGAGAAATATCTGAGGTGGGTGCTAGGGGTGGAGAGAGAAACGCCAGGGTACATAGTGAGAGAAGAATGCAAGAGGAAAAGGTTGAGAGTGAAAGCGGAAAAAAGGGCGGCCAAGTTCGAAGACAGGATGGAAGGGAGGAAAGAATGTAGGATACTAAAGAGTGCTGGAAAGAAAAAAAGAAGAATTCAGAGGAGAATGATAGGGAGAATTACTACAGGAGGAATGGGTATGCAAGCAAAGAAATAGAGAGACTGAAAGAAAAAGGCGTGTGGATGAATGTAGAACTAAGTGAAAGAGATAAGGATACGGATAGACAAGAGAGGAGAGAAAGAATTAGAGAATCCAGATACAACGGGAAGTACGGAAGATGCATGATCGAGGAAGTACCGAAGTATTTGGGGAGGGAGAGCGAGAAAGAAAGAAACATGATGGCGAGGTTTAGGTGTGGAAATGAAGAGAGGGAAAATAGGAATTGGGCAGAATATGGAGAAAGAATGTGTAGAATGTGCTATGAGGAAAGAGAGACGATGGAGCATATGTGGAACGAGTGCAGTGAGATGAAACAAAGAGAAAGGAAAGAAAGAGAGGAAATACTGAATGTAGATGGAAGGGAAATTAAATGGATGAAAGAGGTATGGAAGAGGAGGGAGAAGGGAGAAGAGGAAAGGGGAGGGGAAAATAAATAGAGAATTTTATTTAGTTTTTTTTTTTATTATTATAATTGTTAAGTTTACTTGTATATGTATAGGAATCAGATAGCCCGTAGAGCAAATAAAGATTTATCTATCTATCATACAATGGCGTTCTATATTATATAACATTTCATAGAATGTCAGTAGTTTCATATAATTATGCATATTATTCATTGATTTACGAGGGATCGTCGCCCGACACCATAATCTAAGATATTATTACTTGAAATGTTTTTTGGACCTCATGAGAGTGCAGCAAGCATGTTGGACAATTCTACTTAACATTTTTGATGATATTATTTTTTCAATACCAAATTAAACAAGACCTCGATGTCAATGTGAAAGGGAGTGAACTCATTCGAACTGGCGCGGGGTGGGAAATATACAGTTATCGGCATCTGTAGGCTTCATCCTTTATTGATGGTTTTAGCTACATCGCCCCATGAAAATCGTCAGATTATATGTTTTTCGTAATCCTAATAGGATTTTTTTCAAAATAAAAAAAAATTAATCCCGGTCGAGTATTTCGAGGTGACGTTTTTTTTTAACAACTTTGTGACTCGCCCATTTCCTTACGTCACGCTCAAATTATCAGATTATTGAAATATACACTTTTCTACATGTACTTAACTTACCTTGTCTTAATCTGATGCGCCCGAAGTTTTCTGAGGATCATTTTTTTTATAATCTGACGGGCCGCCCTCAACGAACCCCTCTGTATTAAGGGTTCATATTTAATAGGGGTACATTACAGGGTGCAAGGTTTCTCCCCATATGATTTTCTGACGCGCTCGAGTAACGCGCAAAATCCCCGCTTAAGCTCCCCTACTATTAGAACAAAAACACCTTTAAGTGTCAAAACAGGCTTTTATTATCATGAATAAACATTAACTTCAAATTTCTCATAATAAAGTGTTCAAAATTTCGTCCACCGACTTGAATGCATAAGTTCACTCTTCCTAAAATACTCTCTTGAACTCTTTCTAGCATTGGAACATCAATTGTAGGAATTGCTGCATTAATACGTACCATTAATTCTTCAATGTCATTTACGGGGGTTTCATAAACAAGGTCATGCCCCCAATGACCCCAGAAAAAAAATCTGGAGGGTTATGTATTGGGGTAAGTGTCGTCACAGTAATCTCTTACAATATGGCCGCTTTAGTGTTAGTGATTAATTTTAAGTATTAGCATAGTTTAAATAAGTTTGTAGATTTAAATACCACGCGCCCTGTTACGGCATAGCATGAGGTAGCAACAGGGAGCGAGCATGCGATAGTAGCGGAAGTCGAGCGGTAAGTGGCGCCAGCCGCTGAAGGTTTACCTTTATACTGTCTACCGTTCGGCCCTCCCACTTCCGCGCTCTCGCGATTCTGCGTTTTTTACGCTTAGACTCGCGAGTGGTTGGTAATAAGTAGTGTAATAATATAGTTTAGCGCTCGCGCTATAGATTAAGTATAGTATAGATTTCAGTTTATTAATTGTAAGATTTTGATTAGAATAGGCTGCAGCCAATCAGAAAGCAGGACGCCAGCTGCGATCAGGTTTTTCCCGGTCGCAGGTATAAAGGCATGTCACTTTCTGGTTGGAGACAGTTCTATTCAGTCCTCGAAAGAGGTGTTTGAATAAAAACACACTAAAAACCATCTGATGTCTTCTTGATCAAAACTCGTCGACCCTAAAACCCTGCAGGTCCGGTGGACCCCTACGTCAAGGCAGCAGCACCTAGACGAGCATCCGCTCTCACCGACACCCTTCTTCCACGTCGGTCGATGTTTCCGTTACCGTTTCCACCACCGAGGAGTCGCGGACCCCATCCGTGACCTGAAGGAAACCGTGTTCCTGCGACATAACTTTGGTTGTTTTCAATTTTTAAGAATTGTTTTTGATAAACTTCATTACCTACCTTTTAGAAATAAAATTATGAAACAGATATTTACCATTACAGTTCATGGTACTAAAAAAGGAAAGCTTATATCTCAAGAAATAAACCATAAATTTCTTTAATTCTAATTTAATCTTTAAGTAAATGTAAATGTAAATGTAAATGTAAATATAAATATAAATGTGGATGTGGATGTGAATGTAAATTTATTTTGCTTTAAAGAATGGTTTACATTCAAGCAACGTCACAGGGAATACCATAATAGAATCAGACTAAAAATACACACACTATACAACACATTTAATAGCTTAAAAATAAAAGTACCGACCATCAAACTCTTCGATGTGGTACAAAGGAGATCTCAAGAACCTCAACTGTTAGGCCAACAATTAAAAAATTTCGGACCATAATATCTTGCGGCTGTTTCTCTTTTATTTATCCTGCAATAATCTAGGTAAATGTCATCACCATGTCGGGTGTAGAAACTGTATATTTTTTTATGTCGCCCCCCATACAAATTAAGTTATCCATTATCTTGCTTTGGTAAGAGGTGATGACGTCAATCAAATATGAAAAGAATTACCTAAATTAAGTGTTTATTTCATAAATTTCTAATAGATTTTTTATAATTTTGACAAAAGTATTTGGTTGCAATATAATAGATTGCATAGGAAATATGACATTTCTAGGGTGAAGTGTCTAAGTGTTGATTAGTACACGACTGCAACTTTCCATCACCAACTTTTTCTGACGGTGTGATGTTATGTTTTGAAGATGATACTTACTTATTGATGAGCGTTTGTGGCGGCTTTAGCTTATTGGAGGATTCCTGATTATTTTATAATTGTGGTAAGTTTATTGTATGGGTTTTTTCGCATGGATTTTAATATTGCTTTTCCGTTAAAATGTTTTATTAAATTGTGGACATGTTGTTGATTGCAGATTGGTTATCGATGCATACAGATTTTGAAGCAGATGAATTTTTCATTGCGATGCCTACCTAATGGAAAGAGCTGTATTTTGAGAAGTAAAATAGGGAACTATTACATTATTACATTACGTTATTTAATATTAAACATATTATTATAAAGGATGCTTAAAATTTGCTGCACAAAAATAATGATACCGAGATCAGAAGCAAACAGTAAGCAGTAGAAAAATATTAAAAAAAAAAAATGGTGTTAGATCACCTGAGAAAATTGCAATGATCAGTTAAAGTCCTGGTATGTTAACTAACCAAAACAATAATTCAAATTGTTGACCATTGGCTGTAAGACAGGCGTTCGCCCGTCCGTCAATATTGGCCTGTACTCGTTCCAGCATTTGTTCGGTTAGAGTTTCAGGGGCTCCAAAACTTCTTGCGAGAACGTCTTGGCGACTTTTGGTGGTGTTACCCCAGTAGCCAAGTTTATTTGTTTCATATAAATATTACAAATAATTAGAGAATATTGTATCCTTTTTGAATATTAGTTATATTAAAAGAATGTGAATGAAATATGTTGTGGAAAATATTTGAAGTATATAGAGTAATAACCTCAAAATCTGTCAACCTGAGAACCTGCGAACCTGAAAATCTGAAATCCTGAGAAACTCAACATATGAGAACCTGAAAATGTGAAAACCTGAATACGTCAAAACTTGAAAAACTGAGAACCTGAAAACATGTGAACCTGAAAACATGCAAACGTGAAATCTTGAGAATCTAAAAATCTGCGAACCTGAAAATGTGCGAAACTAAAAACCTGAGAACCTGAAAAACTGAATACGTCAGAACATGAAATCTTGCGAACCTGAAAACCTGAGAACCTGAAAACATGCTAACCTGAAATCTTAAAAACCTAAAAATCTGGGAACCTAAAACCCTGAAAATCTGCGGACCTGAAAACCTGAGAATTTGAAAATCTTCCAACCTAAAAATCTGCGAACCTAAAAACCTACGAACCTGAAAACATGCGAACTTCAGAACCTGATAATCTGCGAACCTGAAAACCTGAAATCCTGAGAACCTGAACACATGAAGACCTGAAAATGTGAAAACCTGAAGACGTCAAAACTTGAAAACTTGAGAACCTGAAAACATGTGAACCTGAAAACCTGAGAACCTGAAAACATGCTAACCTGAAATCCTGAGAACTTATTATGTATAAGTAATATGTATGTTATAAATAGCATTACTCATATTTTGTTGGAGACATTCGCTTAATATTTTATTTCTATGCTGGAAAGCATATTTTGCTTTGTATATTTTTATATATTCTCTGTAAATAATAATTTGAGATAACAAAAAAAAACATTTATAGTTCGATACTGTTCCCGAGACTTCATTGCATAAAATGAGCTGGGTATAATATCAGGTATATAATTTATAAATACTGAGACGACGGCGCGACGGCCCGGAAGCGGATGATGTCATGATGATCTCACCACGTATGGTAACGTAATTAATCTGGAATAGTCTACATGAGAACGTCTGGGAATAATTATTCACATGGGATGCTCTAGAAGACTCTGTGGCGGTGATCTGATGCTATACCACGCTCGTACAAGAGACTGATCTCATTCTTCTGGAATAATTCTTTGCGTTGGAAACATGATCTCATGATTCCGGGAATAGAAGAATTCGGGAACGAAGGGAGCGGTATAGGAAGGGATCAAACAACGGAGCAAGCCAGTCTATTGGAAGCATCGTGAGCAAGTGATCAGCGCGTGATATTGTGAAAGTCTGTACATTGTGAAAAGTTAGTCTTAGTAGTCTTTTTTAATAAAAGTTTGTAAATACGGTGTGTGCCAGAAAATTTCTTTAAATCCTCGAACCCGCCCGGCTCATTACGTTACATTGGTGTCAGAAGTGGGATTTAAAGAAGCGGACGTAAAAAAAAAAGAAGAAAAATCGAACCAACCGGTACGTGACGCATGTCAAAGCAACCTTCTGGAATAGTCACGAGAAGTAAAACCATGGAGGCTCTACAAGGACAAATGGCCGCTCTTCTAAAACAATTAGAAAAGAGTCGACAAGAAGAAAGAGAAGAACACGAAAAAAGACGACAGGAAGAAAGGAAGGAACAAATGGCACTTCTAGAACAACTAGAGAAGCGACGACAAGAAGAAAAAGAAGAACAAGAAAAGAAACGACAAGAAGAAAAAGAAGAACAGGAAAAGAGACGACAAGAAGAAAAGAAAGAACAAATGGAACTTCTGAAACAACTTCACGCAGAAAAAGAAGAACAAGAAAATCGACGACAAGAGGAGCAGAAGAAAATTTTCCAACAGCTTGACATTTTGCAAAACACTTTTAAAAAAGACGTGGAAGAAAAGGTTCAAGTTGTAAAAGAAGAAGTTCTGGAAATGAAAGAAAACGTAAAAGGGATAAAAGAAGATTTGGAAAAGAAAGTCAAGGAAATAGAAACAAAGCTGAAAAGAATGACAACGGGACAGTCAGCCGTGACAGAGACGTCATCACAAAGGCTAAAACCCCCGACTTTTGATGGCCAGACCTCGTGGTTTATGTACAGGAGGCAATTTGAGGCAGCGGCCGAAATGAACAACTGGGGTGAAGAAGAGAAAGCCACTGCACTGGTATTATCCTTGCGAGGACAAGCTCTTCAGCTGCTGCAAACCGTCCCGGAGAGGGAACAGAAGAGCTACGTCGCCGTGGTCAACGCTCTCGAGCTGCGATATGGAGACCTCCACTTGAACCAAGTGTACCAGTCGCAGCTGAAGTCACGAGTACAGAAGAATGGCGAAAGCTTGCAGGAGTTTGCGGCGGACGTTGAGAGACTGGTACATCTGGCCTACCCAAGCGCCCCTAGCGAGTTTCACCACCAACTTGGAAGAAGCGCGTTTATTGATGGGGTCCGTGACGGTGAGTTGCAGCAAATGTTGAGACTAGGTAGACATCAAAAATGCGCCGATGCCCTCGTGCACGCCCTGGAGTTCGAGGCGGCTAAAAACGCTTGTCGTCCGGCGGCTCAACGTCCGCGAGCAGTAACTATGGAGGAAGCCCCGAAAGACGGAAACGACCTGCTGCGAGAAATAAAGACGTTGCTTGAGGAAATGCGGCGCGGAAGCATGACAGGCAGACCCAGATGCTTTAATTGTGGGAGAGTGGGTCATCTGAGGAGGGACTGCCGTTCAAGAAAATCGCCGGAGCAGACCCATAGAAATCCGGAGTCCGGCCCTTCAAGTTCAAGGCAGTCGGAAAACTAAGTTCAGCTAGCGCTTTGGGGCGTGTGCTAGCTGGCCCTACAAAAGCCCCTAGAGTCATCTCCGTCTCGCAGCTACGAAGAAGGAACGACAGTCTGTTGCTGGAGGGTCGAATCAACGGAGCTGGCTGTTCTATGACCGTCGACACCGGAGCGACCGTCTCGATCGGAAGACCAGACATCTTCAAACCGCTGGGAGATTTCCAATTGGCAGATAGCGACCTAGTGTTAAAAACAGCAACGGGAGGTTCGAGTTCGTTCGACGAGTTGGGGAGGTTCGAGTTCGTTCACAAGGTTATTGTAGCTGATATAGTAGACGATTTCATCTTGGGTCTTGACATCATGAAGAAGTTCGGATTCGTGCTGGACATCAAGAATCGCATGCTGCTAGTTGGCAACGAAGAAATCTCCCTGCACTCTGCGATACCATCCGCCGAAGAAGTGAAAGTGATAGTCTCCGAAACGGTCCGTGTACAGAAGAACTCGGAACAGATCGTGCTGGCAGAGTTGGAAGAAGACCCTGGGGGATACCGGACTGGAATAATAGAACCAAACGTGACCACCATCCCGGACGTGACACAAAAAACACAAATCATGGTAGCAAGAACACTCGTTGAGGCTAACGGACGAATTCCTATCCGTGTAGCGAATTTAGGTGAAAGTCGTGTTACACTACGGAAAGGGCAGACGATCGGACTATACCATCCTGTACTACGGGTCGTCCGTTGCGAAGAACAACCTGTTGAGTGTAACAGAAAAGAGGCTCAGCGGACGAGTGTGGAGAAGCTCTTCCTAGAAGACTGGAAACACCTTACGAACCATCAATTAGAGAAGGCCATGGCATTCTTTGCTACCGAAGACCGAAGCACCGGCAGAACCAACATGGTGCAGCACAGAATCAACACAGGAGATGTTGCTCCGGTCCGACAACCACCAAGAAGACTTCCGTTCGCAAAACACCAAGAGGTGGCTCAGATGGTGGACAAAATGAAAGCAGACGGAATAATTGAAGATTCCTCAAGCCCGTGGTCGTCACCAGTTGTATTGGTAACGAAGAAAGATGGTTCCACTCGCTTTTGCGTTGACTACAGACGGCTGAACGATGTAACTAAGAAGGACAGCTATCCGTTGCCACGTATCGATGACACCCTAAGCATGTTGTCGGGATCACAGTGGTTTTCAACCCTTGACTTGAAAAGCGGCTACTGGCAAGTTGAGATCCATCCCGATGACAAAGAGAAGACGGCGTTCTCGACTGGAAGCGGTCTCTACCAGTTTAACGTCATGCCATTTGGACTCTGCAACGCTCCAGCCACTTTCGAGAGGTTGATGGAACTGGTTCTGCGAGGGCTGACATGGAAAACCTGCTTGGTGTACCTCGATGACGTCATGGTAGTTGGAAGAACCTTCGAAGAACATTTGAAAAATTTGGAAGAGATCTTCAGCCGCCTGCGGAATGCCAACCTTCAGCTCAACCCCAAGAAATGCCGATTGTTCCAGACAGAAGTGAAGTTCTTGGGCCATGTGGTTTCGCCCAGCGGAGTACAAACAGATCCAGACAAGATCGCGGCCGTCCGCGAGTGGCCACGACCAAGGGACAAGCACCAGCTGAGAAGCTTCTTGGGCCTCTGTACCTACTATCGCAGATTTGTCAAAGGGTTTGCTGACATTGCCAAGCCTCTGCACAGACTCACGGAAGACAAAACCCCATTTATCTGGAATAACGAGAGCGAAGCAGCGTTTAGAACTTTGAAGATCTCGCTGTGCACGGGTCCTATTCTGTCTTACCCGAGAGTAAAAGGGCGGTATGTCCTGGATACAGACGCCAGTAACAACGGCATCGGGGCAGTCCTTTCGCAGGTACAGGAAGGCGAAGAAAAAGTCATCGAATACTATAGCAAGGTGCTTTCTAAGCCGGAAAGAAACTACTGCGTTACGAGGAAGGAGTTATTGGCAATCGTAAATGCAGTAGGACATTTTCATAAGTACCTGTACGGTCAACACTTCAAAATTCGAACGGATCATGCTGCGTTGAGGTGGCTGTTAAGCCTTAAGGATCCAGAAGGTCAGACAGCCAGATGGTTGGAGAGGCTCCAGCAGTATGATTTTGAAATCGAACACCGACCAGGCAGATCACACCAGAATGCGGACGCACTTTCTAGGAGGCCGTGCCGAAGTGACTGCAAACATTGCAGTCGGAGAGAGGCATCCAAGGAATTCGAGGTCGTGAAGAGATTGGTTCTGCAACCTCAAGATGGGTGGACAACGGCGGAGATGAGGGCAGAACAACTTGGAGATAGCGAGATTAGTGCAATTTTGGAAAGCAAAGAGAACGGAAATCAGAGACCACAATGGCAAGACATTTCGGACAAGAGTCCTGCTCTCAAAGCACTATGGGCCCAATGGGATTCACTGAAAGTGGAAAATGGCCTGCTGAAGCGAGCATGGGAGAGTACAGACGGGAAGTCGGTGACGATGCAACTGGTTTTGCCCAAGTGTCGCGTGAAGGAGGTCTTGCAAGAAATCCACGGTGGAGTGTCCGGCGCACATCTGGGCGTGAATAAGACCATGGGTAAAGTCCGTGAACGCTTCTATTGGGTGAACGTTCGAAACGATGTCGAGAGCTGGTGTCGAAAATGTGACACTTGTGCGGCGAGCAACGGTCCACAGACGCGTAGTCGAGGAGCCATGAAGCAGTACAACGTTGGGGCACCATTCGAGAGAATAGCCTTCGACGTAGCAGGTCCGTTTCCTACCACTGATTCGGGGAACAAGTACATCATGGTGGTCATCGACTACTTTAGCAAGTGGCCGGAAGCCTATGCCCTACCCAATCAAGAAGCTGTGACGGTTGCCAGGGCGTTGGTAGAAAATTGGATTTGCCGCTACGGACTTCCACTGGAAATGCACTCGGACCAAGGGCGGAACTTTAAATCTGGAGTGTTCCAGGGCGTCTGCGAACTATTGGGTGTACGGAAGACAAGGACGACACCCCTGCATCCTCAGTCAGATGGAATGGTCGAGCGTTTCAACAAGACCATGGAGCAGCACTTGTCCAAGGTGGTCGATCAACATCAGCGGGACTGGGATCGGCGTCTACCTTTGTTTTTGCTTGCGTACAGAGCGGCAATTCACGAGACGACCCACCAGACACCGGCGAAGATCCTGTTTGGACGGGAAATGCGTCTACCATGCGATCTGGCTTTCGGATCACCGGGACAAGAGCGGAAGGACGTGGGAAACTACGTAGACGAACTACAGGAAGCCATGTCCAGTATACATGAACTAACGCGCAGTCACATTCGCGTGGCGAGCGACCGGATGAAGACGCGTTACGATGTGAGGGTGAATTCGGCAGGATTCAGTGATGGAGACTTGGTATGGTTGTTCAACCCTCGGCGAAAGAAAGGTCGCTGCCCAAAGTTACAACCCAGTTGGGAAGGCCCGTACACGGTTGTAAAGAGGATCAACGACGTAGTGTACCGGATTCAACGCAATCCCCGAGCCACGATGAAGGTGGTTCACCTGGATCGTTTGGCACCCTACTCCGGAACAAATCAACAGGGTTAAAGTAGATTGTTCGGGACGAACAATCTTTAAAAGGGGGGCAGTGAGACGACGGCGCGACGGCCCGGAAGCGGATGATGTCATGATGATCTCACCCCGTATGGTAACGTAATTAATCTGGAATAGTCTACATGAGAACGTCTGGGAATAATTATTCACATGGGATGCTCTAGAAGACTCTGTGGCGGTGATCTCATGCTATACCACGCTCGTACAAGACACTGATCTCATTCTTCTGGAATAATTCTTTGCGTTGGAAACATGATCTCATGATTCCGGGAATAGAAGAATTCGGGAACGAAGGGAGCGGTATAGGAAGGGATCAAACAACGGAGCAAGCCAGTCTATTGGAAGCATCGTGAGCAAGTGATCAGCGCGTGATATTGTGAAAGTCTGTACATTGTGAAAAGTTAGTCTTAGTAGTCTTTTTTAATAAAAGTTTGTAAATACGGTGTGTGCCAGAAAATTTCTTTAAATCCTCGAACCCGCCCGGCTCATTACGTTACAATACAGTGTAAACTCTATATAGCGAATTCCTATATAACGAAAAACTCCTTAAAACGTACAAATTGCTAAAGTCTGTTTAAATGCAAAGATATAGTAAATTAATGTTACTATTTTAGTACTACTTATAAAACAATAAGTTTTAACTTTTATTAGGAAACAAATGATCTGATACTTTCGTTTTGTCATCCACGATATAACATGCCCAACATATTTCCCGAACTAGACGATTTACCAAATTTTGCCATTCGCTGACAAATTACACCTATATTACACAAAACGCTTCAATGTAAATCACCAAACGAACCCCTAGTGAATATACGTCCAGGTAGATGAAACTCGACGACCAGTGAACATTTCGCTGACTGCTCGGTTTGAACGCGGATAATTTCATGCAAAAATATAAAACGTCGAAACGCATCCAAAATGTATGGTGACACGGCTACGATATTACAGAGGCACAAAATACCCAAGCCATAATAAGCATCACTGAACGCCGGTTATGCAGCTTCATTCTGCAAAATTTATCAAAGTCAGATGTGCTCCGACGTAAATGTATTCAAGCCTCAGTCTTTCGGTGCTGAACTAGCGCATCAGCTGTAATCAAGTTTTAAAACAACAAATTTAGAACACTCTTCCATAGCATAGCCAAGTGCAATTGTTTTGGTAATTTAAGTGGGTTATTTAATTACTTCAACCCTATTCATGCGTGGCCGGCGAGCGTAGGCGCATTCGGACAATATTTTTCATTTTATGGAGGTCCCATTGTTTGGCTCATTCAACGATTCAGGTAATTACTGTGGGCAAGAAAATAAAATGAAAACTTTATGCGGTGCATAACAACGGCATAATATTATAACAGTTTAAGCGATGCGGAAAGAGATAACATGAAACAGTGAAAGAGAAAAGTAAAATGTAACTCGACAATCGATACATTATCGTCTGTAGCATGCGATCCTGATTTTCCCATCGTAAAATTCGTAATTATGTTACGAGGGCAGGCTGAAAACAAGGTTCTCTTAAAATTAGTAATTATCGACATAAGGCCGATAAACCTATAACGGTCAAGGATAATTTTTTTAATAAATGTGTTAATATTTCAGCCAGAGCATGTAGGTTTTTAAGTTAGTAGCAATTATTCAGCAGTGTTAATTTGTTTCTCCTCCACTCGAAAGAGGGGGGACCGAAAAGATTCATCACAATAGTGAAAAGTACAGTGGGGAGTCGGGAAAGAGAGCGCAAGACGTATTAATATACCGGGTGTCCCAGAGGTGTGTGGACCATCAATTACGTCCTTATTTTGAAAGATATCAAAACGGGGTTTTCGGGAGACAATAGCCACACGATACCTTCACAATTTAAAATTTGTAGAAAACATATACAGAGTGTCCTAGTATTAGTAATATACCAAAGTTATGTTTTTTTTAAATAGAATGCCCTGTATCTTAGCTGGTGAATTGAAAGAGCTAATGATATAAGGTACTACAGGTTTATTATGGATGGTTCTTGAGTTATGAAGAATTTTAGGTCAAAATCAGTGCTTTTTTAAAAAATTGCAGAGACCATTCCAACAGAGATAACTGAATACTTTTCTGTCAATAATTTTTTGTAGCCCCAAACATTAATACACACTGATTGAAAGTCATCTAAATTGATATTTCTATACAGGGTGTACGGTTTCGCAAAATGTATAATAACTTTTTTTTTAAATGGAACAGTCTATATTCCATTATACCACCAAATAGCATTTTTAATAAGCTTTTTTTCAATGTATGGTTTGCCTCGGCAAATGTTAGTACTTTAGGTAATTTTTACAAAAAACGTAGAAAACTTTCCCAAATTGATGAAATCGTGTCTTAAGATCAGATCGCCTTGGACTTGTTGACTCTGTATATGATTTCTAATAATTTTAAATTGTGAAGGTGTTGTGTGGCTATTGTCCACCGAAAACGCCCTTTTGATATCTTTCAAAATAAGGGCGTAATTCATGGTCCACACACCTCTGGGACACCCGGTATTTAAATTTTAATTTAAGGATTTGGTGGCCGACGCGATCAGCCGATAAAATAAAATAAAAAATTGATAGTAGGTCGTTCTACTAACGCATTTATTATGAAGTCATAATAATGGCGATTTTGATTTTGATTTTGAATTTTGATTTTGTATTATGAAGTCTATAAGAAGTCTATAAGACATAAGACATAGCAACCAGTTCATAAGCCAACAGTTTTGAACATCAAATGAACGTCAAAGTTTTTTGGGTTTGGATGAGTGTTTTAAGAACTGTTACAGAAGGAGGTGTTGGATAAAACTATGTATTACACACGTGTCTTAATAGCAAATAAGTCACGCAAGAAAAATTTGCCACTCGAGTAAGCTCTTGTGGCTAAACATTTCTTTCGTGACTTATTTGCCTTATTTGTATAATAAATAGCTATTATCTACAACTGCTTAATAATTGACGTATTATACTTGTAACTATGAATATTTAACTAGGTCTATTAAACACAGACAGCCAAGCCCGGCTTTTAAGAATTATTATTAACTAGCCATGAAATAATGAATATTGACATTTTTTCTTAACGTCAAGTTTTTAACAAGGTTTAATTTCTAATTTTAATTCTAAAAGTGCAGTTGTAGATAAAACGTCGTATTTCACTCGCATATAATGGTGGCTATTATACACTCGAATGGTTAAAATCCTCGCCTGCGGCTCGTATTTTAATTTCCATTCTCGTGTATAATAACCACCATTATATGCTCATTAAATAATCTACTATTACACCATAGTATCCAGTGGCCGTTTGAGATCTTGTTAATCTGCGATAGTTTGGGTATAAGTTCATTCTGTGTTGAGTGTTATAATCATGAATGCTTGAGTGTAAGTCATACGTTTCACCATTTTGTTTTATGTATACTAGAGATTGGTAGATAAAAATCCAAGGAACAGTTAGTAAGTTAAGCCTTAAGAACAATGGTTTACAGTCGTCCCTGTATTTTATTTCTATATTATTATACGTACAATTCTTCTTTGCGATTTAAAATGACAATGAACTTAAGAAATTAATAGGTACAGGTGATAATGAGGGTCTAACAAGTACACTGACTTTCTAAAATTTTGCACCACTTGGAAAGAGATGAGCTAGAAGTCTGAAATTTGAGTACAAGAACGCCCCTCCTCCTTACATTACCGCCACTTTTTGAATTTGAACATGAAATGAAATGTCAATGACGTCACCAAACGTCAAATTTGAAAATTTGAAACAAACCGCGAACTTTACAAGGTCGGCCAGTCAGACAATGAAAGAAAAAGCGGAACCTTACGTTGTGTTATTTTTTTGACAAGACAAGCAATGGCGGGACATTCAAACTTACCCAACCGAAACAAACCATAGATTCTTTTAATACATGGCGAAAGCTAATCAGCTAATCATAAATTGATAACACAAAAATTTTAGTCATTTTGTGCATTTGAGTTTTGTGATCTCGTACTGTGATTAACAATTTCTACTGGCTTCGTATTAAGTTGGTAACAATGCAATTTTTACAACTGACAATTCAACAGATTAACAATTTAGTTCTTTAGAAAAATAGTAAACCATAATACAATTTGACAATTCTGGTGTACATGATGAGTGAGGTTAAATCAGCTAATTTTATTCCAGTGGTTCGTTGTGGAAGGGTCCGCGATGGTGGCCTCAAAGGGGTTTTAGACCTGGATGAGGTGTCCTAGGCGGTGCCGTCGAACCCGACAGCACTAAGGGCGGGACGTTCTGCACCGACGCCAAAATGCCATCCCACGCGACGAATGGGGTTCTCGTGGTGTTGGTTTCGTTGGCGCAGTCGTGGTCACTTCGGAAGGGAAGGGAACTGCCGGAGAGGTGGTCATCATGGTTGCAATTACAATGTTTTAGAGGGAGCTACTATAGTGCCAACAATTTTTGTAAATTTATTTTCTTTGATTGGGATGTTTTGGTGCGATTCGTCTAAAATTTCCTATAGGAAGAAAGGGGAGTGTGAAGATAATTTTATCTTTTGTATAACCTTACGTATTCCTTTACTTTTTTCCGGTTGTTTGATTAGTTGTTTCGGGTATGAAGGGATCGCTGGGTTGGGGCATCCTAGAGCATTTTACCACCAAGAAAGATGTGATTTCTTTGTGTTCTGTCGGTAAATCTTGAAGAAATTCTCTCGTTTACATCGAACACAACCTCACATATGTCAATACTAAAAGTAGTTACAATATACTGGTGCTGCGCAGTATGATATCAGCGTGGTTTTAAATTTCGAAGTACTATTACCTATGTCAGAGGGTTTATGTAGGGTTTGAGCTTGATCCAAACTTTGGCCTTTTGCAGCTGGCGTTTCCGTCGAGAAAACAGTCTTGTTCGTGTGGGTGGAAAATGTGGTGGCGTGAATAATTTAATTTATCCGAAAGGGATTTAGCCATCCATTCCCACAATTAAGGGATTTTCGTCCCGTTCGAAATCAATCATAAATCGACGAAATCATTTTCTGCCTGCGGGGATCAGAAACCCCCGAACAGAGTCATTCCACGTTTTCGTTGTCTCGTCGGAGTAATCAAGTTTCCTCATTAAAGGTAAGGGCTTTTCTGATTGTTAAACGGGGTACTTAAAGGAGAATCTTCTTCATCTTAGGGTTCTGGCTCGGGGTGAACAATAAAGTTGTCACCAAATTAAGTAACTGATCTGGATTGGGACTACTTCATCGAGGGTGGTGTTCGTTGGAAATCTCCACGTTCCGTCGAGGACGATTGAGGTGGATTTACTTGCGCCAGGGGCGGGAGAGTCGTTCATCGTCTCCCTCTGGAAGACATCCCATCACCCAAACCAACGTTCCAAAAACAGATAAGCCATCTTGTTGTTTTGTTCATTAATTCTCGTTTTTTTTCTTGTGGTTATTGGCCACCGCAATAATATAATGTAGTAGTAACCTTGCAATAATATAACCTAGTATTATCAAATTGTCGTTGACTAATAAGTAAATTGTTTAAACCATTTATACGGCGAATTATAGCTATAAATCGGACGTACGCAAATTCAATTCGGGCAATTTTATTCCAATATAGTTTTATGAGAGTAATTTCTTATTTGTTGTGTGTAACTAAATTTTGCTGATGAATTCTCCTATTGACTAAGACTACATATTTAATTTCACTTACTTCAATTGTCATATATGTTTATTTGAATTGAAGTATTTATTAAAGTTTTCCAGTTTTTCAACCATATTCTAATTACTCGTCACCAGCATCTTCTGCAGTAAAAACTGGTGGCGTCCATTTAAGTTCAAAGAAAGATAATAAAAATATATAATAACAATCGACCCAGCCCATCTCCATCGAGCTAGATTTGGGGCGGTATAAAAATAAATTTTTTATTCTCAAGAATATATTTGGAGTAGGCGCTGGATGCCATTTTGCTTCATTGCGAATGCAAAAATAATGTTCACCCTGCCCTCCTCCAAATATGTATTTTTTTAATTGAACACCCTTTAAGTAAGTTTTTATAAGGAATAATAATTATAAATTTCACCAACATGATCGATACTCACAACACAGGACCAAATGATTAAGTGAACAGCACTCCAGCTCGGATTTGTCGTCGACGCTTCAAAATTCCCGTTACAGCCGCTGCTCCAGATGTTGCTTTGAATTTATATGCGATAGTCTGAATAACCCTAAATATTGAAGCAGATATCATCCCCAAAATCTCATTTTTACTAATGCATAAGTCGATCGCACAAACAATTTCGTTAATGCGGGAGTTTTCAAGAGGACTAACCAAAATTTATCTTTGCTAACAGAGAAAAATCTGCATAATACCCGCATAAATTCCTAGGGATGATTCGTGTTTTAATATCTCAATTACGAACACAATTGCAACAGTTTTAGCGAGGTCCGTAATAATGATTGATATAACCAATTAACTTTTGTATGTGCTCATTCAACATTATTGCTAATGACACTATTGTAGCAGGAATTAGGGGCAGATACCGTTGTGTCAAAAGCACAATCCAACATCGTACTTTTGATTTACTGCTGAGTTGAAAGTCTCTAAATACATATTCGGTTTTTAATTTCTAGCTGGAGCTCAAGGAAAATATCGAGTTGTCTGTAATACTTTTCTTTTTGGAGAGTGACTAATTACATCAACAAGTAATCCAGACTAAGCTGTATTTACACGTCTATTTCAAACAAGTGTATAATAATTGTTTTATCTTCTACATTTCATATGTATTTCAAAATATTTGTAAGTAATTCTGCGTTGCTCGAGGCGTACTCGCGATCTTAGAGAAAAGTTCGTTTACAAAAGTTTCCCGTGTTTGTGTGTCTACGTGTATGTTTATACCTAAGTAAGCAACTCGCAATAAACTTTAAAACAACTAAGAAGGTTTGAGGTCATGCCCCGAACTGCTACTAAAATTTTCAGGATATTGAAATGCACTGATTTTATGAATTCCAGTCGTCCTCTTAGGATTACTGAAGAATTTTAATATTTCAAAGTTAAGAAGATGTCAACAGTATAAGTATAAGAAGACACATTCATCACATAATAATCAACGGTCAATCACCATCTCCTTCAAGGTGTTTTGAATTTTTTATTCTTTTTTTATTATTGCTTCTTTTGACTATTTCCTGTCCTTCTAACAAATTACAGCTTTTTTCTTTCGTACTGTAGATTTATTTTTTAAATAGGTGCTATCAATACCTTTTCCCTCTTTAATATTTTGTAACTTCTCGTCCAATTGGTCCAATCGTACTTCAAACTTCTGTGTTTTCAATATGTGGCAGTTTATATCATCTGTCATCATCAATTTCATCTTATTATTTTTTCATTTGTTTCGGTTGATTTAAGACCATTTTCAGTCAGTAATCATTATTTGCAATTTATATCTTATATTTGTTATAATATAATTCCACGTTTCTTTCCTTCCTAGGAAGTAAACAATTGATTTCTCGTTCTTCCTTGAACTTTATTTCCTGGTTTTTATATAAATTCTTTGTTTTATACTTATTAATGATTTTAATGATACTCAATTAATGATTTCGCAAAAAGAAAAATAGAAAAGCTGAAATTTGATGGACACTTTTAAGTTTTTAATGAACCTGAAAAGACCAAAAATTCAAGAGATTTTATATAACTTGTAACTTTTTTTGCAGCCTCGCGGCAACTGGTGATTAGTTGACACGTACCATACAACTGCTCTTAGTGTGATTTTATAATTTATGCAATAGCACAAATTCCAAAAAATCCTTTGACATTTATCTGAAAAATAATATTAAACCGAGAAAAAGAGGTGCAAATGGAAAGGGTAGTTTTCCTGAGGATTTTTATAACTGCAAAACAAACAGCGTAACATTATAATAAATGTAAAAATTGGGATCTAAGTTCCCCTTTTAAAAAGACTGGATCCGTGCTTGATGATTTTGAAAAAAAAATAAAAAATTACCAAGTGCGAAAAAAGGGGAGGGTGGATTAGGTAGACATTTTTTTCAAAATTCTTATAACTAGACTAGACTAGACCTGACGATTTTGTTTGCATTTTTTTTTACTTTTTATTATTGTTTTATTAAAAACTACTGCTTTAAGCATTTGTACAAATTCCAAATAAGAGCGCCAGTAAAACCGTCCCCAACAGGAGAGCAAAGGGAGCGTCCATTTACGTGAGTCGATTTTGGCGATTTTTCGACCCCCCCTCCCCCTTGGTGAGATGTCCTGAGATTTGAATCATGGCAAATCTGTAAGTCTGTAGGTTTGACGGTCGAGCGCGCAAGGTCGGCAACTACAGACGAGCCACGAAAAGTCCCACATTTACTCCTAATACAACAGTTATGCGAACGCGAATATTTCACCTCGCTTCACGACATTTCAAGTTTCTTCAAGTCCTTTCAAAATATTTCAAGTGGCCTCAAGTCCCTTCAAAATATATCAATTTTTTTCAATTCGCTTCAAGTCTTTCAAGTCGTTTCAAAACAATTCAAGGTCTTTCCAGTCGTTTCAAGTTTTTTCAAGCTACTTGATCTCTCTTCCAGTCGCTAAAGGACATTTCAAATCCTTTCAAGTATCTTCCCGTCCCTTCAAAATATTTGAAGTTTTCCCAGGTCGCTTCAAGACTCTTCAAGACATTTTAAAACTTTTTAAGTCGCTTCAATTCCTCTCAAAACTTTTCAAGTCGCCCGAAGTCTCTTCAAAACATTTGTTCTAAATCTTTTCAAGTCGCTTCAAGTCATTTAACAAATTTCACGTCGCTTCAGGACATTTCAAGTCCTTTTAAATCGCTTCAAGTCCCTTCAAGTCGCTTCAAGACCTTTCTAAATATTTCATATCGGCTCAAGTCCCTTCAAAATATTTCAAGTCTTTTGAATTCGCTTCAAGTCTTTCAAGTCGTTTCAAAATATTTCAAGTCTTTTCCACTCGTTTCAAGTTTCTCAAAGTCGGTTCAGATGTCTTCAAGTCGTTTCAAGACTCGTGAAGACTTGTCAAGACTTTTCAAGTCACTTCAATTTCTTTCAAAACATTTCAAGTCACCTCAACATTTCAAGAGTTTTAGATTTAGATTTAGATTTAGATTTATTAACGGACTTGGCCATTGACAAAAAATAGTTACAACACATAAACATAAAACAATTACAATTTTAACTCACGCTTACACTGCATTTTAAAAATGTTTTCTGGAACGCCTACAAAATCTACATGATAAAGATGTATACCAAGCTCGATAATCTTGCAACATAAGAGTTCATGCCATAACATGTACAATAATATGGAACATCTAAATTTTCAAGTCTTTTCAATTCTCTTCAAAACTGTTCAAGTCGCCCCAAATCTTTTCAAAACATTTCATGTCGTTTCAATTTGTTCAAGCTTTTTTCAAGTTGCTTCAAGTCCTTTTCACTAATTTCACGTCGCTTCAGGACATTTCAAGTCCTTTTAAATCGCTTCAAGTTTCTACAAGTCGCTTCAAGACCTTTCTAAATATTTCATATTGGCTCAAGTCCTTTCAAAATATTTCAAGTGTTTTCAAGTCGTTTCAAAACATTTCAAGTCCTTTCTAGTAGTTTCAAGTTTCTCAAAGTCGCTTCATCTCTCTTCAAGTCGTTTTAAAACTCGTGAAGACTTTTCAAGACTCTTCAAGTTACTTCAATTTCCTTCAAAACATTTCAAGTCACCCCAAGTCCTTTCAAAACATCTCAAGTCTTTGAAGTCGTTTCAAGACATTTGAAATGCTTTCAAGTCGCTTCAAGGTATTTCAAGTCTTTTCAGCTTGGTTCCAGTTCTTTCAAGATATTATTTGAAGTGTTCCCAGATCGCTCCAACACTCTTCAAGTAGTTTCCAGACATTTCAAGTCGCTTCCAATCCCTTCAAGATATATCAAATCTTCCCAGGTACCTTGAAGACCCTTCAAGTCTTTTCAAGTCGCTTCCAGTCCCTTCAAAATATTTGAAGTCTTCCCAGGTCGCTTTAAGATTCTTGTCAGACATTTCAAGTCTTTTCAAGTCTCTTCAATTCCCTTCAAAACTTTTCAAGTCGCCCCAAATCTCTTCAAGATATTTCATGTCGTCTCAATTCGTTCTAGCTCTTTTCAAGTCGCTTCAAGACATTTCAAGTAATTTTAAATCGCTTCAAGTTTCTTCAAGTCGCTTCAAGACCTTTCAAAATATTTCATATCGGCTCAAGTCCCTTCAAAATATTTCAAGTCTTTTCAATTCGCTTCAAGTCCTTCAAGTCGTTTCAAAACATTTCAAGTCCTTTCCAGTCGTTTCAAGTTTTTCAAAGTTGCTTCATCTCTCTTCAAGTCGTTCCAAGACTCTTGAAGACCTTTCAAGACTTTTCAAGTCACTTCATTTTCTTTCAAAACATTTCAAGTCACCTCAAGTCCCTTCAAAACATCTCAAGTCTTTTCAATTCGCTTCAAGTATTTCAAGTCTTTTCAAGTGACTTCAAGTCCTTTCAAGATATTACCTGAAGTGTTCCCAGATCGCTCCAAGACTCTTCAAGTATTTTCCAGACATTTCAAGTCGCTTCCAATCCCTTCAATATATCTCATATCTTCCCAGGTACCTTGAAGACCCTTCAAGTCTTTTCAAGTCGCTTCCAGTCTCTTCAAAATATTTGAAGTCTTCCCAGGTCCGTTTAAGATTTTTCAAGACATTTCAAGTCTTTTCAAGTTTCTTCAATTCCCCTCAAAACTTTTCAAGTCGCCCCAAATCTCTTCAAAACATTTCATGTCCTTTCAGTTCGTTCTAGCTCTTTTCAAGTTGCTTCAAGTCCTTTTCACAAATTTCACGTCGCTTCAGGACATTTCAAGTCCTTTTAAATCGCCTCAAGTTTCCTCAAGTCGCTTCAAGATCTTTCAAAATATTTCATATCGGTTCAAGTCCCTTCAAATATTTCAAGTCTTTTTAATTCGCTTTAAGTCTTTCAAGTCGTTTCAAAACATTTCAAGTCCTTTCTAGTAGTTTCAAGTTTCTCAAAGTCGCTTCATCTCTCTTCAGGCTGTTTCAAGACTATTGAAGACTTTTCAAGACTCTTCAAGTCACTTCAATTTTCTTCAAAACATTTCAAGTCGCCCCAAATCTCTTCAAAATATTTCATGTCGTCTCAATTCGTTCTAGCTCTTTTCAAGTCGCTTCAAGACATTTCAAGTAATTTTAAATCGCTTCAAGTTTCTTCAAGTCGCTTCAAGACCTTTCAAAATATTTCATATCGGCTCAAGTCCCTTCAAAATATTTCAAGTTTTTTCAATTCGCTTCAAGTCCTTCAAGTCGTTTCAAAACATTTCAAGTCCTTTCCAGTCGTTTCAAGTTTTTCAAAGTTGCTTCATCTCTCTTCAAGTCGTTCCAAGACTCTTGAAGACCTTTCAAGACTTTTCAAGTCACTTCAATTTCTTTCAAAACATTTCAAGTCACCTCAAGTCCCTTCAAAACATCTCAAGTCTTTTCAATTCGCTTCAAGTATTTCAAGTCGTTTCAAAACTTTTCAAATCCTTTCAAGTCGCTTCAAAGTATTTCAAGTCTTTTCAAGTGACTTCAAGTCCTTTCAAGATATTATCTGAAGTGTTCCCAGATCGCTCCAAGACTCTTCAAGTATTTTCCAGACATTTCAAGTCGCTTCCAATCCCTTCAATATATCTCATATCTTCCCAGGTACCTTGAAGACCCTTCAAGTCTTTTCAAGTCGCTTCCAGTCTCTTCAAAGTATTTGAAGTCTTCCCAGGTCCGTTTAAGATTTTTCAAGACATTTCAAGTCTTTTCAAGTTTCTTCAATTCCCCTCAAAACTTTTCAAGTCGCCCCAAATCTCTTCAAAACATTTCATGTCCTTTCAGTTCGTTCTAGCTCTTTTCAAGTTGCTTCAAGTCCTTTTCACAAATTTCACGTCGCTTCAGGACATTTCAAGTCCTTTTAAATCGCCTCAAGTTTCCTCAAGTCGCTTCAAGATCTTTCAAAATATTTCATATCGGCTCAAGTCCCTTCAAATATTTCAAGTCTTTTCAATTCGCTTTAAGCCTTTCAAGTCGTTTCAAAACATTTCAAGTCCTTTCTAGTAGTTTCAAGTTTCTCAAAGTCGCTTCATCTCTCTTCAGGCTGTTTCAAGACTATTGAAGACTTTTCAAGACTCTTCAAGTCACTTCAATTTTCTTCAAAACATTTCAAGTCACCTCAAGTCCTTTCAAAACATTTCAAGTGTTTTCAGTTCGCTTCTAGTCTTTCAAGTCGTTTCAAGATTTTTTGAAATCCTTTCAAGTCGCTTCAAAGTATTTCAAGTCTTTTCAAGTGACTTCAAGTCCTTTGAAGATATTATTTGAAGTGTTCCCAGATCGCTCCAAGACTCTTGACGTATTTTCCAGACATTTCAAGTCGCTCCCAATCCCTTCAAGATATATCAATTCTTTTCAGGTCGCTGGAAGACCCTTCAAATCTTTTCAAGTCGCTTCCAGTCCTTTCAAATTATTTGAAGTCTTCCCAAGTCGCTTTAAGATTCTTCAAGACATTTCAAGTTTTTTCAAGTCTCTTCAATCCCCTTAAAAACTTTTCAAGTCGCCCCAAATCTCTTCAAAACATTTCAAGTCCTTTCTAGTAGTTTTATGTTTCTCAAAGTCGCTTCATCTCTCTTCAAGTCGTCTCAAGAGTCTGGAAGACATTTCACGACTTTTCAACTTGCTTCGATTTCCTTCAAAACATTTAAAGTCACTTCAACTCTTTTCAAAACATCTCAAGTTTTTTCAATTCGCTTCAAGTCTTTTCAAGACATTTCAAATCCTTTCAAGTCGCTTAAAGACTCTTCATGATATTTCAAGTAGCTTCAAAGTCCCTTAAAGTTTTTACGGACAAACTGCATCTTTATACTTGTTTACATCTTGGTTACCATGATTAAAAATGAAACATTACACCCGTAAAGCAAATCTCCGTAAAGTAAAAACCCGTAAAGAAAAGACCCGTAAAGTAAAAGCCCGGAAAGAAAAAACCCGCAAAATTATTATGAAAGAAATGATTTATGATGATTATAACTATTAATAATTGTGCGTAAAACGTTGTACGTACCTCTAGCCGAAAGACCCTTTACGCCATTCGTCGGGTCTCAAAATCGTCCTCTGGCGTAAATTCTTATGACAATGATCAGACTTTAGTAAATGACGATTTGTGGTTCCAGCAAGACGGTGTACCCCCACACTTTGCACTTCCTGTTTACCATTACTTGAACAGTTAGTTTCCTAGGAGCTGGATTGGGAGACGACTACAGATAGAGTGGCTTGCAAGGTCTCCAGATCTCAGACACCTTGATAATTTTTTATCGGGTTATTTAAAGTCTAAGATTTATGTTAACAGACAACAAAAACTAGAAGATTTAAAAACTAGGATTCGATGCGAAATAAGTAGAATTAGTGAAGAAGTAATTCAAAATGTCCAAGGGGTAATTTCTTCATAGACTTGCTTATTCTCAACAAGCTGGGGGATGGCAATTCGAACATTTAATTCGATAATTAGTAATACAGTTTTTGAGTTTTTTTTTTTCGTTATAAAATTTATTGTTTCTAAACTTTCCTTATGTAAGATAAGAAAATGTTTATACTGTCGTGTAGGCAATTAAAGGCGCTATCAGAATCAAAAAAAAGGGGGTTTCTATTAAAAAAAAATCGATAACGTCATCACTCGAAAACAAATGACTGCTTGGAATTTTATTCGGTGTAAATATATGTATTTTTATAAACAGATTATTATTATAAGCAGATACAAAATTTCAAGTAAAAATGATTTCCGAATTATAAGTTTAACCTACGTTTTGTAACCTTTTGATTCCACTTTAAGCTAGAATTTATATGTCAGAACTTTCCATGCACCAACCAATTTTTGTGAAATATTGGAACATGTATCAAAGAAATATTAATGATTTAAGTTTGAGCATGGAGTCTTGAAAAGTAAAACGATTTGTTACACCGAACAACAAAACTGTGGATTTTATAAATGACTACAACTGAAATTTTAACTAACACCACAATAACCGACATCATAAGCCCTGTTTTATTGTAAATTTGAATGCTTATATTGTTCACAAGCATTTTAAAATATCCATTTGGCTTCCTTTCGCTTTCCGGGTTTTAATTCTGATCCCCGGATTTATCAACGTTTTCAAAACCGCATACATTAAAATATCACGTTATAAAATAAAAACGTACACGTTTTATGGATGATATTTGGCGTTTGGTGAGCTCTCTTTTTAATGCGTTTTCCTTGCATCATAAATAAACTGGAGATTGCAGGGAATCTAACACCAAACACGCTGATTTCGTTCCAACGAAATGACGACAAAGAGGAAATAAGCGTCTTGCATTTTTCCTCAAAGTTTTTGAACTAAAACTTGAAACCATTAGATTTCGCGCTTGTCTATCTCGTGACAAACGACTCTCGCAATGAAAGAGCCAAGAAAGAGACATTGTTCTCTAATCAATGACATAACAAATCTATAAAACTGGTTTTATAAATTTCCTGTTAAAGGGGTCGAACGACGTAGAGTTTGCAGTTTGTCTTCGACGGTTTCTATAGAATACGAGCTTTCCACAAACTCTCACCAATGTTTTCTACGTTTTGCAGACGTCACAGTAGAATGCGCGGAATATCAACGACTCTATTTTTTTATTTGTTTTGGGAGATCGAGAAAAGCGGTAAAGTGGCAGCAAGTTGTATTACATGCGGATAACAGCGACATCAATTCTAAACCAACGGGTTATGTGTAATATATTTTCTAGGATTTTAACTTTAAGCACATTGCAATTTACAGGGTGATTCGAGGCTGTACTGCGTAATTTTTTACATACAATCGAATGAGACGAAATTAATATTTAACTTTTCATTATAAGAGCACAAGGTGTTAATTTCGTTCCTGAATCTTCCTGAAATCTTACGGATCTCCCGGTGTCAATCATCAGTCACGCTACTCCTCTGCGGTAAGGTTCGGTCTCCAGTGTAGCCTTCCGCTTCCAGCTTCCTAACAATTTCACTTAATAAAACCGAGATAATCAATAATTGATTTGAACGGTCGACAAACTGGCACTAACAAGACATAGACATCCCTTAACTTACGAGGGCAAATTCCCCCTTGAACGATACCGAGGCACAGAGTTCTCCACAAGTGTTTAACCCTCGCAGGTGTATTGAGCCTCACTGACAGGTAGCAGCGCATTAACACCATCTTCTAATTGCGTCATCTTTGATTTAATTAGCGGAAATTATGTACAAGGCACCAGAGAGTCTGTTTTTAAGTGATAATTGCAACAATATTGTGGGAAATGAGAGACGCCTTTTAGGAATAGTCAAACTATACTTAATGATATATCGAGTGATTCAGATTAAAATTGATCAAAGGGCTCTTTGAATCACTCGGTATAATGAATTTAATAATAACAGCAACATGAGATGCGTCTTTACTGCACTTGATAGCTGTCCCCACAATACATCGCCACCATTTTGGTTGTCATAAGACTTGAGGCAAGTCTTTCTGGACATCATCACTATACGATACGGGCCAAGATATTTGGACCTTAACTTCAACCATGGACTGAATGGCTGAGCCTTTTCATCTTCTCGCAATTTCTCTCGTTGGTTAAACTTGTCTCTGTTTTCAGCTTCAATTAAATCCTTGAATTTTGAGATCGTTTTCTGTCTAGCATCAATTCAAAAGGCGTAGTAACAATGGGTCTTCCGAAATGCTTTCTCTGCAGCTCTAGCTTCTTTACTCGATGTTGATTTGGGTAAAGCCAGACTAATATCGTGAACGAATCAACAATCGCTCGGATATGTTTGTAATTCTTATATGTAAACGGCACACCTACAATCGTGTCGGAAAACTAATAAGTACACCCATTTACAGCACTTCATCACCGGTCCATCTCTTTTACCAGAACGTTCGTGGTTTGAGATCTAAAACTGTCAACTTTTACAACAACGTCTCGGCTTGTGACTTCGATTTAATTGCATTATCTGAAACTTGGCTTTGTGAAGGCATTAATAACAGTGAGCTATTTTCTAGTGATTTTGTGATATTCAGGAAAGACAGAAATCTTCAGGCAGTCAACACTTCTAGAGGTGGTGGTGTGCTACTTGCTATTAGTAATAAATTTTCAGGTACTCAATTAAACCTGGATGTGTTGGCTGACTCTCTCCCAAATATTGATGTTGTTGGTGCAAAATTAACTACTTTGAATGTTAACTTTTATATATTTGTATTATATATTCCTCCATCCACACCAGTCAATGAATACGTGCTCTTCTTTGAACTTCTTAATGCAGTCGATGAGATTCATAACGACCAGGTACTCGTTTTAGGTGACTTTAATGTTCCTAACTTTTGTCTTAACATAAGGAATAACTATTGTACACACTTGAATCACTTCGCAGATTTTCACAACTTTCTTCAGTTCAACACAGTAAGGAATAAGTTCAATCGTATCTTAGATCTTGTGTTTTCTAACGTTTTTTGCACCGTTGAGAACTCTGTTGCTCCACTTGTTGGCGAAGATGATCATCATCCAGCAATTGGCGTTGAATTTAATGTTGGAGATAAGAATTTACCAAATTTTACCATGAAAAAACAACTCCATTATAATTTTAAAAAAGGTAATTATTCGCTTATGTATGACTTGATTGCCTGTACTGATTGGAATATGCTATCTGGTGATAATGATATTAATTCAGTGTGCTCCCGGTTTTATAGCGTTTTGCATAACATTTTTGAAATTACTGTACCTAAGTTTTGTATTAAGCAAATCAAGCGAAGTTATCCTCCCTGGTTTGACCAGGAGATTATTTCTGTTATTCGACATAAACAGTTAGCATTTAAGAATTATAAAAAATTTAAGTCCTCCCATTATTATGAAACATACAAACATTATCGTTCTCTTAGTAAGAGACTCATCTCAAGTTCCTACAAACACTATCTCTCTAAAATTGAGACCCGTGTATCCAGTGAACCTAAGAAGTTTTGGGCTTTTGTGCGGAGTAAAAAAGGAAATACGAGAATCCCAGGATTAATGAAATACAAGAATGTTGAAATTGATTCCCCCGATGATATTGTTGAGGCTTTTGGAGAATATTTTAACAGTGTTTATGTAATATCCTCTCCTGATTTGCCAAACCCTAACTCTTCTAATTCTAACTCCTCAAATTATATACATGTTCATAACATCTCTGAAGATGAAATATTGATATCTCTAAAAAATTGCAAGAACTCCTTCACAATGGGTACTGATGGAATACCTAGTTTCTTATTAAAAGATTGTTCATGCATTTTTGTCAAACCCTTATACTACATATTCAATCTCATTATAGAAAGTTCCATGTTCCCTGATATATGGAAAAAGGCTATTATCTGTCCGGTATTTAAAAAGGGTGACGTTACGGATGTTACAAACTATAGACCCATTTCTTTACTATGCAACTTTGCGAAGGTTTTTGAATCAATAATATACAAAGGTATTTATTCTTCTGTTAAACCGTATATCTCTGAACTTCAGCATGGTTTCATGGAGAAGCGCTCTACTGTCACTAACCTAGTGTGCTTTACTCAGTTTGTCTCTGAGGCCCTTGATCAGCAAAAACAAGTGGACACTATTTACTTGGACTTCCAAAAGGCGTTTGATCAAATAGACCATGCTATCTTGCTGCAGAAACTTCAGGTTTTTGGTTTTTCTAACTCTTTACTGACTTTATTTCAATCTTATTTGTCTAACAGAGAGCAGTATGTGAAATATCGAAATGTAGTTTCCACCGTTATCAACCCCACTTCCGGAGTACCACAAAGCTCCAATTTAGGTCCCTTGTTATTCTTACTTTTTATAAATGATATTACTGACGTTGTAGCATGCAGGAAATTGTTATTTGCTGATGATTTTAAATTATTTACCGTTATTAATTCTGTCGATGACTGTGTATCCCTTCAAACTGACTTAGATTCTATTACTTATTGGTGTTCCAAAAATCATCTCTATCTAAACATCTCTAAATGTTCCATTGTGTCCTACTCAAGAAAAGTGTACAACATCATATACCAGTACCAGATAGACAATACTCTCATATCTCGCACTGATTCAATTCGTGATCTTGGAGTACAATTTGATTCAAAGTTTACTTTTTCTGAACACGTTGATATTGTTGTTTCTAAAGCATACAAAGTTTACGGATTTTTCTACAGAAACTGTCGTGACTTTTCGGATGTTTCTACTTTATGTACTCTATATTTTGCCCTTGTTAGGTCCATACTTGAATATTGCAGTGTTGTCTGGTTTCCTATCTACCAAACTTATGGACAGCACTTAGAATCTGTTCAGCGCTCATTTCTAAAATTTCTGTGCTACTTGATAGATGGCGTATATCCTATTAGAGGCTACGACTACAATTTGTTACTGTCCAGATTCAATTTTATATCTTTAGGTACAAGGCGGATTATAGCAAATATTCGATTTTTGTTTAACTTATTAAACTACAGATGCGATTGTAGTTTTTTGTTAAGCAAAATGAATTTTTTAAGTGCCTAGACTTAATGCACGACAAACTAATACATTTTATTGTCAGGCCAGCAGAACCAATGTATTAGTTAGAGCACCTGTTAGTATTATGTGTGAACTGTTTAATAAGATTTCTTTTCATTGTGATATTAATGCTGATTCTTTTTGTAATTTAGTGGAACATATAATTCGGGAGTTTGGTGGATAGTTTATTTTGTTTTGTTGCTTTTCTGTACTATAATTAATTGATCAATTGTAAGCATTATTTTTCTTTGTAATATTTTTGTTCATATTATTGGGTATTACTTGTTGGAATAAATTATTTATTTATTTATTTATTTAAGTTAGGGATAGTATGGAATGTATGATTTTTTAGTATTAACTTATATGTTATAGTAACAGTTATTGCCTGATTTATATTCATTTATGTAATTTACTTGGTTTATTTGCATTTTCATGTTTTTGTGTTTATTATATTTCCTGTAATTGGGTGTAAACCTGATGGAAATAAATATTATTATTATTATTATTATTAATTCTTGTTTGTAAACAATTGAAGAAAAACTGTAAAATCTTCAGTCAGCTTGTGAGAGTGTAAATTGTCCAACTTCGGAGCTGTCTTCATCATAACAATATAACGTTTGAACAGGTAAAGATAGCCGGAAGTCTACAGGGGAACATTGAAGGAAAAGTGAAAAATGGTGGATGCGCCACTTGAAGAAAAACTGTAACCTTGAGTGTGTGATACCTCGAATTTGGGCGTTCTTTTCATAATTACGATATCACATTTGAATAGAGAAAGATACTTGCAGAAACCTAAATAATTCAGGCCGCGTTTGAGGGTAAAATTTGTCGAATTTGGGAGCTGTTTTTATAATTTTATTACAATGTTACATTTGAACAGATAAAAACACCCGAAACTCTAAAGGGAAAGTTTGAAGAAAGAGTAAGAAATGGTGGCTGCGCCACGTAAAGATAAATTGTAAAGAAATTACGCGACCTTTGAGGAGCATTTGGGCGTTCTATTCATCATTAGAATATCGTATTTCAACAGAGAAAGACCACCGGAAGTCTAGTGAGGGAGATGGAAGAAAGGATGAAAATAGTGGATTCGCCAATTGAAAAAAAAAACTGTAAAGAATTCAGTCCGCGTTTGAGGATAAAATTTGTCGAATTTGGGAGCTGTTTTCATATCACAATGTCACATTTGACCAGATAAAAACACCCAAAAGTCAATAGGGAAAGTTTGAAGAAAGAGTAAGAAATGGTGGCTGCGCCACTTAAATAAAAATTGTCAAAAATTTACGCGACTTTTGAGGGGCATTTGGGAGTTCTATTCATCATTAGCATATCGTATGTGAACAGAGAAAGACAACCGGAAGGACAGAGAAAGACAACCGGAAGTCTATAGAGGGCGATGGAAGAAAGGATGAAAATAGTGGATAAGCCAATTAAAAAAAAACTGTAAAGATTTCACGCCGCGTTTGAGGGTAATTTTCTTCAAATTTGGGAGCTGTTTTCATAATAAGAATGTTACATTTGAACAGATAAAAACACCCGAAAGTCAATAGGGCAAGTTTGAAGAAACGGTGAGAAATGGTGGCAGCGCCACGTAAAAGTAGATTGTAAAAAAAAATACGCGGCCTTTAAGAGGGATTTGGGCGTTCTCTCTATCATTACAATATTACATTTGAACAGATAAAAACACCCGAAAGAATATAGGGCAAGTTTGAAGAAAGGGTGAGAAATGGTGGCTGAGCCACGTAAAGAAAAATTGTAAAAAATTTAGGCCACTTTTGAGGGGCATCTGGGCGTTCCCTTCATCATTAGAATATGGTATTTGAACAGAGAAGGACCACCGCAAGTCTTTAGAGGGCGATGGAAGAAAGGATGAAAATAGTGGATTCGCCAATTGAAAAAAAAAAAACTGTAAAGAATTCACGCCGCGTTTGAGGGTAATTTTTTTCAAATTTGGGAGCTGTTTTCATAATCAGAATGTTACATTTGAACATATAAAAACACCCGAAGGTCAATAGGTCAAGTTTGAAGAAAGGGTGAGAAATGGTGGCTGCGCCACGTAAAGAAAAATTATAAAAAAATTACGCGACCTTTGAGGGGCATTTGGGAGTTCTCTTTATCATTAGAATATCGTATTTGAACAGAAAAAGACAACTGAAAGTCTATAGAGGGCGATGGAAGAAAGGATGAAAATAGTGGATTCGCCAATTGAAAAAAAAAATAAAAATGTAAAGAATTCACGCCGCGTTTGAGGGTAAATTTTTTCAAATTTGGGAGCTGTTTTCATAATCAGAATGTTACATTTGAACAGATAAAAACACCCGAAAGTCAATAGGGCAAATTTGAAGAAAGGGTGAGAAATGGTGGCTGCGCCACGTAAAAGTAGATTGTAAAAAAAATACGTGGCCTTTAAGGGGGATTTGGGCAGTCTCTTTATCATTCCAATATTACATTTGAACAGAGAGAGACACCCGAAAGAATATAGGACAAGCTTGAAGAAAGGGTGAGAAATGGTGGCTGAGCCACGTAAAGAAAAATTGTAAAAAATTTAGGCCACCTTTGAGGGGCATCTGGGCGTTCCCTTCATCATTAGAATATGGTATTTGAACAGAGAAGGACCACCGGAAGTCTTTAGAGGGCGATGGAAGAAAGGATGAAAATAGTGGATTCGCCAATTGAAAAAAAAAACTAAAGAATTCAGGCCGCGTTTGGGGGTAAATTTTTTCAAATTTGGGAGCTGTTTTCATAATCAGAATGTTACATTTGAACAGATAAAAACACCCGAAAGTCAATAGGGCAAGTTTGAAGAAAGGGTGAGAAATGGTGGCTGCGCCACGTAAAAGTAGATTGTAAAAAAATCACGCGGCCTTTAAGGGGGATTTAGGCGTTCTCTTCATCATTCCAATATCACATTTGAACAGAGAAAGACACCCGTGGGTCTACATGGCGAGATGGAAGAAGGGATGAAAATAGTGAATACGCCACTTGAAAAAAAAAACTGTAAAGAATTCAGGCCGAGTTTGGACGTAAAATTTGTGGAATTTTGGAGCTGTTTTTATAATCACAATGTTACATTTGAACAGAAAAAATACCCGAAAGAATACAGAGCAAGTTTGAAGAAAGGGTGAGAAATGGTGGCTGCGCCACGTAAAGATAGATTGTAAAAAAATTACGCTGCCTTTAAGGGGGATTTGGGCGTTCTCTTCATCATTACAATATCACATTTAAACTGAGAAAGACATTCGGAAGTCTATAGGGCGAGATCGAAGAAAGTATGAAAATAGTGGCTACCCCACTTGAAAAAAAAAAACTGTAAAGAATTCAGGCCGCGTTTGGGGGTAAATTTTTTCAAATTTGGGAGCTGTTTTCGTAACCACAATGTTACATTTGAACAGATAAAAAAAGCCCGAAAGTCAATAGGGACAGTTTGAAGAAAGGGGCAGAAATGGTGGATGCGCCACGTAAAGAAAAATTGTAAAAAAATTACGCTGCCTTTAAGGGGGATTTGGGCGTTCTCTTCATCATTACAATATCACATTTAAACAGAGAAAGACACCCGGAAGTCTATAGGGCGAGATGAAAGAAAGTATGAAAATAGTGGATCCGCCAATTGAAAAAAAAAACTGTAAAGAATTCAGGCCGCGTTTGGGGGTAAATTTTTTCAAATTTGGGAGCTGTTTTCATAATCAGAATGTTACATTTGAACAGATAAAAACACCCGAAAGTCAATAGGGCAAATTTGAAGAAAGGGTGAGAAATGGTGGCTGCGCCACGTAAAAGTAGATTGTAAAAAAAATACGTGGCCTTTAAGGGGGATTTGGGCAGTCTCTTTATCATTGCAATATTACATTTAAACAGAGAGAGACACCCGAAAGAATATAGGACAAGTTTGAAGAAAGGGTGAGAAATGGTGGCTGCGCCACGTAAAAGTAGATTGTAAAAAAATACGTGGCCTTTAAGGGGGATTTGGGCAGTCTCTTTATCATTGCAATATTACATTTGAACAGAGAGAGACACCCGAAAGAATATAGGACAAGTTTGAAGAAAGGGTGAGAAATGGTGGCTGCGCCACGTAAAGAAAAATTGTAAAAAATTTAGGCGACCTTTGAGGGGCATCTGGGCATTCCCTTCATCATTAGAATATGGTATTTGAACAGAGAAAGACCACCGGAAGTCTATAGAGGGCGATGGAAGAAAGGATGAAAATAGTGGATTCGCCAATTGAAAAAAAAAAAACTGTAAAGAATTCACGCCGTGTTTGAGGGTAATTTTTTTCAAATTTGGGAGCTGTTTTCATAATCAGAATGTTACATTTGAACAGATAAAAACACCCGAAAGTCAATAGGTCAAGTTTGAAGAAAGGGTGAGAAATGGTGGCTGCGCCACGTAAAGAAAAATTATAAAAAAATTACGCGACTTTTGAGGAGCATTTGGGAGTTCTCTTTATCATTAGAATATCGTATTTGAACAGAAAAAAACAACTGGAAGTCTATAGAGGGCGATGGAAGAAAGGATTAAAATAGTGGATTCGCCAATTGAAAAAAAAAAAATGTAAAGAATTCACGCCGCGTTTGAGGGTAAATTTTTTTAAATTTGGGAGCTGTTTTCATAATCAGAATGTTACATTTGAACAGATAAAAACACCCGAAAGTCAATAGGGCAAATTTGAAGAAAGGGTGAGAAATGGTGGCTGCGCCACGTAAAAGAAGATTGTAAAAAAAATACGTGGCCTTTAAGGGGGATTTGAGCAGTCTCTTTATGATTGCAATATTACATTTGAACAGAGAGAGACACCCGAAAGAATATAGGACAAGTTTGAAGAAAGGGTGAGAAATGGTGGCTGCGCCACGTAAAGAAAAATTGTAAAAAATTTAGGCGACCTTTGAGGGGCATCTGGGCGTTCCCTTCATCATTAGAATATGGTATTTGAACAGAGAAGGACCACCGGAAGTCTATAGAGGGCGATGGAAGAAAGGATGAAAATAGTGGATTCGCCAATTGAAAAAAAAAAACTGTAAAGAATTCACGCCGCGTTTGAGGGTAAATTTTTTTCAAATTTGGGAGCTGTTTTCATAATCAGAATGTTACATTTGAACAGATAGAAACACCCGAAAGTCAATAGGGCAAGTTTGAAGAAAGGGTGAGAAATGGTGGCTGCGCCACGTAAAAGTAGATTGTAAAAAAATACGCGGCCTTTAAGGGGGATTCGGGCGTTCTCTTTATCATTACAATACTACATTTAAACAGAGAAAAACACCGAAAGAATATAAGGCAAGTTTGAAGAAAGGGTGAGAAATGGTGGCTGCGCCACGTAAAGATAGATTGTAAAAAAATCACGCGGCCTTTAAGGGGGATTTAGGCGTTCTCTTCATCATTCCAATATCACATTTGAACAGAGAAAGACACCCGTGTGTCTACATGGCAAAATGGAAGAAGGGATGAATATAGTGAATACGCCACTTGAAAAAAAAAACTGTAAAGAATTCAGGCCGCGTTTGGACGTAAAATTTGTGGAATTTTGGAGCTGTTTTTATAATCACAATGTTACATTTGAACAGAAAAAATACCCGAAAGAATATAGAGCAAGTTTGAAGAATGGGTGAGAAATGGTGGCTGCGCCACGTAAAGATAGATTGTAAAAAAATTACGCTGCCTTTAAGGGGGATTTGGGCGTTCTCTTCATCATTACAATATCACATTTAAACTGAGAAAGACATTCGGAAGTCTATAGGGCGAGATCGAAGAAAGTATGAAAATAGTGGCTACCCCACTTGAAAAAAAAAACTGTAAAGAATTCAGGCCGCGTTTGGGGGTAATTTTTTTCAAATTTGGGAGCTGTTTTCGTAACCACAATGTTACATTTGAACAGATAAAAAAAGCCCGAAAGTCAATAGGGAAAGTTTGAAGAAAGGGGCAGAAATGGTGGATGCGCCACGTAAAGAAAAATTGTAAAAAAATTACGCTGCCTTTAAGGGGGATTTGGGCGTTCTCTTCATCATTACAATATCACATTTAAACAGAGAAAGACACCCGGAAGTCTATAGGGCGAGATGGAAGAAAGTATGAAAATAGTGGATCCGCCAATTGAAAAAAAAAAACTGTAAAGAATTCAGGCCGCGTTTGGGGGTAAATTTTTTCAAATTTGGGAGCTGTTTTCGTAACCACAATGCTACATTTGAACAGACAAAAAAAAAACCGAAAGTCAATAGGAAAAGTTTGAAAAAAGGGGCAGAAATGGTGGATGCGCCACGTAAAGAAAAATTCTAAAAAAATTACGCAAACTTTGAGGGGCATTTGGGCGTTCTCTTCAGGTGAAGAAAAATTGTAAAACAGGCGGTTCTTTTTCATCGTTAAAATATCACAATTGAACAGAGAAATACAGCCGGAAATCTATGGGGGAAAATTGAAGAAAGGGTGGAAAAAAGTCTACAGTGGAAAATTGAAATATGGGTAAAAAATAGTGGTAGCCCCACTTGAGGAAAAACTATAGTATTTAATAAAATGTAGGGGGACTTAAATGATTATTACAGTATTACAATTTTACAAATATTTTGTACTACGATCCAAGCTAAATAACCTCGTGCTGTTGATCAAATAATAATACATATTTATTTCAAAATTGCACAAATTTGTCTTTTAAATAAAATTCTACTTAATGAAAATAAATTAAATCTAGGATCTTCACTAAGGGAATTGACCAAGGTCATCATTCGACGTAGGGGATTATTTGATGAACGGTTTGTTTGAGTTCATACTCTAAAAATGGCCTTGCTCCTTGCAACCCGACTATCCGCCGATGGCACTATAAAAAAATCTTACAAAGCAAATACAAGCTATTTATACCACCATTTATTATAAAATGTAGCACACAGGCATTATTCCTCCTTCTACGGGTAACTAAAGTTTCAATTTTCAATGAAGTGCGTATCCATTGATATTCACCACGCTGCTGTTGATGTCCTAACTTAAATTCCATAAACCTCAACACAATTCTCAGGGCCATCTGTCTAATTAAAAATTAAAAATAAAATAATATGCCATTTCTCTCAAGATCTAAACAAAATTTTAAATTCCGCATCATATCCTGCTTAGTATCCGTATTTTTTGATACAGTTCCACGAACAGCGGGTTCATATACTAATTCTTCGCGCATTAAGAGGTCAACTTTGAGCTCCATCGAGAATCCCAAAGACAAATTTAACCAAAATTTGCTAAGAATAACCCGCGCTTAATTCTCAATAGCAAGGCGCAATACTGAATTGACAAAACTTTACTAATACTAGTACCACAATTCTTTACAATAATATTTGCAGACTTGATCCCTCTGCCTAACTGATAGGGATTGCTTTACCCTCTCCAACTCTCTTTCTAATTCCACAAAATGACTTCCCCAAGGGTGCAAGATGGTTACTACCAGAGTCTCCAACTCCGCCAGCTCCAAACACCGTCAAATCAAAACTGAGCAAAACTGAGCCCCCAAAATGTTATAACCTAAATCGGCGTAACGATACTGTCAACATTTGGAGTATGGGATTAGGTCACAGAAAATGCAATTAACACGGATTACAAGGTCCTTATAAATACTAAATTTACAGATGTCAAAATTAAATTTATAATGTGGATGAAATGGATAAAATATAAATAAGTAAATTGATTATAGGGCGACAATATACAATGTGTTAAGGTAAAATTAATTTATGGTTGATAGGTGACGATTGCAATTAATTTCGCGGACAAATCAACCATGGAACGTTAAAGACAAAACAAAATTAACTACTACTTATCTTAGCGCTAAGTTAATATTTAACGATTTTCTTTGTACGGGTTGGAGTCGGCGTTTACTTCTTCAAATCCTCTGGGTTAGAGTTAACTCACCACCTTGCCCTACCGTTCAGTGAGTCACCTTGTAGGTCAGCTGTGGCGAAGATACAAACTCGATCGTGTCTCAACTCGAAAAGAAGACAAACTTCTGTCATCATCAGCCCTTAAAGAATATAAAAAATTATAATTATAATAAAGGGTGGAAAAAAATCTACAGTGGAAAATTGAAATATGGGTGAAAAATAGTGGTAGCCCCACTTGAGGAAAAACTATAGTATTTAATAAAATGTAGGGGGACTTAAATGATTATTACAGTATCACAATTTTACAAATATTTTGTACTACGATCCAAGCTAAATAACATCGTGCTGTTGATCAAATAATAATACATATTTATTTCAAAATTGTACAAATTTGTCTTTTAAATAAAATTCTACTTAATGAAAATAAATTAAATCTAGGATCTTCACTAAGGGAATTGTAATTTTTTATATTCTTTAAGGGCTGATGATGGCAGAAGTGTTCTGCCGAAACATGTTCCATTTATAATTTTACGCTGATTAAAGTTTGTGGAGTTCGACTTAGATATATTTAAATTTTTTAATTTAAATTTACTCCACTTGGATTTAAGAACATTCTTCTAGTTTAATAATTATTTTGTTCATGTTTCTGTAGTCTGTGCAAATTGTTGATGAACCATTTTTCGCTCTTGCTACGGCTACAAGTCATCTTCAGTGAGACGTTCGTCGTCCTTGCCTTCGTTGGTTTGTACTCTTTCAACATTGCTCCGATTTCTGCTTTTTCGTCGGCGTTGACATTACCTATGTCTAACTCTTCTGCAATCTTGGTCACAGCAATCATTAGAAGTTCCCCGTCTTGAGGATGGTGTTCAGCCATCTTATCAACGTCGTCAATTAGTAATATAAATGTAATTCCATTTGAATTAACAGTAACATCTACAAGCAATGCATTGTTAGGTACGACGTACATCATACACTCAATCTTTCAGTCTTCAATCTGCTTGAATCATTACCATGAATCTGGTTTGCCACTACCAATTTCGTCTGACGTGTTTACCACTTTTTTGGGACCGACGCTTACAACGTTCGGACATTCGTTTTGACTTTATCTCGATCTTGTGCGTTCATCGAACACTCAGTATCCTTATGTCGAAATCTGTTGGCAGAGAAGCATTTTACTCCTTTTTCTCGGAATTGGCAATTGGATGACCTATGTCCTGGCTCACACCAATTGTAGCATCTGACAACTTTAATTTCTGTTTTTGCTTGCCCTACTCTCTTTTAGACAATTTTTGTCGGCTTTTCTAAACATCTATTCTCTATTCGTTTTGTGTTTCTCACTTACCTTTTTATATGCTACCAATCTTTCTTTGAAGCTTTTACACCATCACCAAGCACCGTACAACACCATTTTATTGCTTCAACTGTCGCATCATCATGTGGAATCGCATCAGTAATGTATGGTATTACAGCTTCTCAATGATAGGTAAGTACTTTCTTCAGCTCTCTTTATCCTTTGATTTGCTTGGATCTTTCAGTAATAAGCGCGTATTTTAGTATATTATAATATTTCTGAATGAACAATTTCGTTAATCCCTTCAGATATTTCTTAGCAAAAATCAACTTATGCAAGTGGTTCCACTTCATCATAGGGGCAGCTTCCTCTAGATCTTGTATCGAGATTTCTATGGGGTAGTTATCTTCACCTGAGAACGGTTTGAAAACATCTTCTATATTGCGCAGGGTCACTGAGAACTGTACAGCATCTTCTAAAGCGGTGCCTTTCTTCGGTCTTCGTTTTCTCACGTCTTCGTCACGCTCGTCTTCTTCTTCGTCTTCTTTGTATCTTCACTTCTTGTGTCTTTTTTATTTTGTTTGTTTTCATCGTTTTCGTCATTTATTTAGTTGTCTTCGTCATCCTCTGTTTGCTGTTCACGTGCGCGGACCTGAAATTTCCGCTTCAAGTGAAGAAGTAAGGCACTAAGCCTAATGATAAGTTTGTACGAAGCAAAAATACCTAAGACTGGTTGTGACATATGTCAATAAGATGTGCACTTTTGGTACGGTGCAACAGAATTTAATGGAAGAGAGGGATATTGAGGAAAATATACGGAGTAAAAAAGTATATAATATATGGGAAAGAAGAAATAATAAAATCTAACTTGTCTATAATGAATCAGACATAGTGGGAGTAGTACCGCCGTAAAATCGCGTCTTTCAACTAGCGAAGAAATACTTCTAAACGTCGGACGGGGATAATTCTTTCGGTCCGGTAATCAGAAAATTTGCGCGCTGCGAATGAAACTATTCCGGCGTCGCTACGACCACTCCCAGTTTCCGTTCTTGTCACCCCGGGCCACGCCCTTCTCATTGCACCGTTCAAATATAAAAATAAAATGCTCCGGTAATCAGAAAGAGGCCGCGCTCCGGGCCCCGCTATCCCGGAGTTTATACCCTGTCCGGATTCACCGTCGTTCCAGGAGAGCAGGACGCCGCATCGTCATGCGATGAAGAACTTGGGTGAGTCGCCCACGCGCTGCCGTTCACGCAGGGGAATAGCGTCACTATTCCGTACCAAGCACCCTATAAAAGAGCGACCAGAAGCCAGCGGAAGGCAGTTGGTAATTCCGACCATTCCAGTGGTGACCGTTCCGGTGGTGTGGTGAGTTCCAGTGCCAAGTGAGTGAGTTCCTGGCCTCCCGTCCACCAGAAGCAGACTAGAAGGACCAGACTAACCACCGAGGGACAAAGTAAGGTAGAGGACCTCCTGCTGTCCGCTCGTCATTTCTTTACCATCGACCTAGAGGGTTCAGCCACGGGAGTAGGGCACCACAAGCTTCTTCACCGAGGCCTTCCATGTGTCAGGTTTACGGTGCACGTCTTGGTCGAACACCGAGATATTCGGGCAGACCCTTTCTGGCGGAGCTTCCACCCGCTTGTGTAGGGCTCGACTGTTTGGTCCCCGAAATTAGCTCCGTGATTATGTCAATCCTCTGTATATATTGAACCTCCGCGAATATATTTAATCCTTGTATATATCGAATCCCTGTATATTTCACCCTTGTATGATTCAACCTCTGTAAATATTCAGTGTAATTAAAACTTGTAAAACCCCTGACTGTTTATTTACTCTCCGCCAAGCGCGTCAGCTGAGCCCTGGTACACGGTACTCCACTAAGCTAGCCGTGGACACGTGTGAAGCATACCACAATAAAAAAACTGGCGCTCACGGCAACCCGACCATAGAAAGCGTCATAAGATAAATACCCGAAAACAAATGGTGAGAAAGAAGAAGGAAACGCAGACCTAAATAAAATAAAAATTCAATCAAAGATAATGGGACATGTGGAATAGTAGATTGGAAACGAAAAACAGCATTTGTGAATCACAATATTATTTATTTATAACACTCAGCAGCCCAAGAGTCCTAGGGCAAAATATTTACAATACAGATCAATAACAGAAACTGTGTCATTTTGTTTTATGTATAAATGGTGTGCTCCACTCTCGCCTGGTTTCCACTTTTTCTCTACAAACCAATTCCTTTTATCCTGCTCAGGTATTTTTCCATTTTGTCAATCGTTCTCTTCCTTGACCTGTCTCTTCTTGTGGAACTTTAAATAACGATTTTAGAGCGCATTATTTTATTAAATAAAGCATTTGCAGTGTTACATGGTTACCGCAAAAACATTTTAGAATGTGGAACAAAATATGTAGATATGCTTTCTTGACTGAAATTTAATGTTCATCAAAGATTATATTTACAGGGTGTTATGGAAGTCCTAGCAAAAAATTTAAACACAAATAGAACTTGTCAAAAAAAAAATGGCAAACGCTCCCTATCAGAGTTAAAATTGTTTGACACCTAAAACCAATACCCGCCTTTGAACTCCGTGTGCTTCGATAAAGAAGATGCACAAGAAAGTTACCCAATAAACGAATCAAAATAAAAACTGTTTAAATGGAAACAACTGACTTACCATAATATATGCATACGTTGAAGTAGGTTACTAATAATAAACTCTCTAACTTACATAGGGATGCAGTCGTTTTTCGTGTAACGTGCGGTAAACAATAAAAGTTGACACACCGACATACTTAAAACACATCTTCGAATACTCAAGTTTGGCTCTTCCTCAATAGCATCCAAAATTTCATATTCAATTTACATAACGCGATTACATCTGGGACGTCCGAAATCTGGAGTTTGCCATAATCACAAACGTTGCAGTTTTCACAAAAGCACCTGACGTTGGATTTTAGAGATTTTTTTGCACAAAAACTTCCTCATCCGTTCAAGTTCATGAACTCATAGGCGGAGGGTGAAACAAAGGGTTAGCAAGATGTTCAAAAAAATTGTGGATTTCAGCAAACTCGTAAATAGAAAAAAAAATGTTTATTTTGACTAGTTCTATTAAAATTTGTGGTTAAATGCTTTGCTAGGACTTCCATAACACTATATATTATATGTATTTATATTTTCATGAACAAAAAATAAAACAGACGTTTTTCAATTAGTTCACTAACTAGATGTGTCTGAGATCGAAAACAAAACATTTAGGCACTCGTAAATTGGACAGCTTGTAAATAGTAGCTATGTCGGATCGTCAATGAGTACACTTCCTTTTACTCCAGTTGCGACAACACACGACTTTACACCAACTGTATTGCACCACGTATAGCACGTTTTATTTACAATCGATCTACGATACCGCCGATAAAGTTCTTCACCCTCACAGGTGTCTTCAGCTCCGCTGACAGATAGTAGCGCATTAACATCGTCAACTAATTACGTCTTCTCTGATTTAATTAGCCGCAATTATCCACAGCACACTATGTCGGGAGGTTCGGGTATGCGTTACTTAGCAGAACGTCTGCAAACGACAGGTTTCTTATCAGTCTCGAAGGAGCGTCGTTATGACCTACTAACCTCCCGTTAATTGTAATTTCAGACCCACTTTAAATGCTACCGAATGTTCCCAATTAAATTTCTTTTATGCTGAGCTAAACGCGCCCTGGTCGGGAATTTTAAAACGATACCGTGATGGGGAACAACGCCGGGCTCAAATTTAATTAATATGCTTACAACCTTAAAAACTAGCACACCAGAACGGGGACGAGATGCAAATACTGCCGAAAGGGAGATATATATAGCCGCTGCGGTACCGGGATATATACTCAAAGGGTTGTCTTTCAAAGGTGATGAATTTTACATAGGAGCTCATACAAATGTGGAGGTATAATAATTAATTTTATTGTAGTCGCTATGTTGTAACTACAATTTAATAATTTGTACTCGTTTAGTCTTATAACAATATTTTAGGTCTATAAATACCAAAAATTTTCATTGTCATTTTTGCATCCCCCGTGTGATAATACAAACAAATGCCCTCAACAACAATGTCGTTATTTATTCCGATGGTTTCTCTCGTATGAATAAAATTTTTGCAGATGCTTTTATTAAAATTTTTTGATAAATACTTCATTTCTAATAGTTTAGTAGTATGTATATTAATTACCTTTACAGGTTTATAAAGTATCCGATTAATACATTTCCCATAACTCAAATAAAATAAAATATAATATATATAATAAATAAAACTAAAATAAATCAATAATTTAACACAATAACTAGCAGCTTTTTATCCCTTCCCACTTATTGTCCCTCTTCTCCACTCAACCTTCTTCATCCATTCGATCCCTCTTCCGTCCTCATTCAAAATTTCTTCTCAACTTTCATCTCTCCTTCTCAATTCTACGCATTCGTTCAACAAATGCTCTATCGTCTCCTTTTTTTTCCACACACCCTGCATACTCTATTATTATCCTCACTCCAATATTTATTCTCTCTCTCCTCATTTCCACATCCAAATCTTGCTATTATCACTCTCTCTTTTCTACTCTCTCTTCCTAGGTATTTTGGCATTTCTTTCGTTATTATTTTTTCATACTTCCCATTGTACCTAGACTCCCTAATTCTCGTTCTTCTTTCCTGCACTTGCACATCTCTATCTCTCTGCACTAATTCATCTGTCATTACTCTGCCTCTCTCTCGCATTCTTTCTATCTCCGCGCCTGCATACCCGTATCTTTCGAAATATGCCTCCCTCTCTTTCCATATCCTCTTGCAAAATTCTGCACTCTCCTCTCTCTATCACTCTCTCCTCGGCATTCTCTTTTCCAATTTTTTCCACCCCTTTTCTTCCACCCACGTTTCTACCATTCCCACTACGTCAAATTCTCTCAAATACTCCCAAAATTCATTCTCTTTGTTTTTTATTCCCGCTACGTTAAAGAATACTATTCTTTCACCCGCTGTCCTTTTTGTCGCTCTTCTTTGGGTATTGCTCCAAATTCCTTCTGCATATCTCTTTCCTTCTTTGTCAGATCATCTTCTATGTATACTTTCTTTCCTTTTTTTTTTCTCTTAGTTTTCTTTTATTTTCGATAACTTTCCTCTTTTCCCCCAGCTCCCAAGTTCCGCCACAATAATTTTTCCTCCATTTGTTTTATACATCTCTCTTACAGTCACTTCTACCTCTAATTCAACCTTCATCCATTTTTCCAGTTTCTTCTCGCTCTCGCATTCCTCTTCGTCCATTCCCGTTACTACAATATTCTTTTTTCTCACTCTATTTTCCCGCTCTTCCATTTTCTTCTCCAATTTTTTCATTTTTTCTTTTAGTTCCATATTTTCTCTTTCCCATTTTTCTTCCTTTTAACGCATCATAATTTTCAACTCTTCTAGTATCTCTTTCATTTCCTCATCCATTGCCTTTTTTGAACCGGCGATCTTTCGACTTTTTTGTCCGCTTATCCTATACTTGATTTCTAATCAATAAAACAATTGTTTGACCATTCGAGATGTTCCATTTGGTACAGATGAAAGATTTTATGGTTCACCCTGTATTCACGTGGTGGGCGGTTGCTTAGTTCTTCTTCCTCTAGGATGGGCCGGCTTCACTTTTTCTTCTTCCAGATGTGGGACGCACAACTGCCTGAGCGGAGTTTCTTTTGTAGAGACGGTGACGCCGGCCTGATCGCTGAGTCTTCTTCCCAATTAAGCGGCGGCAGTTCCGGGCAAGGTAGAAAGTCCGGGAACGCGGTATCCAGAGCGCGCTCTTTTACTATTCACCGGGATGAAAGTATTTTACTTCGTCATGTTAGCGGTGCGATGCAGAGCGCATATGCAGACATGACTATATTACACCCTTCTAGGCCCAATATTGTATCCCGGGCCAATATTCTTATTTAGCCAACGTTGGCCCTATCTTGGTGTAAAATGATTTTCCAATATATCTTTTGCAAGATTTGTCCAAGATTGGGCGAATATATTAGACTTTATATCCATATGGGAACGATATGGAGTTACAACAAGATGCCAATATTGCTTGCCAACATAACACCAACGTTGGCCCTAACTTGGTGTAAAATGTTTTTCCAATATACCTTTGGCCAGATTTGCCCAATATTAGGCAAATATATAAGATTTTATACCTATCTGGGAACTGTATGAAGTTACAACGAGATGCCAATATTGCTTCCAAAGATAACACCAACGTTGGCCTTATTTGGTATACAACGATTTTCAAATATATCTTTGTCAGGATTTGTCCAGTATTGGACGAATATATAAGATTTTATACTCATTTGGGTACAATATGGAGTTACATCAAGATGCCAATATTGCTCGCCATCATAATACGAGCGCTCGTTCAACATTGCAGGTCCTTGTGAAATTCCCATTTGGATAATTTTTTTTATATAAAAACTCGCTCTATAAGTATCTACATAATATGTGTAGTTACATGGTTCCAAGGACACGGACAATGTTTTTTTGTTCTGCCTCAAATTCAAAAATCACATACATTTAGATTTTGGGTTTAAAATTGTTGCACTCTAGTTGGTGGTTAAATCCAACATCAAGAAGAAGAATGCTTTGTATTGATTTTTTTTTTCAAACAGTTTTTTAAAATAAACCGTAACTTCAACTCATACACATTTTACTGCTTGTTAACAAACCGGGATACTTTTAAATCGATATTCATTCATTAATCGATATTTATATATGTATGTATTTATCTATATTCATCTAATTCTTTATTTTATTGTTTTCAGAACGTGTTTGTATTTACCGGGGAGATCACGCTAGATATTCAATTGACACAGTAGGCTAATCGTGCCACCGGCACTTTAACGGACCAATCCGCATGCAGCATCTAGCTGTCGAGTTTGCATGCCTTTCTATTGTTCATAATGCTATAATTTTAATTGTATGCGATCTGATTTAGAAATATTATTACTCTGTAACATCTTATGAACAGTAGGCAGCAGCAGACATAAGTAGCAGTCGTAGCAACCCATCATATTATGTTTGTTGACATTGTTTATAAGACGCCATAGAGAGATTATTTCTGGCTCTGCATTTTGGTAGAACAATATTGGCGCCATGTAAATTGGCGGTATAAAGAAATTGTACCGTGGTCCCATTATGTAATATTGAAATGCGCCCGATATTCATTTACAATAAACGACCCTGTTAGATTTGTAATATTGGTGGAATATTATTGTAGTACAATCTTGGTTCTATAGGGTTGATATACACGCGGTCGTAGCGGTTCTCGGACAAGTGTATTCGCAGCACGCTATTTTTCTGGTCACCGGGACGCAAGAACCATCCCGATCCCATAAACTGAAGGGTCGATTAAAACTTGCAAACGTGACTTTGCAAACGTATCTACATTGATTGTGAGACTATCTTGGACAGAGCATGTGACAAAAATAAAAATAGGTATGTACTACGAAGAGTTAATGAAGAAGAAATTGTCAATACAAAAAATACATGTTCGTTAAAAAGTGACCAATTCCATCGTTATGAAGCGGAGCGTTCTATTTCTGAACTTTCCTGCAAGAAGTGTTATTTTGGCATGTGTAATTAGCTTGAATGTATTGATGTCTGTCGGAGGATTTTTTGCTTATACGGTGAGATTTGGTTTTAAAAAAATTCCAATAAAATCTATTTTTTTACTTGTAAAGGCCAGTACATTTCTTGTGGTCCGTTCAAAAACATTGGGAGTATTACGAATTATGGCGGCGGCGGCATTTTCTACGCGTTCTCGTAATTCTTCCACGTTGTTTAGAAGGACAATATAAACTAATTTTTTCATCCAGCTCCACAGAAAGAAGTGGCCAGCGGAGTGGCCAAAGATCAGGACCAACGATGTGGGAATTTGGTATTCGTTCTCTCGTTAACCAATTGTGCCGAGAGGCAAGGCGCTCCGTCGTGCACGCACCAAATATTCCCTCGAATTGCTAAAGGAACAAAATATGTTTCTATCTGAAAACCCATTAGCTTTTCGAATAAACCAATCAACAATAATGACCATGAACAAAGTAATGAAAGATGTAGTGGGTGCATTATAAAAGCAAGGGAGTAAGTATCCTGATCACACTAGATATCAAAAATTCTTTTAGTTTAGCCCCTTGGGACACTGAGAGAAAATACAATAAGCGAATATTTTGTAAAAAATTTTGCAAGTTATCTTTCAAACCGAAAGATTTATACGGCGAATAATGTCAACAAAATAGCATGTGGAGTCCCACAAGGCTCTATACTCGGGCCTCTCCTGTAAGCAAGATTCTGAAATTGAGAACTCCCCGGACTATTATCGTATTATTAACCTTGGTATTAAATTCGCAGCATTAGTTGCGAACGAAGAGTTGCATACTTATAGAATACGCCGTCTATTTAGTCACAAATTTATTTGTTCGTCCGAATTAGTATTCGTAGTTGAAACGTTTTGTCAAGCGCGATAGTCAATAATTTTATTAAATACTAGCTGACCCGGCGAACTTTGTACCGCCTCAGAATCAATAAATGTTGTGGCAAATTATTAGCTGAATTAAATTCATTTTTTTATAAGGATAATGCCCACAACGCCATCTACTGGCATTACCGGAACCAGCATACAACGCCATGTTTATTTTTGTTTCTGTCATGTATCAAAGATGGCGTTGTGAACGGATTCCATTCAAAATGTATGAGAAAATTTTTTTCGTTAATTTTTCTGATGTTTTAATAGTTATTCGCCCTCGAAAAAAGTCGGTGTTTGGAGTCCACGCGCAACAGAAGTGAAACTTTGGAGTTTACTCCTTAAAAATCGATTTTCATTTTTAAAGCCCGGTACGACAAATTTTGATGGCCGGCGTTATTTCTTATTGTGGCCCTGTACCAGGGGGGCTTTGTTATTGTCGTTGCCCTGTACTTAGCTCCCCGGCCCCTGTAATTTTTCCGATGTTTTAATAGTAATTCTGCTATTCGGGGCGTAGGCAAATCCAACAAATAAAATATCATAAAAATCGATCGAGCCGCTCTTCAGTTATAAACCCAAGGGGGCCCTTGGGCCCCCATATCCATGTTTTAATAATATTCTGCTATTCGGGGCGGAGACAAATCCAACAAATCGAAGGTCATAAAAATCGGTCCAGCCGTTTTTGAGATATAAACCCAAGGGTTTCCCCTGAGCCCCCTGTCCATGGTTCAATAGTTATTCTGCTATTCGGGGCGGAAACAAATCCAACAAATCAAATATCATAAAAGCCCTTCTTAAGTCGGTCGAGCCAAAAAATTGGTCCAGCCCAAGGGTGGCCATTGGGCCCCCATGTCCATGTGAAAAATACTTTACGACCTGTTCCCATACCTATCAAATATTCAAAAAAAAATTCATAAGAATCGGTCGACCCGAAAAATCGGTCCAGCCCAAGGGGACACCCTGGGCCCCCATGTCAATGTGAAAAATACTTTACTACCAATTCTCATACCTTCCAAATATACAAAAACAAAATCACAAAAATCAGTCGAACCGACAAATCGGTCCAGCCCAAGGGGGCCCCCTGGGCCACCATGTCTATGTGAAAAATTGCTTACCACCTATTTTCATACCTACCAAATATACAAAACAGATTTCATAAGAATTGGTCGACCCAAAAAATATTAAATATTATATAAAATATTATAATATATAAATATTATAATACATATAAATATATTATAATCATTGTTTTGAAGTGAGACAGAAATTAAAATATTACAGTTAAATCTCTACTAAGATAAACAACTTCCACCATAGTTTAATATATTTATATGATAGCATATAATATTTATATAGGCAATTTGATATAGAGAATATTATTCATTATAATGTATTTCAACTGAAACTGTGTTCCATTTTTTAAATCGTTTATCCAGTTAACGGTTATAGTCGTATTATTCAGATCAGACCACCTCTACTGACATTACATCTGCATAAACAATAATATATCTCTTAACGTCGACACCTGAAATGTCTATTGTCATGTCTTCGATATAATCAACAGCTGTTTAACAATACCAGATTATCGTGTAGGATACTACTGGTGATACATAATTTATGACAATTTTGTTAAAAATTATGCATGCAATGTAGATTTTTTTATTTTGTCACTAATCATGCGTTACAATTGGCATGAAAGCTTTGATTTTACTTCAATTTAAAACTATATAATATTATCTATTTACCTATACCACGGTGATACAACCTGTAATCAATATTTCATTCCTTCTGAATTTGTATTATTATTGCCAAACAGGAACAAGGTATTAAAGTCTCAACACATTATCCATTTACTGATAAGACTGCGTTTTCTCTTTTTGATTTTGACCAGCAAAATTATCTGTACAACATAAAATAAGTCGTCTCGGAATAGTATATTTCGATACAAGTGCGCTGTCAACGCACTTTTCAGGGGCGTGGGCGAATTCTTGCAGCAGGAGGCGGGTGCCGAGTGTTGCAATGAGCCCGAGCCCCCAAAAAGCGACAGCGCACGAGTATTGAACGGCGTTTTTTGTGTTCGTTCGAAATTTTGAGGTTAGCTTTGACAGCTGTCAAATTAAATATCTTTGGTGATATGTATATTATGTATTTCACAAAACGAATAGATTGTCTTTTAAGTTTTCCAACTTATTACTTTATTCTGTCGCACAATGACTTTCAAATCATGTTAAATCAGGTATAAAGTAAATAAGCATTTTAATATATGCGGAAATTTAATAACAAATTAACAATGTATAGAGACACTAATGTGGATACACTGTATCCAATATTCATGCAATAAAGTTGATTTCCTCTGTTAAATAAAATTTTGTGGAAAAACTAAAATGCAAATTCATAATTTTGTTAAAAAACGTCGGATCGGCTGATATAACAAATTTTGTAATAATAAAATACATTGTAATTCAATTTATTGCTTGATAAACAGTATTGTTACCCTAATTAATGCAAGGTAATTTATTTAAATTAAACATAAAACACAGACCGGCATTTTAATTTGCGCTATTTACTAATTAAATTTCTAGGAAGATTTTTATTTTATTTTTACTCCAAAATTATTAACAAAATTGTTGTTTACATTATGAAATTATAGAACCAACAACAACGTTATCCAGTTGCAACTAACCTCCAACTCTAGAAAAGTACCATAAAATAAAAAAATAGCATTTTACAAGTTCAGCTGAGCACAGAAACTCTTGCAATCGTCATTTTCTCAGGCAGTTTGTAACAGTTTCCTGTGCCGAAATAAATGATATAGGTCAGTTCGTATATCTCGATTTTCAGTGGAGTTCAGCAAGTGTCTGTTGAGTTTCAAAGCACGCTCGCAGGTGTTAACGGGCTCGTCATGTAGCGGTGTGGCGGTCGTCATTCGAAGGATATTGGAGCTAACAGTTGCTATGGAGACCACGTCTTCTAATCAGGCTTGAGTACCTCCGGAGAAAAATGTCTGCAACTTCTTCAAAGTCGACGTTGCCGCAACGCGAAAGACTTACACTTAATAATGTCGCTTCTCTTTCTCGACCACACTAATTTGTCAATCATTAGCCGCAATAATCATCTTTTGTGTATTAGAGTGGCTTGACGAGCACGTTATGTGGGAATTAAATGCTTCCGAAGGGATCACAGGGCGCACTTAAACGAAATAGGCTCTGGTCGGAAGAATTATGACCGATAAAATCGTAATCGTCTTATATGACCTACGAAAGTTTCAACACACGTCAGAGATTTATTTGTTATCAACGACAGCAAATACTTACGAAACTATATTATTTAACCATACCATATACTTCAGAACTTATCAAATAAAGGGTGGCTGGACGCTTATGCAATGTGGGTTTCGATTTATGCGCGCACAACGTCGTTTTATCTGACTGATTTCTTTTCAATCATATGGCACAAGCACGATCAGACCGGATCGAATTTGAATGCATAATAATAAGTCTAAGTACTACAAGATCAATTTTTACATTGTTTACAATAATGCAGAGAAAAAACTATCCGCCTGTTCCTTATTATTTATTCCACGCTCTCATAAATCAGGGTTTCCTAAAGTCCTAATATACGTGACGTCTCCTATGAATATTTCCATTCGGAGCTGACTTATTTTATTTACTAAAGTCGAGGGCAAACATCTACACACAATTTGTAAAGCGCTGTAAAGTATAGCCGAGTGATCGGAAGGTTGCACCCCATTGGCTCGCAATAGGATAAAGTCGAACACGTCCCTAAGGCTCTAATGCATTCATAACATTCGATACGGCTTATCCCGGGTCCTCAAAAGTGTTTTACACAAGCAATGTACTGCCGATATTCCTACTGAATTATACAATACATGAATATGTCAATCTTAATAACGGATTCACAGCCGAATCAACATTTTTCTCGCATGCGATTGAGTGCAGAACATTTTCGAGCTTGCGTGGTATACTATAGACTTTTTCTACAAAAAAAAAATCTGTGCAATTATCTATTTGGGAAAAATGCATTACTAACCTACTCTTGTCTTGCAGGTGTAAATTTCACCAAACAAAGGCCACAATAGGAAACCAAAGACAAAAGCACAGACCATGACAGGAACGCATGCAACCAAAAGCTGATATGAACTTTGCCAGCAAAAGCACAACTGTATAAAGTATAAAGCACACATTTACATACGCAGACACAAAATTACCTTAGCATTCGAAGCAACTCCAGCGGATAAGAAACAGCCATGCACGAAACTCTTCTCAAGGTTATATTAATTTAGAAGCAAAAAATATTCTCATCTCAATTTTTGGAGTAAATTAATTTCGCAAATATTTTTAAATAATTTATTTTGTCCACTCGTAAATGATTTGCGAATTTATGTTGAGTAATTAACATCAATTTTATTCAATGGCACTGCCAGTGAAATGTCGTTTTGGTTTGTCCATTGTGTGGCTGTAAATCGATGAAAAACATTTGTTTTCAAATTGATAGCACGCATCTGATTCTCAATTTTCTGTTATTCCACAGACCCAAAAATATGATTCTTTTTTAAATTCTAAACATCACATAATAGACCAACATTCAATATTGCGTACGGAAGATCTCTACAATGAAATAGGAAAATTGGAACATCTTGTTGGGAAGAATAAATATGAAAAAAAAAACCTTATACAAATTCTGAGACTAAATCCAAAAAAAATGAGGAAAAGCAACCATGCCAGTGTTGTCAGTGAAAAAAAAAAAGGGAAACGTTACCATCTGTAAATAATTCAGAATTAGAAATTGAATTGAATGAGAAGAATCCAAAAAAAGTAGAAGTGACATTACTAATAAAAGTAAAGTTACTATTAAATGATACTTTAAATGTTTCTAAGATTTATGTCTCCGGTTCAAATGTGTCACTAATAAATGCTAAATTATTGGAGATACAACAGAAGAACAATAAAAGTGACAAAAAATGGTAATTGGTAAAAATGGTATTAATGGTGCGAAAAAAACAAAAGCTATGGTAAGATTAAAAATAAAAATCTATATTATATTATTAATAGAAACTTTTATTACGATTTTCTAATTGGTTTGGATTGCATCAAAAATTTCAAATTAATGCAAACTAAAGAATTAAAGATTATAAAATGTAATAATCCAAAGAGAAAAAAGATAACCTCAGATGAAGAGGATATAAAAAACAATAACTTCTCAGAAAAATTATACATCAACAATAAATGTCAAAATTCCTGATATACTAGGTGACAAGAATGAAGAAGGATTATTTTTATACCCTGAGATAGTAAAAGAAGAAATTAAACCTACCAACAAATTAATGTGAAATTAATTTCAATGAACATATGAACTCGAAATGTTAATAAACCATTTAGATGTATTATAACAACAATCGGAAATTAATAAATTAGTAGAAAAATACAAATCAGTTTTTGCTGAGGATAAATATGACGTTGGCACTGTACAAGATTATGAAGCTCACATTGGCTTGATGGTGTATAAATACTGTTGCAAACGTCCATACCAATATCAAAACTACTAGAGAAAAATTTGATTGAGGAATCTTATAGCCCATTTGCTGCTCCAGTAGCTTTAGCTTATAAAAAAGAAGATGAAAATAACACAAGGTTATGTATAGATTACAGAGAACTAAATCAAATTGTGGTCTCTCAATCACAACCATTTACAATAATTGAACTTTTCATTATAAAAACTGTGTAGCGTGCTCTTTCTTAATGATTGAAATGCTGCTAGTTGTTTAAAATTAACGTTTATTACTCTAAAAATACAACAAGGGATTAGGGTGCCAAGACGGAGGATTCTACCCTAACACACCCTAGCGCAGCTCGACCCGATCTTCCCTGTTCCCGAGATCCGTACCCTGAAGTGGTTTTTGACTCCCCACTCTTTAGTCCGTACACTTTCACATTTCGCGGAAACATTATTTAAACGCTATATATCTGTACATTTCCTCCCCCGCCTTGACGAATGTTCAACATAATAATCATACATAATATAAAACACAATTAATATAAATACACAATATTAAAGGTTACATTGAAATAATTATACATAATACGAACACACATAATAAAAATTACATGGAAATAATCATGCATGACAAGAAAACACAATACTAAAGGATCACATTAAAACAATTATACATAATAAGAAAAGACAATAATAAGGATTTCATTGAAATACATAATACCAAGACACATGATAAAAGACTCAGAGAGCACAAATTAAAGAAAACAACGACATATTTGATAATACACCATCAAAAGGAACGACGATTAACTGTACCACAATTTTCACTATTTATCACTCACTCCCCTTTGGTCTTTTGCACTCACGGCTTCATCCAGCGGGAGGACAGCGAGTTTTCTAACGGAGCGCTTATATACACCATGCGTTGTTCGAACGGATGCCACTCGAACAAGTCCATCGTCCCCAGGAAACACTTCTTCCACACGACCCATCCTCCACATCATGGGTGGAGCGTTCTCGTCCGAGATGAGCACCATCATGCCCCGTTGGATTTGCGGGGATGTTTGACACCACCGTTGTCTAAGCTGAAGTTGAGAGAGAACCTCCTTCTGCCAGCGCTTCCAGAAATGTTGCTTAAGTCGCTGGACTCTCTGCCAACGCTTTAAACGATTTGGTGGAACACCCGAGACGTCTTTTTCGGGAATGTCCATCAAAGATTCACCGATCAGGAAATGTGCCGGGGTTATCACTTGGAAATCAGAGGGGTCAGGGGATATTGGAGTTAAAGGACGCGAATTAATGACGGCTTCGATTTGAGTCATGAGAGTGGCAGCTTCCTCAAACGTTAGAGAGGCATTCATAACTACTCTTTTCATGTGTTGTTTGGCCGATCTCACTAGTCTTTCCCAAAGTCCCCCAAAACTTGGCGACCTTGGAGGGATAAATCTCCAGTTTATTGACTGACTAGTTAAATAAGGATAAGTTTCGGATTGTGTCTCGTTACTTAATAAAAATTTTGAAATTTCGTCCAATTTTGCCCTAGCCCCTACGAAAGTTTTTGCATTATCGCAGTAAATGTCTGACACTTTACCCCGTCTAGATATTAGCCGTTTAAGTGAATTGAGAAAACTCTCAGTGGTCAAGTCACTGACTACTTCTAAATGTACTGCCCTGGTTCCCATACAAACAAAAAGAGCGACCCAAGCTTTAGTTTTGGTTTTACTTCGTCTACCGTTTGTGAGGTAAATTGGGCCAAAATAGTCCAGGCCCACCTTTAGAAACGGCCTACATGGCTCTAACCGGTCCCTTGGTAGGTTGCCCATTTTCTGTTCTGCAAGTTTCGGTGAAACGCGGAAGCAAGAAATACAAGAACGAATAATCTTCCGAACTTGCTGCTTCGCTCTAAGCGGCCAATATTTACGTCTGATGGACGCAAGCGTCTGAGTGGGCCCTGCATGCATTAAAGAAATATGTTCCAGCAAAATAAGTAATCTTGTTATGTGGTGATTTGAAGGTAAAACCACTGGGTGTTTTTTATCGAAATTTATAGAGGCGTTATGTAATCGACCTCCTAAACGTATCAATCCGCCATCGTCCATGAAGGGATCTAAATTACGCAACACGCTCGACTTATGTACAGGGAGGTTATTAGAAAGAGCTGTATATTCCGGTGCAAATTCGTTTCCTTGAATAATCTTAATAATAGCATTGCTAGCCTCAATTAGCTCTTTATTTGATAAAGGCCCTGTTTGTCTCTCAGTTTTATATCTCGCGTTATGACCGAACCTTCGGCAGTATGCCACTACTCGTTGTAGTTTCGTAAAGCAGGAAAATTTTTCCAAAACGGGAAGTTCCACAGGGGTCACCAAGATTGCCGTAACTGTTTTTCTTTTTTCCGGAATATTATTTAAGTCTGAAGATGGCTCAAAACGCGATTTGGGCCATTCTGATTCCTTTTTCGAGATGAATTTTGGACCGTGCCAATATAAAGGTAAATCGTTTAGCTGCCTCGGGTAAGCACCCCGAGAAATTACGTCCGCAGGATTTTGTTTAGAATCTATATGACGCCATGCTTTTATATCACTCAAATTCTGTATTTGTGTCACACGATTTGCCACATATGCCTGCCATGCATTGGCCTCCGCGGAAATGTAATGTAACACTATCATTGAGTCACAAAAATAGTATTTCTTTTGAATCTTTATTCCTAGTGCCTTTGACACCTTGTCTATTAATCGTGCACCTAACAGAGATGCACATAACTCCAACCTGGGTAGACTGACCACCTTCAAAGGACTAACTTTCGACTTACTACATACCAAAAGTGTGGAATAATTATCGTGATCGATTTTCGTCCGTAAGTAAACTGCTGCTCCGTACGCCAAAGTAGAGGCGTCGCAAAACACTAGTAAATCTGAGCAATTGGTTGTATGCGGTATTAATTTTCTTGGAATTCGTAACCGGTCCAAAAATTGTAATTCCATTAAATATTTTTCCCATGACCTTTTTAAATCACACGGTACTTCGCAGTCCCAGTCTATTTTTAGTGCCCACAATTGTTGCATGATTATTTTTGCTTTGACTACAACTGGCGAAACAATACCGAGAGGGTCAAAAAGGCTGGCAATAAAACTGAGAATTTGTCTTTTTGTCCATTTATTTAAATTTGGAGACTTTGACACTTTAAAACTTAGATGATCGTCGTGCGAATTCCACCAAAGTCCTAATACCTTGGACGTCCCACCCTTGTCTATTTCGATTGATGGTTCGCTTCGCGGACACGGTTGCGGAAGAACCTTCGGATCGTTGCTTCGCCACTTTGACAATGCGAAGCCTCCGCGTTTTAAAATTAAATTTATTTCATCCCGTAATTTAATTGCACCCGCTGTGTCGTTGGAACCGGAAAGGATATCGTCCATGTACACGTTATGTTGTAAAACCTCGCTCGCAATCGGTAATTCGTCGGTAGCTTCTTGGGCTAATTGTCGAACGCAACGCATCGCGGTAAATGGAGAATTTTTCAGACCAAACACCAGTCTCAAAAGGCGGTAAACTTTGATCGAATCTTCTTCTGACGATCTCCAAAATAACCGTTGATAATTCGTACACTCCTCATCTACCTTTATTTGAAGAAACATTTTCTCCATATCGCACGCGAGAGCTACTTGATGCGTTCGAAAATTAATCAATAAATTAAAAAGGTCGGTTTGTAAATTTGGACCTATCATAAGGTTGTCGTTCAAGCTAAGCCCGTTGTCTGTTTTGGCAGACCCATCATACACGACACGAATTTTAGTTTTTTCTCCCGATTTGTGCACACCTGAATGGGGTAAATAATACGCATTTTCAATATTCATCTCACTTTCCGGAACTTCTTCCATGAAGTTTAAGTCCATCGCTTCTCGCATTGCGTTCGAGTAACTAATTTTGAACTGTTCGTCCTTACGAAACTTCCTTTCCAAAGATAAAAACCTTTTTATCGCCATATTACCAGAATTACCTAATTTGACCGTATCGTTTTTGAAAGGCAATTTTACTATGAATCGGCCCTCCGCATCACGGCGATGCGTGTTGGCAAACTGAGACTCGCAATTATTTTCTTCCATAGTCCACTTATCCTGAAGAACATCAATTTCTTCTTGGACCCAAAATTTCTGCATCATTTCTTTAATCTCGTTGTCTGAATCATCGCGTCTTAAAGTTAGAAAATTACATGAAGCCGAATTTACCGTGCGATTATTAACTTCGTACGCGCCGCCCACTACCCATCCTAACAATGTCTTTGTCAGGTATAAGTTTGGCTCGGCCAGTTTAACGCGCCCTACACATAGTAAATCCCAAAATATGTCTGCAGACAGCAATAAATCGATCTGCTGGGACTTGTCGAAATTTTGATCCGCTAACTTACAATAAGGGGGGATTCTAAATCGCGATCTGTCGATGCTACTTAACGGTAAATCGGACGTTACTTTCTTTAAAACAGAACAATCGATTTGCGCTTCGAACGGAAAACATAATGATTTTATTTTTATTCTTACCGTTTTCGTAGTTTGGATACAAGTTTGGTCGATTCCAGAAATCTCTATTTTATGATTTATGGTTTTTAAACCCAAACGTTTGCACATTGGTTCCGACAATATATTTAACTGCGACCCTACGTCAAGCAAAGCTCTACATTGTTCATAATTTCCCGAGGCGTCACTGACCCAAACAATAGCTGTTGACAAAACTACTCGACGTTCGATGGGACTGTCATAATTTAGGCCGACGTTTATGGCCGCATGGTTGACATCTGGGTCCTCGGATTGATGCAACAAGGAGTGATGTTTTTTGGAACAGATTCTACATCCGGTCCCTTTGCAATCCTTTGTAAGATGATTAGACCGAAAACAGTTCAGACAAAGGTTCTTTTTCTTGATTTCGTTTACCCTTTCTGCGACGTTTAATCGCTGGAACGCTTCGCACTGGTTAATAAAATGCCTTTTGCTGCAAAAATGGCACCCGAATTTGGACGTGACTACGTTAGATGACCGTCTCATAACCGTATCGCTCCTTTTCGCACCGATATGTGCCTCCAACTTGGATTGTTTTTTATTTTGCTGCATGGACTCTAATGTGATACATTTTTTTTTCCAAAAAATCTGTGAGTTCTATTAACTTGGGCACGTCGGTCCCTAGAGAGTTTTCAAATTCCCTCCGCGAATGATAATCTAAGCGCCCCGTTATCAATGGCACTAAAAATGCGTCCCATGAGTCAACAAGTATGTTCTGTATTTTTAAAGCTTCCAAGTTGGAGGTGATATCATTAATTAACATCCGTAATCCCTCAGCCGTTGCTTTAGATAATTCTTGAATGTTCAATATTGCTTGCACATGTCCCTGCACAATAAGTCTCGTGTTCTTATATCGTTTTTGTAGTATAGACCAGGCGGATTGATAATTTAGATCCGAAACAATCAACGACTCAATCGACCGCGCGGCCTCACCCTTTAAACATGATTTAAGGTAGTGAAATTTCTGACAATCGTCTAACGTCGTATTTTTGTGTATCAGACTTTTGAAAGCATTATAAAAGGGCGACCACTCTATATACGATCCGCTAAATTCTGGAAGATTAATAATGGGCAACCTAACATTAAACTGGCTTTGAGTACCGGGAGTAACATTGGTGGTCGATGCCGTCGTATTGCTATTAGCGGGGACGTTTTCCTCTAGTAACCTGTCCAATTTACTTTTGGCTTTGAACCAGGTGGACTCGAATTCCTCGAGTACTTTAAGCTCGGCAGGATCCGGTGGCTTGACTTTACTTGGGTCCAACTTACCCCCGGCATCCGTTTCTACGTTTTCGTCGATGTCGTCTAAATATAAGATTTCGTAATACAAAGTTTCGAAATCCGCCCGAATTTTGTCCATCTCGGGCAAACGGCTTTTTAATTCGTTTACATTATTTTGTTCATTGTAACTATCGATAAATTCTACAGTGTGTTTTAACTTGTTTAGGATTACCAAGCGTTTTCGGTACAAAATCTTTAACTGCGCGATTGACATTGTAAATGATTCGTTTAAATCGTTTTTTTAATTTTAACTGAAGTGAGATCGACTATACTCTACTTTAATCTTGACTCTAATGACTGCCGCCCCCACAACGGTAAACGGAAAGGTGAAAGGGATAATGGCACTGACCTGACTGGCTTCACGCAGTAATTCCTTCGATGTACACCTTCGTTTCGATGTCCGTCCGGTTCGGGGGTCGTTTCTTCGGCTTGTATCTTCTGTCGGATCGGGTATTTTCCACGCGGTACACTGCTCACTTGTTGATTTCACTAATTGCTTTTACCGGAACTGGTTTCACATCCGGCTCGAAGGACCATATGTAGCGTGCTCTTTCTTAATGATTGAAATGCTGCTAGTTGTTTAAAATTAACGTTTATTACTCTAAAAATACAACAAGGGATTAGGGTGCCAAGACGGAGGATTCTACCCTAACACACCCTAGCGCAGCTCGACCCGATCTTCCCTGTTCCCGAGATCCGTACCCTGAAGTGGTTTTTGACTCCCCACTCTTTAGTCCGTACACTTTCACATTTCGCGGAAACATTATTTAAACGCTATATATCTGTACAAACTGTAAACTGTAAATATTTTTCTACTTTGGATATAAATTCAGCATTTAAGTCAATTCCATTGAAATTTTAATATAGCTACAAGGGGCATTTCCAATGGAGGTGCCTCCCGTTTGGGTTAAGGACGCGCTGGCAAAGTGGTGGGGATACGCAGTCGAAAACAAATCTAAACAAGCGTTGGGCGTTTGTACAAATGTTAAAAGATAGATAAGATATGCACTCCTTTTTGTTTTTATTTCATACAAAAAGGATAGCTCAAGGCAAAAACCAATTTTAGTGGCTTAATTCGCCTGTTTAATATGCAAAAAAAAATATTGAAATAAATGAAAATTTAAAATGTTTAGTTATGAAATGAATTGAAAATATCAAATTGCCGTCTCCATACTCTTTTATAATTACCAACAAAATTTGAACCCAATCGGCACTAGGTAAAAAAGGATATTTAAAAAAATGGGTAATTTTAACATGCGTTAGTGAAGACTCGGACCCCTCCATCGCCATGTGATTGCTTGAAACTTCAAGACTTTTCACATAGGTGGTGCACCCGACGATTGTTATTAATGTTACTAGATTCTGGTAACTTTAATTGTCATATTGTCATTTGTGTATGTTTAAAACCTGTAGGTCTGGAGCAAAATACCCGAAAAATGTGTTTACTTACGAATAACAAATCAGCATTTGTATTGGTTGCAATACTTAGATCATAAAAATTGGTTCAGCCCAAAGGGGCCTCGTGAGCCCCCATGAAACCCAAGAGGGCCCCAATGTTTATGTTTTAATAGTTATTTTGCTATTCGGGGCGGAGACAAATCCAACAAATCAAAGATCATAAAAAGCCGTTCTTGAGTTATAATACCAAGGGGGGGCCCTGGGCCCCACGTCTATGTTTTAATATGTAGTTATTCTGCTGTTCGGTGCGGAGACAAATCCAACAATTCAAAGATCATAAAAATTGGTTCATTCCAAGGGGACCCCTGAGCCCCCGTGAAACCCAAGAGAACAAACTTTCTTTACTTTTTTAATTTTTAAAATATTTGCCAATAACACCGAAACTAGCCGACTCTGTCTGAAGGTGGTCACCGTAAATGGCCGACACTGCGACACTCAAAAATCTGCTCAACAAACAAATTGCAACAAATACCTAACCGATACCACGGCTTTAATCTATGCAGGGCCATGCACGGGCTCCATGGTTTTCTTATTTATTTTCATACCATTACCACCCTCTATACCTTTTTATGCAAACCTTCAAATGAACGTTGTCCATGCTAAACCAATATGCACTCCCCACCACTTTGTCGGCGCGTCCTTAAAGACTGCTCCAGCCATTTTCCAAAGAATATTGAGTAACATCATAAGAAAATACTAACTGTCTAGTTTTACAATCAATTTTATAGACGATATTTTAATATGTATGTCAGAGCTGCGGCAGCGGATATAGTTCATGCCTGAGGTAGTCAAGAGTGGGGAACTGAGCGGAGAGCAATATACCCCCGATCGGAGAGCGGGAACGACCTGCGACCTGCCTTGAGCACTAATCGGGTCATGTTATCTTCTATTCATAGTTTATTAATTGTGCTTAAGATAAATTGCTATTTTTGAGTTATAAACTCTGTTATCAGAAGTGGGAAAGTGAAGTAAAAGTGCCAAAGAGGCTCAGGTGTAGCCGTCTCAGTGGGCAAAACATCGCATATTGGCGGTACAACCATGGTACCTGACGTCTGAATATTGTAGGGGCGAAAAGCGGTGTTGATATTGTCAGGGAGGCCGAGACTAAACTTGAAAGACGGACGTAATGATACAAAGTCGAATCGAGGTTTGAGAGAATATAGAAAAGGGCTGAATTCAAGGGTTTGTGATAAATCAGATTGACAAATTGGTAAGTGTTTACTAGGACAGTAATTACTGAGTAATCGCTGATAAATCATTCCGGTACGGAAAGATTTTGGAGATGAGTAGGTACGTGCTAATTCAATGAAAACGACAATTTTTGTAAGGAATTACAAATAAACAAGCAAAATCAGCGCAATAAAAGATCCAAATAGTAGGTACTGTTACAATTTGATTTTGCTGCGCATTGACCATTAAGAATTCAGGAACGAATCAGCGATTAGATATAACCCGCACGCACAAAAAAGCAAGGTAAAAATTCTTGCATTAAACGCGACGAACTAGCGCCTTCCTTTTTCGATCATCGAGATCTTATCGAAGTAACATCTCCATCGCAATTTTGTCCTATCGAAGGGTTAAGGGATTTAGGAAATTTCGTCAAAAGTACGGAGAAAGCGATGGAGGTGTCCAATTAATTTTTATTGAATCGCTTAGTGGATATATCGATAAAGTGTTGAGACTCGGGGGAAAAGAGGAGAACACCAGCATTCACCAAAAGGGATTGTTTCATGCTTAATTTTCATTAGAAATAGCTGTTGCGTAGTTTTCCACACGTGACTTTCTGGACTGACGTAATCCACACGTGGACTCCATAAGATTGTCTCCTAAGATCACCAAGAAAAGGTAGTGTAAGGACACGTCAGCTCCAAGACCGGCAGAAACCGTCGAAAACAGGCACGGTGAAGATAGGTAGTAGTTAATTTTTTGTTAAACATTTCAATTAGCTTTTTTATTATCGCGTCAGTTTAATTGTAAATTTTCAACACATTTCTTAATATTGTAATTTAATCATTCCAATGTAATTTAATCTTTTAAGAATGGTACAATAGTCGTATTTTAATTTGTTACATTTTCATTCATCATTCAGATAGTTTTTTTTTTAACCTACTTGTTACTTGTCAATTTAATTTCAATGAACGTTTAATTTAATATAGTTTAATTGTAAAGAAATTTCTCTGTTTATTTAATCATTGTATGACTTGTTGTAATAGTACTGACGACGGCGCGATGGCACCGGAAGCGAATGATGTCATGATGATGTCACCACGTATGGTAACGTAATTAATCTGTCAGTCTACATGAGAACGTCTGGGAATAATTGTTCATGTACGATGCTCTCAGCCTAGAAAATTCTGTCGCGGTGATCTCATACTATACCACGCTCGTACAAGAGAATGATCTCATTCTTCGGGAATAATCCATTGCGCCGAAAGAATGATTTCATGATTCCCAGAATAGAAGGAATTGAGAACGCCAGGAGGGGTATAAGAAGCGATCAAACGACGGAGCCAGTCAGTCTACTCTACTGGTAGCATCGTGAACAAGTGGTCAGCGTGGTATCGTGGAAGTCTGTACATAGTGAAAAGTTAGTCTTTTTAATAAAAGTTAGTAGCTACGGTGTGCACCAGAATTTTCTTTAAATCCTCAAACCCGCCCGGCTCAGGCAACGTTACAGTACCTATGCAGTTCCAAATATGTGACGGAAATTATGTCATGTCTTGAAGTTAAGTTTATACAGTTTATAAGCTCGAACCCCCGAACGTTTCTAAACAATACAATGTGGGAAAGAAAATAGTGTCCATGTTTGTCTTTTCGAAGAATATACTTCAGAAGTTTGACAAACGCATGCACTCAAAACAATATCGTGCACGAATTTAGACTGATTGGTATTTATTAACAGGGGTGGTATCAATGATTTCGACATATTGATTTGAAAGGTGGTAATCTTTAATTGGGTTTGATGGACATGATTGATGAAGTTGTAATTAAGTGTCAGTTAAGGGAAGCACTTGTATCAATTCACAGAGATCTCGAACTTTAAAAAAATGCGCAGAGGTTTTCACGACAGGTGCGATCAAAATTTTCAAAGTACTGGACGGACAATGTGGTCCGAGGAGTATAACATTTTGAAAGTACTGGACGGACAATGAGGTCCGAGGAGTATAACATTTTGAAAGTACTGGACCGACAATGATGTCCGAGGAGTATAAAATTTTAAAAATACAGGACGGGCAGTGAGGTCCGAGGAGTATAAAATTTTTAGCCTCTGAGTCCATATCTGGAACGAGCTGATGCTGTCTTTGATTCAGCCTTTGAGTATATATTTGGAACAAGCTAATGTAAAAATGCTGTTAGAGTGTTGATTGCTTGTTTGTGTTTGTAGTGTTGGCGATGGAGGGAGTTTTGTTGGTTCATTTCAGTTTGTTGTGGACTGGGACTGCTCGAGGTTCCTTCTGCAATATTCCCCTAAGCGGAGAGTGGGAACGACCTGCGACCTGCCTTGAGCACTAATCGGGTCATGTTCTCATCTATTCATAGTTTATTAATTGTGTTTAAGATAAATTCATATTTTTGAGTCATAGACTCTGTTATGTATTTTGAAAAAGTTTTGAGGACCATATACTATACCTATCAAGATTGCTGGAGGCAATAGTTACAGAAGGCTTTGGACTGAAATTTTCCAAATGTAGTTTTGTAAATAATTATGAAAAATATTTAGGCCACATAATAGAAAATAATTCTGCCAGGCCTCTGAAAGATTATTTGACCGCTGTCAAAAATTTTCCATTTCTAGAAACGAGGAGAAATATACCTAGGGAAAGTAAATTTTCATCATAAATTCGTAACATACAGTGCAATTATTATCTTGGACCCGTTACACAATTTATTACAAAAACATGTGGAATTTATTATATGGTCAGCAGCAAATAACAAAAACCTGCGATGCTCAGAACCAATTCTGAAGATCTATGATCCTGAACTACCAATAAACATTTACACCGATGCAAGCATCGAAGGAGTGGAAGCGATTGCTTATTTTTCAAAAAAAAAATTACTGAATCTCAAAAAAGAGAAGGCAATTTATGTAGAATAGGTTAAATGTAACATATTTTTAAAAGTTCTTGAAAAGGATACACAGAATTAATAAAAATGGTCAAACAACCAGTCATAGTCTGCACACGCATCTCGCATGTACGCCCGCATGCAGACCGACTGTGTGTATGACATCATCCTGTGTTTTACCTGACGCAACTCGTCGGTTATATTCGTTATTCTTCGGTTATCAGGCGGTGAATTCAAATAAAATCAATTAGATCTAACACGGCCAAACTGACATCATTCCGCTCTCGGAATGCTTTTCAGTTTGTTAAATGTAATTAAATGTAAATTGTTATTCAAAACAAATAATGTAAACATGTATTAAATTTAATATAAGTATTTAAGAAATTCAGCGGATTGAGAAAATCCTTGAATCGAAATAATTTGTTCCCTTCGTCTTCGACGCCAACATCTGAATCGGTTAAGGTGATTTATTGAAACAAAGGGGAACATTACTCAAATGTTTCACTCAAAGCGCTCAATTTAAGTTGGAAAAAATAAACCAATCAGTGACTGAATGACACGATGGAAGTACATACTGTACGTACGATGGGTCATTTTCAATAAGAAATACGTTTAGAGGAACACGATGGAATTACTGCATCAGCGCATGTATTTGCGATGGGTTATATTCATGATTACTCTTTTTTTTATGACTCGATGGAAATACTGCCAAATGCACGTATTTGCGATGGGTCATAATTATTAATGCATAAAGATTTATGACTCGATGGAAATACTGCCAAATGCACGTATTTGCGATGGGTCATATTAATAGATAAAGATTTTTTATGACTCGATGGAAATACTGCCAACTGCACGTATTTGCGATGGGTCATATTAATGGATAAAGGTTTAACAAATCTAACACGGCAACAACCAACATTGGGAGTTACCAGGAACAAAACAAACAGAACAAAAAAATAATAATAATACTCAGTACTTTCAGAGCGAAATAGCTTTTGGAAATCGTCAGGTCAGGTCAGGTCAGTAATTATTGGTCTTTGGAACACTTAAGTGTTTGCTGAGCGCCAGTTTTGCGAATGGAATAACGATCATTTGCCAATAAGGCTTTGATGAGATATGGTCCAACAAATTCACAATTAAATTTCTCAGCGCGCTGTCCTCTGCTTAGCAGGACCGCGTCACCAACTTTGAAGACTTGATTAATTTTGTCATGTCTTGTTTAACGTACTGATTTGTTTTTCGACCTTTTTTTGCTTTCAATCTGGTCGCAATTTTAGTGATATCTAGCGGGGACTTGATTGAATCGGACACAGGTAAATCGGACAAAATCGTACGGATTTGAGGAGTTTGTCCCTCTAGAGTCTAGACCAAACACCAATTTAAAAGGAGAACACCCGGTGGTCTTCTGTTTTATTGGTTTGATGACTAATTGAATTTTCCATAAGTTAGTCGGCCAATCTGACGTTTTGTTGGATTCAATTCTCAACAGGTTGATGATTGTTCGCATAGAACGTTCGATTTGGCCCTTTGGAGCGATGTAGGTACACCGGGGGTTGTTACATATACCTCGATACCAAAGTAGTCAACGAATGTTTCGGCGACTTTTGCTATAAAGTTGGTGCCGGCATAGTGAATCAATTTACTTGGTGTGCCAAAGATACTTATGAAGTTTGAAAAACTTTGCTTTGTTTCTTCGCTAGTAACAGTCGATTGTGATAAATAAGGCAAAATTTCGAAAAAGTGTCAACGATGACGATTTGCTTTCATGTATAATAAGATCGGCAATAATTCCTCGAACAATTTGACGTTCAGACTCTGATATTCGATATGTTTGACAGTAGACAGTTTTGTTTTCGGTGAAGGTTATTGTTAATTCGCCGGTGTTAACGGCGTTAACATTATTACCTGTCGTAATCAATTCTTTAAAATTTGAAAATAACGTGAGCAACTGTTGACTATCCAAAGATTGCAAATCAGTTACACATTCCTCAAAATTAGACTAAATTGCACAATTTCGAATAATTTTTCTTTTTAATGTTTTTGTCTTTGATCAAAAGTCGTAAATATTTTCGACGACAACATCGTCAAAACTCGAATGATTGGGTGGAGCGATAACAAAATGTTTAATGTTACATCAGGAAATTCCAGTAGGGCTTTTGTGCAAAAATGTGAATTATGAGTTGTGCCATTAAACAATTGCGAAGAGGTAATACAAGGAATTTTTTTCAAGGTTTCGTTTGGTCACTAATGTCTCTCTAATTAATGAGTAAGTCGAACCAGTGTCAATAAGACAATCAGTGCTATAGCCAGAGATTGAAACCTGCAATGTTTTCAAATTACGTTCTCAAGAGTTTGTCAGCGTGAAAGAGTTGAGTAATAAATACATTTTCTGTTTTGACTCTTTTATCGGCCTGCTGTAGCCCGGATTGGGTTTCATGGTCACGAGAGTGTTTAGGTACTTTGCGGTCGAAAACACTGCTCGATGTTGTAACCCGGCTTTTTGCAATATCTGCAACTTAGCTGGATCCACACTTACGTTTTAAATTATCCATATTTCTAGGATTGCAATCACGTGAAATATGTGCAAACTTACCGCAAGAAAAACAATAATTAGTTTGCTTTAAAGTTGAGGGAGGGCAACTTGGTTTTCGTTGCACATTTAAATTCATTACTAATTTTTCGGAAGGTTTCACATAATTTGCGAGAAATGCGATCAAATCGCTAACACATCGCACAACAATAATTAAAAGCTGTTCTGACCGCAACATCGTCTATTGAATGGGAAATATCTCGATCAAATCGATTTTTCAAGTTTGATTCGAGCATATTCAACTTCGTACAATCGTGCTTTGATAGTTCGCGGCTTCAATAGTTTTCCCAAATTTCTGTTTAAAAAAAATGAAAAATCTTGCTTAAGATTATCCCAAGTTTCATCGGTGGGTTGCCATGCCGAAACCACACTTGAGCTGATTTTAGTAAAAAGGAACCAACTCTACTTACAGTTTCGCAGTCTGACCACCCAAACTCGTCTTTATAGCCCTCAATTTTTTATAACCAGATACTATTGCCAGTGCTGTCCGAATCAAAACTTGGCAGTGCCAAAGAAGCAGGAATTTTCACACAAAGTGTGGTGGTTTGGATTGGAGGTTCGCTTGTGTTCACACGTCGTTGAAGATTTCGTAAGATCGACGCAATAGCTCCCAAAGACCCCATTGGATGTATCTTTGGTCGTTAAAATTTCACTAAAATTTCACGGCACGTGTACCCCACACCTGATTTTAAAAGTTCTTGAAAAGGATACACAGAATTAATAAAAATGGTCAAACAACCAGTCATAGTCTGCACACGCATCTCGCATGTACGCCCGCATGCAGACCGACTGTGTGTATGACATCATCCTGTGTTTTACCTGACGCAACTCGTCGGTTATATTCGTTATTCTTCGGTTATCAGGCGGTGAATTCAAATAAAATCAATTAGATCTAACAATATTGTAAATAAAACTTTTGTTTTTACAGAGAAACACACTTACGTCTTTATTTCAAAAGGGAAAAGAGTATAAGGGAAAAGAGTATAGATCATTATATACATATGGGATATTCCATACCAAGAGAGCCACCTAAAATTTAGATTTCGTTCAAATTTGATATCGAGCGATCAAGATAATTGGTAATCGAGTCATCCATGAATCCGAAAACGTATGTCGTCCACTTATAAATGTCAAATAATGTATCAATTGAAAGATAAAATGGTGGAAATTCTCAAAGAAAAATACGTGAAATTTTAAGGAAAATGCATTTATTTCAATCAACTGTTATAATAAATGCTGAAAATGTTCTCCATTTTGGTCTAAGGACAAATGAACCCTTCGTTGAATAACACCTTGAATAACATTTCGTAACATATCTGGATTATTATTTATTTCTTTTTTTTTTCGGTGATTAATTCTTTTAATCTTTTTAATTTTAAGTAATTTAGCCTGAATTCTTGTAAATTATGAAGAGGCATTCGGTAAATGGAATTTTTTAAATAAGGCCACAAAAAAAGCTTGCAGGTGTAAGGTCACAAGATCTCGGAGGCCAGGTATTTTCTGTTTTCCGACTAATAAGTCTGTTATCAAAGAACTCTCGTGGTCCTTGCTGAATGTGCTGTAGCCCCATCTCAATTTTTTGTGGATGTAATGGGGCCTTATCACTGCTCCAAATTCTCATATTTTGTGCTACGTATCCACTTAGATGAAACCATGCTTCATCTGAAAAGAACGTTTTCTCCAACAAATCATCGTCAAACGTGTTCAAGCACCATTGACAATATTATGCAGCCCTTAATGGAAAATCATCTTGATGCAGTTCTTGTACACTCATGTTAATGGATATGGATATAAAACTAAATCTTTTTTAAGTATTGCTTGACATGTGCCATATGATAAGTCCACTTGCTGTGCCAATTGCCGAATGGACGTTCTAGGGGCTTCTTCCATTACGTGTTGGACAATATCAACGTTTTCTGGTGTTCTTTTATAATTTGATCGACCACTTCCTGGTTTTCTTTCTAAAGTGGATGTTTCTCGAAACTGGGTAACACAACGCTTTAAACGGCTCACGAAATTCCGTCTATGCATCTTGAACAGAATATTGCCACACGCCGTCTACTTTCTGCCCATTTCGAAAATACGACGATATAGAGTAGAGAGAGGCTGTTTCACTAGACAAAAATAACAGAACAACCAACATCAACAACGCAAGCGGCAAGATACTGAAACTTCCATACTACTAATAATAATAATTATAATTATCAAGCATTTAGAAATATCTTATCAATAAATTGAGAACCCGTACGTTCTACAATAACGATTGACGGTTGATTTATTTTTGAATTGCCTTTGTGCAAACAAGGAATGCAAGATGTAAACACATCTTTTTCTCCGAAACTGAACTTGCTAGAATGATTGCAACAAGGGATCAATATAAATATAAATCCTAGGAAATAACATTGTCTATGGAATTGTAATAAAAAGATTGAAAACATATTCCTGATAGATATTTTTCTCATCAATTTATATTTTTATAGAACATAAAAGTCACCTCGGCAATTTGACTACATCGAAGCTCAACGCCGTTTTAACTAACCCTAAAAAACAGAACTAATTTTCTAAAAATTGATTATAGACATTTCTTTGAAGCGTGATTTTGTAAAACGATATTTTCAGTTTATTAACTGAAACTTTGCGCATTTCTGCAACCATAAAATATTAACAACATAACTTGGGCCCAGATCTCATAGCAGTTTTATGGACGATTTGACACACGATGGAATAAAGCGGTTCTTTCATATTCATGACGAAAAGCGCAGTGAGCGAAGATGTAGCCATTGACTTTTACAAAGCAGTTAAATTCCAAACTAAATATTCCAAATGTTGGAGACGTCAATAAATAAAATCAGACTTTCGTTATTCACTTGTAGTCGTTTTGCAATGAATTGGTGATCTTGAGGAACACGCTTATTGAAAACGTTGTTCACTTTTTGGACGAGATTAATGACCGAGCAATTTTTTGGGCTAAAACTAAACATAATGCTCCTTTCGGGTCGATGCGATAAAATTTACGCCAGTTTTGGCTTTTATTTGGTCGACGAATCTGAAATTCCAATGTGCACCTTAGGAATGACGAGATGGAAATGGATTTCCTTAATCCTCGTTGCTCTGATTACTTCATTGTTGAAGCAATTACATTTACAGTGAAAAATCACCAAGGAAATGTCGAGGCGGTTTTTCTTGGGTACCTATAGATGGGTGATAAATATCGCTGGGAAATTACACAGAACAGCCATTTCATTCAAAAATTATTTGACAGCTTGACCGCTTTTTACTAAGAGTTACGGCTACTGCAGAACACCGATGACGACATAGTTCTGTAACTTGCTGGATCTCCAGTTAGGAGAACCTCCCAGAATTTAATTACATATATATTTTTGAAGATAATAGGGAAAGATATCAGGTATTGTGAAATGTAAAAAATATTTAAATATTTATTACAATACATTACAATGTACTTGTAACTTGCAAAAAATATTCTAGATAAATCAGCATACACCGGCTTGGGTTAGTAGATTTGCTTTATCCTCAAATCCCCATTCAGCAGAACAAAAATCTCTTAGCTAATGGAAACAATAAAACATTTAACGACCGGGATTGTGAAAAGCTCATGTGTAAATAACTCCCCTAAACGAACTAATGTGAGCCATTTGAGCGCATAGTGCAGAGAGATTAAATTCAGCTTTCTATTCAAATATTAAATCATTTATTGTCATATAAAGAGTCTTTGTGTCAGACGAGAGTAAAAGAAACGAAATTGGTTTCGAACGTGTCCCTCGTTGAGTGGCAATAAAAGTGCAACCGCCGAACGGCAAAATTGAACGGGTCTTTATGTAAAACAGTGTCTAAAACAGCGCCGCCGGCGGCTTCGTCTGAAGTGCCGACATCGCGTCGGCGGCACTGTCAGAAACCGCACTTCTTGACTTCATTACAGGTCTGCCAAACCACCGGGAAAAATATTCCTGCACCTGCAGGGTTTAGCATATTTCATGCGTCTTATATCCACCCTCTCACGGATCCGCTATATTTTATTACCATATAATTTCGAAACTTTTTTCCACATCCCCTTATAAAACCCGACATCTAGAGGTACATTACCATTTCAGATTTCGGCGTTATTTACTTTGTGTCAACTGTGGAAAAATTATTAATAAGTAATTTTAGACTGCTCAATAATAAACAATTGATACTAGTAACCGTGATTTAGTGCAATTCTAAATTTGGAAGGTTTTACTGTGATGTAAAAACGCATGACTTTGTTTGTTAATGAAGGAGTGAAAAAAATTAGATTAACAGGAGGTGAACCTACTGTTCGAAGGGATCTCATCACAAACATAGGTAATATTCATTTTTAATAATAATAACAGTGGAATATAATTAAAATTAAAATTAAAATAAACAAATGTACAATATAAAGATGAAGTAATACAACGTATTAAAACCCTATAATTAAGTTAATTAAAAATATACCTTGCAGAAGAAAATATTTACGTACAAATTTTTTTATAGTCTTCAAATTTTTGTAAATCAAAAAAACAGTTGTCAATTAAAAAAATCCTTAGCATTTTTTTTTTCAAAACAGTTAATCTATCACATTTTATAAATTTTTAGTCCTAGTAAAATAGGTCTCTTTCTGTTTCTGAAAAAATTAAAGAGTTGGGTTAGCTCTCAGTAGAATCACATTTCAAATATCTTTTTTCAAAATTGATTTATAAAATGTTCGCCACTTCCTCACCATCATACTTGCGTGACACTTTCCATTCTAGAAGAAGCTGCCATCAAATACCAGTGCGTCAAGTTCAAAATCTTAGTCTGCCTTTACACAAAACCGCGATATATAAGCGATTACTCTCCTATAATGTTATTAAATTATATAACTCAATTTCGCTTCTTTAAGAGAAATGATCAGTTATTAATATATCAAAACTTTTTATTTACTATTATTATATTATTTATATTATTTATTTGGTTTTAGTTATATCCACTTATATTATCTATTGTCTTTTCTCGTATCTTTTTTTTGTTCTGTTAACTTTCTTTGGGTCATGTACCTAACTCATACGTTTATTTATTGTTCTTTTTAGGTCATATTTAGCTAATTTTTTTATATTTTTATTTTGATATATTTTGTTTTTGTAGGGGGGCTAAGTAAGAATAGCTCTGCTAGACTTCGCCTCCAGAATTGTATTTTCAAATATTATTATTATTATTATCAAGGGGGGCCAAGTTGTACCAAACTGTCAAGTCTTAGATCTCACTTAGCAAGGGGAAGCACCCCTTAAAAAAATTAAATCGTGTGATACATCATTTTAAAGCTTATTCAATTCTTTATCCAGACTTACTATTATCGATTTGTTTCCACCAAAAAAAGCATCGTTTTATTATTTTCTAAATCTACATAAAATACTCAACTAAAATTTGTGCCCCCCCAAAAATTCTAATTTTGAAAGACTTATTTGGAAAATAACAAATTCACGCTTTTTTCTGTGGAAGCGAATCGGCAAATTTCGGTAACTTTGTTACATTCCCTTCCTTCTTCGGTAAAAAGGAGCGACGCCTCGTGTCGCTACTTTTTGGTTCCTTCTGGACGGTTCCGGCGTTTGTTCTCCTTCCAAAAACGTATTTACAAAATTGAAAATAAAATAAAAAATTCTGCTAAACGGGAAATGTGGTACACTTTCTGGTTGGTAGTCCTGTAGTGGGTGGTATGGGTGGGCAACAGGAACAGGTTCGGGATAACACTCCGACTTCTCCACACCGGGAACAAAACCTAATGGGTGGCGCTTGGCAAAGGTCCCGTCGGTGACCGGGGAGGCCACAGCGCCAACACAATTCCTGCGGGTTCGGAAGCCTGAACGGTTGACGGAACCGTCTCTCGGCATTGTTCCACTTGTACCGGTTTTATCGTCGTTGGGTGGCGGTTGCGAGCGAGGTGGGAGTATGGTCGGTATGTCTTCTTGGTGCGCGGTGAAGTTGCAGCACGGCGGTCGGCATGGTGGAATCGCGAACGGGATGAATGCCTAGCAGCTTTGAAGTCTCTTCTCGGAACGCGGGTCGAGCGGAATTGGCGGCGGTGTTGGTCGCAAACTCAGTCGCGGAGTTGGCGGCGGATTTGACGGCGGATCCGGTCCGATACACTCTACTTTTCCTCTTGACCAAAGGTCTCTGTTGAGTGTTGGACGGCCGGACGATTCCGTTGGCGAGCACTTTGTTGGCCTCCCGATGGGCAGTCCTCTGCGTGGCGGAATTTCTCGGTCGATGTCGTTGTTTGACCGGCACCGGATTGAGGAGGCGGATGTGCTGCCCAGTAAGCGGTGGGGTTCCCTTGATCGCTGTAGATTTGAACCTCTCTCTGCTGAGGAACTCCTGAAGGCGGTAATCTTCGTCCTTGGAGAGGCACAATGGCGTTGACGCGATTGGGTGGCATGGCGTGGTGTCGTCGGGGTTTGGTAACGGTTGCTCGTGAAGAGAAACGGTTCCGGTGGATAGGTCGATGGCGAACCCGTGTCGACCCAAAATGTCCATCCCCAGGAGAAGATCCGACACAAGCTGGGGCAGGTAATTGAGCCTCTCGGTGAGCTTAATCTTCCCCACGACCAGGGGAACCTGATAAACCTCGGAGATGGTGGTCACCTGTCCATTGGCCATGCGGGCGGAGCTGACTGTTGGTGGAATCCGAGGGAGCTTCTGACGGCACTGCTCGTTCAGGCGGTCTCCTCTGAACGAACTCGCAGCTCCGGTGTCGATGAGGGCGGTGTACGTTCTTCCCAAGCCAGTGATACAAACATGTGGTCGGTTGTCGGTGTGGCTGGCCGACGTCGGTGGCGGGTCCGGTTACAGAGACCGCGCTAGTTCCTCTCTCGTGTTTAATGGCTGGCAGGGGCAATGTCTGGAAAGTACACCCTCTCTCTTGCAGCGGCAACAAAACATCCGTAGAATTCCGGTGCATTCCGTCCGGAAATGTCTAGTCTGGCCACACTTCCAGCATATAGGAGCTTCTTCCCTGCTTGGTGTGGTGGTGGTCGGCGGTTTCAACGGGTTGGGGTGTTCGCTGCGCGGCGGTCGAACTGTCGACGGAGTCGGTCGCTCGATCGGCCTCGGTGCTGGGTGTTTCTCGGCCGATGGTAGAGGGGCAACCGACTGGGTATCGGCTACTGCGTCCCTCCTAGCTCCCCGAGCAGAATTTCGAGATCCCGGACTGCTCTTGCGAACGTCGTGAAGTCACTCATATCGGCCCGTTTTAACTTCAGCCGATACTCCAGTAACAGGTTCCGATATAACCATGACAGCTGCTGTTCCGGACTCATGCTCCCATGACGTCGCATGAAGGTTTGTAGTGCGGTAATGTAGGCGGCTGTCGGTTCATTTGGCCGTTGTTGTCTGCGGCTTATCTCTACCTCCAGGTCTTCTTGGTAAGTCACTGGAAAGTAGAAAAGACGGAAATCGGCCACAAAGTCCTTCCAGTCCGTCCAGGCGGCACGGTTATTGCGAAGCCACGCGGCGGGTTCTCCCTCAAGAAGTTCCGGTAGGTGGAGTAACAGTCGGTCCGGCGAGATACCTTCGGAGGCACACCTTTCTTCCAGCCTCTCGAGGAAGGTGGCTGGGTCCCCGCTTCCGCTGTAGGAAATCCGCCATTTGTACACTTTCAACGGCTTGCTGGGGGAGGGCTGTTCCGGAATCGTGATGGCCGGTGATCTGGTTGGCGTTACCGTCGGAGCTGCTACCACCGAAGGTGTCGGCGTCGAAGGCCGCAACGCGGCATGCGATGTCGGAAACGCGGCCGGTAGTGTTGGATCCGTCGTGGGTGGTGCTTGCTTGAAGGGTGGTTGGCCTTCTCAGAGGAACTTAACCAGTCGGACCTTTCTTCTGTGCATCTTGCCGGTCGGGTCGAGGCCAAACCTCAGGAGCAACGCGTCCAGGTCATCTTCCTTGAGCTTGTAGGCCCATTTCACCACAACGTGGGGATTTGCTTCATCGTCTTCGGACACAGTTCCGGCGGGTCGGTTTTGTGCTTCTTCGTCGCCCATTGCGATTTTACTTCCACCTACTCCCGGTTATGAATCGCGCGAAATGTCTACGGGGACGAGGTTGACGTGACAGCAACGATTACCCACGGGGACGAAACCGACGCGGTTGGCAACCACAAAAAAACACTCGGAGGAACGAGCTCAACGTGGTCGGTGGTCGCGAGAAATACCCGGAGGAACTATATCGGCGTGGTCGGCGGTCGCGAAAAAAATATACCCGAAAAAATAAATAAATCGGCGGTCGCGAAAAACACTCAGAGAAACTAGATCGGCGGTCGCGAGAAATACCCGGAAGAACTAGATCGACGTGGTCAGCGGTCGCGAAAAATATTTGCAGGAACTACTTCGACGTGGTCGACGGTCGCGAAAAGTACCACGGAGATGAGATCGACACGATTAGCGGTCACGAAAAATACCCGGAGGAACGAGATCGACGTGGTCGGCGGTCGCGAGGAATATACCCGAAGGAACTCTAATCGTTTATTCTTCTTCCCTCCGCAAAACCAACAGCTGTCCCTGGTCGGGTGCCAAATATGCGACGCTTTCTACGGTCCGGATGCCTCGAGCGCCAGTTTTTTATTGTGGTATGCTCCACACGTGTCCACGGGTAGCTTAGTGGAGTACCTCCACCAGCCTCTCTAGCACTCTTCTCGTCCCATACATCCACGACTCATTCTGTATTCTATCCCTCCCTGGTGCCTTCCCTTTCCTCAGTTTCTTCACATGCCTCTCCACCTCTTTCATTGTAATTTCTTCTCCTTCAGGTTCTACTCGGTTCCTCTTCGTCTCTATTTCCGTTTTCTTTTTTTCCTTTTCTCCCTCCAGCAGCCTCATGAAGTACTCCTCCAACTCATTCATCGTTATCTCCTCACTCCCATTTTCTTTTTTCTTTCTCTCTCTATTAATATAGTTCCATACCTCCTTCTCTGTTCTTATTGCTTTTATCTCTTCCTCCTCTCTCTCCTTCTTCTGCCTCTTCTTCTCCCTGCATGTCTCTCTGTACCTTCTTTTCGCTTCTAAAAAGCCACTTCTGTTCCCTTTAGTCTTTCTCCACTTTCTTAGTTCTTTTATTGCTTCCTTTTTACGTTGCTCACATTCTTTGTCCCACCATTTATTCTTTCTTTTTGTTCCTCCACTTCTTACTGTTATTTCTTTTTTTGTCGCTGCTTTTTCTAATATTTCTACCAATTCTTTCTCCATTTTCCCTACTTCTTGTTCTTTGAATCTTGCCTTTTCCAGTCTTCTCTTATACTCTTCCACCCCTTGCTCGTCCCATACTTTAATTATCACCTTCTGCATTTCCTCTATTTTTTCTTCTTCTCTTCTCTTCTCTCCCCTCCTTCCTATACTTATCTCTATAGGCAGATTCTTCGACTTCTTCCCATGCTTCTTCGTTTACTATTCCGTAGTCTATCACCGTCTCTCCTCTACCGCTTATGTAGGTCCATTCTCCTTCTTCGTCCCCTTGTTTTTTTCCATTCAGCACTTCCCATCCTTTCTCTTCTATCCATTCCATAAACTTCTTCCCTTCCGCGTTTTCTTTCTTGTCTTTTTTTGGATTTTCTTTTTCCCTCTCCTCTCCCTTCATCCCAATACCTGGCTCCTCTTTCCCCAATTCTCCCGTTAAAATCCCCTCCCAGAAGTAGACATTCTTCCCTATTGTCTTTTAATTTTTCTTCTATCTTGCTTATTGTTTCTTTCATCTCTTTGCTGTACACTGTCACTATTTTCCACCATTTACTGCCTATTTTAACGTTTCTCACGATGTGACCTTTCTCTTCTCCCTTCTTTTTAGTATTCTTTTATCGCCCCTTGTCATTTCCACTTGAACTACTTTGCTAATAGTTTTTATATTTTTTCCCAGCTTTCTGACCATGTTTCTGTTAATCAAACAATATCGAACTCCTTCACATAGTCCCAAAAATCTTCTTCTTTTTTTCCTAGTCCCGCTACATTCCACAAACCGTCACCCCTGTTTTTCTCGTTACCTTCTTTGATTTCCCCCTTCCTTCCTTAGTTTCCCTCCTACTTCCTTCTTTGTTTCTTTTTTCCCGTTTCATTGTCCTTTTTACTTTGCCGTTGTCCCCCTTTTTCCCTCCTCCCCTTCTTCTTCTTATTGGAAAACCTCTAGTCTCTCTCTCTTTTCATTCCATCCCCATTGGTCCCCGTCCATTATTAATTTCCTGTATCCCACTCTTACTTCTTTCCCTTTTTCCCTTTTTTCCTTCGCTATACTTCTTAGTTTCTTCTGTAAATCTCTTTCTTTCTTTGTGAGGTCGTTGTCTATGTATATCCCCCTTGTTTCCCTCTTCTCCCTCAAATTTCCTTTTTGCTTCATTATTCTTTCCTTCTCACCCCATCCCTCCATTTCCACCAATACTTGTTCCTTGTTAATCCTGTAACAATCTTTTACTTTACTATCCTCTGCAGTTTCCTTCAAAAACTTCTCTACATCCTCTTTTTTTACATGACTTTTTCTTTCCCCGTCCCATCCTGTTATCCCGATGTTTTTCTTCCTCTTTCATCTCTCTTCGATTTCCATTCTCTCTTCCAGCTTTTCCACTCTCTCCTTCCACCAGTCTCTCTCTCCTTCCCATCTCTTCTCCTTCTCTTTAAATTCTTCTCTCTGCCTCTCTATCTCACTCTTGAGTTCCTTGTTTTCTCGTCTTATTTCTTTCATCTCCTTCAACTCTTGCAACAGCTCCAATATTTTTTTCTCCATCTCTGTGTCCGTTTTCTTCTCTTTCTCTTACTCCAGGAGACCTCGCCGTCTTTTTACTTTTTTGAAAAAAATTCTCATCCTCCTCTTCTTGTTTTTCTGTTCTACCATCCCATTTTCTCTTTCTTTTCCTGTCCTCCAGGTAAGAGTACAGGCTTTCATGACTGAGCGAGCGGTTTCTATCGTCTTTGTTCATCCGCTTCCTGTGACGCCTCCTAGATGTCGTTATCTTCCGGCTTCGCCGATTGATTATTTTTCCTGACTATATCTCCTCTTCCCTGTCCAATTCTTTCTTCCTACCTTTCTCTACTACCTCTTCTCGCTTTTCTCAATATCTTCTCTAATTTTTTCTTTATATCACCTTCTATTTCTCTATTTTTCGCTACTTAACCTCTCTACCACATGTTTACCTTTAGCTCGGTAATACAGGTTGTAAGCAAGCACTGATTATAGAAAGAAATATTATATGATCCGACGAAGGAATATTCCAGTTGCAAAAATTAAAGAAGTTGAAGAGAAATTCAATAACGAAACAAAATGTCCGATTGTGGACAAGAATTTCAATGCCCAGAAGATAAAGTATTACGATCATATGGATGGATCGTATAGAGGGGCAGCATGTAATTTTTGTAATCTAAATCTGAAATTGCCAAATTTTATACCAGTTTTAATTCATAATCTAAAATATGATTCAAAATTATTTTTGAAATGGATTTTAAAACTTAGTGAGAACTACTCTGATATTAATATAATTCCTAATATATCTGAAAATTATATCTCATTTTCAAAAAAACTTATTGTTGATCAATATCAATGATCAGTCAAGGTGTAAGAATTGTAAAACTATTTACAAAAATAAAATATTTAAAAAATGTGAAAATTGTGACTGTAAAAGGATGCATATTCTTAATAAAGGCTCTTTAAGAAATATTACTGTTGGATTTAGATTTATAGACACATTTATATTTATTAGTACAAGCTTAGATAAGGCAATTAAAAATTTAGCAAATATTAATGATTGTTATTGTTCATGTTGTAAATCTGTTCAGGAAATTCGTAATGTAAAATTTAATCCAATTGATGAAAATCACATTCTAAAATATCTGCGAACTGTGAGATATGCGATAAAGTATTATTAAAACCTATTGATTATCAATTTACAAATATTTTAAAGGAATTTGAGAAAGAAGATTTACATTTAGTTTTGCAAAAAAATCTTTATCCATATGAGTGGGTAGATAAATATGAAAAAATGTTTCATAATGGATTACCAGAAAATTTAGACGATTGGTCCTCTAAACTAAATGGAAAAGGAATAGACAAACAACAATTAAATTATGCAAAAAATTTTTACAATCATTTCAAATGTCAAAATTTCAAAGATTATCACAACTTGTATTTAAAATTGGACACAATTCTTTTAAAAGATGTATTTGAAAATTTTAGAAAAATGTGTTATGATAATTATAAACTTGATCCAGTTTACTATATTTCAGCTCCGGGTCTTGCAGATGCTGTTTATTTAAAAATGACTGGACAAAGATTAGAACTTCTAACTGATTTATCATTGTATAAAATGTATGAAACTGGAATAAGAGGTGGAATATCAATGATTCCTAATAGACATGCCTTAGCAAATAATTGTTACTTTTATGATGAGAAGACAGTTAAATTGCCAACGGAAAAAGCAGAAGAAATAGGTATCTATAACAGTAAAAAGCATATTAGATATTTACTGTATTTGGACTGTAATAACCTATATGGCCACAGCTTTAGTCAAAAATTACCTACCGGTGCTTTTAGCGATGTAAAAAATATAGAAAAATTCTCATCAGAATTCATTTTAAATTTATCAGATGATAGTGAAAAAGGACACACGCTAACAGTTGATTTGGATATACCAGATGACTTACATAATAAATTTGGAGATTATCCATTGTTACCAGAACACTATATTCCAAAGATTGATAAATTTTCTGATTATCAAAAAGAATTAATTCAGAATGGAATTGGTAAAAACAAACTATAAATTGATGAATACTCTTAGACCAAAGAAAAACTATATAATTGATTATCGAAAGTTGAAAGAATGTTTAAAACAAGAAATTATATTGAAGAAAGTTAATAGAGTAATAGTATATAGACAAGAAGCGTGGTTAAAAAATTATATAGACATGAACACAAAGCTACGACAACAAGCTAAAAATGATTTTAAAAAAGATTTCTTCAAACTCATTAATAATGTGGTTTATGGAAAACAAATGGAAAATGTGAGAAAAAGATGTGAAGTTAAAATAATTAGTGAATATAACAAATTTATTAAACAACGTGATTATGAAAATACACAATACTTTGATGGTGAAGATATAGTACTTTTATATAGAAAATCTGGTAAGGTAAAGCTCTTTAAGCCAATTTACGGTGGTTTCGTTGTATTGGAATTATTAAAATTATTAATGTTTAAATTTTATTATAATTTAGTAAAAAAGAAATACAGAAAGAACATCAAACTTTTAGGAACTGATACAGACTCTCTAATCGTATAAATAGAAACTGAAGATGTATACGAAGATATGAAAAATAATATAGATTGGTTTGATACGTCAAATTATACTATTGACTGGATGCCTCAAAAAAATGAAAAGGCACCAGGATTATTTATTTAAAGATGAATATTTAGGAATTCCAATCAGAGAATGGGTAGCATTAAGATCAAAAATGTATTCATTTAGAACGAAAAGAAAATATGTAAAGGTATTAAAAAAGTAAATATAGAAAAGATGAAATTTGAAAACTATAAAAAATGTTTATTTGATAGTGAAAATACAATTGAAGAAGTTTATAATATTCAATCAAATAAATTACTACTATATACTGTTAAAACAAATAAAATTGCTCTATCTCCATAATGATGATAAAAGATATTTAACTAATAAAATAAATACTTTACCGTTTGGGCATTATAGCGTCAGTGACCACAAGAATATTCCAGAAATAAATGGATTATTGTAGAAAATGTAAAATAAAAATGAAAAGTATTGGTAAACCAGAGTTTATTTTGCATGCTAAAAAAGATGGAGAATATCAATATGCAGAATTTGTAAATCAGAAAAAAAATATATCAAAACCACCTAAAGATATAGAGATTGAAGAATTATTTAAACCTGCAAGAAAAAGATATCCAACTAGGAAAAGTACTCTAGTTGGAATAGGTAACACTTATCAAGTTGATTTATATTTATATTTAAAAATGGAAGCCAAATTTGAAACAATTATTCTTGTTGTGTTTCCTTAATTGAAATATAAACAACCTCATGGATAGAAGTGAAGAAAAAATGTAATAATATATGGGGTGACTTTGGATATGTGTCAGTCCTTAAAACTTTAAACAGTTTGTGAAAAATAAAACAGCGTACGCCAATGGAGAATGTGCAAACAATATAATTATTTAGCGCTATAAGAGTAAAGATGATGCGAAATACATTATCAGCAGTTGAGCGTAAAGCTATACATAGTCGGTTTAGTGAACATCTAGAGTTTGTGGTCTAGAGGAATGACACGTAAAAGGTCACCCAGTATATACAATTTCTATTTATTAATTATTTAAAATTTGTACCTACAGTTTATCGCGTACTATTTTGAAAATTATTTAAGACTACAAAACTTGATTTATATTTGCTGTTTTTCAAACTTAATCATAAATATTTTCATGTCTATCGTCGTTCCCTTTCCATACCTTCAAATTCGTACACTCCACAAAACAAACGTTTCCTTTTGTCGCATTTCTTTTAATCCCATACCTAAAATAACCTCCCCGTTATAGCCGGCAGGTTCTTCAAGAAAGAGTGCTGTCAAACCGAGTTATAACTTTGTTTGCTTCCAAGATTTAATAATTTTATAATCTGCCCGGATTTCGTGAGATGAAATCATCACAGGGTCGGTATTATGTTCCGGTTTCGCATTCTTCTTAAATTTCACGTCTAATTTCAACAATGTCATTTCCCGGGGGCCACAAATCAATTCCTTTATTACAAAGTAATGCTTTTTCCTCTCAATATTTTTTTTATGTACAAAGATCCGTATTTGCTTTATTATTTAATGAGCTGGAAAATTAAACCCGGATTGATTTGCCAGTTCATTCATAAACTTTTGACACGAGAGAGATTTAATGCGCCGTATAAAATATTATTCATTTTAACATAATAAAACTAGTCAAAAGCGACTCGGAGGAATTAATCAAATTTTAGATTCCGCTTTACGACAACTCACTCTTAACTTATGTGAAAATCTGTTATTTTGCCTTTTATGGGATGTTCTTACTATTATTTTTGAAGTTGGGTAAACAAGGTGAAGCGTGGCCATCCATTATTCACCATCCATCATTTTCAGACTTTTTAATGAACCACTTCTAGATGATTTTTTTTTACTGATGCAGCTTCGTAATTTCCTTTTTGATATTATTTTGATTTTGCATATTAATTAGATCTCGTTTGTCAGCACGATATTGGCTTCCTCCAACAAATTTCCTGTGTATGCTAATGCAGATCTGTTAATATGATATTTTCTTGAAAATTTAAATTACTATTCATAAAGTGTTTTACACATTATAGCGGTGCCCCAGATCAAGACACAAAATTTATTATTAAATATTATACATACAAATTGAGAGATTTTGCACGGTGCTATTCGATGCGGTTGACTTCCTATCCACCAAACTTCTTGTATACACCAATGCCTCCAATCCTATTACTCTCTTCGCCGATTATCAGAAAGACTACATAAAGATAAAAGATATTCCTATACAAGACCTAACTTCACAAAGTGACAGATCTCCCAACGTTGAAGACATCAAAGCGACCTCTGCTTCTTGTCGGGTGACCTTCCGAAGTCAAAGCCTCCCAGCATCTCCTCTGTGTTTTTTTCGGCGAGTCGAACAGAAATCCCGGGAGGATCGCCGATCTTGCGAAGCGAAACCGTGGAGAAGCACACCACCAAAGCTAGATTAACTCGTGCCTCCAACTCCCTAAACGAACTGCAACCCGTTAACAAAAAGGTAACGTTAATATATTTTGTTTGTTTTCATTGTGATTTCAGGAAAGAAAGCTTTATCTCATCCGCAACGGGCCCGTGGCGATATTTTTCTGCCAGACTCGATAAGAGTCAACATTATTTCATAGAATTGATCGACCAGGCTTCATCGGGAAGGGTTGGAAAAGAGCACTTTGGATTATTATGCTGGTGATTAAGGAATTAAGGGAGGGAAAACTACTTCTAATGTATTAAGGAAAAAAGTGTTCCAGAAAGCAATTTTTATTATTGACAATATAATTAATAAGGATTTTAATTTTAGAAGAAGAAGATATTTGATTAGTAACCCTAATTTTAACTTATAACTGCAACATTAATTGTTAAGTGTAAACTGTTAACAAGAAGGTAAACGCAACCTCAAGATACTTAGGTAATAAGAATGCAAAGATGAGGTAACGTGCAAGAGATCTGGGAGGATGCTAAAAAACGATTAGGGAAACTATATAGCTCAGTTACATCATAATATTATATAAAAACATGATCTATTCAGAAGACATTCCATTCGGCCAGAATCATTGACCCACTAAAATGCTATCTTGGAATTTAAACTTGTGGGACTTCTCAGCGTTTTTTAACACAATATGATTGGATTATGACCCAAACGGGGTGGCAACAAACGACCAAAACAGCAATAATTTTTTATCACGAAAGGGAACGAGCAAGATTGCAGAGCATTTGCAATTTTTTTCGTCGTGATTTTATGAAATACGTCTATTGTGTGGTGCGTAAATAATGGCAAAAAATTTTTAAAGTGTCGGAAAACGTAATAGCATAAAGGAAGAATCAGAAAACACAACTCACAAAAACCGCAGGGGATTATTGTGTATTGGGGAGGACGAAAGTTCCGCATGAACGGATGCACAATATCGCCGCTCTAAGGCAACCCTGTCGGACGAGATTTAAATGAACATAGGCTGCTCGGAAAAAGATAGAAGTGACTATTCAGTTCAACTAAATTTTTGTCAAATATTAACCAATGAAATAGCAGATATTTACTTGCGTATCCTAGCAACAGCAAATTAGAGCGACTATTACCCTCAGAAAATTTCAACCAATCCAGAGGCAGCATTATTTAAAATTTATACAATCAAGTGAGAATATCATCGAATATTCACGCACATGCGCAAAATCCGGGTATAAGCACATGTGTGAAATATCCAACAACAAAATTAATAAACAATCCAAAATTTTATTAACGAAAATTACAATTACTAAACAATTTACAAATGAAACGGCTTCTTTGTTTTTTTGTTCTTCCCTTTGCTGTGCTTCCACCGCATCTTTCCAAACATTTCTTGGTGATGTTCATAATTAAGTTTTAAATAACTGCTTATATAGTTTTGCCAAATTTGATACTGCACTTGAACGATATGAGTGATTGCCTATTTTTACACGTTTTGTATCAATCCTTATTTTTTCTGCAGCCATTTGTCCAAATTGAAATTGTGTTTCTTTCAAGAGGCATGTTTTTGAAAAAGCTTTGCTGTTGTAACAAAGCTATTAACGCATTCATTTTGAAAAATTTAATTTTACTGTCCGTAAGTAAGCAGGAAAATGTTGTTTCCAAGACGATTTCCGGAAAAACAATTTACACAAACAAATTAAACTGACAGTACGATTTGACTGTTTGATTTACCTACTTGATTTTTTGACTTGTTTTTGTTTGTCATCAACAAATCCATTTTTTTTCTCAAAACTTTCATTAGGTAAGATAACAAAATTTTTATACTGACGTTTAAAAGGTTTAAAAGGTCTATCTAAATCAAGAAAAAAAAAGGGGGGTTTCTATTTAAAAAAAATATCGTTGATGTCATCACTCGAAAACAAATGACTGCTTGAAATTTAATTTGGGATAAAAATATTAATTTTCATAAACCAAAATTGACCCTTCCAAAAAAAAATTTGAAAAAATTTTTTTTAATTTTTAATGAATTTATTCCATACATTTGCCGCTCACTATAATAGTTGAGTATTTCACTAGCAAAAATATAAAAGGGTATTCTACCAGTGGTTGCAGTGAATATTTTAAGCAAACTTGATTATAATTTTTATTTAAGAAAATTAGTCGAACTATTTGAAAAATAATCACAAATTTCACCCTCCCTGCTTTCGGTCAATCCAGTCCTCGTCGTTGTCGACGGAGTGGTTCTAATTTCTTCAACAATTGTCCTTTTTCCGAAATTCAAGTTAAGAGGCACCAAAAAAATATGATTGAGGTGTCATTCGATTCGTAATTGCACCAAGAATTTTTTAGTTGAAAATCGATATAAGCAAATAAGTATTACAAAAGTGATAAACAATTAAGTAAACAAAAAAATGTGGTTAGGTTTTTTGCAAATATTTCAAAAACTATTTGAGATATACGAAATTTGAACAAAGATCCTTAAGGAGCAGGAAATTTCCCAAAAACAGTCCTACCTCCCGGCATTGTCCCCGCAATATTTATGATTTTAATCCAGCGGCGACAAAAGGCAAAAACGGCTTAGCTGAACAAAAAAAAATCACTTTCCCTCTCCCCTACCTTCACTTTACTTTTTGTCTTCTCATATATCTCCTCCACCTTTCTTACCAGCCATTCATTTACCCCTTTCTCCCTCAGGCACTCAAACATCCTCTCTCTGTCCACCTTGTCAAAAGCCGCTTTGAAGTCTACGAATAATACATACACCCTCCCCCCTTTCTTCTTTAACTCACTCTTCGTCAAATGGTCCAGGATGTATACATTATCCATAGTTCCCCTCCCCTCTCTAAATCCTGCTTGGCTGTCTGGTAATGCTCCCTTTTCCTCTATTTCTCTGCTCATCCTTTCATTCAGAATTGATGCATACAACTTGTACCCTGTGTTTAGGAGAGTTATCCCTGGGTAATTTTCTACTTTATTTCTCTCCACCCTACCGGGAATCCTTCTCCTCTCCACACCCCATTCATTACCTCCACCAGCCTCTCTAGCACTCATCTCGTCTCATACATCCACGACTCATTCTGTATTCTATCCCTCCCTGGTGCCTTCCTTTTCCTCAGTTTCTTCGCATGCCTCTCCACCTCTTCCATTGTAATTTCTTCTCCTTCAGGTTCTACTCGGTTTCTCTTCGTCTCTATTTCCGTTTTCTTTTTTTCCTTTTCTCCCTCCAGCAGCCTCATGAAGTACTCCTCCCACTCATTCATCGTTATCTCCTCGCTCCCATTTTCTTTTTTCTTTCTCTCTCTATTAATATAGTTCCATACCTCCTTCTCTGTTCTTATAGCTTTTATCTCTTCCTCCTCTCTCTCCTTCTTCTGCCTCTTCTTCTCCCTGCATGTCTCTCTGTATCTTCTTTTCGCTTCTAAAAAGCCACTTCTGTTCCCTTTAGTCTTTCTCCACTTTCTTAGTTTTTTTATTGCTTCCTTTTTACGTTGCTCACATTCTTTGTCCCACCATTTATTCTTTCTTTTTGTTCCTCCACCTCTTACTGTTATTTCTCTTTTTGTCGCTGCTTCTTCCAATATTTCTACTAATTCTTTTTCCATTTTCCCTACTTCTTGTTCTTTAAATCTTGCCTTTTCCAGTCTTCTCTTATACTCTTCCACCCTTTGCTCTTCCCATACTTTAATTATCACCTTCCGCATTTCCTCTATTTTTTCTCCTCCTTCTCTCTTCTCTTTCCCCCTCCCTATACTTATCTCTATAGGTAGATGGTCTGACTCTACTCTTTCCCCTATTCTGAATTCTTCGACTTCTTCCCATGCTTCTTCGTTTACTATTCCGTAGTCTATCACCGTCTCTCCTCTACCGCCTATGTAGGTCCATTCTCCTTCTTCGTCCCCTTGTTTATTTCCATTCAGCACTTCACATCCTTTTTCTTCTATCCATTCCATCAACTTCTTCCCTTCCGCGTTTTCTTTTTTGTCTTTGGATTTTCTTTTTCTCTCTCCTCTCTCTTCTTCCCAATCCCTGGCTCCTCTTTCCTCAATTCTCCCGTTAAAATCCCCTCCCAGAAGCAGACATTCTTCCCTGTTGTCTTTTAATGTTTCTTATATCTTGCTTATTGTTTCTTTCATCTCTTTGCTGTACACTGTCACTATTTTCCACCATTTACTGTCTATTTTCACGTTTCTCACCATGTGACCTTCCTCTTTTCCCTTCTTTTTAGTATTCTCTTTTATTCCTTTTTTTACCCCTGTTATTATTCCCCCTGCGGCTCTTCCTTTTTTCTTTCCCCTTCTCGCCCCTTGCCATTCCCACTTGAACTCCTTTGGTAACAGTTTTTCTATTTTTTCCCAGCTTTCTGACCATGTTTCTGTTAATCCAACAATATCGAACTCCTTCACATAGTCCCAAAAATCTTCTTCTTTTTTTCCTAGTCCCGCTACATTCCAAAATAGTGCCCTCACCCCTGTTTTTCTCGTTACCTTCTTTGATTTCTCCCTTCCTTCCTTAGTTTCCCTCCTACTTCCTTCTTTGTTTCTTTTTTCCCGTTTCATTGTCCTTTTTACTTTGCCGTTGTCCCCCTTTTTCCCTCCTCCCCTTCTTCTTCTTATTGGAAAACCTCTAGCCTCTCTCTTTTTTCATTCCATCTTCATTGCTCCCTGTCCACTATTAATTTCCTGTATCCCACTCTTACTTCTTTCCCTTCTTCCCTTTTTTCCTTCGCCATACTTCTTAGTTTCTTCTGTAAATCTCTTTCTTTCTTTGTGAGGTCGTTGTCTATGTATATCCCCCTTTTTTCCCCCTTCTCCCTCAATTTTCCTTTGTACTTCATTATTATTTCCTTCTCATCCCATCCCTCCATCTCCACCAATACTTGATCCTTGTTAATCCTGTAACAATCTTTTACGTTACTATCCTCTACATTTTCCTTCAAAAACTTCTCTACATCCTCTTTTTTTACATGACTTTTTCTTTCCCCGTCCCATCCTGTTATCACGATGTTATTCTTCCTCTTTCTTCTCTCTTCGATTTCCATTCTCTCTTCCAGCTTTTCCACTCTCTCCTTCCACCAGTCTCTCTCTCCTTCCCATCTCTGTGTCCGTTTCCTTCTCTTTCTCTGATGTCTTCTGTGTTTTCTTTACTCCAGGAGACCTCGCCGTCTTTTAACTTTTTTGAAAAATTTTCTCTTCCTCCTCTTCTTGTTTTTCTGTTCTACCCTCCCCTTTTCTCTTTCTTTTCCTTTCCTCCAGGTAAGAGTCCAGGCTTCCCTGACTGAGCGACCTGTTTCTATCGTCTTTGTTCATCCGCTTCCTGTGGCGCCTCCTAGATGTCGTTATATTCCGGCCACTCTTCTTTTAAAACCAGTCCCATGCAATTGAAATTCTTCTTCAAGACGGCAATACCCAGAGAAAATACATTGTCTCTGGCAATACCTTATAAACAAAGAACCAAACACTGCAAACAAACGAGCATCGGTTGGTGATAGAAGTGGACAAGTGCCAAGTGAATAGAAGCGCAAGTTATATTGTACGATTGCTTAGATTTTATCCAGAATGAAAAATCCAAAGAAAAAACCGTCTAAGAGTTCCCAAGCATAAAACAGAAAAGTACAAAGGCTCTTTTGAATACATGGCTGCATCCACATACAACCATAAGTACTACTTGTTAGTGTGTTAGATCCTAATATAGTGTGTTAAATCCTAATTTAATAAATTCATATTATTATTATATTACTAGCTGACCCGGCGAACTTTGTCGCGCCTCAGAATTACTAAACTCAGCATACAACGCCATGTTCATTTTTGTTTCTGTCATGTATCAGAGATGGCGTTACATACGGATTCCATACAAAATATATTAGAAAATTCGCCCCCAAAAAATCAGTCAATCAGTCCACGCGCAACAGCAGTGAAACTTTGCAGTTTATTCCTTAAGATTCGATTTGCATTTTTAAAGCCCGGTACGACAAATTTTGGTGGCCGGCGTCATTTGTTATTGTGGTTGCCCTGTACCAGGTCCCCCTGTCCATAGGGGGCCCTCTGTCCTTGCCCTGTATTAAGCTCCCCGCCCTCGTAATTTTTCCGATGTTTTAATAGTTATTGTGCTATTCGGGGTAGAGGCAAATCCAACAAATCAAAGATCATAAAAATCGGTCAAGCCGTTCTTGAGTTATAAATAAATAAATAAAATCATTTATTCCCATAAGACTTACTAGTAAGTATCGGGTATTGTCATAGTAAAAAAACATGTAAGTGTGTATATAACAATCATGACATATTATATAACAACAAGAATTTAACATAAAGGTTTTAACATAAAGGTTAGGGGTGGGTGAAGCTGCAATTCAGAATGAAACATACTCCTCCAAGGAATAGAAAACACACCACTGTGCAGAAAACTTTTTACTTAACGCAGGAACTGTACCTTATTTTGAGTCTTCTTAATGTCAGTCGGCAATTTATTATACAGCTTAATTGGCAAAACAAGTGGACTGTTTGCTACAAGTGAAAGGCGGTGATGAGGAATAATAATCCCATCATGCCTAAAACTGTAATGACTCTTGTCACCAACTTGGCTATAGAATGACAGACTATCTCTGGCATACTTTATTGAATTATAAAGAAATAAACTTGGAAAAGTGAGTATACCAAGTTTGGGAAACAGTTCCCTGCAAGAGCACAGCCGGGACTTTGACAGCATAGTCCTGACGATCCTTTTTTGGACTATAAATACTTCCCTTGCTCTCGTACAGTTACCCCAAACCAGTATTCCATAGCCCAAGCTCGACTGGACATAAGAGAAATAATATTGCTTTAACAAAGTTACGTTTACCTTCTTGCGCAACTGCCAAATCACAAAACAGTAGATGGATAACTTTTTTAAAATTGCGTCAATTTGATGAGACCATGATAATCTTGAGTCCATGAGAATCCCTAGAAATTTCACGACTTTACGACTTTATGATTTGAAATAGTGAGATTATTGAATCTCACCAGAAGACTTTTATTGAGATCCCTTAATGAAAAAAGTACTAGTTCGGTCTTCTCCCTGTTTAGCAATAAACCATTCGCATTGCAATAATTCTGAATAGTGCTAACAGTATCGTTAGCATTGCGGCTCAATTCCTCTATGTTTGCACCCGAACATGCAGCGCATGTATCATCAGCAAATAATGATAAATAGGTGTTAGGCAATTCAACAAAAGAGATAACATCGTTAAAAAATGTAATAAACAAAAGAGGCCCAAGTAAACTGCCCTGCGGAACTCCACTGTCGACTATTCTAGAGGATGAAGAATAGGAGCTATGAATGTGTTTTAGTACGACCTTCTGCGAACGGTCCGATAAATAAGTTTTTAACCAGTTAAGAGCGTTGCCTCGAATGCCATATGTAACTAACTTTGAAAGTAGTAAGTATAAACCCATTATATTATAAACCCAAGGAGGCCCTCTGGGCCTCCATGTTCACGTGAAAAATACTTTACCACTTATTCTCATACCTACCAAACATACAAAAAAAAACATAAAAATCGGTCGAGCCCATTCGGAGGAATTCGACCACAAACACCCTGACACGAGATTTTTATATATTAGATTATTAAGTCCCTCGCCCCGTTACCCCCCTTTGGAAGGTAAGTATGAAAAATTTAATTGCAATCGGTTCACTGAATCCGGAGATTTCGTGATGAGTCAGTCAGTGAGTGGTATTTGGATTTTATTTATATGTCGCAGCCATCTGGCGTTATTGGCCTTTACATGAAAAGTCTAGACGTTACATGAAACACAATCATATAGTAAAATAAATTGACATTTCATTAGAAAGCTAAAATTTGTAACCGTTACATGAAATGCAGAATGATTTCTAGTAGTTACTGAAATCCAAGTATCTTACATCATGTGGCTGGTACCATTACAGACCAAAAAAATGGAGTTAATCAAGTGGCCTCTAAACATAGGACGATCAAAAGATGGTTTGGTCCAGAAAGCCTTATTGTTGCTAGTGCATCATTCCTTAATAAAGATTCAATCCCAGTTCACAAATTCATTAGTATTCGGGAAATGTGCTACATTGGAAACTGGAGGCCAAGGCATGACAAAATGTTCTTGCGAAATAAGCAACCAGCAGTGCACAAAAAGGAAATGTCTGTGCAAAAAGAACAATGTTCTTTGCAACAGTCGCTTCCATTTTCTTTTGAATCCTAGTTTAATTTTTTTTTAATTTTCCTTTTGTTTTTTTTTTAACACTAAAGTCCTTATAATACATCCTTTCTGTTTTGTTTTGTTGTAAAATATAATAATAACAATTTATTTTGCTACTTTGCGTTCGTACTGAGGCTATTAGGATACGGTTTTGGGTGTCATAATAGACAAAAACGGTGTTATAATTTTTTTTTTATATGTTGCCTGGTGACGGTTAAGCTGGTAACACAAACAAGTACACTGATGGCGCTTGCCAAAGAATGTGATGCCACTATAATAATTGTGATGGTTGAAGGTGTTTATGTCTCTGGTCAGTGATGACGCGGATAAGGGGGTCCACTTGTTTGTGCGGCGGGATTTGATCCCAAACATTTTCTGGATGGGGAGATTTCACAACCTCAAAACGTCAAACTTTTCTGCAGATTTTGTGTTGTTTTAAAATATTTAGAACAAACGCATCGTGTTCATCCGTACCTCAATAAAAATGTGTAGAATATTTTGGTATGATCATTTCTATAGAAAATCTTGTAGTTTTTTGGGTCGTTTATCCGACAGTCACCCAGAATCATTTATTGACGTTTCAAATCAATTCCTTTTCATAGCCGCCGTTAATGCACCTCGCAAATGTGGCCAACCGCCTCGAAATTCCCTATATTGTGAAATTTAATTATTTTGTATAAAAAAGTGGCAAAGTAGAAAAAATACTGTATGATAACTCGTTTATAAGGCATCTTGTCGCACGCACGTAAAAACGCTTCTTATAAAACTCGTAACATAATATACTATTATTTGATGAACGTCCAAACTGTTTTTATTTTACTTGGATATCAGTAAGTGCTAGAAATCATATTTCATCTAACGGCTACAAATGTTAGCCTTCTAATGAAATTACAATTTATTTCACTATATGGTAGCGTTTCATGTAACCTATAGACTTTTCATGTAAAGGCCAATTACGCCATCTGGCGACGTATATATAAATTTCTAACTTTTGTATTTTTTCCTTGCGGATTTTGATTTTCAAAATTCTTGGTGCAATTACGAAACGAATGACACCTCAATCATCACAATCGTAATTTCTGGTGCCTCTTAACTCGAATTTCTGTAAAAGGGACTTGAAGGCTATTTTAATAATTTTCCAATTTCTTTTACTCCCACAGGGGAATTCCACAATGGGTTAGGCGTTAAAAAGATTATCTCGGTCTTGACATTGCTGCCTCCCTTCGACAACAGCTTGTGGTGCAGTCTATAATTATCTGATATTAAATTTATAAATCAAATAAAAAGAAGAAACTATGGACTTACCTTACACGACAAAGCTCCGCATTATCATTGGGTATCCACAATTTACTTTTAGTTAAACGTTTTGCACCGCCTTGAGCAGTTCTAGAAAAAGGGGGATTATATTATACACGTAGTATAGGAAGACCCTCATTGTTAATTTTGTCCTTAAAGAAGTAATTCATAGGAATCAATCAAGAAAAATTTCTTTTGAAGTCCCTCGGGGCTATCTTCGTCAAAAATGTTTTTTTGAGCTGCTGCGCTGCTGGTTCTTTTTTTCTGGAAGCGCCTGTAAATTTAATGGGTTAATCTCAGTATTCCACTCATTGAGATACACTTCTTGCACCATTTTCGCAGTACTGTTCCATGAATGCTTAACCACTCCTTCCTTATATTCCGACCCATTTCTCTTCCTTATATTGACAGCCCAACTCTTCAGAATAATATTTAACTCTGCAGATGTGGTAGATGATGTCAAAGAGTAGCCTTTTTCTTCCAAAAACTGAGAGAACTCCGATTCTGTTACATCTGTGTATTTTCCGGCATGTTCCTTCTAATATCTACATTGATTTATGCGTCAGATGACTCTCCAAATCTTTTGCACGCACTTTCCATTGCGAATAACACGTAAATAGCAAAATGGAAATAATTTTTACCTAATATAAATTAACTCGTGAAACACTGCTTTCAGAAAAAACTTCAAATAACAAAAATTTATTTATCGGTTGTTATTGATTTGGTCTCTTGAATACTATTTAATATTTGACAATCTTTGACTATTCATTGTATTATAACTGAATATTTTTGCGCGCAACACGTATACATGATGAATTGATGACAGATGCTTTGGTTTAAATAAGATATTCAAACGTTAGGAATTTATGTTATCAAATAGTTTTCTCTTCTGAGACTTTTCGAAAAGTTATTCATTGCGTTCATAAATATGTAGTATCCCAGTACAACTTTTAATATGTTCACACTGACTGACAGAAAATCTGACATCACCCAAAATAATAGAAAACGAAAATCACACCGGTATTGACTTTACAATCCCTAACTTTTCTTCAGCAGTGTAACACAAAGCCATTTTAGCAAAAAGTTCACGGCGAATGTGTGTAGTGGAGTAGACAAAATCATAGCGAGTGACAACCGACTTTTATAAAGTCCATTTAATGCCCTCTGACTGGATGCATCCCCACGAATTCGCTGAAAATTTTATCACATTCATCGCGGAATTGTCGGATTTTATTCAAATTACCTCGCACACAATGTGACGGGATTACGATGACAATGTTTTTCACACACAGAGTTGAGTAATGCATAAAATTGCGGAAGATCAGAGGTCACAAGTCACAAAGGATTGCCATAAATTAGTTCTTCTTATAGCTTGATATTTATATGTTTCGCCTCTCTCCCTTTACATTCTTCGCCATTTCGCTTGCTTCGTTCTATGATTTTCCTTGACCAGTGGCAACTGCTCCAAATGCATCGTTGTTAATTATTAGTTCATTGTACCGTTTTACATTCAACAGTATTTTGATAATCGCTAGATCGCCGGATCTCTCCCCTGTCTCTGTTTTTTTATATATATTAAAAATACTGTTTCAATTACATGAATAATTTGAATAATGCAATTACACCAGTTTGTCAGGCCATTTCACCCCAATATTTAGTAAATGTTTTTGAAAATATAAAGAGACGAGTTCGACTTTGCTTAGCACATAACGGAGGACATTTTGGGCAATTTGTGGTAACATTATGTGAATTTAAATTTAATTCCAAGGTTTATAACATATAGGCAACCAATAACACGTGATGATCGCATGTTGTAAACATTGAATTTTCTTTACTATTTATTGTTATTTATAAGATAGTGGACGTTTTTGACACCTGAGATGTTTCAGAAATATATAAGGAATATTATATTTCGTATTGCCGTTCTCGAATTACAATGACAACTTGTAGTCGCAGTTTCTTGTGCTCCACCACGAATGTTTAAAATAAATAAAATCCACTTATCGCCTGCACCCAACACGCTGGCCCCAGCTCTTGTGTCGCACGTATTATATTCTCATTGCAAATTTTTCGTGTTTCACCACGAACGTATTTTAAGTGCTCCGAAAATGGACAAAGGGAAAGTTCCCAGGGCTAACCCCTCCAACCGAAAAGCAAAATTCAAGCGGTTTTCAAAGGAAATCCCGGAAAACTCAAGTAAGTACCCACTGAATTTAGTCCGTCGGCACTGCCCTGCGACCCAATGGCGGTGCGACAACATTCCTCCTTGTGAGTTACTTGAACATGAACATAATTGTTTACCTTTCGGACTTTGCATCGCGCCCTTATTTTTACAAAGATTCAGACCACTTCTCGGTCACCTGAGTCGCCTATTTAGACGACATTTTAATCATTAGTCCAAATCACTATAAAACATTCGAAAATGGTTATTGACGCATTAAACTTTTGGGATTATATTACATTTGAGAAAAGTGCTTTACAACCATCGCAGGCTTGGTTTTGGGTTTATCTTCGATTCAACCTAATTATTGCAAAACAGAAAGAACTTTGTGTTAAAAGATACTATATAACACAATGTAAACAGCCAGTAATTAATCCAGGTATCAGGTATTTCTACAATTATTGAGTCCGCCTCTCCTAGCGTCGCTATCTTGCTTCGAACCCATGCATCGAATAGCCCGGCTCGTCCCGTCAGCCGGGTCCAAGTACTTCCAGTGGACCAGTTGGATTCCTTGAACATAGTTGTAATCTCTAGTCGCTATAGTTCAGGAGTCAGGGCGGCTTGGATATACAATCTCTGTTGTTGTCCATAACAGCCGCCTCCATCAGGAGTTGGATTCCATGAACCATACCAGCCCCATCAGCAGTTGGATTCCATGAACATAGTTGTATTCTCTGGTCGCTATAGTTCAGAACTCAGGGCGTGCTTGCATATACAATCTCTCTTGTTGTCCATAACAGCCGCCCCATCAGGAGTTGGATTCCATGAACCATAACAGCCCCATCAGCAGTTGGACTCCATGAACATAGTAAGTCGATTCTCTGATCGCTATAGTTCATGGCATGCTTGGATTATTACAATCTCTGTTGTTGTCCATACTAGTCCCCTCAGGAGTTGTGTTTACGTGATATACTTTGTCCCTCGGTTTCTGGACTTTTTTCTGGACTTTTCTCTGCGCACATGTGTCGATCGGTTTCTGAAGTTACACTTGGGTATTTTGTGTCGACTTCCCCTTAAATGGCCTCGACTTACATCAGAACCTTTTAGAAGTTTGTAGTTTAAATCTTCAGTTTAGACTGAGCTGCTCAACAAAGCGCATTTGTATACTTATTCATAATAAAATATATAAAGATAGGTCCTTTAACAAAAAAAACACACACAACAGCTCTCTGGTTCGGTGTCAACCCTTCGTAGAAGTCAACAAGTTGGATTACATGAACATAGTTATATTCTCTGATCGCTATTGTTCAGGGCGTGCTTAGATATTACAATCTCTGTTGTTGTCCATAACAGCCCCATCCGGAGTTGGATTACCTGAACCTAGTTATTCTCCAATTATTCTCTGACCGCTATAGTTCAGGGCGTGCTTGGATTATTACAATCTCTATTGTTATCTATACCTACCAGCCCCATCCGGAGTTGGATTCTTGCAATCTCAATTGTTGTCCAGAATACTTCATAACTCCACATCTAGAATCGCTTCTGGGCACTAATTCACGCGGGTCAAAAGGGCTAGAAGTGCCCATAGAAGTCACGACACTATCATCATATCTTCATCCAATCTTGTCACCGGTCACCCACCCTTAGCCAACTACATCGCCTTAGTCCCGTCGGTCTTTAACGGGGAAGTTTTTAATTTCAGTCCCATTATTGGACCCTGCTGTGAAACAAATTAGTGGCGATTGCCACTTGGCACTTTCCTTTTTTTGGACAAGCTTTTCCTGAGCACTTCAACGGCGCACAAGAAACAAAGAAGCCACCTAGCATCTTCAGAAATTCCTCTTGGGACGTTACCTTCTTTCAAGCCAGGACTTCGGCTACACCGGTCCCAAACTCCAGGTCCATCTGCACTCAACCGACCGGTTTTTACCTTCCGGCCCAAATAAATCTTCGGATGAAGAAGGAAGAAGGAGGGGAGGCGATACCAATTGCTGGACGCTTAAGTTACTTTCTGAGTAACTCATTTAAGCTAGATCTCCGGTTAGACAATTTATAAACAATGTGTCTTCACACGAATCGACTCAAGGAGCCCCTCTTTTACGATTTAAGTCGCTCAAAGCGATCGAATATATTTTCAAAACTATTATCCGATAATGAACATATCCGCATCAGCAAAACACGATTTAGACTGGTGGAGTGAGTCACTCTCACACAGTCGGGGAACGAACCTATGTAATAATTTTGTCCTAGAAATCTATTAACCCTTTCGCTGGTGAGATTTTGAAAAAACAAAAAGTCTAAAAAAGTGAGTTTTTTTTGTAGCAGCAAAATGAACGTATTTTTACAGTTTCATGTATGTTTTACTTACTTTCGTCTAACTTTTCTAAGATGTTCTATATTATTCAGGAACTTAACAAAATCATCCTGCATTTTGTCTTTAGCTGTTTAAGGGCCCAAACTATACAACAAACTAATGTTAAAATACGCTTAAAATCAGTTAAGATGCAATTGATCCAATGCACACTACTACATAAACAATAAACCCTTTCTTAGCGACCCCAAGGCGGGGAATAAACACTAATTAAATATTTATTCCTTTTTTAACTTAATATTAGAGGTTTAGTTTTGTTACAACACTCTCAACACTTTATTTGAGTATTTAGATATTGAATTTTTCAACTCACGCGAAATGTCAAAAAGTCACATACGAATTGCCACACGAGAAAAGTAATCGATTATTAAGCAAACTTTGCGTTTGTGTTTGTTTGCGATGATAAATGTCAATAAAATGACGTGACTTTTGTGAGTGTTATTACCGCTTGATAATGTGTGTGAGAGACTTCGTTGTTACTTGAAAGGCGTTCAAATTTAGACCATCTACGGTTTAGGCCCTTTAGATTAAGTTATAAGTTTATTTACAATAATGTTCGAAGTACGGTTATGTAGACAACCAACAATACCATCACACTCACTCGATCGATTCGGTGGTAGACCCCCCAGCCTTCTTTTCGTTTACAAACAAAACGATCTCCTTGTGTCGATCTCTTTCTAGGAGTTACTGGATCTCTTTTCGCAAAGTGTCTTCCACTTATTCTGACTGGATTATCGCCAGCTCTTCTTCCCCTTTTAGCCCTTAACTTTTCTTGCCCGATTTATTCAAAAATCTGTCGTATCAACTCTAATCTAAATTTACTTAGCTGGACATTTTTTCTGGTAAATACTTTATACAAAATAAATGAGTTTCTCAAGCCAACGTCTAGGCTTCCTGATTGGTTCTTGAGTGTGATAGTTTATGGCATCAGTATTTACATATTTCCTCAATTTCATGAATGGTGCTCAACGTCTCGTTTATCTTTCCATTTGGTCACCATCAATATGTATCGGTGTGTTTTGTTACAAGATGCTTGACCTGAACATTTGGTAAATTTGGTATACATCTTCTGTTTTTTTTTTCTCACTGCACCCACAGCACCAATATTTTGATTGTGAAGTTTTTCAAACAGAAAAGGTTGCGTATACCAAATATTATCCATATAAACGATAATGTCTATTTCAATAAAATGGTTCTACTAATGTGGTGACCACCAAACCTTTAAATCCAATAGTTTCCTCTCTTTGTATTTCCATTGTATCTCAATTATCTAATATAATATAAAAAAAACAATATTTGTTTGTTTGTTCGTATTTTATGTGCTCCTACACTGGTTAACCGGTGGTTATGAAATTTTGACCACAAATAAAATTTGCAATAGGGAGTTCAAACCGGGCGAAATTGAGTACTCTGTCAGATAAAATTGTCACAGTGATAGTTTTAAACATATGACGACTCCAATGTGTCGCCTCTTTTTCGTAAAGAAGTATTTAAATTTCAAACCGGGCGAAATTGAGTACTCTGTTAGATAAAAATGTCACAGTGACCAGGTCAAATCGGAAGAGATGTGCTTTTAGCAACGCGCGCCGGGTACCAGTAAGTACACAATATAATCTAATGTTATTGTGACGCTTTCTACGCTCCGGTATGCCTCGAGCGCCAGTTTTTTTATTGTAATATGCTCCACACGTGTCCACGGGTAGCTTAGTGGAGTACGGTGAACCAGGGGTCAGCTGTCGAGTTTGGCGGAGGGTAAATAAATAGTCACGGGTTTTTGCAGGTTATAATTTACACGGAATATTTACAAGGGTAATATATACAGGGGAAGATATTTACAGGGGTTACATGTATTAGCGGTTTATATACAAAGGTTTACAATGTTATGGAACCGGTTTCCGGGGACCAAACAGTCGTGCCCTACACTACCCGCCGTGTCGTTCGGGGTCGGAGGTGGGGTAAAACTGGGTCGGCGGATGGAAACGCCGCCCAAAGAGAAGCTGTCCGGATATCTCGGTTTTCGACCAGCAGGTGCACCGAAAACCAGACACTTGGAGAGCCTCCCGAAAGAAGCCACCACAAGTGTCCTAACCCCGTTGCACTAGGTCGACACCCAAACTACCAGGACCGGTCCTTTTCGGTCGGTGGTCGGGAGTCCCAGCAAGAGACCCGCTCGGATATCCCAATGATCGACCAGCAGATGCACCAAAAATCAGACACTTGGACAGCCTCTCGAAAGAAGCCACCACAAATGCCCTAACCCCGTTGCAACAGGTGGGCACCAAAGATACCAGGACTGGCCGCATTAGGTCGGTAAGAAGGAAACGACAAGCGGGCAGCAGGAGGTCCCCTACCTTACTGTTTCCTACTGTAGTCGGTCCGGTCCTTCTGGTCTGCTGCTGGTGGACTCACTGGTCACGATCACTTACCACCGGAACGGTCACCACACTGGAGAGGTAGTTGTCACCCACTGGAACCAACTGGAGCGGTCGGATTACCAACTGTCTTCTGTCGGGTTCTGTTCGTTGTTTTATAGAGGCTTTGTGACGAAACGGTGACCTTCTTCCCCTGCGTGAACGGCCGCGCGTGGGCGACTCACTCAAGGTCTTCAACGCTGTACGATTTGGCGTCAAATTCTTCCGGAACGATGGTGAATCCGGGCGTCGCACAAACTCCGGAACTACAGGGCCCGGAGTACGGTGTCGCTCCGATCACGGGAGTGAAGGAATCATCCCGATACGTCAACGTTAAGCATTTATTCTTCCATTTAAACGGCGTGATGAGAAGGGCGTGGCCCGAGGTTATAAGAGCGAAACCTGGAAGTGGTCGTAGCGAGACTCCGGAACGCTGTCATTTGAAGCGGGCAAATTTTATGATAATCGGACCATTATCCCGGTCCGATGCCTGGAAGTATTTTTTTTTTGAGTTAAGAAATGCAATTTTACGGCGTGCTGCGATCGATATTATTCATGCGGGAAAGACACAAGGGGGTGGGATTAACGAGCGGCACCCGTTTCTAGCGGAACTCGAAAGAATAATTTTATTCCTAATGTATGTCTTTTAGACGGAATATATTGTTTCGAAGATAATCTTTCTTTCGAAAGAGCTAAATTATTGTCGTCACACATAAATCAAAAAGGTACAAACATCGCTTGAAATTTGTCTTTTAGTTTATGCGGTAATGGTCTAATTTTGAAAACCTTCATTATTATTGTTATTTTGTAATCTATTGACATTGAATTGTAAGACTCTCATATGCAAAGTAAATTTATCCAAACTCGTATAGTTTTGAAAAACTTTTTGTTGAAGTAATGGATCGAACCACTAGTAATCGTTGATGCGATTTTTCTTATTATGCGCCATAAGTATCACTATTGCAAAAAATGTATACATTTTTGGGACGGTTGTATTATCCCATTTATTGATTATTCCCTTCTTGAGTGCTTTCAATGTTTTGTGGAGCAGCTAGAGCGCTGCGCGTCTTCCTCGTCTAAGTCTTGGCTGAATTTCATCTTCAAATTCCGTCTCTGTCTCAGAATCAGACTCGCTACTTGAAGAAACTCTTGATTCTTACATTTGATGTTTTACATCTCTAAATTTTGTATTTTAATTTTCTTGGCTCAAACGTAGATGTACGTTCACACCGATTCAAACCCATTTACGAACAAACGTAAATGTACGTTCGTACCGGTTAAAGGGTTAAGACGCTCCAAAATCTGGTTGGGGCGCCGTTATCAATGTTCTCGAATTAATGGCCGCTTTTAATGTCTTAAACTCCTTTGCCAAAGGAAGGTCCAACTGTCTTATTCTTCTTAGTTTCGACATACATACAACACATAGGCAGTGTCAGATTCCCCAGGTTCAACACGGTTGCCAGGGATATATTTTGACAGTGGTGCGAATAACGCAACATTTTCCTTACTGCTTCCTATATAGACAAGGAATCCCGTTTAAAAAAAAAACATGAATTATGTAATTCTGCGTTTCAACAAATTTGTAGACATTTTGATACCACTTCGATTGAACTGTTTGCAACCAAATTAAACGCCAAATGCGTTTAATGTATTTCGTGGAAACCGGACCCAGACTCTATCGCAAATAACGCATTTATATACGGTATCTTTTGAAAACAATTTTTTATGCCTTCCCACCATTTTCCTTAATTTAAAATTGTTTGAAGAAAATAATAGATTAAAGGACGACGGGCATACTAGTCCTACCAACTTGGGTTACAGAACCCTAGTACCTGGTTTATCGAATGCTATTACTCAGCAACCCCTTCTTCAACCAACTAAGCATCCACTATTAATTCCTTTTAGGAACAGTCATCCCCTATGGAGAAAGATTATCCTAAAGGTTAGAATTTTATCAGGACCAATTATTGAAAAGGCACATGCAAAATCAGGCTTAACCGCCATAAAATCGTCAGTCTCCGCACAGACAATGAACCAATACAGTGTATACCTTCACAAATGATGAATATTTTCTAAAGATCTACACTGTAACTCGTATTCAGATTGCATAGACACAGTTCCCATATTCTTCAATAATCAATTTACATCTGACGCATTGTATTCAACTGTGAATTCAGTGCAGTCAGCACTTGCAATTCCTGAAGAACATCAGAATTTTCTTAAAAGGTTTCGAAATCTTAGACCATCAAAACCCAAATACCAAACAATCTGGGATACCTCATCAGTTCTCTCCTATTTATCAGAGTTCTATCTTCTAGAGACAGTCTCAATCTCTATAATCTTATAATCAAATTTATTAGCTCTAATATCAGCACATCGACCACATACTCTGTCCAAGGTTAGACTGCACAATATCATAAGGTGTGATGATAAAGCCTAGAGATAATCATACCCGATAGAATTAAAACCTCTTCGGTTAAGAACTCTTAATCAGTATTAATTATTTTGTTTTTTCCTGAAAAACCACATTTATGCCTCGTATCGTTAATTGAATCATCCATATCTAGGGCTCAGGCCTTGAGAACCTAGAACTATACACGTCTTAATATTAACCTACAGGAAACTGATTTCTCCAGCCTCTCCCCAAAGAATTAGTAAATGCTTTAAATTTGCCCTCTCCTCGGCGGGCGTTGATACTATTTGTTTTTCAAGCTACAGTCTTAGACATCCCGCTACTTTAGCCGCATGAAGAACCGAAGTTCCGATTGAAAAAATCGAAAGACTGGCTGGCTGGATCACGAACTTTCAAATGTCACCTTTGTCGTCAACTGCAAACAGTTTTGCTAGAGGCATAGTAGGCTAAAGCTATTTTATAATGTTCTGTTTTATGTATCATGGAAATCAAACGTTATTAAATTTGGGAGTTTCATCTTCCCTGTTAGAACCCCTAGAGCCTTAACTTTCAACGTCTACAAGTTGTCATTGTAATTCGAGAACGGCAATACGAAATATAATTGATAGATCAAGTGACTTACCTGTAAGGAAAGTTGATCGAAATTATATGAGTATTGCCGTTCGAAGAATTACAATCCCCCCCAAACATATCCCTCCCGTGGGGTCCTTAACGCTCTAGAACTACCCTCAAATTCGCAATGAGAATATAATACGTGCGAGACGAGAACTACTGGGGCCAGCGTGTTGGGTGCAGGTGATAAGTGGTTTTTATTTATTTTAAACATTCGTGGTGTAATTCTTCGAACGGCAATATTCATATAATTTCGATCAACTTTCCTTACAGGTAAGTCACTTGATCTATCAATTATATCTCAGTGTTTTATAACGCCTACAGTTTTTGGTTTGCTTTGTTCGAAAATTTTCCCATCGTTGAAGTTTTCATGATTCTAAGAATTCTTACGAATATGTACTTGAAATGTTTGCGCTTTGTTTCTTAGAACTCACAATTTGTACGGCCTCCAAGCTGCTTGCGTTGTTGACTCGTCTGAATTTACATCGATAAGTTATGAAAGTAATATAACAATGTAAACGAGTTATGTAATTTTCATTCGAGTTTTTTCCACGAAAAGCGAACACATTATCTAGGAAATTACGGTCCGGAAAGCACCCACAAACCAAAATGCAAATTGTTGCGGAACATCACTGAAACGTGGACAAAAAAATAATTACTGAGCCCGCGTTTCGTCAACAAATTTAAATATATTTGCCAACTAGAGTATATTAAAATTCAACGCGAATTTATGTTCACGACGTTAAAATCAGAGTCACGTCTAACGTTCGGTCATAAAGCGGTTAAAATCGAAAAAGCTTGCATTTCATTGTCTGAAGTGTTCAATATCTGATCTCGTCGCAATTAGAACAGAATAAAATCTGAGAGTAATTTGCGGCGAAATTGCCTTTTTATTTTGCATCAGCTCTTTCATTGGCCGTTTTGCGATAATAGGTTGCAGTCGGTGTTAAATTGGTATTCAGCTAAATGCTTAATGACAGCGGATAATTGAAAAATGCAGTCGATTTCGAACAAAATTCGTGGGATTTTCTCTAGGTGAGTTTTTTGCCACTCCACTGCCCTATTAAGCTCGGTGGAATCGTTCAGCTGAGACGTCAGTTATTTGCTGAAATGAAAACGAGATTTTTGCCGTCGTATATAAAATGTTGTTTCTGCCACACATTTTTTTACATCTGTTTTGTCTTACAAATAAATAAAATTAAAACAAAATTATCAAATTATCTAAATTATTAGGTAGATTGCACAATCTTTGCTATCACACATTTTTAAATTATCAAATTATCTAAATTATTAGGTAGATTGCACAATCTTTGCTATCACACATTTTTAAATTATCAAATTATTTAAATTATTAGACAGATTGCAAAATCATTACTATCACACATTTTTAAATTATTAGGCAGATTTTGCTATCACACATTTTTAAATTATTAGGCAAATTGCACAATCTTTGCTATCACACTTTTTTAAATTCCACAAAAAGCATTTAGCATTTTTACAGAAATCTTTATTAAATCAAAAAATGAATCAAACTATATTTCTGAGAACACATAATTATATTTTTTGTATATTCGTTTAGAATATTGCTGTTGCAATAGAAAATAAATTGATCGCGCTTATTTGTTTTACTATAATTGAATTTAATTATGTAATCAAAGAAAAAAAACGCCTTCGGCATGCAACGCATCGCGCGAATATTAATGTTTATGTGAAACTATGTTTTCCAATGTGTTGTTTTCAAAATCGTATTCCATAGCTCTTTCAGAAAATATCAAAACATATATTTTTATTCCACTATTAGTCGTATGTATTGGATGATACTTATTAAATTCAGCAAATAGTGTGACATCTGGGTTTGTTGAAATACCTAAATCAAATTTATTGAATCTCATGTCAATATTATGAATAAAATTATATTTTAAGAATTGCTCTGGGGTATGATAAGGCAGAATGTTTCTACTGTAACCATATTTGGCTCGATCAAAATCATCATCTTAAATATGCTATTTTATATCTATATTTTTCAGGATTATAATTATCTCTTTGTGGAGGATATTCTTGTTCGCCTCTTTGTACATATAAATTTTTAATTGATGCATGTATGAAATAACTGTCGCCATTTTGGTTATTTAATTTGGATTTATCAATAAAAGCAACAGCCATCCAATATATATATTCGTTTCCAAATAAATTTTGTGAAATAGGATATTTTTGTTGGTCTCCAAACACATCAAATTGTAAACACTGAATATCGTTGAATTTAAAAAGGTATTTATAATTTTTTGAAAGTATTGCTTCTTCCAGAGCAATTCTACCTATATCCTGATAGTGAATTGTTTGTAACAGACAGTATATTTCTTCAATTACACTTGCCGCATTTGGATTTGTTTTACCTTCTTCATATACAAATAAAGCATAATTTTCACCATGTGGATTTTTTTCGAACACGATTGTGCAATTGAAATCATATATAAGAGATCTAACATCATCTAAGAATCCAGGTACTAAATCGCCCAGTGAGATTATGAATTCGTAAACGCCTCCTCCGATATTTTTTCCTTTTGAATTCATACCATTTACATGAGTAATACCGGAATTTTCATCTGAGCAATTTATATGTGTTTTCATAACTGATGCAAACGAAATATGATTGATTTTTTGAACATCTTTATCTTTAATTGATATTCTAGCAGATTTAAATAATTTTGCAATCCAAGCGTTTACCAATTCTACGTGTGTATCTAATTTTGCTTTTCGATCTGGTTTTGTTATATTGATTCTTATGTAAAATAAACTTTTTGGAAATACTATGGATTTCTGTGGAATATTAATATTAAATATTATTTCATCGCGTGTATTTAATTCTTCTGTTGTTGATACCGTTGGGTAATATTTTAAAAGTTGGGCTGATTTAATATAATTGACTTAATCATTTAACACTTCTGCAAAATTCTTTTTGTTCTTCATTTATTTAATAAAAAGAGACGCTAATCTGAGATTATGAGTGTTTGTATTAATTTTTTTTTCATATTATTACATAATGTCTTTTCAAAATCATTATTATTATTTTGCATTAATTTTAAAAATATTAAACAAAGATGAGTACACATGGCTGTTGAATCCGGTTGAATTTTTAAGGTATTATAAGTAAGTGTTATATATTTTTTAAATCAATTGTATTGATTTTTTTTAATTTGTGGTCCACGTCCTTTCATGAGGGTCAAAGACCGGATTTGCGGAAGGATCAAAATAGAATGCTTCATTATCTTGAATTATATAACAAGTTGCATGGCTCCATTTAAATAACATACCACATTCTTTTTTTATGTTTCTTTGAACAAATCGATAACCAGATGGAAAGTATTAAAAAAAAATCTTGAAAGTTTTTTATTTTTAATTTTTTTATCAACGACCAAACATCTTCATCTGACTGTGGACGGAGAATAAAATTGTCTAATTGTCGTTTTGTTAATTTTAATACATTAAGATTTAATAAGGAGATTCGGACAAATCAAATCGGACAACAATTACGAATCGGACAAAGAATCCGACAATGACGAATCGGACAAGTGCGCAGTGAAATTGAAAAAGAGGATAAATGAAATTACAAAAAAAAACAGAGAAAATTAAAAGAGCAAGAAAAAAGGAAGTCCAGTCTAGAGGTGAAACCTGATGAAATCAGTTCAGAGGTGAAGCCTGATGAAATCATTCCAGAGGCGAAGCCAAAGCCAAGGCCGAAGCCGAAGTCAAAAGACCAAAAAAAGGCGAATCAATTCAAAGACAGAGTAAATAAAATTTTTGAAAAAGAGATAGAATCTAAAAATAAAGAAACGATTAAAAATAAACAACAAGAGAATCAAAATCGGGTACTTTTGAAAAGATTGGATAAATTAATTGATGTAGAAAAATCTAAAACAAATTTGATTTAAAGAACCCCAAAAAGACTTACCAACTCAAGAAGAAAAAATAATACATTTATCAGACGACGAAGACGAGTCTAGAGGTGAAGCCGAAGCCGACGACGATAGTATATGGATTGATTTAATGGAAGATGCAAAATCAACAGATAGATGGCGGAAGTGTGCGATCAAATATCGGGTGTCCCAACTAAAATTTGTACCCCCCAGCAATTCCAAATTCGAAAGACTCAGAAGAAAACGCTCGAACAGGTCAATTTTGTTATCAAGGGGGACCTAATTGTACCGTACTCTCAAGTCTTAAATCTCACCCCTTGAGGCAGGGGAGCCACCCCCTTAAAAAATTTAAATGGCATGGGGGGTCGTGTGATACATCATTTTAAAGCTTATTCAATTTTCTATGCAAACCTACATTTATCGATTCCTTTCTACAAAAAAAATCTTGAATTCGATATTTTCCAAATCTACATAAAATACTCAACTAAATTTTATACCCCCCAACAATTCCAATTTCGAAAGACTCGAACAGGTCAATTTTGTTATCAAGGGACACCAAATTGTACCAAACTTTCAACTTTTAGATCTCACCCCTTTTCTTATTCTTATTCAGTTCTCTATCCAAATCTACTTTTATCGATTTATTTCTACAAAAAAAGCATGATTTTGTTATTTTCCAAATCAAGAGTATTCTATGTAGATTTGGAAAATAACAAATTCTTATGTTCTTTTTTCTAAAAACAAATTGATAATAGTAGGTTTGGATAGAAAATTTAATAAGCTTTAAAATGGTGTACCACATGACCCCCCATGCCATTTAAATTTGTTGGGGTGGCTCCCCTGGCTAAAGGGGCGAGATCTAAGACTTGAAAGTTTGGTACAATTTAGTCCCCCTTGATAACAAAATTGCCCTGTTCGAGCGTTTTCTTCTGAGTCTTTTGAAATCGGGATTTTTGGGGGGTACAAATTTTAGTTGGGACAGCCTCTATATGGACCTAAGTGGGATAAAGTTGAGAAAAAATTTATGATGAGAAGTTTGGAAATAATTCCACAAGGTAAAGAAGGTTTTAAATTTTTAGATGGAGAAATGATAAAATTTACATCAGGATTGAAAAAGTTGTTGTTTGAAAGAGAAACAACACCTTTATCAGAATATACAGATAATGATTATGAAATATATTCCAATGCAGTATTAAAAACCAATTAATTATTCAGAGATTATAATACTCGTAAAATCCCAAAAAAACACCAAAGGAACTAAGTGGGCTTTAATAATTAGACCAACATGAACAATTGAAAGTGGATAAGAAGCCGAAGCCGAAATCCTCCGGTGGCGTCCCTGAAAAGGACTACGGCGCCACAGGTGTAATGAGTACTATAGAAACATTAGGTGTTTCAGATTTTGTTGACCTAGATAAGGGAATTTATGATTTTGCTATAAATACCAAACGATATAATCTGGGAGAAGGACTATATCATACAGAAAAAGAACATTTGGATGCTTCAAAAGATTTACAACAGAAACAATTATAAAATCGAAAAGAAATCAATGATAAAATGAAAGAAAAGAAAGAGCGAAAACATAAACCAAAATCAATTTATGCAAGACCTGATGAACTATAGAATTATATATGATTGGAAAAAAAAATAAGGATACTAAAATTGTAATTGAAAATATAGAAGATAATCCTAATCTGCGAATGTTTAGATCACCCGTGAATCAAAACGAGAAAAACAATTTATTGAAAGCTTTCGATGAAGGCAAATCTTAGGAATTAAAATTAACAAAACGACAATTAGACAATTCTATTCTCCGTCCACAGTCAGATGAAGATGTTTGGTCGTTGATAAAAAAATTAAAAATAAAAAGCTTTCAAGATATTTTTTTTGAATACTTTCCATCTGGTTATCGATTTGTTCAAAGAAACATAAAAAAAGAATGTGGTATGTTATTTAGATGGAAACAATACAATTGATTTTTTACAAATAAAACACTTAGCTATAATACCTTAAAAATTCAACCGGATTCAACAGCCATGTGTACTCATCTTTGTTTGGTATTTTTAAAATTAATGCAAAATAATAATAATGATTTTGACAAAACATTATATAATATGAAAAACAATAAAATAAAATTAATACAAACACTCATATTCTCAGATTAGCGTCTCTTTTTATTAAATAAATGAAGAACAAAAAGAATTTTGCAGAAGTGTTAAATGATCAAGTCAATTATATTGAATCAGCTCAACTTTTAAAATATTACCCAACGGTATCAACAACAGAAGAGTTAAATACACGCGATGAAATAATATTTAATATTAATATGCCACAGAAATCCGCAGTATTTCCAAAAAGTTTATTTTACATAAGAATCAATATAACAAAACCAGATCAAAAAACAAAATTAGATACACACGTAGAATTGGTAAACGGTTGGATTGCAAAATTATTTAAATCAGCTAGAATATTAATTAAAGATAAAGATGTTCAAAAAATCAATCATATTTCGTTTGCATCAGTTATGAAAACACTTATAAATTGATCAGATGAAAATACCGGTACTGCTCATGTAAATGGTATGAATTCAAAAGGAAAAAATATCGGAGGAGGCGTTCACGAATTCATAATCTCACTAGGCGATTTAGTACCTGGATTCTTAGATGATGTTAGATCTCCTATATATGATTTAAATTGCACAATCGTGTTTGAAAAAAATCCACATGGTGAAAATGATGCTTTATTTGTATATGAAGAATCCAAATGCGGCAATTGTAATTGAAGAAATATACTGTCTGTTACATACAATTCAGTATCAAGATATTGGTAGAATTGCTCTGGAAGAAGCCTTTTTAAATTCAACGATATTCAGTGTTTACAATTTGATGTGTTTGGAGACCAACAACAATATCCTACTTCACAAAATTTAATTGGAAACGAATATACATATATTGGATGGCTGTTGCTTTTATTGATAAATCCAAATTAAATAACCAAAATGGTGACAGTAATTTCATACATGCATCAATTAAAAACTTATATGTGCAAAGAGGCGAACAAGAATATCCTCCACAAAGAGATAATTATAATCCTGAAAAATATAGATATAAAATAGCATATTTAAGATCAATGGATTTTGATCCAGCCAAATATGGTTACAGTAGAAACATTCTGCCTTATCATACCCCAGAGCAATTCTTAAAATATAATTTTATTCATAATATTGACATGAGATTCCATAAACTTGATTTAGGTATTTCAACAAACCCAGATGTCACACTATTTGCTGAATTTAATAAGTATCATCCAATACATAGGACTAATAGTGGAATAAAAATGTATGTTTTGATATTTTCTGAAAAAGCTATGGAATACGATTTTGAAAACAACACATTGGAAAACATAGTTTCACATAAACATTAATATTCGCGCGATGCGTTGCATGCCGAAGGCGTTTTTTTTTTTGATTACATAATTAAATTCAATTATAGTAAAACAAATAAGCGCGATCAATTTATTTTCTATTGCAACAGCAATATTCTAAACGAATATACAAGAAATATAATTATGTGTTCTCAGAAATATAGTTTGATTCATCTTTTGATTTAATAAAGATTTCTGTAAAAATGCTAAATGCTTTTTGTGGAATTTAAAAAAGTGTGATAGCAAAGATTGTGCAATTTGCCTAATAATTTAAAAATGTGTGATAGCAAAATCTGACTAATAATTTAAAAATGTGTGATAGTAAAGATTATGCAATCTGTCTAATAATTTAAATAATTTAATAATTTTAAAATGTGTGATAGCAAAGATTGTGCAATCTACCTAATAATTTAGATAATTTGATAATTTTGTTGTTTTAATTTTATTTATTTGTAAGACAAAGCAGATGTAAAAAAATGTGTGACAGAAACAAAATTTTTTATACGACGTTTTGCTCCGCCGACATTTGTGAGTTATTTCTTCGGACAATAATATGTATTCATAAATAAATTATACCGAATAGGTTAACTAATTGTAAGTTAGGTCATGCATGAAAGACGTATGTTTGCTTTAAAAAATAGCGCAACGCGTAAATTTTGTGCTGCTTGTGATTTGCGTCATAAGAGTGAACAAATACAAGACTGTTCGATATCAAAGTGTAGAAATCGAAGCGAAATTGGATTACAGCTTCCGCAGAGACTCAAAAATAAAGAAAATTACTGAAATTTATAGTAGTGGCGATATGATTTACTGACGCTTCTTATGCAGTGAGGCTATAAATAACTCGGTTGTCAATTAAGTTGGGGTGGATTTTACATTTTTTTCACAAAATTTTGATTCTCAGACATCCTAACCATTGTTTAAGAAAATTTAAGTGAAAATTTAAGTCATCTAATTACCCATATAGTCGTAGAAAATACATTAAAATTTGCATCCAGAAAACGATTTAACAATTCCAAAATTTAATCCCAGATAACCACCGGTTAACCACGCTGGACTTACTCTTACAACATAATTAATTACACTGTGTGAATAATTGTTATTTTACCGCCGTTAGCAGTCGCACGTTAGAGACCGATTATAATTGTGCCACAGAGACGAAACAAAGTAAATTAAACATTTTATTCTGGTTTATTAGAGAACCGTAAACCTACATTTATCGGCTGTAAAAACATGACCCAAGTCCGCAAGTAACGTCTTTAGAAATATCAGATATCAAATCGTCTAAGAGGCATTTAACCCTCGGCTCTGCAGTAATCTTCTTTCTTGTCTCTCCTTTGATTTGGGAACTAATTGTTCAACCGTGCCTTGATCGTAAACAAGATAGAGAGATGGGCATCGATTCGGAAATTGTTACGATAACGTGGGTGTCTAAAATAAATATCCCAAAAATAATAACTGGGAAGGAAATACTGCTTGGCGCTGGAAACGCAGACAACAAAATTTAATTGTTCATCTCATACATATGTTACGGTAAAAGTGATTAAACGGTTATTATGAATAATAAGAGTATATAATATGTAATACAACTTCATTCACTCTTTCGAGGTCGAATATAATAATCGATATATAGATAGAAAAATAACAATAAAATAAACATAAAAATAGAAATAGATCTACATATATTCCATCACATTTAATTAAATCAACATTTTTTTCTCCTATTCCCTCTCCTCTTTCCATTTCTCTGCTGCTACTCTTTTCACTTCCTTTATCAATCGCAATTCTATACATCCTCCCATTTACCAATAAAAAGAAATTCCTAAGAAACAATTTCTACCCTATCAATAAAATTCTTTTCTGAACAATAGTATCTATTATTATCTTACTAACATGAATTGGAGCACGACCAGTTGAAGACCCTTTCATCATTACAGAACAAACCCTAACTATTGCTTACTTCCTATACTATACTATAAAATATAAAAAAGAGAAAATAGTCTCTATTAGTTTGTACTATAATTTTTTTACTAAATAAAAAGGACAAAGATTATCACCTTAAATCCAAAACACATAACTAAATAGTTTAATGAACAAGGTAAAAACCTTTTCCATGCTAAATACATCAACTTATCATAACGAAAACGAGGTAAAGTTCCACGAACTCAAATCCAAAAAAATGAAACTAAAACAACCTTTACATAAAACATAAAAGAAACTAAATCACCACCCAAAAATAACATAAAACAAATTATTCTTATAAATAAAATTCTTGCATATTCTGCCAAAAAAATTATAGCAAATCCTCCTCTTCTGTACTCTACATTAAATCCAGAAACCAATTCTCACCACGCTCTTCATCCATTTTCTTCTTCGTCCATCCTCGTTCAACAACTCTCGTGGCTTTTTCTCCGTTTCTTCCATGTCGATGCACTTTCTCAGATGTTCCATTGGTTCCCTTTCCTCCCTACACATTCTGCATAACCTCTTCTCCTCTTCCATCCAATATTCATTCTTTTTCGTTTCGTTTCCACACCTAAATTTTGCTATCATACATAATTATATCCTTCTTTTTCATTTTCTTTTTTATCTCTACCTCGCATTGTATTTCGCGTCCCTTATTTTTTCTATTCTCTCCTCTTTGCATATGTCCCTATCCCTCTTTCTTCTCTCTGCCCATATACTTTCTCCTCTGTATCTTCTGTTTTCCACTTCCTTCCTTCCCAGCTCATTCCTCTCATAATACTTTCGTCTTTCTTTCTTTTCTCCTGCTATTTCAGGCATTCTTGCAATATTTTTTTTCCTTTATTTCCCACTGCTTTTCCTCGAATTTACTCGCTTCTACTCTCATTTTCTCCCTCTTGCATTCCTCTAGCACCATGTATCCTGGGGTAGCTTTGTCTAGTTCCAACACCCATTCGTAGTATTTTTGTTGCACCCTCTCTATTTTCTCTTGTTCCTTCCAGCCCCAGATCTCAGCTCTATACAGCACTCCGCTCTTTACTAGGCTTTCAAATAGCGTCACCCTCTTTTCAAACTCCCTTTAGAACAACTTTTCTCCTATGCTCCATACTTGCGCTACTAACTTATTTCCTTTCTTGATCGGCTCTTTAATGTGTGTGGATACGTTGTTTCCCTGATTAAAGTAGTATCCCAGGTACTTGAACTCACTCACTTCCTCTATTTCTTTGTTTCCCCATTTCCACTCCCTTTTCTTCTCTCTTCCGCCTTCTTTCTTGAATATTATCATTTTGGTATTTTCTACGTTCACCTCTAAATTCTTTTTCTTCACGTACTTTTCTAGACACCTAATCATCCCTCTCATTTATTTCGCTATTACCGCCATGTCATCCGCGACCTCCTTGTATTACTCCCTTGTTCGTGTAGAAGCATTCACTCACTTTCTCTCCCACTTTCACCCTGGTTCTTGTTCCCTCATATATTTCTTCGATTCTTTTTACTAACCTCTCGTTCACTCGTTTCTCTCTCATACCCTTCCGTAATATCAAACGCTGCGTTCAAATCCAGGAACATCGTGTACCCCCTTTTTTCTCCAGTTGCTTCTCTGCTTAGTGGTTCAGAACCTATACGTTGTCCATTGTGCCTCTGCCTTCTCTGAATCCTGTGCCTGTGCCTCCGGTAGTATCTTTCTATATTCACATTCTCTCACTAATTTCTCATGCAACGTCATGCTGTAGGTCTTATATGCCGTGTCTAGTAGTGTAGTCTAGTCTGTAGTTCTCTGGTTTTGCTTTATCGCCTTTTTTGTAGATTGTACATTATGTACGTTATGTCGATCTTCTTTTCTGTTCCATCTTCTTTTCTGTTTTTTCCCTCCAATAGATCCATGAAATGTTTCTTCCATGTATGTATTTCTATACCTTTGGATACCCCTCCTTTTGTTTTCTTCTCTGGTTTATATATCTCCATCTTTTTTGCTGGCAGGTTGCTGCTTCAATTTCTTCCATTTCTTCCTCGCTCCATGTGTTTTTTTTTTTTCTATACATTTTTGCTTGTATTCTATCTTTTTCTTTAGGTATTCCAGAATACTATTCTTATTTCTTCTTTCTTTTTCCCGTTTGTTGTTTTTCTTTTCTCCTTTTCTCGATTTTCCTGGCTTGTGTTTTTTCCGTTTTTCCGGTTTTTTTCCTTCTCTTTGTCTCTGCTTGGCCTATATTTTTCCAGCTTTCTCTGCACTCTATCCTTCAGTTTTTCTTTTCTGTTCATTTCTTCCATCTCTTTCTTTTCCCATCTTATTCTTTTTCCTTCTTGTCTGGTCTTGTTTTTTTGTTTCTTCTTTTTTTCCTGTTCTATGCCTCCCATTGTCTCTCTTTCTTCCCCTTTTTAGTGTTTTCCTTTCTCCGTTTCTTTCCTTTCTTCTTTTCCACTATCATCTTTGTTGTCTCGGTTGTCCCTTATTTCCCCTACTGTCGCCTTTTTCTATTATCCTTGTCCGTGTATTTGGGTCTCCTTCTGCCTTAGCGAAACATTTTCTCTTCCAGTATCTTACTGTTGTCGTTCCACTCTCAATCTTCTTTTCCTAGTGTGACGCTTTCTACGATCGGGATGCCTCGAGCGCCAGTTTTTTATTGTGGTATGCTCCACACGTGTCCACGGGTAGCTTAGTGGAGTACGGTGAACCAGGGGTCAGCTGTCGAGTTTGGCGGAGGGTAAATAAACAATCACGGGTTTTTTACAAGTTTTAATTTACAAGGGTAATATATACAGGCGTTGATATTTACAGGGGTTACAGATATTCGCGGTTTATGTACAAAGGTTTTTACAATATCACGGAACCGATTCCCGGGGACCAAACAATCGTGCCCTACACTACCCGCCGTGTCGTTCGGGGTCGGAGATGGGGTAGAACAGGGTCCGCGGATGGAAACTCCGCCAAAAAGAATCTGTCTGGATATCTCGGTTTTCTACCAGCAGGTGCACCGTAAACCAGACACCTGGACAGCCTCTCGGAAGAAGCCACCACAAGTGCCCTAACCCCGTTGCACCAGGTGGGCACCAAAAATACCAGAGGTGACTCTTTTAGGTCTTACGGTTTCCTACGGTGGTCGGTCCGGTCCTTCTGGTCTGCTGCTGGTGGACGGGACGGCAGGAACTCACTCACTGGTCACTATCATTCACTACCGGAACCGTCACCACTTGGAGGGTTGTTGTCACCAAAGTGGAACGGTAGTTGTCACCAACTGGAACGGTCGTTGTCACCAACTGGAACGGTAGGAATCACCAAATGTCTTTTGCCGAGTTCTATTCGCTCTTTTATAGGATGCTTGTGACGAAACGGTGACGTTCTTACGGGCCCGGAGCGCGGTGTCGTTCCGATCACGGTATTAAAGGAATTATCCCGATACGTCAACGTTAAGCATTTATTCTTCCCTTTAAACGGCGTGATGAGAAGGGCGTGGGTTACAAGACCGAAAACTGGGAGTGGCCGTACCGACTCCTGGATGGTCTCATTTGAAGCGGGCAAATTTTATGATAATCGGACCGAAAGAATTATCCCGGTCCGATGCCTGGAAGTATTTTTTTGTGAGGTTAAGATATGCGTTTTTACGGGGTGCTGTGATCGGTTTTATTCTGTAGGCTACTTTTATTCGTTCCTCTTCTCTATATTGCTTCTAGCCAAATCTTTCCTTGTATCTCCCGCTCTGTTCTTGTTAAGTCATTCTCTATGAAGATTTTATTCTTATTTTCTGTTTCCCTTAGTACTTTCTTATTTTTCATTATTTTAATTTTGTCCTCCGAGTTCTTTAATTCTACCAGTGTAGTCGTTAACCGGAGAGTACTTATGCATAATACCCAACAAAACTTCAAAATTCATAAATAATCGCCAGTGCCAATTGGTAAATTTAATACATGTTTCCAAGGATCACGGGCTTCGCCGTAACCATAATATACAGGGTGTATATAAAACATTGGCCAAAAATGCAAGGGGCGACTCCTTGGGTTTTTCTAGGACTATTTTGTCCTTCGGTGATTTTTGGAAGGCCGCTTTGTTTCGTTAACAATATTTTATTGCATAAATATTACATGCAAAGTTTTCTAAATCTACAAAAACTGCTCAAAATGACCAACAGCTAGAGTGCATGCGTCCAATCTTCTCCTCATGAACTGACGAACTCTGTCGTGAACACCAGAGTTGTTTGGTATATTATTACACCTAGCAGTTATCCGATTTCTCAATTCTTACATCTCCTACTGGTATGGTGTAATCTAATAATTTGACATGTCCCCATAAGTAAAAATCTAAATAGTCCACCTTGACCTATCCAGCGATCCCCACATGTTGCGGTTAAAAATTCACGTGCAACCAAACTAAAATGAGGTGGTGCCCCGTCGTGTATAAATCACATAACATTTCTTTTTTGTTGTTCTAAATTTGTTCTAAAAAGTTCTGGTAGAGTCTTCCAGATAGAAATACTGGCCAAATTAAAAAATTACCAACAATTACGATCCACACGTTCAACGAAAATTGATGTTGTAAACAGTCTTTTGAACCAACTTGTGTAAAAGCCATTGACAAAATGCAATACATGGAGCAAAATCAGCAGGAAGAAGTACCTGAACGCGTTGTATGTGGTACGATTTGTGATGGAGAGATTTAGCCGGTCTTAGCAATCGAAATAATTGTGAACTCAAAAATTTCAATTAAAAAATATTTATCGCCCTGTATCTTCGAAACAAGGCGGTTTTACGGAAATCACCAAAGGACGAAATAGTCTTTAAGGGCCCCAAAAAGTTGCCCCTTGCATTTTTGGCCAATGTTTAATATACACCCTGTATATTTACTGCGAATTGTTTTGTTTATTGGACGTTAAATCAGTTTTTAATTTGTGGTAGAGTAGCTCTTATGTGGTATTTGATCTCTCATAAAGTTTATGCAAAATAAGCGAGCGTACCAATATCTAATTTAATGAAGCTTGTAGGGTTAGTACATGTTGATGACTATGGATGTTTTAAAAATTATGAAAGAACGCTTTTACACCAAAGCCGCAGTTTTAGAAAATAAAACAAGAAATAGTGGTTTTAGAAGTACACCAGATGGAAAAACCCCAGAAGACTATCAAAGACTTAGCGGTTATGACATTAAAGTTGATGACTCTACAAAACTGTCGATGAGGCTGAATCCAATAATATATTAAGATATTACGTATGTACCTAATGAAGACATTTTTGACATAATACATCAGACACATACAACGATTGGTCGCGGAGGAAGGAATAGAATAATGAAAGAACTTCAGAAAAAAATATAAAGATATTATATCTGAATCGGTGATGCTCTAGATATAAACTTGTGCGAACCCTGTCAAAAAAATGCAAGTTCCCAAAAAAGGCTTGGTCGTTAAACCAATGGTGTTTAAGGAAATAACTAGCTGATGTCAAGTTGACAGTATTGACATGCAGAGCCAAGAAGAGAAAGGCTTAGACCTGTCCATCAGGATCACCTTATTGGATATATTTACCATTTGTGGGGACCCTATTGTTCTCCAAAAGTGATAAGGGACGTGAATTTCGTCAATAAAACTGTTCACCTTAAATTAAAAAAAAATCATGGAAAGCTGCGTCACAGCCAGAGCCAAGGCTCTGTTGAACGTGCTAATCAAGATATTGAAAACGATAAAGCAATAAAACAACAAATTGGATAATCATGAGCGATGTTTGGTTTACCAATTAAATTGGGTCTTCCCACTTAAATTACTATGAATTTGAATATAGAAGAAGAGCTTTAGATAATATCGCAAAATATAACTGAAAATTATTGGAGAGATGGTAATGACATCAACAAAGAAAATGTTGAAATGGTAGAAACTTCTCGAAATGACAACGACAGAATCCAGGATGTTGATAGAGCTAGAAGTCATGCTAGACATTGTTTAGCCGTTTTAACAGCTGTGCAAGACAATCAATTTTATGAATTTACTATTTTACTATTTGCGACGAAAAAATAATGTGACTTGCAAAAAAAAACTTATCCCTGTGAGGTGAACAAGAATATAATCGTAAATACATCAAAGAAATGTTGTTGCACAAATAATAGTAAACTATATATTCAACTCGAAATGCTATAACCTCTTGTGACAATAAATAATGTTTTTTATCATTTTGGATTAATATGCTTTTTTTATTTCTCAGTTTAAATCAGCTTACGGTATTAGACCAGTAGCAACATTTGTATGGCCGCAGCAATACTTTACAGGTCGAGCCGTGGGGAATACAAATGCTGCCGGTCGTGTATTGTATAAGATTTTTTAGGATACTGCGTATTCTGGAACTGCTCCTCTAAATTTTAAAGGCCGTTTAAGTTGTCGTGGCAATGACCAATCAGGGCTTGAAATTTTAAATTTTATAGGGGCCTATTTTGTAATTTTTAGAGGGGCGTTAAAATTTTAGCGTCCTTTAAAATTCAAAATTTCAAGACCTGATTGGTCATCGCAATGATAACTTAATTTAACGGCCTTTAAAATTTAGAGGAGCAGTTACAGAATAGGCCCTAAAGGACGCTCAAATTTTAACGCCCCTCTAAAAATTACAGAATAGGCCCTGCAACGATCTGTTTCAAGTTAAACAAAAATTTTATCTGAAACGTCGGGGCGGCACATGTAGTGAAAATAATCGCATGATAATGAATGATTATAAATAATAAGCGGTTGATTTAATAAATTGCAAGACATTAATTATAACAACGAATTTCGTCGGGTGTTTTGCATAATTTCCGGTTATTATTCATAACTAGCTGACCCGACAAACTTCGTACCGCCCCAGAATAAATAAATGTTGTGTTAACTTATTAGCTAAATTAAATTCAGTATTTTATTGAAGGATGATGCACACAACCAGCATGCCATGTTATGTTCATTGTTGTTTGTGTCATATATCAGAATGAATAAGATTTTTTTTTTGTTAATTTTTCCGATATTTTAATAGTGTAACGGGCTTACAAATTCTGTGAAGACCGACTGCATCGAGTTCCGCTAGCAACGGGCGCCGCTCGTTAATCTCACCCGCTTGTCTCTTTGCCGCGTGAATAAAACCCATCGCAGCACGCCGTAAAATCGCGTATTTTAACTCGCCGAAAAAATACTTCTAGGCATCGGACCGAGATAATTCTCTCGGTCCGGTCATTATAAAATTTGCCCGTTGCAAATGAGACCATCCCGGAGTCGCTACGACCACTTCTAGTTTTCGCTCTTGTAACCCCAAACCACGTCGTTGACGTATCGGGATGATTCTTTCACTCCCGTGATCAGAACGAGACTGTGCTCCGGGCCCCGTCGTTCCGGATTTTGTGTACCGCCCGGATTCACCGCCGTTCTGGGAGAATAGGACGCCGAATCGCCCACGCGCGGCCGTTCACGCAGGGGAAGGATGTCACGGTTTCGTCACAAGCCCCCTACAAAAGAGCGAACAGAACCCAGCAGAAGACAGTTGGTGACAACTATAGTTCCAGTTGGTGATTCCGACCGTTCCAGGTGGTGATTCCGACCGTTAAAGTTGGTGACAACAACCCTTCAAGTGGTGATCGTTTCGGTAGTTTGTGGTGAGTTCTAGTGACCAGTGAGTGAGTTCCTGCCCTGCCGTCCACCAGCAGCAGACCATGAGAACCGTACTGACCACTGTAGGAGCAGTAAGGGAGTTGACCTCCTGCTGCCCGCTCGTCGTTTCTTTCTCACCAACTTAAAGGGGCCAGCCCTGGTATGTTTGGTGCCGACCTGGCGCAACGGGGGTAGGGCACTTGTGGTGGCTTCTTTCGAGGGGCTGTTCAGGTTTCTGGTTTTCGGTGCAACTGCCGGTTGAGCACCGAGATACCCGGATGGGTCCTTCTAGGGATCCTCTCACCCGACCAGAAGGGTCCAGAATTGGTATCCTTTGTGACGACCTGGTGCAATAGGGCTAGGGTGCCTGCGGTGGCTTCTTCCGAGGGGCTGTCCAGGTGTCTGGTTTGTATGTCTGCCGAAATATCCGGGCAGATTCTTTTTGGTGGCGCTTCCATCCGCCGACCCTATTCTACCTCACCTCCGACCCCGAGCGACGCGGCGGGTAGTGTAGGGCACGACTGTTTGGTCCCCGGAATATTGTAAAAACTTTTGTAAATAAGCCACGAATATCTGTAACCTCTGTAAATATCAACCCCTGTATATATTACCCTTGTAAATATTCCGTGTAAATTAAAGCCTGTTAAAAACCCGTGATTATTTATTTACCCTCAGCCAAACTCGACAGGTGACCCCTGGTTCACCGTACTCCACTAAGCTACCCGTGGACAAGTATGGAGCATACCACAATAAAAAACTGGCGCTCGAGGCAACCCGACCGTACAAACCGTCACAATAGTTATTCGCCCCTGAAAAAAAAAAAACAGTCAAAATTGTGTGAAGTCCACGCGCAGCAGAAGTGAAACTTTGGAGTTTACTCTTTATGAATGGATTTTCACTTTTAAACCTGAAGGCCTCCCCTGAAATTTTTCCGATCTTTTAATAGTTATTCTGCTATTCGGGGCGGAGACAATTCCAATAAATCAAAGACCATAAAAATCGGTCCAGCCGTTCTTGAGCTATAAATCCAAGGGGGGCGAAGGGAAATAGGAATTAATTTTTATATACCGTGTGTCCCAGAAATAACTACATTAATTTTAATGAGTAGTAGAACTCATCGGTGTAAACAATTTTTTTTAATAAAATTTAGTTATAGAGTTAAAATTAGTTTTGAAGTTAATTTCGGTACACGCCACTGAACCCCTGAGTGGTGATAACGACACACGACAAAAAACTTCAAAAAACAGTGAATTGAATGAATTTAAACCGCTCGGCGTAAATAAACAAAAAGCTGAAAACTGACCTACTAAACGTATTTACTTCAGCTTCCAATGCTATTAAAAATTGTGGGGCCTAATAAATAACATGCGGGAGGGGGTGACACAATGGGCCCGCGGTGTGGTCTAAGTGTCAAATTCCCTCACACCCCTCAACACCTAATCTATCTATCTAAATAACATGCGGATTTTCCGGACAAAAACAATTGATTGTCTGTAGGTCAAGTTGAAATAAATATCGTGAAGTTCGTGAATTTGAAGGGTTCCAAAAATTGAGATTTCGGAAAAGTGGTAGATAAAAATGTTGTTGCAAGTTCTACTACTGGTTAAAATTAAAGTAGTTATTACGGGGACATCCTGTATAGATTATCCGGTTATTACTTTTACCGTAACACTAATTAATAATCCTTAATCCTTAAGAAATGTCATAGATACCCAGTAGAACAAACCAATTACTGAATAAAAAACTTTAGATTATAGTATGGATACAGCAAAATATTTTCAGAACGGCTTAGCAGAGCACAAAATACATCAGAATGGTAACTTTCTTAATTCTCTTCTCTCTCTCTTCTCTGATAAGTCAATTTTTTGTCTGAATGGATACAACCGCCATAACTGTCGATATTAGTCTAACCGAAATCCGCATTAGATGTTCCAGGTTATACACAGCGTCCACAGAAAATTAATGTTTGGTGTGGCATCATTGGTCGGAATATCGTAGGTCCTTTCTTCATTAATGGCAATTTAACGTATTGTTTCAACAAGACGGAGTACCGCCACATTTTAGTCGTCAAGACCTACAAGAACAAATAAGAAACGAAATGCCAATATTTCTTCAAATATTTTGATTGATTCTTTGCAAAATTTTGCAACGTATTCATTATTGCCAAAAAGTCAATGGAAATCATTTTGAACATCTTTTGTATCATAAAAATTATGTATTTCGTATTAAAGTTTTTTAAATTAAAACGTGTTAAAAGTGTTATTTTACCAATCATTATTGACTTTTACTTATTTATTGGTTCCGGCGACAAAGATCTAACGATAGATAAAGACAACATTTCGAAGGCTAAAAAAAATTTCCTTTTTTCAAAATTTTATTAGTAGGTACGATAATTTTCTGTGTAGATTATACATATCATTAGGCCCAGAAAACTCACCGTTTTTAAAGGAAATCTTTCCAAACTGTATAAGTTTGTCTATATGAATTACTGAACTCAATTTCAGTGCAGCAGACCTCTTCTTCTTGCAAGTCTCCAGCATTTAGATGATGAAGGCCGGCGCATCCTGGAAGAATTAATCATTGTCCAGAGAATTTAACGGCTTCTCGTTCGGATCCAGATGCATGCCAACAGGGGATAGTGCAAGAGCACTTTGGTGAATAAGGAATTGATTAATTAATTATACCAAAAAGCAATACCGATGCTTGGCACGTTTGGTCACTCGGCAATCTATTCCTTCGACCTTTCGCAATCATGAGTTGAATACCCTCCCGAATTTCACTTACCGTAATTATCATCGTCTGAGAAATACGGGAGCGAGTTCAAGATTGAAGTGTTAAATAATCTTTCATCTCTGAACGGTGTAACTTTACATAATGTATTTATTGGTCACACACTGTATATTTTGCTGATCTTTCTTGACTTAAGTATTGTGTTCACTCGAAAGCTGCCACTAACGTAAACTAAGAGGGTGTAAATAAATGGATAAATAAAATTTGGCAATATTTGTTTCATAATTGAATAAAGGGATTTAGCCCAAGCAGTCATTTAATTAAACGCTGCGCATTACTTATTTGCAACACAAAAAGGCACCGCGAGAGACAAAAGACATCTGCATTCTCCTCCGGGTCGCTTAGTGAGAAAACACAACCAGGTTTCCTGAATGTCTGTGCTAAATAAGTGGGCCCACTCATTAAAAGTCAAAGCTTTAGGAGTAAAATTACGACCGAGACCAATGACAGTTTACCATTAAAATCCCTCAAGCGTTTAAGATTGAATACCCAAGGAGTGCATAATTGAAAGAACAATGTTGGGGATTTAATTAAAGAACGTTTAGGATCATCTGCATTGATTTAATATAGAAATCCGGATTTTCCGGGAAATTCGAATTTATAATTATTTACGCAATGTAAGTTTAATATGAAAGAATAGGTATTTCTTAAATATTCATGCCATTTGTTTCTCGCATTCGCTAGATTGTGGATTACATTGAAAATTAATTTCCTCAAATCCGCTTGAAAAACTTGACGAACCCGCGATTTCTGCAAGGAAACTTAGAACTACTGCTTCGAGCTTTCTCGAGCTGCTTAAATTTCAAATTAGATTTAAAATTTATTAAAACAACCGGTTGATGTAACATTGAAGACATTTGGGAAATTCACATTAAAATATGCAAATCCACATATTGTTGTGCTGTGCGCCTGTTGTAATATCCGAAATTTATGTCAATTTCGGTAATGTAATTTCTCGGATAGAACTATTTGTTATCAAGTAGGGGTTTCAGGTTTGCTGTAAAATAACCACAAAGTCTCTGTTAGAGCTGAAACGATATTACGCCCCGACAACTATCCTAAATTGCCAATAACAACCGCCGTCTTACCTTTTTAACCCTGCCATATCCGCTACCCTTAAGGCACTTGCGTAACATTAACCGATCTTTCGACCTTCTTGACCTGTGTGCAGGGATTATAAACTTTAACATAAAAGCGTCGAAATGTGAAATGTAAAAGCTTTCCTGAAACCGATTACGTTTTGAAGGATCAATAAAATTAAGAAGTTGTACATCAACTTTAGGTGGCATTGAGTCTTTTATTTTTACGTTTATCAAATATTATAGCATTTTGAAAGTTATATGTCTGTATTAATTTTGTAACTTTCATTTCATATTTTATTACTTTCGTTTTAAAATCCAATAACAATAAACCATTTTAATAAAAACCATATTCTCGACCTTCGTGTGTCTGTTCGAACGAATTAGGTTAGGACGCATATAAAATTTTACGAGAAAATCCCCAGACCTTGCTCGGATCAGTAATAAATATGTAAAACGTTAAACAAATTTTCTCCACGTTAGGCAGATTCGCGACTAAGAACAAATTGAATTACAAAACACCAGGAAATGTTTCCGATATTTATCACCAATATTTGAGTGTTATGAATATTTGAGACCTAAATATCGTGTTTATGAGAGCACCTGAAGTAAGAATTACATGATAGCGTATTTCTGTGTGCAGTTTATTGTTGTACCTGATTTTTGCGCACTAGGAATTTCGGAAGAACTTTAATTAGTTATTATTAATAATAATTATACAGTGAGGGAGTTAAAAATTTTTTTCAAAATTTTTAGGCGGGTCGATTTTAGTTTATAAAAATACGTAATTATTTTAACTAGTGGTCGCCCAGTGGTCGAAATTCGACCGTACTTCATTAAATATTTAAGTTTAAACGTTAATGAGATCTTTTGTCTCTATAGTCATTGCATTTTTTTTAAATTTTGTTCTGTAATAATTAATTATTTATATATGTCATTAGCATGTGTTGTCTTAATTCCCTGCAATACCTATGACGTTAAAAATTTAATGTTAGTAACAATTATTTAAAAATAGGTTGTATTCGTATTTATAGCCAGCAGTCATTGGACCTGATCTGTGATAAAAAAAAACATAATGTATTTTAAAATGATAGACTCCACGCGTAACTGTATCCGAAATTTAACTTCTGAGCTAACCATAGCAAATGATGAATTGTATTTACGAATGTTTTCAAAATAATGTTTTGACTTTCTTTTTATTGAAGGTTCATTTGAAGTCCATCATACAATGATTTAAAGTATTCATTTTGACTTAATGATAGAACGTCCAAGCGTACTTCTAGCAGGACTATCTGTCCTGCCGGAAGGACGCATATCACGAAATGCATTTTTCTATATGTTTCGGTACTTCCAGCAGGACCAAACTGCCACCACTTAAAAGATTAAAAAAAATTGCCTATTTGCAAGTCTCAACTTGATAGCTTCAGTATTAAGCAAGATACGAAAGTGTATGTGTCAATTGTTTTAAGTTGCGGTCAAACAGGGGCGTGCGGCTAAAAATGAATTGTAGGAACCGTGAATGCGCAAGCGCCAGCCGAAGAACACGATGGTACCGCCAAGGGCGATGGGCTCGCCTAAAGGCAGTTGTTGAGACGCAGGTCAGTGGTGACGGTACTTAGTTTTTCCCCTAGACAAAAACGTGTAATTTTGCAGATTCCACCCCGTCGAGCCGTACGACCCTTTACCAAAGGACCAATCAGTGTTTGATTGTAATTTTTATTTAGTGACTTGTAATTTCGTTTTAATATACCCCTTTTTAACTTTCTTTTGTCGTGAATTCCCACAAACATGGGGTCTCTTCCGCGATGTGTAACCTGTGCGTGAATAAGAAACGTTAATAAAAACTGACCTTGCTCTCAATAGCTCGATTTAAGACGATTAAAGATTAATGACGATTAAAAGTGCGAATGCGATAGTGAAGACGTAAACTTTTCATCCGTGCCGTGACGTGAACTAAAATAAAAACTGTTGTTGTGTTAGTGAGTGATTTTTTTTAACGAAGAAATTGTGAAGACGAGAATAGAAAAGGATCGCTACACCCTTGACGCGCACGACAACAGAGAAAGACGAAAAGAGGAAGCTTTGAACAAACTGTACGACGCGGAGACGAAAACAAAGCTTAGTCATTGTATTGTAAGTAACGCATGATAATTTACAAAAAGTTCGAAGATATCGTGTAACCAGATTTTATACTCGGGAAGGCGAGAAGTAGGATTTTAGTGTTAATTTACGAAGAAACGAATTCATTTCGACGAATATTTCTGAAAACTCCACCGACGAAATTTACGACCAATAACTTGTTAAAGCCGGATCTAATTATTGAATAATGGAAAATTTAGGACAAATCGAAGCCGTAAATAGAAATCTAAGCACGGCCCCAGTAAAGGCCATTAAGGCATTACATCTGCTAATTTTTGAAGAGGATTGCGGTAGGTCAAATCGAAGGCGACTACGCGAATTTAATGGATTCAATTTTGCACAAGAATCTGAAGAGTTTAAGGCCAAAATAGCCTATGCCGCAGAAAATCTAACGATGGGCGATTTAACATCAATATGTAACATCCTAAAATTAGATTATGCCGGTACAGAAGATGCGTTGACACGAAGAATTTTGTCGCGGTTAATTGACTTACAATTAATTACTAATAATGAAGAAGAGGAAGAGGAAGATGAAGACGAACGAGATGAAAACGATGTCGATGAGGACGAGATAACGAATGACGGAAGTAGCGATGAAGGAAGAGGCGCCAGGCGCCACGGTACAAAATTTGCGATTACATTTCACGATGTCCAAGACTCCGTTAGACCATTTTACGGTAATGATGATTATCCAATAGAAAAATGGATCGATGATTTTGAGGAAACCGCTGTATTGTTGGGTTGGAACAACTTGCAAAAATTAATATATTCGCAAAGAAATCTCTAAAAAATTTAGCTAAACTATTCATACAAAGCGAAACAGGTATTTCCTCATGGCAGCGATTAAAGACAGCACTTAAGAAGGAATTTTCACAAAAAGTAAATAGCGCTAAATTACACAAAATGATGGTTGAGAGAAAAATGAAAAAAGAAGAAACCGTGCAAGAATATTTTCTACACATGAGAGAATTAGCGAACAGAGGACATATTGAAGACGATGCTCTTATTCAATATACTATAGACGGCATTCACGACGACTCTGGAAATAAAATAATTCTACATGGTGCTACGAATATTGCAGAATTTAAGAGAAAAATTAAGATTTATTCGGAAATAAAAACAAACCAAGCGAAGCCCCACAATTTTAATAAAGTAAAGAATGAGAACACAAAAAACGCAGAAAGTAAAACAAAACATTCAATTGTACGTTGCCACAATTGCGGTTTAAAAGGACATCTAGCTACCGATTGCAGACATAAGGATAAGGGTTTTAAATGTTTTAATTGTCAAAATTTTGGTCACAAGGCATCCGAATGCAAATCAGCAATTAAGAAAGATGGTAAAGATAAAGCGACAGTAAATACGTGCGAAGTAAAACCAAATATGACATCAAACCAAATGCATAAGAAAATAAGAATCCATGACATTGAGATGAACGCATTAATCGACACAGGAAGTCAAGTAAATTTGCTGAGAGAAGACATTGTCAATAAGATTAACTTCACTGAATTAAGTCCATCAAACCTTGTCTTGACAGGGTTAGGAGTTACTCAAATTAAGCCATTGGGATATTTTCAGACTCAAATCAACATAGATTATGACGAATTTCCAGCCACCGTTTATGTAGTGACAAGAGAGTCAATGAAAATGGAAGCCGTAATAGGTACAGAAATTATTAATCAAGCCCAAGTGATCATAAATCAAGATGGCGTACACTTTGAGAAAACCCCATCCGTAACTTTAATGCACATTGACTATGTGGAACAGGAAATGGAAACGATAATTAATTTTGATGAAAACACAAGTAAAGAAAAGAAGGAGAGAATAGAACAACTTATTTCCAACTACAACCCGAGAAGGAAAGAAGACAAGAAGAATACTAATGTCACGATGTCTATCATAGTAACCGATGATAAACCGATATACCAAAGACCACGTCGACTACCATTCAGCGAAAGAGAGATTGTGGATAAACAAGTCAAAGACTGGATTGATGAAGGGATAGTGGAACCATGTTCATCTGAATATGCAAGCCCTGTAGTAGTCGTAAAGAAAAAAGATGGAAGTCCAAGAATATGTATCGACTACAGACGTATTAACAAAGTAATCCTGAAAGATCGTTACCCATTGCCGCTCATAGAGGACCAGTTGGACAAATTACAAAATGCAAGAATATTCAGCACATTGGATTTACGAAACGGATTTTTTCATGTGAATGTAGAAGAAGAAAGTAGGAAGTCACATCCTTTGTAACTTGTGATGGACAGTTTCAATTTTTGAAAGTTCCATTTGGACTTTGTAATTCGCCCGCCGTATTCCAACGTTTTATCAATAACATATTTCGAGATTTGACAATGAGAGGATTCGTATTGACATACATGGACGACTTGATAATACCAGCAAAGGACGAAGAAGAAGGTATTAATCGCTTGAAAACGGTATTAGAAACAGCTGAAGAGTATGGACTTGAAATACAAATAAGAAAATGTGAATTTTTGAAAAGGAGAATAGAATTTATCGGACACATTATTGAAGAAGGGAAGATATATCCATCCCAGTTTAAAATAAAAGCAGTCATGGCGTATCCAGAACCTACGAACCAGAAGCAAGTACAAAGTTTTCTAGGTCTTGCAGGAAATTTGTTGAAAATTTCTCAATATTGGCCAAACCACTTAGCGATTTACTCAAGAAAGGGCATGAATTTCGCTTCGAAGATAAGGAACGACGAAGCTTGGAAACATTGAAGGCACTGTTATCATAGGAGCCAGTCCTTAATATTTACAATCAAGAGTATGAAACGGAAGTTCACACAGATGCCTCGGAAGAAGGATATGGTGCTGTGTTGCTCCAAAAGAATCCAAACGATCTGAAGTTTCACCCTGTATATTATATGAGCAGAAAGACTACGACTCCCGAAAAAACTTATTCTAGCTATGAATTGGAAGTTTTAACGATAGTAGAAGCCCTAATGAAGTTCCGAGTATACCTATTGGGTATAAGGTTTAAAATCATAACAGACTGTTCAGCATTCCAGAAGACTATGGATAAAAAAGATCTAGCAACGAGAGTAGCAAGATGGGCATTGCTTTTAGAAGATGCCACTGTAGAAAACTTCAATGACGATAGAAGAAACTTGAGAAGGGAAGCAAAGAATCAGATCCTGAAAGTTCAAGAAGAAAATCGACGAACTTACAACCTGAGAAGACGCCCACCAGCCAAGTATCGAGTTAACGACTTAGTTGCTATCAAAAGAACTCAGTTTGGTCCAGGATGCAAGCTCAAAGCGAAGTATCTTGGTCCATACCGGATTACAAAGGTAAAACCAAAGGACACCTACGACATCCACAGAGAGGGTATGCAAGAAGGACCGTTGAAGACCTCTACCTGTGCTCAGTACATGAAGCCATGGGCCCGTGAGCACGATTCTTCTTCATCAGCGTCGTCGACATCCGGGACGGATGACCCGCAGGATGGCCGAGTTGTAGGAACCGTGAATGCGCAAGCGCAAGCGCCAGCCGAAGAACACGATGGTACCGCCAAGGGCGATGGGCTCGCCTAAAGGCAGTTGTTGAGACGCAGGTCAGTGGTGACGGTACTTAGTTTTTCCCCTAGACAAAAACGTGTAATTTTGCAGATTCCACCCCGTCGAGCCGTACGACCCTTTACCAAAGGACCAATCAGTGTTTGATTGTAATTTTTATTTAGTGACTTGTAATTTCGTTTTAATATACCCCTTTTTAACTTTCTTTTGTCGTGAATTCCCACAGAATTTTAAAGAAGGAGACAGGGTTGCTACAAAAGCTACGAATTTTGATGAAAAGAATAAGGAGAAGTGGAGTATTTCTGTTTTTGGTAAAGACAAATACAAGACAGCCATGTGTTACGGAAAAATAATCAAGTTAAACAAAAATCTTGTTGATGTTCTATGGGATCTAGATAAACAAGTTGTTCCAATACCCGTCAATTTATTAACGAGAATAGGTAAGCAGAATTAATACTTAATTTCTGTAGAACTGATGGTACATTTGCACCATAAATAGGTAAAAGAAAACAAGAATGTGAAAAAAGGAGAGACATTGACACAACACCACAACCATCTACTTCATCTGAAAATAACAATAGATATTCTTTTAGTTCATCTTCCAGCGAGTCTGATGATAGTGACAGTGATCATGAAGATGACAATATTGAAAATATTTTGTATGAGGAAAACAACTCTAGCCAAATAAATGAAGAAATTTTGGTACATGAGACAATCTGGAGATTTCAAGAAGAAACTAGAATTGACAGCTATTCAGGAGCAAAATTTAAGCCAAAACTAAATGCAGCTAATATTCATACCTTGACGGAATTAGATATGTGGCTACTCTTTTTTCCAACAGAAAATATAGAACAAATTCTTGAAGCTTGCAATTCCAACGTAGAACCAGGTACCAAACTTATAACCAAAACCGAATTTTTCAAGGTTTTAGGACTTTTTTTATGCAATGAGCACAAATATTCTGCATAGTCGTCGTGATTATTGGTCTACTAAAGAAGATAATTCTGTTTTTCCTTCTCCTTCATTTGGCAAGAGATTTGGGTTAGGGTACCATCGATTTGAGTTTATATTACAACATTTATCATTTAGTAGAGATGACCCAAATCAAAACGATCAGAAATGGAAACATGTCCAAAGCTTTATTGACATGTTACATACCAAATGGAATGATGCAATTTTACCCGGTTATAAATTGTGTGTAGATGAATCTATGTTTGCGTGGTATGGTCGAGGAGACAAAGAAATAAATGGAATGCCTGCAGTAATTAAAATTAAACGAAAGCCGAAAGGGATTGGCTGTGAATGTAAGACTCTTTCAGATGCACTGTCAAACATTATGCTCAGAATAGAAATAAATGAAGGCAAGACTGCTACGAGCACAAAAAGGTGGCAACAAGAACCTGGAGCTGGATCTGCAACCATACTTCGCCTCACGGAATCTTGGCATGGTTCTGGCAGAATTGTTGTAGCTGATTCATGGTTTTCTTCAGTGAAAACTTCCGTGGAACTTCATAAAAGGAGGCTATATCACATTGGTATTGTTAAAACTGCAACAAAGTAATTTCCTATCAAACAATTAAAAGAAAAGTGTCCGGAAAATCGTGGAGGAATAGTTTTTGCTAAAGCTTCCGTTCAAGATATTGAAGTAATCAGCTGTGCGTGGCGTGATAAAAAATTGCATACTTTTGTGGGAACCTGTGGAACTACCTTGGAAGGAAAACCAGCAAAAAATACTCGATATGATAATGAAGGGAAGAGGTTCTCGTATGAAATTTCAAGAAATAAAATGACCGAAGAATATTTTCAAGGAGCCCCTAGCATTGACGTCCACAATCATATCAGACAATCCGGACTAGCTCTTGAACAGGTATGGAATACACAAAACTGGAAGCATAGAATGTATTCTTCTTTGCTCGGTATTATAGAAACAAACGCTTTTTTGGCTTTCAAATATTTTAAAAGTGACTACAAAATCAGCCATGTTGATTTTACAAAAAATTTAGCTTATCAAATGATCACGAAAAATTGGGATGAAGATAATAATCCATCTGTGAGAGGCCCAGTACCACAAAATCATACTTTACCAGCGACCACTAACGAAAATCAACGTCCAATCGACAAATCTGAGCCAGCTGAATTTCCCGCTAGTGACAAATCGAATTTTTCCCAAAGTGCGATGTTAACAACAGACGAATAGCAGCACTTCAGGTTTATCGGGATATTACTTATACTCATATACTGTATCAAAACGTAAACGGTCTTAGAACTAAGACTACGGAAGTACTACATAATAATGGTCATTTAAACTACGATATAATTGTTCTCACTGAAACTGGTCTTGATGAAAGTATCGCTACATCTGAAATCTTCAATGGTGATTATACAGTTTATAGAAGAGATCGTGACTCCACTTCAAGTGAAAAATCAAGAGGAGGTGGTGTGTTAGTTGCAGTACTGTCTAAATATTCATCCCATCAAATATTTACTCCGGAGAATATTAATAGTTGTGAAAATATTTTTGTATCTGTTCTTACAGGTAGAGTGAATTTTGTTGTCGGAGGGGTATACATACCTCCATCATCCAATATTAACGTTTATCTAAACCATTTCTCTGCTATTGATTATATTATTGATAGATCTCCGAATAGGAAGATTTGTGTATTAGGTGACTACAATTTACCAAATTTCTCGTGGGTTGCTAAGGACAACTTTGTGGGCTTCTCGCCTGTTACTGTCAATTCTATACATGATCAAATTATTGTCGATTCTCTCAATTATTTAGACTTTTCTCAATTTAATAACATAGTTAACTCCACCAGCACCTGTTTAGATTTAGTCTTGTCAAATTGGAATAATGTTGTGGTATCTGACAGTGATTTTAGTATTGTACCTAAAATTGATAAATACCACCCCCCACTTTCTGTTCTAATATCTATCCCTGCTGATCATGCAGAAATGGGTAATAACTTCAAATTTAAGTATAATTTTAAGAAAGCTCCTTATGAGGTAATCAACGACTATTTGGCTTCTCTTGATTGGCCTAGCTTTTTTGCTACTTCTGAAGTCGACACCAATGTTGATATTTTTTATAATATTCTATATGATGTTTGTGATAAATTTGTTCCCAAGATTGTTTTAGGGGATTGCCATTTTCCCAATTGGTTTTCTAATTGTACTAAATTGTTGATAAAAAAGAAAAATCGTTTTCATAAGAAATTTAAAAGATCACAGTCTATATTTTATTATAACAAATTTAAAGAATTTAGAGTATTAGTTAAGAATTCTGTTGAAGCGGATTATAAAAGATTTATTAAGTACACAGAACATAACATCAACTTAAATTCTAAATATTTCTGGAATTATGTCAACTCAATGAGGAAAACAACTAGAGTTCCTAGTTTTATGTATTCTGACGACAAAAAATCAAACGATCCGGTAACCATATCTTACATGTTCGCTGGCCATTTTCAAAGTGTTTACGTTAATCAAGGGAATTCAAACCCAAAAGTCTATGGAAACTTCACTAACTTTGATTGTTCACAGAACATAGCTGATATAGACATCACATGTGACCTTGTCTTCACCAAATTAATCTCACTTGATAACAGTACCAATCCAGGTCCGGACGGCATCCCGGCCTATTTCTTGAAACTATGCAGTCCAACTCTGGCTCTTCCTGTCACCCATATCTTTCAATTGTCCATAAAGTCTGGAACTTGTCCAGATAAATGGAAGAAGTCTTACATTTTGCCTTTATATAAGTCTGGAACTAGAAATGATATTCATAATTATCGACCAATTTGCTCTATCTCTTCGTTATGTAAAATTTTGGATTCAATTATTACTGATAAACTGATGTCAACTTTTAAAAACGTAATTTCTATCAATCAGCATGGGTTCATGCCCAAACGCAGTACTATCACCAATCTCTTTGTATACAATAACTACATTATCCAGACTCTTGAACGAGGAAACGAGGTCGATGCAGTCTACACTGATTTTTGCAAGGCCTTTGATCGTGTAAATATCTTACTACTGCTTACAAAACTGTGTAGATATGGGGTAATGGGGAAAGTTTTGAAATGGCTTGCTTCTTATTTGATTGGTAGAACCCAGTATGTCCAACTTAATGGATTTTTGTCCAAAGAGATTCATGTAACCTCAGGCGTGCCAGAAGGAAGCCATCTTGGTCCGATATTGTTTCTACTATTTATTAATGATATTGTTCAATGCTTTATGTTCGCTTCATTCTTGTTATTTGCGGATGACTTAAAACTTTTTTTAGAAATAAATAATGAAAACGACGCCATCAAATTTCAAAAAGATCTTGAAGCTTTAAATAAATGGTGCATTGGAAATGATATGGATTTAAACATTGCTAAATGTAAGGTAATATCATTTTCGTGGAAAAAATCTGTTACAAAAAATGATTATTTTATTGGGGCCAAGAAATTGACAAGGGTTGAATCTATATCAGATCTTGGTATCATTATGGATTCGCGTTTAAAATTCAGCCTTCATATTGATAACATAATAAGCAGGTCATTAAAATTAGTGGGCTTTATTAAAAGACAATGTAAAAATTTTAACAATATAATGGTCATTTTAAAACTATTTTACTCACTAGTGCGGACTATATTAGAATATGGTTGTGTGATATGGAATCCTTATTATAAAAACAATAACGATCGTATTGAACGTGTTCAAAGAAAGCTGGTTAATTTTGTTTTATGCAAATTGAAAATTAATAAACAAAACATTTTGTACACAGACCGGCTTAAGCTGTTGGGTATGGATTCTCTTGAATCAAGACGCAAAGTGCTATTGTTAACCTTTGGTTTCAAAATTTTTCAAAATTATTTTGATTGTTCTGAGTTGACTTCTATATTCAATATTCGCGTCCCAAGTTACAATACTAGATGTACTGAGATTTTGGCCATTGATTTTCACAGAACGAATTATGCTTATTACTCTCCATCTATGAGAATGGCTCGATTAATAAACGAATTGCCCCATTGTGTTGACATTTTCAATTGCAATTTGAGTCAGTTTAAAAAAAAATTACGTTCTGATTTGTGCGTTTAGAATACCTATTTTTTTTGTTTGGTTTAAGTCTTCTTTTTATAGACTATTTGTAGAATGTACCTGTTTAGTTTAAGTGGTTTTGTAAATTTTGCCTTTTTTAGGCTTGTCCTGTTGGCAAATAAATATATTATTATTATTATTATTACTTTGTTGAAAACACTAATAGGTAGGCGAGAGCAAGTGAATTCAAATTGTTGCTACAAAATATTCCTTTTGCAACATGTGTACTACTTCCCTAATATATAAAACAGACATCTATTACACAAAATCAAGGTTTTTTTGTCTCCACACTCCACAGACTATTTCAAAAAGAACATTTGAAATTACACAAAATTTGAAGTGGTTGTGCCAACATGTAAATGTAAAGTCACTAAAATGGTGGGATTGTAAAAATAAATAAATTTTTGCCGTAAAGGGGCCCCCAATGGTAGGTACGCCCCTTTGTCTCAATGGGGCCCTCGATGGTCGCTACGCCCCTTTGTTTCAAAGGAGCCCCCGATGGTAGCTACGCCCCTCTGTCTCAATGCGGCCCCCGACGGTCGCTACGCCCCTTTGTTTCAAAGGAGCCCCCGATGGTAGCTACACCCCTCTGTCTCAATGCGGCCCCTATGGTAGCTGCGCCCACCTGTGTCTATGGGGCCCTAAAAGGTAGATATGCCCCCCTGCTTTAAGGGCTCCCCAAAGATAGCAACGTTCCCATGTTTCCAGGGGGGCTCCGATGGTGGCTACGCCCCCCCTGTCTCAAGAATCCCCGATGGTAGCTGCACCCGCTGTCTCAAGAGCCCCCAATGGTACCTACGCCCCCCTGCCTCAAGTACCATAAAAGATTACTGGTTTTAAGTCAGATTTGACAAATCGATGACATTTTACACAATCGTATTGAAAATTTTGGATTCAGAGGCTCCTAGGATGACGAATTTTGTTGCTCACATTTTATTTTATTAATTTAACGTATTTGTAACGCATATTAAATATAAATTTTAGCCTTGTGCACTTCTTCTCCATATGAACTTTAACTATGCCAAATCTTACAGTCCTCCGTGCCCGCAATTGGCTTCAAGAGGGATCCAAAGTTTTCGCTTCACGTATTAATATATAGATACCGAATTCCAAGCACTCATTTCTTTTCGAGTGATGACGTCATCGATATTTTTTTTAAATAGAAACCCTTTTTTTCTGATTCTGATAATTATCCCCTTTAATTGTCTACACGACAATATAATTTTTTTATCTTCCAAAAGGAAAATTTTGAAAAAAAAAAGAAGGAAAAAATAAATTTTATAACGAACAAAAACAACTCAAAAACCGTGTTACTATTTACTTAAAATTATCATTATCGAATTAAATGTTCGAATTGCCATCCCCCAGCTTGTTGAAAATAAGCAAGTCTATGAAGAAATTCCTTTTGGACATTATGAATTACTTCTTCACTAATTCTACCTATTTCGTAATGAATCCTAATTTTTAAATCTCCTAGATTTTATAGTCTGTTAACATAAATCTTGGACTTAAAATAACCCCATAAAAAATAAGAAAGGGGTGTGAGATCTGGAGACCATGCAGGCCACTCTAGCGGTCCTCGTCTCCCAATCCACCTCCTAGGAAACCAATTGTTCAAGTAATGGCGAACAGGAAGTGCAAAGTGTGGGGGTGCACCGTGTTGCTGGGACCACAAATCATCATTTACTAAGGTCTGATCATGGTTATTTGGAAAATTTTCTACAAGTACACGGGTCGAAGGTCATTTTGCGAAAACTCCAAATATCTATCCCCTGTTAGGGTTTCTTCAAAGAAAAAATTACCTATGATCCTGTTGTTGACCGTGCCTGCCCACACATTTACTTTCTGACGATGTTGAGTATGTGCATCAGTCATCCAATGAGGATTATCTCTGCTCCAGTATCTGCAGTTTTGTCTGTTAACTGTGCCATTAAGACAAAACATGGTATTTGACGCACGAAGTGTGGTTTGGCGTTGCATAAATCCTTCATATTCTTCATAAACTGCAATCGACGATCGGGGTCATCCTCGTTTAGTTCCTGCACTAGTTGAATTTTGTATGGATGATACTGGTAGGTAAACGTAATACTGAACGCTGATCGAGAAGTAGGTACTATGAGGATTTTCTTCCATATTTACAAAACATGCCGGGTTCTTCGAAATTTATTTTCGTTTTACTGACTGTAGCTTGGCTGATGCGTCTATCTGGATACTTTGCATTGAACACATTTGCAAACTTCTTGTTGTGTTCTAGTTTTATCCCCGCACCCAATCACAATTAAAGTTTCTGTACGTTGTGTTTCCGTTAAATGAACCATTTTCGAAGACGTTTTGTAAAACTATTTATGCATACTAATGAAACTGACAGTACCATTTGACTGTTACCTACTTGATTTTTTGACTGGTTGTTTGTCATAAAAAATCCAGTTTATTTTTTTTTTCTCAAAGCTTTCATTATGTAACTGTCGTTTAGACAATTAAAAGAGCTATCTGAATTAAGAAAAATATAGGGGGTTTGTAAAAATATCGATGACGTCCTCACTCGAAAACAAATGACAACAAATATTCATTTTTATAAACCAAAATTGGCCCGGCTAATAGTATATTATGATACGAGTTTTATAAGAAGCATTTTCTCGCACGCGTTTAGGGCAGGACGAGCGTAGCGAGGAGTGCTCTAAATGAGTAAGTGCGACAAAGTGCCTTATAAACGAGTTATCACACTATTTTTTCTACTTTGCCACTTTTTACACAAAATAATCAAATTTTGCAATCTAGGGAATTCGGCTACATTTGCTAGCTGTATTAACGGAAGCTATGAAAATTAATTAAAATTAATTTAAAATAATTTTAAACGTCAATACTCGCATTTTTGTTTATCCTTTTCACATGTATAAAAAACGTGGTAGTGAATTTTAAACCATCCCGAACGACCTCCAAAAACATCGGACTCTGTAACTGAAGCCCCTAACCTCACAATAACCTCCGTAACAAACCCCCCATACCACAAAAAACTAGCACAGGCCCGTTCTTTTTCTTTGTGATCGGCGGTGTGAACATTGGCAAGGACACACGCGATATCCTGGCCCTGGAAACTCTCAATCTCCCCATCCACAAAATGTCTAGAATCAAATCGCGCAGCACAAACAAGTGGAACACCCTTATCCGCGTGATCACTGGAGACACCATCAAGCATTTCTTGACCTACAGTTTTCTTCAAGCGCCATCAGTGCTTTTGTTTGAAACCCCATTCGCGATGACAGCCGTTGAAATCGGTTTGGACTTGATACAGCGAAGTAAGGTTAGGATCATAGATTAATCATGTCAGGATTGCCAAGATTCCAATACTAAAAAAATAAATTATACTGTTTTTAGTGAAATTATTGTAACACCGCTTTTGTCTATTATGACACACAAAACCGTATCGTAATAGCTTCAGTACGAACGCAAAGTAGAAAAAGATTTTTTTTCGAATTTGGTTTCATAATTTGCAAATTATAACACCAAAAACAGAATCATGATGATCTAAATTATAATTCTGTTTTTGGTAACTTTTCTTGTCTTAATGTTGCCTGCAACTTTGCAACTGTACTGCAATGTGACCGCGACAACGACGTTATAAACGTCAACTAATCGCGCCATATGACAGATGTGAACCAGATGTGAACGAAAATAAACCAAAGAGAGGTAAATGACTTTCGTTCCATGATTAGATGTAAACATTGGTAAAAAAAAGAATCGAAAAAATGGCAATCAAACGTGACGTACAGCTTGTGTCTGCAGTATCAAAAATTTCCAAATCTCACCTCCAAATCAGAAACGTCATTTAGCAGAAATAACAATTATACTGAAATACCACTCGTGTTATTCAAAAGTCCCAAAGTAATCAATTTGGTACAAATTTTCAGTTTTTCTTAATTAAATAAAGCCAAAGTCGAAAAAATAGTATATTACACGCGTTTCACAAGCCGAAATTGTAGCACTCGTGCCTTTGGAGCACTTCTCGCTGCGCTCGTCGTGCCCCAAACTACTCGTGCGACAATCAACCGTCTTGTGAAACTTGTATAATAATATACTATTTTGAAAATACATTTGTTTAATTTTTAATGAATTTATTCCATACTTCTGCCTTTCAATGTGTGAAGATAATTTTATCTTTTCATTAACCTCACGTATTTCTTTACTTTTTTTCGGTTGTTTGATTAATTGTTTTGGGTATGAATCACCCCACTCTGAAAGGATTACATTTTACTAGAGCATTTTACCGCCAAAAGAGAGATGGTATTCGGCGTACCACGCTTTTGAGTTTAAGCCGCTGTTTTCTTCATACATTTTACTCTATTCTCGCTCGGACTAATTTCTACTGGAAATCGTAATTGTGCTCAACATTACGGAATATTACTCTCAATGCTATCGTCTTTCTTCTTCATTCTTCGCTGTACTGGTGTTATCTGGTTGGATCGTTCGTTCTGGAAGTATGCAACAATTTTCCCACTGCCTAAAACGCAAGGGGACTAAATTAATGGAACCTCGACTGGGTAATACCTACACTTAATACTTTTTGTGTTCTGTCGGAAAATATTGAAGAGCTTCTTTTGTTTACATCTTCTACATAACCTCACACCTGTCAAGCAGCGGTACGTCTATCGTCACCGCGACGCTTGCGCAGGTTTGAGAAGCCTTCTTCGGGCCGGCGTTTTCGGTCAAAAAGAGACATTGTTGTTCGGTGGGTGATGAAATGTGGTGACAGATATAAATAAATTTAAATTATCCGCAAGGGAATAAGTCATCCGTTTTCTCGGAGGGAGTGATTTTCGGCTCGTTCGAAACAACCGTAAATCGACGAAATCATTTTCGACCTGCAGGGATCAAAACCCACCGAATAAGTCGGTGACGTGGTTCTGTACCTCGTTTCGTTGTCTCGTCGGACTCGTCCACGTCCCTCATTGGAGGTAAGAGCCTTTCTGTTCGTTAAACGGGGTACTTAAAGGAGAATCCTATTGACTGACTATTTCATTTAATTTATTTCCGTTGTTAATTGAGAAATGTGGTAATTTAAATTATAGTTTTTTTTTATTAAAGTTTTCCAGTTTTTCAACGCAAGTTTAATAATTTCGTAACCATCCTCCATCCTGCGGTAAAAACTGGTGGCGTCCATTTAAGTAAAAAAAAAGTAATAAGGGTATTACATACAATAACACTAGATCCAGTCCATCTTCATCGAGCTGGATTTGCGGCGGTATCAAATTAATTCTTGGTACGTAACAGATGTATAAAAAACAATATTCGCTTGTTGTTTATTTGTTCGTATTTTATGTGCTCCTTTACTGGTCAACCGATCGTTATGAAATTAAATGATTGGTTTACATAAAATACATCTGCTTCTGCTACATCTACTAACAATAACCTTCATATCTATCACATTACAAGATTGAGTTAAAAACGATATAGAAAACAGTGTTGGAGTACATTTTAATTATACTTATATGCAGCACGTAAAAAATAAGATTCTTTAAGCGGTCTCACACTATTTATTTACACACTACAAATTTTTAATACAGTTAGTCGAAGTGCTGTGGTGTGGAGGTGTTCACTTGGCGACGACTTTTAGATCGAATCTCAAATATGAATGGCTCCCTCGCCCAACCCTGGCGGTCCAGTCCGCCGGTAGAAACGTTTTCAGCGCGATCTGACATATGCACATCACAATAAAATTTAAATTACAGTAAAAACAAAATTACACACCACCCACACCACAACTATGGGTTCAGGTAGTCTGAACAATTATCAAAATAAAACAGCAGGAGCAACTTTAAAACAACAATAACCTTCACATCTATTATATTACAAGATTAAGTTGAGAACGAAGTTAAAAACGATACAGAAGACAGTGTTGAAGTGCATTTTAATCATCAAAATAAAACAGCTGTCCTCTCATTTTCCTGCAATCTGTGAAAATGATCTTGTGAAAAGGGACGGAAATGTGTAACAGGAACCCGGGGAAGCGCGCGCTATTTGTTTTGACCAATCATGTGTAAATTATATTAATAAATTTACTGTTTAGTATTTACTGTTGATAATAAGTGCCTGAAAAAATGCAGATAATAATAAATTGACAAAAAAATACAAGTGAGTATTAATGTATAAATTAATAATACCTGAATTATTTTTTTCAGGATATAATGTTAATGTTGCTTATTAACAACTGGTCCCCCGGTTAACTTCCAGTTGTTGATCTTTGGGTATCAACATTTCCAGCGTAGTCACTACCCCTGTATCCCCTCAACAGTAAATCACTGCATCCAAATTTCGACTTGACTTCTCAAAATCCTTTTTACTGTTTTCAGTAAATAGGCCCAAGATCTACTAAATACTGTGACAACTTTGTTACTTCAGAAGATAAGTCTGGTCTTGTACAACACATTAAGAACATAAGTGATCCAATCGCCTCTCGATATGGAACACTCGCCATTTCTTTTTCTTCTTTTTCGGTTTGTGATGACATTGACTTTGTTAAACACTGATCAAACTTGACGTTTTGTTATAACTACGTGATGAAGTATCGGGTCGTAAACTTTGAACATCTTCCGGCTCATACCATAACTAACTAGACATCCTTTGATAGATTTCGAATCAAGTTTCTTTCTTGGTCCAATTGTGTAATAATATGTAATAATAACTAAACCATGTAAATGCCTACCTAATATCTGGCTATACACCGTGAAATAATTCGAATGGCGTATGATCTGTATTTCCTAGATTTTTTGCCAGATTCAACAAATATGCTGCAGCATTGCTTCTGACCACAAAGATTCTGGAAGATCTGTCGATAGCAACACGGATCGACCTTTTTCAAGAAGTGTTCTATTTTCACACTCAATTATCCCATTAAATTCTCGTCTGTATACTGGGGTTTCCTCTCTGATGATCCCCTCCCTCTTCAATAATCTATCAAATTCCCCATTGACAAATTAACCATCGCAGTCTGTTCTGAATCTCATGATATGCCGACCAGTTACATCTTCAGACCAAGCCGCATATTCTCTAAACTTGAAGTAGACCATGCGATATCTCGTTGTTTTATCCTTAAAACATACATAAAATTTCTTTCCAGCAAGTGAACTTACATGGAATGGCCCTGCCACATCAGCGTGAATAATCTCTCCAGGCTGACAGATTCTTCTATACAGTTTTGATCTTGGTTGACTTGTCATTTAATCAAACGCTTAACCTTCACAAAAGACAAACTTCAAGACCGGTCACCATCTCTTTTTCGATCATTTGTTTTATTTTCTGATCAGAGATGTGCCCCAATCGTTGATGCCAGAGTGTTAAAGAGGCTTTCGATGTCACGATCGAATATCGTTTTTTTTTTTCCTAATCATGAGCGTGTATAGATCACCGTTTCTGTAGCCGATCGGGTTCAACACTATATTGTGGCCCTGGTCTGCAGCTAATCCTAAGCTAAAGAGCTTGTGTTTCCCGAAATTCGTTTGACATTTCCGTTATTCTCCATTTGCTTCCATTGTGGACTTCTACTTCGATAGTCCCAGTACCCGTTCCATCAACTTAAAAGCTTTTCGCTAAATAACCTGACCCCCGACCTTCGGTCTGCTTCTTGTTTGTACCATTCTCCTTCTTCTTGTCAGACTTATAGTCTCTTGCAAAATGACCAAGTTGGACACAATTGAAACATTTGACCTTCTTTTTCTCTTTAGGTCTTTTTGATGGCTTGCTAGCATATGCGTCATTAAAGTCAGAATGACACTCTATAACCTTCATATCAGCCTCAACACCCATGAGTTGAATTTTAAGATCACTGAACGTTGCAGTTGCAGATATATTAAGTCTACATCAACTGAGATGGAAGTCCTTGCACCAATTTACCAATAATAATTATAATACTTTGATCCGTTTGAGGTTGCCCTAATAACTCCAACTTCTGGCAGGTAGTCACCAACCCAGCCAAATATGTATTTACATCAGGACCTTTCCACATTATACTGATGAAACTCATTGAGAGCCAACAGTACATTTGATGATGTTGACAGTTCTTCCATGGATTTTATGGTGTCCCATATTTGCTTTGACGTTGTGCATGATCGAATTGCCAGATGATCATCAGTCATCTATTTTTTTTTTTTTTATTATAGAAACACTGTATTTGGTGTCTTGTTGATTTTACAATCTGATGAGTTGTGATCAATGAGTAAATTTAATCTAACTTTAAATACTACTAGAAAACTTAAACTAATAATTTACTCAGCAGTAATACTTAGATTCTAAAACTTAATCTACACATGATTTGGCGTGTAACTTTTACGCATTTTACTGCATGGTGCATCAACAATTTCCCTAAGCATTTTGTTCTGAAATCTTTCAATAACTTGTATTTCTTAGCGCACCCCCATAGTTTGATGCCATAGGTTCAAGTAGGTTTTAAAATTTGCTTGTAGCGAAGCAATTTATGAATTTTAGCCTAGTAACTGTTGAAGGGGGTGCAAAGGGGACCCCGAGTAAAAGGAGTGAAATCCCCGATCGTCGAGTGTTTATTGGGGATGCTGAAGACTCGAAACTAAGACATGTTTTGTATTTCAGACTCCAGGGTGTACTGACCTTCGAGGGGCAAATAACCACCCTAAATAGTTTTACAATGTACCGTTAGAATTACAGTTTCGCGGTCAGTTTTGTCCCTCACAACTAAATTTAGAACTACAGAGAAAACTTACAAAATAAAATTACAATAAAAACCTAAAATATTAATATAGCGGTAAAAACCGCCTCAAAATGAGCTCCGGTAACACACTCCCCCGTCTCGAAGGCGGTGTTTTAGCGCTACGCACGGCCCGTGCCCCCTCAGGTGGCTTTCCTCTAGGTCGAGTTTTTGGCAATGAAGTGTCCTAAATACAGGGAGGCCGTGATGAACCATCGTTCCAATCAAGGTGGGGGGACCGGGGCACCGGCGGGGCCCGCGGGTTCTGGTCACGGTAACGGAGGCTAGAATCATTCAGATCAACCTGGGGCGCAGAGCGCTCGCTCACGATGTCCTGGAGAGAATCACCCGGGACCTGGGTATCCAGTACATACTGGCTCAAGAGCCGAATCAGTCCAGGGTCAAAAGGGGGGGTTGGATTCAGGACACGCGGGGGACGACTACAATCCGGGTAGACGGTGGTCTGGCCTCCACGGGACGGGGGAATGGTTACGTCTGGGTGAGGGCGGCCGACTTGGTCCTTGTTAGCTGCTACGTGTCACCGTTCGTCTGAACAGTTTGGAAGATACGTGGGCGACCTGGTGGAGGGACTGAGGACACACACGGGAAACCTGGTGGTGGCTGGCGACTTCAATGCAAAGTCGACTTCGTGGGGCTCGTCAGTAACCGACTCAAGGGGGACCGTTCTGGAAGAGGCAATGGCTGGTCTTGGACTCGGTGTCGAAAACCGGGTTAACAGGGCCACCTTCCAAGTGGCGAGAGAGGACGGAGTTCGGTCGTCAGTCATTGATGTGACATTTTCCCGGTTAAGTGGTGGTCTGACATTGGAGGGATGGAGGGTGCCAGACACTGACTCCTGCAGCGACCATCTGTACATATGCTATGACATAGTTCCCAGGCGGGGGGTAAACATCCCCCGGGGCATGGGGTCAAGTGGCTGGATTTGGAGGGAGGAGCAGAGGGAACAGCTGGCACAGCGCCGGCTGCAGCTTCTTGGAGAGGCTGGAAGTATGTCACCGGGCGAGGCTGTGAGCAGGATGTCCCAGGCCTGTAACGAGTGCCTTCAAAGGAAAACCTCTAGGCCTGGGAGAAGGCCGATGTACTGGTGGTGCACTGAAGTTGCGGAAGCACGGCGGAGGTGCATCGCTAGTAGAAGGAAACTCACTCGGGCCAGGGGAAAGGAGACCAGGGCCGAAAAACTCAGAGCCGCCAAACGGGCTCTAAAGAGGGAGGTTGCGGCGGGCAAAGGCCGAGCCTGGGACAAGCAAGGCGTTATCCTTCTGTTGGGGTTGACTGAGGGCGATAGGCACTCCGGGATGCTGGCCCGGCGTCGGTGACGATGAACGGCGCGCGTGATCGGAACCGGCGGGGGGCACGTGTCCCGTGGTGGCGGCGTCTAGATGACGAAATCTCCCCGTGTAGACGGGGTCGATGGCAGGCGGATGCGAGTTGATGTCGACAAACCCTTAGGCCACGTTGCCTTATTTTCAACCCGGTGTTGTTGCCACGGATGGTCCGGAGCCAACGAAAGGTCGCTGGTTGGTAACGGCGGCGTCGGGATGGTCGCAAGAGTCGTGCATACGGATGGCGGTGCCGTGAAGCCGGCTGGTGGCCGTGTGACCGCCATCGTTGATGTCACATCGGTACGAGCTGGAACCAGCTGGATTTCTGGTGTCTGTCCAGGGTGGAAGAGGGATGTTCTTGTTTCAGTTTCTTCGGGAACGTCACAGGGCTGCAGGATTGCTTGCGCCTGTCCTGGGACCGCTGTGAAAGCATCTGCGTCGGATTGTCTCGGCTCTGAAATGTAGTCTGCCTCGTGATGGAGGTCTGCAATGACCACAAACGTGTGGGCCACAGACTCGGCACCGGCGTCATCTTCGGTTGTCCTCTGGATGGCGGTGCTTGTCGTGGTGGCCAGCGTCGGGACGCTGACGGTCGGCGTACCTAAGTCAGAGTTACATTTTTTTTGGACATTGGCAATCGCGCTTGCTTGGTTCTCGGGTGCGAAGCTGACATCCTGGTCGGGCTCGTCCGGGAAGACGATGCTAGGTGGTGGCACAATCTCCAGGTGCTCCGGGAGGTCTTCGAAGTCGGCTGGCGGTGGCAGGATGACAAATAGGTCGAGCACCTCGTCCACAGTCATGTGGCCGAGGTTATCCCGGGACTCGGCAGCGGTCGGCCAGATATCGCGCAGCTCCTGCTGCGGGCTCTGGGCGGCGGCGACTTCTTCAGGCTCCGGAGAGGTGGTTTTGATATATTCTGGTGCAGCAGCTGCTAGTGGTAGTGCGGCGGCTTCGGTGACGCCAGGTGCTTGACTCTCGCGAATCAGGACGACAGAAGGGGAGACCTCTGCCTGCGAGGGAGTCTTACTGGACCTACGGTTCCGCTTCTAATTTCTCCGCTTTCTGCGGGTGCCGCGGCTGACCTGTGGCTCGGCCACCATGGCATAGCAGAACCCCTGTCGTTGGTTGGAGCTGCCTTGGCGTAGGTTCCGGTTGGGAACCTCCTCGTTGGGCGACCCATATTCGTTGTAGAGGTCGCCTTCTTTGTCGTCGTAGTACTCTGAACCCGGTCCGTGGAAGCGGGAGTCGACGGGACGAGTGGAGGTTGTGTAGTCTCTCCACGCGTCCATCAGGTCTAGGTCGCGTTTGCTGATTTTCATGTAGGGCTCCCCGTCGGTGTCGTACTCCAGGTCCTCCGGGTAGTCATAGCCTTCCCAGTGGCTTTCTGGAGCGTCCTTGGAGAACTCCTGGTCCTCGTCGCTGTACGACGACTCGACCCGTTGTTGTTGCCTGTCCCGTTCCTCCATGATCTCCTGGTCGTACAATCCGTCATACGCCCTTCTCAGAACGTCCCAGATGTCCTGGACGTAGGGGTAGAACTCTATGTCTCCTCTCAGACTCTCCGGGATGTCATTGATGAATCGGAGGGCGAGGGCGACGTCGTCCTTCGGGTCTATCGGATTGGTACAAACCAGGTAGTAGTCGCATTCCTCGATAAATGACTCGGGGTACTCCCCGAAGTACAGGCGTGGTGGTGGGTCGGCTGGTGAGTACATTGTTGCTTTGTCCGGCACCTGGTGGAGTCGTTGTCGTCTTCCTACTTGATGTTAGGCCGCAGGTGGCCCCTTACTGCTTGGTGTGGATGGTGTTTGTTGTTTTTCTGGGTGCTGTGGCTGACATCTCCACGGAGGGGTGGTTGAGCCAGAGCGGAAATGGGCAAGTGTTAGCAGCCATGCTAAGATGGCCCCACGTTGGGCGCCATGTGTTGAAGGGGGTGCAAAGGAGACCCCGTTTAAAAGGGGTGAAATCTCCTGAGCCCCGATCGTCGAGTGTTTTTTGGGAATAGTGAAGTAAGAGTCGAAACTAAGACATGTTTTGTACTGACCTTCGTGGGTGTACTGACCTTTGAGGGGCAAATAACCACCCTAAATAGTTTTACAATGTACCGTTAGAATTACCGTTTCGCGGTCAGTTTTGTCCCCCACAACTAAATTTAGAACTACAGAGAAAACTTAGAAAATAAAATTACAATACAAACCTAAAATATTAATATAGCGGTAAAAACCGCCTCAAAGTGAGCTCCGGTAACATAACCAATGCAAATTTTTCCGCTTTAACCCTTTCTTCTCTTTTCTTTTTCACATAAATTTTCCAGCGCAATCTAGCATCTAAATACATTCCCAGATATTTTGCAGAGTCAGGGTGTGGTATCAGGGTATGGTTGATCCTTATCGGTATATGTTTTTGACGTTTGTTGGTAAAGTACTTTAACTTGATAAGCCAAGTTTTGGTCAATGGAGGTTTGAAGTTTCGGTGCCGCCTCTTCATGCTTATTTCCAACTGCCATAATTGCTATATCGTTGGCAGAAGTGGCAATTGTATTTTGTTCAAATTTACTAGTGTATAGTAAATAGAGGAGAGGACCCAGTACGCTACCTTGTGGCACTCCTGCTTTAATTTCTTTCAGTTCAGAATAAGCTTCTTCCTGCTTGATTCTGAAGTATCTTTCTGTCAAATAAGATTGTACTAGTTGTGAATACTGTCTAGGAAAAAATGTCTTAAATCTGTGGAAGAGCCCTTCATGCCAAATACATCTAGAAAAACGGTTGAGCAAACTTTCTTTTCTTCTAATGATTTTTCAATTCTGTCTGTGAAGTGAAGTTGAAGTGTTTTTCTCTGAAACCAAACTGGTGTGTGGGGATCACTTCTTTCTTGTCAATATTTTTTTTAATCTCCTGAAGTATCTTTTCATAAAGCTTCGGTATCATTGGGGGTAGTGATATCGGCCTATACGAAGTGACTTCATGTGAAGGTTTTCCTGGTTTCTGAATCATAATAACCTCGGCCATTTTCCACAATTTGGGGACATGACGCATTAATGAGGTTAGTCAACTTCACAAAAGCTTCTTTCGGAAGTTGTTTTAAAACTTCTCCAGTAATAAGATCAAAACGTGGAGCTTTCGTCGGATTGATGTTTCTTTCGTCGAAGTGGGTCGAATAACCCCTCCTTCTTGTTTTGGATTATCCCATTCTTGATGAATTTCATCCCGATTTGTTTGGAAGGTCATTTCCAGGTGTTGTGCAAATCTACAGGTTTTTTGCATATTATTTGGTGATGAGATATGGATTCCTTTATGATGACTGCACTTCCACCTCTTGCTGTATTATTTGGTTGGATAGTGTGGTACATGAATTTGACGTGTGACTCCTTGAGGCATATATGAATTTTTTCCATATCAACTCTTGCTGGTGTTGCAACAATCCATTGGATTTCCATTCAATTATTCTGGGGTGACCAGCCATTTTTGTTCTTGGGGATCGCTCCTTGGGTACGATATTCCAATTTATTTATGCGTTCTTCCATCTTTACTAGTTTCTCTATTTTTTTTTTTAATTTGCTGTAGAGTGGACTCAATGCTTGGGCTTCGTCCTTCCTTCATTACTGTCTGAATATAGTTTGTGGCGTTAAAGGTACAGTTTTTTGTCGTGGCTTCTTCGTTGCTGGTTTTAGCTAAATGGGTAGTCTTGTTATCGCTTGTTGCTTGTAAAACAGCTTTTGACTGCGAATTTCTTTGCTGCTGTTGTGGTCGACTAGGTTTCTTGGTATGTCTGTTCTTTGGGGTTTTTTAATTTCTTTGGCCACCATGCACCCATGATAGTTTGCTGGATGGTCTTCTCCGCAATGCGCACATTTAGGTTCTAGGTTTCTAGGTTTATTGCAGTTAGCTGTTAGGTGCTTATCTGTGCATCTTACACACCTCGGTTCTTTAGAACAGTACTTTTGTATATTTTAGTTTGGGAATAGCTTGAATTACCCTCTTTTTCTCATTGAGGTCACGATGTCATCTGATTTACAAGAATGATGCAATCTGTTGGCTCTCACTCTAACTGGCCTTTGTTGTTCGTTTTCGTAGGAATGCCACGATTTTTTTTTTTCCGTCAGGATTTCAACAAAAATCTTCTTCGTCTGCGACGTTGATTTTAATGTTCTTGTCAATAACGACTTTTATTTGAAACCCCGTCATTCACTTATTAAGTAATGCAATCCATTAAAATTTTCAATTCCATCTACTACAATAATAATTGGAGGTATAGGTCTTCGTTTTCTTGGTACAGTTTTTTTTTCTTTTGAAATATTTTGTGGGGGAGTGAGTGATGTATCCATTTTCTCTTTTTTTTTTGTTGTTATTTTTATAACTATCTCTTACCCACTTGGTCTCCTCGGCTAGCTTTTCTTCGTCGTAAAGTATTGCATTGTTTTCTTTTAATTTTTTTGTGCTGGTGTACTTTGCGTTGGCTTAATACTCTTTGCGTGTTTGTTATTCTGCAAATTTTGAATTGCACTGTTTTCTTGGAATAAAATGTTGTTTTGTTTTAGTAGGGCCATTTCTTGCGGCAGGGATGCCGATGTCATTGAACTTTTAGAAGACAAATTGTAAATTTTTTTGGATTTCTTGTTTTGTTCGCGGTAATAATACGATCGCATTCTAATACAATTGCCGGAGTGAGTGTGTCCACATGTCCCATTAAACCCTTGGCTTCCAGGACTGCCTGGATCTCAAACTTCGACCTTCCATAGTTGGATTTGTTATCTCTTGCAAATTCCATATTTTGCAAAATATCTCGTCGGTTACAAAAATGTTATTCTTCAAAAATTGCTCAACTTGTGCATTGGAAGCGTGCTAGGCCCAAAACCTGATGATTTAATCATCAAGGAAAAACAGCATTAGCAACTTTAATCGAGATTTTATAAATGAAACTGAATTACAAAAACTAGACTGACAGCACATCAAAATTGTATATCAATTCAACTATTTTTTATTGTTGTCTACCCAAAACCAACTTGATACTTCGAAGTGTATTTTCAACACGTTTTATGCATGTCTGGAAGATAAAATGAAATCCTCATTTTTGCGCGGTTTTCACAATAACGACGCGAACAATTACAGTAGAGAGAGAAAACGAGGACTGCTTCTTAAAATAATGCAAGAGAAATTTGCTTGGAAGGACAATCTACTAAAGCGCTCGTTATACTGGTAAAAGCGAATTGCTATAATGGTCTGTGGAAAAGCATCGATTCTCTTACGTATTTATTATGTAAAATTGAAGACTTGCTAAAGTAAATATGTTTTTTATACTGCTCGATGCTGAAATCTCAATTGGTAAATACGACCTCAATTATGGAAGTGAGCATTAGATATTGAGATATCTTTGGCGGTTAGGTGGTTTGCCTAATGTAAATTGATTTTATGGAGTAAAAGACCGAAAGTTGGGTCAAAATAAGCACCAACAATAAAATGTTATTTCTCTGTCACCACTTTCCAAACTTCTCCAAATCGTGACGAAAGCCATCAGGTTCTGCTGCCATAAAATACATTAACGTAAACCGTAACATCCAGCAACACTTTAACTTTGAAACAGTTGCTTTATGCGTTCAAGATTAAAGTTGTCTTAAACACCTTCAGAAACTACGCATTTAGCTCATTTACAAATTATTATTTCAGAAATGTCCGTTTACGTAGTGCTAAATAATTGCACAAGAGAATAGCAAGACACATTTATTTATTTCGTTTTTCTTTGTCAGTAAAGCATGTTTCGTTCGACAGGAAGTTATTAAATTTTAATAGGAAATGTTCATTCTCGAAAAGTTCAAAGCGACTGACATGCAGGCGTCGTAAATTGAATCGTCAATTATTCCATGCAAAGGCATTAATCAAATTTATAGAGGTTTCTCCTTCATTATCTGTATAGAGCATTAGCTGGTACCACCAATCTCTAAATTAATTAGAACAGAATCATGCTTTTATATTCAAGTATATGAAAACGTTCGTTTAGAAGCATTAATCATTATTTTTAATTAAATCCTTTTGAAAAAACCATCCACGTGGAGGTAGCGAGTATACTTAAGCAGCTGGCGACCTATAAAAAGGTCGTTAATACAAAATGTATAACGGAGAATGAAGAAAATTAAAATCTCGTTTACAATGTTATTTTGATAAATGTCTTGTTAAAATATTGGTATTATCGATCTAACCTTAGACAATTTAGCAGGAACTATTTCAACGACGCCACGAGAGTATTTATCGCAATGGAAACGTCTTTGACTTGAGCACTTATAATTTAGGGTCACCTTTTTGGAAAATTAAATTAGTAGCTACTTTATTGCTACTGGCATTTTGTGTGACATGTCTGTGGGCGTTTAACAAAGAAGCAGAGTGAGTCCGGCAACTGCTTAATAAAAACTGTTTCAGTCCGACCTAGAATAGAAAACCTTTCTTTTATATTGAATTTTTTATCGCAATTTTCATTTCTTCCTCAAAATGAATATTGTCTGGTACTAATTTACAAAACATTAGCTCTTTTACTTGAGATAGCTTCACAGCAAGTTGATAACATTTTTCATTGAATCATTCTTGTGAAAATAAAAAAGTTTTCTAAAACTTGGTGGTGAAAGATTGTGGGCATAAATGATACGGTGATTTGCGTACAGGTTGGTTTTTCTCCTCTGTGCATTAGAATCGTAATATGTGGTGTACGTGCGCTTAAGATTTTTGTGTGTGCAACGTGTTAAGCATTGTAAATCAGGCTTTTGTAGTTTTGCATCCAGTACATATCAGAAATGGATTTCAGTGTTAACAAATGACTCAGATGATTATACTAAGTTCTAAAAACAGCATTGCAAATGAAAGTTCTGTTAACTGCAATACAACTGGTTTTATTTGAAATTGTTGGGTGATAGTTCCGATCTATACACATATTTATAATAAGTAATTCAGGATTTTGCCATTTACATATTGTCTCACATAATAGAACTAATTTTATTAAATGAAGAGAATGAGGCGCACATAAAATCAAATGTGAAATATACAGGGTGACTTTGCACAAGTCATTCTTTAAAATCCGAGATAGTTCGTGAGAAATAGAGACGAATGGCAATAACTTAACATTAACAAAAAAAAAATAGTTTTCGGTATATAAATTGCTGAAATTTGTAGGTTCAAAATATTTTTGAATAATCTGAACATAAAACGTATTCCCAAATGCATTAATTAACGTAATGTATTAAGTAAATTAACCAACTCTCGATGCTCTATCCTGTACGAGTTAATTCACTTCTGCTTTGCGAACTGATCTGCAGAGCGTTGTAGAATTGATTGCAAATTAGAACTGGGAATACAATGCACATGGCTTAAGGACAAAACTACGACTGATAACAATAACAATTTCTTGTTACATTTTGTGAAAAAGGCTCACATAGGTGATTATGACAAAATGGTATGAAGAATATTAATTTATGTATAGTTTAAATGAATTGTTTTCTGTATTCTACGATGGAGCCATTTTGCATCGTAATGTCAGCAGTCTGATTATATCCTTCATACGGTTAGGTCAGGTCAGGTCAGGTCAGCAGATACTCACTCGTAATTCCTCATGTGATGGCACTTGCAGTTTTTTTTTATTTGAGCATTACAATTAGTTTTTATTTTAAAAATAAAATTTTGACATTTTTTAATACTTTCCTCCTTCCAGATGCAAACAACTGGTAGATTGAATTGATATAAAAACAGTGCTGATTTTTTTTAAATCTGTGACATTAATGAGATCAATTCGTAAGCCCAATACTCGTTGGTTCTGTGTAAGTTAATTGTATACTTCATAATAATTTATTCCACCATACGTAATGCCCCGGCGCATCCACCAAATTTATATAACCTCGGGCGTAGGTGCACGTGAACTAACGAAGAGAATTTTTTTGTCAATACATTTATTAACGTTGGAGGATGAATAATCAAATTTGATTGATCAAAAATTTGCATAAACATTTGGCTGAAATGGAACTCGTACCTAATTTGAGTGCTATTGAAATCCTAATATTAGATTCACATAATAAAATTTCTATATCTCAAATAAGAGGAATGCGGATGTTGTAAATAAACAGTTTATCCGCGACTTACATAGCTGTATTCTGGATCCCAAATCAATAAATTATACTTACTAACAGTTTATTATAAATAGTATATTATGATACGAGTCTTATAAGAAGCATTTTGTCGCACGCACGGGTTTAGCACGAGCGTAGCAAGGAGTGCCCTAAATGAGTAAGTGCGACAAAATTCCTTATAAACGAGTTATCATACAGTATTTTTTCTACTTTGCCACTTGTTATACAAAACTAGCTGACCCGGCGAACTTTGTACCGCCTCAGAATCAATAAATGTTGTGTTAACTTATTAGCTGAATCAAATTCAGTTTTCAAAGCATAATGCACACAACGCCATCTACTGGCATTACCGGAACCAGCATACAACGTCATGTTAATTTTTGTTTTTGTGATGTATCAAAAATATATAAAATGTATGAGAAAATTGTTTTCGTAATTTTTCCGATGTTTTAATATTTATTCGCCCCAGAAAGAGTCAGTCAATCCGTCGAAATATCATAAAGAAAAATTTAAAGCCCGGTACGACATATTTTGGTGGCCGGTGTTATTTGTTATTGTTGCCCTGTACCAAGGGGGCTTTCGTTATTGTCGTTGTCTTGTACCGAGCTCCCCGTAATGTTTTAATAGTTATTCTGCTATTCGGAGCGGAGACAAATCCAACAAATCAAAGATCATAAAAAATGGTCAAGCCGTTCTTGAGTAATAAGTCCAAGGGGGCCCCTTGGCCCCCATGTCCACTTGAAAAATACTTTACCACCTATTCTCAAAACAAAAAAGGAATTACACATATCCATCTTTCAAATTGTTAGTTACGGTTTTGAGTTCATACGAAAATTTCATTTTATAATTTTCCGGCCAACTTTTCCAATTTTCATCTGCCTAAAAACGTTACGAGTATTAAAAAAAAAATAGCCAGATCGGTCCAGCCGTTCTCAAGTGATGGGCCTACCAACGAACATCATTTGATTTTGCTTATTTATAGCTTTAGGCTGCAATGCGTTTTTCCAGATTTTTCTCAAGATCTTCTATTACAGCTTGGTGGTGAAAGATTTTGGGCATAAATGATACGGTGATTTGCGTACAGGTCGGTTTTTCTCCTCTGTGCATTAGAATCGTAATATGTGGTGTACGTGCGCTTAAGATTTTTGTGTGTGCAACGTGTTAAGCATTGTAAATCAGGCTTTTGTAGTTTTGCATCCAGTACATATCAGAAATGGATTTCAGTGTTAACAAATGACTCAGATGATTATACTAAGTTCTAAAAACAGCATTGCAAATGAAAGTTCTGTTAACTGCAATACAACTGGTTTTATTTGAAATTGTTGGGTGATAGTTCCGATCTATACACATATTTATAATAAGTAATTCAGGATTTTGCCATTTACATATTGTCTCACATAATAGAACTAATTTTATTAAATGAAGAGAATGAGGCGCACATAAAATCAAATGTGAAATATACAGGGTGACTTTGCACAAGTCATTCTTTAAAATCCGAGATAGTTCGTGAGAAATAGAGACGAATGGCAATAACTTAACATTAACAAAAAAAAAATAGTTTTCGGTATATAAATTGCTGAAATTTGTAGGTTCAAAATATTTTTGAATAATCTGAACATAAAACGTATTCCCAAATGCATTAATTAACGTAATGTATTAAGTAAATTAACCAACTCTCGATGCTCTATCCTGTACGAGTTAATTCACTTCTGCTTTGCGAACTGATCTGCAGAGCGTTGTAGAATTGATTGCAAATTAGAACTGGGAATACAATGCACATGGCTTAAGGACAAAACTACGACTGATAACAATAACAATTTCTTGTTACATTTTGTGAAAAAGGCTCACATAGGTGATTATGACAAAATGGTATGAAGAATATTAATTTATGTATAGTTTAAATGAATTGTTTTCTGTATTCTACGATGGAGCCATTTTGCATCGTAATGTCAGCAGTCTGATTATATCCTTCATACGGTTAGGTCAGGTCAGGTCAGGTCAGCAGATACTCACTCGTAATTCCTCATGTGATGGCACTTGCAGTTTTTTTTTATTTGAGCATTACAATTAGTTTTTATTTTAAAAATAAAATTTTGATATTTTTTAATACTTTCCTCCTTCCAGATGCAAACAACTGGTAGATTGAATTGATATAAAAACAGTGCTGATTTTTTCTAAATCTGTGACATTAATGAGATCAATTCGTAAGCCCAATCCTCGTTGGTTCTGTGTAAGTTAATTGTATACTTCATAATAATTTATTCCACCATACGTAATGCCCCGGCGCATCCACCAAATTTATATAACCTCGGGCGTAGGTGCACGTGAACTAACGAAGAGAATTTTTTTGTCAATACATTTATTAACGTTGGAGGATGAATAATCAAATTTGATTGATCAAAAATTTGCATAAACATTTGGCTGAAATTGAACTCGTACCTAATTTGAGTGCTATTGAAATCCTAATATTAGATTCACATAATAAAATTTCTATATCTCAAATAAGAGGAATGCGGATGTTGTAAATAAACAGTTTATCCGCGACTTACATAGCTGTATTCTGGATCCCAAATCAATAAATTATACTTACTAACAGTTTATTATAAATAGTCTATTATGATACGAGTCTTATAAGAAGCATTTTGTCGCACGCACGGGTTTAGCACGAGCGTAGCAAGGAGTGCCCTAAATGAGTAAGTGCGACAAAATTCTTTATAAACGAGTTATCATACAGTATTTTTTCTACTTTGCCACTTGTTATACAAAACTAGCTGACCCGGCGAACTTTGTACCGCCTCAGAATCAATAAATGTTGTGTTAACTTATTAGCTGAATCAAATTCAGTTTTCAAAGCATAATGCACACAACGCCATCTACTGGCAATACTGGAACCAGCATACAACGCCAAGTTAATTTTTGTTTATGTAGATAGCGTTATATACGGTTCCATACAAAATGTATGAGAACATTTTTTTCCTAATTTTTCGATGTTAATAGTTATTCGCCCCCGAAAAAAGTCAGTTAATCCGTTCTCGAGATATCATCAAAAAAATTAGTCCACGCGCAACCGAAGTGAAACTTTGGAGTTTACTCCTTAAAAATCTATTATCATTTTTAAAGCCCGACATATTTTGGTGGCCGGCGTTATTTGTTATTTTTGCCCTGTACCAAGGGGGCTTTCGTTATTGTCGTTGCCCTGTACCAACCTCCCCGTAATGTTTTAATAGTTATTTTGCTATTCGGAACGGAGACAAATCCAACAAATCAAAGATCATAAAAAACGGTCTAGCCGTTCTTGAGTAATAAGTCCAAGGAGGCCCCTTGGCCCCCATGTCCATTTGAAAAATACTTTACCACCTATTCTCATACCCACCAAATATACAAAAAGAAATCATAAAAATCGGACCAGCTCGAGGGGCCCCCCTGGGACCCAATGTCCATGTAAAAAGTACTTTACGACCTATTTTCATTCCTACCAGATATACCATATAAATTTTAAAAATCGGTCTAGCCGTTCTTGAGTTACAAACAAAAGGGGGCCCCTGAGCCCCTCCCCCCCTGTACTACGACAAATTTTGCTTAAATCTTGGTTTGTTATTGTTGTTGCCTTTACCAAGGGGGTTTTCTTAGGCCCCCATGTCCATGTAAAAAGTACAAAGTACTTTACGACCTATTCTAATACCTACCAAATATACAAAAAAAATCATAAAAATCGGTCCAGCTCAAGGGGCCCCCCTGGGACCCCATATCCATGTAAAAAGTACTTTACGACCTATTCTTATACCTACGAGATATACCAAAAAAAATTTAAAAATCGGTTAAGCCGTTCTTGAGTTATAAACCCACGGGGGGCTCCTGAGCCCCCCTGTCCCAGTTTTAATAGTTATTCTGTTATTCGGATCGGAGACAAATCCAACAACACAAAGATTATAAAACTCGGTCAAGCCTTTCTTGAGTTATATAGCCAAAGGGTGCCCCTAAGCCCCCTTGTCCGTGTTTTAATAGTTATTCTGCTATTCGGGGCGGAGACAAATCCAACAAATCAAAAACCATGAAGATTGGTCCAGCCGTTCTCGAGTAATAAACCCAAGGCCCCCCCCCTGGGTCCCCATGTTTAATAAAAAGTATCCTATGTCCGTTTCCTGGTTCTAAGCTATCTCCCCACCAATTTTCAGCCAAATCGGTTCAGCCGTTCTTGATTTATAAATAGTGTAACTAACACGACTTTCTTTTATATTATACTAGCTGACCCGGCGAACTTTGTGCCGCCTCAATAAATGTTGGGTTATTAGCTGAATTAAATTTAGTTTTTTATCAGAGGATAATGCACACATCGCCATCTACAACGCCATGTTCATTTTTGTTTCATGTATCAGAAAAGGATACATATGGATTCCATACAAAATGTATGAGAACATTTTTTTCGTTAATTTTTCCGATGTTTTAATAGTTATACGCCCCCGAAAAAATCAATCAATCCATTTTCGAGATATCATCAAAAAACTTGTGTGTAGAGTCCACGCGCAACAGAAGTGAAACTTTGGAGTTTACTTCTTAAAAATCGATTTTCATTTTGAAAGAACGGTACGACAAATTTTTGTGGCCGGCGTTATTTCTTATTGTTGCCCTGTACCAGGGGGACTTTGTTATTGTCGTTGCCCTGTACTTAGCTCCCCGCCCCCTGTAATTTTTCTAATCCATGTTTTAATAGTTATTTTGCTATTCGGGGCGGACACCAATCCAAAAAATCGAAGATCATACAAATCGGTCCAGCCGTTCTTGAGATATAAACCCAAGGGTTCCCCCTGAGCCCCTTGTCCCTGGTTCAATAGTTATTCTGCTATTCGGGGCGGAGACAAATCCAACAAATCAAATATCATAAAAGCCCTTCTTAAGTCGGTCGAGCCAAAAAATTGGTCCAGCCAAAGGGGGCCCACTGGGCCCCCCTGTCCATGTGAAAAATACTTTACGACATGTTCCCATATCTATTGAATATGCAAAAAAAAAATCATAAGAATCGGTAGACCCGAAAAATCGGTCCAGCCCATGTGGATAAAAAGTATCCTATGTCCGTCTCCTGGTTCTAAGCTACCTCCCCACCAATTTTCAGCCAAATCGGTTCAGCCGTTCTTGAGTTATAAATAGTGTAACTAACACGACTTTCTTTTATATAGATCTAGATAGATAATCAAATTTTACAATCTGGGGAATTCGGCGGCAGTTGTCTACATTTGCTAGGTGCATTAACGGAGGCTATGAAAAATAATTAATTTGAAACGTCAATACTCCTATTTTTGCATATCCTTTTCACATGTATAAAAAACGTGGTAGTGAATTTTAATCCATCCCGAACGACCTCCAAAAACGTCGGATTCTGTAACTGAAGCCCCTAACCTCACAATAACCTCCGTAAAAAACGCCCCCATACCACAAACAACTCGCACAGGCCCGTTCTTCTTCTTTGTGATCCGCGGTGTGGACATTGGGAAGGACGAACGCGATAATCTGGCCCTGCAAAGCTCTCAATCTCCACATCCACAAAATGTCTAGAATCAAATCCCTCCGCACAAACAAGTGAAACCCCCTTATCCGCGTGATCACCGGAGACACAATCAAGCAGTTCCTGACTCACAGTCTTCTTTAAGCGCCATCTGTGCTTGGCTCAAACCCAATTGGTATTGACAGCCGCTGAAATCGGTTTGGACTTGACCAACGATGTCTTACCAGTAGATACGTTGTAAAGCAAAATACTTGAAGCCAACATGACGTCACAATTGGGTTCATTTTTATGCAGCCAACTATGCAAGTAGAAGGAACAGTTATTTAGGAAATCCACAAAATAAATAAAATAAGCGGTAATAATTTTTTATCATCATGATAATTAATAGCGAAATATAGAAAAACAATAAATAATGATTAATTTTCTATTCTTCTGGAATGTTCAATATTATTCCGCAACCAAAGTTGCATTTGTTGCAGTTGTAAAATTCTTTCTCTGCAACCCAAACGCAACGTCTGACGTCACTTTTGGGTTAAGATGTTGGCTTCACCCATCACTATGCATTCTAGTCCTTTCACCGTATCTATTGGTAAGACATCGTTGGACTTGACACAGCGAAGTAAGGTTAGGATCACTTTAGGATTGCCAAGATTCCAATATTAAAAAAATAAATTATACTGTTTTTAGTGTAATTATTATAACACCGCTGTTGTCTATTATGACACGCAAAAGCGTATCTGCATTTATTCCAATGCACACTACCACATAAACAATAAACAAACATAACCTTACTCTTTATTAACGACCCCAAGGCGGGGAATAAACACTAAGTCAAATATCTTGTTGTGAACTGTGCGGGAGACTTCGTTGTTACATGAAAGAAGTTCAAATTAAACCATCTACGGTTTAGGCGGTTTAGCCTAAATTGTAAGTCTTTTTAGAATAAAATGTACGAAGTACGGTATAGTAGCCTCAAGCTTAAATAGTCACGGGGTTGGGAGGGGAAATGATGCAGGGCCAACTTATTTATGAACGTCCTAAACTGGTTCTGAAATAAACATTCTACTCTTGATCGACTTTTCGGCGAAGATGTAAAGGAATGGTGACAGGACCGTATTGCCAAAAATGTAAATTGAGTTGATCACTTCCCTCAGTACGTGGAACAAATTCATATTTTACTGTTCAACTTTAGAATACATTAAAAGTGCAAGCCTTAGAAAACATATTCTGGACCAAATAAATAAAAACAAATACCTCACTTTAGCTAGTAATAATTCATAACAAAATATTAAATACGTGTCTGGAGAAGGTCGCGTGCCGCCGTACAGAAACCCCGTCTTGCAATCGAGTCGACCAGTTGCCACAAGACAATCAAAACCGGTTAGAGTTCATATGGTATCGGTTACGACTTACTTGTTCCGCAATGTCTCGATTCCGATAAAAAATTCGTGACAATTTAAGGTTGAGGCTACTATAATGTAGACAACCAACTATACCATGTCACTCACTCATTGATGTCAGGGGTAGACCCCCAGGAACGTTTATGCGGATGTTATCTTCTCTAAAGCAATTTCTAATAGTTTGTAAAGAAATCTTACAGTACGGGCATCCAAGAGTTCAGACTGAAGCATTTTGCAGTTCAATGTCTTGTCCCAAATGTAGTCAAACGAAGAAATTACTCTTCCACGACCTTCGCCAGGTCTTTTGAAACGTGGTAAAACCATTTTTGTTGATGAATTAGCACCTTCTTGTAGTATTGTTATCGCTCTGACGGCTTCATCGTGATATACATTGCTAGACAAACAATTCAGAACTTTAATTTTCATAATTAAATTGTCTGTTTCTATTCACATTTTAATGTAGTTATATTTTAAACTCATGTTCCTTTAAAAAAAGCAACAAACCTGGAAGTTTTTTTTATCGGTAAAGCGTAAATTCCGTGTACAGTTTATTTATTAATTATTACTATTATATTATACAAGTGTCTTATAAGGCAAATAAGTTACGAAAGAAATGTTTAGCCACAAGAGCTTGCTCGAGTGTCAAATTTTTCTTGAGCGACTTATTTGCTGTTAAGACACGTGTGTAATACATAGTTTTATCCAACACCTCCTTCTGTAATAGTTCTTAAAACATTTAACAAAACCCAAAAAACTTTGAGGTTCAAAACTGTTGGCTTATAAACTGGTTGCTATGACAAATTAGAAAACCGTTGAATTAGGTTAATTATAAGTCACTAGTGTCTTATAGACCTCATAATCATAATATATTCAAAATCAGCATTATTATGACTTCATAATAAACAGTTGTTTGATAACAGTATATTATACATAGAGAGAGAGAAATGCATGATTTCCTGAGGTGCAATTTGCAGCCCGAGGACGAAGCCCGAGGAATGCAAAGCATCAAGGGAAAAATAGCATTTTCTCCTGAGGTGTATATACTATTTGTTACACAAGGAAACCACAAAAACATATCACAAACGATTCATCCCCTTGTAACTCGTAGTATTTGTGTCAGAAAATAATAAAATAAACTCGAGCAAGGGGTCCCCCTGTCCTAAAAGCCACTTGTAACATTTGTATAAAAAAATAAAGAAAAATACTCGACCGAGGGGCCCCATGTCCCAAGGGCCGCCCTGTCCCAAAAGCCGTTTGTAACATTTGTATCAAACCCCTGTCCCAAGGGGCCTCCCCTGTCCCAATGGGCTCCCTACCCCAAAAGCCACTTGTAACATTTATATCAGAAAATAAAAGGAAAAATACTGGACCAAGGGGGCCGCCCTGTCCCAAGAGTGAGACTCCCCTAGGGAGAGAAGAATACACTTCTGTCACGATTTTGACACCAGAGAAACTGATTTCTGCTTCCGCTTATGTAAGAATTCATTTATTATAATATAATCTATATAATCAACATTAAATCTGTACGTTGGTAAGCGCATCACTTCAGAACGGCCGAATTCTTTTTTCTTTATATATTCGTAATTGTCCAAATAGGGTTCTTATACGGAAAGAAAAATTGAAAGATTCGGGAAAAACTGAAAGTGCTTTGTTCTATAGGATTTTTGTAGCAGTGCGTTTTTTTTTGTTGTGTTCGTTATGGTCCTGGAATGGAAATAACTTAATTTAATGTTTTCAATTGAAAAGAAATCGGGAAGATCTTGAGAAAAATCTGGAAAAACGCATTCCAGCCTAAATCTATAAATAAGAAAACGAAAATGCTGTTCGTTAGTAGGCCCATCACTTGAGAACGGCTGGACCGATCTGGCTATATTTTTTTTAATACTCGTAACGTTTTTAGGGAGATGAAAATTGGAAAAGTGGGCCGGAAAATTGGAAAATGAAATTTTCGTATGTACTCAAAACCGTACCTCACAATTCGAAATTGTTCGTTATGGTTCTGTAGCCGGAAAATTCATAGGAAGGACATAATATTTTTTTTTCTTTTCTTCGTTATGCTCCCGGGATGGAAATACGTAACTCAATTGAAATTAAATATCGGGACGATCTGGAGGAAAATCTGGAAAAACGCATTCCAGCATAAATTACAATAAAATTACAATTGTTTTTACTTTGTGGACCGGACAACGTCTGTCGGGTCAGCTAGTGAGTAATACATTATGCGTTAATTTTTGGGTTGAGTGTGTTAACCGAAAGTCCGTTGAAGGGTATAAAAATGATGTTTCTCTTATCGAAATTATATAAATAAACACCGAAATGATGTAAATTAAAAACTAAGAGCTCCAGACGAACTCACTGAATCTAAAACAAAAAAGAAGACTACACAAACATTTTTATTCTGTTTGCTTAATACACAACGAATGTTTTAGTTCAACAACGTAACGACACCAACGTGTCACTGCTAATGAGTACGGGCTTCGCGCTAAGCGCTTAAACATTGGTTTTTATGCTTGTTAGTTGCATGATTTTGTTGGTCATTTGCGGCTCGCAGTCAACGATAATGCGTTTCGATACTCATAAATCATTCCCTCCCTTAGGACTGACGAAATGATGCATGATTACTACTATTAAATATTATTGTTTCGGTATGACCCCCAACTCGAAAATCCTCCATAAATGTGAAACATAACAATTTGTCGTCAGAATCAATATGTCCAGCTGGAGCACCGCAATCTGCCTCTCGGTCCGTGCCTGCCTTCAAACCCAATCATTCCGAGAACACGTCACTTCCCTAACTCATAAAACAATAGTGTCGATTCGGGCACGTCCGAACTGAGGGCTTTGGTAGGGGAAGGGCGGGAACGCCGAACCATCAGCGAGCTTCATTGGGCTTAATGGTCTATCGCACGGCCATCGCGAACTCGAGTTAAGAGGTCGTTGCAGGCCTATGAGGAACTATTACGGCCCTACTCGGCTGCCTTGATCCGATCTTCTCGTACTCAATGCTCAGCGCGAACACCAACGACCTTTTTCAATGATCATTATTATTTAGAGCGGGCCTCTCAAAAACGATCTTGTTATTCTGCAGGCATATCGTCGTTGGAGAATTAAAAAAAATTGAGGGGTCTGCCTGCCACAAGTAGTCTGAAACCGCTCGTCTGGAGTTTTATTATGGCTATGAAGATTTGAAAGCTGTCTTAAATTTGAATTACACGGGCACATGTATTCTACATCCCTGCTTAGCCAAGAATATACATATAAATTTGACAATAAGGGTGTAACTGGTTCTATTAAATTGAATTGGTTACTTGACGTTATATACGGTGCTTAATAAGTAACAAGGTTTTATTATTGAATAAAAATTCACTCATGGCATATCTCGTCGGTACGGAATATCTGGAGGGATAACCAGAGCACAATCATGTTCCTCTTAAGTCGTCGAGTTTTAGTAATAAGTAAAGCGCCAGGGTGAAACCCAACAGCTGTGAAAGTGAAATGTTGTTTGATACGATAACTAAGAGGTGGCGCTCGAAGGTCGAACAGAGTGATTATATAATTCGACAGTCATCCTTTTGAATATTCCATACTAGTAAAACAATTGGTTAGAAAGACGATGAACTATATAACTATTCTTAATTATGCTGAAGTTATACATTAATTAATTGAAAACACTAATTTAATCGCAAATTCGTCGTATATAAAGTGTATTTTCTATGCCACATTTCTGTTTACATCTGATTTGTCTTACAAATAAATAAAATTAAAACAACATCTATTATAAAGAAAGAAGAAAATACCAGGTCCCCTAAACGCCACAGCTTTCGTCTTAATAGATTTTTCCTTAATAGTAGTAAATCTTTATTTGCCCTACGAGCTTTCTGATTCCTATACATATACAATTAAACTTAACAATTATAATAATAAAAAAACTAAATAAAATTCTCTATTTCTTCTCCCCTGCCCTTTCCTCTTCTCCCTTCTCCCTCCTCTTCCATACCTCTTTCATCCATTTAATTTCCCTTAAATCTACATTCAGTATTTCCTCTCTTTTTGTTTCATCTCACTGCACTCGTTCCACATATGCTCAATCGTCTCTCCTTACTCATAGCACATTCTATACATTCTTCCTCCATCTTCTGCCCAATACCTATTTTCCCTCTCTTCATTTCCGCACCTAAACCTCGCCATCATCTTTCTTTCTTTCTCGCTTTCCCTCCCCAAATACTTCGGTACTTCCTCGATCATGCATCTTCCGTACTTCCCGTTATATCTGGATTCTCTAATTCTTTCTCTCCTCTCTTTTCGATCCGTATCCTTATCTCTTTCACTTAGTTCTACATTCATCCATACGCCTCTTTCTCTCAGTCTCTCTATTTCTTTGCTTGCATACCCATTCCTCCTGTAGTAAATCTCCCTATCATTCTCCTCTGAATTCTTTTTTTTTTCTCTTAAGCATTCCTTTAGAATCCTACATTCTTTCCTCCCTTCCATCCTGTCTTCGAACTTGACCGCCCTTTTTCCCGCTTTCACTCTCAACCTATTCCTCTTGCATTCTTCTCTCACTATGTACCCTGGCGTTTCTCTCTCCACCCCTAGCACCCACCTCAGATATTTCTCTTGCACCCTCTCTATCTCCTCTTGTTCTTTCCATCCCCAGATCTCTGCTCCGTATAACAACACGCTTTCAATAAGACTTTTAAACATCACCTTCTCTCTCCTATTCCCCATACACATCCTATCACCTTGTTCGCTTTTCTTGCCAGTTCTCTAATATGTGCCTTATCTGTGGCTCTTTCATTGAACACATACACCAAGTATTTGAATTCTTTTACTTGTTCTATTACTTCTCCCTCCCACCTCCAATCACTCTCTTCGTTCTTCCTCTTTCTCTTATTGAACACCAGCATTTTTGTTTTCTCTACATTCACTTCTAGTCTTTTCTTCTTCACATATTTTCCTAAACTCTTTATCATTTCCTTCATTTCTCTTTCACTCTTTGCCACCATTACCACATCATCCGCAAACGCCAGGCTCCACACGTTTTTTCTACCTACCACACACCCCCCCGCTTGCGCTCTCTCTAACATTCCGTCCATATCTGCCACATACATCGTGAACAACAAGGGGCTCACTCCCTTCCTTGTCACAAACCATTCACTTTCCCTCTCCCCTACCTTCACTTTACTTTTTGTCTTCTCATATATCTCCTCCACTTTTCTTACCAGCCATTCATTTACCCCTTTCTCCCTCAGCCACTCAAACATCCTCTCTCTGTCCACCTTGTCAAAAGCCGCCTTGAAGTCTACGAATAATGCATACACCCTCCCCCCTTTCTTCTTTAACTCACTCGTCGTCAAATGGTCCATTCCTCTCCCCTCTCTAAATCCTGCTTGGCTGTCTGGTAATGCTCCCTTTTCCTCTATCTCTCTGCTCATCCTTTCATTCAGAATTGATACATACAACTTGTACCCTGTGTTTAGGAGAGTTATCCCTCGGTAATTTTCTGCTTTATTTTTCTCCCCTTTTTTGTAAATGGAGTAAATTACTCCCTATCTCCATCCTACCGGGAATCGTTCTCCTCTCCACACCCCATTCATTACCTCCACCAGCCTTTCTAGCACTCATCTCGTCTCATACATCCACGACTCATTCTGTATTCTATCCCTCCCTGGTGCCTTCCTTTTCCTCAGTTTCTTCACATGCCTCTCCACCTCTTCCATTGTAATTTCTTCTCCTTCAGGTTCTACTCGGTTTCTCTTCGTCTCTATTTCCGTTTTCTTTTTTTCCTTTTCTCCCTCCAGCAGCCTCATGAAGTACTCCTCCCACTCATTCATCGTTATCTCCTCGCTCCCATTTTCTTTTTTCTTTCTCTCTCTATTAATATAGTTCCATACCTCTGTTCTTATTGCTTTTATCTTTTCCTCCTCTCTCTCCTTCTTCTGCCTCTTCTTCTCCCTGCATGTCTCTCTGTATCTTCTGTTCGCTTCTAAAAAGCCACTTCTGTTCCCTTTAGTCTTTCTCCACTTTCTTAGTTCTTTTATTGCTTCCTTTTTACGTTGCTCACATTCTTTGTCCCACGATTTATTCTTTCTTCTTGTTCCTCCACCTCTTACTGTTATTTCTCTCATTGTCACTGCTTTTTCCAATATTTCTACCAATTCTTTCTCCATTTTCCCTACTTCATGTTCTTTAAATCTTGTTTTTTCCAGTCTTCTCTTATACTCTTCCACCCCTTGCTGGTCCCATACTTTAATTATCACCTTCCGCATTTCCTCTATTTTTTCTTCTTCTCCTCTGTTCTCTCTCCTCCTTCCTATACTTATCTCTATAGGCAGATGGTCTGATTCTACTCTTTCCCCTATTCTGAATTCGTAGACTTCTTCCCATGCTTCTTCGTTTACTATTCCGTAGTCTATCATCGTTTCTTCTCTACCGCCTATGTAGCTCCATTCTCCTTCTTCGTCCCCTTGTTTATTTCCATTCAGCACTTCCCATCCTTTTTCTTCTATCCATTCCATCAACTTCTTCCCTTCCACGTTTTCTTTCTTGTCTTTGGATTTTCTTTTTCCGTCTCCTCTCTCTTCTTCCCAATCCCTGGCTCCTCTTTCTCCAATTCTCCCGTTAAAATCTTCCCCGTTGTCTTTTAATGTTTCTTCTATCTTGCTTATTGTTTCTTTAATCTCTTTGCTGTACACTGTCACTATTTTCCACCATTTACTATCTATTTTAACGTTTTTCAATATGTGAACTTCCTCTTCTCCCTTCTTTTTAGTATTCTCTTTTATTCCTTTTTTTACCCCTGTTATTTTTCCCCCTGCTGCTCTTCCTTTTTTCTTTCCCCTTCTCGCCCCTTGCCATTCCCACTTGAACTCCTTTGGTAACAGTTTTTCTATTTTTTCCCAGCTTTCTGACCATGTTTCTGTTAATCCAACAATATCGAACTCCTTCACATAGTCCCAAAAATCTTCTTCTTTTTTCCCTAGTCCCGCTACATTCCAAAATAGTGCCCTCACCCCTGTTTTTCTCGTTACCTTCTTTGATTTTCCCCTTCCTTCCTTAGTTTCCCTCCTACTTCCTTCTTTGTTTCTTTTTTCCGGTTTCATTGTCCTTTTTACTTTGCCGTTGTCCCCTTTTTCCCCTCCTCCCCTTCTTCATCTTATTGAAAACCTCTAGGCTCTCTCTCTTTTCATTCCATCTCCATTGCTCCTCGTCCACTATTAATTTCTTGTATCCCACTCTTACTTGTTTCCCTTCTTCCCTTTTTTCCTTCGCCATACTTCTTAGTTTCTTCTGTACATCTCTTTCCTTCTTTGTGAGGTCGTTGTCTATGTATATCCCCGTTGTTTCCCTCTTCTCCCTCAATTTTCCTTTGTGCTTCATTATTCTTTCCTTCTCACCCCATCCCTCCATCTCCACCAATACTTGATCCTTGTTAATCCTGTAACAATCTTTTACTTTACTATCCTCTACATTTTCCTTCAAAAATTTCTCTACATCCTCTTTTTTTACATGACTTTTTCTTTCCCCGTCCCATCCTGTTATCACGATGTTGTTCTTCCTCTTTCTTCTCTCTTCGATTTCCATTCTCTCTTCCAGCTTTTCCACTCTCTCCTTCCACCAGTCTCTCTCTCCTTCCCATCTCTTCTCCTTCTCTTTAAATTCTTCTCTCTGCCTCTCTATCTCACTCTTGAGTTCCTTGTTTTCTCGTCTTATTTCTTTCATCTCCTCCTTCAACTTTTGCAACAGCTCCAATATTTTTTTCTCCATCTCTGTGTCCGTTTCCTTCTCTTTCTCTGGTGTCTTCTGTGTTTTCTTTACTCCAGGAGACCTCGCCGTCTTTTTACTTTTTTGAAAAAAATTCTCTTCCTCCTCTTCTTGTTTTTCTGTTCTACCCTTCCCTTTTCTCTTTCTTTTCCTTTCCTCCAGGTAAGAGTCCAGGCTTCCCTGACTGAGCGAGCGGTTTCTATCGTCTTTGTTCATCCGCTTCCTGTGGCGCCTCCTAGATGTCGCTATCTTCCGGCTTCGCCGATTTATTCTTTTTCCTGACTATATCTTCTCTTCCCTGCCCAATTCTTTCTTCCTACCTTTCTCTAATACCTCTTCTCGCTTTTCTCAATATCTTCTCTAATTTTTTCTTTATATCACCTTCTATTTCTCTATTTTTCGCTACTTAACCTCTATACCACGTTGTTTTTCCTTAATAATAATATTTTATAAAAGATACCAGGTAAAAAAAACTGTGGCATAGAAACTACACTTTATATACGACATCGGTTGACTCACACAATTGATTCTTTATCTATTTTATATTTTCGAGATTAATTGCATAATCTTTGCTACCGCACATTTTTAAATTATTAGGCAGATTTACATTATTAGGTAAATTGCATAATAGTATTAAATTATCTAAGGGCCGGTTTCACCAACATCGAATAAATTTAACTGACAAATAACTGCATAGATATGTTTGTAAAAACTATAGCAACAATTGTTTCTAACAGACGATTAAGTTTAACTGAGGTTGGTGAAATCGGCCCTTAATTATCAAAATTATTAGGTAGATTGCACAGATTTTGCTATCAGACATTTTTAAATTATTAGGCAGATTTTGCTACGCCACATTTTTAAATTATATAAATTATTAGGCAGATTTAAATTATTATGCAAATTGCATAATCTTTGCTATGCTACATTTTTAAATTATCTAAATTATTAGGAAAACAAAGCAGAAAAAATTGTGAAAATAACCTTATTTCTCACACAGATTGCATAATCTTTGCTAGGCCACATTTTCTATATCGCGATAAGAGAAGGGGATGGCTATCCACCCCTAAAAAAGGTAAAGCATTCAGAGTTTTGTTAATTGCATTTCTTCAGTATAAATTCCCTCAGGAATTTCTAAACTATTTTCGTCTTTAACTTTATAATAAACAACATTTGATTTAAGCACTTGAGGTACAATAAATATTTTCTTTGTCCAATTAGTTTTTAATTTATTTCGAAATATATCAACATTAAGAGATAATCTAACTCGATCACCAATTTCAAATTTTGGTGCTTTTTTTGTAATAAGATTGAAGATATTGTAGGTTCACCTGTTTTAAATAATATTGGTTTTATTTTATTACCAAAAGTTCTATTAAATCTCTCTACAATAGATGCGTCGTTTATAAAATGTTTCTATGCCACAGTTTTTTCTTCTTTCCTTATAATAGATGTTGTTTTAATTTTATTTATTTGTAAGTCAAATCAGATGTAAAAAGATTGTGGTACAGAAACAACATTTTATATACGACGCAAATTTAAATGAAATAATGAAAAATAATTATTTATTTTTTGTATTCGTTTTGTGAAATTCATAATGCAGAATGTGGTATGTATATATAAATATTTAAATATTTACGAATATGTATTTATTTTGACAGCTGTCAAATCTAACCTCTAAATTTAATGTTAGTGTGAACGAATACAAAAAGCGCTGGTTAATAGGTACTTCTCGTGCTTCAAAAATTTGCCCTCGCGCTTGAAAAATGCGTTGACAGCACACTTGTATCGAAATATACCTACTATTATTTAAAAGAAAACACACCGAATTTCTCGATTTTATTTGTTCCATCATTGATCATAATATCAGCTACAATGTCCAACTGTGAAAATACCTAAATATAGGACAAAGGATCATCAAACAATACAAATATAAAATTTTCAAAATGGCATAGACAATAGGATAATTTGCGATGAAATAATAACGTCGATGTGGTTTTCAATATGCGTAAATTAAGGGTGCATTGGATATTAACAGTACGTATTGTGACAGTCCCTGCGCAGGCACCAAATTTATGGGGCAGTCCATGTTCGGGGCGGCAAATACAACAGTTCTAGCTCTAAGAGGGCAACTGCATAAGACAACCCCTTTACTACTTTATTTAGCTGTTGCTAGTTTTATAAGAAGCATTTTGTCGCACGCCCGGGTTAAGTGCGACAAAATGCCTTATAAACGAGTTATCATACAGTATTTTTTCTACTTTGCCACTTTGAAACGTCAATACTCGTATTGTTGTTTCCAAAAATGAGTTCTGAAGTTCTCCAATGTACGCCCTTTCAAGTCACACGAAGTATATAAAAAAACATACGCCCAATTTAAAAATTGACGAAAGGAGAACAAGATCTCTACAATCTCCGAAAATATTTTATTATCGTATTTTGAACTGCAACGCCACGACGTCCCCCTATGCTATTAAAATATTAAAAACCTTCCTGACGGCGCCGGCGTCCACACACAAAAGTCATTATACACGGTCCTCATTTCATATATCCTTTTGACATGTATCAAGAATGTGGTAGTGAATTTTAATAGAACCGCGTTCCTGGTCGCCACCAAACCCCACCCGAACTACCACAATAACCCGTTGTTTTCCTTTTGGCATCCGCGGTGTGCACCTTGACACCGACGAACGCAATATCCTTCTGGACCTTGAAAATCGCAATCTCCTCATACACAAAATGTGGAAAATCAAATCCCGCCACACAATCTTATGGATCACACCATCAGTGCGAGCCATCCAAACCGCCAGCACCCGTCCCACTCTAATGCGCCAAGTTTTACCACCTTGGCCATCCTCAGACAGAAAGCCCCAACAAAATCGCGTGCGTATACGTATAGGAAAACAAGGGTCCTCAATTCAGTTAATGTGTCGATTTAAATTGCCAAGTAGTTAGAACAATAAAATTGTTAACCAAAATGTATTAACCTCAAAAATACAAATCAAATTAAATGTATAAATGATCTCCTCAAAAACAACGGAGCGTAGCTCCAGCATTCTACCCTAATCAAGCAGTCGATTTGCACCAAATAATTCTCTCCTTAATGAAGTCACGAAGGGAACCACGCTGGGCGCGGAAGTCCACAATGTGAGACAAAAAAATGGTCAAAAATACAACCAGACCACACACCTGAGAGCAGGAGAGTCAAATTTTCCTCGTCAGCTTGAAAGTTGGTTTTATCCAAAACCGTAAAACATTCTTCTTCAATATACTAACAGTGCTCCACGCAAGTAAAATCTAAAAACGTCTCCTTCGCCGAAAACGAGAGTGTGGACACGTTGCTCCGATATTTGCCTCGTTCTCTGTGCTGGAATTTATTTTTGTTTGGTCTTTATCTTAAATCAGATATTATGTTCCATTAGTGTAGCTGATATTATTTTCAAATAGCACCACCAAAAGCTGGACTTTCAGAAATATATATGGTATCATTATAGTTTTTATGGTTTTAGGCATCAAAAAATTTACGTCCATTTTGAACACAGCACCCAAAATGTGTGATGCTGTTTCTGGTGGAAAAATTATTACAACCACGCTCTGTAGATTAACCTACCTGGTATTATCGAAGTAAGTTTTAAAACCTACAGAGCAAACCCCAGTACTAATAAATCGAAACAATTTCAACGCTCTAATAACAATTAACACCAGTGTTCATAACATAAAGTTATTTCCATTTTTTCTCTCGCATGTGTTTCATTAAAATACGACAGGGTCTTCATAAACGATTCATAAATTCAGTAGCCTTTCAATAAATTTAAATTTGGCTTTCCAGAGGCAACAAGATTATGAAGACCCGATATATATCTATTGCATATTCATTACAGCACTTATAATCATTTATGTTCATCACAAAAGTAAAAAAAATAAAGTGGAACACACAAACAAATGAAAAATTGTTTTTATGATTCCACATTTTACTATGGAAATATTTATGTTATTAGTATCGTATGACCGTTTCACGCAATAAATCTCATTATAGCCGGCTCCAGACACCATGGCAAGTTCGTTCCAATGTTGGCGCATCGTATGTATGAGGCCAAGTTGGCCGATAGTTTAACACTTATTCCAACATTTCCAATGCTTTTAACAGCAATTTATGCCGTCTTTATGATTGTATCTTAAAACAAATTGGACTGGTCAGGTATTGACAGTCTGTTTTGACGTTTTGGCCTACCGCTATATCTATAGCACTGTACGAGAATATTTGATAAAATTTTATTGGACAGGAACACATATTTTTTTACTTATATATTCAAAAATGAATGCGTCAAATTTGTTAGTACTTTGTAGGATTTTTTCTAATACATAGTTTTATACACAAATGCAACAGATTCTGATATTCTTGGCTTCCAAATTTTTCACTCCCAGCTCCTTTTCATTTTCTCAATTTTAAAACTCTAAAGTTTGGGACTTTTAGTGTCTAAACTTCTCAGGTTCTCATGTTCTTCGGTAGCTCGATTTTCCGCTTCTCAGTTTTACAGGATCTCATTTTCCCAATTTCTGAGTTTGTCAGTATCTTAATCTTTTAAATTTTCAGTTTTTCAAATTTTCTTAGTTTGTAACATTTTTAGTTCACAGATTTTTAATTTCTCAACTTAGTGTGTGCTCGGTACCTTAATAATATCAGAATTTTAGTTTCCACAGTTTCCCAGGTTCTGAGTTTATCAGGTCTGAGGGTTCCATTTTCACATGTTCCTAGTTTCTAATTATTTTTGGTTGTTAGATGATTTATTCACAGTGAATTTATCAGTGAACGTTCCAGAAGCTACTTCAACAACTGAGCGATACAATCCGTGTGATTCGTAAAAAATGTTTAAATAAATAACCGGGGCGTTGTACACTCACCTGGGAAATTATGGGTATAGAATAGTTATTAAGATACCGAGGGTGTTATAAGGTTGATAACGCCCCAAGGTCGGCAGTGTACAACCCGAGGGCCTTTGGCCCGAAGGAAGTACGCCGACCGAGGGCGTATCATTATAATCCTTCAACGTTTTATTTTGCACCCCTTTTAAACTAAAAAATGACTAACTAAACTAACAAAATCGTTTTTTTTTTTGCCCTCGGGAATTATGAAGCTATGAGGTATTATAAAGCAATAATGGACAGGTGCTAAATAATAGTACATTATTATACGAGTTTAACAAGAGGTTTCATTGTGACATGAGTAGGTTTAGATTAAAACAAATTTCACAATCGTTCGTTAAACGAGTGTAATATACAATTTTTTCTACTTTGGAGCTCTTCGTTTTATGAAAATGTTTTGGTTGTGTTGGTGGTTATGTATTTTATCTGAAAAGTTGACACTTGGCTTGACTCCGATAGGAGTTGGTTAGAAATGCTCAATACCAACGTAATACGTATCAAATAAAAAACCAAAAGCAGTTACATAATAAGTTCCATTGTGCAACTACTTTTAAGGTCACAATGAACACTTTGTGACACCAAAGTAGAAAATAGTATATTATTATACAAGTTCTACAAGACGGTTGATTGTAGCACGACGAGCGCAGCGAGAAGTGCTCCAAAGGCACGAGTTCTACAATTTCGGCTTGTGAAACGCTTGTAATATACTATTTTTTTGAATTTGGCTTTATTTAATTAAGAAAAACTGAAAATTTGTGCTAAATTGATGAGTTTGGGACTTTTGAATAACACGAGTGGTATTTCAGTATAATTGGTATTTCTGCTAAATGACGTTTCTGATTTGGAGGTTAGATTTGGAAACTTTTGATTAGACACAAGCTGTACCTCACGTTTGATTGCCATTTTTTCAATTCTTGTTTTTACCAATGTTTACATCTAATCATGGAAGGAAAATCATTTACTTCTCTTTGGTTTATTTTAGTTCACATCTGGTTCACATCTGTCATATGGCGCGATTAGTTGACGTTTATAACGTCGTTGTCGCGGTCACATTGCAGTTCAGTTGCAAAGTTGCAGGCAACATTAAGACAAGAAAAGTTTCCAAAAACCGAACTATAATTGAGATCATTATGATTCTGTTTTTGGTGTTATAATTTGCAAATTATGATACCAAATTCGAAAAAATTGATTACATTATTAATTTTGCTTGGTTTTTGTATCATCGTAGCAAATTATTTATACAAAATTGACAGCTGTCAACCATTTAAGACAAAATTGTAGCGATTTTTTTAATATTTCTTAAAAGTTTTTTACTTTTGAAAATACTTGGTTTTTAATTTCATGGCTGCCATCAAAGCACAGTTCTTTTGATTTGATAAAGTTGATAAAAACTCCGGCACGATATTACGGATCTAGCCCCTACAGATGTTGATAAGGCTGCAGGATTGATTGAAAGTGGTCAATCTTATCGCACCGTAGCTAGAGCCCTTAGAAGATCAAAATCGGTCGTTCATCGCAATGTTTTACGATATAGAGAGACTAACTCATACCGGGGGTCCCAGAGGTGTGTGGACCATCACTTACGCCCTTATTTTGAAAGGTATCAAAACGGGGTTTTTGGGGGACGATAGCCACACGATATCTTCACAATTTAAAATTATTAGAAATCATATACAGTGTGTTCTAATATTAGTAAAGGAGCGTCCACTATTTACTTATTATATTAATTTTTGAACCTCCCTCCCTCCTTGGTGAGATGTCGTGAGATTTGGATCGACCACCTCCCTTCCCCCCTAATCTCATGTTAAATTTTTCAAAATGCGTATTTTCAGTATAAATACGTTACACTATGCTTGATTGCGCCGGATTTATTAAAAAAAAAATAATTTGCTTCATTATTTTTCTTTAAGGCTAGTACATATTTAAGACTACTATTATTATGAACGTAGTCTAGAATCACAGTGAGAAAATCGAACAATAAAATACTTAAGTAAGAACTATTAAAATTCTTTGTGGCGATCGCATAACCGCGATAAGTAGATTGTTTTATTAGGAGTAAAAGTGGGACTTTTCATGGCAAGTCTGTAGGTTGGACGGTCGAACGCGAATATTTCAAGTCCTTTCAAATCGCTTCAAGTTTCTTCAAGTGCTTTAAGTCCTTTCAAAATATTTGAAGTTGCTTCAAGTCCCTTCAAAATATTTCAAGTTTCTTCAATTCGCTTCAAGTCTTTCAAGTTTCAAGTTTCTTCAAGCCACTTCATCTCTCTTCAAGTCGTTAAAGGACATTTCAAGTCTTTTCAAGTAGCTTTCCGTCCCTTTAAAGTATTTCAAGTCTTCCCAGGTCGCTTTAAGATTCTTCAAGACACTTCAAGTCGTTTCAAGTCTCCCCAAGTCTCTTCAAAACATTTAATGTCGTTTGAATTCGCTCCAAATCTTTTCAAGTCGCTCCAAGTCCTTTTAACATATTTCACGTCGCTTCAAGACATCTCAAGTCTTTTTAAATCGCTTCAAGTTTCTTCAAGTCCCATCAAAATATTTCAAGTATTTGCAATTCTCTTCAAGTCTTTCAAGTCGTTTCAAAACATTTTAAGTCCTCTCCAGTCGTTTCAAGTTTCTTCAAGTCGCTTCAAGACTCTTCAAGATATTTCAAGACTTTTCAAGTCGCTTCAATTTTCTTCAAAACATTTCAAATCACCTCAAGTCCTTTCAAAACATCTCAAGTCTGTTCAATTCGCTTCAAGTCTTTCAACTCGTTTCAAGACATTTCAAATCTTTTCTAGTCGCTTCAAGGTATTTCAAGGTAATCAAATGGCTTCCAGTCCCTTCAAGATATTATTTGAAGTCTTCCCAGATCGACAAGACTCTTTAGTATTTTCCGAATATTTCAACATTTCAATTTTAAGTTGCTTCAATTCCATTCACAAGTTGCCTCAAGTCCCTTCGAAACATTTCATGTCGTTTCAAGTTTCCTCAAGTTGCTTCAGGACATTATAAGTTTTTTCAAGTCGCTTCGAGTCCCTTCAAGATATTTGAAGGTTGCTTCAAGACTCTTCAAGAGATTTCAACGCTTTTCAAAACGCTTCTAATGCCTCCAATCCCTTCAAGATATTTCAAATCTTCCCAGGTCGCTTCAAGTCGTTTCAAGTTCTTTCAACTCGCTTTAACTCTCTTCAAGTCGCTTCGAGTTCTTTCCATTAAATGAAACATAACTTTGGTATATTACTCATATTAGGACACTCTGTATATGATTTGTAATAATTTTAAATTGTGAAGATATTTTGTGGCTGTCCTCCCCCGAAAACCCTCTTTTGATATCTCTCAAAATAAGGGCTCGACTAGCTTTTGGTCATGAACATTAGAATTGTAATATTGACCACTGAAGTAAAGTTTAGTTCAGAGTTCCTTTTGGTGGAGGTTTAAGGAGCACCGAGTTGGTAATAATTAATAATAATAATAATAATAAATCGTCTTTATTGATTCATCATGTGATGGCGAAGTCTAGCATCGCTGCCACTCCACTTAACCACCACAAGAGACAACAAAACAAAAACAAAAATAATAACAAATAAAAAAGAAAAAAATTACAATATACAATAATTATCTTAGATTAAATTCTGCAAGCAAACAACAAAAAGAGCAAGAAACAAAAAAAAAACAAGGAAAAAAAAAAGAACCAGATAACAACAAGAAAATCAACGTAATTTATAAATTAATTAAAAAAATAAAAATGAAACACGAATCAGTTATGAGGAATAAATAAATCTCAAGTACAAAATAACGTTTTAGGTTAATCAGCCAAATAAATGCAGTTTTACTTTATACTTGAATTTATTAATGTTCAGAATTTTGAACTCTTCCCGAAAGGTGTTGTGTACACAAACTGCATTATATGTAAAGGAACGCTGAAACATGGCTGTTCGATGTTGTGGGATGGTGAAATTTTGACCATATCTAATATTTTTGCCATGGACAGAAGCCAACCAATATCAGCGATTCTGTGGGAGATATGGTCAAATTTTCGTAGACCAAAAATTAGACGACAACAAGAGTTTTGCATTTTCTGGATACGTTTACAGTCCTCATTGTCAAGGCAGGGGCCATATATAAAATCACAGTAATTGAACCTAGAAAGTATCAGCGAGTCACACAACATTTTCCTCAAGTTGTAGCTTAGGACATCCCTGTTAGCATATAGCAGCTTTAATTCTTGATAACAGGACCTAATCAATAAGTTTACGTGGTCTTTGTATCTTAATTTTGTGTCAACGATAAGACCGAGATTTCTAGCAGTATCTGTAAACTGGAGCTTAACTCCATCTATTTCAATATGCATGTTAGTCTTAATAAGAAGAATGCTGGTTTTTGGACCAAAAATTAAAATCTTACACTTATCAGCATTAAGCTTCAAATTGTGCTGCGTCGAGAGATTGCTTATACTGCTTAGTTCTTGATTTATTGTTCTACTACTTGCCAGGTAATCGTTGGGTGAAAAACTATAAGTGACTTGGGTGTCATCAGCAAAAGCTTGACATTTACATAGTTTAATAGATTTTAGTATGTCGGCAGTATAAATTATGAAAAATAAGGGCCCCAAAATAGATCCTTGCGGCACACCACTTCTTATTAACAATTCTGATGAATGTTTATCTTTGTAAGAAATAATTTGTGAACGATTGCTAAGGTAAGATTCAATAAGAGACAGGGCACAAGGGTCAAAGCCAATATGTTTCAGTTTCGCTAATAACAATTTGTGACTTATAGTGTCAAACGCTTTTGAAAAGTCTAATAAGACGAGTGCAGTACATAAGCCTTTGTCGCAAGCAGAGAGGATGTCATCAGTTACGCTAGCTAAGGCAGTGGCGGTACTAAAATTTTTCCTAAAACCACATTGACAATTTGGCAAATATTTAATATTCGTTAGATATAAATCGATGCGGTTGTATAAGACTCTCTCAAAGATTTTTGAAACAATAGGCAGAATACTAATAATGCGAAGATCAGAAAGACTTTCTGGTTTGTTTTTTTTGGCTAGCGGTAAGCCTGTAGCTATTTTCCAAGATTTAGGAACATAACTATTTTCAATACAACTGTTGATGAGGTGAACTATGAATTTGTCAATGAAGGGACTGCAGTAGGTCAACATATTGAGAGAGATCCTATCCAAGCCAGCTGCGTTAGATTTTAAATTTGAGAGAATGGCATGAACTTCTTCACAAGAAGTCATGCTGAAACTGAAGTTACAATCAACAGCGAATTGATTGTTATTATAAAATTCGATTAAGTTGTCACAATTGGGAGATATATTTTGTAAAAATGAACCGAAGTAATTATTGATTTGTTCAGGATCTGAAAGCTCTAGCGGTAGTTGTGTGGTATTCTTTTTGTACCGAATATTCATATTTTCTAAGGCAGACCAAACTTTGAAAGAAGATTTTTGAGAACAAACAGTGTTTAAATACGTTTTTTTTTCTTTTCTTACAGCAGAGTGAGCAAAATTTCTCAAGGTCGCATAAATTTTCCAATCATCAGCTGACCGAGTTTGATGATATTTCTGCAGTGCTTTTTTTCTTTCTTCCATTATTAGTTTTAGATTGAAAGTGAGCCACGGAGTTTTGGGTTTAGTAACTTTGACCGTCCTGATAGGGACATATTTGTCGAAGAGAGACAGTATGAATTCGCTAAACAGTTCAACTTTTCTATCAATGTTAGGCTCTCGGATTATAAGAAACCAAGGTAAAGACACTAATTCATCTAAAAATGCAACATGGTTAAAATTACTAAAGCAACGATACGTGACAAACTTGGGGAGAAATTTCTCTTTTTCAATTTGCAAATTACAATACACTAATTTATGATCAGTAATATTGCCCATACACAATGTACCATGGGACAATATATTTTCACTATTACTAACAAAGATAGGATCGATTAATGTGCTGGTAGTAGATGTGACACGGGTGGGCTCATTTAAAATTTGGGTTAATGTATAAGCTTGAAAACAAAAGTCTAAATTATTAGGTTTAGAAAAATCAAGGTTCAAATCACCTAGACATATAATATCACTTGCGATAGGACAGATAAATGATAATATGTTGTCAAAATCATCCACAAAATTGCTGATATTGGTTTGTGGGGGCCTGTAAAATGCACCAATTACTAACTCTTTACTCTTTACTTTCATTTTTACAAAGAGATGTTCCTTGATAGAGGCACTTTGTTGATAGATACATAACCGATTTACAAGATCATGTAGTACTTTTTGTCAAATATATTGGATATGGTTTCTCGTCCGCATATCGCTAGGATCGCCATAATGGATTGACCTGCTAGGTCTCCAGACATGAATCCCGTCGAACGACATGTTAGGCAAAAAATTTAAGCCCAGAGTTCCTGCACCTCAAACCACGCAACTGAAATTCCTGGTATCGGAAGAATGGTACAATTTGCCTCAAAAGTTAATTAACAATACCATCAGGAGCATACGGAGGTGAACGATTACATTAAAATACGCGCTCTTTGAGGAAACACACCCCAGTAAACACATGCACGTTGTTTTAAAGTGGAAAAGCCGTGTATGTGGTTGATAACACGTTTATGGTTGAAAATATCACGTTATAATTTGGGAATACTTTCAACGTTATTTCAACGTATTTTACGCAACGTAAATTCAACGTTAAAAAATTACGCTAATAAAGACGTTTAATCAATATTGTTAATCAAGGAAAGGCACATAATGTTGATAAAATATAAGTTATTTTCCACGTGCAGTTCTGACGTTGATTTCTTGTGAAATTTTTACATTAAATACACGTACACGTTTTCTAGTATCATATAGGCGTGTTTGTCGTCGTTTATTTTTCGTGAAATTCTTACATTAGGTAAACGTGTTTTTCTAATCAAATAAAAAATAAAAATTCCTAAGGAGTGAAAGAGTTCCAGCAGGGTATAAAAAATCATCATGGTGTAGCCCTATAGGTTTTTGGGTTTAAAAGGAGGTTTTTCAATTTACTTCATTTATTTTTTTTTATTGTATTTTACTTTACCTCAATTTACTTTTTTTTAAATCATGTTAAAAATATATATTTATTATTTAAATCAAATTATATCAAAAGAAAATAACTAATGGCGGTTGTAGAAGATTGTTAATTGGTTGGGGCGACGGTGGTTTCCACCCTCTCTACCCCCACCATTTTCATAATTTTATTTCTTCGGCCATGTACCAAGAGTTGTCAATTGGGCTCAACAGAGCTCACTTCGAACATCTCATGAGAGGACGCATATAGACTCTCCACCATTTATACAGTCCATCATATTTTTAATAAACCGGCAAAAACTAGGTAGGTGTATTACTTACCACCCACCACGGGAAGCAGGGTAAAATACAAACAACATACAGCGGTGAAGTCTAAATTATTATTTTTGACTATTATTTCTCGTTAAATTTTAACATTAAATACACTTGTTTTTCTTGTCATCTATACTACAAATAAAAACGCATTCGAGGCGTGTTTTGGCGCCGTTTACTTTTCGTGAAATTTTCACGTTAAGTATACGTGTTTTTCTAGGCAAATAAACACTAGAAAGAACGTATTCCATATCATATTATTAGGCGTGCTTTGTGGTCAAGTTTATAAGTCACTAAGGGGTTTCAAAATTAAAATACATAATGTATAATAATCCTACTTAATTTATATGTTTTTATTTGAATTACGATTCAAATCAAATATAGAAGCATAGAAAGGAATTAATGTGGGTAAAATATAAGTAATTTTTGACGTTCAGTTCTGACATTAATTTCTGAAATTTTTACAATAAATTCACGTGTTTATATAGTCATATAATTATATAGTACATTTATGTACGTCCTACAAAGGAACGCGTTCCATTCGCGTCTTTTACAGATTCCATATGGACGGTTTTTGTTTAGAAGTAACTGTAAATTGTTTGTTGCGGGTTATAAAACAAATGTACATTTTTTATTTGAATCACATTTTAAATAAAATAAAATGGTTATAGAATTTAAAAGTAGAAACAATAGAAATATTTAGTAAGGCTAGCATTTCTTTCATAATTTTTACGAAACATGGTAACAACTAAGTTAGCTCTTGTAAACATTTGGCACCCCGAATTTTACCCAAACAACCTTGAAAGTTTGATGTTTTCTCGTGGTTGAAATGTCTTAGGATCATCTCGCCCGCCTAGTTCGCAATAGAGATGAACAATCGCTCTTTGAGAATTCATATAATTATTCAAAAACAAAACAATTGTCTAGATCACTTTTAGTAGTAGATAACTACTTTTAATCAGTTTTCCGATTCACTTATCACCCTGATGATGCCAACATTGTTGGCGAAACGTGCGTCATTATTTATAATAAAAATTGTTTTTGGTGTCTTAGAGGATTAATCGATACAGGTGCAGATGTGTCTCTCATTCGTGACAAATTTTCTAGTCTGTTTCATGATAAGCTTGAGTCCTGCTCGTATCCACTTAAAAGCGTAGTTCCAGGCACTCTTCATGTTACTAAGAAATTTACTGCTGAAACGGAGATTACTGGACAAAAATTGTCTTTGATGTTTCTAGTGGTCCCAGACGATGTTCTCGATTTCGATGTTTTTATCGGCAGAAACTTGAGACGATCGCAACTGTTACCAATCAGAGTGGAACTATAGTTATTCGACAACCCGTGCAAGTCAGCCGAGTTTCTGGAGAGGAGAGCTTTGTCCACGACATACGTGTGCCTGAAGAACACCTTAATGAAGTTCAAAATCTTTTGCAACAATTTCCTGAGCTCATTAGCCAAGGAAATCGAGTCCGTGCGATCAAGAACGTGAGCCTGACCATTCGACTGACCAAAGATATTGTTCTCAATCGTTCTCCTTACCTATTGGCTGCTAGTGAGCGTGCCACTGTTCGAGAAATTGTGTCTGATTTGTTGCAGAATGGCATAGTTCGGGAAAGTGAGTCGCCCTTTGCAAGCACTATTCTGCTAGTTAGGAAGAAAGAGGGAACTTATCGTATGTGTGTAGATTTCCGAGAACTTATCCTTTATACTGTCAAGGATCAGTTTCCGCTACCTCTAGTAGAAGACCAGCTAGATCGATTGGGCAGAGGACGTTATTTTACCTCTCTGGACATGGCATCCGGATTCCACCAGATCTTGATCGATGAGGATTCCATTTCTAAGACGGCTTTTGTTACACCGGATGGCCATTTTGAATACGTAAGAATGCCATTTGGTCTTGCTAATGCCCCGGCTGTTTTTCAGCGAGCCATAAACCAAGCTTTGAACGATTTAAAAGATACCGTTGCTATCGTTTACGTTGATGACATTCTTATCCTTTCGGAGACACCCGAGGAAGGATTAGTTTATCGGGCACAAGTTTTAAAATCCTTAGATGAGGCTGGGTTTACACTGAACATCAAAAAGTGTAAGTTTTTGCAAACTTCTGTTGAGTATCTGGGCAGAGAAGTTTCTGCTGAAGGTATTAGACCAGGAACACGCAAAATTGAGGCACTAGTGAATTCAAAGGCACCTGTTAATGTCAAACAAGTTCGGCAATTCTTAGGCTTAGCTGGGTATTTCAGAAAATTCGTGCCTGAGTTTGCTACAAAAACTTCAGTTTTAACAAAGCTCACGAAGAAAGACGAGAAGTTTACCTGGACAACAAACATGAAGATGCTCGAAAATACATTATCGACTGTCTGACTTCAAGACCGCTTCTTGCCATTTTTAATGCAGAATTGAGCACTGAGCTACACACTGAAGCCAGTAGCATTGGATATGGAGCTGTATTGTTGCAAAAGCACTCTGAAGGTTTCCGAGTTGTTGCCTACTTTAGCCGTCGCACGAATAAGAGTGAAGAGAATTACCATTCGTATGAGTTGGAAACCCTTGCTATTTTTAACGCTTTGAAACATTTTAGAACATACCTTATTGGCATAAAATTTACTTTAGTCACTGACTGTAATGCTGTGAAAGCCACTGCTAATAAGAAAGATCTTCTGCCAAGGGTTGCACGTTGGTGGGTTTACATGCAAGACTTCCAGTTTGACATTGTCTATCGCAAGGGAAGCTCTCTTCCACATGTTGACTACTTAAGCCGAAACCCAACACAAGTTCGTCGAGTGGAGAACAAAACATGGCTTCATATTGATCAAAGAGGCAATGCTGAGGTTCAAGACATTTTAGAGAAAGTTCGAGATGGAAAGTTGGACTGCAATCAATATGCTGAGAAGGACGGTTTTTTGTTTCATAAGCATGTAAATCCAGATGGTTCCATAAACATGCAATGGTTTGTTCCAAGGCAAAGCCGATTGGGTCTTCTGCGAATTTACCATGATGAGCAGTGCCACATAGGCGCGGACAAAACGTTCCATTCTATTTTTCAGAATTTTTGGTTCCCTCGTATGAGGCACTTTGTAAAATCCTATGTGAAGCATTGTTTGGTTTGCGCTGTTAAGAAAACGCGCACTGGACCGTTGCAAGGTTACATCGCCAGTATCAAGAAATCCGAAAGCCCGTTTGAGACTATCCATGTAGACTGTTTGGGACCTTTACCATTGACTAGTCAGGGGCACAAGCACGTATTTGTCCTAGTAAATGCATTTACGAAGTATTGTCTACTCTTGCCAATGAAGACTGTAACTGCACAAGAAACGAGAGAACAGTTGCAGCTTGTGTTGTCATTGTTTGGAACTCCGAAAAGGGTAATTTCCGAAGCTGGTTCAAATTTTAAAAACACGACCATCCCAAAATTCTTGGAGGCCTTAAGAATTTAATGTCATTTTGTGACGCCTGACTTACATCGAGGCAACGGGCAGGTTGAAAGGTACATGCGCACTGTTATGAATTTGATTCGCATCGAAACCAAGGTGAAGTCAGAATGGTCGAGTGGTCTTTGGAAGATTCAGTTGGTGTTAAACAGCACAGTCCAAAAGTCGACGCAAATGACGCCGTTGCAGCTGATGTTGGGAATTGAGGGTCGAATTCCTCTCATACAAGCTTTATTACCGGATATGTCGACCGACTTGTCTCCTTTAAGAAATCGCCAGCTCGACAAAGAGAGAGTAGTTAGAGTTCTGCATGAATCTGGTAAAAATTTGGAAAGTGTAAACGCTAAAAGTTTTCAGTGGGAGACTTTGTTTTGGTACACCGTGACTCGAAAATGCATGCTAGCAAGAGTAATTATGAGTTTCTTGGCCCGTTCGAAATCATAAGAGAGTTAGATGGTGAGCGTTATGAATTGAAGAAGGTTGGCAGCAATGTCATAACGAAAGCTGCTAAAGAGCAACTCAGGAAGTGGCCAACCGACTGGTCCTTGTGTGAGGAATTGAGCGATTTGATAGCAGATTTAGATGAGCCCGATGATTAGTTAAGGTAAATTGAAAAATATTAGTTTGGGCTTCGAGTTGGTCTCTGCCCGTTAGCGGTAGAGCCAAGGTGAAGGCTGCGGTCTTACCAGGTTTTATGTGTGATACGCTTTTGTTTGAAGTTGGTCTCTGTCCCGTTAGCGGCAGAGCCAAGGTGAAGCCTGCGGTCTTACCAGGTTTTGTATTAGACGTTTTTGTTTAGAGTCGGTCTCTGTCCCGTTAACGGTAGAGCCGAAGTGGAGGCTGCGGTTCCACAAGTTTTGTGTTTTGGAATAATAAAATCCTTGATCAGGAAATTTTGACGTTGACCGAGATTGTCAGTTATGTTAATCCTTTCTTTTTCCTGGGTAGTGTCCCTACCCAAAGCTTTGCAGGTATTTTCAGCGGACCGTCCCAAACCATCCCGCTTCGCATGATCCTTCGAGATCGAAGTCCCGTCAGGAAAGCCGTGTTAGCGATGATCATCAAAAAATGACCCCCTGACGTCATTTCCGCGCCCCAAGGTTAAGATGACGTAGCGAAGCCCCGTTCCCGCCAGTTGCGAATGAGGTGGCGTGAGAAGGATGAGTCAGTTGAGCACGGGCCGTTGAGTGCATTACATTTAATTTGTTGGCATTGGAGAGTGGTGTTAATTACTATAAATTGATAATTATTGTGAATCGTGAATCTTATTTCTATCAATACATATATCGCTCACCGGCTGCAATAACGACACAACTCAGAAAAACCTTTTTCGAGATAAATGAAGAAATATATTTTTTTAAAAAGTTTCATTCATATTTTAGTTGTAGGACTACAATAGACATTGTGTTTTTTACACCAAAATATTAGAAATTTTATCTAAAATCATAGAACAAAGAAATAATCAAAATAATTTTTTTAAAGGGCGGAAATTTGAGCCCTTTTTGAAATGTGCCATTATTGCTTCAACACAACGAATCGTTTTTGAAATGTTTGCCAATGAAAAAACGCAGTCTTAAACAGAATCGCTAAAGAAATAGTCCAATATTTTAATAAATCTTTTAATGAACGGTTGATTAAAATCTTAACCTAAGATTGCTAATTAATTAACTTCATTAGCAAAAATCATAAAAATTTATTGGAAATTCTTAACAGAAAACAAAACAAAAATAAATTTAAGCTAAAATTAATTTCCATTGTCATTAGCTCCCACTCGCAAGCTATTATAAAAATGACTATGAGCTTTAACAATGGCGTTAGATTTAAGTGACATCATTAGATCAGTATGTTTCTTCTTAGGAATAGGTAGCTGCTGCTGGTAGGCACCCTGCAACTGAATGCCTTGATTAGGTTGCAACGAAGTTCTTGTTCTCTTGTCTCTAACCTTAACTGACTTGTAATCAACATCATCGTAAGACATTTTATAATAGAACAAGTCCAAATGCTGCTTCTCTACTCGAAATATTGCAACATCACTAAATTTAATTGTGTCACCTTCGACATTCTTGACGAAATTGACACAAGTTTGTGCTGTCAAATTTTTAAGGTCCATAAAATCCCCGTGAGTCATTTCAATGACATTGAATGGTGTCCCAGTTTTTCTAGCTGTTCTGACAAGTGTAACGTATTGTGCTGGAGTGTAAATAGGACCGGATTTCAACGATCTCTTAATATTTTTTTTCGATCAGAGAATGAACGTTATCACCCTCATTTTGCGTGTGTCCTGTTACTAAGTACTTGTGCGTTATTGATTTGATTTTATAGTTCGCCACAGCATACAAAAAGGCGCTTATAACAAATTTGTTTTTTTGTTGTCCCCCACAATTATCTGAGTAAAAGACGATTTCCAAGTCTTCAGAATTAACAGTATCAGCCTTATCTTTTAAAAATTGAAGCAGGCATGATCCTATTTCATTCGCCCCTCTGTGACCTTCGCCTTCGTGCCACATGTAACAATTAACAGGGCCGAGCCCTTTTGTCAAAATGTTGCAAACCGTGAAATTGTATGTTGAAAGTTTCGACTTATAATAAAAATTGCTTTAAAAAAAAAAGAGAACCGATTTCAAAAAGTGAAAAATAATTGAATACATGTATTATTACATGTACTACCCAATGATCTGTCTGAAGTCGGTGCCAAGCCAAATAGGTTACAAATTTGTAACATATTGTAATTATACAAAAATATCAACAACGTTATAACGCATACAAAATTCGATATCATTCGAGACGAGCGTCAACGAAGTCTGCCGTTTGAAATGTTTTGCTCAGCACGAGCCCCCCACCCACGCTTACGCATTCCGGTGCGTTCGCCGGGAGATCTTCGATGTGGCTGGAGAAGGCAGCCTCTACTACCTATTTGGCTTAGCACCGACTTCAGACAGATCATTGGGTAGTACATGTAATAATACATGTATTCAATTATTTTTCACTTTTTGAAGTCGGTTCTCTTTTTTTTAAAGCAATTTTTTTTACAATTTTAAGTGATAAGTTAGTGATACCTAGTAAAGACGCTTCTCCAATATTGAGGTCCTCAATAAAGTTGACGAAGAAATCGGTATGAACATAATTATATACATAAAATGAAGAAAAAATATGGGGATTTTTCTCGATTTCCATGGGATTCCCTGATCAGATCCTGATTTTTTGACAATGGAACCACGTCAAGAGTATACCCTTTCGAATAAAAGAAGTATTTTGTAAATCGGTCCACAACTGTCAAAGAAATCGGTGAACATACATGAAGTCGGTTAATTAAAGGTAGCGAAAATTTGAGGATTTTTCTCGATTTCCATGAGATTCCCTCATCAGATCCTGAAATGGTGACAATGGGACCAATCTGTAAGTATACTCTTTCAAATAAAAGAAGAATTTTACAAATCGGTTTATAAATGACGGAGTTCTGCGGTAACAAACATTAAAAAAAAAAAAAAACATACAACCGAATTGATAACCTCCTCCTTTTTTGAAGTCGGTTAAAAAAATGAGGATACATCTCCTCTTGGAGTTGATAGCGTTGCTTGTAAGTCGAAGCATGCAACCTGATAGGTCGGACATATCTTTTGCTTGTCCTTTTCCTTTTCCTCTCTACTTAATCTCTTCTCTTTCATGTGGAAATCAAATTTATCTTGTATTTCTCGTTTCTCCTGTTCATTTGAATTTTCATAACAAACGCAAGTTTGACATTGATCTTTCTTAGGGGTGAAAAAAGCAATGTTAAATTCATAGTTAAAAATATGTCTATACAGTGTAATAGTTGCATATTGCTTTCTCCCCCTTTCGCACTCAGTCTTGTAGTCTCTATATAACTGGGCAATAGTTTTGCCCCCTTCAATATATACTGAGATGACGGCGCGACGGCCCGGAAGCGGATGATGTCATGATGATCTCACCACGTATGGTAACGTAATTAATCTCGAATAGTCCACATGAGAACGTCTGGGAATAACTGTTCACATGGGATGCTCTAGAAGACTCTGTGGCGGTGATCTCATGCTGTACCACGCTCGTACAAGAGACTGATCTCATTATTCTAGAATAATTCTTTGCGTCGGAAACATGATCTCATGATTCCGGGAATAGAATAAATCGAGAACGAAGGGAGCGGTATAAGAGGGATCAAACAACGGAGCAAGTCAGTCTATTGGAAGCATCGTGAGCAAGTGATCAGCGCGTGATATTGTGAAAGTCTGTACATTGTGAAAAGTTAGTCTTAGTAGTCTTTTTAATAAAAGTTGTAAATACGGTGTGCGCCAGAAAATTTCTTTAAATCCTCGAACCCGCCCGGCTCAGGCAACGTTACATTGGTGTCAGAAGTGGGATTTAAAGAAGCGGACGTAAAAAAAGAAGAAGAAAAATCGAACCAACCGGTACGTGACGCATGTCAAAGCAACCTTCTGGAAGAGTCACGAGAAGTAAAACTATGGAGGCTCTACAAGGACAAATGGCCGCACTTCTAGAACAATTAGAAAAGAGACGACAAGAAGAAAGAGAAGAACAAGAAAAGAGACGACAAGAAGAAAGAGAAGAACAAGAAAAGAGACGACAAGAAGAAAGAGAAGAACAAGAAAAGGGACGACAAGAAGAAAGGAAAGAACAAATGGCACTTTTAGAACAACTAGAGAAGCGACGACAAGAAGAAAAAGAAGAGCAAGAAAAGAGGCGACAAGAAGAAAAGCAAGAACAGATGGAACTTCTGAAACAACTCCACGCAGAAAAAGAAGAACAAGAAAATCGACGACAAGAGGAACAGCAGAGGATTTTCGAACAGCTTGACATTTTACAAAACACTTTTAAAAAAGACGTGGAAGAGAAGGTTCAAGTTGTGGAAAGGAAAGTTCTAGAAATTCAAGAAGTTGTAAAAGAAGAAGTTCTGGAAATGAAAGAAGACGTAAAAGGGATAAAAGAAGATTTGGAAAAGAAAGTCAAGGAAATGGAAACAAAGCTGAAAATGATGACAACCGGACAGTCAGTCGTGACAGAGCCGTCATCACAAAGGCTAAAACCTCCGACTTTTGATGGCCAGACCTCGTGGTTTATGTACAGGAGGCAATTCGAGGCAGCGGCGGAAATGAACAACTGGGGTGAAGAAGAGAAAGCCACTGCACTGGTGCTATCCTTGCGAGGACAAGCTCTTCAGCTGCTGCAAACCGTCCCGGAGAGGGAATAAAAGAACTACGTCGCCGTGGTCAACGCTCTCGAGCTGCGGTATGGAGACCTCCACTTGAACCAAGTGTACCAGTCGCAGCTGAAGTCACGAGTTCAGAAGAATGGCGAAAGCCTGCAGGAGTTTGCGGCGGACGTTGAGAGACTGGTACATCTGGCCTACCCAAGCGCCCCTAGCGAGTTCCACCACCAACTTGGAACAAGCGCGTTTATTGATGGGGTCCGCGACAGTGAGCTGCAGCAAATGTTGAGGTTAGGTAGACATCAAAAATGCGCCGACGCCCTCGTGCACGCCCTGGAGTTCGAAGCGGCTAAAAACGCCTGTCGTCCGGCGGCTCACCGTCTGCGAGCAGTAACCACTGAGGAACCCCCGAAGGATGGAAACGACTTACTGAGAGGGATGAGCGAGATGATGAGAACCTTGTTGGAAGAAATTCGACACGGAAGCACGACAACTAGGCCCAGATGCTTTAATTGTGGGAAAGTGGGCCACCTAAGAGGAGACTGCCGTTTAAGGAGGTCACCGGAGCAGACCCATAGGAACCCGGAGTCCAGTCCAGCTAGCGCTTTGGGGCGTGTGCTAGCTGGTCCCACAAAAGCCCCTAGGGTTATCTCCGTCTCGCAGTTACGAAGAAGGAACGACAGTCTGTTGCTCGAGGGTCGAATCAACGGAGCTGGCTGTTCTATGACCGTCGACACCGGAGCGACCGTCTCGATCGGAAGACCCGACATCTTCAAACCGCTGGGAGATTTCCAATTGGCAGAGAGCGACCTGGTGCTAAAAACAGCAACGGGAGAAGCAGCACGAGTATTCGGAGAAGTTGAGGCAAGGCTCGAGTTGGGGAGTTTCGAGTTCGTTCACAAGGTTATTGTGGCTGATATAGTGGACGATTTCATCTTGGGTCTTGACATCATGAGGAAGTTCGGATTCGTCTTGGACATCAAAAATCGCATGCTGCTAGTTGGTAACGAAGAAATCTCCCTGCACTCTGCGATACCATCCGCCGACGAAGTGAAAGTGATAGTCTCCGAAACGGTCCGTGTACAGAAGAACTCGGAACAAATCGTGCTGGCACAGTTGGAAGAAGACCCTGGGGGATACCGGACTGGAATAATAGAACCGAACGTGACCACCATCCCGGACGTGACACAAAAAACACAAATCATGGTAGCAAGAACACTCGTTGAGGCTAACGGACGAATTCCTATCCGTGTAGCGAATTTAGGTGAAAGTCGTGTTACACTACAGAAAGGGCAGACGATCGGACTATACCATCCTGTACTACGGGTCGTCCGTTGCGAAGAACAACCTGTTGAGTGTAACAGAAAAGAGGCTCAGCGGACGAGTGTGGAGAAGCTCTTCCTAGAAGACTGGAAACACCTTACGAACCATCAATTAGAGAAGGCCATGGCATTTATCCGCAAGGAGAATGACATCTTTGCTACCGAAGACCGAAGCACCGGCAGAACCAACATGGTGCAGCATAGAATCAACACAGGAGATGTTGCTCCGATCCGACAACCGCCAAGAAGACTTCCGTTCGCAAAACACCAAGAGGTGGCTCAGATGGTGGACAAAATGAAAGCAGACGGAATAATTGAAGACTCCTCAAGCCCGTGGTCGTCACCAGTTGTTTTGGTAACGAAGAAAGATGGCTCCACTCGCTTTTGCGTTGACTACAGACGGCTGAATGATGTAACTAAGAAGGACAGCTATCCGTTGCCACGTATCGATGACACTCTAAGCATGTTGTCGGGATCGCCGTGGTTTTCAACTCTGGACTTGAAGAGCGGCTACTGGCAAGTTGAGATCCACCCCGATGACAAAGAGAAGACGGCGTTCTCGACTGGAAGCGGTCTCTACCAGTTTAACGTCATGCCATTTGGACTCTGCAACGCCCCAGCCACTTTTGAAAGGTTGATGGAACTGGTTCTGCTAGGGCTGACATGGAAAACCTGCTTGGTGTACCTCGATGACGTCATGGTAGTTGGAAGAACCTTCGAAGAACATTTGAAAAATTTGGAAGAGATCTTCAGCCGCCTGCGGAATGCCAACCTTCAGCTCAATCCCAAGAAATGCCGATTGTTCCAGACAGAAGTGAAGTTCTTGGGCCATGTGGTTTCGCCCAGCGGAGTACAAACAGACCCAGACAAGATCGCGGCCGTCCGCGAGTGGCCACGACCAAGGGACAAGCACCAGCTGAGAAGCTTCTTGGGCCTCTGTACCTACTATCGCAGATTTGTCAAAGGGTTTGCTGACATTGCCAAGCCTCTGCACAGACTCACGGAAGACAAAACTCCATTTATCTGGAATAACGAGAGCGAAGCAGCGTTTAGAACTTTGAAGATCTCGCTGTGCACGGGTCCTATTCTGTCATACCCGAGAGTAAAGGGGCGGTATGTCCTGGATACAGACGCCAGTAACAATGGTATCGGGGCAGTCCTTTCGCAGGTACAGGAAGGCGAAGAAAAAGTCATCGAATACTATAGCAAGGTGGTTTCTAAGCCGGAAAGAAACTACTGCGTTACGAGGAAGGAGTTATTGGCGATCGTAAATGCAGTAGGACATTTTCACAAGTACCTGTACGGTCAACACTTCAAAATCCGAACGGATCATGCTGCGTTGAGGTGGCTGTTAAGCCTCAAGGATCCAGAAGGACAGACAGCCAGATGGTTGGAGAGGCTCCAACAGTATGATTTTGAAATCGAACACCGACCAGGCAGATTACACCAGAACGCGGACGCACTTTCTAGGAGGCCATGCCGGAGTGACTGCAAACATTGCAGTCGGAGAGAGGCATCCAAAGAATTCGAGGACGTAAAGAGACTGGTTCTGCAACCTCAAGATGGGTGGACAACGGCGGAGATGAGGGCAGAACAACTTGGGGATAGCGACATTAGTGCAATTTTGGAAAGCAAAGAGAACGGAAATCAGAGACCACAATGGCAAGACATTTCGGACAAGAGTCCTGCTCTAAAAGCACTATGGGCCCAATGGGATTCACTGAAGGTGGAAAATGGCCTGCTGAAGCGAGCATGGGAGAGTGCAGACGGGAAGTCGGTGACGATGCAACTGGTTTTGCCCAAGTGTCGCGTGAAGGAGGTCTTGCAAGAAATCCACGGTGGAGTGTTCGGCGCACATCTGGGCGTGAATAAGACCATGGGTAAAGTCCGTGAACGCTTCTATTGGGTGAACGTTCGAAACGATGTCGAGAGCTGGTGTCGAAAATGTGACACTTGTGCGGCGAGCAACGGTCCACAGACGCGTAGTCGAGGAGCCATGAAGCAGTACAACGTTGGGGCACCATTCGAGAGAATAGCCTTCGACGTGGCAGGTCCGTTACCTACCACTGATTCGGGAAACAAGTACATCATGGTGGTCATCGACTACTTTAGCAAGTGGCCGGAAGCCTATGCCCTACCCAATCAAGAAGCTGTGACGGTTGCCAGGGCGTTGGTACAAAATTGGATTTGCCGCTACGGACTTCCACTGGAAATGCACTCAGACCAAGGGCGGAACTTTGAATCTGGAGTGTTCCAGGGCATCTGCGAACTATTGGGCGTACGGAAGACAAGGACGACACCCCTGCATCCTCAGTCAGATGGAATGGTCGAGCGTTTCAACAAGACTATGGAACAACACTTGTCCAAGGTGGTCGATCAACATCAGCGGGACTGGGACAGGCGTCTACCTTTGTTTTTGCTGGCGTACAGAGCGGCAATTCACGAGACGACCCACCAGACACCGGCGAAGATCCTGTTTGGACGGGAAATGCGTCTGCCATGCGATCTGGCTTACGGATCACCGGGACAAGAGCGGAAGGACGTGGGAAACTACGTAGACGAACTACAGGAAGCCATGTCCAGTATACATGAACTAACGCGCAGTCACATTCGCATGGCGAGCGACCGGATGAAGACGCGTTACGATCTGAGGGTGAATTCGGCAGGATTCAGTGATGGAGACTTGGTATGGCTGTTCAACCCTCGGCGAAAGAAAGGTCGCTGCCCAAAGTTACAACCCAGTTGGGAAGGCCCGTACACGGTTGTAAAGAGGATCAACGACGTAGTGTACCGGATTCAACGCAATCCCCGAGCCAAGATGAAGGTGGTTCACCTGGATCGTTTGGCACCCTACTCCGGGACAAATCAACAAGATTGAAGTAGATTGTTCGGGACGAACAATCTTTAAAAGGGGGGCAGTGAGACGACGGCGCGACGGCCCGGAAGCGGATGATGTCATGATGATCTCACCACGTATGGTAACGTAATTAATCTCGAATAGTCCACATGAGAACGTCTGGGAATAACTGTTCACATGGGATGCTCTAGAAGACTCTGTGGCGGTGATCTCATGCTGTACCACGCTCGTACAAGAGACTGATCTCATTATTCTAGAATAATTCTTTGCGTCGGAAACATGATCTCATGATTCCGGGAATAGAATAAATCGAGAACGAAGGGAGCGGTATAAGAGGGATCAAACAACGGAGCAAGTCAGTCTATTGGAAGCATCGTGAGCAAGTGATCAGCGCGTGATATTGTGAAAGTCTGTACATTGTGAAAAGTTAGTCTTAGTAGTCTTTTTAATAAAAGTTGTAAATACGGTGTGCGCCAGAAAATTTCTTTAAATCCTCGAACCCGCCCGGCTCAGGCAACGTTACAATACTTTCGTACTATGCGCACGAGTGTAATGACTTTCAATAGCTGGTATTGATGAAATATGTGCACGGACTCCCATTTTGATTTCTTCTGGTACATTTTTATGCATATTGTGTGTCCCCCTTCAATCTGTGATATCACCTTCCCTGGATTTACTAATTACGGTTCGTAAGCAACGATTAGTGATGCCCAGAGTAGAGGTGAAAAAATATTTGCACACTCTGATCTTTTGATCTTCTTTAAAAAAATAAAACGCATTGTTCTTTATTCGTGTACTTTCTTCTCTAGTGTATCTATATTTTGGCAAAACTTCTTGCATGCACGTAACAATGTAGGTACCTTGCTTTGCAATGTCTCCCATTGTCCAGTATCTTGAAAAAATGGCCAATCTCTCTTCTTGTGAAAATTCTGTGTTACATTTTAATCTGCATTTGTCACCGCAGGGGGGCTTAATTCGTTTTTCTGGGACATTTATTCCTTTCTTTTGCGTTTTATAGGATTTTCCTTGATTCCTCAACATTTTGGCTGAAGTTCTTTTCCATTTCAAAGGATTTGCTTTTCTTTTCCTGGTTTTTTTCTGCTCTTGGTCCTGTCCTTCAGTCACAGGATCTCGATTTACATTTTCTGACGAATTCCGCAAAGTAGGGCTGGTACTGGAGTCCGAGCTGGAACTTGAAGAACTTGATGATGAATCACTTGAATAGTTCGTGAGAGTCATCAAAAGAAAAAGGATCTGGTTCCGAATCAGATGATGAGGATGAAGGACTTGACGATGAAACCACTGGTTCTTTCGACAAGTGGCTTTCGATTTGAGTTCCATTGTCAGGAGCCGCCCCATTAGGACTTAGGTTCGAACCTAAGTGGTTTTCAAGTCCAGGTTCTTCCTTGTTTTGAGTTTGGTTGAACTCTTGAGCAGTTGGAGTCCCCAAATTATTATCCCCATGCGAATTTTGTTCGTTAAGTTCTTTCGAAGTACTCACAGAACGTTCTTCCTCCACTGAGCTGGTAGTTGCTTGTAATCTTAAGTCAATAAACAATAAACAGGATGAGTACAACCATAAAACTAGTTCTGAAATAGAAATAATTACCTTATTCCTAGAAGAGAAAGCATTTTTTCCCCTCGGCTTTGTTTAGTGTTGTTCATTATTAAAAATTGTGCTTCTAGTTCAAAAATGATGAAAATTCGCGGTAAAACCTAATGGCACAACTCAAAATTTAGTCGACTCATCGTATAAAACTGGAAAAATACCACGGACACAACTAAAAAACACTATACAGGAAATAGTCAATACCGGTACAAGTCAAAATGTGCCGGTTCCGCAGTAGTAAATTTGGAGAATTGTTAATAAAGTCCCGACACAACTACAAAATCATTGCACACAATAATCAAAACCGGCACAACTCGAAATGTGCCACTGTTGCCCCAAAGAAAATCGTAAATAACATAGCACTGTCTCGACTTCCGTCATCAACTGCTAATTGTGCCGGTCTTGCTTCCACTTTTGTAACTAAAATCTCCAAAAGCAATAACGACACCAGCGCCATCTAACAAAATTGGTGTGAACTAATTATGAGCCAGTATTGCACGAACGTAGAGCTATATTTTCTGAGCATATTTTGGTGGAAACCTCAATTTTTTGGTTTTTTGAGTTGTGCCGTTATTGCAGCCGGTGAGCGATATGATATTATATTTACGACTTTTCTAATTAAATACAGTTTTTTAACTTTTGAGCTTCTTTGCAGAGGATTATGACACACGATATAAAGGCCAACAACCTCATCAAGGAGATTGGGGAAAGTGCAGAGGAAACAACTCATCAGTGGAAAGTCTGAAAAAAAAAAGATTTAATTTAATTAGGACAATAAATTAGCCCATAATAATTATTTTAGTTTTTTTTTAGTTATATGTATAGTTTATAATATTAGTAGTACATAGTCGATATTATAGTTTTTAGTAATTATTTTCATATTTTCTATTCACCTTTATACATTATAATAGATTTGAACTTTTGTAAAACTATTTTTTTGTTTGTTTTATAATAAATATATGTCATGAAAATCAACACTTTTTTTATATACTTATTTCCTAAATCACCTAAAAAAGATAATATCTTTAAAATACGTTTACAGAACGTTTTGTTGAGACATTGAAAATGACGTTTAATTCAGAAAATCAACACGTCTTTTCAACCTGGTAAAAACACCTGAAAGAGACGTGTTTTATCAGACGTCTGTAACACGTCATTTTTACACGTCAAAAGTAACGGTGATTTCGGCGACATCGTAACGTCTATTCAACGGTTGGTAGGAACTTGTTTATTTTACGTTTTTTTTTTCACTTTGTTTTGTTTACGGAAAATCAGTACGTCTTAACAACGTGGTAAAAACACGTAAAAAAACGTGTTTTATTAGACGTTATAAACAAGTCATATTTACACGTCGAAAGTAACTTTGAAGTCAGCGACATCGTAACGTCTATACAACGGTTGGTACTCGTCTTTTTTTACGTTTTTCTCACGTGGTTGTGTTTACTGGGACATTATTAGAAAAAAAAAAACTGTGATATAGAACAGATAATACAACATTGTTGTTTTTTTTTTCTTATAGTCAGATTCTTGTTTTTTGATAAAATATGACTGACTTATCGTTAAATTGGTTGTACGTACACAAATTCCTCTAATTGTGTAAATAGTCAACTATTAAATAAATTGTAAATACTTTGTTTAAATAAGTAAGTAGTTTCTGAACCTGTAAACGCTAAACAGTAATCCTCAAAACAAAATAAAGGTAGCTGCGCTAGTGTCATCCGCACTTCAACCTCTCCGTCGAACAAGTTCTTGGTCCTTCGAACAAACGCGTCAGAGGTTCTCGATTTTGCGGTTTTTCATGATTTCATCTCAGATCTTCGATTTCTAAGCTTTTCATTTTGTTGGATTCCTAATTGTGCACTTTTCAGATTCTCACATTCCCACCTTGACAGACTTTTAGTTCTAATGTTTTGTATAAACTATTAACCGTTATTATTTGTTTTGCGTAATTACTGCAATAGCACTTGATGTGATACTCTTACAGTTCACAATAATTGCATTAAGACCACACCAAACAACGCACCCATTACAAGTAATCTTGGCTTCCTGGGCGCAATCCTCCGGATAACTACTAAGGCATATTTATGTGATTACAGTAAATACCGGTTGAGCCCTTGTGTCAATTCTCTAACTGATGGATCATTCACCATAAGAGCCCATCAGTGTTTCCGTTTGATTGCGACTGGTATTACGTGAAGGATAGGTTGTGCCGATCATGTGACAGAGCTCCTCATAAACGGATTGCGCATCCGCTTATATCCACTGAATCGATTCTTAGCAATTTCACGCCGTTTGGAGCCGTAACATTTAGCAATAGCATGTTTCATTGGATCGTTTATCTTTAGTTAAGTCATCAGAAGAAAAGACCTTCCGCAGATATTTATAAGCAACAAAGAGAGCGCGCGGATCAAAGCCACTTTCCTAACGAAATTAAAAGTGAGGGGATTTAATTTTCGATACTGACCGCTACGCTGGCGGTCGTGCGGATTTCAAGGAAGAGATCTTTTTGGAGATCAAATAACGAATTTTTTTTGAGATCAATAGATATTTTCTTCCATAACGAATTTTTTGCTACTATTAAGTCATCGTGCAATGCCATGACATATTTAGTTTTCTAGGAAGGCATCGGTTAAATCGCACAAACTAAACACGACGACAAATAGCTGAGCTGTGAGACAAGAGCTGTGGATCTTGTTTCTATATTTCCCATGTTCAGTAACACGATTTTAATACCTGTTCGCTATAAAAACTGATGCAAAAAAGTGTGAAACTAAAATTTAAAATTTCGTCATATTGGTAGCTCCAATAAAACCTTTATAGTGCAATATTAAAATTAATAGCATTGAAATTATTTATTGCCCCATAAACGTATAAAAACTTTGCTCATTTCGCCATCAGCTAAACCAAATTGAATCATCAAAGTTTTATTTGACACCGTGTTAGGTATATCAAAGTCCTATTGTTTTAACACTCGCTTTTGGTGTCTCATTACCACATCAACGTTTTTTTTTAATTACATGGGTTTGTGACTATTCATGTGTGTGAAGTAATCAAAAAGATTTCATATAAATATCTATTAACCGATAGTGAATTACTGTTGGCAACACTGTATGTCGGAAATTGTATACCAATTTAGATTATCGAAATAATTCCTGAAATATGAATTATTATTTACGGACAATACTGGTGAATTTATCAATTAACTGAATATAATATGCAGGTAAAACTTCAAAAACTGAATTTAAATTATTATTGTTACTGTAATGAATATTTGAATCGCTTCGGGGGTATGGAATTTAAATAAATTTTATACAAAAATGTAATAATAGTATATTATGATACGAATTTTACAAGAAGCATTTTGTGGGAGTGCCCTAAATGAGCAAGTGACACAAAATCTCTTATAAACGAGTTAGTATTTACAGTATTTTTCTACTTTGCCAGTTTTTCTACAAAATAATCAAATTTCATAATCTAGGGAATTTCGCGGCCACGTTTGCAAGGTGCATTAACGGCGGCTATAAAAAATAATTAATTCGAAACGTTCTGTGGTCTTTAATGTACGCCCCCGAAATACGGGCTTTGGCGAAAATACGATGGGCAATGTGCTACCTTCAGTCACACTGACCAACGCGATATCTTTCTGGCCCTGGAAAATCTTCCCATTCACAAAATGAGTGAACCCCCCTTATCCCCATCATCACCGGAAACCGGAAACACATCAGTGCACTTGTTCGGATGGCTCAAACCGCCAGCCCCTGTCCTACTCCCATGCGTCAAATGTTACCAGCTTGGCCAACCGAACAAAACGCGTGCCTCAAAAGCACGTGCAGCCACCCTCCAAACAAGTGCCGACAATTCACATTGACAGCTGTTGACAGCCACTTGACAGGGAAGTATTATAGGTTAGGATTGTCCTGGTATTGCCAAGATTGGCAATATTAAAAAATTAATTATACTATTTTTAGTAAAATTATTATAACATCGCTGTCGTTACCAACCTAACACGAAGTCACTAAAACTTGTAAAAACGTATGGTGCCGCTTTTTCTTTCATTGTCTGCCGATCACTGGCCAACCTTTTCGCGGTTTGTTTGAAATTTTCAAATTTGACGTTTGTTGACGTCATTGACATTTCATTTCATGTTCAAATTCAAAAAGTGGCGGTAATGGAAGGACGTGTTATCACAGTATATATCGTGTTTGCTGCTTGAGAAATTGAAAAAATAATAATTAATACTCGATAGAAATTATTATAAACACCAGGAATCATTGAAACTGCAGTTAAGATTTCTTGCACGCTGCTAGTCACCGCGATGTGTATCGACAAACTAAATCAACACGTACGAAGCACACAATCAAATTATCCACTGGCGGCAGCATCAAACTCTAACAAGAAGAGTTTTGCAGACTTCTGCATAGCTGACGGTGCACGTATTCATCGTTGTCGAGCCGGAGGTACTGATTCGCCTCAGGTATACTCTCTAAACATTAATTACTTTAACAAATCTTATCTCGTAAAGCTAAAACTGGAACGACTCAACAAAAACTCTCCTCGAAACCTTTATCAGCGCAAACAACTACTTAAATTAAAACTCGCAGCGGAACTGATAAAATAATTGGGCTTTCAATTCTTTGCAATTGGAGACTAAATCATATAATGGGCGGTCATAAATCTTTGAGGATAATCTAGAATTAAAAGTTGAGATTCAATTAGGAGAGGAGTTTGCACGGAACGAGATGTTTCAGGGAGTGTTGATAAAAATAACGTAAAAATTCTTGAATAATTTATTTATTGAAAAAACGTTGCATTCGTAATTACTTTGGGATTACATACTATTATAAAATTGATGAGCAAACGCATTTTCTCTAATTTTTTTTTTAAAGTCTCTTTAAAAGTGCCCCATAATTTTTTTTTACAAAACAGTAGTATATTACATTAAGAGGGACGAAACAACATTATAACCCCCGAAAGCGTTGTTTGGCCCCCGACGAACAAGGGGGCTAATGACGCTTGAGTGTGTTTTGATTGTTTCGTCCCGTATAATGTACGTGACTTTACTTATGAGCTTTAATAATTAAATATCATAAAAAATATTTTATAAAATGTTCAAAATAAAAAAAAAAAATTGTTACATCAAGTCAGTAGAGCAGTTAAAACGTATATTGTGGAACAACTTTGTTTTCAGCGTCAAGTTGCCGACTGAGGACGTGAACCGTTCATAGTGACGATTGTAGGGCTGGTGCGCAGTGTGCGCCTCGCATTTAGTTGTTGAACGTTGCGATGAAAAGACATGTCTTTGACCTCGGATGCTTACATTACATTTCTTAATAAAGGCTGCGTTAGACGACGGTACGATTAGATTAGATTGAGTCCGGGAGGCGGTCTTCTGGGCCTGTCTCCACCGCGACCATTGAGGTCTATTGTGGATCCTCCATGTCTTCAGAGAACGTCGTCAAGTTTGGTCTTTCTGATTAGACTCCAGAGCCTGGACAGCGATCCCCGCATGTATTCCTCTGCACTTGGTTTTTCCTCGCCGAGTATTTGAAACCTTACCCTACACAGGCCCTCACAGTGACAGAGCACATGTTGAGCTGTTTCCTCTTCTTCCTGGCAAAATCTGTACAGGTCTTCTTCTGCCAAGCCTAGCTGGCTCAGATGCCTATTGAGTCGGCAGTGCCCTGTGAGCAATCCAACTATTATTCTCACTGTCCTACGGTCGTGACTTAGGAGGTCTGCTGTTAGTTCAGGTTTTCCCCCTTTAAGGAAGCATTTTGCCGGTCTCTGTCCTGGGGTATTCTCCCACCATTCCTGAGATTTTGTACGGATCCACCTATTTATTGTAGTCCTGACCGAACTTCTGTTTATTCCACAAAAGGGTTCCGGGCCAATTAGGGGGCTTATCGAGCCTGCCCTAGCGAGCTCGTCCGCCGTTCCATTACCCTTGAAACCCGCGTGTCCAGGTACCCAGGCAAGGAATAATCTATTCCTACTGCCAACTTCTTTTAGAGAGCGTATGCAATCCCATACCAGCCGTGAATTTATCTGGAAGGAATGGATTGCTTTTAATGCCGCTTGGCTGTCAGAGTATATGGCGATCGTTTTGCCTTGCACGGCATTCCTTGATAACTCCTTCACACAGTGGTCAATTGCCACTATCTCCGCTTGGAAAATCGTTGCGAATTGACCTAGGGATATCTGGATCTTCTCCTTAGATTTTCCCCCGTAGATCCCGGCTCCAGTCCCATTTTCGGTCTTCGAGCCATCGGTATACCAAACCAGTTCAGTCTTGACAGGGGGACCTTTGTCCCAGTCTGCTCTTTCTGGTATAATGACTTTGAAATTTCTTTCGAAGTTAAAACGTGGAGTCATTGCCATCACTGGGCATCCCGAGAACGGTATTCCTCTCTTGCTCCTCCCAAAGTTTAGGTGTGCCCCACCGTGCCTCGGACTGATGGGTTTTTGCCTCTGCTTTAGTCTGTACATGACGACCTTAGCTTCTCCCTGAATGTGGATGTGTAGTGGTGGTAGGTCCATCAGGACTTCTAATGCCGCTGTAGGAGCGGAGACATGCAAGCCTTTGCACGCCGCTTAATAGCCTTATCCCCCCTACTTGCAGCGTCTTTGTCCACCACACCACTGATCCATAGGTTAACATGGGTCTCACCACCCTTGTGTACAGCCACAGAATCATTTTTGGACTCCATCCCCAGTTCTTTCCGCATAGCTGCCTGCACCTCCCCAAGGCGATGCGAGCCTTATGCGTAATTTTTTGTATTTGTTGGTTCCACGTGAGCTTTTGGTCAAAAATGACTCCGAGATATTTTACCTCCGTGGCAAGTGGAATCTGCACATTCCCTAGTTCTAGTGGCCCTAGGGTATCTAGTGCCCTTTTTCTTGTAAATGGTACAACTGTGGTTTTATTGGGGTTGACCGACAGCCCTTCCTCCTTGCACCACTTGTCCACCATATTAAGCGCCTTTTGTGTTCGCTCTGTTATAACCTTGGGAAACTTTCCCCGGACTACCAATACCAGGTCGTCTGCGTACCCGAGACATTGATAGCCCTCTTGGATTATGGGCAGATTAGGTCGTCAACCAAGACTGCCCATAATAGCGGTGATAATACTCCTCCCTGCGGGCAGCCTCTCCCCGTTTGTGCCGCTGTGGTAGCCGTGCCAAGCTGGGACACCACTGTCCTATCTCTTAGCTCGGCATTTATCCATCTACACACTAGTTCGGGAATTCCTTTTTCTTTAAGAGCATTCACTATGGACACAGTGGAGACGTTGTTAAATGCTCCCTCTATATCCAGGAAAGTGGCTAAAGCAATTTCCTTGTCTTCCAATGATTTGGATAATAACCTGTTGAGGTCGTCCAGCGCCAAGTCCGTTGATTTTCCCGGCTGGTACGCGTACTGACGTTCGCTCAATGGCCTTCTGATAAGTACGTTGTCTCTTATGTACCTATCCACGAGTCTTTCCAACGTCTTCAGTTGAAAAAAGGATAGGCTAATGGGTCTGAATGACTTTGGTGTATGTTTTACTAATCTACCTGCTTTTGGAAAATATACAACTTTCACCATTCGCCACTCTTTTGGCACATAACCCCAGGCTATACTAGCCCTGTAGATTTTGCACATATGTGGGATTAAAACATCCTTGCCCCTTTGAAGTAGTACTGGACAGATCCCGTCCACCCCTGGGGATTTGAATTGCTTAAATTTGTCCAGAGCCCATCTGATTATGTTTGGTTTTACAACTTCGGTGGCAAGTTTCCAATCTGTTTTCTTAGGCCTTTTCGGTTCCTCCTCAGACTGGATAGGTCCTTCCGTAGTTGACAAAATCGATGAGCCCGGAAAGTGGGCTTCGGTTAGTTCTCTTAGACTTTCTTCTGCCGTCTCTCTGTAGGTTCCATCAGCTTTCTTTAGGAAGCCTACCCTATTCGCAGCGCCCTCCTTAGCCAGAACTTTGTGGATTCTGGAGACTGCAGGAGTTTCTTCTAACTCCTGACAGAACCTCCTCCACGAGTCCCTTTTGGCTTTTCGGATCTTTTTGTTATACTGCGTCAGTGTTATTTTGTATGTATTCCAGTCGTTGTTAACCTTGGCTTTATTGAATAGCCTTGTCACCTGGACTCTTAGTCGTTCCAGATGATTATTCCACCAGACTGTATTTTCCCTATGCTTCTTTACCCGTTCCGGACAGTTGTCCTGATAGGCGCTCTTTATGGCCTCGTTCATCTGCTCCACCGCAAGATCAAGGCCTTCCGGATCCTTGATGGCAATTTCTGACCTATCGAGAGATTCCCTGAGAGATTTAACATATCCTTGCCAGTCCGTCTCTAGGATTCCGGAATTTTTCCACCGTCAATGGTGGTGATACAAGTTCGAATCTTATGTGCCTATGATCCGAACACGTTGGCTCTTCTGATACATGCCATTTAGTTATGTTGCTGTGTGCTTTGTTACTACACAGCGTTAGGTCTAATACTTTCTGTCTTACTGCACTAACAAAGGTGGGTTCTTTACCTATATTGGCAAATTGTAACCCTTCCCCTAGAATGAAGTCTAATAAAGACTCACCTCTATTGTTGACGTCCTTGCTTCCCCACACTGTGTGGTGAGCGTTTGCATCGCACCCAATCACCAGCCGGAGATTCCTTATTGCGCAGTAGGTGATGACTTCCCTCAGGAACTGCGGCAGACATTCTTTTTCTTCGCCGGGAAAGTAGGCGGAGCACACCACCCAGGTCCTTGCTCCTTCCTCTGTAGTTGCCGTTAGGATAGCTGTAACACAGTCATCGGAGCAGAGTTCCTGAATTAGCGTGCAGCTAACCTTATTACTATATACTATACCTGCTCGCGGTCTTAAGGCCTTGGTGTAGTATAGCAGCTTACCTCGTTGAGGCCGTAAGCAGGGTTCCTGCAGGAGGGCTAGATGGATGTCTCCCCTGTCGAACCCCCTACACACTATGGCTGATGCAGCCTTTGTGTGGTGGAGGTTCGCCTGCAGAACCCTGATCCCCTCCACTATGATTGAGGGGATTCTGGAGGACTCTTTGGCCCTTCCTTTTGTTCTTCCTCTTCCGTAACCATTGGAACAGAGTCCTGCTGCGAGGCTTTCGAGAGCCTAAGTAGTGGACTTATATCTTCTATAGGAGAGGTTGGCGTAGGAGTGGCCTCTGGTTCCTTTTTCTTTCCCGTGCCCTTCTCGCCTTTTCCAGCAGACTTTTTGCCCGCTGGGGGCTCTTTAGTTGTCCTCTTTTCGGGCTGGCTTTTTTCGGTTGTTGTCGTAGAGGAGGAGGCCGTTAGGATGGCTTCACCCTTCCTCGTCTCTTCCTCCCCAGACTTTTTCTCTTCCCTGACACGAAACTTAATTCGTCCCATGCCAAAATCTGCCTTTGTGAGGGTCTTTCGCCATCGTGGTCGTCCGACACATACACTGTGCATGAAACCGGCTTTGGGATCTCCCCTCCCACCAGAGTCTTGAGGACAGCGCCCTCCCAAGGTCTCAAAGTGGGGGCGATTTCCTTCAGCCATCCCGCGCTGCCTTCGTCGGTGCAGGTCATCAAGATGTACCCTGGCCTAAAGGTGCACTTTTAAAAGCGTACCTGTGGACCTTCGGGATCCGCTTCTTCCAGCTCTCGCATGATGGCTTTTTGGACAGCTTCAAGCCTTTCCTTTGCCATCTGAGTCGTGGGGTAACCTTCCTCCACTACCGCTACCTTCACCGCAGACATGGCTTTGCTGTAGGACATTTGCCCTACTTTAGCCTTTTTTGTCTGCGGCTTGACAGTGGGTGGAGTGGTTCCCTCCGACCTTTGCCTTTTCTTTGGCTGTTTTACTTCCGTCGATGTCTTTGCGGTTGTGGCCTTCAGGAAATTTTCCCTGATGACCTGCCTTTTGGCATCGATGTAGTTCTTGCCTTGTTTCGTGAGCTTCTGGATCTTTGCCCTTGAAGCTCCCGAAAGACAGGCAACCCTGACTTCATCGTCCGAGAGTAGGTCAACTTCCTCCAGGGAGTTGACCCCAATGTTGACCTTCAGGGATTTCGGGCCAGTAGCGGCCTTTGAAGTCCCTTGGTCCAATTCTTTATCTTTTTCTTTCTGTTTAGTGTTGTCCATATTGTTCCCACGAGCAGCTAGGGAAAATGAGGTCCGTCCGACCAGAGCCCCGCATGGCCGGATAAGGCTGTGATACAAGGGGGTGTCGCCTGGTGCCCTCAGAGGAACGTTTATGACCGCACCACAAATCCTGCGGCCATTCAGTCCTCGGCACGTTACCTTACACCTTGACTTGGGTTATGGTCCCCTTACGGACCTGTAATGAACCAGGATTTCTCCTGGCCACTTTACTCTCGTTAGCCGTCATGACTAGGTCATGCCGTTGCCCAGGGTTCACCACGTGGAGGTGACAGAAGCGTTGGGATTGCTTGTAAGTAAAAACCCCTTGAACCCCGGACGGTACGATAATACCCTAACGAAAAACACATCCGATGGTGAAAATAAGTTCAGTCTATAAAAAATAACATTGATTGATTAATTAAATAATTGAGGGCGAATGCTGTATGGACTGTTACGCTGCGTTATTTACCAGTTGAGTCATCTGGGATTGTTGAAATTTTGTATACATAATATTGAACATCTATCTATTCTAATAAAAGTGAACGATATAAAGTATCTATGAGGAAGAGCCGTTGAAACATCCACTCTGCGATGAGAGTGACAGTCTCTACCTGCCGACCGTAACCCTAACCATAAGTCTTACGACCACGTGCTAAAAGCTAAGTGGTTGTGTCGAATACCGGGTGAGTATAATTGTTTGAAAATGATTTTGTTGCGTTGGATTTAATTTTTGTTTCACTCTGTTGTTGAACGTGGAGCGTAGCCCACAGGTTTGGCTAGTAGCATATTATGGGACAAGTGGTTGAAATAAAATTTCAATGTTGAAAAAAGTAACTCGAGACGTTGAAGTTTTATCAGCCATGAGTGGCATATAATATTTTTTCTACAAATTTGTAAAATAATTTTAATTAAATAAACCATTACCATTAAACTATTAAACCATTAAACCAATTAGATTTATACTGATATTTGTACTGATTTGACTGGACCCAGAAGGCATATCTGAAATTGACCTTGAGCTTGTTGATGGTTTAATAACCATCAATTCATTGATGTAACTTTCAGCTATAGCCGGCGACTTCCATCCGCCGTGTCTTTTCAACATAGTTATGTCGCCTCCTGCGTTAACTAACAAACTTTTCATACACAGTCACTATATTTATAGGACGAAATTCCTCGCACCTTGAAGTCATCCAATCCTCAGGAAATTTACCTTTTTGTAGTGAGCTGTTGATGACATCTAGGAACCTATTTCCAATTACTTAAAAGCATCTACTAAAATTTTTGTTGTTAATCCACTAACATCACCGCTGCCTGTATGTTTCATCTGTCTAACTTCTTTCTTTAAACTTGTCATGTTTACCATTTTAAAATATTGAAAGGAACCATTAGTATTTTCATCCATGCAATACTCAACCATTATATTCCAAGTGCACGCCAAATACCTGAATATTCTGATTGTATTTGGCGTGCACGAGGGATATACGGGAAGTCTTCAATAATACTTTTAAATTTTTCCACATTTTCTTGGGTCTGGTTTTGTTATTGTCGATTACGTCACGAAAATGTTGATCTTAAGCAACCCGAATTTTATGTTCAACTGTGTTGTAACGAAGTTACAGAAATATCCGAATTTAAATACCCGAATTAAGAACCGCCGGCGAAGCGACATTCACACCGCGGAGCGCACCGTCGATTCGCTATTTAAGCAAGATCCTGCACTTGAAAAAGAAACTCGCCGGGAAAAACAGTTTGCAGTGCCACAGCCGGATAATTTTTTCATCATCACCACCGGAAATTTAGAGCGCTCCAAACGAGCCTACTCCGGAGTCGCTACGACCAACTCCAACCTCCGACCCTGTCACGCCCGACCACGCCCTTTCATCAAACCGGATACCGCCGAAAATAAATACTTCCGGGTATCGCACCGGAATGAATTTTACATCATCTTAACCAGCGAAGAAGCGCGTTCCGGACGCCGCCACTCCGGAGCCGATACGATGCCCGGAACCGATTTCTCTCTGGAGGGAAGATAACACGATAATAAGACCCTTAATATGGGCTCCAACCATTCTCCCCACTTGCCTTCTAGTCCTCTCCGGTAACTAGCCTACGTACTACGCCTACTGGTCTTAGGGGCGGGTACACAGTGTCTACAGGGTATCTCATAACTTTTGTCACCGACACTCGGGTTCCGAACTACCCGAACCATTGTATTCAAGGGTTGGGTGCATCAAGGTCTACAGGGGGCATCCTAACTATTGTGACTAACCGCTTGGGAAACTCATACCAACCGAACCATCGTATACAGGGGGCGGGTACTTCGACATCAACAGGGTGCATTGCAACTTTTGTCACTAACCGCTCCCGAAACTCACACCAACCGAACCATCGTATTGAGGGAGCGGGTACATCGACATCAACAGGGTGCATCAAAACTTTTGTCACCGATCTCTCGGGTTCCGAAACTAAACGAACTACCGTATACAACAGGGGGCGGGTACGCCGACGTCTACAGGGTGACCCGCAACTTTTGTCACCAATCACTCACAAATCAAAACGCGCAGACTTTGAACCGCCGTAAACAGGGTGCAATTTGACAGGGGCATACAAGATCAATCTCAAGTTTCGTCACAGATTTACCACCGACCATGTAAATGCTTTGTAAATAATTGTAAATAGGGGAACATTAAATTGTAACACCGAATCGGCTTTATTTTTCCCTCGGGACAAACTATACAGCTCACCCTGGAGTTCCCTATTCCGACTTTTAGCTACCCGTGGTCCCGTGGAGCATACCACTTAAAAAACTGGCCCTCGAGGCAAACGCGGCCGTAAACAAGCGTCACAGTGTTTCTTAATTGTCTGTATTCCTCCCACGATTTGCTATCCTGTGTAATATCTGCTTCTTTGAATTTCCTATCTCTAAGCTTTATATGTTCGAGAATGTTATTATTGAACCATTTTCTCTCGTAATTATGGGCGAAGGATTTTTTCGTGACTTTTGGACAAATCTGATTTATCGACAATGTCATGCAGTTAACAAGTTCGTTTGCTAAAATGACAGATTTCAATGGCATACTATATAATGTCAACTATATTTCCTGCCACCCCAAAATGCACAGTTGACCTTTATGTTTCTAACATTTTTCTGGACAAATTACATTATTTTTAATACAGGGTAGATAACAACCTAGACAAGATATCATTTGTCAATCCATTGGCGATTTGTTTGTTTATAGATGCTTTTCAATCGTTAAACATGAGTCTTGGAATCTTGGAGTATTAAAGAATACGTGTGTCAGTGTTTGTTGAAAATTTATTATTCATCACATAAGAGTTAAACCAATAGAGCAGTTGCTACAAGAACGAATCTTAACGTTTGACGATTTTCAAATTAATTAAAAGTTGCGGGTACGGCTAGTGCAAAAAATATTGGTAGGGACCGAGCTGTAATGACATTTTTTGCAAAGATGATGGGCGCAGATTAAACGAGTGGGTTCGGAGAGGGAAAAATGTATTACCTCGTAAATAGAATCTGTGTTGGGAGAGTAGGCGCCAAATTCTCTGCCGGAGGACGCCGAAGCTGTAATTAAGTTCGTAATGAAAATTATACCGACATCGGAAATGCAGGGAAGCTTAAAATTTATTACAGTGTTGACTACACAAATGTGCTTTTAATGGTACATGAGACGAAGTCTGGGGTTTTTAGAGTTTGTGACACTTAGCAATAAGCGACTAATAGGAATTGTTAAATAACGGAGAAATTAAAAAAATAAAAAGAGGTGGGCCGTCTGTGTGATAGGAGTAGATTCACGGTTTTAAAGCAAGTAGTACCCTGGCCATTTGGCTGAGAGCAGTGTCCGGCTAAAATGTCATTAGTTCTTTCTTTGCATTTAGTTATGCTTTCTGTTCTACTCGGTCTTACTGTTTCAACTGATTGTACCCTTGTTTGGTTCTTCTAGATAAAACAGGGATTTACAAGAGGGCTGCCAGCGCTGTTTCATGACTCTGTAACGAGAATCTTCTGCGTCACTTCAAAACTTTGTTATAGTTACCAAGAGTAATGCATAAATGTATTTATCCAAAATCGTGTGTAATAAGCGAATTCCTATGCTATTTTGAAGGTGTAATGTTGATCATTACACACTAGTGAGAGAAAAACTCGGACTCACGGAATAGTCAAATCAACTAAATGCAAAACTATAGCAACCATTCCATAGGTCTCTGCTTTTAATGGGAAATGGATAAAAAACACAAAGGATTTAATTATTAGGAATGATTTTGGATAAAACTTAATATTACACTCGTGCGGAATACTATATTAGGCACTTAAGAAAATTAAACTTTTTCTTGCGTGCCTCATATAATATATTCCACACTCGTATAATAAATAACTATTATTTCATGTGGCTTATTTTATTATATTTGGTTTAGCCTTTTTCATCAAATATCATCATACGAAATTTTTTACCAAGGTTAAATTAATGTAGAGTATTTAGTTTTATCTATTCCTTTTTAATAGTTGCAGGTAGGTAAACAAAATTTTGCCCATTAATTTTATTTTTATTTTATAAAGAATGTCTACTGATATTGTAAGATGAATTGGTGGGTTGATTTTGATTTAGAGAGGCCTCAAGGTCTGGTCGCTTTGGTTGTGGAATTTGTGACTTGTTTGAATTAGAGTTCGTTTTCGACTCGTTTGATGGTTTGATTTCGACTGCGTTGCGATCGTGAGCGGTGCCAGTCAGGTAAAGGTTTTACGACCCTTTGGTTTTTCCCAACTGGCAGACGCGACGGCCGCTGCAAATATTTCTCAACAGATATTATTATTCTTAAACGTAAATAATGATATTTTGCACAAAAAGAACACCAAGATTTTTAATCTTCGGATTAATAAACACGTTTATTAAAACTTTCTTATTAAACACAATTTAGAATAGACATGTATTTCATGTCTATCTCTACCAACACAATATTATATTTCCCTTATGTAGTGAAGAAAATTTATATTCATGCATAAGTAAAACTACTCCAGTTATGCATATTCTCCAGGTATATTTTGTGTGCATATAACATCCCAATAAGAAACGTGAATCGCCTGAATAAGACTAATTCTCTTCTTTGTTGTATTATTTTTCAGAATATATGGTCCAGTTATTGCAAATATGGTGGAAGTATGTACGTAATAAAACAGTAAAATTAAAGCAAGTTAATCAGACCGTTGAGAATTTATATTAATTCAATTTTCTCCACCCCAACAATTATTTTAATTGCCGCAATGCAACGAAAACACAACCGGAATGAAAAGCTCGTTGTTAAATTTTAATTGAAACTGCGAACTCCCGAACTAGTAAACTATTTCATATAAAGGTTTATAATTTTAATTGTTTTTGTTATTTGGAATTGTTCAGGATTAGTGCTGGTTCTCGGACTTTGAGACTTAAGTATGCTCTAAACCTTTAAATCGTCTATCTAGTTATTATGTTGCTATTAAATAGTCTGCGAATCTAAAAATGCAATTTCATTTTTTTTGAGTGTAAAGTCACATCAATCCTAGGGTTATTAATGACTCCAGAGTTACATAAAGTTATATGTACAGTTCTGTTCAAATAAATCTGGGACAACTTTTTAGTTGTGTTGTATTTGTGGCTTTCAGCATGTTAGTAGTTACTAGATTAGTCCAAGAGGGCTCCCACCCACGGGGGCCCCAGCCCGAGGGGCTCCTATCCACGGGGGCCCCAGTCCGAGAGGGCTGCTACCAAGGGGGCTCCTACCCTCGGGGCCCCAAACCGAGAGGGCTTCCACCCATGGGGGCCCCACCCGAGGAGGCTATTGCCCACGCGGGCCCAAGCCCGAGGGGGCTCTTATGGAAAATGTAATTAGACTTTTGCACTTTGACAAAAAACTGTCATTTTTGCTGACAGTATGAAAACCATGGGAACATTGTTCAATTTATCATCCACATTTACATTAGAAAATCAAAATTGTCCCAGATTTATTTGAACAGAACTGTACAGTATAATTACATATTGTTATATTTCATAAAATATGGCCAGTCGGAGGAGGAGCTCCAAGACACTATTTGATGTTGCTCCATTTAATGAAGAGAGGAACCGGTCTTCTCGGAGACGGGTCGACTTCAAGTAGGATGTCAGGATGAGTGATACAGTCAATGGGCAGTTACAGTCGTTACACCATGGGGTAGTTGAGCCTTGATTGAAAAGATAGTCGTGGGTGATTTCAGTGTGACCCAGTCGGAGACAAGTTATGACAACTTCATTCTTCCTTCCAGGAAGAATATTCCATTCCGTTTGACGAGTTGTCAATTTGTTGCTTGAATGGGCCTTCTGAGCGGGCCTTGTCTTCTGGTAGGTAAGATATTTTTGTGTAAGGGGTGGTTTAGCTTTTAGGTATTTCGTCTGGTTTCTAAGCAGAGAAGGCTCTCTATGGGGGTAGATTTTGTGCTCCCAGAGCAATTCTGATGGCAGCGTTTTGGATCACAGCCAGGGAGTTATTTATTGAGGTCTTGCAAGGTAGGACAGCGGCACCGTATTCTATGTAGTTGGGGGCGGATCAAGGATCTATAGATACGCAGCAGGATGATAGAGTCAGCACCCCAGGATTGATGAGATAAGACCTTAAGTAGATCTATTCGTTTAGCACATGTTTGCTTAAGCGCCTTAAGATGTCCGGTCCAGCTCTTACGGGACTCGAAGGTCACACCAAGAAATTTTATTTCATCTACGAATAGAAGGTCCTGATTGTTATAAGTTAGCCTTGGAGGAACCACATTTTGCCTTCGCGAGAATAGCACACATTTTGTTTTCTTAACTGAGAAGCGTAGTCGGAAGACCAGGTGTGCAAATCATCTAGGGTCTTCGGCATAAGATTGCTCATTGAGCTTAGATTTTTACCTCGAGTGAGAATTATTAAGTCATCAGCAAACAGGTGTAAACACCAGAAAGGCCGAGATCACACTTTTTCGCGGCGGACGTAAGGTCGCGATTTTTGATTGCGAATAAAACTGGTAATTCGCGTTGTAACGGGTAGAGAGGTATCTCGAATAAAAGAGTTCTTTCTGTACTTTCCAGCGGTACGAGCGCGGCGGAGCGTTGGCGACGTCGAGTCGTAAAAAAGATGCAGTTAAAAAGCTCGCTTGGCTTTTTATAAAAAGCTCTCGACATGGCTAAGCCCCGCCCCGCCGTGAGTGAAACCGCTCGGCGCTCTGATTGGCCAAGCGGTTACATAAAGCCTAGCGGAGTCGAGATTCGGGTTTCCAGTTCGCCTCGTACTCTCGAAGTGAACACACGTCTCGATCGTGCTCGTGCGAACAAATTCTCCAAGTGCGTTTTTCCGGTTCCCATGTGGTGCCACACCTGCGGAACAGTGAATCCACCCACAGTGCCAAAGAGCACTGCACTTCCACTGTGATTGTTGGACGCTTTAAAGTGCCACCGAAAATGGATGTGCAATCACCACCATCACCCATGCTCAGTCCCGAAGAGCAAGAACTCCTCAACATCCAAATCGAAGGGATGGCCCGAGGACTCGAGGGCAGAATGGACAAACGCTTCGACCAGATGGCAGAAGCGTACATCGCCCTGGCAGCCAGAATGACGAAGATGGAAGAGGCGCTGACAAAGGCACTGTCAGCGATCGCCATGACGTCAACGTCATCGTCGACTTCAAGCGACGTCCAGCCCGCCAAGAGGGCAAAGAGAGCCGCAGACAGCCCCATCCAACCCGACGAAGTGGTCACGGCCAACAGGTTTGAGGTTCTCTCAAACCTGCAGGCCACAGAAGAGGACGTGGAGCCACCACCGCCCCAGCCCACCAGAAGTGACCACCAAAAAGTCACCCCCGCTCCCAAGAGACCCACCCCCTCTGCTCAGCCCCCGAAAGGTGGCAAGAAGAAGGGGGGTAAGAAGGAGACCCGCTCCCAGGAGCAAGTGGTCTCCTTCAGAGACGTCGCCGCCGCCCCCAGATCCGCCCCAGGCGCCGCCCCCGCCCCAACCAAAAAGGCTGAACCCCTGAGCGAGGTATCTACCTCATCCCTCAGGGAGGCAGCAGCCGCCGCCTCCAACCAAAGCGCCGCCCCCGGCGAGAAAAACCCAGGGAGCAACGCTGCTACTCCTAGCGGCAGCAGCATTCCCACCCCCGACGACGCCACCCCCGATGCCGCCCCCGACGATGATTCTGACATGGATACATCAGAGACAAAAGCTGACCACCCCGAGACTGCCGCCACAGCCACCGCCGCCACCACGCCCCTGAGGAAGGGACGAATCCCTCCCATCAACGTAGTGGACTCCCGACACTGGACCAGGATTGACGCAGAAATGCGATCAAAGAGTATCAACCACCATCGGGTCACTGCGACCGCAGATGGTGGCATTCGGATTTACGCCTCTACTGCTGATGATTTCAGGAAACTCATCAGCCTCCTGAGGACTCGCAACGTGGAACATAACAGTTACACGTTGCCAGAAGACAAAAATGTGAGGGTGGTCATCCGAGGAGTCCCCACGGGAATCACCGCCCAGGAGGTCTACGACGACCTAATGGCCCAAGGAATCAGGGTCAGCAAGACAAGCAGGATGCACCGGCGAGAACAGCGGCTGCCACTCATGCTGGTAGAACTGGAACAAGGCCAGAAAGAAGCCATCCAGAAAGTCCGACACGTGTGCAGCGTGTCGGTGAAAATGGAGGAACCCCGGAAGAAGAAGGGAGTCAACCAATGCCATCGCTGCCAGAGGTTCCACCACACGCAGCAATTCTGCACTGCAGGACACCGCTGTGTCAAATGTGGCGCAGCACACAAAACGGAGGAGTGCAACAAAGACCGCTCTGCCCCCGCCAAGTGCGCCAACTGTGGTGGACCTCACACGGCCAGCTACAGAGGGTGCCCCAACTTCCCCAAGCCGAAGAAAGGAAGCCCCGAAAAGACGGGCCAAAACCAACGGGCAGCCGCTCCCAGGAGTATTCCACCCCCAACAACCGCCCCCGGCACCGCCACGTGGGCCCAAGTCGTTGGAGGAGCAAAGACGACCAATACCGAGGCCAAAGAAAAGGCTGAGTTCACCAGCCACAGGAATAACATCCTGACATCGATCCTCGCTGCAAAAGACAAGAGCGATCTGGCGAAAGCCTTGATCGCTCTTGCCAGTCAAATAATGCACTAATTTACTTTATTTTTAGATGGATAGAAGCTCCCTCATCCCACATTCCCTGCAGATTGCCTTCTGGAACGCCAATGGGCTTCAAGCAGCTCGTAACGAGCTCGAAGAATTCATCACCTCCCATGGAGTGGACGTCGCACTTCTGTGCGAAACCAAACTCCAGGCGGGAACCAGAGATCCCAAAATTCAGGGCTTCACACTTCATCGAAACGACCGACCTGGAGGTCGAGGAGGAGGCACAGCGATTTACGTAAGAAACGTAATTAAACACTGTGTTGCAGCCGTTTCAGATCTTCAACACATGGAAACCACTGGGGTAACAGTAACTACAGCGAATGGGCCACTCCGCCTGTTTGCATGTTACAACCGCCCCCAGCCGACCTTCAGACTTCTCGAAGACGATCTGCGGGAACTGATGGATGGTGACATTCCAACCATCGCAGCAGGCGACTTCAATGCCAAGCACCTGGATTGGCGCAGCCGATCGACGAACGCCAATGGGCGGACTCTCGATGCCTTCCTCACAGGAAACGCCGAGATGGTAGTTATGGCCCCGGACGAGCCGACCTACCATAACTACCAAACAGGAGTCCCCGACACTCTTGACATCGCCATCGTCAAGAACGTTGCCCACCAGATTGAGCTCTCGGTGGCCGCAGAACTCAGCTCGGATCACAGCCCCGTCATGATGCACATCGGGACGGAAGCCAACGACCCAGTTGAGAGGCACACCAGGAGGGTAAATTGGACAGAATTCGCCGCCCACTGTGAAGTAAACTTCGGAGATTTTCCACAAACCTTGGATGCCGAAGGAATCGACGCCGCAATCGAAGTCTTCGAGAACAAGATCAACAACGCGCTGACGGAAGCGAGCGAAGAACTCACGCAGATGCCATCCCAACGGCGCACGATTCCATATCGAATCGTGAATCTGATTCGTGAGAAAAACCGAGCGAGAAGAAGAGCTCGGCGCAGCGGCCTTGCCATCATTGCTGGCCGGCGAAAAAGATAGAGGTTAAGGGGTCACATGACCTAAAACCTCAGACAAACAGCGCAATGCGAATTCGGGTTTCATTCTTTCGCCGACCGGCCAGCGAAGCTCACCGGTCACAACTCCCCCCGGCTCAGTAGACCCGAATCTTTCCTCCGCGGCTGTTTGCTGGTTTTCTTTATTGACTTTTTTTTTCCACAGACTAAATATTTCACTTAATTTTACCCTAATTACAACATAGAATTCTCGCACAAATACTATTTTTCCATGTGAGAAGAGGGAGATACATAACTGAATAAACAACTAAAACAACAACTAACAGTATAACCAAAACACGTATAGACTTATTTTACATTAAATCAGTAGTAAGTAAACCTTTACCCTAACATGCAAAAGGAACTTGAGCACACGTAACTGAATATAACACCTAGTTATCCTAAGACAAAGTATATACAAACACAAAAAAAAACAAAGTAACCAAACAATCAATTTACGGACGACAATAACTTGCTCATCCAAGGGTCGCTGTCCCCCCTTCTCGCTATTCAAGTCCTTGCCTCTCCGGAGCCGTCCCCCGAATAGGTTGCCCTGGGGGAGCCGGTCGTAGCCGATCGGTGTGGGCCTTCACTTCTCGTCCTCCCACGTCCACGAGATAGTTGTGGGACTGCCCCAGTCGGCGGGTGATTCTGAAAGGCCCGCTCCATTTTTGGTCGAAAGGCCGTCCTCTACGAAGAGGGTTTCTCAGCAGCACGCGCTCCCCGGGGGCATATTCAGTGGGCTGCGTGTCCGGTTGGTTGGCGTAACGTCGTTCGATGTATCGCCGCTGGTGCTGTCTGGCCCTTTCTTCGATTTCTTCTCGCGGTTCGGGAGCCGCGGCGTCGATCTCCAGGTCCCATTCCCCTGGAAGCGGCATCTCCCTGCCGTACAGCAACTGGCTGGGTGTCGCGCCCGTTGCGGCGTTTCGCCGCCTCCTCAGGCTGAATAGGGCGCTGGGAAGCACGGTGTCCCACTCGGACATTGGCTGCCCTACCAGGAGCAGGCGTATCGTCTTCTTGAGTTCCTGGTTTCGTCTCTCCGTGGGATTCTGCCTGGGCGTATAGGTGGCGGTGTGCCATGGAGACGCCCTCCACCTGCGGCACGCCGTCCTCCATCTCCCGCTGATGAACTGCACCCCATTGTCGGAGATAACATGTCTTGGGTAGCCGAACCTTGCGAACACCTGGCTGTCCATCAGCGCGATGAGCCGTCCCGTTGACGTGTCCGGGATCGCGAACGCCTCGGTCCACCTGGTGAACAAGTCCGCCACCACGAAGATGAACCGATTCCCCGAGCGCGACGTGGGGTACGGGCCCATCAGGTCGACGGTCACGGTTTCGAACGGTCTCGCGGGTTGTCGCGGTGACAACGGCGCGTGCGGCGCTCCCGGTCGCCTTTTGTACAGCGCACACAGTTGGCACCCGCGCACATATCGCCGGACGTCTCGTTGAAGCTTCGGCCAAAAATAGCCCGTTCTTATTGTTCTTTCTGTCTCCTCCGCTCCAGGGTGTCCTGCCAGCGCGGCGTCGTGGTGGTCAAATAGTACTTGGTTCTCGGCTTCCTGGGCCCGCCGGACGGCGTCCCGAGTCTCCGCGCAGCCCCTCTGTGCCTCGCGGACCTCATCTGCTAACGTCCTAATCTCGGCCGGGCATGCGACCGGCTGGCGCCGTTCATGGGTCATATCCTTATCCTTGGGTGATCCTCGGCCGTCATCCTCTAGGTGTATTTCCCCGACGTCGTCGGCCACTCTGTCGGCGTGGCCCGGATTTCGGGACAAAAAGTCCGGGAGTTGGTTTTCTTTTCCGGGGCAGTGCTCTATGTCGAAGTCGTACCCCTGGAGCTCCAACGTCCAACGGGCCAACTTCGCTCGGGTGTCGCCGACCTTTTTCAGCCACGTGAGGGCCGCATTGTCGGTGCGCACCAGGAACTTCTTGTCCTCCAGGTACGGCCGGTACTTTCGGATGGCCCAGATCACCGCCAGGCACTCTTGTTCATTACTGTGGTACTTTCTCTCGGCCTGGTTGAATCTGGCGCTCGCGAAGGATATAACGCGCCGTTCCCCCTGGACAACCTGGTACAACACCACTGCCATCCCCACGCCGCTCGCATCCGTCTGCAGGACGAACTGCACGTCAGGGTCCGGGCGATGCAGCACTCGTGGCTCCGCCAGCTGTTTTTTTATTTCTTGGAAGGCCAGCTCTTCGTCGGGCCCCCACTGCCAGCGCTTCCCTTTGCTTAGTAGGTCCGTCAGCGGGGCTGCCAGCTCCGACATGCGCGGCACGTACTCACGGAGCCACCCACATATCCCCAGGAACGCCCGAAGGCTTGTCTTTGATGTCGGCGGTTGCGCCTCGGCTATCTGCTCCAGGTGGTGTTGGCTGGGCCGATTTCCATCCGGCCCGATACGATGTCCGAGGTATTCCAGCTCGGACTTCCCCAGGTGGCACTTCCTAGGTGTGCAGCACAAGCCGTGTTGGGCCAATCTCTCGAAGACCCGCCGGAGATGGTGTAGGTGTGTCTCGTGGTCTGGCGAGTACACGATGATGTCGTCTAGGTAGACCAACACGAACTTGCGCAAGTAACCGGCCAGCACCTCCTGGGTCATTAATCGCTGGAAGGTAGACGGGGCCCCCTTCAGGCCGAATGGCATGACCCGGAACTGGTACAGCGCTCCGTCTGGTGTCGCAAACGCCGTATATTTCTTACTTTCCGGGTCCATCGGCACCTGCCAATAACCCTTATAAAGATCCAGGGTGGAAAACACTCTAGCCTGACCGAGGTCCTTCAACGTCTCATGAATAAGGGGCAGCGGCGTCGGTTCGCCGATGGTGATGGCGTTCAGGCGCCTGAAATCGATGCAGAACCTTGGTTGTCCGTCGCGTTTCTTTACTAGTACGATGGGGGAGGCGTATTCGGAGGTCGATGGCTCGATCACAGCCTGCTGGTCCTCCAGCAGGTCAAATCCCAGGATGGCTTCCTCGCGCAGTTCCTTTGTGGTCAGGAACTCGACCTCTCCTTGCCATTCCCCCGCCTGGCAGCGGAGTCTCTGACGGCCCGCGATCACGTCCTGACCGCCCCCCGTGGCTGTCCACAACTGGAGGGCCTCGTTTTGTCGCTGGATCGGGGCGTCGATCAGCCCCTCTTTGATTAGAGAGTTGATTAGAGCCGCTGGGTCGCGCGAGTCCGCTCCCCCGGTCGCCCATTTCCGTTTCCCGGCCGTCTTCTTGCTTTTTCCGGGCAATCCGCGTGGAAATGAAAGCCCGGGCAGAAATGGCACTTTGGCGGGTTGCGCCGTTGCGTTGGAGGTGCGGGTTCGCGCGCGTCCGCGAGTTTTTCGAATTGCGTGGCTACGTCTATTAAATCGTCCACCGACGCCGGCGTACGATCCACGAACTCCCGGCGTAGCTCTGGCTTGATTAGTTGTAGGATCATCTGCACGATGTCCCCCTCCGGTCGGTGCGGCATTAGTCTTCTTGCGAGAAGCCTCTTTTTGCAGACAAACTCCTCAACCGGTTCCTTCGGGTTCTGCACCGCGGTCATCAGGTGCTGGTGCAGCTGCCGTCGATATAGCGCCCTTTCGAACTCATTAAACGTACCGACGTACGTCTTCGCGGACTCCCACCACTTTGCCGCGGTTCCGTGAAAGCGGTCTGCGATAGCGTCCTTCCATGTGTCCACGGGTCAGTTAGCAAGGCGCGAGACGCAGACGTCTATGTGCGCCCGCGGGTCCTCGTGCGGGAACCCGTTGAACACCGGCAGGTTGTTGCCTGCCTTGCCGCTCGCGCTTGTTAGTGCTCTCAACAGCTCCTTCAGCACATCCGTCGCGACGTCTGTTTTCGTGGCCTGTTTCGCGCCCTGCCAGTCGGCACAACTTACCGACGTCCTCGTCCGGAAGTTGTCCATCCACTCGTTCAGTGCTGGTTGTCGTTGGTCGTGTCTCCCGTCATCCACGACCGCGTTCCCGTCGTAGGATACGTCCACCAAGGTGTAGTTTTGTTGGCCACTCGTTTCCGGTTGCACTTCCTCCTCCCGGCTTCGCTCGACTCTCGGGGATGATGTCTCCATTTTTTCGGTTCGCTTAATTTTCAAATTAAGAGTGCCCCACGTTCACACGGGCGCCACTTGTAAACACCAGAAAGGCCGAGATCGATTTTGATTTTTTGCGGCGGATGTAAGGTCGCGATTTTTGATTGCGAATAAAACTGGTAATTCGCGTTGTAACGGGTAGAGAGGTATCTCGAATAAAAGAGTTCTTTCTGTACTTTCCAGCGGTACGAGCGCGGCGGAGCTTTGGCGACGTCGAGTCGTAAAAAAGATGCAGTTAAAAAGCTCGCTTGGCTTTTTATAAAAAGCTCTCGACATGGCTAAGCCCCGCCCCGCCGTGAGTGACACCGCTCGGCGCTCTGATTGGCCGAGCGGTTACATAAAGCCTAGCGGAGTCGAGATTCGGGTTTCATTCTTTCGCCGACCGGCCAGCGAAGCTCACCGGTCACACAGGTTTCCTTTTAGAGGAGGCAATGGTATAGATAAGATATCATTTATTGCAATGAGAATTAGGGTAATACTTAAGACCGACCCTTGGGGGATACCATTCTGAAGGATTCTTGTAGAGGATTTAGAGGAGTTAACTAAGACTGAGAAGGTGCGGTTTTTTAGGAAATTATACACGAAGTGAGCTGTGTGTCCAGTGATGCCCCAAGAGATCAGTTTTTGCAAAAATTTTCGTGGCCAGGTCATGTTGTAAGAATTTTCTATATCGAAGAATAGAGCAAGCACTTTGTGGTGATTGGAGAAGGCATCTGTTATCGATGAATCTAAACTGACAATGTTGTCGAGGGTAGATCTATACTTCCGGAATCCACTCTGTTGGGGGTTCAATAGGTTACCAGATTCAAAGAACCAGCAAACTCTTAGATTAATGATTCTTTCAAGTATCTTGCACACACAGCACCTTAGTGAGATGGGTCGATACGAGCTTGGGTCATGTTTTGTCTTTTGATGTTTTAAGAAGGGATGAACTGTTGCATGGGACCATAGCAGAGGACATTTTTGGGATATCCCGATAGTGTTGAAAATGTCTAGGAGGTGGAGTTTAGCTAGTAGAGGAAAAACAAGGACTAGGTGCTGAGGTTTTGTCCATAGCTAAGGATTTTTGTAGTTTCGCGAGCGAGATTGGGGTATTGATTGGGGTGTCGTTTGGGCCGTCTAGCTCGATCGGAGTACTTTCCACAGAATCTTTCAGTCTTCTAAATGTCTCATCATAGTTCTCACTACTTCAGGATTTTTAGAATTGGTCTCCTAGGTGCTCACAAATCTTTGTGTCGCTGACGACTAGTTTATTAGAAATTAATAAGAATTTTGGTCCAGCTGCTGATGAGAAAGCCTTTAATTTGCCTGATTGTGTTCCAAACTTCTTCTGGTGCGGTGGTGGGAGTGATAGTTGAGACAAAAGAGGCCCATGAATCCCTTTTGCTTTGCATGAGGCTACGCCGTGCATTGGCTCGACATCCTTTATACTCCAGGAGATGTTCCATGGTTTTATTACGTTGTAACAAAGTTACCGAAATTTGCGGAGTTTTTAAATACCGTCCGCGAAGCGACATCCTTACGGCGAATCGCCCGCCGCGCCGGCTTGCTATTTAATCCCCGTGCCGTGCCCCTGCTCGCACAAATTAAATATCTAACTCGCCGAATAAAATAGTTTCCAGTGTCACAGCGAAATAATTTTTTTACTTTCGGTATCGCAAAATTAGGGCGCTTCGAATGAGACTAGTCCGGTGTGCCTGCGACCACCCCCAGCCGCCGCCCTTGCCGCCTCGGGTTACGCGCATTGCATGGTACCCTTGAAATGGAAGAATAAATTAGTTTGAGTTGAATTAACGCGATTCCAACGCCACCACTCCCAATTCTCGCCGCCGCTCCAGAACGCCGCCGCCCCATGAGATTGGAAGCACAGCGTCCGCCGGGACCTTGGCTTCCCCACTCACTACGCTCGATGTGCGCAGGTTGCTGACGTCAATGGTCCGTCATTGACACGCTATAAAAAGCCGTACCCTTCATTGAAATGGTCAGATCCTGGTCTCCTAGCAGCTTGGGAACAAGCGCGAAGTGGAGAACGAAGAGCTGCAAGCCGAAGGTAGATACCTGTCCCTGACCCGTTCACCGTCCCGCTCATCCCCTACCCCCAGCCATCTGTGGTGGGCTCCGTCCAGTGTCTGGTTTCCCCGCTCCTCCCCTACACCGCTCTCCTCCCCGTACACCCAAGCCTATTTGCGTCGGCCCACCCGAAATCGGAGAGAGAGAGAGAGACTTTGTGTTCTTAATAAAGAGAGTTAAACAACCCTATTCTTGTCCCTCATCCCCCCGATAATTTATGACGGTGTAAATAAAGACGGGCACCGGAGACGTTCCGAAATCGGAGAGAGAGAGAGAGAGACGCGTGTAGTTTTGATATCGAATGTGTTGACCCCTGGTTCACCGTACTTCACTAAGCTACCTGTGGACACGTGTGGAGCATACCACAACAAAAAACTGGCGCTCGAGGCATCCGGACCGTAGAAAACAACGTTTCCACCTATTGAAGGAATGTTGAACGTACATTGTATCTTCCCCACGTGGTTATGAGCGGCTTCGGGAGTTGATGGGCAATCTCTTCAGAGAAGGCCTCCATCTAGGTCGGGGTCTTACCACTTTATTGGAGGAGTGTTCTAAGGAGTGCTCAATTTCAATCAGGATGTGATCGCTATCAAAAATGGGAAATTTGTCTGGTATGGTACCAGAGTTTAAAATGATCAGATTGCATATATCAATAAAGTTCTCAATAAGAGTTCCAAATGGGGTAAGATCCGAACATCCCCAAGTAGGGCTGTGGGAATTAAAATCTTCTAAGAGTACGCATGGTTGGGGAAGTTGGGAAGAGATTTAATAGCTCTTGCAAGGTTGGAAGATGAGATGGAGAGAGATACAAATTACATACTGTAATTTTTTGTTTAAGTTGTACTCCCACAGCAACAGACTCCAATAAGGTGTTTAAAGTTATTTACTTTGCTGGGTACTTTTACAATCCAAAATGTTGTAACGCCCTGACAAAATTCTGAAGTGTGATGGTGGAAAAATACAGTAATGTCACCAAAAATCAAAAATATGAACAAATAAAATAAATACAGAAACTTTCTACAATTAAACAATATTAAAATAAAGATGCGAAGATTGAAATTAAATCGACTGGTACAAGTTGGTTAAATAAAAACTATATGAATGTTGAAATAAAAATGTCACAAGTTAAATTATGACTATTGCACTATTGTTAAAGGTTAAATTACATTAAAATGATTATTCAAGTTTACAATTTTAAATGACACGCTAATAAAAAAACTAGATGAATGATAACTCAAAAAAAATTTAAAAAAATTATCTCCTACTTATCCTCTGAGCGATACTATGGTTTCCTGCTGGTTTTGGAGCTGTCCTTACAATTACTTTCCTGCGATCCTGCGATTCCTGGGAAATTAACCCTGATTCCACGTGAAGATCACGTCAGTCCAGGAAACAATCTCCAGTGGAAATACCATAAGCAAATGGTACAAGAAACAACTTTTCCGGTGAATGCTGGTGAATCTGCCTATTTGATTGAAAGAGAAGAGTCAAGGTCTGCACGCAATAAAGTAGTTTTTCTTACCTCTTTTTCCCCGAATCGACACCTAATCGATTCTATCCGCTAACGCGATTTCGTTATAGAAATAATTGAACACCCCAGTCGTATTATCCGTAGTTTACGCGATTCTCTAAACCTACTCTTGTTCAGGACAAAAATTACGATGAGATGTTACCACGGTCAGATGGCGATCGAAAAAGAAGGCTGTAGGTTCGTCGCTCGGCATTGCAAGAAATCTCGTGCCTTTTTTGTACGGCAAAAATTCAAATTGTAACAGTACAATTCATGAATATAGGTTACAACGCCTCCGCTGGCTCTCCCAGGGGCTTGGCGATTTTTGAAGAAACTTTAGTATAGTTTTTGAGTGAGTGGCATCGGTCTTCCTTTTGGTTTGTTTCTTGCAGACATTTATAATTGGTGGGCTATTGGAGATGAGCTGTTGAAATTCTTGTAAATGGGCAAGCAGCCCATTTATGTTCCATTGGATGATAGTGAATTTAATATGAACTGTTTTGGGATGAATCAGAGTCATAAGATTCTGATATACCCAGCTGAAATTTGAGTTTTTTTTTTAAGTCTAGTGAGTCGATGTGTGTATTTTCTTTTATCCAGTAGGGGATAGAGGCTAAATAGCATGTTTAGAACACCTTGAGTATTTTCGGTGTATTCTTGCGCGATTGATAGAGGGTCGGATAAGAAGTCGTAGAAGCGAGAATAGTCAAGAACATATTTGGTCGGATTATTTTCGATTTCAGTTTTTAATGGTAGTAAATCCTTTTCGGGGTATGTCACGTTATCTTATGAACTGTTAAGGGTAGTAGAGGAGGTATGAGTTTTGGACGACTTTTGAGAGGTTTTGAAGTGGCTAATGGGAATTATTGGTGATATATTTGAGGGTGAGAGGGTAGGATCGGTTTGCTGATTTATGTTGTTGTCAGGGTCGGAAGTAACCGACTCTGCAAGGCGCTTCTGAGGGTTGCTGTTTTTATTATTGTCAGGGTTTGCCATTTTAGGTTTAGGTAAGACGAAAACTTGTTCCTGGGATAGGACTGCTTGGGTTAAGGGGTCATCATTTGTGGGTGTTTTCGTTTGGGTTTTTTGTGGAGGAGCTGCTGCTTTCAGCTAGGCGCTTTTTAGGGTTTTACTCTTGATTGATCGGTGGTATTATTGCTGTGATGTTATTAGGTGGTGGTGTAATTGAAGTTGGTGGCATTTGTGCCAGTGTTGCAGTGCATTTGCCTTTGCACAGAAAGCATGTGATTTCATCGAAGCTGAAGAAAATTCTGAATGTGGTATCATTATGTGTTATAACTATTGATGCTGGTAGCTCGATTTCATTATCTATTGGTGGGGCAATGAATACCTGTCTTCTGAAACTTTCTACATGGCTGTGTTGTCACCGGCGTGACTAATTGGAATTTTAGGTTTTTTAATGCATTTTCTATTATGGAGTGCGGTATGGTGCTGCATACATTCGATATTATTATTCGTTTTGCTGGTGTAATAAACCTCCTTATTTTGAATTCCTTATCTTCTATGAAAATTCTTTGGTGTTGAGAGACTGGTCGTCTACTATTTGTTGGTTCGAGAGGTAGATGCATATTCTGTTATTGGCAATTCTTGATGCTGAGATTATGTTTTTGGGTCTTATTAAGCTTATGACTGCTATTACATAGTCGCAAAGGCAAAGTTGATCTTGTAAGATGTCGATTAATATGGCTTGGTCCCTTTTAGGGCATTTTAAAGGGGGTGGTGGTGACTTAACTGCCTTAACGTAGGGAATTTGTGTTAGTGGAGTTGCTTGACTCATTTTGTCAAGGGTAGTATTATGGTAGATTCAATATAATAAGAGTGCATTAATCTGCCAACTATACTGATGTGTATAAGTTTTTCTTGAAGATGACGATTAGGTGTAAAAAACTGTAGATATGATAGGTTATTGAAATTCGTGGAATATTAATTATGTTAAGTTGTGAGTTGAAACGTGCTACTTTCACTAATTTTCACTTGCATTGCAACCAAACACTATTGTAATCAGCGTCTTAACCCTTATTATGAAATTAAATGGGCCTATGTCGCACTTTTCATCGTATCGATACGAACGGTACACGTTCGCCCAAAAAACTCAAAACTGCAATTAAGAAGGGCGAAGTACGATAAAAATAAACAAACCCCGCATTTGTTGCAATGAAAGATTTCATTCGGATTTATACACAACCAGAGGCCTTCAGGGGTTCGCGCTGAAAGCACAACCGGTATTCGTTTCAATACGTATACGTGTACGCTCAACACCGAAGAACTTCAGGAAAATGCGTTTTATTTGGGTTACAACATTCGGAGTGAAATTTCTGTCGTAAATTTAGCATCTAGCATTAATGAAAAATAATGCGAAACGCGCAGTTCCGCAAAGATGAAAAACCACCCGCCATCTGTTCGCACTCCACAACTATAAATTTCAGAATGCATGAAATATAGGGCAAAAACTGAAATCTTGAATAAATTTGATTAACATTTATTAGCGTCGTCTTTGCGCAATATAGATAAATAATAGGGCGACATCGCGCCATCACGAAGTGTGAATTTATGAAGCCAATACTTCGTTAAGAAAAGTTTGTCGCGGGAAGCTTTAATTTATAACGATAAGACTAAATTGCTCGGCTTGTATGAAGTTGGGATGAAAAAAATACTGGCAACACAAATTCCTTTAGGTTAGAATGGAATGATGGCATTTCGAGAGTCCTAGTGCAGAATCTGTTTGGTCTAAGATAATATCGTTGTCCTCGCTTGTGGTTTCCGCTAACCGGACAAATGTACCCACAAGGTCCCCATACTGTTAAGAGGGACAATATTGGTTAATAATATACTATACAGGTGTCCCACATAACACAATCAAATACAATATCTCTCCAAATTTTAACGACTACCCAGTAAACACAACCACGTGAGAAAAACGTAAAAAAAAGACGAGTACCAACGGTTGTTTAGAGGTTGCGATGTCGATGACTTCAACGTTACTTTTGACGTGTAAAAATGACGTGTTACAAACGTCTGATCAAACACGTCTCTTTCAAGTGTTTTTACCAGGTTGAAAAGACGTGTTGATTTTCTGAATTAAACGTCATTTTCAATGTCTCAACAAAACGTATTTTACAGATATTATAAAATACGTCTTTTTTAGGTAATTTTAGGAAATAAGTATATTAAAAAAGTGTTGATTTTCATGACATATAGTTATTATAAAACAAAGAAAAAAAATTGGTTTTACAAAAGTTCAAATCTATTATAATGTATAAAGGTGAATAGAAAAAATGAAAATAATTACTAAAAACTATAATATCAACTATGTACTACGGTACTACTAATATTATAAACTATATAACTATAACTATAATTATTATTATTATAAAAAAAAAAGTAAAATAATTATGGGCTAATTGTCCTAATTCAATTAAATAATTTTTTTCATGACTCGGATTGTTTGTTGCTCGACGTGCTGGGTCAGTTTTGCCAATGTTTGCAGTACAGTTGCCTCAAAATCTATAAGAAATAACTATAAGTGACTATTGCAAAAATTAAAAAAATCCTTACTAGATATATGATTGTCGTAAATGATATAAAATGACACAATTTACCAAGATATGTTGAAGCTGGAGAAAATGCTGACATTGGCGATGCATAACACGTCGTCGGGGTACAGCAAAAATCCTCTCCAAGGTTTACAGTTCGACGCCGCTTACTATCAAAAAGAGACTCATCACCAAAGACTTGCTTTCTTGAGAGACTTTCCACTGATGAATTGTTTCCTCTGAAGTTTCCCCAATCTCCTTGATGAGGTTGTTGGCCTTTTTATCGTGTGTGTCATAATCCTCTGCAAGGACGCTCAAAAGTAAAAAATATATATATATTTAATTAGAAAAATCACAAATATTATATCATAATATATGTATATACCTGTCTTAATATAAATCTTAAAAACCTTGTAAGAAGGCCAGGTCTGACATGGAGTACCACTTCTGAGGAAAGTCATAAAATCGGTACACTTGCAGAATAAATTTAAATTCTGGTTAGTAATATGCATAAAAAATTTATATTTAGTTACTACTTCTAAATAAAATACTGTACTACTTACCTTTAGGACTTTTGGAAGCTACACAAATCTCAAAACTTGGTAAGGCAAACGAAAACGAAACGAACTGCACGATCTCAGACGAAAAATGAAAATGAACAAAATCAGATGACACATCTGGAAAGAGTTCCTTGGTTTCATTTTGTTCGGGGTGCAAGGCGCAATAAAAAAAGCTCTAAATCACGTACATTTTGAAAGTTTTGTGTCTTGGAAGCAGCATGTTTGTTTGTCGCCAAAACAAATTCGATAAGGCAGAAATGTTCATTGATAGTACCATTGCATATCAATACTCTAACTACTCTAACTAGAGTATTGATATTCTATGATAGTACTGATCTATACGTTTGGTTATTATTTATTTTCGACAATAAAATTACGCTCGCGTCGTCGGTTCCTCAACCTTCAGCCCCCATCATAAACCAATATCCGTTCTTCTCAAAATTCCAGCCCCTAAACGGTAAAACTTCTCAAAGAACGTTTCAGATTGTTCCTTAATTATACCTGCTTTCAATTTTATTTTTAAAAACAATTGATTCCCTGACCAACACTAAACTCTTCTCCGGTCAAAGACACACTCGAACTTCGCGACACGACTTTCAAAAGAGATTCATTGTTTTATTTTTAATCTTTTCGCTAGTCTTTTGACACCTTCACTTACTTCACAGCGTTTCGCATTACCAGACATTACCAATATTTACTAATTTCGTTGATTAACCGTAGTAATTAAAGATCTTAATTTTTGTTTTCAACTTTAACAAACACATTTAAATTAATATTTGTAAGTACCTATCTACGTAAGTAAATATACCTACCCACATTGGGTTAAAAGAGCTTTTGTAATTTTTTATAACATTAACACCATAATAGAATAGGGAATGTCAATTTTATTTTTTAATTTTAATTTAATAATAATTATATGACTACGTTTAATCAGTTTTCCCTAAAACACCAAAAACATTTTTTCCTATAAATACCGACGCACGTTTCGCCAACAATGTTGGCATCATCAGGGTGATGAATGAATCGGAAAACTGATTAAAAGTAGTTATCTACCACCAAAGGTGATCCAGACAATTGTTTTGTTTTTAAATAATTATACGAATTCTCAAAGAGCGGTTGTTCATCTCTATTGCGAACTAGGCGGGCGAGATGATTCTAAAACATTTCAACCGCGAGAAAACGTCAAACTTTCAAGGTTGTTTGGGTAAAATTCGGGGTGCCAAATGTTTACAAGAGCTAACTTAATTGTTACGATGTTTCGTAAAAATTATGAAATAAATGCTAGCCTTACTACTTTTAAATTCTATAACCATCCTATTTTATTTAAAATGTGATTCAAATAAAAAATGTACAGTTCAAAAAAGTGTTGTACAGAATTTGTTGTGTGTGAACTTACCCGTGATTTCATCGAGTTCAAAAAAGTGTTGTAGAAAGATTGTTGCATAGCAATGATTTTAATGCCAATAATGCTCTATCTAAATGAATATTTTTAAAATTACAGAACAAAAACATTTAATTAGAAATTAAATACACAACATAAATACAAACCAGTACCTCCATATTATTATCAACAAACCATTGATTAACTAGGCCTGTGCTATGAATCATGCTGAAATATAAAATTATTTTCGAAAAAGTGTTGTCTTACTGACAGCAACACAACATTTTCTAAAATATTTCGAGATGTTTTGGCATTAAGTCTCTCTTCAATATCCCAACACAAGTCCGTTGATACTTATCCATGCTCAACAATTTATAAAAAATCTTCCTGTTCTATCGCCAGTGATCACATATTGCTCATGAAATATTTTGTATTAAGGAAGGGTGAATGCGTCACTTAAAAAAAATGTAAAAAATTCAGCCTGTCTTTGAGGGTGTATTCTGTCAAATTCTTTTCATCATTACAATGTCACATTTGAACAGATATAGACACCCGGAAGTCTATAGAGGAAGATTGAAGAAAGGGTGAAAATGCGCCACTTGAAAAAAAAAGAAAATGTAAAAATTCTGTTTTACTTTGAAGGCTGAAATTTGTTGAATTTGGGCATTGTTTTCGTCATTACACTGTCACATTTGAACAGATATAGACACCCGGAAGTCTATAGGAAAATATTTAATAAAGAGTGAAAAATGGTTGATGCGCCGCAGATTTTTATTTTTTTTTAAATTGGGTGGATTCTGTGAAAGTTGGTCATTTTTTTCATGATTACAATCTCACAATTGAAGAAAAAAAGACACTCGGAAGTCTATAGAGGAAGATTGAAGAAAGGGTGAAAAATGGTGGATGCGCCACTTAAAAAAAAAATAAAAAAATTAAAAATTCAGTTTTTCTTTGAGGGTTGAGATTTGTCGAATTTGGGCATTGTCTTCGTCATTACACTGTCACATTTGAACAGATATAGACACCCGGAAGTCTATAGAAGAATATTTAATAAAGGGTGAAAAATGGTGGATGCGTCGCTTAATTTTCTTTTTTTTAAATTCAGCCTGCCTTTGAGAGTGGATTTTGTGAAAGTTGGGCAATTTTTTCATCATTACAATCTCACAATTGAAGAGAAAAAACACTCGGAAGTCTATAGAGGAAGACTGAAGAAAGGGTGAAAAATGGTGGATGCGCCACTTGAAAAAAAATGAATAAAAAAAAAATAAAAATTCAGTCTTTCTTTGAGGGCTGAAATTTGTCGAATTTGGGCATTGTTTTCGTCATTACAATGTCACTTTTGAACAGATATAGACACCCGGACGTCTATAGGGGAATATTTAAGAAAGTGTGAAAAATGGTGGATGCGTCGCTTAAAAAAAATTGTAAAAATTCAGCCTTTTTTTGAGGGCTGAAATTTGTCAAATTTGGGCATTTTTTTGTCATTACAACGTGACATTTGAACAGATATAGACACCCAGAAGTCTATAGGGGAATATTTAAGAAAGTGTGAAAAATGATGGATGCGTCGCTTAAAAAAATTGTAAAAAAATCAGCCTGCCTTTGAGGGTGTATTCTGTGAAATTTGGCCATTTTATTTGTCATTCCAATCTTACAATTGAAGAGAAAAATACTCTCGGAAGACGATTGAGGAAGATTGAAGAAAGTGTGAAAAACGGTGGATGCGCCACTTGAAAAGAAAATGTCAAAATTCAGCCTTTCTTTGTGGGCTGAAATTTGTAGAATTTGGGCATTGTTTTCGTCATTACAGTGTCACAATTGAACAGATATAGATACCCGGAAGTCTATAGGGGAATATTTAACAAAGAGTAAAAAATGGTGGATGCGTTGCTTAAAAAAAATGTAAAAAATTCAGCCTGCCTTTGAGGGCGTATTCTGTGAAATTTGGGCATTTTATTCATCATTAAAATCTCACAATTGAACAGATACAGACACTCGGAAGTCTATAGAGGAAGATTTAGGAAAGTGTAAAAAATGGTGGATGCGTCACTTGAAAAAAAAAATGTAAAAATTCAGCCTTTATTAGAGGGCTGAAATTTGTCGAATTTGAGCATTGTTTTCGTCATTACAATGTCACATTCGAACAGATATAAGACACCCGGAAGTCTATAGGAGAATATTTAACAAAGAGTGAAAAATGGTGGATTCGTCGCTTAAAAAAATTGTAAAAGTTCAGCCTGCCTTTGAGGGTGTATTCTGTGAAATTTGGGCATTTTATTCATCATTACAATCTCACAATTGAAGAGGAAAAGACACTCGGACGTCTATAGGGCAATATTTAAGAAAGTGTGAAAAATGGTGGATGCGTCGCTTAAAAAAAATTGTAAAAATTCAGCCTTTCTTTGAGGGCTGAAATTTGTCAAATTTGGGCATTGTTTTTGTCATTACAACGTGACATTTGAACAGATATAGACACCCAGAAGTCTATAGGGGAATATTTAAGAAAGTGTGAAAAATGATGGATGCGTCGCATAAAAAAAATTGTAAAAAAATCAGCCTGCCTTTGAGGGTGTATTCTGTGAAATTTGGCCATTTTATTCGCCATTCCAATCTTATAATTGAAGAGAAAAATACTCTCGGAAGACTATTGAGGAAGATTGAGGAAAGTGTGAAAAACGGTGGATGCGCCACTTGAAAAGAAAATGTCAAAATTCAGCCTTTCTTTGTGGGCTGAAATTTGTAGAATTTGGGCATTGTTTTCGTCATTACAGTGTCACAATTGAACAGATATAGATACCCGGAAGTCTATAGGAGAATATTTAACAAAGAGTGAAAAATAGTGGATGCGTCGCTTAAAAAAACTTGTAAAAGTTCAGCCTGTCTTTGAGGGTGTATTCTGTGAAATTTGGGCATTTTATTCATCATTACAATCTCACAATTGAACAAATATAGACACCCGGAAGTCTATAGGGGAATATTTAAGAAAGTGTGAAAAATGGTGGATGCGCCGCTTAAAAAAATTGTAAAAAAATCAGCCTGCCTTTGAGGGTGTATTCTGTAAAATTTGGCCATTTTATTCATCATTACAATCTCACAATTGAAGAGGAAAAGACACTCGGAAGTCTATAGAGGAAGATTGAAGAAAGTGTGAAAAATGGTAGATGCGCCACTTGAAAAAAAAGATTGTAAAAATTCAGCCTTTCTTTGGATGCTAAAATTTGTCGAATTTGGGCATTGTTTTCGTCATTACAATGTCACATTTGCACAGATATAAACACCCGGAAGTCTATAGGGGAATATTTAAGAAAATGTGAAAAATGGTGGATGCGTTGCTTAAAAAAAATTGTAAAAAATTCAGCCAGCCTTTGAGGGTGTATTCTGTGAAATTTGGGCATTTTATTCATCATTACAATCTTACAATTGAACAGATACAGACACCCGGAAGTCTATAGAAGAAGATTGAGGAAAATGTGAAAAATGGTGGATGCGCCACTTGAAAAGAAAAATGTAAAAATTCAGCCTTTCTTTGAGGGCTGAAATTTGACGAATTTGGGCATTGTTTTTGTCATTACAATGCGACATTTGAACAGATATAGTCACCCGGAAGTCTATAGGGGAATATTTAAGAAAGTGTGAAAACTGGTTGATGCGTCGCTTTAAAGAAATTGTAAAAAATTCAGCCTACCTTTGAGGGTGTATTCTGTGAAATTTGGGCATTTTATCCATCATTACAATCTCACAATTGAAGAGGAAAAGACACTCGGACGTCTATAGGGGAATATTTAAGAAAGTGTGAAAAATGATGGATGCGTCGCTTAAAAAAATTGTAAAAAAATCAGCCTGCCTTTGAGGGTGTATTCTGTGAAATTTGGCCATTTTATTCGTCATTCCAATCTTACAATTGAAGAGAAAAATACTCTCGGAAGACTATTGAGGAAGATTGAAGAAAGTGTGAAAAACGGTGGATGCGCCACTTGAAAAGAAAATGTAAAAATTCAGCCTTTCTTTGAGGGCTGAAATTTGTAGAATTTGGGCATTGTTTTCGTCATTACAGTGTCACAATTGAACAGATATAGATACCCGGAAGTCTATAGGGGAATATTTAACAAACAGTGAAAAATGGTGGATGCGTTGCTTAAAAAAAATGTAAAAAATTCAGCCTGCTTTTGAGGGCGTATTCTGTGAAATTTGGGCATTTTATTCATCATTAAAATCTCACAATTGAACAGATACAGACACTCGGAAGTCTATAGAGGAAGATTTAGGAAAGTGTAAAAAATGGTGGATGCGTCACTTGAAAAAAAAAATTGTAAAAATTCAGCCTTTATTAGAGGGCTGAAATTTGTCGAATTTGAGCATTGTTTTCGTCATTACAATGTCACATTCGAACAGATATAAGACACCCGGAAGTCTATAGGAGAATATTTAACAAAGAGTGAAAAATGGTGGATGCGTCGCTTAAAAAAATTGTAAAAGTTCAGCCTGCTTTGAGGGTGTATTCTGTGAAATTTGGGCATTTTATTCATCATTACAATCTCACAATTGAAGAGGAAAAAACACTCGGACGTCTATAGGGGAATATTTAAGAAAGTGTGAAAAATGGTGGATGCGTCGCTTAAAAAAAAATTGTAAAAATTCAGCCTTTCTTTGAGGGCTGAAATTTGTCAAATTTGGGCATTGTTTTTGTCATTACAACGTGACATTTGAACAGATATAGACACCCAGAACTCTATAGGGGAATATTTAAGAAAGTGTGAAAAATGATGGATGCGTCGCTTAAAAAAATTGTAAAAAAATCAGCCTGCCTTTGAGGGTGTATTCTGTGAAATTTGGCCATTTTATTCGTCATTCCAATCTTACAATTGAAGAGAAAAATACTCTCGGAAGACTATTGAGGAAGATTGAGGAAAGTGTGAAAAACGGTGGATGCGCCACTTGAAAAGAAAATGTCAAAATTCAGCCTTTCTTTGTGGGCTGAAATTTGTAGAATTTGGGCATTGTTTTCGTCATTACAGTGTCACAATTGAACAGATATAGATACCCGGAAGTCTATAGGGGAATATTTAACAAAGAGTGAAAAATGGTGGATGCGTTGCTTAAAAAAAATGTAAAAAATTCAGCCTGCTTTTTAGGGCGTATTCTGTGAAATTTGGGCATTTTATTCATCATTAAAATCTCACAATTGAACAGATACAGACACTCGGAAGTCTATAGAGGAAGATTTAGGAAAGTGTAAAAAATGGTGGATGCGTCACTTGAAAAAAAAAATTGTAAAAATTCAGCCTTTATTAGAGGGCTGAAATTTGTCGAATTTGAGCATTGTTTTCGTCATTACAATGTCACATTCGAACAGATATAAGACACCCGGAAGTCTATAGGAGAATATTTAACAAAGAGTGAAAGATGGTGGATGCGTCGCTTAAAAAAAATTGTAAAAGTTCAGCCTGCCTTTGAGGGTGTATTCTGTGAAATTTGGGCATTTTATTCATCATTACAATCTCACAATTGAACAGATATAGACACCCGGAAGTCTATAGGGGAATATTTAAGAAAGTGTGAAAAATGGTGGATGCGTCGCTTAAAAAATTTGTAAAAAAATCAGCCTGCCTTTGAGGGTGTATTCTGTAAAATTTGGGCATTTTATTCATCATTACAATCTCACAATTGAAGAGGAAAAGACACTCGGAAGTCTATAGAAGAAGATTGAAGAAAGTGTGAAAAATGGTAGATGCGCCACTTGAAAAAAAAATTGTAAAAATTCAGCCTTTCTTTGAATGCTGAAATTTGACGAATTTGGGCATTGTTTTTGTCATTACAATGCGACATTTGAACAGATATAGACACCCGGAAGTCTATAGGGGAATATTTAAGAAAGTGTGAAAACTGGTGGATGCGTCGCTTAAAAGAAATTGTAAAAATTCAGCCTTTCTTTGAGGGCTGAAATTTGTCAAATTTGGGCATTGTTTTTGTCATTACAACGTGACATTTGAACAGATATAGACACCCGGAAGTCTATAGGGGAATATTTAAGAAAGTGTGAAAAATGATGGATGCGTCGCTTAAAAAAATTGTAAAAAATTCAGCCTGCCTTTGAGGGTGTATTCTGTGAAATTTGGGCATTTTATTCATCATTACAATCTCACAATTGAGCAGATACAGACACCCGGAAGTCTATAGAGGAAGATTTAGGAAAGTGTAAAAAATGGTGGATGCGTCACTTGAAAAAAAATTGTCAAAATTCAGCCTTTATTAGAGGGCTGAAATTTGTCGAATTTGAGCATTGTTTTCGTCATTACAATGTCACATTCGAACAGATATAAGACACCCGGAAGTCTATAGGAGAATATTGAACAAAGAGTGAAAAATGGTGGATGCGTCGCTTAAAAAAAATTGTAAAAGTTCAGCCTGCCTTTGAGGGTGTATTCTGTGAAATTTGGGCATTTTATTCATCATTACAATCTCACAATTGAACAGATATAGACACCCGGAAGTCTATAGGGGAATATTTAAGAAAGTGTGAAAAATGGTGGATGCGTCGCTTAAAAAAATTGTAAAAAAATCAGCCTGCTTTTGAGGGTGTATTCTGTGAAATTTGGGCATTTTATTCATCATTACAATCTCACAATTGAAGAGGAAAAGACACTCGGAAGTCTACAGAGGAAGATTGAAGAAAGTGTGAAAAATGGTAGATGCGCCACTTGAAAAAAGAATTGTAAAAATTCAGCCTTTCTTTGAATGCTGAAATTTGTCGAATTTGGGCATTGTTTTCGTCATTACAATGTCACATTTGAACAGATATAAACACCCGGATGTCTATAGGGGAATATTTAAGAAAATGTGAAAAATGGTGGATGCGTTGCTTAAAAAAATTGTAAAAAATTCAGCCTGCCTTTGAGGGTGTATTCTTTGAAATTTGGGCATTTTATTCATCATTACAATCTCACAATTGAACAGATACAGACACCCGGAAGTCTATGGAGGAAGATTGAGGAAAATGTGAAAAATGGTGGATGCGCCACTTGAAAAGAAAAATGTAAAAATTCAGCCTTTCTTTGAGGGCTGAAATTTGTCGAATTTGGGCATTGTTTTTGTCATTACAATGCCACATTTGAACAGATATAGACACCCGGAAGTCTATAGGGGAATATTTAAGAAAGTGTGAAAACTGGTGGATGCGTCGCTTAAAAGAAATTGTAAAAAATTCAGCCTGCCTTTGAGGGTGTATTCTGTGAAATTTGGACATTTTATTCATCATTACAATCTCACAATTGAACAGATACAGACACCCGGAAGTCTATAGAGAAAGATTTAGGAAAGTGTAAAAAATGGTGGATGCGTCACTTGAAAAAAAAATTGTAAAAATTCAGCCTTTATTAGAGGGCTGAAATTTGTCGAATTTGAGCATTGTTTTCGTCATTACAATGTCACATTCGAACAGATATAAGACACCCGGAAATCTATAGGAGAATATTTAACAAAGAGTGAAAGATGGTGGATGCGTCGCTTAAAAAAAATTGTAAAAGTTCAGCCTGCCTTTGAGGGTGTATTCTGTGAAATAGAGGAAGATTGAAGAAAGTGTGAAAAATGGTGGATGCGCCACTTGAAAAAAAAAATGTAAAAATTTCGCCTGTTTTTGAGGGTCTATTGAGTCAAATCTTGTATTTAAATGTTGACTGAAAACTCTTTTCATCGGCAAAAATTACTTGATTCCAATTTTCACGGCATAAATTGTCCTACCCGTAGACTTCTTCTACTCCAGAGTTCCGTCAATTTCTCATCGTTTTTTGACTTTTAAAATGGCGTTTTTACTTGTCTGCATAATGTTTGCAACTTCTCTGATGGATAATAATCCCTCTTCTAAATATGCAATAATATGTGCTCTTTCAATTAAATTAATCGCCGGCATTTCGAATTTACTTGATGCGGCAAGCAGTGTCAATTTGACATTTTTTTAACTATGGTGATGTTTAATTTTTTTTTAATCCGACGCACATACATCTAAACTAGCTGTACAACACATTAATGAACATATTCGCTATTTTGATGTCAGTATTTAACTTTTTCCTTATTGTATTATTTGGTACTAACTGTACATATGTTTTATAACCCGCAACAAACAATTTACAGTGGCTTCTAAACTTGGCGCAAAAACCGCCCATATGGAATCTGTAAAAGACGCCAATGGAATGCGTTCCTTTGTAGTACATAAATGTACTATATAATTATATGACTATATAAACACGTGAATTTATTGTAAAAATTTCACGAGAAATTAACGTCAGAACTGAACGTCAAAAATTACTTATATTTTACCCACATTAATTCCTTTCTATGCTTCTATATTTGATTTTAATCGTAATTCAAATAAAACAATATAAATTAAGTAGGATTATTATATACATTATGTATTTTAAAAGCATCATTTTTATCTTTGAAACCCCTTAGTGACTTATAAACTTGACCACAAAACACGCCTAATAATATGATATGGAATACGTTCTTTCTAGTGCTTATTTCCCTAGAAAAACACGTATACTTAACGTGAAAATTTCTCGAAAAGTAAACGGCGCCAAAACACGCCTCGAATGCGTTTTTATTTGTAGTATAGATGACTAGAAAAACACGTGTATTTAATGTTAAAATTTTACGAGAAATAATAGTCAAAAATAATAATTTAGACTTCACCGCCAGTTCTTTTCTATTTTATATAATTTGATTTAAGTTATGATTTAAATAATAAATATACATTTTTTAACATGACTTTTTTTAAGTAAATTAAGGTAAAGTAACAACAATAATAAAAAAAAATAAGGGAAGTAAATTGAAAAACCTCTTTATAAACCCAAAAACCTATAGGGCTACACCATGATGATGATTTTTTATACTCTGCTGGAACTCTTTCACTCCTTAGGTAGTTTTATTTTTTATTTGATTAGAAAAACACGTGTATTTGATGTAAAAATTTCACGAGAAACAAACGTCAGAACTGCACGTGGAAAATAACGTAATTTTTTAACGTTGAATTGTCGTAATTTGTAGATACGTAGTCAATATTTGTTTGTAAATCAACGTTGAATTTACGTTATGTAAAATACGTTGAAATAACGTTGAAGGTATTACCAAAATATAACGTGATATTTTCAATCATAAACGTGTTATCAACCACATACACGGCTTTTCCACGTTAAAACAGCGTGCATGTGTTTACTGGGCAATATCACTTTTATCTCTCCCAAACTGGGAAAGAATAAAAAATTAAAACCGCGATAAACAAAATCAGTATTGAAAAGTTTTAAAAATAAATTCTGAAGCATTTACAATTGGACCGATACACTAAGGCATTAAATAAAAAGCTTTTGCACCGTTCATCAAACCGGAAAAATAAAACTTTTCCTGCTTTTGTCTCATACATTATTAAAAACGTGTTTACTTAGTTCCCATGTTTCCATTTTTAGATTTCAATAAGGGAGTTTAGCAGCTTCATATAATAGTAACACGTAAACATGTGAAGCATATTGTATTTTCCAAGCCCGTAAAGCAGCCTTTGATGTGACGAATCGTTAAAAAATTTTAAAAGCGGGCTTGTTGACAAGATCCAAGAGCAGAAATTGTAAAATTGTTAATTAATTTTATTAGTCAGTTCTATAGAAACATAGGTTGTTGTTTCCAACAAAATAAATAGGTGAAGCTTTATTTATCTGTGAGCTGCTTTTTCCTGGAATCCCCAAGCAGAAAGTCCTGTCTAGTAAGCGTCCAAACGATGATAACTTGTACGCGTAAAGAGAGCAAACAAAGACTCGAATTGGAAAGATTAACTCTTCTGGTAGCTTTTTAATTAACTCCCCTTACTTGTATTGTTTCTGAAAGTGTTGCTCGTCTGCAGAGTAACAAACTGTTATTACGATTCCAATTTTTAATAAAAGACGCGAGGCAAAAATTGTATTTCAGTAAAGCGTGTTTCGCAGCAAGAACGTATTATTTGATCCTGATGTAAATATCTCGGAAACTAATTTAAGTTCTTCCCTAGATATGGCTACAGAAATGCAGCCGAGATGACACTCGAACACGAACTAGCAAGCCTGCACTGAAAGTTAAATGATGACCGTAATTGCAAGGATCGATTCTGTTTTATCTGCGAATCTCAATATGTTCCTCACGTCTGACTATTCGTGATTATGAGATTTATAAATTTAATAAAGTCGCCGTTCAGAACTTTTGAATTACTTTTCCTATGCAATATCCGCTTCAGATACTTTTATGGAGCGGAGGCGGCTCTTTGCATTATATTTGACCAACACGGTTTTAAGTGACTCGAAATTATTGGAAAAGAGGTATTTCAAATTAGGCGAATATAAAGGCAGAGTTAAAAAAGCAATTTAACTCTTTTAGTCATAAGTTGCTTCTCCGGAGAGTAAAAGTCCTAAGCATTTAATTGGGAATTAGTTGGGTTTTATACCATTGGTGAAACTCTGAAAAACCGAAAAGCGGGAAGCAAAATGAATGAGACCATCAGCACTAGAAATTGCAAAGAAGTTATGTGCAGCGAAATCTGAGCAACAATTATAATTGTTTTTATAATTACTTTATCCATTTTTATAAATTTTACGCGTATCTATAACAGAAGTGTCACAATAAAACCTCTAAATCGTTTCACTGTTGCGTAATCCTTCCATTCCTTTTGCAGCAGCATTCATTTACGTCGGCGAGATATGAAAATCGACCAGTAGCCACAATTCCAATTTATTTTATCAAAACAATGAAACTGCTCCTAGAATGCAATCCAGCTTATTTAACCACTTGAAATATACAGATTCCGCTAAAACCCGTTGATTTTTTGCGAAATGTTTGCAGAAAAATTTCTCGTCTAGATCGACTAAATTAAAAATTGCGAACGTTCCTCGCTCGGGGATACGCAAAAAGAAAAAGAATTCGCGGGGACTTAACCGAGTTGAACTTTGAATATCGGTTTGCCAACTCTCGGATCCGAATTTGTCATAAAAGAATAAAACAGGTATAAAAGTCTTTACACTTTTCTACGGTCCAGGATTTAAGGGTCTTAGTGAATTCGTTTAGTGAAACGTTAGGAAATGTGATGTGTGCTTCACCCACCTCATTCCGATGTCTTGCGTGCTGCAGATAGGAGTAATGTGTTCGGAATCGATTTAGGAATTTGTTCCCCGGTAAATATCAATATGAAAATAGTATCAGACACCCCTCGCGGTCGTAATGTTTGTCCAATTCGATGAAATAACTTCCTAGTTTGTTTTGGATATGGTGAATTTTGATTCTGAATGTAATTGAAAATAGATTTAGGGGGAAGGCCGATCCCTTTGGAGGGTCATAGTATTTTTTATTATTTATATGACTGTGACAGTCACCCCTTGAATAGGAAAATTTATGACAACATAGATCAGACATCAATTTATAGGACAACAAAACATTATGGTAATAAAGAGAATAAAATAAAAAAGCCAACTCGTACGTCATCCTAATCATAAAAGAGCGGTCGTCGACTCCCTTGTTCATCCAGCAATTTCAGATTCAGGACCCCAAAACAACTCTCATCAAGAAGGCCATTTACGAATTTATCAATAAAATTTGCGGTAGGTTTTTGAAACAGGTATATACAATCCTGTGATGCTTTCAACTACAGACATTCCTCTTTTGCATATAAATTCCATACATCATTAGATCTTTGAGACGGTGATAACCCCCCTTTACATTACCGCCACTTTTTGAATTTGAACACAGAGAGCAGGTTCGCATAAAATCGGACCGTATAATATCACGAAAGCAGTATTACAACAAGAACTACAAAAATGAATGCTATTTGGTCTATCTGTTGATTCGAAACATATATGGACAAACAATAAAATGTACAGTAACGCAACGTTTTCTTTGGAGGCCATTTTGAAACGATCGCGACGTGACATCTAGCGGCGCAAACGCAACGAGGCGCAACGAAGCTACCTACATGCACTAAACAAAAGCACTACATACCGAAATTTGGCTTCCCGTTGTCGAAAATAGCTAGACGTCAGTTACAAGCGAACGACGAGATCGGAAATCGCAAGGGGGCGCAAAACAACATAACGATAAGGCACTTTTCAGAACCTCGACATTCAGCGTGGCTCTATGCCGCTTTTTGCCCTTTAGTCTTCAGTTCTTACTCAGTGTTCGTTAATTCAAGAAGACAGAAGCAAAATAGCTTTTAAATAAGCGCAACCTGCTGTCGGCCTTATACAGAAAGACAGGCAGTTATTCAATAATTTATCGAGGTTTGAATAGCAGTAGTGGACATTATTTAAACGAGACCGAACATCAAAGGGATGAGTAATACCTTTAATTTTATACTACTTAGATTGGCCACGGAATAGGGAAGCCCGTGGCATCAAATTTTACTTTTGGATGTCACTTCTAGAGAGCGCAACAGTCCATTAAGCAAATTTTTACAGTCGATCAGATCAATTTTGTGAGCGGGGTCGGTGTGAAACTGTGTATGGACGAGAGCTCCTTACGTTGCTAAGCAACCATCATAGAAACTGACTAATTGTAAGATTTTGCAGCATCGCCTGACTTGTAAGTTGTAAGGTTGTAGTTTGAAGCCTAAAATCGTAACTTTGTGGCATTTATTTTGAATCATGGGTGGAAACAAACGTCAAAATCGAAATTGTATAATTACAATATGTTACAAATTTGTAACCTATTTGGCTTGGCACCGACTTCAAACAGATTATTAGGTAACACATTAGGTATCGTGCGATTCTTTAAATTTCCCTTCTAGGTAAGCCATGAAATTTGAACGTAAGTCTCCGGCGAATTGTTTCGTCTGCTTATAGCTCGTCAACCAAAAAACGTAACCATAACCATAACATGACATTTAAAAAATGAGCAATCAAAAACATGACTTTTTTCCCACCGCCTACTCAGAATGAAAATTTAAAGAATCGCACGTTAATAATACATGATTGTATTCTATTATGTTTCACTTCTAGAAGTTTTTTTTTACAATAAATTATTGTAAGTGATGAGTAGACCTAGTAAAGACGCTTCTCGAATAAGGAGGAAACGACGGCAATTAAAAATTTGAGGATTTCCCTCGATTTCCATAGGATCACCTCATCAGATCCTGACTTGGTGACAATTCGACCACCTCAAGAGTATTCCTTTCAAATCAAAATTAGTCGGGTCTAATATGGTTTATGACAAACGTGTGGCTTCTGGCGACTATATCTAATGCGTTATTCTGATTTCACATGAAATTTAGAAGCCGAAAAATAATGTCATTCCGAAAATTTTATTTTCTATTTTTATGGGTAATCGAATATACAGTGATCATAAAGTTCAAACAGGTCGATTTTTGTTTTCAAATTGCAATCTTTTGACATAAAAATTTTGATGATGCCGTTATCTGTTTTTCAACTATGACATCAATTTTTTTTAAACTTATTATTCACATTGTATTTAATTCGTCTGCCTGGTTACATTTTTCGGTAAAACTTGATATTGCAAGTTATATAATTCTAATGCATAATATTAGTAATAGAATCATAGTAGGTATGATTATCGCTATATATTTAATAAGCAGTCATGGTTATCTACTCACTTGCTCGGTAAAAAAATCGTGCCCCATGTTTAAAACCCACACTGCCAAGTAAAATATGTTATTCGCATAGTAAAAATCATGGAGGCTCGGTATGAAAATCTGAATGTTCAGTACTTTCTGAAGAGTGTTCAGTAGATTACTGGATCATGTTATATATACTTACTAGCTGACCCGGCGAACTTTGTACCGCCTCAGAATCAATAACACAGGGGCCCAGGGGGCCCTCTGGGCCCCTATGAAACCCAAGGGGGGGCCCTGGCCCCATGTTCATGTTTTAATAGTTATTCTGCTATTTCGGGCGGAGACAAATCCAACAAATCAAAGATCATTAAAAGCCTTTCTAGAATTATAAACCCAAGGGGGGCGCCTGGGTACCCATGTCCATGTTTTAATAGTTATTCTGGTATTCGGGGCTGAAACAAATCCAACAAATCAAAGATCATAAAAATCGGTCCAGTCCAAGGGGGCCCCGTGGGCCCCCAAGTCCATGTAAAAAATACTTTACCACCTATTCTCATACCTGCCAAATATACAAAAAAGAAACATAAAAATCGGTCTAGCCGTTTCGGAGGAGATCGACCACAAAGACCGTGACGCGAAATTTTTATAATATTAGATATAGTGTGCAGTTTGTAATAATTGTTCTTATTGAATTGTACCGGACATACATACATTTTTTATACTGTGCGTGACGCAATTAAATACGAATTAAATGATGTTATATTTTATACCGAGCAAAGATTTTTATACTGTGCATAAATCAATAAAATACATAGCATACATAGGGGTCTATAATATCTACTTGGTGTAATTTTTTCATAGTTGCACTGTCATTTGTGTTCGAGATACAAAACCAACTTTTTGATTTTTTAAATAGCAACATAGGGTCAAAATAATCTTTTTGGAAAAAGCATTTTTTTCTGAATTTAACGAATTTGACATTTGTCTGCAAAAAATAATATTTTTTTTATAAATTAATATTATTAAACTCACGGCTGCAAATATTATTATTTGTGCTGTAAGATAATAATATGCCATCAAACCTAACAGTATTACTAAAAAAACTGTCTTTTACAATAAATGTTCAAAATGTTGACCATTAACTTCTTGACAAAAATTAATTCTATTAACAAAATTTTGTAACATGCTGGAAGTGATGCTAGCAATCTCTTCTCTTATTCGTTGCTTTAAATCTCCAAAATCAAGTGGTCTTCTGGCATAATATAAATGGGGAGGCAGATCTGGCCGGCCATTCACCTGCCAGGAAACACCTCATCTGAGTAACGTCCGACTTGTTGACTAAAATAGGGTGGACCTCCATCTTGCTGGAAGCAGATTGCTACCGCAGGTAAATTTCATTATTTGGAAAAAGCTGTGTAAGACGAGGAACAATCTTAGATGAGGAGTTTTGTTAATAGAATTCATTTCTGTCAAGAAATTAATGCTCAACATTTTGAACATTCTTTAAAAAACTCTTTTCAATTCAAAATGCTCTTTTCAAAAAGGTTATTTTCACCCTATGTTGCTATTTAAAAAAAAGTTGGTTTGTATCTCGGAAACAAATGACAGTGCAGCTATGAAAAAATTACACCAAGTAGATATTATAGACCCCTATATATCTGCCAGATTTGGATTAGATCGGACCAGTTTTTGAGATATCCAGGTGTTTCCATACTTTACGCTATCCTGTATATTTAAATACTGGTGTAACCTACCGTGCAACTGGTTACTACACCTACAATGACAATTATTTACTGTGCAAAAATGCATTAAAATACCGAACAGTTAATTACATGTTTTTATCAAATGGCAACCCCCAACTTTTTTTTATGTTTTAGATGCACTTTTCAATTCTCTATTCTACAAGAGTAAAGAAGTGATACCTTGCATAACTTTTTTTTTTTTGAAAAAATTTATGTTTTCCTTCAAAAAAAAAAACTATTTCATTACGAATCCCTGGTGAAATCGCGCAGATTAGTCCCGAAGCGACTGAACGAAGTATTCAAAGCGTTAAAACACGTCTGGGAATGTGTCAAATAGTTGGCTCGTGGCAATTTGAGCACTTGCGTTAAATTTTATTAAATGGTGTTTAATTTTTCGTTTGCCAAATTTATTACTATTTTTCAATTTTTTTCAAAGAATAAAAATTTTATTTTTGATGTAAAACGTAATTTCTTGAAAAAAAAAAGTTATGCAAAGTATCAGTTTTTTACTCATGTTGAATAGAGAATTAAAAAGTGTATTTAAAACCCAAAAAAAAAAGTTGGGGGTTCCCATTTAAAAAAAATTATGACCTCATGATGGTGTCATAGTTCAAAAACAGATGATGTCATCAAGAAAATATTTATGTTAAAAGATGGCAATTTAAAAGCAAAAATCGAAATGTTTTAGCGTTTTTCGCAAAAACAGTACATCACTTTATGATCACTCTGTATAAATAATAGCAGCGCTGTCGGTCATTTGGGAAACCCAAAAGGTCATAAACCCTTACCTGACTGCCGACAGTCCGAAATTCAACCACCGTCAAGAGCACACTCTCAATCTAAAATAAGGAACAATGTTCCTTTATTCAAATCTTTCTAAAACCTTCAACCTGTGACACTAACGACGTGTCTCATTTCTTTTTGAGTCTTGCCATTGCTGCGACGTCACACCTGGCATGCCAACAAGTTTTTTTTTTAATTAACTTTCTGAAAAAGTCTCAATTTTTTTTTATTATATCGTCATAATAAGACAATTTTGCTGTAAATAATAAACAACACAAAAAAAATACCCTCCAACAAAACGCTCTCGGCTGCATGTATCCTGGTCACACGCACCAATTCTGTGAACACCCCCCTTTACAATACCGCCACTTTTTGAATTTGAACATAAAATGAAATGTCAATAACGTCACCAAACGTCAAATTTAAAAATTTGAAACAAGCCGCGAACTTTAAAGGTTGGCCAGTGATCGTCAGACAATGAAAGAAAAAGCAGAACCCTACGTTGTGTTATTTTTTTTTGACAAGACAAGCAATGGCGGGACATTCAAACTTACCCAAAAGAAACAAAACCCCAGATTCTTTGGATACATGGCGATAGCTAATGAGGAGTGGAACGTAAATTGATAACACAAAAATTATGGTTTTAAACGTTTATTAAGTTTGAACAAATTGGAGTGTCTTGAGTTTGGTGATTGTGTCCTGTGGTTAACAATTTCTAGTGTCTTCGTATTAAGTTGGTAACAATGCAATTTTGTAATGTTAACAATAATAATTCAAGTAATAAATTACAACTGACAATTTCCCATGATTTCAACAGAGTAACAATTTAGTTCTTCAGAAAAATAGTAAAAAATAATACAATTTAACAATTCTGGTGTACATGATGGATGAGGTTAGGTCAGCTAAGTTTACTATCATGGGGGAAAAGCTTGCACATCCAACGGACCAGGAGAAATGAGTTTGTTACTGTCCTAGACATACTTAGTTTCCTGTCTTTCTTTAAGGCTTGTCCAAACCAAGTCCAAGTTAGGTGCACTTCCGTCGGGGACTATTCTTTTGGTTGTTAAATATTTTGAGTATCTGTGAAGCAAGCAATTTATTAGTAGCCCGAAAACCACGCCGCAAACTCCAACCTAAGTTTGGCTCAAAAGTTAACAGTTACTCCACCTCGTAATACCCTGCGCCCCGGGAGGATGTTCAAGCACGTTCGAAAACGACTCCCGTTTGAAAAATGACCCCAGTGAGCAGATTCGCACTATTAGGACCGTATAAAATCTCGAAAGCAGTATTGCACCGAGAACTACAAAAATGAATGCTATTTGGTCTATCTGTTGATTCGAAACATATATGGACAACAATAAAATATACAGTACGGCAACGTTTTCTTTGGAAGCCATTTTGAAACGATCGCGACGTGACATCTAGCGGCGCAAACGCAACGAAGCTACTAACTTGCACAGAACAAAAGCACTAAATACCGAAACTTGGCTTCCCGGTGTCGAAAATAGCTAAATGTCAGTTACAAGCGAACGACGAGATCAGAATTCGCAAGGGGGCGCAAAACAACATAACGATAAAGCACTTTTCAGAACCTCGACATTCGGCGTGGCTCTATGCCGCTTTTCGCCCTTTAGTCTTCAGTTCTTACTCAGTGTTGGTTAATTCAAGTCAACAGAGGCAAAATAGCTTTTATATGACCGCAAGCTGCTGTCGGCCTTTTACCGAAAGACAGGTAGTTATTCAACGATTTCTACAGGTTTGAATAGCAGTAGTGGACATTATGTAAACAAGACCGAACAACAAAGGGGTGAGTAATAGCTTTCCACCCTGGCGGCCATTTTATTAGTGACGCTGACAAAAGGGTGGCCGGACAACGGTAAAAACTGAAAAGCTTGTTATCTAGGAGTTTCTAGTATGGGACCGTCTTTTGGGTCAATTTCAGGGCCGCCTTATTATGTTGAGTATGACAAAAAGAAACAGATAGAACAAAAGGGTTACCTGTAAATACGTCGGGCGGCACAACACGATTGTTAATTTAAATTCAACATAGAGCACACTCAACTTTAAAAACAGGAGAACTCATAGTGGAATAAAATCAGATAAAAACAAAGAATTAACCGTTAATTACGAGTTGATTCTTCTAACGTTGAAGTCTCCATGAATGTCAAATGGCCGCCGGTCTTCCTTCCACCATCTAGGAGGGACGCACACCGGTTTTTTAGCCACGCCAAGTTCAACGCGTTGCCAACCACTGCTGGCTGTTACTAACTTAGAGCAACTTGCCGGATAGGCAACTCGAAGTTCTCCTATGCATTGCATGGTCAACTTTGGGGATATCTCAAGACTTTCAAGACTTTCTTCTTAACCTCTGCCAAAAATAACTGCAATTCTTCAATCTTCCTTTTTATTGATCCATGCTAATCTGTAGTATCAAAACATCGTCATGATTCAGGTCATCAAATTCTATTCCACAAATACAAAAAAAATTTGGGGGTACAAATTTCTCTTCATCAGAAAAAATCATGAATCACTGATACTTTTTTATTTGGAATATAGCCAGCAACACTTCGAACTCACATCCCTCCTATTCCTCCTGAAAATCTATTAAATTTCGAGCGAACGTGTTTTGCGGCGCTCGAAAAGATAAGCGGATAAAAAAAACGTGAAAAAGTGAAAAAGAAATAGAATGAATAAAAGTAGTAGTAGAAGTAGAAGTTTCAAAGATCACCAGTTAAAAAGGCAATAGATGAGGAAATGAAAGAGATATTGAAAAAAATTATGGAGGATGTAGGGGAGATAAAGGAAGAGGGACGGAAGATGAGCCGGAAAATGGAACAGTTGAAAATTATGATGCGTGAAAAGGAAGAAAAATGGGAAAGAGAAAAGATGGAAATAAAAGAAAAAATGAAACAATTGGAGGAAAAAATGGAAGATCAGGAAAAAAGAGTGAGAAAAAAGAATATTGTAGTAACGGGATTGGACGAAGAGGAATGCGAGAGCGAGAAAAAAAAAACTGGAAAAATGGATGAAAGTGGAATTAGAGGTAGAAGTTACTGTGATGTATAAAATAAATGGAGGAAAAATGATTGTGGCGGAACTTGGGAGCTGGGGGGAAAAGAGGAAAGTTATGGAAAATAAAAGAAAACTAAGAGAAAAAAATAACGAAAGGGAGTATACATAGAAGATGATCTGACAAAGAAGGAACGAGATATATAGAAGGAATTAAGAGCAATAGCCAAAGAAGAGCGACAAAAAGGACAGCGGGTGAAAGTGGGTTATAAAAAGATATGGATAGAGGGAAAAGGGCTTAGGTGGGACGAAAAAAAGGGGAAGTTAGATACAGAAAATTTTTGAATAAGAGCACAAGAAAAAGACGTCACGGCAAAAAAAGGAAAAAGAATACGGAGAGGAATAAAGGAGAAAAGGAGCAAATAAGAATAATATTCTGGAACGTAGCGGGAATAAAAAACAAAGAGAATAAATTTTGTTAGTATTTGAGAGAATTTGACGTAGTGGGAACGGTAGAAACGTGGGTGGAAGAAATGAAGTGGGAAAAATTGGAAAAAAGAATGCCGAAAGAGTTTAAGTGGAAATGTCAATATGCAGAGAGGGAAAGAAAGAAAGGGAGAGCTAAAGTTGGGATAATAATGGGGGTGAAAGAGGGACTGGAACGAGAAAATGGAACTGAAGCAAAAGAAAAAAGAGGGATTATGGAAAGAACGGTGAAAAGTAAACAGAGAAAATTCAGAATTGTAACAGTGTACAGCAGAAGTATGAAGGAAACGAAGAGAATAATAGAAGAGCGAGTAAAAGAGCAAGAAGAAGGAACTTTGGTGATTGGGGGGGATTTTAATGCAAGAATTGGAGGAAAAGGAAGACGGATAGAAGAGGAACAAGAAACAATAATAGGAAGATTAACAAAAGATGGAACAGAAAACGCAGAAGGGAGAGTACTGATTAGCTTAGTAGAAGAAAGAGGGTGAGACATACTTAATGGGAACTGCACAGGAGATGAGAAAGGGGAGTACACGTATATTGGATCAAGAGGGGAGACAGTTATTGACTATGTTATGGTAAATGAAGAAGCATGAAATAAAATAGAGAAATTCAAGGTGGGAGAAAGATTGGAGTCGGACCATATGCCTTTAGAAGTGAAGACAAAAGGAAGAGAGAAAGATAGAGGAAGTGTAACAGAGTTTAGACGAAAAATTGTGAAGAATATTTGGACGGATGAAGGAGTAGAAAATTATAGAGCAAGACTTAGGGAGGCAAAATACGAAGAAACAAAAATAAACGAAAAGGTGAGGGAACTGAGCTATAACATAAAAAACGCAACAGAAAAATAGAGATAGAGATAAGAGAGAAGATGGGGCTGTGGAAGAATGAGTGGTGGGATAAATAATGCAGGGAAAGGAAGCAGGAAGCAAGAAGTAAACTAAGAAATTGGATAAAAGAAAATGCAACCAAGGAAGAGTACAAGAGAGACCGCAAAAGAGTATGCAAACAGAAGAAGCAAAAGAAACGGATGGAAGAAGAGCTAAAGATGAAGGGTATAAAGACGGAAGAAGAGGTATGGAGATACATAAATAAGGAAAGAAAGAAAAAGAGAGAGAGAGAGTGAGTGATGGAATTACTATGGAGGAATGGAGAGAGTACTTCAGTGAGCTGCTGGGGGGTGATGAAAACAGACAATGAAAGGAAAAGATACAACAAAGTGTGGAAGAAATAGAAGAGATAACAAGAGAAGAACTAGCGCAACAACTAAGAAAACTGAAAAGAAAAAAGACACCGGGGAGGGATGGTATACAGAATGAAGTGTGGATTTATGGAACGGAAAGGGAAGTTGACAGGTTGTTAGTGATAATGAACGGAGTGTGGAAGGGAGATGGATTCCCCCAAGAGTGGAAGGAAGGGATAATATGCCCCATATATAAGAAAGGAGAAAAAGATACAGTCAGTAATTATAGGGGGATCACTCTCCTAAATACAGCATATAAGGTATGCGCGATGATTGTGGAAGAGAGGCTGATGAAGGAAATGAATGAGAATGAATGTTACCAGACGGATAGGCGGGATTTAGGAAAGGTAGCGGGACCATGGATAATGCATATATATTTTGAATCGCATAACAGGAAATGAGATAAAAAAGAAGGGTGGCAAGATATATGCATTCTTTGTGGACTTGAAGGCGGCTTTTGATAATGTGGAAAAAGATTTACTGTAGGAATGCTTGAGAAAGAGAGGGATAAATGAGCATCTGGCAACAAAAATAGAAGAGATATATAAAGAGACGATAAGTAGAGTGAGAGTGGATGGAAGGGTAAGTGAATGTTTCAAAACTTATAAGGGAGTAAGACAAGGTTGCCCATTAAGCCCCAGCCTGTTTGCAGCTTTTATTGGAGATATAGATGAGATGTTCAGGAAGGGGCAGGCAGGGCGGGTTGTGGTTTGCAAAGAAAAAGTGTGGTCTTTAACATATGCGGATGATTTGGTGGTGCTAGCGAGAGATGAGAAAGGTATGAAAGAAATGATAGGAAACATGGAGAAATATATGAGAAGGAAAAAGTTGATGGTGAATGTAGAAAAATCCAAGATGATGGTGTTCAGAAAAGGAGGTGGTAGGAGAAAAGTAAATGAGTGGAAATGGGAGAAAGAGAAAATTGAAAAAGTGAAAGAATTTAAGTATTTAGGTTATGTGATGAATGAAAGAAAGACAGCAACAGCCCATGTGAGAGAGTTAGTAAAGAAAGCAAATAAGATAATAGGAGCTGTATGGGGAATAGGAGAGAGAAAATTTGGACATCATTTTAGAAGGAGAGTAATGATGTTTGATAGTTTGGTGAAAAGCGTGATGATGTATGGAGCGGACATATAGGGATGGAGAGAGCAAGAAGGATTGGAAGGGGTGTAAGGAAAATATATGAAATGGGTGCTAGGGGTAGAGAGAGAGACACCGGGGTATATAGTGATGGAGGAAACAAAGAGAGATGGAATAAGAATAGAAGCAGGAAAAAGAGCAATAAGATTTGAGGAGAAAGTGATAGAGAGAGGAGAGTGCAGAATTTTGCAAGAGTGTATGAAAGAAAAAAGGAAAAACATAGGAAAGGGGAGATGGAAAGAGAGGGAGGCATATTTCGAAAAAAACGGGTATGCAGGCGCGGAGATAGAAAGAATGCGAGAGAGAGGCAGAGTAATGACAGATGAATTAGTGCAGGGTGATAGAGATGTGCAAGTGCAGGAAAGAAGACCGAGAATTAGAGAGTATAGTAATAGCAATATTTAGATGTGTAAATGAGGAGAGAGAGAATAAATATTGGAGTGAGGATAATAATAGAGTATGCAAGATGTGTGGAAAAAAAAAGGAGACGATAGAGCATTTGTTGAAGGAGTGCGTAGAATTGCGAGGGAGACATGAGAGTAGAGAAGAAATGTTGAACGAGGACGGAAGAGGGATCGAATGGATGAGGAAGGTTGAGTGGAGAAGAGGGACAATAAGTGAGAAGGGATAAAAGCTGCTAGTTATTGTGTTGAATTATTGATTTATTTAGTTTTATGTATTATATTATATTTTATTTTATTTGAGTTATGGGAAATGTATCGGATACTTTATAAACCTGTAAAGGTAATAAATATACACACTGCTACTATTAAATTTAATTAATATTCTTGCATCTAATAATTTTCTTCAATTTATCACCTTCATTTTTTTTATTTAATTATTTGATCAATCAACTCGTTAATTTCTGTAATCATTTATATTTAAACATTTTTCGATTTACGTTGTGGCGCTTGTGGGATAATTATTGCAACCTTGAGCCCACTCCAACCTTGACAGGAACTTTACCTGAATTTTGATCGTAGCAGTAACTACTCATTGAGACTAAGCTCTCACCAAAATAGACACAAAAAAAGGTACACCCACGTGTTAAATAACCGTTGAAATTCGTGATATTAAGTTAGCAAGGTAAACATTATTTTTCTTCTAATCACCATTCCTACTTCCGTCTGTGTGCGCGTTTCAATCTTATCTTTTGTAACCTTTCAGGCAGCATCGTTATAAATTGCAATTAAAATTGCAGACTTGCACTTACAAGACTCATTTTAATTGTTTCTTTTTATTGTTGCGCTGCATCATTGATTTACGCTGGAAGAGATGAGAAGCTGCAGGAAATGCGTCGAGTTTCTTGAAGCTTTTCCATTGTAGGATTGGCCCGAAGATAGCGAGGAATGAAAATTTAGTGCCAATTAACGCCAAATAAAGTAATTTCGATGCAATAAAGCGTGAGGTATAAAGTAAATTTTCTAGTGAGAAAACCGACACGGGAGAAAACAAGATTTAAATTATTTACCTATCGCGTTAAGAACGATCTAAAGTAAAATAACGATTAAAGAAAGGACGAGGAACAAAAGAAACGATGCGTATTGTTTCCAGACGTGACATGCCAATTAATCACTTACTTTTTACACTGGGTTTTTGTGAAAACGCTGCACTGTGGGATTGACGGGTGCTTTTAGGAGAAAATATAATTCTGCAGGTGGGCTTCCAGATTGAGCAAAATAGATCTTTTTGAGATTGGGGTCCAAACGGAATTGATTACTTTTGCAGCTATAAAAAAAACTGATTAATTTCTTTTCGTGCTTAGTATACTGAAGAAGACAGAAAATATTTTCCCTGAAAATCTTAATCAAGCCTAATGGCATTTGATGTGATTTTCATATCGAAACCGACAATTCCACTCTGTTGTGTCCCTCAGGATGCAAAGATGTATCTGTATATTTCTCAGATCAGGAGGGACCTTAATGCAATTATCTTCTAATATGATTTACCCGTTTCTACTCTAAGCCTCGATCCACCCTCGCGTCGGAGGGGGAAATGAGAAAATTGACATGAACGAAAAAAGTGCCGAGATGAGAAAACGATATCTGAAAAATTGCGACTTGAAACATAAACGCTTTAAGAAGCCGTTTAATAGACTTACAATTTCGACTTTATTGATATTGGAGGCGGAAAGTATTTTTCCTTTTACAGTTTTCTTTTCGCACCGAATGGCTTTATCTCTTTTCGGAAGGTTATTAAAAACAAAGATCCTGGAATATCAAGAGGAAATTTGATTCAGGGCTAAACAATGTCAGTCCTTGGAGCATTCTAGTTCAAATAAAGCATTTACTTGTCATATCAAAAATATGATATATCCAAATTTCAGATATTGGCAAGAAGGGTTAAATTCACTGTTACCATAATTAATGTACTAATTTCTGGGACACTGTATATTTTTTAATTTTTCCATGTCCATGCTTTATTTCCTGACGTTTGATGTTTATAAAAACTTGTTCAATGACAAAAATGAAACAAATCCTACAGAAATAAGACAGGAATGGACTGTTGACGTGTTGATTGTACAATATGTTTATAGTGTGAATAAAAACTAGAAAGGAACGTTGATAAAAAATTGAAATTATTTGCATATCTTAATTTTATGTTTTTCGCGAAGCTCTCGCTGGCTGGAGCTGAGTGTTTCTCAAATCACCAAACTATCCTACAATTCAACGGCACACAATCCGGGCAGATATCACAAATTGCGACATCTGCCGCCTCTTATATCCATATTAATACTATTTATTTTAACAGAAACCTAAAATAGACGGCGATATCTATACCGTGTCACACTCCGCAGTTTGAGATCGGAAAATACGGAGACAAATGCCGCAATCAGAAACAAACCCCTTTCTTGTAGGCCGATTTTGCTGAGAATAATATTTTCAACATTTATTTCAAACGTTATACGTTATAAGAAAAGATCTTTAAAGGATAATTTAATGAAATAAAAAAGAAACTAAGAAAGAATCCGGTTGAATTTTCTGCAATTATTTTGATAAATCTGTGTAGGCAAATATCCAAGATTTTGAGTTACCATAAGCAAGTGAAATTTCTACACGCGCGCCCTGAACTTGTAAACCAGTAAATGCGGTACGAGATTTGTGCTAGACTCGATCGTTTTCGCCTTAGTTCGTTTTATACTTACACCTATATCGCATAAGAACGTTCACTGTCTGGTTCACTAAAATTAAAAAACTACAAGTCCATCAATAGATTTTTTTTATCGTATTGGCCGCTTTAGCCCTTTTTCGATTTTTCGACAGCTCACTGTGATAGTTGTTAACATTAGAGTGCGGAAAAGTTGATTTTACAACGCGACAGCTCCCATTAGCTGAAGCGTTGGAAAATCACTTTACGCACGAAATTGTATACAATTGTTTGGCCGACAAATACTGTAAATACTGTAAGGAAAAAAAAATAGAATATTTAATATTGGAGATACAGTCAGACTGCTGTTTTGAAAGATAGGAAAATTGTTTTTGATGCTAGCAGGAAACTGAACATTCCATAATATATTAAATATATTATTTGAGATACTTATTCTAAATGTCACACTGTAAAAGTCGTCAGACCGCGGGGTCTATTAGCTGATGGCGCGATCTTTTCGGTCCCCTGACATTTTTGCTTAATCTGGTCCGAGATTGAGTGGAGACAACGGCTTTGGTCGGATAGTTAATCTTTATTCTCGTTCGGCTGCCCTTGGGCCCTTTTCGCTCACCGGCGAACAAAAACCACGATAAAAGTCTGAGCAGTCATTAGTGACCCCCAATATGTTATCTAACTTTATGGATTTACTTCAAAAGGGTATTAGTCGAAAGTTGCTCGGCATTATCGCAACCTTGTATTGTTTCTCAACTTCAGCGGACACGTAATTCGAACGGATGTGTTCGAACTAGATCGACATCAAACTTTAATGTTTACTGTACTGACGACGGCAGTTTCAAAGGAAGTTCAATCGAAATTATAATCCGCTATTAATTACAGGCTAAACAGACAAGCGATCCGACACGCTGTAACTTATAATGTATTTTAATAGATCCCATTAACTTGACAGGCCAAGTTGAGCAGCTAAGTAATATTCGCCTTTACCCAAGATCAGCGACTCGGTTGGAACAATTTGCCACCTAAATTACCAAATTATCCAATCATTATAAAATTAGAAAATTAATTAATACTAATGATGTTAAGAAATGCCCGCGATTCCAAAAATTGTAGGTAATAAACGTAATCAATTACTTACTGTCATACAAACATACAGTGAGCGGCAAAAGTATGGAATAAATTCATTAGAAATTAAACAATTTTTTTTTCAAAGAAATCTTTAGACGGGTTAATTTTAGGTAATAAAAATACATATTTTTATACCGAATAAAATTCCAAGCTGACATTTGTTTTCGAGTGATGACGTCATCGTATTTTTTCTTAAATAGAAACCCCCTATTTTTTTCTTGATTCAGATAGCCCTTTAAATTGTCTAAACGACAGTATAAAAAATTTTGTTATCTTAGATAATGAAAGTTTTGAGGAAAAAAATAAAATTGGATTTTTTTTATGACAAACCAAAACAAGTCAAAAAATCAAGTAGGTAAAACTAAAACTCAACAAAAAGTTTGCAATTTGTTCAATGCAAAGTATCGAGATAGACTCATCAGCCAATCTACAGACAGTAAAATTGAAAATAAATTTAGAAGAACTGGGCATGTTAAAGAGATTAGAAGAACTGGTCGTCCAAAAATTAACGAAGATACGTCCTTGTAGAAAATTTTCCATGTGACAATGATCAGATCTTAGTAAATGATGATTTGTGGTTCTAGCAAGACGGTGCACCCCCACACTTTGCAGTTCCTGTTTGCCATTACTAGTAATTCATAATGTCCAAAAGGAATTTCTTCATAGACTTGTGTATTGTCAACAAGCTTTCGTTATAAAATTTATTTAATTTATTTCTCAAAACTTTCCTAATGTAAGATAACAAAATTTTTACACTGTCGGGTCTACAATTAAAGGGGCTATCAGAATCAAGAAAAAAAATAGGGGGTTTCTATTTTAAAAAAATATCAATTACGTCACCACTCGAAAACAAATGACTGCTTGGAATGAGCTTCATGATGAGGGAAATTTTACTTTCCCAACACTTTATGAAGATTTAATAACTATTGTTGTATACGATTTGGGAAATACATAATGGAAAAGTGGTATACAACTAAATATATAAAATATTCCCTCATAATATATTTAATTTGACAGCTGCCAAACCCAACCTTAAAATTTGATGTTTTGCACTTGTATCGGAATATACTATTACATACATTATGTAATATACAGTGAGCGGCAAAAGTATGGAATAAATTCTTTAAAAATGAAACAATTTTTTTTTTAAAGAAATCTTTAGACGGGTCAATTTTAGGGGTTAAGAGCAACTAAAGATGTTGGGCTTCCATAAGCAATTCCTCCTGGAGTTACTTTGGTATGACGTCGATCAATAGCTAGGAAAGAATTTTGTTTTTCCTCTTTTCATCATTTTCATCTTTGTACGACCACCTGATCATAATAAACACAATTCCCAAATTATTACCTGAATAATATGATTTATTATTAAAAATTAGTACTTTCATATGTAGAATTATTATCAATTGAATAATATGTTTTATTATTAAAAAACTTATTGTGCAAAAGGTAATTAGAACATTTGATGTACAGTATTAATTTCTTTGAATAATTGTCTTAGGATTTGCATCCCATTGATACTTTCATATGTCCAATTATTATTAAACCCAACAGAATTTTTTTTCAGCAAACTTTTATTTTAGTGGTAAATCAAAATGTACAAATAAATCCCTTAGTAAAAGTAACTCACTCAAGTATTGTAAAATGGATGTTTTGATAAAAATTACTTCAACTATTAAAAGTAAACAGTCTGAAAGTCTTTTAGGAATTATTCTAGCCCGGCGCATCCACCATTTGTGAACAGAATTTTTTTTTCAACATTTTGAATACGACATAAAATTCCAAAATACACAGTAATTATGTATTTTAAATTTTCAAATGTATTTTTCGAATAGAAATTTACATTAATCGCTCCTACAATTAGTATATGTTACAAATATGATTCTGTTGGGCATGAAAAGAATTTCAACCTGTACGTTGATTAGTTTACTAATTTTTGACACATATTTTACATCAGACAAATGCTGTTCTTAAATTATCACTTGAATAATATGTTTTATTGTTAAAAAACTTATTGTGCAAAAGCTAATTAGAAAATTTGATGTACAGTATTAATTTCTTTGAGTAATTGTCTTAGGGATTTGCATCCCATAAATACTTTCATATGTTCAATTACTATTAAACCCAGCAGAAATTTTTTTCAGCAATCCTTTATTTTACTGGTAAATCAAAATGTACAAATAAATCCCTTAGTAAAAGTAACTCATACAAATATTGTAAAATGGATGTTTTGATAAAAATCACTTCAATTATTAAAAGTAAACAGTCTGAGAGTCTTTTAGGAATTATTCTAGCCCGGCGCATCCACCATTTGTGAACAGATTATTTTTTTTCTACAATCTGAATACGACATAAAATTCCAAAATACACTGTAATTATGTAATTTAAATTTTCAAATGTATTTTTCCAATAGAAATTTACATTAATCGCTCCTACAATTAGTTCATGCTACAAATATGATTCTTTTGGACATGTTAAGAATTTCAACCTGTACGTTGATTAGTTTACTAATTTTTGGACACATATTTTACATCAGACAAATGCTGTTCTCAAATTATCACCTGAATAATATGTTTTATTATTAAAAAAAAATATTATGCAAAAGGTAATTAAAAAAATTGATGTACAGTATTAATTTTTTTGGATAATTGTCTTCGGGATTTGCAAACCATTAATACTTTCATATGTCCAATTATTATTAAACCCAGCAGAATTTTTTTTCAGCAATCCTTTATTTTACTGATAAATCAAAATGAACAAACCCTTTAGTAAAAGTAACTCACTCAAGTATTGTAAAATGATTGTTTTGATAAAGATTACTTCAATTATTAAAAGTAAACAGTCTGAGTCTTTTAGGAATTATTCTAGCCCGGCGCATCCACCATTTGTGAAAAGAAATTTTTCTCCATTCTCAATACGACATAAAATTCCAAAATCTACTGTAATTATGTATTTTAAATTTTCAAATGTATTTTTCGAATAGAAATTTACATTAATTGCTCCTACAATTAGTTTATGCTACAAATATGGTTCTGTTGGACATGATAAGAATTTCAACTGTACGTTGATTAATTTACTAATTTTTGCCACATATTTTATATGAGACAAATGCTGTTCCCAAATTATTACCTGAATAATATGTTTTATTATTAAAAAATTAATTATGAAAAAGGTAATTAGAAAATTTGATGTACAGTATTAATTTCTTTGAGTAATTGTCTTAGGGATTTGCATCCCATAAATACTTTCATATGTTCAATTATTATTAAACCCAACAGAATTTTTTTTAGCAAACCTTTATTTTACTGGTAAATCAAAATGTACAAATAAATCCCTTAGTAAAAGTAACTCACTCAAGAATTGTAAAATTTATGTTTTGATAAAAATTACTTCAATTATTAAAAGTAAACAGGTCTGAGAGTCTTTTAGGAATTATTCTAGCCCGGCGCATCCACCATTTGTGAACAGATTTTTTTTCTACATTCTGAATACAACATAAAATTCCAAAATAAACTGTAATTATGCATTTTAACTTTTCAAATGTATTTTTCAAATAGAAATTTACATTAATCGCTCCTACAATTAGTTCATGCTACAAATATGATTCTTTTGGACATGTTAAGAATTTCAACCTGTACGTTGATTAGTTTACTAATTTTTGACACATATTTTACATCAGACAAATGCTGTTCTCAAATTATCACCTGAATAATATGTTTTATTATTAAAAAATTTATTATGCAAAAGGTAATTAGAAAATTTTATGTACAGTATTAATTTCTTTGAGTCTTAGAGATTTGCATCCCATTAATACTTTCATATGTTCAATTATTATTAAACCCACCAGAATTTTTTTTAGCAAACCTTTATTTTACTGGTAAATCAAAATGTACAATTAAATCCCTTAGTAAAAGTAACTCACTCCGGTATTGTAAAATTGATGTTTTGATAAAAATTACTTCAATTATTAAAAGTAAACAGTCTAAAAGTCTTTTAGGAATTATTCTAGACCGGCGCATCTACAATTTGTGGACAGAATTTTTTTCTACATTCTGAATACGACATAAAATTCCAAAATACACTGTAATTATGTATTTTAAATTTTCAAATGTATTTTTCGAATAGAAATTTACATTAATCGCTCCTACAATTAGTTTATGCTACAAATATGATTCTGTTGGACATGATAAAAATTTCAAACTGTACGTTGATTAGTTTACTAATTTTTGACACATATTTTACATCAGACAAATTGATGCTGTTCCCAAATTATCACCTAAATAATATGTTTTATTATTAAAAAAATAAATATGCAAAAGGTAATTAGAAAATTTGATGTACAGTATTAATTTCTTTGAGTAATTGTCTTAGAGATTTGCATCCCATTAATACTAATATATGTCCAATTATTATTAAACCCAGCAGATTTTTTTAGCAAACCTTTATTTTACTGGTAAATCAAAATGTACAAATAAATCCCTTAGTAAAAGTAACTCACTCAAGTATTGTAAAATGGACGTTTTGACAAAAAATACTTCAATTATTAAAAGTAAACAGTCTGAGAGTCTTTTAAGAACTATTCTAGCCCGGCGCATCCACCATTTGTTACAGATTTTTTTTTTCTACATTTTGAATACGACATAAAATTCAAAAATACACTGTAATTATGTATTTTAAATTTTCAAATGTATTTTTCGAATAGAAATTTACATTAATCGCTCCTACAATTAGTTTATGCTACAAATATGGTTCTGTTGGACATGATAAGAATTTCAACTGTACGTTGATTAATTTACTAATTTTTGACACATATTTTATATCAGACAAATGCTGTTCCCAAATTATCACCTGAATAATATGTTTTATTATTATGCAAAAGGTAATTCGAAAATTTGATGGACAGTATTAATTTCTTTGAGTAATTGTCTTAGGGATTTGCATCCCATAAATACTTTCATATGTCCAATTATTATTAAACCCAGCAGTAATTTTTTTCAGCAAACTTTTATTTTACTGGTAAATCAAAATGTACAAATAAATCCCTTAGTAAAAGTAACTCACTCAAGTATTGTAAAATGGATGTTTTGATAAAGATTACTTCAATAATTAAAAGTAAACAGTCTGAGAGTCTTTTAGGAGTTATTCTAGCCCGGCGCATCCACCATTTGTGAACAGAATTTTTTCTACATTCTGAATACGACATAAAATTCCAAAATACACTGTAATTATGTATTTTAATATTTCAAATGTATTTTTCGAATAGAAATTTACATTAATCGCTCCTACAATTAGTTTGTGCTACAAATATGATTCTGTTGGACATGATAAGAATTTCAACCTGTACGTTAATTAGTTTACTAATGTTTGACACATATTTTACATCAGACAAATGCTGTTCCCAAATTATCACATTAATAATACGTTTTATTATTAAAAAAATTATTATGCAAAAGGTAATTAAAAAAATTGATGTACAGTATTAATTTTTTTGGGTAATTGTCTTCGGGATTTGCAAACCATTAATACTTTCATATGTCCAATTATTATTAAACCCAGCAGAATTTTTTTTCAGCAATCCTTCATTTTACTGGTAAATCAAAATGAACAAACCCTTTAGTAAAAGTAACTCACTCAAGTATTGTAAAATGGATGTTTTGATAAAGATTACTTCAATTATTAAAAGTAAACAGTCTGAGTCTTTTAGGAATTATTCTAGCCCGGCGCATCCACCAATTGTGAACAGAATTTTTTTTCTACATTCTGAATACGACATAAAATTCCAAAATACACTGTAATTATGTATTTTAAATTTTTAAATGTATTTTTCGAATAGAAATTTTCATTAATCGCTCCTACAATTAGTTTGTGCTACAAATATGATTCTGTTGGACATGATAAGAATTTCAACCTGTACGTTAATTAGTTTACTAATGTTTGACACATATTTTACATCAGACAAATGCTGTTCCCAAATTATCACATGAATAATACGTTTTATTATTAAAAAAATTATTATGCAAAATGTAATTAAAAAAATTGATGTACAGTATTAATTTTTTTGGGTAATTGTCTTCGGGATTTGCAAACCATTAATACTTTCATATGTCCAATTATTATTAAACCCAGCAGAATTTTTTTTCAGCAATCTTTTATTTTACTGATAAATCAAAATGAACAAACCCTTTAGTAAAAGTAACTCACTCAAGTATTGTAAAATGATTGTTTTGATAAAGATTACTTCAATTATTAAAAGTAAACAGTCTGAGTCTTTTAGGAATTATTCTAGCCCGGCGCATCCACCATTTGTGAAAAGAAATTTTTTTCTCCATTCTCAATACGACATAAAATTCCAAAATCTACTGTAATTATGTATTTTAAATTTTCAAATGTATTTTTTGAATAGAAATTTACATTAATCGCTCCTACAATTAGTTTATGCTACAAATATGGTTCTGTTGGACATGATAAGAATTTCAACTGTACGTTGATTAATTTACTAATTTTTGCCACATATTTTATATGAGACAAATGCTGTTCCCAAATTATTACCTGAATAATATGTTTTATTATTAAAAAATTAATTATGAAAAAGGTAATTAGAAAATTTGATGTACAGTATTAATTTCTTTGAGTAATTGTCTTAGGGATTTGCATCCCATAAATACTTTCATATGTTCAATTATTATTAAACCCAACAGAATTTTTTTTATCAAACCTTTATTTTACTGGTAAATCAAAAGGTACAAAAAAATCCCTTAGTAAAAGTAACTCACTCAAGAATTGTAAAATTTATGTTTTGATAAAAATTACTTCAATTATTAAAAGTAAACAGGTCTGAGAGTCTTTTAGGAATTATTCTAGCCCGGCGCATCCACCATTTGTGAACAGAATTTTCTTCTACATTCTGAATACAACATAAAGTTCCAAAATACACTGTAATTATGCATTTTAACTTTTCAAATGTATTTTTCGAATAGAAATTTCCATTAATCGCTCCTACAATTAGTTCATGCTACAAATATGATTCTTTTGGACATGTTAAGAATTTCAACCTGTACGTTGATTAGTTTACTAATTTTTGACACATATTTTACATCAGACAAATGCTGTTCCCAAATTATCACCTGAATAATATGTTTTATTATTAAAAAATTTATTATGCAAAAGGTAATTAGAATATTTGATGTACAGTATTAATTTCTTTGAGTCTTAGAGATTTGCATCCCATTAATACTTTCATATGTTCAATTATTATTAAACCCACCAGAATTTTTTTTAGCAAACTTTTATTTTACTGGTAAATCAAAATGTACAATTAAATCCCTTAGTAAAAGTAACTCACTCAAGTATTGTAAAATGGATATTTTGATAAAAATCACTATAATTATTAAAAGTAAACAGTCTGAGAGTCTTTTAGGAATTAATCTAGCCCGGCGCATCCACCATTTGTGAACACATTTTTTTTTTTCTACAATCTGAATACGACATAAAATTCCAAAATACACTGTAATTATGTAATTTAAATTTTCAAATGTATTTTTCCAATAGAAATTTACATTAATCGCTCCTACAATTAGTTTATGCTACAAATATGATTCTGTTGGACATGATAAGAATTTCAACCTGTACGTTGATTAGTTTACTAATTTTTGACACATATTTTACATCAGACAAATGCTGTTCTTAAATTATCACTTGAATAATATGTTTTATTGTTAAAAAACTTATTGTGCAAAAGGTAATTAGAAAATTTGATGTACAGTATTAATTTCTTTGAGTAATTGTCTTAGGGATTTGCATCCCATAAATACTTTCATATGTTCAATTACTATTAAACCCAGCAGAAATTTTTTTCAGCAATCCTTTATTTTACTGGTAAATCAAAATGTACAAATAAATCCCTTAGTAAAAGTAACTCACACAAGTATTGTAAAATGGATGTTTTGATAAAAATCACTTCAATTATTAATAGTAAACAGTCTGAGAGTCTTTTAGGAATTATTCTAGCCCGGCGCATCCACCATTTGTGAACAGATTTTTTTTTTTCTACAATCTGAATACGACATAAAATTCCAAAATACACTGTAATTATGTAATTTAAATTTTCAAATGTATTTTTCCAATAGAAATTTACATTAATCGCTCCTACAATTAGTTTATGCTACAAATATGATTCTGTTGGACATGATAAGAATTTCAACCTGTACGTTGATTAGTTTACTAATTTTTGACACATATTTTACATCAGACAAATGCTGTTCCCAAATTATCACCTGAATAATATGTTTTATTATTAAAAAAAATATTATGCAAAAGGTAATTAAAAAAATTGATGTACAGTATTAATTTTTTTGGGTAATTGTCTTCGGGATTTGCAAACCATTAATACTTTCATATGTCCAATTATTATTAAACCCAGCAGAATTTTTTTTCAGCAATCCTTTATTTTACTGATAAATCAAAATGAACAAACCCTTTAGTAAAAGTAACTCACTCAAGTATTGTAAAATGATTGTTTTGATAAAGATTACTTCAATTATTAAAAGTAAACAGTCTGAGTCTTTTAGGAATTATTCTAGCCCGGCGCATCCACCATTTGTGAAAAGAAATTTTTCTCCATTCTCAATACGACATAAAATTCCAAAATCTACTGTAATTATGTATTTTAAATTTTCAAATGTATTTTTCGAATAGAAATTTACATTAATTGCTCCTACAATTAGTTTATGCTACAAATATGGTTCTGTTGGACATGATAAGAATTTCAACTGTACGTTGATTAATTTACTAATTTTTGCCACATATTTTATATGAGACAAATGCTGTTCCCAAATTATTACCTGAATAATATGTTTTATTATTAAAAAATTAATTATGAAAAAGGTAATTAGAAAATTTGATGTACAGTATTAATTTCTTTGAGTAATTGTCTTAGGGATTTGCATCCCATAAATACTTTCATATGTTCAATTATTATTAAACCCAACAGAATTTTTTTTAGCAAACCTTTATTTTACTGGTAAATCAAAATGTACAAATAAATCCCTTAGTAAAAGTAACTCACTCAAGAATTGTAAAATTTATGTTTTGATAAAAATTACTTCAATTATTAAAAGTAAACAGGTCTGAGAGTCTTTTAGGAATTATTCTAGCCCGGCGCATCCACCATTTGTGAACAGATTTTTTTTCTACATTCTGAATACAACATAAAATTCCAAAATAAACTGTAATTATGCATTTTAACTTTTCAAATGTATTTTTCAAATAGAAATTTACATTAATCGCTCCTACAATTAGTTCATGCTACAAATATGATTCTTTTGGACATGTTAAGAATTTCAACCTGTACGTTGATTAGTTTACTAATTTTTGACACATATTTTACATCAGACAAATGCTGTTCTCAAATTATCACCTGAATAATATGTTTTATTATTAAAAAATTTATTATGCAAAAGGTAATTAGAAAATTTTATGTACAGTATTAATTTCTTTGAGTCTTAGAGATTTGCATCCCATTAATACTTTCATATGTTCAATTATTATTAAACCCACCAGAATTTTTTTTAGCAAACCTTTATTTTACTGGTAAATCAAAATGTACAATTAAATCCCTTAGTAAAAGTAACTCACTCCGGTATTGTAAAATTGATGTTTTGATAAAAATTACTTCAATTATTAAAAGTAAACAGTCTAAAAGTCTTTTAGGAATTATTCTAGACCGGCGCATCTACAATTTGTGGACAGAATTTTTTTCTACATTCTGAATACGACATAAAATTCCAAAATACACTGTAATTATGTATTTTAAATTTTCAAATGTATTTTTCGAATAGAAATTTACATTAATCGCTCCTACAATTAGTTTATGCTACAAATATGATTCTGTTGGACATGATAAAAATTTCAAACTGTACGTTGATTAGTTTACTAATTTTTGACACATATTTTACATCAGACAAATTGATGCTGTTCCCAAATTATCACCTAAATAATATGTTTTATTATTAAAAAAATAAATATGCAAAAGGTAATTAGAAAATTTGATGTACAGTATTAATTTCTTTGAGTAATTGTCTTAGAGATTTGCATCCCATTAATACTAATATATGTCCAATTATTATTAAACCCAGCAGATTTTTTTTTAGCAAACCTTTATTTTACTGGTAAATCAAAATGTACAAATAAATCCCTTAGTAAAAGTAACTCACTCAAGTATTGTAAAATGGACGTTTTGACAAAAAATACTTCAATTATTAAAAGTAAACAGTCTGAGAGTCTTTTAAGAACTATTCTAGCCCGGCGCATCCACCATTTGTTACAGATTTTTTTTTTCTACATTTTGAATACGACATAAAATTCAAAAATACACTGTAATTATGTATTTTAAATTTTCAAATGTATTTTTCGAATAGAAATTTACATTAATCGCTCCTACAATTAGTTTATGCTACAAATATGGTTCTGTTGGACATGATAAGAATTTCAACTGTACGTTGATTAATTTACTAATTTTTGACACATATTTTATATCAGACAAATGCTGTTCCCAAATTATCACCTGAATAATATGTTTTATTATTATGCAAAAGGTAATTCGAAAATTTAATGGACAGTATTAATTTCTTTGAGTAATTGTCTTAGGGATTTGCATCCCATAAATACTTTCATATGTCCAATTATTATTAAACCCAGCAGTAATTTTTTTCAGCAAACTTTTATTTTACTGGTAAATCAAAATGTACAAATAAATCCCTTAGTAAAAGTAACTCACTCAAGTATTGTAAAATGGATGTTTTGATAAAGATTACTTCAATAATTAAAAGTAAACAGTCTGAGAGTCTTTTAGGAGTTATTCTAGCCCGGCGCATCCACCATTTGTGAACAGAATTTTTTCTACATTCTGAATACGACATAAAATTCCAAAATACACTGTAATTATGTATTTTAATATTTCAAATGTATTTTTCGAATAGAAATTTACATTAATCGCTCCTACAATTAGTTTGTGCTACAAATATGATTCTGTTGGACATGATAAGAATTTCAACCTGTACGTTAATTAGTTTACTAATGTTTGACACATATTTTACATCAGACAAATGCTGTTCCCAAATTATCACATTAATAATACGTTTTATTATTAAAAAAATTATTATGCAAAAGGTAATTAAAAAAATTGATGTACAGTATTAATTTTTTTGGGTAATTGTCTTCGGGATTTGCAAACTATTAATACTTTCATATGTCCAATTATTATTAAACCCAGCAGAATTTTTTTTCAGCAATCCTTTATTTTACTGGTAAATCAAAATGAACAAACCCTTTAGTAAAAGTAACTCACTCAAGTATTGTAAAATGGATGTTTTGATAAAGATTACTTCAATTATTAAAAGTAAACAGTCTGAGTCTTTTAGGAATTATTCTAGCCCGGCGCATCCACCAATTGTGAACAGAATTTTTTTTCTACATTCTGAATACGACATAAAATTCCAAAATACACTGTAATTATGTATTTTAAATTTTTAAATGTATTTTTCGAATAGAAATTTTCATTAATCGCTCCTACAATTAGTTTGTGCTACAAATATGATTCTGTTGGACATGATAAGAATTTCAACCTGTACGTTAATTAGTTTACTAATGTTTGACACATATTTTACATCAGACAAATGCTGTTCCCAAATTATCACATGAATAATACGTTTTATTATTAAAAAAATTATTATGCAAAATGTAATTAAAAAAATTGATGTACAGTATTAATTTTTTTGGGTAATTGTCTTCGGGATTTGCAAACCATTAATACTTTCATATGTCCAATTATTATTAAACCCAGCAGAATTTTTTTTCAGCAATCTTTTATTTTACTGATAAATCAAAATGAACAAACCCTTTAGTAAAAGTAACTCACTCAAGTATTGTAAAATGATTGTTTTGATAAAGATTACTTCAATTATTAAAAGTAAACAGTCTGAGTCTTTTAGGAATTATTCTAGCCCGGCGCATCCACCATTTGTGAAAAGAAATTTTTTTCTCCATTCTCAATACGACATAAAATTCCAAAATCTACTGTAATTATGTATTTTAAATTTTCAAATGTATTTTTTGAATAGAAATTTACATTAATCGCTCCTACAATTAGTTTATGCTACAAATATGGTTCTGTTGGACATGATAAGAATTTCAACTGTACGTTGATTAATTTACTAATTTTTGCCACATATTTTATATGAGACAAATGCTGTTCCCAAATTATTACCTGAATAATATGTTTTATTATTAAAAAATTAATTATGAAAAAGGTAATTAGAAAATTTGATGTACAGTATTAATTTCTTTGAGTAATTGTCTTAGGGATTTGCATCCCATAAATACTTTCATATGTTCAATTATTATTAAACCCAACAGAATTTTTTTTATCAAACCTTTATTTTACTGGTAAATCAAAAGGTACAAAAAAATCCCTTAGTAAAAGTAACTCACTCAAGAATTGTAAAATTTATGTTTTGATAAAAATTACTTCAATTATTAAAAGTAAACAGGTCTGAGAGTCTTTTAGGAATTATTCTAGCCCGGCGCATCCACCATTTGTGAACAGAATTTTCTTCTACATTCTGAATACAACATAAAGTTCCAAAATACACTGTAATTATGCATTTTAACTTTTCAAATGTATTTTTCGAATAGAAATTTCCATTAATCGCTCCTACAATTAGTTCATGCTACAAATATGATTCTTTTGGACATGTTAAGAATTTCAACCTGTACGTTGATTAGTTTACTAATTTTTGACACATATTTTACATCAGACAAATGCTGTTCCCAAATTATCACCTGAATAATATGTTTTATTATTAAAAAAATTATTATGCAAAAGGTAATTAGAATATTTGATGTACAGTATTAATTTCTTTGAGTCTTAGAGATTTGCATCCCATTAATACTTTCATATGTTCAATTATTATTAAACCCACCAGAATTTTTTTTAGCAAACTTTTATTTTACTGGTAAATCAAAATGTACAATTAAATCCCTTAGTAAAAGTAACTCACTCAAGTATTGTAAAATGGATATTTTGATAAAAATCACTTCAATTATTAAAAGTAAACAGTCTGAGAGTCTTTTAGGAATTAATCTAGCCCGGCGCATCCACCATTTGTGAACACATTTTTTTTTTTCTACAATCTGAATACGACATAAAATTCCAAAATACACTGTAATTATGTAATTTAAATTTTCAAATGTATTTTTCCAATAGAAATTTACATTAATCGCTCCTACAATTAGTTTATGCTACAAATATGATTCTGTTGGACATGATAAGAATTTCAACCTGTACGTTGATTAGTTTACTAATTTTTGACACATATTTTACATCAGACAAATGCTGTTCCCAAATTATCACCTGAATAATATGTTTTATTATTAAAAAATTAATTATGCAAAAGGTAATTAGAAAATTTGATGTACAGTATTAATTTCTTTGAGTAATTGTCTCAGGGGTTTGCATCCCATTAATACTTTCATATGTTCAATTATTATTACACCCAGCAGAATTTTTTTTCAGCAAACCTTTATACTTGTAAATCAAAATGTACAAATAAATCCCTCATTAAAAGTAACTCACTCAAGTATTGTAAAATGGACGTTTTGATAAAAATTACTTGAATTATTAAAAGTAAACAGTCTGAGAGCCTTTTGGGAATTATTCTATACCGGCGCATCCACCATTTGTAAACAGAATTTTTTTCCACATTTTGAATACGACATAAAATTCCAAAATACACTGTAATTATGTATTTTGAATTTTCAAATATATTTTTCGAATAGAAATTTATATTAATCGCTCCTACAATTAGTTTATCCTACAAATATGATTCTGTTGGACATGATAAGAATTTCAACCTGTACGTTGATTAGTTCACTAATCTTTGACACATATTTTACATCAAACAAATGCTGTTCCCAAATTATTACCTGAATAATATGTTTTATTAAGATTCCTACGAGGTATCGAGTCGAGTGCACAAGTGTTTTATGAGCTCTCGTTTGATAAGCAATTTAGTGGGTTATACTTGGTCAACAAAATTGAAATTTATACCATATTACGCGCAATTGTACCAGCATTGTTATAGTGTTGTTATTATTTTCTGTGGATGGGATGAGAAGGAAAGAATAATGAAGCACAAAGGAAAATTGAGGGTGAAGAGGGGAACAAGGGGGATATACATAGACAACGACCTGACAAAGAAAGAAAGAGATTTACAGAAGAAACTAAGAAGTATGGCGAAAGAAAAAAAGGAAGAAAGGAAAGAAGTAAGAGTGGGATACAGGAAATTAATAGTGGACGGGGAGCAATGGAGATGGAATGAAAAGAGAGAGAGACTAGAGGTTTTCCAATAAGAAGAGGAAGGGGAGGAGGCAAAAGGGGGGACAACGGCAAAGTAAAAAGGACAATGAAACGGGAAAAAATAAACAAAGAAGGAAGTAGGAGGGAAACTAAGGAAGGAAGGGGGAAATCAAAGAAGGTAACGAGAAAAACAGGAGTGAGGGCACTATTTTGGAATGTAGCGGGACTAGGGAAAAAAGAAGAAGATTTTTGGGACTATGTGAAGGAGTTCGATATTGTTGGATTAACAGAAACATGGTCAGAAAGCTGGGAAAAAATAGAAAAACTGTTACCAAAGGAGTTCAAGTGGGAATGACAAGGGGCGAGAAGGGGAAAGAAAAAAGGAAGAGCAGCAGGGGGAATAATAACAGGGGTAAAAAAAAAGGAATAAAAGAGAATACTAAAAAGAAGGTAGAAGAGGAAGGTCACATGGTGAGAAACGTTAAAATAGACAGTAAATGGTGGAAAATAGTGGCAGTGTACAGCAAAGAGATGAAAGAAACATTAAACAAGATAGAAGAAACATTAAAAGCCAACAGGGAAGAATGTCTGCTTCTGGGAGGGGATTTTAACGGGATTTAAGAGAGAGGAGAGGGAAAAAGAAAATCCAAAGACAAGAAAGAAAACGCGGAAGGGAAGAAGTTGATGGAATGGATAGAAGAAAAAGGATGGGAAGCGCTGAATGGAAATAAACAAGGGGACGAAGAAGGAGAATGGACCTACATAGGCGGTAGAGGAGAGACGGTGATAGACTACGGAATAGTAAACGAAGAAGCATGGGAAGAAGTCGAAGAATTCAGAATAGGGGAAAGAGTAGAGTCAGACCATCTGCCTATAGAGATAAGTATAGGAAGGAGGAGAGAGAAGAGAGGAGGAGAAGAAAAAATAGAGGAAATGCGGAAGGTGATAACTAAAGTATGGGACGAGCAAGGGGTGGAAGAGTATAAGAGAAGACTGGAAAAAGCAAGATTTAAAGAACAAGAAGTAGGGAAAATGGAGAAAGAATTGGTAGAAATATTGGAAGAAGCAGCGACAAAAAGAGAAATAACAGTAAGAGGTGGAGGAACAAAAAGAAAGAATAAATGGTGGGACAAAGAATGTGAGCAACGTAAAAAGGAAGCAATAAAAGAACTAAGAAAGTGGAGAAAGACTAAAGGGAACAGAAGTGGCTTTTTAGAAGCGAAAAGAAGATACAGAGAGACATGCAGGGAGAAGAAGAGGCAGAAGAAGGAGAGAGAGGAGGAAGAGATAAAAGCTATAAGAACAGAGAAGGAGGTATGGAACTTTATCAATAGAGAGAGAAAGAAAAAAAAAATGGGAGCGAGGTAGTTAACGATGAATGAGTGGGAGGTGTACTTCATGAGGCTGCTGGAGGGAGAAAAAGAAAAAAAGAAAACGGAAATAGAGACGAAGAGAAACCGAGTAGAACCTGAAGGAGAAGAAATTACTATGGAAGAGGTGGAGAGGCATGTAAAGAAACTGAGGAAAGGGAAGTCACCAGGGAGGGATAGAATACAGAATCGTGGATGTATGGGACGAGAAGAGTGCTAGAGAGGCTGGTGGAGGTAATGAATGGGGTGTGGAGAGGAGAAGGATTCCCGGTAGAGTGGAGAGAGGGGGTAATTTACCCCATTTACAAAAAAGGGGAGAAAAATAAAGTAGAAAATTACCGAGGGATAACTCTCCTAAACACAGGGTACAAGTTGTATGCATCTGAATTCTGAATGAAAGGATGAGCAGAGAGATAGAGGAAAAGGGAGCATTACCAGACAGCCAAGCAGGATTTAGAGTGGGGAGGGGAACTATGGATAATGTATACATCCTGGACCATTTGACGAAGAGCGAGTTAAAGAAGAAAGGGGGGAGGGTGTATGCATTATTCGTAGACTTCAAGGCGGCTTTTGACAAGGTGGACAGAGAGAGGATGTTTGAGTGCCTGAGGGAGAAAGGGGTAAATGAATGGCTGGTAAGAAAGGTGGAGGAGATACATGAGAAGACAAAAAGTAAAGTGAAGGTAGGGGAGAGGGAAAATGAATGGTTTGTGACAACAAAGGGAGTGAGGCAAGGTTGCCCGCTCAGCCCTTTGTTGTTCACGATGTATGTGGCAGATATGGACGGAATGTTAGAGAGAGCACAAGCGGGGGGGTGTGTGGTAGGTAGAAAAAAAGTGTGGAGCCTGGCGTTTGCGGATGATGTGGTAATGGTGGCAAAGAGTGAAAGAGAAATGAAAGAAATGATCAAGAGTTTAGGAAAATATGTGAAGAAGAAAAGACTAGAAGTGAATGTAGAGAAAACAAAAATGCTGGTGTTCAATAAGAGAAAGAGGAAGAACGAAGAAAGTGATTGGAGGTGGGAGGGAGAAGTAATAGAACAAGTAAAAGAATTCAAATACTTGGGGTATGTGTTCAATGAAAGAGCCACAGGTAAGGCACATATTAGAGAACTGGCAAGAAAAGCGAACAAGGTGATAGGATGTGTATGGGGAATAGGAGAGAGAAGGTGGGGAGGCGATTTTAAGAGGAGAATGATGATGTTTGAAAGTCTTATTGAAAGCGTGTTGTTGTACGGAGCAGAGGTCTGGGGATGGAAAGAAGAAGAGGAGATAGAGAGGGTGCAAGAGAAATATCTGAGGTGGGTGCTAGGGGTAGAGAGAGAAACGCCAGGGTACATAGTGAGAGAAGAATGCAAGAGGAATAGGTTGAGAGTGAAAGCGGGAAAAAGAGCGGTCAAGTTCGAAGACAGGATGGAAGGGAGGAAAGAATGTAGGATACTAAAGGAGTGCTGGAGAGAAAAGAAGAAGGATTCAGAGGAGAATGTTAGGGAGAATTACTACAGGAGGAATGGGTATGCAAGCAAAGAAATGGAGAGACTGAGAGAAAGAGGCGTGTGGATGAATGTAGAACTAAGTGAAAGAGATAGGGATACGGATAGACAAAAGAGGAGAGAAAGAATTAGAGAATCCAGATACAACGGGAAGTACGGAAGATGCATGATCGAGGAAGTACCGAAGTATTTGGGGAGGGAGAGCGAGAAAGAAAGAACGATGATGGCGAGGTTTAGGTGCGGAAATGAAGAGAGCGAAAATAGGTATTGGGCAGAAGATGGAGGAAGAATGTGTAGAATGTGCTATGAGGAAAGAGAGACGATTGAGCATATGTGGAACGAGTGCAGTGAGATGAAACAAAGAGAGATGAAAGAAAGGGAGGAAATACTGAATGTTGATGGAAGGGAAATTAAATGGATGGAAGAGGTATGGAAGAGGAGGGCGAAGTGAGAAGAGGAAAGGGGAGGGGAGAAGAAATAGAGAATTTTATTTAGTTTTTGTTATTATGATAATGGTTAAGTTTAATTGTATATGTATAGGAATCAGAAAGCCAGTAGGGCAAATAAAGATTTATTAATATGTTTTATTATTAAAAAGGTAATTATGCAAAAGGTAATTAGAAAATTTGATGTACAGTATTAATTTCTTTGAGTAATTGTCTCAGGGATTTGCATCCCCTTAATACTTTCATATTTTCAATTATTATTAAACCCAGCAGAAATTTTTTTCAGCAAACCTTTAATTTGTTGGTAAATCAAAATGTAGAAATCCTTTAGTAAAAGTAACTAACTCATGTATTGAAAAATGGGCCTTTTGACAAAAATTACTTCAATTATTAAAAGTAAACAGTCTGAGAGAGTGTTTTAGGAATCCTACCCCTATTAATTAATCAAAAGCAAAATTAATTAGATGCATCTATTATATATGGTGTTCAAGGAACAAAGGTTTGATGTTTTCAATTGAGTTAATCGTATTCACAACAATTGGGGATTGGTTAGCAGCTAGTTCTCCTGTTTGAATATCCTTTCGTCGTTTAATAGAAATATAATGTTATTTAAGGAGCTACCGGCAAGGTGAACAATACTACTCGAGCCTTTGTATTGTGCGTGTACTAAACCTTGTAATAATTTTAGCAGATAACGGACCAATATGACTTTTCATATCGACTTTTACTGAGTGATAAAGCGAACCAGTTAATTTTGCTTTTTGAAGGCTACAGTAATAACTATTTTCAATAGGTTGTTTACCAGTTTTTTAAGCATGAAATCGTTACAGTTTGTGGTTATTTTCCTGATGGGATTCGCGAATTCTCCTAAAGGTAAGTTTAGCGTTTCATTATTTTTATTTCGAGTACGTTCATTTTCAATCCTCTTCTAGAACCGAATCAGTCTTCTGAAGATGCCAACAAACATATAATTTAACATAAATAAACTATCGAAAATCTTTAAATGTTTTTGTGCTTATCCTCGCCACTGAACAAGCAACTGCTTTCCAAGAGAGGAGCGACAACCTGTTTATAAACTTCAATACAGTCTAGACGGTATTCTTCTTGTACTTTGCATAGTTGTAAATCTTCAACATCTAAGCCGTGAAGTTTAAAGCTTCTTATGATGCGACATCGGAACAGAACTATTGTCACGTTATCCCCTTCGAAATTAAGACACAAATCTTAATTCGATAACAAAACGCTCTACGAAGTCCGAGCAGCTTTCTAATAAAAACGCTAAAACGAAATTGCTTTCCGCGCATGTTGTGTCCTGTTTTAGTTTTTCCGACTCTGTCTGTTAATAAGTCACTTCAGAGCGAAATGCAATTTGACTTCGAGTACAATGGCAGAAAAAAAAATGCGGAGTAGGAATTAATATTCTCGAGCGACCAGCCTGGGAACAGAAATTAATTTGCAGCTGGTGAGTTTGCGGAGTATAATTTGAGATTATTTCAAATTTAATTTTTAATCCGGCCGTTGAAAACTGCAACGCCGAAAGAAGAATTCCGGAGAAGTTGCGAATTCAATCAGAAAGTTAAAACGGACGTCTCGATTTTATAGGCGGGTTTCGAACCGGTGGAAACTATATGGTCCGGGAGGGAGCGTTGCATGTTTTCTAGGAATTTTATACCGAATGAATTTCATTTTTAGCGGTTGATGATATTTTGACAATAATATATTTCAAATAGACTAACACTTTGAGTAATCCACCCTCGGATTCACAAACTTTTAATTCAAACTACAACAATATTTATCACTAAAACACTCAAATATTTAGTCCGCACTGTGCAATACATTTTTGGTGATTTTACAATAAATAAACGACAAACGCCCAGGGATAACTAACCAAATAACAATTGGATTTTATTCCCCAGAGGTTCAATATTATTTTGAAAATAACGCTCACTCAAGTCAAAAAATTAATCTATAATATTCCAAATATACATCTAATATGCGTCTTAAAAAAAGTTAAAAATTACAATTTAAAACTGGAACGGAAATGAAGACACTGTTATTAAAAATAAAAATTAAGATCTTAATGATCTTAAGTGACTAAGCAACGCTCAGATGCACTGAGCGCGCAGCATGTTTATGACAATGACTGACCTCTCACCCCCGTTAAAAATACGACTGACGATTATCTTTATAATATTAAAATTATAAAAATTCTGCTGCATCAATTTCATAAGGTATAAAATAACATTATTCTTACAAATATTTAATATGGTTTATATACGTGAGTGACGTATAATCCCCTATCTTCCCGCCTTCGAAAACAACAATTTTTTTGCCCTTTTATTGGATTAATTACTTGTTGTTGTCAACATATCAAGCGGAAGTGCATTACGTAATTTGATCAGGGAGGTTATTGGCCAGTGGATTTGTGCTCACACGTTTTATCAAATTAAGGATCTATTTTAGGATCTCTAGGACAGGTGTAAAATAACAGTGATTTTGTTTTATATATCATACCTAAATCATATAATATATATCTCCTGATACCTTGAAGCGCCGTGGGGGTGGGCTCACCGAGCCGAGTTTTTATAGACAGACATACCGGAAGATGAAACGGAAGGAGAAAATTCTGGGCAGCATTACACGTTTTATCCCGCTACAAAATGAAATTAATTTACAAACTCTCAAGGAAAAATCACAAAATCGAAGCCAAATTCAACCGGTTCCCCTGCGGAGTGTCGCTTGAAATGATTTCAAATCTAGTTTCTAATCCGCCCCCCGGAAAGTGTAACGTCGAAAGAATTCTGCACACAAGTTGCGAATTCAATCAGAAAAGTTAAAATGGACGTCTCGATTTTATGGCGAGTTTTAGGACCGGTAAAAACACGACTGCACTTGATTGAAACAATACACATGTCAAAATGAAACGCTTCAGCTTCAACGTTATATAGGTCTGTCAGCTTGAAGAAAAACTTAACCGAAATCTTTGTCAGGGTAAAAACCGCGCACCCTGTCACACAAACCCGAGCTCCGTGTCAGCTATGGACTTTTTATGCGGCGTTATTTTTTCTTTATCCGGTTGAGATTGAGTTACGCTGGAAACAGAAGCTTCTGACAGACACTTAATCTCGGACATCAGACAATATTAAATAAATACACTTTGCTCGAGAGTGTGGGAGTGTGAAGTGTTTAATGCTTGAGATGGATTTGTTTGCTGAACTCATTTTGTTTGCGTAGTGATGAGGACTTTAGGCGACTTTCTAATTTACAGGAGTTTGTAACTTGTTTGAGTTCAGCCTCGCCGTGCAAAAAAGTTTTGTACACATTGGGGAATGATTTTTAATGAGGTAAGTTACGCTGTATGTGAAAACAATCATCACAGACGATCAGCAATTCTGGTTTGGCCTCCTGAATTGTAAAGTTAGCTTTGACATAAAATAGACAAGAGGTCTAATTTATTACACGCTACTTTTTTTTATTATTTTTTATTATTATATGTGGCGCCATCTATGAGAATTTAAAAGAAATTAATAAAAGAGTTTGTAACACAAAAGACCGGTAAAGTTCCCAGTAATAATTTATTTGAAATAAACACCCCAACGTCATTAAGAGGGTTCTCCAGTGGCAGGTAGATTTCTGCCGGTCGAAATACATTTTCCCGCAATATCTTTTTTTAATTTACAATTTTCAAAATAATCGCTCTGTAGCTGCAAAGATCTATATTTTATCAACACGCCCACAAAATTTCAACAAAAAATCTTCAAAAATAGAAAAGTTATATTCAACGGCGCGCAAAAATGTACAAAAATGTGCGGCATTGAATGTAACTTTTTTATTTTTGAAGATTTTTCGTTGAAATTTTGTAGGCGTGTTAATAAAATATAGATCTTTGCAGCTACAAAGCGATTTTTTGAAATTTTTAGATTAAAAAAAAGATATTGCGGAAAAATATACTTCGACCGGCAGAAATGTACCTGCCACTGGAGAACCCTCTTAACAACCATGCAGGACCGACTGCTATGCTCGTCTGATCCCCTCTCTCCACCAGCGGGGTCCTATGCTGGAGTCCAGCGGCTCCTCGCGTTTCATTAATATTAATTTCGTTGTGTTGGTACCACCATTATATTAAAAATGACATTTGACAGATTGATGGTTAGTTACTCTTGGTTAATTATTATCAACTATTACTCCTACAAATTTCAGCGTAATTTTATATAAACAGCAAAAGCCCCTCAAAATGGGTATGTATTACTTAACTTCAACCTCTGTGCATGTTTTCTTGTAGGCTGACTTGATCTGCACGACTGCACGTGTTATTGAAGGTTTCAAGATCCAGTCTCCTCTGTAATTCCTTTTTGTTTCCAAAGCTCCAGCATGAATTTTAATAACTTGTAACTTTTAACCTAAGAGTTTGGAAGAAATAAAGAAATAAGAAACCAAATCATAAAGTGTCCGATATCTAAAAATATTAACAAATGTCTTTACTTTTACTTTATGCTCTAAGCAGGTTTTTTTGTTGAACGCGTGATATAAAAATCAGGTGACGAAGACATTGCCAGCTGTCATACTACTATAATACAAAGCCCTAATGTCGTAAAATTCCAGAACTTGACGACTTCATTTAACTACTAAGCTTTTGGGCTACTAACAACACAATACCAACAAGGACAAAATTATTACCTATCTGAAAGTGTACTCATGGTGTAGAACGCTTTTTAGGGTTAGTCTTTAGTTCTAAGCCAGTTAAGCTCAAATGTCGTCGATTAGATGTTCGTCTTCTTGGCACAGCGATCGAGATTAAAGCTCATGCTCCGTCATCTTTTCTGTTTGTTACATTTTCCATTAACTATATTAACCTTGACATTTGCATGTTCGCATAATCCTCGTTGTTCATGCGGCTGATGCATTAATTTAAAATTTTTAAAGTTTTTTCCAACGCCACGGCAATAGGACCTACTCATTGATTTTTAAAACGGAGCTCGGGATGCAGCTGGCATAGAGGCAATAATACGCTTTCCGCAAGAGTAAACGAGAAAACAGGTCGTCACTTATCAACTGACCCAAAAGTGCGAACATAGAACTTTCATATTTTTTTTTTTAGGCGATGATTACGAAAAATGTGATTTTGGAGCCGTAAAGTTTTACTTTTTTGTACGCATCTGTCAAACTCTATTTTTTTGGGACTGATATGTCAAACTCCACTTTTTTGGGACTGATCTGTCAGAAACTAAAACTTTTGATACTTTTCAAGAAATCTGTCGTTTCCTCTTGAGATTTAACCGAAGGATTTAACATCAGCTGTTTTAGGTCGCTGGCTGCTGTCGAAAATCAGCTGATTTTTAACCGTCTTTGTCATTGTGATGGGGTCATCTGTGATTGTTATAGTCATGTGTACTGCGGCTTTGTGTTATACAATATTGGCGATCCGTGTAATTTGTGTTGCTATTTACACCGGCGGTCATTTCTACACATTTTAGAAAGTGATTTACCATTAAGTCAATACTAAATTAATGACATTGTAGATCATGTATTTAAAACTTAATTACATCCAACTACAACTACCTATTTCTTTAATGGGGGAAAACAAAAAAGAAGAAATCGAATAACAGGTTGGAAAATACGTTTCAGTTAATTGAAGGTGCTAGTATAAATTATTATTTATCGTAGGATCAAAATGTCACTCAGTGTGTACCTTTAAAAAACAAGTCTAGAGCACAATGTTAACAAAAAGTCCATTCAAAACACATAACATCTAAACCAACTCCATATGGGAATGAAATGGAACCAGTGGCCTTCAACAGCACCAAAAAAACAGCCCCACTTACAACATAAAAAAATGGGAATTGTAATGACATCTTTATCCATGGCTAGCATACTGTCCTGATGGTGTTATATTTTATGTTGGAAAGCCACAAAGGTTGATGGAGATAAAATGTCCTTATTTGGGTAAATGTAAATAACGACAGTAATCGAAATTAAATTTTTATTGTAGGAAAAACAAAGTCCTCAGGCAAAGTCATATCTTTGTTGCCATATCTTCGAAAAGATTGCAGTCTCAAAGAAAATCCTGCCTGTTAATTATAGTCAAATACAAATTTGCTTGGTTGTATTAAATTTATATTAATGCAAAAATACAAATTACTATTAATAATATGAGAAAGAATATCAGTTGTTTTGTGAGTGGAGAGTACTGGGACTTTACAATTCTACTTTAAAGTACTACGACGTTAATGTTCCACTTTTTGTATCATAAATAATCTGAAAAATGTCGTTTTAGATACCAGCATGAACTCCACTTTTACCAATTTTACAGATGTGTACAAAAGATGATGTGCCTCACCCCAGCTAACATAGTGACGTGATATTTACGTATCTTTTTAGTCAGTCATTACGTCATATGACCAAAAAATTTGACGTGATAGTTACGACAATATGACACAGCCCAACGACGACATTGAATGACGTTTTCATGACGTGATCACTGACCAATATCTGACGTATCTAGATGGGCATAATGGCCTTAATATTCACGTCTAATAGACGTCATTGAATGACGTTTTCATGACGTGATCACTAACCAATATCTGATGTATCTGGATGGGCATAACGGCCCTAATAGACGTCATTATTGTCGTCAAGTAGACCTTGTTGCCGACGTTTATTTTCACAATAGAAGAAGAATAAAATACAAGACAATAGTTTAACAAAATTTATTGAAAAATTAAAACAGACAAACGATTGTAAAAAAAATACTTACACTATCTTTTTTAATTTTAATTTAATTTTTGTCCCAACACCAACAGCTTTCTTGTGATCGCACTTTTCAAGGAAAGATATGGTATCTACAATAGTAATAATAATAATAATAATATATATTTATTTGCCAACAGGACAAGCCTAAAAAAGGCAAAATTTACAAAACCACTTAAACTAAACAGGTACATTCTACAAATAGTCTATAAAAAGAAGACTTAAACTAAACAAAAAAATTGGTATTCTAAACGCACAAATCAGAACGTAATTTTTTTTTAAACTGACTCAAATTGCAATTGAAAATGTCAACACAATGGGGCAATTCGTTTATTAATCGAGCCATTCTCATAGATGGAGAGTAATAAGCATAATTCGTTCTGTGAAAATCAATGGCCAAAATCTCAGTACATCTAGTATTGTAACTTGGGACGCGAATATTGAATATAGAAGTCAACTCAGGACAATCAAAATAATTTTGAAAAATTTTGAAACCAAAGGTTAACAATAGCACTTTGCGTCTTGATTCAAGAGAATCCATACCCAACAGCTTAAGCCGGTCTGTGTACAAAATGTTTTGTTTATTAATTTTCAATTTGCATAAAACAAAATTAACCAGCTTTCTTTGAACACGTTCAATACGATCGTTATTGTTTTTATAATAAGGATTCCATATCACACAACCATATTCTAATATAGTCCGCACTAGTGAGTAAAATAGTTTTAAAATGACCATTATATTGTTAAAATTTTTACATTGTCTTTTAATAAAGCCCACTAATTTTAATGACCTGCTTATTATGTTATCAATATGAAGGCTGAATTTTAAACACGAATCCATAATGATACCAAGATCTGATATAGATTCAACCCTTGTCAATTTCTTGGCCCCAATAAAATAATCATTTTTTGTAAAAGATTTTTTCCACGAAAATGATATTACCTTACATTTAGCAATGTTTAAATCCATATCATTTCCAATGCACCATTTATTTAAAGCTTCAAGATCTTTTTGAAATTTGATGGCGTCGTTTTCATTATTTATTTCTAAAAAAAGTTTTAAGTCATCCGCAAATAACAAGAATGAAGCGAACATAAAGCATTGAACAATATCATTAATAAATAGTAGAAACGATATCGGACCAAGATGGCTTCCTTGTGGCACGCCTGAGGTTACATGAATCTCTTTGGACAAAAATCCATTAAGTTGGACATACTGGGTCCTACCAATCAAATAAGAAGCAAGCCATTTCAAAACTTTCCCCATTACCCCATATCTACACAGTTTTGTAAGCAGTAGTGAGATATTTACACGATCAAAGGCCTTGCAAAAATCAGTGTAAACTGCATCGACCTGGTTTCCTCGTTCAAGAGTCTGGATAATGTAGTTATTGTATACAAAGAGATTGGTGATAGTACTGCGTTTGGGCATGAACCCATGCTGATTGATAGAAATTACGTTTTTAAAAGTTGACATCAGTTTATCAGTAATAATTGAATCCAAAATTTTACATAACGAAGAGATAGAGCAAATTGGTCGATAATTATGAATATCATTTCTAATAGTAACATACATCATATATTATATCATATCATATCATATACTAAAGTAAACATTAAGAGTATTATGTGGTATGCAATAATGGAAATGAAATACATGTTTTTCCATTAACCTAAAACTAAACATTTTACTAAGATATTAACAATGAAAAAAAAAACACTAAGATTTATTGAAGTTAAAAACATACCAGAATTTATTGGTGTTTGTACACTTGGAAAAGGCGGTGAGGACGTGGCACTGGAAGATTCTTAGAAAATGTCCCTATCCCACCATTGTTAAAACATGAAGAATTACGGGTTTATTCGCCTTCTCTAAAAAAAGGTGCCATGTGATTTAGCAGCAATAAATTTTATAACAAAAAATTGTACTTACCAACTGATTGACTTTCAGTAAAATCATGTGATGGTCCAAAGTTATAAATCTCAAAGATCCTAGCAGAATTTGTTTGATCTGTAAGATATTTTCGATTAGTGATACCTAACATTCTAACTTCACAAATTTTCATTATACTACTATAATATGGCAACTGTGATACATTAACACTATGTAATTTTATTACCTAATATTCTTGAAATAAATAACTTACCGTTTTTCAACATAAAATAATACTAAATCACCATCGCGATGCCATTTTGTACCTAGGCCAGCACAAACACGAAGGCCGGCCATCACATGTTGGAGCCATGCGATTAGAATGCGATCACGGGTAGGGGCGAAGCAGAGCGAAGTCTACGCCTGCGCGCGAAATTCAAATTCAAAAGTACATTCGGACTATGTAATTCAAATTTGGCAAAGAACTGACATAAAAATTGTCTTCACCCTCGAAGAGATGTGTCAGTACTGTACGTCAGTGTGAAAAGTTTGCCGAACATGTCGGTAAAGTTAACATGTCCTAAGGTTGAAAACTGCGAAAAGTAAGATATTCCTATATATTTTAGAATAATGCATTTATTAAAAAATATAATATATTTTTTAATTAATAAATGTGTGATACATCTTCTTCACACTTATTATTATATATAATATTAAAACAGTTTTATAAAACCCAAAAATTTGTATATGTACTAAAAAAGCCGTTCTTGGTATGTCTAATTGACGTCATTACAATGACGTCATTATTTGGACAAATTCATAACGTCAAATACAAGTCGAATTTTAGTCATATGACGTCGAAAACGTAATATCACCAATAAATGACGTCAAATTTACGTGAGTCTGCTAGCTGGGACCTTTATAAGGACACGACTGAAGTGACTGAAGTTAAGGGACAGGGGGAGCTGCCTTGGGAGAGCCCTCCCCTAGGGGCAGGTGGGCGTAGCTAACATGTGAGGGGCCGTAATACCTACTACACTAGTCGTTTTATTCCCATGCGTCCCCACTAATTATAGTAAGTAATACTGTCTTAAAAAAATTATATGACCAAATTTTTTAATTCATTTGTGATCATCGTCTAAAAAACGTCGTGTGCACCTCTGCCAAAAGTGCTTTTTTGGCCTTATCTGCATTGTGTCCTTGGCTCACGCCTCGGCCATAAACAGCAGATGCGTCCAAAAAAGCTAACCTTTACGGCCTAGGTACACGAATTACTATTATTAGCAGGTATCTGGGACGTTAAGGAGCCTAATTAATTAAAAAGATGAAGAAATCTTTAAAACCACAGGCCTTGTTGGTCTAGGCCATAAAAGTTTACATTTGTTGCATTCCATGTTACACCTCATTTCACTTCCCAAATATATTTAGCTTTTGCACGGCTTCCTTTCTTATTCCTTTCCAATCAATTATTATATTCTCTTATTCTTCCACATCCTGACGCTTAACTTCCTAAGGTCTTCCTCCATGCTGCTTAACCATCTTTTCCGGTCTTCCATTTTTCTTTTTCGCAATTCGCTTTCTATTTAGCACTATATTTGTCATTTGGCAGTTCTTCAGTCTTTGAAAGTGTCCTAAAAATTTGATTCGTTGTACTTTAGCAAATGTATTTTGCATAGTATTCCTATTTCTTTAATTTATTGTTCTTCTTCGCCAACCATTCTCAGATTTTATTTATTCCTCCATAGATTGTTGTTAATATCTTTTGTGATAATACCTTACAATACCGCCACTTTTTGAATCTAAACATGAAATGAAATGTCAATGACGTCAACAAACGTCAAATTTGAAAATTTGAAACAAGTCGCGAACTTACGTAATGAAAGAAAAAGCGGAACCCTACGTTGTGTTTTTTTTTGACAAGACACGTAGTGGCGGGAGATTCAAACTTACCCAACGAAATAGACCCTAGGTTCTTTGGATACATGGCGAGAGCTAATCAGGAGTGGAGCGTAAATTATTGATAACACAAAAATTAGGGTTTTAAATGTTTATTAGTTTAAACAACATGGAGTGTCTGAGTTTGGTGATTGCGTACTGTGGTTAACAATTTCTAGTGACTTTGTGTTAGGTTGGTAACAATTCAATTTGAAAAATTTAACAACAATTTGGGCGATAAATTATAATGATGAATTACAATAATTTCGAGAGGTAAACAAATTAGTTCTTCAGGAAATAGCAATCAGTAATACAATTTGACAATTTTGGTGTACATGATGGGTGAGGTTAAGTGACCTAATCTTATGCCACCTTTGAGCTTTGGGTTTGCACCCTAGATATCGTTGCGTCGCGTCGCGCTCGTTTCGAAATGGCGTCCGAAAAAAAACTTTGCGAATATTGAATCTAGTGAAGTTATCTAAGATGAGATACATCTGAGTTAGAGATTAATGGACAATATGCAGATCTGGTGGAAAGACAGTTAACAAGACAAGACGTCTTTAAGTGGGGCAACTACCACAAAACTTTCACTACCATGGAAAAAACTTACACATCCAAATGGACCAGAAGAAATGAGTTTATTACATAATTGCCGTAGTCCTACTTAGTTTCCTGCTTTTCTTTAAGGCTTGTCCAAACCAAGTCCAAGTTAGCAAAACTGCTTAGTAGCCCAAAAACAACGCTGCAAACTCCAACCTAGTTTTGGCTGAGAAGTTAGCAGCAACTCCACTTCTGGGTACCACTGCAGACCAAGAGACAACCGAAAGTCAAAACGACTTTGATCCGACCTCCCGGGCACACAGAGAGAGTAGGGCCGCATAACTCCCAAATCAGCAGCTTGCAACGCAAACCACGAAATGAATGCTATTTGGTCTATCTGTTGACACGATACATGTATGGACTAACATAAAATAAAATATACAGTAGCGCAAATTATTTTTTCGGACGCCATTTCGAAACGAGCGCGACGCAACGATATCTAGAAGGCAAACCCAAACTAGGCGCAACTACCCCTAGGCTACAGCATGCACAAAGAATCCTAGATACAGAAAATTGCCTAAAACTAGCTAGATATCGTAACATGCAGACAACGGTACCGGAGATCGCAGGGAGCGCAACATAGCATAAAAAAACAGACACACAAACAAGAACTATAACATTGGGTATGGCGCTTTGCCGCTTTTTTTCCCTTTAGTTGTATTAAGTTCTTGGTGGTTAATTCAAGTGAACAGCAACAAAATATCTTTTAAATGACCGCAAGCTGCTGTCGACCTTATACAGAAAAACAGGTACTTATTTAACGATTTATCCAGGTTTGAATGGCAATAGTGGATGTTATTTAAACAAAGGCTAGTAACTAAACAAGACCTACAAAGATGGCCGGACAACGATAAAATTGAAAAGATCTAAGAATTTCTAGTATGCACGTAGAACAATCGCTGGTAAATTTCAGGGCCATCTCCTACGGACAGAAAAAAATAGATAGAATAAAAAACGCACCTGTAAATACTTCTAGCGGCACCACACACGCAATTTTTAATTTAAATTCAACCGGTCCTTCTGGTAGCGTAAATTTCGACAATGCAATTTACACAAATATGGAACATAGTCAACTTTAAAAACAGGAATAAATCAGATTAAAAACACAAATTAAGAGGTTGTTACAAAAAAACGTTAAAATCCTAATGGCCAATTGTCTTCCTTCATAGAAAAGGCTGGCACCCTCCAATCCTACCTTCCTCTACAGCCCGGGTCTAGATCCATCTCTGTGTCGCGCTTCAAATAGCTACTACAGAGCGCTACCCACCCCGCTACAAAGCACTGCCAACTTCAGGGTCGTTGCCAAACGAGCGCCTTGCAGGGTGGGCAGGTCAAGATTCCACTGTGTGTTACGGGTCCATTTTGGGGGTTTCTCACTTCCTTTGCCATCTTTCCAGTCTCTGTTTTCGGAGGTGTATGCCTGCTCATCTGCTTGTACATTTAGATACTACTCTAGATACTATCACGTATTCATTTTCCCTCGATTTATTCTTACACCACAGCGTTTTGATTCTTTCACTATTCTCCCTATAACTCGTAAAATTTTTTTTCTCTTTTCATTTTTGTCAGTATTGTACTTATCTGCGATTGCCATACATTCATGTAATATGGTCACCTACATTTTGATCTTTCTTCTTTCATTATCATTGCTAAAAGAGTATTGAAAAGTGTCGTCGACATGGGATCTCCCTGTCCAAGCCCTTGTCCTAGTTCAAATTCTTAGGCCTTGCTCCTTTCCTTCATTGCTTGCAGTGTCATTTTGACAAGATTTATCAGCTTGTTGGTATTTCTCCTTCATAGCTTGTATAAAATCCACGCTACATATAGGGAGTTGCTTGCAGGTCTTTCAATATGAAGATGGCACGGTGTAAGCCTAATTTGCGTCCGACACGAAAATGTATCGCGAACACGACACGAAAGATCGGACCGTGGCGAGAATATTTTAGACCGGGAGGGGAGCGCAAACGGCAGCTAGTCGAGAGTAGATTTTGGCAGGGGGTAAGCGTAATTCGCGTCTGACACGAAAATACGTCGTGACACGAAAATCCGAAGTATTTCATGTCCGCTCAAATAACTACCAAAATAATTTGAAAACTTTTATCGGACGATTTTTGGATTAATTCATTTCGGCTCCATACGCATATTGTGCTGATTACGGGCATTTTCGCAAAGTATTCGGATTTTTGTCCGTTTTAAATTTATTGTGATCGAAGTCAAGTATGTAGATTCAGACTGTAAATGACAGATGGATTAATTTAATGGGTGTTGAGTGCATGGATGGTTATTTTTCAATAAAAATATTAACTTCTGTCGCGCGTGGACTCCACACACTATTTATTTTTCAATATATTATATTTGTTTAGTTTGGTCTTTATACTTTGTGCTAATATCTTGTACACTGGCCTCTTAGCAATGCAATCTTATCTTACTTTTTGTTTGTTGCTCAATCACACCAGAACGTCTTAACGGAACTATATGAAATTTGGCACAGAGATAGAGTATAGTCTGGAATAGCACATAGGCTACTTGTGATTCCGGAAAAATGTACGGTTCCCGTGGGATAGGTTTGTTTTTGTTTTTCACAGAGCAAAAGATCGACATGATTTTTGCAAAGTGTATCATAAATAAATGCGGATGAATTAGAGCAGTGGGTATTACGGCGCCGACGGTTCAGATAGTAGCTACGCCCCCCTTTCCCAAACGGGGCCCGATGGTAGCTACACCCTCGGTTCCAAAGGGGCTCTAATGGTAGCTAGGCCTTCCAAGAAGAAACGCGATAGTTGCTAGTTACTCCCCCCTGTCCCCCCCTTGGGGGGGCCATTGTAGCTACACCCCCATCCCAAGGAGCTTTCAAGAGGAACCCCGATGGTAGCTATGCCCCCCTGTGCTCCCCTGTCCCCCTTTATGGGCCCTTGAATTACATTTGTTTTTACCGACTTCCAAAAGAGAGGAGGTTCTATGTTCGGTTGTATGTATGTTTTTGTTTTTGTATGTTCACCGATTTCTTTGTCAATTGTGGACCGAGACATCGACTTCAATTTGTCGAGAGTACAAAATATCGAAAAACAAATCATCGAAACTACAAAATATTGAACAATAAATTCAATGATCCACGGCAAAACAAATTTTCACTCAATCTGGCCTGTCCACATTTCGAGTTTCGCGTACGTATTTCAACATTTATTTTTATTAAGGGGTCGAGCGCGAATCGCTAGGGACCAATTTCAATGATCCACGGAAAAACAAATTTGTGAAATTTTTACCTGCGACATTTTGTTTTTCGATATTTTGTACTTTTGATAATTTGTTTATCGACAAATTGTGTTCGATATTTGGTATTCGATATTTTGTAATTCGATATTTTCGCCTCCCCTACCCATCACTTAAAATTGTAAAATAATAATTAGCTTTAAAAAAAAACGACTTCAAAAACCGAAAAAAAACTGAGTATATGTATTATTACATGTGCTGCCTACTGATCTGGTTGAAGTCGGTGCCAAGCCAAATAAATAGGTAGTAGATAGATAGGCTGTCCGCTCCCACCACATCGCAAGTTTCACCGCGCCCGCGCCGGAATGCGTGAGCGTAGATAGGGGCTCGTGATAAGCAAACCACCCAAACGCGGAGCAGACGTCGTTGACGGCCTGATACTGAATTTTTGATGCGCTATAACGTTGTTGATATTTTTGTATAATGACAATATAGGTTAAAGATTTGTTCACCTCTTTGGCTTGGCACCGACTTCAAACAGATCAGTAGGTAGCACATGTAATAATACACATGCTCAGTTATTTTTCGGTTTTTGAAGTCGTTTTTTTTTAACTAATTATCACTTCTGTGTTGTTTCGTAATCTATCCAAAAACAAATTTATTGCAATTTGGACAGGACTGCGTCTGCCGGGTCAGCTACCTAATAATTACTCAAATCTAAATGCCGGTATTGTCTAAGATTTACAGCAAGTATTGATGGTCTAACCTGGGCAACGCCGGGCATTCTGCTAGTGCCTATATAAATTTCGCATAGTTGGTTGTTTCCTTTCTTGCATAAGAGGCATGCATATTCCAATATTTTCCTCCTCCTATGTTTTTTCAATGAGTCTATCGATCTGTTCATGCAGTAGTTCTCCTCTTGGTCCCGGACTCCTGTTATTTTTTAAGTCTCTCTGCTTGGGACATCTATTTCTTTCCCATTTTAATTTTTTGCAGAATCATTTCTTACATTTTTTGTTCTTTCGCTCAGTAGTGCTCCTTGCTCAATTTTAATACATGATTTTCGACTGATATCCTTTATCTATTCTTTTGACTTCTTGCTAAAATTACCAAATTTTTTTGATTTTGGAATTTTTCTTCGATTTCTTTTAATTTACTTTCCAGTTCTTTTCTTCCCGATGCATGTTTTCTTTGTTCCTTTCGTTTTCATTTACTAGCCTATTTTGTTTGTCTCTTCTTTTTGAGCAATGTTTTCGCATTTTTCATTGTACCAATCTTTTTTCCTTCTTCGAGCGGTACTACCTACTGTTCCTTTGCTTGCTTTTACCATTCTTGTTTTCATATTTCTTCCAGCTACATGTTCTGTGTGTTTATGGTAAAACCGTTCTCTATTTCTTCTTTATATTTGTTGCAACTCTCCTCCTTCTTTAGTAGTACAACTATTTGTCTTTTTTTCCTCTTACTGTTCCCTTCTTATTTGCACGTGATTCTGCTCGTCCTCTTTAAGTTTATCTCTATCCAACTCCTCATAAAATATATCCTTTTCATCCTCACTGCCTTGTTCCGTGGGGACACGAAGGTATATTAATTATACTGTTATTTGGCTTTTGCTATCCCTTTATTCTTAGAGAACACATTTGGTCTGGCATAGGGTAGAATGCCATTACTCTTTCCTTTATCTTTCTTTGCACCATGAATCCTGCTCCTAACATCCTGTTTTTCCCCCCACTTTTAAAAAAGGTTGTAATCTTAGTCTCCAGCTGTTTAGTTTCCTGTAATGCAAGTGTTATCTGTCGCATGGTCCCATTCTGAGCAAATACGTAGTTTTAGTTTTTTAGGATAGAAATTAATTAAGACTGAGACGCCTCTCGACCCTGTAATTTTAGTTGTTTAGGCTACTTTAATTGTAATTGTACGATACCCACGTGCAATTTATATACATCAATTGTCCGTCAACCTCAATATGCACAATTTAGTACTATAATTTAATTTACTTTTATTTTTTATATTATCACTGTCCAAAATGTGGTGAGCATGTACTATTTTCTTTAGAAGGTGGTATATACCAGAATGACGAAAAGCGTGTAATGATGGAAAGCTTTAAAACGTTTTCTCATAAAATTTCGTACATGTTCTATGGATTTAACAGTTCGGCTACGTGCAGACTAAATTATTGCTTTTAAAACAAATCTTTAAGAGTGTTCTGAAACTATCTATTCGTCCCACGTGTAGCTTCTTGCATAACTTTCGTAGACTTGCAATAAATAAATGTCACAGCCTGATGCAACACCTTCAATTTTTACGAAAACCGGGTGGGATTTATTTTACATTTTTCTAATTGTGTACAATAATTGATGATTAATAACATAGTCTGTATTAATTGATTTCTAAAGCAACATTTGGAACGTGCTTTAATTACAGTTAAGTTAAATGTGCTTCACTCCTGATGAAGCACAATCAATCGACCATCGCGTCAGTTTCATCATACTTCATTGACAGGTTAAAATGCAAACTTGACAGAACTCCATCGCCTAATCGAGACGATAGGATCTTTCAGCTACTACGTATTTAAATTAAACATCAAATAAGATTAGATGCGAGTTAAAATGGAACCCCACGGCGCATGAAGGTGAAGTTGTTTTATAAATCTTATTGAGTTTCCAACTGTCTCCTGATATATCGGTGGAAGCAGAACGAGATACTCGTCCCGGAAATACAACAGAACTACTTACTTTACCACATGGACCGTCATATCTAGAATCCGTTGCTCGATCGAATCAGGTCTATGTTATATTAGAAGAGCTCATCCTCCAGTATCGGTAAACACTATGTTCAGTTGGTGAATCTGATTTAAAGCACTCTCAATCCGCAGCAAATAAAAAACTCAAACCCGCAATACCCTCAAATCGTTAACTTGTGGTGTACATTCCATTAAAGTTTTTACGTTGTACAGCCCCAACAGCTTAATAAAACGTCTGATCTGCGATCCGGTCAAATTGGCCCCGTAAAAATTATTTACCTTTCGATGGTGCTATAGTTGTGTTACATTTTTTACGGACGATAAAATTTACGATCCGGCGCAATTTAACATTAAATGTTACGTCACAAAATGCTACGAGCGACGTAATTCGCTATGATGAAATTGTGCATAAAGTACATGTCGTTGACATAGATCAAGAGCTACACGAGTTGATAGGGTGGTAACCCAATTATGGCGATGTAAAATAAAATCGTCAACCCGATGTAGTAAAAGTGATATTTTATGGTGCAAGTGCCACTCTATATATTTTGGCTGTTTTTGCGAAACGGTTTATAGATTTGAAAACGGATTGTACATTTAGCAAAAATGTCCGCAATGTATTTTTACCCGCAAACGTCACAAATGTGTCTTCATTGACAATGTGTCACTTTACCTGATTAGGCACGAAAGTAGGTAAAAGTTGAAATTTTATCTGCTTAATCAGCTAAAGTGACACTTTTAGCTTATCAATGAATTCTTTCAAATTCTTACTAAATTATTGTTCTCTAATTTATTTATCCGAAAACGCTTGCGAATAAAATAGTATGTAGATATTGTTCAGAGCATAAGTCGCTTTATGTGCTTCCCCTGGACTTATTATTATTTGGCTTTTACAACTTCACATTTCATTATAAAATTTCCATGAAATCAGCGGATTTATTAACATTATTTGCAATTTTATTGTTAACTGAATAATTTTAATATATCCAATCGGTGCAAGTAAGCGAGAATTGATATATTCATCACTTTTTAGTTCATTGTTGTGGAAGCATTAATTATGTAAATGTTTGATAAAATATGAAAAAAACTGGGTCTCGTTAAATGTTCAGGCACAACCCTTGTCTCTAGACTTGTTGGCATACTACGAACTGTGACTCGGGTCCAGTCTTGGACAATGTTAGGTCTACGCGTGAATAACCAGGGACGCACTGACCCAGGAACGGCCAGGGCTGAACTCGACACGACTATTATTGACGAACGAACATAATGGTGGCATGGCCCCCCAGTTACACCTCAGTTCATTGAAACAAGAAATTTACCTGCCAAGGCATCTTAAGTAAAGTATATACTACAAGACGTTGGTGTTTTTATGAAAATAAATATATAAAGTCGTTCCCTTGAATTTTCAGTTTTACCTCTTCTTACAATTCACGATATTATTCAGTGAGCGTCTCATGTCCGCGGCAATTGCTCATTAAGTATGAGCCAGTACGTCAAATATAAATAGTGTGATGAAAATACAAATACGCAACTGGTTATACGTCTGAAGTCATACATTCCGCCCAGACACAGACACAAAACGTTAATTTGCTTTGTAGCTGTGGGAAAATGTTGTTTTAACAACATTTTGTCCTGTTATGTTATCGGCTCGGATTTTTGCAATCAGTCACCTACCTGCCAGAGTATTCACATAGGGTGATTTCATCATTCCAGAACGTTCTCCAGACGACGGTCGCGCCGGAAGAATGAGATCATCATTTCAGAACAGAATAAATCGAGAACAATAGGGCGGAATTACGTTAAGGGTCAGTGCACTTGAAGAACAGTGAAGAAGTCAGAGTTACTGTGAATAATTAACCGTGGAAATGGTGTCGTCCCACAATTTTCAAAAACAGCTTTTCTAGAAACTAGACGAAAAAATATTATACCACTATTTATTAGAAACTCAGGAACCAATGAGAATACTCCCACGAAATGACAAGAGGCGGTAAATGTACTGCGTTTGAAAATGCTAGCCGAAATTGCTGTAAATCAATTTTGTTTCATACTTCACTTGTAAAGACTTAATGCAATACATTTATTTCCTTTGTATATCAATTATATCAGTGAAATAATGTCAGTCCAAACGCATCTAATCTTCATGCTGTTAAAATCAATATTTTAATTGTATTCACTAACTACTTCCACTAGATCTGTAAATCAACGCATACTGCTATCACCTATTGTCATGTAATAACCTATACTCGATTGAAGCATTTAATTTTATGAAGGGAAATTTTACTCTTGCCGTAAAAATAAACAAACTTTGCTAGTTAGGATCGGCCAGTGCAGTACTTTTACAATCGGCTGGCTTATTCGAAATTCGATTAAAATCTTTTATGCCCTACCAATTCTACGCAAATAGAAGCTATAATGTAGCATTTTACTCACAAGTGATGTAATGTTAAAAGAGGGTGAATTACTACACAATAGTAAGACACTAATAATTTTTTGAAACATCATTTTGACAATTTCATTTTTTTTATTTTTAACGTTTTACAAGAAATTACACGTCGGGCGTAAAACGTCGTATCCTACACGTGACCGAAATGCCATTGTAAGCTCGTGAGATGTGTATCACCCGCTGACAATGAAGCATTTCTGTTGCTTGTAATATAATCTACGATTTTCTTTGTCACGTCATCCACAGACATCACGCCTTTTTTACTGGTTTTTCTGTCTGTCCTAATCTCCTTGGGAAGGGATTTTCTCTGGTCTTTCACTTCTGAACTTCACTTGTTATCTTTCTTATCGCTGCCTACAGTTCTTGAAACGTGACCTTGTGACGCTTACTATGGTCGGGTTGCCTCGACCTCGTGGTATGCTCCACAAAACCACGGGTAGCTAGACCGGAGTACGGTACGCCAGGGGTCAGCTGTCTACTTTGGCGAGATGAAAAAAAAAATAAACGTGACACGATGTGACAGTCTTTAATAAAAGCCCTATATACTGTTTATTTACAACACCACTGTCCCCGTCGCTTCCCCTTTTCTTAATGGCGGGACGCCCTCCCGATGGTTGTTGCCTGCGGCGAAGGGTGTCAAAGGTGGACATGTTGTAGTCCGGGTTTTCGGGGGAGAATAGAAAATCTGTCTGGATACTGCCGGTGCGCGACAGTTGGCTGGCTCGCGAGCAGAGTTCCCCCGCCGTCAGACAACCGGAAGATCCCGGAATTTCACACCGGCACGCGACGGTCAGAAACCGGAAGAGTATTGGAAGGTACCGGGATATTACCAGGATCTTGGAAGGGAATCGGGAGGATAGTTGGGTGGTGCTCACCTTCTTAGGCTGGGACTTTCTCTTCTGTAGAGGTGAGACTCACATCTTCCTTCCTCCGCTGAGTGAAGCCTCTTTTATACAGAAACTAGTGGGGACAATGATGACCTTGCTGGATGCGTGCGAAATGGTGCAGTGCTTATGTCAGAACCTAATCACCGCGTTCTTTTCCTGACAGAACGGCAGCGGCTCCGGACACTGTAGCGATTCCGGGATGGCGAGGTCCGGAGCGCGCTTCTTTCTTGTTCAAAATGATGTAAGTCCAATTAAACTCCGATAATGGATTTTTCCTGGACACTTCAATGAATCGGTGCCCGCGGTGGCAAGGGCGGTGGCTTGGAGTGGTCGTACAATGGTGAAATTGCCATCCCGATCGGAGGTGAAAAATTATTTTTAAGGGGCTTTTAAAGATGCCGATTTGGGCGTAGGGAGCTTGACCTTGTCGAAGCAGTGGGACAGACTGCGCAGAATTTCGCCTCAGAGCGGCGAACCTCATTTTCGATACTCGTCTCTTGAAGCTTTAGGTAACTTCGTTACAACCTCTAGCTGCAGCCGATTGGAACGGCAGTCGAGAAGGATGGTCGACGGATTCTCAGAGTCTTACTAGCGTAGAAACCTCGTAAGGTCCTATTTTTGGCCCTGAAGAACAACCACTTATTAAATGTTACTGATTTAGAAATTTGGTTATCTAAGACACCCCTCCAGCGGGGTCTCCTGGCTTCGATGGACGTCCATCCTCCTGTCCGCTGTTTTTCTCTAGGGTCAACAGATCTGGTCTGGCGGAGGTATCCTGGAGATAGTCCCCAGCGCATCGGTCGACACCGCCCGATACGTGGAGACCACCCGCATTCCCGCCCTCTTCTAGACCCTTCCTAGTGCGGCCAACTCGGTCTTGGTTTTTGCGGTCTGCCCCCAAATGGGTGCCTCATACGACAGTCATCCTTTCAAAAGGACGGTCCTCCTATCCAAGTCGACCCTCAAGTATTTCATACCCGGACAAAAGCGCCCTTTACTTGGAAGCCCTAAAATTCCACCACCTTGAGGCCATGGTCGTTCAGCCAAGCCATCACTATCTCCGAAGCGCAGCGAAATCAGTAAATCGTCTGGCGAGAGATGTTGCTCACTCCACTGAGCAAGCCTATCAGTTTCCTTAAGCCCTTCTCTCCACATCCAGCCAGGCCCTGGATGGTACCGGTGCCGTCCACAGGAAAGTTGGTTGGTCTGAACAAGACAAAACTGACACATTATGCATTAATGAGGTTCATTAACGATCGATTTCTTAGTCAAAATCAAACGTTGAATTGGCTCTTAATAATCGGTCAACGAAAAAATATTTTTCTCCACAATTTTAGTAGGCCTTATTAGGAGTATAGAAAAAAAATAGGATGTGAGAACTTTTAAATTCAAACGTAAAATAGAATAAAGTAAGTAGGTATCAACCTTATTTTATATAATAAAAAAATAACCAAAATAAAGAAGGAAGATGGGACAGCTAAGGCTGCCCTCCCTTAACGGCGTCAAGCTTAAACTCTCGCAGGATGTAAAGTACCTGGGCGTTATGTTGGATCATAAGCTGTCTTGGAAAAAGCACCTGGAGAGCAAAATAGACAAAGCTAGCGTCGCTCTGTGGCAGTGGAGGAGAGTGGTTGAGCAATTGTCTGGTGGCAAAGAGTCAGACAAAAAACAACGATGACACGTCTCGAACGCATCCAACGGATGGCATGTGTCGCTGTGACGGGTGCCATGAGAACCACCCCGACCGCAGCTCTGGAGGCTATCCTGTGTCTACCTCCTATCGATCTCTTCGTGGAGGGCATGGCACTTGCCTCCGCTCGCAGGCTGCGGGAAGGTAACCTTTGGAAAGCTGGGAAATCACAACGCGGGCACACCCGCATCCTGAGCGAGGGACTCCACAGAGTACCTCCCTTGGGTGCGGGGTCGGACCGTATCTGTGGTCAATATGCTTTCGACAAATCCTATGCAGAGCATATGGACACAGGAGAACATCCGAGGTTTGACATTTCAATCTTCACGGATGGATCAAAAACGAAAGCAGGCTCTGGAGCGGCAAATCACATCCCCGAAATGAACTGCAATCTCAAAGCAACCCTAGGGGAATGTGCCAATATTTTCCAAGACGGAGATCGCGGCCATTCTAAGGGGTGCCACAGAAATCACTGGACGCAATATCAGTGAAAAAACAATGTGCTTCTTCAGCGACAGCCGAGCAGCTCTGTGGGCTCTGGCCAGCGGCAGGATTACCTCCCAAGTGGTATACGACTGCCATCTGGCACTGTCGAGAATAGCACTGAACAATGTCGTTGAGCTAAGGTGGGTTCGAGGACATAACGAAAATGAGGGGAATGAGATGGCCGACGAGCTGGCTCGACAGGGCGCGACGGGAACACCAGATGGTACCGAACCGCCCATCCGACCAGCCAACCGCTACCTCTCAAACCTGATCAAAACCGATACCCATTCTAGACACTGTGCTAGATGGGAAACGACAACAGGCTGCAGACAAAGCAAGATTTTTATCAAAAATCCTTGCTTTAAAAGAGCCATGTCCTGTCTGCATTTGTCAAGGGACAGACTCCGCCTTTTGGTGGGCATCTGGACGGGACACTGCAGGCTGAATAAACACCTCCACGTGATGGGGGTGGTAAACGACCCAACGTGCAGGGGGTGCTTAGAGGAGGACGAGACTGTCGAACACATCCTACGGGAATGTCCGACTCTCGCCTCGACCAGAAAGTCCATACTGGGGGAGACATAGCCCAGCTGGGCCAATTTGAGGTGTACCTCGCCTGGAGCCATCCTAGCTTTTTTCGACAATGTCGGATGGCTGGATGAGAGACAGGAGTGAGGAACACGAGGGGGTGACCCAATGGGCCCGCGGTGTGGTCTAAGTGTTGGTGAGGGGATCAAATTCCCTCACACCCCTCAACACCTAATCTATCTATCTAACCAAAATGACTTTTGTCTTATAGGTTTCAAAGAAACTTGGTGTATGATATTCTATAATAGTCCTAATAAAGCCCGGCCCGGGCCATCTTGGGAACCCGTGTGGTAGGCCTTTATAGGGACTTTACCCGGTAACAAGCACTATAGGAGATTCATTACTTAGCGCCCACACTGTAGTGTAAATTATGAAAATTTCGTACGTGTGAATCAGGATTTTTATCAAGGACAGCCGTAGGGGACAATCTGGTTGTAAAATTATTTACGAAGACAGTCAAGTTTTTGTAGGTTAGAAAGCGGTCAAAGCAAGTGAATTAGAAAATGTTTGTAGCTGTAACGCGTGCTAAAGACTTTCAATTAAACCAGCTTTGAGACTAGGTATTATACCGAGAAAATTCTTCGCAATTTTTCTTGCAACTGACGCTCAGTAAAGGTGGGGCAGTGGTTTTTCCACTCTTCGTAACAACTAACTACTGCGTCTTGAAGCTGTTTGGAAAAGCGGTTTCTTTGCTGTCAACTTATTTTAAAAGCAGATTACAAAATTTGGTATTTCTTATTCTGCTCTTTATGAATGTAGTCATTTTACTGCCAATCTCTAAGAGCAAAGAAACTAAAAGGGATACTGCCAAACTGGCTACTTATTCAGTGAGCGCTAAGAAATGAATCCAATAGTACTTCTTTAAATGAAAATTTAAAGAATACAAACACTTACCTTCTCAGGAGTGCCCATAAATCAAAGTAACTCTGTATAAAAAAAATACGAAATAGTTTATTTTTCTAAAGAAATACTAAAAAGTTTGTGAACATGAGGTTATAAATCATAACCCATTTGCAACGTCATAAACAAACTGTCAACCACTGCAAAGATGGCAGCTCCTTTCCTTTGACATGAAGTTGCAGTTTTGTCCAATGCCGTCTATGTGTATCTAGACGGTCTTGTACTAACCGAACATGGGCGCGAAATTTAAACTCATTCAAACTTATAAAAGTATGAAAACTTCGAAGTGGGCAATCTTTAGGACCAGGGCCATCTTGGGTGCAAGTACCTTAGTATAGTACTGTACTTTTACTAATAACTTCTTTTACGGGTCGACCCAACTCACCAACGGACAAATCGCCAACTTCCATTTCATCAACACACAGTTGGCCAACGGGACATGTACGAAATTGTAAAAATACATTGGATTTACAGAAGAATAAATTTATTTGAAATATGTAGAAAATTTTGTGAAAAGGTCTCAAAAAAAACACTGTAAACCATATGTAAATCCTTAAAGCAAAAACAGTCGCAATATTCTCATTTTATAATCAATCCATACTTAATATTGCAAATCATTCAAAATACATAAAAAAATCATATTCGTGTTGTTAATAATAATTTAATAATTTTTATTGTTAAATCAAAACTTAACTCACTTTTATTACAATAACGCAAATTGCAGAATTATTTTTTTTAATGTTATACTTGCCACCGACTTCAATTAATAATTACGTAATAAACAATGCTCTCGTAACTACATTAACCGGAACCACAAATAAGTATTAAATTGTTGTATAAAAAGCATTTATTTTTTGCTTTTTAGTTAACATATCTTGCGTTTGTGTTTTTTTAATCCGTTTTTTTGTTTTGTTTTGAAGTCGGTAAAATTTTTTTTGTTAAAATTTTGTTTTGTTCATACGTACTATGAAAATCAAGGTAGTTTCATCAAAACTACAAGTGCAACATTTATCAAACCTCATTGGTTCACATATGGTCCTTCAAGCCGCAGGCGCAGGCGTCTAGTAGTTGAAAGGTTAGTAACCAGAATTCGTCAGATTTGGATGCCAACAATTTATTATTAAACCGACCACACAACGACAGATCGTTGACGGAAAGAACGAGGCCACGAAATATGTCTTCTGACAATCAAGGCCACACATAAATAGTGCAATATACGTAGAACTCAAGTAGCGCAATTTTTTGTAGTTATATGTTTCAAACTGCAATACGTATTTTATAAAAGATATACAGAGTGATCATAAAGTTCCGCACTAATAATTTCACAACTGTGAAATCTAACCTCAAAATTTGATGTTTTTTCTCATTTTGCGTGAACAATTGCAACTATTTATAACATACTATTTCAACTCTACAATAATTATATTATGGCAAAATTTACTCCATTGTGTTTTAACCAATATAAATAGTGTAGCTGAGTATTGTGAAAGCGCACTGTTTATGTATTGTTATTTGTTTCTTTACAGGGTGTTTACAAAGCCAATTTCACGAGGTTGTTCCCCGGGCAATCCTAAAAACTTTGCTTTGAATATTTTTATAACCCGAAGGGTGCAAATTTACACAATGCTGGAACGGTTTGCTGAAAGAAAAACACAATATAATCTATAAAAGGAACGAGTAGATGGAATAAGAAGTAGGTGCAATAAAAAAATAGATACGGCTGTGATTCTCACCCCGCACGTTTTCACAAATCAATAAAAATCCAACCCGCCAACTTTATGTTGCCACATAGTTTCAATAAAGACACCAATATGAGTGTGCGTAAGTACGGACAATCACAATTTCACCCATAAGACTCGAAAATAAAACAGACGTATAATATGAAGGTGTCATAAACCCGATAAAAATATTCTCGGGGGTTTTCTCGACAATACCCCAGAACGTTCATGTTCTGGCTGGAATTGGAAGCAGCATTCGATAAATCCTCTGGACGTGTGCGCTGTATCACCAATGTGTTATGAACAAATATGAGGCCACCGATCTGGGCGGTTTCTAAATGTGGAAAGCAGGGCAGGATCAAGCAGACTATCATGAGCGATGCCCTTTCTGTTTTTCAAATTATTGAAGATTAATTCATTTCTGTACAGTTTTACTCTCTAATAAATAATAATGATTTAATATATGTAGTTGAGTGGCGGATTGTGGTTCATTTTATAGGAGGGTCATTTGGAATTTTAGCTATATGTTTATAAGGACACGTAAAAAAATAATGCGTTTCAAAAATATAAACTTAACACAGTCTATTATTTTACTTAAAATGTATCGATTTTTTTGTTACATTTTCGTTTAATCTGTTAGTCGGACGTCCGACTTTCTATCTTTATCTCAAGCATGCATTACGTCGGTTACAATAAAGTAAATGATTCGATTCTATAATGAGACACTCTTGGGTTGTTGACCGTAAGAGCGTCTTATTTCCTTCTTTGGTTGGCTACCACCATTAGCTTAACGAGGGCATGAGTTGGCTTTGACCCGGGCGAACTCGATAATCTCCGCGCTCCGCCGTGTATAAAATTCTTCGCGACAACCACAGAGCTAAACTCAATAGATAACTTATACGAAAATTCAAACATAATTATATTATTATGAATGACCTCATGAACGAGCCGCGACAGCTGTAGTTGCGCCTACTGTCTTCAATCAATTGATTTGTAATTTACAAATAATAAGGTATTTCCGATGTAAGATTGTATGTGCGATTTCTAAGATAATGCAAACATTTGTATTTACCATCTCAACAGTTTCCACAGGAGTTAACGGTGAAACGATTTGCTAGCAGAAACCTTGCTTCTTTCCACATTTAGGCACTTAGGTGCTTTTAATTGCTGAAAATAAAATCCTAAAACGCCACTCGAATGAATAACAAAAATCGGAGTGTAATTAGGGGAGCTTTCATCTCATTGCAATTGCACTAGAAAGCGAAATTTTTGAGATGGTGAAAACCCGGAATCGAAGCTACAAGGACTGAAGACAAATAACTTGAAAGAGGATTAACGAATTGCTCTGGATAGGCTGTCGTTTGTTTAAGCGCAGTGCAGTAAGGCTTAAGATGACTGCCATTATTCAAAAGAAAATTTACGATCATATTAGTTGGCGTAAAAAGCGATTTATTTTCGCTTGTACGATTCGGCAGTAGCGTTATTACAAAAAAGTCGGCTGTAATCTTTATTCCGAACCAGCTCAAACGAAACCTTGTTTGTAAGAAATTTTCTCGCTGTGATTAAGTCTAACATTGTGACCAAATCAAAAGAAACTTGGCGCTCTCACAAAACAATCGACCACTCCAATTTCCCTTCAGGAAATTGCTCGCTAAAAAAGAACAAAATCAATTTATCTCTACTTAAGCAAACAGACTCTTTTATAAAATAACTTGTTTTAAGAAGGGACAAAATCGATTTTTCAGTCTCAACTTTTATTTTAAAGCCGGGCCGAATTATACTGTCTATTAAAATATTTAAATGAAATATTCGTTCCATTAATTTTTTAAGATTTTCTGCCGTTTCGTTCCATTTATAAAATCGTCATTAATTTTCAGTTGACTTTGTCGCTAATTGGCCTGTTTTTGAAGTTGAATGGGCACGTGAGTTCAAAGTCAAATCTGTTATTTACATTTTGGTGCCAAAATTATTAGTTAAAATACTAGAGTAAATGAACAAATCTGGGAGCCACACCCTTCTCTCCACGCTTTTTACACAACCTTGTGTATAATTTTTCGATTGGTAATTTGAGCTGAAACAATAGACAGAAATAAAGCTCTGCTTTTCCTCTATCAGTTCCTATACTTTTCTTTCCCAGAGTAATTTCCTGTGCTGGGAGAACATTTTGACGATATTGATTCGAACCCACTTGTAGTCTCCTTCAACAATAATGTAATTACTTTTCCTTTTGTTAGTTGCTATTGATTTTTATTTCGGTCATCTACCATAATCTTTAATCAAGATTTCTAAAGTTTTACTAAGATTAATGGCGTCCAAACCACATATTAAACTCTAATTTGAAACAGGGAATTTACAGCCGAATTAATTGCAATGTCGTGAGGGTGAATTCGGTGGCAATAAGATTGTTCGATTCTACTTCTACTTGTTCGATTCGGATACAGAATACAGAGATATACAGAACATACAGGGATTGTTTGTGCCTGTATTAGCTTGCAGGACCCTGTGTAAACTGCTGGAAACTAGATATTAAGTATCAGTTTGTCCATCATCAAATTGTATTTCAAATCAGAACACTCAAAATGCAACTAAAATTATTCTTGTCATAACACTAACATAACCTTAAATTTATGCACATAAGCACATGTCACCTAGTACCAACTAAACTAAAAAATAATTTTCTAGTGGATGTTACCATAACACGTTGATCATCTCACAAATAATGAAGGTCGTCGGTGAGACTTTACAAAATTTTTGCTGCAACACTATTCTTGTTTTTCAGTACAGTCACAAAAACAACAGTGTCAAGTAGACACCAGAGTTATTCAATACATAACTGAATCCACTAAAGGAGCAACACGCGTAGAACAAGGTATTATTATTAAATATCAACGCAGATGGTGTAGTTTGGGTTGAATTCTGAACTGACCTCGGTTTGGTACTAAGATGCGGGTTTGCCGTGATAGGGTACCTAATAGGGTAATAAACGAAACCCTCGGCCACAATAATGATTTACCATAGGCCATTTTTAGTATTTCTCCAATGCAAAATTTCTAACCAAATATGTGCAACTGGATTTGATCATCCTATTATTTGATTCGACACACAGCAGTACTAACGAGTGAGCAACAAAATTCGTGATCGTAGGAGCCTCTGAATCCAAAATTTTGAGTCGATTCTTGATCGATACGATTGTGTAAAAAGTCATCGAGTAATGTGAATTGACGATTAATGTAAACAGTAAAGTAAAAGAACCGATATACGTTTAGCCAACTGCGATCACAAGTTTTGTTGCTCACTCGTTATGAATATTGATACAGTGGTGGAAGGCGTTCATCATAAATTAGGTATTATTGTTGAAAATACTTTTAAAAAATAATTTTTGGAATTTCACAGAACAATAAGGCCCCTAAGCTTCTTTGTTCATTTAATGTAGTATTTTTTTGTATTTGTTTTGTCGCCGCTTTCCAGTATTTTCTTGTGGAAAAATATGTTTTTTTTCTTGTGGGTCAATAAAATTTGTTTTTAGACAGATGACGAAACAACACAAAAATAAAAACAAATGTAATTTAATTCTAATTTAGAGTGGAATGCGTTTTTCCCGATTTTTTTCGATTGAAAACATTCAATTGAGTTATTTTCCATCTCGGGAACATAACGAACAAAACAAAAAAAGATTATGATTTTTGCAGTTTATCCGAATTCTCCAACTTTCTTTTGTAATTGTCTCGAATTTTATTTTCCTGAAAAGTTTTTCAAAACCATAACGACCAAACAGAGAAAGAATTAGGCATATCCATCGTTCGAATCGTGAGTTAAGGTCTTGAGTTCATACAAAAATCTCGTAGATAAAGCACGTTCAGTTTTTCCCGACTTTTCCAATTTTCCAGGCAACTTTTCCAATTTTTATTTCCGTAAGAACATTATTTGGACTACGAATATAAAAAAAAACTGGCCAAATCGCTCCAGTCGTTCTCAGGTTATGCGCTTATCAACGAACAGCATTTCATTCATAATATTATATAGATATTGTAACACAAGAAATAATCGAAATGCCCCAGATTACAATATAACGTGCGAGAATTGAATTGCAGGGAAAAACTCGGACACAAAGCAACAAGGGGCGGAAGGGATTTAAAGGAAAAGGGAATACCAAACACAAATTTTGATCAAAGAACGCCCGAACATTAGCATAAATTTTTTCCCGGTTTTGATAATATTGTAGCGTTTCTAGGTTCCATTTATTTATTTAAACATTATGTACAATTTATTTACCCATTATACAGTATTTCAATTATTTACACTATTTACAATTTACTACTTCACCAGCACGTCTCGTATCATTTATTTACACATCACACGGCACTCCGGATAGACAAATGCAACTGTCCGACTCGACCCACTGATCTTCGACTTCGATGCGACTGGTTTGACTTACTAGACTCGATGATACGACTACACTGGTTTTCCGCTGGAACGTCCTCCAATAAACCTAAATCTTTCTAGCCGCCTCCAGATTTTCCATTGATGAGATCGGGGCGCTCTCGATCTGTACGGGATATTCCAAAAGATGATGTCATACTCGAGTAGGTACGTTGTAGTATAAATTCAGCACATTCTAGTAATTGATGACGCGATGAGTCCTCTTGAGTCCAGGTCCGTTACAATATTCTCTTTCAACAAATAAAACACAAACTCGATGGAAAAAAATCGCTTCACAAAACTTACAGCAACATCTCATGTAGTGGTTTAAATACAAGTTTGACAGCACCTTCTCCTAATTTTGTAAATATTATTGTAGATTTTTGTTTAAACATTTTTGAAAAAGAAATTGATATTTCTTACCATAGAGCGAATGTAGAAAGTATATAATGGACGTCATGAAAAAATCTCGAAGTAAACACTGGTTTTTAGATAACGAATTGCTGATTATTTGTAAACTGTCAAAAATACAGCAAAACATTCAAAAGCTGGTGCCAAATTAAGAATCTTAAATAACAAATGAGCTGTAATTTTTATTACTTAGATTTTTAATTGTATTTTGTTAAACCAAAAATGTCGATTCTTGGTCAAATCTGATTTGAAATAAAAAACTGTTCTTTTGAGTGGGACCCGTACAACCTTATTTTCACAATGCAAAAAAAGTAAACGGGATTTGGAAACATTCTATTCCGGATATCTGCACGATGGCGAATTAACACACAACAAGAGCTTCCATCAACTTATTAAGAGAATTTTTTGATAACCGAATTATTAGCAGAATATTAAAGCATTGCCCCTAAAACCAGGCAACCATAATCACCCCAGGACCCCGTTCTAACTTCACTCAAATGTTCTACATAATCGGCGACTGCAAAGACATCACAGTCAAAGGTTTGGAAATTATAAAACGTTGCCACAAAGTCTATCTCGAGGCCTACACGTCGATCCTAACCTGTGGAACCGAAGCGCTAGTAAGTCCCAATATTTCAAATTCAGTTGCATTCATGCAGTGTTCGCCTTCTGCATAATTTCGGCCGCCGTCTTAGCTACGACTTGGCTAAATCGTCAGCATAAGCTATGGTTTCCACTCCTTCTGGTTGTCTCAACTCAATATTCCGCAGCAGGGGCCCCAGTACGGACCCCTGTGAGACTCCGCACGTCGCTTGCATGTCTTCCCCGTTCGTCAGTATTTTCCTGTCCGTCAGATAACTTTGGACCATCCTTATGAGGTAAGGAAATATACCTCGAAGCCCTATTGCGGCAATTATGTCCTGTCATCTTGCGCTGTTAAAGGCATTGCGCACAACCAGTGCGATTATGGCACACAGTTTCCTGGTGTCAGGGTCTTTCTCTTCTCTTCCATTGCCCTCTGCGTAACTTTCTGTATGGCCTCTATCTTCGACAGCCCTTGTCTAAATCCGTCCTGGAGATCGGATAGCTTTCCTTTTCCTTCAAGCTCCTTCCTTATCCGAGCGGCCAACAGCTGTTCCAGTAGCTTCCCTGCCGTGTCCAACCAGCAGAGCGGTCTGTAAGACTTGACCTGGTTGTCCGGTTAATTTGCCTTCCGTATAAGTACAACTTTTGCTTGCTTCCACTGAAGTGGGAATTTTCCTAACTTTACTAGAGCATTAAAAAGTTTCAAAACATCCTCCAGGAAGTGCTCAGACCGCCTCGGGTGTCACCCCGTTTGAACCTCGAGCTTTCCTAATCCGCATTCTTTTTCTTCCGATTTCCAGTTGCTCTCGACTGAATTCGGTCATTCCATTTGTTCCGTAAGTCTTCCAGTTTTCTATTTCATGCTTCGGGAACAGGGCTTTTATTATCTTCCGCGCTACTTCCGGTTGCACAGGGTTTAACGACATTTTCAGTCTCTTTGCCACTATTTGGTACCCGAGTCCCAACCAAATTTTTGAAAATCTCGTTGTAGTCTTAAAATATATGCAGCTTCTCCCAAATCCCCGAGCGGTAGCACAGATTGCCGTCAGGTCTATATTGGCATCATTCATTCCACCAACTAGTATTAACTGCGCTAACTTAAACTGATTTAGCAGTGCTTCAGGTTGTGCAATTTTCTCAGCTCTTTTTGGTCCCAAAACGGCTGGTTGCTCCGTTCTCTGGTGACAATATCAAAAACATCGTGATGGCGGCACAGCACTGCCATTTCGTCTAGTTTGCGGCTCCTTCCAGCTTTTTAATTTGCGCTTTAAAATCCATCGTGAGATATCCCCAAAATAGACCTGTAAAATGCACAGGAAAAACCCGCAGGCGCAGATTGGGCAACGACTCTGAAGTTGCAACACCCTGCAGTGGTTAGAGGTAGAAGCATCAAGTCGTAACTAACGCTCAATGTTTATTTTTATCTGATTTTATTCCACTATGAATTCTCCTGTTTTTAAAGTTGAGTGTGCTCTATGTTTAAATTGCCTTGTCGAAATGTCAAGTTACTAGAAGGGTCGGTATAATTTAAATTAACAATCGCGTGTGTGGTGCCGCCCAACGAATTTACAGGAGTTAAGTTATTGCGAATAATAATTTTGCTTTTTAAAATATTAAACAAACTTTATTACGAAGAATACAGGAACACTTGTTAACACTTTGAAAGCTTACAATGGTCTAACCTAAAATCATAAAAATTCAGTTCTCAAACTGAACAATGATTTATACAAAAACACACGTAACACATTATGTAAGTAAGTATAAATTTAATATATCCGGTCCGCGAGAGATGAAATATAATATCGCTCCAGTCGATTCCTGATTAGGTGTAGGCGGCTCCCATAACTCCTATCATTACTAAAAATAATTTTTGACTTCAAGAAAAAAAATTCGTCCAACGAATTTGCTGGTTGATTTCTGGTCATTCCACTTCTTTTCTTGCCAGTATGTGTTCAAGTCGATCTGTCCATTGTGTCTTCTTTATCCAGTGGCTAGTCCAGTGTCCATTTCCCATAACAAAGTAAAGTATTACCAAACAATATAACAAATCTGGGTTTAATATTATGGCAAACTAAAACTATATCAACTATCTGAGTCTTGCTGAATTACGATCACTTGCTGGTTTTTCTTCAATAATTGTGTTGTCTCTGGAAATATAATATCGCTCCAGTCGATTCCTGATTAGGTGTAGTCGGCTCGGGTAACCTTTTTATTCTATCGATTCTTTTTTCTGTCCTCCTCAACATATTGAGATGGCCCTGAAATTGACCGGCGTTTGTTCCACGTACATACCAGAAATCCTTAGGTAAAACGATTTCAATTTTTACCGTTAGTCGGCCATTTTCTGCTACGTCATAAAACCCGCCATGATGAACACGAAATTGTTCAGTCTTTGGATCCACATTCTAGCCTTTGTTTAAAAATGATGTTCACTATTTCTACTCGAAGTATTCTGTGGACCTCTCGTGAACCCAGAAAGTAGCATAAATGACCAAACTTATGAGTTACAGGCACCGCGAATAACTTGCTAAAGTCGTTGTTCTAATTTTTTTTAGATATTGTGGTCAATTTCAGAAAGCTCAAATGTATTCTTGACTTCTAGTCGAACCACAGGCGAAATAAAGTGATTCTCTAACTTAACATACCTAGATTGCCTCAGATAAATCCTACCAGTCTTTCGGTATAAGGCCGCCGAGGCTTGTGGTCATTTAAAAGTTTTTTTGTCACTGTTGACTTGAATTAACCAACACTGAGTAAGAACTGAAAACAAAAGGGCAAATAGAGGCATAGCGCCACGCCGAATGTTGGGCTTCTGAAAAGTATCTTATCTTTATGTTGTATGGCGCCGCCTTGCGATTTCCGAATCCCGTCGTTCGTATGTAACCGCCATCTAGCTATTTTAGACACCGGGAAGCCAAATTTCAGTATCTAGTGTTTTTGCTTTGTGCATGTTTGTAGCTTCGTTGCGCCTCGTTGCGTTTGCGCCCGCTAGATGTCCCGTCGCGATCGTTTCAAAATGGCTTCCAAAGAAAACATTGCACTGTATATTTTATTATTTTATTATGTTTGTCCGTACATGTGTCGAGGCAACAGATGAACCAAATAGCATTCAGTTCGTGGTTCGCGTTGAAGGCTGCTGGTTGGGGGAGTTATGTGGCCCTACTTCGACTAACCCGTACCTGAGAGGTGGGAGCAAAGTCGTTTCGACTTTGAGTTGTCTCTTGGACTGCAGTGGTACCCAGAAAAGGGAGTTGCTACTAACTCCTGAGCCTACTAGGTTGAAGTTGCAGTACTGTTTTCGGGCTACTAATAAATTACTTACTTCACAAATATGTGAAATACTTAACAACCAAGGGAATAGTTCCCGCTTTAGTCTTTCCATCTGATCTTCATGTTGTCCATCACTCTCCGACTCAGATGTATCGAACTTAGATAATTCCACGCGTTTCAATATTCTTGTTTTCCCTTTCAAGTGAGAAGATGCCCGCTTTGGGCGTAGATATTTCATTGTGTCTGTCTGTTGTAAATTCCTGTAAACTGCAAAAGTTCAATGGTGGAATAAAATTAGCTGACTTAACCTAACCTCACTCATCGTGTACACCAGAATTGTTAAATTGTATTATTGTTTAATATTTTTCTGAAGAACCAAATTGTTACTCTGTTGAAATCATGGGAAATTGTCAGTTGTAATTTATTATTGTTGTTCATTACCAAATTGCATTGTTACCAACAGAGTAGGTACGCAATCACCAAATTCAAGACACTCCAAGTTCTGTCAAGAAAATAACACAACGTAGTGTTCTACTTTTTCTTTAATTGTCTGACGATCACTGGCGAACCTCTAAAGTTCGCGGTTTGTTTCAAATTTTCAAATTTGACGTTTGGTGACATCATTTACATTTCATGTCATGTTCAAATTCAAAAAGTGGCGATAATGTAAAGGGGGGTTTAGCACAAGCGCTTCGATTAAATCGCGACACGCAAAAACCAAACAACAAAGTCCTCAACGAAAACAATTCACAAACAAGCGGTTTAACCTCACTTTTTCTTCTCAATTCTAGTTTTAACCACAAGTAACTGGGCCCATAACCTATTGAGTTTACAGCTCAACCAACTAGAGAATAAAACGAATTACGCAACATAAAACAGTTTTTCATTGGAACCGTTGAACCAGTGACTTATTTTTAGCAATGAATTCACAATGGACGTATCCTTGGCTACCTGTGCGACGCGCGCACGTGGAGGCCAACATCAATTTGACAACATTGCGGCATGTGAAAACCAACGATATCTTACAGTGAAAGGACTACAATGCATAGTGATGGTTGAGGCAAACATCTCAACCCAAAAATGACGTCAGACGTTGCGTTGGGGCTGCAGCCATGGAGCTTATTTGGTTGCGTTTAATTATAATATTATTAAATTAAGCATTGTTTATTGTTTTCTATATTGTACTATTTATTATATCATGATGCTAAAAACTTATGAACGCATATTTTGTTTATTTTGTGGATTTCCTAAATAATTGTTCCTTCTACTTGCATAGTTGGCTGCATAATATTGAACCCAACAGATAATCGATTAGAACAATGCTGTGATAACCACGACTTGAAGCAGTTAATCAAAGAACCAACACGTAATACTTTAAACTGTAGCACTTTAATCGACCTAATATTTTCCAGCAATCCAGATATTGTAACTGATTCTGGAGTAATCAATGCGGACTTGATTTCAGATCACAATTTAGTATTTTGCAAATTATCTTTAGAACACAAACGCGACAAACCACGTTTAATAACATATCGAAACTTCAAAGATTTCAACTACGAGTCATTTTTTAGCGATTTAACCACTGTACCTTGGGATTCCGTACTATACTTTCACTCCATAGAAAACAAAATTCAATTTTTAACTGAAAATATAAATTACTTATTTGACATTCATGCTCCTTTAATAACTTCTTTTATTTCAAAACGCCCTGCACCTTGGTTAACACCAGTAATAAAGGTAATGATGAAAGAACGCGATAGAGCTTTAACCAAATATAAAACTACCAAAGATATTGCTGACTGGACAGCTTATAAGAATTAAAATTTAAATATATCTATGTCGAACTCCACAAACTTTAATAACTGTAAGATTACTAATGGTACATGTTTCGGCAGAATACTTCTGCCATCATCAGCCCTAATTTAACAAGAGATTAATGATACAATTGATGAATTACAAGAGGGGTTCTTACCTTAAAGAATATAAAAAATTATGACATTGACGTAATTTTGAATTAAATTTGACGTTTTCAAAGGGTTACATGATTTTTAAAAGATTTCGTAAAAACAACATTTTATAAATGTAAAAATTAAAAATGGATCAAAGAGAATCTGGTAAGTTTGTTTGAGTGAAAAATTAAAATAGTGAATTAATAATGGGATTATTGAAGTTATTCTGTTCATTTAAACAAGATCTGTTTTCCAGTTTCAAGGCTTTCCTTATTTCCAAAGTCTCTAGAAAATCTAATTTCCGGCCTTTATTGCATTTATGAATCAATTTGGAATTTGATGGTGAAAAACTATGTTTCGTTATTAATATATGATTGGCGAAAGAAGAAGGTGTTGATGGTGGAGGATCAAGATCTGTGTTGTTATAGATGTGCCTGAAATGTTCTTTAATACGGTCTGATATTTTGCGACCTGTCTGACCTATGTAGAATGACTCACAAGTAGAGCAGCTTAATTTGTATACACCTGATGATGATTTGTAATCTAATGGATCTTTATTTTTAATAAAAAATCTGGATAAGTTGTTATCTGTTTTAAATGAAACTTTAAAACCGTTTTTCTTAAGTATTTTAGAACAATTCTCTGAGACGACGCCAAAATATGTTAATGAATTTGAAAAGGAAATTGTTTCTGAAGGATTTTTAACCAAGTAGTGTGTGTATTTGAATTTGTTACAGTATCTATAGTATAATTTATTTATAGTTTTTAAAGAATATCCATTATTTGAAGCGATTTGTTTAATGTTATTAAGTTCTGTTTGAAAAGATGAATCTGATAGTGGTATAGAAAATAATCGGTGGAAAAAGGAATGAAAAGCTGCAAATTTATGGGAAACAGGGTGACAAGAGTCAAAAGGTATTACGCAATCTGTGATACTAGGTTTTCTATAAATGTCAAATTCAAAAGTATTATTATTTCTAGTGATTAACAAGTCTAAAAAGGGGATTTGGGAATTGATTTCAATTTCAACGGTGAATTTAATGGATTGGTTTAAAGAATTTAAGTTGCTGAGTGCGTTATCAAGTTCAGAATCAGATCCTTTGAATAAAACAATTATGTCATCTACATATCTGTACCAAAAGAGAAAATGATCTTTAAAAGGTGAAGAAGTTAAAAACTGATCTTCCAAGTTATTCATGAATATTTCTGCTAAAAGAGGTGACAAATTAGAGCCCATTGCTAAGCCTGAGTCTTGTGAATAAAAATTATTATTAAATTGAAAGAAATTTTGATCTAGGACAGTCTCACAAAGTGAATGTAAATTTAGTGCATGTATGGTTGGCATATTAGAATTAAATAGTAGGTTTTTTAAAATTAATAAGCAAGATTTGGGTGGGATGCTGGGGAATAAATTAACTACGTCAAATGAAACAAGTCTAGTGTCTGATGGAATTTGGAAATTTCTAATTTTGGAGCAAAGATCTATTGAGTTTTTTATTGCAAATTTGTTATTAAAATCTAAATGTTGTCTAAGAATTGTATTAAGCCATTTTGAAAGTATTGATACAGGTGAATTAACAAAAGAAACTACTGGTCTAATGGGAAAAGGTGTAGTTTTATGTATTTTAGGTAGACCGTATAATCTAGGTATGCAAGGATTCATGGGTATTAGTGTGAAAGCTTTTGGGTCAAAATATTTAATAGTTTCTGAAACGTCTTTGAGCGTAGATTTAAGGTTGGAAACAAATTTTGAAGTAGGATCTTTTTTGAGTTTTGTAAAGTCACCAGATTTTAAGAAATTCTCTACTTTGTTTAAGTAATCTTGTTTGTTAAGTATTACCAAACAATTACCCTTGTCAGCTTTACTAATACAAATGTTGTTTTCTTTAATTTTTGTTTTTAAGCTTTTAATCATGTTTGAATCTGAAATGTTCTTTGTGATATTGTCTTTAGATAAGATAGTTAATGTAGTTACTAGTGATGGAATGGTATCGGGTATCAATGGTGTATTATAATGATTGGTGATGATTTCTGTTTCAACTGCAAGTGTTTCTTTTACGTGTTGGATATTTAATGGTTGGACATTGTATTTAAGGCCTTTGGAAAGAAAATTAATTTCAGACTCTGAAAATAAGGTATTACTGTCATTTAAAACTCTATTGTGAAATTTATGATCTATAGCTTGACTACTTTGAATAGGTAAAGATTCTACATGATGGTCTAAGATGGACCTCTTATCTTTAAATGGCATGTTTAATTGTTCAAAGCAAAGGTGATCTAACTTTCTTACTAGATTCTCGTATTTCCTATGTGCTAAGTCTTGTAATCTATCTCTAATAAGTCTGTCCACATAGTCGAACTGTAGGTGGTCCAGGGAGAAATTGATTTCAAAGTAAAGCCATTTGAGGTCTCTATTCACGATGTTGAGGTGGCGATAATGTTCTTTGATGCATTCTTTGATCCAGTTTCTCTCCGCCTGTCGTTTAATCTTCCAAGATATGTGGTTTTTGATTCCAGTCCTTATAGAGATAAATTTTGGGGTGATCTATCAGATTCATCTTTTCAAACAGAACTTAATAACATTAAACAAATCGCTTCAAATAATGGATATTCTTTAAAAACTATAAATAAATTATACTATAGATACTGTAACAAATTCAAATACACACACTACTTGGTTAAAAATCCTTCAGAAACAATTTCCTTTTCAAATTCATTAACATATTTTGGCGTCGTCTCAGAGAATTGTTCTAAAATACTTAAGAAAAACGGTTTTAAAGTTTCATTTAAAACAGATAACAACTTATCCAGATTTTTTATTAAAAATAAAGATCCATTAGATTACAAATCATCATCAGGTGTATACAAATTAAGCTGCTCTACTTGTGAGTCATTCTACATAGGTCAGACAGGTCGCAAAATATCAGACCGTATTAAAGAACATTTCAGGCACATCTATAACAACACAGATCTTGATCCTCCACCATCAACACCTTCTTCTTTCGCCAATCATATATTAATAACGAAACATAGTTTTTCACCATCAAATTCCAAATTGATTCATAAATGCAATAAAGGCCGGAAATTAGATTTTCTAGAGACTTTGGAAATAAGGAAAGCCTTGAAACTGGAAAACAGATCTTGTTTAAATGAACAGAATAACTTCAATAATCCCATTATTAATTCACTATTTTAATTTTTCACTCAAACAAACTTACCAGATTCTCTTTGATCCATTTTTAATTTTTACATTTATAAAATGTTGTTTTTACGAAATCTTTTAAAAATCATGTAACCCTTTGAAAACGTCAAATTTAATTCAAAATTACGTCAATGTCATAATTTTTTATATTCTTTAAGGTAAGAACCCCTCTTGTAATTCATCAATTGTATCATTAATCTCTTGTTAAATTAGGGCTGATGATGGCAGAAGTATTCTGCCGAAACATGTACCATTAGTAATCTTACAGTTATTAAAGTTTGTGGAGTTCGACATAGATATATTTAAATTTTAATTTAAATTTACTTCACTTGGATTTAAGAACATTCTTCTTGCTTATAAGAATATTCGGAATTTCACAGTTAATGCAGTAAGACAGGAAAAAAAAGCGTTTTTATCGAGTATTGGTCAAAATTTCAATAAAAAAGAAATCTGGAAAGCGTTACAAAATTTGAATATCAAATCAAGTAATAAAAGAAAAGAAATAAATTTATCTCGCTTTGATGTTAATGAAGTAAACAACTATTTCTTATCAGTATTTAATCCATTGATCAATTGTGCAACAGCGACAGCGTCATTAGCTGATAAAATATTCAATAAAAAGAACCAATTCTACTTTAAAATGGCTAGTGTTGAGCAAGTAGAACTTATAATTAGTGGTTTAAAATCCAATGCTATAGGAATTGACGGGGTCTCCGCTAAGATGTTAAAGTTATGCTCGCCTATTATAGCGAAATACATTACGCACATTATTAATCATTGCCTAGAAGTGGGGTACTACCCGGAGTTATGGAAAACTGCTATCGTGCACCCTTTGCCTAAAGTCAAAGAGCCTAGTGCTTTTTCTGATCTCAGACCTATCAGTATTCTGCCTTCTCTTTCAAAAGTTTTAGAAAAAGTGATTTATGGCCAAATTTATGAGTATGTAGTTGCTGAAGGTATTCTCACTTCTAAACAGTCAGGATATAGAAAAGGTTATAGCACAATTACATTATTAGGGAAGATTATGGATGACTGCTTCAAAGCTTTAGATAAAGGTGAATCGAGCGTCTTAACTCTCTTAGACTTTTCCAAAGCGTTTGACACCTTAGATCATTCATTATTGTGCGCAAAATTGTCTTTTTACGGTTTCGACAATGTTTCAACTCAATTCTTTCATAATTATTTATCTAATCGGCATCAGTACGTTACCATAGGTGACTCTAGTTCAAAGATAGGCAGTATTACATCAGGTGTACCACAAGGATCAATTCTAGGACCACTGTTATTTACAATTTACAGCGTTGAAATTCTAGAATCGGTCAATAATGTCAAAATACATGCGTATGCAGACGATACTCAGATATATTTTCATTTCAGACCAAAAGACGTAAACGAAGCTTGTTATCTCATAAATCAAGACCGAATATCAACTGTAGCGAAGACTATTGGTCTACAACTGAATCCAAAAAAATCTGTAGCAACATGTATTACAACTAGGAATGTAGATATAAAACCACATATTAATTTGAAAGTAGAAAATGTGAGTGTAAATGTATCAAGTAGTGTAAGAAATCTCGGAGTAATTTTTGATGAAGAACTTCGTTTCAAAGAGCATGTAAACTCAGTTGTAAAAAAATCTTATGCTGCTCTAAAAATGCTATATTGCAATTACAATATTTTAAATTTCAAGTTAAGAAAAAAACTCTGCGAATCCCTGGTCCTTTCAAATCTGAATTATGGTCTAATAGTTTACTACTCACGTTTAGATCAACAAACCAAGTATCCTCTCCAGAAGATACAAAACTCTTGTTGCCGATTTATATATAAATTAAAAAAGTTTGATCACGTTTCTGAAAAAATTAAAGAGTTGGGTTGGCTCTCAGTGGAGTCACATTACAAATATCTTCTTTCAATATTTATTTATAAAATGTTCGCCACTTCCTCACCATCATACTTGCGTGAGACTTTCCATTCTAGAAGAAGCTGCCATCAACTACCAGTTCGTCACGTTCAGAATCTTAGTCTGCCTTTACACAAAACGGCGATATATGAGCGATCACTCACCTATAATGTTATTAAATTATATAACTCAATTTCGCTTTTTAAAGAGAAATTATCAGTGAATACATTTCGCACAAAGATTAAAATACACTTTATTAATAACTAAACTTTTTTTTCCACTTTTGCATTTTGTGTTTTTCTCTCTCTTTTTAATTTTTATTTGGTTTCAGTTATATACATATATCTATTGTCTTTTCTCGTATCTTATTTAGGTTTATTTTTGTTAATTTTGTTTAGTTTATTTTATTCTTTTTTTATATTTGTATTTTAATATATTTTGTTTTTGTAGGGGGGTTAAGTAAGAATAGCTCTGCTAGACTTCGCCTCCAGAATTGTATTTTCAATTCGAATAAAGCCCTATTATTATTATTATTATTAACAGTGACGTCATCTTGGCGTCAAGCATATTGCTTTGCATCTAGTAGTAAGAGATTGTTGTGCGCCTCCAAGTGGATGCAGTGTTGTAAAATCGTCCTCTCTAGGGCCTCCGCCGAATCGCGCACGCATCTTCTATCCTTACTTGCCTTCGTATTTTCACATAAGTCTTACTCTATATTTTGTCTCAGGATACATCCATTACAAAATAAGAGGGCATGCAACCAGCAATATATAAAAAAATTTCTAGGCGTTTCCAGGAAACTAAACTTAAACTAACCTTCAAAATAGGTGAACACAAGTGTCCGGAATTTTGAAATTTATTGTAAAAAAATTAATGTAAACCTCTGTAATTATACAAATAATCTGTATATTAATAATAACAGTCAAGGAGCTCAGAAGTTGACAGATATTTTGTTAGAGAAGCAGTAGCTACCAGTCTTGTTAAAATTGTTTTTTCACTACTAGCTGTAGAATGTACGATTATATACACTACTCACAAAAAATAAGAGAGCAAAAAAAATGTAAATTTTTCGATGATTTTTGACAGGCTGTATTTAAGTGAAAAATAGTCGTATAGAGGGATTCCTGTATTACCGAGCTGAAGGTAAACATGTGGTAGAGAGGTTAAGTAGCGAAAAATAGAGAAATAGAAGGTAATATAAAGAAAAAAATTAGAGAAGATATTGAGAAAAGCGAGAAGAGGTATTAGAGAAAGGTAGGAAGAAAGAATGGGCAGGGAAGAGGAGATATAGTCGGGAAAAAGAATAAATCGGCGAAGCCGGAACATAACGACATCTAGGAGGCGCCACAGGAAGCGGATGAACAAAGACGATAGAAACCGCTCGCTCAGTCAGGAAAGCCTGGACTCTTACCTGGAGGAAACGAAAAGAAAGAGAAAAGGGGAGGATAGAACAGAAAAACAAGAAGAGGAGGAAGAGAAATTTTTTCAAAAAAGTAGAAAGACTACGGAATAGTAAACGAAGAAGCATGGGAAGAAGTCGAAGAAATCAGAATAGGGGAAAGAGTAGAGTCAGACCATCTGCCTATAGAGATAAGTATAGGAAGGGGCAGAGAGAAGAGAGGCGGAGAAGAAAAAATAGAGGAAATGGGGAAGGTGATAATTAAAGTATGGGACGAGCAAGGGGTGGAAGAGTATAAGAGAAGACTGGAAAAAGCAAGATTTAAAGAACAAGAAGTAGGGAAAATGGAGAAAGAATTGGTAGAAATATTGGAAAAAGCAGCGACAAAAAGAGAAATAACAGTAAAAGGTGGAGGAACAAAAAGAAAGAATAAATAGTGGTACAAAGAATGTGAGCAATGTAAAAAGGAAACAATAAAAGAACTAAGAAAGTGGAGAAAGACTAAAGGGAACAGAAGTGGCTTTTTAGAAGCGAAAAGAAGGTACAGAGAGACATGCAGGGAGAAGAAGAGGCAGAAGAAGGAGAGAGAGGAGGAAGAGATAAAAGCAATAAGAACAGAGAAGGAGGTATGGAACTATATTAATAGAGAGAGAAAGAAAAAAGAAAATGGGGGCGAGGAGATAACGATGAATGAGTGGGAGGAGTACTTCATGAGGCTGCTGGAGGGAGAAAAGGAAAAAAAGAAAACGGAAATAGAGACGAAGAGAAACCAAGTAGAACCTGAAGGAGAAGAAATTACAATGGAAGAGGTGGAGAGGCATGTGAAGAAACTGAGGAAAGGGAAGGCACCAGGGAGGGATAGAATACAGAATGAGTCGTGGATGTATGGGACGAAAAGAGTGCTAGAGAGGCTGGTGGAGGTAATGAATGGGGTGTGGAGAGGAGAAGGATTCCCGGTAGGGTGGAGAGAGGGGGTAATTTACCCCATTTACAAAAAAGGGGAGAAAAATAAAGTAGAACATTACCGAGGGATAACTCTCCTAAACACAGGGTACAAGTTGTATGCATCAATTCTGAATGAAAGGATGAGCAGAGAGATAGAGGAAAAGGGAGCATTACCAGACAGCCAAACAGGATTTAGAGAGGGGAGGGGAACTATGGATAATGTATACATCCTGCATCCATTTGACGAAGAGTGAGTTAAAGAAGAAAGAGGGGAGGGTGTATGCATTATTCGTAGACTTCAAGGCGGCGTTTGACAAGGTGGACAGAGAGAGGATGTTTGAGTGCCTGAGGGAGAAAGGTGTAAATGAATGGCTGGTAAGAAAGGTGGAGGAGATATATAAGAAGACAAAAAGTAAAATGAAGGTAGGGGAGAGGGAAAGTGAATGGTTTGTGACAACAAAGGGAGTGAGGCAAGGTTGCCCGCTCAGCCCCTTGTTGTTCACGATGTATGTGGCAGATATGGACGGAATGTTAGAGAGAGCACAAGCGGGGCGTGTGTGGTAGGTAGAAAAAAAGTGTGGAGCCTGGCGTTTGCGGATGATGTGGTAATGGTGGCAAAGAGTGAAAGAGAAATGAAGGAAATGATAAAGAGTTTAGGAAAATATGTGAAGAAGAAAAGACTAGAAGTGAATGTAGAGAAAACAAAAATGCTGGTGTTCAACAAGAGAAAGAGGAAGAACGAAGAGAGTGATTGGAGGTGGGAGGGAGAAGTAATAGAACAAGTAAAAAAATTCAAATACTTGGGGTATGTGTTCAATGAAAGAGCCACAGATAAGGCACACATTAGAGAGCTGGCAAGAAAAGCGAACAAGGTGATAGGAGATGAATGGGGAATAGGAGAGAGAAGGTGGGGAGGAGATTTTAAGAGGAGAATGATGATGTTTGAAAGTCTTATTGAAAGCGTGTTGTTGTACGGAGCAGAGATCTGGGGATGGAAAGAACAAGAGGAGATAGAGAGAGTGCAAGAGAAATATCTGAGGTGGGTGCTAGGGGTGGAGAGAGAAACGCCAGGGTACATAGTGAGAGAAGAATGCAAGAGGAATAGGTTGAGAGTGAAAGCGGGAAAAAGAGCGGTCCAGTTCGAAGACAGGATGGAAGGGAGGAAAGAATGTAGGATACTAAAGGAGTGCTGGAGAGAAAAAAAAGAAGAATTCAGAGGAGAAGGATAGGGAGAATTACTACAGGAGGAATGGGTATGCAAGCAAAGAAATAGAGAAACTGAGAGAAAGAGGCGTGTGGATGAATGTAGAACTAAGTGAAAGAGATAAGGATACGGATAGACAAGAGAGGAGAGAAAGAATTAGAGAATCCAGATACAACGGGACGTACGGAAGATGCATGATCGAGGAAGTACCAAAGTATTTGGGGAGGGAGAGCGAGAAAGAAAGACAGATGATGGCGAGGTTTAGGTGCGGAAATGAAGAGAGGGAAAATAGGTATTGGGCAGAAGATGGAGGAAGAATGTGTAGAATGTGCTATGAGGAAAGAGAGACGATTGAGCATATGTGGAACGAGTGAGATGTGAGATGAAACAAAGGGAGAGGAAAGAAAGAGAGGAAATACTGAATGTAGATGGAAGGGGAAATTAAATGGATGAAAGAGGTATGGAAGAGGAAAGGGGAGGGGAGAAGAAATAGAGAATTTTATTTAGTTTTTTTTTTATTATTATAATTGTTAAGTTTACTTGTATATGTATAGGAATCAGAAAGCCCGTAGGGCAAATAAAGATTTATATAGTCGTATAGAGGATTTGAAAAAAGCATTTTAAAGCTCCTAGATTCTAGTTTTCTGATCTTTTGGTAAAAATTTTAAGGGGCCATGAAATAGCGCGGAATTTTTTTTTCCATTTTTTTTTTGCTCTAAGAACTTGGAAAAATTATTTCGGGTTGAACCATCATATGAACCAGATAGCCTATTTGTTCAGCTTCAATATCCGTTTTTTAGATTGTGTCTACGACCATTTCTCATTTCGAGATATCTGATATTAAACGAAAAAGGATCCTTTTGCCTTCAACCATCGATGTCTCACCAACCAATGATCGTACAGAAAATCTAAGGGCAGTTTTGGAAACTGGAACGAATTTGCTATGAAATACTATCAAAACAATAAAAAAAATATTTACACCTACAATATCGACTTGAAAACAGTTGAAAAAATCGGCTTATTCCCTTGTTTTAGTAAATCGACCGCATCTTCATTTTTATACCTCAACGTACCCCCAATATCCCTGTGAAACGGCAAAGCGATCCATAGAACGGTTTGTGTTTCCCGATTGATCTAAGTTTAGGGAAAAATTAAAGGAGCAAGATTTTTGTAATCTTCATAAAAATGGAAAAATCAATTTTTCTTCAACTTTTTTTACAATTTTGGATCAGCTAGTGGGGAAATTTAAAAAAGTTGCGTAAAAAGGGATAATTCTGGCGCAATCGACGTCCCATCATATCCCACACTCATATCCTCATCGCTGGTTGTCTCAATAAATCTCTCTCAAAAAATCTACGGGTTACATTCCCTGTGTGAGGGCGAGCATTGTCTTGCATGAAAATGAATCCCCTCGTATTTTGTCGTCGAGGCAACACAACGGGTCGAAAGTTTTTTTTTTTATTTTGAATTTTTTTAATTTCGCAGTAGCAGATCCAAAATTGTGAAAAAAGTTGAAGAAAAATTGATTTTTCCATTTTTATGAAGATTACATTATTTCTAAAAACAAAAATCTTGCTCCTTTATTTTTTTCCTAAACTTTGATCAATCGGGAAAAACAAACGAGTCGATGCATCGATTTGACTTTTCAGAGGGCTATTGAGGTGTAAAAATTCCTGAAGTCCTTAGCCTTTTCATCAATATTTGTGAAGATGCGATCGATTTACCAAAACAAGGAAAAAATGCGATTTTTTCAAATGTTTTCAAGTCGATATCGTGGGAGGAAACTCTTTTTTTTTTTTTCTTAAATTTTTTGATATGATTTCATAGCAAATTCGTTGCAGTTTTCGAAACTGCTCTTTAATTTCCTGTAGGATCATTGGTTGCTAAGATATCGATGATTGAAGGCAAAAGGATTCTTTTTCGTTTAATATCGGATATTTCCGCGAAAAATGGTCGTACACAAAATCTAAAAAAGGAAATTGAAGCTGAGAAATGTCAGTCTGAAAAAATAGATAACCTCAAACTCTTTCCGACTTTTGGCATTAACATGATTATCATTTGAAGAAAAGTTAAACAAATGTGCTAGCAGTGAAAAAAATTGTATATAAACCACGGTTGAGAAGCTTTTTCTTAGCCTCGCACTTTTATTTTCCGCATCTTGGGAAGCAAAATAGCTCGGCTAAGAAAAATGGCTTCACGACCTTGATGTATAATTACTATTATCAGCCAACATCTCTGAAACGCTTGCCGACAAACCAAGGGTTTATCCAGTGCAGATTATCACCATTTTATAAAGAAATTAAATATTCAAGATACTTTAGATTATTTTGATAAGTGGAGATGTTAAAATTACTAATCGGTATCAAAATATCTTGTTTTATCAAAGATTTAGGTTTTAAAACTTCTCTAGACACTTCTCACTCAGTAAGCTTACGACTTACCACATATTAAAATTTACTATGAACAAAAACTCTGCAGGTGAATTATTGACATCTAGGACCAGGCGAATGTCGTGTCGGTAAATTGCTGATGAAATTCCAGGCCGTTCCACTTTACCGTCGTCGACCATAAAAATGTATAACGAGGATCCATCCAATATCCAGAGTGATTTTTAGTGTTTGAAAAAATCGGAATAACATCATTTAAATGAGAGGTGATTACCGAATGCGATATTTCCGATAAGCCGGTCCAATAAAATCTCAAGACTCTCACTCCAGCCCACAAGGGCGACATAAGCTGGTGCTTTGGCAAACAGGAAAATCGATAGGTGCAAGTGGCGAATAAAGCGCGACCAACGAATACGACTTGGAATCAGTCCTGATTCGGGTCTAAGGACCAGGTCGTGGAGTTTATTGAGAATCAATTAAAGAATTGGGAACGTCAAGACTAAACAAAGTTTTTATTAGTGCAATTTATTTGCGTTAAACGGTTTTCAGTGGTAATGTAGTAACCTCACACACGTTATAAATAGAAACACCCCTTGTAAGGACAAGAAATTTCCTCACACATTACATAAGGCTTCTCAGTAAATACAACCAAAGGAATCACAAAAACGGTTCCCAAGGTAGGTATATATATGAAAATGAAATTATGAAACGTCCTTGACAACACTGCACGTGCTGGAGACAGTGAACGTCCTATTTAAAAAAAAATAATATTAAATGTATTTTGGTAATTTAATAAATGGGGTACAAGAAAACAAAACCGATATAAGGAAATCTGTTCTATTAAAGTTGAGACGTATATTGTGGAACAACTGTCAAACTGACGACTGAGGGCGTGCAGGCTTGGTGCGGTCGGTTGGGGGGCGTCGCCCACGGGTTTGGCTAGTTAGAAATAATTGCACAAATAAAAATGTAGCAATGGGAACTAAAAAACCAAAAAAATTTTTAAGGATTCTGTGAGGCAATTACTTTTCTGTTTGGCCCACATTTCGCTACACTCAATGTATAAAATTCATTTCATTCAATATCATTTTGTCAAATCAGAAGAACTATACACACACAAAATGTACTTCTATATATCATATATTTTAAGCTTTATACTGGATAAGTCATTGTTATAAAATAACTCACATTTTCTTTGTTCTCACTATACCGTGTTCTTTGTTTCCCCAAGCCGATTGTATAAAATGCACCCTTCATGTTATAAAAATTATTACACGGGAAAGTTTTTAAGAATGACGACAACACGAAATAGAGGACCTAATCTTTCACTTTTTATACGATCCCGTCGTATTTATTATACGCTTTGGAGAGGGCATTCGAAACAGATGATGCAGACATAAATTCAGTTACAGGTTGCCATAAAGCGGTGTCGTTTAATAACTGCTAAATCACTGAAATGCAGCAAGAAAAATTGTAGGAATTTCTCACTGTTCGGAGACTTTTATACGTCGGATTAATTGTCGTAATTTTTATTTCACATTTTTCGGCTAATCACTGATTCACAAAAACATGCGTTCAACTCTACTGGATTGGAGGTTTTAATCGGCGAACCTTTTAGCTGATTGACCGTTTTTAATTTTATAGTTACATCGAGGTTAGCGCGTAGGTGTAATTCTGGCCAAATTTGCATTGGGATCCAGTTTGCATATAAAGCTAATATCATTTTTACTTTTAAAGTTAGTGAATAAAATTTATATTTTGAACATTTTTAAAGTGGAACGAATCTTTGTAGCCGTTTGCGGAATTTTCTGAGACAGTTAGTCCACCATTTAATGAAGACATGAAGAACATCTCTAAAATCTTTAAATCATCGAATATCAGGTATTAAACCGCCCAAACCACAAACCACATTAAAAGCTTCCAATAAAATTGCACGTAGACAAAATTAATCCAAAAGCTCCTACTTGTCTACTCAGACCGTGCGATGATTTAAATTATAAATTAGAGTAGGCTGTGAAATTGAATTTAGGTTGGCACTACTAACTTCTGACGATTTGACTTAAAATTTAAATGTCAAGGGTGTGTCAAAGTGACTCAAACAAACGGCAACAGAATGGTTCTATAGAACGCTGTTTCCTGCAGATTATCAAAAATTAGTTTAACAAATTTTTTTATGATGATCATGTCATTCAATTTCCGCCTCGAAGTACGGACCTGACAATTCTAGATTATTTAATTTTTCCGTATTTAAAAATAACCCGCACAATTTTAAAGAACTGCAAGATTTCAGAAAATGCATTTGAAAATATAAAACGGAGAGTTAACAGCTGCACTTTGAACATTTGCTGTAATTCTCGATAAACCTACATTCTTTGTCAGTGGTTTATCTTCTTTAAATTAAAACAATTTAACATGAGAAACATAAACGTCGTATATCTAGAACATTACACGCGAGGTATCGGTCATAAATGAAATAAATCCTTCACTGCTCCATCTCTCATTTAAAATTTTAATGCGTCAATCTTTCCTCAGAATATTTCAATTTCAGCACAACGCAGTCCGTAACGAATAGATTTCTATTGTCGAGTTTGAAAATAGACTGGAATATGTCATTCTTTCAGCGCATCAGTGAACAATAACATCATTCACTCCTGACTACCTCTCGCATTGAAATTTGCCAAGCAAACCCATTTTCATTGGGCCTCGCTACGTAAAATGTTATTTACAATAAAACAACTATTCAGAGAACGCCGGAGCTTTCCTATATTAATAATTTTATTGATATGAGCCAATAGCTTAAATTCTTGACTATACCACAAGTATGACATTTATCGATCGGAATTTCAATCAAGAAACTATTCGTAGACAATAAGGCGCCTTTCATTGATCTTGAACGGCTTACCTGCACGAGATTTCAGTGCAGACGTGTAAACCAGATTATTCTTACAAAAACCAACTAAGCTGAAAAGTCGGGAAAACTCCCCTTTTAATCTCGCAAATATTGTTTAAAGTTTTGCCAGATAAGCCTAAGCAAATGTGTTGTTATAACACAACAGAAAGCATTTTGGAGCAAGGATGTATATAAAATGCCACCGGCAACCTTATCTGTGAAGCTTCCCTCAGCTGCAGCAGAAATGGTTCTGTATTGATTAACGCAAAGAGAAGTTCCGCAACAATTATTTTTCAGGCACGAAGTCAAAACGCGAGTTTGGAATATGTGTTATACACTATGCTTTTCTTTTGACCACCACTCAAAAGAATAAAAATACATCCATTATTGTAGTCACATTTGTTGAATTATCTTATAAACAGCCACTTAATAAATAATGTTAGTGTTCAGCACGATTAATTCTAATTCTTCCACTGCGTAAGTGAGTCTGCAACCTTCGCAGGTAACCTCACAATATTCAACGGTGTAGAGCAGCTAATAGAAAAACAGTACTGCAACTTCAACCTAGTAAGCTCAGGAGTTAATAGTAACTCCCTTTTATGGGTACCACTGCAGACAACTTTGTTCCCACCTTTCAGGTACAGGGTAGGCAAAGTAGGGCCACATAACTCCCCCAATCAGCAGCCTGCAACGCAAACCACGAACTGAATGCTATTTGGTCTATCTGTTGCCTCGACACATGTACGGACAAACATAATAAAATATACAGCAACGTAATGTTTTCTTTGGAAGCCATTTTGAAACGAGCGGACGAGATGATCTAGTGGACGCAAGAAAGCTAAATACACTAAATATTGAAATTTGGCTCCGGGTGTCTAAAATAGCTAGATGACGGTTACATGCGGACGACGGAATTCGGAAATCGCAAGGAGGAGTGATACAACATAAAGATAAGACACTTTTCAGAACCCCAACAGTCGAAGTGGCGCTATGCCTCTATTTGCCCTTTTATCTTCAGTTCTTACTCAGTGTTGGTTAATTCAAGCCAACAGAGACAAAATAGCTTTTAAATGACCGCAAGCTGCTGTCGGGTCATACCGAAAGACAGGTAGTTATTAAAGGATTTATCTGAGTGGCAATCTAGGTATGTTAAGTTAGAGAATCACTTTGTTTCGCCTGTGGTTCGACTAGAAGTCAAGAATACATTTCAGCTTTCTGAAATTGACAACAATATCTAAAAACAAATTACAACAACGACTTTAGCAAGTTATTCGCGGTGCCTGTGACTTGAGACAGGGGGGGGCCGAGAAAGCGCCTTTGAGACGTCACTACCATCTGAACCGATTTTTACCAAAGCAATCTTTACCAGATTTTTATTTAGATACATTTCAATTAAAAGATAAAGATAACAGTAGAAGATGTATTTTCTGGAAAAAATGAATTAAATGATTGAAATTGTTAAAAAAATTAGCGAGCCATACAAACAGTAAGATCTGACCGCACCTGACATCTCACCTTGGTAATAAACAACATTAACATTGTGTCCCCCTAAGCACCATTGATTCGGCGGGCCCCCCTTGGGCCAACTTAATTCGATGGGGGCTCACTTGGGCCCCCTTGTTTGGGAGGTGGCGCCTTTGGGCCCCCTTGTTTAACCGTTGACCCCCTTGGGTCCCCTTGGTTCGGTCGGAGGCCTCTTTGATTCGGCGGGGGCTCCCTTGGGCCCTCTTGTTTCGGCGGGGCCCCTTGTTTGGGCGGGGACTCTCTGCTTGGGTGGGGGCCCTCTCTGTTCGGCAGGAGCCGCCTTCTTTGGGCGGTGGCCCACTTGGTCCCTTTGTTTGGGCGGTGGCCCCCTTGGGCCCCCTTGATAGGGCGGAGCCTCCTTGGTTCGGTCGGAGGCTCCCTTGATTCGGCGATGATATCAAATCTATTGAAAACTTAATTTCAACCAATTTTGTAAGATGGACCATTTAAGATGTTACAAATACCGCGTCGGCAACTTCAAAGATTTTCTTTGTTTTTTTTGTTCGATCACCCGACTGAAATATTTTTGCCCTGCTTTTGGCAAGTGAATTCAGTCCATGTAACGTGTGCCGTATAGTTTATGATACCATGAATAATTGCACCACTTCACGTAAAGAAGCTACACTAGATTGCCTTGTGTGGCACTCGAGAATGAATCAGAACCATGTCAGAACTTGGTAAAATATCGGACTAACACAGATAGACATTGCATCTACACGGTTCATTTATTTTGGATAAGACGTCAAAAATATGCCTTGGTTTTTGTTTTTTTTTTCAAGAATGGTTATTAGTTTCTTGAGTTCGTCGGGGTCTCAAATAGCAATGAATTTTCTCAAACTTGCGTAAAAAATTATGAAAGTTGAACACAAAATACAATGTTTTAAACCCCTTGTTTTTCCTAATATCAACTCTTTCCAGATCTTAAATACCCTCTACGAACTCGAATGAAGTTTCCTGAATCTAACTACGCCACTTTTGTATGAATTGAATCAATAGTTTTCATTTATTATCCAAAATACGCGAGGGTGTTTTCGGTTCTTACGCCACCGTACTAGACGACACCCTTAACAAGACATGTAGATCCAAAGGCTGAACAATTTTGTGTTCATCATGGCGGGTTTTATGACATAGAAGAAAATGGCCGATTAACGGTAAAAATTGAAATGGTTTCACCTAAGGATTTCATGCACGTGGAACAAACGCCGGTCAATTTCAGGGCCATCTCATTATGTTGAGGTGGATAGAAAAAGGAGTATATAAAATAAAAATATTACCTGTAAATACGTCGAGCGGCACCACACACACGATTGTTAATTTAAATTTAACTGGTCCTTCTGGTAACGTGAAATTTGGACATTGCAATTTAATCGTAGAGCACACTCAACTTTAAAAACAGGAGAACTCATAGTGGATTAATATAATTAATAACATAGTTGTATGAAATTAATGTAATGTCCGCCGGTCCTCTTTCCACCCTCTAGAAGGGACGCCAACCGTTTTTTTAGCCACGCCAGCTTCAGTGCGCAGCTTGCGGGTAGGCAAGTCGAAGTTCTCCTGTGCATTTTACAGGTGTATTTTGGGGATATTTCAGTATATTACTGGACGCAGGAAGTAGCTTGAGATGCCACATCAACCAGTTGATATCTGCTTTCATTAAGGAGAAACGAATCACTTTTACACCGTCGCAGAATTCATTGGGTTTAATAAACAAAACTCCAGAATGTTGTAAACAACGAAATTTTTACAAATAATACAAAAAGGACATCATTAACGCCAAAATAAGAAATTTTTAAATTTTACTTTTTGACTTTGACAATGGTTTGACAATTTAACAACATTTTGTAAACAGTTAATTCAATTTATATTTTGCAATTATTTCATCAAGTAGACAGTTTTCAATCTACAGAGGTCAAATGTCAAATGTATAATTTGAGCTTATGAATATGATCTTATTACCGCTTTGAGTTTTTAATAATTATAACAAATTAGGACAAACAAATACAAGGAATGGCCCCGTATGTGCTCCCCTACCAGTGTATTGCAAGATACAAAGATATTGAAAGTTATTAGCCTATACATTCAACTATGACAGACATTTCGATTTGAAATATCTATAAAAGGCAGTTCTTAACGTTAAAGTTCCACAACACGCTGAGATTCTCTGCACGGACAAACTAACAATGTGAATGACGTAAAGTATATTTTTGACAAAGCACTTTACTGAGATAATCGTTTCTTAACACTTAAAATTCAAAAACCCATTGTATCTTTTTCAAACAGAAATAGCAGTGTTACTGAGACTTTTTAACCTCTGGGCAAGCTCAAATCTCCAGAGAGCGAAATCGTTGAAAACTAGGTGATCAAGGAAGCATTTAAATCTTGGACTTGGGACACATATTCCAAATACCCTCAAGCAGTACGAACAAATCAAAAGACTGGCAGCAAAAGCATAGGTTGTGAGCAGATTGTTTTGTGGTGGAGATAGCTTTTTATCTCCGCTTTAATGTGTCGTGGTTTTTAATGTGTTAAGCTTTTTGTTCTATCTACTGCAAACAGATACACTGCAAACATCTACTGCAGTCGCATTTACTGATTGTTATTATCAAAGTACCACAACAATTAAAGCAAATTGTTAAATAATGGTAACACTTTCCACAATATGGAGATCTTTTGGTGAAAAACAAAGTGTGTCCACCCTTTTGTCAGCATCCAGATCTTAACGAATTTCCTTGGTTTTCATCATATAAAAATACTCCATCTCGATTCATAAAATCTCCATCACTTTTAATACGATATTTGTTTTATTTTTGGTCGAATTTACCCTAGGATGTTGTTTAACATCAAGCGATGTGACGTAAATTCGCTGTTCCGTGGATATCGTTATTAAATAAAAGAGAGGTTTCGTTGTTGCTTGGATGAGCAATAAATCGATTCACTGTGAACAGGTGCTGGGAATGCGGCAGAGTTTGCAAGTGCATGGAGTCTACGAACTTACCTAACGATTATTATTATTACTCTTTCGTGAGGCTGAGATTTTAAACAAACATGATTCTAACACAGCGCTGTAATGGCTTGAGGTAGAAATATTAAACAGATTAGGGATAAGTAATTTCTATGTATGTACGTGGTGTTTTCAGGAGTAATGCACTGTCTCCCATAATTAACAGATATTTATCTACAATGACGTCATTATACCACTCATATGATGCAATTTGAGTTGAGTAATGAAAAATCGTCATAGCAACTTTGAGTTGTTATCATAAATCCCTTTCAGTCACGAATTATTGATTGAAATAGAAAAATTGTAAGACTTGGTAGATATACTGTAAGATTTTTTTCATGATTTTTCACGGTAAGCAAAAAGTCCCATCATGACAGGTAATAAAAATTTTAAAAATTAAAAATTATTATTTTACACAGAAAACGGTTTGTTCAAAGATAAAAGAGTTCCTCCTCCTTGAGAGGTCTCTCCCAAGCCATTTTGAGGACAAAAAAAAACCGAAGAAATAATATTTCATTACAAAATTTGTAAAAAAATTGGGTTATGTTTACCCAACAATTTGATGAACTATAATCACAATGTCAGTTTTAATGTACAAAACAAAAAAAAAGTCAATAACAACAAAAAAAAACTACTAAACAAAACACTAATCAACATCTCAAGAAATATTTACAACGTTCTGCTAATCTTCCAATACCGTGTGATCATTTAAATTATAAATTAGAGTAGGCTGTGCAATTTAAATTAGGTTGGCACTACTGTTGACAATTTGGTTTAATATTTGAATGTCAACGGTGTCAAAGTGACTAGAGAATTTTCAAAGTACTTTTTCACGGTTTCCAGGTGGTGCCACACCTATGAAAAAGTGTTTTCATCAAAACTGCAACCCCGTTCGACCCGCGGATTTGGAATCCATCTAATGTGCACTTTTCCCGGGCCAATTGAATTAAACTTTTCAGGAGTCATTTAATACAAAAAACGATCTATTCATAATACTAATATTGTATGGTATGGATTTACCGGCAGATGAATTGATATTATTATTATTTATTTTGTATTATTTTCTCGTTGTATCTAATGTGTTATTGTAGCAAGGTATATAATTTGTTTTTATGTTTTACCTAACACCAACTTCAAAATTATAAAACAATTAATATGTAATAAACAATAATTTACTAAAAAACAACACCGTCTGCTAAAAGAATTATTCAAGGTCAAAGGTCAAAAGTATTTTTGCATTCTTCTCGTAAACGGTAAGTGTTATCATAAAAATTAGATCAGACAAAAGTTGTAGATCATCCAATTATTATCTACAAAAATTGTTTTCATACTTTTTTTCCTACGAATCACCATTCCTGTGATATCGCGATTCCAAAAATTGGAGAAGTCGTATTCAGGACTCATTTGATACAAAAAGCGATCTATTCGTAATACATACTCAAAATTGTATGGTTTGGTTGGATTTACCTACACATGAATTGATAGTTTTGGAATAAATAAAGCATTATTTATTATGTAATTATTGTTTTTATTTTTACTTAGCACCAACTTCAAAATTATAAAACAATTAATAATTAGATACAAAACAGCTCAATATAGTCCGGTCAAAACAGAAATTTCAATTTACATTAATTCGCATAGAGCATTTTGAGTGCTTGAAAAGAAAGCTTTACAATCAAGTCGTCAAGATGGGTTTAGCGTCTCAGGTAGAGATATAAGTCTTGCCGCTGTAAAAGCTAAAAAATATTGGAAGACAGCCCCATCTTTAGTTGAATAGTTCCATCAAGTAGTTTAAGTACCGTTACAATATTATTTTGTTGAATGTGAACAGTATGCCATCTAGTAGTCAGTTGACGTTTTACACATTTTGTCCTGGTTCTAAACTGAACATGCTGAAGTAGGCGTGGTCGGACAGCGCTCTTCCTTAAAAACCTTAAAAAACCTTAAAAGGTTAAAGCCGACAACATTTAATAGTCCAGTCTTCGAGAGTCCTCTCCAATTCTCAAATTGGGTTTCTCAACTTTTAAGATTCTCAAGTTCCTCTATATTCCACATCTCCTTCCATCTCAGGGTTTCCAAAATCTCAAGTTACTCCAATTCTCAATTACTTATTTCACTGAATGTCTCAAGTTTCTTAGGATCTTTGGTTCTCCAAGTTCTCAGAATATTCAAACTGTCAGATTTCTCAAGCAAACCAAACGAGGCGCAACTAAACTTAGTCTACAACATGCCCAAAGAATACTAGATACAGAATATTTGCTCCACGATGCCTAAACGGGCTAGATATCGTAAAATGCACCAACGGTACCGGAGATCGCGGCGGCCGCAACATAGCATAAAAATCAAACACAATAAAACATAACATAAGTAACGTATCGTTACTTATTAAATTGGGTCAGGCGCTGTGCCTCTTTTTCCCTTTTGTTGTTCTTGGTGGTTAATTTAAGTTAACGGAGACAAAATTGTTTTTAAATGACCGCAAGCTGCTGTCGACCTCATACAGGAAAACATGTTAAGTTAGAGAAATCATTTTGTTTCAAATTGTACGCGCCTGTGGTTCGAACCGTGGAACTAGAAATCAAAAAAACATTCTAACTTTCTGAAATTGACAAACAATATTTAAAAACAAATTTTCACAAACGACTTTAACAAGTTATTCGCGGTGTCTGGGACTTGCGACACATAATTTTGGGGATGCATCCTACAACAGAGAAAGAAGGGCAGAAGGCTATTTGTACGAAATTCCTGGGTTCACGCGATGTCCACAGAATGATTCGAGTAACCATAGTGGATATTATTTAAACAAAGGCTAGAATTTTAACAAGAAATGTAGAAACAAAGGCGGGCGATTAGCATCCATCATGGCGGCGGTTTATGACCTTGGAAAATTGGAAATGGTTTTACCTAAGAATTTCTGGTATGCACGTGGAACAGTCGCCAGCCAATTTCATGGACTTCTCCTTATGGTGTGTCGGACAGAAAAATATAGATTAAACGGTTTCCTTATCTCCAGGAAAACAACCCCACTTGGCTTGGGGACATGAATGTGGAAATGTAACGGCGCGCACTAGCCAACCGAATCGAAGATTTATTAAACTGGCTTTTTACAAAATGACAAAATCGCAGAACCAAGTAAACTCGGTCTTCAACGGAAGCTGAACACAGAATGCTGCCACTTCGTAGCGTCGTCCTCTTGGTCCCAGCGGCGGTAACGGTCGGTCGGTAACGGGTTGCAGATCTCTTAGATGGTGATAGTTTTTTTTTAAACTGGGTTTCTCACCGTCCTTTGTTCCACAATAGCCGACTAATGTTCTCTTTAGATTCAGAAAAATCCTCTTTAAAGCGCTCGAAAAACCTTGCCCCACCGAATGACCGTTCCTGTATCGGTCCGCACACGTCTGTATAAATTTCTTCTCGTGTAGCTTGTTCTGGTGCCCGAAACACTCGTGCTATATCTGTAGTCTCTAATATAAGTATTAAATTAAACAATTAAGTATTAGATTAATTAAAGTAAAAAAAAATATTTTTTAATAAAAAAAATACGTCCATTGTCGCAGGAACAAGGTTTCCTCCAGGTCACGGATGGTATCCGCGACTCCTGGGTGGAAGAAATGTTGCCGGAGACATCGACCGACGTCGATGGAGGTTGTCAGTGAGAGCGGATGCTCGACCTGGTGCTGAGCGCATCGACGTAGTGGTCCACCGGACCAGCAGGGTTTTGGGGTCGACGATTTGTCAAGAAGAGATCAGTTTCACTTTTGGTTTTACTTTATTCAACTACCTCTTTCGAGGGCTGAATAGAACTCCTTTCCAACCAGAAAGTGACATGCCTTTATACCTGCGACCATGTAAAACCCGATCGCAGTCGGCGTCCTGCTTTCTGATTGGCTGTAGTCTATTCTTACTAAAAACTTACATTTAATGAACTTAAATCTACGTAAAACTATACTTAATCTATAGCGCGAGCGCTAAACTATACTATTACACTACTTATAACTAACCACTCGCGACTCAAAGCGTAAAAAACGCTTTATCGCGAGAGCGCGGAAGTGGGAGGGCCGAGCGGTAGACACTATAAAGGTAAACCTTCAGCGGCTGGCGCCATTTACCGCTCGACTATCGCACGCTCGCTCCCTGTTGCAACCTCATGCTATGCCGCAACAGGGCGGGTGGTGTTTAAACCTACACTTATTTAACTAATGCTAAAACTTAAAATTAAACACTACACTAACGAGAATCCGGTCGCGAATTCACTCCATACAACAACATGAGCGGGAATCCAATCCTGAGTATCCGGACGAAAAGCAAAAACGTTATCAGGTAGGCTACTACGCCAACGAGTGTAGTCGAAACATCACATTGGTATATAAGCCGCACTTACATATTCAAAGCTTTTCCCTTGTCAGTTGTTGACCTGTCACAATATTTGAGTTCTTGGTCCCCTTAAATTTGTGAACAGACTCTGGCCAGGCACACCATGGTTTTTCTTAAGGTTGATGTGAATACTAACATCTAAAAAACATTCCACCCTGTAACCCGATCGGCCAGGTATTTTACAGCGGGCTCTTGGACTATAAGTAAGTATTTGAAACTATCAATCTGATTATCTCTGTCATCAGTGTCACAATAACTATACCATCAATAACTAGGATTATAATAACAGCATTATGTACACTAAAGCAGATCATTGAATAATAATTAACAAACTTATTTCTCTATTGTAATTTAAAATAATCTCAGTAGCGGCGAATGAATTTTAAAAATGTCAAAATATAATTGCATGTTTCAATGTACGCCGCTGTTGTTGTCATTTTGACATCTGAAGTAAGTTCACATTAAATAAATCTACAAAAAAACGCCTCTATATAAGTGTGGCTGTCCAGTAAACACAACCACGTGAGAAAAACGTAAAAAAAAGACGATTACCAACGGTTGTATAGACGTTACGATGTCGCTGACTTCAACGTTACTTTCGACGTGTAAATATGACGTCTAGTAAAACACGTTTTTTTTTACGTGATTTTACCACGTAAATGATACCACGCAATTGATTTTCCGTAAACAAGACAACGTGAAAAAAAATTAAACATTATTTTCAATGTCTCAACAAATCGTTCTGTAAACGTATTTTAAAGATATTATAAAATACGTCTTTTTTAGGTGATTTTAGGAAATAAGTATATTAAAAAAGTGTTGATTTTCATGACATATATTTATTACTAGCTGACCCGGTGAACTTTGTACCTCCTCAGAATCAATAAATGTTGTGGCAAGTTATAAGCTGAATTAAATTCTTTTTTTTTAAGGATAATGCACACAACGCCAACTACTGGCATTACCGGAACCACCATACAACGTCATGTATCAAAGATGGCGTTATATACGGATTCCATACAAAATGTTTGAAAAAATTGTTTTCTTTCATTTTTCTGATGTTTTAATAGTTATTCGCCCTCGAAAAAGTCAGTCAATTCATTCTCGAGATATCATAAAAAAAATTGTGTGGAGTCCACGCTCAACGGAAGTGAAACTTTGGAGTTTACTCGTTAAGGATCTATTTTCATTTTTAGACCCCGGTAAGACAAATTTTGGTGGCCGGCGTTATTTGTTATTGTTGCCCTGTACCAGGGGGTCTCTGTTATTGTCGTTGCCCTGTACTTAGCTCCCCGCCCCCTGTAATTTATCCGATGTTTGAAGTAGTAGTAATTCTGCTGCAAATAGGTAGGCAAATCCAACAAATTAAATATCATAAAAATCGGTCGAGCCGCTCTTGAGTTATAAACCCAAGGGAGCCCCCTGAGCCCCCTGTCCATGTTTCAATAGTTATTTTGCTATTCGGGGCGGAGACCAATGCAACAATTCAAAGATCATAAAAATCGGTACAGCCGTTCTTGAGATATAAACCCAAGGGTTCCCCCTAAGCCCCCTGACCATGTTTCAAAAGTTATTCTGCTATTCGGGGCGGAGACAAATCCAACAAATTAAATATCATAAAAGTCCTTGTTGAGTTATAAACCCAAGGACCCCCCTGGGCCTCCATGTCCATGTAAAAAATACTTTACGACCTATTCCCATACCTATCAAATAAACAATTCATAAAAATCGGTCTACCCGAAAAATTGGTCCAGCCCAAGGGGCCCCTCTGGGCCCCCATGTCGATATGAAAAGTAGTTTACTACCTATTTTCATAACTGCCAAATATACAAAAAAATATTTCATAAAAATCGGTTAAGCCGAAAAATCGGTCCAGCCCCCTGGGCCCCCATGTCGATGTAAAAAATACTTTACGACCTATTCCCATACCTATCAAATAAACAATTCATAAAAATCGGTCTACCCAAAAAATTGGTCCAGCCTAAGGGCCCCCCCTGGGCCCCCATGTCAATGTGAAAAGTAGCTTACTACCTATTTTCATAACTGCCAAATATACAAAAAAATATTTCATAAGAATCGGTTAAGCCGAAAAATCGGTCCAGCCCCCTGGGCCCCCATGTCCATGTGAAAAATACTTTACGACCAATTCTCATGCCTACCAAATATAAAAAAGAAATCATAAAAATTGGTTGGGCCGAAAAATCGGTCCAGTCCAAGGGGGCCCTCTGGGCCCCCATGTCTATGTGAAAAATAGTTTACCACTTATTCTCATACCTACCAAATATATAAAAAAAACATAAAAATCAGTCGACCCGAAAAATTGGTCCAGTCCAAGGGGCCCCCCTGAGCCCCCATTTCCATGTGAAAAATAGCTTACCACTTATTCTCTAACCTACCAAATATACAAAAACAAAATCATAAGGATCGGTCTAGCCAAAAAATCGGTTCAGCCCAAGGGCCCTCCCCTGGGCCCCCATGTCCATGTGAAAAATAGTTTTAAACCATCCCTGGATTATGTCAAACAAAACAAAATAAAAATTATTGAAATCGGTAAAGCCGTTTTTTAGTTTTAGCGTGACATACGAACGGCGATTCATTTTTATATATATAGATAAAATAAAACAAACAAAAAAAGTTGTTTTACAAAGGTTCAAATCTATCATAATTTATAAAGGTGAATAGAAAATATGAAAATAATTACTAAAAACTATAATATCAACTATGTACTACTAATATTATAAACTATATAACTATAACTATAATTATTATTATAAAAAAAAACTAAAATAATTATTATGAGCTAATTGTCCTAATTAAATTAAATAATTTTTTTCATGACTCAGATTGTGTGTTGCTCGACGTGCTGGGTCAGTTTTGCCAATGTTTGCAGTACAGTTGCCTCAAAATCTATAAGAAATAACTATAAGTAACTATTGCAAAAATAAAAAAATCCTTACTAGGTATATGATTGTCGTAAATGATATAAAATGACACAATTTCCCAGGATATGTTGAAGCTGGAGAAAATGCTGACATTGGCGATGCATAAGACGTCGTCGGGGTACAGCAAAAATTCTCTCCAAGGTTTACAGTTCGACCCCGCTTACTATCAAAAAGAGACTCATTACCAAAAACTTGCTTTCTTGAGAGACTTTCCACTGATGAGTTGTTTCCTCTGCAGTTTCCCCAATTTTCTTGATGAAGTTGTTGGCCTTTTTATCGTCTGTGTCATAATCCTCTGCAAAGAAACTCAAAAGTTAAAAAAAATATTTAATTAAAAAAATCATAAATATAATATCATATATGTATATACCTGTCTTAAAATGAATCTTAAAAACCTTGTAAGAAGGCCAGGTCTTACATGGAGTACCACTTTTGACGAAAGTCATAAAATCGGTACACTTGCGGAATAAATTTAAATTCTGGTTAGTAATATGCATAAAACATGTATATCTAGTTACTACTTTTAAATAAAATACTGTACTACTTACCTTTAGAACTTTTGGAAGCTACACAAATCTCAAAACTTGGTAAGGCAAACGAAAACGAAACGAACTGCACGATCTCAGACGAAAAATGAAAATGAACAAAATCGAACGAAGCAATGGCCAAGCACAGATGACACATCTGGAAAGAGTTCCTCAGTTTGTTTGTTGTTTGTTTGTCGCCAAAACAAATTCGATAAGGCAGAAATTTTCATTGATAGTACCATTGAATATCAATACTCTAACTACTCTAACTGGAATATTAATATTCAATGATAGTACTGATCTATACGTTTGGTTATTATTTATTTTCGACAATAGAATTACGCTCGCGTCGTCGATTCCTCAACCTTCAGCCCCCATTATAAACCAATATCCGTTCTTCTCAAAATTCCAGCCCTTAAACGGTAAAACTTTTCAACGTATGTTTCAAATTGTCCCTTAATTATACCTCCTTTCAATTTCGTTTTTATAAACTATTCATTCCCTGACCAACACTAAACTCTTCTCCGGTCAAAGACACACTCAAACTTTGCGATACGACTCTCAAAAGAGATTCGTTGTTTTATTTTTAATCTTTTCACAGGTCTTTTGACACCTTCACTTACTTCACAGCGTTTCACATTACCAGACATTACCAATATTTATTAATTTCGTTAATTAACCGTAATAATTAAAGATCTTAATTTTTGTTTTCAACTTTAACAAACACATTTAAATTAATATCTATCTAAGTAAGTAAATATTGCTACCTACATTGAATTATTTCTTTGCCGTTGGGTAAAAGAGCTTTTGTAATTTTTTATAACATTAAGAGTATAATAGAATAGGGAATCTCAATTTTATTTTTAAATTTTAATTTAATAATAATTATATGACTATAAATACCGACGCACGTTCCAACAATGTTGGCATCATCAGGGTGATGAGTGAATCGGAAAACTGATTAAAAATAGTTATCTACCACCAAAAGTGATCCAGACAATTGTTTTGTTTTTAAATAATTATATGAATTCTCAAAGAGCGATTGTTTATCTCTATTGCGAACTAGGCGGGCGAGATGATCCTAAAACATTTCAACCATAAGAAAACGTCAAACTTTCAAGGTTGTTTGGGTAAAATTCGGGGTGCCAAATGTTTACAAGAGCTAACTTAGTTGTTACCATGTTTCGTAAAAATTATGAAAGAAATGCTAGCCTTACTAAATATTTCTATTGTTTCTACTTTTAAATTCTATAACCATTCTATTTTATTTAAAATGTGATTCAAATAAAAAATGTACATATGTTTTATGACCCGCAACAAACAATTTACAGTGGCTTCTAAACTTGGCCCAAAAACCGCCCATATGGAATCTGTAAAAGACGCCAATGGAATGCGTTCCTTTGTAGTACATAAATTAAATATAATTATATGAGTATATAAACACGTGAATTTATTGTAAAAATTTCAGGAGAAATTAGCGTCAGAATTGAACGTCAAAAATTACTTATATTTTACCCACATTAATTCCTTCCTAAGCTTCTATATTAATTTGATTTTAATTGTAATTCAAATAAAAACTATAAATTAAGTAGGATTATTATACATTATACCCCAAAACACGCCTAATAATATGATATGGAATACGTTCTTTCTAGTGTTTATTTGCCTAGAAAAACACTTATACTTTACGTGAAAATTTCACGAAAAGTAAACGGCACCAAAACACGCCTCGAATGCGTTTTTATTTGTAGTATAGATAACTAGAAAAACACGTGTTTATTTAATGTTAAAATTTTAGAAGAAATAATAGTCAAAAATAATAATTTAGACTTCACAGCCATTCGTTCTTTTCTATTTTATATAGTTTGATTTAAGTTATGATTTAAGGAATAAATACATATTTCTTAACATGATTTTTTATAAAAAAAAGTAAATTGAGGTAAAGTAAAATACAATAATAAAAAAATAAGGGAAGTAAATTGAAAAACCTCCTTTTAAACCCAAAAACCTATAGGGCTACACCATGATCATGATTTTTTATACTCTTTTTCTAACTCTTTCACTCTTTAGGTATTTTTATTTTTTATTTGATTAGAAAAACCTGTGTAGTTAATGTAAAAATTTCAGAAACAAACGTCAGAACTGCACGTGGAAAATAATTTATGTTTTATCAACATTATAGACCTTTCGTTGATTAACAATATTGATTAAACGTCTTTTTATATTTATTTATATAATATTTAAAACGATTCCTGTATTACCGAACTGAAGGTAAACATGTGGTAGAGAGGTTAAGTAGCGAAAAATAGAGAAGTAGAAGGTGATATAAAGAAAAAATTAGAGAAGATATTGAGAAAAGCGAGAAGAGGTATTAGAGAAAGGTAGGAAGAAAGAATTGAGCAGGGCAGAGGAGATATAGTCAGGAAAAAGAATAAATCGGCGAAACCGGCAGATAACGACATCTAGGAGGCGCCACAGGAAGCGGATGAACAAAGACAGGGTAGAAAGACAAAAGGGGAGGGTAGAACAGAAAAACAAGAAGAGGAGGAAGAGAAATTTTTTCAAAAAAGTAAAAAGACGGGGAGGTCTCCTGGAGTAAAAAAAAACACAGAAGACATCAGAGAAAGAGAAGGAAACGGACACAGAGATGGAGAAAAAAATATTGGAGCTGTTGCAAGAGTTGAAGGAGGAGATGAAAGAAATAAGACGAGAAAACAAGGAACTCAAGAGAGACATAGAGAGGCAGAGAGAAGAATTTAAAGAGAAGGAGAAGAGATGGGAAGGTGAGAGAGACTGGTGGAAGGAGAGGGTGGAAAAGCTGGAAGAGACAATGGAAATCGAAGAGAGAAGAAAGAGGAAGAACAACATCGTGATAACAGGATGGGACGGGGAAAGAAAAAGTCATGTAAAAAAAGAGGATGTAGAGAAGTTTTTGAAGGAAAATGTAGAGGATAGTAAAGTAAAAGATTGTTACAGTATTAACAAGGATCAAGTATTGGTGGAGATGGAGGGATGGGGTGAGAAGGAAAGAATAATGAAGCACAAAGGAAAATTGAGGGAGAAGAGGGAAACAAGGGGGATATACATAGACAACGACCTCACAAAGAAAGAAAGAGATTTACAGAAGAAACTAAGAAGTATGGCGAAGGAAAAAAGGGAAGAAGGGAAAGAAGTAAGAGTGGGATACAGGAAATTAATAGTGGACGGGGAGCAATGGAGATGCAATGAAAAGAGAGAGACTAGAGGTTTTCCAATAAGAAGAAGAAGGGGAGAAGGGAAAAAGGGGGACAACGGCAAAGTAAAAAGGACAATGAAACGGGAAAAAAGAAACAAAGAAGGAAGTAGGAGGGAAACTAAGGAAGGAAGGGGGAAATCAAGGAAGGTAACAAGAAAAACAGGTGTGAGGGCATTATTTTGGAATGTAGCGGGACTAGGGAAAAAAGAAGAAGATTTTTGGGACTACGTGAAGGAGTTCGATATTGTTGGATTAACAGAAACATGGTCAGAAAGTTGGGAAAAAAATAGAAAAACTGTTACCAAAGGAGTTTAAGTGGGAATGGCAAGGGGCGAGAAGGGGAAAGAAAAAAGGAAGAGCAGCAGGGGGAATAAATAATAACAGGGGTAAAAAAAGGAATAAAAGAGAATACTAAAAAGAAGGGAGAAGAGGAAGGTCACATGGTGAGAAACGTTAAAATAGACAGTAAATAGTGGAAAATAGTGACAGTGTACACCAAAGAGATAAAAGAAACAATAAGCAAGATAGAAGAAACATTAAAAGACAACAGGGAAGAATGTCTGCTTCTGGGAGGGGATTTTAACGGGAGAATTGGGGAAAGAGGAGCCAGGGATTGGGAAGAAGAGAGAGGAGAGGGAAAAAGAAAATCCAAAGACAAGAAAGAAAACGCGGAAGGGAAGAAGTTGATGGAATGGATAGAAGAAAAAGGATGGGAAGTGCTGAATGGAAATAAACAAGGGGACGAAGAAGGAGAATGGACCTACATAGGCGGTAGAGGAGAAACGGTGATAGACTACGGAATAGTAAACGAAGAAGCATGGGAAGAAGTCGAAGAATTCAGAATAGGGGAAAGAGTATAGTCAGACCATCTGCCTATAGAGATAAGTATAGGAAGGGGGAGAGAGAAGAGAGGAGGAGATGCGGAAGGTGATAATTAAAGTATGGGACGAGCAAGGGGTGGAAGAGTATAAGAGAAGACTGGAAAAAACAAGATTTAAAGAACAAGAAGTAGGGAAAATGGAGAAAGAATTGGTGGAAATATTGGAAAAAGCAGCGACTAAAAGAGAAATAAAGAAAAGAAAGAATAAATGGTGGGACAAAGAATGTGAGCAACGAATACAAGAAGCAACAAAAGAACAAAGAAAGTGGAGAAAGACTAAAGGGAACAGAAGTGGCTTTTTAGAATCGACTTCTGTTGATACAGAGAGACATGCAGGGAGAAGAAGAGGCAGAAGAAGGAGAGAGAGGAGGAAGAAATAAAAGCAACAAGAACAGAGAAGGAGGTATGGAACTATATTAATAGAGAGAGAAAGAAAAAAGAAAAGGGGAGCGAGGAGATAACGATGAATGAGTGGGAGGAGTACTTCATGAGGCTGCTGGAGGGAGAAAAGGTAAAAAAGAAAACGGAAATAGAGACGAAGAGAAACCGAGTAGAACCTGAAGGAGAAGAAATTACAATGGAAGAGGTGGAGAGGCATGTGAAGAAACTGAGGAAAGGGAAGGCACCAGGGAGGGATAGAATACAGAATGATTCGTGGATGTATGGGACGAGAAGAGTGCTAGAGAGGCTGGTGGAGGTAATGAATGGGGTGTGGAGAGGAGAAGGATTCCCGGTAGGGTGGAGAGAGGGGGTAATTTACCCCATTTACAAAAAAGGGGAAAAAATAAAGTAGAACATTACCGAGGGATAACTCTCCTAAACACAGGGTACAAGTTGTATGCATCAATTCTGAATGAAAGGATGAGCAGAGAGATAGAGGAAAAATGAGCATTACCAGATAGCCAAGCAGGATTTAGAGAGGGGAGGGGAACTATGGATAATGTATACATCCTGGACCATTTGACGAAGAGTGAGTTAAAGAAGAAAGGAGGGAGGGTGTATGCATTATTCGTAGACTTCAAGGCGGCTTTTGACAAGGTGGACTGAGAGAGGATGTTTGAGTGCCTGGGGGAGAAAGGTGTAAATGAATGGCTGGTAAAAAAGGTGGAGGAGATATATGAGAAGACAAAAAGTAAAATGAAGGTAGGGGAGAGGGAAAGTGAATGGTTTGTGACAACAAAGGGAGTGAGGCAAGGTTGCCCGCTCAGCCCCTTGTTGTTCACGATGTACGTGGCAGATATGGACGGAATGTTAGAGAAAGCACAAGCGGGGGGGTGTGTGGTAGGTAGAAAAAAAAGTGTGGAGCCTGGCGTTTTCGGATGATGTGGTAATGGTGACAAAGAGTGAAAGAGAAATGAAGGAAATGATAAAGAGTTTAGGAAAATATGTGAAGAAGAAAAGACTAGAAGTGAATGTAGAGATAACAAAAATGCTGGTGTTCAATAAGAGAAAGAGGAAGAACGAAGAGAGTGATTGGATGTGGGAGGGAGAAGTAATAGAACAAGTAAAAGAATTCAAATACTTGGGGTATGTGTTCAATGAAAGAGCCACAGATAAGGCACATATTAGAGAACTGGCAAGAAAAGCGAACAAGGTGATAGGATGTGTATGGGGAATAGAAGAGAGAAGGTGGGGAGGAGAATGTTGATGTTTGAAAGTCTTATTGAAAGCGTGTTGATGTACGGAGCAAAGGTTTGGGGATGGAAAGAACAAGAGGAGATAGAGAGGGTGCAAGAGAAATATCTGAGGTGGGTGCTAGGGGTGGAGAGAGAAACGCCAGGGTACATAGTGAGAGAAGAATGCAAGAGGAATAGGTTGAAAGTGAAAGCGGGAAAAAGAGCGGTCAAGTTCGAAGACAGGATGGAAGGGAGGAAAGAATGTAGGATACTAAATTAGTGCTGGAGAGAAAAAAAGAAGAATTCACAGGAGAATTATAGGGAGAATTACCACAGGAGGAATGGGTATGCAAGCAAAGAAATAGGGAGACTGAGAGAAAGAGGCGTGTTAATGAATGTAGAACTAAGTGAAAAAGATAAGGATACGGATAGACAAGAGAGGAGAGAAAGAATTAGAGAATTCAGATACAACGGGAAGTACGGAAGATGCATGATCGAGGAAGTACCGAAGTATTTGGGGAGGGAGAGCGAGAAAGAAAGAAAGATGATGGCGAGGTTTAGGTGCGGAAATGAAGAGAGGGAAAATAGGTATTGGGCAGAAGATGGAGGAAGAATGTGTAGAATGTGCTATGAAGAAAGAAAGACGATTGAGCATATGTGGAACGAGTGCAGTGAGATGAAACAAAGAGAGAGGAAAGAAAGAGAGGAAATACTGAATGTAGATGGAAGGGAAATTAAATGGATGAATGAGGTATGGAAGAGGAGGGAGAAGAGTAAAGAGGAAAGGGGAGGGGAGAAGAAATAGAGAATTTTATTTAGTTTTCTTTTTATTATTATAATTGTTAAGTTTAGTTGTATATGTATAGGAATCAGAAAGCCCGTAGGGCAAATAAAGATTTATCTATAATATTTAAAAATAACGTAATTTTTTAAAGTTGAATTGTCGTAATTTGTAGATACGTAGTCAATATTTTATTGTAAATCAACGTTGAATTTACGTTATGTCAAATACGTTGAAATAACGTTGAAGGTATTACCAAAATATAACGTGATATTTTCAACCATAAACGTGTTATCAACCACATACACGGCTTTTCCACGTTAAAACAACGTGCATGTATTTACTGGGTGTTAATTATGCTCCCAATAGTAGGTTAATACATGTTTCGGAGATCTTTTCTAGGATGCAATTCTCGGTCTAGGACCAACGACGTCATTAGATATTCAAAAGATGCATCAGCACGACTCGAATAGAGATTTTAGAAAATCAGAACGAAGCTTTCACACTAGGTCGCTGAAATTGTGTATTGTTGTCGGCGACCGGAATCTCTTTGAGGTATAAGCTGCCTTCAGTGTGAACTGATGTCTTTTGCTCGAGCTCTTGAGTTGGAATTTATGTTGCAATATACATAACTTGTATTTACTCGAATCGTATCATGAGTAGGATCGTATTTTTCGTTGGAAGTTATCTGCTATAGATTTCTATGAGATTTAAATAATGGCACATTAAGTCTGGGCTTTATAAAATGTTAATGGTAAATTTAGAATGAAATTAAAACAAAATATCTGATTACGGAATTGTCAACTGAAATCAATTGGCTTCCCAGTAAAACAGTATGAAAAATGACAAGATTTACTTGAAAAATATCTTCTATAATTTTTTTGCCGGTAAAGTGTCCAAAATTGACGTCATAAATAACATCCAGCGTTCTGCATGCAAGTGGGTGGATATTAATTTCACTAAACTCGGCGCTTTTATGGAATCTTCTTTGTTTCATTAAAACGTATCCAACTAATTACTTGCAATTCAGCTGGTGTCAGTGATTTGGCTATTTCCTTCATTACATGGAAGATTCATTCCAAGCGTGGCTTCATAATTTAATAACACTTTTATCTACTTTAAATTGCCATCATTTCGACATAATGAGATTCGAATTTCCTAGTCTTTCGGTGAGGGAAAAAACCATCATACCAATAATTCCATTAAACGAAAGAAAATCTTTTTTGTTTAAAACGCTTAATCTGGTTTTCTTTGATGTAATTACTCTACTTTCAAAACGGAAGTTAAATTGTGAGTTTAACTATCTGTTTAAGAAAACTGGAGAAGTTTAAAGACTTCGTCAGGAACAGACTTGTAAGATAAAAATGAAAGGCATCAAACAAAAACCTAAAGTGAATAATGGATCGCAAACTTGCTAATACTTCGGAGATGCACTTCGGAAATTGAAACAAGTATCTCGGGCAGAAGTTATAAATATAAATTCCTATAAATTACTTTCGAGGAAGTGGAGGATTGTAAAGAACGTGACATCTATTAACCTGTACACTTATTTTACTTATTTAATAAAGAATGAGAAAATAATTATTCCTTTTGTGAAAATATTGAACAAAAATACTACTTATGTTTTAAATCATAACAATAAAAATAAGAAAAAACTAACTCATTACTGCACTATTTAAATTCAGGATCCGGATTTTCCTGTAAACATGAAATGGTTTATTTACGTGCAGAGGTTGGGAGTTCTTAAAGTTTTTAATTGTTTAATGAATAAGTTATCAGTGCGCTTCCAGTGCTTTCCTATGATGCTAAGTAGCCTTATGTTTGATTCAGTTAATTTTGATTTTGTAAACTATCGCCCCCAAAAAATTTCAACCAATCCAGAGACAGCATTATTTAAAATTTATCCAATCGAGTGAGAATATCATCGAATATTCATGCACATGTGCAATACCCGGGTATAAGCACATCCAACAACAAAATTAATAAACAATCCAAAATTTTATTACCGAAAATTACAATTACTCAATAGTGCCACCCCCACCTCTCATCGAAAAAACGGTTTCAGTCGTGAATGTTGTTATATTGTGTATCTATTTTTGTTGTGTTAAATAAAATCCTACAAATAATTTTAACTGTCCAAGTCATAATTATCACGTTAGACTATATGAGTAAATTATTATGAATCTACTAAACTTTCCCATATTTCTTTCCGTTTCTTCGAGCTGTTAAATTTAAAAAAATTGCGTTTGGTGTCTTGTTAACATATAGAAGACATAATAGAAGTATTTGTTCCTATTGGTTGATTCCCCTATTCTTGAAATAATGTTTCATCATTGAATTGCTGATACAACGGTAGAAAACGAATTAGACTTCTCAAACTCTTTGACGACCACTATCATGCGTTCACGTACCTACTTTAGAGAAAATTTAATAAATTCCTTTTATGAAGAATTTATGAAAATGAACCCACTTATTTCCCTAGCGTTATTGCGCAATAAAAGAGTTTAACGACCTCTACTAACTTATGGATCGCTAAAAATCTTTTTGAAAAGGCCGTCCTCGCACTTAATTGGATCGGTACACGAAAATAAATTCGGTGTTAATTAACAGCGCTTTAATTAACAGAAAGATCAGGTGAAATTAATACAGCATTGGTAAAACGGGCTAAATTATTTTCAGAGTCGTACAGAATCACGTAAAACGTTTCCAGAATATATCTTTCATAAAAAATACGAGACTTGAAAAACAAACTTCTAGACTGGGGCGATCGCATAACACCAACCCCAATAAAATTTCTTTTTCCGTCTGAATTTACAGTTCGACCTCGTGTTCTGCTTCTTATCCTCTTTCATTTCTCGTTTTGTTTCCAAACCTCGAACTTTTGTCTTATAAAATTCCCCTCAAACCATTGCCATTGTCGTCAACTTTTATGACACCAAAGTGAGATATTTATTGCTACATATAAAGAAATTCCGATATTAAGATTGCATTCCAAATTTAAATCGTGGCGAATGAAGATGTTGGGGTCCGCGAGGAAAGCGTTGGAAAGTGGTCAATTAGCTTTTAAGCTAATAAGGATGTGGTTTTATTATCCTTGATTAAATTTAGAAGAATATGATACGAACGGTCCCCAAAGTCGTAAAATTTTTATACACGGTTTTATCACTACGGTAAAATGATGGATGAAAGTATTCTATTCCCATTCAGTAAGACTTCAGTTTCAAGCATAAATATTTAAGATGCTCTATATGTTAATAGGTACATTTACTGGCGAATCTAATGCAAGGAATTTGATGCACGTATTTGGTTGCAAGTAAAGTTTGAAAACGATAAAGCTCGAGATTATGTAACGCAAGTTTTCGTTCTTTTTACAAACTCATCGGCCTTTTAAAAGCTCAAATATTATGTAAATGTGTGCACCTCACAAATCGACTTATTTTTCTTAATAACAACATTGTAAGACTCGAAAGCAATACACTATTTCCAAAGAAATTGTAACCAGCCAAAGAATGGAACTGGACGCGCATTTCCCCTCATATTAAGGGCCATTCGAATTTCATTGCCGAAAGAACGTAATCATAACTCAGTTTATTAAGGCTCTGAACGACCACGAATGCCGAAAATTGGGAAGAAGACAATTTTCCCTTATTCCTGCTCAAGCAAAGTATCTCTAGGTGATCTGAGAGAATGTAAAATAGTTCGGCAGTAATAAATTGAAACTAATGCCAAAGAAAATGAGAATGAACGTGACCGAGTATTTCATACTTATTTCCTGCATAAATTTCCTTGGTGCGATGTACTCCATTTGCATATTCGATAAAAACGCCACAAAGACATACTATCAACAACGCAGCTGGGTTAATATTTGTGAGTGGGTTTGCCTGAATTACCTAATTAGTGCTGCACACTTAACCGGGGAATTCTTTTAAAAACCGGGACATAAATTGTTAAGAAGAGAATTATTCATCTCCAGCTGATCCATTTTAAAGGTAGGGCATAATGGCTTTCTAATCCAATTAGGGCTGTCTTTTTATAGATGCAGAATAAAAATGATGAATTTGTAATGAAACCTTCGTTATTTTTAAGTCGGGTTTCGGAGCATCACAAAGAAGACTAATTAGATATAATTGGTGGTGTATTTTTGTAGTCTTTGTCTTGTGTAATTGGGTAGCAGCACAAGTAAAGAGACCTTAGTTAATTATTACGCAAGAGTTCCTTTAAACTTAGCCAATTTTAGCTGGTGCTGTTCAAGATGTTGCTCACGTCTTGCAGATTCTACTCGGAATCTGCCACAATTCTAAAACGGGGTTTGTCAAATCGCCCCATCTGTCCGAGATATTATATAAGTTCTAGCTCATAATTCATAATAGGTTCATAATAAGTAGGTTTATATAGTTATTTATTCACCGATATGTTTAAGAGTTCCAAGTATTGTATTTTTAACAATAAATTTATCTGACATTACATTATTACCAATATTAAGATTACTGAGGAACGTCAGTGGAAGTAGGAGCTGTTGAGAACAACTTAGCAAACAAGATGGCAATAGACATTTTGTTCCTCAAACTGTTTTTTATCACAAATTATAATACTAAATTTCTGTGGCCCGACATAAAATGGTCCTATCGAACCGGGTCAACCAGTGCCAGTGGGTGTAAACAAAATCTGGCGCAACAACAAGATACCGGGAAAACAAGGGTCCAGAGACGTCCAGGTGGAGTCGGAGATCACAACGCAGCGAGAGCCACATCCATCCTAGGAGCTCAAAAGTAGGGTCTCATTTGCATTTTCCCACAAATCCCCGTCTCATATGTGTACAATTTCATGCAAAATTACTGACAAGTTTAAAAGAACTAACGTTAAGAAAATCAATGTTAGAAGCATGCTCACAAAAATTGGAGGGGCATCAGATGCTATTAACAAGTGGTCTAAAATTTGTCATTTCAGAAATGTAGCTTCTACAACGAAAATTACACGAGTCGTCGAAGGACACGAGTGTAATTTTTCAAACGCAAAAGCTAGCAATTTGTTCCTCCAATGATGTATCACACGACCCCCCATGCTATTGAAATTTTTTAAGGGGGTGGCCCCCTTGGCCAAAGGGGTACCATTTAAGACTTGAAAGTTTGGTACAACTTGATCTCCCTTGATAACAAAATTGACCTGTTCTTAGTTTTTTGAAATTGGAATGGTCGGCGGGTACAAATTTTAGTTGGGACACCCGGTATAAATGCGAAACTGATTTCTCACTGATCAACGCACATCCCAGACAATGGGGTTAATTGGTTTCTCTATGCTTCACGTAACTTGAAAAGCAAAAATTGTTGAGACGTGAAAATTCGTACCCAAACTCGCTTTTGGAAATAACTTCACCCACTTTTGACGATTTTGCAAAAAATATATTTACAAACCGCGAAAAGAGGGTGTAAATGGGAAGGTTAGTTTTCTTCAGAATTCTCATAAGTCGAAAACAATCAGTATTGTTTAACATAGACTAGACCCGTGTTTGACGATTTTTTATTAAAAACTACTTTAAGCGGTTGTACCAACTGAAGAGCTCACGGGAAAAAGGAGTCCAAATAACAAAAATGTTCAGAAATGCGTTTTTTCATCGTGGACTTTAATCGATATTTACGAGTATGCAATATCTTTGAATGTATGTTCTATGTGACTGCCAACGATAGTACCGTTTATGTTAGTACCAACACATGCAGTTCTTTAAATCCTACAATAAGCTGTAAAAAACGCGCTCTGACAAAAAATTGGACTGTCATCGTTTTTCCCGTTGGCTTTTCAATTCCAAATATAAGCGCGAGTAAAGCCTACCTCAACTTACGCGGGCAAAGCCGCAGGTACCTGCTAGTTTTACAATAAACCGCTTATTTCTGAAGAAAAATTCGTCGTGGAATAAATCTTCTTGGTTTAAGAATTTGCCAATAGACGAGATGAGCAAATGTTTTAAAACCGGTGGCGAGAAAAATGGTCTTGATACAAAGCGCCAAAAAAATAATTACAAATAATTCTGCACGTTCCACTGCTGTGAGTCAAATAGCAAAGACGCGAGAGCTTCCAGAGACAGTAAAAGAATTGAACTTCAAGCGAAGACAAAAGAAAGAAAAGTAAGCTCAGTTGCATTGACAGATTTGGAATATGTGAAAATGATTAATTTCGGGGACTTTCTTCTGCGCTGCAACTCAGATTTTTTCTAGTAGCTGCAAGAGAGCTTGCATTTACAGAAGGAGAGGGAGCTGCTTATTTAATCCATCATTTCAAGAAAACATTAGACAACTGTGGAATTCCAACCGGTCGTTTCAAATATAATTCTATATTTAGTAAAAGTTGTCTGGGAGGAGCTGATGGTTGATACCCAATATCGAGGATCCGAATATTTGTCCAATGAGATTAGTTTCCCTTAGAATTGCATTGATCTGTCACTTAATTTCTTTCCGTTAGGCTATTATAAAAAATGCTTTCTAAGAGGGGACCTAATATCAAAACTGACAGATTGTTCTTAACTAAAAATCCTTTTAGAATAAACCGAATAGGAATCTGTGGTTTAAGAATTGCCCCGTAAGCATTTTAGAAATTACCAAATGGACAAAACAAAAAAAAAGCAGGATTCGATATGAAACTGATTAAGGTCACAAATCATTCAACAAGGTCAACTGCGGTTATCAAATTGGTAAAGTCCGGCGCATCGTAACAAGAACTGATTAAGATAACTGGCCACAGCGACGCCGCATCGATTTATCCATATTTGCAGATAGACCATCAACATCACAACTTTTAATCAGTTTTCCCTAAAACACCAAAATTTTTTATAATCTTACCGACGCACATTTTGCCAACAATGTTGGCATCATCAGCGCGATGAGTAAACGGTAATATAATAAAAATTATTATATATATATATATAACGATAGATGAACAAAGACGATAGAAACCGCTCGCTCAATCAGGGAAGCCTGGACTCTTACCTGGAGGAAAGGAAAAGAAAGAGAAAAGGGGAGGGTAGAACAGAAAAACAAGAAGAGGGGGAAGAGAAATTTTTTCAAGAAAGTAAAAAGACGGCGAGGTTTCCTGGAGTAAAGAAAACACAGAATACATCAGAGAAAGAGAAGGAAACGGACACAGAGATGGAGAAAAAAATATTGGAGCTGTTGCAAGAGTTGAAGGAGGAGATGAAAGAAATAAGACCAGAAAACAAGGAACTCAAGATGGAGATAGAGAGGCAGAGAGAAAAATTTAAAGAGAAGGAGAAGAAATGGGAAGGTGAGAGAGACTGGTGGAAGGAGAGAGTGGAAAAGCTGGAAGAGAGAATGGAAATCGAAGAGAGAAGAAAGAGGAAGAACAACATCGTGATAACAGGATGGGACGGGGAGAGAAAAAGTCATGTAAAAAAAGAGGATGTAGAGAAGTTTTTGAAGCAAAATGTAGAGGATAGTAAAGTAAAAGATTGTTACAGGATTAACAAGGATCAAGTATTGGTGGAGATGGAGGGATGGGGTGAGAAGGAAAGAATAATGAAGCACAAAGGAAAATTGAGGGAGAAGAGGGAAACAAGGGGGATATACATAGACAACGACCTCACAAAGAAAGAAAGAGATTTACAGAAGAATCTAAGAAGTATGGCGGAGAAAAAAAGGGAACAAGCGAAAGAAGTAAGAGTGGGATACAGGAAATTAATAGTGGACGGGGAGCAATGGAGATGGAATGAAAAGAGAGAGAGACTAGAGATTTTCCAATAAGAAGAAGAAGGGGAGGAGGGAAAAAGGGGGACAACGGGAAAGTAAAAAGGACAAAAGAAGGATGTAGGAGGGAAACTAAGGAAGGAAGGGGGAAATCGAAGAAGGTAACGAGAAAAACAGGGGTGAGGGCACTATTTTGTAATGTAGCGGGACTAGGGAAAAAAGAAGAAGATTTTTGGGACTATGTGAAGGAGTTCGATATTGTTGGATTAACAGAAACATGGTCAGAAAGCTGGGAAAAAATAGAAAAACTGTTACCAAAGGAGTTCAAGTGGGAATGGCAAGGGGCGAGAAGGGGAAAGAAAAAAGGAAGAGCAGCAGGGGGAATAATAACATGGGTAAAAAAAGGAATAAAAGAGAATACTAAAAAGAAGGGAGAAGAGAAAGGTCACATGGTGAGAAACGTTAAAATAGACAGTAAATGGTGGAAAATAGTGACAGTGTACAGCAAAGATATGAAAGAAACAATAAGCAAGATAGAAGAAACATTAAAAGACAACAGGGAAGAATGTCTGCTTCTGGGCGGGGATTTTAACGGGAGAATTGGGGAAAGAGGAGCCAGGGATTGGGAAGAAGAGAGAGGAGAGGGAAAACAATCCAAAGACAAGGAAGAAAACGCGGAAGGGAAGAAGTTGATGAAATGGATAGAAGAAAAAGGATGGGTAGTGCTGAATGGAAATAAACAAGGGGACGAAGAAGGAGAATGGACCTACATCGGCGGTAGAGGAGAGAAGGTGATAGACTACGGAATAGTAAACTAAGAAGCATGGGAAGAAGTCGAAGAATTCAAAATAGGGGAAAGAGTAGAGTCAGACCATCTGCCTATAGAGATAAGTATAGGAAAGGGGAGAGAGAAGAGAGGAGGAGAAGAAAAAAATAGAGAAAATGCGGAAGGTGATAATTAAAGTATGGGACGAGCAAGGGGTGGAAGAGTATAAGAGAAGACTGGAAAAAGCAAAATTTAAAGAACAAGAAGTAGGGAAAATGGAGAAAGAATTGGTAGAAATATTGGAAAAAGCAGCGACAAAAAGAGAAATAACAGTAAGAGGTGGAGGAACAAAAAGAAAGAATAAATGGTGGGACAAAGAATATGAGCAACGTAAAAAGGAAGCAATAAAAGAACTAAGAAAGTGGAGAAAGACTAAAGGGAACAGAAGCGGCTTTTTAGAAGCGAAAAGAAGATACAGAGAGACATGCAGGGAGAAGAAAAGGCAGAAGAAGGAGAGAGAGGAGGAAGAGATAAAAGCAATAAGAACAGAGAAGGAGGTATGGAACTATATTAATAGAGAGAGAATGAAAAAAGAAAATAAGAGCGAGGAGATAACGATGAATGAGTGGGAGGAGTACTTCATGAGGCTGCTGGAGGGAGAAAAAGAAAAAAAGAAAACGGAAATAGAGACGAAGAGAAACCGAGTAGAACCTGAAGGAGAAGAAATTACAATGGAAGAGGTGGAGAGGCATGTGAAGAAACTGAGGAAAGGGAAGGCACCAGGGAGGGATAGAATACAGAATAAGTCGTGGATGTATGGGACGAGAAGAGTGCTAGAGAGGCTGGTGGAGGTAATGAATGGGGTGTGCGGAGGAGAAGGATTCCCGGTAGGGTGGAGAGAGGGGGTAATTTACCCCATTTACAAAAAAGGGGAGAAAATTAAAGTAGAAAATTACCGAGGGATAACTCTCCTAAACACAGGGTACAAGTTGTATGCATCAATTATGAATGAAAGGATGAGCAGAGAGATAGAGGAAAAGGGAGCATTACCAGACAGCCAAGCAGGATTTAGAGAGGGGAGGGGAACTATGGATAATGTATACATCCTGGACCACTTGACGAAGAGTGCGTTAAAGAAGGAAGGGGGGGGGTGTATGCATTATTCGTAGACTTCAAGGCGGCTTTTGACAAGGTGGACAGAGAGAGGATGTTTGAGTGCCTGAGGGAGAAAGGGGTAAATGAATGGCTGGTAAGAAAGGTGGAGGAGATATATGAGAAGACAAAAAGTAAAGTGAAGGTAGGGGAGAGGGAAAGTGAATGGTTTGTGACAACAAAGGGAGTGAGGCAAGGTTGCTCGCTCAGCCCCTTGTTGTTCACGATGTATGTGGCAGATATAGATGGAATGTTAGAGAGAACACAAGCGGGGGGTGTGTGGTAGATAGAAAAAAAGTGTGGAGCCTGGCGTTTGCGGATGATGTGGTAATGGTGGCAAAGAGTGAAAGAGAAATGAAGGAAATGATAAAGTGTTTAGGAAAATATGTGAAGAAGAAAAGACTAGAAGTGAATGTAGAGAAAACAAAAATGCTGGTGTTCAATAAGAAAAAAGGGAAGAACGAAAAGAGTGATTGGAGGTGGGAGGGAGAAGTAATAGAACAAGCAGAAGAATTCAAGTACTTGGGGTATGTGTTCAATGAAAGAGACACAGATAAGGCACATATTAGAGAACTGGCAAGAAAAGCAAACAAGGTGATAGGATGTGTATGGGGAATAGGAGAGAGAAGGTGGGGAGACGATTTTAAGAGGAGAATGATGATGTTTAAAAGTCTTATTGAAAGCGTGTTGTTGTACGGAGCAGAGGTCTGGGGATGGAAAGAACAAGAGGAGATAGAGAGGGTGCAAGAGAAATATCTGAGGTGGGTGCTAGGGGTGGAGAGAGAAACGCCAGGGTACATAGTGAGAGAAGGATGCAAGAGGAATAGGTTGAGAGTGAAAGCGGGAAAAAGAGCGGTCAAGTTCGAAGACAGGATGGAAGGGAGGAAAGAATGTAGGATACTAAAGGAGTGCTGGAGAGAAAAAAAGAAGAATTCAGAGGAGTATGATAAGGAGAATTACTACAGGAGGAATGGGTATGCAAGCAAAGAAATAGGGAGACTGAGAGAAAGAGGCGTGTGGATGAATGTAGAACTAAGTGAAAGAGATAAGTATACGGATAGACAAGAGAGGAGAGAAAGAATTAGAGAATCCAGATACAACGGGAAGTACGGAAGATGCATGATCGAGGAAGTACCGAAGTATTTGGGGAGGGAAAGCGAGAAAGAAAGAAAGATGATGGCGAGGTTTAGGTGCGGAAATGAAGAGAGGGAAAATAGGTATTGGGCAGAAGATGGAGGAAGAATGTGTAGAATGTGCTATGAGGAAAGAGAGACGATTGAGCATATGTGGAGCGAGTGCAGTGAGATGAAACAAAGAGAGAGGAAAGAAAGAGAGGAAATACTGAATGTAGATGGAAGGGAAATTAAATAGATGAAAGAGGTATGGAAGAGGAGGGAGAAGGGAGAAGAGAAAAGGGGAGGGGAGAAGAAATAGAGATTTTTTTTTATTATTATTATTGTTAAGTTTACTGGTATATGTATAGGAATCAGAAAGCCCGTGGGGCAAATAAAGATGTATCTATTATTACCGTGATATTTTTTCCATAAACAAAAATTACAAACAAAAACATTATTTCAAAATACACTCAACGGCACAAAATTTGATCCAAACAATTTATTGGACCTTACTTATTTAACTTTGGTCTTACCAAGTAACGATTTTAATTCGTGCTTAAATAACTAATTTAAAAGAGGTATAAAACTATTTTTCAGCAACTTAAACGATAACAAATTTTATTGTCCCAAAAACAAGTGGAATTCCCCTTGCAAATATAAGTAGCAAGTATATTTTTTTTAACATTAATCTAAACACAATTTCAATAACGTGTGCTGTCTCCTCGTGATTGAATTACAGCTACCATTCTTCTTGGCATACCCTCAATGAGATCTTGAATCTCTTGCTGGTCAATTTCTTCCCAAATTTGAGTCATTGCTACAATGAGGTCCTCTAAATTTGCAGGAGCAGGAATTCTGGGCCGACCTTTTTTTCCTACCTTGGGATTTAGATAGGCACTACGCGCTGGCCAAATCATTCGTTGAATTTTAAGTTCATCCAGGTAATTGTTTACAATTCGAGCGATGTAAGTACGGGCATTATCATGCACTAAAACAAAATTTTCGTCAATAGAGGCGCCCTATGAGTAGAGTATAACATGAGGTGTCAGAATATCTCAAATGTACCTCACAGCATTCGTTGTTTCTGCATTCACAGTCACTAATTCTGTGCGACCTTCCACTGTATCATTAATTTCTTGTTAAATTAGGGCTGATGATGGCAGTAGTGTTCTGCCGAAATATGTTCCAGTTGTAATTTTGCGCTTATTAAAGTTTGTTGAGCTTGACTTAAATATATTTAAATTTACTCCACTTGGATTCATCGACATTCTTCTGAGTTACAATAAAGTTTTTATGTAAAATATTGATGGACCAAATTTTGTGCCGCTGAGTGTATTGCATACCTAGTATGCAGTTGCTTAATTTATAGAAATTAGTCTTGTTTGTTACAGTTATATTGAATCTGGGATTAATTATTACGCAGTTGAGAAACGAAGTGCCTTGCTTCGATAAATTTGACTGCATTTTTTCAGAAATTGTAGTACTAATTCAAGATGTTTTTTCTTCACACATGACTGACGTTTCAATAAGTGAGGCAGTATTGCTAGACTCATCTATATCAGGACCAAATTTTGTTATTTAACGAAACGTCAATGTAGCCTTCTGCTACGCTAGTAGATTGCCATTCGCCGTGTCGTTTTAGTGACAGTATGTACGCTTCAGAATTGGCTAAAAGCATGTCTGAGGTCCGTCTGAAGACGTGTCGAGTTCATCGGGTTCTAATAAGTAGCTATCTTAAAAGGCAATTCCCCAATTGTATGATGCTTTTGATTAATACCACCTCAAACAACACTGTTTAACCCCCATATAATTATTTTACTGCATGTGCCTTTGTCATCAAGTATATGTCATCCGAGGCCATTCGGAGAAATTTCTCAATCTCTTGCTGGTCAAAAGTCCTTGATTTTTTAACAACGTGAACCACATATTGCTTTTTTAGAAATGCTGTTACCTTCGTGTAAGTCCCTATCTTTACATAATTTTTAACCTTCAACATTGAGTTGAATGAATTGACCAAAGAGTGTATTGTATTTTGTGACAAGTCGGTTAAATAAGTCAAAATGACGCTTTCACTCTATCTTTGTATGTTTTTTGAAGCACAGCACTTTATATTGGATGTCGTATTTCTCTTTTGACATTTTAGAAAAAGTAAATCGAGTTCAACCTCCTTCGCTCTGTCATTTATTTCTGGAGGAGTTTTTATTAATTAGCAGTAGAAGATTTTATGAACTGTCAACCAAACGAAATATAAGTTGGCAACGGTGATGCTTTGGCAAAACTACGCTAGCGACTCGAAGAGCGGCTGGTTGCACTAATGCAGGAATTTAAATGTCAAAATTAAAAAAAAAACTTTACGTTACATTTAGTTTCCATTTCCTAAAATTATTCTATTGCCTTCTGGTGGGAAAGTGATTAAATTATTTTACCGCCTAGCCGTTGTTTTGCATTTTACCGGACTAGCCGTGGAAATACATGCTTTCACCTCTCTGAAAAGCCGGTAAAATTGTATTTTCTAACAGTGTGGCAGAATATAGTTTTTTGGGTCCATGGGATATTGTTAATGTATTTAATCTAAATTTCTTTTTCTCCATTTTGCTCTGTGTCATTTCGCAACAGAATTAAGACATTTATTTGTATGTAGATTACTAAATTCCATAGTTAACAGCAAAAGTTTCTTTTTAAAAAAGAATTTTACAGTTGCACAAGATATTTTGTGATTATTATTTGGAGATCTACCAATTCTAGATGTTGTGAAGACATGAATTTTTATCATGATCTACATTTTAAGGTACACCTCTTTTATTTAATTATATTTTGGGACCTATTTACACGATCAATCACTTTAGCCGTTACCAAATCTGAAGAAAATTTCTCTAACTTAACATCACTAAATAGATTGCCACTCAGATAAATCCTTTAATAATTACCTGTCTTTCGTTATAAGGCCGACAGCAGCTGGCGGTCATTTAAAAAGCTATTTTGTCTCTGTTAACTTGAATGAACTAACACTGAGTAAGAACTGAACACAAAAAAAAACAATTCGCTGTCAAACGACTCTGAAGATTTGAGAAGAGCTATTAATAAGAGAAAGAAAAGAAAAAAAAAACAAATGACTACTTATGCAACTGAGAGTGTAGGGAAAGAAGAAAAAAGACACTCACCAGAAAGTGAATGCAGTGAAATAGCAAAACAGCAAAACCTATAATAATAATCGCTCAGTAGCACATGTTAGTAGTAGCACAGTAATTAATTCATTGAAATCAAAGAATTGAGAATACGAATAAACAACTGCTTTTACTTTGAAGATAAAATCCTCTGTTAATTGTCGTTTGACTCCAAAACTCCCACCCTGACTGTTCCGAAACAAAATACATAGTGTCATAATAATTGTACGAAATACGGAATTGCTGGCACAACACTAGAGACGTCGACACAGAATTAAGGGAGTTCGTGTAGTTAGAAAAGTTGACCTAGCTGAAAGCTCCAAACTTTATGAAATAAGCATAAAAGCACTGTAGCACGAACGATACACGCATAAGGCGGACTCCAATAATACTATGGTAATCCGGCTGTTACTGCAGGAGTTCTGAAGAGGGAAATAAACAGAGGCTCATCATTGAAACATCGGTCGGAAACTTTGTAAAGATAAGAGATGACGAAAAATACCTTAGAGCATGTTTAATTCTGGCTCAAAGGAGATTCTCGAGTTCTGCATAAAAAATATTTAATTTCTGGTGCTTCTATGTTACTGTTATCAAAAATTTCCTACCATCTTTAGTGTTTAGAAATTTGTGTTATAATCTAAATGAACATCGTTTTAAGCAGAATTATTAAATATGTAGATGTGTATGACAAAGAAATTAATTAGAAGGAAAGTCGCAAAGCTCGAATTTAAATTAATCTCACATTTAATTAATAATGTCGACGATGAATTCCCGAAGCACACTTGTTTCGAACCTCCAAAATTCCTTACCTTTTGAAATAAATTTATTGCCAATTAAATTTCGCGAGCTGATTATTAGCAGCTATCGATCTGTGTAAATTTCACTTTTAGGTGATTAAACCCAGAAATAAGGAGAAAATGGAAGCAGAAAAGCGTAAAAATCGGACTGTATCGGAACGAAACCATAAATCGATCACAAAAAGTCAACAAAACGTCAATCTGAAATTTCACAAATTCGTGAGTTTCGGGCTGATACACGCATTTTGCTCCAAGGATCGAAAGATTTACCGCTCTCTTTACCCGATTTAGATTATGTAATTATTTACATTCCAATAGAAAGCAATCTCTGCGAATGTAAAGCAATCGTGTTACCGTTTACTCGCCGCATTCCTTTGATCCAAAGCCACAGACATGGGATAAATAAGAAAAAAATAAGAGTAGTAAAACTAGAAAACACGCGTTTACGGGGGTTTTATTCTTACAACAACAAATTAATAGGAACGTTAAGTAAGAAGAACCTGGACTGTGGAAAATTAAAATGTTTTGCATTCTAAGTAAAGACTTTTTAGCTTCTGTTGACAGAGCTGTGTTCCCATTAAATAGTAATTAACACAGAACCTCACCAAATATTTTACTGGTTATTCTCCATCCAATTCTGGACAACGGATCGAAGCTTTTTACTTATTGGTCAGTCTAAAACTGTGGTTCCCACATCGATATAACAGACAATTGGTCTTTTAATCTGTTAGTGAATTTGGAGTACATTGTAAAAAGTTGTTTGTCTAGTTTGCTTCTGTGTCTGGGTAAATGTGCTTGACATAAATGTTTCTCTTCAGTTTTGTTGATTCTAGTGCGTCTTGGCTGCCGCCGATGCTCTGAAGTTCATAGTATTTGAGACAAAAAAAAGAAGACATCAACTTTAAATAATGTAATCAATTGTTATAACAGCTTCGTTTTTAGAGAGCTGAAATCTTTGGTGAGACTCTCCAAACAGAACATGAAGATGTTCTTAAGGGCATTTTCAGTCCACTCAAACAATCGGATCACATCCTATCTGAAATTTGCACGTCAACTAAAGGGCGTGTCAAATTTTCTTCCACCTCTGTTTTGCCTATAAGAAACTGAATAACTAATTATAATACGCTGACATTACCGTGTGTGTGTGTTCATTATACATCTGATTTACTGGAAAAATCTGCGTCTCAGTTGTCCAAGTGACGCTAGCTCACTGCTACAAAGTTACCTTATATGCTATTTGCATCTGGCTAACTGTACTGTTCTCGATGTCGGCTACTTCTGTTTATCTTCTTTGATTGTTTCCGACAAAAAAAACTGCAGTATAAGTTACTTCAGTCTGAAAAGACATTTCCAGATTTTAATGTAAAACCGGTGCCACAAAGTCGGATATTCGGCAAATACATAGGTACAAGGTTATGACTGTTTTTAATATTAATTTATATATGTAATTTAAAAACAATAAAGGGTGAATTGTCCATGTCCATGTTTTAATAGATATTCTGCTATTCGGGGCGGAGACAAATCCAACAAATCAAAAACCATGAAAATTGGTCCAGCCGTTTTCGAGTAATAAACCCAAGGGGCCCCTGGCCCCATATCCATATTTTAATAGTTATTCTGCTAAAAAAAAAAAGATAAAAATCGGACCAGCCCAATAGGGCACCCCATATCCATGTGAAAAATAGTTTACCATCTATGTATTCTCATACCTACCAAATATACAAAAAAAAAATATCAAAATCGGTCCAGCCCAAGGGGCTTCCTTGAACCCCCATATCCATGTGAAAAATAGTTTACCACCTATTCTCATACTTGCCAAATATACAAAGAAAAAATCATCAAAATCGGTCGAGTCGAAAAACCGGTCCAGCCCAAGGGCCCCCCCTGGGCCCCTATATCCATGTAAAAATAGTTTACCACCATACCTGCCAAATGTACAAAAAAAATTACTATTAAAAAGCAGGGGTTGGTAAGTGTAAATTTAGGGTTGTATGTATTTTTTAATGCCACATAATAAAAAAATAATAATTATTAAAAAAAAAAATTTGGGGTGGACACCCCTTAACATTTAGGGGGATGAAAAATAGATGTTGTCCGATTCGCACACCCAACCGATATGCACACAAAGATTCATGAAAATCGGTCGAGCCATTTCGGAGGAGTTGAATTACAAACACGGTGACACGAGAATTTTATATATTAGATAATACATATATACTATATAAATAATCCGAAAAATGTCACTTTAGTCAGAAGTAAGAAATAAAGTATATTTCTTTTAATTAAATTTATCTATATTTTTGGGTATTTCTAGCTGGGCGTAAGCGAGTCAACCTTAGGTTCTATCGAAATACATTGCTGTCATGGATAACTCGATTACAAATTTATTTGATTATTTGATATCAACATTGTTTAAACAAATTTAATAACAAATTTAAGTAATGTTTCTCCTAATTATGACTTTGTGACGTATCATGTTTTCCTACCGACCCCAATTTCTCTAAATTGATTCCGACCTTCCTTGCTGGTCAGATGTTTTAATCGCACATCGTAGTCACTCCCCAAAACCATGAGGTGATTAACTACGAATACCGAGAATCATGTGTCCTGAACAAACGCAACGACCCCAAGATAAATGCCTTCTGCATTACGGCCGCAAGGGCTTCTGCACCCATTTACCAGAAGGACCAGCTTCACCGCATTCAACAGCATCAGGTCTTGATATTTCGTCCATTTTTCCTCCTCCTTGATGCAGATGTTATTCTCGGCAGGAGAACAGACACCTGCTTGGAGGAGTGGTCCAGCAGAACCACGTCAGGCTTGTTGGCTGATATCTGATTCGGCACCTTATTCTCCACAACGGACTCAATATCGTTCGGGACATAATGATTGTACATTTTTATTATTATAATTATTAAAAACAAAATCAAGGAATTATACATATTATAAATGTAAATACCTAAATAAATATGTTCGTAACTTTAAGATAGAATAGCTATTTTTGCGGACGAATGGTTGCTGTTTCCGCAAAAACTTTTTCGGTACGTGTAACAAACAATGTTTTTTTTTGTTATAGCTCCCCAAATTTTTAAATAAGGAATATTGCATTGTGATTATTGGAGTCGACTTTTTTTTCGTCTTTTCGCGTATCCCCAAATGGGGGCTGTTTTTTCAAGCCCCCTCGCGGTGTCAAACTGGGATTGGGCCTTCAGTTCTTTTCTGCAATGAGTTTACAGTTTGACATTGAGTCACACTGACGTCTAATCATGATAAAGGACCCATTTCTGGTTTCGGAAGCTTTTCGAAAAAAAATTGGCACCCTCCGAAAACGGTCCTTTTTCTAGGAAAATTGTTGTCGCTCAAATGGATCGGTAAATATAGCTACCTAATATATTTAATCAAAAATAATCCGCAAAAGGTTGCTATGAGGTTGCTATGAGGTTCACGTTTCTCTAAGATTACACACTAATATTGTAATGAATTGAGGTAAATTTGTGTTACTCGAAGAACCATATGTTTTGGATTTGTATTGAAACACTCGCGAACTTAATAAACTTGTATATTACGAATAGTTTCAAATTGATGTTGAACGTTTCTTCTCCCGGATTGGTTTTGAACTGAATTTGAATAAAGGAACCGTGTCCTGGTTTTAGATTGAATTATGCCCTTGCGGCTGTTGAATAGTGAGTTGTTGTCTGAATGAGATTTAGATTTTGACTTGTTGTTTGATTGAGAGTTCGTTTTCGACTAGTTATTTGATTGAGAGTTTGTTTTCGACTGATTTGCGGGCGTGAGCGCCGCCAGTCAGGTAAAGGTTTTACCTTGGGGTTTCCTAACTGGCCGACGCGACGGCTGCTGCAAATATTTCTCTCACCTCTCTAATACCTGAGGCACTATAATTCAAGCTGGGAAACAGAGGAGAGGATTGAAAACTAAAAAAAAAGTAATCCGACATTTTGTGGTGGCGACCATCTAGGATTTTGAAATTGTTCATGGTGTATTGTCTCCAACTTGTTATAAGCCCTTTCATTTGATATATCCATATTAAAGGGATTGAAAAATATGTATATGTAATCCTCTATTTTGTGGTGGCGGCCATCTTGAATTTTGAATTTTTGCATGGTGTACTGTATTCTAGTAGTTAAGCCTCATTTGATACCCGTATTGAGGGGATTGAAAAAAAATGCAATCCGCCATTTTGTAGCGGCGGCCATTTTTTATTTACACTGACACTGAATATACATAACTGTATTGTCATCAGATCTAAAGGTGTGTACCAGATTTTAGATCAATCGGTCAACAGAAAGGGGGTAGAATTTCAATTATTATCCATTTTTTTTATAAACAATTGTCAAAATGTGGTCATGTTAAGCAACAGTAATTTTTGGTTGGTCACATTGAATGTCAAATTCTGACATTTATTTCGTCGTGGTCATATGCACCATGCAATTTCATGATAAGTCGTCAACTACTTTGACATCTATGAACATAACCTCAATAGTGTATAGTATAAAGCTCGGTCCGGAAGGACATATTTTTAGATGATACAGCCTGGTCTTTAATTGCATTTTGACATTGACAATTGTTTATAAAAAAAAATGGATAGTACTAGATTTGAAGCACAAAACACAAACAAAGCAAGCTAAATAAAACACACAAACAAAAGGAGACCATACAAACACCTTTTTGGTAATCATAGTCAAAGAAAAAATTATGACCAAATTTTTGAATTCTTTTGTGATCACAAACAACAGATGCGTCCAAAAAAGATAATTTTTACGGCCTCGATACATAAATTACTATTTCTTTACGGATATACATAATACGAATTCATTGGAGGAACAAAGTTATAGAAAATGGTATGTATAGGCTTTTCATTTTGATAAAGAAAATTTTGCCTACGATGCCGTAGTTTTGAAATCTCATAAACACAATTTATTTGGAAATAAATTTATATAACCGCCTTCCAATTATTATGGGAGACATATCAACTTTTGCTAACTTGTTTTGAATGTTCTGACATATAAATATTTTAAAACCTCTTTTTACAAAAATACGGACATATCAACATTTGTAATGGTACAGATATGTATAGGCGAAAAACCGCAAAATCGTACCTTCAACCCCCGCTTCCGCCGGCGACGGAACCGGAATCGCTCGGGACACAATATTCGGAGTACCGTCGTCCCCACACATACCCAAAAAAAATGAATTGACTGGATTAATATTGGTTCCCTAATTTTGTAAGGAATAGTAACAATATCATTTCATAAAAATATCGACTAAAACAAAAATTTAAATCGCTTGCAGTTGAGAAATAAAAAACCTGTCAGAGTATTCCAAACAAATCAATCGTCCACTCAAATTTTACACAGGTTTGCATTCACTACGCACGCTTAACTTATTTGACTTGCTGTACCACTCTACCTCATAGAAAACTTGCTCCACGCCTTGGCCTGCGGAGTAGGGGGCCTTCAAACTGGTGAAAATCTGGCAAGAAGCAGAATGTAACGGTTTTGAATATAAGAAATTACAAAGTCATATTTTTCTTAAATAGGATTATTTGGCCGTAGATGACCTGTAAAATATCTTGTTAAGACAGCTCTTGTGTAATTTGAACGAATTTAGTTCGACGTCGCTTACAAAGCGAGCACGAAGATTGCGTATTTTCAACAATTTAAAAAAAAAAATTTTCGCAAAATTTTCAAAAAAGAAGCCAAGAGCTGTGTAGATGCATCTTTTCTGAATCTAATCGTTATAAAATATATTTTGTAAGTTAAGTGAAAAAGACGTAGGATCTTATATGCGACACCCCTGAAACTGTGTTTTCTCGTCGCGACTGAAATCCCCTTAAGAGGGTTCTCCAGTGGCATGTACATTTCTGCCGGTCGAAGTACGTTTTCCCACAATGTATATTTTTTAATTGACAAATTTCAAAAAATCGCTCTGTAACTGCAAAGATTTATATTTTATCAACACGCCCACAAAATTTCAACGAAAAATCTTCAAAAATAAAAAAGTTACATTTAACGGCGGGCAAAAATGTCCAACAATGTGCAGAGTTGCATGTAACTTTTTTATTTTTACTTTTTTTATTTTTATTTAATCTCTAAAACTGATACAATAGGTTTATGGTAGCTGAAGTAAGAAACGAACAATTTTGATTCGAATCTATTTAAATGTCTAATAAAGAACGCATCAATAATAGTTTTGTATTTCGTTGTGCTAAGACTGCGATCATTTGACATCGTCAAACCAAATTCAATATTTAATATTCAATTAGTAGTTGATTTTTATCGTCTGCAAAGTTTATGTTGAAATTTCCACTCAAAATCATTGGCAAATCATCAAAGCTTTTCCCAATTTTTTTGAAGCAATGCAGATGCGTCATGAGAATAAATGAATAAATTTTCATACAAGAAGTCTCGTATAGCACCCAATGACTTATCTGGAGAAATGTAAACGACAACCAAAGAACTGATTATCACCAGAGTGGCAACGACTTATACACATATCGCCGATATCAGAAACAGTAGCATTAAACATGCTGGTGTATTTCGCATGCACATCCATATTATTTGTGCAATAATGAATTGTGTTCATATTTTGATAAATATCTACTCTACTCGCTGGAAACTCGCAACAAAGAGAGTGGGATATTACCTCCCAAAAAGTGCTCAACGCCGCTAAAGAAGTTTCCACTTCAAAAATTATTAAATTTTACCATTTTTTGCAGTTTTTCATTTCTTTCATGAAAACGGTTATGAGTAAGGAGTACCTTGTTTTAAGCAGTTTTATTTATAAAAAAAAAAGTTTCAAAATTTTCTATACTATGGTAGCCTAAATTGCTAAGCTTATATTGTCACGGGGTTGGGAGGGGAAATGATGCACGGCCAACTTATTTATGAACGTCCTAAACTGGTTCTGAAATAAACATTCTATTCTTGATCGACTTTTCGGCGAAGATGTGAAGGAATAATGACAGGACCGTATTCCCTTAGTATGTGTAACAAATTAATATTTTACTGTTGTGGTAACCCCCCTTTACATTTCCGCCACATTTTAAATTTGAACATGAAATGAAATGTCAATGACGTCATCAAACGTCAAATTTGAAAATTTGAAACAAACCGCAAAATTGAAAAGGTTGGCCAATGATCGTCACACAATGAAAGAAAAAGCAGAACCCTACGTTGTGTTATTTTTTTGACAAGACAAACAATGGCGGAACATACAAACTTACCCAAACGAAAGAAACCCCAGATTCTGTGAATACATGGCGAGAGCTGATCAGGAGCGTAAATTGATAACACAAAAATTATGGTTTTAAATGTTTATTCAGTTTGAACAACTTGGAGTGTTTTGAGTTTAGTGATTGCGTACTGTGGTTAACAATTTCTAGTGTCTTCGAATTAAGTTGGTACACATGGGATTTCATAATGTTAACAATAATGCTTCCAAATGATAAATAACAACGGACAATTTTACATGATTTCAACAGAGTAACCATTTAAGGAAAATAATAGTCAATAATACAATTTAACAATCCTGCGGTACATGATGAGTGAGGTTAGATCAGCTAAATATATTCCACCCTTGAGCTTTTGCAGTTTACAGGAATTTACAACTGACAGATACAATGAAACATCTGAGAGGGAAACACAAGAATATTGAAACGCGTGGAGTGATTGACCACAGGTAGATCCAATGGAAAGACTAAAGCGAAGTGAACCAGACAATTGTCTGTCAGTGGGGCCAGATTGTAGAGAGTTTACTATCATGGGAGCAAACTTGTACATCCAACGGACCAGGAGAAATGAGTTTATTACAGAATTGTCCTAGACATAGTTATGTTGGTCTTTCTTTAAGACTAGTCCAAACCAAGTCCAACTTAGCGGCACTTCCCTCGGGGACTATTCTTTTAGCTGTTAAGTATTTTAAATATTTGTGAAGCAAGCAATTTGTCAGTAGCCCGAAAACAGTGCTGCAACTTTGACTTCGTAGGTTCAAGGAGTTAGTAGGAACTCATTTTTCCTGGGTCTCTATACCCAAAGAGACAACGACTTCGTCTCCCACCTCCCAGGCATAGGTATCGCCGAATGTAGGGCCACATAACTCCCCCTAACAGCAGCCTGCAACGCGGACCACGAACTGAACACTATTTGGTCGCTCTGTTGTCTCGAAACATGTACGAACAAACAACATAATAGTAAAATATGCAAGGCGTACCGATTTCTTTGGAAGTCATTTGAAAACAGGGCGCAACACGATAACATCCAGCGGCGCAACACGTAACGAGGCACAACAAGGCTACGAACATGCACAAACCAACTACACTAAGTACCGAATTTTGGCCGGTGTCGAAAATTAGCTGGATGTCCGCTACGAGCGAATGACGAGACATTGCAAGAGGGCGCAAAACAACGATAAGCCACCTTTCAAAACCCCGACCGTCGGCGTGGCGCTTTGCCGTTTGTACCTTGGTCTTCAGTTCTTACTGAGCGTGGATTAACTCAAGGCAACAGAGCCAAATAGCTTTTTAACAACCGCAAGCTGCTGTCGGCCTCATGACGAAAGATAGGTAGTTATTAAAGTTTATCTGAGTGGCAATCTAGTTACTTTGAGTTAGGGAATCATTTTGTTTTGAATTGAACGCGCCTGGAGATCGGACTCGATAACTTGAAGTCAACAATACATTTGAACTTTTTGAAATTGACAACAATGACTAAAAACAAATTACAACAACGATTTTAGCAAATTATTCGGGGTACCTGTGACTCATCAACTTGGTAATTTATGCTACTGCAGAGGAAAGAAGTGCTGAAGGCAACTGATACAAAGTTCATGGGTTCACGCGAGGTCTACGGAATGCTTCGAGTAACAATAGTGAACATTAGTTTAAACAAGGGCTAGAATTTTTTACAAGACATGTAGATGTACTCCATTTTCATGATGGCGAGTTTTATGACGTCCTAGCGTACAAAATGGCGGGCTAACGGTAAAATTTGAAATGGTTTTACCTAAGAATTTCCGATATGCACATGGAATAAACGTCGGTCAATTCCCTGGCCTCTCTGGCCGGTGAGTCGGAAGAAAAATATAGACCAAATGGTTACCTTATTTCTAGGAATACAATCACCTCACTTGGCTTGGGGACGCGACGGTGGAAATTTAACTGACTCGAACTAAACAAAAGCTGGAACCTACGGGAGATGGATCTTACTTTCGGAGTCGAACGAACATATACAACTTTTTGAAACAAAAGAAAAGCTCAACGGTGGAGATATAACTATGTTTTAACAAAATGGCGAATTTAGCGAACAAATAACGTGATGTAACTTCAACGGAAGCAGCCGCCCTTTTGGAGCGTGGTTCCAGGTTCCCACGGAAACTTCCGCCAGCTCCCTCTAGCGCATCAATCTCGGTCGGTAACGGTCGCTAAAGGCTAGGCTTCCGGGGCATTTGCAATACTTTGGCGGTGAACTGGTTGCAGCTCTCTTGGATGGTATTAATTTTGAAATTGGATATCTCAGGCCTAATAAATAACATGCTTATTTTCGTCTGCCCCTACGTATTATCTAAGTTTAAATTACCTTCTCCGATGATTATGCATTGTTGAATCCTCCGGCTACAAAAATTAGACTTTCTGTACGTGACAGAGATTTGATTTTTGCTCTTTCAAAATTCTCTGAATTCGATTTGCTGGCGGTTCTTTAAAAGCGAAAGTAAAATACAATAATACAATAACACGCCCGGTCGAATTCACCCGCCGATACTGATTCTCAACAGCAGGTAACTGATTCACCGGAGAGTGCAAAAAATTTAGAAACTTGATAAGGACGTTGGCTTTTCCGGACAAACACAATTGATTGTCCTTAGGTCAAGTTAAAATAAATATCTATAGGCGGTTCGTGAAGTTAAAGGGTTTCAAAAATGCTAAAAAAAATTACATTTTGAAAAACTGGTAGATAAAAATGTTGTTGCTCTCGGCAAGTTCTGGTTAAAATTAAAGTAGTTATTTCTTGGACACCCTGTATATGTATCAAGGCATTAAAGTCTTAAAGTTAAGAAACTTGCCTGATAAAAAAACAATTCAATGAATCTCTTTTTTTTTTAATGTGTGTTTAGTTGCCGAGGTGACAGGCGAGGCAAATAAAACATATGGGTAATGAAAAATTACTTTAATGTCGAGGTGCATATTATGTATTAAATTTTTCCTGAAGTGGAAAACGCCCTTTTGAAGCGTGGTTCCTGGTTCCAACCGCAACTTGCGCCAGCTCCCTCTAGCGTATCCTCTCCGTCGGTAACGGTCGCTAAAGGCTAGGCTTCCGGGGTGCTTGCAATACTTTGGCGGTGAACGGGTTGCAGCTCTCTTAGATGGTATTAATTTTGAATCTGGATATCTCACTGTTGAACTTTAGAATACATTAAAAGTGCAAGTCTTAGAAAAACATATGCTGGACCAAATAAATAAAAACAAATACCTCATTTTAGCTAGTAATAATTCATAACAAAATATTAAATACGCGTCTGGAGAAGGACGCAATCTCTAACTAATATGTTGGAGACTCAAGGTTTTGTCAAACAAGATCATATTTCTGACCTCAGCTAAATTGCACCCCTGACTTTGTAACGGTTAAAAAAACTGAGTTTCTTTAACTCAGGCAGTGTTGGTTCATTTGTCCTTGCTCCTGTTTATTTCTTGATGCGATGGGAGTTTGCGACGGATTTTTCATAGGTGGCGCTGTGGCTCAGCCATTTGTTTCGCATCTAGCGTTGCTCTTCTATGGGTGTGAGTTTACAATGGGGCAAAGCGGCCACTATCTTTCTTTTCTTTTCCTGCTTACATTAGAACCAGCACTGACGGAGTAATCCTTCAATACGGGATATTTATAGGGCCAGATGCGCATGCCTGAAAATGGCTGAACAGTGAAATGGGTAGCAATATGGTGTTTTATTTTCTTTTTGGGTGGCTACCCTGCTTGCAACTGATACAATCTGGTACAACCTCAGGCCTCACGATTTAGTTTGAACCGTGACGTCATGAAATAAATTTCCGCTTCCAAAAGTAGATGATGCTGTCAGCAATTGTTTCTTCGAGTAGATGTAGTAGTTGTCAACTTTACCGATCGGAAGGATGTCTCCTTGTTTTTATAGGACACCAGCCTGTGTTAAAAGGAGACGAACGATCAAGTAGCTGTTACGGCCGCTACCAAATTGCAACCTGACTGACCAATGAGAGTACTACATTCCTATGAATATCCCGAATACGTAGTGTAGACCACCTTTGGTGGAAGTTTGGTTTAATGTTTACTCTCCTCTTCTTTTAATTTTTCCTTATATTTAATTTCATTCTTTCCTTAATATATCTATGTGAGCGCGGTTGACATATCGCGAATTCCTAAGGTCCAGAGTGGGGAACTGGGCGGAGAGCAATATTCCCCCGGGCAGAGCGGGAACAACCTGTCTTGAGCACTAGTCAGGTTAATTATGTTGTTGACAAACTATGAATAGTTTGTTAATGGTATTTAAGATAAATTAGTATTTTGAAGTCTTAGAAGCTGTTATCAGAAGTGGGATTGTGAACCCAAAGAGGCTCAGGTGTAGGTGCGTCAGTGGCCAAATCGGCGGCGTACCGATGGTACTTGAAGTCAGAGTAAAATTGTGGAAGCGATAAGTAGAGTGTTGACTATCAGGAAAGGTGTGGTTTGTGGTAAAACAGATTGGAGAATTGGTAAGTGTCTTATTCCAGTACAGTAATTTGATCTGTGTTTGTCCTAATTTGTCAGTTTTATGTTGGCTGCTTGAATGTAGTCTGATCATTGTTGTTAGCGCTGGAAAGAGTGTTGTTAGCTTGTTTGTGTTTATTGTTAGAAGTAGAGTGTTGTTGGTCCATTTGAATTTATTGTAATGTGATGTTGAAGGATGGTTGTGTTTGCTATGATTTTGTTTACAGCCCGAGATGCACTTGGTGTTAAGTTCTGTAACCACGCAATGGCAGGTGATGAGCTTAACGCGACAGGTGTATTGATGAGTTTACTATCATGTTGCTTACTGCCCGAGATTAATTCGGGTAATTTGGTTTGGAACCACGCGATGGCAGGTAGTGAGCTTATTGTGACAGTTGGTTTGGTATTGAGAATGTAGACTGACCGCAGGAGATTGTTGCACGGATATTGTGGAGATCCGACCGTTGAATAAATAATGTTTAGTAGTTCTTAGGGTCGAGCACTGGTTGTTGAAAATTGAGTTAGATTGTTTTATTGATAAGTTGAGAATGAAAAAGTTTTGCGTTAAGAATGTCATGTGTGAATTGCTATCTCGAGAGTGAGATACTCGTCAGTCTGGCTGTGTTAGCGCGGTTGATATATCGCGCATGCCTGAGGTGGTGAAGAGTGGGGAACTGGGCGGAGAGCAATATTCCCCCGGGCAGAGCGGGAACGACCTGTCTTGAGCACTAGTCAGGTTAATTATGTTGTTGCCTATTCATAGTTATAGCCTTTCCACGTTATTGTTAAAAGGCCCAGGTAATCGAGGTGGTATACCTCTGGTGGCTTTGACGCTTTAGAAACCCTTTCTGCTTACCTTTCTTCTGTTCGGCTAGTATACAGGGAATGCAATTTTATATGTTCCGTTTGATTTTTTCTTTCAGTTCTTTACACCAGATGTCAGATCAGATCTTTTTTGTTTCCTCAGATGCGCTATAATTAACCCTACCACAAGCTTTATTTCTAGTGCAAATACTAACGGAGTTACTGAATTTATTCCTTACTTAATTTCCACACTGTATAATTAAGTAGGTCTTAAAACATTTTTGTGTTTGATGTTTCATTTTATATTGATTTTTTATTTCGTCTAACATTACATTCTTGTTGTCACTATTATTACCTCAACTGAAGTGTTTATCTCTTAGTTTTATTCTACAAAATGTACGGTACATATGAAGCTGTTTATATTTATGTATATATTATCCTTATATTCTATCTTATTTCATATTACAATCTTTTATTTTAATTATGTAAGTATATAGTTTCTGTTATTACTAGAGTTCAAGTGTTTATTTTATTTAGTTTTATTTTATTTTACAGTTTCTTAGTATTAAGACTTGTTAAAAAATTATTATTTAGTTTTTAATTTAGCGAAATTACCATTTTTTAATCCAATCAAATTGATCGTCTATAATAATCGGCAGAGGATATCGATCTTTAATAATACTTGTTTATTTTAACTTAACGATAATTGATGCATATTCTTGTTTCACCATTCCTTTTCTTTACTAGTTCTATGGGACTGGCATAATCGAACGAAGGGCTGGGTCAAACTATCCAATCTTCCAACCAAATATCGATTTGTCTCTTTACTTTTTCTAATTCTGGTCTTGGTAGTCGTCTGGAAGATCGATAAACAGGTTCTTAGTCTGGTATTCCACATTGGCAATATCGCCATCCCATATAGCCTTTATACTAACGAGGCGAGGACGAGTGTTGCAAGTGAGCCCGATGCTCTGAAAAGTGACAACTCAGGAGTATTGAGAGTATCGTTTTTTGTACCAATTCGTTCGCGCAAATTTCACAAAACAAATTTGATATTTATTACACGTTTTGATTAGGAGTGTAATGGCCCAATGTAACCCCCTGTCGTCGGATAACTCATTCTTGTTTAGACCGAAAGGTGATCGAACACATTTGGAAAGGATCCCTCATTCTCTACGTTGGGTCTCAAAGGAAGTAATACGAGTAGAAATTCTTAAGTAAATACGTCCGTTAACTTTGATCCAAATTCCACCAATGCTGGTGGACACAAATTCATTGTTTCCTCCCCTTAAGAGATACAGCTATCAATAATATTAAATCTCATTGTATACAGTATACTACATATTTTTATAATTGCTGTTGCCTTACGAGGTTATAACGTCATAAGTGCATGACGCTGTGTCCTCTTATTCTTCCTATTATTGGTAACCTTGATAAACCGTCACTTTTTCTTGGGATTTCTAAGGTTGCAGAACATAATTTGTCTCTATCCTGGCTTTTTATATTGTCCTGTTGGTAGCTTTGAATGTACCATCGTTGTTATTCGTTGCGAAATAATGCTTTGCAGTCGCACCACTAGCGCTGGGTAGATCTGTAGCATAGTTCTCAGATTCGGTAGTAGTCAAGTTATGAGGCCCTTCATGTGTCTTTCTGTAATCAATTTGAGTTCTTGAATCCTGGAGGTACTTTGATGTCGGCGCCGAAGAGGAAAATTTAAATTGTTTTTAACTCCAAATCATTTTTCTTATTGAAATCGTTTGTTTCCCCATACGCCTGATTAGAAATTCCACACTCCTCTTTCTTGTCGTTCTTCAGCGTTCCTATCTAAAATCAATGGTTTTTATTCTCCTTGATAAGCGTGTTGACTTTTCCAGAGAGGTCAATGACTAACGATGTTAGTTTTGTTAACTGCGACAGTACTACGTCTTCCACAGAGCTTGTTTTCTTATCACTTCGATGTCTTTTCCTCTGATGTATTGAAGAGAAGTCAAACGGATTAACTTGAACGTCTGGCCCCGTGTTTGTTGCGCCAACCGGGCAGATCTCTTTGCACTTATCACACATCCATGTGGACTTTTTTGTGTGAAAACCTCGAGGGTCCACTTTCACCCATTTATTGTGGAAGAATTTTTTGCATCATGTACTCATAATTTCTTCCTTTATATCATCAAATTGATGACAACACAGAGCACACTTTTGAACGACCGCACTCATGCTCACAGTTCAATCGAATAACAACATTTTTGGATTTTGAATTTTTTTTTTTCAACTTTAAACACATTATTAGAAACAAAATAATTCACTTTTAAAAACTTTTAGAATATGAACCTCTTGAGTACAAGTCTCCAAGAAGTGAAAAATTTATAGGCCAATTTTTTTTTAGTTTTTTGTTAATAACAATAGTAATTTTATTTGCGGAACAAACAAAAAAACGTCTTTCTCAGAATACAATTCCGAATCGAATAAACGATCGCTCATATTTTTCGGATCCTTGTAACTATTCTTAAAAATTATCTTCCGCCCTTTGGAGAATGCGTCCGGATTTTAATTTATTTAGTGAAGACGAAATACTTTCCCTTCGATAAGCCGATTTAGGTTTACGGTTTTTCATTTTAAAACATGTTCGGCGAAACGTCCGCGATCTCGGTGTTTATGGTCCATTTTCACTTTTTTAGCGGTGTCCTTGTTCGTTTCCCAATAGAGTTTTATAAGCCATTCGAAACAATAAATAAAAGTTTGCTTCCATAAAACCGTGATATCGCAGGACGTTCGGACCAATGCGGCTAGTATTTCAGCTTTAGTTCCAGCGGACAACTTTGGCGACGTCGAGGCATTTGTAAATTTTCGTTTTGACGCTGAATAAATTGTCTCTAAGTATGTTGAATTAGAGTTAGTTGAAAGTTGGCAATTAAGGTAATAAAGTTGAAAACTATTTAGTAGCGGGGCATTTTAAGTTGATTAAAACTCGACTTGAACAAAGTTAATAAAAGCCGGGGCGCAAAGAACAAGAGTGAAATATAGCCAACAAAATAAATTTTAAAAATAATTATGTAAATGTTGAAAAGTTTACCTCGCGGAGGGAACAGGGCATCAAAACAAAAATTACAAAAATAAAATTCCGCCTCAAAACGTTTAACAAACTACATAAAAATGTCATTAAGTCGGACGTTTTACGATATTAAGAAAGTTGGAGATCATCATATAGGGCCAGGTTTTATGTCTGCAGTCTCTATATGCGGCCTGTTTTAAATCAATTTCTTTCGCAGCGTTTAAAAAAGGTCGCTCTTAGTATCGCAGTGTCTGGATAAGAGCGTAACTGCCTTCCATATGGATAAATTCAAACAGACAAATATTTCCAGCACCTCCCACAACTAATACTTTACTGATCCCAAATTTTTTCTTAACGGCTTTTCAAATTACCCAACTTCATCCATAAATATTTATGTGGCGTAGCCGTGGAAGCTTCCGTAAAACTGCTAAAAGTTATGCTGTCATTACCTTAAATGTAGTGCGTAACAACTGCAACTTTGGGTCGGAAATTGTTTTATTCAGTAGTCTGTAAGCATTTCACAGACATTGAACATTCCCTCGCACATCAGTTTCTTTAACAGACCGAACGGCATTATTCAAAGTAGTGCAGATCGTCTACTTAAGTAGTACAAATATGCTAAATCGCCACTCAAACGGACTACATTCTTCTTCTTTTTCCGCAGCTTTTATTTCAATCGTCAAAACGACGTAGGTTCGTTTTACTACGAAAGCCGTAAAAGCAAAATTGTATCCAATAAATTCCAAGAAAATTGAAAATTCAGAAGTGCAGAACATCATACTTGAGCTGATTTCTGTTCTTTAGAATCCATAATTTTATATTATTTTGTTCTCAGCGCCAGACCTCCCTGTTTTCTGCCAGCATACGTTAACTTTATATTCGTTGTGTTTTCATATAAATGTAGAAAACTCGTTTAGAAGTTTTCTTCAACACGCATGATTTAAAGTGTCTCTGTATTACACGGGTCGAAGCTTTAACCAAATTCTGCAGATACGGCAATGATATCCCCACAATGAATGTTTGTTGTTAGTTTAATTATATTTTAAGATCGGGTCATAAATGTCCAAAACTGTTTATTAATATGAATATGTAATTAACAGTAATTAAGATAAGATAATTAATGTGGCGGGGTGGACTTGAAGGGCTTCTAATGAGTGCAAACCGTCAATTATGATTTAGGGCATAATTAGGGTACCTACGTTCGACTTACCAGTGACTCCTTCGGATCCCACAACTGGGCCCTCCTGCAAATCATCCGTCTCGAATGACAAATCCTCTTCTTTCAGAATGTCTTGCGTCCAAGACTTCAAGAATTCTGCACATGTAGACGTTCTTGCTGGGTCTCCACTTTTTATACTGTAACGAAGTTACCGAAAAATCCGAATTTAAATACCGAATTTAAAAAGGTTAGCGTTATTTAAGCAAGACCGTGCACATGAAATTTAAACTGAAAATATAACTCGATGGGAAAAATAGTTGAAGTGTCACAGCCGGATAATTTTTTCATTATCAGCACCGGAAACGAGCGCTAGGACCACCCCGAAACTCCGACCTTTTCACACTCGACCACGTCCTTTCGTCGGGCCGGAAACCGCCGAAAATAAATACTTCCGGTTATCGACCGGAATGATTTTTATATCATCTTGACCAGCAAAGAAGCGCGTTCTGCACGCCGCCGCTCCGGAGCCGATACGATGCCCGGAACCGATTTCACTCAGGAGGGAAGATAACACGATGATAAGACCCTCACTCCTCCGCATTGCCACAAGTCGTGCATTAGCCTACCTCATTATCAGTAGTTCTATAAAAGAGGCTGCGCTCCCTTAGAACGACAGTGAAGAGTCGTTTCCGCTCCAAAGAGGACCATTCAGAAAAAATCCGCTCAAGAAGAAGAAGAAGCTGACTAAGGTGAGGAGCTCCAACCATCCTCTCCACTTCCTTCTTAGTCCTGTCCGGGAACTAGCCTACGTAATAAGTTGTCTCGGTTTACTGGTAAGGAAGATTGGGTTCACGCAGGGGGATCCCAGGGTTCAACGCTGGCTAAGCTTCCGGACCAACCAAACCGGTCTTTCTTTCTTTTGCAAGTGACCCCACACCCGCCAACGTCTAGCCATCGTAACACATTATCCCGGTTTTTACTGGTCTCTGGAAGGTTGGGTTCACGCGGGGGGATTCCCAGGGTTTGTGACGCTTACTATGGTCGGGTTGCCAGTTTTTTTATGTTGTAAGCTCCACGGGACCGCGGGTCTCTACAAAGGAGTATGGTACGCCAGGGGTCAGCTGTCTAGTTTGGCAGGAGGGAAAAAATAACTTAACAAAACATGACAATATTTAATATACACCCTATATACAACGTATTATATAACATTATATAACACCACTATCTTCACTGTCCCTGTCGCTTCCTCTCCTCTCAGTGGTGGGACGCCCTCCCAACGGCTGTAGCGGCGGTAAAAGGTGACAAGGGTGATAAGCTGCGCGCTATTTTTCCGGTTACAACAGTGAAAGTTTCATCCCGATCGGAGGTCAAGAAGTATTTTTAAGAAGCGGTTAAAGATGCCGATTTGGGCGTAGGGAGCTTGACCTTTTCGAACAGTGGGAGAGCGGCCTGCTAGACTGCTGAGCGTCACTTCCGACACCCTTTTCTTGGAATTCTTAAGTGACTTCGTTACAGGTTCAACGCTGGCTAGCTTCCGGAACAACCAGACCGACTTGTTTTCTGCTGGCTAGCCCGGATCAAACCCGACCTCACCGTCCCGCTCCGGAAGACGAACCGCGGGAAACGCCAATAAGCGTCACAATACGGTGTATGTATAGTTGATCTTGACTTTGGAGATCTTGTACTTTTCGTTTAATATCCACTAAGTCATTGAGTATACACATTAGTCGTTTTACGTAGAAGATTATAGGTTTTTCGGTTCTTATTTTGTATTTTGATCAGTTGCCTTTGGGCAGCTGTTCTAAGGTTTTCTCTAGAATCCTCAATTTTTTTTTGCAATTCTTCTTCAATCAGTTTTCGAAGGTTTAATGACCGTTGTTGTATAATTCACAAAATGTGCTTGTAATTCTCAAACGGTCCAATGTGTGAAGCGGATAACAGTCTTTGGTCGACTGGTGGAGATACCCTTCTTGTTTTTTCCGTTAGCGATTTGATATTTAAATGCATGGTAACTGCTATTTACAAGTTTTAAAATGTTGTCTTTCAGCTTTGGTATGTACTAGTCAACCATCGTAGGATGGCAGTTGGCCGCGCAGAGAGGGAAAAAGTTTCGTTGCTGTTAGAGAGAGACGCAGAATGCTATGCTGCCGTGAAAGTACCCTGAGCTCCGCATCAGGGGAGTGGCTTCGACCACTGCGCATCAACCCTCACATGCCATGCTAAGTTTGCCGAGTAATAGAAGTCTCTTCTCATTAAATCTTCAGTCTTCTTTACGGCCTTGTTCATCAGCGGTTTTGATTACGTCAAACTGCATTTGTCTGGGTATTACTAGTATTTCTTGACCTCCTTCTTTGAAGACTTATTTTATTGCTTTTAGTTCACTGTCATCTCCCTACTGTAGTAGAGATGGTTAACACCGGATATCTTGTAACGAAGTTACCTAAAATTCCAAGAGACGAGTATCGGAAATGAGGTTCGACGCTCTGAAGCGAAATTCTCCGCACTATTGCGGGCCGCTGTCCCACTGCTTCAATAAGGTCAAGCTTCCTACGCCCAAATCAGAGTCTTTAACAGCCCCTTAAAAATACGTCTTGACCTTCGATCGGGATGAAACTTTCACCATGGTAACCGGAAAAATAGCGCGCTGATTATGCAACTTTCCGGAAGTCGCTCCGACCACCCCAAGCCATCACCCTTGTCTTACCTTGAATGGGACTTACATCATTTTGAACAGCAAGGAAGCGCGAGGTCTGCCTCGTCATTCCGGAATCGCTACATTGTCCGGAGCCACTGCCGTTCCGTCGGGAAGAAAACGCGGTGATAAGGTTTGGACAGACGCACTGCTCCATTTCGCACGCATCCAGCAACGTCATCGCTCTACCCACCAGTTTCTCTATAAGAGAGTCTTCACTTAGTGTTCGAAGGCACATGTGAATCGCACCTTTACCGAAGAGGAAGTCCCAGCCTAAAAAAGTGAGCACCAGCCGACCATCCTCCCGGTAACATCCCGGTACTTTCTAATGTCCGGCCACGTTCCTTCTGGTCCCCAATTAAGGTTTTTAGTCACCCCCTGAAGGTGTGAAATTCCGGTTATCTGACGGCGGGGGCACTTTGCTCGCGAGCCAGCCAACCGTCCGCGCTTTTGTTAGCCCCCGGACAGAACTTCTCCAGGTACCACTTCCGGTTTCCGAACTGCCGCCTGCCGTTGTAAATTCCGACATACACCAGTTGTCTCTGCTCGCGAGACAGCCAACTGTAGCGCAGCGGTAGTATCCAGACAGATTTTCTGTTCTCCCCCCGAATACCTGGATCACACCATCCCTAGCCTTGACATCTTGACAGTGGTGAAATAAACGGTATATAGGGTCTCTCTATTTCCTCTCTCCCGCCAAACTAGACAATTGACCCCTGGCGTACCGTACTCCGGTGTAGCTACCTGCGGTCCCGTGGAGCATACCACGTAAGAAAACTGGCGCTCGAGGCAACCCAACCGCAGTAAGCGTCACAATCTACTTAAGACGTCTACGTGTCTCATTCTGGTTCCAGCTAGGTGTTCTATTGTGTAATCATATTCTTCTAGAAGCATGGCCCATCTGGCCACTTTTGCTAGCAAGTCTTTTTTGTATACATCATGTTTTGGTAGGCAGAGCAGTCGGTTATTATATAAAATATTTCCAAGTAAATGCACTGGTAGTTTCTTTAAGGCTTCTATCGCAAGGACTTCCAATTCCAAGTCCGTGGTATTTCAACTGATGTAGTAAATCGGGGTCACTTAATGGCCTGGCTACTATCGAGCAAAACGGGATAAATTTGCGGAAGTTTGTTTGTTTCGAAAAGTTCAGTACAACTTTAACTTTTTCTGTTTCTTTTTCCTTGATAACATGTCCAGAAATTTCACCTCACTCTTAACGAACTGACACTTCCTTTTGTTCAGATTGCAGATTGCTGCTGCGATTATCAGATCGTCCATGTAAGGCAACACTATACCTTTGTTAATCAAATCTCTAAATATGGTATTTATAAATCTTTTGAATACGGCGGGTGAGATGTACAGTCCGAAGAATGTTCTTAAAAACTGATATTGCGACTACAGGGCGGCGATACCGGAAGTCGCATTGAATGATGTCAGCGGATGATATATCACCGCTCTGGAATAGTTCATAGACCGTGGGAATGATTGTTCACATAGGATGCTCTCATCAGTCGAGAAGGTTCTGTCGCGTCGAAAAGTTGATCTCATTATTTCAGAACAGGAGGAATCGAGAACACCAGTAGGGGAATAAGAAGGAAACGAATGACGAAACGGTAGTAGTGCACTGGAAGCACAGTGCACACGAATTCTTTAAATTCTCGAACTCGCCCGGCTCAGGCAACGTTACAATATCGTCCATTGTGTGTACAAAGGAAGATTATGGTCGGCTGTTTTTTCTCTACTCCTACATAGAAAAATCTATTTTTGGGATCAATCGTACAGAAAACACGGGCATTTTGGAGCTTATCAAGTTAGTTTTCTATTAGAGTTAAGGGTCACCTATCCTTCAAAATAGTTCGGCTGATATCTCTGTAGTCGATGCAGATTCTAAAGTCTCCATCTTTTTTTTCTTTACAACGTTGACTCGAGTATTCCAAACTGCATGGATCTACTATCCACTCGTCTACATGACGATCTACTATTTCTCGTTTAAAGAAAGGTAGCCTTCTCGGGCTTTTGTGGATTGGCTGATATTTTTTGAGAATAATCTTCATTTCGACATTTGTTGTTTTGGTCTTTTCTGGTTCCTAATTCTGGATCAACTTCTTGATTTCTGTCCTGGTGGTGGCGTCTACATTACCAATGTTGACTTCTGATTCATCTGTCTTTGCGTCCTTCATGAATTACGATCTCTTTAATTTTGACGCCTTCTTGGTTAATTGTTTCTTCGGTTTTGTCCAGAAGTTTGCTTCCAACGATAGCTTCGTTGTTATTCATAAGACTATCGTTTACCAAAAATATTCTGGTACCGAATGATTACCATCCACAAGAACATCACAGCTGAAATGTCCCAGTGGTATTATCGTCGGCTTTCCAAAACCATTCAGGGTTATTTGTGCCTTTGTTAATTCAGGCCAACCTAGTATTTGGTGCACTCCCTCTTTAATAATATTTACTTGACTTCCTGTGTCAATAAAAGCTTCTACTTCTGTGTTAATCGATTTTTTTCTTCTTTCTTTTGAAAGAGTAGATCTGGATAGAGAATTGAATAAGCTTTAAAATGATGTATCACGCGACCCCCATGCCATTTAAATTTTTTAAGGTGGTGCCTCCCCTGGCTAAAGGGGTGAAATCTAAGACTTGAAAGTTTGGTACAATTAGGTCCCCCTTGATAACAAAATTGACCTGTTCGAGCGTTTTCTTCTGAGTCTTTCGAAATTGGAATTGTTGGGGGGTACAAATTTTAGTTGGGACACCCGATATAAATGCGAAACTGATTTCTCACTGATCACCGCACAGCCTAGACCGTGGAGTGTTGAAATGTGAAATTTTGTAGGAACATAGTTTTTAGGGCATATAGGCGCACTAAGAAAGGATTTTTGAATATTCCGTTATTTAGGGGGTGAAAATGGGGTCAATTGGTCACTTAAGGCTTTACGTAACTTGAAAACCAAAAATGGTAGAGACGTGATGATTTTCCAAAAAAATATTCACAAATGGCGGAAAAGGGGGGGAAAGGGGCAAACGGTTTTTCTCAAAATTTTCATAACTCGAAAACTCAGCATGCTAAAAACGTGAAAACTGGGATTTAGACTCTGCTTTGAAACTAACTAGATCCGTGTTTGACGATTTTGCAAAAATTTCTTTACCGACCGAGAAAAAATTAGGGGTGGTTTTACCCAAAATTCCTATAACTTGAAAACTGACAGTATTACCATTGAATTTGTAACTATCAGAATTGCCGATGCAATGTAATTTTTCGTGCCTCTCCGAAGCATTGCCGTCAACAGATGGCGTGACTGTAAAAAGTCTTGCAAGTCTTGCAATACTGGGGAATTTTGTTTTTACGAAACTCATACATGTTACTTGTCATTTTCATTACAAAACAGATTTTCACATATAATGATTTTGTCATTTTGTCCTATCGTCTAGCCGGCTTTGCGCTAATAGTGTATGAGGCGCCGTTGTGGACAAAATGTTTTTTTTTACAATCTTTCTAGTATTATAAATGCGAATGTTTGGATGGATAGATGTTTGTTGCTCAATCACGCCAGAACGGCTTAACGGATCTGAATGAAATTTGGCACAGAGATAGAGTATAGTCTGGAATAGCACATAGGATACTTTTGATCCTAAATGTACGGTTCCTGTGGGATAGATTTGTTTTTGTTTTTCACAGAGCAAGGGATCAAACGATGATTTTTGCAAAGTGCATCATAAATGAATGCGGATGAACGAGAACAGTGGGTATTACGGCGCCGGCGGTTCAGATGGTAGCTACGCCCCCCTTTCCCAAGCGGGCCCCGATGGTAGCTACGCCCTCCTTTTCCAAGCGGGCCCCGATGGTAGCTACGCCCCCGGTTCCAAGGGGGCTCTGATGGTAGTTACGCTTTCCTCTTCCAAGGAGGCCCCGATGGTAGCTACGCACTCCTTCCCCAAGAGGCCCCCGATGGTAGCTTCGCCACCCTGTCCTAAAGGGGCTCCGATGGTAGCTACGCCCCGTTCCCCAAAGGGGGCCCGATGGTATCTACGCCCCGCTCCCCAAGGGGGCCCCGATGGTATCTACGCCCCCCTGCCACAAGGGAGCTTCAAGGGGAAACGCGATAGTTGCTACGCTCACCTGTCGCATGTGGACCCGATGGTAGCTACTGCGCCCCCATATCCCAAGGGGGCATCCAAGGGGAACTGTTGGTAGCTACGCCCCACTGTCCTTATGTGGCCCCCGATGGTAGCTACGCCCCCCTGTCCTAACGGCCCCCCCGACTGTAATTTCGCCCCCCTGTCTCATGGGGCCCCCATCACCTGATGATGGCCCCCGTTGGTCGAAAACGTTCGTGAGGAATAATAAAATAAAAACAAAAATACAGGAAGTAAATTGGAAAAAACGTTTCAAAACCTGTAGGGCTACACCATGATGTAATTTTGTTTTGTTTGTTTATTTTCTATTAATTTCTTTAATGAACGTTTGCTTTTGTTTTCATTTTTATATTTTCTGTTCATAAATTAAGAAAACATCCAACCGGCAACGATTGCCTGCGCCCAAAGTAATAATCAAACCTCTGTTCCGTTAAATTTTTTGATTTGCCATTTCCTAGTTTTTCCGAAAAAACTAATTCAGAAAATTGTTATTCCCGAGGTAAATATTTTCTGCTTCAAAAATCATCAATCAACTGGAAGATCGAGAATGTTACAGGCATGAGAATTGGCACTTGGACTCTCCTCTTAAAATAACTAGATCCGTGTTTGACAATTTTGCAAAAATTTAATTTCAAACCGCGAAAAAAAAGCGTAAATGGGGAGGGAAGTTTTCCTAAGAATTTTCATAACTGGAAAACAAATAGTGTTACATACGTGAAAATTGGGTTCTAGATTATCTTTTAAAAAAGACCGGACCCGTGTTTAACGAATTTCCAAAAAAAAAATACCAACAGCAAAAAAAGGGGAGGGTAAATTTGGGTATAATTTTTCTCAAAATTCCCATAACTTGAAGATCGAGAATGTTACAGACATGACAATTGGCACTTGGACTCTCCTTTAAAAATAACTAGAAAATATTTGGAAACCGCAAAAAATGGGCGTAAATTGGGAGGGTAATTTTCTCCAGAATTATCCTCCAAAACAAACAGTATAGCATTATAAGATGAGAAAATTCGGGTGTAGATTCTCCTTTTAAAAAGACTGGGAACGTGATTGACGAAAAAAAATTACTTTTTGTTATTTTTTTATTAAAAACTGCTTTAAGCGGTTGTACCAATTCCAAATATAAGCGCCAGTAAAGCCGACCCCAACTTACGCGGGCAAAGTCGCGGGTAACTGCTAGTAATTCATATAATTATAATGTTTTTAGACCCCTATAAACAATCGTTGTTGTTATATCAATGTATTGAGACGACGGCGCGACGGCGCCGGAAGTGGATAATGTCATGATGATGTCACCACATATGCTAACGTGATTAATCTAGAACAGTCCACAGACCATGAGTACGTCTGGAAATGATTGTTCGCATAAGATGCCGTCATCAGCCTAGAAGATTCTGTCGTGGTCTCACCCTTCAGGAATCTTCGAAAGGATGATCTTATTATTCCCGGAATTCGTTAGTAACTACGGTGTGCACCAGCATTTCTATAAATCCTCGAACCCGCCCGGCTCAGGCTAACGTTACAGTGTTATATTGTAGTGTTTTACTGCTTAAAAATTTGAAATGAAGAATTATTTTATGCTCAATAACTACGATAAAAAAATCGGTATAATAATATAAATCTGTATTTAATTACACAGTGGTGTTAATATAAAATTAGTGTTGGACACAACATTATTACTCACCCGATTTATTTCTTCCGTAATTTATTAGGTTATTAGGTTATTATTGTTAAACCAGCAACAGACGACTTTTTACCAATTTTTTTTTTTTTTTTGTTAAGTTAGATGTGTCTGAACGAAACAAGCTTAGTCTTTTCTACTTGTGAAAAACAATGAGATATTACCTCGTAAATCTAGAACATCTTTGATTCTGTCTAATAAAAATTGTTTCGTTATTTTTCACACAATGGTCATTGTCTTGTAAAAGTTGGTTGAAACTATTTTTGCCACGGTGTGCAGTAATTTAACTCCAATACAAGAAAAAGTAAAAATCTATTCAAACTAGACATGCTTATTTGAAAAATACATTCTTATTTGATGAAAATTCCTTGAAATTAATCTGCCCCGGATAGCAACAAAGTTTTTCAATAACGCGACGATTAAGTTTTTCCCCGATTAAAAACCTCTTATTTCGTCTTTACATTCCAATACTGTTAAAAACGCAGTGTAAAAACCCGAACCCAAGCGTTCTCGCAGTATTGCTACAGCAAGGATTCGTTCGGATTTTCGTTTCGGTTTAGGATTATCGGTGATATCCGTACGATATCCACAGTACAAATGTTATGAAACGTCGTAAAAACCTGAGTCGAGGATTTAATATTCAAGTCGCCGTTCCCTTAGTTATATTTTCAAGTTAGATGATCACGTGCCTCAGGTCATCTCGCCATCGCATTTCCTGAGCTGACCGGAATTGTGACCCCGGACTCGGCTCCGGAGCAGTGCGTGAGTGAGGTATGACGTCATTAGTCCCCTGGCTATTATGCCGCACTTGCTACTTACAAATTCACAGACCGCAAATTATATTACGGCTCGAACTGATAATGCGGAACAGGAAATTGTTATTTCAAGTCATTTCGGAGTTTAAGATGGGAGTTGGCGTTTAGCTGTATAGTGTCTTTGTTTCTACATTTTCATTAGGAATTGTATTATGTAACTAATGGCTCTAATTAGTAACATAGTGAAAGCAGCAATTAATCTTACAATTAACTTCCTAACATTTGGCATGTTCTCAGTCAAGCTACGTTCCAGACTATTCATCTTGCGTAAGATTTCCAATAGTGGTCCGTTTTTTTTACATTTGAAATAGTCGCAGACTGCAGTTTTTCATGCAAGAGCACAACCCTCCAAATTTTTACACTCCCTTATAGCTCCGTCATTAATATTAGGAGTGGGCTAAAAACGCTTCCCTGAGAGAATCCCTCTGTTGTCGCTTGGCTCCCATATTTCTTTGTGGGTCTATGCTTCGTATAACTTCAATGGGCTTTCTACCCAACAGACAATGAGTACATGTAAAATGACTCTTACTGGCTTAAAAGAAACCTCAATGGCTTCCACGCCCTGGTTGTGCTCCCAGTCCAAGATCTTTGTTAATTCATGTGTGTGTCTCATTATATTCTCTTCCTAAATATAATTCGTGGTACGGTTAAGAAGTCATCCATCCGCAATCTTAAGAAAATACAACAAAAACCTGACGAATTGGGTCATAAATACAGGGTGTCCCAACTAAAATTTGTACCCCCCAACAATTCCAATTTAGAAAGACTCAAAAAAAAACGCTCGAACGGGTCAATTTTGTTATCAAGGAGGACCAAATTGTTCCAAACTTTCATGTCTTAGATCTCACCCCTTTAGCCAGGGGAGCCACCTCCTTAAAAAAATTAAATAGCATGGGGGGTCGTGTGATACATAATTGAATAAGCTTTAAAATGATGTATCACACGACCCCCCATACTATTTAATATTTTTAAGGGGGTGGCGCCCCTGGCTCAAGGGGTGAGATCTAAGACATGAAAGTTTGGTACAATTTGGTCTTTCGAAATTGGAATTGTTGGGGGGTACAAATTTTAGTTGGGGCACCCGATATAATATTATCATTATAATTATACTAATACATATCAAACTTTACCAAACTTTGGGAAACCTCTGAAAATCCTTTGAAACCTAGGACAATTATTAAGTAACCTAGGAAACCCCGAAAATTCTAGAAAACCCGAAAATTTAAGAAAAACCTGGGAACCACAGAAAACCTAACCGAAACCTAAAAACTTGAACAACTTGAAAAACTAGGAAACCTAGGAAAGCCTGCAAATCCGGATATACCATACACCATTCTAATAAAATATGAGACGATTGAGTAATATAAAAAATCATTGAAAACCCGGGAAGACACCTGAGAAAGTTAAGAAACTGGGGCATACAAAACCTCACAAATCTGGCTTACCCAACAATAAAGACCCGATTAACTTGGAAACCTAAACACCTGGGAATCATATGAAGCCTAAGAAAATTAAGCAACCTGGGCACCTGGGAAACTAAAATTTCTGGGAAACCTCAAAACTTTGAATTGAATTTGAAGAACTCGAGAACTTTCCAAACTCTAAAATGTGTTAAAGTAGTATATGGAAAAAAACTGGCAAGCCTGACAAATTTGGGGAACATGAGAAACCTGTAAATAATAGAAATATCAGAAATTCAGATATTTTTCAAAAATAAGAAACCTAGAATATAATAATGATAATAATGGAAAACCTACGAGAACACTTGTGAACCATTGAATACCTTACTCTTAAAATCTAAGGAATTTGGCGACACGAATAACTTTAAAAAATTGGGAAACTCGGGTGAAATGATAAACCCGTAAACCTGAAAATATCGGGCAGCAAAAGAATTTAAGAAATCTGGGAGAACTAGCAAACCTGGTAAAATTAAAAAATCTAGAACATTCAGTAAACCTAAAAAACTAGTGCTGCGCACTCATTGTATTTTCGTCGTTGGGACTGATATTAGTGGCATTTAAAAAAAAATGTCGATAATAAGAGTACCACTTATAGATGAGCGGTGATAAAAAAATATGTCATTTTGTTTACTTTCGTTTTTACGATTTTTGATTTTATAAAATGTGTTTGACAGTTTGACAAATAAATTGTGTTCAATTAAAATGAGGTGTGAGGCAACAAACAATGATACTAGTGAAATCATTCCAAAAAACACCAAGAAATCTTTCAATGGCGCCAATTTTTCTAAATTTTGTGCCTCACGATCTTTCACCACGAATGAAACTACAGCGTGATCAAGAAGGACTGTTTGAGTTGGTAATACTGAATTTCGTTTTTAAATAGTAGAATTGTAACAACTTCAGGTTGTTGACGTGTTGACACTGAAAGGCGTCATTCACGCGTGTAAGCATGATTCACAACTGACATTTCAAATTTGAAATTCAAACGTCGTGAAATTAAACTGAATGGGCAGCAGTTTGAACACCGACACCGTTGCCAATGGAACTTCGTGTTCATACATTGTGGAGAACGCAATTTGGGCCAACGTTACGAGTACTAGGTAGGCGTGTCTTCGAGTGCCTAAAACGAAGAGTTATTTTATGTTTAGCATTACCTTTAGTTTGATTGTCGTTCTCTATTTCAACTTTAATTTCACCTAACCTACAATTTTCTCTCAGTTGGCGTTACGTCAAATATGTGTATCCGGCTGCAGTGTTACAAATAGCCAAACCAAAAAAGTATCTCAAAAGTAATACCAACTCAAACAGTCCTTCTTGATCACTCTGTTCAAATATCCAAGATTTCGCAAATATTATGAATGAGGAAAACAGATGGATCTGAGTACAAAGAGTCCGTAATAAAAACACTGTGGAACAGCGCAGAGAAATCCTTACAGGAAATAAGTTCAGAATCAGATTCAATCTTTTTGAAGACATTGAATTTCAAGAGGCTAGGAAAGCTAGAGATCCGAAAAGAAGAACCCTTCAGGCAATCGCAGAGAAAAGAAAAACGAGTGCCGCCGCATTTACTCTGGAAGAAAATAGAAAAATGCAAAAGATTTGGAACGAAAATACTCCAGAAAGTTTGTCAAAAACTTATCTGCAAAGGATGCGTAATGAAGGAGCATATAACAGAATACATTTTTCAAAATTGAAACTTCAAATTCTGAAAATCCCACTGGAAGGATCGAATATAATCCCTTATTTTCTAAAACTGCTAAAGGTAGAAGTTGTTCCGACAGTAAGTGGTTAATTGCCAATACAGAAGACGATTCGATCTGTCCAGTCAGGTTGGACCATAAAATTCTGCAGAAACGTCCAAAACATTTAACCACTGATCGCTTCTTCTTGACACCAAATTACCAAATTACTAAGCATAGTAATAGTTCCACCCATTTTGCAAAATCTTGAAAGAGCAGACAAAAATCATACCGGGTGTCCCAGAGGTGTGTGGACCATCAATTACGCCCCTAATTTGAAAGATATCAAAACGGGGTTTTCGGGAGACGATATCCACACGATACCTTCACAATTTAAAATTATTAGAAATCATATACAGTGTCCTAATATTAGTAATATACCAAAGTTATGTTTTTTAAATGGAATGCCCTGTATATTAGTTGGTAAATTGAAAGAGCAGTTAATACTGAGCAAAATGATATAAGATACTACAGGTTTATTATGGATGGTTCTTGAGTTATGAAGAAATTTAGGTCAAAATTAGTGCTTTTTTAAAAAATTGCAGAGACCATTCCAACAGAGATAACTGAATAGTTTTCTGTCAATATTTTAAATTGAGATTTCTATACAGGGTGTACGATTTCGCAAAATGTATAATAACTTTTTTTTTCAAATGGAACACCCTATATTCCGTTATACCATCAAATAGCATTTTTAATAAGTTTTCTGTCAATATATATTTTGCCTCGGCAAATGTTAGTACTTTAGATAATTTTTACCAAAAACGTAGAAAACTTTCCCAAATTGATGAAATCAGATCGCCTTGGACTTGTTGCCATAGAAATATCATTTTAGACTGGTTACCATGGAGTCGTTTGTTCTTGTTGACAGTGATCCTGTAACAAATAGTTTCACTTTTGTGATTTTTTTACAAAAAGAATTTTACGAAAGAAGTAATGATGAATATGGTACAATGCTTTAGGAGAAGCCGAAAGAAATTCCTTTTTGGCCACAGAAATTTACAACGTTTTGAAAACACTGGGAACGTGGCCTATAACAAAAAACAATTAATTGGTAGAAGAGTATGTGAAAACACAGAGCTAGAAGTTTTAGTAATGTTAGAAGAAAATCTTCACTCCATTACAAAAGAAATTGCTGCCCAATCTGATATTTCTAAATCTTCAGTAAACCGTGTGATCAAAAAACATCGGTTTCATCCATACCACACTGAACTCCATCAAGAGCTTATTTTGCAAAAAGAGTGGAATTCTACGAAATAATGGACAATCTTCTAGAAAGAAATAGAAATATTTTAAACATAATTTTGTTCAGTGATGAGGCGACCTTTAATAGTATGTAATGGGCATGTCAAGAGGCATAACATGCACTATTATGCCACTGAAAATGCCCACTGGATGCGGACGATTGATTATCAGAATCAGTGGTCCTTAATGTGGTTGCAACAGGATGGAGCTCCTGTACATTTCTATAGGAATGTAAGAAGATATTTAAATGACTGGTTGCCGAGACGTTGGATTGGTAAGGGCGGCCCTGTCAAATGGCCCGCAAGATCACCAGATTTAACTCCTCTAGATTTTTTCGTTTGTGGTTATGTAAAGGATATAGTCTATCGAATTCTTACGTAAACCTAAGCCTGTCTACATCTCGGTGTCATTTCTGAAGTAATTTAATAAATTAGACAATAAACGACTATCTCCATGGCAACAAGTCCAAGGCGATCTGATCTTAATACGCGATTTTAGCAATTTCGAAAAATTTTCTAGGTTTTTTGTAAAAATTACCTAAAGTACTAACATTTGCCGAGGCAAATTATACATTGAAAAAAAGCTTATTAAAAATGCTATTTGGTGGTATAATGGAATATAGGGTCTTCCATTTGAAAAAAATAAGTTATTATACATTTTGCGAAACCGTACACCCTGTATAGAAATCTCAATTTAGATGACTTTCAATCAGTATATATTAAAGTTTGGATCTATAAAAAAATATTGACAGAAAAGTATTCAGCTATCTCTGTTGAAATGGTCTCTGCAATTTTTTTAAAAAGCACTAATTTTGACCTAAAACTCTTCATAACTCAAAAACCATTCATAATAAACCTGTAGTACCTGATATCATTTTGCTCAGCATTAACTACTCTTTCAACTCACCAACTAATATACAGGGCATTCCATTTAAAAAAACATAACTTTGGTATATTACTAATATTAGGACACTCTGTATATGATTTCTAATAATTTTAAATTGTGAAGGTATCGTGTGGCTATCCTCTGGGACACCCGGTATATCAAAACTGCCCTTCTAATGTTCAAAATATGTATTGCGAAAATGACAGTAAATAAATTAATTAAATAAACAGTAACTATGTATTTTATTTCATTCATTATATTGTCTTATCAAATATAACAGGTGATACGATTAATCATCAAAGATATTAAATTGGTGAAATTGAAGCTGGACATTCCACTCGTTCTTCGGACTCGTGGAATCTCCAGCTAAAGATTAATCTTAGAAGATTTACCATAGTAATGTATATTTTTTTACACCATCAGAAAGTGGAGATTTAAACGAACAAAAAGCCCACCGACTTTTTTCAAAAAGCAGATATTTTGACGTGAGAATTTTCGATTGAAAATTAGGGTGCTTTTTCGATATTAAGTCAAAATAAGGTGAAAAAATCAATATTTTAAATCAAAAAAATTACAGTATGTTTGGGACATAAAAAGGTTATCACAAAATTTCATGAATTTTTTTATTTTTTTTTAAAAAAACAAAAACTTGGTTATTTGAATTTATCACATAAATTTTGAGGTTATGTGAAAAAAGTGTAAACACAAAAGTTGTAGATCTTTTTATTACCTACAACTTTGCCATTTAACTTCTTTCCATAAGACTTGTAGTTTTTCCGGAAATCGAGATAAACCGTTTTTTACCCTTAAAGACACCCCCTTCCACTTCCCGACCTCAGATTGCCCCTAAATTATTTTTCCTTTCATTTTTGTTATATTCTCTTCTTTTTCCAATGGGTTTAATTCAACTATTATATCTATTTTTTTTTTTTTGGTTAAAAAATTATCGACCCTGGACTAAAACGTGTTCTGTTGTTTAATAAAGTTGTTTTGTGAGATAACAGACCGTATCAAAAATCGTAATTTCGGCTATAATATTCAAACGCTGAACATTTACCGCCTCTTGTGACGTCATTTCGGGGGAACATTCTCATTGGTTCATACGTCTCTCATTAGTCCGCGCGTCTAGTAACTGAATTTTATCTGGTCAATTTTGTCCCGTGTCGACGTCACAGAAGGGCACATATTTAAAGTAAGACAATAAATTAATGTTTCGATTTTTTTTAAGTGAAACTTCTTATCTCACGGTGTAAGATTTTTGTAGGAGACAAGAGGAACGCAAGCGGCAGCGACTCGACGGTAAGATTTTGGCACGGGGTAAGCTTAATGCACGCCCTGCTCAAGGGGGCTCCTATTTAAGGGGGCCCCAGCCCAGTAGGTCTCCCATAATCGAGGGGGCTCCAACCCACGGGGGCCCCAGCACAAGGGGGGCTCTGCCCGAGGGGGCCCCATCCAAGTGGGCCTAATACCGTTATAATCTCTCCGCTCAAATAACTATCAAAATAATTTGTACACTTTTATCGGACGATTTTTCGATTCATTTATATCGGCTGTAAACTGTACTGATTTTGAGGGGTATTTTCGCAAAGTAGAGTCGGACTTTTGTTCCTTTTAAATTGACAGATGGTTAAGTAATAAATTGCACAAGTAATTTAAAAAGTGCTATGGCGAAAACACCGGCAGAATGGACGAAATACAAACTTATGGAAATTACAAAATAAATGTAATATAATAAGCTAAAGAAATTTCACTTCTAACGTGCGTGGTGGCCACACACTTTTCTTTTTTTTATCTTGTAAACACGTGATTTCGAATAAACAAAAGAATAGGGGTATAATACTTTTCGTCTAGTTTCTAGAAAAGCTGTTTTTGAAAATTGTGGAACAACCCCATTGATAGTGCGAACAAAAACAAGGGGGAATATATAATTGCACGCCAAAATTAGTATATCAAAAACGCCAAATATTGCATGACGAAAAAGGGATAATTGAAGACAAAGTTGGTATATCAAACGGCAAATATTGCAGGACGAAAATGGGATATTTAACGACAAAAGTGGTATATCAAAACGACAAAAATTCACTCTCATCAATATTTCTTTCAACCTGCCTAAAGAAGTATAACTTCAATTATACAATTTTTGATACTTGCGCAGGGGCCATATTGTCTTTCGGAATTTCATTTCTTCCTTTTGCTTAGGACAGGTCAAGTGAGAGCAACGTGAGTCAGCTCTTTTTTTCCATTTGGAGGCCCATGTTGTCGGGGAAAATATATTGTCGTGAATTTACATTTTTTGTCGCTACAATACTTATATTGCCGTTACCTACAATCTTTGTCGGGCACCATATTTTCCTGCCGTAAAGGATACTAATTTTGTCGTGAATTGTACTTATTTTGATGGGCTAAAAAATATCAGCAAAAACAACTACCTATGGAGCCTTGACAAAAAATTGGGACTATTACTTATCTTAATTTATCTGCTTAGTGGTTGGAGCTGTGTGTGGGTTTTCATGCACTCAACAAGAGAATTTGGAAAGGTCAATTCAACAATTGTTCGGGTCCACCTTGCTCTACCTTGCCCTACAAATCTCATGCACCTGTCAAATGCGTCACTGTGTCACTACAAAGTGAAGACTAGAGGATTGGTGAAGGAGAAAACAATCCCTACGGCTGGTTAATGCTGTTGCCCTGAGTTGAATGAACAACTTTCCTTTACTTTCAATTGACAATAATAGAATTTCTTCGCCTTTTTATCCGTCCTCGACGATTCGCTCTAAAATATCCTCCACTTTTAGAACCTACAGAATAGTGAAATCTCGAATCGAAAGGAAGCAATTCGTCGTCGCCGCACGATCGTGTTTTTGTGCGTATTGTCTAACGTAATGACGCGCTGAATTTAAAATTGTAACAGTACCTACTATTTATTGTAAAATCTTTCTATTGTGAAACATGTTCTTCCATTTATTATAACGGTGTCGTTTATTTCTTGGTTTTCAATAGCGACCCATCCGAGAGAAAAAAAGTTTGATAGACTTTTGATATGAAAAATAAAATCAATGAAGACCATAGTACAAATTTACTCGTTTTACTCTCCAATTTACGAATATGCTTACAAAAGTTTGATTTCAAAATAGTTATTTATTATATAAGACGATAAAATTGAATTTTATCTTTGAGAGTGCATTTAACGTCCAGGCGTTAGCAATATATAATTGAAAAAATTATTCAATCTTCACCGGTTTTACTGTCGGATTTACAACGGATTTAATTCTTTGACGCGAAGAAATTCAACTGAAAAACAAAATGTCAAAAAAACGATTTTTTTTATCTTCTAAACGATACAATTGCATTTTAACATGCAATAAAGAGTAGATAAAATGCAATTTTAACACTAAAGATTGCATAAACTTATTTTTATACAAGCGGGAGTAGAAATTAGTTTCTCTGGTGTCAAAATCGTATCAGAAGTTCTAGATTCTCTCCCTAGGGAGAGAAGTGCATTCTTCTCTCCCTAGGGAGAGAAGTGCATTCTTCTCTCTCTAGGGAAAGAAGTACTACTAATATGTGAATAGCCCGTATCGTATCACAAACAAAGGGGCCCCCTTGTTATAAATGTTACAAGTGGCTTTTGGGATCTATTGGGACAGGGCTGCCCCCTCGGTCGAGTATTTTTCTTTATTTTTTGATACAGAAGTGGCTTTTGAGACAGGGGGGGGCTTAGTCAAGTTTATTTTATTATTTTCTGATTCAAATGTTACAAATGATTTTTGAGACGGGGGTCCCTCTTGGGACAGGGGGGACTTGGTCGAGTTTATTTCATTATTTTCTCTGAAACAAATGTTGCAAGTGGCTTATGGTAATAAAAATTCTTCTCTTGAATTGTCAGGTAAAAAATAGGAGGAGAGATTGCTATTTTTCCCTCGGTGCTTTGCATTCCTCGGGCTTCGCCCTTGTGCTGCAAATTGCAGCTCAGGAAAAATCATGCATTTCTCTCCCTCTATGTATAATATATTATTACATTAAAAATGGATAATTTTAGGTTACGGTATCCAAACTAAAACAATTTCTGATTTTCAATTTAGGTCTAATGCTTCTCATTGTATGAAGGCGCTGAACGGACATGAATGGAAAAATAACTGACAATGATTTTTTTCTGGCAATTTCGACTTTTTTTCTAGCAATTCTGACTTCTTTCTGACAATTCTGACTTATCGTCCCCCTCCATTGAATTTAACGAATTCAACTATAGAATGTCGTAGACTATGTAACAAGAAGCCCTAAAAGATCTTCTGTTTTTTACTAAAGTTGCTTTGTGAGATAATAGAGCGTATCGAAAATAGAAAATAGAAATTTCGGGTAGCATTTTTAAACACTGTAGATTTACCGCCTCTTGTGGCGTCATTTTGGGGGACCATTTTCATTGGTTCGTCCTTTTCTCAATTTTGTCCCGAGTTGACGTCACAGTAAGGCGCTCATTTCAAATAAGAGAAATGTTTGGGATTTTTTTCTACCTTGTAAACGCGTGATATCGAATAAACTAAAAAATAGAGGTATGTCTTTTCATCCAGGTTCCAGAAAAGCTGTTTTTGAAAATTGTGGAACGATCCCATTGCGACAGGGGTAGGACGATGGCGCTGTTTGGTTTCCCAAACTTAAAATATGAAATACTGTCCAGACTTCGAGTTTCACGAACAAGGAAATATGACCTTTTTTGAGTATCGTTTAGAAGATAAAAAAAAAACGTTTTTTTGACATTTTGTTTTTCAGTTGAATTTCTTCGCGTCAAAGAATTAAATCCGTTGTAAATCCGACAGTAAAACCGGTGAAGATTGAATAAATTTTTAAATTATATATTGCTAACGCCTGGACGTTAAATGCATTCTCAAAGATAAAATTCAATTTTATCGTCTTATATAATAAATAACTATTTTGAAATCAATTCTGTAGGCGTATTCGTAAATTGGAGAGTAAAACGAGTAAATTTGTACTATGGTCTTCATTGATTTTATTTTTCATATCAAAAGTCTATCAAACTTTTTTCCTCTCGGATGGGTCGCTATTGAAAACCAAGAAATAAACGACACCGTTATAATAAATGGAAGAACATGTTTCACAATAGAAAGATTTTACAATAAATAGTAGGTACTGTTACAATTTTAAATTCAGCGCGTCATTACGTTAGACAATACGCACAAAAACACGATCGTGCGGCGACGACGAATTGCTTCCTTTCGATTCGAGATTTTTCACTATTCTGTAGGTTCTGAAAGTGGAGGATATTTAAGAGCAAATCGTCGAGGACGGATAAAAAGGCGAAGAAATTCTATTGTTGTCAATTGAAAGTAAAGGAAAGTTTTTTATTCATCTCAGGGCAACAGCATTAACCAGCCGTAGGGATTGTTTTCTCCTTCACCAATCCTCTAGTCTTCACTTTGTAGTGACACAGTGACGCATTTGACAGGTGCATGAGATTTGTAGGGCAAGGTAGAGCAAAGTGGACCCGAACAATTGTTGAATTGACATTTCCAAATTCTCTTGTTGAGTGCATGAAAACCCACACACAGCTCCAACCACTAAGCAGATAAATTAAGATAAGTAATAGTCCCAATTTTTTGTCAAGGTTCCATAGGTAGTTGTTTTTGCTGGTATTTTTTAGCCCACCAAAATTAGTACAATTCACGACAAAATTAGTATCCTTTACGGCAGGAAAATATGGTGCCCGACAAATATTGTAGGTAACGGCAATATAAGTATTGTAGCGACAAAAATGTAAATTCACGACAATATATTTTCCCCGACAACATGGGCCTCCAAATGGAAAAAAAGAGCTGACTCACGTTGCTCTCACTTGAGCTGTCCTAAGCAAAAAGAAGAAATGAAATTCCGAAAGACAAAATACCCCTGCGCAAGTACCAAAAATTGTATAATTGAAGTTACACTTCTTTAGGCAGGTTGAAAGAAATATTGATGAGAGTGAATTTTTGTCGTTTGATATACCACTTTTGTCGTTAAATATCCCATTTTCGTCCTGGAATATTTGTCGTTTGGTATACCAACTTTGTCTTTAATTATCCCATTTTCGTCATGCAATATTTGGCGTTTTTGATATACTAATTTTGGCGTGCAATTATATATTCCCCCTTGTTTTTGTTCGCACTATCAATGGGGTTGTCCCACAATAATTTTCAAAAACAGCATTTCTAGAAACTAGACGGAAAAGTATTATACCCCTATTCTTTTGTTTATTCGAAATCACGCGTTTACTAGATAAAAAAAAAGAAGAGTGTGTGGCCGCCACGCACGTTAGAAGTGAAACTTCTTTAGCTTATTATATTATATTTATTTTGTAATTTCCAAGGGTTTGTCTTTCGTCCGTTCTGCCGGTGTTTTCGCCATAGCACTTTTTAAATTACTTGTGCAAATTATTACTTAACCCATCTGTCATTTACAGTCTGTCAATTTAAAAGGAACAAAAGTCCGACTCTACTTTGCGAAAATACCCCTCAAAATCAGTACAGTTTACAGCCGATATGAATTAATCCAAAAATCGTCCGATAAAAGTGTACAAATTATTTTGATAGTTATTTGAGCGGAGAGATTATAACGGTATTAGGACCACTTGGATGGGGCCCCCTCGGGCAGAGCCCCCCTTGTGCTGGGGCCCCCGTGGGTTGGAGCCCCCTCGGTTATGGGAGACCTACTGGGCTGGGGCCCCCTTAAATAGGAGCCCCCTTGAGCAGGGCGTGCATTAAGCTTACCCCGTGCCAAAATCTTACCGTCGAGTCGCTGCCGCTTGCGCTCCTCTCCGGTCTAAAATATCACCCCACTTACATATTGCAATTTTGTGTCGGGTTCGTGTCGAGTTGCGGCGCGCTTGTCCCCTACAAAAATCTTACACCGTAGGATAAGAAGTTTCACTTAAAAAAAACCGAAACATTAATTTATTGTCTTACTTGAAATATGAGCCCTTCTGTGACGTCAACACGGGACAAAATTGACCAGATAAAATTCAGTTACTAGACGCGCGGACTAATGAGAGACGTATGAACCAATGAGAATGTTCCCCCAAAATGACGTCACAAGTGGCGGTAAATGTTCAGCGTTTGAAAATTATAGCCGAAATTACGATTTTTGATACGGTCTGTTATCTCACAAAACAACTTCATTAAACAACAGAACACGTTTTAGTCCAGGGTCGACAATTTTTTAACCAAAAAAAAATAATAGTTGGATGAAACCCATTGAAAAAGGAAGAGAATATAACAAAAATGAAAGGAAAAATAATTTACGGGCGATCTGAGGTCGGGAAGTGGAAGAGGGTGAAAACGGTTTATTTCGATTTCCGGCAAAACTACAAGTCCTATGGAAAGAAGTTAAATAGCAAAGTTGTAGGTAATAAAAAGATCTACAACTTTTGTGTTTACACTTTTTTCACATAACCTCAAAATTTATGTGATAAATTGAGATAACCAAGTTTTTTTTTTTTTTTTTCAAAAAAAAATTTTTTTATGAAATTTTGTGGTAACTTACCTGTCCCAAACATACTGTAATTTTTTTGATTTCAAATATTTATTTTTTCACTTTATTTTGACTTAATATCGAAAAAGCACCCTAATTTTCAATCGAAAATTCACACGTCAAAATATCTGCTTTTTGAAAAAAGTCGGTGGGCTTTTTGTTCGTTTAAATCTCTACTTTCTGATGGTGTAAAAAATATACATTACTATGGTAAATCTTCTAAGATTAATCTTTAGCTGGAGATTCCACGAGTCCGAAGAACGAGTGGAATGTCCAGCTTCAATTTCACCAATTTAATATCTTTCATGATTAATTGTATCACCTGTTATAAGACAATATAATGAATGAAATAGAATACATAGTTACTGTTTATTTAATTAATTTATTTACTGTCATTTTCGCAATACATATTTTGAACATTAGAAAGGCAGTTTTGATATACCGGGTGTCCCAGAGGTGTGTGGACCATCAATTACATCCTTATTTTGAAAGATATCAAAACGGGGTTTTTGGGAGACGATAGCCACACGATACCTTCACAATTTAAAATTATTAGAAATCATATACAGAGTGTCCTAATATTAGTAATATACCAAAGTTATGTTTTTTTTTTTAATAGAATGCCCTGTATATTAGTTGGTGAGTTGAAAGAGTAGTTAATGCTGAGCAAAATGATATGAGGTATTACAGGTTTATTATGAATGGTTCTTGATTTATGAAGAGTTTTAGGTCAAAATTAGGGCTTTTTAAAAAAAATTGCAGAGACATGATATCGAATAAACTAAAAAATAGAGGTATATCTTTTCATCCAGGTTCCAGAAAAGCTGTTTTTGAAAATTGTGGAACGACCCCATTGCGACAGGGGTAGGACGATGGCGCTGTTTGGTTTCCCAAACTTAAAATATGAAATACTGTCCATACTTCGAGTTTCACGTACAAGGAAATATGACCTTTTTTGAGTATGGATTTTTAAGGGGTGGAGCACGGCAACACATATTTTGACAGATGGTAACTTCCGTGGATCACTGAAATTGGTGCCTTGCGCTACGCGCTTAACCAGTCAAAGAAACATACTCCAAGATGGTCATATTTCCCTGTACGTGAAACTCGAAATGTGGAGAATATCTCATATTTTATGATTCTATGAATGATAAACGTAAATACAAATTCTTACAGACGGCAACTCCCGTGGTCACAGAAAAAAGTCGGAATTGCAAAAAAAAAGCCAGAATTGCCAGAAAAAAGTTATTTATCCATTCATGTCCGTTCAGCGCCTTCGTATCATTGTTTGCTTCTCTGCTGATATTTTGTTTTGTCATAGTTTTCTTTTTCATCTTTTTTACATGTTCGACATTGTTTCTGTCCTTTTCGTCTTTCACTCGTTTCGTTTTTGTTTCATGGACTATAAGTATATTTATTCGTATCTAGATAATTTTGTTTAAAATAATTTTTTATAAACGTGAAACAGTCTTTAGAAGAGACCAAAAATAGTCAGACATCATAATATGAGCATCCCTGCTGTGATAACCTTATGAAACTTCTACATTACCCCCACTTTTTGAATTTGAACATGAAATAAAATGTCAATGACGCCACCAAACGTCAAATTTGAAAATTTGAAACAAACCGCGAACTTTAAAGGTTGGCCAGTGATCGTCAGACAAGCAATGGCGGGACATTCAAACTTACCCAAACGAAACAAACCCTAGATTCTTTGGATACATGGCGACGGCTAATCAGGACTGGAGCGTAAATTGATAACACAAAAATTATGGTTTTAAATGTTTGTTGAGTTTTGGTCATTTTGTGCATTTGAGTTTTGTGATCTGGTACTGTGGTTGACAATTTCGTTATAAGTTGGTCGTATTAAGTCGTATTAAGTTGGTACCAATGTAAATTTGATGATTTTAACAATAATGCTTCGAGTAATAAATTACAACTGACAATTTCCAATGATTTCAACAATTAACAACTTAGTTCTTCAGAACACTAGTAAACAATAGGCGGTGTGCACATTTTAAATTCCGCGCGTTTTACAGCGCCTCCAACGGCCTTTCTGGCAGTAGTGGTAAAACAAATAAACGTAAAATTTGTCTAAATTCTTAAGTATCATTAATAAAAAAATGACTGTGCAACAAACTATAAAAGGCTGATCTCTGATTGTGATATATTAGAAGTTTGCACAAAATGTAAATGCAAATTTGATCCAAATCTGCTGTCTTTCTTTCTTATACGATTTCTTCGAAAGGTGTAAAATTTCACAGACGGTTGCAGTATTTATTAGGGCAGCCAACAGCACAACAACCGATTTTCGATGAAGCATTTTCTCGCACTTCAGACATTTGTCGAATTGAAGAAATCTGTCGAATCTGTTTATTCGGTTCGTACTCTAAATTTCGTACCACTAAAAATGACAGAGGTGCCGCGTGGTGGCGCTGAGATACAATGTGCACACCGCTTATAATACAATTTTAACAATTCTGGTGTACATGATGAGTGAGGTTAAGTCAGCTAATTTTATTCCACCATGAGCTTTTGCAGTTTACAGGAATTTACAACGGACAGATACGATGAAATATCTACGCCCAAAGCGGGCTTCTTCGCTCCTGAGAAGGAAAAACAACAATGTTGAATCGCGTGGAATTTTCCCGTGTTGGATACATCTGAGTCGAAGAGATCAGATCAGATGGAAAGACAAGTGAAGTTAACAAGCCAACTGTCTGTAACTGAGGCAAGATTGTAGAGAGTTTACCATTATGGGAAAAGCTTGTACATTCAAACGGACCAGGAGAAATGAGTTTGTTACTGAATAGTCCTAGTCATATTTAGTTTCCTGTCTTTCTTTAAGGCTTGTCCAAACCAAGTCCAAGTTGGCGGCACTTCTCTCGGGGACTATTCTTTTGGTTGTTAAGTATTTTAAGTATTTGTGAAGCAAACAATTTATTAGTAGCCCGAGTCCACTCCGAATCCCGGGAGGAAGTTCAAGCAAGTTCGAAAACGACCCCCGTTTCACAAATGACCCCAGATATGTTCGTACGATTGGGACGTACAAAATCTCGAAAGCAGTATTGCAACAAGAACTACAAAAATGAATGCTATTTGGTCTATCTGTTGATTTGAAACATTTATGGACAAACAATAAATTAATAAGATATACGGTAACGCAATGTTTTCTTTGGAAACCATTTTCAAACGGGCACGATGCGATGACATCAAGCGGGCGTAACACGTAACGAGGCGCACTGAAACTACCAACATGCACAAGCAAAAACAAACACTAAATATCGAAATTTGGCTTCCCCCGGTGTCGAATATAGCTAGATGTCAGTTACAAGCAAACGACGAGATCGGAAATCGCAAGGGGGCGCAACACAATATAACTATAAGGCACTTTTCAGAACTTTGGCGTAGCGCTTTGCCGTTTTGTGCTCTTTAGACTTCAGTTCTTACTCAGTGTTGGTTAATTCAAGTCAACAGAGACAAAATAGCTTTTCAAATGAGCGCAAGCTGCTGTCGGCCTTCTAAAGAAAGGTAGTTATTCAATGATTTATCCAGGTTTGAATAGCAGTAGTGGACATTATTTAACCAAGACCGAACAACAAAGGGGTGACTAATAGTTTTTTTTTCCTGGCGGCCATCTTATTAGTGACGCTGACAAAAGAGTGTCCGGACAACGGTAAAAACCGAAAAGCTTGTTATCTAGGAGTTTCTAGTATGGAACAAACGCCGGTCAATTTCAGGGCCACCTCATTATGTTGAGTAAGACAAAAAGAGACAGATAGAATTAAACGGTTACCTGTAAATACGTCTGGCGGCACCACACACACGTTGTTGTTAATTAATATTAATTTAAATTCAACCGATACTTCTGGCACGTGAAATTTTGACAATGCAATTTAAACATACAGCAAACTCAACTTCAAAAACAGGAGAACTTATAGTGGAATAAAATCAGATAAAACAAAGAATTAGTTACGACTTGATGCTTCTAACCACTTCTAACGTTAAAGTCTAAATGAATGTAATGGCCGCAGGTCCTTCTTCCACCATCTAGCAGGGACGCCAACCGTCCTTTTAGCCACGCCAACTTCATCGCGCTGCCAATTACTGCTGGATGTTGCCAACCTTAGAACAACTTGCCGGATATGCAACTCGAAGTTCTCCTATGCATTGTATGGTCTATTTTGGGGATATCTCACTGCGTAGGTCACTTTGCAAAAAGTAGGTATACCTAGAAGTGCAATTATTGGAAATTTTTTAACAAGTCTTCGATCCCAGTCGTGAATAATTGTTTGCCTTATCATGAAAGTTTTACATTACTCGCTACATTTGAATGTTTTTATTTACCTTCAAAATACCAAATTAATTTTTATTCGATATTTTTTTTCAAGTTGCTGGTGCAACAAACGTTTGGCTAGAATATAGTTGTTCCATATTTCCGATGAAATTCCAAAAACTTTTCTAAAAATTTAAAGGCGATTCTAAAATTTTATTTACCAAGTCTAACAAGAACACTGAAATAGCTACATACTTCTTTAGAAAAGTTGCCATTTTTGAAGGCCCACTATAGCTCACTGTATGAATATGGCATAGCTAACAATAACGTGTTAACTTTTCAGAAAACAATTTCCTGAAATAAATTTATATGAGAGGCAGATGTTGCAGCGCTGAAATCACTTAGTTTTTCCGCGATATATGAGAAATATTGTGTCATTGTATGTTTTGACAACAGCTCTCTTTGAAAGCATTATCTACGGAATTCCAGTGTGGAAAATTTAGCTCCCATTCAAGAAGTATTTTTATTTCAAGAAAAATCCATTATCTATCTATATGTAAGTGTTGGCGAAGTTCCATAGTAGAGTTATATATTTTTTATAGAATCATAAATCAATAATGCATGAAGAACCTAAAATTGTTAAATCAGCTCATTTACACATTAGGAATAGAGTTGTTTTCATAAGGACACTTTCGTCCCTAAATTGCGATTGAACATTAACGCAGGATTAATGGCGGCTTGGTACTATATTCAGAGCAGTTAAGACGAGAATTTGCAATCTTTCGCCTTTGGAAACCCGGGATATACAGTAGTAAAATTAAATAGTATATCATTCGGTGGTAACTTTATAATATATTGTAAAAGTGGCGGAATTTATGGAAAGAAGCAGAAAGTCCGGCGTTGTTCCTTGTCGTTCGAATCTGACCTTCGTAATTGCGTCTCTCTTTTGTAAAAGGGGAAGGTAATCAGTGAAATGGCTTAGTCCCCACATCCATCCCGTTCCGGCTTGGATATTGAGGCGGCTATCTTCTTCTATCTTACGGTAAATTGCCTGTCATCGTTCTAACATTGCAGAACACTTCATTTTGACGTCAAACTTTAGATTGAGCGACTCAAAAACTTTGTCTCTCTGTGCTTTTTCGACTTCAACATTTACCAACTCGCTTTATCTCTTGAAACAATGATGTTCGCATTACCGAAACCGAGTTATAACTTTTATACGCTATGCCTATAATAAGAAAGAAAATATAATTAAATCTCGGAAACTTCACAAAGATTTCTCGACAAAACAGAAAAATCAACGGCTAACTTTATGGCTGCGGAAATGCAGACACATTTGTCTCTGAAGTTACTGTCTTATAATTAAAACTGGGTTATTCGAACTTGACAAATTGGAATTAGCAATTTTATTTATTATAAGCGATTTGCACAAATGGTGGATGCGCCGGGATAATATTTGCTACTTAATTTAGAGTTGTAATGTAACATTAAAACCAATAACCGTTGAATTACAAATAATATAAAAAAGTTTCGTCCATAATCCCGAATAACTAAATCTTACAAACTTCGCGGAATTGTCGACAAAACAGGAAAATCAACCGCTAACTTCATCGCCGCTATTACTCCGGAAATGCAGACACATTCGTCCCTCGGGCACCTTTCCTATAATTAAAATCCGATTGTTTGAAATCGGGCTTGATGGGGTGTGTGGCCCTGCATAAGAAAACGTGTCGAAACACTTTTCCGAATAATGGAATGTCAATAGTCAAACAAAAAAAAATGAAATAAACGACCTCAGAGACCGGCATTGGTATTCAATCCTAGCCGTTACACCACTAGAGTCACCTCCGGGGAGAAACAACTCGAAACAAACCCACGTTTGACCCATGCATCCCTTATTTCAACACCCCTATTGTTTTCTTTGTCGTCCTTCATTTGTTATATAAACACCAGAATCCGCAGAGCGAAAAATCAACTCTAAAAGACATTGTTATAAAACGAAAGAGCCCCGGATAGAAATGGATTGTTTGTTCATTTTCACGGGATGGACGTCCATCTTCACGTGGTCCATATAGCCAAAAGGCGGTTACGTTTTCTTTTCCCACACGATTGGAGAATTTGTAACTTGAATCAATCTAAATTTTTATCCAGATAGAAAGTTTGCGAATATAGGTACACACACGTGTCTGTATTACGAAACTTTTCTTATTTATTTCAAGGCAGAAGATGTTTGCGTTTCAGTTTTAATGCCAGAAGTTTGTTAGTTCTGCAGTATAATTTAGCGCGCAACCTCAATCAAAAATTCTGCTATATCAAAGCCGAAGTACAATCATAAAGTTTATAATGAAGTATGTACTTAGAACGTGGTTCATTAACAATTTGCACAGATTTAAAAAACATTCGGAAACTTATTTGAGTGGCGAATGTTTATTGCGCTGCTGGCAATTTTTGCTACACGAAAAATATGCCCGTAATTACAAAATATAAACAGAATTATTCACGGTTACGTGAACAAAGTAAAACGCGAATTACCAAGTCGGCTTTGTTTGATATAAAAAAATTGTTTTTGACATAATAAAGGAATCTACTTATTTTAGTTGTATAATATAATTTTTATACCCGTATTACTACTCAAAAATAACGTATTGTATTATTTATTTACACATCGCACGGCACTGCAGATAGATAAAGGCAACTGTCTGACTCAGCCCACTGATCTTCGACTGTGCCGAACTGCGATGCGACTAGACTGACTCCCGCTCCAATAAATATACCGGCGCCTAAATATTTCTAGGCGCCTCCAGATAGTTCCATTGATTACATCATCGTCCTCTCGATGTATACCGGATATTCCAAAAGATGATGTCAGACTACCTCGAGTACGTTGTAGTAGTAAATCCAGAACGTTCATGTAATTTATGACGTCGTAATCTCAAGCCGCTGCAGCTATGGGTCATTTCGGTTCCACGTCCATTACACTGCCCCCTCTTTAAAGATGTTTCGTCCCGAAACGTAACAGGACATTCTACCGATGTTTACATCTTCCTTCCGATGTCCTTTCTGGTTGCAGCAGTACACCACTCGCTTAAGCCAAGTGAAACGGAAGACTCCTTCCAAGATGCTTCTGACTGTTCTCCAAACCAAACAGTCGAATTTACAGGCGATCTTCACGATTGATATTCTGATACCTGAGACAACACAGTCTCCTTGATTTCTGATACCCTGAGACAAGACAGTCTCCTTCGACTTCCATAAAGTATTTCAAGCACTTTGGTAGAGCCTTCTTGAACACGAGTGTCTTCGTAACCACTTCTTCTTGATTCCTGTGGTGTGTCTGCCAGTAGGAGTACCATCTTTACATCCCCAGATCGATAGGTGGACTCTTTCATAATGGCCACAGCAACCTCGCTATGGCTTCTGGTCGAACTCACTTGATGGAATATTCTAGAAGGATGGCGTTGTATTTATTCATACCTCTTCTCTTGTAAAATATTGACTACAACAACTTTTTCAAATGGACTATGTTGACGTATCTGTGCCCCTCGACGTTTTTATGGAATCTTGCTTGGAGCGCAAGTTACACACTTTCTGCTGCACTTCTCAGTATCCTGCAGTCGTGAAGTACTGACTTCGACCCAGTTTATCAAAGATATTTAATAAATTAGGTAGAGGATACCTATCGACTATTTTTTTTTTTCTGGTTTAACTTACGGTAGTCGATCACCATTCGCCACTTTTTCTTGCGAGAAGCGTCTGGTTTTTTGGCCACAATCCAAATTGGGCTTGAATAAAGAGAATGAGATGGTTGAATAATTCCTTAAGCAAGCATTTAAGTAATTTGATTACTGACCTGATTTTTATGAATTTCTGGAACTTTTGGTAAAAATTGGTGTAAATTGGTTAATATAATTTTATGTTGAACCATGTTCGTAAATGTCAATGATCGCAATAAAAAATATCTCATAACATGAATTTTCAATAAATTGTGAATTTTTAAATTTAGCTTCAAAATATTTTCCTGAATATCCGAAAGGTTTTCAATTGTTTCCATTTTACTACAAATATTTACTTCCCTTGGCAAATTTGGCAATTGTTGATGTATTTGGATACGTTTCAAATTTGCCATAATTTCTTGAACTCCCCTGTGATTATTTTTTCCCTCGTGTTGAAATCGAATAAGCATTATTCGTTCGTCTAGATCTCAAATTAAATTAACCAACTTGGTGCTTTTAATTAAATTGAGTGATTTCGAATAAAAATATTCTCGATAAACTTTATCAAAGTCCTGATACATATTATCATCATATAAATAAAGATAAAACTTTTGATTTTCCGTGATACAGTTTTGTAAGAATTCGAAAATTAATGTTGGGTTGGACTTTGTAATTTGAACAAGAATTTTATGATTTTCAAAATTATTAATTGATTAATTATTAAAGTGTTAAAAGTTACGATATCATCAAGGTACAAGAGACATATTTCATTCTGTAGGCACCGAAGAATGTTGTGCAGCACCCATTGGAACGTGATACTAAAATTTTTAAATCAAAAACCATTCCCGAAATTCATAATGGCCATTATTTACCGTAAAATGGTTGTTCTGTTTTTTTTTTTTGCTATATTAGCGTTCATTTAAAATTTCTATGTTCAGTAAATTTCCTTAATCTAATTTTAACATAGGTAAAGAACAAAAGTCACTATTTAACTTGTCATATTTTTAATTATTTCAACGTTCATTTCGTAATTTATTGCAACAACTTGTTATTTAGTCCCTATTTAGTCTATATTATTTTTATTTGTTCATTATATGATTTTGGGGACTTAGCTGTATTTATTGTGTCACCATCCACACTTCTCAATTTTGTCAGGGCATTACAACAATTTGGGTTGTAATAATACCTATCGTCAATTTTTTTTTCTCGTTTTACTTACGATAGTCAACCACCATTCGCCACTTGTTTTTACCAGAAGCATCTCGGGTTTATTGGCCATAGTCAAAATTGGGTTTAAATAAACGGAATACAATTGTTGAATAATTCCTCGAGCAAGCATTTGAGTAATTTAATTACTGACCTCATTTTTATGAATTTCTGGATGACGGTAACTTTTGGTAAAAATTGGTGTATTATCGGTTAATTTAATGTTATAATGAACCTTCTTCGTAAATGTCAACGGTGTTTGATCGCAATAAAAAATATCTCATAACGTAATTTTTTAATAAATTGTGAATTTTTAAATTTTGCTTCAAAATATTTTGATGAGTATCCGAAAGTCTTTCATTTGAAATTTGGCAATAGTTAATGTATTTGCATACGTTTCAAATTTCACATAGTTTTTGGAGTCTGCTGTGATTATTTTTCCCTCGCGTTGAAATCGAATAAGCATTCGTCTTAATCTCGAGTTGAGTTAACTAACTTGGTGCATTTAATTAATTTGAGGGGTTTTGAATAAAAATATCCCCGATAAATTTGATCAAATTCATGATACATATTATAATCACAGAATTTAATAAAGATAAAACTTTTGTTTTTCCGTGGTACAGTTTTGCGAGAATTTTAAAAGTAATGTTGGGTTGGACTTTGGAATTTGAAGAAGAATTTTATGATTTTTAAAATTATTAATTAATTATTAAAGTGCTAAAAGTGACGATATCATCAAGGTACACGAGACTTATTTAATTCGGTAGGTCCCAAAGAATGTTGTCCATCACCGCTAGGAACGTTGAGAGTGAATTTTTTAACTCAAAAATCATTTTTTGAATGTCTTCAGGATCCATTTCGATTTGATGGAATCCAGTTGCCAGTCCAAAGTCGTGAAGTAGTGACTTCGACCCAGTTTATCTAACATATCTGATATATTAGGGATTATATATATTATAGTCTTTTTTTTCTCTTTTAAGTTACGGTAGTCTATCACTATTCGCCACTTTTTCTTACCAGAAGCGTCTGGTTTTTTAGCCACAATCCAAATTGGGCTTGAATAAGGGAACTGAAATGGTTGAATAATTCCTTGAGCAAGCATTTAAACAATCTGATTACTGACCTCATTTTTATGAATTTCTGGATGACGGTAAGTTTTGGTAAAAATTGGTGTACTATTGGTTAATTTAATGTTATGGTGAACCTTGTTCGTAAATGTCAACGTTGTTTGATCGCAATGAAAGATATCTCATAACATATTTTTTTTATAAATTGTGAATTTTTAAATCTCTTTTATTTGTTTTCATTTTACTACAGATATTTACTTCCGTTGAATTTATTGTTTTGGCATTTAACGGTCTTTTAATGGTTATTTGTGTTTATTTTTAAATTGTTTATAACATATACTAAAGCGTCTGGCATCTCATTATTTTTTCAAATTCTTTAAATTTTAACATTGCTAGTCGAGAAGTGGAGGGCAAGCCGAAGGTAGAGACTTGTCCCTGAGTTGTTCAGTTACCCCCGGTAGCCTGTGATGGATTCCGTTCAGTGTCTGGTTTCCTCGCTCCTCGTTTCTTGCTTCCGCCCCTGCACACCCCTGGTCTGCGTACGTCGGACGACTTGGAAGCAGAGAGGCATCGTGTTTTAAATAATAAAGAGAAATAAACAGTCATATCCTTGTCACTCGTTCCAGTCCTCCGTGTAATTCATGACGGTGTAAATAAAGATTTTTACGATTGCCAGTTTCCTGATACCCTGGGACAAGACAGTCTACTTCCACTCCCATAAAGTATCCCAAGCAATTTGGTAGGTGGGCTTCTTGTACACGAGTCTCTTTGTAACCACTTCTTCTTGATTCCTGTCGTGCTTCTGCGAGGAGGAGTATGCTTTCAACTTGCGATCTTTACATCCCCAGGTCGATAGGTGGACTCTTTCATAATGGCCTCAACAACCGAGGGAGGAGGAGTACTTTCAACTACCACATGGACTACCACACTGAGTTGACCTATCGGTGCCTCTCGACATTTTTATGAACTATTGGTTGCAGCGCAAGTTTCACACTTCCTGTTCAACTACCCACTTTCCTCCAATTCTCCAAAGAAAACTTCTCTCGTGGCTTCCCAAACTTCTTCGACACTTCCAAGTGTCCACGAGGTACTCCGCAATTGACTGCCTCCAGAATCTCCGGAATTCCACCCATTAACCATGGGGGCCAAACAAAACCTCTCACGCAGCTCCCCAAACATCGTCGACCCCCCCAGGTACCCACCAGATACGCCCTCATGGAGTTCCTCCAGAACTTCCGGAATTCTAACCATGGGAGCCATCAGCTGCTCATCTTCCATGTGACCCACTCGCTTCTCCAGCACACGTGTCCAGACTCCATCTCCCACATCCATGGAGTCTCCTGGGCCCAGCGGGATTTTACTCAGAATCATTGTACTTCAACTTGCTCTCACCTCCACCTTCGGTCTTCATTCTACCATCCAAGCAGCAATCACAAGTCCGGGTCGGTAACCCTATGACTCGACCCACTGATCTTCAACTGTGACGAACTGCGATGCGACTGGTTGATACGACTAGACTCCCGCTGGAACGTCTTGAGGGTTGCCTCGAGTTTGCCTCCAGTGCCAGCCTTTTTACGTGGTATGCTCCAAGGGACCGCGGGTACTGTCTAGTTTGGCGGGCGAGAGAAAATAAACGTGACACGATGTAACAATCTTTAGTAAGAACCCTGTATACCGTTTATTTACACCACTGTTTTCACTATCCTCGTCGCTTCCTCATCTCTTAATAGCGGGACGTCTTCCCAATAGTTGTGGCATCGGCGAAAGGTGTCAAGGGTAGGGATGGTGTGATCCGGGCTTCCAGAGGGAGAACAGAAAATCTGTCTAGGTACTACCGGTGCGCCACAGTTGGCTGACTGGAATGCAGTCGCAGACTGGCAAGAAGAAACGCCCTCACTAAGACATGGGGAAGGGTCAGCAGGGTACTGGAAATGATGGAAAATTCCCTGGAAGAGGATATCCTGAGGAGTTCGTCCTATTTCTTAGGAAGAAGCCCGCACCGCAACCGTGGCTCTCATGGCAAGGACTCCTCGAAGCGCGACAGGGGAACCTTATGTGAGGAACCACGATCGGGGGACTTGCCGTAATTGGCCGGTCCGGGAGGAGTCAACCTCTATAAAATATCCGCAACCTCAAGGTCGGTAAGAGTTTAGGTGCCGAGGGGGTAGTGGGCTATCCCATGAATGGCTCCCTGGTTGACGCGTGAAGACAACTCTTAGCGTTGAGCTCTCTTTAGGCAACCTGGCGCACCCTGCAGTAATCAGCCTTCCCCCCGGAATGGGCGTCACCCGGGAGGTGACCGTGTATCGTCCCGTACTTGTGGGAACAAAATTAATATAAATGTTCCAGGTGGTGATGGCGCCTATGGCGCCGAAACAAAAAGGATGGAGTCAAGCAGCGATACGCTTCAAGACTTCATGGTAGTATCAACGGAGGGCAAGTGGACCTTGTCGAGGAAGGAAGAGCAGGTCGAACACGAATCAAAGCTCAAGCAGTCGCCATTCGTCCTTTTAACAGTATGGGCACGCCCCAGCTAAAAGGAGAAAGGTCGGGAAGATTTCGGACCTTGGACCAGGTAACGTTTGTCTGCAGCTCTCCTGAAGACGAAGTTAAGGCAGACCAAAATTAAGGGAAAAGGCTGGAAGAGACACCGGAGTCAGAGAGACAGACGAAGAGGGAAGAGATTAGAGCACTGCATGAGGGATTGGGGGCTAATAGTTATAGTTTAAGGTCGGCGCTGGGCAAACAGTTCAATGTTTGAGATCAGAAGTTACGCTAACGAAGTTCACGCCGGGGCCACCGAGCTGGAGGCGAGGTAGGAACGATTGTTGTTGTCCTGGAGAAGAAGAAAACGAGAATCATGGCACCCGAGGTGTCCACGGAAGAGAAGAAGGTGCAGTGGCAGCAGGACATTATAACCGTGGGGTGTAGCCCGATGAAGATCGTATTGCCTAAAACGGAAGTAGAGGAAAACGACCGGTGGTAACGAGGAGGCCGCAGAAGGTGCCAATGACGGTAGTTGAATAGCGGACGGCGATGTCGGAGGTCGCACTCCACATGAAAAGGCTGCGTCAGCAGATCGATAAGATTCCGAATACGGCATGTAAGATCAAATACGGATTTGGAGATCTTGAGGAGGCCTTCGAAGCTGTGGAGAAACTAAAAGGCGCAGTGAGAAGCGCCCTAGAGGACGAGAGAAGCCGTCGAAGGTCAAGCATTGGGGGCTGTCCGAGTGACCTAGCCTGGTTGAGAGGTTCGGAAGCGATGGGCGACGCCTCCAAGAAAGGTCGTTAGCATGCAGAAGTGCAGTGCGACGTGGAATGCAAGAAGGCGAGTGACGAGTGAGCAAGAAGAAGAGACAAACCACGTAACAAAGGCGGGTGACGTCCTAGTAGAGTTTGACGCAGTTAAATTTTTTGAAGATTTCAGGCGGGTTGCGGTACTCGAGTGGAACCAAGGGACATTCGAGACGACAAGAATTCTGTCGGCCAGTCCTTTCGGGGTGCCGCAAGCCTTGGACCTGGCTGTTATCAGGTCGAGCAACAAGGAAGAGGTGGGACCTCTGATGCGACATTTTCACTTTCGACACCCAGAATATTGTTAACGTGGAGGGAATGCGGCGTGACGTCATTACCCTCTGCAGGGAAGTAGCCTTTGAGCTAGATGACGGTGAGACCTGTAAATGCGGTAATAACATGTACGTAGTTGCAGGTGACAGTGTAGAAAATGGCAAAGGGCCATTGGAGAAGACGTACGGTTCCCTCATGCAGCTCCGGGAGCGCGTGAGACAAGCCGCCAGTAGGAAGCTCCTCGTGGCCAGCGACGTGGTGAGAGATGACACGTACTTGAGGAATTACGTGTTCAGAGGAGATGACGTTGAGGTAACACTAGCGTTCTAGTGTCGAAAGAGGGCAAGACGGAGGGGAAGAGCGAGGCCAAAGTCATGCCGCCGCCTCCGAAGCGAAACAGACAGAACAAGGGCACGGCACGGAAGGGAGTCGACCTCAAGCCGCAGAAGGTGAGCAAAGAAGGTCGTTCGTGCAACACGTAGAAAAAGTAACGGCCAAGGCAGAAGCACTGACGGCGAAGCTGAGAGGGCTCATGCCAAATGTGAGAGGACCCATTCAGGCGAAAAGACGCGTGCTGGGAAAAGTAAGAAACTCGATCATGCTGTATGCTTCCTCCGTCTGGAGACCGACGGCCCTGAAGTGGAAAAAGAACCGGAACATGATTCTCAGCGTGCAGCGGGATACCGGACAGTGTCGACGGATGCGGCCCTCGTGATCGCGAGGGTGATGCCAGTAGACCTCCGGATGAGAGAAGGTCGAGAGACCAGAGAAGGGGAGAGCACCAAGAGGGAAGCTCGGGAGAGGTCCGTTGAGGAGTGGCAGGAGAAGTGGGATCGATCCACGAAAGGAAGGTGGACGCGCCGGCTGATACCAAATGTTGGTAGATTGCTGCGTCTACGAGAGAGAGATTGGGAAAACAGGTGACCTACCGTCTTACCCAGGTGATTTCGGGCCACGGAGATTTTGATCCTACTTGCAGAGGATGCACAGGGCCGAAGACGACAGATGCGTCTACTGCGGAGCGGAAGACACGGCGGAACATACCGTATTTAATTGCGGAAAGTGGGGGCCCCAGCTACTGAGAGCACAGATGCTGTCTGGAGATGGGACAGTTCTCACGCCAGAGAACATGGTGGAAACCATGAGAAATGGAAGCGGAAAATGCTGGCACTAATGGACCGTGACTCATGGTCCGCCGGTCGACGCGCCTGATGCCGAAAGAGACAGCCGGAACGCGTTCTCCCGGGAGTATCGAGCACCCCTGAGACGCGGAAGTTGCGGGTTTGCTCGACGAGAAAGAGTTGACGGCACCGACGGATCAGGTCCGATGGGGGTGCAGACATTGGAGGTACGGAGCAGACGGAGAGAACGGTGCCGCAGACACAAGAATCCGAGCGTCGAGACGCGGAAACAATCACGGAAGAAGCCGAGAGGCAAGGCAGACTTCCCCCTCGAAGTGATGCCGAGAGGTGATTCCGACGGAACTGCAGCGGCTCCGGACAATGTAGCGATTCCGGAATGGCAACGTCCGAAGCGCGTTTCCTTGCTCTTCAAAATGATAAGGGGTGTCTTTCTGTTAATTTGGACCCCTCTCTCCCCCTTGATGAGGTTTGGTGAGATTTGGTAAACCCCCCCCCTCCCCCTCACGTGAGATTTATCCATTATAATTTTTAAATAATTAATTTTCATGTATGTTCATGTATTTTGCTAAATACATACCACTTAATACCTAAGCGTTAATACTCATGGAATATAAAGGGGAAAAATAATAGCGCGTTAAAGGGACACTAAAACAAATGTATTTAAATTACATAAAAATAAAAATAGACTACCTTCCCTAATTGTTTACTTACTCTATGGACATGGGCGTTCTGTATTGTACGTTGAAAGATTTTTTAACGCGGCCGGGATTTCCACGAAAAGAGTCTGGTAAATAAATTGTGCCGCAATTGTCTCAATTCGGGGAATCCCATACATAGAAAATATTTAATACTGTCTATACTCGAGATTGCTATTGTAATAAAAAAAATTGTTTGCGGACAAAATAGAAAACCTTTAAAAAAGTCAAATACGAGGATGGGTTGATTAATTAGCGGCCTACCATAGAAGGAAATGATTTTTCTTTTTAATTTTTATGTTTTTATCTAGTAACATCCTGTCACAGTTTGACATTAAATTTTTATCCAAGTCTGTCAAGTATTTTTGATTTGGTGTCTTACCAAAGTTTGTAAGTTATTAGTGTTTAGAAAAATGGATAAAACTGAGATTCGAGCAGTGATAAAATATATTAAAGATAAAATATATTAAAGATATATTAAAAATTTATATTAAAGGTTTGACACCTACAGAGGTTAAATATGAGTTGAATTCCACGTTAGTTGACTCTTCTCCATCGTTCAGCACGGTTAAAAAGTGGATGGCGGAGTTTAAACTTGGACGTACAAGCACTAAAGATGCACCACGTCCAGGAAAGCCGAAAACTGCGACTTGTTCTGAAATGGTTGAGAAAGTCCATAGAACGGTGCTGCAAGATCGTAGGTTAAAGTTGGATGAGATAGCAGAGATTGTGGGGATTTAAAAAGAGCGGATACATCATATCCTTCATGAAGTTTTGGGCATGAGAAAATTAGCCGCGAGATGGGTGCCCCGATTGCTTACCCCAGAACAAAAGCTCACCCGAAAAATCACATCTGAACAATGTTTGGAGCAGTTTCAGCGCAATCCAACGGATTTTGTACGCAGATTCATTACAGTAGATGAAACTTGGATACACCACTATACACCACAGACCAAGCAGCAATCCAAACAATGGACAGCAAAGGGTGAATCGGTTCCGAAAAACAGTTCTCTCGGCCGGAAAGGTAATGGCGACCGTTTTCTGGGACGCGAAAGGAATTCTTTTGGTTGACTACCTTCAAAAAGAGAAAACAATAGATAGTGAATACTATGCTAATCTACTGGAACAGATCCACAACAAAATTCAAGAAAAAAGACCCAGGTTAGCCAAAAAAAATCTTGCTTCATCAGGACAACGCACCATGCCATACGTCGGTTATCACGATGGTTAAAATTAATCATCTGGGCTTTGAACCGGTACCCCACGCCCCCTACTCACCTGACTTGGCTCCATCGGACTATTCCCTAGCTTAAAAAAATTTCACGCGGGAAAGAGATATGCTTCAAACTTTGAAGTGATTGAAGCAACAAACGGCTATTTTGAAGAGTTGCAAGAAACTGCCTACAGGGATGGGATAAAGAGTTTGGAACATCGATGGACCAAGTGCATTCAACTAGAAGGAGATTATTTTGAAAATAAAACCAAATTTATTATTCTAAATTATTGTTTTCTTTGTTAGGCCGCGAATTAATCAACCCACCCTCGTAAAAAGTTTTATGTTTTTTTTTATATTCAATGTATTAATGTAAAAAGTTGACGTGAGATTTTCAATGACCCCCTGCTCCCTTTAGATGAGATTTGATGAGATTTTACTTTACCCCTCCCCTCCCTCCCTTGGGGTAGTCGTAGCGACTTCCGAAAAGTTGCATAAGCAGCGTGCTATTTTTCCGGTTACAATGGTGAAAGTTTCATCTTGATCGGAGGTCAAGGAGTATTTTTTAAGGATCTCTTAAATATGCCGATTTGGGCGTAGGGAGGTTGATCTTGTCGAAGCAGTGGGACATTTTCTCGAAACCCTCAAAGTTGAAGATACGTTGTTTTTGCTTAGCACTGCAGTACAGACGGAATTATTTACTAAAAGTTTCCTAAATTACCGACTGATTCAACAACAAGTGGTGGAGATAAAAGTAATGTAAATACAGAGAAAAAGGCAGAGAAAATTTTAGAACACTGCAAAGAAGGAGAAGAGAGATGTCAAGGAAAGGTAGGAAGAGAACAAAGTGGTTGGAGAGAGCACAAAGGAAGTAGTGACAAAGCCTATGAACAAAGAAATTAGTAACCGGTTTAGCTACACTCCTGGAAGAAAAAAAAAAAGTAAACGCACTGGGGAGGGCGGAAGTAAAATGGCCAGAAGCAGATAAGAAAATTGACAGTGTAGTAAGTATTAACTACAAAAAATTTATATTAAGTATATATAAGTATATTTTTTATTTTGACCTGCATTTTTTCCCTCATAAAATCGGTTCACTGTGGCACCCACCCATCGGGAACCTACTGGAAAATTATTTATCTAGTGTGATAAAGTAACGCCGAAAGCACACAACATGATCATGTAAATTTCAATTTTATCTCGTCCCAATCTATTTTCATATTCCGTCAGTATGTATTTTACCCGGTTGCGCTATTAGCAAGTTCTGATTTAGCGGTCCTAACCGGGATTTGTGATTGAAAAAAATTGGCTTTAGTTAGGAATTGCCGACCCTCTTTATAATGTAAATCTGAAAATGCTGTCCCTTGAATTTCCGGGGCCCTTGTTAAACTTTACACACTACGTGTGAGTGCAGTAGCATGAATATTCAAGTAAGTATTTGGGGTCTACCAAACATATGCATGCATACGTGTTAGAAATATTATGCTGAAAATAAGAAACTCGGGACTGGAGTCGAAGCAGCCCGGCAAAATACGTGTCAAATTATAACGATTCTAATCAACACTTTCATTTCGTAACAAAACGAAATCTGTTGGCTTAATTAAACTTCAAAGCGACTTCGGTTCGCCGCAAACTTTATAAGGCCGCAGCTTCAAAAAGTTAACCAATTAGTGATGAAAATATAAATAATAACAGCGAGCATTTAATCAATGTTACCACAATATGAGCGAGGATGCCGATTCAAACAAAATTTTTGCAGATAAATATTTTTATCGTCTGTTTCTGCATCGACCACCACACGTGACACCGGCCGCAGCGTCTGGAACACACGTGCGGTCGCGACAAACACGCAGCTCGGGTGCTTAGGTTTTAAAGATTAAAACTGTTAAATATGCGCTTTTGTAATTGATTCTGAACAGACGGAAATAAAAAACGCTAATTTAAATGGAATTCTTTGATGTGATGCTAGAGAGCAATTAATGTGACATTATTGCAGCGTTGATTAAAAAGACTATATCACTATCCGTTCCATCTCAAGATTGCCTTATCGGCAGACGTTGTCTAATTTAATCTTTATTTTGGCAAAAAAGTGAAAAACATTCTAATTTAGCTATTTAATTATTATGATTTAGGGTCTGTACAGAACACCGATTTAAATACAAAGAACTATTTTTATCGTTTTCAAGTTCTCTGGATGCATTAGGAAATACAGAGATATTGAAAGCAGGCAGTAAAAAGTAGGGCAAAGGAATTTTATTCCTGACTCCGACTTTGAAGTTCGTGCATAAATTTCCTATTTGAGAAATAGGGCAACAATAATTTCATGTTTTTCAAAGTTATAAATAAACCGACAAAGATCATTTAATCCTTAGATGTGATTTGCTAATCAACGAAATGCGTGAAAAAAATTTTTAATCACACTGTATAATTCATAATTTAATTAAAAAAAATACTTCTTGAGTTCTTAGATCTGATTCATTTTTACGCGCATTTCCTAATAAAAAATTTACTTATCTAAACTTTAAAATGACTTGAGTTTGTATTTCGTCGACTTGTATATCAGCCCATATTTTATCGACGGGAAAACTTCCGAAGACCGCAAACTCAAAAGAGAGATATAAAAATGTTGGAGAAGTGCTAATGAATAGTTTACCAACAGCACCCTATTAACGAAGTTAGAAGAATAATCCTTGCGGATAGTTTACCGAAGTTCCAGGAACAAAACATGAGATGGGAAATTCTTTTCAACAAGTTGTTGAAATTGTCTTGGAGTAGCTTAACGATATCTCTTTTATTTACATAAGAGTTTACTGTTAAAAGTTACGTATTAAAAGACAGGAAATTATTAGGCAGTTTTTAAGGAGCAACTTACGACCGGGTGGAAGTTTAAAGGAGATTTTTAGACTTCATAAAACTTCCTCACATGTAGCAAGTTGTGGGACAAACTTGCTGAAACTTCACCCCAACATACACTGTATCATTTATATTTTATACTTCGATTCATTTTCCTGTGCCTGCATAAATCGCTTTACATTGACGGATCCTACACCACCACTTACTTATTACTCCCTCGTTATGAGCTGGGGTCGATAACTATAAAAATAAATTGAGTTTTGGGGATCGTTGCTTTATTTATGATTTCAGAGATAGATACACAATTATTTTTCTTCTTTATTTAATGGGTTTCTTTTTTCATGAATTAACGAAATCAACACTTCAATCAAATGTAATTCTAACTTCTTTATTCTAAAAGCAAAACTGGAATTATGTTCCCACGGGAATTCTGGCCAGCATCGATTCGTTTCCTTGATTCTTTCTGGAATCAATTCTACTCCGCTAGCAACTCCACACACACTATTGCGATGACCAGTAGTTTAGAAATTTGCTTTGTAGTTAAGTGTCCTAAAGTCTCAGATGCTGTTAGATCTGAAGTTGGTAGTGAAATAAATACTAAAAATGATTTTTATTGAAACATAATTGGCTCAGTCGGTAGTTGCTGAAATTTGAATTTGTTGACTACTTATAACCAATGATGAAAGAAACCGTTTTATTCGCCACAATGGCGTAAGTGCTCTCCCTTTTTCATTTTTCCATTTTGATAATCACATAATAATGACTACAACTAGTTTATTAAAATTAAAAACATATGTATCAAATTAAAAATTAAACACATAAATAGAGGCAAAATCTATACATCCAGAAATTCATAAAAATGATTTCAGAAATCAAATTACTCAATTGCTTGCTCGAGGAATTATTCGACCATCTCATTCCCCTTATTCAAGCCCAATTTTGATTGTGGCAAAAAAAAACAGACGCTTCTGGTAAAAAAAAGTGGCGAATGGTGCTAGACTACCGTAAGTTAAACGAGAAAAAAAAATAGACGATAGATATCCTCTACTTAATATATTAGATATCTTTGATAAACTGGGTCGAAATTAGTAGTTCACGACTTTATACTGGCAAGTGAATTAGACCAAATCGAAATGAATCCGGAAGGCATTTCAAAAACCGCTTTTAGCACTTTAATAATTAATTTATTAATAATTTTGAAAATCATAAAATTCTTGTTGTTCCAATTACAAAGTCCAACCCAACATTAATTTAATTCTTACCAAACTGTACCACGGAAAATCAAAATAAATTTTAAAAAATAAATAAATAATTAAGAAATAAAGTTTTATCTTTATTTCTACGATGATAATATGTATCAGGAATTTAATCAAATTTATCGGGGATATTTTTATTCGAAACTCCTCAAATTAATTAAATGCACCAAGTAAGTTAATTCAACTCGAGATTAAGACGAACGAATAATACTTATTCGATTCCAACACGAGGGAAAAAATAATCACAGGATACTCCAAAAAACTATGGCAAATTTGAAACGTATCCAAATACATCAACTATTGCCAAATTTCAAATGAAAACCTTTCGAATACTCATGAAAATATTTTGAAGCCAAATTTAAAAATTCACAATTTATTAAAAAATTACGTTATGAGATATCACTTATTGCAATCAAACACCGTTGACATTTACGAAGAAAGTTCACCATAACATTAAATTAACCAATAATACACCAATTTTTACCAAACGTTACCGTCATCCAGAAATTCATAAAAATGTGGTCAGTAATCAAATTACTCAAATGCTTGTTCAAAGAATTATTCAATCATTTCATTTCCCTTATTTAAACCCCATTTTGACTGTGGTCAAAAAAACAGATGCTTCTGGTAAAAAAAAAGTGGCGAATTGTGGTTGACTATCGTAAGTTAAACGAGACAATAAAATAGACGATAGGTATCCTCTACCAAATATATTAGACATCTTTGATAAACTGGGTCGAAGTCAGTACTTCACGACTTTGGACTGGCAACTGGATTCCATCAAATCGAAATGAATCCTGAAGACATTTCAAAAAATGCTTTTTGAGTTAAAAAATTCACCCTCAACGTTCCTAGGGGTGATTTACAAGATTCTTCGGGGTCTACAGAATTAAATAAGTCTCGTGTACCTTGATGATATAGTCACTTTTAGCATTTTAATAATTAATTAATAATTTTAAAAATCATAAAATTCTTGTTCAAATTTCAAAGTCCAACCCAACATTAGTTTTAGAATTCTCACAAAACTGTACCACGGGAAAACAAAAGTTTTATCTTTATTAAATTCTATGATGATAATATGTATCAGGGATTTAATCAAATTTATCGGGGATATTTTTATTCAAAACCCCTCAAATTAATTAAATGCACCAAGTTGGTTAATTCAATTCGAGGTTAAGACGAACGAATAATGCTTATTCGATTTCAACACGTGGGAAAAAATTATCACAGGAGACTCCAAAAAACTATGGCAAATTTGAAACGTATCCAAATACATCAACTATTGCCAAATTTCAAATGAAAACTTTTCGAATACTCATGAAAATATTTTGAAGCCAAATTTAAAAGTTCACGATTTATTAAAAACTTACGTTATGAGATATCTCTTATTGCGATCAAACACCGTTGACATTTACGAAGAATGTTCAGCATAAAATTAAATTAACCGATAATACACCAATTTTTACCAAAAGTTACCGTCATCCAGAAATTAATAAAAATGAGGTCATTAATCGAATTACTCAAATGCTTGCTCAAGGAATTATTCAACCATTTCATTTCTCTTATTTAAACCCAATTTTGACTGTGGCCAAAAAAACAGATGCTTCTGGTAAAAAAAAAGTGGCTAATGGTGATTAACTATCGTAAGTTAAACGAGAAAAAAAATAGACGATAGGTATCCTCTACCAAATATATTAGATATCTTTGATAAACTGGGTCGAAGTCAGTACTTCACGAGTTTGGACTGGCAACTAGATTCCATGAAAACGAAATGGATCCTGAAGACATTTCAAAAAATGATTTTTGAGTTAAAAAATTTACCTTCAACTTTCCTAGGAGTGATGTACAACATTCTTCGGGGCCTACAGAATTAAATAAGTCTCGTGTACCTTGATGATATCGTCACATTTAGCACTTTAATAATTAATTAATAATTTTAAAAATCATAAAATTCTTGTTCAAATTCCAAAGTTCAACCCAACATTAGTTTTAGAATTCTCACAAAACTGTACCACGGGAAAACAAAAGTTTTATCTTTATTAAATTCTATGATGATAATATGTATCAGGGATTTAATCAAATTTATCGGGGATATTTTTATTCAAAACCCCTCAAATTAATTAAATGCACCAAGTTGGTTAATTCAATTCGAGATTAAGACGAACGAATAATGCTTATTCGATTTCAACACGTGGGAAAAAATAATCACAGTAGACTCCAAAAAACTATGGCAAATTTGAAACGTATCCAAATACATCAACAATTGCCAAATTTCAAATGAAAACCTTTCGAATACTCATGAAAATATTTGGAAGCCAAATTTAAAAATTCACAATTTATTAAAAAATTACGTTATGAGATATCTTTTATTGCGATCAAACACCGTTGACATTTACGAAGAAGGTTCATCATAACATTAAATTAACCGATAATACACGATTTTTTTCCCAAAAGTTACCGTCATCCAGAAATTCATAAAAATGAGGTCAGTAATCAAATTACTCAAATGCTTGTTCAAAGAATTATTCAATCATTTCATTTCTCTTATTTAAACCCAATTTTGACTGTGACCAAAAAAACAGATGCTTCTAGTAAAAAAAAAGTGGCGAATGGTGATTAACTATCGTAAGTTAAACGAGAAAAAAAAATAGACGATAGGTATCCTCTACCAAATATATTAGATATGTTTGATAAACTGGGTCGAAGTCAGTACTTCACGAGTTTGGACTGGCAACTAGATTCCATGAAAACGAAATGGATCCTGAAGACATTTCAAAAAATGATTTTTGAATTAAAAAATTTACCCTCAACTTTCCTAGGGGTGATGTACAACATTCTTCGGGGCCTACAGAATTAAATAAGTCTCGTGTACCTTGATGATATCGTCACATTTAGCACTTTAATAATTAATTAATAATTTCAAAAATCATAAAATTCTTGTTCAAATTTCAAAGTTTAACCCAACATTAGTTTTTAGAATTCTCACAAAACTGTACCACGGAAAAACAAAAGTTTTATCTTTATTAAATTCTATGATGATAATATGTATCAGGAATTTTATCAAATTTATCGGGGATATTTTTATTCAAAACCCCTCAAATTAATTAAATGCACCAAGTTGGTTAATTCAATTCGAGGTTAAGACGAACGAATAATGCTTATTCGATTTCAACACGTGGGAAAAAATTATCACAGTAGACTCCAAAAAACTATGGCAAATTTGAAACGTATCCAAATACATCAACAATTGCCAAATTTCAAATGAAAACCTTTCAGATACTTATGAAAATATTTTCAACCCAAATCTAAAAATTCACAATTTATTAAAAAGTTATGTTATGAGATATATTTTATTGAGATCAAACACCGTTGACATTTACAAAGAAGGTTCAAAATAACATTAAATTAACCGATAATACACCAATTTTTACGAAAAGTTACCGTCATCCAGAAATTCATAAAAATTAGTTCAGTAATCAAATTACTCAAATGCTTGCTCAAGGAATTATTCAAGCATTTCATTCCCTTTACTCAAACGCAATTTTGACTGTGGCCAAAAAAACAGATACTTCTGGTAAAAAAAAGGTGGCGAATGGTGATTGACTATCGTAAGTTAAACGAAAAAAAAAAATAGACGATAGGTATCCTCTACCAAATATATTAGATATCTTTGATAAACTGGGTCGAAGTCAGTACTTCACGACTTTGGACGGGCAACTGGATTCCATCAAATCTAAATGGATCCTGAAGACATTTCAAAAAATGCTTTTTGAGTTAAAAAATTCACCCTCAACGTTCCTAGGGGTGATGGACAACATTCTTCGGGGCCTACAGAATGAAATAAGTCTCGTGTACCTTGATGTTGTCGTCACTTTTAGCACTTTAATAATTAATTAATAATTTCAAAAATCATAAAATTCTTGTTCAAATTTCAAAGTTTAACCCAACATTAGTTTTTAGAATTCTCACAAAACTGTACCACGGAAAAACAAAAGTTTTATCTTTATTAAATTCTATGATGATACTATGTATCAGGAATTTAATCAAATTTATCGGGGATATTTTTATTCGAAACCCCTCAAATTAATTAAATGTACCAAGTTGGTTAATTCAATTCGAGATTAAGACAAACGAATAATGCTTATTCGATTTCACCACTAGGAAAAAAATAATCACAGGGGAATCCAAAAAACTATAGCAAATTTGAAACGTATCCAAATACATCAACTATTGCCAAATTTCAAATAAAAACCTTTCGAATACTCATGAAAATATTTTGAAACCAAATCTAAAAATTCACAATTTATTAAAAAATTACGTTATGATATATCTTTTATTGCGATCAAACACCGTTGACATTTACGAAGAATGTTCAGCATAAAATTAAATTAACCGATAATACACCAATTTTTACCAAAAGTTACCGTCATCCAGAAATTCATAAAAATGAGGTCATTAATCGAATTACTCAAATGCTTGCTCAAGGAATTATTCAACCATTTCATTCCCTTTATTCAAACCCAATTTTGACTGTGACCAAGAAGCCAGATGCTTCTGGTAAAAAAAAAGTGGGGATTGGTGATTGACTATCGTAAGTTAAACGAGAAAAAAAATAGACGATAGGTATCCTCTACCAAATATATTAGATATCTTTGATAAACTGGGTGAAAGTCAGTACTTCACGACTTTGGACTGGCAACTGGATTCCATCAAATCGAAATGGATCCTGAAGACATTTCAAAAAATGCTTTTTGAGTAAATAAATTCACCCTTAACGTTCCTAGGGGTGATGGACAACATTCTTCGGGGCCTACAGAATTAAATAAGTCTCGTGTACCTTGATGATATCGTCACTTTTAGCATTTTAATAATTAATTAATAATTTTAAAAATCATAAAATTCTTGTTCAAATTTCAAAGTCCAACCCAACATTAGTTTTAGAATTCTCACAAAACTGTACCACGAAAAAACAAAAGTTTTATTTTTATTAAATTCTATGATGATACTATGTATCAGGAATTTAATCAAATTTATAGGGGATATTTTTATTCGAAACCCCTCAAATTAATTAAATGCACCAAGTTGGTTAATTCAATTCGAGGTTAAGACGAACGAATAATGCTTATTCGATTTCAACACGTGGGAAAAAATTATCACAGGAGACTCCAAAAAACTATGGCAAATTTGAAACGTATCCAAATACATCAACTATTGCCAAATTTCAAATGAAAACTTTTCGAATACTCATGAAAATATTTTGAAGCCAAATTTAAAAATTCACGATTTATTAAAAACTTACGTTATCAGATATCTCTTATTGCGATCAAACACCGTTGACATTTACGAAGAAAGTTCACCATAACATTAAATTAACCAATAATACACCAATTTTTACCAAACGTTACCGTCATCCAGAAATTCATAAAAATGTGGTCAGTAATCAAATTACTCAAATGCTTGTTCAAAGAATTATTCAATCATTTCATTTCCCTTATTTAAACCCAATTTTGACTGTGACCAAAAAAACAGATGCTTCTGGTAAAAAAAAACTGGGAAATGGGGATTGACTATCGTAAGTTAACCGATAAAAAAAAAGACGATAGGTATCCTCTACCAAATATATTAGATATGTTTGATAAACTGGGTCGAAGTCAGTACTTCACGAATTTGGACTGGCAGCTGGATTCCATCAAATCGAAATGGATCCTGAAGACACTTCAAAAAATGATTTTTGAGTTAAAAAATTCACCCTCAACGTTCCTAGGAGTGATGGACAACATTCTTCGGGGCCTACAGAATTAAATAAGTCTCGTGTACCTTGATGATATCGTCACTTTTAGCACTTTGATAATTAATCAATAATTTTAAAAATCATAAAATACGTGTTGTTCAAATTCCAAAATTTAACCCAACATTAATTTTCGAATTCTTACAAAACTTTACCACGTTAAATCAAAAGTTTTATCTTTATTTATATGATGATAATATCTATCAGGACTTAGTAAAGTTTATCGGGAATATTTTCAACACGAGGGAAAAAATAATCACAGGGGAATCCAAGATACTATGGCAAATTTGAAACGTATCTATTACTGGCCCTCAATGCAAACGGACGTATCCAATACATCAACAATTGTCAAAGTACCGAGTAAATTGTAAAAACTGTAAATAATGTAAATATTATATATCGCACAATCGCAAAAATATGAACCTATTAGAATTTGTTGTCGTCTTACTGCATTTTATTTTTGCCTCAGGTAAGCTTCGTAACTGTTTGCTGATATTTGGGAACTGGATTTTCATAAATTTAGTTGCCAATATGACGCACATTGAATTATTTTCGTGAAACAGGCTTGATTGGCGTGCGCTGTTCCCCGAGTTTATTTAATAACTCCGTGACCTCGGAGAACACTGTTTTGTCGTCGTTTTCCTTAGTTCACCCCAAATTGGTAAATCACTTTTAGAAAACTTTAAATATCGGCATTAAACTAACAATGTTTATCTTGGGCGCATTATAAAGTAGGTATTTTAAATTTAATCATCGCGCAAGGATAATTTTAAAGAGAATTTTAGATAGGAGAGAATCTTCCGCCATTGAAAGTTAATCTCGTTTTTTTGCTTCTTTCTTAATAAGACTACATTTTAGAATTTCCGCTCTTACGATGACAGGGCAAAGATAAACGAATTAAGTTAGAGGAAAGTTATGCGAATATGGTAAAAGGTACGCTTTCCACTGAAAAACTATATTATCTTTATGTTGTAAATCAAAATAATGGCTAGGATGAATTTGTATGCATCAGGGGATAAAGATAATGTTATGGTTTCTTAGTTTGATAAACAACGCGAAGAAGCAACCCAGAACCTTATTTGCTTTGAAATGTAGTAAGAAAAATTAAAAAATAAATAATAAATGACGTTACTCTACAAAGAACAAAATTTTAAATGCAGTCACTACAATCGTGGTGGTACATATAGGTATGCATGTCTAATATTACTTTACACAGTGAGGCTGAACTATCTCGCAATTCCCTGTGGTAACATAAAACATTATACATTCCTCGGCCTTCTAGCACTCGAGATACTGGTAGTAAAGCCGATATGACTGAAGCAGTTTTCTGCAAACATTTTGTTTAAAAGTTTTAGATATATCACATCTTACATAAGTGGGACGATCTGTAACTCCAATAGCATGCAGCTACAAAAACGTTGGCAAGTCTTTGGATTTCGAAACTTCCCTCTATAAAAGAATTCATATGCAAACTTACAATCTAAAGTTAGACACACCGTCATAATAAGTTGCACACATTTGTTTAGCCAGCACCTACTTAAAGACCATAAGTTATTCAGAATGCAGAAAATGAAAAGCGAAAAAGCCACTCGACTTGAACGCCTAATAAAACGTTCACTTAATTTGAAATATGAAAGTCATGGAGCAAGTTGGATGTTCTACAGTATGTCATCAACTCCTTATTCGTAGACTGCCGACGGTATGACATATGAATATGGGCGTTACACATGACGTTTAAGGGTGCCAGGTCATTTTTATGAGCAAGTTGGGCCTGATAATGTCGCAGAGAATAAGGACACTTTGTCATTTCCTCACTGCACCTACTCAAGCGAAACAGACTCAACAGCGAAAAACTTTCTGTTATAACAAGGGGAAGTGGACGAGTTTCTACAAGTCGAGGATCGTTTACAGGTTTCTTTACCTTTTTGCTCTATGTTCTAAAATATATACTAATTGCTCCAAATCAGAATAATAATATTTTATTCTAGTTATTTTACACCGCAAAAGAAACTAACAAATTGCATTGTTAATAAACAATTACATTTTTAATATACAGTGTGGAAGCTAAATGATTTACCATAACCAACAACACCTATGAATTATTATAATCAATTTTGGAGATTAAGAAATTTAATCTCTTTTTATGGCTTTCACACTGTTCAACATCACCACAACAATGATCAATTATTATAAACAAAGGAATTAACTTTTAAATACTTTTAGAACATTAACTTCTTGAGTACATTATATAAGAAAGGTTATAAGAAGTGAAAAATTTTTAGGTCAATTTAAAAAAAAAATGTCTTTAATGAAAGCGGAGCCTTCAATTCCCTAACTTATTGAAAAATGAAGTTAAATCGATTTTTCCAACGGGATCCTATTTCATCAAGTGTTAAGAACAAACACACCATTTATTCAAATTTTAAATTAATATTTAATACTATAAAAAAATTATTTTATGTGACGTACTCTCTTCAGATGCTACGCAGAGCCCTATTTTCAGCGTGAAATTAAAATGATTAATAATAGAGATAGAACTCCGGGAGTTGGGAGTTTCTCATCGTCATTTCCTTCTCTTTTGAATCTCTTTTTCGATTTTTGCTATCACTTATAATTTCGCAGATTTTCAACTTCTTGACTAGACTATAACTTTAAGCACCAATAAAACTAGTATAGTACGGCCATTCCATAACACTGCCACAAACATTATTATATCGCTGAATTCGAATTATCATGATGCGACTTCGCGAGCACCTACTGTAGTTAGTTCCGACTAATTTTTCTGTAGCCATCGTATAATGCAAAATCCTGTTAAATGTTTTGGCTTAATAAACCTGACGTAACAATATTGTGTCAGAATAGACAGCTTCATCTCAGCTTTTTATTGCTCTGTCGCCGGCGGATTTTTCTAGCAATTTAACAATGCCAGAATGTGTACTAGATATTACGTGGTAATTTGCAGCAATTTAAAAATTATTCTAAGCAAAACGATTTTGCAGCAGTTTCATCAAGATTATGAATGTGAGAAGGCTTCCTGAAGTTAATCTTCTATATTATTTACAGCAGTGAGTGTATTTAATTATAGTTTTTTGTCCAAAGAGTTTATAGCAGCGCATGTTGTTGGAAATCGCTTTAAAGTTTAGAACGTAAGTTTAAAATACGAGCTATTATCAAATTCTCTGCTTGGATTCGAAGCAAATCAATATTAGGTACGTCGTGAAGTTTACTATCCAACTGTCATAAATGAGTCGTTTGTTTTATGACTTTCCTTCAAGAAAAGCGTGCAGGTATATGTGGACCTGTGCGGTCTAGGTAGAATTGTTGGTTTTATGCTGTGTCAAAATCAAGAAGACCAGTCTTCTTGATTATAGTTCACAATCGTGTACACTACATGATTTAGAATAAATGTTAAGTTCCTCAAATAATTGTCAGCCCACAAAAATTTGTGTTTTACATCGTCTTCCAGACTATTGTTGTTTTCCATTTTGGAGGATGCATAATTGATTGACGTCTTTTTTATTTCTCGTACATCTAATAGAAATCAGAAACTAAACAAATAAAACTGGTAAAGAACTCGATCCGACTGCGAAAAAGTAAAACCACAAAATTTACATAAACCATAAAAGCAACTTTAGAAATGTCCAGGTTATTACATCAAACTGTTATTATAGTGCTGACGACGTTGACAACTTTAACTTATCAAATATTCACGCAAATATGCCATTAGCTGCCGACAAACACGATAAATGTCCTTTCGAATTGTCCCTCTAAAAGGTGGTCAACCAACTACATTCCCTCTTTATCTAAAATTCCGGAGGCAACAGACCTTCCATCACAATAATAATCGCAAATCAACAGGGGAGAGGATTGATGTTAGAAACCCTCTAAATTTTGTTCGGTCCATTTATCGTCAAGTAAACCATTTAAGTATGACAGTTCCGAGAAGTGTTAGTAAAAATATGACTCATTTTTTAAAAGAAAATTTCTGTTGTTTATTCATTTGTTTAGTAATTTCGTTATAATAATTATGTTTCCCAAATATGAAAGTCCCAGTTTGCTATGTTCATAAATAGTCTAACTAAGTCAACATAATTTTATTTAAATACAATTCTTAGACGACATTTAGATTTTAATAACAAATTTGCAATAAAAAACTAAATAGATCTTTGCTCCAAAATTAGAAATTTCCAAATTCCATCAGACACTAGACTTGTTTCATTTGACGTAGTTAATTTATTCCCCAGCATCCCACCCAAATCTTGCTTATTAATTTTAAAAAACCTACTATTTAATTCTAATATGCCAACCATACATGCACTAAATTTACATTCACTTTGTGAGACTGTCCTAGATCAAAATTTCTTTCAATTTAATAATAATTTTTATTCACAAGACTCAGGCTTAGCAATGGGCTCTAATTTGTCACCTCTTTTAGCAGAAATATTCATGAATAACTTAAAAGATCAGTTTTTAACTTCTTCACCCTTTAAAGATGATTTTCTCTTTTGGTACAGATATGTAGATGACATAATTGTTTTATTCAAAGGATCTGGTTCTGAACTTGATAACGCACTCAGCAACTTAAATTCTTTAAACCAATCCATTAAATTCACCGTTGAAATTGAAATCAATTCCCAAACTCCCCTTTTAGACTTGTTAATCACTAGAAATAATAATACTTTTATATTTGACATTTATAGAAAACCTAGTATCACAGATTGCGTAATACCTTTTGACTCTTGTCACCCTGTTTCCCATAAATTTGCAGCTTTTCATTCCTTTTTCCACCGATTATTTTCTATACCACTATCAGTCTCATCTTTTCAAACAGAACTTAATAACATTAAACAAATTGCTTCAAATAATGGATATTCTTTAAAAACTATAAATAAATTATGCTATAGATACTATAACAAATACAAATACACACACTACTTTGTTAAAAATTCTTCAGAAACAATTTCCTTTTCAAATTTATTAACATACTTTGGCGTCGTCTCATAGAAATGTTCTAAAATACTTAAGAAAAACAGTTTTAAAGTTTCATTTAAAACAGATAACAACTTATCCAGATTTTTTATTAAAAATAAAGATCCGTTAGATTACAAATCATCATCAAGTGTTTACCAATTAAACTGCTCTTCTTGTGAGTCATTCTGCATAGGTCAGACAGGTCGCAAAATATCAGACCGTATTAAAGAACATTTCAGGCACATCTATAACAACACAGATTTTGATCCTCCACCATCAATACCTTCTTCTTTCGCCAATCATATATCAATAACGAAACATAGTTTTTCACCATCAAATTCCAAATTGATCCATAAATGCAATAAAGGCCGGAAATTAGATTTTCTTGAGACTTTGGGAATAAGGAAAGCCTTGAATCTGGAAAACAGATCTTGTTTAAATGAACAGAATAACTTCAATAATCCCATTATTAATTCACTATTTTAATTTTTCACCACTCAAACTTACCAGATTCTCTTTGATCCATTTTTAATTTTTACATTTTATAAAATGTTGTTTTTACGAAATCTTTTAAAAATCATGTAACCCTTTGAAAACGTCAAATTTAATTCAAAATTACGTCAACGTCATAATTTTTTTATATTCTTTAAGGTAAGAACCCCTCTTGTAATTCATCAATTGTATCATTAATCTCTTGTTAAATTAGGGCTGATGATGGCAGAAGTGTTCTGCCGAAACATGTTCCATTTGTAATTTTACGCTCATTAAAGTTTGTGGAGTTCGACTTAGATATATTTAAATTTCAATATAATTTTATTTACATTAAATTTACCCATATAGTTCAGGATTCAGTTAACGGAGCTGAACAATTTTTGTAAAATGATCTCGTTTCAAGGTTTGAATACATTTCAATTTTTTTATTAAATTATGAATATGATTCAATTTTTTAAGATAATATTTTCGTTGAACGTGGAATAAATACTAATAAATAGATGGTGTCGTATAGTTGTTTTCTGAGATAAGTAACAGAGCGTATCAAAAATGGAAATTTCGGCTAGCATTTTTAAACGCTGTACATTTACCGCCTCTTGTGACGTCATTTCGGGGGAGCATTCTCAATGGTTCGTGCGTCTCTCATTGGTACGCGCGTCGAATAACTTTGTTTCAAATAAGACAAATGTTTAGATTTTTTTACATAGTAAACGCGTGATTTTGAATAAACAAAAAAAACAGGGTAGATTGTAAATTGTAACCGATAGACTGAAAGACGGGCAGACTGAAGAAACTAATATACTGACAATCTTGATGAGGAATTAATAGATTGAAAAAGATTAAAAACAGATACTGAGAAATTCAGAAAATAAAAAAAAACAAGAAAATACGAGAAACTGAAACATGGATAAACTGACAATCTGAGGAATAAAAAATCAGAAACTGAGATACTTAAAACTACGAAACAGAAGAAACCAGAAACTGAAAAACTAAGAAAGTAAATATTCAGGAACTAGAAAATTAAAAAAAACACTGAAGGACGAGCAGACTTATATACTAAGTAATCATTATTGAGGAATTAAGAAACTGGGGGACTGAGAAAGTGAAAATTTGAGAAACCGAGAAACTGAGAACATCAGAAACTGAGAAAGTGGGAAAATGGAAAACTAAGAAACTGAGAAACGAAAAATGGAGAAACTCAGGAACTAAGAAACTGAGGAAAGACACTCAAAAACTGACTTAAAAAACTACGAAATTGAAGAACTATAAGGAGCTGATGAACTAAGAAACTCTAATTAAAATACTCAGGACTAGAAAATTGAAATTTAGAGACCGGAGAACGGGCAGACTGAGAAACTGAGAAACTAATATACTGACAACCTTGATGAGGGATTAATAGATTGAAAAAGATTAAAAACAGACACTGAGAAATTCAGAAAATAAAAAACAAACAAGAAAATACGAGAAACTGAAAAATTGATAAACTGACAATCTGAGGAATAAAAAATCAGGAACTGAGATACTTAAAACTACGAAATTGAAGAAACCAGAAACTGAAAAACTAAGAAAGTAAATATTCAGGAACTAGAAAATCTAAACCAAAACACTGAAGGACGAGCAGACTTATATACTAAGTGATTATTATTGAGGAATTAAGAAACTGGGGCACTGAGAAAGTGAGAATTTGAGAAACCGAGAAACTGAGAACATCAGAAGCTGAGAAAGTGGGAAAATGGAGAAACTCGGGAACTAAGAAACTGAGGAAAGACACTCAAAAACTGACTTAAAAAACTACGAAATTGAAGAACTATAATGAGCTGATGAACTAAGAAACTCTAACTAAAATACTCAAAACTAGAAAATTGAAGTTTAGAAACCGGAGGACGGGCAGACTGAGAAACTGAAAAACTAATATACTGACAATCTTGATGAGGAATTAATAGATTGAAAAAGATTAAAAACAGATACTGAGAAATTCAGAAAATAAAAAAAAACAAGAAAATACGAGAAACTGAAACATGGATAAACTGACAATCTGAGGAATAAAAAATCAGAAACTGAGATACTTAAAACTACGAAACAGAAGAAACCAGAAACTGAAAAACTAAGAAAGTAAATATTCAGGAACTAGAAAATTAAAAAAAACACTGAAGGACGAGCAGACTTATATACTAAGTAATCATTATTGAGGAATTAAGAAACTGGGGGACTGAGAAAGTGAAAATTTGAGAAACCGAGAAACTGAGAACATCAGAAACTGAGAAAGTGGGAAAATGGAAAACTAAGAAACAGAAACGGAAAATGGAGAAACTCAGGAACTAAGAAACTGAGGAAAGACACTCAAAAACTGACTTAAAAAACTACGAAATTGAAGAACTATAAGGAGCTGATGAACTAAGAAACTCTAATTAAAATACTCAGGACTAGAAAATTGAAATTTAGAGACCGGAGAACGGGCAGACTGAGAAACTAATATACTGACAATCTTGATGAGGGATTAATAGATTGAAAAAGATTAAAAACAGACACTGAGAAATTCAGAAAATAAAAAACAAACAAGAAAATACGAGAAACTGAAAAATTGATAAACTGACAATCTGAGGAATAAAAAATCAGGAACTGAGATACTTAAAACTACGAAATTGAAGAAACCAGAATCTGAAAAACTAAGAAACTAAATATTCAGGTACTCGAAAATTGAAACCAAAAGACTAAAGGACGAGCAGACTGATATACTAAGTAATTATTATTGAAGAATTAAGAAACTGAGAAACTTGGAAACTGGAGGACTGAGAAAGTGAGAATTTGATAAACCGAGAAACTGAGAAAGTGGGAAAATGAAAAACTAAGAAACTGAGAAACGAAAAATGGAGAAACTCAGGAACTAAGAAACTGAGGAAAGACACTCAAAAACTGACTTAAAAAACTACGAAATTGAAGACCTATAAGGAGCTGATGAACTAAGAAACTCTAACTAAAATACTCAGGACTAGAAAATTGAAACTTAGAGACTGGAGGACGGGCAGACTGAGAAACTGAGAAACTAATATACTGACAATCTTGATGAGGGATTAATAGATCGAAAAAGATTAAAAACATACACTGAGAAATTCAGAAAATAAAAAAAAACAAGAAAATACGAGAAACTGAAAAATGATTAAACTGACAATCAGGAATAAAAAATCAGAAACTGAGATACTTAAAACTACGAAATTGAAGAAACCAGAAACTGAAAAACTAAGAAAGTAAATATTCAGGAACTAGAAAATTAAAAAAAACACTGAAGGACGAGCAGACTTATATACTAAGTAATCATTATTGAGGAATTAAGAAACTGGGGGACTGAGAAAGTGAAAATTTGAGAAACCGAGAAACTGAGAACATCAGAAACTGAGAAAGTGGGAAAATGGAAAACTAAGAAACTGAGAAACGAAAAATGGAGAAACTCAGGAACTAAGAAACTGAGGAAAGACACTCAAAAACTGACTTAAAAAACTACGAAATTGAAGAACTATAAGGAGCTGATGAACTAAGAAACTCTAATTAAAATACTCAGGACTAGAAAATTGAAATTTAGAGACCGGAGAACGGGCAGACTGAGAAACTGAGAAACTAATATACTGACAATCTTGATGAGGGATTAATAGATTGAAAAAGATTAAAAACAGACACTGAGAAATTCAGAAAATAAAAAACAAACAAGAAAATACGAGAAACTGAAAAATTGATAAACTGACAATCTGAGGAATAAAAAATCAGGAACTGAGATACTTAAAACTACGAAATTGAAGAAACCAGAATCTGAAAAACTAAGAAACTAAATATTCAGGTACTCGAAAATTGAAACCAAAAGACTAAAGGACGAGCAGACTGATATACTAAGTAATTATTATTGAAGAATTAAGAAACTGAGAAACTTGGAAACTGGAGGACTGAGAAAGTGAGAATTTGATAAACCGAGAAACTGAGAAAGTGGGAAAATGAAAAACTAAGAAACTGAGAAACGAAAAATGGAGAAACTCAGGAACTAAGAAACTGAGGAAAGACACTCAAAAACTGACTTAAAAAACTACGAAATTGAAGACCTATAAGGAGCTGATGAACTAAGAAACTCTAACTAAAATACTCAGGACTAGAAAATTGAAACTTAGAGACTGGAGGACGGGCAGACTGAGAAACTGAGAAACTAATATACTGACAATCTTGATGAGGGATTAATAGATTGAAAAAGATTAAAAACATACACTGAGAAATTCAGAAAATAAAAAAAAACAAGAAAATACGAGAAACTGAAAAATGATTAAACTGACAATCAGGAATAAAAAATCAGAAACTGAGATACTTAAAACTACGAAATAGAAGAAACCAGAAACTGAAAAACTAAGAAAGTAAATATTCAGGAACTAGAAAATCTAAACCAAAACACTGAAGGACGAGCAGACTTATATACTAAGTGATTATTATTGATGAATTAAGAAACTGGGGCACTGAGAAAGTGAGAATTTGAGAAACTGAGAAACTGAGAACATCAGAAGCTGAGAAAGTGGGAAAATGGAGAAACTCGGGAACTAAGAAACTGAGGAAAGACACTCAAAAACTGACTTAAAAAACTACGAAATTGAAGAACTATAATGAGCTGATGAACTAAGAAACTCTAACTAAAATACTCAAAACTAGAAAATTGAAGTTTAGAAACCGGAGGACGGGCAGACTGAGAAACTGAAAAACTAATATACTGACAATCTTGATGAGGAATTAATAGATTGAAAAAGATTAAAAACAGATACTGAGAAATTCAGAAAATAAAAAAAAAACAAGAAAATACGAGAAACTGAAACATGGATAAACTGACAATCTGAGGAATAAAAAATCAGAAACTGAGATACTTAAAACTACGAAATAGAAGAAACCAGAAACTGAAAAACTAAGAAAGTAAATATTCAGGAACTAGAAAATTAAAAAAAAAAACACTGAAGGACGAGCAGACTTATATACTAAGTAATCATTATTGAGGAATTAAGAAACTGGGGGACTGAGAAAGTGAGAATTTGAGAAACCGAGAAACTGAGAACATCAGAAACTGAGAAAGTGGGAAAATGGAAAACTAAGAAACTGAGAAACGAAAAATGGAGAAACTCAGGAACTAAGAAACTGAGGAAAGACACTCAAAAACTGACTTAAAAAACTACGAAATTAGAACTATAAGGAGCTGATGAACTAAGAAACTCTAATTAAAATACTCAGGACTAGAAAATTGAAATTTAGAGACCGGAGAACGGGCAGACTGAGAAACTGAGAAACTAATATACTGACAATCTTGATGAGGGATTAATAGATTGAAAAAGATTAAAAACATACACTGAGAAATTCAGAAAATAAAAAAAAAACAAGAAAATACGAGAAACTGAAAAATGATTAAACTGACAATCAGGAATAAAAAATCAGAAACTGAGATACTTAAAACTACGAAATTGAAGAAACCAGAAACTGAAAAACTAAGAAAGTAAATATTCAGGAACTAGAAAATCTAAACCAAAACACTGAAGGACGAGCAGACTTATATACTAAGTGATTATTATTGAGGAATTAAGAAACTGGGGCACTGAGAAACTGAGAATTTGAGAAACCGAGAAACTGAGAACATCAAAAGCTGAGAAAGTGGGAAAATGGAGAAACTCGGGAACTAAGAAACTGAGGAAAGACACTCAAAAACTGACTTAAAAAACTACGAAATTGAAGAACTATAATGAGCTGATGAACTAAGAAACTCTAACTAAAATACTCAAAACTAGAAAATTGAAGTTTAGAAACCGGAGGACGGGCAGACTGAGAAACTGAAAAACTAATATACTGACAATCTTGATGAGGAATTAATAGATTGAAAAAGATTAAAAACAGATACTGAGAAATTCAGAAAATAAAAAAAAAAACAAGAAAATACGAGAAACTGAAACATGGATAAACTGACAATCTGAGGAATAAAAAATCAGAAACTGAGATACTTAAAACTACGAAATAGAAGAAACCAGAAACTGAAAAACTAAGAAAGTAAATATTCAGGAACTAGAAAATTAAAAAAAAACACTGAAGGACGAGCAGACTTATATACTAAGTAATCATTATTGAGGAATTAAGAAACTGGGGGACTGAGAAAGTGAGAATTTGAGAAACCGAGAAACTGAGAACATCAGAAACTGAGAAAGTGGGAAAATGGAAAACTAAGAAACTGAGAAACGAAAAATGGAGAAACTCAGGAACTAAGAAACTGAGGAAAGACACTCAAAAACTGACTTAAAAAACAACGAAATTAGAACTATAAGGAGCTGATGAACTAAGAAACTCTAATTAAAATACTCAGGACTAGAAAATTGAAATTTAGAGACCGGAGAACGGGCAGACTGAGAAACTGAGAAACTAATATACTGACAATCTTGATGAGGGATTAATAGATTGAAAAAGATTAAAAACATACACTGAGAAATTCAGAAAATAAAAAAAAAACAAGAAAATACGAGAAACTGAAAAATTGATAAACTGACAATCTGAGGAATAAAAAATCAGAAACTAAGATACTTAAAACTACGAAACAGAAGAAACCAGAAACTGAAAAACTAAGAAAGTAAATATTCAGGAACTAGAAAATTAAAAAAAAACACTGAAGGACGAGCAGACTTATATACTAAGTAATCATTATTGAGGAATTAAGAAACTGGGGGACTGAGAAAATGAGAATTTGAGAAACCGAGAAACTGAGAACATCAGAAGCTGAGAAAGTGGGAAAATGGAAAACTAAGAAACTGAGAAACGAAAAATGGAGAAACTCGGGAACTAAGAAACTGAATAAGACACTCAAAAACTGACTTAAAAAAACTACGAAATTGAAGAACTATAAGGAGCTGATGAACTAAGAAACTCTAACTAAAATACTCAGAACTAGAAAATTGAAATTTAGAGACCGGAGGACGGGCAGACTGAGAAACTGAAAAACTAATATACTGACAATCTTGATGAGGAACTAATAGATTGAAAAAGATTAAAAACAGATACTGAGAAATTCAGAAAATAAAAAACAAACAAGAAAATACGAGAAACTGAAAAATTGATAAACTGACGATCTGAGGAATAAAAAATCAGGAACTGAGATACTTAAAACTACGAAATTGAAGAAACCAGAATCTGAAAAACTAAGAAACTAAATATTCAGGTACTAGAAAATTGAAACCAAAAGACTGAAGGACGAGCAGACTGATATACTAAGTAATTATTATTGAGGAATTAAGAAACTGAGAAAATTGGAAACTGGGGGACTGAGAAACTGAAAATTTGAGAAACCGAGAAACTGAGAAAGTAGGAAAATAAAAAACTAAGAAACTAAGAAACGAAAAATGGAGAAACTCAGGAACTAAGAAACTGAGGAAAGAAACTCAAAAACTGACTTAAAAAACTACGACATTGAAGAACTATAATGAGCTGATGAACTAAGAAACTTTAACTAAAATACTCAGAACTAGAAAATTGAAGTTTAGAGACCGGAGGACGGGCAGACTGAGAAACTGAAAAACTAATATACTGACAATCTTGATGAGGAATTAATAGATTGAAAAAGATTGAAAACAGATACTGAGAAATTCAGAAAATAAAAAACAAACAAGAAAATACGAGAAACTGAAAAATGGATAAACTGACAATCTGAGGAATAAAAAATCAGAAACTGAGATACTTAAAACTACGAAATTGAAGAAACCAGAAACTGAAAAACTAAGAAAGTAAATATTCAGGAACTAGAAAATTTAAACCAAAACACTGAAGGACGAGCAGACTTATATACTAAGTAATTATTATTGAGGAATTAAGAAACTGGGGGACTGAGAAAGTGAGAATTTGAGAAACCGAGAAACTGAGAACATCAGAAGCTGAGAAAGTGGGAAAATGGAAAACTAAGAAACTGAGAAACGAAAAATGGAGAAACTCGGGAACTAAGAAACTGAGGAAAGACACTCAAAAACTGACTTAAAAAAACTACGAAATTGAAGAACTATAAGGAGCTGATGAACTAAGAAACTCTAACTAAAATACTCAGGACTAGAAAATTGAAACTTAGAGACTGGAGGACGGGCAGACTGAGAAACTGAGAAACTAATATACTGACAATCTTGATGAGGGATTAATAGATTGAAAAAGATTAAAAACCGATACTGAGAAATTCAGAAAAATAAAAAAAAACAAGAAAATAAGAGAAACTGAAAAATTGATAAACTGACAATCTGAGGAATAAAAAATCAGAAACTGAGATACTTAAAACTACGAAATTGAAGAAACCAGAAACTGAAAAACTAAGAAAGTAAATATTCAGGAACTAGAAAATCTAAACCAAAACACTGAAGGACGAGCAGACTTATATACTAAGTGATTATTATTGAGGAATTAAGAAACTGGGGCACTGAGAAAGTGAGAATTTGAGAAACCGAGAAACTGAGAACATCAGAAGCTGAGAAAGTGGGAAAATGGAAAACTAAGAAACTGAGAAACGAAAAATGGAGAAACTCGGGGACTAAGAAACTGAGGAAGGACACTCAAAAACTGACTTAAAAAAACTACGAAATTGAAGAACTATAAGGAGCTGATGAACTAATAAACTCTAACTAAAATACTCAGAACTAGAAAATTGAAATTTAGAGACCGGAGGACGGGCAGACTGAGAAACTGAAAAACTAATATACTGACAATCTTGATGAGGAACTAATAGATTGAAAAAGATTAAAAACAGATACTGAGAAATTCAGAAAATAAAAAACAAACAAGAAAATACGAGAAACTGAAAAATTGATAAACTGACAATCTGAGGAATAAAAAATCAGGAACTGAGATAATTAAAACCACGAAATTGAAGAAACCAGAATCTGAAAAACTAAGAAACTAAATATTCAGGTACTAGAAAATTGAAACCAAAAGACTGAAGGACGAGCAGACTGATATACTAAGTAATTATTATTGAGGAATTAAGAAACTGAGAAAATTGGAAACTGGGGGACTGAGAAAGTGAAAATTTGAGAAACCGAGAAACTGAGAAAGTAGGAAAATAAAAAACTAAGAAACTGAGAAACGAAAAATGGAGAAACTCAGGAACTAAGAAACTGAGGAAAGACACTCAAAAACTGACTTAAAAAACTACGAAATTGAAGAACTATAATGAGCTGATGAACTAAGAAACTCTAACTAAAATACTCAGAACTAGAAAATTGAAGTTTAGAGACCGGAGGACGGGCAGACTGAGAAACTGAAAAACTAATATACTGACAATCTTGATGAGGAATTAATAGATTGAAAAAGATTAAAAACAGATACTGAGAAATTCAGAAAATAAAAAACAAACAAGAAAATACGAGAAACTGAAAATGGATAAAGTGACAATCTGAGGAATAAAAAATCAGAAACTGAGATACTTAAAACTACGAAATTGAAGAAACCAGAAACTGAAAAACTAAGAAAGTAAATATTCAGGAACTAGAAAATTTAAACCAAAACACTGAAGGACGAGCAGACTTATATACTAAGTAATTATTATTGAGGAATTAAGAAACTGGGGGACTGAGAAGGTGAGAATTTGAGAAACCGAGAAACTGAGAACATCAGAAGCTGAAAAAGTGGGAAAATGGAAAACTAAGGAACTGAGAAACGAAAAATGGAGAAACTCGGGAACTAAGAAACTGAGGAAGGACACTCAAAAACTGACTTAAAAAAACTACGAAATTGAAGAACTATAAGGAGCTGATGAACTAAGAAACTCTAACTAAAATACTCAGAACTAGAAAATTGAAATTTAGAGACCGGAGGACGGGCAGACTGAGAAACTGAAAAACTAATATACTGACAATCTTGATGAGGAACTAATAGATTGAAAAAGATTAAAAACAGATACTGAGAAATTCAGAAAATAAAAAACAAACAAGAAAATACGAGAAACTGAAAAATTGATAAACTGACAATCTGAGGAATAAAAAATCAGGAACTGAGATAATTAAAACTACGAAATTGAAGAAACCAGAATCTGAAAAACTAAGAAACTAAATATTCAGGTACTAGAAAATTGAAACCAAAAGACTGAAGGACGAGCAGACTGATATACTAAGTAATTATTATTGAGGAATTAAGAAACTGAGAAAATTGGAAACTGGGGGACTGAGAAAGTGAAAATTTGAGAAACCGAGAAACTGAGAAAGTAGGAAAATAAAAAACTAAGAAACTGAGAAACGAAAAATGGAGAAACTCAGGAACTAAGAAACTGAGGAAAGACACTCAAAAACTGACTTAAAAAACTACGAAATTGAAGAACTATAATGAGCTGATGAACTAAGAAACTCTAACTAAAATACTCAGAACTAGAAAATTGAAGTTTAGAGACCGGAGGACGGGCAGACTGAGAAACTGAAAAACTAATATACTGACAATCTTGATGAGGAATTAATAGATTGAAAAAGATTAAAAACAGATACTGAGAAATTCAGAAAATAAAAAACAAACAAGAAAATACGAGAAACTGAAAAATGGATAAACTGACAATCTGAGGGATAAAAAATCAGAAACTGAGATACTTAAAACTACGAAATAGAAGAAACCAGAAACTGAAAAACTAAGAAAGTAAATATTCAGGAACTAGAAAATTAAAAAAAAAACACTGAAGGACGAGCAGACTTATATACTAAGTAATCATTATTGAGGAATTAAGAAACTGGGGGACTGACAAAGTGAGAATTTGAGAAACCGAGAAACTGAGAACATCAGAAGCTGAGAAAGGGGGAAAATGGAAAACTAAGAAACTGAGAAACGAAAAATGGAGAAACTCAGGAGCTAAGAAACTGAGGAAAGACACTCAAAAACTGACTTAAAAAACTACGAAATTGAAGAACTATAAGGAGCTGATGAACTAAGAAACTCTAACTAAAATACTCAGGACTAGAAAATTGAAACTTAGAGACTGGAGGACGGGCAGACTGAGAAACTGAGAAACTAATATACTGACAATCTTGATGAGGGATTAATAGATTGAAAAAGATTAAAAACATACACTGAGAAATTCAGAAAATAAAAAAAAAACAAGAAAATACGAGAAACTGAAAAATTGATAAACTGACAATCTGAGGAATAAAAAATCAGAAACTGAGATACTTAAAACTACGAAATTGAAGAAACCAGAAACTGAAAAACTAAGAAAGTAAATATTCAGGAACTAGAAAATTTAAACCAAAACACTGAAGGACGAGCAGACTTATATACTAAGTAATTATTATTGAGGAATTAAGAAACTGGGGGACTGAGAAAGTGAGAATTTGAGAAACCGAGAAACTGAGAACATCAGAAGCTGAGAAAGTGGGAAAATGGAAAACTAAGAAACTGAGAAACGAAAAATGGAGAAACTCGGGAACTAAGAAACTGAGGAAAGACACTCAAAAACTGACTTAAAAAACGACGAAATTGAAGAACTATAATGAGCTGATGAACTAAGAAACTCTAACTAAAATACTCAGAACTAGAAAATTGAAGTTTAGAGACCGGAGGACGGGCAGACTGAGAAACTGAAAAACTAATATACTGACAATCTTGATTAGGAACTAATAGATTGAAAAAGATTAAAAACAGATACTGAGAAATTCAGAAAATAAAAAACAAACAAGAAAATACGAGAAACTGAAAAATTGATAAACTGACAATCTGAGGAATACAAAATCAGGAACTGAGATACTTAAAACTACGAAATTGAAGAAACCAGAATCTGAAAAACTAAGAAACTAAATATTCAGGTACTAGAAAATTGAAACCAAAAGACTGAAGGACGAGCAGACTGATATACTAAGTAATTATTATTGAGGAATTAAGAAACTGAGAAAATTGGAAACTGGGGGACTGAGAAAGTGAAAATTTGAGAAACCGAGAAACTGAGAAAGTAGGAAAATAAAAAAACTAAGAAACTGAGAAACGAAAAATGGAGAAACTCAGGAACTAAGAAACTGACTAAAGACACTCAAAAACTGACTTAAAAAAACTACGAAATTGAAGAACTATAAGGAGCTGATGAACTAATAAACTCTAACTAAAATACTCAGGACTAGAAAATTGAAATTTAGAGACTGGAGGACGGGCAGCCTGAAATACTCAGAAACTATGAAACTGAGAAAATGCGCAATTAAGATACTGAGAAAGTGAAACTCAGTCACCGAAAGATTGAAAAATTGAGGAATTAAAAAACTGGGAATCTTAGAAATAAGAAGTCTGAAATTAAGGAGCTTAAAAACTACTAAATTGAAGAATTAAGAAACTGAGAAGCTAAGATTCTGAAAACTGAGGCCGAAAGACTGATGAACAACGGGCAAACTGAGAGACTGAGAAATTGAGGAATTAGAGAACTGGAAAACTGGAAAATTATGAAACTGGGAAACCCGAATACTGAGAAACTATAAGAAGAGAAACTAAATACTTAGGGACTTGAAAATTGAAACCGAAAGATTGAAGGACCGGCAGACTGAGATACTGAGTAATCGAGGAATTAAGAAACTGAAAAGCTTGATAACTTAACTTAATTCAACTTAAAGATACTAAAACACTGAAAAACTCGGAAACTGGGAAAGTGAGAATTTGAGAAACCGAGAAACAGAAGATTAAAAACTAAAAAACTGTGAAACAAAAATAAAAAAACTGAGGAACGGAGAAACAGAGGAAAGACACTCAGAAACTAAAGAGTTGAGTAAGAAGTAAGAAACTCAAATATTTAAATACTCAGGACTAGAAAATTAAAACTTAGGGAATGAAGGTTTGACAGACTAAAATACTCAGAAACTATGAAACTGAGAAACTGACAAAATGAGTAATTAATATACTGAGAAAGTGAAAAAGTAAGCATCTGAGCGATTAAAAAAGTCAAAAACTGCAGAAATAAGAAACTGAGAAACTGAGGATGTTATAAATAAAAACCCAGAAACTGGTGGGGGACTTACCTAAAACTAGGAAATTAGATTAATTAAGAAACTGAAAATCTAAGATTATGATGAAAGATTTAAGTACTCCGGGACTAGAAAACGGAAACCGGGAGACTGAAAGACGGACAGAATGAAACTGAGAAATTGAGGGATTAAAAAACTGGGAAACTGAGAAACTGAAAAGTTAAAAAACTGCGAAACTGAAAAATTGAGAAGCTGAGAAATTAGGAAACTGAGAAACTGCAAAACTAGGAAACTGAAACTGAGACACTGATGAGACTGGCGAGAAACTACGACACAGTGAAACTAAAAAATTGGTGAGATAATATATGTTAGGGGGACCTGCCGTCGATTAATTCTGCAGGCAGGATGTTGTAAAAAGACTCCGGTCGTGCACTTAATAATTTTAATTAACACACTTTAACAACTACATAACAAGAAAAAAAATAGAACTGTTTGTTCCGGATGTCGGAGTGAGAATGCCTCGTCCTGACAAAAAATCGAGAAAAGAAGAAGAAGAAGTGTGAGGTTTAGAAACTGATAAACGGAGGAATTAATAAATTGAGAAACTGAGAAATGGAGCAACTGAGAAATTAAGAAACTAACTAAAAACTCAGAAACTGGGAGACTTGAAAATCTTATTATGTAAGACTGTCAGAAACGACTTCTTCTGAATATTTAACAATATGTATTGAAAATACTAATTAGAAGGTAAAATCAATGTTGGGTATCAAATTAGATCCATTGTGAGACTGTTCGTGTCTTTATTTTTTCTGAAAGTAATAATTATTAATTATTATTTTGAATTTCAATTTGCCGCGTACCAGGTTAACCAGTAAACAAAATCTAAATTCCCCGATACTCGTGTGTTTATTTGTCAAGTCACTGATTATTGACATCGAAGTATTTTGTTTTTTGGAATAGCTGAAAGAATTTAAAGAATGGCAGGTGTAAGTTTGCAGCTAGGAATTTGGGATAGTGCCCAATACGAACGTGTAGAAGTGGAAATACATGATCTTAACAGCAAAGTGGAAGTTCTGAAAAATGAAGCAGTCAAAAAACTCAATTCCTACAAAGTACCCATAGGTAAGACAATGGCCCTTTGACAATTATTTATTATAATAGAGTTTTTTAGAATTGGTCTACTGTGGCCTGGTATTAGAAGACAGCCATTCATTGTCTTCATATGGGATCAGACCAGGAGTCACAATTCATGTTGTTCAAAAGAAGTTGCCCCCTCATGGCCCCAAAGGAAAAGCTCTCACAGAAACAGAAGTTCAACAGCTTGTTGTAGCTTTTCGAGCTTTCACTTTGTCTTCAGGCTATCGAGCGGCACTCCAGGTATGAAAATTTCTGTTACTAAAAATAATTACTAATTTTGGTTTGCAGAGATTGTCACGTCCTGAAGTGCTTGAAACCATAATTGCTGCAACACCAGGCCTCTCGGAAGACCCTACAGCCATTGCCATCATTCAAGATCCAGAACTAATAGTCCACATGTCAGATCCAGACACAATTCGAAGAGTAGCTGACAAACACCCATCTTTAATTGAAGCAGCCAACTACATAGCAGCTCACATTCATGAAGAACAAGCAAATGCTGATCCATCCCAGCCTGGTACAAGTACTGGTTACTCCTACTCTTTAGAAGCACTATCAGATGATGAAGAAATGGACACTTCAATTCGTGAAGGTCATCCTTTGTCCAGAAACACTTCTTACAATGCTATTACAGCTGCACAGTTGGCTGCTGCTATTGCTAATGCTACTAATACAACATTTAACACCAACAGTGCAGGAATGCCCTCGACTCCCACTACTTCAGGCAGTGTAATTACCAATGAAATGTTCAGTAATGCAATTCAGCAAGCCCTGGGGTCAAGTAGTCTCGGGGGCGCAGCTCCTGCTACGCCAAATAGAGAAGAGGGTGAAAGCTTAGAAAGTATCACAAGAAGACTGCAGAGGCAACTTCAACAAATGCATGAAATCGGGCTTAGGAATGATTCTGTTAATATTAGGGCCCTTCAGGCTACTTCTGGTGATGTTGAGGCTGCCATTGACTTGGTCTTCAATGGAGCTATCGATTAGATGAGATCTCATAATTTATTTTTTGTAAATTTGTAATTATGTTAGTGGTTAATACATACTTATACACACAAACTTGGTGAATTTCTTTTCATGTAGTTTCACCACAGCTGCCCCTTAAAAAGAGACATTCAGTATCTCCACCAAAAAATGAATAAATAAAACCCAGTTGTATGTCAAATCAATTTATTATTGGACTTACATTAAAAAAAAGATGATTTACTTCAGAGGAATAAATCTGGAGCTGTGAGTGGCACCAATACCGGGCCTACCGTGCTTTACAGGTTTGTATGTAAGAGAAAATTCTCCCAAATAATGTCCAATCATTTCTGGCTTGATTTCCACCTGGGTAAAAGCCTTTCCATTGTAGACACCCACGATGGAGCCCACCATTTCTGGGACAATGATCATGTTACGAAGATGCGTCTTCACGATTTCGGGCTTTTCTAGTGGAGGGGCTTCCTTCTTAGCTTTGCGAAGTTTCTTCACTAAAGCCATCGGTTTACGCTTAAGACCACGGCTGAAACGCCTTCTCGCCCGACAGTGCATCAATTCCATCAACTGTTCACTGGAAAAACGATTTACAGACTCGGTACAGATTTTGAGGTTAGAAAACTTACTTGGGGAGATCCAAAAGCTGATCCAAATCGACACCCCTGTAGGTGAACTTCTTGAAGGTCCTCTTCTTCTTGATTTGTTCATCAGCCTGAAAATTTAACCAGCGAAGTGAGAATTAACCGAACATGCAACATTTAATTTTTGTAAAAAATTTGTTGCGACCAAAATAAAAACTTACTTTATCAGCCATACTGCCCCGCTATGTAATTACAAAAGTTTTCGTACAAAAGTCCTAACGATGAACGTTATTTTTGAAGATATTTGTGTGGACACAAATATCTCACTCGACCATTAAAGCAAAAAGGTAGTAACTTCGGGGATGTCACCAGAATTGGTCAACCTGTGAATTGATGGAAGCGCGGTAAATTCAAACAAACATTTTATGAATTCGAAATGTATTTGTAGCAAAAATTATGTTAAATCGACAATTTCCACATTTGAGTCCTCTTCTTTTTTCAACATTTTCAATTTTCCTTTGCTGGTTTCCAACTTCCTTTTCTTCAAGCTTTTACAATATAAATTATACAAATCCTTGACCTTACTTAAGTCACTCTTTGAAATATTCCATAAAACTGTACCATCTTGAAAATCAAGTTTAGTGGGATCAATAGTTTCAGAATAATTAGAAGCTTCCACTCCTAAATGTTTTGTGACCTTTTCCAGCACATCATCAACATAGGTATTAATGATTAAGTCAGCCTTTTTATCCTAAAAATGTTCATTATTATTAAATTCTACCACAGCATTTCTATTACATGTTTAGTGGGTTGTAAATTCACAATAACTATTTTTCCTCCATATTTTTTACATTTGAGGGGTAGGTTACCACTTGGTACAATTTGTAAAGTTGTTCCCAAACAGATATTTAAATCTGCCACACTGAAAAAGATACTTGTAAAATAAACATAATTAATTATACACTTCACCTAGAATGATAATCAGACATTTCCAGATCCTTGTCAGGCAAGCTGTGCTCCCAGTCTAAAATGGTATCATATAATTTACCCCTACAGGGTCTCCCTCTGAGTATTCTTTTGCAATCATTATCTAGACACTTCTTTCCTACTGTTGTTGTAGGTGAAGTTCTCACAAACTGAGTATCACAAAGATTGCATTGTTCAATGAACATGTTGCCATGCAATTCTGCAATGAATTTTCTATCAACCCCGCTCTTCAAATGCAGCCCATCTATATTCTGACTTATTATGTAATGAACATAATTTTCATCAATCAGCTTTTTAATAGCCATGTGAGTTTTAGTTGGGATTGCTTCAATGAAAGAAATATCAATATTGGGCTTCTTTCCTTGTTTCTCCAGAGTCCAAACACCATTAGGACCCCTGAAATCTGGAATTCCTGCTGATGTACTGATGCCTGCTCCAGTATGAATGACTACATGTCTGGCATTCTTAATCCAATCTGCTAATTTGTTACACTTCTCTTGCACCACTTCAGGGTTATCAAATCTCTATATTTAAAACAAGGCAGTGTATATTAAATTAATCCAAATAATGAAATTACCTCTGGAGCTCCTAAAACACCTTTATGCTCATAAGGAGACAATCCATCTGCATAATTGCATGACATTCTGAATCACAAATTATTAGAACATCTTTTGGTGAAGAAGTCAAAATGTATTTATGGAGATTCCCCTGCAAAGAAGTACAGACAGTTTGAGGGAAATTACTGATGGTCCAAAACTCACTCAAAATATTAGCATATTAATTCCAAACTCTTAAGAAAACCATTTATGCAAGAGGAGTGTTTTATTTTTGTTTTTACATTTATTTATTAGACATTTTATTTAAGGTTAAAGTTAGGTACTTTCGGGCTCTCACTAAATAAGTTGGTAATTTTAATGACAGTTGACAGCAATTTGACACCGCCGCACGGATACCGCGATGAGAGCGTCAAAGCTATAAAAGTGTTCCAATTTTGTGGTTAAATGGAATGCAATTAATTGTTTGTATTTCTAATTATCGAACTTAAGATGAGTCGTAGACGACCCCACGAGGAGGAGGACGGTTATGGTAATTACGATAAGCCCCCCCGTTACAATTTTCATAATATATAAACAACCTATTTTAGACCGTGCCTACCGAAAACGCAGAAGAGTTTCCGAAAACCAAGAAATAGAAGATCGATTAGAGTCTCTCATTCTTCGTGTAGGCGAGAAGAGTACTTCATCCCTTGAGTCAAACCTAGAGGGATTAGCCAGTGTTTTGGAAGCAGACTTGTCAACTTTTCGAAATAAGATTTTAAGAATTTTAACTGACTGTGCTATTAAAATGCCGGAAAAATGTACAATTTACACGACTCTAGTGGGATTGTTGAATGTAAAGAACTACAACTTTGGAGGAGACTTTGTTGAGCATATGGTTAAGAATTTTAAAGAGTCACTAAAAACTTGTAAATGGGATGCAGCCCGGTATGCTTTACGATTTTTGGCGGATTTGGTGAACTGTCACGTCGTTTCTGCCCCATCTCTGCTGCAGTTGCTGGACAACATGATTGATGCTGCTAATGAGGACAATGTCCCACAAGTATGTAATAACAGTATTGTTAATTTAATGTACTTACAAATTGGTGCAATTTCAGGTGCGACGTGATTGGTATGTCTTTGCCATACTTAGCACACTTCCTTGGGTTGGTCGCGAGTTGTACGAAAAGAAGGAGCAGTCTCTTGAACATCTGCTGGTACAAATAGAAGTGTTTTTGAACAAAAGAACCAAGAAACATCACAATGCCCTCAGAGTGTGGGCAGTAGACACCCCCCACCCTCAGGAAGAATACCTTGATTGCCTTTGGTCGCAGATTAGAAAGCTTAGACAAGACAATTGGGCAGAGAAACATATCCCAAGACCTTATCTGGCCTTTGATTCGATCCTCTGTGAGGCTTTGCAACACAGTTTACCATCAATTTTACCACCACCCCATCATGACTCCTACCAGTATCCCATGCCGTGGGTAGTTTTCCGTCTTTTCGATTACACTGATTGTCCAGAAGGCCCTATTTTACCAGGAACTCATTCAATCGAGAGATTCTTGATTGAAGAGCATTTGCACTCCATCATTGAGATGTACCATTTGGAGAGAAAAGATTGTGCTGCCCATTTACTGAATTTCCCATATAAATTAAAGATACCACTAGAATACTGCATAGTGGAGTGTATCTTTGCTGAACTGTTTCACATGCCTACACCACGCTACTTAGAAATTGCCTATGGAGCTATCTTGATAGAATTGTGCAAATTGCAGCCTTCAACTATGCCTCAGGTTCTGGCCCAGGCCACAGAAATGCTTTTCATGAGAATTGATTCCATGAATGTCTCATGTTTTGATAGATTCGTCTGTTGGTTTTCGTATCATTTGAGCAACTTCCAGTTTAGATGGTCTTGGGAGGACTGGGATAGTTGCTTGACCCTTGACATGGAGCACCCTAAGCCGAAGTTTATTAAAGAGACAATGTTGAAGGCCATGAGGTTGGTTGAATTGTATTACACTTGATAACAGGTGTCTAAACAATATTTTTTAGGATGTCATATCATCAAAGAATAAGAGAAATTTTACCAGATTCCTTCAGCTGCTTTATTCCAATTAAACCAGAGCCAGACTACAAATATGCCAAAGAGGGCGCGGGTAAGTGTATAACTGGTGGTTTTTTAAATTAAATTTTTGTGTGTACTGTGTTATAATAAAAGAATAATTCGGTTTGAGTTGGTCACAAATATGGAATGTTATGTTGGGAACACTGATTTTCAAATTCAAATGTCAGTTAGATACTGTCAAAGTGACTTCATGCCACCTAACAAGTGTCAGTGTTACTGGAGTTTATGGAACCAATAGTATCAGGTCTTCATAAATGATTCACACATCATGTCGCCTTTGGAAAGCCACATGTACATATACTCAAAAAGCTTGCTGGATATCTTTATATATAAAATACAATATAAAAAACGGCTTGACCGATTTTGATGGAATTTTTTGTATGTGTCCGAGTGGATCACTGGATGGGTTTTAGCTACAGTTGGACCCGGTAGGTGGCGCTATTGTCGAGATCCAATTTTTTGTTTTAATTTTCTGACAGAATCTTGATGTTTTTTTTATTTTTTATCACCTCGATGACAGGTGTAGTCGAGATACAATTTTTTTTTAATTCTAATACAGGGTGATTTTTAAAAAACGGCAGACGCTGTAGAATTTTTATTTACCGGTCGATTTCAAAAATAAAAAAAGTAAATCAAATGGCTTTTAATTTACTATAAACTGGCGGTTTTAGATTTTGTTTAAATGTCTTAAATGTATTTTGGGCTCCATTCAACTTTCTTATTTTAAATTGTGACCCATAGTTTTTATTTATTTGAAAGATCTCATTTTTTCACACTCTAGTGTAATATGCACTACATTTACTTAAAATTATTGTTTAAAAAATTGTAACAGTCGAAAAAAAAGGAATAAAAGTTCATAAAATCTAGTTGTCAACGGTGTCAAATAAGACATTGCCGTTATTATTATGTGAAAAAGAAGCAAATGAAAAAAAAATTTTCAAATCTCTATTAAGAAATGACAAAAAACATCAAATTTAGTTAAATCTATTAGTTTAAATGCCAACCCCTTTTTTTTAATTCACAGTTGACACCTATGACACCTGCATGACGGTGCGTACAACCACAGACAACTAGATTTTATGAACTTTTATTCAATTTTTTTTTTCAACATTTTCAATCTTTTTAAACAATAATTTTAAGTAAAAGTAGTGCATATTACACATGAGTGTATGAAGAAAAATGAGGTCTTTCAAATTTAAAAAAGAAAATTATGGGTCCCAATTTAAAATTACAAAGTTGATTTTAGCCCAAAATATATTATGACATTTAGACAAAATCTAAAATCGTCAGCTGATAGTAAATTAAAAGCCATTTAATTTACTTTTTTTATTTTTGAATTTGACCCGTAAATAAAAATTCTACAGCGCCTGCCGTTTTTTAAAAATCACCCTGTATATAAAATTTCGCTGTGCGCGTTCGTAATTCTTCTCCTCTTAAACGGTTTGACCGATTTTGATGAAATTTTTTGTGTGTTTGAGTGGATCACGGGATGATTTTTAGCTACAGTTGGACCCGGTAGGTGGCGCTATTGTCGAGATCCAATTTTTTCTTTTAATTTTCTTGAGAGAATCTTGATGATTTTCTTTTATTGTATCACCTCGATGACAGGTGTAGTCGAGATAATTTTTTTAGCAACTTCATTACATCGTAGTAGTCTTGCATAGTAGCTTGGCATTCTTTTGACATTTCGATTTCGTATTGTCGAGTTCTGATATATTCTGTGTATTATTCTTCATTTGGTGGCATTCCTTCTAACTTCCTAAATAAAACGTTTTATTTTCAACATTCAATTGTGCGATTTCGATGAATATTTATGAAGTGTTAAACGGTTCGTGAAATGTACACGTGTAAGTATATTCTACAAATTAATCTAGGTATAATTATAATAAAAAAAATGAATTGCTGTACGTTGGTATCCTCATCACTTGAGAACGGCTGGACTGATTTGGATATTTTTTTACATGTTCGTTATAATCCAAGGTTTTTACCGAAAGAAAAATTGGAAAAGTTTCCCGGAAAATTGGAAAATTCCTTACCTGGACCATTACGAATATTTTATTATATAGATGTTCATTTTTATCATATAGATGAAATGATGTTCGTTGGTAAGCGCATCACTTGAGCCGTACCGATTTGGCTATTTGTTTTAAATATTTGTACCATAGTAGTAGTCCCATAAGATTCTTACGGAGAGAAAAAATTTAAAAGTTGCACGGAAAATTAGGAAATTCGAAAAAGTGGTACTTTTTCTATCGGATATGAGTAATTCTTTTTTAGTTTTGTTCGTTATGGTCCTCGAAAAGTTGTCAGGAAAATAAAATTCTAGGCAATAATAATTATAAAGGAAAGTCGGAAGATTCGGACAAACAGCAAAAATAATATTTGTATGCACTTTATCATAAGAGGCGATAGGAACGACATTTTTGGTTGTTTTTTTGTTTTATTCGTTATGCTAATATATCTTATTTATAAATAAAAATCAATTGCCGCATGTATGAAAGATCATAACTTCAAAACGGTTCGACCGATTTGGCTGATTTTTTTTTCGCTGTGTTCGTAATTGTCAGGACAAGGTTTGTATTAAAGCAAATTTTTGGAAAATGCACCAGAAAATTGGAAAAGTGCTTTTTTCTATGGTATGTTTGTACATATGAACTCAGCACCATAACTTTTTTTTGTTTTGTTCGTTATGGTCCTAATTCCAGACAATTACATACAAAGGAAAGTGAAAACAAACTGCAAAAAAATGACGATAGGAACGCCATCAGTTGGTTGATTCTTTTTTTGTTTTGACTCCCGGCATAGAAATAACTCCATTGAATGTTTTCAATTGGAAATAAAAATCGGGAAGATCGAGAAAAATCTAGAAAAACGCATCCCAATCTATAATAAAAATTTCATTTGCTTTTTCTTTTGTGTTCTGTACAAAAACCAATTTATTGAAATTTGGACAGGACAGCGTCTGTCGGGTTCAGCTATGTAAAAATAGAGATGTAATGGTAAAAATCACATAGAGGGGATAAACTAGGGAGATGGAAAATGCAAGAGACAAAACAGAATAAACGTTTGTGGAAAAATATTTATGTATTTAGATTTAACAAAAATTCATTTATACATTTGGTTGTTAATTCAACACCACATTACTCCAAAATAATAAGAAAATATAAATTCTTATTTATACGTGATGAATCGTGAGTGGTAATGAGAGTGACTATGCAACCCAAAATATGTTTTTTATGTTGAGTTGTAATGCAAAGTTAGATTTTAAAATCTGCATCTTTTCTTAACTTAATTCATAAATTTGTTTTTATATGTATAGACAAAAAACACAAGCAGTAAATTAAGGACTGTCTACGACAATCTAACAGCCCGATTTCATGTTATGAGGGTCTTAAACGCCGGTTACTATGGAGAAGGGGGGGGCGTCGAGTCGAATCTCATCCAATCTCGGGGTATCACTTTTTTTTTCTGCATGAAACTGTAAATTTACTAGAAAATGGGGTTATATTAAGTAAAACATATTTATCCACTAAAATATGGCCAAATCCTACACAATAATATTTATCGCTATTATGCGAACACCACAAAATAACACAATAGCTTAGTAGTAGGACATAATAATTAATAACTACTAGATAATTAATATAACATACTCATATTAAAGAGAATTTTAAGACGAATACGCTGATAGCAATAAATAATTTCATTGAGCTATAGTTTAGGAGATATGAGCGAAAATGTTTTCGGGAGTTCACGAACTTTAAAACGCCATATCTCCGAAACAGTTAGAGATATCGAGGTGGGACTTGCACCGTTGTATTCAGGAGGTCGAGTTCTATTCGAAAAAAAAATCAAAAAACGTCTATAACTCGAGAACGGCAATATTTAGGGGGAAACTGACGGTACATCGTGTCAATTCACATCCGATAGTGTTAGTTTAAAAGCCTTTTGAGACAAAACATTTTTTTGGAATTTTCAAAATTGACCCCTTTGAGGTTCAAAAAATTTCAATTTTAATCCTCTCGTACCCCTAAACTAAATGGTTGTTAATTGAACATCACATTACTCCCAAATAATAAGAAAATATAAATTCTTATTTATACGTGATGAATCGTGAGTGGTAACAAAAAACGGCTATACGATCATAAATTTTTAATTTTTTTCAAGGAATAAAAATTTTATTTTTGAAGTAAAACATGTAATTAAAAAAAAAAGTTATGCAAGTTATCACTTTTTACTCTTGTTGAATAGAGAATTGAAAAGTGTATGTAAAACCCAAAAAAAAAGTTGGAGGTTGCCATTTAAAAAAAATTATAACAGTGTCATAGTTAAAAACAGATGACGTCATCAACAACATTTTTATGTCAAAAGATGGCAATTTAAAAACAAAAATCGACCTGTTCGAGCGTTTTTCGCAAAAACATGAATTTTGTGCGGAACTTTATGATCACTCAGTATTTAGGGGGAAACTAATGGTACAGGCGGGATTCTCATGTCAATTTACAGTGTTAGTGTTAGTTTAAAAGCGTTTTGAAAAAAAAATTATAATTTTCAAAATTTACCCGCTTCAGATTCCATTTTTTTTTATTTTTCTTTAATCCTTTCTTTAAGCCTCACGTAATTAATGGAGGCCCCCAAACGTTTTAACTAAAGTGAAATGATACATACGACGTCATTGTAGCAACCGGTGTTTACGCCCGTCGCAACTCAACATGAAATCAGGCTGCGGGACCTTTAATTTTCGATTACTTTATCAAAATAAAATTTAAAGCGCACCTTCAGCGGTTAAAATTTTAGTACCGTATTTGTTCATAAAACATATAGAATTATCACAGAGACTTTTTATAACATTAAGATAATAACTACGTTCCTTCTTTTTTTCCCTCATTAGTGTTACCCCTCTTCGAACTTTTCCTTCGCGTTGTGTAACTTCGTCTTTTGTATTTAGGTTGCCGTGACGATTTCCGACTTAAGTAATCGATACTTCTCGCATGATTCACCAACTGCAATGCGATATCGTCGAAGGCTCTCTTGGTTTCAAGACTTTTCTCCGTTGTTGTCGTCAAATCTTTGGGTAGTTCGGCCATATAAATTGTATACTCCGTGTGGTTCAATTCCTGCAGATCTGCTTTAACTGTTGGTTCTAACAGCAACGTTTCAGTTTTGCCTTTGTGTCTTTTGTTGACCTCGAAACTGATGGATGTGCTGTAACTTTGCTCTGTTGAAATCTTGGGAGTTGTTGTAACACCAGACGTCGTAGTTTCATATTCGTATTTGCTGGTCGATGGGGCGAAGAAATTATTGTAAATTATCCGTGTGGTGTTTGCTACAGGTCGTTTCGTAACTTTCGAACTGTGTTTGAGTTGTTTGGAGGTCCTGTTTCCAAATAAAGCTTTGTCTACGTCAGATTGGAGCACAAGTTTCGTGGTTGTTGACGATTCTTTTGTGGGTTTGACTACCGAAGTGCCGAATATGTCGTCTTCGTTGAAGTCTTTTTTGGAATCTGTGACTTTGGGGGGTTTTCCCTTATCGATGGTGACATCCAAGAGGAAATCGTCAATGCTAGCAGTAGAAGCGACTTGTGGAACTCGTTTGGTGGTTGTGGATGGTACTGCTTGTGAAGATGTAGTTTCTTGTTCAGTATAAGTTGTCTCTTTGGAAGGCGTCGTCGAATCGGTACTGAAAGTAGTTTCGGTTGTGATAGCCGGTGGTTCATTCGCAAAGTAATAATACGTTGTAGTTGGAATGGTAAATTTGACGGTCTGAGTGCTGGGTACGAACGTTGAAGTTGAAGTTTCTTCTTGTGCTTTAGTTGTGGTATCAAAAGTGTATTGAAAAATAGTAGTTGGTTGTCGACGAGTCGTCGGTATCGTTTCTGTCAATAATGTGATCACAGGAGTTGTGCCATGATCAAAAATAGTAGATTCTCTTTCAGTTACAATAGTACTAGGCTCGCTAATTGTTGAAAATTGAGGTAGTGTGGATGGAGATGTGGCTGTAACAGTGTAAATTTTATCAGACGTTGTAGTAGCTTTGGTGGTACGACCAGAAGTTGTACTTCTTTCTTCTTGAGGGGATGTTACCGGTAAAATCACAGTGGTTCCTTCTGTGTAAGGTATCTTTTCTATAACAGTAGTTATTTCTTCTCGAGGCGCTGGAATGTACGTCGTCAGCTTCTGAGTCGTCGCTGGCTGGTTAACCGTACTCGAAATGTAGGGTACAGTTGTGTCGATACGTGGGGGAGGTAGCTGCTCGTTGGTTGGCTTGGGACTTGTTGGAATCTCCGTAACCGGTTGCATGGGTTCAGTTGAGGTACTAACAGGAACTAGCTCAAGCTGCTCAGGCTGAGTGGTTAAAGCCGGTGTTACTTTCGGCGTGGTGGTCTTTGATGTAAAAATATCGAAGTCGATGTCTTCTAGAGTCGTTTTTCTGGTAGGCTTTGAAGTAGTAGTGGGTATTTTTGGAGGCGTTGTTGCTATCGGCTCTTCTACCGGAGTATAGTAATGTATAGTAGTGATCGGTTTAGTTGTTGTTTGTAACGTTCGATAGAACAAATCAGGTTCCGAGTACTTTGTGACTTGAGTTGGTCTGGTTTGTACGGTTGTTGGAATTTTAACGGGAGTGGTAAGTTTTGTAGTTGTGGGTGATAAGGTGTTTTCCGTCAATGGTACTAGCTGAACGAAAGTTGTTTGTGGCACAAATGTCGTCAAGTGATACGTAGGTTTAGTCGGTGTAGTTGCTGAAAATCGATGAGGTGAATTCGATGTCTTGGCAGCTAGAGATTCTATCAGCTTTTTGTACAATTCGTACTCTTTCGGATCGATTGTTGTCTGATCCTTGTAATGATGTTGCGGGTGATAAGATGAATAAAATCCTGGAAAACTGTGCAATACTTGCATGTAACCGTCAGGTCCGACTCCGATCAAGATACCCGGTTTAAAATGCGTATTTCCGGTTGTTTTGTCTTGAGTTTGTTCAACGGGAGGTTGATTCTTGTACCATTTATCACCACTTCCGTTCAAGTAGTATGCCGAGTCTGCCCGAGGATTGCTTTTTATCACGAAAATGTGTCCAGGTACATTGTAATTGAAGTACCCATGTCGCCTCACCAATTCTTCGTTGATCGCTGACGTGATCGGCGATATTGTGTACTCAATTTCAAACACATGGCCGTAGCTCGGATCCCTGTGTCTTATTCTTTTAACGGTCCACAAGGCGAGCAATTTATTATGGTGCCCCAAAATGCTCCATTTCCGACATTGCGGGGTGCCCACGCATCTGGGATTATGGTGGCAATCGACGTCACCACAATCGTCCTGATCGGAGTCCTGTAGGAACTTGAATCCTTCACTAGTGATATACAGTTGCCCTCTTGCCAACACAGCTATGTCGCCGAAAGGACTGGCGTTATTTTCTCGTCCCAAAAGGGGGGCTTCCAAAAGTTGTTCTCTCAGAGAGGGTTCCGTGTAGTGCTCCCTTAAAAGGGCCTGATGGACCGATTCGCGAAGCCCCAGCTCCCAATCTGTGAAAGGTGCTTGCCCGGTGTGACGACGGAAGTTTCGCACGGGTTGGTTATGAGCTATTCTTGTGGTAATGGATGATACTTCGCAAGGTTTAATTATCTGAAAGTAAAAGTGGCATAAGTGGAACGAAGTAAATAAGTACTGGTGGTTTTAATAACCTTGATAATGAATGTTCTTCGTAATAGTGATCGTATCAGGAACCGAAATTATGATATTACAAAACTATCTTCCAATTGGGGAAGATCTCTTGGTATAGAAACCATATAAATTTTACATTGTTTTTTGTGCACACTGAACGTTATTTTGTTTTAGAGTTTTAAGACCTATAGAGTGTGTTTATATAATTTTTATCTAACAGGGTGGTGCATTGTTATATTGATACTTTAGTACAAAGAATAGTGTTATTGTACTTGAAATGTTCACGGAAACTTGTCTGATCAACGACATGTCTTCGTGACGTTGGGGCGTCCATTAATTACAGAAACAATGTAAAATTGCGAGAAAACGGTTAAATTATGTAAGTAAAACATGTTTCTCCATAAAATATGGCTAAATCCTACACAATATGTAATATTTTTCTTCAAACGTCAGAAAAACGTGACATTGTATACGTCAAAATGTCCATTTCTCTGCCTAGACAGACAAAGTCTTTTGTCTGTCGCTCAATTGACCAATCGTGTGCATTGAAAAATTGGAGAGGCCTGTCAAATCGGCAGAGAATATAATTTAGATTTTTTTAATTTAAATTAGTTCCGTCTTTTACGGATTTAGCGCTGAAGTTTACATTATTTTGAATAAAATAGAATTTCATAAAATTGGTGTATGACGTCTTAGAAAATAATAGGGAAATTATTGAGATGTTCACTTTTAGACAGAAATTAATCTGTTCATTGAGGTTGGTAAACTTTCAGATTTGTATTTCGTGGGCGATTTTAGGTGTTTGAAAAAAAAAAAAACAATGTTGTATTCGGAGAAAAGTGACTTGAAGCAATTTGAAAGCACTTGAATCGGGTTGAGAAGACTTGGAATGTCTTGAAGCGACTTGAAGAAACTTGAATCGGCTTGAAAAGACTTGGAATGTCTTGAAACGACTTCAAAGACTTGGAGCGACTTGCAACGACTTGAAAGGACTTTGAAGTGACTTGAAAAGACTTGAAGAGAGATGAAGCGACTTGAAGAAACTTGAAGCGATTTAAAGGGACTTGAAAGAACTTGAAGCGACTTGAAAAGTTTTTAGAGTAATTGAAAATACTTGAAGAATCTTAAAGCGACCTAAGAAGACTTCAAATATTTTGAAGACACTGGAAGCGACTTGAAAAGACTTGAAGAGTCTTGAACGAACCTGGGAAAATTTGCAATGTTTTGGATGGAATTGAATCGGGTTGAAAAGACTTGAAATGTCTTGAAGCGACCTGGGAAGATTTGATATATCGGGAAGGGATTGGAAGTGACTTGAAAAGATTTGAAATGTCTGAAAAATACTTGAAGAGTCTTGGAGCGATCTGGGAACACTTCAAATAATATCTTGAAGGGACTGAAAGCCACTTGGAAAGACTTGTAATACCTTGAAGCGACTTGAAAGGATTTGAAATGTCTTGAAACGACTTGGAAGACTTGAAGCATCTTGGAACGACTTGAAGAGAGATGAAGCGACTTGGAAGAAACTTGAAGCGAATTGAAAAGATTTGAAATATTTTGAAGGGACTTGAGGCGATATGAAATATTTTGAAAGGTCTTGAAATGTCTTGAAGCGACGTGAAATACATTAAAAGGACTTGAAGCGACTTGAAAAGATTTGGAGCGGATTGAAACGACATGAAATGTTTTCAAGCGACTTGGGGCGACTTGAAAAGTTTTGAGAGTAATTGAAAAGACTTGAAGAATCTTAAATCGACCTAAGGAGACTTCAAATATTTTGAAGAGACTGGAAGCGACTTGAAAAGACTTGAAGAGTCTTGAACGAACCTGGGAAAATTTGTAATGTTTTGGATGGAATTGAATCGGGTTGAAAAGACTTGAAATGTCTTGAAGCGACCTGGGAAGATTTGATATGTCGGGAAGGGATTGGAAGTGACTTGAAAAGATTTGAAATGTCTGAAAAATACTTGAAGAGTCTTGGAGCGATCTGGGAACACTTCAAATAATATCTTGAAGGGACTGGAAGCCACTTGGAAAGACTTGTAATACCTTGAAGCGACTTGAAAGGATTTGAAATGTCTTGAAACGACTTGAAAGACTTGAAGTGAATTGAAAGGACTTGAGGTGACTTGAATGTCTTAAAATGTCTTAAAGAGACTTGGGGTGACTTGAAAAGTTTTGAGAGGAATTGAAAAGACTTGGAAAGACTTGAAATGTCTTGAAGAATCTTAAAGCGACCTAGGAAGACTTCAAATATCTTGAAGGGAGTGGAAGCGAGTTGAAAAAACTTAAAATGTCCTGAAGCAACTTGAGGAAACTTGAAACGACTTGAAGGAATTTGGAATATTTTGAAACTACTTGAAAGACTTGAAACGACTTGAACTGACATGAAATGTTTCGAAGGGACTTGAGGCGACTTGAAATGTTTGAAGAAATACTTAAAGAGCCTCGGCGCGTTCTGAGAAGACTTGAAATAATATCTTGAAGGGGATTAAAGCCACTTGAAAAGACTTGAAACACCTTGAAGCGACTTGAAAGGATTTGAAATGTCTTAAAACGACTTGAAAGACTTGAAGCGAATTGAAAAGACTTGAGGTGACTTGAAATGTCTTGAAGAGAAATTAAGCGACTTGAAGAAACTTGAAACGACTGGAAATGACTTAAAATGTTTTGAAACGATTTGAAAGACTTGAAGCGAATTGAAAAAATTGGACATATCTTGAAGGGACTTGAGGCGAGATGAATATTTTGAAATGTCTTGAACCGACTTGAAAGACTTGAAGCGAATTGAAATTGAGATGTTTTGAAAGGACTTGAGGTGACTTGAAATGTTTCGAAGCGACTTGAATCGACTTGAAATGTTTGAAGACATACTTAAAGAGCCTTGGAGCGTTCTGAGAAGACTTCAAAAAATATCTTGAAGGGACTGGAAGCCACTTGGAAAGACTTGAAATACCTTGAAGCGACTTGAAATATTTGAAATGTCTTGAAACGACTTGAAAGACTTGAAGTGAATTGAAAGGACTTGAGGTGACTTGAAATGTTTTGAAAGAACTTGAAGCGACTTGAAAAGTCGTGAAGAGTCTTGAGACGACTTGAAGAAACTTGAAGCGTTTTAAAGGGACTTGAAAGGACTTGAAGCCACTTGAAAAGATTTGGAGCGGATTGAAACGACATGAAATGTTTTCAAGCGACTTGGGGCGACTTGAAAAGTTTTGAGAGTAATTGAAAAGACTTGAAAAGCCTTGAAGAATCTTAAAGCGACCTAAGAAGACTTCAAATATTTTGAAGAGACTGGAAGCGACTTGAAAAGACTTGAAGAGTCTTGAACGAACCTGGGAAAATTTGCAATGTTTTGGATGGAATTGAATCGGGTTGAAAAGACTTGAAATGTCTTGAAGCGACCTGGGAAGATTTGATATATCGGGAAGGGATTGGAAGTGACTTGAAAAGATTTGAAATGTCTGAAAAATACTTGAAGAGTCTTGGAGCGATCTGGGAACACTTCAAATAATATCTTGAAGGGACTGAAAGCCACTTGGAAAGACTTGTAATACCTTGAAGCGACTTGAAAGGATTTGAATTGTCTTGAAACGACTTGAAAGACTTGAAGTGAATTCAAAGGACTTGAGGTGACTTGAAAAGATTTGGAGCGAATTGAAATGACATAAAATGTCTTAAAGAGACTTGGGGCGACTTGAAAAGTTTTGAGAGGAATTGAAAAGACTTGGAAAGACTTGAAATGTCTTGAAGAATCTTAAAGCGACCTAAGAAGACTTCAAATATCTTGAAGGGAGTGGAAGCGAGTTGAAAAAACTTAAAATGTCCTGAAGCAACTTGAGGAAACTTGAAACGACTTGAAGGAATTTGGAATATTTTGAAACTACTTGAAAGACTTGAAACGACTTGAACTGACATGAAATGTTTCGAAGGGACTTGAGGCGACTTGAAATGTTTGAAGAAATACTTAAAGAGCCTCGGCGCGTTCTGAGAAGACTTGAAATAATATCTTGAAGGGGATTAAAGCCACTTGAAAAGACTTGAAACACCTTGAAGCGACTTGAAAGGATTTGAAATGTCTTAAAACGACTTGAAAGACTTGAAGCGAATTGAAAAGACTTGAGGTGACTTGAAAAGTCTTGAAATGTCTTGAAGAGAAATTAAGCGACTTGAAGAAACTTGAAACGACTGGAAATGACTTAAAATGTTTTGAAACGATTTGAAAGACTTGAAGCGAATTGAAAAAATTGGACATATCTTGAAGGGACTTGAGGCGAGATGAAATATTTTGAAATGTCTTGAACCGACTTGAAAGACTTGAAGCGAATTGAAATTGAGATGTTTTGAAAGGACTTGAGGTGACTTGAAATGTTTCGAAGCGACTTGAATCGACTTGAAATGTTTGAAGAAATACTTAAAGAGCCTTGGAGCGTTCTGAGAAGACTTCAAAAAATATCTTGAAGGGACTGGAAGCCACTTGGAAAGACTTGAAATACCTTGAAGCGACTTGAAATATTTGAAATGTCTTGAAACGACTTGAAAGACTTGAAGTGAATTGAAAGGACTTGAGGTGACTTGAAATGTTTTGAAGGAACTTGAAGCGACTTGAAAAGTCGTGAAGAGTCTTGAAACGACTTGAAGAAACTTGAAGCGATTTAAAGGGACTTGAAAGGACTTGAAGCGACTTGAAAAGATTTGGAGCGGATTGAAACGACATGAAATGTTTTCAAGCGACTTGGGGCGACTTGAAAAGTTTTGAGAGTAATTGAAAAGACTTGAAAAGACTTGAAGAATCTTAAAGCGACTTGAAAAGACTTGAAGAGTCTTGAACGAACCTGGGAAAATTTGTAATGTTTTGGATGGAATTGAATCGGGTTGAAAAGACTTGAAATGTCTTAAAGCGACCTGCGAAGATTTGATATATCGGGAAGGGATTGGAAGTGACTTGAAAAGATTTGAAATGTCTGAAAAATACTTGAAGAGTCTTGGAGCGATCTGGGAACACTTCAAATAATATCTTGAACGGACTGGAAACCACTTGGAAAGACTTGAAATACCTTGAAGCGACTTGAAATATTTGAAATGTCTTGAAACGACTTGAAAGACTTGAAGTGAATTGAAAGGACTTGAGGTGACTTGAAATGTTTTGAAGGAACTTGAAGCGACTTGAAAAGTCGTGAAGAGTCTTGAAACGACTTGAAGAAACTTGAAGCGATTTAAAGGGACTTGAAAGGACTTGAAGCGACTTGAAAAGATTTGGAGCGGATTGAAACGACATGAAATGTTTTCAAGCGACTTGGGGCGACTTGAAAAGTTTTGAGAGTAATTGAAAAGATTTGAAAAGACTTGAAGAATCTTAAAGCGACTTGAAAAGACTTGAAGAGTCTTGAACGAACCTGGGAAAATTTGTAATGTTTTGGATGGAATTGAATCGGGTTGAAAAGACTTGAAATGTCTTAAAGCGACCTGCGAAGATTTGATATATCGGGAAGGGATTGGAAGTGACTTGAAAAGATTTGAAATGTCTGAAAAATATTTGAAGAGTCTTGGAGCGATCTGGGAACACTTCAAATAATATCTTGAAGGGACTGGAAGCCACTTGGAAAGACTTGAAATACCTTGAAGCGACTTGAAATATTTGAAATGTCTTGAAACGACTTGAAAGACTTGAAGTGAATTGAAAGGACTTGAGGTGACTTGAAATGTTTTGAAAGAACTTGAAGCGACTTGAAAAGTCGTGAAGAGTCTTGAAACTTGAAGCGTTTTAAAGGGACTTGAAAGGACTTGAAGCGACTTGAAAAGATTTGGAGCGGATTGAAACGACATGAAATGTTTTCAAGCGACTTGGGGCGACTTGAAAAGTTTTGAGAGTAATTGAAAAGACTTGAAAAGACTTGAAGAATCTTAAAGCGACCTAAGAAGACTTCAAATATTTTGAAGAGACTGGAAGCGACTTGAAAAGACTTGAAGAGTCTTGAACGAACCTGGGAAAATTTGCAATGTTTTGGATGGAATTGAATCGGGTTGAAAAGACTTGAAATGTCTTGAAGCGACCTGGGAAGATTTGATATATCGGGAAGGGATTGGAAGTGACTTGAAAAGATTTGAAATGTCTGAAAAATACTTGAAGAGTCTTGGAGCGATCTTGGAACACTTCAAATAATATCTTAAAGGGACTGAAAGCCACTTGGAAAGACTTGTAATACCTTGAAGCGACTTGAAAGGATTTGAATTGTCTTGAAACGACTTGAAAGACTTGAAGTGAATTCAAAGGACTTGAGGTGACTTGAAAAGATTTGGAGCGAATTGAAATGACATAAAATGTCTTAAAGAGACTTGGGGCGACTTGAAAAGTTTTGAGAGGAATTGAAAAGACTTGGAAAGACTTGAAATGTCTTGAAGAATCTTAAAGCGACCTAGGAAGACTTCAAATATCTTGAAGGGAGTGGAAGCGAGTTGAAAAAACTTAAAATGTCCTGAAGCAACTTGAGGAAACTTGAAACGACTTGAAGGAATTTGGAATATTTTGAAACTACTTGAAAGACTTGAAACGACTTGAACTGACATGAAATGTTGCGAAGGGACTTGAGGCGACTTGAAATGTTTGAAGAAATACTTGAAGAGCCTTGGAGCGATCTGGGAAGATTTCAAATAATATCTTGAAGGAACTGGAAGCCACTTGAAAAGACTTGAAATACCTTGAAGCGACTTGAAAGCATTTCAAATGTCTTGAAACGACTTCAAAGACTTGAGATGTTTTGAAAGGACTTGGGGTGACTTGAAATGTCTTGAAGAGTCTTGAAACGACTCGAAGGAACTTGAAACGACTGGAAAGGACTTGAAATGTTTTGAAACAACTTGAAAGACTTGAAGCGAATTGAAAAGATTGGAAATATTTTGAAGGGACTTGAGGCGATATGAAATATTTTGAAAGGTCCTGAAGCGACTTGAAGCGATTTAAAAGGACTTCAAATGTCTTGAAGCAACGTGAAATATGTTAAAAGTTTTGAAAGAAATTGAAGAGACTTGAAAAAACTTGAAATGTCTTGAAGAATCTTAAAGCGACTTAGGAAGACTTCAAATCTTTTGAAGGGACTGGAAGCGACTTAAAAAGACTTGAAGAGTCTTGAAGCGACCTGGGAAGATTTGATATATCTTGAAGGAAGTGGAAGCGACTTGAAAAGTCTTGGAGCGATCTGGGAACACTTCAAATAATATCTTGAAGGGACTGGAAGCTACTTGAAAAGACTTGAAGAGAGATGAAGTGGCTTGAAGCGATTTGAAATTACTTGAAATGTGTGAAGCAACGTGAAATATTCGCGTTCGCATAACCGCCATAATAGTAGATTGTTTTATTAGGAGTAAAAGTGGGACTTTTCGTGACTTTTCGACCTACAGACTTGCCATGAAAAGTCCCAATTTTACTTCTATTATAACAATCTACTATTACCGCGGTTATGCGAACGCCACAAAGAATTTTAGTACTTTTTTTACTTAAGTATTTTTTTGTTCGATTTTCTCACTGCGATTCTAGACTACGTTCATATTAGTCCAACAGATAGCTAGATAAAAATGGTTCAATAGACCACACTGTAGATTCATACGTAAATGTCAACTTGCATTGCAAGTTGTAAGTAATTTCCTGATCGAGGAGGCTTTGAGCATTGCTTGCCAACATTACGGGTTTTTCAAGTTTATCGGCGTTTTGAATTATTTTTCATATAAAAAGTGTGTAAATTGCATGTTTGTTAATACTGGATGAAATAAGAAATAACACTTAAGAAAAGAAATTAAATAAATAATTTATAGAACTTATTGTTTTTTGTCCTTACTTTACAATGAAAAACGTTAAATTAAACTGGAATAAATTTTAACTGGTTATTACGACCTTCGTTTGTGCCTTAGTACTGGGGGATTTTTTTAAAATTATGACTACCAAAAGATAATAGAGAATATCTACTTACAAAGTACACAAAAAAACAAAATACTGTATAGTATCCCATACTGAAGCTTCTTGATTATTATCGGAACACACAAGATCCGCACATGTCTCACTTCACCATCACACAAACTGCCTAATCGTAACCTGGTGAGACGCAATCCAAGAGCCCCACCGATGATCCTACGAGCTTTCAACATAATCGTTTATATCTACAGAATTGTCTGTCTTCCTGCGCACTGATGAACAATAATTGCATTTTTTTCGTTGTTTATAATGCAATAATACCTCTAAAAGATACCGAGATAATCATCAGATTTTAATTTCTTCTCATCTCATAATTGCAATTAAATAAACGTTTTGTGTTAATGCCCCTCGCTAATTTTAGGATTACGACAGGTTATCCAAAAAACGGCCTCATTAAAAATAATTCGGTGTTGATGATAATGATTTTTGCCGGGTTATTATTGATATTTTACATCGGTGGCTAGTTAGTTGTGGCCTTGCCCATTGTAAAGTAAGAAGACTGGGACTGGGATTTTTTTAATTGTAAAAATTCTTGTTTGGGTATTCTATTATGATTTTCGTGTTGTCGCAAGATCTTGATAAGTTCAAAGCTTCATTGTTTGTTAAAATTAGTTACTAATACCTTGTCAAAATAAGACTTCTTTTTAAGACAGTAAAGGTTTTTGTTAATTTAATAGTCATAAATACACTTACGAGCAAAGAAATCGGCCCAATTTTTTTTTTCAGGGCCGATTTCACCAACCTCAGTTAAAGTTGATCATCTGTTCGGAACAATTGTTGCTATACTTTTAACAAACGTCTCTATGTAGTTATTTATCAGTTAAAGTTAATCGATGTTGGTGAAACTGGCCCTCAGTCTCCAGAATTCAGATTAAAAAAAAAAACAATATGTCGTTTGAAAGACTGTTTATTAACGTTTTCAATGAGCCTACATTGTCTGATAATAATTACTTATATCCTTTCAAGTGTAGCGCCTTGAAATAAAGCTCCTTGACCAAATCATCAGTGAAAAATTTGTTGCAACAATTCTTTAATTTTAGCATCGCGTGTTACCTCCCCTTCGGTTGGGTATTTCCAAATTTTGGGCGCAAAAATAAATGCTTTGCTAGTGCATAGCATTTACGGGTTCACAAACTATTTAAACAAATTATCTCTTTTTTATTTATTGTTTTTATACTAGATTTAAGTTTGTTTCTAAACTTCAGTATCTCACTATATTTCTAGGGTCATAACAAACGTAAAACAACTATGGATGGTTATAGTCAGTATACTTATTTTTATTATACAACAGTGAAAACACAAATGAACACAAACATTTTAATAAACAAATTAAAAGAGCTATAATTTATTTGAATTTTGAAATGATAAGATATGATTTAAGCTTAGATTACTTTTCATTTTCAAAAATTTCACAGGTTCATTGAGTATTATTTGAATTTTCTTTTCGGCGCACACGGCTCTATTACATACTGTCACCGACTTGAACGAGCGTGAGCCTTTTTTTGAGTAAGAAGCTGACGAACTCTACAGCCAGCTTGATAATGTTTGGTTGCGCACACTCCTGTCGTATGAGTTGGCGATGAAATCTACGAGTTTCTTCCATAACATAACATTAATCTTCTGTTAATGGATATTTCGTATCGCACCATTTTATAGATCCATAATTTTTTGGTATCCTTTCTTTTCACCAATCGAAGCCGTCATAAAGCCCCCAATGCCCTCTAATTAAAAATCACGATCTGCGTCCTCATTACGTAAAACTCCATTTGCGCAAAATTGCCATTTTCATTTTGATTTCACAAATTCATTAAAGCTGATGATAATTATCTTTTACTTGTGCAACCTGAGATGATTGTCCCTAATTTCCATCCGTCCTTGAGTCGGCTGGGAAATTTTAAAGGAAAATTCGAGTAACCTTGAACTTAATGGTCCCCTTAAGAACAGACGAATTGTGAATTAGTATGTGCATATCTGGAATTCGCATCTTCACGCTTCTGAGTTTCGAAACGAAAAACAATAACGAAAGTCCATGTTACATGATGGAGATTGCGATTGTTCGACGCACCGAATGCACGGAGCGAATAATCAGCAAGCTTGACATAATGGCTGCACTAGGAAAACTGAAGCGTTTAATAATTATGTAGGAAAAGTTTACGAAATCGGCTAAATATTGTAATTAGAGAATGAATAAGAGCTTGAAAAGTCAGTTTCTTCGCAAATTGCTCATTGTGAGTGTTACGTAATGTAGGCGATAAATGAAAGCGTAATCTGTAATATTAAAAATTCTTCCGAACGTATTTTTTCTTGCGTTTCGTTTCACTGAATCGGAAGTAATAAAGGTATGCAAATTGCTATACTGCTTACCCATTTGATAGTGACATTGAGATGTCTACTTCGTTAAAGTAGCACAAACAACGAATTCACTCCACAAATTGTGAAAAAACTCTGGCAACAGTAGCTTCCCGTGGTGGTGAAATCCTTCCTAAATTATGAAATTTTTTTCCATGCATAACGAACAGAAGTTGTGGAAAATGCATAATTCTTTTGTTTGTTGCATTTCATATTTCCTATAATGTAACGCATTCACACAATGGCTATTTTTCAGCTTCTCTTCCTGGTACATCGGCCGCTCATCAACTGGTAGTAGCGATACGACAAAAATGCACTCCCGAAGAGGTCCTGGGCGTGCTAAAAGATCTTCCAAATCCGCGTTCTGAGGAAGAGAGCGATAGCAGGTTCAACCCTTTGAAAATCGACGTCTTCGTGCAGACTTTGCTCAATTTGGGCTCCAAAAGTTTCTCGCACAGTTTCGCAGCAATTTCGAAATTTCTCTACGTTTTTAAGGTAAGTAAAGTAAAGTTGCTGATTAGAAATTTCAACGTCGTTTGTTTAGATTTTAGCCGAATCAGAAGAGGCCCAAATATGTGTTCTACGGAACATGTTCGAATTGTGGCACGTCCACCAGCAGATGATGGTCGTGTTAGTGGACAAGATGTTGAAGATCCAAATTGTGGAGTGCTCAGCTGTGGCCAACTGGATTTTTTCAAAAGAGATGACCGGAGAGTTCACGAAGACGTATTTGTGGGAAATCTTGCACCTAACGATTAAAAAGATGAACAGACACGTGATTAAATTGGGCGGTGAATTGGCGGAAGCTAGAGAGAAATTGGCGCGTGCTGAAAGCAGTGAAAGCGAGTCTGAAGACGAGGATTCAAAGAAAAAACAATCCGAGTCGGAAAAGCCAACCGAGGAATACGTCGAAAGGATGGAGGAAAAACTGGAAGCGGCGCAAGCCGATCAAAAGAATTTGTTTTTAATCATTTTCCAGAGGTTTATTATGATACTTTCGGAACATTTAGTAAGGTGCGATACCGATGGGCGGGACTACGCGACTCATTGGTACAAGTGGACTATTGGAAGACTGCAAGAGGTGTTTTTAGCGGTAAGACTTTTCCATTTCGCACGTCTCAAATATAATTATCATTTTGTTACAGCATCATGAACAAGTCCAAAAATACAGCTCTACCCTGGAGACTCTACTTTTTACGCAAGATTTAGACCCACATATTCTTGAGGTTTTCCAACAGTTTGTGTCCTTGAGGGCGTGAGCGTTTTAATATCCATATTACTTTGTAATTGCGAAAAAGTGTAGTTATATAATTTCTTGTATTAAAAGTAAGAAATATAAGTATTACATACTTTGCGTCAATTTTGGAGTACTAGATTTAGTTTGGGGTCAATAAAAAATAGAAAAGTAATGAACTTTTTGTTGTTTTCAAAATAGATAAGAAAGAATTCATTTACAGAGCATGAAGCAAACAAAATATTTAAAGAATGCACTAACTTTCTGATGACTAAATATCCTCCAATTTTTGAAGTTGAAAGTTTCTATTTATATATTTCCTTTTAATATTCACTTATGTCATTGTAATTAATGAAACATAACAGAGCACTAAACTTATGATACAAGGTTTTGTTTGAATTTTTATTATAATTTGTATTCAATATGATGTATGTTATTGGTTTAGTAAAGGAAAAAATAGACTTAACAAATTATTTATTTAGAAAAGGGGCTCGTTGAGGGGTAACACGGTGTGGGTTACTTTTGGATCAACAAGGAGAGTTCGACGTCAACGAAAAAACTGTATTTTTAAACATTTTACGTGCCATCAGTTTTTTTGTGAAAGGAGTGAAGGTGTCTATTTTGAAAAAAAGAGCGGTGACAATTTACTGTGCTTATTTTTTAACTGGTTTATTAAACGCAAAAAGAACTCATTTCACTCACACAAGTTTCGTCGATTTAAACCAATACGTGACGATTTAAATTTCCCGCCTTTGTGTGATTTGCTCTCTGCCTGCAGCGCCAACTACTTCTAAAATTAAGTGAGGCATAGTGTCTTTGCTGTTATCAGGTTTTACCGTTGGCACTTAATTGCATGAATGACATATTTCTCCGATTTGACATTTATTTACAATTCAGTGAAAATTTTGAAATGTTTTAAGTTTCCTCCAATTTAAATACAACAAAAAATGTCTTATTTTGCACGAGCTTTGACGTATTCACGTAACTTTCCCCATTTGAGGCAGCATTTTTCCGTTAACAGAAAGTATCACGTATGTACCTCAAGCGGCATAACCCCACTTTTATCATGCCCCGTAAATACCGTGCAAAAGTCCGGACAAGTTAACATACCGGATAAACATCTCAAAACCAAGTTTTACGAAATAAGTGTCGGTGGTGTGAGATATTTTAGTTCCAAAGACGAGTCCGACGGGGAAGGTCGCCCCCCCGATGAGGAGACCTACAACACCCAATTGCCGGCCACGGTGGCTGTCCCTGAAGTGTGGCCTCATGTTCCAGTTATCGCAATTAGTCGTAACATAGTTTTTCCTCGATTTATAAAATTAATTGAGGTACTGCACACATCAGTACAAAGTTCAGCGACTTTAGAGTGGTTTTTAGCTAACACAACCACAACTGATTGAGCTGGTTCGCCGGAAGGTGAAGTTAAATCAACCTTACTGTGGAATATTTTTGAAGAAGAGTGAGGAGAATGAGTCTGAGGTTGTTACTAATGTCAATGATGTTTATAATGTTGGTGTTTTTGCTCAAATTCATGAGATGCAAGATCTGGGGGACCGGTTGAGACTTGTGGTTATGGCTCATCGTAGGATTAAGATTACTGGGCAGATTTTAGACATTGATCAAGAGGGAGTTAAAGGTAAGTTTTTGTTATTAAATATTGTCTTTTATGGCTGAAGGGATTGTCTAGCAATTAGACCATTTCTTCAGTTTTATAGAAACCTTTAATGTAATTTGGGCCCCAAATATTTTTCACACTTATTCATTATTGAATTTTTAATTATGGATTTTCCATAGATATATTACATAACAGTTTTCAGTGTTCACTCTGAATCCCTTCAATCATTATGTGCTCTATCATGAAATTAAATTGCATGCAATTAACACAGAACTCACTCCATAATAACTGATCCCTAATTTTATAATATTGCACATACAAATCCTATAAAGCAGCTCCTTTTGCTGCAGAAATGAAACTCGTGTTTCCGCTCTTTAAAACCACAATGAACGTGTTTGTAGAGGAAAGCGATGCCGACAAGCGTCGAAGAAAGCCTAGAAATAATCGCGTAAAGAAACCTACCGATCCAAAGGTCGCTGAAGCTGCTCAACATAAACCTGAAGAGAAGAAGGATTCAAAAGATTCGGTTAAAGACATGTTTTTGATGGCAGAGGTCGAGAACGTCGTGCATAATAAATTTAAACAAACTGAAGAAGTTAAGGCTTTAACACATGAAGTCATCAAAACTATTCGAGATATAATTAGCTTGAATTCGATATATCGCGACAGTCTGCAGCAGATGATGCATCAGGGGCAAAGAGTTGTAGACAACCCTGTGTATCTGAGCGATCTTGGAGCCGCTTTGACTGCTGCTGAGGCCAAAGAGCTCCAAGAAGTGTTGGAGGAGATGGATGTAAGTATATGAGGAGAATATTTTCTTATCATACAAGCTATTCAATTTTACAGATTCCTAAGAGACTAATGCTGTCTCTATCGCTTTTGAAAAAAGAGCTGGAACTCTCGAAATTGCAGCAGAAGATTGGTAAAGAAGTTGAAGAGAAGGTCAAGCAGCATCATCGCAAATACATCTTGCAAGAGCAGCTAAAAGTGATTAAAAAAGAACTGGGGGTGGAAAAGGAAGACAAGGACGCTGTTGGCGATAAGTTTAGGGAGAGAATCAAAGATAAGGTTCTTCCAGAAGCTGTGAATTCCGTCATTGAAGAAGAATTAAACAAACTTAACTTTTTGGAGAGTCATAGTTCTGAATTTAAGTATGTGTGTTTAATTTTTTGCACATTACACTCATTTGGTGATATTCAGCGTTACTCGTAATTATTTGGATTGGTTGACGTCCCTGCCTTGGGGAATATACAGTGAAGAAAACTTAAATCTTCAAAGGGCATCTGAAATTTTAGATCAAGATCACTATGGGATGGAGGATATTAAACGTCGAATTTTAGAATTTATTGCAGTTAGTCAGTTAAAGGGTTCCACTCAAGGAAAGATCTTGTGTTTCCATGGACCTCCCGGTGTTGGAAAAACGAGCATTGGTAACATATTTCTTAGTAAACTGTTGGTTGTACTCAGGGTCATGTTTTCAGCCAGGTCCATTGCAAGGGCTCTTAATAGGGAATACTTTAGATTTTCAGTAGGCGGTATGACGGACGTAGCTGAGATAAAAGGTCATCGACGTACGTATGTCGGTGCAATGCCGGGTAAAGTAATACAGTGTTTGAAGAAGACAAAAACTGAGAATCCATTGATACTTATTGATGAGGTGGATAAAATAGGCAAGTAAGTGGCATTCAGTTTTCAGTTTTTTATTCTAAATACATTATTTTATAAATTAATGTTACAATCAATTTGAATATGCAACCAAAAATACATTTCAAAGTACAATATATTTTGGGTTGCATAAAGTCAGATTTATCAGTCTTTCATCGCCACCTATGTATATTAGAATTTTTTATTTGAAAAGTTATAAAGAATTAAGTAAAAAAAAGAAGGTCTTTACGTTTTTTGCAAATAGCAGAAAATTTCCCAAAAAAAGTCCCTATTTCTCGGAATTGTCCCGGCAATATTTCTAATTTTAATTTAGCTGTGAAAAAAGGCAAAAATAGGTTCAGATCCCGTCCGCACCGACCGAATCTGACCCCTGAACAAATAAAAAAAATTAACTGAGTAAATATTAATATTAAGGAATAAAAAAAAATGTATTATCTGAACATATCAATAAACAATAATCCGCCGGTGAAACAAATTTACCTCAATTTTTCTATTAACAATGCATTTGTTAATTACGGTAATTATTGTTCTTGTTAAAAGTTAACATACAAACCCTGATAATTGTTAAACTAAAATCCTGGAATTTTTTTCTGTTCATTTTTTTCATTCATTGAAGGCTTTAGAAAAAAATCCCTTTGGAAAAATAAAAAAAAAAGAATTTTCACTTTTTTATTAACAATCAAAGGCTCAACAAAATTAAAAACATAAATAAAACAATGAAAGTTTTTGTTTTTTTTTTTTTCAATTATCTCTAATGTTTTATTTCTGAAGGCAATATAAATATATATTTTTTTAAATTTTAACTCCTATTGTTTAAAAAATTGTTATAAACAAATGCATTGTTTATGACTTTATTTTTTTAAGTCTAATCCGTAATGGAAGTAATGATTAAAAAAAATTATTGGTGAAAAACGCCTTTGTTAATTAACTTTTTTTTTGCTAAATTAATTTTTATTTACTTTTTTCTTGTTTATTTAAAACCAATGTTATAAATAAATAAATTTTTCTATTATATTTTTTTCTTATTTTTTTGAAAAATACTGAAAACAACCATGCATCTTTTATGTTATGTTATGTTTGTGTTATGTTACAACTGGGACCGATTTTTTTTTTTTTTTCTTAAAGGGCAGCTAACGTGTTAATAATACGACTTAGACTCATCGAAAAAATTGTGCTTCAAACCGAAGCACAAACTCTATTGTTTATTAACTTTTTGTCTATATTTTATGTATCGTATCAATGTGGTCGTTTTTTGGAATTTTTATTATTCATTACTTAGGTCTTTTACTTTTTTTTTCATTCATTGAAGGCTTTAGAAAAAAATCCCTTTGGAAAAATAAAAAAAAAGAATTTTAACTTTTTTATTAACAATCAAAGGCTCAACAAAATTAAAAACATAAATAAAATAATGAAAGTTTTTTTTTTTTTCAATTATCTCTAATGTTTTATTTCTGAAGGCAATATAAATATATATTTTTTTAAATTTTAACTCCTATTGTTTAAAAAATTGTTATAAACAAATGCATTGTTTATGACTTTATTTTTTTAAGTCTAATCCGTAATGGAAATAATGATTAAAAAAAATTATTGGTGAAAAACGCCTTTGTTAATTAACTTTTTTTTTTGCTAAATTAATTTTTATTTACTTTTTTCTTGTTTATTTAAAACCAATGTTATAAATAAATAAATTTTTCTATTATATTTTTTTCTTATTTTTTTGAAAAATACTGAAAACAACCATGCATCGTTTATGTTATGTTATGTTTGTGTTATGTTACAACTGGGACCGATTTTTTTTTTTTTTTTTTCTTAAAGGGCAGCTAACGTGTTAATAATACGACTTAGACTCATCGAAAAAATTGTGCTTCAAACCGAAGCACAAACTCTATTGTTTATTAACTTTTTGTCTATTTTTTATGTATCGTATCAATGTGGTCGTTTTTTGGAATTTTTATTATTCATTACTTAGGTCTTAAATCATACGACAAATTTAAATTATTAAAGGTTGAGGACTCTGAGGTTCATTAAAAACTCATTATTTTCTTATTTGCATGAATGAGAAAATGTAAAAAAAATTAAATAAAAAATAGAAAACATTCGGTTTTCATAACAAACGATGTAAGTATTTTTCAAGGAATTAATAAAAATATATAACCGAAAAATTCATTTGTTTTTAACATTTTTTTTAAATAAACAAATAAGAAGTATAAAAAAATTCTTCCATAAATATTGAAGAGCAATATGATTTAAAAAAAAACGGTTTCTTAATTTTAATAATTGGCAACAAAAAAAAAATCGTTAATTAACAGAGGCGTTTTTCCCAATAATAGTGTATTATTTATCTAGAACGAAAAGTTCAATTTGATGCCACAGAAATCTCGGGAACAATATAAGAAATGATTGACGTATAATTTTAAAGTACTAGGACTTAAATTTCTTTATTTCATACTTGTATCTAAAGTTACATTTTTCGGATTATTTTTGATACCAAAAGTGGAACATTAACGTCCTAGTACTTTAAAGAAAAATTTTAAAGTCCTAGTACTTTAAAATTATACGTCAATCATTTCTTACATTGTTCCCGAGATTTTTGTGGCATCAAATTGTTCTTCACGTGGTCTGCTTCATCTACAATGTCTTGAGGCACCTCAGTTTTCTCCATTTTAAATGGAATAATCGGATAAAATATCCAAAACCATTCACCGTGACCCAGTTTTTTCGTTGTCATTTTTGACAAACGTTTGTTACTATGGGAATGTTAGTTCCCGCATATTTAATTATTACGAATAATTTGTGCGAGATAAGCACACAACATTTCTTTTTATTTTGACTTAGTTCATTAAACTTGCAGTATGAAATAAAACGTTGTATTTACCTCGAACGAAGAAGTGTTTTTAAAGGTACTCACAAGTAATTCCGGCCTCGGCTAGGCGCCTCGGCCGTAAACAACTTGCTCGTACTTTAAACTTCACTTCTCGTTCTAGATAAATAATATACTATTAAAGTACTAGAACGTTAATGTTCCACTTTTGGTATCATAAATAAAAATGTCACTTAAAACTGTAAATAGTGTTACAGAATGAAAAATTAGGAGGGCGTGGAAGAAATTAATTCCAATCTCAAAATTAAAAGTGCGATTGATTTTTTTCAAAAACAGATATTATTTGGAAAAATCATGCAAATCTTACCTCATCTTTATTAAACATTTTTTGTCGCTAGTTTTATTTATTTATTTTTGCTGTCATCTGATGAACAGCAGTCTAAAAAGAAAAGAACACCCACAAGGAAAATAGAACACTGGTTTTATTAAATTTTATCAAAGAGCCGATAAGTTTATTGAAGTTCTTATTTTATTTATGTTATTTTGACAATTTTGACAAAGGTTGGCAGTTATTCGAGTTTCATACCTCCTTATTACAGTTTTTACTAAGTCGCGATCCAAGTCCCTCTCGTGGTCATTTTACCTTTATTGGTACGACTTTGTATTACTGTCAATTCATCGGCGCGGACAACGGTCCAGATAATACCTATTGTTTAAAAAATTGTTATAAACAAATGCATTGTTTATGACTTTATTTTTTTTAAGTCTAATCCGCAATGGAAATAATGATTAAAAAAAATATTGGTGAAAAATGCCTTTGTTAATTAACATTTTTTTTGTTGCTAAATTAATTTTTATTTACTTTTTTTGTTTATTTAAAAAAATGTTATAAACAAATTAATTTTTCTGTTATATTTTTTTCTTAATTCTTTGAAAAATGCTGAAAACAACCATGCATCGTTTATGATATGTTATGTTTGTGTTATGTTACAACTATGTTATAAAGAAAATGTTTTATTATTCATTACTTAGGTCTTAAATCATACGACAAATTTAAATTATTAAAGGTTTAGGACTCTGACGTTCATTAAAAACTCATTATTTTCTTATTTGCATGAACAAATAAGAAGTAGAAAAAAATTCTTCCATAAATATAGAAGAGCAATATGAAAAAAAAAACGGTTTCTTAATTTTAATAATTGGCAACAAAAAAAAAATTGTTAATTAACAGAGGCGTTTTTACCAATAATAGTATATTATTTATCTAGAACGAAAAGTTCAATTTGATGCCACAGATATCTCGGGAACAATGTAAGAAATGATTGACGTATAATTTTAAAGTACTACTACTTCATGCCTCCTTATTACAGTTTCTACTAAGTCGCGATCCAAGTCCCTCTGGTGGCCATTTTACCTCTATTGGCACGACTTTGTATTACTGTCAATTTCATCGGCGCGGAGATCGGTCCAGATAATACCTAAATGTATTTATTCCTTAATATTAATATTTACTCGGTTAAAATGATATTTTTTTGTTGAGATTCAGTTTTTGCCTTTTTTTGCCGCTACGTTAAAATTATAAATATTGCCGGGACAATTCCGGGAGGTAGGACGGTTTTTTGGGAAAATTCCTGTATGAAATTATCAATTATATAGCAATTGTTATAAAATAATAAAACAAAGTAAAAATTACAATTGAAACCATCATTAACATTTTAGGGGCTATTCTGGTGACCCAAGCTCTGCTCTACTTGAACTGCTCGATCCCGAACAGAACGCCAACTTCCTCGACCATTACTTAGACGTTCCTGTAGACTTATCAAAAGTGCTTTTCATATGTACCGCGAACGTGGTAGACACCATTCCCGAGCCTCTAAGAGATAGGATGGAAATGATAGATATGTCTGGTTATGTCGCAGAAGAAAAACTAGCAATTGCCACCAAATATTTACTGCCACAAGCAATGAAAGACAGCGGGTTAAGCGACCAACATATTAAAATCGACGATTCTGCCTTAAACACCCTCATCAAGAGTTACTGTAGAGAGTCGGGTGTCAGGAACTTACAAAAACATATAGAAAAAGTAGTTAGAAAAGTGGCATATAAGGTGGTAAAAGAAGAGGCTAACTTCATAGAGGTTGGGTTGAATAATTTAGGAGATTTTGTTGGTAAACCTGTGTACTCACAAGAGAGGATGTACCCTACAACGCCTCCTGGGGTTGTCATGGGTTTGGCTTGGACTGCAATGGGTAAGTAGATTGTTGCAACTTGTAGTAAAGAAAACTGTATGTTTGTAATTAGGTGGTTCCACTTTATACATTGAAACGACGACCAGAAAAAGTGATAAAGACTCGGAGGGTACAATTGAATTGACGGGCCATTTAGGGGAGGTCATGAAAGAGTCTGCCAAAATAGCTCTGACGGTTGCGAGGAATTACTTGTACAAATTAGACAAAGATAACAAATTTTTACAGAACAGGTATACTAAATCGGTGGTTCACACAGTATTTCATCACTCATTTTTAGTCATTTACATCTGCACGTCCCAGAGGGCGCCACCCCCAAAGACGGACCCAGCGCTGGTTGCACGATAGTTACGGCCTTGTTATCACTAGCCAAAAATGAATCGATTAGACAAGATGTAGCGATGACGGGAGAAATATCTCTGATGGGTAAAGTGCTTCCTGTTGGAGGCATCAAAGAAAAAACCATCGCTGCCAAAAGATCGGGCGTAAAGTGTGTTATTCTGCCAGAAGAGAATAAAAAAGATTTCATGGATCTTCCAAAATTCATCACGGACGGACTTGAAGTGCATTTCGTTAGCTCGTTTGATCAAGTGTATAATATCGTCTTTAATAAATCAACCTCGACTGCCCCTTAATTGTGGTTGGTTATTGTTTTTTTTTAATAAGCAAAAAGTGAGTTGTTGACTATTTATCACTTTTGTACAGAGAACTCTTTTTTACTGGTTAGTTCAACAAATTGTATTTATATGAAGTCTATAAATAAGAAAATAAAACTTTGAATTATCTAGTATTGTTTTTGCTAGGCATTATCCTCAAATTATACAGATAACGAGTGGAAATACACTTTTGCCAATTATTGCGTGTAGGAAGTCGTTAAAGTTCATACAAACTTGATGAACTCAATTTATATGAAAATTACGGTCTTTACTTGTGACATTGTTCCAGAAGAATTTCGAGTGTTGCTAGTAACGATTTCTTTTTCATTCACGGTGTATAATTTTTACATTTGGTACGTGACGCAAGTTTTGTTTACATTACTTATCTTCCTAATGCCGTGATCCCTTTCAGAAAATTATTTATTGTCATATATTTGTACAGTGAATTGTTAATCCATTTTTTGTTGGCTGGGGAATAAAAACGGTGCTACATTTACCATTTAACAACATGCATGCACACGGTAAGCATTGGTAAGTATTAAACTAGTATAGCTTTTTTATAATTAGAAGTACGAGGTCCAATTTAAGTACATTTCCAGTATTCATGGAAAAATGTAATTTCAATAAATAGTTATTTATGCAACAAGTGTAAAAAGAGACGTGTTCATTGCAGACGAGTTGAAAATTGTCCAACGAGACCGACAACCGAGATGGACGAGACGTGAAATGTACTATGCCAGCGAATAAATTTCGGACATCAATTTAATGACATTGTCATTAGTTGCAAATCATCCTGTACGTATTATAACCTTATTTAAATTTGATGTCCGAAATTTATTCGCTGGCATAGTACCACTTTTTACATGTTTTGCATAAAAAAAAAATAGATTCGTACCAGAACTCGCATTTCTGGAGAATAAACATCACTGCATTTACAAACGAAACAGATTCTACTGACAAAGAGTTTTACCTAGCAATTTAATAAAATAAAAAATAATTTTTTATTGTATAGTCCAATAAAAAATTCTATTTGCAATAGATCAATAAAAAAGTTCCCAAAATGGCGGAAAAGTTATAGCACTGGTTACAACATCGTGGCGCACCTTACCCATTTGCCCATATATAGATATCAACAACCTCCTGGACTTCTCTTTCTTTTTCGATCATGCGATAATTCACGCACAGCGTGCGGAAGTAATGACCGTTAAAAACTTGTATTCTGCCTGTTCTCCAACGATGTTAATTAACATAAGTTTTTCTTTGTTAATTGCAATTGTTTACTTTACATTATAAAATTATTAAATTTATTTAGCATATTTAAGTTAGGAAATAATAGTAGATTATATTATTAAGAGCACATAAAGCGACTTATGCTCTGAATGATATATACTATTTTATCCGCAAACCGTACTCAGGAGCCCCCTTGGTAAGGAGCCCCCTTGTTTGGGCCCCCCTTTGTGGAGTCCCCCCTTGGTCAGGGGCCGCGTTGGCCGAGCCCCCCATGGTCGTGAGCCCCCTTGGGTGCCCCCCCCCCCTTAGTCGAGAGCACCTTCGGTCGTGAGCCCTCTTGGTCGAGAGCCCCCTTGGTCAGGACCCCCTTGCTTAGATGCCCCTGTAAATAAAACAAGGAGGCCCCAAGGGGGAGGGACCTACTACGCTAGTCGTTTCACTTACACGCGTTCCATTCACTACCTCGCTAGTTTCACTTTCAATAAATTACAAAACAACAATTTAATAAGAATTTGAAACAACTCATTGACAAGGTAAAAGTGTCACTTACGTTATGTTATTAAGCACATAAAATACCACCTGTTGGCTACTTTATGAGCCTAATCCGATAAAGTGACACTTTTACCTTGTCAATGGAGGCACATAAGTTGTCACTTTTGTGACGTTTGCGGATAATTTTTTTTATAACTACTGACCTTGTCGCAGGGAGGAAAATTAGTACCATGTTATTAATATTATTAACAAGTGCAACAATCGTAACTCCTCACAACTTTGATGGTAAATTGAAGAAAGTGACAGTTCCATAGATGAAGTTCAAAAGACACTTCTAAAGAACATGATGCAGCTGTACCATTTCCATTAAGCAAGGAGGAAGATGAGCAAGAACAACATGAGGGGACAAGTTACTGTCGGTGTCGTTATGACTGTCGGTCCAAAAAGGTGCAGAAAATTCAATCCGCAAGGTTGGATTCGCACTTGGGCGATTTTTTATTTTTAAAGCCCGGTTTATTTTTAAAATAATCGTCAGTTAACGCGTTAGAAAAGAGCGTTATGTTCTCATTAACCCTCTAAACTGTGCCATGTATTGTTGGTTGCACTCTTGGGAGTGCATTATTTTCTGATACAAATGTTATGTATTCAAATTTAAATATATTTAAGTCGAACTCCACACACTTTAATAATTAATCATTAATCTCTTAAATTAGGGCTGATTATGGCAGTAGTATTCTGCCGAAACATGTTCCCATTGTAATTTATTAACGTTTGTGGAGTTCAACTTAAATATATTTAAATTTTAATTTAAATTTACTCCACTTGGATTCATCGACATTCTTCTGGTTTAATGTTATGTATGTTATGTGGCTTATGGTAACTAAAACAAGGGGGCTCCCTTGGTACAGGAGGCCCTCTTGGAACTGGGGACTTTCTTGAAACAGGGGGCCTCATTGGGACAGGGCTGGGGGCGTAGCTACCATCTGAACCACCTTAATACCTACTACCTACTCCATCCGCACCATCAAAGTGTTTCATTTTGATTTCTGTTTCTCGATGATTTTTTTACTCAAATGATGCAATAAAGTATTTTGTATTGAACATAAAAATAAGGCGAATACATTGGACCATGAGGCTAGTAGCAATTTGCAATAATATTCAATATATTGCAAATAAAAAAAAACGACACAGGGGACTGTGTTGTAAGAAGCATATTACACACTACCGGAAAAGGTTAATAAGGTAATTTCAGAAGTGTGTAATATACGATAACTGTTAGAAAAAAGTAATGGGGTCGTTCGTTCCACAATTTTTAAAAACAGCTAGACGAAAAAAAATTATACCTCTATTTTTGAAGTGAAACTTCTTATCTCGCGGTGTAAGATTTTTGTATGGGGTAAGCGCGCCGTAAATCGACACGAAAATGCAACAATTATTATATTATACCGTTATAATTTATCTCCGCTCAAATAACTATCAATAGCTATTTTTGTTATAAGTACCTAAAATACAGTTTTTGCGAACGAATCGTTGCTGTTTCCGGTCAAGGCGGAGCCCAGTCTGGAATAGCAGATGAGTCTGCAAAAGCTTTTTAGGTACGTGTAACAAACAATGTTTTTTTGAAATAGCCCCCAAATTTTTTAAATAAAGAATATTTCATTGTGATTCCTCAAGTCGAGATTTTTTTTAAGTCCCCTCGCGGTGAAATGGACCTTAAAGTTTGACATTGAGTCACACTGACGTCTAATTATTTTACTTTTCTCTAGTATACCGGTGCGCTCATTCCCATCCAAGCTACTATATTAAAAACTTTATCATGGTAAAAAACCCATTTCTGGTTCCGGAAACTTTTCGAAAAAAATTTGGCACCCTCAGAAAACGGTCCTTTTTCTAGGGAAATTGTTTTCGTTCAAATCCATCGGTAAACAGCTATTTAAAAATATTTCATTAAAAATAATCCGCAAAAGCTTGCTATGACAACTTTTAGGGACTAAGCCGTAAATGTACCATTTTACGGACTCAAATGAGTCCCTAAAATTGTAATTTTGGGGAGCGTGTACAAAAAAATAGTTTCGATACTTTTATCGGACGATTTTTGAATTAATTCGTATCGGCTCTAAACGCAGGTAGATAGATTTACTTAATTTTTCTGTGGCGAAAATTGTACAATTGAGTGGATTGTGATTTTTAAATTGCACAAGTAATTTAAAAAGTTCTATGGCGAAAACACCGGCATAACGGACAAAAGACGAACCCATGGAAATAGTTTCACTTCTAACGTGCGTGGCGGCCACACTCTTTTTTTTTGTTTTTTAGAAATTACGCGTTTACTAGGTAGAAAAAACACAAACATTTGTCTTATTTCAAACGCGCGCCTTTCTGTGACGTCAACACGGGACAAAATTCAAAGTCACTAGATGCGCGTGCTAATGAAAAACGCGCTAACCAATGAGAATGCTTTCCCGAAATGACGTCACAAAAGGCGGTAAATGTACTGGATTTGAAAATGCTACCCGAAATTGCGATTTTTGATACGCTCTGATATCTCACTAAACATCTTTATTATTATTATTAAGTACACACGTTTTAGGGCTTCATGTTATAATATAGTCTACGAGATGCTATAGTCGAATTCGTCAAATTCAATTGAAGGAAGTAAGGAACAACTTAATTGTCATAATTATTTGAATTTTTTTATTGTCACTTTAATTGTCTAAATATAAGAGAATGGTCAATAGGATTGGTTTTGTTGTTATTGGTAGTCTGGCTACAAGATGCACACACTAGAATAATCTTATGATTATTATTATTAATTTGATGTTTATAGAATTTATTTCTTGCAAGTTAAATAAAACGTTTCAGTTGCAATTAAGTAACGTTGAGTACATTCCAGGTTTTCAAGTTTAACCCTTTGTCTTATTGTCCCTTATGTCTCATTTATTACACCATGCTACAGAGTCGGTAATCTTCCCGTGCCCCTGCGTAACTCAGCTCATTATTTGTTTAATATTTCAGAACTCGTCTTGTAAAATGTAAAATTTTTGTATGTACTGTGACGCTTTCTGTGACTATTCTACGGTCGGGTTGCCTCGAGCGCCAGTTTTTTTTATTGTGGTATGCTCCGCACGTGTCCACGGGTAGCTTAGTGGAGTATGGTGTACCAGCGATCAGCTGTCGAGTTTGGCGGAAGGTAAATAAACATCAGTCAGGGGTTTTTCAAGTTTCAAGGGTTTTTCAAGTTACACGGAATATTTACAGAGGTTGAATAGATACAGGGATTAAAGATATTCGCGGTGGTTCAATATGTACAGAGGTTTTACAAAATCACGGAGCTAATCTCGAGGACCAAACAGTCGAGCCCTATAACCCGCCGCGTCGCTCAAGATCGGAGATGGGGTAGAACGGGGTCAGCGGGTGGAAGCGCCGCCAAAAAGGATCTGCCCGGATATTCCGGTTTTCGAACAGCAGGTGCACCGTGAACCAGACACCTGGACGGTCTCTATGAAGAAGCCACCACAAGCGCTCTACCCCCGTTGTACCAGGTCGGCACCAGGTGACGCTTTCTTGGAAGGAAAGGACTAGCGGGCAGCAGGAGATCCCCTACTTTACTTTGTCCCACGGTGGTCGGTCCGGTCCATCTGGTCTGCTTCTGGTGGACGGTAGGGCATGAACTCACTCACTTGGCACTGGAACTCACTACACTACCGGAACGGTCACCACTGGAAGGTTCTGGTCACCAACTGTCTTCTTCTGGCTTCTTCGCTCTTTTATAGGGCGCTTGTGACGAAATAGTGACGAAATATTCCCCTGCGTAAACGGCAACTCACCCAAGGTCTTCATCGCGGTCTCATTCCGATTACCGAAGCGAAAGAATCATTCTGATACGTTAACATTAAATATTTTTTTTTACATTTGAACCGTGCAATGAGAAGGGCGTAGTCCGGGGTGACAAGAGCGGAAACTGGGAGTGGTCATAGCGACTCCAGGATAGTTTCGTTTGCAGCGCGCAAATTTTATGATGAGCGGAGCGAAATAATGATCCCGGTCCGATTTTTAGAAGTCTTTTTTTCGGCGATTTGAAAGACGCGATTTTACGGCGTGGTGCGATCGTTTTGTTCACGCGGCAAAGAGACAAGCGGCTGCGACTCACGAGCGGCGCACGTTGCTGGATAAGCTCGATGCACTCGAACCCTGATGAATTCGGTAACTTCGTTACAGTACAATTTAAGTAGGTGATAACATTTTTCAAGAAATGGTTGGTCGCCCCGGCGGCGGAGGGGTTGTACCGGTGCTGGTACAGCTTCTTCGTCATGCCCCTGGAAAGTTGTTAGGGCTGACGAATGGTAGACTCCCAAGACTGTCGTAGGGTCGTTTAGGCCGGAGACCTCGTAGCTGCAGAGTCCTTTTGATGAGCGGGCCTTAGTGACCTGACTTAACACGTGGAAGCTGACCCAGACCTTGTCTCTGGCCTCCTCTTGGCGTCCGCATATTTCTTCCTTCGATACTGTTAAGTCTGGTGGGTGTCCCTAACGAATAGCATTGTTTCGGTGAGCAGCAGGAGTCGGGGCGTAACTTCGGAAAGTTTTCGTTCTGGATCATAATTCTTGTCCGAAGGTGAGATATGCAAGAGTATATCCCGTTCCTTGACACCTGGTTGTATTGATGGCGAACCTTATGGAGGGCAGCTTCTGAGGCCATGCAGTCTTCATATCTCGGTTTTTTCTTTCCACCGGGTTCGCGCTGGGATGATACACTGGGCGTAAATCTATGATCGATATTGAAGAAATAGGTGTTCTGTTGCATAATACTGCTTATAAATTGGATGCCGTTGTCACTAAGAAGTCTTCTGGGTACTCCAAATCGTGAGAACACTTTGTTAATTAACGTCCAGGCGCAGTTCTCTGCTGTAAGGAAGTGGTAGAGTCAGTTGCGGTAATCCACCACTAATCCCCTGTGACTGCGTCGGGGTCTGTGTCTGTACAGACGATCGGTGTCGGAAACGTTCGTTCCTAGAACTACTTGGGACACAAACAAAAGTGAGGAATATAAAAATCGTGCGAAAACAGAAGGGTGTGGCTATAATAGAAATGGAATCTTGGGAGGAAAAACAAAAAATCATGGCAAGGAAAAGCGGGCTAAGGAATGTCAAAGGTGCGGAAAGAATATTCATCGAACATGACCTGCTGAAACAGGAAAGGGAAATCCAAGCAGAAATATCGAGAATCGCAAGAGATTAGAAACAGGAAGGAAAGGAGGTGAAAATTGGTTATCAGAAACTAAAGGTCAACAACGAGTGGTGGTACTGGAATAGAACAGATGCGAAGCTAACAATAAAAACTAGTGAATATAAACGGGGGAAACAAGGAAGAACATAGGCAATGCAAAAGGGAAACCCAAAAGGAGAACGATAGGGACAAACGGCCTAAAGACAACGACTTTTGGGATTATATTGAACAGTTCGATTTTGTGGAATTAACAGAAACATGGGTAGAGAAAGCTGGATGGAAAAAAATGGAGCAGGACCTACCAAAAAATTTCAATTGGAAATGCCAATATGCATACATGGGAGATAAAAAGAGAGAATAGTAATACTGATAATGGAAGGGGGTCAAAGAAGAAGGGAATTACACTGAAAGCAGAGAAATAAAAGAAGCAAAGAACAAATGGAATATTGTGACAGTATACTCCAAAGATATGAGGAGAACAAGGGGGGATCTGGAAGAGGTAACCAAAGAAAATAAAGAAGTTAACATACTAAAAGGGGGGGATTTCAACGCCAGAATTGGAGGGGCTTTTTTAAAAGAAGATGAAAAATGGAAGGGAAAAGAGCAACAAAAGACAAAGTCATAATTAAAAGAAGCAGAGAACTCATAGACATGTGTGAAGAAAGAGGGTGGAATATACTCAACGGAAACTGACAAGGCGACGAAGAAGAGGAGTTCACATTCGTAGGGGAAGAGGGGACTCGGTAATCGACTGCGGACTGGTAAATAGTGAGGCCAGCAATCACGTTATATATTTCATGGTAGGAGAGATGCCAGACTCGGACCACCAACCCTTGGAAAAGGTGTTAGACTGGGAGAAAACTGACGACAAAACTGAAGCACAAACTATCACAAGATGTAGCTGGAACGAGGAGGACGGGACAAAATACCAAGAAAACCTGGAGAACGTCATATTTAAAGAAATAAGTGTAAAAAACAAGGTGAGAGAACTCAAAAATTGTATTAAAGAAGCAACAGTCAAGAAAGAAATTAAATATACAAGGGATCCAAAACAAACAAATGGTGTGATGACGAATGTATGCGATTGAAAAGAGAAGCAAGAAAGGAACTAAAGAGGTGGAAAAAAAACAAAGGGCCCTAAGAAAACTGCAGAGCACCAGTGAAACGCTTCAGAGGGGCCTGTTTAGAGAAAAAAAAGAAGAATTTGTGGAAGAAGTGAGAGGAATAAGAACAGAAGAGGAGGTATGAAAACACATAAACAACGAACGAAAAAGAGATATGAAAATATACGAGGAAATCCACATAGCGGTATGGAAAAATTACTTTATGAATCAAATGGAAGGCGAGGGAGACGAGGAGCCTATAAACCAGCTAGCCGCAAAAGAAAAAGAGATTACGGCGACGAAGGGAGGAACACAAACCATCCAACACTACAAATATCCAAGACAAAAAAGTAGTAGGGAAGGAGAAAGTGTGGTCCTTAGTATTCGCGGATGACATGGTGGTAGTCAGTTGAAAGAGATGATGAAAACGTTAGAGAGATACTACTTTTGCCAGGAGAATGATGCTTTTTGATTCCTTGGTGAAAGGTGTAATGATGTACGGGGCCGAACTATGGGACTGAGTAGATCAAGAGAACATACAAATAAAATATATAAAATGGTTACTAATGCTAGATAGAGACTCACCTTGGTACATAGTGCTAGAAGAGGTAAAAAGGGACAAGCTCAAAATAGAGACAGGAAAGAATTAAATGGAAGTGATAGCCATGTTCAGGTGTGGAAATGAGGAGAGAATAGAAGTTCTGGATGAAAGAAGAAAAAAGAGTGTGTAGACTGTGTTGGAACGAAGAGGAGAGTATAGAACACTTGTTAAAAAAGTGTGAAGAGCTTAAAAAGGAGACACAGGATATATGTGACTTAATGAACGAGGATGGAGGAGGACTAGAGTGGATGTTGAATGTGAGGAAAAAGAAAAAAAAGTAAGATAAGTAAACTTTTAGTTTATTTTAGATTATGTGACACTCTCTTACGTTAGATTATTTTGTTTTATTTTTGTTATATTTTATAACTTAACTTGTGAGCCTGTAAAAAACTGCTTTCTAGGCCTAGGGGCAAGAAATAAACTATTATAAAATTATACGTTCGCCTTTTTAATGTCACCGGTATTATAGTTTTCCGGATAACTCTTGCAGTTGTCGATTCGAAAGAGAATTAATTTTTTTCCCGGATTTTCTGGAGTTCAGGTGCTGCCAGACTAGTGCGTGCTCCAGAATTCGAATTCCTCTCATGTTGTTCTAACGCGATGGCGTTGACCTGGAAAGTCGGTGCTTCAGGTGCTGGGCTTTTACTGCATGTATAGTAGGAGTAAGATCTCTAAGGCGCACCTGAGGCTATAATGTTTTGAGATCCATCGTTGCTGGTGTTCATATAGTGCAGGGGCGAAGTCAATTAATTTGAAGCCGGGCCGAACAAGTGGATTCTTTTCAGTGCTTTAGCGTTAGAATTTTTTTTTTCATTGTGTCTTTGTGTTTCTCTTGCGTGTTAAGTGTCCACATTAGAGTATTTTATTGACGTAATAGTGTTATTTTATTTATTATATTCATCTAACTACTGGTAACACATAATGAATAATAATACTGATAATAATAACAACAAATGAACTATAAAAAGTTTAAATCAATGATATCTGTTAAAATAATACCAAAAAAAAAAAATTAAGCCGGTCCTGCTTCTCCACACAAGCCAGAAATCACTCAGTGATTTAATTACCTTGGCAAACTGCTTTAAAGCATGAAAACAAAGTCTACGACTTCGCTGGTCGTCTAGATAGCTTCTGTGCACTATATCGTTTCGGGCAACTATACCGCAATTTCTTCGGATTACCCCTGGTTGTCCGCATCCGTACCAACAAACTACCGATTGTACGGATGTTGTTTGTGGTCCTTTTTCTGCTTTCGCCTTTTCTTCCTTTGCCCCTTTTCGACAAATATTTGCTTCGTGTCCCATGATTCTGCAAAATGTGCTCCGAACTCCTGGCTTTGCTTTTCCTCAGCGTGGACCGTCGTCGTCCTCTTGCACGAGTAATTGTGAAAGGTACTCACCGCAGCGAACGAGATCCTATCCCTAATCTCCACTCTCAGCAACCCGCTTCTTCCCATGCCCTTGCCATGGCTTTTGCACCACTCCATCACCTGTGGGCTTGGCCTTCTAATAGTAGCAGAAGACTCCAGTGGCGCCGGGCCCCGCACGTTCGGCAGCCAGTTGTAGTGCTTTGTCTGAGGGCGCTGATCAAAACACTTGGACGAAGTAACAAATTATATTCACAAAATATGTACAGTTTTTAATGCAAACTTTTAGAGATCGGTCTCTTCCGGCTCTTCCTCACCCAGAGGAGTTGGGGTGTCCTTAAGGGTTGAGGGTGCGCGCAGTGGGTGAGAATAAAGAATGGGGGAGCAAATCCGTGTGGGGGTAAAATCAGCAATCACGCTAGTCTGGTGGGCGCGTGGAGAACTACGCACGTCTTGAACATGTTTTATACCCATCAATTTGGCTTTTGCTTTGATTTTACAGCAATATTTTTAAAATTCTTCAATTAAATATTTAACCCTAAATGTCTAAACCAAATTCTGAAAACACCCTTTTGGAAGTGGAATGTGTTTCTCAAATGTTCCTCTGCTTTCAACCAGCTCTAATAAGTTTGTCTTTCGCAATTGCGACAATAAAATTAATGGTCAAATATTTACGTCTTGGGCTTATCTATTTTCGGCGACCATCCCAACCATTAACCAACCCACTGTCGTACTCTCAACCGTTCTTCTCGAGTGTTGGAGGCAAAACACTAATTAGCACTTTTTCTTGCAGGTAAAAACAAACCATAAAAGGATCACGTGGAAATAGAAACCCATCCTGAATACTGAATCGCAGTAAATATTTATTTGTCCAATAAATCTGCCACCAGTAAATACGATGTTTTAGCAGAACACGCGACGATTTTAATTGCGTCGTTAATTCTCATTATTCCTGCAATTAACGTGAGAAGATGGAGTGAATTGAATCGTTGCATATCCATCGATACATCTGAAGCAGTGTAAGCAAACGCTTGTGATAGTTTTTAAAGCACCTAGTAGCTGGAGTGTTTTCGTTATGTAGTTTAGTGTTTAAGACAATGATTAAACGAAAGTTTTATAACTATTTCGTAAGTGATAAGCCTTTTGAAGAGATTCCGATAATTGTAGTGGACCCTCCTCCGATGGAACCTGATGAATCTAAAAGCAAGCATCATGAAACGTCACTGCAAGTGGAAGATGATAAAGACAGTGCCGATGAAAATGGCACTTCGGTTGAACAATCCGAAAGAAAACTTTCTTTGAGAAGGAATAGCATTTCACTGCCGAATCTAGATGATCTTCAAACTCTTCGACAACATGTTCAGGTAAGTGTTTCAATATCTGTGTTGGAAACGTTGATTATATTGATCTGTGTTTTATAAGTCTTACACAGGCAATACTTAAATTACTTATCTGTCATTTTTAGGCCACCGCCCCTTAACTTAATCTTAATGTTAGTTTCTTATGTTTGGCATACGCACACAAAACACAAAATCATGTACCTACCCATATGAAGTTAAAATCAAAATCTATAAAAATTTGTCTGCACGAACACGTCGTAGGAGTTTTTGCGGAGGCTGGCAAAGATCATTATGATAATTTTAAGTCGTGATATGCGTATACAGAAATAAATCATAAACGGTAATTGCCATATAGTTAGTGGTAGGGAGGGACGCGTAGGTCATCTGCTCTATTATTATATAAAAAAACTACACCGAGTATTTCCTTTAAATCTCATCAAGCGTCACTCTCTATATTGACACCATGTGACAAAATTCTGAATTCGTAGTCTCCTACCAGATTTCTATTGAGTTTTTAAATTACTATTCATTTAGAGTGTACTGCAAAGTAATTGGATATTTGCCTAACTATTTATTACAACAATCTCTCATTGGCTGTATGTAAAATAGATTAATTAGACTCACTATTGTAATAGAATAACAATTTTCTGTTGTCAATATTAGGTAAGTACAATACAACACATTCGAAACGATATTATGAATATACAATAGTTATTATAGATAACTTCAAGTTCAAAAACTTACTTATTGTCTTCGGGGACATGTAATCTCTGTGTTTGCTGAGATTATATCAGTTGTAGTCAAGGTAAACATACGTACTTCCATTCGGTCAAGGACTAGACGGGGAATATAGGTCACGCTAGAAGAATAAAAATGAGCAAAACAGAATTTGTCCCGACCGCAAAATTTATTCACACTTAAAAGTACCTACTTAAATATTATTTATTATTGCCATGTTTCATAACTAACCTGTCATTAAATGAACTAACAAACACAATAAAAAAATAATTGGTGGCGTAAACGTATAATTCAGCATTGAATTTTGTTCTCTTCTCCCGTTTGGAAGTGTTGCGGATTAAATTCTTCGTGACCTTGATTGTGCTAATGCTTTATTATGTGATGTGACGCTGAGCCGAGTACGATTTTATTTTTATTGAAATATCCACGCAAGTACTCATGGACGTAATAGATGAAAAACTGTACCCTGAGGGTAGTGCTGATGATGAAGAAAATACTTCCGAAACGTACGCTAGTGTAGAAAGCGAAATTTATGTGTTCAAGGTCAATTGCCCATTTTTATAAATTTGAAGATGTAAAATAAACGAGTGCAAAATAAAAAAAAAACGTTTATCGAGAATCATGCGTCGGGATTCTTTAATTGTTGGCGGCCATCGGAGAGCAAGTTTTTTATTTTGCACTTGTTTATCACTATATCTCTGGCGCTTTCTATAGCATAGAACCCTTATCCCTTACATGGATACATCACTTATTTTTTTATTGCTCTTACAGGTCGCAGAGGACGGGGGAGAGGATACTGATAGTGACTATGAACTTCCGAGTAGTAGGTAATATTGAGAATTAAGTACAAGTGGTACCAAGTGTCCTTGGCACATCTTTCATTTTTTTATTAAAATCTGCACAAAGAAAATAAATATCAATTAAAATATACCTACGGGATTTTCCTGCTGAGTGGTTTTTAAATTACTGTATTTACTTTACGCAACAGATCGATAAGATTTATGCTAAATTCATTTTAATTTCTTTCTGTTTCTTCTCTTCTGTCTTGCTCTTCTTTTTTCTTCTCCTAACAGCACTTTCTCTCTCTCTCCTCGCCCATCTTATCACATTCTTTTTCATCATGTGCTCTATCCTTTCTTCGTTCCCACATCTAGACCTTGCCATTACTCTCTTATCGTTCTTCTCGCTCTCCCTTCTCAGGTCTCCCGGCAGATCCTCTATAATAAGTGTACTCTAAGGGGCGGGGGAAGGTGGTCGAGCCGAATCTTACCCAATCTCAGGTGAGGGAGCTTCTGGCAAAAATCATGCAATTTTTTTCCCCGCAAGAAACAGTGTAAAATTGCGAGAAAGCGGTTAAATTATGTAAGTAAAACATGTTTCTCCATAAAATACATCAATAGACCATTTTTTCTGCGTAGACAAAATATTTTGTCTGCCGCTCAATTTATCAATCGTGTGCTTTGAAAAATTCGAGAGGCCTGTCAAATCGAGATTTTCGGAGTTGGAAGAAAAAATACCATGTTATATTCGGAGAAAAGTGACTTGAAGCAATTTGAAAACACTTGAAAAGTCTTGAAGCGACTTGAAGAAACTTGAACCGGTTTCGAAAAACCTTGAAATGTGTTGAAGCGAATTGAAGAAACTTAAAAAGAATTGAAGAAACTTGAATCGGCTTTGAAAAGACTGGGAATGTCTTGAAATTACTTCAAAGACTTGAGGCGACTTGAAAAGACATGAAATGTTTTGAAGAGACTTGAATCAACTTGAAATGTTTTGAAAGCAATCTGAAGATTTGAAAAGACTTGAAATTACTTGAAAATATTTTGAAATGACTGAAAGCGACTTGAAGAGAGATAAAGCTTGAAGAAACTTGAAACGACTTGAAAGCACTTTGAAGCGACTTGAAAGGTCTTGAAGAGTCTTGAAGCGACCTGAGAAGATTGGAAATATCTTGAAGGGATTGGAAGCATTGGAAGCGACTTAAAAAGACTTGAGGCTACCGGGGAAGACTTCAAATATCTTGAAGGGACTGGAAGCGACTTGAAAAAACTTAAAATGTCCTGAAGCAACTTGAGGAAAGTTGAAACGAAATGAAGGAACTTGGAATATTTTGAAACTACTTGAAAGACTTGAAGGACATGGAATGTTTCGAAGGGACTTGAGGCGACTTGAAATGTTTGAAGAAATACTTGAAGAGTCTTGCGATCTGGGAAGATTTCAAATAATATCTTGCAGGGACTGGAAGCCACTTGAAACAACTTAAAATGACTTGAAGCGACTGGAAAGGATTTGAAATGTCTTGAAACGACTTGAAAGACTTGACGCGAATTGAAAAAAACTTGAGATGTTTAGAAGGGACTTAAGGTGACTTGAAATGTTTTGAAGGGAATTGAAGCAACTTAAAAAGTTTTGAAATGTCTTGAAGAGTCTTGAAGCGACCTGAGAAGACTGCAAATATTTTAAAGGGGCGGGAAGCTACTTGAAAAAATTTGAAATGTTTTGTAACGACTTGAACGACTTGAAGCGAATTGAAAAGAATTGAAATATTTTGAAGGGACTTGAAGCGACTCGAAGAAACTTGAAGCGATTGTTTTATGATGAGTAAAAGTGGGGCTTCTCGTGGCTCGTCTTTAGTTTCCGACCTTGTGCGCTCGGCTGTTAAACCTACAGACTTGGTATGAAAAGTGCCACGTTTACTCCTAATAAAACAATCTACTATTATCGCGGTTATTCGAACGCCACAAAGAATTTTAGTAGCGAGTTCTTTATCTATTATTAAGTGTTTCAAGATGTACATGTTGTCGATGGCGCTTCTCCCTTTTCTGAAGTTTGCTTGTAACACTTCTTTCTCCTCTAGTTCTTCTTTCAATTTCTCTTCCAGTATCATTGCGTAGATCATCTTGTATGCCGTGTTCAGCAAACTTACTCCTCGGTAGTTCTCTGCCTTTTGTCTTTTCCCTTTCTTGTGGATCGGACACACTAGGCCTATCCTCTGCAAACCAGACGTCGTTTACTATTTCCCTTGTTGTCTCTATTATTTCTTCTGCTCCATACATCCATACATACATCCACGCTTCGTTTTGTAGTTCGTCTAGTCCCTTAATCATTTCCTTAGTAATTTCTTCCTCCTTCTTTCGTTCTCTCGTTTCTTCTATTTTCTGCCTTCTTCCCGTTTCTTCCTTCTTGTCTAGTAATTCTTTGAAGTATTATTTCCATTCTTCTATCGCTATATTCTCGTCGTCCTTTTCATCTTGCGTTCTCGGTTTATGTATTTCCAGACTTCTGTCTCTATATTGATTGATCTTTTCTTCCTACTTGTCACAAGTGTCTTTGTTTTTCCTCATTTCCATTTCCCCATTTCCTCATTTGTTTTCTTTCTAGTCTTCAAGAGAAGTGATGTTCCTTTGTTTTAAAAAGTAGCGATTTCTGATTTTAGAGGGAAAGTGTCCCACTTTTCAAGAGACACTCGAAAATAGGGGTCCTGAAGTGAAACTTCATAAACAACTTAACATAAACTTTTTAGATTGGTTTTAATTACGAAGTTGTCATTTATTTTAAAATAGTGATATAAATAAAAATAATTACATTCTTTGTCCCACCATCTGTTTCTTCCCATTCTTTCTCCTTCTTCTACTTCTATTTTTTTTCGTTGACATCGCTTCTTTCATTTTTGTTTCGCTATCTTTTTGTTTTCCTTGTTCTCTTTCATCGCATTTCAGTACTTCTGTATTCTCCCAGTTTTGATGATCATTTCTTTCTGTTTTTATTTTTTTTCAGGCTTTGTCCCGTCGCTTTTAGTATCAGCCCTGTTACTACTGGTATTTTTCCTCTTTCGCCTCTTTCTTTTTCTTCCATCTTCGCCTCCATTTGTCCTATCTTCTTTTTCTAGGAAGATTTTCTCTTCTTTCTATCTATTTTCTTTTTCTTCTCTCTCCTTCTTCAATTGGTTCATTTCTCTCTTCGGTTTTTCCATATCTTCCACGTCTCTAATTTCTTTCCTGGTTTCACTTTCTTCGCTTACTCCATTGTGGTCATCCACCATTTTCTACATCTTCTCTTCCTATTCAGCCCCATCTTGACTTCTTCTTTGCTCAGGTGATCTTACGGTTTTTTTGCTTTGTTTTCTTTTAGTTTCCTTTTTATCTTCTTCTTGAATTTGTCTTCACCTTGTCACATTCCTGTTCGTAACCCTCTACACTGTGCCATGTATTGTTGATTGCTGGCGTTCTTTGTTATTGTCGCTTTTTTTTCCTTCGTATAATTCTACTTTCCTCAACCCCTTTTCCCTTCTACGCTTCTTTGTCCTTCTTCACTTTTCTACATTTTATTCACTTTATTTTTGTCAATTTTCTCCTCGTCACTCACTTCTCTCCACGTGTTCTAGTGTCGGTCGGTAATCTAGAAATCCACTTTACACAACAGACAAAACATTATAAAATATAAAACAAAATACAAATATGATTGAAGAACATACTTAGGGGTTTCGGTTTACGCCTAAAAGAAGCAGAGGTAGAAGGCTAACACATAATATATAAGTTGATAAATGTATTGTTAAACAGTTAGTATGGAATATTCGAAAAAGCAACTTCGTGGTGGAGATTCATACTAGCAAAAGTATTATATTTTTTTCATTTGGACTTAACATTAAATGTTTACGGTCCACATGAACCTTAAATTACAAAAAAGTAGCCTTCCATATGCAGGGTGTTTCAAAAATAAGTGCAATAAATTTAATCAGTAATAGAACGCATAATTGTCAACAATTTTTCCCTAGTTATCGAGTTATAATTGGTGGAAGTTTTGACGTTAATTTAGTTACCCGCCACTGAACCGCTGGGCTGATAATAAAAATGAACAAAATCTTCGGCAAAATATTCTGAAACAATCTAAACCGCCTACGTAAATAAACCGAAAATAGAAACGTCATTACTTCAACATCCAATGCTATTATTGATAAAAAATGAAAATTGTGGGGCCTAATAGCATGCGGATTTTTCGTCTGCCCATCCTCCATTGACTTGGGAATCCCTCTCCAAACCAGACGTCGTTTACTATTTCACTTGTTGTTTCTATTATTTCTTCTGTTGCATACATCCACGCTGCATTTTGTAGTTGGTCTTCTCTCTCCCCTTTTTCTCGTTCTCTTGTTTCTTCTGTCTTCTTCTCGTTTCTTCCTTTCTGTCTAGTATTTTTTTGAAGTATTCTTTCCATTCTTCTATCGTTGTCTTGTCGTCGTCCTTTTCACCTTGCGTTCTGGGTTTATGTATTTCCAGACTTCTTTCTCTATATTAATTGATCTAATTTCCGCTTCTTCGTCTATCTTCTTTTCTTTCTGCTTTTCACAAGTGTCTTTCGTAATTTCTTCCCCTTTCTCTCGTTCTCTTGTTTCCTCTGTCTTCTGCCTTGTTCCCGTTTCTTCCTTTCTGTCTAGTAATTCTTTGAAGTATTTTTTTCATTCTTCTATCGTTATCCTCCCGTCCTCCTTTTCACCTTTCGTTCTCGGTTTATGTATTTCCAGAGTTCTTTCTTATATTGATTGTTTTAATTTCCTCTTCTTTTTTCCTTCCTGCTTTTCACAAGTGTCTTTCTTCATTTCCATTTTTCCATTTCCTCATTTGTTTTCTTTCTAGTATTTTCATTTCCTTACATTCTTGGTACCAACATCTGTTTCTTCCCGTTCTTTCTCCTTCTTCTACTTCTATTTTTTTGTTGACATCGCTTCTTTCATTCTCGTTTCGCTATCTTTTTGTTTTCCTTCTTTTCTTTCATTGTGCTGCAGCGCATTTCAGTACTTCTGCATTCTCTCTTCTCCTCAGATTGTTTTTATGGTTATTTCTTTCTATTTTTCTTTTTTTGCTCAGGCTTTGTTATTACTGTTATTTTTCCTCTTTCGCCTCTTTCTTTTTCTTCCATCTTTGTCTCCATTTCACTATCTTCATTTCTAGCAAGATTTTCTCTTGTCTCCATATTTTTTCTTTTTCTTCTTGACTTCTTTGCTCTGGTGATCTTACTGTTTTCTTGGTTTTGGGCTTTCTTTTCTTTTAGTTTCCTCTGTATCTTCTTCTTGAATTTATATTCGCCTTGTCTCATTCCTGTAACCCTCTACACTGTGCGATGTATTGTTGATTGCCATTGCCGGCGTTTTTTCCTTTGTATATTTCTACTTCCCTCTACCCCTTTTTCCGTTCTTCTGCGCTTCTTTGACCTTCTTCACTATCTTCTTCACTTTTCTGCATTTTATATACTTTATTATTGTCAATTTTCTCCTCGTTGCTTCTCTCCACGTGTTCTAGTGTTGATCGGTAATCTACGAATCAACTTTACACAACAGACGAAACATTTAAAATACAAAACAAAATACAAATATGATTGAAGAACATACTTAGGGGTTCATAATATATAGGTAGATAAATGTATTGTTATTAAACAGTATGGAATATTCGAAAAAGCAGCCTCGTGATATTTGATACCAGCAAAAGTAATTTGTGTACCTTGACCGTAAAAGTTAGCTTTTTTGGACGCATCTGCTGTTTGTGGCCGAGGCGTGAGCCGAGGACACAATGCAGATAAGGCCAAAAAAGAACTTTTGGCCGAGGTGCACACGACGTTTTTTAGGCGATGATCACAAAAGAATTCAAAAATTCGGTCATATTTTCTTTTGACGATAATTACCAAAAAGGTGTTTGTATGGCCGCTTTCTTGGAGCCGTGAAGTTTTACTTTTTTGTACACATCTGTCAAATTCTAACAGATCAGTCCCAAAAAAGTAGAGTTTGACAGAAGCGTACAAAAAAGTAAAACTTCTAAGTAAAAATCACCTTTTTTGTAGTCATCGCCTAAAAAAATATTTTTTTTTCATTTGGACGTAACATTAAATGTTTACAGTCCACAAGAACCTTAAACTACAAAAAGAAGTCCTCCATATACAGGGTGTTTCAGAAAAAATGCAATAAATTTAATCAGTAATAGAACGCATCATTGTCAATAATTTTTGTTAATAAAATTTTGCCCTAAACCCCGTAGTTATCGAGTTATAATCAGTGAAAGTTTTGACGTTAATTTAGTTACCCGCCTCTGAACGGCTGGGCTGATGATAATAATAATAATGAACAAAAACTTCGGAAATCTAAACCGTCCTACGTAAATAAACCAAAAATAGAAAACATCTACGAAACGTCATTACTTCAACATCCAATGCTATTATTGATGAAAAATTAAAATTGTGGGACCTAATAGCATGCGGTTTTTCGTGTTTATACGTGCGTATTATTTAAGTTGAAAATACCTCATCTCTGGTGAAACCCGGCCGCCTCGTCAGAAAATTCACAAAACTGGCACTAACATTGTTATTTGCTGTTAGATAAGCGCAGGACGACTTTTCCGGACAATTGTATCTCAGTAGGTCAAGTTAAAATAAATATCCATATGCGGCTCGTAAATTTGTAGGGGGGAAAAATGCTAAAAAAAAAATGTTTTCGGAAAAGTTGTTGCTTTTGATGAGTTTACCACTGGTTTGAATCATTGCTGAAACATCCTGTAGAAATAAATTACTTTTGCAATAAAATTGAATTTGGAGTAAATAAAAGTGATATTAAACTCACTCGATGGAGGGATAGTGAAAGTACTGGCGGCATTGGACAAGAAGTATATCAAAATATAACATTCCAATATTAGTCGCGTCAATGAAGTCTTTTTCTCGGAAGTCCTCAGAAACTACTCCGATTTTGATGTTTTTTTTTATCTTATTTTTTTATAAAATATATTTATAATCAGAAACCTTTTGACGCGGTGATATAACTATGTATTAATATTATTTAAACAATATGTATGATATTTATCTAAAAAAAATTGTTTTGCGTTTTGTTTAACAGACTTCAAAAAAGAAGGAAGTTATCAATTCCGTTGTTTTTTTTTTTGTTACCTCAAAACATTTATATCTTTATATATCATTTATGTTCACCGATTTCTTCGTCAATTGTGGACCGATTTACAATTTTTTTTTTTATTATTTGAAAGGGTATAGGTACTCTTAAGGTGGTTCCGTTATCAAAAAATCAGGATCTGACCAAGGAATCCCATGGAAATCGAGGGAGATTCTCAATTTTTTTGTTCCTACAAGTATTGATGAACAAGTTTTAATTATTTTTTTTATAAATAATCCACAATTCATAATAATTTTATAATTTACTTTCGTATATTATTTGTAGAATAAGTATTGTATGAAAAACTGTTTTTTTTTTATATAAATATCATAAATAGTGTTTAAACAATATAAATAATTATTTCCCCACTTCAAAAGGTTTCTGATTTTAAATAATATACAGGGTGTCCCAACTAAAATTTGTACCCCCCAACAATTCCAATTTCGAAAGACTCAGAAGAAAACGCTCGAACAGGTCAATTTTGTTATCAAGAGGGACCTAATTGTACCAAACTTTCAAGTTTTATATCTGACCCCTTGAGCCAGGGGAGCCACCCCTTTAAAAAATTTAAATGGCATGGGGGGTCGTGTGATACATCATTTTAAAGCTTATTCGATTCTCTATCCAAACCTACTTTTTATAGATTTGTTTCTAGAAAAAAAAGCATACATTCGATATTTTCCAAATCTACATAAAATACTCAACTAAAATTTGTAACTCCCAACAATTCCAATTTCGAAAGACTCAGAAGAAAACGCTCAAACAGGTCAATTTTGTTATTAAGAGGGGCCAAATTGTACCAAACTTTCAAGTCTTAGATTTTACCCCTTTAGCCAGGGGAGCCACCCCCTTAAAAAAATAAATGGCATGGAGGGTCGTGTGATACATCATTTTAAAGCTTATTCAATTCTCTATCCAGATCTATTTTTATCGATTTGTTTCTACAAAAAAGCATGAATTTGTTATTTTCCAAATCAATAGTATTTTATGTAGATTTGGAAAATAACAAATTCTTATGCTCTTTTTTATAGAAGCAAATCTATAAAAGTAGGTTTTTAGTTGAGTATTTTATGTAGATTTGGGAAATATCGAATGTATGCTTTTTTTGTAGAAAGGAATCGATAAACGTAGGTTTGGATACAGAATCGAATAAGCTTTAAAATGATGTATCACACGTTCCCCCATGCCATTTAAATTTTTTAAGGGGGTGGCTCCCCTGGCTCAAGGGGTGAGATCTAGGACTTGAAAGTTTGGTACAATTAGGTCCCCCTTGATAACAAAATTAACCTGTTCGAGGCATTTTCTTCTGAGTCTTTCGAAATTGTAATTGTTGGGGGGTACAAATTTTAGTTGGGACACCCGATATAAAAACAAACATTAAAAAAAAATCATTAAAATCGAAGCTGTTCTTGAGGACTTCCGAAGATTGCCTGTTTTATGTATTTATTGACGCGACTATATTGCGACAAACTTTAGACTTCTTAACATAAATGTTTGTGTTTGGATGCTGTGTCGACAGTTCTTATCGAGACATCGTAAACTAAAAAACGTCATAAAATTTAAACGAAACGCCTAAAATTAGTGCAGGTTTAATAAAATCGCATAGTGATTTCAATTTAAGTGACATGGATTAATTTATTGACGAATATTGCTACAATTTCTTAAGCGAAAATTATTTGTTATGCATTAGAAAATCCAACATTCCAGGTTACATCACTTTCGATGAAGGAAACTAAAAGAACTTCGAAATACGATCCGTAACTAGAACATTTTCTCACCTGGAAACTGAAACACTTGTTTGTTTACTACAAAACTGATTTTGTTTATCAGATACCAAATTTATAAACACAATGCTGACAAACAAAGTATGCCAGTACAATTCCCAGTGAAGGGGTCTTCCTAAACATTTTTAAATCACAAGAGGTCAAAATTTGGTAGCTATTGAAGCCGGCGTGTGTGACACTGTTTCTAGACACGACAATGTTTCTTTTTTAAAATGACACATTATCCGCTACTCGTACACTTAAGAAGCAGATAAATATTAGATAAGGAATTAATGTTCGTTAGTCTGTGAGTGATTTCGTGTAATCGCTGATGTGATTTATTTAAATGTTGAGTTAATACCTCAACCATGCGTTTTGGCAACGTGAATTTAGACGAAATTCATTATATTGATGATGACGAAAGTGTTCCCAAGAGTGATGCCAAGTGAGTTTCTTTGCAGACTTTTCCTAAAAACGTTTTTGTCAAATTAATGCTTGTTAAGTGCGGAACGCCTACACAAGTATATTTTGTCACAATCATTTCAAGTGCAGATGCAGTTCTTGCTGCGGATATTGTAATAACTGTAAGGGTCCAAATCAGTGCCGAGTTCAGATAGGATAATAACCTATGTCAATCTTAATCATACTAAAGCGTATCAACAATAGGCAATAAACGTTATAACAAATCTTCATTTTTGGTGTCCATTTTTGTTTTGATACTAACATTTTATTGTTGTTGTGTTTTGTATCTGTTTCGAGTCACGTGTGAGTAACATTCCATTAAAAGTTGTACGAGTGAATTACTGCTTCGACCAGCACATTTGCTACAATTGGAGCTTCCTTTTCGTCTGCTCTGCCAAAAGGCAATGCCTTGATACAGATACATCCACGACCAGATCATTTATTATCGTGGTAGACTCTTGTTCTAGTACTTAATCGAATGAAAGTGTACCGTGTCCTGTGTACTTTACGAATGATTGTCTTAAAGAACGCCACTGCGTAATGCGAGAAGGAAGTCTGTCACGAGTCCACCCAGAATGCTCAAACCACCAGGTGAAGATGAATCCGGAACCAACTCCCCGGCCAATTCCGTCACCTCCATCAACTCGTTGGCGAGCTTGCTCAGGGAAAAAATACAGGTAATTTTTTATATTTAAAATTTCAAGATGTTTTGGGCAAGGATTGTCGAAATCGCAAGTGATTGTGTAATTAAGCAAAGACAAAGATGCTGACGAAATTTGTACACAGAGAGTTGTCAAAGTAAATAGGATCCTAATTAATAGTTCAAGCAAACGTAAACGGCAAAAGGTCTCTATTGTTTACATGCGGGATCAAGAGTGACGTTGTTGCCAATTTTTAACTACATGGAAGATATTCACAGATTTTTATCACTTATACCGTGCTTCTTATTTCAGAAATATAATGATGCATTGTGAAATATACTTATCTTCTATAAAGTAGTTTTTAATCCTGAAAATTTCTTGTCGAACTAGACACAAATTTGGTATTTCATTTTATATCGGGTCATTATAAATGACTCATTTATCATGTTGCCTTTGGAAAATAAAATTAACATGGAGCTAGATGGAGAATTTTGACCTTCAAAACCTACTGGATATATAAAGATGCATGTACTATAAATTTATATACTTATATGTTATGAATTATTATAATACACAGAAAAAATAATTATTAAATCTGTACATGTTAAAACAGATTAAACTGTTATTTTTTAATAATTTGGTGATATGGTTTTTTATTCACTGTAAACTGACACATTACGTGATTTTTTTCATATAAAAGTCTTTTTTAAATATTTTTTAAATATAATGACACTAATAATAGGGTCGTCCTACAATTTTCAAAATAGTTATTTATTATACCAGTTCAGGACCGAGTGTAATGCAACCATATATAGTTCGGCACAACCGCGGCAAGTCTTTAAATTGCTTAAAATCCATAAAAATTGTGTGATGTTTATCTGACATTTTCTTATTGCCTGACAGGAGATTGTTTACACAAGCAAAAATTTGAAAATTCTGACAGTGTCGAACTATAAACACCTTTTCTAGAAACTGGACGAAAAAATATTATACCGCTATTTTTTTATTTATTCAAAATCACGCGTTTGCTAGGTAATATCGCAATATCATTATTTTTGAGCTTACGTAAGATTTTTATTTACCCTCCCAATCCATTCCTGGGTAAAAGTAAGGAAAAATTAAAACTAAAATGGCAAAATAAAAAAAAATCAAATTGTAATATCGGGTTTTGAATTATAAATTATTAGATAATAAATTACTAAAATATGAAAACACCAAATCACGTTAGAGAAATATGAAATTAACGAAACGGAAAACATTAAATCAAAGAAATTCTAATATGTATAACAAATTGATAAAATATCGAAATATCAAATTAAAGAAATCCAAATTGATATGTACATATTCTCAAATCAGCGAAAATTAAAGAAAAGTCAAATTAAGAAATTTCATAATATCAAATTCACAATATGGCTAACTGTAAAATTAACGAAATATCAAATATAAAAATATCAGGTTAACAAAATACGAAATTATGAAAAATTAAACACATAAAAATTGACACCTAAATGTCAAATTACCGAATTAACAAAACGTGAAAATATGGAAATTATAGCCCAATGATATTAAAATACCAAATTATGGACAGCAAAATATCCAACAGATCACGTTAGAGAAATATCGAATTAGCGAAATATTAAATCAAAGAATTGTCTATTTTTTAAAATATCAAATTGATTAAATTTGGAAAATTAACGAAATAGCGAAATATTAAATTAATAAAATATCAAACTGCGAATTTAACGAAATTTCAAAATATACTGATGAAATATCCAGATTAACGAAATGGCATATTGGCGACATAACAACACATGAAAGTAACGAAATATCGTAATCTCAAAATCAGTTCAAATAGATATCGTATTACCGTAATAATATACCATCAAATTGATGAACTGCAATATTCCAAAATCAGTGTAAAGGAATATTAAACTGGCGTAATAACAAAACATTAAAATTAACAAAATGGAAAAATATCAAATTAAAGAAATAATATCAAGAAATTGCAAAATATCAAATGAACGAGGTGAAATCACGAAATATCAAAATATCAGCTTAACAAAATATGACATTACGAAAAATAAAAAAATATAAAATATCAATTCACAAAATAAATTAGCGAAATAACAAAACATAAAATTATGGAAATGTCATTTCAACGAAATAACAAAATTATAAACGAAATATGGAAACCAAAATATCCGACAATCACGTTAGAGAAATATCAAATTAGCAAAACGGGAAAACATGAAAATAAAGAAAGAAAGAAGTGTTAATTTTTAAATTGGCGAAATAACAACACATGAAACTAACAAAAAATCATGATGTCAAAATCATTTCAAAGAAATATCGAATTACCGTAATAACAGACCATCAAATTTATTTACTGTAATATCGCAAAACCAATGTAAAGAAATATTAAATTAAAGAAATATTAAATTCCTGGAATATGGAATTCACAAAATACTTAATGTAAAATTAGCTAAATAATAAAACGCTAAATATCTAAATAATAATAAAAAATTTATTAGATATCGAAATATCAAATTAAAGACGTGCATATTTTAAAAAATATCAAACTGATATAAATTGATATAAAAATTTGATATCAAAAGTATCAAATTAATATCAAATTGCGAAATAATTAAGTGAGAAAATATCAAACCGCGAATTTAACGAAATAACGTATTGGCAGAATAACAACATAGGAAAGTAACGAAATAATAATAATCGTTTATTGACGCAAATTGTTTTTATAAAATAAGAACAATATAAGTAAATGGCAATATTGCAACTTATAAAATATTGCAACTTATATAAGTAATGGCAACATTAAATTAAACAAATGTCTAATTAAGAAATTTCAAAATATCAAATTCACAATATAACTAACTGCAAAATTAACGAAATATCGAATTAGTGAAATATAAAAATATCAGGTTAACGAAATACGAAATTATGAAAAATTAAAAAATATAAAATTTGCAATTCATAAAACACCTAAATCTCAAATTGTTTTTATACAATAAGAACAATATGAGTAAATGGGAAAGAAAATAATTACCATCAAATTGATCAACTGTAATATTTCAAAATCAGTGTAAAGAAATATTAAATTAGCGTAATAACAAAACGTGAAAATTCACAAAATAATGGCAACATTAAATTAAAGAAATATCAAATTAAGAAACTTCAAAATATCAAATTCACAATATAATTATCTAACTGTAAAATTAACGAAATATCGAATTCGTGAAATATAAAAATATGTACCAGGTTAACAAAATACGAAATTTTGCAATTCACAAAACATCTAAATGTCAAATTAGCGAAATAACAAATATCAAGTTAAAGGATTGACGCAAATTGTTTTTATAAACTAAGAATAATGTAAGTAAATGGGAAAGAAAATTATTACCATCAAATTGATGAACTGTAATATTTCAAAATCAGTGTAAAGAAATATTAAATTAGCGTAATAACAAAACATGATAATTCACAAAATAATGGCAACATTAAATTAAAGAAATATCAAATTCAGAAATTTCAAAATATCAAATTCTAACTGTAAAATTAACGAAATATCGAATTAGTGAAATATAAAAATATCAGGTTAATAAAAAAATAAATGCAATTCACAAAACACCCAAATCTCAAATTAGCGAAATAACAAAACGCGAAAATACGGAAATTATAGCCCAATTATAAACGAAATATGAAAATACCAAATTATGGACACCAAAATATGCAACAAATCAGGTTAGAGAAATCTCGTATTAACGAAATATCAAATTAAAGAATTGTCTATTTTTAAAAATATCAAATTGATATCTCAAAGCAGCGAAAATTTAACGAAAATTCAAAATATCATACTGATATCCAGATATATTAACGAAATGGCATATTGGCGACATAACAACACATGAAAGTAACAAATATCGTATTACCGTACTAACATACTATCAAATTGATGAACTGTAATATCCCAAATCAGTGTAAAAGTATATTAAATCGCAAAATATTAAATTAAATAAAATAAAGAAACTTCAAAATATCAAATGAACGAGGTATAAAATTTACAAGACACTAAAATATCAAAACCACAAGACAGCTAACTGTGAAATCACGAAATATCAAAAAATCAGCTTGTAACAAAATATGAAATTATGGAAATGTCAATTCAACGAAATACGTAACAAAATTATAAACGAAATGTGAAAATACCAAATTATGGAAGCACCAAAATATCCGACAAATTACGTTATAGAGATATATCGAATTAGCGAAACGGGAAAACATGAAATTAAAAAAATGGTAAAATGTATATCATTTAATCATTAAATGTATATCACATAATAATACCAAAATATCGAAATATCAAATTAAAAAAGTGTTAATTTTTAAAAATATCAAATTGAAACAATTTCAAATCAGCGAAACATTAAATCAAGGAAATTAACGAAATAGCGAAATAACCACACATGAAAATAACAAAATATGATAATGTCAAAATCAGTTCAAAGAAATATCGTATTACCATAACAACAAATCGATGAACTGTAATATCTCAAAATCAGTGCAAAGAAATATTAAATTAAAGAAATATCAAATTAAAAGATTGCAAAATATCAAATGAACCAAGTATGAAATTTACGAAAGAGTAAAATATCATATTCAATAAATAGCTAACTGTAAAATTAACGAAATATCAAATAAGTGAAATATCAAAATATAAGCTTAACAAAATATGAAATTACTAAAAATAAAAAAAAATAAAATATGCAATTCACAAAATACTAATCAGGTTCTAGAGAAATATCGAATTAGCGAAATGGGAAAACGTGAAATTAAAGAAATGGTAAAATGTATATCAGTGATACATAATAATATCAAAATATCGAATTATCAAATTAAAGAAGTGTTAATTTTCAAAAATATCAAAATGAAACAATATGAACGAAATAGCGAAATATTAAGGTAGGTAACAAAATACCAAACTGCGAATTTAACAAAAATTCAAAATATACCGATGAAATATCCAAATACATTAACAAAATTGGTGAAAGTTACAAAATATAATGCTGTCAAAATCATTTTAAAGAAATATCGTATTACCGTAATAACAAACCATCAAATTGATAAACTGTAATACCTCAAAATGAGTGTAAGAAATTTTCAAAATATCAAATGAACCAAGTATAAATTTTACGAAAGAGTAAAATATCATATTCACTAAATAGCTAACTGTAAAATTAACGAAATATCAAATTAGTGAAATATCAAAATATCAGCTTCACAAAATATGAAATTACTAAAAATAAAAAAATATAAAATTTTCAATTCACAAAACACTTAATGTCAAATTAGCGAAATAATAAAACGTGAAATTATAGAAATGTCAATTCAACTAAATATGTAGCAAAATTTTAAACCAAATATGAAAATACCAAATTATGGAAACACCAAAATATCGGGCAAATCACGGTAAAGAAATATCAAATTAGCGAAAAGGGAAAAGATCGAAATATGGAAATATCAAATTAAAGAAGTGTCAATTTTTAAAAATGTATTATTTTTTTTCAATCAACCAATCGTTAAATTAAGGACATTAACGAAATAGCGAAATATTAAAGTAACGAAATATCAAAATGCGAATTGAACGAAATTGGCAAAATAACAAGACATGAAAGTAACGAAATATCAAATCAGTTCAAAGAAATATCGCGCTACCTCAAGAACAGACCAGAATAAACTGATGAACTGTAATATCCCAAAGAAACGAAATATTAAATTAGGATAATAACAAAACATGAAAATTATTAACAAAATGGCAACATATCAAATGAACGAAGTATATTAATGCTTCGTAAATTTTGCAGCAGTAAAATATCAAATTCACAATATAGCTAACTCTGAAGTTAACGAAATATCAACTTAGCCAAATAACAAAACATGAAATTATGGAGATAACAATTAACGAAATAAGAAAACATGAAATTAACGAAATGTTAATATCAAATTAATGCAATATCAGATTTACGAAATATGAAACCAGTAAAATGGCAAAATAAGAAGGCGCGACGAAAAACGAGAAACCAAATTAACAAAATGACACAATGTCATGTTAACGGAATATTAAAAAATATATAAATGTCAAATTAGCGAAATAATAAAACATGAAATTATGAAAATGTCAATTTAACAAATTATAAATTATTAAATAATAAATTACCAAAATTTGGAAACACCAAATCACGTTAGAGAAATATGAAATTAAAGAACGAAAGACATGAAATCAAATAAATTGTAATAAGTATAACAAATTGATAAAATATCGAAATATCAAATTAAAGAAGTCCAATTTTTTCAAAATATCAAATTGATATGTAATCTCAAATCAGCGAAACATTAAATTAAGGAAATTATCGAAATGGCGAAATAATAAAATATCCAACCGCGAATTTACCAAAATAGCATATTGGCGAAATAACAACACAACACAGTAACGAAATAATAATAATCGTTTATTGACGCCAATTGTTTTTATAAAATAAGAACAATATAAGTAAATGGGAAAGAAAATCTCAAAATCAATACAAAGAAATATCGTATTACCATCAAATTGATGAACTGTAATATTTCAAAATCACTGGTAAGAAATGGTAACAAAACATGAAAATTAACAATATAATGGCAACATTAAATTAAAGAAATATCAAATTAAGAAATTTCAAAATATCAAATTCACAATATCGCTAACTGTAAAGTTAACGAAAAATAAGATAAATATAAAAATATCATTAAAATTTAAATATATCTAAGTCGAACTCCACAAACTTTAATTTAAAAAAAAAATTATATTCTTTAAGGGCTGATGATGGCAGAAGTGTTCTGCCGAAACATGTACCATTAGTAATTTTACAGTTATTAAAGTTTGTGGAGTTCGACTTAGATATATTTAAATTTAAATTTAAATTTACTCCACTTGGATTTAAGAACATTCTTCTTGTTTATAAAAATATCAAGTTAACAAAATACGAAATTATGAAAAAATATAAAATTTGCAATTCACAAAATGTTAAATTAGCGAAATAACAAAACGTGAAGATATGGAAAATATAGCCCAATTATAAACAAAAAATGAAAATACCAAATTATGGACACCAAAATATGCAACAAATCACGTTAGAGAAATATAGAATTTGTGAAATATTAAATTTTATTTAAAAAAAAATCAAATTGATATAATCTCAAAGAGGCGAAACATTAAATTAGGAAAATTAAGGAAATAACTAATAAAATATCAAACTGCGAACACATGAAAGTAACGAAATATCATAATCTCAAAATCAGTTCAAATAAATATCGCATTACCGTAATAACATCAAATTGATAAACTGTAATATCCCAACGTCACTGTGAAGGAATATTAAATTGGCGTAATAACAAAACATCAAAATTAACAAAATGGCAAAATATCAAATTAAAGAAATAAAATCAAGAAATTGCAAAATACAACACAGTAAAATATCAAATTCACAAAATAGTTAACTGTGAAATTACGAAATACATATCAAAATATCAGCTTGTAACAAAATATGAAATTACGGAAATGTCAATTCAACGAAATAACAAAATTATAAACGAAATGTGAAAATACCAAATTATGGAAACACCAAAATATCCGACAAATCACATTATAGGAAAATATTCGATATTAGCGATATAGCGAAATAAGAAAACATGAAAAATGTATATTATTGATACATAAAAATATCAAAATATCGAAATATCAAATTAAAAAAGTGTTAATTTTGAAAAATATCAAATTGAAACAATTTCAAATCAGCGAAACATTAAATCAAGGAAATTAACGAAATAGCGAAATAACCACACATGAAAATAACAAAATATGATAATGTCAAAATCAGTTCAAAGAAATATCGTATTACCATAACAACAAATTGATGAACTGTAATATCTCAAAATCAGTGCAAAGAAATATTAAATTAAAGAAATATCAAATTAAAAGATTGCAAAATATCAAATGAACCAAGTATGAAATTTACGAAAGAGTAAAATATCATATTCAATAAATAGCTAACTGTAAAATTAACGAAATATCAAATAAGTGAAATATCAAAATATAAGCTTAACAAAATATGAAATTACTAAAAATAAAAAAAATAAAATATGCAATTCACAAAATACTAATCAGGTTCTAGAGAAATATCGAATTAGCGAAATGGGAAAACGTGAAATTAAAGAAATGGTAAAATGTATATCAGTGATACATAATAATATCAAAATATCGAATTATCAAATTAAAGAAGTGTTAATTTTCAAAAATATCAAAATGAAACAATATGAACGAAATAGCGAAATATTAAATTAGGTAACAAAAATATTAGTGAAAGTAACAAAATATATTGCTGTCAAAATCATTTTAAAGAAATATCGTATTACCGTAATAACAAACCATCAAATTGATAAACTGTATACCTCAAAATCAGTGTAAGAAATTTTCAAAATATCAATGGACCAAGTATAAATTTTACGAAAGAGTAAAATATCATATTCACTAGATAGCTAACTGTAAAATTAACGAAATATCAAATTAGTGAAATATCAAAATACCAGCTTAACAAAATATGAAATTAGTAAAAATTAAAAATACTTAAACACTTAATGTCAAATTAGCGAAATAATAAAACGTGAAATTATGGAAATGTCAATTGAACTAAATATGTGGCAAAATTTTAAACCAAATATGAAAATACCAAATTATGAAAACACCAAAATATCCGGCAAATCACGTTAGAGAAATATCAAATTAGCGAAAAGGCAAAGCATGAAATTAAATTAATAATTAGATATCGAAATGTGGAAATATCAAATTAAATAAGTGTAAATTTTTAAAAATGATTTTTTTTTATCAATCAACGAACCGTTAAATTAAGGACATTAACAAAATATCAAATCAGTTCAAAGAAATATCGCGTTACCTCAATAACAGACCAGAATAAACTGATGAACTGTAATATCCCAAAGAAACGAAATATTAAATTAGGATAATAACAAAACATGAAAATTATTAACAAAATGGCAACATATCAAATGAACGAAGTATATTAATGTTTCGTAAATTTTGAAGCAGTAAAATATCAAATTCACAATATAGCTAACTCTGAAGTTAACGAAATATCAAATTAGCTAAATAACAAAACATGAAATTATGGAGATAACAATGGCAAAATATGAAAGCGCGACGAAAAACGAAAAACCAAATTAACAAAATGACACAATGTCATGTTAACGGAATATTAAACAATATATAAATGTCAAATTAGCGAATTAATAAAACATGAAATTATGAAAATGTGAATTTAACGAATTATAAATTACCAAAATATGGAAACACCAAATCAGGTTAGAGAAATATGAAATTAACGAAACGAGAAACATGAAATCGAAGAAATTGTAATATGTATAACAAATTGATAAAATATCGAAATATCAAATTAAAGAAGTCCAAATTTTTACAATCATCAAATTGATATGTATTCTCCAATCAGCGAAACATTAAATAAGAACATATAAGTAAATGGGAAAGAAAATCTCAAAATCAATACAAAGAAATATCGTATTATCATCAAATTGATGAACTGTAATATTTCAAAATCTAAAGAAATATTAAATTTCAAATTAACAAATTTCAAAATATTAAATTCACAATATCGTTAACTGTAAAATTAACGAAATATCAAATTAGTAAAATATAAAAATATCAGGTTAACAAAATACGAAATTATGAAAAATTAAAAAATATAAAATTTGCAATTCACAAAACACCTAAATGTCAAATAAGCGAAATAACAAAACGTGAAAATATGGAAGTTATAGCCCGATTATAAACGAAATATGAAAATACCAAATTATGGACCCCAAAATATCCAACAAATCAGGTTTGAGAAATATCGAATTAGCGAAATATCATATTTTATTTTTAAAAATATCAAATTGATATAATCTCAAAGCAGCGAAAATTCAAAATATCATACTGATATCCAGATATATTAACGAAATGGCATATTGGCGACATAACAACACATGAAAGTAACAAATATCGTATTACCGTACTAACATACTATCAAATTGATGAACTGTAATATCCCAAATCAGTGTAAAAGTATATTAAATTGCAAAATATCAAATTAAAGAAATAAAATCAAGAAATTTCAAAATATCAAATGAACGAGGTATAAAATTTACAAGACACTAAAATATCAAAACCACAAGACAGCTAACTATGAAATCACGAAATATCAAAAAATCAGCTTGTAACAAAATATGAAATTATGGAAATGTCAATTCAACGAAATAACAAAATTATAAATGAAATGTGAAAATACCAAATTATGGAAGCACCAAAATATCCGACAAATTACGTTATAGAGAAATATCGAATTAGCGAAACGGGAAAACATGAAATTAAAAAAATGGTAAAATGTATATCATTAATACATAATAATACCAAAATATCGAAATATCAAATTAAAGAAGTGTTAATTTTTTAAAATATTAAATTTGAAACAATCTCAAATCAGCGAAACATTAAATCAAGGAAATTAACGAAATTGCAAAATAACAACACATGAAAGCAACAAAATATTATAAACTCAAAATCCATTCAAACAAATATCGTATCACCGTAATAACATAACAGTGTAAAGGAATATTAAATTGGCGTAATAACAAAACATCAAAATTAACAAAATGGCAAAATATCAAATGAACGAGGTATAAAATTTACGAGACAGTAAAATATCAAATTCACAAGATAGCTTAACTGTGAAATCACGAAATGTCAAAATATCACCTTAATAAAATATGATATTTCGAAAAATAAAAAAATATAAAATATAAATGTACAAAATACCTAAATACTAAATTAGCGAAATAACATAACGTGAAATTTGGCAAATGTCAATTCAGCGAAATAACAAAATTGTAAACGAAATATGAAAATACCAAATTATGTAAACACCAAAATATCCGAAATCAGGTTCTAGAGAAATATCGAATTAGTGAAATGGGAAAATATGAAATTAAAGAAATGGTAAAATGTATATCAGTGATCCATAATAATATCAAAATATCGAATTATCAAATTAAAGAAGTGTTAATTTTCAAAAATATCAAATTGAAACAATATCAACGAAATAGCGAAATATTAAGGTAGGTAACAAAATACCAAACTGCGAATTTAACAAAAATTCAAAATATACCGATGAAATATCCAAATACATTAACAAAATTGGTGAAAGTTACAAAATATAATGCTGTCAAAATCATTTTAAAGAAATATCGTATTACCGTAATAACAAACCATCAAATTGATAAACTGTAATACCTCAAAATCAGTGTAAGAAATTTTCAAAATATCAAATGAACCAAGTATAAATTTTATGAAAGAGTAAAATATCATATTCACTAAATAGCTAACTGTAAAATTAACGAAATATCAAATTAGTGAAATATCAAAATATCAGCTTCACAAAATATGAAATTACTAAAAATAAAAAAATATAAAATTTTCAATTCACAAAACACTTAATGTCAAATTAGCGAAATAATAAAACGTGAAATTATAGAAATGTCAATTCAACTAAATATGTAGCAAAATTTTAAACCAAATATGAAAATACCAAATTATGGAAACACCAAAATATCGGGCAAATCACGGTAAAGAAATATCAAATTAGCGAAAAGGGAAAAGATCGAAATATGGAAATATCAAATTAAAGAAGTGTCAATTTTTAAAAATGTATTTTTTTTTCAATCAACCAAACGTTAAATTAAGGACATTAACGAAATAGCGAAATATTAAAGTAACGAAATATCAAAATGCGAATTGAACGAAATTGGCAAAATAACAAGACATGAAAGTAACGAAATATCAAATCAGTTCAAAGAAATATCGCGCTACCTCAAGAACAGACCAGAATAAACTGATGAACTGTAATATCCCAAAGAAACGAAATATTAAATTAGGATAATAACAAAACATGAAATCTATTAACAAAATGGCAACATATCAAATGAACGAAGTATATTAATGCTTCGTAAATTTTGCAGCAGTAAAATATCAAATTCACAATATAGCTAACTCTGAAGTTAACGAAATATCAACTTAGCCAAATAACAAAACATGAAATTATGGAGATAACAATTAACGAAATAAGAAAACATGAAATTAACGAAATGTTAATATCAAATTAATGCAATATCAGATTTACGAAATATGAAACCAGTAAAATGGCAAAATAAGAAGGCGCGACGAATTATAATTTTTTATATTCTTTAAGGGCTGATGATGGCAGAAGTATTCTGCCGAAACATGTACCATTAGTAATCTTACAGTTATTAAAGTTTGTGGAGTTCGACATAGATATATTTAAATTTTAATCTACGAAACGTTAAATTAAAATATTAAATTGCGAATTTAACGAAATTTCAAAATATCACATTGATGAAATATCCAAATATATTAACGAAATGGCATATCGGCAACATAACAACACGTGAAAGTAACTAAATATCATAATCTCAAAATCAGTTCAAACAAATATCGTATCAGCGTAATAACATAACAGTGTAATGGAATATTAAATTGGCTTAATAACAAAACATCAAAATTATCAAAATGGCAAAATATCAAATGAACGAGGTATAAAATTTAGAAGACAGTAAAATATCAAATTCACAAGATAGCTAACGAAATATCAAAATATCAATTCACAAAATACGTAAATACCAAATTAGCTAAATAACAAAACGTGAAATTATGGAAATGTCAATTCAACGAAATAACAAGATTATAAACGAAATATAAAAATACCAAATTATGGCAACACCAAAATATCCGAAAATCACGTTATAAAGAAATGTCGAACTAGCAAAACGGGAAAACATGAAATTATGGAAATGGTAAAATGTATATCATTGATACATAATATTATTAAAATATCAAATTAAAGAAGTGTTAATTTTCAAAAATATCAAATTGAAACAATATCAAATCGACGAAACATTAAATCAACGAAATAGCGAAATATTAAATAGGTAACTTCAAAATATACTGATGAAATACCCAAATACATTAACATAACTGGTGGAAGTTACAAAATATCATGATATCAAAATTAGTTTAAAGAAATATCGTATTACGTAATAACATACCATCGAATTGATAAACTGTAATATCTCAAAAACAGTGTAAGGAAATATTAAAATAAAGAAATATCAAATTAGGATATTTAAAAATATCAAATTCACAATATAACTAATTGTAAAATTAACGAAATATCGAATTACTGAAATATAAAAATATCAGGTCAACAAAATATGAAATTATGAAAAATAAAAAAATACGAAATTTTGCAATTCACAAAACACCTAAATGTCAAATTAGCGAAATAACAAATATCGAATTAAAGAATTGACGCAAATTGTTTTTAGACATTAAGAACAATTTAAGTAAATGGGAAAGAAAATTACATATTACCATCAAATTGATAATGCAAATATCAGTGTAAAGAAATATTAAATTAGCGTAATAACAAAACATGAAAATTCACAAAATAATGGCAACATTAAATTAAAGAAATATCAAATTAAGAAATTTCAAAATATCAAATTCACAATTTAACTAACTGTAAAATTAACGAAATATCGAACTAGTGAAATATAAAAATATCAGGTTAACACAGTACGAAATTATGAAAAATTAAAAAATATAAAAATTGAAATTCACAAAACTCCTAAATCCCAAATTAGCGAAATAACAAAAAAATGTGGAAATTATAGCGCAATTATAAACGAATAAAAAATACTAAATTATGGCCACCGGAATATCGAACAAATCAGGTTAGAGAAATATCGTATTAAAGAAATATCAAATTAAAGAATGTTTATTTTTAAAAATATCAAATTGATATAATCTCAAGCTAGAGAAACATTAAATTAAGAACATGAACGAAATAGCGAAATATTAAAATAATAAAATATCAAACTGCGAATTTAACGAAATTTCAAAATATCATACTGATATCCAAATATATTAACGAAATGGTATATTGGCGACATAACAACACATGACAGTAACAAATATCGTATCACCGTAATAACATACCATCAAATTGAATTGTAATATCCCAAATCAGTGTAAAGGAATATTTAATTGGCAAAATATCAAATTAAAGAAATAAAATCCAGAAATTTCAAAATATCAAACGAAAGAGGTATAAAATTTACAAGACAGTAAAATATCAAATCCACAAGATAGCTAACTGTGAAATCACGAAATATCAAAATATCAGCTTGTAACAAAATATGAATTATGGAAATGTCAATTCAATGAAATTCAACAAAATTATAAACGAAATATGAAAATACGAAATTATGGAAACACCAAAATATCCGACAAATCACGTTATAGAGAAATATCGAATTAGCGAAACGGGAAAACATGAAATAAAAAAAAAATTGTCAAATCAGCGAAACATTAAATCAAGGAAATTAACGAAATAGCAAAATAACAACTCACATGAAAGTAACAAAATATCAAAATCAATTTTAATTTTACGAAATTTCAAAATATCATACTGATGAAACATCCAAATATATTAACGAAATGGCATATTGGCGACATAACAACACATTGTTATGAAGTGACGAAATATCATAAACTCAAAATCCATTCAAACAAATATCGTACAGTGTAAAGGAATATTAAATTGGCGTAATAACAAAACATTAAAATTAACAAAATGGCAAAATATCAAATAAACGAGGTATAAAATTTACAAGACAGTAAGATATCAAATTCACAAGATAGCCAACTGTGAAATCACGAAATATCAAAATATCACCTTAATAAAATATGATATTACGAAAAATGAAAAAATATAAAATATAAATTCACAAAATACCTAAATACAAAATTAGCGAAATAACAAAATGTGAAATTATGGAAATGTCAATTCAACGAAACAACAAAATTGTAAACGAAATTATGGAAACACCAAAATATTTAAAATCAGGTTCTAGAGAAATATCGAACTAGCAAAACGGGAAAACATGAAATTAAAGAAATGATAAAATGTATATCATTGATACATAATAATATCAAAATATCGAACTATCAAATTAAAGAAGTGTTAATTTTCAAAAATATCAAATTGAAACAATCTCAAATAAACGAAACATTAAATCAACGAAATACCAAACTGCGAAATTAACAAAATTTCAAAATATACTGATGAAATATCCAAATACATTAACAAAATTGGTGAAAGTTACAAAATATAATGATGTCAAAATCATTTCAAAGAAATATCGTATTACCGTAATAACAAACCATCAAGCTGATAAACTGTAATACCTCAAAATCAGTGTAAGAAATTTTCAAAATATCAAATGAACCAAGTATAAATTTTACGAAAGAGTAAAATATCATATTCACTAGATAGCTAATTGCAAAATTAACGAAATATCAAATTAGTGAAATATCAAAATATCAGCTTAACAAAATATGAAATTACTAAAAATAAAAAAATATAAAATAAGCAATTGACAAAACACCTAAATGTCAAATTAGCGAAATAATAAAACGTGAAATCATAGAAATGTCAATTGAACTAAATATGTAGCAAAATTCTAAACCAAAAATGAAAATACCAAATTATGGAAACACCAAAATATAGAATCGAAATATGGATATATCAAATTAAACAAGTGTCAATTTTAAAAAATGTAAATTTTTTCATAAATCAACGAAACGTTAAATTAAGGACATTAACAAAATAGCGAATTGTTAAAGTAACAATATCAAAATACGAATTTAACGAAATTGACAAAATAACAACACATGAAAGTAACGAAATATCAAAGTCTCAAAATCAGTTCAAAGAAATATCGTATTACTTTAGTAACAGACCAGAATATATCAAAATGAACTGTAATATCTCAAGGTAAAGAAGTATTAAATTAGGGTAATAACAAAACATGAAAATTAACAAAATGGCAACATATCAAATTCACAATATACCTAACTCTGAAGTTAACCAAATATCAAATTAGCAAAATAACAAAACATAAAATTATGGAGACAATTAACGAAATAAGAAAACATGAAATTGAATATCAAATAATGTTAATATCAAATTAATGCAATATCGGATTAACGAAATATGAAATCAGTAAAATGGCAAAGTATGAAGGCGGCGAAAAACGAAAAACCAAATTAATGAAATGACACAATGTCATGTTAACGGAATATTAAAAAAATACATTAAAATTAGCGAAATATCACTTTACCAAAAGAGCAAACTATAAGGGAACATGAAATTAGTGTAGCAAAAAAACATGGTAAACGAAATAGTTAATAATTAATCGTATATCATTGACGAAATTGAAGAATGTAATAATTACAAACTTTTATACATATTTAACGAAGTAGCGAAATATCAAATTGATAAAATATCAAAATAACAAATAAACTAAAAATCAATATATTGGATTGTTGAAAGCGAAATATATTAAATTAACCAAAGACACGTGAGAAAAATTACATGCATTTGCATTTAATTTGAATTGAATTGAATTTAAAATGCATTTGAAAATATGAAACGGAGAGTTAACAGCTGCATTGAAGCAGGGAGAGAACACTTTGAACATTTGGTGTAATTCTCAATAAACCTAAATTCTTTGTTAGCGTTTTATTTTCTTTAAATTAAAACAATTTAACATGGGGAACATAAACGTCACAATGTTTAGACCATAACCTCAAATTTTAATGTCATATGTCAGTAAATTTGCAAGCTGGGACATTGCATAAATAACCCGCCTACTCTAAATTATAATCTACATGATCTCACGGTACACTTCAAACGTCAAGGTGACAATAAAACATAGATTACATCAAAATTTTCAAAATGTCAGAAAAATGATGAGCTCGGGACTGTTTATGAAATTAATAAGATATCAAATTAACTCAATTAATTTTCAAATGAACGAAATGGCAAATTAAGAATAATATCTAATTGAGGAAATATTAAATCAACGAAATATCGAATTAATGAAAAGTTGGTTCAACGAAATATCAAACTAAGTCGAAAATATCGAATCAATGAATTTGTTAAAATATCAAAACATCATATCAAGGAGATATTAATTAAATAAATACCAATTGACGAAATATCAAAATATCAGACGAAAGAAAACAATATGTATCACAGTAGCGCAAGTATATCATAATATTTTAACTTACCATAATTCAGGTCCACAGCTTTTTCTACATTGTCAAAATCTACAAACCGCTGTTTTTATTTAAGAGGATGCTTTCTTCTTCTAAAGGAGTGTCTGTAGGTATATATTTCTACAGCAATTCCACAAACGTCAAATAAAATCTTTGACAACTCTCTGTATCAGACTCCTACACCTCAATCCACAATACAAACTTTTAATTTTCAGATGCTCCCATCAACCCTCCGCAAAAAGAAAAGCAAGGAATACAAAACCCGAATATTCGTCGCCCTCCTCTTCATAACCATCGTCGTGTTAATTTTTTGTGCCTACTTTTTATACCATCAACAAGTTCTCCACAAAGCATACTTCGAAAAAATAAAGTTCAACAAAATTAAACGCCTCATGAAAATATTCAACAATGAAGGGGTCGAAATAATTCGAGCTCGGCTCGGTACTACCATTAAATACGATAAAGCTTTACCATGTCTTCCAGATGACGAAAAGAAAGACGGTAGCATCTGTTCAGAATGGATGGGACATGGCAGACTCTATATACAATATCACCAGCTTAACTCTGAAGTGAAATGTTACAACTTCCATTGGGTGTCTCTAAGAGATTCGATGTTTCCAACAGACTGTTTTGAGTTGACGTTACCGAACGACCATTGGTATGGAGGGGGACAAACTGCAGAATCTGCGTGGCCTTTAGAAAAAGGGAATCATGACTTTGCGCCCTTCATAACGGGACGTGTTGATAAACATGAGTATGGTAATGTTTTAAAAAGGTACTTTCTTAGTTCAAAAGGGGTGGCTATAACAGTCGATGATCAGACTCCATTGTACGTGTCTATCTCCACAGCTCACTCTAAAGAGCTGTGTCTAAGAGGAAGATATGACGATTTCGCGTACGTAAACCGACTGATGAAGACCCCGCAGCTAAACTACAGCATTTGCACCAGCTCGAATATGATGAAATTGCACTCAAATCTTGTCGACAATGCTTTGTGGGATGGTTTGAAGGCTGAAGATGTGAATGTGGTTAACTCGTTACTAACGGAACCTTTGTGGGAAATCACTTCAAATACAAAAGCCGAATTGACTGAAGAAACTATATCAAATTATACCGACAGCGTCGTGAATGTCCTCACTGCTTTGAAACTTGGGCATGTGTTGATAAACGAGTTTTGGCAGAATCATGTCGGCGATTTTGAGGTGGACTCGGAACGGTTCCCGGCTCTGGAAGAAGTAATTGAAGTGATGCACAGACGCGGTTTTAGGATCGTGTTTTCAATACAACCTTTTATATCAACCGAAAGTTTTAATTTCGGAGAAGCCGTCAAAAAGAGATTGTTGGTTTCGGAGAGGTTTAGTGATAGAAGGATCCCTGCTTTAACACGGTACAAATCTGCACATAGTGCGGGAGTGCTGGATCCCACGAATAACAGAACGATTCCTTGGCTTGTACAGAAACTGAAGTCAGTAATGACCAAGTACAAGTTTGACGCCTATTATTTAGATTTGGGCACTGCATACAACATGCCGCATTACTATCAGTGTGAGAAGCCTTTGATCAATCCAGATCACTATAAGACTTACTTTGTTAACAGTTTACAAAATAGTGTGAATCTTTTTGGGGTTAACAGCGCTGTCGAAAGGCCAAAACCACCAACTTTCGTGTCTTTGCCTCAGTTTGAGTCTTCTTGGGACGGTTTGAGAAGAGTCATACCGATAATTTTAACTTACGGTTTACTAGGATACCCATTTTTGATTCCTGGAGCTGTAGGCGGCGATTTCGACGCCCCAGAAACCGTCTATTATGCAAACTACAGTTCTGAGCTTCTTCCTGACAAAGAACTATACGTGAGATGGTTACAACTCTCCACATTTTTACCGGTGATTCGATACACGCATTTGCTGAACACGTTTGGAGACGACAGCGTCTTGGACTTGGCCAAAAGTCTGACCGTTTTAAGAGAAACGAAGGTTACTCCACTTTTGAAGAAGTATGCTAAAGTTTCTTTAGATACAGGCCTTCCTCTAATACGACCATTGTGGATGCTGGATTACAACGATACTGCTTGTCACGTCGTGGCTGACGAGTTCGCGATCGGTGACGATTTAATTGTGGCGCCGGTGTTGTATTCGGGAGCTAGAGAAAGAGAAATTTATCTTCCCACTGGTGTTTGGAAGGACGGAACGGGGAGGATAAGGAAAGGGAATCAGTGGATTCACGATTATAAGGTGGAGCAGGATCAAATTGCGTACTTTGAGAGGATGCCGGATAATACCAGGTTTTGATGCACACAGTATTACTCTAGTAAATGATGCAGTCATTATTGTACATGTATACTTCAATAAATGTTTCTGTGATTTTTGGTTTATTTTTTGGGATACATATTGTATTATGACGGCCCTTTTTATTCCTATATGTATAAGAAAAATAAAATTACACACACTCCTATTGGAAAATACCTTATATTACAACATTCTTGTTTTTATTTGATTATTTTTGTTGTTGTCTTGCACTTTCACGAATTACTCTCAGCCCTCGATTTCTCGATTTCTTAGGTTTCCAGGTTGTCAGGTTCTTTGATCTTTCAATTTTAAGATTTTCAGGTTTCAGGTTGTTAGCTTCTCAATTTTTCTGTTTTCAAGCTGGCATGTTCCGATTTACAGGTTCTGTTGTTTTCAGATTCTCAAAATTGATCTTTTCAGGCTTTCAGGAATTCATGAAATGACTAAAGATTCGTCCACTATATTCCATAAAGTTGTTGCATATATCACCCAAAAAATCAATTGAATCAACAACAACAAATATAAACCAGAAGAATGTTCTTAAATCCAGGTGGAGTAAATTTAAATTAAAAATTTAAATATATCTAAGTCGAACTCCACAAACTTTAATGAGCGTAAAATTACAAATGGAACATGTTTCGGCAGAACACAGAACTTTTTACAGAATTTTTTATATTTTTTAAGCGCTGATGATGGCAGAAGTGTTCTGCCGAAACATGTTCTATTTGTAATTTTACGCTCATTAAAGTTTGTGGAGTTCGACTTAGATATATTTAATTTTTTTAACAACAAATATGTTTTATGATTTAATTTCTGATTGTTGAATTCTCAGTTTGATTGTTGATTGATCTCATTCGTTTTGATATTCAATAAAATTGTCAATGTATTATACTCGTTGGTTTTTGACGATTTAATATATAATATACTAGCTGACCCGGCGAACTTTGTTTCGCCTCAGAATCAATAAATGTTGTGTTAATTTATTAGCTAAATTCACTTTTTTATCAAAACATAATGCACACAACGCCATCTCCTGGTATTGCCGGAACCAGAAGGTCGGGAGGGGGTTCGAACAACGCGTTACGTAGCATGTTTTTATTTATTTAAATAAAAACTACACGTTGGGAATTTTGTGTTAATGATTATTTATAATGTTTACTATCATCAAAAATCTTCAAAAATTGCGTTACGTAATACTTGAACGCCCCAAACATATTGTAATATGTATAAAAAATTGATAAGATCAAATTAAAGACGTGCAAATTTTTAAAATATCAAATTGATATATATTGATATAAAAATTTTATATCAAAAGTATCAAATATCAAATAGCGAAATAATAAAGTGGGAAAATATCAAACCGCGAATTTAACGAAATAGCATATTGGCGAAATAACAACATACGAAAGTAACGAAATAATAATAATCGTTTATTGACGCAAATTGTTTTTATAACATAAGAACAATATAAGTAAATGGGAAAGAAAATCTCAAAATCAATACAAAGAAATATCGTATTACCATCAAATTGATGAATGTAATATTTCAAAATCTAAACAAATATTAAATTAGCGTAATAACAAAATATGAAAAGTAACAAAATACTGGCAAGATTAAATTAAAGAAATGTCAAATTAAGAAACTTCAAAATATCAAATTGACAATACGCTAACTGTAAAATTAAGGAAATATCAAATTAGTAAAATATAAAAAATATCAGGTTAACAAAATACGAAATTATGAAAAATATAAAATTTGCAATTCACAAAACACCTAAATGTCGAATTAGCGAAATAACAAAACGTGAAAATATGGAAATTATTAACTACTATTAACGAAATATGAAAATACCAAATTATGGACACCAAAATATCAAACAAATCAGGTTAGAGAAATATCGAATTAGCGAAATATCATATTTTATTTTTAAAAATATCAAATTGATAATATAATCTCAAAGCAGCTAAACATTAAATTAAGAAAATTAACGAAATAGCGAAATATTAAATTAATAAAATATCAAACTGCGAATTTAACCAAATTTCAAAATATCATACTGATGAAATATCCAAATATATTAACAAAATGGCATATTGGCGACATAACACATGAAAGTAACGAAATATCATAATCTCAAAATCAGTTCAAACGAATATCGTATTATCGTAATAACATACCATCAAATTGATGAACTGTAATTTCCCAAAACCAGTGTAAAGGAATTTTAAATTGGCGTAATAACAAAACATGAACAAGGAACGAGGTATAAAAGTTACAAGACAGTAAAATATCAAATTCACATAACTGTGAAATCACGAAATATAAAAATATTTGCTTAACAAGATATGATATTAAAAAAAAATAAAAAAAAAATATAAAATATCAATTCACAAAATACCTCCATACCAAATAAGCAAAATAACAAAATTATAAACGAAATATGAAAATACCAAATTATGGAAACACCAAAATATCCGAAAATCACGTTATAAAGAAATTAGCGAAATCGGAAAACATGAAATCAAAGAAACGTTAAAATGTATAGGTATCATTGATATATAATAATATCAAAATATCAAAATTAAAGAAGTGTTAATTTTCAAAAATATCAAATTGAAACTATCTCAAATCAACAAAACATTAAATCAAGGAAATCAACGAAATAGCGAAATATTGTAACGGCGTCATCAATTACTAGAACGTGCTGGATTTATACTACAACGTACTCGAGAGTATGACATGATCTTTTGGAATATCCGGTACAGATCGAGAGTGCGATGATCTCATCAATGGAACATCTGGAGGCGCCTAGAAAGATTTAGGCGCCGGATATTTATTGGAGGACGTTCCAGCGGAAAGTCAGTCTAGTCGTATCATCGAGTCTAGTCGCATCAGTCAGTCAATCGAACCAGTCGAAGATCAGTGGGTTGAGTCGGACAGTTGCCTTTATCTTTATTATTATTACGTGAGGTGTTTTTCTGTTAGTTTGAACGCCTCCCTCCTCCTTGGTGAGATTTGGTGAGATTTGGTGAAACCCCCCTCCCCCTCACGTGAGATTTATCACCTTACAATTTTTAAATAATTAATTTTCAAGTATATTATTTATCTATTTTGCTAAATATGTACCACTAAATACATAAGCGTGATGGAATGTAAAGAGGAAAAATAGTAGTGCGTTTAAGGGAAACTATAACTCCATGGGCATGGGTATTGTTCGTTGAACGATTTTTTTACCCGGCGGGGATTTCCACGTAAAGAATCTGGTAAATAAATTGTGCGTCAATTGTCTAAATTCGGGGAATCCCATACATAGAAAATATTTAATACTGTCTATACTCGAGATTGCCATTGTAATAAAAAAAATGTTTGCGGACAAAATAGAAAACCTTTAAAAAGGTAAAATAATAAGTTTAATGTTTTTTGAATGTGTATTTGTAATGTAATGTGTATTTATTGAATTAAAAAGTTGACGAGAGATTTTCAATGACCCCCTGCTCCCTTTAGATGAGATTTGATAAGATTTTACTGGACCCCTCCCCCCATTTTGAGCTCACGTAATTAATCCCCTAACCAGAGTGCGGCGCGATGTGTAAATAATTAATACGACACGTGATGGTGAAGTAGTATATTGTAAATAGTGTAAATAATGTAAATAGTGTAATAACAGACAATAAATCAAAATGAACTTTAATATCCCAAAGTAAAGAAATATTAAATTAGGATAATGACAAAACATGAAAATTAACAAAAATCTCAAATGAACGAAGTATAAAATTTACGAAGCAGTAAAATATCAAGTTCACAATATAGCTAACTCTGAAGTTAACGAAATAAAATGTAGTGTAATAACAAAACATGAAATTATGGAGATAACAATTAACGAAATGAGAAAGCATGAAATTAACGAAATGACACAATGCCATGTTAACGGAATATTAAAAAAAATACATTAAACAATTAGCGAAATATCACATTAACAAAAGAGCAAACTATAAGGGAAAATAGTTAATTTATTAATCGTATATCATCCACGAAATTGAAGAATATAATAATTAATTTTTTTTTATACATATTTAACGAAGTAGCGAAATATCAAATTAATAAAATATCAAAAAGACAAATAAACTAAAAATCAAAATATTAGATTGATGAAATTGAGATATATTAAATTAACGAAAGTCACATGAGAAAAATAACAAATAATTTTGTTGTTATATTTGCGAAACAGCAAAAGGTTAAATTTAAGAAATTATAATACAGTCGCGGCAATCTTACAATCAATCTTCTCTGTTATTTTCACTTATCGGCCTCATGACGTTAATGTATGTTTTATATATTCAATTTCAACTTTGTACTCAGTTTTTAAATATTTGTGTTCACTTTCAATTTATTATTGCTCATTATCCTTTATTCGTAATAGACTCGTCCTTCTCAATTGAATTCGACTATAGCATCTCGTAGACTATATAACAGGAAGCTCGAAACCGTATTCTGTTGTTTAATAAAGCTGTTTTGTGAGCGTATCAAAAATAACAATTTAGGCTAGCATTTTCAAAAGCTGTACATTTACCGCCTTTTGTGACGTCATTTTGGGGGAGTATTCTCATTGGTTCGTGAAATTCTCATTAATCCGCGCGTCTAGTAACTTTGAATTTTGTTCCGTGTTGACGTCACAGAAAGGCGCGCGTTTCAAGTAAGACAAATGGTTCGTTTTTTTTACCTAGTAAACCCGTAATTTCGAATAATAATAAAAAAATGGACTATAATATTGTTTCGTTTAGTTTCCAGAAAAGTTAATTGTGGGAGGATCCCATTATCCTTTATTATTTTTCGCTAATGATTTTGTTGTTCCTCATTAACCTTTAATGCCTAACATTGATTTGATTGATGGACACCCCCATGAGGTGATTTTCTCTAGTGCTGGTTGCTGAAAGTAATAGTAATTATTGCTGATTATTGCTTGTTGAGTGTTTATTCTTGATATTTGTAGACTGATTTTGCTTTCGCTGTTTATTCTCACTTGTTATTACCCCGGACTGTCGAAATGATCGATTTCTAACACGAAAGCTGTCTTAGTGACCATGATTGTCACGTTTTAATTTTTTGACCTTTGGTGGGGGGAGATTTGTGACATTCCTGGTCACTTAAGTCAAATACCTAGATCATTCACCGTTATAGAATTTTTTTTTCATATATTGAAATAATATGCTAATCTTCGTCCCCCAAATATCATAGAAAAAAGTTTTTTTTTTTTAATTATAAAAATGGTAAATGTACTAAGCAGGTTGTGGGTATAAACAAAATAGGAAGTATGGAAAAACGCATAACTGCCTATTTAAAACTCCCAAACCCTGGACAGTATTGCTTTCACCGGTCATCGGCTACACTACTGGTAAAAGTTGGTGGCGATTTGCTAATCCTTAAACGCCATGGAGGTTGGTGTTCCAGTTCTGTTGCCGAAGGATACATAGACATCCAAAACAAAATGAAAATGTCGAATAAAATTGTTGCATCAGCTGAACCTACCAGTGAAAATTCAACGATCTTCATAAAAAATGGATAGTCCTGGAATTAAATTGGAAAATTGTTCCAATATAACAATAAATTATAATTTTAAATAAGTAGATATGTAGATACAATATTGTAAATACCCTCAACACGCCAGGGTTAAATGGGTTGCCTACCTAAGACAGAAGTTGGCTGGGAAGATTTTTGAGGGTGTAATGAGACTTGCTTTCTTTTCTTTGTTCTGTTCAGACGCGGTCGGGGAACGTTTCCAAAATTGTTTAGTTGTCTCAGTAAACTTTCACACAGTTTTGTTTCTAATTGTTAATTTCTTTGTCACACCAGTGTCGTCGTTACATTTTGTTTAGTCAACTTAGTCTGCTGTTGTTTATCTGAAAAATCATGCAGTTATGAGTGCTGTAAGACAGTTCCCGTTAGATTGTGTTTCGATAACAAAGGTAATCTTTTAAATTATATTTATATCAGTCGAGGAGGGCTTCCCGGGGATTCACCTGTTGAGTTTGAGAAAGTTTATATTATAACGGTCCGGATAACTGATTAAAAATTATAATGAGAGAGAGAGGGTTAAGGGGACGCTACGTTTTGTAACGGTCGTTTACTTTGTTTGCATAAGGGAAACATGGCGTAGAGTTTTGCTTTCGTTTATTTGATATTCAAAGCGATCCAAATTTCATTTAAACGTTAGTTAGAGTTAGATGATTTATGGTTTGAATTCCTTTCGTATATGATTTTTTTGAGTGTAAACACAATAATGACTGTTTTTCATACAATGGCGTTCTATATTACATATTTGATAGAATGTTAGTGGTTTCATATGCATATTATTAATTGATTTACGAGGTTCCGTCACCCGACTCCATAATCTAAGATATTATTACTTGAAATGTTTTTTGGACATTATGAGAGTGCAGCAAGCATGTTGGACAATTCTATTTAACCTTTTTTTGAACCTTCATCCTTTATTGATGGTTTTAGCTACATCACCCCATGAAAATCGTCACATTATATGTTTTTCGTTTGTGACTCGCCCATTTCCTTATGTCACGCTCAAATTGTCAGATTATTGAAACATGTATACACTTTTCTACATGTACTTAACTTACCTTGTCTTAATCTGATGCGCTTGAGTTTTTCTGAGGATCGATTTTTTTTTCTAATCTGACGGGCTACCCTCAACAAACCCCTCTATATTAAGGGTTCATATTTGGTAGGGGTATATTACAGGGTGCAAGGTTTCTCCCCATATGATTTTCTGACGCGCTCGAGTAACGCGCAAAATCCCCGCTTGGGCTCCTCTACTATTAATGTTTTGATATTACATTTTGGGTTAATTGTTTTATATTTGTATAGTAGATAAATATATATAGAGTGTCCCAACTAATCGCTGTAAATCATCTTCTGTGGTGGCATGGATTGTGGTATTGTTTGCATGACAAAGGATTTGTATCTGAATATGAGATAATTTGTATGCGGGAATTTACTTTTTTTTTTCGGAATTTATGATTAAATTAAATGAACAATTAACAGCCACACCATTCATTGATTTAGAATTACAGAATGATTTTTTTTTGGGCATCCAGTTGATTTTTCAACAACTATGTTTCGTAAACTTTAGTAAACTTACCGTCGACAAGAATTAGCTACTTCGATGTCTAGGCAATTGTATTTTGGGGAAACAGCTTTTCTTCCTTTTGGATTTTCCACATTGTGTGTTATTCAGTGGGAAAAAGGTAAACTTGTGTTACTTCTTTATTTTTTAATCTCATACATATCCCATACATTAATGCGTTTGAATATATTATTAACTTTATAACATTTTAAGCTAAAGGATCAGATTTTTGACTAGAAGCTATATTATGTTTTTAATATATAGATAATTTAAAGTGAAACTTGCACATAAAATTACATATTCTTCATGTATTCAACACAAGTATAAAGTGACATTTCCTTTAAAAAGTATATATTTCAGTACAAACCAAACTACTAAAATGTGCGTTAATAAATAAACAAACGAAAAGAATAAATAATCAAACTAGTCAAACCGTGTACTACAAATATGCTTTTAAAGTTTGGTTTGCTACGGAAATATATCTACAATCTCAAATATCGTTCATGCTTTAATTAATAATTTATCACACGCCAGATGTCGCACAAACTATGAAAATCCTCCAAAGGCATACTTCAGTTAGCACCATCTTACATATATAGTTAACAATAAATCTTTATTGTGTACTGGGTACAAGCTCAAAATTACCAATTTTTAAGAACACGTTGAACATTGTTTTTTGAGTTCAGCTCAGGTATCTGATGAGAGAGTATGGCCCCGTCTGCGACACTACGGTTTCTGAACTATCATGATCCTAACACACCCTTTCTGGTCAAACAAAAACGTAAACTCTGCAAATCATTCGAATACTCTGGCATATACTTTATGATCTATAAAGTAAGAGATATATCCAAGATTATGTATGAGAATAAAAGCTTTCTACAAAAAGTGTGAGACACCAAACTGAACTCAAAGAAACGGTGTAGGTAATGAAAGCACTAAATCGCTCCAATCACACCTTATTCGTAAGCTAATCCTTTAATGTAGGCCACAAAAGGAAACGATGTATTAACCAATCAGAACGATCCTTTGCACCGTCACAAAGAAAAAAAGTGTTGCATGAATCTACACTATCTTTGGCATAAAAGTAATATCCGACAAGCAAGTGGAGTATAAAAAAATGCGCAAACGGCCTCGATTCTTATTACCGTCATTTCACCTATGATCATCGTCAAAAACTAACAAAAAGTCTATGGGTATCACATCAGATATATAGGTTTTAATACATATAAAGCAACAGAAATAATTATATAGCAGAGGCATTAACGTTCTCTTGTAAAGTTGAATGTTGTGGTCTTATTACAAATGAACATTAGCGATCTACGAAGATTGTCTATGGGTCTTGCGGTCAAGTTAATGCAAACTATTTAATTATTTCTTGCATTCTATAGCTATTGATGTTGATAGCTCACAAATTATTTTAAAATATCTACTCTAAAATTTAATTCTTATACACACAAATTGACGTTTTCTTTTCGAAAAAAATAAAACGTCAAAACACTGGTGCACTAGCCGAAATGCACGGTGAAGTGAATACAGCAAAATGCACCATGAACAACATTAATCTTTTTGTTCAATAATTTTAAAATCCTAAATTTGTTTTGTTCATTTTGAACCAGTCTAAATTTTGGAAACTGTTCAAAAAGCTAATTCGAACGTCTAGACCTAAATGAATTAGTGTACTTATGAAGACTGTGTTTATGTTTAACAATTAGATACTTTCTTTTTAGTCAAGAGGTAATAACAAGGAAGATGTAAGGTATAATATTATCTTGGCGAATTACAAATATATGGACGTTTATTTTGTAAAGGATAAAATTTTGGCCTTTTTCCGTCTCCTCGAAATCTCATTCGTTGTGAATAAAATCAATCGTTCTACATATTGCTGGAATTAAAGAGTTGGGATTTTAGTGGTCTAAATTTGCAGTTTAGAACTCCAAACGATAAGCGGAGCAAGATGTTTCGTGGTCTTGGAGGTTGATGGTGCAGCGACTGGCTGAAGGCGACAGGTCTATCTTGTACTTTGTTAAAAGCTCTTCGTTTTCGGCCACCCAGTATCCGAGAATGTCTGTGTCGTACGTTGGGATGATTGTTACTTCTAGAACAGGAGATGGGAAGTTTTAGTGACAGTGTTTTTATCTACTGTTTAATTTCGTAGTGGACTGCTGCTTAAAAGCCGATTCTGTGGGCTTTCCAATTCAGAAAGCTAATGCCCTAAATACATTAAATCCGAATTCGTCAAAAAATCGTCCTGTGCAAAAATGTTATTAAAGAGTTTTCAATATAGTGAATCACTTGATACATGGTTTGATTTTTCTGATATTTTTTCAAAACATTCTCTGTAGCCCTTTGCCCAGAAATAAATGAATAGTTTTTCAAAAACGATTGAGTTTCATATCTTGTAGCAACTTTAAACTCGATTCTCTCGACGTTACGTCCGCTAAAAATTAATTATTTCATGCGACTTTCGCCGTTTCTCACATGTTATCTGCGAATCTAAGCCCTGAGTAATAATAAAAAATCTCTTGTAAAATTATTGTCGCATTTATTGTGCTTCCTACAGTACCACTTTCATATTTTTGTCGGAAATAATAAACTAATTTCGAAATCTCGGGACCGCCGGGCTACGGAGAGATTCTCGATCACCCTCTCTTCTCTGCGTCCCTCGCCCATATTTAATATTTTTGATAATAATTTTATGAATGACAATATTCAAACGGACATTTAAATATTGGAAAAGAATCATTCTTAGATGCGTTTCTCTAGTACATATTGTAGCGTTTACGGGTTCACAAAACTATTTATTTAAACAGTTACTAATAGTACTATGTATATTTATTACCTTTACAGCTTTATAAAATATCCAATATATTTCCCATAACTCAAAAAAATATATAATAAATAAAACTAAATAAATCAATAATTCAACACAATAACTAGCAGCATTTATCCCTTCCCACTTATTGTCCCTCTTCTCCACTCAACCTTCCTCATCCATTAGATCCCTCTTCCGTCCTCATTCAAAATTTCTTCTCTACTCTCATCTCTCCCTTTCAATTCTACGCATTCCTTCAACAAATGCTCTATCGTCTCCTTTTTTCTCCACACATCCTGCATACTCTATTATTATCCTCACTCCAATATTTATTCTCTCTCTCCTCATTTCCACATCTAAATCTTGCTATTATCACTCTCTCTTTTCTACTCTCTCTTCCTAGGTACTTTGGCATTTCTTCTGTTATTATTTTTTCATACTTTCCATTGTACCTAGACTCCCTAATTCTCGTTCTTCTTTCCTGCACTTGCACATCTCTATCTCTCTGCACTAATTCATCTGTCATTACTCTGCCTCTCTCTCGCATTCTGAGCGCCTGCATACCCGTTTCTTTCGAAATATGCCTCCCTCTCTTTCCATATCCCCTTTCCAATTTCTTTCCTTTTTTCTTTCAAACACTCTTGCAAAATTCTGCACTCTCCTCTCTCTATCACTCTCTCCTCAAATCTTATTGCTCTTTTTCCTGCTTCTATTCTTATTCCATCAATCTTTGTTTCCTCCATCACTATATACTCCGGTGTATATAGAGAGACTCTCTACCCCTAGCACCCATTTCAAATATTTTCCTTGCACCCCTTCCAATCCTTCTTGCTCTCTCCATTCCCATATTTCCGCTCCATACATCATCACGCTTTTCACCAAACTATCAAACATCATTACTCTCCTTCTAAAATCATGTCCAAATTTTCTCTCTCCTATTCCCCATACAGCTCCTATTATCTTATTTGCTTTTTTCACTAACTCTCTCACATGTGCTGTTGCTGTGTTTCTTTCATTCATCACATAACCTAAATACTAAAATTTTTTCACTTCTTCAATTTTCTCTTTCTCCCATCTCCACTTATTTACTTTTCTCCTACCACCCCCTTTTCTGAACACCATCATCTTGGATTTCTCTACATTCGCCGTCAACTTTTTCCTCCTCATATATTTCTCCATGCTTCCTATCATTTCTTTCATACCTTTCTCCTCTCTCGCTAGCACCACCAAATCATCCGCATGTGCTAAAGACCACACTTTTTCTTTGCCCACCACAACTGCTCCTTCCTGAACATCTCCTCTATATCTCCAATAAAAGCTCCAAACAGGCTGGGGCTTAGTGGGCAACCTTGTCTTACTCCCTTATAAGTTTTGAAACATTCACTCACCCTTCCATCCACTCTCACTCTACTTATCGTCTCTTCATATATCTCTTCTATTTTTGTTACCAGATGCTCATTTATCCCTCTCTTTCTCAAGCATTCCCAAGTAAATCTCTTTCCACATTATCAAAAGCCGCCTTCAGGTCCACAAAGAATGCATATATCTTGCCACCCCTCTTTTTTACCTCATTTCCTGCTATGTGACTCAAGATATATACATTATCCATGGTCCCTCTACCTTTCATAAATCCCGCCTGTCCGTCTGGTAACACCCCCCTCTCATTCATTTCCTTCATCAGCCTTTCTTCCACAATCGTCGCGTATACCTTATATGCTGTATTTAGGAGAGTGATCCCCCTATAATTACTGACTGTACCCTTTTCTCCTTTCTTCTATATGGGGCATATTATCCCCTCCTTCCACTCTTGGGGGAATCCCTCTCCCTTCCACACTTCGGTCATTATCTCTAACAACCTGTCAACTTGCCTTTCCGTTCCATATATCCACGCTTCATTCTGTATACTATCCCTCCCTGGTGTCTTTTTTCTTTTCAGTTTTCTTATTTGTTGCTCTAGTTCTTCTCTTGTTATCTCTTCTATTTCTTCCACTCTTTGTTGTCTCTTCTCATTTTCTTGTCTGTTTTCATCACCCCCCAGCAGCTCACTGAAGTACTCTCTGCATTCCTCCATAGTAATTCCATCACTCACTCTCTCTCTCTTTTTCTTTCTTTCCTTATTTATGTATCTCCATACCTCTTTTTCCGTCTTTATACCCTTCATCTTTAGCTCTTCTTCCATCCGTTTCTTTTGCTTATTCTCTTTGCATACTAAATAGTACCTCTTGCGTGCTCTCTTGTACTCTTCCTTGGTTGCTTTTTCTTTTTTCCAATTTCTTAGTTTCCTTCTTGCTTCCTGCTTCCTTTTCTTGCATTCTTTATCCCACCACTCGTTCTTCAACAGCCTTCTTCTCTCTTATCTCTATCTCTTTTTTCTCTGTTGCGTTTCTTATGTTATCGCTCAGTTCCCTCACCTTTTCCTTTATTTCTGTTTTTTCGTATTTTGCCTTCCTAAGTCTTGCTCTATAATTTTCTTTTCCTTCTTCCGTCCAAATATTCTTCACAATTTTTCTTCTAAACTCATTCACACTTCCTCTATCTTTCTCTCTTCCTTTTGTCTTCACTTCTAAAGGCATATGGTCCGACTCCATTCTTTCTCCCCCCTTGAATTTCTCTATTTCATCCCATGCTTCTTCATTTACCATAACATAATCAATAACTGTCTCCCCTCTTGATCCAATATACGTGTACTCCCCTTTCTCATCTCCTGTGCAGTTCCCATTAAGTATGTCCCACCCTCTTTCTTCTACTAAGCTAATCAGTACTCTCCCTTCTGGGTTTTCCGTTTCATCTTTTGTTGATCTTCCTTCTATTGTTTCTTGTTCCTCTTCTATCCGCCTTCCTTTTCCCCCAATTCTTGCATTAAAATCCCCCCCAATCACCAAAGTTCCTTCTTCTTGCTCTTTTACTCGCTCTTCTATTATTCTCTTCGTTTCCTTCATACTTCTGCTGTACACTGTTACAATTCTCCATTTTCTCCGTTTACTTTTCACCGTTCTTTCCATAATCCCTCTTTCTTCTTTTGCTTCAGTTAAATTTTCTCCTTCCAGTCCCTCTTTCACCCCCATTATTATCCCACCTTTAGCTCTCCCTTTCTTGCTTTCCCTCTCTGCATATTGACACTTCCACTTAAACTCTTTCGGCATTCTCTTTTCCAATTTTTCCCACCCATTTTCTTCCACCCACGTTTCTACCATTCCCACTACGTCAAATTCTGTCAAATACTCCCAAAATTCATTCTCTTTGTTTTTTATTCCCGCTACGTTCCAGAATAATATTCTTCTTTGCTCCTTTTCTCCTTTATTCCTCTCCGTATTCGTTTTCCCTTTTCTGCCCTGTCGTCTTTTCCTTGTGCTCTTATTCAAAAATTTTCTGTATCTAATTCCCCCTTTTCTTCGTCCCACCTAAGCCCTTTTCCCTCTATCCATATCTTTTTATTAAATTAAAATTTAAATATATCTAAGTCGAACTCTACAAACTTTAATAACTGTAAAATTACTAATGGAACATGTTTCGGCAGAACACTTCTGCCATCATCAGCCCTAATTTAACAAGAGATTAATGATACAATTGATGAATTACAAGAGGGGTTCTTACCTTAAAGAATATAAAAAATGATGACGTTGACGTAATTTTGAATTAAATTTGACGTTTTCAAAGCGTTACATGATTTTTAAAAGATTTCGTAAAAACAACATTTTTACCGACTTCAAAAAAGGAGGAGGTTCTATGTTCGGCTGTATGTATGTTTTTTTTTTTCCTTTTATGTATGTTCACCGATATCTCCGTTAATTGTGGACCGATTTTGAAAATTCTTCTTTTATTTGAAAGGGTATACTCCAGAGGTGGTCCCGTTATCACCAAGTCCGGATCTGATAAAGGGCTCCCATGGAAATCGAGAAAAATTGTCAAATTTTTCCTTTTATGTATGTTCAGCGATTTCTTCGTCAATTGTGGATCGATTTTGAAAATTCTTCTTTTATTTGAAAGGGTATACTCCGAAGGTAGTCCCATTGACAGCAAGTCCGGATCTGATGAGGGGATCCCATGGAAATCGAGGGAAATACTCAAATTTTTCCTTTTATGTATGTTCACCGATTTCTTCGTCAATTGTGGATCGATTTCGAAAATTCTTCTTTTATTTGAAAGGGTATACTCCGGAGGTAGTCCCATTGTCACCAAGTCCGGATCTGATAAAGGGCTCCCATGGAAATCGAGAAAAATTCTCAAATTTTTCCTTTTATGTATGTTCACCGATTTCTTCGTCAATTGTGGATCGATTTTGAAAATTCTTCTTTTATTTGAAAGGGTATACTCCGGAGGTAGTCCCATTGACAGCAAGTCCGGATCTGATGAGGGGATCCCATGGAAATCGAGGGAAATTCTCAAATTTTTCCTTTTATGTATGTTCACCGATTTCTTCGTCAATTGTGGATCGATTTCGAAAATTCTTCTTTTATTTGAAATGTATACTCCGGAGGTAGTCCCATTGTCAGCAAGTCCGGACCTGATGAGGTGATCGCATGGGAATCGGGCGAAATCCTCAGATTTTATAATTATTATGAACTCTCTCGAATGTAGTCGTTCAATAATTATGCAGGTCTTTGCGTCTGGGAGTCATCATTGCCTTAGATTTTTCAGGTAGTAATATTAATTCATCATTGTTTCAGTATTTCTGGTTTTAATTTTTTATAGTTTGCGTCTTTCATCTTCATTTTCAACCAGCCGTCGTTTCCTCATTCGAGCAGCGTCCTTACTAGGTCTACCCATCACTTAAAATTGTAAAATAATTAGCTTTTTAAAAAAAAGAAACCGACTTCAAAAAGCGAGAAATAACTCAGTACATGTATTATTACATGTGCTACCTACTGATCTGGTTGAAGTCGGTGCCAAGCCAAAAAAATAGGTAGTAGATAGATAGGCTGTCCGCTCCCGTCACATCGCAAGTCCCACCGCGCGCGCGCCGGAATGCGTGAGCGTGGGTGGGGGGCTCGCTCTGAGCAAAACATCCCAAACGGGCAGACACGTGCGGGGCAGACGTCGTTGACGGCCTGATATTGAATTTTTGATGCGCTATAACGTTGTTGATATATTTGTATAATGACAATAGGTTACAAATTTGTTAACCTCTTTGGCTTGGCACCGATTTGAAACAGATCAGTAGGTAGCACATGTAATAATACATGTACTGAGTTATTTCTGGCTTTTTGAAGTCGGTTTCTTTTTTTTTAAAAGCTAATTATATAAAATGTAAAAATTAGAAATGGATCAAAGAGAATCTGGTAAGTTTGTTTGAGTGAAAAATTAAAATAGTGAATTAATAATGGGATTATTGAAGTTATTCTGTTCATTTAAACAAGATCTGTTTTCCAGTTTCAAGGCTTTCCTTATTTCCAAAGTCTCGAGAAAATCTAATTTCCGGCCTTTATTGCATTTATGAATCAATTTGGAATTTGATGGTGAAAAACTATGTTTCGTTATTAATATATGATTGGCGAAAGAAGAAGGTGTTGATGGTGGAGGATCAAGATCTGTGTTGTTATAGATGTGCCTGAAATGTTCTTTAATACGGTCTGATATTTTGCGACCTGTCTGACCTATGTAGAATGACTCACAAGAAGAGCAGTTTAATTTGTATACACCTGATGATGATTTGTAATCTAATGGATCTTTATTTTTAATAAAAAATCTGGATAAGTTGTTATCTGTTTTAAATGAAACTTTAAAACCGTTTTTCTTAAGTATTTTAGAACATTTCTCTGAGACGACGCCAAAGTATGTTAATGAATTTGAAAAGGAAATTGTTTCTGAAGGATTTTTAAGTAGTGTGTGTATTTGAATTTGTTATAGTATCTATAGTATAATTTATTTATAGTTTTTAAAGAATATCCATTATTTGAAGCAATTTGTTTAATGTTATTAAGTTCTGTCTGAAAAGATGAATCTGATAGTGTTATAGAAAATAATCGGTGGAAAAAGGAATGAAAAGCTGCAAATTTATGGGAAACAGGGTGACAAGAGTCAAAAGGTATTACGCAATCTGTGATACTAGGTTTTCTATAAATGTCAAATTCAAAAGTATTATTATTTCTAGTAATTAACAAGTCTAAAAAGGGGATTTGGGAATTGATTTCAATTTCAACGGTGAATTTAATGGATTGGTTTAAAGAATTTAAGTTGCTGAGTGCGTTATCAAGTTCAGAATCAGATCCTTTGAATAAAACAATTATGTCCTCTACATATCTGTACCAAAAGAGAAAATGATCTAAAAAGTGGAGAAGTTAAAAACTGATCTTCTAAGTTATTCATGAATATTTCTGCTAAAAGAGGTGACAAATTAGAGCCCATTGCTAAGTCTGAGTCTTGTGAATAAAAATTATTATTAAATTGAAAGAAATTTTGATCTAGGACAGTCTCACAAAGTGAATGTAAATTTAGTGCATGTATGGTTGGCATATTAGAATTAAATAGTAGGTTTTTTAAAATTAATAAGCAAGATTTGGGTGGGATGCTGGGGAATAAATTAACTACGTCATATGAAACAAGTCTAGTGTCTCATGGAATTTGGAAATTTCTAATTTTGGAGCAAAGATCTATTGAGTTTTTTATTGCAAATTTGTTATTAAAATCTAAATGTTGTCTAAGAATTGTATTAAGCCATTTTGAAAGTATTGATACAGGTGAATTCTAAAATACTTAAGAAAAACGGTTTTAAAGTTTCATTTAAAACAGATAACAACTTATCCAGATTTTTTATTAAAAATAAAGATCTATTAGATTACAGATCATCATCAGGTGTATACAAATTAAACTGCTCTTCTTGTGAGTCATTCTACATAGATCAGACAGGTCGCAAAATATCAGACCGTATTAAAGAACATTTCAGGCACATCTATAACAACACAGATCTTGATCCTCCACCATCAACACCTTCTTCTTTCGCCAATCATATATTAATAACGAAACATAGTTTTTCACCATCAAATTCCAAATTGATTCATAAATGCAATAAAGGCCGGAAATTAGATTTTCTTGAGACTTTGGAAATAAGGAAATCCTTGAAACTGGAAAACAACTCTTGTTTAAATGAACAGAATAACTTCAATAATCCCATTATTGATTAACTATTTTAATTTTTCACCACTCAAACAAACTTACCAGATTCTCTTTGATCCATTTTTAATTTTGACATTTTATAAAATGTTGTTTTTACGAAATCTTTTAAAAATCATGTAACCCTTTGAAAACGTCAAATTTAATTCAACGTCAACGTCATCATTTTTTATATTCTTTAAGGTAAGAACCCCTCTTGTAATTCATCAATAATTGTATCATTAATCTCTTGTTAAATTAGGGCTGATGATGGCAGAAGTGTTCTGCCGAATCATGTTCCATTAGTAATTTTACAGTAATTAAAGTTTGTGGAGTTCGACTTAGATATATTGAAATTTTAATTTAAATTTACTCCACCTGGATTTAAGAACATTCTTCTGGTTTATATCTTTTTATAACCCACTTTCACCCGCTGTCCTTTTTGTCGCTCTTCTTTGGCTATCGCTCTTAATTCCTTCTGTATATCTCTTTCCTACTTTGTCAGATCATCTTCTATGTATACTCTCTTTCCTTTTTTTTTCTCTTAGTTTTCTTTTATTTTCCATAACTTCCCTCTTTTCCCCCCAGCTCCCATGTTCCGCCACAATAATTATTCCTCCATTTATTTTATACTTCTCTCTCACAGTCACTTCTACCTCTAATTCAACCTTCATCCATTTTTCCAGTTTCTTCTCGCTCTCGCATTCCTCTTCGTCCAATCCCGTTACTACAATATTCTTTTGCTCTTCCATTTTCTCCTCCAATTTTTTCATTTTTTCTTTTAGTTCCATCTTTTCTCTTTCACATTTTTCTTTCTTTTCACGCATCATAATTTTCAACTGTTCCAGTTCCCGGCTTAACTTCCGATTCTCTCCCCTACATCCTCCATAATTTGTTTCAGCATCTCTTTCATTTCCTCATCCATTGCCTTTTTAACCTGTGATCTTTCTTAATCCTCTCTTCTGATTCTCGTCCTTCTTCTCTTTTTCTTTTGTAATCATCTTCTGTCTCGCTCTCACTACCACTTTTTTCATTCTATTTCTTTTTCACTTTTTCATCCGCTTATCTTATCGAGCCTCGCTCCGCTCCGCTCGGTTCAATTGCTCGAATCGGAATCCTTTAAACAGTTACTGTTTACAATTTATTTAGACACTAGACTATGTACAGATCACAGGAATAACGGCACAATTATTTATTTTAACAGTTCGCACGAGTCACACGGATTATGTCGCTCAGTAGCTTATTCAGACTTCGACTGGTTAGACGACCGTTCTCGCGTCCTATTTAAAGAGGGAAGCCGTTTACGATGAAATCATCACCCCGAGGTTCTTCCAGAACGTCACACTGCCCCCTCCTGGAAGTAAGTCAAAGCAGTCTCATCGTGGCGGAATCTGCAGTTTGCTCCTTTTCTACATCCAGACGTGCCATAGAAGTAACAATTGATCGTCTTCCAGTTCGTTGGCCTCTTTGGGTTGTAGCGATGCACTAAAATCTCCACTCCCGTGAAACGAAAGATCACTTCCAACATACTTCTGACTAGTCTCCAATCCAAGCAATCAAATCCACAGGCGATCTTCGGGACTGCTAATTTGGTGATACCCTGGGAGATGACGGTTTCTCTTAACACACACAAAGTATCCCAAACATTTTGGTAGGTAGCCTTCTCGAACGTGAATTGTTTCGTGATTAGATAGAAGAGGTTTCTTCTTGAATTCTCGCCTGCTTAGAATAAGAGTGTCCTAACTCCATTTTTGCTAATTTTGCAGGAGTCTGTGAGGAATGGTTTTGCTGGCAATTGTAGTTTAGCTTCTAAGAGTAGGTGTCTCTGGAACACCTACTTTTAGAAGCTAAACTACAATTGCCGGTATTTCCGTAGCCTGCTCCACAAAACCATTATTACTGTAAAATTAGCAAAAATCGAGTTAGGACACTCTTATTCTAAGCAGGCGTTCTGTCAAGTGCCTGCCAGACATAATAAACCCCCAACTTATGGGTTTTGCTTTCGAAGCTCGTCGAGTATTAAAAACTTCTTTTTGAACACAGTGGCGATCCCTTTCGACATGTCCAGGTCTTGAGACACATAATGGACGAGTGAATAGTCTCTTGGAGCTTTAAAAATGTCTTGATGTACTTCTTGGGTAACTCCAAATCGGGAATGACAGGTCTTCCACTGGCATCAATTGCCGCACCTGCTCTGCTTGCTGACGGTCCGCGTTGGTTCCATGGTATGGTGACAGATGGTTAAACTGAATGATCTTTGGCTTTTGGCCTTTTTCTGATCGCGGTAAACGACATCATTAATTCGGTTAAGAATTAATTAAAAATTTCGAAAGCGTTGGAACAATTCCTCTAGATTCTTCACGTGCTCTTCGAATGATTTCCCGACCACAATGATGTCATCCAGATATACTGGGCAAGTTTTCCGCAATAATTCTTTCAGCACCGTCTTCATTAATCTTTCAAAAGTTGCAGGAGCATTGCAAAGGCCAAACGGCATTACAGGCCTGTGCCAACGGTAAATGCTGTTTTCTCTTTGTGTCCAGGTGCCAATTCAACTTGCCAGTAACCAGTCCAAAGTCGAGAAGATCTTCGAATCCGCCAAAGTAATCGAGGGTATAGTCTGAATTCTGTAACTTCAACACACCCATAAACCGGCGCAGAAGTAAAATTAGGGACCGGACGGGTCTTATTTTGAATTTCGGCTCGTGCGAGGGGAGGTCGGCGCTTGGCCAGTGGCTCGCATCCTTGTGCTCGCATGCCTCTGCTGTGTCTATTATTGTGTGGTGCGCCACTGGTGCATTTCAAACCGACTCGGTCGCGCAGAAAATGGCGGTTAGACATGTTGAAGTTACAGAATTCAGACTATATCATCAATTCGGGGGAGTGGATAACTGTCCTTTTTCGTCACGTTGTTCAGTTGACGATAGTCCACACAGAATCTAGTTGATCCATCCTTTTTCTTTACTAGAGCAACAGGCGAGGCCCATGGTTCAATCACTCCTTCTTCCTCCATTTCCAGAATCATCTTGTCGACCTCTTCCTTCTTGGCCAGCAGGCTGTCTAACCGAGCACGCATCCCCAGTGTTGATCTGATGCTTGGTGACATCGGTTCTGCCTCTTTTACCCTTCCCGGTATCGAAGATGTCCTGACAACGGCTTACCAGCACTTTGAACTGCTTCCTTTGGTTGTCATTAGTTCCCTCGACGATGTCTTGACCAGGTTGACTAGTTCTGGTGCAATCCTCTTCTGTGGCTCTTCAATGATTTTTATTTGGCGGATGATGGATGAAATGGGAGAACAATACCCTAATACAGTGCCTTTCTTCAGGGTCAGAGCGTAGAAGTTTACATTCATCACTCTTATTGTCTTATCTCATTGTCACTACATCTGGGTTCAAACGTCATGGTGTTTCTCAATCCAACTTTGTGATCAACCCGCGCTTCCAGAATCATTTCACTCCGTTCTGGTATTAAAGTGTCTTCAGTCAAAATCACACGAATGGCTTCCTCATTGGTTCGAATGGCTTCCTCTTCTCTGCGTCACCCCGTTGTGCCAATAGCCATGGCTTTCTCGGCATTAGTACAAGCGTTGGCTGCGGCTGCTTCTTCGAACTGCAGGATGTAGTTGGACTAAATTCGCGAACTTTCTCTCAAGTTCTCCCTGCTTCTCTTCAATGGTTCTCGATTTATCATCGAAATAATTTTTTATATCCTGTAGATTTTCCTGGAATTCATTCTTCAAACCTTCCGATCGTTCTAGAAGCTTCTCCTCGATATAATTAATTTTCTTTTCCAGTTTTCCAGAATTTTCTAGAAGTTCTTCTTTAAGACTGGTAGAATTTTCTAGAAACCTTTCTTGAAGTTTTTCTTCGAGGTTTATAGAATTTTCGAGAAGCTTTTGCTCCAGATTTGTAGAATTTTCCAGAAGTCTTTCTTGAAGTTCTTGTTTACTTTCGAGAAGTTTTTGCTCTAGCTTTGTAGAATTTTCTAGAAACTTCTCGCAGGAAACTTCAAACAAGTATACTTCAGGATTTTCGCCCGACTTTTCAAGGTCCTCAAGCAGCCTTTTTTGTAACACCAATTTTGTTCCAGAAGTTTCCAACTCACGTTCCTCCAACTCCCTCTTCAGTTCTGCAACCTTTAGCTCTTTCAACGTAACTTTGTTCGATGCCATGTTCGTATTTATTTAATTAATTCAACTCCTGACACCAATGTAGCGTTTACGGGTTCACAAAACTATTTATTTTAACAGTTCGCACGAGTCACACGGATTATGTCGCTCCGTAGCTTATTCAGACTTCGGCTGGTTAGACGGCCGTTCTCGCGTCCTATTTAAAGAGGGAAGCCGCTTTCTCGATTCGTCCAGAACAGGTCTGTATCTTGTGTCCGCCAAATTAATTCACCCCGCCAAGAACGTACACGACAGCGAGAACATGATACAATTCAAACGAGTGGGACAGAACAAGAAAACTGGTTGGAGTAGTGGGGACTGCAACTCCGTTAATTGTGATCCAATAATTAATACAAGAACATTAATCGAATACCAAAACCATCAGCTAAAACTTTCTGTTACATATCTTTATTCGTCTTCGAGATGGTGTGCGCGAATCACCCCATATGGCAAAAAATTAAAGTGATATTTTAAGCGAGATATGGCCAATTTTGTTCGTGCTCTTCCCGTTTAAACAATGTAAAGCTCTCGACCAAAAACTTGAATAACTTTGCTTTGAGGATAGTTAATTAGTTGAAATAGAGGGTTACAAAGAAGTGTAATTTTGAAAGCTGTACCTATCCCCAAAAAAGGCTAATAACTTTGATATAAAGGTTGAAGAGGGTCCATATTCTCACATTTGGGTTGAAGATAGATGAAATGATGAATTAAATAAACAGTCATTCCCAAAAAAAAAAAAAGTTGTAGTTCGTCCGAGAACACGGTCGTATTCAATTCGTATCCTTGCGAATAAATCTCCAATTTTATCAAGATGACCGGTCGTGGCAAAGGTGGCAATTGATTGGGAAAAGGGGGCGCCAAACGTCACCGTAAAGTTTTGCGTGACAACATCCAGGACATAACCAAGCCCGCCATCAGAAGATTGGCCCGTCGCGGCGGTGTGAAGCGTATCTCCGGTCTGGTCTACGAAGAAACCAGAGGCGTCCTGAAGGTCTTCCTCGAGAACGTCATCCGTGATGCCGTCACTGACACCGAACACGCCAAACGCAAAACCGTCACCGCCATGGACGTCGTTTACGCTCAAAGTCAAGGTCGCACTTTGTACGGTTTCGGCGGTTAAACCACCCTTACAGGACTTCGCCGATTTAAATTAACAAAAAAAAAAAAAACAATCGATGCTCATCCGAAGGAGAATTATTATTATTATTTTATTTTGAGAATGACTGTGTTTATTTAATTCATCACTTCAACTTTGATATACTTATTCCTTCCAGAGTTTCCACTGACAATATGTACTAGAGAAACGCATCTAAGAATGATTCTTTTCCAATATTTAAATGCCCGTCTGAATATTGTCATTCATAAAATTATCATAAAAAATATTAAATAGAATGTACACATAATAATTTCGAACATTTTTAAAAACCTGCCTGAGATGCACTTACGATGGACGAGGGAAGCAGAGAAGACAGAGAGGGTGATCGAGAATCTGTCCGTATCCCGGCGGTCCCAAGATTTAGAAATTTTACATCATTCTACATTTATAATTGTTTCTAGTTTATTATTTACGACAAAAATATGAAAGTGGTACTGTAGGAAGCACAATATATGGGGCAATAATTTTACAAGAAAACACTTTTTTGATTTATTGCTTAGATTTGGAGCTACCGGGTGAGAAACGGGGAAAATCGCTCCAAGGTAGGAAACTCAATGGTTTTCAAAAAACTATTCATTTATTTCTGGCCAAAACGCTACAGAGAATGGTTTGCAAAAATATCAGAAAAATCAAACCATGTATCAAGTAATTCACTATATCAAAAACGCGGAAATAGTTAATAACTTTTTTTTTGCACAGGACGATTTTTTTACGAATTCGGATTTAATGTATTTAGGGCATTAGCTTTCATTATTGAAAATTCTAGCTTTGTGAATTGAAAAGCCCACAGGGTCATACACTTAAGCGAGAGACATGTTATATTTTGCATTTTATATCCACTCGTTATTGAAGGCTTACAAAAACAGTAAGAATTTCTTTTGTTAACAATTTCTTTTGTTATATGTCAAACCTTCAAACCGATACAAATTCATGGAGTGGTATAACCTTGTAATTATATATTATAGATATTATATTGATCCTAAATATTTGTCTTTGTGTTTGTTTATAAAGGGATTAAAGCAAACTGTTTTTAATATTTTTAGATTTCTCATCTACAAAAATACATCCTGTAAAAATATCAATACCAATAATACCGGGTGATGTCACCCCATGATACAACGAAAAAATATTAGTTGTTTTACAAACTTACCTAATTCTTTATCTTCCCACGTTTGTTTGGCTTCCAATAAAGCATTGTAAACCTCCCTGCTGGGCTCAATTCCAGAAAAGACGTAATACCTTGCCCTAACTTTCTTGAAGAAATCTACGTAAGAATAATAAGAGTTTCCATGGTGCGGTACGTAAGTTAGATCAACGTAAACTGGATTAAGCTTCTTATTCCTATATTTAGAAGGTGATTCCGCCCTCTTTTCATTAAGTTTATTTTTTACTGTAACGTTTGATGGCAGCTTGCGCTCTTTCTTCGGGGTTCCTCTGTTGTCTGTGGGAGGTGCAGGACTAGGTAGACCAAGAGGTTTGCCCCAGGAGTCCAGAACATCCTTGGTATCCTTGGACGTCGTGGACGTTGGTAACTCTCCCATAAAACTGGCGGTCATGAGGTTACTGGCTCCATTTTTATTAATTTGATCCAGTTGAGTTTGGCCAGAGACTTCCGGTTTGACGGATATTGCAGAATATTTGGCTGTTGTTACTTCATACAAGTAACTTGGAGAATCTTCTGCTGCCAAAACCAAGTCTTCACCACGAGTTTGTCTATGTTCTGCCAACGCCTTTTTAAAGTCCAATTCCGGGTCTTCTTCGTCGGGCAAAGCACCATAAAACGATGTATTCATGGGATCCATTTTGGTTCCTATTCTCTCGTCGTCAAAGTCGTAACGAGATGAAGATCTAGAATGTGCCACTTGCGAAGTCATGCTCATCGGGGACCCAGGAACATCATCATCATCATCATCGCTTTCAACTCTCTCACTCTCTAAAAGTTGCGCAGCTCTAGAAACTTGCCCTGAAGAGATGTCACTATGGGTCGAAACACCGATTTCGTAGTCGTCGCTTCCTGGAGTACAACTTCGAAGATCGCTGTCTTTCAGTGTGCTGACGGATTTCAACGTCATCGAAGTCGCAGATTTACTGTCTTCAGGTTGTGTACTTGATAAATCTTTAACAATGGGGCTAACAGGCACTGTGGGTGGAGTAGTACTACCAGGGATATGTGATTTCTCTTGCAATTCTTTCATTTTTTCGACTTCTGCTATGTCGGGAGTCGATTTACCACTAAGATGTAAATCTTCGATGGAAGTTTGAAGTGCTAATGCTACTGAAGGTCCAGCTATAGCGTCTTTCGTTTCTACAGACTTTTCCTCGTTCTTCGTGATTTGTTCCGTTGCTGCTTTATCTTCCGATTTCTTAAGTCTAGACTCCATGTCGGTACCTATTCCCGAATCAGTGCTATCAACATCCCTTGTGTCGGTCCTATCATCAGGAGTTTCCGATTTTGATAAGTCTGAAGTTGACTTATCCGTCACCTTTGTCTCGTCTTTCATAGATATTTGGACGTCTGATATCGACAGCTTCTTCTCCTTCGTCTCTTCTACGTCTAAAGATGCTTTTGGGTCAGACTGTTTTTCTTCAGCCTTTTTAACATCGGCGATAGCGGCTGGAATGTCTGACTTTGCTATCACGTCTTTGTCAATTACATGATCCTTTTGCTCTTTGAGTACTACGCTCAGATCACTAGGTGGTACCGGTAGATCCTTTCCGATTTCGGCAGATTTTACATGTGCATCCTTTGATAACTCAGGTGTAGACTTTCCACTTTTCCCCTCTTCCGTGGCTTTAAAATCAGATACTAAAACAGGAGAAGTTTTTCCAGATCCAGTAATGTCACCTGATGGAGCTGGAGGTACTTTACCAGACTCTACTGGTACTGGCACTTTCTCCTCTATTAACTTAACTTCTTTACTATCTGGTTTTGCGAGCTCAGGAGTTGATTTACCCGAGAGTTGTGAATCCTTGCGTTCTGCTTTCGCTTCTCCGTCATCTAATTTTGTATCCGGAGATGACTTTCCTGATAGTGATGACTCTTTACCGTCTGGTTTTGCCGGCTCAGGCGTTGATTTGCCGGAAAGTAGTGAATCTTTACTTTCTGCTTTCGCTTCGACGTGTAACTTATCTTTCTCATCTAACTTCAAATCCGCTGATAACGCCGGAGACGATTTTCCTGATAGCGATGACTCTTTACCGTCTGGTTTTGTCAGCTCAGGCGTTGATTTACCAGATAGTAATGAATCTTTCGCTTCTGCGTGTAACGTATCTTTCGCATCTAGTTTTAAATCCGGTGATGACTCTTTACCGTCTGGTTTTGCCGGCTCAGGCGTTGATTTGCCTGAAAGCAATGAATCCTTGCTTTCTGCTTTCGCATCGACGTGTAACGTATCCTTCTCATCTAATTTTAAATCCGGTGATGACTTTCCTGATAGTGATGACTCTTTACCGTCTGGTTTTGTCAGCTCAGGCGTTGATTTACCAGATAGTAATGAATCTTTCGCTTCTGCGTGTAACGTATCTTTCGCATCTAGTTTTAAATCCGGTGATGACTCTTTACCGTCTGGTTTTGCCGGCTCAGGCGTTGATTTGCCGGAAAGCAATGAATCCTTGCTTTCTGCTTTCGCATCGACGTGTAACGTATCCTTCTCATCTAATTTTAAATCCGGTGATGACTTTCCTGATAGTGATGACTCTTTACCGTCTGGTTTTGTCAGCTCAGGCGTTGATTTACCAGATAGTAATGAATCTTTCGCTTCTGCGTGTAACGTATCTTTCTCATCTATTTTTAAATCCGGTGATGACTTTCCTGACAGTGATGACTCTTTACCGTCTGATTTTGCCGGCTCAGGCGTTGATTTGCCTGAAAGCAATGAATCCCTGCTTTCTGCTTTCGCTTCGACGTGTAACTTATCTTTCTCATCTAATTTCAATTCCGCTGATAACGCCGGAGACGATTTTCCTGATAGTGATGACTCTTTACCATCTGGTTTTGTCAGCTCAGGCGTTGATTTACCAGATAGTATTGAATCTTTGCTTTCTGTTTTCGCTTCTGATTGGATCTTATCTTTCTCTTCTAATTTTGTATCCGCCGATAACGCCGGAGATGACTTTCCTGATAGTGATGACTCTTTACCATCTGGTTTTGCCGGCTCAGGCGTTGATTTGCCTGAAAGCAATGAATCCTTGCTTTCTGCTTTCGCTTCTGCGTGTAACGTATCTTTCTCATCTAATTTTAAATCCAGTGATGACTTTCCTGATGGTGATGACTCCTTACCGGCTGGTTTTGCTTGCTCAGGAGTGGATTTGCCTGAAAGTAGTGAATCCCTGCTTTCTGCTTTCGCTTCCCCGTGTAACGTATCTTTCTCATCTAATTTTAAATCCGGTGATGATTCTTTACCATCTGGTTTTGTCAGCTCAGGAGTTGATTTACCCGATAGTAATGAATCTTTGCTTTCTGTTTTCGCTTCTGGTTGGATCTTATCTTTCTCTTCTAATTTTATATCCGCCGATATTAATGGCTCTTTGGCATCCGGTTTTGTGGGCTCTGGGGTTGATTTACCCGAGAGTAAGGAATCTCTACTTTCTGGTTTCGTTCCTGGCGAAGATCGTCCTGAAAGGACAGGTGAGGACTTTCCTGATAATCCTGGAGATGATTTTCCAGACAGCAACGAATCTTGACTTTCGACCTTGATGTGATCAGTGTCTCTCAAATCAGGAGTGGATTTTCCTGATTCTTCTTTAGTTACATCTTTTGTCTCCGGTGAAGCTTTACATGCGGGGTCTTCTGATTTTTCAGATTTTACATCCGTTTCAGTTGACACACGTTCCTTTGCAACCGGAACTTTTTCTTCTTCAATTGTCGATTGTTCTTTCGCCGAAACATCGCATTTTTCGAATACAGTAGACTGCGCCATGTCAAACATCACTTTGTAATTTTCTTCCAAATCTTTACCGACTTTTTCGAAATAAGTTTCTTCCTTTTCTTCCTCAGTTAAGGGCTTTTCGCATTTTTCAAAAACAACAGACTGCGCCATATCCGACACGATTTTGTAATTTTCCTCAACATCTTGCGCTGATCGTTCTAAAGCTCGTTCCTCTTTTTGTTCGTCAGTTAACGGTTCATACTTTTCAAAAACAATAGAGTTTGCCATGTCGGTAACAGCTTCGTAGTCTTCCTCCAGATTTTGTGCAGACTGTTCTAACTGATGTTCTTGTTTTTCACGCTCCTCGTCCGTCATTTTGTCACACTTTTCAAAGATCACGGACTTGGCCATGTCGGACACGATTTCGTAGTTTTCTTCAATGTCTTCGGCTGACTTTTCTAATGCTTCTTCTTTTTTAGAGTCTCTTCTAAAAAGAGATGTTACGGCTTCCTTCGTTTCTTCTACAAGTTCTTTTACTTCTGCAACCCCTTTTTCAATAAGGCCTTCTGCTTGCTCCTCATCTTTGATTTTTTTACTGACGGCTTTCTCATCTGGCTTTGGTACAACTTCTTCCCTATCTGCGGTTAAAACATCGACCACCAACTTTTCAACACTTTCCAAGCCATTGTAAAGGTCATACTTGTGCTCTGTTTTTTCTTCTTTGAACGTTTCAGCTAAATCTTTCTTCGCAGAAGAAATTTCATTCAAGGTGCTTTCGACAGTGTCCTTTAATGTACTTTCAGCTTGTGTTAAGTCATTACTTAAAGTTTCTAGCTTCTCCGCTACTTGCTCTTTTTTTCCTTCAAGCTGTTCTTCTACACGTTTCATTTCTTCACCAACGGATTTTATTATAGTGTCTTTTTTGTCCGAAATGTCTTGCAAAACAGTCTCTACCTTAGTTTCAACTTCTTTCTTTGTTTGAAGTTCGACGTCTTCCCTTTGAGCTATTGTGGCTTCAGTATCTTTCTTTAAATCAACTTTTGTTTCTTCGACTTTTTCTTTAATCTCTGCGACTTTTGTCTCAATGTCTTTTGTTATAGAATCTTTGAAATCAGTGACCACTTCACTGGCGACTTGCGTCTGAGCAGCTAAGATTTCTTGAACATCCTTTATTTGTTTGTCAATAGTTTTTTCAGCAGATGCAATTTCTTCTTTGACTTTCCCTATCACACCTTCTGCCTTGCTGACCATAGCTTGAAGACCCTGAACTGTTTCTTCTAGTTCTTCTTTTTCCTTTATTACAGTGTCATCTTCTGTATCGACCATCGACTTAGTTGCTTCTGTTACTGCTTCTTTCTCTTTTGTTATACCATCACTGACTGACTCAGCAATAGTTTCTTTTGTATCCTTGACTAGCTCTTCCTTCTTTGTAGTTATATCTTCCTTCAACCCATCAATTTGAGATTTTGCGCTCTCTTGTATCTCATTTACCTGTTGCTGAGCTTTTTCAATGAGTTTTGTTGTATCATGCAATAAGCTTGCACCAATGTCGTTCACAAGTTCTCCAACGAACGACTTTTTTTGTTCCACTTCTTTTGTAATTGTGTCCAATTGTTTGTTAGCTTCATCTTTTACTTCTTCTATTGCTGCTAACGCCAAACCTGCTTCTTTATCAATGTTCTCGGCGATAGTGTCTTTTGGAGCCGGAATTTCTTTTTCGTCGCTTTTTGTGATTTCCTCCTTTTGGTCGAGACTTTCTACAGTTTTTTCTTTTTCGCTAGGAAGTTCATCAAACTCTGGTTTTAGAGCTGTTTTGGCAGTGTCTCCCTTATCATCAGTAGCAGTTTCTACTTGTGCTTTGTCAAGACCACTGGGAACATCTTTGTGCCCGGCAGATTCACTCTCTTTTGCACCTTCAGTTTGTTCTACTGCATCTAACTTAACCTGATCTACAACTTCGATAACTAAATCGTTACTATCACATATAGCTTTCTCAATCACAAGCTTTGAATCTTCGACATCATCTTTTATTGGACACACTATTTTGGTAACTTCCTCCGACTGCTCGGTTGCTCCAGACTTGGTCAGAACTGTGGCCTCCGAACAAGTATCTGCTATTGATGATTTCTGGGATAACTTTTGCGAGTTGGGTTCCGGAGAGGAACGTCCAGAACTCTCCGAACTCTTCGAAAACGTTATGGTCCCTGGTGGACAAATCTCCGTCTCTTCGCCACCATCTTCACTAGAAGCTGTCACCAACATTCTGTGAACGGTACCGTTATCAGAATCGAGTTCTTCGGGAATTGCATCAGTTTTCGCTTGAGTTTTGATATCATTAATAATCTTAGACGTTGCTTGCATTAGTTCATTGGAGTCTTTAATCATTTTATTGACCTTGCTTTCTGGGATTTCTGGTTCCTCGTGTATGGGAGCAATCTTCCTTTCTTCTTCTATTAGGAAAGAGCTACTGATTTTCGGACAAATTGTTTCTTGAGCGGCTGTTACAATTTTATTTTCGTCTGTTACTGGGGATTCAACAGTTGTGATGTGAGTTTCCCGCAACTCTGTCGTATAACTTTTGTACGGTATGGTAAATGGAAGCTTTCCTTCAAATTCTTCTAATGGAGCATCTGATTTTAAAACCTCCGCTACGCTGGCAACAATTTTTGCTACATCTTCCTCTCGTTCTTTAGGGGACTTGCTCCCAAGTTCCAGCTTATCTTCAAACCTTTTCTGATCGGTCTCTGGGGTATCGGGAACTGAATCTGCGGTAATAATCACCGGCTCTGCGTGTAGCGGTTCCTCAACTTTGTGGGTGATAATTTCGCTAACTTCTTCCAAACGTTTCTCTTCCAGGTCTTCTCTTAATTCCTGAAGTTTATCGTCTGTTTTTTCTATAGTTATACCGTCTTGCTTTAGTTCTTCAGTTATCTCAAGAGTATCATCTTTTTGTTTTTGTAGATCTTCCTCAATATCCTCAATAATGCTCGCATTTTCTTCGAGTTTCAATTCTTCTGTGGTTTGGACTATTTCATGTTTTGGAACTTCTGGAAGTTGCTGACTTAATTCCTCCACTCTTTCTTTTTGTTGCAGCTCGACTGATGGTGTTTTCTCTTTGGCATCGTCTTTTTCTTTTATTTCGGTTTCCGATTTTTCTATTATTTCTTCCACTTTGACTGGCTCTTGGATTGCAGATTCTTGTTTCAAATTGTGGTCAGTCGCCCCACTTTCGTGTTTAACTTCCGTAACAACCGGTTCTGTAGTTTCAAGTTTTACAGTATCTTTTACAATTTCAGCTTTATGCTCAGTTTCTGCAACAACAGGTTCTTTGGTTTCAACTTTCTCAATATCTTTAGGTTCGTCAGTGGCGGTACTCAATTTGTCTTGGTCAACGGTACCTTTTTGGTCATCCTTCACTTCTTCCACTTGTTTATTGTCGGTAACAATTGGATCTCTCGTTTCAACTTTTTCAATTTCCTTAAGTTCTACTTTGACGGCAATAGAGTTGTCCTGGTCTTCCTTTAATTCTTCCGCTTGTTTGTTGTCGGTAACAACTGAATGCTTCGTCTCGATTTTCTCATCATCAGTGATGGCACTAGGCTTACCTTTGTCAATGGCGTCTTTTTGCTCATCCTCTAATTCTTTCGCTTGTTTGCTTTCTGTAACAGATTCTTTGGTTTCGACCGCTTCACTACCTTTAAGTTCGACTGTTAGGTCGTCGATAACAGCATCTTGTTGCAATTCTTTCGAGTCTTTAGTTTCTGTAGCAACAGGTTCTTTGATTTCGACCTTTTCAACTTCTGTTGCTTTTACATCAGGTTTGTGTTGGTCAATTGTATCTTTCTGTTCATCTTTCAATTCTCTCGCTTCATTCGTGTCTACAATAACAGGCTCTTTGGCTTCAACTTCTTCACTTTCTTTTACGTCAGTGACGGCACTGGGTGCTTTTGCTACTTCGTCTACGGTTGGCTTTTCTTTTTTGACTATTTCGTTCTGACTAGACAGTATACTATCTTTAGCTTCTTCCTTTTTCTGCTCCAGTTCGTGTTCGTCGGTATCTTTCTCTTCATCTGGGGATTTCGACAATTCTTTTTTGTTTAAGTCTTCGGATATCACAGCTTTAACTTCAGGTTGAACAGCTTCGTCTATTACTTCTTCGGTTTTAGTTTCTTTCCTAATATCTACATCAGTCTTTTCTTTAATAAGAGTCACGCCTGCGTCTTTAGTCTCGATTTCTTTATCCGCTTTTTCTTTACTTGGTACATCTTTTATTTCCGCTTTTTCTTTTCCGGCGTCCTCTGGTTCAGATTTTATTTCCGTGCCGCTTGGATACTCATCATAGTGATCAAACTCGACCTCTTCATGGACAGGCAAGTCCGCAACTTCATCTGGTGTTTTGACTATGTCTCTCATGTGCGACTGCTTGTCCAATCTGATACCGACTACCGGAGGCAGCTTTGTAATGTTGTCGAAGGTTTTGGGCGGCAGCTGAATTACTGGCACGTCTTTTTCTTTGGTATTTTCTTTCACATGTTTTTCTTCTATTTGATCTCCGTTATCTTCTTTGATTTCGTCTAAAGGCATTCTTTCGTCTTCAGGTAAAGTCGGTGCAGTTGTTGTGGCGCCAGATTCGATATTAGCTGACCCTTTCTCGTCTGGCTGTGATTCTTGAGCAACTTCTTTGACTTCCTCAATGTCTTTTTTGTCGGTGGAATCAATTTTTTCCTCGGGGCTGGTTACAGATGCTTCTTTGGAAGCCTCGACGGTTTCCTCTTTTTCTTTCACAATTTCTGTAGCCGAAGTTATGATTTCTGGAACTTCTTGGATTTCGTTACGTTTTTCTTCGATGTCTGCTTCTTTTTCGGCGCTAAGTTTTCTCTGCTTTTCGGATTCTTCACTGTCGCGGGCAATTTTCTGAGTTTCCTCTTGGTTCGTTTCGTTGACTAAGTCTTGTTCAATTTCAGTCTTTTCGATTATCAAGTATTCTTCATTTTCCAATTTATCATCAACAGACAGATCTTTAATTTTTCGAAAGTCGGATGGTTTGTCTTCTTGAAGCTCACCCTTTCGGAAGACCGCTTCGATTTCTTTTACAGCTTCTTGTTCTTCCTTTAAGTCCGCCAATTCTTGTGCTTTGAGGTTCTGGATTTCATCGGATGTGAGCTTTGATATGTCTTTTTTAAGAATAGTGTCCTGTTCTGCGGACGGAGTACTAACAGTACTTGAGTCTGTGGTGCCTTCTTTGTCCAGCTTGCCTCTCTTGGATATACTGTCGGGCTTTTGGACTCCGTTAACTTTTTTAGTTGGGCTTCCTGAGACTTTGGAAGTATCTTTAGGGCGTCTAGAAATTGGCTTACGCTCAACTTTGGTTTCTTTCTTTTCTACTGGAGGTCTAGCCGCTTCTTTTTTAGGTGGTGCAGATTTAATTTTGGATTCTACAACTTTTCGGTTAGTTGCTTCTTTCGCACTTTTGGCCGGAGTGGACGTTGGAGAAGCTTTTGCTTTCGGTTTTAAAGATTCATCACCTTGTTTCTTCGGCGTTGTTGGTGATGGTTTTTTCTCAGCAGGTTTCACTTTTCTTTGCTGTGATTCGCCGCGTGGTTTCGTTTTTGGCTCTTGTTTTGGTTTAGGTTTGCTTTTTTCGATTTTCTCTCCATTTTCGACAATTTTTTTCGGTTTGGAGATGCTCTTTTCACTTTCAGTCGAGTCGGATTTTTTGACAGGAACTCCTTTGTCTGACGGCTGAATACCGTTAACTTCGCCGTTCTTGATTTCGGCATCGCTGCCGTTCTCTCGAGCTGGCTTTTGTGGTTTTTCTTTTTTGTTGTCTACCGGTATCTTCTTTTCTGTCGGAATGATTTTGTCGAGTAAAGATTGTTTGGCTTTGATGATAGTCGCTGGCGCTAAGGATTTTTCTGAACACACTGGATGTTTGATGAAGTCTAAGCTCTTGACCTTTTCTAAGCCTTCGAAGATCTTGTTCTGCGGACTACTTCCTGGGAACAATATTCGAGTGATCGTATCTTCCGGATTAGCGGGCTGCCATACCAGGAGTGCACATATCGAAACGAGATTTTGAAGAGGGAAAACGAAATCCTTGTTGGTTTTTTGGTTGGCAAATAGTTTTTGGTCATTGTTGTTCCATTTCTGTAGGAACTCTCGGACTTCTTTGGAGTCTTTGGCAGGACTTAAAACGTACATATCTAAAGTACCGTGGCCTACTTTATGGTATAAATTGATGGGCTCGGAATCACGATAACAAACCTGAGGAATGAGGCTTAGGTGCCTCAGGTTTGAGACTATTTCTTGACCTTCCTCTAGTAAATTTATCAGAAGAGGATCTTTGTCCTTATCACCGTCTGGACTAAGGATGGCTTTTCTTTCCTGAAACAAAAAACTGTGAATGAAGCCATTTACATCTTAAGCCGGAATTATGTGCGGGTGTGGAATTTCAATACATAGTCTGTTGGGTTTTATTTTAATTGAAATTGTCTCTAGTTAAAGGAGGGTTGATTTCTATAGCAACCGCTATTGTTACAAAGAAATGAATCACCGAATTAATTAATCGATATTTGTACGACCTAAAACTTACTACGATTGGATGCATCGTGGTCGTAAGTAATTGCCCTTGTATTTCTACTGCTTTGGCATAAAACTCGGAACAATTGGGACATTTGCCATAACGTTCCAGTATTTACATAAAATTGATCTGAAACGTTGGACAAACATGAGCGCTCACGAAATCTAGGTCAAGCTCGGAATAATATTGGTGAAGTTCTGATAGTACGTCTTAACAAAACAAGAAAAACTCACCTGTATGTTACAAAAGAAATGGCCAATTTGTGGATATAGAGCATTCTGCTTTTTCCGCTTCAACACAGCACTAATTCCATTTACATTACTATTATTCAGTCTCGTGAGTAAAACAGCGTCCAATCTGTCTAGATGCCTTACGAAATCCCAGAAGCACGCCTTCCTCGAAAACCCACCATCTAAGAGCATGTTGAAACCGTTGATGCCGAACAAGGCGGCATCTCCTTGTCCCCCAGGAAACACGTACAGAGTGGGTCGAGAAAACCTGATATTGCCAACAACATCCGAGCTTTCCAAGACATTCTTCAACTCTGCGGGAACGAGATACGGTTCCAAATAATTAATAAAGCTGCTGATCGATGGCGATCCTGCTGTGAGAACGTCGTTCGAGTTAACGCGTACTTTACACCCTTTCGTGAATGGCTCTTTAGGCAAACGAGTCCAATCGCCTTCTGGTGCACAGTGGAGATCTAAAGAAATTCCATTTTCATACGCTCGTATCACACGAAGGACTTCGATTTCTTGAAAAGCTTCCGAAAAGTCGGTGGAGGAAAAGGTGCCGTCCTGAAAAGAAACGGAATTAGGTTATCTTATCCTTTCCGACACCTGTTTGAAGGTTGTACCTGCAATACCCAAGAACCGTTATTAGCGAAGGTGTATCCGGCGTGAATAATGTGGCGATGTCGTGTGAAACTGCTCAGCAGGTTCCTCACGCATTGCGCCAACGTGCTCACCACCGGATGAATCAGTATTTCCGTCACCAAGTTTTCTGATGCAAACTGGATGAGGCGCTCGCCTGTAAACAAGTTACCGAATCAATACAGTTGCTTGCTTTCATTCTTCGGAATCAGTGCAAATAGAAATAAAAAATAGAATTGTTTGCGGGATTTCTTTGGACGAATGCACCAGACTAAATAACGATCTAACAAGTGTTTTTCTTGTCGAGGTACTAAAGGTGATTTCATACTTTAGCTCAATTCGTCTTCATTAGGGCGTGTATCTTGTTCAAACCGATACAAATTGTGTAGTCAGCGAATTTAATTCGCCACAGGTTTCTGAAGTCGTATCTCATCCACTTAAAAGACTTCAAATAATCCTGACAATAACTGCCACTTGAATATTTATTTTATTTCATCTTTTTCTATAACATAAACTATGTTGAAAATTTTAATTGCTTGTAAAATATAAGAAATAATTTCATATCATTAATTCAGTGAATTTTGGAAACTATACAGGGGGTCGGTCTCATTTTTTTTTAAATTTGGTCAATGCATACAATAGCCTGCCTATACATTTTGTGTGAGAAAAATCAGGGTTTTTAAAAACTGTCAAAAGCTTTTTATTCTTTTGGCGAATTTTTTGAATGTAATTTTGTAGGCATTGGATAAATTATTATTATTGATTTCTCTTTTTTTTTAAGGACTTTCCCTATTTTCTTTTTGTTTTCTTAAAAAAAATATTCGCCAACGAATGGTCAGATGCATATCTTTTCTTTGACGTGTATTTACTTCTATGTATACTTTACACAAATAAACTTCAATTTCAATCATGCCAGCGGTTCTCAATCGGTTTTCGCGTAAATTTTAAAACCATATATTTTGTTTGTTTTTTACATATATTGAAGATAAAAATTTATTGTAAAAATAAGCAAAAACCACAAAATGCAGAAACTGACGGCAACCTTGAGTTTATTTTGCGGTGCTAGCAACCCGACTCATATGGAAAAGAATGAGGATCCCGGGAGGATTCTTGGGCGAAGGGCATGTATTGATCACATGTATAATTATATTGAAAATGTTAATGGAATGGTGGAACAAAATATATATCAATTTCAACGACTGTTCTATAAAAACGACATACGTAGTACGTAGGTATTGTTAAAACAGCGAACAATACACTGGAATCTATTTAATTATGAATTGAAAGATATGGAGTTTGCAGATGATGTACGTGCCTTTTATTAACAAGCTATAGCGTGTTCACCGCCTTTCTATTCGGGGACGTTTTTACTGGAAATATAGAACGATACCCAGCGAATAATTCCCGATCTGAATACGAGGACGTAGCCCGTAACGGGATTTGCGAAAGGATCGTTGAGGTATGATTAGTTTCGTCTAAACTTTGTGCACGCTTAATCGTCCTTGCAGCTCGGGAGAAAAAAACCGTTGTAACAGCTAATTACATCTTGAAGCCTTGTATTGAGGCAAGGTACGTTACGAAATCGTTGATGGTATTAAGGTGAATTCATTTCTAATATTAACATTGACGGACCTGTATCCTTATCCAATCCCAGGAGTTCCGGTAAGGATGCTAAAGCTCAAGACAGCAGAAGTAACAAGAAAACGAGAGACAAAAATATAAAATATTAAAAATTAACAAAAACCTCCGATGGATCAAAATGATGGGGGAAACGAAGCAATCGTAGCAATCAAAAGAATCACAAAAATAGGGTGAATTAGGAGAATAATGAGAATCACGAGAATTAGAAGAATCAGCAGAATCGGAAGAATGAAAAGAATCAAAGATAAAACGAAGCAGCAGAACCAGAAGATTCCGAAGAATAAGAAGCATCAACAGAATCAGGGTAATCACAAGAATCAGAGGAATCAGCAGAATCGGAAGAATTGGATGAATCAAAAGGACCCGGGAATCGACAGAATCGGATAAATGAAAAGAACTTGACGAACCAGAAGAATAGAGTAGAGTAGAGTCAAGAGATTCTGGATAATCGGAAGAATCAAAAGAAACAGGAAAACAAGGAAAATTATGGGAATTAGAGGAATCAGCAGAATCTGAAGAATCAACAGAATCAAGAGAATCGAACGAATCAAAGGAATCAGCGGAATCGGAAAAATCGTTAAAATCAGAAAAATCAGGAGAATCATGAAAATCAGAAAAATCAAAAAACGAAATTAAACAGAATAAGCAGATAATGTAAACTCCTTAAGGAATAATTAAAAACTAAAACACAAAAGCAGCATAACTATCAAATAATTCACAGAATTCAAAATTCACTCAAAAACTATAAAAGTAGGAAAGAGATAAAAGAAAAGAAATAGAAAAAGCAGAATGGTAGAATAAATACAGAATAATTGAATACATTCAAAAGTGATTCCGATGGATCAAAAGGATGGGAGAAACGAAGCAATCGTAGCAATCAAAAGAATCACAAAAATAGGGTGAATTAGGAGAATAAGGAGAATCACGAGAATTAGAAGAATCAGCAGAACCAGAAGATTCCGAAAAATAAGAAGCATGAAGAGAATCAGGGTAATAGCAAGAATCAGAGGAATCAGCAGAATCGGAAGAATTGGTTGAATCAAAAGGACCGGGGAATCGACAGAATCGGAGAAATAAAAAGAACTTGACGAACCAGAAGAATAGAGTAGCGTAGAGTCAAGATATTCTGGATAATCGGAAGAATCAAAAGAAACAGGAGAATAAGGAGAAATATGGGAATTAGAGGAATCAGCAGAATCAACAGAATCAAGAGAATCGAACGAATCAAAGGAATCAGCGGAATCGAAAAAATCGTTAGAATCAGGAGAATCGTGAAAATCAGAGAAATCAAAAAACGAAATTAAACAGAATAAGCAGACAATGTAATCTCACTAAAGGAATAATTAAAAACTAAAACACAAAAGCAGCATAACTACCAAATAATTCACAGAATGCAAAATTCACTAAGAAACAATAAAAGCAGAAAAGAGATAAAAGAAACGAAATAGACAAAGCAGAATGGTAGAATAAATACAGAATAATTGAATATATTCAAAAGTGATTCCGATGGATCAAAAGAATGGGGGAAACGAAGCAATCGTAGCAATCAGAAAAATCGAGATAATCGGAAGAATCAGGAAAATAGGGTGAATTAGGAGAATAAGGAGAATCACGAGAATTAGAAGAATCAGCAGAATCGGAAAAATGAAAAGAATCAAAGATAAAACGAAGCAGCAGAACCAGAAGTTTCCGAAGAATAAGATGCATTAAGAGAATCAGGGTAATCGCAAGAATCAGAGGAATCAGCAGACTCGGAAGAATTGGATGAATCAAAATGACCGGGGAATCGACTGAATCGGAGAAATAAAAAGAACTTGACAAACCAGAAGAAGCTGTATAGAGTCAAGAGATTCTGGTTAATCGGAAGGATCAAAAGAAACAGGAGAATCATGGGAATTAGAGGAATCAGCAAAATCAACAGAATCAAGAGAATCGGACGAATCAAAGGAATCAGCGGAATCGGAAAAATCGCTAGAATCAGAAGAATCAGGAGAATCATGAATATCAAAGAAACCAAAAAACGAAATTAACCAGAATAAGCAGATAATGTTAACTCACTAAAGGAATAATTAAAAACTAAAACACAAAAGCAGCATAACTACCAAATAATTCACAGAATGCAAAATTCACTAAGAAACAATAAAAGCAGGAAAGAGATAAAAGAAAAGAAATAGACAAAGCAGAATGGTAGAATAAATACAGAATAATTGAATATAATCAAAAGTGATTCCGATGGATCAAAGGATGGGGGAAACGAAGCAATCGTAGCAATCAGAAGAATCAGGATAATCGGAAGAATCAGGAAAATAGGGTGAATTAGGAGAATCACGAGAATTAGAAGAATCAGCAGAATCGGAAGAATGAAAAGCATCAAAGATAAAACGAATCAGCAGAACCAGAAGATTCCGAAGAATAAAAAGCATCAAGAGAATCAGGATAACCGCGAGAATCAGAGGAATCAGCAGAATCGGAAAAATTGGATGAATCAAAATAACCGGGGAATCGACAGAATCGGAGAAATAAAAAGAACTTGACGAACCAGAAGAATAGAGTAGAGTAGAGTCAAGAGATCCTGGATAATCGGAAGAATCAAAAGAAGCAGGAGAATAAGGAGAATCATGGGAATTAGAGGAATCAGCAGAATCTGAAGAATCAACAGAATCAAGAGAATCGAACGAATCAAAGGAATAAGCGGAATTGGAAAAATCATTAGAGTCAGAGGAATCAGCAGAATCGGAAGAATTGGATGAACCAAAAAGACCGGGGAATCGACAGAATCGGAGAAATAAAAAGAACTTGACGAACCAGAAGAATAGAGTAGAGTAGAGTCAAGAGATTCTGGATAATCGGAAGAATCAAAAGAAACAGGAGAATCAGGAGAATCATGAAAATCAGAGAAATCAAAATACGAAATTAAACAGAATAGGCAGATAATGTAAACTCACTAAAGGAATAATTAAAAACTAAAACACAAAAGCAGCATAACTACCAAATAATTCACAGAATGCAAAATTCACTAAACACAATAAAAGTAGGAAAGAGATAAAAGAAAAGAAATAGACAAAGCAGAATGGTAGAATAAATACAGAATAACTGAATATATTCAAAAGTGATTCCGATGGATCAAAAGGATGGGGGAAACGAATCAATCGTAGCAATGAGAAGAATCAGGATAATCGGAAGAATCAGGAAAATAGGGTGAATTAGGAGAATCACGAGAATTAGAAGAATCAGCAGAATCGGAAGAATGAAAAGAATCAAGGATAAAACGCATCAGCAGAACCAGAAGATTCCGAAGAATAAGAAGCATCAAGAGAATCAGGGTAATCGCAAGAATCAGAGGAATCAGCAGAATCGGGAGAATTGGATGAACCAAAAGGACCGGGGAATCGACAGAATCGGAGAAATAAAAAGGACTTGACAAACCAGAAGAATAGAGTAGAGTAGAGTCAAGAGATTCTGGATAAACGGAAGAATCAAAAGAAACAGGAGAATAAGGAGAGTCATGGGAGTTAGAGGAATCAGCAGAATCTGAAGAATCAAGAGAATCGAAGGAATCAAAGGAATCAGCGGAATCGGAAAAATCGCTAGAATCAGAAGAATCAGGAGAATCATAAAAATCAAAGAAACCAAAAAACGAAATTAAACAGAATAAGCAGATAATGTAAACTCACTAAAGGAATAATTAAAAACTAAAACACAAAAGCAGCATAACTACCAAATAATTCACAGAATGCAAAATTCACTAAAAAAACAATAAAAGTAGGAGAAAGATAAAAGAAAAGAAACAGACAAAGCAGAATGGTAGAATAAATACAGTACAATTGAATATATTCAAAAGTGATTCCGATGGATCAAAAGGATGGGAGAATCGAAGCAATCGTAGCAATCAGAAGAATCAGGATAATCGGAAGAATCAGAAAAATAGGGTGAATTAGAAGAATAAGGAGAATCACGAGAATCAGAGGAATCAGCAGAATCGGAAGAATGAAAAGAATCAAAGATAAAACGAATCAGCAGAACCAGAAGATTCCGAATAATAAAATGCATCAAGAGAATCAAAGTAATCGCAAGAATCAGAGGAATCAGCAGAATCGGAAGAATTGGATGAATCAAAAGGACCGGGGAATCGACAGAATCGGAGAAATAAAAAGAACTTGACAAACCAGAAGAAGCTGTATAGAGTCAAGAGATTCTGGTTAATCGGAAGAATCAAAAGAAACAGGAGAATCATGGGAATTAGAGGAATCAGCAAAATCAACAGAATCAAGAGAATCGAACGAATCAAAGGAATCAGCGGAATCGGAAAAATCGTTAGAATCAGAAGAATCAGGAGAATCATGAAAATCAGAGAAATCAAAAAACGAAATTAAACAGAATAAGCAGACAATGTAAACTCACTAAAGGAATAATTAAAAACTAAAACACAAAAGCAGCATACCCACCAAATAATTCACAAAATGCAAAATTCACTAAAAAACAATAAAAGTAGGAAAGAGATAAAAGAAAAGAAATAGACAAAGCAGAATGGTAGAATAAATACAGAATAATTGAATATATTCAAAAGTGATTCCAAAGGATCACAAGGATGGGGGAAACGAAGCAATCGTAGCAATCAGAAGAATCAAGATAATCGGAAGAATCAGGAAAATAGGGTGAATTAGGAGAATAAGGAGAATCACGAGAATTAGAAAAATCAGCAGAATCGGAAAAATGAAAAGAAGAAACGAATCAGCAGAACCAGAAGATTCCGAAAAATAAGAAGCATGAAGAGAATCAGGGTAATCGCAAGAATCAGAGGAATCAGCAGAATCGGAAGAATTGGATGAATCAAAAGGACTGAATAATTGAATATATTCAAAAGTGATTCCGATGGATCAAAAGGATGAAGGAAACGAAGCAATCGTAGCAATCAGAAGAATCAGGATAATCGGAAGAATCAGGAAAATAGGGTGAATTAGGAGAATAAGGAGAATCACGAGAATTAGAAGAATCAGCAAAAAAAGAAAAGTGAAAAGAATCAAAGATAAAACGAATCAGCAGAATCAGAAGATTCCGAAGAATGAGAAGCATCAAGAGAATCAGGGTAATCGCAAGAATCAGAGGAATCATCAGAATCGGAAAAATTGGATGAATCAAAAGGACCGGGGAATCGACAGAATCGGAGAAATAAAAAGAACTTGACGAACCAGAAGAATAGAGTAGAGTCAAGAGATTCTGGATAATCGGAAGTATCAAAAGAAGCAGGAGAATAAGGAGAGTCATGGGAATTAGAGGAATCAGCAGAATCTGAAGAATCAAGAGAATCGAAGGAATCAAAGGAATCAGCGGAATCGGAAAAATCATTAGAATCAGAAGAATCAGGAGAATCATGAAAATCAGAGAAATCAAAAAACGAAATTAAACAGAATAAGCAGATAATGTAAACTCACTAAAGGAATAATTAAAAACTAAAACACAAAAGCAGCATAACTACTAAATAATTCACAGAATGCAAAATTCACTAAAAAACAATAAAAGTAGGAAAGAGAAAAAAGAAAAGAAATAGACAAAGCAGAATGGTAGAATAAATACAGAATAATTGAATATATTCAAAAGTGATTCCGATGGATCAAAAGGATGGGGGAAACGAAGCAATCGTAGCAATTAGAAGAATCAGGATAATCGGAAGAATCAGGAAAATATGGTGAATTAGGAGAATCACGTGAATTAGAACACTCAGCAGAATCGAAAGAATGAAAAGAATCAAAGATAAAACGAATCAGCAGAACCAGAAGATTCCGAAGAATAAGAAGCATCAAGAGAATCAGGGTAATCGCAAGAATCAGAGGAATCATCAGAATCGGAAAAATTGGATGAATCAAAAGGACCGGGGAATCGACAGAATCGGAGAAATAAAAAGAACTTGACGAACCAGAAGAATAGAGTAGAGTCAAGAGATTCTGGATAATCGGAAGTATCAAAAGAAGCAGGAGAATAAGGAGAGTCATGGGAATTAGAGGAATCAGCAGAATCTGAAGAATCAAGAGAATCGAAGGAATCAAAGGAATCAGCGGAATCGGAAAAATCATTAGAATCAGAAGAATCAGGAGAATCATGAAAATCAGAGAAATCAAAAAACGAAATTAAACAGAATAAGCAGATAATGTAAACTCACTAAAGGAATAATTAAAAACTAAAACACAAAAGCAGCATAACTACTAAATAATTCACAGAATGCAAAATTCACTAAAAAACAATAAAAGTAGGAAAGAGATAAAAGAAAAGAAATAGACAAAGCAGAATGGTAGAATAAATACAGAATAATTGAATATATTCAAAAGTGATTCCGATGGATCAAAAGGATGGGGGAAACGAAGCAATCGTAGCAATTAGAAGAATCAGGATAATCGGAAGAATCAGGAAAATATGGTGAATTAGGAGAATCACGTGAATTAGAACACTCAGCAGAATCGAAAGAATGAAAAGAATCAAAGATAAAACGAATCAGCAGAACCAGAAGATTCCGAAGAATAAGAAGCATCAAGAGAATCAGGGTAATCCTAAGAATCAGAGGAATCAGCAGAATCGGAAGAATTGGATGAACCAAAAGGACCGGGGAATCGACAGAATCGGAGAAATAAAAAGAACTTGACGAACCAGAAGAATAGAGTAGAGTAGATTCAAGAGATTCTGGATAATCGGAAGAATCAAAAGAAACAGGAGAATTATGAGAATTAGAGGAATCAGCAGAATCAACAGAGTCAAGAGAATCGAACGAATCAAGAAAATCAGAGAAATCAAAAAACGAAATTAAACAGAATAAGCAGATAATGTAAACTCACTAAAGGAATAATTAAAAACTAAAACACAAAAGCAGCATAACTACCAAATAATTCACAGAATGCAAAATTCACTAAAAAACAATAAAAGTAGGAAAGAGATAAAAGAAAAGAAATAGACAAAGCAGAATGGTAGAATAAATACACAATAATTGAATATATTCAAAAGTGATAATCGAAAGATATTATGTGCTAAAAAGAATGAGGAGAAAAGTAAGAATTTAAAAGTAAAATAGTAGCAGCATGGAAATCAAAAGAAGAGTTGAAACGCAAAGTAGAAGAACCAAACATACAAAAAAAAAGTCGGAAAATCACACCATATAGAAGAAGTAGAGGTAGTAGCACAAACAAGAGAAGCAGAACAACCGACGGAAACAAAATAAGAGTATTTAAAAAATTGGAAAAATAAACAATCTAAATTTAAAAAAATATAAGTGAACAAAAAAAGTTCCAAATAAATAAAATACGGAATAGGAACACACCAGCTAAACATGTAACAATGAAAACTGAAAAGACAACTAGACTCGTGAATAGGCAGATAAAATGAGAAAAAGTTATTCTGAAGAATCAAAATAATGAGAACAAGAAGAATAAAATAAGTAAAAAGTAACCGAAGAAAAAGAGGGACAAAGTTAAATAATCGAAATAAACCTAAACAGACAGGAATCCCGAGAAGAAACAGAATAAATAGAAATTGGAAATGCAGTAAAAGAATAAATCAAAAGTGAAGCAGAAGAAGCAAATAAGTTTTAATATTCAATAAAATATCTAAAGACACCAAAATCTTTTAAATGGATTCAAAGATTAAAATAAGCAAAGAAACTGAACAATAGAAACAGAACAAAACAATCAACTGTATGTATACAAAAACAAAAAACTATTTAATCAATCAAATTTGAATAAAAGAGAATAGGACAGGGAAGAAGAAGAAGAATAAAAGAAGTAATAAAAAATAGCGGCTTAAGAAATAAAAGAGGTCATAATAAGTGGCTAAGTAGAACAAAGGAAGAAGAGAGAATAAGCAGAATACGCAAATTTAGTAAAAGAATCAAAGTATCAAAAGAACAATGAAAATTAAAAGAAATTGTAAAAGGCAAAAAAATAAAGACCAAAAACCAAAAATTTTAAGATAAAGATTTATTGTAAAAATCGGCAAAAAACACGAAATACAGGAACTAATGGCAACCTTGAATTTATTTTGCGAATAATACAGAAAAGAACGCAGATCCCGGGAGGATTTTTGGGCGAAAAGCATGATGTATTGATCACATCTACAATTACATTAAAAATATTAGTAGATTAATGAATGGCAGAACAAAATATATATCAATTTCAACGACTGTTCTATAAAAACGACATACCTAGAATCATTGGCAATGGAGAGGTATTGTTAAAACAGCGACCAATAAAACAGGAATCTATTTAATTATGAATTGGAAGATATAGAATTTGCAGATGATGTACGTGGCTTTATTAAAAAGCTATTAACCCAAATTACGCGGAAACAATGAAAATCAACACTTTTCCAGAGCTCGAAATATAAATCGAAGGAAAAGCTGACAGCTCTTCACCTGTTTCCATTTTGTTGCGGTGATAGCGTGTGCTCTCACCCCCTTTCTATTCGGGGACGCTATTACTGGAAATATTGAACGACATCCCGCGAGTAATTCCCGATCTGAATCAGAGGACGTAGCCCGTAACGGGATTTGAGAAAGGATCGTTGAGCACTTTGAGCACGCTTAATCGTATTCCAGAAGAACAGAAAATTAAACATTGTTTATTGTTTTTCTATACTCCGCTATTAATAATAATTATCATGATAAAAAATTATTACCGCTTATTTTATTTATTTTGTGGATTTCCTAAATAACTGTTAATTCTACTTGCATAGTTGGCTGCATAAAAATGAAAACAATTGTGACGTCATGTTGGCTTCAAGCATTTTGCTTTGCAACGTATCTACTGGTAAGACATCGTTGAATAAACATCAAATTTTGAGGTTAGGTTTGAAAGCTGTCAAATTAAATACATGTGTTACATAACGAATATAAAAAGATAATTAATTTAATGCATACATCAGAATTGTTAACAATATATTAGTTGTTATCCAATAATCCACTGATAGTTCAAATGGAAATGCTCTCTTAATTATGCATTCATCACCATAATTGGGTTTTAATGGGGGTGTGCTCATATCTGTGTAATTAATGTAACCATGTATTTCGTTGTTTGCATCGTTTTGGATTAAAATAAAATTTTATATTGACGAAAAGCACTTGTGTTAGAATAAATGCTTTCTTTTGTATACAAATTAACAAATCTAGAATCAAGAGCTGAATGCTGTACAGGGGCTGCAACAGGTTATGAACGAGCAAGTAATGTATACGGCATAAAAGCTCCGCTTGTAATTTTGGTCATTTTTGTGGAGCTCATAAAACTGACAAGATGTGTATAACCGAATTCACTTTGAAGTTAAATATCCTCTTAATAGTTATTTAATACTTAAATGAGCTTTACGTTTGTTGCAATAATCGTCCCTTGTCAGTATACAGTACGTATTTATTTATTTAAGGTAATACAAGTCACTCGTAAGTAATCCTTCATTAGCATAATCCTCGGTATTGAGACCTTGTCATGCTACGGATTAAGAGTTATGATTTAATGAAGCCTCATTAAAATTCCCTGTTTAACACATTACAGAAAATATTTATGGTTATGTGGTGGTGTTGATTTTAAGCTCTGCCCACACTGAAGCCACAAAAAGCAACATTCAGCGTCGACGTGTATGAAATTTCATTCTACTCCATATTCAATTTCGTCCACTAATCACGCGAGGTCTGTAATGTAATTTTCCGTTCGGTACAGGCTGTTCGGGTAATCACTCATTTCAACAATTGACTGTGACATATCTGTATTTCAAATCAACCAACTCCAACTATTTAAAGAAATATATGTAAATTTTTTGTGCCGCTCTATTCTTTTTGCATTTGCTAATTCTGTCAATAACGCATTGATTATCAATTGATAAGCGTCCATTATTTTTATTTTATTTTTATTATCGAGGCCTATTTCCGAAGCAGACAAACTGTCTTGCAACGTCATGTCCGTTAAATTAAAGAAGGATTTCAGAGAACGGGAAGAGTGTTAAAAGGAAAATCTACTGGAAGGCCGCAAACTAACCAAAATGTCGCTGAACAAGTGGAAGCGCTTGTTGAAGAGAATCCACATTCGTCGTTACTTTAGCAGCTCGATCTTATGTGACTGAAGACGGAGTTTTAAAACTTGGGGACATTTATACTTTCCTAGTTTGTATGTTTGCTGTTTAGGTTAGAAATCTAGTGAAAACATTGAAATCCAAAAATCACTAGAAACACATCACAATTGTGTCTTAATTTTTGAGTTTTTAACTAGTTTCGTAATGCAGCATCTTTTATTTTACATGGAAAATACACAGGCGACTAGATACAAATCATTTTGTGACACCTCATACAATATGTGTAAAAAGTGAGATATACCCTTGGTGAGCGAAACATGCGACAAGAAGAAGCATTGGTAGATATAAAAAGCCATCAATATGTTTCGACAAATTGCCACTTTATTTCTCAAAGCAGGTCAGTAATGACAAATGTGGCCCCTTGTTGCTTCTGTGTGAACCGGGCTTAACACCTCGCGTATGTTAAAGTTCACGCTTGTAATCCTACGTACTGCAGAAGCGTTGCCCGACTGACATTCAGGGGATTAAAGTAATACTTAAATGATATACAGCTTGTGAATTTAGTACTCCTAGTAAATTTAAACGTTATACCATTTCAGGCAAAGATTACAATAATTAAATTTGGGATTTTATCCTGAAAAGGTTGTTTAAATAATGTTTTTAGTCGCGTTAGTATTGAATAAAATCAGTTCAATATCCCCACAAGCACTTGTCATTGTTGTTTCGCTTTGATCATTTCTATAATTGGAAATGTTATTTTTACATTACAGCTCCAGTTTTCTGTGTCACAACAAACTTTTGCATCTGAAGTTTTGTTCTCTGAATACTTGGATTTAATCAAAAGGGAATTACATACCTACTGCACTTTTTATAGTTTCCGTCTGCCATGTCAATAACTTATTGAAGTGTAAAAATACTTACGTACTATTTTTACTTTGAGGTATTCCAGCGTCTTCCTCTTTTAAGTGGGTTTTATAATTTTAGAGTAGCATGTAAATCGTTACAATAGAGCTGTTTCATTTCGCGGTGAAGTGCTTTGGCGTCGCTTCCATCTCTCAAGCACTACACATTTTAAAATGTCACTATTCACACAAACTGTTTATTTGAACCAAGTATACAATATAATAAAATCCTTGAAACAATAAGTATCTAAATATTACGGAAATCTTCGCAAACCTCGAGCTCGAGTCATTTCAGATAAATTATGGTGGATGCGCTGGGTTAATTTCCGTTTATACAACGATACGTAGCGACCGGTTTTTCCAGCCACATTATTACACACAAAAGGCTTAAAAATCCCACAGCCGTTGTTGCTGCAAATTCAACCGTGTCAGGCTACCCTTATAATAATTTACATGCGGTGGGGCTTTTAGGGTACATATTTTATAAGCAAGTTTCTTATTTTATTGGACATGTAGAGTGAATTTAGTTCTATGCTGGCTTAGGAAAACGCCTAAAACGAAAAGACGCTAATATATGAAATCATACCGTTTGCGTTTCTCTCCAAGATTAGTGCTGTAGTGTTGTGCTGTATTATGACGTAATTTGAGTTTAGTATTGAATCCTATTACTCCACTAGTGGTTTAATAATTTTTTCCTAATTTGCTGTTGTAACAATTTGATGTATTAACGCACTCATTTTGAGTGCGTTAATAACCCATTAACGCACCCAAAATTTATAACTGTTGTTCCATTGATTACACACACTGAATCCTGCACTGAACGAAATGTCAGTGTGATTTTGAGGTTATAGTTCTATGTCACGCAACGATGTCTTATCAAGTCAAGGTACAGAAAAATCAATAATTAACAAAATTCCTTAAGTTACCAAAATCAATTTTATTTGTAAAAAAATTAAATTAATATGCAAATTAGAAAAAATAACATGAAAAACTCGTTTTGTAAAACTTAAGCGCACTCGTTCACTCGCCTACGGCAGTCGTGCTGCAAACTTGAACTCGTGTATTAATACACAGTTATTCACGAAACAATACGAGCCCAACGAAATTTTCGATGCAACCAATATTGCTTTTGCACATACTGTCGGTGTCAACCAGTGTCAACTATTTTGACCTTGTTGTTGTTTTGGTAATAATGTATTCCAATGACGAACAAACCGACATGCTTTTAATTTATGACGAATGCAGAAAAAAGGCTTCTCTTGCTGCTAGGGTTTGTGCAGAGCGCTACCCTGAAAGAAGAGGACCAACAGATAAAATTTTCAAAAAATTAGAGGCACAGTTCAGACTGAATTGACCTCCAGATACTAGGCCTAGGGAAAGGACAGCAACTGGGGAGCTTAATAAAATAGCCGTTTTAGGTAACAAAAGATCCCCATATTGGCCAGAAGGAAGTGGCACGAATGGTTGAGATAAGCCAAGCATCAGTAGACCGAATTTTGAGAGCCAATAAATTCCATCCTCACTACATCACCTATTCACTATGCAACTAGTATGTCACGGCGTCAAAACAAAGGTGGATTGGCCTGTTAAGGTAAACTTTGTAAATTGACAGTAAATTGCATCTTATAAAGAACATTATTTAAATTTTAGACTAGCTGATCCAGAAGCAACAAGGCATTCCCTCGTGTGTAATTGTCACTTCAAAGATGAGGATAGAGCTAATGGTCCTACAATATTTAAACATAATATTGGGAAACAATTTAGCTTTGAGAGCTCAAAGAAGAAGAGAAAAACAATTAAAGCGTGGGTAGTTATTTTATATGCAAGAGAGATGAGATCTCCAACAGCTTCTATTGTAACAGAAACAGCTAGACAATTTCAGGTTTCAGCAAATTGTTGTTTCACATGCAGAACCAGGACCTCTGGAATACAAGAGCCTCTACAAGTGACAACAACAAAGTTATGAATAAATCAGCAAATTATTTTTACATACCCGCCCCTTTGATGCCCCAACCGTTGTTTTCTAAGTTTGCAGGGCGTTAACTAATTTACACTTTTTCGTAATAAGAGAAGTGGAGGAGTTGTACAAAGAATAATATTTAGGTATAAGTAGTAAATAAGTAATTACAGGTTTGTACATAAAGTTCTATTGTAGATTTAATTCACCAGAAATGTATAAGTATAATAAAGCATGGTAATTTTACCCACGCTTCAGTTTAACTAATCTTCACAACCGTGCTGTCTCCTGGTGTCCGGATCATCAGAAAAGCCTTATTTCTGGACGTAAAGTGCAATTGTTCTTGAATTTGGTGATAGTAATCATGATCTTGGTTCATGTCTTCATGATGAAATTCGATAATGTACATTTTTCTTTTTTGAGGTCCTCGCTCAGGGACGTGGTGTTTCTCCACTTGTAAGGACATTTCACCTCTAAAATTCTACATCACGCGTTAACGGAAATAATATTTTGTAAGTGTCCTTCCCGAATCCAACGTGGATTGTCTTGAGCACAGTAATGACAATTATGCTTCTTAACACACCCGTTATTGCTTATTGCTTCATCGCTAAACAAGACATTTTGCAAAAAGTTTTCATTAAATTGGATTCTTTCCCTGAAGAAACGGCACAACTCTAACCTTTCGGGAAAATCGGTCGCTTTTAGTTCTTGAACCAAGGTGATTTATTGGCCCTCAAATTCGGTTTATTTCAACCATTCGTGCCACTTCCTTCTGGCCAATATGGGGATATTCTGTTACCATCTCTAAAACGGCTACTTCATAATGTTCCCCAGTTGCAGTCCTTTCCCTAGGCCTAGTAACTGGAGGTCAATTCAGTCTGAAATGTGCAACTAATTTTTTGAAAATTTTGTCTGTTGGTCCTCTTCTTTCAGGGTAACGCTCTGCATAAACCCTAGCAGCAAGAGAAGCGTTTTTTCTGCATTCGCCATAAATTAAAAGCATGCCGGTTTTTTCGTCATTGGAATACATTATTACCAAAACAACAAAAAGGTCAAAATAGTTGACACTGGTTGACACCGACAGTATCTAATGTCATCTAATAAATTAATGTGTACACTATGTTTTAGTTTTAAAAGAAATTGTTTTTTCAATCCATGTAACCTGAAATGAAAATTTCGTCGGGCTCATAGTGTTTCGTGAATAATAATAATAAGTTTTACAAAACTAGTGTTTCAATATACTATTTGGGATTCTTTGATAACCGATCGACACGAGAAATAAAGTAAATAAAACGTAGAAATGTGAACAAAACAGTGAAAAAGAGAAAAGAAGCAGTGATGAAAGATTGGCAGAAAAAAAGGGGTGGAGAAATATACGGAGGAAGAAACGGCAACGACAATAACAAGGAACGCCGGCAACCAACAATCCACGTGATAGTTAGAGGATTAAGGCGAAGAAAAAGGAGAAACTCAAGAAGAAGATGAAGAGGAAAATAAAAGAAAAAAGCCCAGAAGCATACCAAAAAGGCAAGACAACAGTCAGAACACCAGGGCTATGGCTCCCGTCAAGTTCAAATGGGGCTGAAAACGGAAGAAGATACACGTGAAACCAAGAAAGACAACAGACACCTCAGGGCGAGATATGGAAGAACTGAAGAGAGAAATTAACGAACTGAAGAAGGCGATGGAATAAAAAGAGAACAAATCGAGAGAAGAGAAACTCTTCCTAGAAAAGAAGATAGGATAGACGAAGACGAAGATGGAAGAAAAAGAAAGGGGCGATAGAAAAAATAATATAATATGACTTGAAGACAGAAGTGAATATAACAGAGGTCTATGCTATAAAGGGCGAAGAGATAATTGTAGCGAAAATAAAGCCATGGGAACAGAAGCAGAACGTCATGAGAAAATCTTCATAAACAACGACTTAAGAAGGAAAGAAAGACAACAGCGATAGCGAAGAATGGAAGGGATAAAGAAAACAGCAAGTAAACGAATTAACGGAAAAGCAACAGAAGAAAACAAAAGGAAAAATAATGTTGTTATATTGGCATATAGCGAGGATAAGAAACAAAGAAGAAGATTTTTTGAAGTATGTAAGTGAATTCGACATAATTGGAATGGTTGAAACATGGGTATTGAAAAAAGAAGAAACAAGAAAAAGTCGGAAGGAGGCATGGTTACAGATGCAAGGAAAGAAATTGAAAAAGAAAGAATGGCCAAACAAGAACTGCAGAGAACGGAAATAACACAGAGGAATCTAAAATTAGGAACAAGGTAAAATAGCTACAATATACAGTAAAGAGATGAGCAAAACAAAACCATAAGTGAGTAATGGGACAGGAGAAGCGAGAAGAGTATCGAAGGATAAAACAGACAATAAAGAATGAAAAAAAAAATTATCGAATTTGTAGAAGAGAGAGAATATGAGGTATTAAAGGGGGACTGGTAGGACAATGAAAGGAGAATCAGTGATTGATTATGCAATAGTGAACCAAAACGTTTCAGAAACAGAGTGGAATCGGACCACCAAATCTTTTAATTAGAATTAGTTGGAAAAGAGATAAAAACAACAATACACGAGAACCAAATAATCATAAAAACTATAGTGGAAGAAGAAAGTATACAAACGTACAGAAATGCGCTACAACACAATGAAAGAGAAGAAGCAAAATAAAAAGATACCGAAATGAAAATGAAAGAAGCGATGTCAACAGAGAAAATGATGAAAGTGGAAGTTTGAGAAATAATTGGAAGAAACGGATGGTGGGACAAAGAATGAATTATTTTTATTTATATCACTTCTTCTATTATTAGCTTTTAAATTTTCAAATAAATGAAAACTTCGTAATAAAAACCAATCTAAAATTTGTAGTTATTTATGAAGTTTCACTTGGGGACTTCACTTGGGGAGTTTTTCTTGAAAAGTGGGGGACTTTCTCTCGAATATCAGAAATCGCTATTTTTGAAAACAATCTCCTGAGAGTTATTAGGAGTTTAACATGAGAACATTTTAATTTTAATGGTAATGATAAATTTGGCAGTTATTGTACACAATTTGTTCCTTTGTAACATTCGAAGAAACTGACTCCTCTTTGATTTTGCAAGTAGCTAGAGATGCCGCTGAAGCAGTGTTGGAAGTTGACAAAGTATTGATGGGTCCTTTTGCTCTGATTCCTAAGCTTCTCAATTACATTTGCTTGATGTTGATGCGGGGTTGCTGTGGCGAGATATCTTAATCAGTTGTTGTTCCGATACGGCGGCCTTTGCTAATTTGCAACCGCAGTTGACCTTGTTGAATGATTTGTGAGCTTAATCCGTTTCATATCGAGTCCTGCTTTCTCGGCACTTTTGGCGATTTCATTGATGCCTACGGGGCAATTCTTAAACCACCTATTCCCATTAGGTTTATTCCAAAAAGGATCTTCAGTCAAGAATTAGGTCCCCTCTTAGAAAGCATTTTTTCGCGAGTTAACGGAAACAAACTAAGTAACAGATTAATGTAATTCTAAGAGAAACTAACCTCACTGGACAAACATTCAGATCTTCGACATTGGGTATTGACCATTGGCTGTCAGCAAGACGGTGAGCTCTTCTTTGACACGTTTTACTAAATATGGAATCATATTAAAAACGACCAATTGGAATTCTACTGTTGTCTAATTCTTTCTTGAAAACAAGGAGCTCTCTCTCCTCTCCATGCAAGCTCTCTTACAGCTACTAGAAAAAATCTGAGTTGCAGTCCAGAAGGAGTATTCTGTTTTACTTTTCTTTTTTCTGTCTGTGCTTGAAGTTCTTTTGATTTACTGTCTCTGGAAGCTCTCGCGTCCTTAAAATCTATTCCAGCAAACGGATCTATTTTAATTTTACGTCGATAAAGCTAGCAGGACCAAAGTCGAAAAAACCAAAATTAAGCACATGAGATTTTAAGGCTATTTAAAGGCTAATTTAATTCCAAAGATTTATTCTGCTATTCTCTAAAAATTCCTTATAGTCTATAAAATCTTACAGTCTGTAGCGTACAGAATTCTATAAATGCTTGTCTTAAAGATCTTATAGAAACTATAGAAAACTCGTATTCTCTAAGCACCCTTGTCCCCAAAAAAGCGTCCCCGAGTGTGACCTCATGAAGCTCTTCCCCATTTTTCTCCTAAACGGTAACTCCGACGAGAAGATGTTATAGGACTTACTATGCTCTCCATTAAATTCTGCATAAAATTGGTCTTATAAAGTTTCTGCCTATCTTCCACCCAACGCTCATAAATGACGTTGGAAAAAGCCCTGTAACATTTTCTCGTCGGAGTTACCGTTTAGGAGAACATGGGGAAAAGCTTCATGAGGTCACGCTCGGGGGCGGTTTTTGGGCAAAAGGGGATAAAGCTCCCCTCGGGGGGACGGGAACTCTTCGGATCTTTATTCGGGTCCCTACTGGAAGTTCATAACCAAAATTTCAAAACTTGATAAATTATTTCTTCCAAAAAGTCTGATTTGGGGACAGATACCACTATTACACCTCTCCCCTCCCGGCTTTACCGATGTTTGACGACTAGGGATGAGTTCTCCCAATGAAATATTGAAAATGATATGATAATAATAATAATTAATGCATATTTATTAAGTTTAGTTAATTGAGGCTCGAAAAAAAAAATGAACAGGTATAAAGAAAAATTGACCAATAACAATTCATTGCAAATGTTTTACTCAATATGGACCTTGTACAGAAAAATCTGCTCCACAATTTTCTTTTTACACATTTTTTGCTCCCACTAATGGTTTTCGAGATAATCGCCGCAAAAAACTCTTCGGATCTTTATTTGGGTCCCCGCTAGGAGCTCACAACCAAAATTTCAAAACTTTATAAATTATTTCTTCTAAAAGGTCTAATTTGCTTGGGCTATTAGTCTATAATTATAATAATAATGAAATGCTGAACGTTGGTAAGAGCATCACTTGGGAACGGCTGTACTGATTTGGCTATTTTTTTTTAGAATATCCGTAATAGTCCAGGTCAGGTTCAATTCCGGAAAATCTTATTTTCCGGGCAACTTTTCTACTCTTTCCTTCTTTAAAAATCTTACCTGGACCATTACGAATATTAAAAAAAAATAGTCAAATCGGTACAAAATGAATATTTTGAATTAAAAGAAAATTGGGAAGATCTGGAGAAATTAAAAAAGAATTATACATTTTGTTTTTACTTTTGTGTTGATTCGCGATCTGTCCAAAAACAAAATTTATTGTAATTTATTATCCTATATATCCTATATGGTTATTTTTCAATTTTTATCAAATTTTAACTCATGGTTCTGCTAGCTTGACGTCAAGCCAGCAGAGCCATAGTTTCTACGAAAACTATGAGAGCAATAAAATTAAATCTATGACATTAAATTAGCCTTTAAATAGCCTTAAATTCTCATGTGGTTAATTTTTGTTTTTTCGACTTTGGTCCTGATAGCTTTACCGACGTTTTAATTATTAATTTTTCTGTTAACAGCTTAGCGGTGGTATTCCAAATAGTCTTCACAACGCTTTCTTTATAATCGCTTCCGTTCAATTTCTTCATATTGTGTGCATGGTCTTTCAATATTAAATTTATTATTTTTCTAAATTAAAAATTCTTTCTTCCCAAAACCGTTGGAATTGCAACCAAACTGAGTTTTGGGAGCGCTTGGTGTTACATGAAATTTACGATTCTACAGATTCGATTTCTGAAATGGTTTTTACGCCTATTTTTATCGGTTCTGCTATTCTTTTTAACTGTTTTTAACATTCAATTCGACGAACTGTTTTGAAATTTATTTTTGTAGTTGCTTGATTCGTGAAGATTGTCGTTGCAACAGCTACTCGTAATCCGACTTACAAAATTACCGCCAAGGTTCAAACCACTTGTTGTACTGTAAGTGACAATAACTAGGACTATTTCCATGAATTTACTCCGTTGGAATGAAGTATTGATTCAAACTACTCCCGGAAGTTTTCGGTAAACCGAGCGATGTCTTTGTGAGCAGTTGATCACCCAACAAAGCAGCAAATGCCTCGAAAGAACGAAACAGTCTCTATCGGAAAGTTTCATTTGACACAGGCTTGAAACGACTAACAATTCCCTTCTTATCACGATCTCTGTAGATTACTCCGAAATGCTGCAATAGCAGGTTTCGACGCTTCGAAAGAAGAACGGCCGTAAAAGATAAGGAAAGATCACTCCAAGAAACGGTTACAATACAAATTGCCGCCGATGGCATAAATCGTATGTGAACTTGTGGAATTTATTCCATTGGGGGTAGGATGAAAGCGAAACGGCTTTGCGGCAGTTATGTCGTAATAAAGAGGAGAATGTTTTAATATTCAATATTAATTTTAATGCAGATTTGCACAAAAAATTCAGTTGGTGCAGAAATGCAAATTAAAAACGGAAATGTGTATTTCCGAGAGACTACATTATTTTAGCTGAAGTTTATTTACTTTCTTTCACTGTATTTGATCCTGGAGGGTTTCCGGAAACGCAAGGGTCTGTGATCAAGAAAGAAAAATATAGCTCTTGTGAATAAGCTCAAAGAAACGAATGAACCGGGGTTCCTAAATTACACCACTAAAAATATGTGTAATGAATACTTCACCGTCAAAAGGGAAAGAAATACTTATTTCAGACTTGATGAACAAGCGCGTAGGCCATCGGTATTTTTAATAACAACGCGTGCCGCATTAATTTGAGGCATTACACCATTTCTGTTGATCCTTATTTTCACTTGTGTATTATTTTAGTTTCCAAAAGGCTCTTAATGTTACACTCGGCATATAGACTTATAGAGAATACTAAAGTATTATATGTTCCTCATAACAATATTTGTGATACTACAATTATTAATTTGAAACAGTTTTTTTGTATTCAAACATACATAGTCGAGAAAGTAAGAAAGATAAACTTTTCCGCTTATGTATTTAACTTGACAGCTGTCAAACTTAACCTCAAAATTTGATGTTAATTCGTGTTTTTTCTCATTTTGCGTGAACAAAACTAAAACGTAAAAATCTGTAGTTAGTTAAATGTTTTTGGTTTTTGACACTAGTTTTTGTTTTCATGTTAATTTGACATGTCTCACTGCAAGTTACAACTTAACGCGTTAATTTAATGGGGGATTAAATAGGTGTTTAAACCGGCCCTAACGCTAGGGAGTTTATTACTTCATTTACCATGGCACATGAATTTCATGTCTGCACAGTAGGAGCAGTTATTTAGAAGAAGCTCCCAGTAAATAAGCTTTAGTTCTTAAAAATTTTTGAAGAAGTTGAAATCATGTTTAAAAGTTTTTCAAGTTTCAAATGCCTTTCTTTATTCACTGCATGTTAAAGGCAAACAATAAAGAAGTATCCTCCTGAAGTTCTTGTCGTCCTGCCAGGCAAATGCAATTTTACTGTTCAAATATAAATAACTGTCGATTCTGTGAAAAATCTACAATCCCCGATTAGATGATTCATCAAGCTAACTGTATTTTAATTAACTGTAATTCCACATTAAGTGATTTTAGAACAATCATTGTTTAATTCCACTTGAATTCCTTCCTAATTAGATTAAGTATGACCTTGGAGTGCTGTACAATTAATGCTACATCAGTGTCGTAAATTTAAGACACTGTCGATCAGCGTCCGAATCATTAACGGATTTAAAAAAAATGTAGCAAAGCTCGAGAAACCTTAGACTTACCTTCTAATCTCAAGCCGTCTAATTCATTCCGTTAATGGTCATTAAAATTAATCGCGAAACTTTTCTGAAACATTAACGCGAGCTTCGAATTCCAAAGAAACATCGAATATCAGCGGAAGTTTTTTTCAAGTAGAACTCGCAGGATAAAACGACCAGAAATTCCGAAGTTCGCCAGAGTTATGAGGGTTTGAACGTGTATATCTCCTCTTCCATTTTATAAATTTCAGTACATTTAATGGGTGTAAATAATGTATAAGGAAAAAGTATAAGTCTGTAGCGTCAAGAAAGGCCCTGTGGAAGTCGACATTCAATAAGGCAAAACCGGCCGGAAAGTGTGAAAGAGAGACAGATACAATATCGGAAAAGTAATTAGATGTATTTGAAGCCGTTTTTGACTTAAAAACGGTTTACAAAACCTAAAAGACTATTAGAATTTTTTTTCATTTTTGAATTTTTACATTTTGAAAAAAAAAACAATTTTGGAAATAGAAATTCAAAAAGTGGCAGCCGTCGTCGAAAGAGATGCATTTTCTAAGTAATGTGTAATTCTAGTTTATAGTTTTCCACCAATTTTGGTTCATCAAAACCGAAAAATAAACTTTCCTTTGATAAAACCAAATGCCGCCAAAGAAGTCATAACCTCCAGTAATCTATTAGGATGGTAAATTAAAACTAAAAAATTGAGAAACTAAATTAAGAAATTATAAAATTGAAAAGTTGAGAAACAGAAACTGTGAAGTGGAGAAACAGAAACTGCAAAATTAAATACAAAAATTCAAAAAAATTAAGACCTCAAAAATTAAGAACTCAGGACAGAGAAATTGAGAGAAATTGCGAAATTGAGAAGCCGAAAATTTAGAAACGATTTGAGATACTGAAAACAGGAGGAAAGTGAGGAAGTCATAAACTGGGCAACTGACTATAGTAGAAAAACTAATAAATTGAAAAAAAAATTGAGGAATTGAGAAATCGAGAATTTGAAAAAATGAAAAAATCTGTTGGGCAACAGAAAAATTGAAAAGTCGGGAAATCAAGGAAAGGAGAAACTGCCAAATTAAAACTAAAAAATTGAGAAACTTTAATTTAAGAAATTGCAAAATTGACAAGTTGAGAAACAGAAATTGTGAAGGTGGAGAAACAGAAACGGCAAAATTAAATCCAAAAATTCCAAAAATTGAGAAGGTAAAAATTGAGGAACGATTTGAGATACTGAAAACAAGAGGAAAGTGAGGAAGTCATGAACTGCGCACCTGACTATAGTAGAAAAACTAATACATTGAAAAAATAAAGAGGAATTGAGAAATTGAGATTTTGATAAATCGAGAATTTGTAAAAATGAAAAAATCTGTTAGGAAACTGAAAAATTGAGGAATCGGGAAGTCAAAGAAATGAGAAACTGCCAAATTAAAACTAAAAAATTGAAAAACTAAATTAAGAAATTCCAAAATTGACAAGTTGAGAAACAGAAATTGTGAAGTGGAGAAACAGAAACTGCAAAATTAAATCCAAAAATTCAAACAAAAAATTGAGACATTGAACGGTTAACATTTGGACATTAAAAAATTGAGAAATTGGAAATCAGAAAATGAGGAACTAGAAAATTAAAATTAAAAAATCGGAAGTAAGAAATTGAGACCTCCAAAAATTAAGAACTGGAGACACTGAGAAATTAAGAGTAATTGCGAAATTGAGAAGGTGAAAATTGAGGAACGATTTGAGATACTGAAAACAAGAGGAAAGTGAGGAAGTCATAAACTGCGCACCTGACTATAGTAGAAAAACTAATACATTGAAAAAATAAAGAGGAATTGAGAAATTGAGATTTTGATAAATCGAGAATTTGTAAAAATGAAAAAATCTGTTAGGAAACTGAAAAATTGAGGAATCGGAAAGTCAAGGAAATGAGAAACTGCTAAATTAAAACTAAAAAATTGAGAAACTGTAATTTAAGAAATTCTAAAATTGAGAAGTTGAGAAACAGAAACTGTGGAGTGAAGAAACATAAACTGCTAAATTAAATCCAAAAATTGAAACTAAAAATTGAGAAATTGAACGGTTGACATTTGGATATTGAAAAATTGAGAAATTTGAAATCAGAAAGTGAGAAACTAGAAAATTAAAATTAAAAATCGGAAGTAAGAAATTGAGACCTTCAAAAATTAAGAACTCGAGACACAGAGAAATTGAAAGAAATTGCGAAATTGAGAAGCTGAAAGTTGAGAAACGATTTGAGATACTGAAAACAAGAGGAAAGTAAAGAAGTCATAAACTGGGCAACTGACTACAGTAGAAAAACTAATAAATTGAAAAAAAAAAGAGGAATTGAGATATTGAGAAATCGAGAAATTCAAAAATTGAAAAGATCAGTTGGGAAACTGAAAAATTGAGAAGTCGGGAAATTGAGGAAATGAGAAACTCCCAAATTAAAACTAAAAAATTGAGAAACTATAAGTTAAGAAATTCCAAAATTGAGAAGTTGAGAAACAGAAATTGTTAAGTGGAGAAACAGAAACTGCAAAATTAAATCCAAAAATTCATACTAAAAATTGAGAAATTGCACGGTTGACATCAGAAGTAAGAAATTGAGACCTCCAAAAATTAAGAACTCGAGACACTGAGAAATTGAGAGAAATTGCGAAATTGAGAAGCTGAAAATTGAGAAACGATTTGAAATACTTAAAACAAGAGGAAAGTGAGGAAGTCATAAACTGGACAACTGACTATAGTAGAAAAACTAATCAATTGAAAAAAAAATTAAGGAATTGAGATATTAAGAAATCGAGAAATTGAAAAAATCTTTTGGGAAACTGAAAACTTGAGAAGTAGGGAAATCAAGGAAATGAGAAACTGACACATTAAAACTAAAAAAATTGAGAAACTATAAATTAAGAAATTCCAAAATTGAGAAGTTGAGAAACAGAAATTGTGGAGTGGAGAAACAGAAACTGCAAAATTAAATCCAAAAATTCAAACTAAAAATTGAGACATTGAACGGTTGACATTTGGACATTGAAAAATTAAGAACTCGAGACACTGAGAAATTGAGATAAATTGTGAAATTGAGAACCTGAAAATTGAGGAACGATTTGAGATACTGATAACAAGAGGAAAGTGAGGAAGTCATAAACTGCGCACCTGACTATAGTAGAAAAACTAATACATTGAAAAAATAAAGAGGAATTGAGAAATTGAGATTTTGATAAATCGAGAATTTGTAAAAATGACAAAACCTGTTAGGAAACTAAAAAATTGAGGAATCGGAAAGTCAAGGAAATGAGAAACTGCTAAATTAAAACTAAAAAATTGAGAAACTGTAATTTAAGAAATTCTAAAATTGAGAAGTTGAGAAACAGAAACTGTGGAGTGAAGAAACAGAAACTGCAAAATTAAATCCAAAAATTGAAACTAAAAATTGAGAAATTGAACGGTTGACATTTGGATATCGAAAAATTGAGAAATTGGAAATCGAAAAGTGAGAAACTAGAAAATTAAAATTAAAAAAATCGGAAGTAAGAAATTGAGACCTCCAAAAATTAAAAACTGGAGACACTGAGAAATTAAGAGTAATTGCGAAATTGAGAAGGTAAAAATTGAAGAACGATTTGAGATACTGAAAACAAGGGGAAAGTGAGGAAGTCATAAACTGCGCACCTGACTATAGTAGAAAAACTAATACATTGAAAAAATAAAGAGGAATTGAGAAATTGAGATTTTGATAAATCGAGAATTTGTAAAAATGAAAAAATCTGTTAGGAAACTGAAAAATTGAGGAATCGGAAAGTCAAGGAAATGAGAAACTGCTAAATTAAAACTAAAAAATTGAGAAACTGTAATTTAAGAAATTCTAAAATTGAGAAGTTGAGAAACAGAAACTGTGGAGTGAAGAAACATAAACTGCTAAATTAAATCCAAAAATTGAAACTAAAAATTGAGAAATTGAACGGTTGACATTTGGATATTGAAAAATTGAGAAATTTGAAATCAGAAAGTGAGAAACTAGAAAATTAAAATTAAAAATCGGAAGTAAGAAATTGAGACCTTCAAAAATTAAGAACTCGAGACACAGAGAAATTGAAAGAAATTGCGAAATTGAGAAGCTGAAAGTTGAGAAACGATTTGAGATACTGAAAACAAGAGGAAAGTAAAGAAGTCATAAACTGGGCAACTGACTATAGTAGAAAAACTAATAAATTGAAAAAAAAATGAGGAATTGAGAAATTGAGATATTGAGAAATCGAGAAATTGAAAAAATGAAACAATCCGTTGGGAAACTGAAAAATTATCGAGAAGTAGGGAAATCAAGGAAATGAGAAACTGCTAAATTAAAACTAAAAAATTGAGAAATTCCAAAATTGAGAAGTTGAGAAACAGAAATTGTTAAGTGGAGAAACAGAAACTGCAAAATTAAATCCAAAAATTCATACTAAAAATTGAGAAATTGCACGGTTGACATTTGGACATTGAAAAATTGAGAAATCGGAAAGTGAGAAACTAGTAAATTAAAATTAAAAAATCGGAAGTAAGAAATTGAGACCTCCAAAAATTAAGAACTCGAGACACTGAGAAATTGAGAGAAATTGCGAAATTGAGAAGCTGAAAATTGAGAAACGATTTGAAATACTTAAAACAAGAGGAAAGTGAGGAAGTCATAAACTGGACAACTGACTATAGTAGAAAAACTAATCAATTGAAAAAAAAAAATTAAGGAATTGAGATATTGAGAAATCGAGAAATTGAAAAAATCTTTTGGGAAACTGAAAACTTGAGAAGTAGGGAAATCAAGGAAATGAGAAACTGACAAATTAAAACTAAAAAATTGAGAAACTATAAATTAAGAAATTCCAAAATTGAGAAGTTGAGAAACAGAAATTGTGGGGTGGAGAAACAGAAACTGCAAAATTAAATCCAAAAATTCAAACTAAAAATTGAGAAATTGAACGGTTGACATTTGGACATTGAAAAATTGAGAAATTGGAAATCAGAAAGTGAGAAACTAGAAAATTAAAATTAAAAAATCGGAAGTGAGAAATTGAAGCCTCGAAAAATTAAGAACTCGAGAGAGACACTGAGAAATCGAGATAAATTGTGAAATTGAGAACCTGAAAATTGAGGAACGATTTGAGATACTGAAAACAAGAGGAAAGTGAGGAAGTCATAAACTGGGAAACTGACTATAGTAGGAAAACTAATAAATTGAAAAAAAAATAAGGAATTGAGATATTGAGAAATCGAGAAATTCAAAAATTGAAAAGATCAGTTGGGAAACTGAAAAATTGAGAAGTCGGGAAATTGAGGAAATGAGAAACTCCCAAATTAAAACTAAAAAACTGAGAAACTATAAGTTAAGAAATTCCAAAATTGAGAAGTTGAGAAACAGAAATTGTGAAGTGGAGAAACAGAAACTGCAAAATTAAATCTAAAAATTCAAACTAAAAATTGAGACATTGAACGGTTGACATTTTGACATTGAAAAATTGAGAAATTGGAAATCAGAAAGTGAGAAACTAGAGACACAGAAATTGAGAGAAATTGCGAAATTGAGAAGCTGAAAGTTGAGAAACGATTTGAGATACTGAAAACAAGAGGACAGTGAATAAGTTATAAACTGGGCAACTGACTATAGTAGAAAAACTAATAAATTGAAAAAAAAAAGGAATTGAGAAATAGAGATACTGATAAATCGAGAAATTGAAAAAATGAAAAAATCCGTTGGGAAATTTAAAAATTGAGAAGGAGGGAAATCAAGAATATGAGAAACTGACAAATTAAAACTAAAAAATTGAGAAACTAAAAACTAAAGATGGAGACATTGAACGGTTGACATTTGGACATTGAAAAATTGAGAAATTGGAAATCAGAAAGTGAGAAACTAGAAAATTAAAAAATCGGAAGTAAGAAATTGAAACCTTCAAAAATTAAGAACTCGAGACAGTGAGAAATTGAGAGAAATTGCGAAATTGAGAAGCTGAAAGTTGAGAAACGATTTGAGATACTGAAAACAAGAGGAAAGTAAAGAAGTCATAAACTGGGCAACTGACTATAGTAGAAAAACTAATAAATTGAAGGAAGGTGGAAGGAAATGAGAAACTGCCAAATTAAAACTAAAAAATTGAGAAACTATAAATTGAGAAATTCCAAAATTGAGAAATTCCAAAATTGAGAAGTTGAGAAACAGAAATTGTGAAGTGGAGAAACAGAAACTGCAAAATTAAATCCAAAAATTCAAACTAAAAATTGAGAAATTGAACGGTTGACATTTTGACATTGAAAAATTGAGAAATTGGAAATCAGAAAGTGAGAAACTAGAGACACAGAAATTGAGAGAAATTGCGAAATTGAGAAGCTGAAAGTTGAGAAACGATTTGAGATACTGAAAACAAGAGGACAGTGAATAAGTTATAAACTGGGCAACTGACTATAGTAGAAAAACTAATAAATTGAAAAAAAAAGGAATTGAGAAATAGAGATACTGATAAATCGAGAAATTGAAAAAATGAAAAAATCCGTTGGGAAATTAAAAAATTGAGAAGGAGGGAAATCAAGAATATGAGAAACTGACAAATTAAAACTAAAAAATTGAGAAACTAAAAACTAAAGATGGAGACATTGAACGGTTGACATTTGGACATTGAAAAATTGAGAAATTGGAAAACAGAAAGTGAGAAACTAGAAAATTAAAAAAACGGAAGTAAGAAATTGAAACCTTCAAAAATTAAGAACTCGAGACAGTGAGAAATTGAGAGAAATTAGTAGAAACTAATAAATTGAAAAAAAAATGAGGAATTGACAAATTGAGATATTGAGAAATCGAGAAATTGAAAAAATGAAAAAATCAGTTGGGAAACTCAAAAATTGAGAAGTCGGGAAATCAAGGGAATGAGAAACTAAACTGACAAATTAAAACTATAAAATTGAAAACCTATAAATTAAGAAATTCCAAAATTGAGAAGTTGAGAAACAGAAATTTTGAAGTGGAGAAACAGAAACAGTAAAGAAATCCAAAACTTTAAACAAAAATGTTTACATTTGGACAAATTGAGAAACCGAGAAATTGAAAATCAGAAAGGGAGAAATTAGAATTTTTTTTTTTTTGATTAATAAACCGTTTTATGGTAAATCTGGCATATTATTGTTTGCGTACAATAATAAGTAACTACTGTAGTCAAGTTCAATGTCGACCACAAAATGGTCGAGCTCGCATTAGCAGATAAGTTTTTTGTCTTGTCTGTTTTAAAATTGCTTCATGGGCGCCACATCTAGGATGGTTTAACCAGTTTATGCCCCATTAAAATTTTTGTCTGAAATTTTCACAGATACGTTGTACTGGACCTTATGATGCACCAGTTTTTACAAATTTTTACATATATTTCAATTTCACCCCTTATAGTTATTTTGATTGAGTGAATACCAATTGTTTGCCATTTTTTCTTTGGCATAAATGTGCTGAAATATATCATCACAATAATGATTTCTTCCAAACCTGCCTGAGATGCCATTACTATGGGCGAGGACCGCAGAGAATACAAAGAGGGTGATCGATAACCTGTCCATAGCCCGGCGGTCCGAAGATTTCAAAATTATTCCACATTTATAGTTGTTTCTAGATTATTATTTACGACAAAAATGTGAAAGTGGAACTGTAGGAAGCACAATGACTGGGGCAGTAATTTTACAAGAGAGCATTTTTTTGATTTAAGGCTTACATTTTGCAGATAACGGGTGAGAAACGGCGAAAATCGCATAGAGTAATTAATTTTGAGCGGACGAGATGCTACAAGATAGAAAACTCAATGGTTTTCAAAAAACTATTCCTTTTTTTTCTGACCAAAAAGCTTCTTAAAAATATTTTGAAAAAGCTTTTGAAAAATATCAGAAAGATCTGACCATATAAAATAACATTTTGCTCAGGACGATTCAAGATTACTAGTAACCAGTTTTTCATGTTTTATCTTTAAATTGATGCCTTTCTGTGAGGTAAACACAGTTTTGAAGCTTCTGTTATAGTATGCAAGATGTAATCAGATGATTGAAGGTTCTGCTGGGGAGAGGAAACATTTCTTTCAAAAGTAATTCCACAATTTGTATGCAGTAACGTGGGTTGACAAGGGATAGTTTGACAGATTGCTTAGCCCCTCAACGACGAGTAATTGCTTCCCAAAATATTTTGTATAACTAGCGTAACGAAACTTTCCGTATAAAGTATGGATCGTTGTCCGCGCTGATGACAGTAACTTCAAGTCGTGCCAATCGCCTAAACTAAAATATCGCTAGATGTCACCACCTCGCGCATTAGAGTGTTACAGAATGAAAAATTAGGAGGGCGTGGAACAAATTAATTCCAATCTCAAAATTAAAACTGTGATTTATTTTTTTCAAAATCAGTCATTATTTAGAAAATTAATGAAAATCTTACCTTATCTTTATTAAACATTTTTTGTCGCTAGTTTTATTTATTTATTTTTACTGGTTTTATTAAATTTTATCAAAGAGCCGATAATTTCAATGAAGTTCTTATTTTATTTACGTTATTTTGACAATTTTAACAACGGTTGACAGTTATTCCAGTGTCATTCCTCCTTATTACAGTTTCTATCCAAGTCCCTCTGGTGGCGATTTTACCGCTATCGGTACGACTTTGTATTACTGTCATCGGCGTGGACAACGGTATGGATAATATTTCCACACCGGTCGGGTTAAGTAATAACCGCTGTTAATTTTTTTTTGTGTATTGGCACAGGCATAATATCTTGAAATGTACAGCGTGTGCAATAATTTCTGCTTCGACCTCATCGTCCCAGGTTTGTGGATCAATGTGAAAGCCATTTGTCAAAAAGTCGTTTTTTCATTGGCAGTCAGATACGCTCTGAAAGGTTTTTCATTTATATTGGTTAAACAAGATATTACGGCGGAATCTTTTTAAAACAATCTTCTTATCTTGGAATAGATTGCTACTTATTGAACTGAGCCTTTAGATATGAAAGTGTTGTATGCTTACCAAATCTAGCTTCTTCTCCTTCGAGAGCCTGCTCCGTTATTATAGCTAACTCCTTTTCAAGATCGACGAGGCATTCGGTTAGGTCCCAAGACAGTAATCCTAAAACAAGAAATACATTGCTGTTAAATCGATGTCTCCCGCCACAGCTTTGTAAAACAGCAACATCTAATTACTTTAACGGCAGCCATAAATTTATACATAATTCCTGAATTTTTACCGAGCCTGCACAAGCCGCCACTCATTCAATTTCTCCTTAATTAAATAACAAATTAAATCGCTCCTGAATTGATTTTCCTGAAACATCTGCGGCTGACAGCGCCAATTTGGTAAGGTACGATTTTGTTGTCTTTATTGCTAAACTAAAAAATATCCGCGGAAACAAAGCCGGGGATAAACACATTAAAGATTGATGGACGTACAGGAATGTTTCCCGACCCAACAGTTAATTTATTTTTGGTTCTTCTCGTGGGCATTCTTTCACTGAATCGTGTTTGCTTTATTTAGAAAGAGTTTCACATATTTATATGTCAGCGGAAACGCTCAAAAACGTTGCCCCTGGTTTGAATATCAAATAAAACTGGTGCTGCGAGATCAGGCCTCTGAAAGCACATACACGTATCTGATATCACTTTTTTATAAAAAATTCATCCGTAAAAGGTATCCTGGAGTGACGAGTGGAAATCTTAAAATTCATAGGAATACTACTTATACAGCTTTGAGGTTATGTTCTTAGAGACAGAGAGCTGAAATTAAGGAACATTTGTATTCAAACTAGTATGCAAATGTGCAATTGTATCCACCACTAGTGCTGAGTCTGTTTTATTTGATATATCTCAGACAAGCTATCTAGAATCACTTAACATGGAAATTTTGAAACTAATGAGAAATTGGCGACTGACTAACTCTGACTATTCATTTCATTGTAGTGTCCACACAATGGGATTCTCCTTGTGAAAGAAAGTATTTTTCAGCATTCTGAGAAGAGCCTATGAAACATTTAAACCCAAGATCGAGGGATGTAACTTCTCCATTACACGTCCTTATTAAATATTTATCTTTACTCATTTCAGCACCATGAATAAGCAAAACACATATAGCCACGCAGGGTTTCAATAAATTCCAATAAAGAGAACATCCGAAAGAGCTGGAAAACCAACGAAACTGATATTCTCGACCTTACAAGAAGCTATTAATACAGCGGATGGCATTCGAAATATTGATTTCATACAGTCAACAGTCAAACAAGAAACATGTCGTTAAACATCTTCTCAACATGAAGTGGCACGAAAATAAAAGCTCGCTGGAAGAATAATTTAGATTTTATCGTCACCATTACAATGGATGGAGAATAATAGGCGCGGTTAGTCCCGAGTTCTCTCTTGTGGAACATTTCAAAGTTTCTGCTCTATTGAAAAAAATGCTTCTTTGTTAGTTGCAGGAGGAGGGCAATTATTGCGGTCAAGGTGTGATTTTTGCAGCCTTGTATCCAAAATGGATTTAGAACAGATGGATTATTATTAATCCCTTTTTGAAGCTTAAACTACTGTTAGGCATTAGGACATTAGTTAGGCATTACTTCAAGAGTGAATCCTGATCAATTATAATGGAATCTTGGACAATATGACGAATGTACCGACACCTTTCAACATCTCTATTTTGGGCGAAACCGACTGCAACTAGGAAACCAAAGAGAGCCGAAGATAAAGCGCCAAAAGCGACAGCAGCCACGATCTTCGATTCACGATCTATCCCATCGGGTTGGCGTTGAGTGCCGTCTTTCTGGCTGCGACTCTTGCAGCCGGGGGCAAGGCTGTCTCTGTAGCCACCTCTGAACAATGGCGGTCCTATCATAGGAAAAAACAAGAAGACAAAGGAAGGGAAAAGGAAGAGAGCTGAGGTAAAACTAAAGAAGAAAAACAGAAAAACTTGCATAGAAGAAAAGCAAAGGGAACATTTTTACTAAAAGATGAAACTTCTGTTGATTAAAGTATGTGTTGAATCTGTGGGAGAAGGCGACAATTGTAATACAGACTAGGAATATTTTTATTGCGGAAATAAAAAAACGAGGAATTATTATAAGAACGGCAGCAAAAGAGCAAAGAGTAAAATTTGAAGGGAAAAAAGAAAAGAAAATGATGTAACGGACGTGGGGATGACTCATTGCTGCGGCGTGTTCGAGATCGTCTGGACTATAATAATAATTGTCGAGAGTGTTTGATGATGTCATCAATGGAACTATCTGGAGGTGCCTAGAAGAATTTAGGCGCCGGTATGTTTATTGGATGACCTTCCAGCGGGAAACTAGTCTAGTCAGCCAGCCAGTCACATCACAGTTGGTTACAATTAAAGTTTAAGATCAGTGCGATGTGTAAATAAATAATACGAGACCTACCGGTGAAGTAATAATTTGTAAATAGTGTGAATAATGTAAATATTGTAATATAAAACGTGTAAATAAATCGTAAATAGTGTTTAAATAAATAAGCGAACCCAGAAACGCAACAATAAGTTGTCCAAAAAAAGACTGAAAGCGAAACACAGTGTGAAGTCGTTCAAACAATAAGAAATCTTGCGAACTTGCTGAAGAATGTAATATCATGGGGCAACGATGTAATTTATGTATTAAAGTGTCACCTATTGGTGCCTTTACCTTAGCGACTTACATAATTACTCCTATCAACATAAAGCTGAAATAATAATAATAATGTCATGAATACAATTTGTAACAACTCATCACTTATCAGAAAATAATTTTTAAATTATGGAAACGAAAATCGGCCATATAGTTAAACATTAATCAAAAATGCTGAAAACTTCCCCGCTGATCAATGATTGACGCGTTTGCGCACATCGGTGAAAAAAATTAAACGATTACTGCTGACCTCTGCTGCACTCTATAATTGAATGAATGCTCAATAACAAGAACAAAAGGCTGTTTTGTGCCCAACCGCCCTTACTCCTCTTTCGCAAAAAAAAGGAGTTCTGCAATTTGTACTGGCACGGAATGTTACATTTATCAATTAAGAACACGATTTCACGCAGAAGGATATTTAATTGGAGTTCTACAGGCATTTAATTGGATATTATTACGGAAACAGAATCCAGTTCGGAAATTTTGTTAGGTGGGATCGCGTCTGGAACGACATTCGAGTACACCCTTAAGACCTAAATTATCTTTCTCACAAGCCCTGATTAATGATATCGGGTAAATTTACCGCGAGCAGCTCATGCTTCAAAAATACGGAGTGTGTTTTAATCCCAGGTGAATTAAAACTGTAAATTAAATTTTACAGAGTTTAGTTTTTGTTTAAAAAAATTTCACCCGTCTTTGGAAGCGCCGCATCGATGAATTTGATGAACACTCTACTGCGTTCTGATGAGGGGAGAGTGGGGCAAAGCAGAATGTGCGATTTTAAAATGGGCCAACTGTTGCTCTTTTCATGTTCCAGCTGTAATCGGTAACTAAGCACACTGTAATATTGTCGGTAAAGCTTCATGAGTAAACTACAACGCATGTGGTTTTTATAATAATTATTAATGTGTTATTTGAGGTTCTCATTGTAAAAGATTGAGGTAAGTTTGATAACTTTTATGTCACATTAAGGATTTGTATTTCGATAATTATTTTTTATAAAGCTTTCTGAGGTATTGGCAGTATGTTCTTGCCAAGCAAGTTTTATATAGGTGTTTTAAATTCTTTTACACTAATTTAATTGATAATAAAGAATTTGTATTTCCAAAGGTTGAAGATCAAAGCTTAATTTTTAAATTAAAATTTAAATATATTCAAGTCACAAACTTTAATAAACGTAAATTACAATAGGAACATGTTTTATGAATAATTATGACTAGAGGAATATGTTTCTGCCGGGTTGCCTATCACAATATGGCTGCAAGTATTTTTAATTAATTTTTTTAATTTCTTTTTAAAATGAATTATAATTAACTAGCTGACCCGGTAAACTTTGTACCGCCTCAGAATCAATAAATTTTGTGTTAACTTTTTAGCTGAATTAAATTCAGTTTTTTTTTTTATCAAAGGGTAATGCACACAACGCCTTCTACTGGCATTACCGGAACCAGCATACAACGTCATGTTAATTTTTGTTTCTGTCATGTATCAAAAATGGCGTTATATACGGATTACATACAAAATGTATGAGACATTTTTTTTGGTTAATTTTGCCGATGCTTTAATAGTTATTCGCCCCCGAAAAATGTCAGTCAATCCATTCTCGAGATATCATCAAAAAATTGTGTGTGGAGTCCACGCGCAACAGTACCAAGCTCCCCGCCCCCTGTAATTTTTCCGATGTTTTAATAGTTATTCTGCTATTCGGGGCGGAGACAAATCCAACAAATCGAAGATCATAAATATCGGTCCAGCCATTCTTGAGTTATAAACCCAGGGTGCTCCCTTGAGCCACCCCCCCCCCCCCCCCCCAATGTTTTACTTTATAAGAACCTTCCTCGAACTTAAAGGAATATTCAAAAAGAAAAACAAATTTGCTAAATTGGTCCAGGCGTTCTCAAGTGATGGCATGACCAAGGAAAATAGAGATTCATTTATATATAATATAGATTTCATTGAGATATATGAAAAGGACCTTAAAAGTTTGAGCTGCCACTGCTCACTTGGCCACAAATTCTTGGCTACCCGGTGTGTATTATACAGTGTGTTTATTAATTAATATTTCAGACGATACCTCATTTATTTTTAAGATAAAACTTTTATATAAACATGGGACCACAAGGCTTTAATTTTTGAGATACAGGGTGATTAATTAATTAAGATTAATTTTTTGTTCTAAATAATTTTTGAATTAATGTCGATATTTGGACGAAAATTGGTACTAGGTTTTTTTTTAACATGAGAAATTCAAATTTGATCTTATTTTGTCCCTTAATTGTAGAGGGCAGTAGCTACAGGTCAATGACTCAAAGTAGGCTAGTAAGTTTCTTCTCTAGTCCTTTTTTTTGTCATGTCAAAAATTATTTTATTATTATTATGATTCTTTGCATGCGTCGATAGATACTGTGCTCAACTATTTCTAAAACGACGTACAGCTAGCACACTGCGTCCTTGTCTGGTGGACGGTCTGGTGCGCTAACTCTCTTTCGCTTTTATCTATTTTTAACAGCTATACTCGAGCCGCTCAAGAGAGAGAGAGAGAGAAAGTTGTAAAGCCACGTGATATTTTGCTATTGTTTTGCAAAATTATTGAGGTATGAGAAAAGTGGGGTGGGAATGACCCGTTGCACACTAGAGTGCAGAGAAGACAACCCAATTCCACCAACACTTATTAATAATAAACAAAATGCGTTCTCCCTTCCTCACAGATCGCAAGTATCATTGCGTGTAAACTTGGTTTCGGTTTCACCCCGCTTTCACGTGATAGCTCTCCCTTTTCAGCGGCTCGAGTATGACAGCCCCTATTTGCGGCCACTTTTACATAGACGTATAAATTTAATATAGTAATATCTATATACACCTGGTAGCCAAGTGAGCAATGGCAACCCGAACTTTGAAAGTTCTTTACATTTAAATTATTTAAAGAAATTCGGGAGCACACTAGTTACTAACTTTTATTAAAAATTAACTCAAGCCGTACAAGTCCTACAATTGTTAAAATATATTTTAAACTGGTAAGTTTTTCATAACACAACTCATCTTGTAATTACCCGTACGGCATCAGTAATTACGGAAAAATCTTTACATATGTAAACAAAAAAGTTATCACTTGTATGATTGTGTTACGGAATCTTCTACAAGTGTAGATAATGTTTTACATCTCTTCAACTCTGGGTAAATGCACAGTGTTACGGCAATTCCCGTACTATGAATATGTACGTATCTGTTACCAATCTGTGGTCAAGTGATTCTGCAAGTGAGGATGAAGATTTGCCTAAAGACTACCCATGTAATATAAAGGAAGGTTTCGTTTGAAAATCTCCTTCGGGATATTAGACCAACGCTTGCAAGTAGAACAGTTCGACATTAATTATTGTCCTGCACTGGTTAGGGACTAGGGGGGTCAGTACCATGGTGTTTGAGATATGCATGGGGTATCAAAATTGAGTGTGTGTAGATGCTGTTAATGAGATAAAATTCGACGAAATAGTGTAATGGCCCCACAATATGTTGGATGTTGGACACAAATTTCCTGCAATAACCTGTTTTCCTGAAGTATGTGGTGCAGTGGATGGAACACTTATAATAATATAGACGATCCTAAAATTAACGAACCCGCCATGGTAACCACTCAATCAACTGTAGAGAGACCGAGACATAATTATGTAGCTACATTTGTACAAATTTATTTAACTTCTACAATTGTAGCAATTTGCATTGTGATACCGAATTAAATAGGACTTGTAGTTACAGGCAGATTACTTGTAACTTGTAGACTTGTTACAATTGTACAGTTTGTGTTACAGGTTCCAGTACACTCTGTCCCGTTCCCTTCTTGTACCCCTACTGGTGTTCTCGATTCCTTCTATTCTGGGAATAATGAGATCATCCTTTCGGCGCGACCGAATATTCTTGAAGGATGACATCATCCTCTTTGTGCGATGGTCGTATTGATTGAAGATGAGAGAACCTTCTCGGCTGTTGAGAGCATCTTATCATTCCCAAACGTTCGCACGGTCTGTGAACTATTCTAGATCAACGCCATTATCGTATGTGGTCATTCCAATAATTGTTCTCAGACAGATGACATCATCCGCTTCCGGTGCCGTCGCAATAATTTATTTTAAACAGAAATGAACGAAATTATTTAAAAAAATAGTTAAAAATACTTGCGGACATATTTTGATAGGCAACCCGGCCGAAACATATTCTTCTGTTCATAATTATGCATAAAAATTGTATTTTGATTAAATGACAGATGACAGTGGGATCTTGTACTAAGAGGGGTGCTTACCCTAAAGAATGTTTAAATTATGACGTCATTTTGAAAGTATTAAATTTGACGTTTTGAAAAGGTTACTTGATTTTTAAAAGATTGGGGTAAAAACAATGGTAAGTTTGTTGGTGATAAATAATGAAATCATTATAAATGAAAAAAAGTTGTTAATGTTGAATGGAAAAAAAAGACTTGAAAATTAAATTAGTGAATTGATAACAGGATTATTGAAGTTCATTTAAACAGGATCCGTTTTCCAGTTTCAAGGCTTTCCTTATTTCCAAAGTCTCAAGAAAATCTAATTTCTTGCTTTTATTGCATTTGTGAATCAATTTGGAATCTGATGGTGAAAAACTATGTTTCGTTATTAATATATGATTGGCGAAAGAAGAAGGTGTTGATGGTGGAGGATCAAGATCTGTGTTGTTATAGATGTGTCTGAAATGTTCTTTAATACGGTCTGAAATTTTGCGACCTGTCTGACCTAATAATAATTATTGTATAACCGGATGACGTTTTGTAATGTAATGGATCTTTATTTTTAAAAGACAATCTGGATAAGTTGCTGTAAATGTAAATGTGAATTAAGTGCATATATGGTTGGAATATTAGAATTAAATAGATTTTTTTTTAATTAATAAGTAAGATTTGGGTGGGATGCTGGCAAATAAATTAATTAGGTCAATTGAAATTTATAATTTTGAAGCAAAGATCTATGCAAATTTGAATTTAAAGAAACTAGTGGTCTAATGGGAAAAGGTGGAGTTTTATGTATTTTAAGTAACCGTATAGTCTGGGTGTGCAAGGATTCATGAGTATTAGGGTAAAAGCTTGTAGATCAAAATATTTAACGGTTTCCGAAAGGTCTTTGAGCGTAGATTCAGGTCCAATAATGCTAAATTTTTAAGTCAGAAATATTAAGAAATTTACTGTTCTTCGTTATGGAAAAATAAAATTTGACTAAACTTTTGTTTATTACATCCTAATTAATATTACCCCGTGTCAATATTTTTATTATAATTCATTTTTGTATCAGAATTATTTGAATTAATTCCAATACCATTAGTCAATCGCCCCGTCCACTATACTCATCGACTAACTAAATGGATGAGAAATAAGAACCATTTATTGATTATTTTTTCCCTTTAAAAACTAAAACTCACTCTCGTGTTCAATCCGCATTAAATATTTTAAGTAATAAAAATGGTTGTCATTCCAATACCATTAGTCAATCGGTCAGTTGTAGATGCGATAACTAATTCTACTTGGATTTAAGAACATTCTTCTTGTTTAGAATTATTTGAGTTTGTATTTTGATTTTTTATGCCAAATTCGCCTTGCCCCGCACTTAGGGGCCAAGTGGAATTTTGTCACCAAGCTAATCAAATAAGTACTGATTTTTTTCCTACACAGATACGGCTTTGCAAATATTCCAAATAATAATAATGACAGTAGTGTCATAACATGTTAATTTTAATGTTATTTTTTTCTTTTCTCAGTAAGTCATTTTAAAGTCAGCTATTCCTCTTTGCCCCACTCTCCCCTACTCATCAGGGCTGTGTTCGAAAACGACGACGGTTGCTGTGTCACTATTGGCCCACGAAATCGGTGTTGCCACATTGTGCAAGAGCACGCCCTCTCTCTTTAAATCGCATCACGTGACTACACAGTTTTCAAACGCCTATACTTCATTTTTCCTGCTATAGGTGGGCGTGACCAACTTTCAAAACTGGCGGTGAATAAGTACACTCTGAGTGGTTGATGGTAAAATCTAAATCAAACCCGGTAAATTGCGACTTTTCTGTCAAATGTCAAATATTCATTTTCTTGCGTTCAGATTTTCACCGTTTCTTTCCTATTCCACTGTCTACATGCTTTCAGAATCAGTTCTTTTCAGGACTACACAAGTGATATTTTCGTTTGTGGATAATCATTTGACATGGGGTAAGTTTTTTTTCGGTCTCTACAATGTTTATTATAATGTTATAATTGCAGAATGCTATTGATGCTATTCTTACTCCCAGAGAGAGAAAGAAGTATTTGTGAGAGTGTTTGAAAAAAAAAAATTCAGAGTGGAGCAAACAAGCTGTCAAAAACTGAAGAATTTACAGGTAATAATAATAATGTACGAAATTTGTAATCTAAGATTAATATTATGTTTCTACTTTTATGTAAACGTGTCCAAATTTTTTTCACCAAATCAGCATTAGTTTTTAATTGTAATAATTTGTATTTTATGTAGTCATTATACCTAATATTATTTCATTTCTGTAAATATATAAATACATTCGATTCTCTATTATACACCTTCATAAAAATATTTCAGGAAACATTTTATTTTTGTTTAAATCTTAACCTTACTTTTTACCATCATATTTGAAACTGTTAAATTTGAATTTATTAGTTGAATTTAAATTTTGAACACAGGGACATTAAAGAATAACATTGTCTAAACTCGCTATACTTAATTCCTTTTCCCTCATGCTGCTCCCTGCTGTCCTGCAAAAAATGTGTACAATGTAAATAAGGCTTTTCGTGATGCGTGCGCAACCGCATTGCAGGAAAAAATGATCTATAATTTGGCGGCGTTTTAAAATTAGATATGAATTATGACCCACTATTTGTTTTCCTGATTTTCGTATGTAGTATTATACCTCAACTAATTAAGCACCTGTAATGTAGGGGGTTAAAGCTCTGCTGGTATAGGGCAAATTTCGGAATGCCAAAGTTTGAAAGTGCTGCAATGTCGTGACCACAATATTTGACCTTTGAAACTATTGGTACACTTGCATATTACAGGTTAACCTAGAATGTTTTCGTTCGATATAATCTTCCAAGCTTGATGCAAAAACTCTAAAAAGAGATTCGAGCTCATTAACAATGTACTGCACGAAAAGCAATACCTTCTCACTTCGAGGAAATGGAGAGCTTTAACGAAAAGCGTTTTTGTTTGACTAAGTATTTTCGGCCACGTTCTTAATGAATTTACTGCCTTCAATTTTAGGCGTTATAGGTTTTTCGCGCAGTTGCGGTGCTTCTTCCTCTCCGGATTAAGTTTCAGCGGTTTCCGTCGAAATTCTTTTGTCTTCAGTCTTCTTTGTTACGGTGTTAAAATAAAAATAGATAATGGACTTACTGAAGACATTTATGGATTTCCGGGTTATGGCCAAACCGCAACTTGGCGTCACATAAATCTTCGTAATCTTGTTTTTTATCTGTCCATGACCTCTTTTGATACATGCAAGATTTGATTTGCGTTTGTTAGGATAGGCGGGAATATTGATTGATTACATAAGGAGCATGTGTTAACACATTGTGGAAATTGAAAAACAACATGTTGGCTTTGTATGTAAACAATTAATATACATATGAATAAGTATCGATTTGAGAGGTTTATTTTATTTTTTAGGAAATGAATAGGGCTCTTATGACAGATTATTTTCTAAGCCGTACACAAACATTTTGTGTTTATACTTGTTTATGGGGTCCAATAATATACAAATTTATGTTTGTGTCTTTTATGGATTTTGTCCGCATGTAAACTCTTTGCGTTTTATTTATATCGTGTACATGTTGTCGACACAAAAACATTTAAAAAACGTTAAAGATCACCACCAACTGCATTCTTGGAAATTCAAAACATTTGCCAGCTAAATTATCTCGCCTCTGTCGAGTGAACGTCCGACACTTGAGCTTTTCATTCAACGACGGTTCCACATTCTCAGTAACTTTTCTTTCAACCGAAAGCTGCTCGAAACCCCAAATTCTGTTGCCTTAACTAATTTGCATTTGTCCACAAGAATGTACTGATCATTTGCATCCGACTCCCGCCAAAATGGATTAAGTGTTTAAATTGAGCTTCCCGCAAACTTGCGGTATTGTGCTATCGTTCCAATCAGTTTAGAGCTGTAGCAAACTTTATGAGTGTCGAAGTGTGCACAGATGCGAACTTTTCGAACTGCTTCTAAATAACGAAAAAAGAATGCTTTGAAACCCAATGTTAAAAAGCAAGTTTTGGTGTTCTCAGTGATTCATCGGTGATTATTGAAAAAAAAAAACAGAGGTACTGTCACAGTTTGAATTTTTGCCGCGCATTCACCATGCAGGATCAGGAATGAATCAGCGTTTACAGATAACGCACGGCACGTAAAAAAGGCACGAGATTTTTTTGCAATGCCGCGCGACGAACCTACAGTCTTCTTTTTCGATCGACCTCCGACCGAGGTAACATCTCAGCGTTATTTTTTCTCCTGGACAAGAGGAGGTCTAGAGAATCGCGTAAAATACGGATAATACGACTGGGGTGTTCAGTTATTTCTATAACGAAATCGCGTTAGCGGATAAAATCGATTAGGTGTCGATTCGGGGAAAAAGAGGTAAGAAAAACTACTTTATTGCGTGCAGACCTTGACTGTTCTCTTTCAATCAAATAAGCAGATTCACCAGCATTCACCAGATGATCTTTCTTGTATCATTTACTTTGGAATAGCTGTAGTATTCCCACTCGAGATTCTTTCCTGGACTAACGTAATCTTCACGTGGCATCAGGGTTAATTTCCCAGGAATCGCAAACTCGCAGGATCGCAGGAAAGCAGGAAAGTAATTGTAAGGACAGCTCCTAAACCAGCAAGAAACCGTAGTATCGCTCAGAAGATAAGTAATAGATAATTTTTTTAAATATTTTCTGTGTTATCGATTCATCTAGTTCCTTTATTAGCGTCACAATTAAAATTGTAATCATATAAATGTAATTTAACCTTTAAGAGTAGTACATCAGTCATAATTTAACTGTCATATTTCCATTCTCATCGTTCATATAGTTTTTATTTAACCAACTTGTTACCAGTCAATATAATTTCAATCTTCACCACGTTATTTTAATATTGTTTAATTTTATTGTAGAAAGTTCCTGTATTTATTTTATTTGTTCATTATATGACTTTTGGGGACATAACTGTATTTTTGTGTCACCATCCACACTTCACAATTTTGTCAGGGCGTTACAACATTTTGGGTTGTAATAATAATTTAAATTTTTGTCTTTTATTCGCATTGTGACTATAGGGTTTTTGGCGACTTATGTAATAAATCACAGTCCGGTGAATTATTGGAGAAGCGATTGAAATTTAGTGGAGACATATGGCGAAGATTATTCCAGCCCCACAGACATTCTGAACGACAACAAATAACTCAACGGTTTTTTCAAATTGCGACGATTCGTGGAACAGCGAAGAATGTGTGAACAAGGGTTACGTGAAAATTGAACGAACAGGTGGTTCTAATGCAGAAATTTGTTGCAACCGGAAAGTTTTCCGATATTTGTAGACCAAGAGAAATACTTTTAGATATTGGTGCTGATTTAGCAGAATCAACACAAATAATTTTTTAACATTTAACAATTTAGAGATACCGTTATCCAGATGATACTGTTTTAACTGAAGAAAGTGAGGATGATTTTGATTTAATTAATTGCTCATACTATTTTACAGTAATATATTTGATAGCTTATAGTCTGCTTCACCAATTAAAAACCGTGTTAATTCTTTGCTTCGGCGAGTTCAATCGTCGATCATTTTGCCTTATTTTACCATTCGGCTGGTGTTTTCAGCCATTTCATAAACTGGCCGATCAAGTAAGAGCCACATTCCCAAATAGCAATATTTTATAATTCGGCTATAGTGTTTTCAGCCATTTTACAAATTGGCCACATTATAAATTATAAGGGCCAAATTCTCAAAGAGCAATATTTTGTCTTTGGAATGGTATGAAATAAACTAAGTTATTGTAACGGCCGTGGACTCGAGATGACTCATCGCTGTAGCGGCGTCATCAATTACTAGAATGTGCTGGATTTATACTACAACGTACTCGAGTATGACATCATCTTTTGGAATATTCGGCACACATCGATAGCGCGATGGAACTATCTGGAGGCGCATATAAGTATTTAGGCCCCGGTATATTTATTAGAGGACGTTCCCGCGAGTTTATTCGTATCAGTGAGTGTAGTCGTGTAATAAATAATAGAGACGTGCCGGTAAAGTAGTAAATTGTAAATTGTGTAAATAATGTAAAATAATGTATATAATAAGTTTAAATAAATTGTATATAGTGTTCAAATAAATAAATAAATAAATAAATGGAACCCAGAGACGCTACATTGCAGCACGGTCCGCTTTAGTGACCTCTGCTGTTAATTTTCAAATTATTCTTGAAACTTAGACATATTTTATTAGTACTGTTATTTTTCTTTGGTTTACATAGACATTTTTTTGAAACCCTGGCCACCAAACTGTGAAACTTTACTTTGGCATTCTCTTAAAGATATTTGAGGTGTATCAGGAACATCCAAAGTAGAGTTTTGGATGACTTTCCAGTTTCCTTTTTTTGATTTTTTTGTCTCCCCTATTTCAATTACGTTATACATTTTACTGAGTTTACTTGGACCTTTTTCGAGAATGTGGGCATTCTCAGCTACCCTGCTTTCGATTAAAATTTTCATAATTTCATTAATGCGTTCTACGTTCCAAGAATTTTTTTTTCTACAATAAAGAGGAAGGAGCATTTATTAGTATTTCAGAATGTGAACCTTACTTTATCGGCCAGTGTATAAAATGGCTGAAAACACCAGCCCAATTGTAAAATAATGCAAAATTAACGACAAAGGTGGCTAGCCATTTTATAAAACGGCGGATTTTGTAATGTGGTTACTTAAGCTTTTATTTTAATGTTGAAAATATGGCTCCACGTGGTCGGCGCTGTACGGTTACGCACTCTCGAAACCGGCCGTTGCAAGTATTTTTTATCCTATAAAATATTTATTCAAAATCTGAAAGAATTATGGTATTATCAAGACACTTAAAGGAAAAAAAATCCCGCTGTTAAAAAAATTATTCACTGATTTTAATAAAATTATACTCTCAAGGCTAAACTCCTCTCAAGTCCAGACTTGTCCTCTGACGACTGGGTTATCAAACTGGGCCAGAACCGGCACTACATTCTCAAGGCTTCAGGTCAAAAGTGGGCCAGAAGCGGCACTACTTAACTACTATTAACTAATTATTTCTCGTTTACATACTACGTCGAATAATTGTTAAACTAAAGCTCCTAAAATTAGTACGCTTCGTGGAGACCTTTTAACAACTACATAATTATACTTAATGTGATTATCAATTTGAGGTATTTTTTAATTATTATTATCTTAATAATTAAGCTTTATATAAACAGAAAAAAATAAAAAGTTAAAAAAGGGGCATTTTTTTTGACAAATTACATTTTTAATTTTTTTTTAAATATTAGTTAATTAACAATAGGCTCATTTTATGAAAAATCAGGACATAAATATTTTAACTACGGGACTTTTTTCCTTCAAGTGTCTAAATAGTACCATAATTTTTTCAGATTGGTATGTATTAGATTGGTAATCCAATCAATGTAAAAATTAAGAAAAAAATGTGAATACTTAACTAAAAAGTGTTGAATAAAGACTGCTTACCATATTACATAATATTACGATTATTTTTAATTTGTTTTATTTGACTGTGACTTTGAATAAAAAAGGTCTGTAAGGCAACACTTCATTATTCATTATTGTGCGGTATAATTGCTCGGCAATGTAGAAACGGAGACCATCGAATGTACGAACTCTACTTGCAGCCACATACAGTTGACTCTTCCAAGACAGGTTGTGGTCATAGCGAATGCTAACATGATTGGAAGTTGGGTTCGCCTCAAGGAAAATGGCAATAATGTACCAGAATAGGTCATATGAATTCTGGGTATTAAAATACGTTTCCCAGTTGATCGTCCGATTAAAATTTCGCAATCAATTGTATTTTGAAGCAATCGTTTAACATTCGTGCACCATTCACAATAGTACTTTTTCTCCTGCTATATGTTCGCGTGTACAATTTTTAAACATGGCAGTGAATTACTACACTCTGAGTAGTTGATGGTAAAATCTAAATCACACCCGGTAAATTGCGACTTTTCTGTTTTTTTTTTTAATAAAATAATTAAATAAAGTCCTTATACAATTTCTCCATTATATATAATAATCATGTGTATCTACAATGATTTATTTTTGTATTTCACCAAATAAGCATTAGTTTTTAATTATTGTAATAATGTAGTCATTATACCTAATATAATTTCGTAGTGTGTCATTTCTGTAAATATGTAAATATATAATTATACCCCTTGCTATGTTACTTACTCCTATTCTCTATTATGGATATACCTCTATAAAAATATTTCAGGAAGGTTTTTATAAAACATTTTATTTTTGTTTAAATCTTAACCTCACTTTTTACAATCATATTTGAAACTGTTAAATTTGAATTTCTCTTAGTTGAATTTAAATTTTGAACACAGAGACTTTAAAGAATAAATATACTACTCATTTGTCTAAACTCGCAATAATTTCTTTTCCCTCCTGTTGTCATGCAAAATATGTGTACAATGTAAATAAGGCTTTTCGTGATGCGCGCGCAACCCGATAGGAGGAAAAAATGAACTATAATGCGTTGCCCGTATTTACTTATCTCGCAACATTTATATTTTACTTATAACATCTCGAGTTTGCCCAGATAGTTTGATGCGATATGGTTGACGACCATAAAATGAGTGAGTTCCGACACCACTCTGAATAGTCATAATTCACCGGGAACCCAAACCTCAGGGGAGGGGCCAAGTTATGTTTAGCTGTAGTTCTCCAGCTTCTTACTGAAAACGATTCTCGCTCGTTCACGGCTGACTGTAATGGACTGACTTTGGCCAAAAACAAAATGCAAATAATAATAAATAAATAATAGATGGTTCACAATTGGATTAATGGAAGAAAATTGAGGAGTCGAGACTGAAGCCCCAAACAGTTCATCCCAAACAGCTGATATTCTGTTGATATTCTTATGGAAGATCTTTATTTATGTAAATATAATTCTAATCGAAGGGGATATTGTGTTGTAAAGCACTGCACTGGTAGCAATCAAGAACGCATTTGTTTAAAACTGGCGTCCTAACCGAGGGGAATTGGAGGTTATTTTTTTCATATTAGTTTATAAGATTTAGCTAAACTGATTTAATTGCAGGTACATAATTTGTGCAGTTTATAGTTGCAGTAACAAAAGTAATAGGGAAGTCAATAAAAAAAAATTGGGTTTCTTTCGAAGGTCGTGAAACAACGCGAGTATTGGTTAAAAGTCATTAGACGAGCTGATTTAACAGAAAACAAAATAAAGAATGCGTCAGTGTGTTCAGATCATTTTTTAACAGGTACAGGTGAACCTTTATTAGAACTTATTGTGTTACCTAACATTATACAATATACAGCAATATTACAGAAAGGCCTGGTTCTGCTGATAATCCCTCGCAGAACTGTACCATTGAAACACGATATGGATACAATTCAAAATCTTTGTCTAACATTTTGTGTATTGTTCCAATGGAAAGATTCATTTGTTGGTGTAGTCGTCAAAAAGATCTTTTTGGATTATTTTCGATTGATTTGTTCCGTTTGGGTAATAACCTCAGATGTACGTTTTTTTGGGGCCCCACTGCCAGGTTTTCGTTAAAACTAGTTCAATAAACCGATTCAATATTGTCAAAAAAAAAATTAAAACTGCATATTGCTTGTCTCTTTGGCGCATGAATAAAACCGATCGCAGCACGCCGTAAAATCGCGTCTTTTAACTCGCCGAAAAAATACTTCCAGGCATCGGACCGGAATCATTCTTTCGCTCCGGTCATCATCAAATTGACCCGCTGCAAAGGAGACCATCCCGGAGTCGCTACAAAAACTTCCAGTTTTCGTTCTTGTAACTCCGAACCACGCCTTTCTCATCGCACCGTGATCCCGTATCGCAATGATTCTTCCGCACCCGTGATTGGAACGAGACCGCGCTCCGGGCCCCGTCGTTCCGGAGTTTGTGCGCCGCCCGGATTCACCGCCGTTCCGGCAGAATAGGACGCCGAAGCGTATAGCGATGAAGATCTTGGGTGAGTCGCCCAAGCGCGGCCGTTCACGCAGGGGAAAAACGTCAACGTTTCGTCACAAGCACCCTATAAAACAGTTGGTGACAACCCTTCAAGTGGTGACCGTTCCGGTAGTGTGTTTTGAGTTCTAGTGACCAGTGAGTGAGTTCCTAACCTCCCGTCCACCAGGTAGGGGACCTCCTGCTGCCCGCTCGTCGTTTCCTTCTCACCGACCTAAAGGGGCCAGCCCTGATGCAACGGGGGTAGGGCACTTGTGGTGGCTTCTTTCGAGGGGCTGTCCAGGTGTCTGGTTTTCGGTGCACCTGCCGGTTGACCACCGAGATACCCGGACGGGTCCTTCTAGGTATCCTCTCATCCGACCGGAAGGGGCCAGCCTTGGTGTCCTTGGTGACGACCTGGTGCAGCGGGGGCAGGGCGCCTGTGGTGGCTTCTTTCGAGGGGCTGTCCAGGTGTCTGGTTTAAGTAAAAACTTACGTTCGAGGCAACCCGACCGTAGAAAGCGCCACAGTATTGTCGACGACAAAATTTGGAAATTCTTCTTGAAATTCTTGGAGACAGTCCTGTATCGAATTTACGCAAGCTCCATCCACTTTAGTCCCATTTCGGAAATAGCTTCTTAGTAAAAACACTTTTTGTTCTAAACTGTACGCCATCGTTTCGCCCTAAGCAGTACCACGACTGTTGGTGAAGTGTTGAATTTTCTATCGCTATGACAACTGTTATTGTTTAAACAATTCGTCAAAGGTAAAACGTTGAATAAAACCGCCAGCAGTAGTTATCCAACAACTGTCAAGTGTCACTTCGATTTAAGGTTATGTTCGTATGAATTGTAATAAATCAATGCGTTTTTCAATTCGTCTTCGTCACTCAAAAAATCATAAGTAACTTGATGACAACTTTAAATGAACACCTCTGGAGAGATATCGATAGTAGTTATCATTATTACAAGAACTGATATCGGAAATACGGAAGAAGAACAGGCGTTTACAACTAGTAGCAAAAACATCACAGGTACAAACAAATTGGTGAAATTACTAGAAAACTCAAAAAGTTGATCATTTGGTCCTAAAGTGGCAGTTTTAGATCAAAGATTTTGACAATGACTAATCTGTTTTTAGTTTCTCAGGTAACTGCTTGCTGTCCCATATGTTCGCTTTCTTACTAACAGTTCTTTTAAACTACGGTAGCCGTGTTTGTGACTGAAATGTTAATAAGAACATAATCTCGTCGATCAATCACGGCACGTCCTGTATTGTTTTTAATGCAAGCTTAAATGGATGGTTTGGACACGGATGAGTAATTCTCGCTTTGAAGTTTCAACAATACAATAACATCAAGACATTTTCCCGTACGATTGAATTATGGCAAACAATTTCTGATTGATCCGGTATTTAGTTTGTTTTTCATCGTCCCGGAAGTAATTTAATTCCGCCGAAAATCTCTTCCATCAGACAATCTCTTTGAAGACTGTCGAGAAACACGAGCTCGGGAGTCAAACCTCTTATTCCTTCCTTTTAGTTCCTTTGTAGTTACAACATTAGTGCAACTTGATTCAATATTGGACTACGAGATTGCTCCGAAACAACAGAGAAGCAGATGCGGGACGTTGCAACATTTCCGCTAATCTGCAATCCCAACTTACCGCCAAACAGATATGCAATTTAGCAGATTTTCATATTAAACCACGTACCCGTCATACTATGATGATAGCGGAAACAGCCGGCCCAAAATTAATTACCACTCCACAAGAACATGTCTATAAGTTGGAGTAGTTTACTCGAGAACGAATGGGGAAAGTTTTTGCCGATGTGTTGAGGGCGACGATTAGTCGACCGGAAAAATTAATAATTCAGTTGTGGACAGAGAAACAAAGTTTGGCAAAGTTGGGGAGTGTGAAAGTCTTTCAATTAGGTTAGTTCGGTCAACTGGGCGGCTAACGGTGCCGATTTTTCTCTTGGGGGTTGGAGCTGGAGCTATGCTCAAACATTGGATGAATCCAATTTTAAAAAAGAAATTCAAATTTCATAGAAATGTTCACTAATTTAAAATCGATAGTTTAATTGTCAAAGAAACGCATGTTTTTGTTAAAAAAATTCTAAAAGTTTTTTACGAAAATACAAGCCAAAATTCTTGAGTAAATTTGACGAGGCTAGGAAACGCTCCCCGACCAAGGCTAGCGATTCTGATTCTTCTGTTATACTCATTTGGGTAAGGTCGTGGTTCTGGAGATGGCGCTTCGCGCATTCAAATAAAATCAGGCATTTTTTTGACTTCTTGAGAAAACCAATTTTTTTTAATAAAATTTCATTTTTTTTACAGTTTCAATGTAGAGACTATTTATAAACTTTTTAAAGTGTTTAAGCATTTTTTTTTTGTGGATATCCCTATTGACCATTACTATAGTTCTTTCAAAAGAAGAATGACAACTAGAATTTATTTTCAGTAACCTAGCGACAGATCTAGAAGGAAATGGCGTCATCTTGAAGTAATTTATTTAAGTAAAAATCAAAGAACCCTTCGAAAACTAAAACAATTAATTGTCTGTGACGTCAAAGATAGATAATAAGTTCTAACGTTAGTTTGAATCACCGGGTATAATGAAGCTTAAGAATGGCTTTTAATCCCGACATTTTTTATATATACAGAGTGAGTGATTAGCGTGGGATCGATCTCTTGTGCATTTGTTATTAATTTAAAAAAAAAAATTGGAGAGAAAACTTCATTTCCTAAAAATATTCAGTTACCTAAGTGGGCCCAATTTTCCAGCGTCGTAGGTATTCAACTTTTTATTTAATGAAACCCCCTATATATTTTTTTTATATTATTGTTTGTCGTAGTAAGTGTGTATTTTTTACAATGCAGTTATGATTTCTTTTTTCAAAAAATCGTTAAAAGCACAGATTTACAAAAAAATATATAGAGGCTTTGCTATTAACCATAAAATTATAATATTTTGTACCTAGGTAAAACAGGTACAAAAGGCTCACACTTTTTGACTTCAATGTAGTACTTAAGAGAAAAAAAAATTCAAGTTTTGATATATTTCCATCGTCAAAACTTTTTTTTTCAAATTGAACATCCTGTATTTTTTTGAGGCTATTATGTTACTTTTATTCACCTCTTTCTTTTTTATTAAGCATTACCTATACTTAAACCTACAGGATTTGAAGTTATTAAAACTTTTTTTTAAAATTAATTAAAATTAAAAAATTGCAAAATTAAAAACAAGATTTGAAGGAACAGAACCTGTTGACTATGAGAAGATCTATAACTAACGAAGATAATGAAGTCCAAGTGCTACTAAATATTGTCGAGGATCCCCATGTCAGTACTAGAAAACTAAGTAATATTTATTACTAAGTAACTAAGTTTCATCCTTACCATATTCAGCTTATGTACAGGAACTGGACGAAAGGGATTTTCAAAAAGTCTTGATTTTTCGGTGTGAATTAGAAATCAATTCTGAATCAAGATCCTGACTTTCTGAACAAGCTCTTGTTTTTCAGACGAAGCAACCTTTCATAAAAACGGATTTGTGAACCGATATAATTTTCATTATTATGACAATCGTAATCCCCACTTTATAAGACATGTAGACCACCAACATCGATTGTCCTAGGTATAATAAGGACAAAAATTATTGGACCATATTTTCTTTAATGTGAAGAGGGAGGTCTATTTATTTTATTAGTAATCACTTAAGAGGACTCTTAGAGGATGTGCCACTAGGCGTTGGAGCAAATATGTGGTTCCAACATGATGGGGCGCCATCTCACTAAAGCCAAATTGTACGCAGGCATCTGGACGAAAGATTTGGTGAGCAGTGGATTGACAGGGGGGGGGGTGAACTAGATGGCCACCAAGATCACCAGACCTCACAAAATTAAACTTCTTTGTGGGGTCATGTAAAACACTTAGTACCTATATCAAGGTCCTCCCACATCGAAAAACGACATGAAAATCAGAGCTTTTCAGTCAGTCGGTCCTAACATACTCAGAAATGTTAATCGATCATTTGTAACCAGGATCGACAAATGTATCGAAGAGCATATATAATTGTTAATTTATTGTTTTTTTTTTTATCATTGTTATTTTTGTTGTAATTTAATATTAAAAATTATTTAAACCGTTATAATATATCCGAACAACAGTTGTTTGAATTATTATTATATTCTTATTTGTCTTTTATGTTGAGATTTACGATTTCACAGCACACTATCAATGAGTAAATGATCATAATGCCTAATTTTACAATTAATTTTAAGAAAAGTTTTAATAACTTCAAATTGGTAGCTACCCTGCCCCTACCCCAAGGGGGGGGGGGATTGGGGGGCCCTTGAATTACATTTGTTTTAACTTTTGTATTGTTTGGCAATCTGACCAACAAATCTGTCGGGTCAGCTACCTAGTAATTACCGAAATTTAAATGCTGATATTGTCTAAGATTTACAGTAATTATTTGTGGTCTAACCCGGACGACGCCAGGCATTTTGCTAGTGCTTAATAAAAAAAGAAAGAAAGTAACATAATAGCATAAAAAAAATACAGGGCGTTAATTTGAAAAAAAAAAGTTTTGGCAATGGAAATATATCAAAAGTTGTTTTTTTTTCTTCTCTTAAGTACCACATTGAAATCAAAAAGTATAGGAAACACACGATGTCTCTAACCTTCTTTTATCTACTTACAAAATTTTATAATTTTATGGTTAACAGCAAAGCCTTTATAATTCTTTTTGTAAGGCTGTGTTTTTAAACATTAAAAAAAAACATAATTGCATTGTTCTTCAGTAAAAATTAAAAAACATTACACAGCTGTTGAATACGGTCCTGGAAAATTGGGTTTGGAATTGGCATTTATAATTGGGATTAGGTATTCGCATTTGGGTTTGGAATTCGCACTTGGAATTGGGATTTCGAATTTGGAATTGGTAATTGAAACTGGCTTCTGAAATTGCCTTTTGCATCGGCATTTTGAATTGGGATTCGTATTTGGATTTGGTAATTGGAATTGACATTTGGATTTGAAGTTTCTAAATTTGAATTTTAAATTTAAATTTGAAAGTAAGATTGATATTAAGAATTGGCGTTTCTATAATTGGGATTTGGAATAGATCATTGAAACTGGCATTTGGAATTTGGGATTCGTAATTGGAATTGGCCTTTGGATTTGGAATTTTTAAATTTGAATATATTTTTAGGAAATACAGTTTTTCCTGTATAATTTTATTACATTGACCAATTTTCTTAAAAATTAATAATAAAGGCATAAGAGACTAATGACTCGCCCTGTATAATTATTTCGGGCCACAGTGATTTTATGGGTATAAATACATCAATGCCTTGTGCTGTGTTATAAATGTTTCCAAAGCCTGGAACGTCCCACTTTTCTAGGGCTAGTCCTCGACAGATTTATATCAAATTTAGACAAATCCTGCGACTACTTTCATAAAATGTGTTTACCTTCCCGGGAGCCGTGTCAGACGTCATTGGGGATTTACATGATGAATATTTATAGTGAGCAGGCCTTCAGTAAATTTTCCTTTTTGTCGCCGATTCAATTTTACTACCCTTTCTGTCTAAGCCATCGGATCCGCTCATCCTGAATAGAACCTGCATTGTATCGCGACTGTATTCTATTGATCTCTTCGTTATTGCCCATTGCAGATCCACGGAATGGTTATTTAATTCGAAATTCTACCGCAAACATAATATTTTAGTCGAACTCTCATAAAAGATTCATGATTCGAAAATAACAAGACCTTTAATAAAAGTTTCAAGTTTTGGTGGAAACGCCGCAATGATGAACCTTGCAATAAGTATTGATTCCGACTGAAATGCCAAGGAATAATGGTCGAGTCCAAGACTACAACATCCACTGTCGCTCGAACAAACAAAATTACTTTTTTTGAAATTATTAAACCGTCTTGAAACCAATTTTCTCCACAAGCGGAGAAATTAATAAATCATGTCGATCTGAAGAGCTGGCGCTGCGAGATAATTGTCGAAAAATTAAATACACTAGATCAAGCACAAAACGCTCTTTTGGTTAGAAAAAAGGAAATACGTAATGTCATTCTGGTTTAACAGCTTTAATGGGATGTAGAGGAAAGCGGGGCAAGGTGGAGGTTCTTGACGTCATCTTTTATAATACAACGTAGGTTCAGTAGATTTATATCAGCCTTTAACTTTTAACTCAGTGATATTAGAAGTGTTACACCCAGAAGGAATAATTCCTCTGGAATGGTCTTTTTGACAACAGAATGATTATATTTAAAGGTTGTTATGATAACCATTGCAAAAAAAAAAACTTTAATCTCTTATAGTTTTGTGTGAAGAAAACGGTTTATTTATAGAGTAAGACACCGCCGTGGAGAGCGACGGATCTGTTGAGAATCATATGCATATGGCTGTTAGAGTAATGGTTTGGTGGGCTATTGTTTATGGAAGCCCATCACCTGTTGTGTTTATTCGAGGCAGCATGACGGCTGCGGGTTATGTTGATGACATACTATGAACCATTTTATTGCCTTATCTAGGGGCTCGTCCACACGTCCTTTTTCAGCAAAACAACGCGCGTCCACACATTGCTCGTCGAACTATGGACGCTCTCCAAGAAGTTGGCGTTAATGTTTTGCCGTGGGCACCCGCTTTGCGCCATCCTCCACAGACTCTCCACGAAGTTCAAGTTGCTTGGAACGAGGTGCCACAAGCAAACATCGACCATCTCATTTTGTAGATGCCTAGATGTGTAATTTCTTGCAAATCTTATCGTTTCATTCTTGATCACGTCCAAAAAATATTCCTTCTGTGTGTAACGCTTCTAATGTCACTGAGTATATCTTGCTCCACTGTCTTCCAGAATTTATTAAATGGTCCATTTGTGCGTTTACTTTAAATAAGTGAGTCAAGTGATTACATGTTATAACCTATCATAATCCCTTTAAGGTAATAACGTATTAAAATCTAGTTTGCTTGAAATGTCAGATAATCCGAGATATACGCATTTCAATTCACAATGTATCTCTATTGTATTCACCAAATGTTTACAATCGAAGAACTGTAAAATGATTTAAAAATAATAAAAAAGCTATCAGCTAGTTGTATAAATCACTGAACGGTTGTTGACTGTTAATCGTATAGGTACACAAGTGTAAAATCTATCAATTCGTTTTAGATTAGATCACGCTGAACAACTTTACGTGACTTCATGAACCGATTGTTACAATGCTGGAAATAGACAATAAAAAATTCAATAACATGTCAACACGTTCGATTGGACCTATACATTGTATACAGTCTAAATCTAGGAGGATATTAACCTGTTTGTGTTTGTAAACCACAAGGGATTTGTAAGTAACATGTATCAGCATTAATTTAGCAATTTGTGTCAACGAAACAACAATGTGGCCAAAACATGGTGCCACAACAACGAAAAATGGCGTTCTAAAATCCACTCTTCCCTCTTATCCCCTATTGTGTAATTAAATTGGCTCGTATTTGCTTTACCGTCTAGCTTATGAGGGCAAACGGGATATTTCTTACCCTCAGGTGTCTTCATTTTATTGATGCGTTTCGGTGGAAAATGACGCTGATGTGGGAATTTAGCACGATTTATTTGGCACGCAGCTGCGGTGTAAATAAAGCGTTATTAGGACAAATTACGGCCATTATTTACCAAGGCATCGCAAACTTTATGGTCTTGTGGGAAAAACGGGAGGAAAAAACTAAAATTTTGTCTAAACGAAATCCAAAAATAGAGAAGCTTTACCGAAAAGGTTAACGTGGTTGGTCGCAGTAGACTATCAATTTCACATACAATGCTTTGCTATATTCTTGCGGAATTGAAAATGCTGTAAGGATAAATGCTGTGATATATTGCTACACACTGCCATTACCGGTGCTGTTATCCTTCCAAGACATTTGTTATAGGTTAGATAAAAATACATACATCTCAGATGTTTATCAAATCTCCATTTGTTCTGGGGATACAAGGCTAACTTGATGTTTTTAAATGGCAAGAAGGGCTAAATTTAATATTTTTAAGAAAAGTTCTGTAGTGTATAACACATACATGTGTTATTTCAATCGGAAAAATTATCCAACTAATACAATTTTGAAAAGTGTAAAATTTTGTTAGCTACGAAAATATCTATGTCTCCTTGCCGCCTGAAGTTAATAATAATTGCTAAAATAACATTTTTAAATGAAAAAGAAATCATTTTAATAAAAAAAAACAAATTCGGGAATTCAAGATACTTACAACTCAAATTATTAATTTTCGGTACCTCAAAATTTAGGAATTCATTATTTACTAGCTGACCCGGCGAACTTTGTACCGCCTCAGAATCAATAAATCTTGTGGCAACTTATTAACTGAATTAAATTCATTTTTTTTTTTTATAAAAGGATAATGCCCACAACGCCATCTACTGGCATTACCGGAACCAGCATACAACGCCATGTTTATTTTTGTTTCTGTCGTGTATTAAAAATGGCGTTATATACGGATTCTATACTAAATGTATGAGAATTTTTTTTTTGTTAATGTTTCTGATGTTTTAATCGATTTTTATGTTTAAAGCCCGGGACGAGAAATTTTGGTGGCCGGCGTTATTTTTTATTGTTGCCCTGGACCAGGGGGCTTTGTTATTGTCGTTGCCCCCCGCCCCCTGTAATTTTTTCAATGTTTTAATAGTAATTCTGCTATTTGGGGCGTGGGCAAATCCAACAAATGAAAGATCATAAAAAACGATCAAGCCGCTTTTGAGTTATAAACCTAAGGCAGCCCCCTGAGCCGGCTGTCCATGTTTTAATAGTTATTCTGCTATTCGGGGCGAAGACCAATCCAACAAATCGAAGATCATAAAAATCGGTACAGCCGTTCTTCAGTTATAAACCCAAGGGGGCCCCTAGGCCCACATGTAAATGTTTTAATAAAATTCTGCTATTCGGGGCGGAGACAAATCCAACAAATCGAAGATCATAAAAATCGGTCCAGCCATTCTTGAGATATAAACCCAAGGGTTCCCCCTGAGCCCCCTGTCCATGGTTCAACAGTTATTCTGCTTTTGGGTTCGAAGACAAATCCAACAAATCAAATATCATAAAAGCCCTTATTAAGTCGGTCGAGACAAAAAATCGGTCCAAAACAAGGGGGCCCACTGGGCCCCCATGTCCATGTGAAAAATACTTTACGACCTGTTCCCATATCTATCAAATATACAAAAAAAAATCATAAGAATCGGTCGACCCGAAAAATCTGTCCAGCCCAAGGGGGCACCCTGGGCCCCCATGTCTATGTGAAAAATTGTTTACTACCAATTCTCATACCTACCAAATATACAAAAAAAAAACACAAAAATCAGTCGACCCGACAAATCGGTGCACCCCAAGGGAGCCCCCTGGGCCACCATGTCTATGTGAAAAATTGTTTACCACCTATTCTCATACCTACCAAATATACAAAAAAAAATCACAAAAATCGATCCAGCCCAAAGAGACCCCCTGGGCCCCCATGTCTATGTGAAAAATAGCTCACCATCTATTCTCATAAATACCAAATATATAAAAAAAATTCATAAGAATCGGCCTACCCGAAAAAGATATCCAGCCCAAGGGGCCCCCATGGGCCCCCATGTCCATGTAAAAAATAGCTTACCACTTATTCTCATACCTACCAAATATACAAAAAAAAATCATAAGAATCGGTCGACCCAAAAAATCGGTCGAGCCTAAGGGGCCCCCCTAGGCCCCTATGTCGATAAAAAGTATCCTATGTCCGGCTACTGGTTCTAAACTACCTCCCCACCAATTTTCAGCCAAATCGGTTCAGCCGTTCTTGAGTTATAAATAGTGTAACTAACACGACCCATTAACAAAACGATCCGCCATTTATTGAATTCATTTATTAAAAAAAATGTGATAAATGAAGAACCGCTCGACCGATTTTGTGCAAACTTCACATAAACCATCTACTAAATAGTCCGAACAAAGCCTAAACATTTGGTTTGGATAGGTGAGCACGTTCTTGAGTTATAAAATTACAACGAAAAGGGGCATTGATTTTTATATATATATAGATAAGATTTGAAATTTCCAAAAGTAAGAAGTCAAAATTTCGATAATTTTTAATTTTGGAAATTCAGGAACTCAAGATGTAGAGGGTTAAAATTTTGAACTTTTTAAATCAATTCCCTTAAACTTTGCAATTACAGGATTGAAAATATTAGCAAATTCGGGAATTCATGATATTTAAAATTGAAATTTTTAATTTTTGGTACCTCAAAATTTAGGAATTCATGATTTATAAGATTTTAAATTTCTAAAAGTAAGAAGTCAGAATTTCGATAATTTTTAATTTTGTAAATTCAGGAACTCAAGATGTAGAGGGTTAAAATTTTGAAATTTTTAAATCAATTCACTTAAACTTTGCAATTACAGGATTGAAAATATTAGCAAATTCGGGAATTCATGATATTTAAAATTGAAATTTTTAATTTTTGGTACCTCAAAATTTAGGAATTCATGATTTATAAGATTTGAAATTTCTAAAAGTAGGAAGTCCGAATTTCGACAATTTTTAATTTTGTAAATTCAGGAACTCAAGATGTAGAGGGTTAAAATTTAGAAATTTTCTAAATCAATTCACTTAAAATTTGCAATTGCAGGATTGAAAATATTAGCAAATTCGGGAACTCAAGATATTTACAACTGAAATTTTTAATTTTCGGTACCTCAAAATTTAGGAATTCATTATTTATAAGATTTGAAATTTCCAAAAGTAAGAAGTCAGAATTTCGACAATTTTTAATTTTGGAAATTCAGGAACTCAAGATGTAGAGGGTTAAAATTTAGAAATGTTCTAAATCAATTCACTTAAAAATTGCAATTACAGGATTGAAAGTATTAGCAAATTCAGGAAATCATGATATTTACAATTGAAATTTTTAATTTTCGATACCTCAAAATTTAGGAATTCATGATTTATAAGATTTGAAATTTCCAAAAGTAAGAAGTCAGAATTTCGACAATTTTTAATTTTGGAAACTCAGGAACTCAAAATGTGGAGGGTTAAAATTTAGAAATTTTCGAATTCAATTGACTAAAAATTTGCTATTTCGGGAGTTAAAATGTTGCAAATTCGGGAATTCGAAATATTTACAACTCAAATTTTTAATTTTCGGAAGCTCAAAAATTATGAATTCATGATTTATATGGTTTGAATTTTCCAAAAGTAGGAAGTCAGAATTTCGACAATTTTTAATTTTGGAAATTCAGGAACTCAAGATGTAGAGGGTTACAATTTAGAAATTCACAATTTCAATCAATTCACTTACAATTTGTAATTAGAGGATTGAAAATATCTATTTGCAAATTCGGTAATTCCAGATATTGACAACTGAAATTTTTAATTTTCGGGACCTCAAAATTTAGGAATTTATGATTTATAAGATTTGAAATTTCCAAAAGTAAGAAGTCAGAATTTCGACAATTTTTAATTTTGGAAATTCAGGAACTCAAGATGTGGAAGGTTAAAATTTAGAAATTTTCGAATTCAATTGACTAAAAATTTGCAATTTCGGGAGTGAAAATGTTGCAAATTCGGGAATTTAAGATATTTACAACAGAAATTTTTAATTTTCGGAAGATTAAAAAAAGGAAAAAAATCAAGTGGGGTCAAATCAGGAGACCTAGCTGGCCCATCTACCGGGAAATGTTTCATCCAAATATTCGCGCACCTGACGACCAAAATACGGCGGTGCTCCGTCTTGTTGAGACCATATCGTCCCCTTAATACTACAACTAGGTAACTCTAGGTACAACTAGATATCTTTTTCAAAAGCAAAAATTTTTCAAAAAACGCAATTCTAATAAATGAAAGCATTATGGACGTACAAATTGGTCCAATTGCTTACAGTGTTTTTTAAAAACAATATTAATTTTTTGGCGTAAACCATTTTTTTGCTATGCAAAATTTAAAATTGCTCTCTGAAAAGTTTACATTTTCAAGTTACCTAATTGTAGTATTAAGGACGATATGGTTTCTGCTGGTATATTTTGATTGCCGTGGTTTGGGAATATTTCCCAAAGCTGTGGTACAATATGTTCTTGTAAAAGTTACGCTATACGCTCAAACGCACCATTGTGAAACTAATTATTGTACACAAGTTTAATTTTTGGCTAATATGCAAGTGACAGATCGCTGACAACAGCATTTTCAAAGCGTACTTAGTTTTAGTTTTCCAGAATTAAATTTTTAAATTTTAATTTTCTTTTACCTTTTAACAAAAATAAAGGTGGACATATGTTCCATCACTAAATTCAGAAGAAAATGCTCTTTTAGAAATTATTAAATTTGACCCTTCGTGCCATTTAAAGAAAATCAAGTTAGCCATGTATTTTCAAAATAAATGATGGTAGAAAATTGAAAAAGATCTCAGATGATAGAATTTAAACAATTCTAACTGTTTCACAAATTTCAACGTGCTCTGCTAAACCGTTCTGAAAATATTTAGGTGTATCCATACCCTGTATATACAACGAAGCAGGTTAGTTTAGAAGGATGTGATGGAAACTATGCATATAGCACACGTCTGACACCAGTAGCCAAGTTTATTTATTTAATATATTATAAATATTTATAAAATACTGAATATTTTTTTGAATATTAGTTATATTAAAATAATGTGAATGAAATATGTTGTGGCAAATATTTGAAGTATATATTTTAGTTATATTTTATAGCATTACATTTTTTTCTATACTGGAAAAAATATTTTGCTTTGTATATTCTCTGTATATTGTATATATTTATTTGAGATAACAAAAAAAACTTTTATTATAATATAATATAAGTGATTTTAAATACCTACAGTGTAAACTATATACCGAAAAACTCCTTAAAATGTAGAACTTGCTGTTTGGTTTATATTGTTATTATATTGTTTTCTTTTGCTCTCTGTATAACGAAAACTCTTTATAATTTAAAAAAAATACCCAGTCCCTTCAATTTCGCTATATAGAGTTTACACTGTATTATATCTTTTATTTTTTAAACAGCGACTACCATTTTTTAATATGTCATGATTGATAATAAATCAGAATATCTAAAATATTATGTATTTATGTTTTATTTTTATTATATTATCTTTTTTATACATCATATAAATATATTATTATTCTTACTCCAATTACAGATATTTATCATTTATTTTATAGCCTTTCTTCAGTTTATATCTCAGTAGATGCTAAAATTATTAATTTGGTTTTTGTTTTTTAGAAAACTCGATCAAAGTTTCATGTTAGACATTCTAAACAGGACCAAGGATGAAGCGTTTTGAATAAATTGTTTTAGCTGCTGCCAAGAAATCTTTTTATTTCATCTAGGCAAATTAAATTCGTCTGAATGACTATACAGTACTTTTTGTTAAAGAGAAAATATTTCAAATGTATATTTTTTCTACATTTGAATAAAATATAAATCAAACACATTTAAAAAAATATAGAACCAACATAGATTATTAATATTGAGTAAATATTTTAAATGTATATTTTATGTACATGTGAATAAAATATAAACAATATATTCAAAAACCTCTCACTAAAAATATTTATCCAATATAACGAGCGTTCAAAAATAAACCTGGTTAGAGGAGGCTGGGCATTTCTATAACAGTGTACATTGTCACAAAAACTAACTTGTCATTTAATTCAGTTTAGTTTAGGCAACCAGCACTAAATTCGGACAAATTGTTATTAAAATTTATATTTGAAACGTTGTTGCTCTGTCAATGAAAGTTGTTTCGAGTTAAGTATTAAGCAAGATTATTAAGCAAGTATTAAGCACTGCTGTTATGGACGTTGCAGTGACAGTCGCTACAGCAGGGAAAATATGTTTTACTTTTTGCCGTTTCTTAAACCTTGTTTGCAAGTACGAAATATTTGTACCAAAGCTGACCGGTGGGTGAAACGGTGTCATCAGAGAAAAAAATTCCGTAGCATAGAAGATATCACTGAAGACACTTACAGTCACGGCCATGGAATTTTAGCCGTCACTTTAATGTCAATTAAAAGAAAATGGATGTAGTCCATGCTTTATTGTCATTATGATTGACTTTTTAAAATTGAAATCTAAAAATTTGTCACTGTTAGTGTTTTCATGAGAGTGAGTCAGTGTCAAAATGACAAGTCTTTGAAATAGTAGAAAGTTAGGTTACGAATACCTAAGGGTCGCCTTACATCTTATGACAATAAATGATAAGTGACGGCCAAAATTCCGTGGCCGTAACTGTACATATTATGCTTTCTACATTTTCTTAATTAAACCTAGTGAGGGGCACCCTGATCCAATAACAGCTGCAAAAAAAAAAGTTTGCCTTTTGCTTCTGAAACGCAAGAGTTAAAAACTTCTACCTAACCGTACTTTTCACATTTGTGGGATAAGTACAAATTTACATCAGATTTTGAGGTTAAGATGACAGCTGCCAATTTAAAAACATATGGCGTAATATTTATGTATCTTGTTATGTATTTCATTATGCATTATGTGCAAAAACGCAATTTCAAAGCTTGATCTAACCAGGTTTTTTGTTATTTTTTGAAATATATTTAAAATATTTGTGGCTACTAGTGGAGTTAAAACTGAAACAAAGTAGAGATAATTTATGAAATATATTCCAGCTTTTCACATTAAAATCGAGTTTTCTTTCTGCAATAAATTGTAATTCAGTTTGATCATAAGTGTCTGTTTTAGACTCCATTAAAGTCTTAATTAAGTTGGGTAATTTAGCTCATATTTCCTCTAGTATTAAATGACCTAAAACTTCATTATCTTTACTTTTTGATAAATGCTAGTAGTGACGTGCAAAGACAATATGCTTTTTATTATTCAGGATCATTACAAAATTCTCAAGATCAGGGTTCCTCTTCCCTTACGTGAGAGACATCGTGGCTGGTCTGTATAAACTTAAGAATACTGTATAATCAAATGCGAGCAGTTTCTTGGCAGTTGCGTTTTTCAAACAAGAATTGGAACGACAATGGTTTCGTGCTTTTGGCACATTATATCCAGCTTTCCATTCTGTGCTGAAAAATATGTGTTTTAAGAGACTATTATTTTCGATGTCGTAAACAGTGACCATCAATTTCATAGTATAAATTATTAATGAATTGTTTTACCGCTTTGCAACAACCGCGAACCAGCTGGATTTACTGGCGTGGCAAGATGTCTGCAAACATGCCAAATAATAAAACGGAGTTCAAGGTTATGTGGCTGCAAAAACTTAATCAGGCTGCAGGCAATCAAAAGATATAGTCCAATCCCTGTCGCTGCATCGCATGCAAAATTTACTTTTTCGAATTTTGAACTGTGTCAACTGGAGCGTTGCAGTCGCATTCACTCCTTTCTCCATTCATTTCCGATAAGCAAAGAATGGATGGATTATACATGGCGTTTGGTTATGGACGATAAAACATTTAGAGAAGGTGGTTTTTGGTACACGACTGGGTGGCTTGAAGATTCACTGTCCAAAGTTAATGCAAAATCACAATCGAAAAATGTTTTGTCCTTCATGGGACAATGAGTTTACAGTTTTAGCCAAGTGCAACACTTATTTATATAAATGCAGATCATTATGGAAAGCGATGTCTGAGCAATTATTCTTCAGATGAAAATGGGTTATTACGTTAAGGAATGCAATTAGCAATTGTCTGTAAAACCTAATAATCGGTCGTTGTTCTTCATCTTAATCATTAATTTACTAAAACAAAATATACTGCTAACACACATTAATTTAAAAATGCGTTAGCTGTGATAAAATATCCACAAAATCATTAAATGCAAATTCTGTTTGTGTTTCTATACAGTATTTAGCATCAATAATTTCGTAAAATAAAATATTCGTAGGATTAAATTTTGATGTTTATTTTTGAGCATCATCCATAATATTTATTTATCGCATTCGTGTTTTGTTTGAACTTTAATGCAATATTGATGTGGATATAATTATGTACAGGTGTCCCAAAACTGAAGAAATTGGAGAGATCTCCTTGGTGCACAGATAAATATTCTTAAAGAAAAAATGGTTAGCTAAGAAAAGAACATTTTAAATTGAGGTTTTAGGCCATCCAGGTATGTACGTATTTCCTTTTTTCGAGTTTAATTCATTCTTAATATTATTTCGAGCAGTGCAAATTCAAACTTACACGCTGTAGATCACTAGTAATACAATTATCTACTTGTACACATATTACTAATTCACGACCGCATTTATAATTTAGTTCTAATTCCACCACTAGCTTTAATCGCAAATAATGGCAAATAAATACATGATTTTCTCATTAGTTCGGTAAATAACCCCCCGCTTCCGATCCCGTTTTGCGTGATTCTCTGATGGCCCCAGATTTCATTACCATGATTAGTAATTAGTAGCGCTACCCAAGCATGTAACGCACGCGGAGTTCTTCATTAACGAAAATCGCCACCGTTAGACATATCTATTCCCTTTTTGGGGATCCGTTGTCACTGCCTTTCCATCATAGTCCCTATAATAAGGAAACCTTGAAGTGTAAATTTAACTTGAACCCAACGTTGAAAATGTTAGGCTAGGTTGACACCCGTAGTCTGCTGGAAATAACTTCTTATTTATATCTGCTGGAAGACTAGTCGTGTTTAGACATGGAGGAATGTTTACTAACATTTAAAAAGTGTGACTCCTTCCTATCTCCGAAACTATTTTGATCACAGAAAGTGATGGATCAAAACCAGGCGCACATTTTACACCTACTTCAGTAAATTTGTTCACAATCACATCCATTTGGACGACACAGTAAATGAAAATTGGCTGGAATTTTCAGCGATCGAAGTTTAAAATCCCCCAGGGACAGAGAGATTGTATTTTAGCTCTAACAATATGTTTGACCCTCGTTAACTAAATAGTAATAATACACATAGGCGCACAGCGGTTGTTGGGACAATAGCCGATGAATGAAATAATTTAGTGGTGGATTCGGTTTTATGGAAGCTGGTGCAGCAACAAATGCAAAATTTATATTTTGTTCATATTGTATAATCTGACAGTTACATTAAGCTTCGCTTAATGTTTTTTTTAGGCGATGATTACGAAAGATGTGATTTTACGGTCTCTTTTGGAGCCGTAAAGTTTTACTTTTTTGTACGCATCTGTCAAACTCTACTTTTTTGGGACTGATCTGTCAGAAACTAAAACTTTTGATACTTTTGAAGAAATCTGTCGTTTGCTCTTGAGATTTAACCGAAGGATTTAACATCAGCTGTTTTAGGTCGCTGGCTGCTGTCGAAAATCAGCTGATTTTTAACCGTCTTTGTCATTGTGATGGGGTCATCTGTATTTGTTATAGTCATGTGTACTGCGGCTTTGTGTTATACAATATTGGCGATCCGTGTAATTTGTGTTGCTATTTACACCGTCGGTCATTTCTACACATTTTAGAAAGTGATTTACCATTAAGTCAATACTAAATTATGACATTGTAGACCATGTATTTAAAACTGTCCACATTACCTAATTACATCCAACTACAACTACCTATTTGTTCAATGTGGGAAAACAAAAAGAGGATATCGAATAACAGGTTGGAAAATACTTTTCAGTTAATTGAAGGTGCTAGTATAAATTATTTATCGTAGGATCAAAATGTCACTCAGTGTGTACCTTTAAAAAACAAGTCTGGAGCACAATGTTAAAAAAAAATTCCATTCAAAACACATAACGTCTAAACCAACTCCATTTATGGGAATGAAATGGAACCAGTGGCCTTCAACACCAACAAAAAAACAGCCCCACTTACAACATTAAAAAATGGGAATTGTAATGACATCTTTATCCATGGCTAGCATACTGTCCTGATGGTGTTATATTTTATGTTGGAAAGCCACAAAGGTTGTTGGAGATAAAATGTCCTTATTTGGGTAAATGTAAATAACGACAGTAATCGATATTAACTTTTTATTGTAGGAAAAACAAAGTCCTCAGGCAAACTCATATCTTTGTTGCCATATCTTCGAAAAGATTGCAGTCTCAAAGAAAATCATGCCTGTTAATTATAGTCAAAAAAAAATTATATGACCAAATTTTGATCATCGCCTAAAAAACGTCGTGTGCACCTCGGCCAAAAGTGCTTTTTTGGCCTTATCTGCATTGTGTCCTCGGCTCACGCCTCGGCCACAAACAGCAGATGCGTCCAAAAAAGCTAACCTTTACGGCCTAGGTCCACAAATTACTATATTTAAGTTTGTGCAGATCGAAGGAGGCCTCAACAGTAGCTAAATTGTGGAAGTTGATGTAGCCGCCATAAAAACATTACAAAACTCGTAGAATTTTAGTCACCATTTGACTGAGAACCTTAAATGTCAAGGAAACTTTTAAATATCGTTAAAATGTACATTGTCAATAAGTGCATATTACTTTTCCAAATAATTAAAAGTTTTAATAACTTCTCAGACGTCGACAGAAACTACGCCATGCCAGAAATCGCTTAAATCAGCCAGACAAAAGTTCTCCAGAACTTATCAGGACAACCAATAAGAGAGTTAGCTTGGTTTGCAACAAAGAGACAAGGGAGTAAAAATCGTCTAAAAGGTTCGATTTACACAAGAACAGAATTTAATTAAATTTTTACCGCAGCAAAAAGGGTTAACTCTAACAGTAAACCTTCAATGTCGTTTCATGCATGCAGATTTAATCTGGAAGATAAATTATTGTTATTACCGACTATTAGGAAACAAGTAATTTTATTAATTGGGTACTCCAATTCCACACTCGGCAAATTTGACTTAATGTTTGTTCGTAAAATTACTGCTGGGGCGTTTAGTTTGAATCAACTTTGACCCTTTCAATTAGAAATCCCTATTTTATTTTACATGCTACCATTCAGAAATACTCAGAGAATTTCAGATACCAGTTAAGCTTCTTGGAGTTTAAAGAAGTGTGCAATTGTCACAACTTATTTTAGAATAAAATATGACCACATATCACTACTCTAATACAGCCGAAGAGTGGTATCCTAAATTCTGTAGAAATTGCCCCTAAAGACATTAAATTAAACGAATTAAATTTCATCCAAAAGATTTATGAAAGTATCAGCCTCCAGTGGTGGTGGCAAACTGCCAATTACAAAAAAACAGACTAGAACTGAAATGCAGTTTTGTTTTTATCTAGAATACGTTGAAGACAATTCTTGAAACTTTATAAAGGATTTGTTCAAAATTCAGACAAACGATATTAAACAAAATTTTAATACAAAAATGCTCCGCAATTTACACTAATTAAATCACAAAACATTAACTAATAACTACAGGAGTATTGAATCAAACAAAATGCTATCGCAACGTAATGTATTACCATCAGAACCTCAAAAAGCTTTGTCGTCGCCACAGTATCGGATCGTTGTTCTGAATTGAAGTATTGAAGTCTCGACCGTCTCTTTGAATGTTTGGATCAGATATATCTATAAAACACGTATCTTCGCCTGAATTTACAATGTCAACAGAACTATGATACCCAGTGCCTATGCAATTTTAAACTATACCAATGCAATAATAGTTCTACATTCATTCTCAACACCGGATAAGAGCTGGCAAACCAGGAAAATAAAACGAGGATGATCCGCAAAATACTCAATCTGTAATTGACAATAAAAGAAAAAGAAGAAATATTATAACGAACACTCCCACATAATCATAAAAGAAAAAAGATCTTAATATATTAAAAGCAATGTTTGTTTGTTTAAATTAAAAATTCAAACCGGCCAAATGAGTACTCTGTCAGATAAAAATGTCACAGTGACAGTTTTAGACATAAAATTATTTCACAAGGAAGGGATGGTGTGGTGAAATCGAGGGAGAAGAGCCAAAATTGATTCTGGCTGTGTCCAGGATTGCTTTCGAAGTGGGCGCAACTTTAAGTCCTTGTTGAAAAGGACGTGCAATCGGCAAGTAACGCTACCCAAATAATTTTATAACGCTAATAAAATAGTTTCACTTAATTTTTGGGATGCAGCCACTCGCGCCGGGTGAATTTTGAATGTCTTACGTTTGTTTACTACTTCAGAAAATACTTTAAAATGCAAAAAAAAGGAAAACCATCTGTTGGAAAATCAACCAAGAAATCGAGGCAAACGAAAGCCAATAGGACAGGTGAGACACCCGACCAACGTGAAAGTCATGTGGAGGAAGTGCGGTTAAGAGATTTTAGATCAAAAGCTGCTGAAACACTTGAACAACATAGCGTCCATTGAAACGACCATACAAATATAATGCTCATCCTATGCATACCAATGGTTCGATTTGCCTTTCGGTTTCAAATGGCTTTAATTTCCAGTACGCCTTGCTTTCGCAATTACCATCAACAAAGCCCAAGGACAGTCACTGAGTGTTGCTAGGCTCAATTTGAGAAGTCCATGTTTCTCACATGGTCAAACAGGGAACACCGAAAAACTTATTTATGTATTCGCCAAATGGGAAAACCAAAAATATTGTTTACCCGACTGCTCTAAAATAATTCGGAAAAAAATTAAATAAAATACATATTCCAAAATACTGTTCAGAATGTGTTTCTATGTTCCGAATGAGCTCCTACACCGGTCAACGGATCGATATGAAATTTTTAGCACAAATCAAATAATATTCGTCAACCCATCGTGATTTACCTGTTCGTTGCACCGTTTTTTACTTTATTTTGTGGCGCCCTGGGTACCAGCTAGTATGATATAAAAAGTACTTAAACCCAAGTTACAGATAAATCCTACACAAGAAATCTATTTCAATGTCAGTTGGATACTAGAATCTTCTAGGTGGCCCGTTGTTGTTTTTTCCCAGGTTGTTATATATTCCAACATCTCTAACCTTCCATTTATCAATCTTATCGTTCTCATGACAGTTGGACACATCCAAACAAAACACAAATCAAACAAGAGAAATGATGAGAATATATTTAGCCAACTAATGCGACGAATATGATAACGATGCTAGTCAAACCGGCATGCCAACGGTCTTCCAAATCATAATGATAAATAAAACATTCCTAAACACAAATGCACGTATTTCTCATCAGCGAAACCCATTTTACCTCTAGAACCTCATTATACCAAACTAGAAGTGTCACTGCTTTTGTGAGCTTTTTGTTAAACTTAATGCTACCACCGGGCTCAAAAACATAATACGACAAAATTTAGTCTATGCAAAAACACAAGCTTTGCTTGACATCAAAAACTAATGCGAGATAAGATATGATAATGAAAGAAATCGAAAGAACCTTAGAAAATGTTATCTCAACGAAATTATAACTAATTTCTAAATGGGAATTATAACATAGTGAAAGAAACAAGGAAATAGCGGAAATGAAAAAGTTAGTACATTGTGATGGATGAAATAATAAAAAAAGGTGAAGAGAACAAGAAGGTACAGAATCGGACAAAAAGAAATTCAAATTGTCTACTATGGTGGCGACCTGCAGGAAGGACTCATTTCGATACAGAATAAGAGAAAATAGAAGAAGTGATACCGCAAATAAAAAACAAATAGAGCTGCAGGATGTCTTAGCGACACAATTTGTCAAACAAATTCTTAAGTGAAATTAACAACCGAAGTGAAGACCAGAAGCCCTAAGCAACAAAATAAACAAAACAAATGAAGTAAATGCATGTTGGGTAAAAGGGAGAGAGAGAGAATGGAACAGCCACATTAGTACAACGCCAGGAGACTTGAGAAGAAGCGGCTGACCGACGAAGAGATGGGTCAGTGGCCTCGTGGTTTAAGCTGAAAGAAAACAGGCAATATGACTAATTGAAAGAAGGGATAAGAAGAAGAAGATAAGTAATTGGTATATGGCTCCAAGAAGGTCATATTTCCCTGTACGTGAATCTTGAAATGTGGACAGTATTTCATATTTTAAGTTTGGGTAACCAAACAACGCCATCGTCGTACCCCTGTCGCAATTGGCAACAAAAAGGCGGAATTGCGAGAAGAAGGTCAGAATTGTCAGAAAAAAAGGCGAAATCGCCAGAAAAAAAATCGCAATTGCCAGAAAAAAGTCGGAATTGCCCAAAAAAAGTTATTTTTCCATTCATGTCCGTTCAGCGCCTTCGTATCAAACAAAGGTTAACAAGGGGGTGAAAAATTTAACATGGGAATTCCTACAAGTAGCTAATTTAAAAAAAAGCACTTAAAGTATCGAGCGATCAAGATAATTTTGTAATATACTGATTTATGGCATCTAATGTTACGTCATTCAAGAAGTTTAAAACATAATTTTGAGGTTTCAAAAAATTTATTAAATAAATCTTTAAACAGATGCCAAAAAAAAGGTGGCCTCCACAACTAATTTTTTTATTGCTAATTTCAATTTTGCGCCAGATCTTGTGTATAAATGAAATCCCAGTTCGGTGTAACCTGAACCACTGCCATCAAATGTCAAATGAATTTGAAGAGTTAACTTAACCTCAAATCTCAGTATCTTGCCGCTTGTGTTGTTGATGTTGGTTGTTGTGTTATTTTTATCTAGTGAAACAGTCTCTCTACTCTATAAAATAAGTTCTTTTAAGAACTTCATTTGTTCACTGCTTAAAAATGGCATTTTCATTAGAACACAAAGCGTTTATAGTTGAGTATTTTAGAAATGGGCATAAAGTAGACGGTGTGTGGCAATATTCTGTTCAAGATGCATGGACAGAATTTCGTGAGCAGTTTCCCGATAATATCGTCGATTATGCTCATTTCTACAATACATTTAAGGTTCTTTTTAGATGAAGTATGGTTTCATCTAAGTGAATAATGCACAAAATATAAACGAACTTATATAAACGAACTTCATGATGACGAATTGGTACTTGGCTATTTTCAACAAGATGGGGCTACAGCACATTCAGCAAGGACCACAATAGCTATGTTACGAGAGTTCTTTGATAACAGACTTATTAGTCGGAACACTAAATATCTGCAGACTTTTTTTTGGAATCACCGAAAAAATTAATGAAATAAATAATAATCCAGATATGTTACGAAATGTCAGTCAAGGTGCTAGACGAAGAGCTCATTTGTGCTTAGACCAAAATGGAGAACATTTTCGGCATTTATTATAACAGTTGAATGAAATAAATGTATTTTCCAAACTTTCACGTATGTTTGACAATAAAATCCACCAAAAATTTCCACCATTTTATCTTTCATAGCTTCACAGTTTTAGCTCCAATGTGTTACAATTTTGAGCTGGCTCATTTCAAATTTCACGACTTCAAAGTTTCACATTTTCATAATTTCACTTTTACAGTTTCGTCATGTCAATTTCATAAATTCATAATTCTAAATTTCACTCTTTCGGTTTCATAATTTTAGTTCCAAAGTTTTATAATTTCTCTTTGACTTATTCATTTTTACAATTTTAAATATTTATAGTATTGCAATTTGAGAATGCCACATTTGCAGTTTCATAATTTCAGTTTCACATACTCATATTTTCAGTTTCACAGTTTTCTAACTAATATTTGATAAATTCGATTTTAAATTTCGCACTTTAACACTTTCATAATTTTAGTTACTCAAATTCAAAAATTTTGTCTGAATAATTCATTTTCACAACTTCAGAAATTCAGTTTTTCAATTTCACCCTTCCATGACTGCATAATTTTCGCTCCAGTGTTATAATTTTGGATGGGCTCATTTTAAATTTCACGATTTTAATAGTCATTTTTATAGTTTCGATTCTACAATTTCATTACGCCAATTTGATCAAAATGGCCCAACTTGAGTTGTACCTCGCCTGGAATCATCCTAGCTTTCTTCGACAATGTCGGATGGCTGGATGAGAGACAAGAATGAGGGACACGAGGGGGTGACACAATGGGCCCGCGGTGTGGTCTAAGTGTCGATGATTTCCTCAAACCCCTCAACACCTAATCTAATCTAATGTAAATTTGCTAAATTCATATTTGTAAATTTCAGTTTCATAATTTTGTTTCCAAAGTTTTATAATTACTATTTGACTTCGTAAAATTTTATTTTCATATTTTTAGTTTCACAATTTTCTAATGCAAATTTTGTAAATTCGATTTTAAATTTGGCACTTTAGCAATGATATAATTTTAGTTCTACAATTGAATAAATTAAGTCATTGTTAATCACGGTAAAACTTTTGGTGAATAGGGTGAGGTTATCATTTCAATTTTTCTTTGGGATTTTCATGTATCGTTTTTAAAAACAATGTCAAAAGAAGAAAAACAGTTAATATAGTATTAGGAGACAGTAGGGTATATTGGACCGTGTGCTAAATTGAACTACCACTATATCTAAAAGAGTAGCTTGTATTTTCTTTACTTGTACTATTGGACTATTTTTGAATTTGTAAGCACATTAGGACTAATGGAAATATTGGGAAATCGCACATGAATTTCTTCAACCACGATTTTTGCGAAAAAAGTTTAATTTATTATACAGGTGTCTCGCATATGTATACAACATACATATGTAAAAGATAAGAAATAAAAAAGTCATAGCAAATTGCATTTTGAAGACTTTTAAAGACGCCTATAACATAGGTACATCCCTTGAAGTAAAACTTTTGAAAACTTCGTTTAATACTACATTTTTCTGTTTTTGACAACAGCCAAAATTGACACTTTATATTTTTGTTATTATTCACTTTTGGCACTAATGGTACTTAGATTTTTTGTTCCTTTTAAAGTAACAAATCTCATTTTCAAGAAGCTAATATTAGGCGAGACACTTGTAAATGAAGACGTACAGAAAAATATCGTAATTAGGTAAAATTATGCTTGGTGATATGTACAAAAAAATATATATTAGCAACAATTTGACAGTACATACAGCAATCATTTTTCATTTTTACTTACAAATCTTCCCAATTTAAAAAATATATTCTCGAATTGTCAGTTCGAATTAAATTGACAAGCCTATGCGCCTATGGATATTTTATATTGTACCTCTTTTCTCCGCTGGCACCTGCGTCATATATCCCCACTACTACCTGCTGTTTGCGTTTGGTACGGTGTAAGGCTAATTGCATAGCCACACGAAAACGTAAGCGGCGAACGGTGTAAGATTTTGGCACAGGGTAAGACTAATTTATTCGTGTCGGACCCCTCTGCTAACTGCTGTTTTTCAGTATTTCATCTCCGCTCAAGTAACTACCAAAATAATTTGTACATAGACTGTAAATGACAGATGGATTAGTTAAAATAATACCTGGTACCTAAGGGATGTTATATACATAGTTTTCAATAAAAGTTTAACTTCTGTCGCGCGTGGACTCCAGGCACAATTCGTTTTTTTTTTATTCTAAAGAGTTTTAGATTTATAATGTTGTAATAAGTAAATGATTCGCTATATCTCTATTTTGAAATCTAATATATGAAATCCAAGATTTGGAATGTGACATGCACAACCTGCAACTTATAATTTGAAACTTGAAATCTGCATTCTCTATCTGGAATCTAGATGTTGAATTTCGAAATTTCTTCTAGCGTGTGCAATTTGGAATGTGAAATCTAGAATCTAATTAGTATCTAAACCTAGAGCGTGAAATCTAGAATCTGAAATCTGGAATGTGAAATCTTGAACATGAAGGCTTAAAATTTGTATTCCGAAATCTAAAATATCGAATTCGAAATCTGGAATATGACACAATTCGCATTTCGGAAAACTGCATTCTATATCTGGAATATAAAACTTAAATTTGGAACTTTATTATCCAGAACGTGCAAGTATTGTAGTTAATTTGATGATCTATGATCTGTAATTTGAAACTTAAAATCGAAAACTGTAACCCTGCAATCAGCATTTTAAATTTTCAATATAAAAATGGAAATCTGCAATGTGGAATGTGTAACCTAGAATGTGAAATTTGGAATCTAATATTTGAAGCTGATAGTATGTAATCTAAAATAAGCAGTCTGCAGTATGGAATTTTCTTTAAATCCACATTTTAAATCTGAATTTTAAAACTTGTAACTGAATTCTGAAATCTAGAATGTTAAATCTGGAATGTAAAAACTGCAAACTGTACCTGAACGTAATCTATATTCCGAAATCCAAAATATTAAATTAAAAATTTGTAATATGACATTCACAATCTGCCATTTGGAAATCTGATTCTATTTCAAGAATTTAAAACTTGAATTTGAAAATGTAAAATTGAAACCTTAGAACCTGCATCTGAAACTTAAATTTTAAACTGGAAATCCGCAATGTGGAATGTGTAAAATAGAATGTGAAATATGTAGTCTGCAATCTGGAATGTGTTTTAAATCTACATTCTAAATCTGAATTTTAAAACGGAAACTTGCAATATAGATCGTGAAAATAGAATGTGAAATCTAGAATTTGATATCTGTAGCCTGAAGTCTGAAATCTAGAAACTGACATCCGGAATATGACATCCACAACCTGCGATCTGAATCCAAAATTTAAAACATGAAATTGGGAATTTGTAATCTAGAATGTGGAATCTGGGATATGAAAATTGTATACTCTACGATTCTCGACCAATTGTAGTAAAACAATTTAAAATTATTGTAGTCAATTTCCACTAACTTTAATAAAAATAAATTACGATAGGAACATGTTTCCGGAGAAGACTACTCCCATCTTCGGCCTAATTTTACAAGAGATTAATGATACAATTAATGAATTAATGATGAATTACAGTGCGGTTCTTACCTTAAAGAATGTTTAAATTATGACGTTGTTATTGAAAGATTATTAAATTTGACGTTTTGAAAAGGTTACATTATTTAAAAAAAAATTGAAAAAAAATACATTTTTTTTAAATATAAAAAATTTAAAATGGATCTAGGAGAATCTGGTAAGTTTGTTTAAACTGTATTTGAGTGGTATAAAAGATGATAAATAATGAAATCATAACAAGTGAAAAAAAGGTGGCAATTGAGGTTAAAATAATGTTGAATGCAAAAAAAAATGATTGGAAATTTAAAATAATGAATTGATAATGGGATTCTTTAAGTTACTTTGTTCAATTAAATTTCTTGCTTTTGTTGCATTTGTGAATCAATTTGGAAGTTGGAAGTTGAAAAACTGTTTCGTTATTAATATATGATTGGCGAAAGAAGAAGGTGTTGATGGAGGAGGTTCAAGATCTGTGTTGTGAAAGATGTATGAATTTAATGAATTAAGTTTCTGAGGGCATTATCTCGTACAGAATCAGATCTTTTGAATAAAACAATTATTATTATGTGATCTACATATCTGTACCAAAAGAGAAAATGATGTTTAAAGGGAGAAAAAGTTAAAAAGTGATTTTCTAATTCACTGCAATTCATCAATTTTAGAGAAACAAAAATGACATTTTGATATTCGTTTCTGCTGTTCCAACTCATTGAGAATCATTTGATGGATAAATCTGAAGTCTAAATTGCACCAATACTTTTACGATTTTGATTTACAAGTCATATCGGGTCTTCACAAATGATTCATACATCATGTTGCCTTGAAAGACTAAATTTACATGTAGTTATACGGAGAATTTTAACGTTCAAAGCCTACCGAATGAAGGAATCATTTCGCAGATTCTGTTGGTTGTTTTGGAAGGTCTGCTAAAGAGTAAATGTACTTATTAGAACTTTAGGTAGAAGAAAGATGTTCTTTAGTTTGGAAGATTCGTCAGTTTGGAACAGCAACTGGAGAGGTAAACCATAATTAAGAAGTTGGCTGGTTTATTACGTAGAATAAATCTACTCCAACCACAAGAATTTACAATTTTACAATAAAAATAATACAACAATGCATTGTTTATAAAAAGAGTCATTTTTAACTTATTTTTATTCTAAATGCAACAGTCTTCCAACGCAACACAACCGTAACACCTTTCTTTTTTAGTGTCGTTCTCGTAACTACTTCATCCTGGAACCAAGTTTTGCGTTTTGCTTTTTTCTCAGTCTGTCAGTTATTCACTTCACTTTCATAACAGGCATAATTAGTACATGACCGTAGATTCCATTGTACCAAACACTGGTAACTGGATATCTCAATCCTACAAGCAACTTTGAGAAAGAACGGACTTCGTTACCTTCTAAATAATTAACACTGACCTTTCTCCAATCTCTGCTTCGTTCTATTGATAAATCGATCGACACTTTTTATCCTTAAGCCGAAAAGCTAATGTAGAGACCCTTTCCAACCGAACTGCCACAAAAACAGGACGATTAAACCACAGTCAGGAAGAAATATATTAAGACGCGTCCACCAAGAAGTCCAATTTATTTTTTGCAATTTTTTCGACAGCATTCTGATCTTGGCAAATAAGTTAAATGTAATTGCTTCAGTAATGTTGGATAAACAAGAATAAACGTGGATATAATGAGTTCTTTTCTTCACGATGAAGCTTTGAGTAAAGAATTGCAAAAGTGCTTTGTTTAAGATTCTACTAGACTGCGCCAGTAAATTCAGACTGTTATCAAATATTTTCACCCGCCATTCGCATTCCCTCGTAAGTAAATACCATAAAGAGTAAGCCGTGCGATGCGAATTACTGAGCCTATGTCATGCATATTTAATGAGAGAGGCCTGACGGCGGTGAGGATCCGTTTTTACGGGACATGTCAAAAGGATGCATTCACAGGGTTAGAGAACACATTTATCATCCCTGAAAAAAAGGAAGTTTCAGGATAAATCGGCTTTCCTCCTGGTACGTATAAATATAAAATACATTTTCTTGCTTTGGGAAGACTACCATCACCGTATGAGATAAAAGCTTTATCGTCCACATTTTAAGAACTCGGCATAACTTCAAGATTGAAATTGCATGTTTGCCGGATATTTGTAAATATTTTCCGCAGCTACGAAATTGCAATACTTGAAATATTATCAAGGCCACTTGTGAAGATTCGTCTCGTTCGGGGTTATCCTATCTTCTAAAAGAATCTCAACGTTTTTTTTCTAAAAGTTTGTCTTAAATAGCTTCCGATTGCGCTAATGACGCTGTTGTTTTTATAAACTTTTTCAGATAGCCGATTCCCGCATAGGCTCTTTGTTTTAGTCAGAAAAGTGCTGAGGACAAATAGTTGGTTCATTAGGCCATTGTCGTCTTCCTATTGTTCCTGCAGCTTTAATTGCGTTTTATTTATTCAAATTTCTGGCTGTGATGCCTTTCATTCAAGTTATTCGGAAGGAAATTATTCTCTGCCACCCAAATTAAAATCTCCGTAATATCGCCGAAATTTAATTTAGGACTCCGCCTGTGGTTTGTCAGCTAAATCAGCATGTCTCTTTGATTTATGCCACAGATAATCTATTTACATACCTCCGATGAGTATGTTTACGTGTTTATGTTTTCTGCCATTGGCATTTAACACTTTATGGCAATAACGTTCTGGTTTGACAACGTTATTATTTTAGAATCGCTGTACAGCAATATGTTCTTGTAGCTGACAGCCGAGTTGAGGATGTGCCAAATCAAATTTCTCACGTTTACGACCTACCATCACACAATATGGTTTCATGGTAGATTACGTTTCAAAATCCACATACGCGTGCGAAGACTTGAAATTAGATCCCCCTCGTCCTTTTTATAGACATTTTACTAATAAAGCAAATGTCTTTTGTGACTGAGCAATTATTTAAGGCTTCACTTAGCAAACGTGACCTTGCGTCTCGAATGTCACTACAAAGAGTGGATCATGTATGAATCGATTTTGTTATCTATGACCTAGTTTCGGACGACATTTAATAACAGATGCCAAAAAAATTTCAAAAGTTAACGACTTCCTGGGTTTCAGGGGTTAGTTGTAAATTAACTAACGTGAATGTGTGAATTTCAACGTAACCCAAAGGCTTCCGCAGGATTAACTCGACCAGCGTGAAATATCCCACAGTACGCTTGGTGACATTATAAAAGAATATCAGTGAGATTAGCTTAGATCCTAACTGCGCCCTTTTATTTTCTTTAAGTGCGCGATAAGCCTTGCCAGAGATCACGTTTTGAGGGAAATATGATTATAAACGCAAAGAAAGAAATTCCCTCTTTTATAAGAGGCGGCAAAAACATTTCCTTGTTATGCAGACGATAACGCTTTCGAATTTGGACGTCTATCACAAAAATTATACCAAGTCTGAAATAAATTACGTTTTGTGTATTTATAGCCGCAGATTTTGCAGAAGAGCCACTGCTGCTTTTACTTCATTATATAAAGTTATAGCTGTTGTCAAACAAACGCAGGAAGAAGATAAATTTTAACTATATACGTAGTTCCTTGTGTATCGAAAAGTTTTTTAACAAGTCAACAAAAACTTTGGACCAAAGACGAAAATCCTGGTTTAACAGTTACTGCTTAAATTAATTTTATGGCAGATTACTCATACACTTTGCCAAAGCTATCGACAAATAAATAAATATTACAAGACAGCGGGAAAGCAGAATGGACCTAGCAACATTAGAAGTCTTTGACCTGAGCCTTGTATTATTTGCTGAAATGACGGCATGACACATGTTAGAAAATTGGACATCTGTACAGAGGCTGTTCCATGACTTAATAACGATTCAGGTTTTTAGTTTTAGCTCATTTGAAGTGCACAGGTAACAAATGCTTCGGTAGAAAGCAAATCTACCAAATGTAACTGTGTCAAGTTTATAGTCAATAATAAAGACATCTAGAATCCGAATGGTTTAATATTTCGTTTTCTCTATACACAAACCACATAAAACTCGGTATTTCTTTTGTGTACACACCTAAATTGAAACCACTACGTACAGCAATCAACCAGGACTGAATGAAAGTCTGGAGACTTTTATTGACCAAACCACACACTCTTACTATCGATTGAGGTTTACAGCCGTGGTCGCCCTTTTAGTTCCTGCAGTAAAACAGCACACACCTTTTTCCAAATGCTCCCCGGTCGAGAATGGAGGTAAAATATAAGCACCATCAATTAATTTCCCCCGGAAACAAATTTATATTAAAAGCCCATTCGATTTTACGAGTGTACTTTCCTCAGTTTCCCAGTTGGGAAAATAACTGGTTTCAATTGCAACAGCCGCAGACATCTTGGCGCCAGACCGCCATTATAATGGGACGAGGTGTGGTGAGTCCCATATTATTAACATGATTCATGCCAGACTCAATAATTATAAAACTAGATATGGGCTGCTGCTTCTTGCAGTGTGGGGTGCATCGATTGTGTACAAATTTTGTCTGTACTAAGAAAAGTAAACGTTACATCGTTCGGCAAGTATAAACAAAAAAAGAGTTACACTTGAATATAATTTTCATTAGTCATAGCTGCGTTAAATTTTGCCGTCTGCGAGAGATCCGGGCTGGAACGTCGGACGTAATCTAATTTTAAGTAATTAAGAATTACAGCCGAGTCCTCGAAACATGAAATTAGGGAGATTTCCAAACCGTCCGCGAAATATTAAAAAATATTTAATAGTAATAATCGATTAGTTTTCTTCACGTTGGTGGTTAGTGCAAGGTCATTCTTCTTTTACCACTTCTCTTACCTTACTAATTAAAATTCATGAGTCGGAGCACTGTAAAATTGGTTATGTTGATTTAACACACACGATGAGTGGAGTGAATTAATAATAACGACATGAAGCAGTATTTCAGATAAACATACAATGCGGAAACAACTTTGCAACTTAAGTTTTCGAAAAATAATAATTGTCGATGTTTCAATGCAGCTCTTTACCTTCCAAAAGGAAAATTTACATTCCTACAATTCATTGACGTCTATCAGAAGCATAACCTTCCCCTAAAATCAGTATACGTTAAAATTGAAACTTTTGGCAGCATTATAATACTTGTCGGAGATTGACGCTGCCCCTCTATGCGGGCCCACCACGCACTTTATTCATAACAATAACAACAAAAACCGAGAGGTATTGCGAAACAGGTGATCCCGGGTGTGCCTCCCTCGAGAGTCTCCTCGTGACTGCCGTCCGTTGCGTCACGTGATCTTCCCAGCACTCTCCGATTTCACCCAAGTGTATGCAATCAACTTTATCCGACACGGCCATTCTGACATATCACACGTCCTCGTGTGATGGCTATATAAAATAAAACTTAATAAACCACTCGGCCATTGTGATTATTAGAGGAAACTGACTCTTCACGTGTAATTTCTATCATGACAAAATTATTTCTTCTATCACTCGAAAAGTAACATTGACTTCATCACTTCCTTCCAGTGATAAAAAAATTATTACTTCAATTAACTCAGAAAACAAAATTGACTTTATCACTTCCTACCAGTGCCAGTAATACAACAAAATTATTACTGCCATTAACATCAAATTAACTCAATCACTTCCTTCCAGTGATAAAAAAATATATTACTTTTATTAACTCAGAAATCAAAATTAACTTTATCACTTCCTTCTAGTGATACAACACAATTAACTTCATCACTTCCATCCAATGATAAAGAAAATTGATTTCATCACTTCCGTCCAGTGAAAAAAAAATTACTTCAATTAACTCAGAAAACAAATTGACTTTATCACTTCCTTCCAGTGATACAACAAAATTATTACTGCTATTAACATCAAAATAACTCGATCACTTCCTTCCAGTGATAAAAAAATATATTACTTTTATTAACTCAGAAAGCAATTGACTTTATCACTTCCTTCTAGTGATACAACACAATTAACTTCATCACTCCCATCCAGTGATAAAAAAAATTGATTTCATCACTTCCTTCCAGTGATAAAAAAATATTTCTTTTATTAACTCAGAAATCTAAATTAACTTTATCACTTCCTTCTAGTGATACAACACAATTAACTTCATCACTTCCATCCAATGATAAAGAAAATTGATTTCATCACTTCCGTCCAGTGAAAAAAAAATTACTTCAATTAACTCAGAAAACAAATTGACTTTATCACTTCCTTCCAGTGATACAACAAAATTATTACTGCTATTAACATCAAAATAACTCGATCACTTCCTTCCAGTGATAAAAAAATTATTACTTCAATTAACTCAGAAAATAAAATTTACTTTATCACTTCCTACCAGTGCCAGTGATACAACAAAATTATTACTGCCATTAACATCAAATTAACTCAATCATTTCCTTCCAGTGATAAAAAAATATTACTTTTATTAACTCAGAAATCAAAATTAACTTTATCACTTCCTTCTAGTGATACAACACAATTAACTTCATCACTTCCATCCAATGATAAAGAAAATTGATTTCATCACTTCCGTCCAGTGAAAAAAAAAATTACTTCAATTAACTCAGAAAACAAAATTGACTTTATCACTTCCTTCCAGTGATACAACAAAATTATTACTGCTATTAACATCAAAATAACTCGATCACTTCCTTCCAGTGATAAAAAAATATATTACTTTTATTAACTCAGAAAGCAATTGACTTTATCACTTCCTTCTAGTGATACAACACAATTAACTTCATCACTCCCATCCAGTGATAAAAAAAATTGATTTCATCACTTCCTTCCAGTGATAAAAAAATATTTCTTTTATTAACTCAGAAATCAAAATTAACTTTATCACTTCCTTCTAGTGATACAACACAATTAACTTCATCACTTCCATCCAATGATAAAAAAAATTGATTTCATCACTTCCGTCCAGTGAAAAAAAATTATTACTTCAATTAACTCAGAAAACAAAATTGACTTTATCACTTCCTTCCAGTGATACAACAAAATTATTACTGCTATTAACATCAAAATAACTCGATCACTTCCTTCCAGTGATAAAAAAATTATTACTTCAATTAACTCAGAAAACAAAATTGACTTTATCACTTCCTACCAGTGCCAGTTATACAACAAAATTATTACTGCCATTAACATCAAATTAACTCAATCACTTCCTTCCAGTGATAAAAAAATATATTACTTTTATTAACTCAGAAATCAAAATTAACTTTATCACTTCCTTCTAGTGATACAACACAATTAACTTCATCACTTCCATCCAATGATAAAGAAAATTGATTTCATCACTTCCGTCCAGTGAAAAAAAAATTACTTCAATTAACTCAGAAAACAAATTGACTTTATCACTTCCTTCCAGTGATACAACAAAATTATTACTGCTATTAACATCAAAATAACTCGATCACTTCCTTCCAGTGATAAAAAAATATATTACTTTTATTAACTCAGAAAGCAATTGACTTTATCACTTCCTTCTAGTGATACAACACAATTAACTTCATCACTCCCATCCAGTGATAAAAAAAAATTGATTTCATCACTTCCTTCCAGTGATAAAAAAATATTTCTTTTATTAACTCAGAAATCAAAATTAACTTTATCACTTCCTTCTAGTGATACAACACAATTAACTTCATCACTTCCATCCAATGATAAAAAAAATTGATTTCATCACTTCCGTCCAGTGAAAAAAAAAAATTACTTCAATTAACTCAGAAAACAAAATTGACTTTATCACTTCCTTCCAGTGATACAGCAAAATTATTACTGCTATTAACATCAAATAACTCGATCACTTCCTTCCAGTGATAAAAAAATTATTACTTCAATTAACTCAGAAAACAAAATTGACTTTATCACTTCCTACCAGTGCCAGTTATACAACAAAATTATTACTGCCATTAACATCAAATTAACTCAATCACTTCCTTCCAGTGATAAAAAAAATATAACTTTTATTAACTCAGAAAGCAAAATTGACTTTATCACTTCTTTCTAGTGATACAACACAATTAACGTCATCACTTCCATCCAGTGATAAAAAAATTGATTTCATCACTTCCTTCCAGTGATAAAAAAATATTACTTTTAATAACTCAGAAAGCAAAATTGATTTTATCACTTCCTTCTAGTGATACAACACAATTAACTTCATCACTTCCATCCAATGATAAAGAAAATTGATTTCATCACTTCCATCCAGTGAAAAAAAAAAATTACTTCAATTAACTCAGAAAACAAAATTGACTTTATCACTTCCTTCTAGTGATACAACACAATTAACGTCATCACTTCCATCCAGTGATAAAGAAAATTGATTTCATCACTTCCATTCAGTGGTAAACAAAATTAACTACATCACTTCTCTCCATAAATAAACAAAATTAACTACAGCACTTCGCTCCAGTGATAAACAAAATTCACTTTATCACTTAGAGCACATTGCTCATCAGAGATTTGGTAGACTCGAAAAATCAACATATTTTTGAATATGACCACCCCATAGACAAAACTTAAATTAGTCTAGCCTGTAAATAATTCTAAATAGACATTTACGAAAGTCTAGAAATATATAAGAATAGAAATTGTGTTTTCAATAGCGATAGAGGACCGATCCCCAGTTCCGCACTATTCCCACTTTTGAACAGTACGGATGGGGGTGCGTCCTAGTCAGTATAAATAGAACGGTGTGTCAACATTGTTGGCGAAACGTGCGTATGTAATTTTAATAAAAAATATTTTTGGTGTATTAGGGGAAAAACTGATAAAAAAGTACAAAACAGAAAGCTGTAAAACCGGAGAAATAATAAAAATACTGTAGGTGTGTTCAATTATTTAATATCAAACTATTCCTCGATGAGTCTTAATATTTACAAAAATTCTATTACAGAAACAAGAAACTATTCCTAAAGGAACACTAAAAGTGACCACCTTGCTCTCAGAAATTAATGACTTGGTTCTCTCTCATTCAGTTAAATGTATAACTTGGAACGTTAGCTGGAAACTTGTAATAGAGGAGTTTTCATACCGATGCTATTATTAATAATTCAAAGTACAAATTACACTTTAAGTAAGTTTACCCAAGGAATGACAGATGTTAAATAAATAAATTCTAAATATACAGGGTGTTACAGGACTCACTCCCCAGAGAAAACTCGCCGTTTCTGTATGATGGGCCAAAAAGAAAATGTCTGTCCCATCATCCAAAGAGAAAACGCTTGATAATACCCAGAAAATTTCCTAGCTCGCCCCCATTGCATTTCCTAAAAATAGTTAGAGTTACCCAACCGGACTCAATTTTCCAGTACCGTATTCAACTTTTTTTTAAATGGAACCCCTGTACATATATTTTTTTATATTACTGTTTTAATCACAGCTGTGTAATGCTTTTTAATTTTTATTGACGAACAATGCTTTACAGAAAAATTTATAGTATTTAAAATTATAATATTTTGTACGTAGGTAAAAGGTTAGACATCGTGTGTGGCCCATATTTTTTGATTTCAATGTAGCCCTTAAGAGAAAAAAAAATCCAACTTTTGATATCTTTTCATCGCCAAAACTTTTTTTTAGAACAGCCTATATATTTTTGCACTATTATGTTAATGTTATTAACATATTTCTTTTTTATTACGTTCAGGAAAACGTTGTGAATATATTCGAGAGGAAAGAAATGGATTTCTTTCTCCTTCCCCCAAACAGTAGACCATGTCAACTAAGTCATTCCCTCTTCTAGTTGACATTTTCAATTTCACAGCCCACTACAATAGGTAAACGATTATAATATCCAATTTTACAATTCATTTTAAGAAAAGCTTCAATAACTTCAAATCCTGTAGGTTTAACTACAATGTAATGCTTAATAAAAAAGAAAAAGGTAAATAAGTAACATAATAGCGCAAAAAATAAGCTTTCTTTTAATTTTATTTGGAACACAAAGTACTACACTGAAATCAAAAAGTATGAGCCACACACGATGCCCCTAGCCTTCTTTTACCTACGTACAAAATATTATAATTCTATGGTTAATAGCAAAGCTCCTATAACTTTTTTTGAATATCTGATGTCATTTTAACCACCAGTTTACTCCCCAGTCAAGTGTCTGTAAAGAAGTTTTACATCAAAAATAATAATCAATGATTAACGTTAACCATTAGATTTTATATTGTACAAATACAACAAATTGGTATTTATTTTGCTTTGACGGAAAAGTCATGGCCATTTAAAAAAAAGTTTTGGCGATGGAAATATATCAATTTTTTTTTTCTCAAGTATTACATTGAAATCAAAAAGTGTGAGCCACACACGATGCCTCTAGCCTTCTTTTACCTACGTAGAAAATATAATTTTATGGTTAATAGCAAAGCTCCTATAATTTTTTTTGCAAATCCGTTTCTAACCATTTTTTGAAAAAAAAATCATAACTGCATTTTTCTTCAATAAAAATTAAAAAACAATTACACAGTTCTATAGCACTTATTACGGCAAACAATAATAATATACAGAGGGTTTCATTTAAAAAAAAGTTGAAAACGGTGCTGAAACTTTTTTTCTAGCAATACCGATTTTTTTCTGGTAATTCTGACTTTTTTCTGGCAATTCCGACTTTTTCTGGCAAACTGACACACGCAAATAGGTGTATTGTGAGAAGTGCGGATTTACAACGGATAGGACGCGGGTACGAATTCCGTTAAGGCAAAAAAATCTATGAATTGATTATTGTAAAACCGTTCGTTTCGCCCGATCACACTTTTCGTAACGCTCTCGTCACGCATTCACCAGTTTACTCCTCAGTCAAGTGTCCGTAAAGAAGTTTTACATCAAAAATAATCAATGATTAACGTTAACCATTAGATTTTATATTGAAAAACCATAACGGTTTACAACTACAAATACAACAAGTTGGTATTTATTTTGCTTTGACGAAAAAGTCATGGCCATTTAAAAAAAGTTTTGGCCATTTTTTTTTCTTAAGTATTACATTGAAATCAAAAAGTATGAGCCACACACGATGCCTCTAGCCTTCTTTTACCTACGTACAAAATATAATTTTATGGTTAATAGCAAAGCTCCTATAATTTTTTTTTTTGTAAATCTGTTTTTAACCATTTTTTGAAAAAAAACATCATAACTGCATTGTTCTTCAATAAAAATTAAAAAACAATTACACAGTTCTATAGCACTTATTACGGCAAACAATAATAATATACAAGGGGTTTCATTTAAAAAAAAAGTTGACAACGGTGCTGAAAAATTGTGCCCACTTAAGTAACTCTAAATTACGAAGACGCTGAACGGACATGAATGGAAAACCGATTTTTTTTCTAGCAATACCGATTTTTTTCTGGCAATTCTGACTTTTTTTTGGCAATTCGGACTTTTTCTGGCAAACTGACACACGCAAATAGGTGTATTGTGAGAAGTGCGGATTTACAACGGATAGAACGCGGGTACGAATTCCGTTAAGGCAAAAAAAAATCCAATGAATTGATTATTGTAAAATCGTTCGTTTCGACGGATCACACTTTCGTAACGCTCTCGTCACGCATTCACCAGTTTACTCCCCAGTTAAGTGTCCGTAAAGAAGTTTTACATCAAAAATGATCAATGATTAACATTAACCATTAGATTTTATATTGAAAAACCATAACGGTTTACAACTACAAATACAACAAATTGGTATTTATTTTGCTTTGACGAAAAAGTCATGGCCAGTTAAAAAAAAGTTTTGGCGATGGAAATATATCTTTTTTTTTCTTAAGTATTACATTGAAATCAAAAAGTATGAGCCACACACGATGCCTCTAGCCTTCTTTTACCTACGTACAAAATATAATTTTATGGTTAATAGCAAAGCTCCTATAATTTTTTTTGTAAATCTGTTTTTAACCATTTTTTGAAAAAAAAATCATAACTGCATTGTTCTTCGATAAAAATTAAAAAACAATTACACAGTTCTATAGCACTTATTACAGCAAACAATAATAATATACACGGGGTTTCATTTAAAAAAAAAGTTGAAAACGGTGCTGAAAAATTGAGCCCACTTAGGTAACTCTAAACTACGAAGACGCTGAACGGACATGAAATGAAAAACGACTTTTTTCTAGCAATACCGATTTTTTTCTGGCAATTCTGGCAATTCCGACTTTTTCTGGAAAACTGACACACGCAAATATGTGAGAAGTGCGGATTTACAACGGATAGGCCACGGGTACGACTACCGTTAAGGCAAAAAAAAAACAATGAATTGATTATTGTAAAATCGTTCGTTTCGCCCGATCACACTTTTCGTAACGCTCTCGTCACACATTCACCAGTTTACTCCCCAGTCAAGTGTCCGTAAAGAAGTTTTACATCAAAAATAATCAATGATTAACGTTAGTCATTGTGACTTTTTCTGGCAATTGCGAAAGGGGTAGGACAATGGCGCTGTTTTGTTGCCCAAACTTAAAATATGAAATTCTGTCCACCTTTCAAGCTTCACGTTCAGGGAAATATGACCTTTTTGGTGTATGTTTCTTTGAGGGGTGGGGCGCGTAGCGCGTGGCACCAATTTCAGTGATCCACTGAGGTTGCCGTCTGTGAAAATTTGTTTTTCCGTTTCTCATTCATAAAATCATAAAATATGAGATACTATAAAGTGGTCGAACGCGTAGCGCGAGGCACCAATTTAAGTGATCCACAGAAGTTACGGTCTGTGAAAATTTCAGCGTTCAGCGTTTTCGTACTAAATATTTTTAGGAAATGCAGTGTATCTAATCTATATACAGTGAGCGGCAAAAGTATGGAATAAATTCATTAAAAATTAAAAACAATTTTTTTAATTTTTTTATTTATTTAAATTGAATACAGAAATGAAACTGATAGTGCCATTTGACTGTTTGATTTACATAATTGATTTTTTGACTTGTTTTTGTTTGTCATAAAAAATCAAATTTTATTTTTTTCTCACAACTTTCATTATCTAAGATAACAAAATTTTTAAACTATCATTTAGAAAATTAAAAGGGCTATCTGAATCAAGAAAAAAAATTGGAGTTTTCTATTTAAAAAACATATCAATGACGTCATCACTCGAAAACTAATGACTGCTTGAAATTTGATTTGGGATAAAAATATTAATTTTTATAAACCAAAATTGACCCCTATAAAAAAAATTAAAAAAAAATTGTTTAATTTTTAATGAATTTATTCCATACTTTTGCCGCTCACTGTATACACAGTGAACATAAAGTTCCGCACAAAATTCATAATTTAGTTATGTAATGTTCTTGCGCAAAACGCTCGTACAGGTCAATTTTAAATTGCCATCTTTTGACATAAAAATTTTGTTGATGTTGTTTTGATGTTGTCATCTGTTTTTGAACTATGATACCGTCATCAATTTTTTTAAATGGCAACCCCCAATTTTTTTTTGGGTTTTAAATACACTTTTCAATTCTCGATTCAACAAGCGTAAAAAATTGTAACTTTGCATAACTTTTTTTTTAAATACGTTTTACATCAAAAATAAAAAAAATATTTCTTGAAAAAATTTGAAAAATAACAGTAAATTTGGAAAGCAAGCAACAAAAAATGAAAAACCATTTAATAAAAATTAACGCAATTTAACGCAAGTGCGTTTTTTTATCGCTTTGAACACCATGTTCAATCACTTCGGGATTAATCTGCGCCATTTCACCACGAATTCGTAGTGAAATACTTAGTACTTTTTCAAGAAATAAACATTAATTTTTTGAAGTAAAATTTGTAATTAAAAAAAAAGTTATGCAAGTGTCACTTTTTTACTATTGTTGAATAGAGAATTGAAAAGTGCATCTAAAACCCATAAAAAACTTGGGGGTTCCCATTTAAAAAAATTGATGACGGTGTCATAGTTCAAAAACAGATGACGTCATCATCAAAATTTTTATGTCAAAAAATGGCAATTTGAAAACAAAAATCGCCCTGTTCGAGCGTTTTTCGGAAGAACATTACATAACTAAATTATGAATTTGGTGCGGAACTTATGTTCACTCTGTATAAAAATGAATCGCCGTTCGTATGTCACGCTAAAACTAAAAACGGCTTTACCGATTTGAATAATTTTTTGTTTGTCTTGTTCGACATAATCCAGGGATGGTTTAAAACTATTTTTCACATGGACATGGGGGCCCAGGGGGGGCTCTTGGGCTGAACCGATTTTTCGGCTGGACCAATTCTTATGATTTTTATTTTTGTATATTTGGTAGGTATGAGAATAAGTGGTAAGCTATTTTTCACATAAACATGGGGGCCCAGTAGGGCCCCTTGGGCTGGACCAATTTTTGATCTTTGATTTGTTGGATTTGTCTAATAGCAATAGCACAAATCAAATAATATTCGGATCGGTTCTGCGTTTATTGTTTATTGTGGTTTACCTGTTCGTTGCACCGGTCAATTTTTTTGGCAGGTATGAAAAATAGGTGGTAAGCTATTTTTCACATCGACATGGATGCCCAGGGGGGAGCCTTGGGCTGGACCGATTTTTCGGGTAGACCGATTCTTATGATTTTTGTTTTGTTTATTTGATGAATATGGGAATAGGTTTTAAGGTATTTTTTACATGGACATGGACGCCCAGAGGGGCCCCTTGGGTTTATAACTCAAAAAGAGCTTTACTGATATTTAATTTGTTGGATTTGCCCCGAATAACACAATAACTATTGAAACACGGTCAGGGGGCTCAAGAACGGCTGGACCGATTTTTATGATCTTCAATAATTTGTTGGATTGGTCTCCGCCCCTAATAGCAGAACAACTATTAAAACATGGACAGGGGGATCAGGGGACTCTGACTGACTTTTTCGAGGGCGAATAACTATTAAAACATCAGAAAAATTAAAGAAAAAAAATTTCTCAAACATTTTGTATGGAATCCGTACATAACGCCATCTTTGATACATGACAGAAACAAAAATGAACATGGCGTTGTGTGCATTATCCTTTTATAAAAAAAAATAATTTAATTCAGCTAATAAGTTGCCACAACATTTATTGATTCTAAGGCGGTACAAAGTTTGCCGGGTCAGCTAGTCTAATATAAACTAATCTAATTTAATCTAATCTAATATATAAAAATCTCGTGTCATGGTGTTTATGGTCGACCTCCTCCTAAACGGCTCGACCGATTTTTATGAAATTTCTTTTGTATATTTGGTAGATATGAGAATAGGTGGTAAACTATTTTTCACATGGACATGGAGGCCCAGAGACCCCCTTGGGCTTAACCGATTTTTCTTCAATCATCCCCTATAGATGTCCTGGTGTCTTTATATGTTAAAATGTGACATTGTAACAATGAAGAGAGCTCCGAATTTCGACAAGTTACACCCTCAAAGGCCGACTGAATATTTTACAAATTTTTCACCGACCGATTCTTATGATTTTTTTTTTGTATATTTGGTAGGTACGAGCATAGGTGGTAAAGTATTTTTTACATGGACTGGGGCGCCGAGGCGCCCCCCTTGCTGAGGCGCTCCCCTTGGGCTGTACGGATTTTTTGGCCCGACCGATTTTTATTATTTTTTTTTGTATATTTGGTAGGTATGAGAATAGGTCGTAAAGTATTTTTCACATGGACATGGGGGCCCAGGGACCCCCTTGGGCTGGACCGATTTTTATGATCTTTGATTTGTTCGATTTGCCTCCACCATTCGGTTTATAACTCAAGAACGGCTGGACCGGTTTTTATGATTTTTCATAAGTTGGATTAGGAGGAAACTCCAAAGTCTCACTTCTGTTGCGCGTGGACTCCACACACAATTTTTTTGATGATATCTTGAGAACGGAGTGACTGATTTTTTTCGGGAGCGAATAACTATTGAAACATCAGAAAAATTAACGGAAATTTTTTTCTCATACATCATACGGTGTTTATACTTTATTTATTTATTATACTCCTCCGAAACGGCTTGTCCGATTTTTTAATTTTTATTTTAAAAAACGGCTTTTATGATCTTTGATTTGTTGGATATGTGTCCGCCCCGAATAGCAGAATAACTATTAAAACATGGATATGGAGGCCCAGGGGGTGTTATTGATTCTGAGGCGGTACAAAGTTCGCCGGGTCAGGTAGTAATGTATAATTTTATTCCATTGACCTTTTTTTTTAATTAATAGTAAAGGCATAAGATTCCGATCCCACACTAATGACTCACTGTGTTTAACCTTGCGTTATATGGTCGGTTGTATCTACATAAGTTAATAAAAAAATAATCAATGATTAACGAACCTTTAGATTTTATGTTGAGAAACCACAACGGTTTACAACTACACTACAAATACAACAAATTGGTATTTATTTTGCTTTGACGGCACAGTGATGGTCCCAAATTATCTACGTTGCATTAAATTGCAGTTGATACATGCAATGGAATTATCTGAGCTGTCCTAATGCATTAAAAATTATATAATAGGGATTACATAAAACACTTTGCGACATCCGGTACAATTAAAACATACATACTAGTGAAAAGTTATGTGTCATCATTAAGCTTCGTTATCACAGGTTTTCAACCACAAATATAGACTGAATACAATATCGATTTTACGTCAAGGATCCAAATAGATCTAAATTTATGTGCATCCACCGGCTGGTGAATATTACTGAGTGTAGGCCTAAATAATTACTCAAAGTAGCCCATTCCACGTACATGGAAATGCAGGCTGAATTGAAAGGGGTGGGACAACTGCTTGGGTTGCAACGCTTTATCATAAATTCTATTTGGGACAGTTGAGTGCCGGATGGTTTAACTGTTGATGAATGCACTTACATGAAACATTAAAAACGGCTTTTACGGCTGTGGGTACAATAAAACTAAATCCGTGTACCTGCTGTCAGAACAAATTGAAATTTTTCGGAAAAATTGTGTTACAGGCTTAAGTGTAACGTCACCCCTAATCTTTTTTATGGCTCAACCCGTTCCTGATGGCGCACGTTTTCAAGGCAATTAGACACCATCCTCATGATTTAGTGACAGACGTGTGCTAAGTACGGAAGAGAGCAATTTCACCCAGCAACCGAAGGAAAATTGCAAATTCGGGCAGAGGGTGAACTGCGTTATATTGATCGAGAAAGTCGTGTGCGCCGTGAATGTGACCCTGCGGCGCGCACCAGGTCAGAGAATGGTGCGCACAGTTTTCGAATGTTTTTTGGTTTACACTGCTGGGAAGGGTGGAATATTGGATATTCCTGATGAAGACGTCAAGATTTATTCATAGTTTGGTTAACAACTTTACTCTCTTAGACCTTGGGGTTCTGATAACACATATAGACGTTTTTAACCTTGAACCACCTACGTCGATATTACATTATATTTTATATATCTATATTTATAGTATCACTGCTTCGGTTGATGCACAGATTTTATTAGTTTTGTATAAAACGAAATTTCCTGTGCAACTTCTGTTTTAAACATGTTTCCTACGTTTCAAAGGTAAAGGGTTACATATCCAACGTATGTCACCACCAAACAAAGCAGCATTTAATGTTGTCATTTTTTTTAAGGTAAAGTGTGTGTCAGACTAAAAAGAGTGTATGTATAGCCAACGACATTGAATATTTGTCAGACTTCTGTAATCTGTTTTATTCATCTACTGTGGGTTTTGTAGAGAGAACTCGAACGCATTTTATGACCTATTGTGTGTGATGCATTGTAATCGGCGCTAAATTTTGTCATGGATGCTGGAGATGTTTCAAACAACATTTACAAATCACTAGGAATTCTGCACAATAGGTTATAATACTCTTTACGTAATCTTAAGCTATGAAGAAGTTATATAACGAAATCAAGGATATACGGAGGGACACAAATCAGTGAGTATAGCATAAGAAAAACCGCCAGTAACATAAGTTAACTAAAAAGTAAAAAAAAATGTTTTTCAATTTCAAAGTTATTTGATGTTTATTAAGAAATTATTGTTTATTATCTAATTATTAATAATTGTTTTATAGTTTTGAAGGTGGTGCCAAGAAAACAAAAAATTATACATTTTATAGTTAACTAGCAGAATGCCCGGCGTTGCCCGGGTTAGACCACCAATAATTGCTGTAAATCTTATAGACAATATACCAACATTTAGATTTGGGTAATTATTATTAGGTACATTTTAATGTCGTCTCATTGTCATTGTATTCTATCAAATAGTTGTAGAAAATTTGGATCGCCAGATTCGGGACGAAGTGAACCAGGTAAATGATAGGCTTGAACTAGGACTTTAAATGTTGGTATCTAGTAGGCCTCAGACACAATTTTTGTTGCCCCAAATGATATCATTTGAAAAGCATTGTAATTTATAACTGATGAAAGAAACATATTTGATCTAATATCTGTCCCGATGAGAAGACCTCTGAGTGGTTCCGGTGGATCTCTCATAGGTTCCAGCTTTACTTTGTCATTATTGCAGCACACTCCCGGGCCTTCTGTTTTCCATCGAAAGGATTTACAATAACAACAAATTCTGGACAGACCCAATAATTACGTCAGAATAGCGTTATAAATTGATTAACGTTACTTGCCGATTGCACGTCCTATTCAAGAAGAATTTAAAGTTACGCCCACATCGAAAGCAATCCTGGACACATCCACAATAAATTTTAGCACTTCTCGACTTCACCACACTGTTCTTCCCTTGTGAAATGATTTTGACGAAAACTGATGAGTGACATTTTATGTCTAAAACTGTCACTGTGACCTTTTTATCTGAGAAAGTTTTCAATTTCGATTGGTTTGAACTTTGAATATTATTTGTGGTCAAAATTTCATAACGATCTGTTCACAGGTTTAGGCGCGCATAACATTCGAACAAACAAACATTTTTATATATTTATTTCAGACTTGTTAATACATGATTATAATTGAATTAAACTTTTCAGAATCATTAAATTTGATATACATTAAGGGTCGGTTTCTTGTGTTTCTTAGCTCCGCTAACAAGGCTGTTACATTAATACTCTCGCCAAGCTATAACAGCGAGGTGACCTCTCTTTGTTATAATAAAAATAGAGATGCCAAATAAAAGTGGGACAGAGAAGTATAATTTACGTTAGCAACGCAAACCGATTAATGTCAAAAAATATACGTGCATACGTGCAAGATTGAAAGTTTATGGAAATTTGTGGTAAGTCGTCATGAATTATGTGAACAACTTCTTCCTTCATTTCTGCTTAATATTAATGCTTTGCTATAAGAATAACAAAATAATTATTTCCGTTTTGCTTCAAGTCGTATGCAATGGATAAAGAGAACAAGAGACAGCGTAGAACCAATTTTGAGGCTACGGAGAGTAAAGCGCTTGTTCAAATTATTCTGCAGAAAAGAAACATAATAGGGAATAAAAAACCGACATGGTAACTCTTTCGAAAAAAAGCGTGTTAGGAGGAGGTACAAAAAACATTTAGGGCTTAGGCTGGGGTAAATCGTTCCGTAGGATCTTTAAAAAATAAATACGAAAATATTAAAGGGGCCTTAAAAAGAAAATTTCGGAGAACAAACGGAACTTAATGTTGCATTATAAACATTTGTTGCATTATTCCATTGAAGGACTTCCTTCCACATCGGACAGCGATAGTGTTAATGTACCATGTCAAGAAGTGCCACAAGAAGTTGTTTTGACTTCACAAGAAGAAGAAACACCAGTTCTTGTACTGGAAAACATTGATGATCGTTTTCAAGAAGAAGTGTTAACAGTCACGGAACCTACTCCCTTTTGTCCAAATGGCAATAATTAATCTTCTATGAGAAGAAATAAAAAATGGCAGCTGAGGCCCAAGAAACGGGTACTATCTAAAAAAGTAGCAAATCAGTCAATAAATAATATATAGATATCAACAAAGAAAAGGTAGAGTTAATACGCAGTAACAATAATGTAGCAAAGGAAGAATCGAAGAGGAAAATAAGTGAATCTGAGTATATGCAGCAAGAAAAAAACTGAAGATACTGATTTTAAAGGCAGAATTAAGTTACAGAAGAATTGAAGAGGGAGAATCAGAGAAAAGAAGAAATACCTAAATTAGTAATAGAAGAATATAATTTAAGACTAGACAAATTACGAACCGAATTAAAAAGAGGTTAGATTTTTTAAGTTAGGTAGTTTAATAATTATTATTTTGTTGTGAAAGTTAACGTTTGTTAATAAAAAAAAATACAAAATAACGAAAATACAAATTAATGCACCATTTCATGAAAGTAATTTATAAATTCAGCTCTTGGGTCATTGTTATCAACATTTTCTAAATCTTGATTATCATCTTGCTCCTCTTCTCTAAATGTTCTGCAAAACTGCTGTAGCAACAATAATATCTTGTATGAGATACGAATTTTACATCTCATTCCCAATTTTAACACTGCGAATCTTCGTTTCCAAATTCCAAAAGTCCTTTCAATTACTTGACGCGTACTAATGTGTCTTTCATTATATAACTCTTCCGCTGGGTTACGGGTTCGAGCCAGTGGTGTCAGCGGGTCAATTTCAGAAAGTATAACCGCTATCACCCAATAAAACATAATTTTGAAATGTTCCATTTTTCATTTCTCCTCTGATAGCTGGATTACTGAAAATATGGCTGTCGTGGACAGAACCTAACCACGATGTTCAGAAATTTATTATTGCTATCACATATTGCCTGTGCGTTGAGAGCGAAGTAGTCTTTCCGACATCGGAAAAGCTCTGGCGGTTCCCCTCCTACACAAATAGTTCCAATACAATTGTACTAAAATTTTTCACAAAGGTACCTGGAGAATCCATTCGTATCAGGACACCATCAACTGCCCCAATAACTCTAGGAAACCACCAGTTACCACAGTCTGCATTTCATGTTGATTTTGAGCATTTTTATATAAATTGGTCTGAGGTTGCAGATGCTCTGAGTAACTTTCTTTATAATTCTATGGACCGCTGCTTTACATACTCCTCCAGAATCACCCATTTCCATAAAATTACACAGCTCTAATTTGAACTTTAGCGCCGTTTTAATTCATTCTTTCCTTATGTAATCTATTAGGAATTTGATAACGTTGAAAACAATAAAAAATTCAATGCGAATGAAACACAGGTTGCGATTAAAAAAAAATATATTGATGACGTCGTAACTGTCAAAAAAACGTAATATTTTTTTTGTATACGTGCACTTTAATTAACCCTTTAAGATTCCTGGAAGACGCTCCTGTGGAAATCTTATCCTGGCCTGCACGATCTCCCAATTTGTCTGCTATCGAACATGTGTGGGTTTCAATAGGGAAACTTTTAAGGTCTCTACCTGTATATATTGTGTAAATAATTCTGTAGCCTATTGTCAGCTAACAACCCGTCTATACCCTGAACTAGGAACCCATATGAAATAAAAACACCTACTCTTATGTCCATGACTTATTCATTTGAAGTTGCTTTACAAAAAGTTATTTCCATACTTCTTGCTTTTGTAAAAATAGAATTCCTGGGCATATGCTTAACTTTTTTCCATTATTGTTTTATTTTTTAATTCTAGAAAAACGGGTCCGTCTCCAACAAACGTCAAGTTTTTCGGTGTATAATAGCGGAATTTATGAGCTGAATGCCAAGAGCTAAGGTGGACTTGTGCGAAGTCGATGTTAAAATCACGTTTGTTCCCGTTCAAATTAAATTATGTATAGCTGGAAGGTTTTACAAGAGATTACCTTTTCTGCGAATCTCGCCCGCCGTGTATGTGTGACGATCGATAGTTATATTTACAATCCTCATATTTAATAAGTGAAAAACGTAACCAATCGCACATCAAACTCAAAATTCATCGATATGGGTAGCAGGCACTTTGAAATCAGGTTTTACTTTTGCCCCCAAGGACTCTACGACTTATTACTTCAGAATTCTCAGACATGCCAAAGAACACCTTAGCGTTATGATGAGAAAAGTTTCTACTCCAACTGTGCGGTTGCCAAAGTAGATTTTAATTTCTGATAAAACAGAAAAGAGAAATTATTGATAGGAAGTCGAGTCGCTGGTAATGTGTGTTCGTTACGCGACCACAGTGGATTGGAAATTAAAACGGTTACAGGTTTGAAATGACATAATGTACAATTTATTGCAAATCTATTTCCAGTATCAAAGTTCAGAGTTGGATTTCAATTATTATTATGTAATGGGAAATAAACAAAATACCTTTAAAGTAAGGGGTAGTATTTTTTCTTGTTATCAACAGAATAGATAATTTAATTAAGTTTCACGCTGATTAATTTTATTCATACCAGATTATAAAGCTTTTGTGAGCTCTTTATACCTAATTTTCTAGGGTACAAATATTAAAATTTTATTAGCGCATAGACGACTCTTATAATAACTATTATATAATACAGTCTGTGTTTTAACATTCAATTTGATTCGACGTGAATAATCCTCCTAATCATTGCTCGCATGCATTGTGCATCACTAATGCAAACTAAACAAGGTTTGTTTAGTATTTACAGATTATCGGCAGGAAATAAAAATTTGTGTTGACCCTTCCGTCCGAGCTTCCGTCCGATTAGGCTGATTTGGTAATGGTTTAAAAGTAGGACGGATCACATAAGGCACCAAACTACTAATATTAATTAGGTTTCAGTGGTACAAAAAATGTTTCCTTACAATTCCAATTAACATCGGAACGGTTGTAAAACTCTGAATATGCCACTTTGCGTTTAAAATTAAACAGAAACACTTCTGGGAAAAGTTTGAAACTGTCTCCTTATAGCAGGAGGAAATAAAAGAAAGAAAAACGTGCTCGAGATGCGTACTGCCCTTGAATATTTAAGCTCCCACAAAGAATTCTTTACAATTCGAGCTTAAATAAGAAAAACATGTGCTGGCTTTTTTAAACGGGCTTTAACTTTCTTCTTTCCGAGTGGAGCCCGACACATATATTATAAATTTACCATAAAAACCGATCGAATATCGTTAGAGCATGTTTAGTGTTATTCACCGTCTCATAAATTGCCACACGTTTAAAAAACTTTGACCAAAATAAATCTGGTTGCAAGAGACAGCATTTTGAATCTACATCTGGAATAAAATGTTATCAATATAGACCACATCAATGATCTCAACACCGTTAGTGGAATGTTTAGACCTTTCTAAGACTAATTGGCATTAACGACAGCTGACAAACGTTTAAAACAAGATATGTCTCATCAACTCAAGGAAGTAATGCTTGAAATTAGGTAGACTCATAAACCATTTTGGATAAGTACCGCTTCTAATTGGCATTTCTATGAAGAAAAAGATAATAAAATTAATTTACCTAAATAAAATTAATTAATAAATTTAAACTCATACTTCTTTTGACTTATTATTATTATTTTGACTTATTATTTTACTTTTGACTTAGCTTTTCTAGAAACTCGATAAAAAAATATTATAACCCCATTTTTTTTGTTTGTTCGAAATCACGCGTTTACTAGGTAAAAAAAAATCGGAAACACTTGACTTATTTGAAACGCGCGCCTTTCTGTGACGTCACCACGGGATAAAATTCACCAGACAAAATTCAAAGTTACTAGACGCGCGGACTAATTAGAAACGCACGAACCAATGAGAATATTCCCTCGAAATGACGTCACAAGAGGCGGTAAATGTACAGCGTTTGAAAATGCTAGCCGAAATTGCTATTTTTGGTAAGCTCTGTTATTTCACAAAAAGAACTTTTAGGGCTTCATGTTATATTCAATTCAGGGGGACGACCCCATTGTAGCATCACGGACTATAAATTTAATTCCATTTTCTCCACAAACAAATGATAGGATACAAAATTGATATCCCCACAAACTATAAGGCATTTGTAGCGATATAGCATAGTTATACTGAAGGATGAAAGAAAGAACGAAACACTTACATTATCGATTTTCGTTCAGCAGAAGTACGTAACAGTGTAAAAGTTTCTACACGTGGGTTATTCTCAGGCTTCTCAAACGGATTTAACCTATTATCGATTCAGGGAAGCTTACAAAATTGATATTGGAGTATATCATTGATCACGTTGAGTAATCCATTTCGGTAGGCAATCGCAGATTCATTTAACTCAAAACAAGATGGATGTATAGAAAGTGAAATTCAACCATAACCGCAATCAATATCGAATGCGAGCAAAATGAAGCACAAATACATATGGGTGATTCTATTCTAACAGTGATTATGCTAGTCGTCCAAGTTTTCAAACGTAAACAAACAGTCTAAGTGTGTGTACTAAGTATACACACGAACGCACCTTGCATCGCCTTCCACAAAAGTGGGACAAAATTAGCTTTAAAAAAAGAGAACCGACTTCAAAAAGTGAAAAATAATTGAATACATGTATTATTACATGTGCTGACTAATGATCTATTTGAAGTCGGTGCCAAGTCAAATAGGTTACAAATTTGTAACATATTGTAATTATACAAAAATATCAACAACGTTATAGCGCATAAAAAATTGGATATAATTCGAGACGACCGTCAACGATGTCTGCCATTCGGGTTGTTTTGCTCAGCACGAGCCCCCCATCCACGGTCACGCATTCCGGTGTGCTCGCCGGGAGACTTGCGATGTGGCGGCAGCGGGCAGCCTATCTAACAACTACCTAATAGGGCTCCGGGTACCCGTAACGGGATGGTCGCGCTGCCTCTGAAGAGTCACAAAATAATTTTCTTATAGTATTAAATATCAATTTAAAAATTTGAATAAATTATGGTGTTCTAACACTTGATGGAATGAGATACCATTTTTCAATAAGTTATGCAATTTTATTATTGTTAATTAAGAAAAATTTATTGGACCTCCGCTTTCATTGAAGAAAACAAAAATTTTTTTAAAAATTGACCTATAAATTTTTCACTTCTTGGAGCGTTTCTTATATATGTACTCAAGAACTTGTCATGTTCTAAAAGTTTTTAAAAGTTAATTATTTTGTTTATAATAACTGTTTAAACTTGAAAAAAAAATCCAAAAAATTTAAAAAAAGATGACTTATTTTATGCTATAACGTAAATTACTATTACGTTATTTGTTTATAAACCAAAATTGATTACTTTAATATTTTTAAAAAATCTCCATTTTGTTGTCCCGAGGAAATAATGATTTAAAAAAAAAAACTTGAAAACAATTTTTTATTGTTTATAATCGTTTATTTACAGTTCTAATGTTTAAATAATTAGTTAAGAAATCTTTTGTTTTTTAAAAATCATTACATATTTACATTTCAATATATTTCAATATATGTATATATTTCAATATTCAGTACATCCATTTAGAAAGTGTCTTTTTAAATGTCGGGTTTTTCAACATTCCCTCTTAGAAAGGATCTTTTTCTATGCCGTGTTTGACAAAAACCCCTTTGAAAATGTCTATCAGGTTCGACAACATCCCTTTTAAAAACATTTCAAACTTTTCTTTTTCAATGTCGGATTTGACAACATCGTGAGAAAGTGTCTTTAACAGTGACTACAATATTGATAAATATGGAAGGAAATGAAAAATTACCAATCATCAAAGTTTGACTTTAAACAACACAGAAGAAACATAAAATCTTGTATGAAACTCGGTTGTAATCGGAAATTATTGACTCGTCTTGTTTATGAACAGTAGCTCGCTTCGCTCGCACATACATATTGCCAAATGTGCAACAAAATAAAAACTTACGAAAGTCTTCAAAGTTTGATTTCAAACAATACAAAAGGAACATAAAATCTTGTATGAAACTCGGTTGTAATGGGAAATTATTGACTCGTCTTGTTTATGAATAGTAGCTCGCTTCGCTCGCCCATAGATATTGCCAAATGTGCAACGAAATAAAAACTTACGAAAGTCTTCAAAGTTTGATTTCAAACGATACAAAAGGAACATAAAATCTTGTATGAAACTCGGTTGTAATGGGAAATTATTGACTCGTCTTGTTTATGAATAGTAGCTCGCTTCGCTCGCCCATACATATTGCCAAATGTGCAACGAAATAAAAACTTACGAAAGTCTTCAAAGTTTGATTTCAAACAATACAAAAGGAACATAAAATCTTGTATGAAACTCGGTTGTAATGGGAAATTATTGACTCGTCTTGTTTATGAATAGTAGCTCGCTTCGCTCGCCCATACATATTGCCAAATGTGCAACAAAATAAAAACTTACGAAAGTCTTTAAAGTTTGATTTCAAACAATACAAAAGGAACATAAAATCTTGTATGAAACTCGTCTGTAATGGGAATTATTGAATAGTATACATTCTTCAGTTTCTAACGTGTTAGAATATAGGAGCAAGCGAAGCGAACTGCGGTATTCATAAAGAATGCGATTCAGTAAATTACATTATTAAACCAGTTGCATACAATATTTTGTGTCTCGGACAAATGTATTAATAAAGTACAAAAAAAAACAGTGAAGTTATTGAGTCGTCTTGTTTATGAGTAGTAGCTCGCTTCGCTCACTCATATATTATAAAATCATTACAAACGAAAAGGACGACTTCAAACAACGCAAAAGGAACATAAAATCTTGTATGAAACTCCGTTTGTAATGCAAAATTATTAACTCGTCTTGTTTATGAATAGTAGCTCGCTTCGCTCGCCCATACATATTGCCAAATGTGCAACGAAATAAAAACTTACGAAAGTCTTCAAAGTTTGATTTCAAACAATACAAAAGGAACATAAAATCTTGTTTGAAACTCGGCTGTAATGGGAATTATTGAATAGTATTCGTTCTTCAGTTTGTAACGTGTTAGAATATAGGAGCGAGCGAAGCGAGCTGCGGTATTCATAAAGCATGCGATTCATTACATTATTAAACCAGTTGCATACAATATTTTGTGTCAAATCAATGTGAAATTATTGAGTCGTCTTGTTTATGAATAGTAGCTCGGTTCGCTGATTCATATATTATAAAATCGTTACAAACGAAAAGGGCGACTTCAAACAACCCAAAAGGAACATAAAATCTTGTATGAAGCTCGGCTATAATAGAAAATTATTAACTCGTCTTGGATATGAATTGTAGAAAATTATTTAGTTCTTCAATTTATTACGAGTTAGAATATATGAGCGAGGGAAGCGAGCTAATGTTCATAAACAATGGGAATCGGTAAATTACATAATCAACCCAGTTGCATACAAGATTTTGTGTTTAAGAATATATAGTTGCTCGCTTCGCTCGCTCATATGTTATAAAATCATTACAATTTTTTATTGTAAAAAAATGTATCCTTTTGGCATTTGAAAATGAAAAAAAATCAGGTATCGAAATGAGCGAATTTTGAGTACATAGAATTTTTGAAAAAGTAGTGATCCAAATAAGAACAGATATAACACCAAACGGTGACTACAGTGTTGTTAAATATATGGAGCGAAATGAAACATTACAAATGTCACAGTTTAACTTTAAACAAGACAAATAGAACATAAAATCTTGTATGAAACTCGTCTGTAATGGGAATTATTGAATAGTATTCGTTCTTCAGTTTGTAACGTGTTAGAATATAGGAGCGAGCTTCGGTATTCATAAAGAATTCGATTCACTAAATTACATTATTAAACCAGTTGCATACAATATTTTGTGTCTCGGACCAATGTATTAATGAAATACCAAAAAAAAAAATGGTGAAGTTATTGAGTCGTCTTGTTTATGAATAGTAGCTCGCTTCGCTAATTCATATATTATAAAATCGTTACAAACGAAGAAAAGGACGACTTCAAACAACGCAAAAGGCACATAAAATCTTGTATGAAACTCGGCTGTAATGGGAAATTATTGACTCGTTTTGTTTATGAATAGTAGAAAATTATTTCGTCCTTCAGTTTATTACAAGTTAAAATGAGCGAGCGAAGCGACCTGGTATTAATAAACAATGGGAATCAGTAAATTACATAATCAGCCTAGTTTTGTGTTTTTGAATACACAATAGCTCGCTACGCTCCTTTTGGTATTTTAAAATGCAAAAATATCGAATGAAGGTATCAAAATGAGCAAATTTTGAATATAAAAATTTTGAGTTCATAGAATTTTTGAAAAAGTAGATATAACACCAAACGGTGACTACAGTGTTGTTAAATATATGGAGCGAAATGAAACATTACAAATGTCACAGTTTAACTTTAAACAAGACAAATGGAACATAAAATCTTATATGAAACTTCTCTGTAATGGGAATTATTGAATAGTATTCGTTCTTCAGGTTGTAACGTGTTAGAATATAGGAGCGAGCGAAGCGAGCTGTGGTATTCATAAAGAATGCGATTCAGTAAATTACATTATTAAACCAGTTGCATGCAATATTTTGTGTCTCGGACAAATGTATTAATGAAATACCAAAGAAAAAAAAAATTGTGAAGTTATTGAGTCGTCTTGTTTATGAATAGTAGTCGCTTCGCTCATTCATATATTATAAAATCGTTACAAACGAAAAGGACGACTTCAAACAACGCAAAAGGAACATAAAATCTTGTATGAAGCCCGGCTGTAATGGGAAATTATTGACTCGTCCTTTTTATGAATAGTAAAAAATTATTTCGTTCTTCAGCTTGTCACGAGTTAGAATGAGCGAGCGAAGCGAGCTGGTATTAATAAACAATGGAAATCAGTAAATTACATAATCAACCCAGTTTTGTGTTTTTGAATACATAGTAGCTCGCTTAGCTCTTTTTGGTATTTTAAAATGCAAAAATATCGAATTAAGGTATCAAAATGAGCGAATTTTGAGTTCATAGAATTATTTAAAAAGTAGATATAACACCAAACGGTGACTACAGTGTTGTTAAATATGGAGCGAAATGAAACTTTACAAATGCATCACAGTTTGACTTTACACAAGACAAATGGAACATAAAAGTCTTGTATGAAACTCGTCTGTAATGGGAATTATTGAATAGTAGTGTTCTTCAGTTTGTAACGTATTAGAATATTAGAGCGAGCGAAGCGAGCTGCGGTATTCATAAAGAATTACATTATTAAACCAGTTGCATACAACATTTTATGTCTGGGACAAATGTATTAATAAAATAAAAAAAAATATATATCAAAAATTTAATTGTTTATTAACAATGCAATTTGTTATGAACAAATTCCAAAATTTGTAATACTTTTTTTTTTAACTTCTAAAAAGTCCAAAAACAACCATATATAACAAAGTGAGGAAAAAAATCTAGTGGCCACCATAACTTTAGTTAGACGTAATTTTATAAAACGCCATATAGAATACAAAAGGTAAATAACATTTTTAGTTTAGTACCACACCTGATTGTTCAAATCTTGGTGAATTTCTTTTTTCTTTTTTTCTCTCTGCTGTATTGGATCTAGCAATTCTGGTAAAAAAACCGATGGCAGTCTTTTTGACCACCAACAAGTTTTTTTTTTAGAACTGCCAACATTCATGATGTGTGTTCGGCGTTTCTTTGTATCTAGTTCGTTATTAAAATGGCCCTTTTGATTTCATGAACTGAGCGCTGGCTAGCGCCATACTGTGCCGGAACTGTTCTGCGATAGGCATAGGACCGAGAGCTTTGTTGCCAAATTGTTCACGACCCTCAATCTGTTATAGATGGCGACACCAACCGCTTGAAAAATTATTAAAACGAATTTTTCGATTCCTCTACTTAGTACTTGTCTAAATGGTTTGTTTTTTACAGGAACGTTTTTAATAAGTTGTAGCAACATACGAAAATCCTTTCAACCATTTTTTTCTGATAATTAACTTTTTTTTTCAATTTTTCTAGATACAAAAAATTTTGGACTTTCGTAAACGCATCGGTCTAATATTCTAACTTTCTGCGTTTTTAAAAATCGATCAATCAATGTGGTAATCGATTTTTTCGAAAAATCAGACTATCCAAGATGGCACCTTATATTGAACCCTCTTAATGCCCTGTACTGTTTACTTCCAGTGGTCATACCATAACATTTATTTATAAAAAATTTCAAACCAATTAACCCATAAATCTTAATGTCTATAATCAAACTTAAAAAAATTAATAATTTTTTTTTTCAATATATTGATTCCACATTGAATTCTGGCCTAATAACTTTTGTCCTTAGATTTAATTTTTGAATTTGAATTTGTATGACACGTGCACCATATACCTCGAGATTACTGCAACAACTAGTTAGCCATATTGAAAGTACGTCATCTGAGTTATGTTTACAAACCTAACACTGATGGAATAGTGCAACAAGTTTGTGTCATTTTAAAAGTCAATTTTCAAAAAGGTGTGTCATAAATTTACTTGTCAGTACCGTGGTATCGGAGAACTTAATTAATTATTGATTTTTTTTATCATAAGTAATTGATTTTTATACTTATCACTAACCTAGATAATATTGTAATTGGATATCATCAAATTCATAACCAAATAATTACAGTTGCTAATTAAATTTAAAATGTCAGTACCGTGGCTTTCAGTATCACATAGTTTAATGAGTCAGAACCTTGGCAAGAAAATTTTGAAATCTGATTCTCATTCTCATATAAATATGCATAAAAAAGTAAAAAAAAAATTCAATTATAGAATCGAATAATTTTTAATCAAAAAAGTAACGGTTAGAACAGAATGACCCACATATATTCCACTATTTTCAAAAATCACCCAAAGTTGATCACAATCGAACTGTCAATTTAATTTTTCACTCGATCTAGTTATTCGCATCGTGACACACACAATTAGCTGCTACTAAATCAGTAATTTCCAATTAACTAGTTGAACGCCACGTTATTTATTAGATTACCAACAACTGAACTGTACAATTTCGTCCACCATTTGGAATCCGTTAGCGATAAAAAGACGTAATGCCCCATTACCAAATTAAATTTTACTGCATTCTGTGATTTATAGGTAACACTTCAGGCAATTTCGTGAATTTTGATGAGTCCGGTCGATAACCCGCACCCCCTGCGTAACGCGTTACGACACACAGAGTGAGACATCGCCCCATGAATTTTTAACGACCTGACGACTACACAGTGAGAGAAAAATATCACAATAAAGACATTTATTCCGAGTGTTGATCCAACCCCAAGTGGGGATATCACCCCCTATATCATCACGTGCACTTGCTTACCCACGAATTTTATGGTCGATGTTTGTACAGCATTACAATGGCGTGTAAATATCGTCAAAGTGAACACAATGGGCTTTCAAGTATTGTGTCGTAAAAATATAATTTTATACTTGTTAGCAAAAAATAACAACATATACAAAGCAATTATCAAAACAGACATACCGTCATTAAAGTAATCAATAAAAAGTGTAGATAAATATAGATCTTCAAGGATAGTTTAGATCAGTCTGGGTAAAGATAATCTGGTAAATAAATGAAAAGTTTTTTTTTATTTCTGTAACAGGCGTGTATTAAATATTCCGGATTAACAGAACGTAAATGGAGGGATTTGGCTTTCAGTTATTAAAAGCTTAATTAAAAACTTGACTTAAGGTGCTGCAACTTTTTTTTTAGAACACTATTCTTATTCGGGTCTCAGAAACTCAAAGATCTATTTTAGAAAAAATGTTAATAATTTAATTTATGGTTTTGAAAAGAAAATACAATATGCATATTATGTAATTGTTGAAAGTAATAAATAACCATTTTGTTAGGTCTGTCAAAATAAACACTTTTGGAAATATGTATCACTTTTAGATATTCTTAGTCAGGTGTACATTTTCTTGAATTTTTATGTACGCTTAATATCAATATCAATACAATAATTATGGCTTACAACAAGTAAAACACGCAAAATTTGTTTTACTATCTTTCCCTATTGCACAAAAAAAAACTTTTTTTTTGTATATCTATGATAACGAGTGAGCAACAAAATTCGTGATCGTAGGAGCCTCTGAATCCAAGATTTTGAGTCGATTCTTGATCGATACGATTGTGTAAAAAGTCATCGAGTAATGTAAATTGTAAACAGTAAAGTAAAAGAACCGATATACGTTTAGCCAACTGCGATCACGAATTTTGTTGCTCACTCGTTACCTCAATTTCAAGATTTTCTCCATATCAAAATACTCACCTACCAAAATATCTCGAAAGATATCGTTTTCAGTGTCATTTTACTAAATTTGCCTCAGTTAACGAACGACAACGATTTTCTCTGCTAGTTGAAGCCGTTATATCATAAAAATCAATTACAACATGGGGCAAATGTCCCATACTCCAATTAAGTAGAGACTGAAAAATAGATAATTTTCCTTTTTGGGAAAATCATAAAGAAAGGTACTGGTAAAGAAATGAAAATTTTCTTCACGAATTCTGCGACTATTCTAGTGGATTCGGGGGCTTATCTACTCAGATTAAAACGACATGGCGGATGGAAATCGGATCAAGTTGCAGAAAGCTATATTGAGAATTTACCTAATAATAAAAACATTACAAAACGACCGATACGCCCCAGGTTAATATTTCTAACTACCCAAAATGTGCCAAAAATTTGTATCTAAATAAAAATTATCTAAAACATTTATTTGTTTTGTTTTTGTGTAGTCATAGAAGAAGTATAGTGTTCACGCGTGTGAAACGCACTTATCTCACTCATGTGGTTTGCAGTACTCGTCTACGGTTCGTGCCACAAACTTCTGTACCTAGTGGGAAAAGTGCAGTTTACCGTTGCACAATATATTATTATTTGCGCTGCCACATCCCCTTTTTTTTTCGTCGCTATGGTGTGAATTTTAGAATACAATAATTTTATAATTGTCAGCTATCCGAACAATAACATGTTCCACTCGTAAACAAAAGTGTCCACATTTTCCACATCGATCAAAAGATATGACCTTTAGGTTTATAACTCAAAACTTTGTCAGTTATTTATATGGGGTGGAGATGCAAATAAGCTCTAGTGACATCAATAATAAATAGATACTAAGAACCTGAGAAACTGTGAATCTAAAAAACTGAGGAACTGAAAAATTTTAAAACTGGGGAAATAAGGAAATGAGAAATTGAGAAAGTGACAATGAAAACTTTACAATCTGAGAATCTAAAAACTGTGGAACTGTGAACTGGCGAGGAAACGCGAAACTAATAAACTGAGACACTGAGAACTTTATAAACTGTAAATTTGAGAAACCGTAAACCTCAGAACCTGATACTGTAAACCTGAGAAACTGACGAAATGAGAAAACGTAAAACTGATAAACTGAGACACTCAGAATCTTATAAACTGTAAACTCGAGAAACTGATAAACTCAGAACCTAAGAAACTGAGAAACCAATGAAATGAAAAAATACGAAACTGAGACATTGAAAACCTTAAAAATTAAGAAACTGAAAAACTGGAAACTAGAAACCTGAGAAACTGAGAACATCAGAACCGTATAAACTGGAAACCTTAGAAACTGAAAAACTGACAACATGAAAACTTGAGAACCTGACAATCTGAAACACTGAGAGACTGAGAAATTGACGAAATAAGGAAACGCGAAACTGATAAACTGAGACACTCAGAACCTTATAAACTTGTAAACTTGAGAAACTGAAAACCACAGAACCTGATATACTGTAAACCTGAAAAGCTGAGAAACTGAGAAACTGATAAAATGAGGAAATACGAAAAAGGTAAACTGAGACATTGAGAACCTTAAAAATTGAGAAAACGAAAAACTAAAAAAATGAGAAACTGAAAAACTGACAATATGAAAACCTAAAAAAATTAACCATTGAGAAACCGATGAAATGAGAAAATACGAAACTGGTAAATTGAGAACCTTAAATATTAAGAAACTGAAAAACTAAGAAACTGAAAACATCAGAACCGTATAAACTGGAAACCTGAGAAACTGCAAAACTGACAATATGAAAACCTGAGAACCTGAAAACCTGAAGCACTAAAAGACTGAGGAAGTGATTAAATAAGGAAAAGGAAAACTGATAACCTGAGCACCTTATAAACTGTAAATTTGAGAAACTGAAAACCTTAGAACCAGACATACTGTAAACCTGAGACACTGAGAAACTGATGAAATGAGGAAATACGAAACTGGTAAACTGATACATTGAGAACTTTAAAAACTGAGAAATTGAAAACCTGAGAAATTGAGAACATCAGAAACGTATAAACTGGAAACTGGAGATACTGAAAAACTGTAAATATGAAAATCTGAAAACTTAAGAACCTGAAACACTAGGAAACTGAGGAACTGATGAAATGAGGAAATACGAAACTGGTAAACTGAAAAACTGAAAACCTGAGAAACTGAGAACATCAGATCCGTATAACAAAAAAAAATGAGAAATTGAAAAATTGACTACATAAAAACATGAGAACCTGAGAACCTGAAACACTGAGAGACATAGCAACTGACGAAATGAGGAAACGCGAAACTGATAAACTGATACTCAGAACCTTATAAACAGTAAACTTGAGAAACTGAAAACCACAGAACCTGATATACTGTAAACCTGACAACCTGAGAAACTGAGAAACTGATAAAATGAGGAAATACGAAAAAGGTAAACTGAGACATTGAGAACCTTAAAAATTGAGAAAACGAAAAACTAAAAAAATGAGAAACTGAGAACACCAGAAAGATATAAACTGGAAACCTGAGAAACTGAAAAACTGACAATATGAAAACCTGAGAACCTGAAAACCTGAAGCACTACGAGACTGAGGAAGTGATGAAATGAGGAAACGCGAAACTGATAACCTGAGAACCTTATAAACTGTAAACTTGAGAAACTGAAAACGTTAGAACCTGACATACTGTAAACCTGAGACACTGAGAAAGTGATGAAATGAGGAAATACGAAACTGGTAAACTGAGAAACTGAAAACCTGAGAAACTGAGACCATCAGAACCGTATAACTAAAAAAATGAGAAATTGAAAAATTGACTACATAAAAACATGAGAACCTGAGAACCTGAAACACTGAGAAACTGATAAAATGAGGAAATACGAAAAAGGTAAACTGAGACATTGAGAACCTTAAAAATTGAGAAAACGAAAAACTAAAAAAATGAGAAACTGAGAACACCAGAAAGATATAAACTGGAAACCTGAGAAACTGAAAAACTCACAATATGAAAACCTAAAAAAATAAAAAATTGAGAAACCGATGAAATGAGAAAATACGAAACTGGTAAATTGAGACATTGAGAACCTTAAATATTAAGAAACTGAAAAACTGAGAAACTGAAAACATCAGAACCGTATAAACTGGAAACCTGAAAAACTGACAATATGAAAACCTAAGAACCTGAAAACTTGAAGCACTAGGAGACTGAGGAAGTGATGAAATGAGGAAACGTGAAACTGATCACTTGAGAAACTAAAACCTTAAAACCTGATATACTGTAAACCTGAGACACTGAGAAAGTGATGAAATGAGAAAATACGAAACTGGTAAACTGATACATTGAGAACTTTAAAAAATGAGAAATTGAGAACACCAGAAAGATATAAACTGGAAACTTGAGAAACTGAAAAACCGACAATATGAAAACCTGAGAAACTGAGAAACTGATAAAATGAGGAAATACGAAAAAAGTAAACTGAGACATTGAGAACCTTAAAAATTGAGAAAACAAAAAACAAAAAAAAAATGAGAAACTGAGAACACCAGAAAGATATAAACTGGAAACTTGAGAAACTGAAAAACCGACAATATGAAAACCTGAGAACCTGAAAACTTGAAGCACTAAGAGACTGAGAAAGTGATGAAATGAGGAAACACGAAACTGATAAACTGAGACACTGAGAAGCTTATAAATTGTATACCTGAGCAACTGATAACTTCAGAACCTGATATACCGAAAACCTGAGAAACTGAAAAACTGACAATATGAAAACCTGAGAACTTGAAACACTGAGAGACTGAGAAACTGACGAATTGAGGAAACGCGAAACTGATATACTGGAAACTTGAGAAACTGAAAAACTGATAATATGAAAACCTGAGAACCTGAAACACTGAGAGACTGAGAAACTGAAGAAATGAGGAAACGCGGAACTGATGGACTGAGACACCCAGAACCTTCTAAACTGTAAACTTGAGAAACTGATAAACTCAGAACCTGATATACTGTAAAACTGAGAACCTGAGAAACTGAGAAAATACGAAACTGGTAGACTAAGAAATTGAGAACCTTAAAAATTGAGAAACTGAAAAACTGAGAAACTGAAAACATCAGAACCGTATAAACTGGAAACCTGAGAAACTAAAAAACTGACAATATGAATACCTGAGAACCTGAAACACTGAAAGACTGAGGAACTGACGAAATGAAGAAAAGTGCAAGTAATAAACTCAGACACTGAGGACCTTAGAAACTGAGACACTAAAGACCTATAAACCTGATAAGAAACCGAGAAACTGAGCATCTGAGAAACCGTAAATCTGAAGAACTAAAGAACTGGAAATCTGAGAAACTGAAAAACTGACAATATCAAAACCTAAGAACCCGAAACACAGAGACTGAGGAACTGACAAAATGAGGAAATGCGAAACTGATAAACTGAGACGCTGAAAACCTTATAAACCGTAAAATTGAGAAACTGATAAACTCAGAACCTGATATACTGAAAACCTGAGAACCTGAGGAACCAATGAAATGAGAAAATAAGAAACTGGTAAAATTTGAGACATTGATAAACTGAAAAACTGAGAATATCAGAACCCTATAAACTGAAAACCTGAGAAACTGAAAAACTGTCAATATGAAAACCTGAGAACCTGAAACACTGAGAGACTGAAGAACTGACGAAATTAGGAAATGTGAAACTGATAAACTGAGACGCTGAAAACCTTATAAACTGTAAAATTGAGAAACTGATAAACTCAGAACCTGAGAACCTGAGAAACCGATGAAATGAAAAAATAAGAAACTGGTGACCTGAGACACTGAGAAACTGAAAAACTGAGAACTCCACAACCGTATAAACTGGAAACCTAAGAAACTGACAATATGAAAATCTGAGAACCTGAAACACTGAGAGACTGAGGAACTGACGAAATTAGGAAATGTGAAAGTAATAATCTCAGACACTGGGAACCTCAGAAACTGAGTAACTAAAAACCTGTAAAACTGATGAGAAACCGTGTATTGGAGGAACTAAAGAACTGAAAACCTGCGAAGCTGAACAACTGACACTATGAAAACCTTGATTAAAAAAATGTAAGCGGACTGAAGTGGCACATATATTTACATTATTAACTCTAAAATTATAAATTAGTCAGATATTTGCAAAATTTGTAGTTTAATTTAACACACACAGAGAAAAAGTGTTTTCATTTAAGTTCTCAAAATATTACACGTTAACACAAGAAAATTTCAATTGCAAGATGACGTGTCTAGATACACAATTTCTTTTAGAATCCGTTATTACAGTTCACATTTTACTGGTTAAGCTTTGAGCATTGCTCCAAAAACAGATAGAAAGCCAACTTCCCCTTTTTATCATAAGTTTCTATAAATTTTATTTTCTCGGCACTCCAGCAGACATCCCAAAGCGCGAAGCCGGAGAAAAGTCCAATTTTCCCGAGCTTCGTCTCGAAGTAAAAAAAGTTTGCATGTCGTTCCATTATTTTGAATTGTGCCTGAATTCCGGTCCACATAACTGTCACGTCATGTTCTGTGGAAATGAGCGTTATCGGGATAGGGGAATAAGCAGGCAGATAACACACGGCCGCCGTTTTTAATTAAAAGTGGATTTACCTCAATTTTCCATTTTGCAAACTCAATTATGCGGCGCGGCGAGATATATGATAAAAAATCTTGTATTAAAGTAGCAAAATTATCAGTCAAATTTAACTAATCACCAGTCTAATGAGGAAACGGCGTGCATAATGGAGCGACTTTATTACCCAGCTTTAAGGCTGGCGAAAGCGTCTTTTCCTCTTTTAGAGACCAATCAAAATAACAAATTGCAAGCAAGTAGCTTAATCGGATTGGAAATGAGCTCGTTGCCAATTCACAAAGCCCATATTCCGTTGCAGTGGTAATTTTACTATGAACGAATGAAACGATCAATGGCTGGAAAGTGTCCCAAAAACCCTGTTAGACAAGAACGAGGAAAAAACTTGATTGGATAGATACCAGCGAGATTCGATGATAAATGGGGTTTTTTTAGGAAGAAACTGCTGAGCAAGCAAACCCCGAAACATAGCTGTTATTTGATTTAAAAATGAAACTAGGCACAAATTCTATTTGGTCCATTATTTTTATTAAATTTTTTATCAATCCTGGTTTCACTGCTTTTGACTGAAGTTTAAATGGAAAAGTTGGGGAAATTCATTTGTAATTCTGAAATTGTTATTTAAATCAACTTCGTGTTACACAGTTGTTGGCCGTTGATGGCTTAACCACCCGTGAGTGACCATATAGAAGTTATTATAACTTTAACAGCTTTCGATGTAAAAATAACAATGGAGACACCACTTTCGGTTAGAGCTCTGCTATGAACTTCTTTAAAATAACAGTAATTTTCGTTTTCGAAATTTCATATTATGGTCCGTAATGTAAGTTAACTTACTCCAAAACATGAAATTAATATTCCGCAAGCATTTCCCTCCAGACGTGAAGCCGCACGTACCAACTTCAATCACGGAATAGTTGGGGTTTATCGTGTAGTGTGAAAGTTTATTAGCAACCATTATTTCGCGAAATTATTCACCAATGCTCGGCATTTCATTCAAGCTATTCGGTTTCATCTAGATTTCCAGCCGGTGTGTGATTGATTTATTACACAGATCCATTTTGGGAAAGACTTAACTCCGACGTCCGAACTAAAGAGAACAGGAGTTTTCAATTGGGAACTTGCGGATATTAATCGTCAACGTTTACCCTCGTTTTGTTCTACTCCAATTTTAGAAGGAGTTATCGTTATCGTTGAAACAAATATTTACGTTGAATTAAATTTTAATAAATCGCTATAGACATTCGGGGGAATGGAGCAAAATTCAAATGGAAATAATTCCTAATAAATTACAAATTGAAAGCCGGAAGGAAAATATTTGATTGATTTCGGAGAACGTTCGTGTGTTGTTGTATTTATCACTTTTTGCACAATAACAATTTTGAAAACAGACAGACAGACTGAACGATTCATTTCACTTACATTAAAGGAGAAGATATTAATAATTTACGTGGGTACATATACTACAAGAGAAACAATGCATCGCAATGTGCATAATTCTCTCCGCCGTAACATCACTTATATTTCTCTGTCCAGCACATGTAAATGAAGCCGTTTGATGTTAGAACAACGGAATTATACCTACAGACATTGGCACTGGGATGAAAGATCAACAAATGTAGTTCCGACTAAGGTGCAATAATATTTCAATGCTAATAGAAACCTATTTATAATTTTCTAAAATTAGTTACAATTAACTAAAATTCATTCAGTATACAATATATTTTATATTCCCAGTTTCTTACATTTCCAGAAGATAAAAAACAACCTGCAAACCCAAAGCAACAACCTGAAAAGTATCATGCAACTTATCTTTATATACAGGGTGTCCCCGAAATAACTACTTTAATTTTAACCAGTAGGAGAACTCGCCGAGAGCAACGACATTTTTAAAACCCTTTTTCGAAATCTCATTTTTTTTAGCATTATTGGAACCCTTCAAATTCACGAACCGCCTATGGATATTTATTTTAACTTGACCTACAGCCAATCAACTGTTTTTGTTCGGAAAAGCCAACGTCCTTATCAAGTTTCTAAATTTTTTTCACTCTCGGGTGCATCAATTACCTGCTGTTGAGAATCAGTATTTACTTTCGCTATGGATAGAGCCCATATCAAATGCACATGTTACCATTTTATTATTGAATTTTATGGGTTTAATTTTGATTATTTGAATATGCGCTTATCAAAAATCGATAAAGGACATCTTAATTCAGGGTAAGACGGTATTACAAAGCCCATATTAGCATTTGTTTATTCATAAAAAAATCCAAAGTTGCTTCATTTTTAGGAGTATAAATGAATGGCTTTAGATTTTTTTTTTCTGAAAAACAACCCACAATATATTGGTAAATTTGAAATAGACGTTACCCTGAAGCAAGAATTAAGCTTTAATTCAATAAATTGAATTTAATTGAAATAATTTATAGAAATGAAATTCTATAGCAAGAAATTAAAAATGTTTTTTTTAATTGCATAGCAGGTGGCATACAAAAAAAGATAAAATTGACCTGTCCGAGCGATTAACATTACATAATGCAATTAGTCATTTTGCTTCAAACTTTATCATCACACATGTATTAGGGACGAAAGTATATATAATATAATTCAATAAATTTTAATAATTGTTAATTATTAATTTGCTAATTATTAATAATTAATTTATTGTTGTTAATTGTTAATATTGAACACGCCGCTAATGAATCGGAATGAAATCTGCAACGACTTGTCTCCACACACAGTGATACATCCCCGCGCGGTTTTAATTGCACACGCCAAAAATCAAGATAGTTTTGATTGCAGCGGACTTCACTTTTATTGAATTTCACCTGTTTAGTTTTGATTATTTTAATATGCGGTTATGAAAAATCGATAAAGGACATATTATTTCAGGGTAAGACGGTATTACAAAGCCCATATTAGCATTTGTTTATTGATAAAAAAATGACAAAGTTGCTTAATTTTTAGGAGTAAACGCACAATTGGTAAATTTGAAATAGACGTTACCCTGTAGCAAGAATTAAGCTTTAATTGAATTAATTGAAATAATTTATAGAAATGAATTTCTATTGCAGGAAATTAAAAATGTTTTTTTTTATTGCATATCAGGTGGCATAAAAAAAAGATAAAATTGACCTGTCCGAGCGATTAACATTACATGATGCAATTAATCATTTTGTTTCAAAGTTTATCATCACACTGTATGTATTAGGGAGGAAAGTATATATAATATAATTCAATAAATTTCAATAATTGTTAATTATTAATAATTAATTATTGTTGTTGATTGTTAATATTGAACACGCCGCTAATGAATCGGAATGAAATCTGCAACGACTTGTCTCCACACACAGTGATACATCCCCGCGCGGTTTTAACTGCATACGCCAAAAATCAAGATAGTTTTGATTGCAGCGGACTTCACTTTTATTGAATTTCACCTGTTTAGTTTTGATTATTTGAATATGCGGTTATGAAAAATCGATAAAGGACATATTATTTCAGGGTAAGACGGTATTACAAAGCCCATATTAGCATTTGTTTATCCATAAAAAAAAGTTCCCAAAACGATTCATGTTGAAATTTGACATAATAAAAGTAAAAAATGTGACACTATAAATAGTAGGAATTCTTCTTCTTCTTCCTTGAAAATTAAAAATTAAAACATATTTGAAAAAGGAACAGAGGATTATCGAATTATTACTATAATCCAAAAATTAAAGTCCTAAGATTGGTCGAAAACGATGATGAATGAAATAATCTATAATACAATTCAATAAATTTCGCTAAAAATTCGCAGGATATATTCCTCAAATCATTGTTAATTATGCATTTGTTAATTATTAAGAATTAATTGTTAATACACGCCGCTAATGAATCGGAATGAAATCTGCAACGACTTGTCTCCACACACAGTGAACCATCCCCGCGCGGTTTTAATTGCACATGCCAAAAATCAGGACAATTTTTATTCCAGCCGGCTTCCGAATTCCACAATCTTGAACAGAGGAGAAGTTTTAATCAACTGTACCCCGTTCTCCGTGCATTCAATGCAATAAATTTTCCCGCAATTACAAATTTCAAAAAATCGCTCTCTAGCTGCAAAGATCTATTTTTTTAACACACTCTCAAAATTTCAAGCGATAATCTTCAAAAATAAGAAAGTTATCTTCAACGCCCGGCAGGAATGTACATGCCGCAGGAGAACCCTCTGTCAGAGACCTGTGAGTCGACCACGAGTGGACCCCTTTATTACGGGTGTTTTATTACGGCGAAAGTCCCTATTGTAAAGAGATATGATCGCTCAGCCCATCAATATTCATTTTTAACGGTTCCAAATAACATGGATTGTTCGTTTGTCCCCAAAAGCAAATTTACAGACATTTCAGTTCTTCTATTCTGAAGGACGTTGCAGCATCTCGCAGTCAACATTCAAGATTTTATCTCACTTCAACATCGGAAGAAATTTGTCTCTCAGTAAATGACTTCAAATTATTATCGTAAAAGATGCCTCCTTTTTCTCGTGTGCCTAGTTTCCATTAACGTCGTGCATTGTGTTTTGCAAAAAACCGCCAGTACTCGAACGTTAGCAAATCGAATTTGGAGAATTTTGAAAGAGCAGCAATTAAATCCTTATCACGTACAGAAGGATTCAATAATACATAATCATCGGAGAAGGTATTTTCAACTTAAATAATACGTAGGGCCAGACGAAAATCCGCATGTTATTTATGAGGCCCCACAATTTTCAATAACATTGGATGTTGAAGTAAACACGGTTAGTAGGTCAGTTTTTAGATTTTTTGTTTATTTACGCCGAGCGGTTTAAATTCATTCCCTGTGTTTTTTGTTTTTTGCCGTGTGTCGTTATCACCGGTCGTGACGTGTATTGAAATTAACGTCTAAACTTCCACTAATTTTAAGTCGATAACTAGGGGGTTTAGAGCAAAATTTTATTAAGAAAAATTGTTTACACTGATGAGTTCTACTACTGGTTAAAATTAATGTAGTTATTTCTGGGACACCCGGTATATAAAATTCCGTTGTGCGTGTGTTCGTAATTCTTCTCCTCCTAAACGGCTTGACCGATTTTGATGAAATTTTTTGTGTGTGTTTGAGTGGATCCCTGGATAGTTCTTAGCTACAGTTGGATCCGGTAGGTGGCGCTGTTCTCGCGATCCAGAATATATATTTTTTATTTTCTGACCGATTTTGATAATTTTTTTTTGTACTTATGGGATCACCTGGATGGTTCTTAGCCACAGTTGGATCCGATAGGTGGCGCTGCTGTCGAGATCCAGAGATCAAGAATTATTTTCTGACCGATTTTGATGATTTTTTTTTGTACTTGTGGAGTCATCTGGATGGTTCTTAGTCACAGTTGAACCCGGTAGGTGGCGCTGTTGTTTTTAAATTCTCATTAAAAAAAAAATACCAAATCGGTCCCGCCTTTCTCAAGTTATGCGCTTACCAACGAATCTATGTAATAAAAATAAAATAAAATATAATAAATCTGTCCAAAAGCACATTGATTGAAATTTGGACAGGACAGCATCTGTCGGGTCAGCTAGTTTTATTTAAATTCAAATTTAAAATGATTCAAGTCAATATTCACAAACTTTAATCAAATTAAATTACAAAAGAACATGTTTCGGGAGAAAACATCTTCCGCCTGATTTTACAAGGTATTAATGATAGAATTGATGAATTTCAGTGGGGTTCTTACTCTAAAGAATGTTAATTTGACGTTTGAAAAGGTTATATAATTTTTAAAAAAATTGGAAAAAACTACATTTTTTAAAATGTAAAAATTACAAATGGAGGAAAATCTGGTAAGTTTGTTTAAACTATATGGTAGTGGTATAAAAGGTGATAAATAATGAAATTAAAAAAAGTGAAAAAATTACATTTAAGGTTAAAATAATGTTGAATGAAAAATTAAAATTGAATTGATAATGGGATTATTGAAGTTATTCTGTTCTTTTAAACAAGATCAGTTTTCCAAAGATTCCAGTTTCAAGGCTTTCCTTATTTTCAAAGTCTCAAGAAAATCTAATCTCCTGTTTTTATTTAATTTTTGTGAATCAATTTGGAATTGGATGGTGAAGAACTATGTTTCGTTATTAACAGGCACAGCCTCTGCCCGATCGCAAATTCTAATAATAATAATAATAATAATAATATATGATTTAAAAAATAAAAAATTTTAGGCAGGCAGGCCACATAACATCTTTGGTCTTGGTGAGTAGCGCCACCACCTTGCCGAGCTGAAGGTGCAAATCGGACCGGTAGCTCTTGGCGCACCTGGGAGGTCAAGCCATCTTGACCCCAGTACCGGCCGGGGTTCCTTTTGGCTAACAACCAATTGGAACCCTAAACTGTTGTTACTACCCCAACAGGGAAAGACCCCCACGACCGGTCCCAGTCGGATAGGGACCAAGGTGAAGGTGGTGGGGTCTCGGAAAACGAATCACCCGTTGACGACTCTGGCAATGCCCATGGACGCTTTGAGTGGACCAACACTCTAAGGAATGACCTGCTCGACTGCTACGAGACGAGCGAGCCGCGGCGAAGGGGTTACATGGCAAGGATGCATGCTCTGTGGGGTGAGAAACACCCGGAGCATCACTTTTTCGCGCCACAAAAACTCCGCGACTATGTGGCCTATCTTCGTCGCATTCAATACGAGAGAGCACCGGAGCAGTTGGTGGAGGTACAGCCGGACGAGCCGGAGATCCGCCACGCTGTTCCGGTAATTTTGGAGATGCCTCCGAACAGAAAGTCTCTCCACAAAATTCCACCACCCAAAGCCAGCGATGTAGTTGCAGCGGACGAATCACTCGATAGGAACCTCCCTCAGGATCCAGACATCCTGCTCCTGAACGAAATGGTCTATCGAGAGGCGACGAGGCTTTCTTCTTCGGCCCCACGTGGTGAGAGCACTGAGGCTGAGAGGAAATTCGAATGTCGCCTTGAAAAGATAGACAAGAAGATAGAAACCGCTAGGCAGGATATTTCTCGAATTCAGTGTGTGATGGAATTCATCAAAAAGGTGAAACCCTTCACACCAAAAATCCGGCGCATCGCGCGTCTTTTTCGCCGGACCCATCATACACTGAATGCAGCGGTGCTTGCTGTTGAGAAGCAGCACTGCATGGATAGAGTTCGCAGTCTTGTGGCTGCAAGAAAGTCCCTGGTAAGGAGTAGGCGAAGGTTGGTCGAGAACAACAAGTTCAAGACAAATCCTTCGAGGCTCTTCCAGCGGGCAAACTCTATCCCAGAGAAATTGCCGGCGGTGCAGGAGGTCGAAGTCTTCTGGAGGGAAATATACGAGGGATCGAAACCGTTGCGTGAAGACACTCCAGCCCTTGCACAATTTGAGAACTTCGTAAGAAGATCTCAATTAAGACCAGTGGTGTGCAATCCGATAACCCCGGAAGAAATTGGCGAGACCCTTAAGGGAATCAAAAATTTTGCCGCACCAGGCCCGGACGGAATTAATACCTTTTGGTGGAAGAAATTCCGAAGCACGCACAAGCGTCTGGCCAAGGTATTTAATTCCTGGCTTAATGGTGAGCGGCCCATTCCGGAGTGGGTTGTCGAGGGGCGAACCGTTTTACTACCTAAAACGGGTGATTTGTCTCAGCCTCAGAACTACCGGCCAATAACTTGCCTAAATGCGTGCTACAAGATTTTCACCAGACTCCTGTACTACCGAATATTCCACGCCATTAACCCGGTGTATTCGAAAATTTTCGAACAGCGAGGCTGTAAAAGGGGCGTGGACGGCTGCAAGGAAAACCTGCTGATCGATAGGTGCGTCACGCAGGATGCCGTCCAATATAAGCGCAACCTATCTATGGCTTGGATCGATTATCGTAAGGCATTCGACACAACATCTCACGAGCTGATTATTCACTTGCTCGAATGTCTTGCGATACCCGATACACTGGTGAGATGCATCAAACAACTGATGTCACTCTGGAAGACTCGGTTCTCGATAACATCCCGACGGGACCGAGTTCAGACAGAGTTGATATCATTCAGAAGAGGGGTATTCCAGGGAGATTCCTTGAGTCCTCTTCTGTTTTGCATCTCACTGTTGCCGCTGTCCGTAGCCTTGCGCGGTGCAAAGGGTTATAGCTGTGGTACACCCGGTAACCGAAAGCATAAGATCACGCACTTGTTTTACATGGATGATTTAAAAATATATGCTTCCGGAAAGCAAGAACTGACGCAGTCATTGCGCATAGTGCAGGAGTACACAGATGCTATTGGCATGGAGTTCGGTTGAGACAAATGTGCTCAGGTTCATCTCAAAAGAGGACGATGCGAGTATTTCGATGAAGATGCTCAACTCATTGACGGAAGCGTTCTGAGACATCTGAACGCCGGAGAGACTTACAAGTACTTGGGTGTGGAGCAGTGCCACATCCAAGCGTCACACCAGGTAAAAAAGTCTCTCTGCGGCAAGTACAAAAATCTACTCCGACGAATCTGGTCGTCAGAGCTTTCGGGGAAGAACAAGATTTTTGCCACAAATATGCTTGCCGTTCCGATCCTGCTCTATTCATTTGGAGCAGTTAAATGGTTAGTGGATGAGTTGAAGCAGATTGATCGGGATACTCGAAAAATGATGCATCTACAGCGCAGTTTGCATCCAAAATCGTCCGTTCCGAGGTTATATCTTCCACGAAACCAGGGAGGCCGAGGACTTTTGAGTTTGGAGTGTCTTCATAACAGGGTAATCTTGGGTATAGCCTGTAAGATCATCCAAAGTTTGGATCCCTTGTTGCTTCTTGTCAGGGATCACGAGAGGCGGGGAGTCGGGGCATTTTTGTTTAGGGCGGCACAAAGAGCAGCAGATGAACTCGGTCTTGACTTTGACGTTGAGCGAGCTCGGCCACATTCTATTACCGAGCTCAATTTGCTCCGTCTTACAGCCCACGTCAGAATCTCTGAGCAAGATATGCTCATGAGAAGGCATATGGATAAGTCAATGCATAGTGTTTTCTTCAAGAACATTGAAAACCTTGGCTTATCCAAAAGGCATACATTTGCCTTTCTGAGATCAAGTGGACTGAAGTCTGAGACTGAGGGATTCATTTGCGCTACGCAAGATGGTGTAATTAACACATTGGTCTATCGCAGCCGCGTGATGGGTATAGAGGTGCCGAATGTGAGCTGTAGGGCCTGCCACAGGGCCCCTGAAACAGCAATGCATATATTGGCGGCATGCCCGGTGTATGCAGCTTCGGCCTATATCCATCGCCACAATGCGGCGTTGAGAGTGTTATACTTTCATTTAAGACACCATTATGCGATAGACCAGACACCAGTGCTGCCTTATGTCCCGAACGATATTGAGTCCGTTGTGGAGAACGAAAGGTGCCGAATCTATTGGAACTTCTCGTTCTCCACCGTCAGGCAGATAACAGCGAACAAGCCTGACGTGGTTCTATTGGACCACTCCTCCAAGCAGATGTTTGTTATTGAATTTTCGGCTCCTGCTGAAAATAACATCTGCGTCAAGGAGGAGGAAAAGCGGACAAAATATCAAGACCTGCTCTTTGAACTTAGGAGGCTGTACTCAAGTTACTCAGTGAAGCTCGTCGTTTTGGTAATTGGGTGCATGGGAGGCATCAAGGACTCGCTCGTCTCCAATCTGAAAATCATTCCTGCCTGCCGTAAACCGGCAGAGACCCTTGCGGCTGGAATGCAGAAAGCGGTCATCTTGGGGTCGTTGCGTCTGCTCAGGGCACATGATTCACGGGATTCATAGCTACTTACCTCATGGTTTTGAGGAGTGGCTATGATGTACGAATAGGACCTGACCAGCAAGGAACCCCGTGAAGGTCGGAATCACGGGGAGCTCCTTCTGGTCAATACGCAAAAAAAAAAAAAATATATATGATTGGCGAAAGCAGACGGTGCTGATGGAAGAGGATCAAGATCTGTGTTGTTATAGATGTGTCTGAAATGTTGAAACTATTCCAAAGTATGTTAATGAATTTAAAAAGGAAATTGTTTCTGAAGGATTTCTAACTAACAATAAGTAGTGCGGGTATTTGAATTTGTTATAGTATCTACCCCAGTAGCCAGGTTTACTTATTTCATATATTATAAATATTTAAAAAATATTGAATATTTTTTGAATACTAGTTATATTAAAAGAATGTGAATGAAATATATTGTGGAAAATATTTATATATTTTAGTAATATCTATGTTATATAACATTACCTACTTATATTTTATTGGAGACATTTCCTTATTTTTTTTTTTCTATGCTGGAAAGAATATTTTGCTTTGTAAATTTTTATATAAGAGAATAGTATAATGTATACATTTATTTGAGATAACAAAAAACTTTTTTGAAGTAAAACTTCTTTACGGACACTTGACTTGGGGAGTAAGCTGGTGAATGCGTGACGAGAGCGTTACGAAAAGTGTGATCGGGCGAAGCGAACGGAAGTTTTCTTTAGTGCACGATTTTACAATAATTAATTCATAGAAAAAAAAATTGCCTTAACGGGATTCAACCCCGCGTCTTATCCGTTGTGAATCCGCACTTCTCTCAATACACCTATTTGCGTGTGTCAGTTTTGTATGCAATTGCGCTACTTATCTTAATACTACACATGATTGCCGACTATTCGCTATTTTTTTCATAAATTTGGTGCTGTAAACGGTTAAAACGAAAAAAATATATTTCCCGAGACTTTATTGCATAAAATCAGCTGGGTGTAACCTCAGAGCCGTAACTATAAGTACAGTGTAAACTCTATATAGCGAACTCCTATATAACGAAAAAACCCCTTAAAACGTAGAAATTGCTAAGGTCTGTTTGGTTTATATATTGTTTATATATATTGTTTTCTTTTGCTCTCTGTATAACGAAAATTCTTTGTAACATAAAAAAATACCCGGTCCCTTCAATTTCGCCATATAGAGTTTACACTATTATATCTTTTATTTTTAAAAAGCGACTACCATTTTTTAAAATGTCATAATTGATAATAAATTAGAATATCTAAAATTATGATTTCTGATATTCTATATATAAGTAGAGAAACCCGGACATATACGTCTACATGCAACGAGCTCACTGAAATGAAACTGAACTGAACCGAAATGTTCAAAATGATTACTAATTGACACGATAATTTCTTTAATTTCTACTACATTAATAATTGTGACTTGGTTTGTCGCTCTACTAGTCTTTATTTCGCCCATGGACACGTTTTCCTGGTCCGTGCATTGTTTCTCTTGCACGTATGTGATTCAAACAAACAAAACTTCGGGCAAAACGGTTGTCGGTCAGTTAGGGAAACCCAAAGGGTCATAACCCATTACCTGCCTGGCGACACTCAATGCCCGAAGAATCCGAAATCGACAGTCTAAATTCAACCATAGCTAAGCCAAGCTTCCAAACTATTCCAGATTTTGTGATACTGTGTGATTATGTTGACTACGACCACGACGTAAGTAGGTAAAAGTTTTAATGTCATCAGAATACCACCAACGAGGAGATGAAGAAATTAATTGGGTTGTACCTGGCATCATCCAAAGCTAGACTAAAAATTAATAATTAATTCTTCATCATAATTATGTTTTATAATCATAATTATATTATGTTTTATTTGGCATATTTCTAATATTTTCTTTTTTTATATTATTGTTCTTTAATTTAATAAAATATATTTAATTATAGAGCACTCCAATTACTGATATTTATCATTTATGTGATAGCCTTTCTTCAGTGTATATCTCAATAGATGCTAAAATTATTTTATATTGTTTTTCATTTTGGATCATTGTTAGACATTCTAAACAGGAGCAGGGATGAAGCGTTTTGCATAAGTTATTTCAGCTGCTGCCAACAAATCTTTTTAATTCATCTAGGGAAATTGAATTCGTCTTAATGACTATACAGTATTTTTTGTGAAAGAGAAAATATTTCAAATGAATATTGTTTCTACATTTCAATAAAATATAAACAATATATTCAAGAACCTCTACATACTGTATACAAATTGAACTGCTCTTCTTGCGAGTCGTTCTACATAGGTCAGACAGTTCGCAAAATTTCAGACCGTATTAAAGAACATTTCAGGCACATCTATAACAACACAGATCTTGACCCTCCTCCATCAACGCCTTCTGCTTTCGCCAATCATTTATTATATTAAAATTAATGCCACTCTGAGTTGGTGCCTCCCCTGTTTCCATCCGACCTCGTGGGACAAGCGTCCTACATGACAGAATTTGCGGCCGGGTTTTTGAGGCAGATGACTCGTAGGGCTCCGGGCACTACGACGCGCTTCCTCAGGGCCTGTTTCCCGCGCTCTGTTTTGTGGGGGAGCATTCCCCTAACGGTCTTCCAGAAGATCCTGGATGGGGCGCGGAAGTTTATATATTCAGTTATTTTTTTTTCATTATTTATCACGTTTTATACCACTCAAATATAGTGTAACGGACGTGGACCCGAGCGGCGTCATCAATTACTAGAATGTGCTGGATTTATACTACAACGTACTCGAGATAGAAGTATGACATCATCCTTTGGAACATTCGGTACAGATCGAGAACGCGATGATGTCATCCATAGCACTCTCTGGGGGCGCCTAAAAGGATTTAGGCGCCGGTATGTTTATTAGAGGACGTTCCAGCGGAGTCTAGTCGTATCAGTGAAGTCAGTCGTATCATCGAAGATCAGTGGGTGCAAAAAATATTTTAGGAATCTTAACTACAAAGGAAAAGGAGGCTTGGATATCATTTAAAGAAGTTGAGAAAGAAATTTTTGGGCAATGTGAAAGTCCCTATGAACTTGTCATACCTAGTATTATAGACAAATTCAAAACTCTTGGTTGTCTTATGAGCCTTAAAGTCCACTTTTGCACACCCAACTTTACAGAGAAAACGGAAATGAAATACAAAAAAAGCACCTAAAATATTCGCATTGTAGTAATTCAACATCGTAAGTAAAAAACTATAATTTTTTAATTTTATGTATCAAATTTTCCCTATTTGGAATACATAATATGATCAATGTCATATTGTGGGAGAATTGTTGGTGATAAAAAAAACTGTTACCAAATACGGCTTCAGCACCCAAAAATACATAAGAACATTTTTTTGTTGGCCTGTGTTATTGTATCATTAAAAATTGTAAAACTAGGCTGAAGATGGGAGTAGTTTTCTCCCGAAACATGTTCCTTTTGTAATTTAATTGGATGAAAGTTTGTGGAGATTGACCTGAATAATTTTAAATTTATAATAATTTAATTTTAAAACTGTGTGAAAATTGGCTAAATATTTCACGGTTTTAATTACCTTATGACACTAGCTTAAACAAAATATTATCCCACCGTTGCTTTCATGTGTAAATTTTAATACACCGTCAGACTAAGCTTCAAGCTTTTGTTTCAAGCATTGTCTTATACCACATTACGTCCTCAATCCTAAAATGAAATTCTAATACATTAATCTCCTGTTCGAAATTAATCCAATTCCAACCTGAGATAGCAATGTTGCACACCAAAACGGAAATCGCAGCGGCCGCGGCCGTTCATTTTTATTTCTGTTCCGCGTGAATAAGATTAGTATTGAAATGACTCAAAGTACTTTTTACGGAGTAACTATTTTGATTTTGACTATTTTAGTCTGTGCAAAAATTCCAGCGTGAAACTACCGACGAGCTTCGCTTTATAGCGGCTGACATTTAGACTCGCTTTCAATTAAGAGCTTTTATAATTTAATTACACGATGTCGGTGACATTGATGGGTTGATGCAAAACAGTTGGGCTGCTGCAGTTGCCAGCGAAAAAACCGTTATTTTAGACAATAAAAATTTAAATTTCGAACTCGATAAATCATCCCACAATTTTTTGCGAAGCTATTCACAAGGGAGGAGAATGTCAAAGAATTTCACTGAAAGTGATGGGTATAACATATTCATATTCAATTTCATACGGAAGGATAGTTACTTTTAAAGGAAAAACAATTTGGAGGATTAAATATTCAGAGTACAACTATATGTAAAGATATGTTTGTGAACTCGCTGTTATTGCAGTTCCTTGTCTTGATGGTAGCGACATGTTATTTTTATACGAATATCTTATATCTTCAGTGCTTGCGTGCAGACTTCGTAGCATCAGTGCGCTCGTAAATCTGAAGTTGAAAGCTGAAATTGCGTTCGCCCCTACATAACATTTTATTACTTTTTTATTGATTGGGGTAGGTACTTTCTTGCGGAATGTAGACATTCCATCAGGGCTATAAGAACCATTAACCGACCCCGATACGGAAAAAATGTGCGAATACAGTACATTTACACTAATGCACTGATAGATGAATTCTTAAAATATTTATAGAGCAGAGTAGACAACAGGTTTAGGAGTGAAGTAATTTCAGCCATTTAAATTAAGACCGTTACGTTAATCATATAAATTTTCGCTCGATGTATCTATTTATATAAATAAAGATTACAAATAGTTTCAAGATAGTAGTCTGAAGGGTGTACAAAATATAGATTTGTGTTTTCGTACTTTTTGTCAACAACTCAACATCGATTGCCAGTCGCATAAAAAACCTTTCATAATCAAAATCTATCTAATGGTCATCAATACCCGTCCGAACGAAGGATAAAAACCAAACCCCGTAATTCAATGCGAAATTTTTCCACTCAGAGGTTGTTTCCCGAGCAAGGCAATTTCATCTGGAGTCCTAAATGTAATTTTTTCCGACGATAACAACACGGATTCCATTTCGCATTCAATTTCCATCTAACTTTATTGGCAAATACTGAACAATTAAATTGTTAATTGTCTTGACGAGTGTCAGTGTGTGCTTATGTGTTAACGCGAATGCCCGAAGTGCTGAAATGTCGATTTCGAACAATGATGAAATTCCAAACTGAAATTCACATAAAATTTGATTAAATGGGCAGACTACAAAGAAATGCTGAAAAAGAAGTTTTTCAATCACAATGAACTGGCAATCAACAATTTTCGAACAATATTGTCTTTATGGGGAACAAACTCGAAGAACTTTAACACATGATTTTGAATTGTTCATGGTTTCAGCAGATCCGCTATAAATGACAAGTGGTCACATCTACAAGAATGGCAAATTATATTATCATCAGCACAAACGCAACCACAGCACAAACATCCAAATTCCAACACCACACAGGGTTTTCAAATAAAATTATCCATGTAAATTTTGTTTTGCACAGTCAATATGACGCATGAATCATTTGTGAAGACCCGATATATTTATATAACAGACAACTACCTTGAAACAAGCAATCTAAGCAACCCCAAAAATACTAGACAGAAGCGCGAAAAATGGAAGAGAAGATACCAACAGCAAATTCAAAATAACCTGCAGTCGTGATTAGAATCTAAGCGGCAACCAATGGTTAAAAATATCTGCAGAACAAGAATGAACAAAACTACAAAGAAACAGATTAAAAATAGCATAAAAGCAGCAAACTTGAGTAGAATAATCATTCGACTTTGTCTGGCAAAATTATATCACGAATGGTATTCGACATGACCATTTCAAGAATAAAAATTTAAACAAAAACACAATTTTAATATTAAAGTATTCAGAGTTGCATACTATGTTAGCGAGAAAACAAAAGAAAAATTTCCGCTGAAAAACAGCTTGTTTGCTTCATTCTCGCTTCCTATAGGTTGAACAACCCCAGAAAAAAAAATTATAAATGAAATAAGTCAGTATTATAGTATGATCCATATTTAAACAAAAACAAACAATATGTTTGATATAATGATATATGCAGACTGGCTTATCTTTTTCAGTTTGTTAAAAATTTTCAGTTCGATTCACCTATTTCTGGATGTCTAACGCCGCTGTTTATGATCTTTGATTTGTTGGATTTGTTTCCGCTCCGAATAGCAGAATAACTATTAGAACATGGACATGGGGGCTCAGGGGGCCCCCTTGGGTTTATAACTCAAGTATGGCTGGGTCAATTTTGATGATCTTTGATTTGTTGGATTTGTCTCCGCCCCGAATAGTTGAATAACTATTAAAACATCGAAAAAATAACAGGGCAACTACAATAACAAAACCCTCCTGGGGACAGACATACAGTCAGTTAAATAGAAAATAAATTTAGAAGAACTGGGCATGTTAAAGCGATTAGAAGAACGGGTCGGCCAAAAATTAACGAAGATACGTCCTTGTTGAACATTTTCCAAATGACAATGATCAGACCTTAGTAAATGATGATTTGTGATTCCAGCAAGATAGTGCACCCCCACACTTTGCACTTCCTGTTCGCCATTACTTGCACAATTGGGTTCCTAGGAAGTGGACTGGGAAACGAGGACCGATAGAGTCAGATCTCACACCCCTTGATTATTTTTATGTCGTTATTTAAAGTCTAAGATTTATGTTACACCACAGAATCTAGGAGATTTAAAAATTAGCATTCGATACGAAATAAGTAGATTAGTGAAGAAGTAATTCATAATGTCCAAAAGGGGGTTTCTATTTAAAAAAAAAAACGATGACGTCATCACTAGAAAACAAATGACTGCTTGGAATTTTATTAGGCATACAAATATGTATTGTTATAATCTAAAATTGACCCGTCCAAAGATTTCTTTGAAAAAAAATTGTTTAATTTTTAATGAATTTATTCCATACTTTTGCCGCTCACTGTATATCAAACGACGCTGTCCGTGCTCAAATTTTATGTTATAAATCTCAAATTTTAACATAAATCAATTAAAAAATAAAAAACTATTTAAAATTTTGTAGAAGTACCCTTAGGATCTGTAAATTGCCCAGTATATAGTTTTATATATAGTTTTGAAGCACGCTGTACATTATTACATCTGAATCTTGTAAATTTAGAATTTTCGAATCATAGCCGATAATTAAATTGAATCTTAAAATCATGGAATGGGCAAACTCCATGCAACCTTGACATCTACAAATTTTGAAATTGAGTCTACGAATGTTGAATATTTCAGTTGTCAAATGCTAGCTGTGGCCTGTAACACAAGCCGTGCAAATGCTACAATTCTTTAAATATATTTTACAGTTTCATAACACAACTCATCTTGTAATTATAAAGAGTGTCATGGACTCATAATCTATTGGATGTTGTACAAAGATTTACTGCAATAGCCTGTTTTCCTGAAGTATGTGGTGCAGTGGATGGAACACTTATAATATGTAATATAGACGCATAATATTCCCTGACTTTTCCATGTTTTCCAGGTCCCTGAGAACTATTATTATAGCAAAATACGAGAACGAGAAAGACGTATATTAAGTAGCTTAGACGTATAAAGTGCATTTCATCACTTGCTGAGAAGTATACAATGGAAAACGCTATGATACAAAAGTACCGAAAAATTTAACAAATGGACCAAACAACTTTAAAGACCAGGACAAGGAACGAGCTAAAGTAGGACAAGGCAACAAGACATCAACAAGTTGTAGGACGATAGCAGGGATGGGATTTTTAGTCCATTACTTTTTGTAAGAAATTTTCAAAGCAAGCAAAGAAAGATGCAGTATCCACAGAAATATTTTTTAATGAAACCGGAATAACTGGTAAGGAAAACTAAAAAAAGACAATGTCCATAAACACGGACAAGAGCAAGGTAATGAGCTTGTCGACTAATTCAGATATCGATCTCCAAAATAACAATATATGTGTTCATATAGACGAGGAAGAACTCATTGAAGAAGAGATCAGAAATAGAACAATATTGTCATAAGGCAGTTAGTTGAAAATTTGAATTTTTGTCCAGATATGACTACTGTCATTGGTACATGGCAGAAATTATTAAAACAGTAAAGTTTGTTGAAGTAATTTCCACCGTGACGATACGCTCCAAAAGGCTGCGCAAGCAATTGAATGGATGCTCCTGTCAACATCCTGATGATTTATGAACAAAAATTAAAAACCCTAAAATCGGAATTTCAAGTTCATTACTCTCAGCCGTCGTAAAGGGCATCGAACACGACCCTTAGTGGATATATGCAACCCACACCGTGGATTTCGTAAAGACGACGAGGTATGTATTGCCACTCTAGTCTCCTGCATTCAGTGTTGCCTGGGAGCGCTTGTACGTCCCACAGTGTGGACCGACCTCCGTGTGGCCTCCTCACGAAATCATTAGAGAAGACAACACGGAAATCGCTCTAGTTTGGGGTAAACCCTCGGGTGAACCGCTAGAGCTGCGCCCTTTGTTGTTCAAGAGACCAACAAATTAGTATTAATTTTATTTGTAAATTTTGAGGTTAATAAATTTAGATGTTTCAATTATTATTTATCTGTCATCTTAAATCGACCCATTGTCGTGTCTATTAACGTGACCCTTGTGTTCCACTAAAAGCTACATGGAGGTTATGCAGCCCCGGTTTTGTTTCTGATAGTAAGAAGTGAGGTTAAAGTTTATTCATTCGTTTGTCATTCACCATAAACGCTGATGAGTCTATGTTGTCAAGGCAACAGGGAAATAAAGCAGTTAATGGTGATTGTAAAATAGATTTGGGGATGTTATAATAGGTACTATATGAACAAAAGACTTTAGGGGGTTTTGATGTCGAAATATTTTTTTTAAAAGCTCAATGAAGCAAATAACAACCAATATGACGTCTTGTCCATACTTCCCCTACTTCTAAAGAAAAAATTAAAAGTAATAAATCTCACATTTTAATATAAATTAAATAAAAAATAACACATTTTCATAACACAACTCATTTTGTAATTATGAAGAGTGTCATGGCCCCATAATATATTGGATGTTGTACAAAGATTTCTTGCAATAGCATGTTTTCCTGAAGTATGTGGTGCATTGGATGGAACATTTATAATATGTAATATATACTTTTCCATGTTTTCCAGGTCCCTGAGAACTATAGTAAAATACGAGAACGAGAAAGACGTATATTAAGTAGCTTAGACGTATAAAGTGCATTTGATAACTTGCTGAGAAGTATACTATGGAAAACACTATGATACAAAAGTACCGGAAGGTTTAACAAATGGACCAAACAACTTTAAAGACCAGGACAAGGCAACACGACATCAACAAGTTGTAGGACTATAGCAGGGATGGGATTTTTAGTCCATTACTTTTTGTAAGAATACTCAACGAAATTTTCAAAGCAAGCAAAGAAAGATGCAGATAGCCACACGATGCCTTCACAATTTAAAATTATTAGAAATCATATACAGAGTGTCCTAGTATTAGTAATATATCAAAGTTATGTTTTTTTTAAATGGAATGCCCTGTATATTAGATGGTGAATTGAAAGAGCCGTTAATGCTGAGCAAAATGATATAAGGTACTACAGGGTTATTATAGATGGTTCTTGAGTTATGAAGAATTTTAGGTCAAAATTAGTGCTTTTTTAAAAAATTGCATAGACCATTCCAACAGAGACAACTGAATACTTTTCTGTCAATAATTTTTTATAGGCCCAAACTTTAATACACACTGATTGAAAGTCATCTAAATTGATATTTCTATACAGGGTGTACGATTTCGCACAATGTATAATAATTTTTTTTTTGTTTTCAAATGGAACACCCTATATTCCATTATACCACCAAATAGCATTTTTAATAAGCTTTCTGTCAATATTTAGTTTGCCTCGGCAAATGTTAGTACTTTAGATAATTTTTACAAAAAAACGTAGAAAACTTTCCCAAATTGATGAAATCGTGTATTAAGATCAGATCGCCTTGGACTTGTTGCCATGGAGATATCATTTTAGATTGGTTACCATGGAGCCGTTTGTTCTTGTTGACAGTAAGTAAGTTATCCTGTGACAAATAGTTTCACTTTTGTGATTTTTTTACAAAATGAATTTTACGAAGGAAGTAATGATGAATAATTATTATGGTAAAATGCGTTAGGAGAAGCCGAAAGAAATTCCTTTTTGGCCACAAAAACTTACAACGTTTTGAAAACACTGGAAACGTGGCCTACAGCAAAAAACAATTAATTAATAGAAGAGTAGGTGAAAACACTGAGCTAGAAGTTTTACTAATCTTAAAAGAAAATCTTCACTCCAGAACAAAAGAAATTGCTGCCCAATCTGATATTTAGAAATATTCAGTAAACCATGTGATCAAAAAACATCGGTTTCATCCATACCACATTGAACTCCATCAAAAATTGCAACAAGCTAATTTTGCAAAAAGTATGGAATTTTACGAAATAATGGACAATGTTCTAGAAAGGAATAGAAATATTTTAAACATAATTTTGTTCACTGATGAGGCGACCTTTAAGAGTAATGGGCATGTCAAGAGGCATCACATGCACTATTATGCCATTGAAAATCCCCACTGGATGCGGACGATTGATTATCAGAATAAGTGGTCCTTAATGTGGTTGCAACAGGATGGAGCTCCTGTACATTTCTATAGGAATGTAAGAAGATATTTAAATGACTGAGACGTTGGATTGGTAAGGGCCTCCCTGTCAAATGGCCCGCAAGATCACCAGATTTAACTCCTCTAGATTTTTTCGTTTGTGATTATGTAAAGGATATAGTCTATCGAATTCTTACGTAAGCCTAAGTCTGTCTACCTCTCGGTGTCATTTCTGAAGTAATTTAATAAATTACACAATAAACAATTATCTCCATGGCAACAAGTCCAAGGCGATCTGATCTTAAAATATGCGATTTTAGCAATTTCGGGAAACTTTCTAGGTTTTTTGTAAAAATTACTTAAAGTACTAACATTTGCCAATGCAAACCATACATTGGAAAAAAGCTTATTAAAAATGATATTTGGTGGTATAATGGAATATAGGGTATTCCATTTGAAAACAATAAGTTATTATACATTTTGCGAAATCGTACACCCTGTATAGAAATATCAATTTAGATGACTTTCAATCAGTATGTATTGAAGTTTGGATATATAAAAAATTATTGACAGAAAAGTATTCAGTTATCTCTGTTGGAATGGTCTCTGCAATTTTTTTAAAAAGCACTAATTTTGACCTAAAATTCCTCATAACTCAAGAAGCATCCATAATAAACCTGTAGTACCCTATATCATTTTGCACAGCATTAACTGCTCTTTCAAGTTCCCAACTAATATACAGGGCATTCCATTTAAAAAAACATAGTATTACTAATACTAGGACACTCTGTATATGACTTCTAATAATTTTAAATTGTGAAGGTATCGTGTGGCTATCGTCCACCAAAAAGCCCGTTTTGATATCTTTCAAAATAAGGGCGTAATTGATGGTCCACACACCTCTGGGACACCGGTATATCCATATATATGTTTTTGTCATATGTACATGGTAGGAATTATTAAAACAGTAAATTTTGTTGAAGTAATTTCCACAGTGACGATACGCTCTAAAAGGCTGCGCAAGCAATTGAATGCGCGATCCTGTCAACATCCAGACATCAGATGTGACACCTAGCAATGATGATTTGTGAACAAAAATTAAAAATTCTAAATCCGGAATTTCAAGTTCATTCCTCTACAGCGTAAAGGTCAGCGAACACGACCCTTAGACGCGCTAACCCACACTCTAATCTCCTGCATTCATGTGTTGCCTTGCAGCGATTCTGCGTCCCACAGTGTGGACCGACCTCCGTGTGGCCCCCTCGCGAATTCATTAGAAAAGACAACATGGAAATCGCTGTGCATTGGGGTCAACCCTCTCAGTTGTTCAGAACACCAACTGTCGGTTTAATTAGTATTAATGTTATTTGTAAATTTTGACACAATAGCGTGACCCTTGTCTGCCACTAAAAGCTACATAGAGGTTGTGCAGCCCCCATATTGGTAATAGAATATTTTTGACAAGACAATTTGGCTTCTGAGAGTAAGAAGTGAGGTTAAAATTTATTAATTCTTTTGTCATCCACCATAAACGCTGATGAGTCAATGTTGTCAAGGCAACAGGGAAATAAAGCAGTTAATGGTGATTGTAAAATAGATTTTGGGTTGTTATAATGAACAAAAGAATTTTGGGGATCTGATGTAAAAATAATGTTTTTAAAAGATCTTTGAAGCCCATAACAACCAATATGATTGACGTCTTGCGTGTACTTCCCCTACTTCTAACGAAAAAATTTAAAAGTAATAAAGGCAATCAGATTGCCGGTGATTACGTGACCTGCTAATTATTTTGTTTAATTTATTTATTACTACTATAGCCGCTGTTATAGTTGTTACTTATTTATTGTAATGCGACTATAAATTGTAGGCTCGGATCGATATGCGGAAAGACGGTCGTAACAATTCCAAAACACACGAAACACGACTGGGAAGTGTTTGTTACCTTCCATATTCACCAGATAAGGCTCCATCAAATTTATTATCTGTTTCGATGCATGCATGGTGATCGAATTTTCGAGAGACCGATTCTGCGGATCATAAAAATTGAATCGACAATTATATTGCTTCCAAACAACCAAACTTCTTGTATAGCGGAATCGAGGTAGAACTACACTGAGAATACCTGCAATGACACATCCTAGTGTGTCCTGTATAACCGAATATACGGCCTATACTTCCTTAATGACGTATTTGAACATCTTGTGAAAAAATAATGGTTCCCAGATGCGCATTTGTGCGCTATAAATTCTCACCTTGATCTACAACGCTTGTTTAAGATAAGCGAAAATTTATGATACAATTTAACTCGTCGCCAAAAATTCAGATGTGCGCCCTATTTTTTCAAAAACTGAAAAAAGTAGACTGCATTTCGTGTCCGCACGCACATGCACGTGTTGGCTAAAATTAGCTCGCATCCTGTGAGTGCATTGTCCCAAAAATAGCATCCCGATGATATTCCAATCACAGCCCAATTTTTTCGAATTGAATTTTCTGTCAAAACCTTGCGCAACATGACATTACGAAATCGTTTTGACAGACGGGAGAATCGCTTGCGCATGTCCTGGGGTAAAAATCGAACGCCACTATTAAAAAAAAAAATCCAATTAAGGATAGTAGCCGATAATGAAATTACTTTTTTAGAACAGATACACGATAGTGCAACAATTAACGCGAAATATTGTGGCGAGGTTTATTCGTGCGCCTACGGCGTAAAATTTCACGGTGCATACGAAATTATTCCACTTTTTTAATGACTCATTTACGGTTGTAGTAGTTATTTATTGCATGCAAAATGAATGGGTTGTATATTAGTACGTTTACAAACAGTTATAAATAATAAATATTGAACGGGTGATTTTTGGTCGGCTTCGGCGAACTGAACTTTAGGTGTGTCTTAATCGGCAGGAATTAACGCAACACCCGATTGATAATCGATAGGAAATTCGAGGTCCTGCTACATTTTTAATCCGGCTTGTCAGCGAAGGTCGTGGGGCGATGAGCACCCTTAGTACAGTACCGTTCCGGTCAGCAGGATAGTCCTGGAACACTTGGAGGTCGCTCACCTTTCGCTACTCTCTGGAGGATGATGTCCTTGTGTTCGTTGCAATGCGGTTCCCCGACGACGATCAGGAGGTAGCATCCGGTGAGGGGGCTGGGGGGCGGCGGCCCCCCTTTGTCCCCGTCAGACACCCCGTTCACAGCCTCCATCCGTCAAACCCTGTACTCCTCACAGCCCCAAAATTATTTCAGTTTGTGTTAAGTTTAAATCGACCGCCTAAGGTCAGGTCACACTGCTCCGGAACGCACCGGAGGCCAGACGACTCGCGAATGCCGGCCGGCTGTGCGCTATGCAGTAGCAGGAGCCTCCCACCCCTCCTGACAGACTAGCAACACCCCCACTCAGCTGACTCGGGGTGCTTTGTGGGACAGGGAGAGCTTCGGGAGGTGGGACCGAAGAGGGCGAAAGCTCCAACTGGCCTAATTTAGGCACGTCCGCAGGAGTCGAGACGAAACCGGCTACTAAGTGATCGTTTAATTCATTATACAGGGTGTTGCGAATCTTACAAAAATCACAACACTTTGCAATGCCATCCCAATCACTTTAACAATTTCTGTGTCGTTCGTCCATCAAAATGCAAAGCAATCCCTATGATTGTAACAACGAATTGGAATGTGAGAAAATTTACAAACAAATAATAAAAATGAGATTTGTCATTCTGTTAAAAAAACTTCAAAAAAATAACCACATATTCTCAGCACTATAGCTGTTGGCTTCTTTTTCATTTTTCTGTTATCTAAGTCATTTTTAGAAATTTTCAATTTTTTGGTACTCATTTTTCGTAACCCGCGAACATTTCAAATTCTTGACGTAGACTACAAATTACAACAGTGTTTTTCTTACAGAAAACCTCAAAATTATTGAGCAATGAGTATCAACATGCCGCAATATTTTGCAGTTTATAAACAACCTAAAAGTCTTTAACTGTATATATAAATATATTTTGATCGACTGAGTCAGTTTTGAACTCGTGTGTTAGCATTTAGAAGTGTTGTTGCTAAGTTGATTATTGAAGGGGATTATAGGTAATCCTCGCTATCGTGCGCACTTCGTATTGGACATTTAAACGAATGTCGGCCACGTATAAGTCAGTCCAGAGCTGGTCCGGATATAGTCGTGGCAAAGCCCACAAAATTATCTACCACAAAAAAACATCACTAAAAAGCAGCCACGTCTCCTGGATATTCCAGAAAGTCTTCAGAAAACAGCCATTGATTGTAAATATCAAAAATGACTCACAGCCCGATTTCATGTTGATTTGCGACTGGTCGCAAGTACCGGTTGCTATGGAAACGTCTTAACTAAAGACCAGGCAGTAAGGCTCAATTTAATCTGAAATGAAACATGAACTTGATCATTACTGCCTGGTCTTTAATTAAGACGTAAGACCCGTCGCAACTCAACATGAAATCAGGCTGTCAGGTTCCTACAAGAAAAACTAGGTTCGTGGCCGATCTTGGTCATTAAATTAATTTAATTATCAATTACGAAGCCGTTCAAATTTAATAGTCAAGACAGTCAAAAATTATTTTATATTTTAAGTGGTTCAAAATTAATTGGAACTAAATGGAGTAGGTTGGATTACTAAACAAATACACCCATTGAATAAATCGAAGTAGAAAATTTAAAACTTAAAAGAACTTGTTTATGTTAACAGTTTTTACAATTACAAAAAAAAGCAAATCGAAATTTACTAATTTAATTTTTTTAAATCAAATTGGAATGAGCAGAGCATAAAAGTTTCCGAACTTATTTAAAGAAAAATCTGGATCGGCGAAAATTGGTCGGGAGTTTCCTACTCGTTAAAAGAGTTTGTAATACGAGTTCATTTATTTAAACAGGGTCGAACGGAGAGCAGATCTAATTTTTTTGCACTGAAAAAAAGAAAATTTTATGAGTAGCACTTGTAAGCTCTCGAATTATGGCAAGGCTTCCCGGTATCATTCGAATTCAACGAGTGCAGTGTCGAGCACTTCAGATTTGTCCTCTTTGCAGAAATCGCTAGGAAGGGATCTCCGTCGATTCGGGAATTTAACAAATAGTGTTTACACAAACCGAAAGTAAACTATTTATATCCGCTGAAAGCGCTTGATCATAAAAAATGTTCCTGCGGATATTATTGTTTTCGATTTTCTATAAAAAAACACGTTACGCAATAGTGCAATAACGTACTTCTCCAGCGGCTTTTCCTCAATAAATAATATACATACCTCTAAAATTTATAGAAATATAAATTAACGTAGAAGTTTTAGTCATTACTCAAGAGGTTTGAACCAATTAGAGAAGCTGCATTTCGTTATTCATTTAGTGTCTGTGAGAACTATTATTGTATAAATTATTATTTTTTATTTATGAACAATTAGATTCTGCCCTAATATTAAAGTGGTCTCAGATAAAAGTTATTATCTATTTAAATAATACAGATATGGGATTAGGGGATTTACAGAACACAAATTAAAATTCAGCAATTATTATTATTAATTCAAGAATTTTTAAGATTAATTAGTTTTACAAATTTGTTTACAAATTAGTCACCGGACCTATGTTGTTTACATAGAATATTAAATAATTACTTTCACATAATACATGATTATACCCACATTTTTTCACCCTAACCGTTTTGAAGTAAACAAAACATAATTCAAAGTAGTTACGGGGTAAATAAATATGTACATACCTACCTATGTATTTAAATATTTAGATATTACCATGTCACAATATATTTATTATTAACTAGCTGACCCAGTGAACTTCGTATCACCTACAATCACGTTCTATTAAAAGTAATCCGAAGTAGCGATTTAAGAAGAAATGACAGTTTTGTATATCGTCTGATAATTCTATAATAATAATCTGAAGTAGCGATTCCCATAACAAAACCTATTTTATAATTTTTCGATTTTCCAGCTGAACTTTAGGGTTGAAACCCAAGACGGGCGCCCCTGGGCCCTGTTACAATTTGATTTTTGCCGCGCATTTCACCATCTAGAGATAACCGGCATATACAAAAAAACACGATAAGTTCTTACAGTGCCGCGCGACAAACCCCAGCCTTCTCTTCTCAGCTCAGCTATCTGGCGTAGTAACATCTCAGCGTAAATTTTGCTCCTGGACAAGAGATAGGTCCAGAGAATCACGTAAATACGTATAATACGACTGGGTTTATTTCAATAATTAAATCGCGTTAGCGGATAAACTCGTTAGGAAAAGAGGTAAGAAAAACTACTTTATTGCGTGCAGACGTTGACTATTCTCTTTCAATGAAATAGGCTGATTTACCAGCACTTTACCGATAATCTTTCTTGTAGCACCTTATTCTTTTGGAATAATAGCTGTAATATTCTTCCCTGGACGCACGAAGTTTTCACGTAGAATCAGGCTTAATTTTCCAGGAAATCACAAACCCGCAGGATTCGCAAGAAAGCAGTAAAGTAAATTGTCAGGACAGCTCCAAAACCAGCAGGAAAGCGTAATACTAATCAGAAGATAAGTAATAGATAATTTTTCTTTATATTTTTTGTGTTATCAATTCATATAGTTTTTTATTAGAGTGCCATTTAAAAATTGTAAACTTCAATAATCATTTTACTGTAATTTAACCTTTAAGTAGTGCATTAGTCATAATTTAACTGTCATATTTCCATTTTCATCGTTCATATAGTTATTTATTTAATCAACTTGTTACCAGTCATTATAATTTCAATCTTCACCACGTTATTTTATTATTGTTTAATTGTAGAAAGTTCTTGTATTTAATTTAATTGTTCATTAGATTATATGACTTTTGGGGACATAACTGTATTTTTTGTGTCACCATCCACACTTCACAATTTTGACAGGGCGTTACAACAATTTAGGTCGTAATAGCCCCCATGTCCATCATGTTTTAATCGTTATTCTGCTATTCGGGGCGGCGACAAATCCAACAAATCAAACAACACAAAAATCCATGTGAAAAATAGTTTAACACTTATTCTCATACACTACCAAATGTAAAAAAATCATAAAAATCAGTCGAGCTAAAAAATCGATCCAGCCCAAGGGGCCCCCCTGGGCCACCATATCAATGTGAAAAATAGTTTACTAAAACTATTTAAACTATTTAAACTACTATAGTTTATTAAAAAAAAGTCATAAAAATCGGCCGAGCCGAAAAATCGGTCCAGTTTAAGGCCCCCTCTTGGACCCCGATCTTCATGTAAAAAATTGTTTACCACCTATTATCACACCTACCAAATTTAAAAAAAATCATAAAAATCGGTCCAGCCCAAGGGAGCAAACAAAACAAAACAAATAAAATATATTCAAATCCGTAAAGCCGTTTTTGAGTTTTAGCGTCCCGGCTTCGCACGGTGTTTTTTTTATTATTTTATTTAATACTTTAATAATTTTGAAAAAACATTTCTTACTGAGCGCCTACGTGGTAAACTAAGTAAGTGTGTAAAATTTTGTTGCAATCGGTTCAGTGAATCCAGACATTAACATGGCGGGATTAAATGGAATTTTGAAAAACTGTTTCTTAGTGAGCTTCTACGTGCTAAAAGAAGTAAGTGTGCAAAATTTCATTGCAATCGGTTAAAACTACTACAGCCGACTTCCAATTTTACAATTAATTAACTTAAAACTTGACTAACAATAAAATTCAAAAAATTGTTGTGTGCACTAGAGGGGTCCGTTCAGACAGGGAGGCCCGGCAGCCCCTTGAGATATGGAAGCCCTATGTGGCCCCTTGAAATAGGGAAACGCTATATAATACATAAAACAGGCAATCTGTCCTCAAGAACAGCTCCGATTTTAATTTTTTTTTAATGTTTGTTTTTATATATTATTTAAAATCAGAAACTTTTTGAAGTGGGGAAATAATTATTTATATTGTTTGAACACTATTTATGATATTTATATAAAAAAATCTGCTTTTTCATACAATACTTATTCTACAAACAATATACGAAAGTAAATTATAAACATATTATGAATTGTGGATTATTTATTTTAAACATTTATAAAAAAAATAATAAAAAATTGTTCATCAATAAAATTTGAGAATTTCTCTCGATTTCCATGCGATTCCCTGATCATATCCTGACTTTTTGACAGTGGAACCACCTCAAGAGTATACCCTTTCAAATTAAAAAAGAATTTTGAAAATCGGTCCACAATTGACGAGGAAATTGGTGAATATACATGAAGTCGGTTAATAAAAGGGAGCGAAAATTTGAGGATCTTTCTCGATTTCCATGGGATTCCCTGTCAGATCCCGCTTTTTTGATAATGGAACCACCTTAAAAGTATACCCTTTCAAATAAAAGAAGAATTTTGTAAATCGGTCTACAATTGACGAAGAAATCAATGGACATACATGAAGTCGGTTAATAAAAGGGAGCTAGATAAATATCATACATATTGTGTAAATAATATTAATAGTTATATCCCCGCTTCAAAACGTTTCTGATTATTATAAATACAGTAGAGTCTCGATATAGCGAACATACCATATAGTGAACTATCCACTGCAGTGAACACAAAAATATTAACATTAACCTCTGAATAGTGAACAAATTGTGCCTCGCTGGAGTGAATTATTGCACAATACGTATATAGGAACTTCCCCTAAGCGTGATGACATCATACACATTGTGTTTATTCTGGTTTATTGAGAAATATTTGCAGCGGCCGTCGCGTCGGCCAGTTGGGAAACCCAAAGGGTCGTAAAACCCTTACCTAACTGGCGGCACTCACGCCCGCCCACAGTCTAAATCCAAGTCTCAATCCCACAACAGTCTCTATTCAAGAACCGCAAGGGCACAATTCAAAATCTAAAATCAGGACACGGTTCCTTTATTCAAAATCATTACTAAACTAAAACGGGAGAAGAAACGTTCACCATCAATCACCAAATTAATACATATACAAGTTCATTAAGTTCGCGAGTGTTTCACTACAAATTCAAATCAACGGTCCTTCGAGCAATACAATTCTACTTCCAAAACGGCTAGACCTTCAAGCCTCTCTCCAACAAATCTGTCCCCAATTCAAATAGAACATTTTTGATAATTTTTTTTTTAATTTATTGAATTAATAGTTGTATAGTATAGTCATGGCTTGAAATGTTAAGTTGTTAACGTAATAAACCCACTATAAGTACATTTGACTTTTGTGTATTCTTACATATTATATGCCCTCGATATAGTGAACAACCTCGTTGGCGTAACATAGCCGTTCATCAATTAGTTCACTCTATCGAGACTCTACTGTAATATAAAAAAAAGGAAAAATTAAAAAAAGAAACATCAAAATCGGAGCTGTTTCTGAGGACTTCCGAGAAAAAGACTTCATTGACGCGACTATATGGCCCCTTGAGACAGGGAAGCCCGAGGGGGACCCTTGAGACAGGGAAGCCAAAAGGGGGTCCCTTGAGACAGGAAAGCGCGAGGGGTCCAACTTGATACCGGGGGTCCCTTAAGACAGTGGGGCCCAAGAAGCACCACTTGAGACAGGGGGCACCCTTGAGAAAGGGGGCCCAAGGGAGTAACCTCGAGGCAGAGGGCCCTTGAGATAGGGCGGCCCCTTTAGGTAGGCTTGCCCTTCACGGGTAAAATAAGTAAGTAAGTGTGCATAGTTTCATTGCAATCGCTTCGATGGATCCGGAGATTTCGTGATGAGTCAGTCAGTGAGTGGTATTGGGATTTTATATATATAGATTTACTAGCTGGTACCCGGTGGCATTGCGTTGCTACGCCCCAAAAATAAACTAAAACACATCTCATCCGATTTGACCGGTGCAACGAACAGGTAAAACACGATGAGTAAGCAATGAACCGATCTTGGTGGCATTAGGCTTCTGTCACAACAATGTTAGTGTTAATGGTGATGTTAGTGTTAACCGAGATGGTAATGGTGACCTAGTGTTCATTTGTTTCATACGGTAAATGTTAAAGCTATTGAAAGCAAAGGAAGAATGTGAAGGTCATTAACCTCAAATGTCATTCAATACAATAATAACAACACTGCGCACCCAGAACACTGCGCATGTGTGAAATGTTCAAATGAAAATTTTTCTGGACGTCTTAAACAAATTTTCTGAACGTCGCGTAAGCAATATTTTTCGTTTTCCCATTTGGCGTATACATAAATAAGTTTTTCGGTGTTCCCTCTCTGTAGCAAGCAACATATAACTGACCATGTGAGAAACATGAAGTTCCCAAATTGACCTCACCAACACTCAGTAACCGTCCTTGGGCTGGTAAATGCGAAAACAAGGTGCATTGGAAATTGAAGTCTTTTGAAATCTAAAGGCAAATCGAATCATTGGTATGCGTGGGATGAACACATCTTCTTCTTACATTTTCCAGCGAGGATGGTCGTTTCAATGGGCGCAATGTTGTTCAGGTGTTTCAGCAGACCTTGAAGTTGAAGCTCTGATTCGATCGTTTTCGAGTCGTATGCTATGTTATTCAGGTGTTTTAGCAGCTATTGATCTGAAATCTGAAACCGCATTTCCTCCAGACGACAAGTTGATCGGGTGTCTCAGCTACCCTATTGGCTGCCATTTGCCTCGATTTTCGGTTGATTTTCCAACAGATGATTTTCCTAATAGTAAACAAACGTAAGACATTCAAAATAACCGGCGCGAGTGGCTGCGCCTCAAAAATGAAGTAAAACTATTTTTTTAGTGAACAGCAAATTAGCGTTATAAATTGGTTAGCGTTAGAAGGATTTAAAGTTGCGTTCACTTCAAAATGCTGGACACAGCCACAATAAATTTTGGCACTTTTCTTTCGGCTTCACCACAGTATTCCTCCCTTTTGAAATTATAACGAATATATCTAAAATTGTCACTGACATTTTTATCTGACAGTGTTCTCAATTTCGCACGGTTTGAACTAAATAGTTCACGAATTCACCAAATATTGATTTTTATACAGGGTGAAATCGAAATACATGCATTAAAAAAATCTAGTAATACCTTTTGGTGAATACAAGACCATGTTGTTTTGGGTTTGCATGTTCAACTTTGTCCCTGTATCGAGATATAATTATTTAAAACTTTGCTGTAAAATCGAGGTACTCCCATGGAACATAATTCGGTGGAATGAAATCAAGGAGTTTTTGCGAATTTTCTTGAATTAATAAATAATAGACAAAAAAAACATAATCGGTTTTGAAACTATTGATCCAGTTTTGATCGTAAAATCAAACAGTACGTTTCTAATCGTGCATGCGTTATTAGTGGTGGCGAAAATGGCAGATTCGATGTAAAAGTACCCAAATCGGCGTGTCCCTAATGTTCGCACATTTAGTTCAACCGTTCAACACCTACGAGACCACGGGACCTTTTGCCCTCAACCTCAAAATCGAGGTCGCAATCGCACCGATCGTGTCCTGCAGGCGGAAGAGCAAACACAATCTGAGGATTAGTACCAGGTGTTTTTGCGAGAATTGGGTAGAACATGTTTCGCAGAGGTCAAACACCAAGGGGCGAAATGTAAGGTAAGAGATTTTTTGTGGGTTTATTTCAGTAGGCGACTTGCTTCAGGGACAAGTTCGTGTTTATCTTCAGTTTTTGTGCGAGCAGATTTTTTACCTTTAACCTGCATTTTAAATTGTTCTCTTATAGACGGCGGAAATGGGATGATTTAAGGGAATTGTGCCCCACTCTTATAACCGGCTAAAAATCGAGAAACTGATACTATACGATTTGATCGTGTACCCGTTTAAATATCGGATGTCCCAACTAGAATTTGTATCCCCCAACAATTCCAATATCGAAAGACTCAGAAGAAAACGCTCGAACAGGTCAATTTTGTTATCAAAAGGGACCTAATTGTACCAAACTTTCAAGTCTTAGAACTCACCCCTTGAGCCAGGGGAGCCACCCCCTTAAAAAATTTAAATGGCATGGGGGTCGTGTAATACATCATTTTAAAGCTTATTTAATTCTCTATCCAAACCTACATTTATCGATTCCTTTCTACAAAAAAAAGCATGAATTCAATATTTTCCAAATCTACATAAAATACTCAACTAAAATTTGTACCCCCCAACAATTCCAATTTCGAAAGACTCTGAAAAAAACGCTCGAACAGGTCAATTTTATTATTAAGGGAGACCAAATTGTACCAAGCTTTTAACTCTTACACCTCACCCCTTTAGCCAGGGGAGCCACCCCCTTAAAAATTTTAAATAGCATGGGGGGTCGTGTGATACATCATTTTAAAGCTTATTCAATTCTCTAACCAGATATATTTTTATCGATTTGTTTCTACAAAAAAAACATGAATTTGTTATTTTCCAAATGAAGAATATTTTCTGTAGATGTGGAAAATAACAAATTCTTATGCTCTTTTTTGTAGAAACGAATCGATAAAGACATGCTTGTATAGAGAATTGAATAAGCTTTAAAATGGTGTATCACACGACCCCTTATGCCATTTAAGTTTTTTGAGGTGGTGGCTCCCCTGGCTAAAGGGGCAAGATCTAAGACTTGAAAGATTGGTGCAATTTAACCCCCCTTGATAACAAAATTGACCTGTTCGAGGTTTTTCTTCTAAGTGTTTTGAAATTGAAATGATTGGGGGGTACAAATTTTAGTTGAGTATTTTATGTAAATTTGGAAAATAACGATTTCATGTTTTTTTTTTGTAGAAAGGAATCGATAAATGTAGGTCTGGATAGAGAATTGAATAAGCTTTAAAATTATGTATCACACGACCCCTTATGCCTATTAAGTTTTTTGAGGTGGTGGCTCCCCTGGCTAAAGGGGTGGGATCTAAGACATGAAAGTTTGGTACAATTTGGACCCCCTTGATAACAAAATCGACCTGTTAGGGCGTTTTCTTCCGAGTCTTTCGAAATCGGAATTGTTGGGGGTACAAATTTTAGTTGGGACACCCTGTATATGCATATATGTATTTCGATTTTGTTCCAACTCAATAATAAGTTTTATTATAAACAAAATCACACCGTGCACTTTTTTCTTTACGAAACTTCTTGTTACATTTTCTACCGCTGGTTCTGTTTTATCAAACTACATTTGGAGGCATTAAATATGTAGTTATCTAAACTTATTCATTGCAGCGCTAAAGGGAATACTTAATTAATGCAATTAGAGTGAGTAAAGGCGGTTGTTAAAACTAAATGAAAATCCATACAAAAAAGTTCTTATTTGTGCATTATTATTGTAAAATAAAACTACTACTTTTAACAAGAGTAGATTAATCGATTTCATTTCAAATATACCGAAAATACATTTAACATTTTTTAAAGTTAATCTCATTAGTAAATAATGTTACTTATCATCAAGAGGCGCAGTTACTTTATCGTGCATTAGAGCAAATGAAATAACTTAAAGAAAATGTGCAAATTTATGAAATGCAAGTGATAAATGCATCGTGTTGCTCCACTAAAATAAAACCCGTGTTTTAATTTGTCTTCTTGCTTTTCTAGACCCTTAAAGCTCACACAGATAGATGACTCGAGTTGCACGCTTGCAACAAGTACAGAAAGGAATTTAATATTTTAATATTTTTTTCATCTTAGAACTCAGACACTGAAGTGAACAACAGTATAATGTAAATTACAAAATTCCTTCCTCAATTAGTGTTTAATTAGCTAATCAGAGATCTAAAAAGTGTTATACTGCAATTATGTTTTCTTGGCTACTCATGAATGAAACTCCTCAAAAGTTTGTAACCACACGCTAGTATGAGGACTATATTCATTCATAATGAACGCGAAGCGAGTTGCCACAGCAGTTAGCGGTCTCGTGTTGTTCTACATTATGCCCTATCTAAAAGTTTAACAATTTGTTATGTAAGACTTTTTTTTCTTTCAGGAAAAGACCGATCTGTTTGGGTAGCTTCGTTAATAAAGTTTGCATAATTGAAGTCAGTGCTAAACGCTCTGTCGGAAATATAATTAAATAAATTTGTTAACGGTCTTCAAATATTAAACTAAAAGCTTCTAGCAGTTACAGCCACTGAGATTTAACATCAAACTGAGTCGACGTTCCCGGAAAACCAAAAAGAGAAAAGTTTATTGATTTATTTATACAGGGTGACCTTTGACGCAGTATGTTTGTTTCATTACACTGTAGCACTGTTTCAAAAAATATTCTCTATAAGAGCGAATAGAAAAATATGTGCAGTGCAATAGTTAACTGTCATCTGTCAAAAACTGATGAAGTATTTGAAAAGCTATTTTATTTCTTGTATCAGTCGTTCAAATCAGGTTAAAGATAAACAAGATACAACATCAAAGATTTTTATCAGTCACCCAGTGTCTAAATACGTACATAATCGTTTGCCTTCTTGTATCGCTGGGTGTTGAGGGGGTGACCGGAGTAGGAAGTTCATCATTAATCTTATTCGTGGTTTACCTATTATATCTAGGGCTGCGATATTCGCATTACCGCGACAGAAATTTTTACCCCCGCCATTTTTAGAAACATATCTTTGGCTTGACAATACATGTGAGATCTTCCCAATCCACATAGATACCAAGTGGCTCACATATTATTTAGAAACTAACATTTAGGATTATAGAACCAGATTTAATAGATTCAGATGTTAACACTATATAAAAAAAACGTGTTATTTCCGAAATGTCAAGTTGTACCATCGGAACCACTGAACACATTGATACACTTTTAAGCTATTTTCACTCATAAGCATGATCTGTAGATGTGTTAAAAAATAGTACATGGATATGTGCTTGTGTGTGTGAGTTACGCGCTATTCAACATTCCACTCGAATTTCGAGTGCGGAAGATCACTAGTTGAATTGAACAAATTTTCAAATGTGTCAAAATACAATTAATGAGATTAATTATCTTGCTTTCCTGCTTTCAAAAAGATTCCATTTTACCCAAACGATAATAAATATGCAGCAAATAAAAATAATATAAATATATACAGACCGTTTCAATCGAAACGAGCCACCCTCAATAACTTTTTTGGAAAAGATATTTAAGAAAACTCTAAAAACAGGTGAATTTTTATCTCGAGGGGGACATGTTTTGATAGTAAGCAGGCTTGGTGCAACCCCATACGCCTGACAGGAGCAACCTCGATTTTTTAAATAGGGAATAGGGGTCGAGTAACATGTCGTTTGAAAGGTCTTTTAATTGTCTTTTTAGCCACATAATAATTTTTTTATTTGTATAGTCTATAAGTTAGTAATTAAAAATGAAACATTTTTTTACGGATTTTTTGTATTTAGGAATGCCTGAAATTAACGATAAAAAGCTTGCAATAAACATTATTAGACAATTTATTATTGATCTGAATAATGCTGTAATCAAATTTGTCGTCATCCATACTCATTTATACCAATCCTTATACAATAAGTAAATGTTCCCATTATAATTTATTAAAGTTTGTGGAGTTCGACTTAAATGTATTTAAATTTTAATAAGTAAATAAATAAACTGAAAACAAAATAGTCGTGTTTAATTTCCTGAGCGATAAAGCAACTGTAGCATTGAACACTAAATTTGATTTCATATGAAATGTTCAAAATGATTTCCATCGACTTCCATGCACTCATACAGACGATTATGAAATACGCTTTTTAGGTTACGCAACGTTTCCGGTGTTATTTGTCGAGATTCCAGGATAATCTTTTGTCGCAAATCTTCCAGAGAAGCTGGTTTTGTCGCAAAAATTTTGGACTTAAGGTGTCCCCACAAATAAAAATCCAGGGGAGTCAAATCGGACGATCTAACTGGCCATTCTACAGGACCTTGTCTACCAATCCAGTGGTCGGGAAAGTTATTGTCCAGGAACTGCCGTACTAACGCAGTATAATGAGGTGGTGCTCCATCCTGTTGAAAGACCAACGCGTTCTCTAGTTGTAGCCAAAAACCGATAAGATAATAAATACGCAAATAATTGTACAAAAACACAGATTGTCTAACATTGTTGATTGCAAGCTTTTTATTGTTAATATTTGCAAGCATGTCTAAATACAAAAGAAATCCGTTAAAAAATTGTTTTATTTTAATTACTAACTTATAGACTATGTAAATAAAAAATACTTATGTGGCTGAAAAGACAATTAAAAGACCTTTCAAACGACATGTTGCTCGACCCCTATTCCCTATTTAAAAAATCGAGGTTGCTCCTGTCAGGGGTATGGGGTTCCACCATTGACCAGTTATAACAACAGTAATAACAATAGCTGAAATAATTTTAATTTTTTTCTGTTGCTTCTGTGTCCTTTCTTTCATTTAATACTCCTTTCATCCAACTTAGTTCTTTCCCTTCGTCTCCTAAATGCACTTGCCACTCTTAACACATCACATTCTTTCGTCATGTGCTTTATCATTTCTGATCCTGTTGCTTTCCTTTACTTCGTCTCCACATCTAAACTTTGTGATTACTCTCTTATCGTTCTTCTCCCTCTCCCTCAGATATCCCGGCACGTCCTCTGTAATTAGTGTACTATACTTTCCATTATACCTTGACTCTTTTATACTTGTTTTCCTTTCCAGCTTCTGTACATCACGGGCTTTCTCGACCACCTCCATCAGTGCATTTGTTCCATTATTTCTTCGCCTCTCCATTTCCTCCACTCCGTACCCGCTTCTCTCATAGTATTTTCTTCTCTCTTTTCCTGCTCTTTCCACATTCTCATTTTTTATCTCTTTCCAACACTCTTTTTTGTTTTCTTTTTCAAATCTTACTACTCCTTTTCCTGCTTCCATTCTTACCTATTTATTTCTTCCAGCACCATATGCGCTGGCATCTCTTGACGCTGCTTCAGCTTTTCCTGCTCCATATACATATCCCCATATTTCTGGGCCGTACATGATGACACTCTGAACTAACCTTTCATACATCAAGTCTCTCCTTCTTATGTCGCGACCGAATTTTCTCTCGCTTATTCCCCATACTTGTCCTAGTACCCCGCTCGCTTTTCTTTCCAGTTCCTTTCTCGTTTTTACTCTCGTTAAACGTTGTCGATGGTGCTTCTCCCTTTTCTGAAGCCCGCTTGTCCATTCGATAACAATTCTCTCTTCTCTAGTTCTTCCTTCAATTTCTTCTGTATTATCATCATCAGGCTTCGTTTTGTAATTCGTCTTCTCCCGTTGCTTTTAATGTTTTCGTTCTTTCTATTACCCCTTTAATCACTTCCTTCGTAATTTCTTCTCCTTTTTTTTCGTTATTTTCCTTCTTGTCACTTCTGTTTTCTTCCCGTTTCTTCCTTTGCGTCTAGCAAGCATTTGAAATATTCTCTACAATCTTCTAAAGTTATCTTTTCATCTGCCCTCTTTTTCACCTTTCATTCTCTGTCTATGTATTTCCAGATTTCTTCTTCTGTGTTGATTGATCTAATTTTCTCTTTTTATTCTCTCTCTATTTTTTTTTCTTTAATTTTCTCTCTCGATCCCTTCCTATATTTCCTCAATTGCTTTCTGGTCTTTTTATTTCCATTCTTTGTCCCACCTTTTTTTTTTCTTCACATTCTTTCTACTACTTCTACTATTTTCTTTGTTGTCTTCATTGCATTTCTGTACGTGTGTATGTTTTCTTCTTTCCAGTTTGTTTTTATGATTATTTAATTACCGTATCTTGTTCTTTTTATTTCTTCTATTTCTAACGATCGGTGGTCTGATTCCACTCTATTTTCCACTTCAAATCTTTGCCCTTCGTCCCACGCGTCTTGGTTTACTATGGCATATAATAAATCACCGATTCTTCTCCTTGTCGCACCTACGTAAATTCCCCTCCCATTTAGTATCTCATATCCTTTTTCTTCCTTCTTTATTGTCTGTTTTATTCGTTGATACTCTTCTCGCTTCTTCTGTCCCATTATTTGTCTTCCTAATCTTGTCCCAATTCTCGCATTTAAGTCTCCACCAATAATATAATTATTACATTTCTTTTTTCTGTTTCACTTATGGTCTCTTCTAGTATTTGTTTTATTTAACTCCAGTTCTTCCATATCTTCCCTGAGCTGTCTGTCGTTCTTCAGCTATCTCATTTCTTTCCTGGTTTCGGTTGTTTCTTCTTTTACTTGTTTTAGGTCATAAATCATTTTGTCCATCATCTCTTCCATTTCAGCCCCATTTCTTCTTGACTTCTTCTTTGAGTTAGTGACATCACACTAAATTCAATATGGCGGATTTAATTTTCTTTTCAACCCCCTTAATATGGGTAACAAATGATATGGCTTAAAAAGTAAAAAACGATAAAATTAGTAACATCACACCAAATTCAATATGGCGGATTTCATTTTCTTTTTAACCCCCTTAATATGGGTAATAAATGGTATGGCTTAAAAAGTAAAAAACGATAAAGTTAGTAACATTACAGCAAATTCAATATGGCCATCGGTCAAATATGGGGGGGGGTTACGTTTTCTTTTCAACCCCCTTAATATGAGTAACAAATTAAAGGACTTGAAGAGTAGAAAACGGTAAAGTTAGAGACATCACACTAAATTCAATATGGCTGCCTCTCCAAGATCACGGATTACATTTTCTTTTCAACCCTCTTAATATGGGTAACAAGTGATATGGCTCAAAAAGTAAAAAACGATAAAGTTAGTAACATCACACCAAATTCAATATGGCGGATTTCATTTCCTTTTTAACCACCTTAATATCGGTAACAAATGATATGGCTTAACAAGTAAAAAACGATAAAGTTAGTAACATTACACCAATTTCAATATGGCCACCGCTCAAATATGGGGGGGTTACATTTTCTTTTCAACCCCCTTAATATGGGTAACAAATTAAAGGACTTGAAGAGTAGAAAACGATAAAGTTAGTAACATCACAGTAAATTCAATATGGCCGCCGCTTTAAGATGGCGGATTACATTTTCTTTTCAATCCCCTTAATATGGGTAACAAATGAAAGGACTTGAAGAGTAGAAAACGATAAAGTTAGTGACATCACACTAAATTCAATATGGCCGCCGCTCCAAGATCGCTGATTACATTTTCTTTTCAACCCACTTAATATGGGTAACAAATGATATGGCTTAAAAAGTAAAAAACCATAAAGTTAGTAACATCACACCAAATTCAATATGGCGTATTTCATTTTCTTTTCAACCCCCTTAATATGGGTAACAAATGAAAGGACTTGAAGAGTAGAAAACGATAAAGTTAGTGACATCACACTAAATTCAATATGGCGGATTTCATTTTCTTTTCAACCCCCTTAATATGGGTAACAAATGATATGGCTTAAAAAGTAAAAAACGATAAAGTTAGTAACATCACACCAAATTCAATATGGCAGATTTCATTTCCTTTTTAACCACCTTAATATCGGTAACAAATGATATGGCTTAAAAAGTAAAAAACGATAAAGTTAGTAACATTACAGCAAATTCAATATAGCCACCGCTCAAATATGGGGGAGGGGTTACATTTTCTTTTCAACCCCCTTAATATGAGTAACAAATTAAAGGACTTGAAGAGTAGAAAACGGTAAAGTTAGTGACATCACACTAAATTCAATATGGCGGATTTCATTTTCTTTTCAACCCCCTTAATATGGGTAACAAATGGTATGGCTTAAAAAGTAAAAAACGATAAAGTTAGTAACATCACACCAAATTCAATATGGCAGATTTCATTTCCTTTTTAACCACCTTAATATCGGTAACAAATGATATGGCTTAAAAAGTAAAAAGCGATAAATTTAGTAACATTACAGCAAATTCAATATAGCCACCGCTCAAATATGGGGGGGTTACATTTTCTTTTCAACCCCCTTAATATGGGTAACAAATTAAAGGACTTGAAGAGTATAAAACGATAAAGTTAGTAACATCACACTAAATTCAATATGGCCGCCGCTTTAAGATGGCGGATTACATTTTCTTTTCAATCCCCTTAATATGGGTAACAAATGAAAGGACTTGAAGAGTAGAAAACGATAAAGTTAGTGACATCACACTAAATTCAATATGGCCGCCGCTCCAAGATCGCTGATTACATTTTCTTTTCAACCCCCTTTATATGGGTAACAAATGATATGGCTTAAAAAGTAAAAAACCATAAAGTTAGTAATATCACACAAAATTCAATATGGCGGATTTCATTTTCTTTTCAACCCCCTTAATATGGGTAACAAATGGTATGGCTTAAAAAGTAAAAAAACTATAAAGTTAGTAACATTACAGCAAATTCAATATGGCCACCGCTCAAATATGGGGGGGGTTACATTTTCTTTTCAACCCCCTTAATATGAGTAACAAATTAAAGGACTTGAAGAGTAGAAAACGGTAAATTTAGAGACATCACACTAAATTCAATATGGCTGCCGCTCCAAGATCACGGATTACATTTTCTTTTCAACCCTCTTAATATGTGTAACAAGTGATATGGCTTAAAATGTAAAAAACGATAAAGTTAGTAACATCACACCAAATTCAATATGGCGGATTTCATTTCCTTTTTAACCACCTTAATATCGGTAACAAATGATATGGCTTAAAAAGTAAAAAACGATAAAGTTAGTAACATTACACCAAATTCAATATGGCCACCGCTCAAATATGGGGGAGGGGTTACATTTTCTTTTCAATCCCCTTAATATGAGTAACAAATTAAAGGACTTGAAGAGTAGAAAACGGTAAAGTTAGTGACATCACACTAAATTCAATATGGCGGATTTCATTTTCTTTTCAACCCCCTTAATATGGGTAACAAATGGTATGGCTTAAAAAGTAAAAAACGATAAAGTTAGTAACATCACACCAAATTCAATATGGCAGATTTAATTTCCTTTTTAACCACCTTAATATCGGTAACAAATGATATGGCTTAAAAAGTAAAAAGCGATAAAGTTAGTAACATTACACCAAATTCAATATGGCCACCGCTCAAATATGGGGGGGTTACATTTTCTTTTCAACCCCCTTAATATGGGTAACAAATTAAAGGACTTGAAGAGTATAAAACGATAAAGTTAGTAACATCACACTAAATTCAATATGGCCGCCGCTTTAAGATGGCGGATTACATTTTCTTTTCAATCCCCTTAATATGGGTAACAAATGAAAGGACTTGAAGAGTAGAAAACGATAAAGTTAGTGACATCACACTAAATTCAATATGGCCGCCGCTCCAAGATCGCTGATTACATTTTCTTTTCAACCCCCTTTATATGGGTAACAAATGATATGGCTTAAAAAGTAAAAAACCATAAAGTTAGTAATATCACACAAAATTCAATATGGCGGATTTCATTTTCTTTTCAACCCCCTTAATATGGGTAACAAATGGTATGGCTTAAAAAGTAAAAAACTATAAAGTTAGTAACATTACAGCAAATTCAATATGGCCACCGCTCAAATATGGGGGGGGGTTACATTTTCTTTTCAACCCCCTTAATATGAGTAACAAATTAAAGGACTTGAAGAGTAGAAAACGGTAAATTTAGAGACATCACACTAAATTCAATATGGCTGCCGCTTCAAGATCACGGATTACATTTTCTTTTCAACCCTCTTAATATGGGTAACAAGTGATATGGCTTAAAATGTAAAAAACGATAAAGTTAGTAACATCACACCAAATTCAATATGGCGGATTTCATTTCCTTTTTAACCACCTTAATATCGGTAACAAATGATATGGCTTAAAAAGTAAAAAACGATAAAGTTAGTAACATTACACCAAATTCAATATGGCCACCGCTCAAAAAGGGGGGGGATTATATTTTCTTTTCAACCCCCTTAATATGGGTAACAAATTAAAGGACTTGAAGAGTAGAAAACGATAAAGTTACTGACATCACACTAAATTCAATATGGCCGCCGCTCCAAGATCGCTGATTACATTTTCTTTTCAATCCCCTTAATATGGGTAACAAATGAAAGGACTTGAAGAGTAGAAAACGATAAAGTTAGTGACATCACACTAAATTCAATATGGCCGCCGCTCCAAGATCGCTGATTACATTTTCTTTTCAACCCCCTTAATATGGGTATCAAGTTATATGACTAAAAAAGTAAAAAACGATAAAGTTAGTAACATCACACCAAATTCAATATGGCCACCGCTCATATATGGGGGGTTACATTATCTTTTCAACCCCCTTAATATGAGTAACAAATTAAAGGACTTGAAGAGTAGAAAACGATTGAGTTAGTGACATCACACTAAATTCAATATAGTGGCCCTTCCGAGATGGCGGATTATATTTTCTTTTCAACCCCCTTAATATGGGTATCAAATGAAAGGCATTGAAGAGTGGAGTATATTTAGAAAAAACTAAAAATAATAAAAAAATAGTAAAAAAAATTATTAAAATCAAGCTTTTATTTAAATGCTCTGAAAAGAAGAAAATAAACTTAAATCAAACCAAAGCAAACGCATAAGTTTGTTACATCATACAATTGCATTAGATATAAAAGCTTGTCGCGAGAATTTATACAACTGACCTACAACTGAAACATTATACCAGTAATGAAAGTAAATCCAAATTGAGATTTACACCAAAATATATTATACTCAAATTTAGATTTTTGATGAATGGTTGACAAACTGGTTCTGAATGACAACCATTTTCATATTGTATCCACCAAAAGAGATTTATATCAAAATATATATACTATGTAACTACATATATTCAAATTTACATTTTTGACTGAATGGTTGACAAACTGGTTCAGAATGACAACCATTTTCATATTGTATCCACATCTCGTTTCTTGTATTTCACAGTTGTTCTTTGTGACTAAAAATCATAATAAGGTTCATGGAACCACATGTGAACTGACCGATTGACTAAGGATATTGGAATGGCAACTATTTTTTGACTTAAAAATTTTGAAATTGGATTGAACACGAGAGTGAATTCTAGTTTTTAAAGGAAAAAAATATTGATACTTCTCACCCATTAAATTTAGTTAGTCGATGAGTATAGTGGACAGGGCAGTAGTAGTAAGAGTAATTCTCAGTAGAAATTGTATTTTTGTATAAAAGAAATTTGCACAAGAAAATCTGGCCACAAGCTTTTATCTCATATGGTTTGCTTTGGTTTGATTTATTTCAAAGTTTATTTTCTTCATTTCAGAGCATTTAAATAAAAGCTTGTTTTTTTTAATATTTTTATTTTCTTGAATTTCTCCTCTGTCTTCGCCTTGTCTGGTCATAACTCTCTTCACTATGTCGTGTATTGTTATTTGTCGTTAGGTGTCAATATATGCCTATGTTATTGTCATTTTGACATCTGATAAATGGAAATTAATTGCTAGACGAACAATATTAAAAATTGGTAAATGCGAAAACAAATATTAAGAAAATAAAATGGGGGCATCTAAAATAACAACTCAACCAATGTGCTAAAGACAAACACGAAGAATTAAAAAACAATAAATCGGACTAAATAGAATATGTTTTATGCAGTAGATACATAAGTGGGACTGGAACTTCACAACTGATTATTAATTAATAACAAAATCACTACAATATATTCATTATAATGAAAATGAACCAAAGGGCTGTCGCTAAAACTAGCAAATTTTGTAACACACTTATTTTATTTTGAAGAATGTACAGTCGAAACATTCTAAAAAACAGTACCACATGGAAAAAATAAATCAATATCACTAAAACTTGGGAAATTCATATTTACTGAGGATATTGGGATATCTCTTGTGGATTCCGAAATATAACCTCAACAAAAAGTCAAAGCAAAGAATCGAACAGTTTTGAATGTTGTAACCTAAGTGGTTTTTGAAAATTTTGAGTTTTGTTTAAATTATCGAATTTAGACTCAATTTATAGGTTTTGGTACCTGGATAGTCTATTTTCACTGTCAATTTTTAGATATTGCTTGGGGATTCTGAGATAGAACCTCAAAAGGCCTTAATTGGAGTACTATTTGAATTTAGTATTAATCTTAACACCGTTTTCTTTTATCGCCACATTGGGTTCATTTAATAATCCGGTAGCATTACCTGAGTAATATTTTGTTTTTATCAAGGTTTTAGCGGTCGTAGCGACATTTCATTGGCGGGTGATTCAAAAAATACCAAATTCAAAAATTTTTGCATTAAAGAATTTAATTATATTCATCAAAAGAAAAACTACAATACTACATGTTTTTGCACGATCGTAGAAAATAGTTATTTATGTTTTGCATACATAATTTGTTTTTAGATCATACCATCATTCACTTTTCTGTAGTATACACTTACATTACTGCATACGACGTTTACAAAGGTAACAAAAAGAAATTTAATTTATCAATTTAAAATAAATTTCTATTTTACTAGGGCAATAAAGAGGGTGTGTATTACACTAGAACAATAAAACAGTACTTTTTACACTAGTTCAATAATTAACTACTTGTTATACAACTCAAAATGGTAAAAAATACATTTTGCTCGTAGAAAAACATGTTTTTCTAGTTTGAGCATTATGTTTTTATAACACATGCATGTACTTATACAGAGGTTTTTAAAATTCACAATTTAAATTTTACACCCCATGTTGTTTAGATTAAAATTTAGAGTAGAAATTTTTATTCGACATAACGTTTTTACACGTTTTCTCCTCATTTCATCAATTTTTTTCTGCTAGTAGCTATCAAAACTATATTTACAGTAAAATGAACAAATTAAATTTAAGGTACCAAATAATGTAAGATGGGAATGCACTGTACGTAAATCAATTATAAGATTCAATGCGCAGTCATATAATGTGAAATAAAGCTCTGCCTGTGCTTCTCGTGTCATATTAAGTAATTACAACTCATATCGTGCAGAGTGTGTGACATTAATTGACACTTACGACATCAGGTCATTAGAATAAGCGAAAAATATAGTCGCATTTTGGTCAGTGATTAGCTGATTGTTTTAAAACCATACCATAGGACAGTGTCCATTCGAATATAATAATCAAAATAGAAATGAAATGACCATACGAGGCTAATCCGAATTTGCTTTCAAATGGAACTGAACTGATGAAAACGTTTTGTGTCTGCCAACATTATTAGTTTGCTATCGATTCGCCCTAGATTAAAATTTAAACAAGATAACATAAATAACGGTTAAATTCTATGTATGCTATTTGGAACAATTAATTTTGGAAAGATAAAATAGCAGTATCCGTAACATTCAAACTTTGACTTTGGAGTGAGACTGATCATAATTAATTGGTTCTAGACAACAGACGTAAAATCTTCATCATTTTTCACAACAGCAGATGCACAGCTTGGATTGCAGTTTACCGCAAATAAAAAAACTGTGCGAACAGATGTGCTTCAACTAATGTTACAACCTCCTTTTGATACCATTGACTCCGTTGTGATCAATTCGATATTACCAGCCTCTTATTCATGCCATCGAAATAAACGATCCGAGACGATGTAGACTTCATCCCTTAACAAATAGAATTACTGACAGCGCCCTCATTAATTCGCAAGTAATAAAGTGAACGGTGTTTCAGCCTTATCTGGTCCTTTTGAGATCAAAACGAGACATAGACATCAACTGTGAATAAATACAACATTTCGAGAGACATTATTTTAAAATTAATGTTGGCATAGCAATCGAATCAATATATTCAGTGACGATAAATAAACATACAGGGTGTTTAAAAATTGCCGCACCAACGCAATCGTACGTTGTTTAGGACCATTTGGTAGGTCCGAGAAAAATATTTAAAAAATTCTTGGTGTTCATTTCTTCTGTGTATGTGGGTTTCTTTCAGGAATCTTTGAATGTTGATTACAGCTATTTATTATCAGTAAATTACACCCAAAATGCTGCTAGTATGCAAAACAAAATGTAGATCAATAATTATTTGACGCAATGCCTTTGGTCTTTAACATAAATGTATTTAAACGCATCTTAAATTATCGAGAATTATGCAAAAATCAATGCGGCAAAATTTTAATATAACAATGGCTATTTTTATGCAACAATGGAATTGTACGCATAGTAACTAATTTTTCAGATTTATTTAAAAAAAGGCACACTGACATTGTGGGATGGATGACGTGCCTCTAACACTTCTATTAAGGGATATGTGAATTCAACTGGATAAAGCACCAGTTCATCATCATCGGCTCCTGTGATGGCCTGGCCATGCTTAGCGATGAATTGGGCGAGATGGCCCAACGCGTTAGCTCCCCGTTCGCCCGACCTTAATCGTTTAGATTTTTTCTTTGCGGTCATTTTAAATCGTTGGTTTACGTAGCACCACCTGAGAGTCGCAAAGACCTTCTCGCAAGAATTTTTGGACCTATAGTAGAGTTCTCAACGCTTGAAAAGTCTTCTAGAAATCAGTTTCGTGTGACCCGCGAGGTTAAAAGCAACGAATTAGCCAGAATGCAAGCTTGTGCCCTTGTGACTCAAAATCCGAAAGCCGTCAAAAATCGTCCTGTGCAGAAGGGCACTAGAAACGAATTGCGAGTTACGCATATGGGGGGAAACTAGATTTTGAATGTGATTTTTTGGTAGTAGTTTCATAAAAAAGTCTGTCCGGGTTATATTTTTTTTAATTCTTTGAAATTTCCAAAACTCCTAAGAGTCTTAGGCGAGCGATAACTTCGAAGGCGAATAACTCGAAATGATACCCGCTAAAAATTCGTTAAATTTGCCGCTTTTTTTCGTTTCCACTGGATTATCTCAAAAACAAAAGCCTAACTTAAAAAATTCGTCTCTTGAAAAAAGTTTGCCCCGAGTATGTGGATGCCAACCGTCTTTGTTTCATAATTTTTGAGAGTATGGTAACTGTCCGGCAATTAATAATGTACTCATTTCGCTCATGGCTGGGGAGAATTTTATTTAATTACTGATAAAATTAATAATAATATGAAATACAATTTAATCTTATGGATATTAAACATGGATACAATTATGATTACAAAAATGTATAACAAGAATTATAAATTATTGTACTGAATAAACAAAATATCGTGTACCTTATAGGTATATTTTTACAAACAGTAATTTTATAAAAATTGTGCATTGATCTGTAAATTTTGCACAATCTCCATCGTCAGAGTCACTATCGATAATCTTGACGGTGGTGGTGGTGGAGACAGAAGCAAGAAGATTTTTGCCCTATACATGTGCAGCACAACTTATTTTTTTTGCAACTGCACACTTTGTACTTGTAAAAAAATTATGCACTTTAAAAGAATTTAAAAAAATATGTAACTTTTTTGCACTTAATGCAGTAAGGTTTTCTGGGATCGCTGGAAGAATATTTAAGACAGGATTTTTTTTTTCGTCAATGTTCCAACCAAAGTCAGTAACATTGCGGACAGGGTGTTAAACTGTTTAACCATACTTTGCTTTGGAAATATGCTCTTAAACAATGCTGCTTTAACGAGTCTTTAGTTGGTGGTTATTTAAAATCACTGTCCTAGACACTGTCATTATTCCTCTCAAGGTATTTATATACAAGTCACGTCAGGATTATTAGTGTACAGTTTAATTACAAATTTATGATTTGTTTTAAATAAGTCCTCATTAAATTCATCACTTCCCATGCCATCTAATAAATTAAAATAATTTAGGTACACTTTCCAGCAGTTTTTCTTGCCAATGACTTGTAGTGTCACACCCAGTCAGCGCATAATGGAAAGAAGGTAAATTTTTGAGGAGAAGATTGTTTAACTCTATTTCAACTACAGGAATAAATCGTGTTGTTTCATCTCGTCCGATTTTCATCCATAGTTCAGGTGTCAAATGCGCTTTAAAATGGGCTAAAACCATCACATCAGTGTCATTGCAATTGATAATGCACCTAATGTAGCCTGCCTTTTTGGCTGACAATATGTGAAGAATAATTATTATATCCGCTTCTTCGTGATTGGCTGTCAATATTTCTTCATTGTTTTCTTTTATTATAAAATTTGTTTTGTGTTGTAGTATATTTGTGAAACCACCACTTGTAGCAAACTGAACCGGAATGTTGGAATAGTAGTTAACAAGGTACTCGGATAAAAAATTGGTTAACTGGTTTTTATTGAAGACTGAATGAATAAATAAAGGTCACTGTTGTGGAAGTGGGGCTTCGATATTGTTTATAATCCGGTTAATAGTACTTTTACATCCCCGTTTAGATCTAGTAGTACTTTTTATAGAGTCTTCTTTGAAGTTATCCAAAACAACATCAATTCGTTCAGCTTAATATTTATTTTTAAAAATGATGTTGGTAAACTTTTTTGCATATAGAAGGATTTACATTTAGCTGCTTTTCCCAGAGCTTGAACAGCTGACATTCCGTCGAATATGTGGCAGACAGTTGCAAAAAAATTAATTGTGTTGCATAGGTTCTCGTACATGTATGGGGCAAAAGTTTTGCAAAAATATTCTTGCCTCTGTCTCCACCACCACCACCACCGTCAAGATTATCAATAGTGACTCTGACGATGAAGATTGAGCAAAATTTACAAATAAATGCACAATTTTTATCAAATTACTGTTTGTAAAAATATACCTAGAAGGTACACAATATTTTGTTTATTCAGTACAATAATTTATAATGCTTGTTATACATTTTTATAATCATAATTGTATCCATGTTTAATATCCATAAGATTAAATTGTATTTCATATTATTATTAATTTAATCAGTAATTAAATAAAATTCTGCCTAGCCATGGGCGAAATGCGGGAGGAGTGCGGTGCAGGGGCGGCTATATAAACGGAGTGGTGACACGAGGGTGTCGCGCCGCCGGAGCGGGCGGAATAAGACATCGAAGTACATTATTAATTGCCGGACAGTTGCCATACTGAGACGACTAAAAACGGCTAAAAACGCCTGTCGTCCGGCGGCTCACCGTCTGCGAGCAGTAACCACTGAGGAACCCCCGAAGGATGGAAACGACTTACTGAGAGGGATGAGCGAGATGATGAGAACCTTGTTGGAAGAAATTCGACACGGAAGCACGACAACTAGGCCCAGATGCTTTAATTGTGGGAAAGTGGGCCACCTAAGAGGAGACTGCCGTTTAAGGAGGTCACCGGAGCAGACCCATAGGAACCCGGAGTCCAGTCCAGCTAGCGCTTTGGGGCGTGTGCTAGCTGGTCCCACAAAAGCCCCTAGGGTTATCTCCGTCTCGCAGTTACGAAGAAGGAACGACAGTCTGTTGCTCGAGGGTCGAATCAACGGAGCTGGCTGTTCTATGACCGTCGACACCGGAGCGACCGTCTCGATCGGAAGACCCGACATCTTCAAACCGCTGGGAGATTTCCAATTGGCAAAGAGCGACCTGGTGCTAAAAACAGCAACGGGAGAAGCAGCACGAGTATTCGGAGAAGTTGAGGCAAGGCTCGAGTTGGGGAGTTTCGAGTTCGTTCACAAGGTTATTGTGGCTGATATAGTGGACGATTTCATCTTGGGTCTTGACATCATGAGGAAGTTCGGATTCGTCTTGGACATCAAAAATCGCATGCTGCTAGTTGGTAACGAAGAAATCTCCCTGCACTCTGCGATACCATCCGCCGACGAAGTGAAAGTGATAGTCTCCGAAACGGTCCGTGTACAGAAGAACTCGGAACAGATTGTGCTGGCACAGTTGGAAGAAGACCCTGGGGGATACCGGACTGGAATAATAGAACCGAACGTGACCACCATCCCGGACGTGACACAAAAAACACAAATCATGGTAGCAAGAACACTCGTTGAGGCTAACGGACGAATTCCTATCCGTGTAGCGAATTTAGGTGAAAGTCGTGTTACACTACAGAAAGGGCAGACGATCGGACTATACCATCCTGTACTACGGGTCGTCCGTTGCGAAGAACAACCTGTTGAGTGTAACAGAAAAGAGGCTCAGCGGACGAGTGTGGAGAAGCTCTTCCTAGAAGACTGGAAACACCTTACGAACCATCAATTAGAGAAGGCCATGGCATTTATCCGCAAGGAGAATGACATCTTTGCTACCGAAGACCGAAGCACCGGCAGAACCAACATGGTGCAGCATAGAATCAACACAGGAGATGTTGCTCCGATCCGACAACCGCCAAGAAGACTTCCGTTCGCAAAACACCAAGAGGTGGCTCAGATGGTGGACAAAATGAAAGCAGACGGAATAATTGAAGACTCCTCAAGCCCGTGGTCGTCACCAGTTGTTTTGGTAACGAAGAAAGATGGCTCCACTCGCTTTTGCTGAATGATGTAACTAAGAAGGACAGCTATCCGTTGCCACGTATCGATGACACTCTAAGCATGTTGTCGGGATCGCAGTGGTTTTCAACTCTGGACTTGAAGAGCGGCTACTGGCAAGTTGAGATCCACCCCGATGACAAAGAGAAGACGGCGTTCTCGACTGGAAGCGGTCTCTACCAGTTTAACGTCATGCCATTTGGACTCTGCAACGCCCCAGCCACTTTTGAAAGGTTGATGGAACTGGTTCTGCTAGGGCTGACATGGAAAACCTGCTTGGTGTACCTCGATGACGTCATGGTAGTTGGAAGAACCTTCGAAGAACATTTGAAAAATTTGGAAGAGATCTTCAGCCGCCTGCGGAATGCCAACCTTCAGCTCAATCCCAAGAAATGCCGATTGTTCCAGACAGAAGTGAAGTTCTTGGGCCATGTGGTTTCGCCCAGCGGAGTACAAACAGACCCAGACAAGATCGCGGCCGTCCGCGAGTGGCCACGACCAAGGGACAAGCACCAGCTGAGAAGCTTCTTGGGCCTCTGTACCTACTATCGCAGATTTGTCAAAGGGTTTGCTGACATTGCCAAGCCTCTGCACAGACTCACGGAAGACAAAACTCCATTTATCTGGAATAACGAGAGCGAAGCAGCGTTTAGAACTTTGAAGATCTCGCTGTGCACGGGTCCTATTCTGTCATACCCGAGAGTAAAGGGGCGGTATGTCCTGGATACAGACGCCAGTAACAATGGTATCGGGGCAGTCCTTTCGCAGGTACAGGAAGGCGAAGAAAAAGTCATCGAATACTATAGCAAGGTGCTTTCTAAGCCGGAAAGAAACTACTGCGTTACGAGGAAGGAGTTATTGGCGATCGTAAATGCAGTAGGACATTCTCACAAGTACCTGTACGGTCAACACTTCAAAATCCGAACGGATCATGCTGCGTTGAGGTGGCTGTTAAGCCTCAAGGATCCAGAAGGACAGACAGCCAGATGGTTGGAGAGGCTCCAACAGTATGATTTTGAAATCGAACACCGACCAGGCAGATCACACCAGAACGCGGACGCACTTTCTAGGAGGCCATGCCGGAGTGACTGCAAACAATGCAGTCGGAGAGAGGCATCCAAAGAATTCGAGGACGTAAAGAGACTGGTTCTGCAACCTCAAGATGGGTGGACAACGGCGGAGATGAGGGCAGAACAACTTGGGGATAGCGACATTAGTGCAATTTTGGAAAGCAAAGAGAACGGAAATCAGAGACCACAATTGCAAGACATTTCGGACAAGAGTCCTGCTCTAAAAGCACTATGGGCCCAATGGGATTCACTGAAGGTGGAAAATGGCCTGCTGAAGCGAGCATGGGAGAGTGCAGACGGGAAGTCGGTGACGATGCAACTGGTTTTGCCCAAGTGTCGCGTGAAGGAGGTCTTGCAAGAAATCCACGGTGGAGTGTTCGGCGCACATCTGGGCGTGAATAAGACCATGGGTAAAGTCCGTGAACGCTTCTATTGGGTGAACGTTCGAAACGATGTCGAGAGCTGGTGTCGAAAATGTGACACTTGTGCGGCGAGCAACGGTCCACAGACGGGTAGTCGAGGAGCCATGAAGCAGTACAACGTTGGGGCACCATTCGAGAGAATAGCCTTCGACGTGGCAGGTCCGTTACCTACCACTGATTCGGGAAACAAGTACATCATGGTGGTCATCGACTACTTTAGCAAGTGGCCGGAAGCCTATGCCCTACCCAATCAAGAAGCTGTGACGGTTGCCAGGGCGTTGGTACAAAATTGGATTTGCCGCTACGGACTTCCACTGGAAATGCACTCAGACCAAGGGCGGAACTTTGAATCTGGAGTGTTCCAGGGCATCTGCGAACTATTGGGCGTACGGAAGACAAGGACGACACCCCTGCATCCTCAGTCAGATGGAATGGTCGAGCGTTTCAACAGGACTATGGAACAACACTTGTCCAAGGTGGTCGATCAACATCAGCGGGACTGGGACAGGCGTCTACCTTTGTTTTTGCTGGAGTACAGAGCGGCAATTCACGAGACGACCCACCAGACACCGGCGAAGATCCTGTTTGGACGGGAAATGCGTCTGCCATGCGATCTGGCTTACGGATCACCGGGACAAGAGCGGAAGGACGTGGGAAACTACGTAGACGAACTACAGGAAGCCATGTCCAGTATACATGAACTAACGCGCAGTCACATTCGCATGGCGAGCGACCGGATGAAGACGCGTTACGATCTGAGGGTGAATTCGGCAGGATTCAGTGATGGAGACTTGGTATGGCTGTTCAACCCTCGGCGAAAGAAAGGTCGCTGCCCAAAGTTACAACCCAGTTGGGAAGGCCCGTACACGGTTGTAAAGAGGATCAACGACGTAGTGTACCGGATTCAACGCAATCCCCGAGCCAAGATGAAGGTGGTTCACCTGGATCGTTTGGCACCCTACTCCGGGACAAATCAACAAGATTGAAGTAGATTGTTCGGGACGAACAATCTTTAAAAGGGGGGCAGTGAGACGACGGCGCGACGGCCCGGAAGCGGATGATGTCATGATGATCTCACCACGTATGGTAACGTAATTAATCTCGAATAGTCCACATGAGAACGTCTGGGAATAACTGTTCACATGGGATGCTCTAGAAGACTCTGTGGCGGTGATCTCATGCTGTACCACGCTCGTACAAGAGACTGATCTCATTATTCTAGAATAATTCTTTGCGTCGGAAACATGATCTCATGATTCCGGGAATAGAATAAATCGAGAACGAAGGGAGCGGTATAAGAGGGATCAAACAACGGAGCAAGTCAGTCTATTGGAAGCATCGTGAGCAAGTGATCAGCGCGTGATATTGTGAAAGTCTGTACATTGTGAAAAGTTAGTCTTAGTAGTCTTTTTAATAAAAGTTGTAAATACGGTGTGCGCCAGAAAATTTCTTTAAATCCTCGAACCGGCCCGGCTCAGGCTACGTTACAATACTCTCAAAAATTATGAAACAAAGACGGTTGGCATCCACATACTCGGGGCAAACTTTTTTCAAGAGACGAATTTTTTAAGTTAGACTTTTGTTTTTGAGATAATCCAGTGGAAACGAAAAAAAGCGGCAAATTTAACGAATTTTTAGCGGGTATCATTTCGAGTTATTCGCTTTCGAAGTTATCGCTCGCCTAAGACTCTTAGGGGTTTTGGAAATTTCAAAGAATTAAAAAAAATATAACCCGCACAGACTTTTTTATGAAACTACTACCAAAAAACCACATTCAAAATCTAGTTTCCCCCCATATGCGTAACTCGCAATTCGTTTCTAGTGCCCTTCTGCACAGGACGATTTTTGACGGCTTTCGGATTTTGAGTCACAAGGGCACAAGCTTGCATTCTGGCTAATTCGTTGCTTTTAACCTTGCGAGTCACACGGGAGTGAAAATAAATGCCCGTGAGCACTCTACTACTACTGAAACTCTAACCAAACAAATACTCGAACGAGTACAGGCCAACATTGAGAGACGGGCATTTGCTGTGAATTGTATTTTAATGTTCTGTTAAATAATAAATTGTTCCTTTAATTATTGTTATAAAAAATTACAAACTTCAAAAATAATTGACAATTCTCAACAATTATTGTTACAATTAATTCCAGTACCTGAGAAAAACATTGCATTGGTTACTTAACATGCTAGTACTTTAATTGTTCATTGCAATTTCCTCAGTTGCCAAATTTACTATAAAAGAAACCTTCAGCCACATGCGAATCTAACACCATTTTTTTTTTTAATATTTTTCTATTGCGTACTCTTTGCTTCTGATCACTGTACCATTAGTTTGGTGCGGCAATTTTTAAACACCCTGTATATAAACATTTATTGTTTTATTACGTGTGGCAGTTGGGCATAATAAATTGATACGGTAATACGAAAACAGGACCAAGTACCTACGTCACTGCTTCGAGTCTCTTCTTTTTACTTTTCTCAATTTCTAATTAAAGACGAAGAATATTTACATAAGAGAGCAATCAAGGCCTGTTTAATATTCAACAAAGATCATATTTTCCGGAAACTGTTTGATTTCTGGACGGCGATATGCTAATTGACTAATGTCCTCTAGATTTGCAATTTTAAACAAATAACTGTTAAATTAATTAGTTCATTATCATTTGCTTCAGCTGATAGAAACCCCGATTTCCAAAACGGTATTCAGGAATTGTGTACCAGTTGCAAAATCTAAACGCTTACAAAAAGTAAACAAGCACAAAACATCAATTCTTCCTTTATATCTAAAAGCTCCTCGAGTAGTTCCAATCTCCCACTAGTCCTAATGTTCAGATCATTTGAGTCTTTTTCCACAACAAAAACGCTGAAGTTGACAGCACTTGATATAGATATTGCTAAACGAAAAATCATACATGATTTATATCATCCAATTCTCGGTTGCTTATTACCGTAAAAACCCCAAGAAGAGATACGCGAGAGCTACACGAAGCGGCCGAATATGAATAAAATATCGCCCGAATATGCATTAACATTCCACGGGCGAAACAAGATGAAATTAATTTTTCTTGGAGAATATTTTTCGGGAAACATACACTTTGACGTGCATGCAAACACATTTATTTGATATTACGTGCAGATCGCTGGCTTTAATGGCACAAATCGCTGAGAAGGTCGTCTTAATCAAATTCACCTCGTTGGGTCAGGAGTTTAATCTCGCGCTTGTCGTTACCGTATCCTCTGAAGCAATTAAGAGTGCAAAAATTGCAATTAGGTTTTCTGTCGTAAAACCGGTGAGGAGGCTAGTTTTGAAACTGTTACATGGTCGGAAAATAGGTGCATTAAAAACATCAATCAGAGACGTTATTTATCTTTTTTAAGGTGAGAAAATCCAGTAAAATGAGAAGGTCCAGAAAACTCGATAAGATATTAATTATTTATATTGTACATTGTAATAATAATTGTGTAGTAGTTAGATTAGCAAGAAACATATTTATTTTTATTTTCGTGGTAAATGCATTGTACCTGATCCTTTCTTGCTTGAATTAGCATGTTGGTCGAATCAGCAACGTTTGGTAACATGTTTCAAGGTGAAATTTAAATTGCCATCAGATATTATTGCAATCTAAATGTTAAAATTTCTTAAGAGAACCATGACCGTTGCACTAAATTAGTACCATGCATTTTTTTTATTCGGTATTTGGTGACAAAGCGGAGAAGGAAGAAATGAATGCTTATTTTCTGGAATGATTAAAATATCCAGAAAAATACAAGTTTTAATCCCTTACAATATTCTACGTCGTGCAACTAAGCTTAAAACTGCTCATAAAACGATTCAGACTCATTAGACTATTCTTCATATGAATATTCTCCCAAATAGATTATATTTCCCATATTTTCTCACATTTTAAAAACATTGCAACACATTAATAAAACTAAATGGGCAGACAGATCTGCTGCTAACCAACGGATTTTGAAACCAGAGAATTAAAAATATCTGCTGATATTATAATAAAACATTTATTTCTAACAGTATTGCAACCAATCACAAGAAATATGAATATGTAAACACAAAAACATGAAAATGAAAATAAATTTCGTAAATTACATAATTAAATAAATACTAAAAATTAAAACATTCAATGCCATCCCTAACTTTACAGATTCCAATGTTAAAAAAGAAATTAAACAACAAACGTAATCTGCAAGGAATAAATTATAATAAAGTTGAAATTAAAAATAATAAACAAAAGGAGAAACTCTGAAGTGAAAATTATGTCAAGAGACCAAAAGCAAATATATTACTACTGTACCCTTCAGGGCAAAGGTCATCTAAACATTTAATAATAATAAAAAAAATTAATTATGTAAATAAGTTAAAATTTCTTTGTTGAATATTGTATTCACTACACATATAATAAATTGGCGAGTTAAAATATAAACTGGGCAGTCAATTCAAGAGTGAACCAGCTTTTTGAGAAAATTCGAAAAGGCCTTGGTACGTCTACCATTCAAATCCTCGAATTCAAAACGGTCCAAGAGTTGAACATGAGAAGATCCTCTCATGGGATATATACCATCTGTTCTAAATGCCAGAAATTTCAAAAAACGCCGTTGAATCTTCTCGCGAGCATCAACATGAACTTGGGAAAAATACTCCACTCTATTCAAAACATATGAGTCAGAGTATAAACATGTTGAAGTATAGATTTTTTGTTAGTATAGAACATAATGTGGCACTTCTTAAAATTTTGTGGAAGCTATTCTTGTTACTAAATAATAAACACTCATAATGCGAAATGAGAAAAACTTAGACATTGAGAACCTTAAAAATTGAGAAACTAAAAACCTGAGAAACTGAGAACATCAGAACCGTATAAATTGGGAACCTGAGAAACTGAAAAACTGACAATAAGAAAACCTGAGAACCTGAAACACTGAGAGACTGAGAAACTGACGAAATGAGGAAACGCGAAACTAATCAACTGAGACACTGAGACACTTATAAACTGTAAACTTGAGAAACTGAAAATCTCAGAACCTGATATACTGTAAACCTGAGAGCCTAAGAAACTCGGTCACTGATGAAATGAGGAAATACAATACTTGTAAACTGAAACATTGAGAACCTTAAAAATTGAAAAATCGAAAACCTGAGAACCTGAAACACTGAGAGACTGAGAAACTGACGAAATGAGGAAACGCGAAACTGCTCAACTGAGACACTGAGAACTTTATAAACTGTAAACTTGAGAAACTGAATACCTCAGAACCTGATATACTGTAAGCCTGAGAACCTAAAAAACTCGATCACTGATAAAATGAGGAAATACAATACTGGTAAACTGAGACATTGAGAACCTTAAAAATTGAGAAACCAAAAACCTCAGAACCTGAAACACTGACGAAATGAGGAAACTGATAAACTGAGACATCAGAACTTTATAAACTGTAAACTTGAGAAACTGAAAAACTGAGAAACTGAGAACCTAAACACTGAGAGACTGAGGAACTGACGAAATGAGGAAACGAGAAACTGAGACACTGAGAACCTTATAAACTGTAAACTTGAGAAACTGATAAACTCAGAACCTGATATACTGTAAACCTGACAACCAGATGGAATGAGAAAATATGAAATTGGTAAAGACATTGAGAACTTTAAAAACTAAGAAACTGAAAACCTGAGAAAATGAGAACATCAGAACCGTATAAACTGGAAACCTGAAACTGAAACACTGACAATAAGAAAACATGAGAACCTGAGAACTCAAAACACTGAGAAACTGAGGAACTGACGAAATGAGAAAACTGATAAACTGAGACATCAGAACTTTATAAACTGTAAACTTGAGAAACTGAAAAACTGACAATTTGAAAACCTGAGAACCTGAGAACCTAAGCTCTAAGAGACTGAGAACCTGATGAAATGAAGAAAGGCGAAACTGATAAACTGGGACACTGAGAACCGTAAAATTGAAAAACCTTAAAAATTGAAGAACTGAAAAACTGAGAAAATGAGAACATCAGAACCGTATAAACTGGGAAACTGAGAAACTGAGAACCTGCCGAAATCAGGAAACGCGAAACTGATAAACCGACAGAGTTAGAACCTTATAAACTGTAAACTTAAGAAACTAATAAACTCAGAACCTGATATACTGTAAACCTGAGAACCTGAGAAACCGATGAAATGAGAAAATACAAAACCGGTAAACTGAGACATTGAGAACCTTAAAAATTGAGAAACTGGAAAACTGAGAAACTGAAAACCTGAGAAACTGAGAGAATCAGAATCATATAAACTAGAAACCTGAGAAACTGAAAAACTGACAATATGAAAACCTGAAAACCTGAAACAATGAGAGACTGAGAAACTGAGACACTCTGAACATTACAAACTGTAAACTTGAGAAACTGAAAACCTCAGAACCTGATATACTGTAAACCTGTGAACCTGAGAGACTGAGAAACTAATGATCTGAGGAAATACGATACTGGAAAACTGAGACATTGAGAACCTTGAAAATTGAGAAACCGAAAACCTGAGAACCTGAAACACTGAGAAACTGACGAAATGAGGAAACGCGAAACTGAGACACTGAGAACCTTATAAACTGTAAACTTGAGAAACTGATAAACTCAGAACCTGATATGCTGTAAACTTGAGAACCTGAGAAACCGATGAAATGAGAAAATACGATTCTGGTAAAAATTTTGTGAAAGCTATTCTTGTTACTCCATTGAAGAAAATCATTAAGATTGTTTTGTAATAATAAACAATCATAATGCGAAATGAGAAAATACGAAACTGGTAAACCGAGAAACCTGAGAAACTGAAAAACTCACAATATCAAAACCTGAAAACCTGATAAACTCAAAACCTGATATACTGTAAACCTGAGAACCTGAGAAACTCATAAAATGAGAAAATACGAAACCGGTAAACTGAGACATTGACAATCTTAAAAATTCAGAAACTGAAAACTTGAGAAACTGAGAACATCAGAACCATATAAACTGGAAACCTGAGAAACTAAGAAACTGCCAATATAAAAACCTTAGAACCTGGAACACTGAGAAACTGATAAAATGAGGAAATGAGGAACCGCGAAACTAATCAACTGAGACACTGAGAAACTTATAAACTGTAATCTTGAGAAACTGAAAACCTCAGAACCTGATATACTGTAAACCTGAGAACCTAAGAAACTCGGTCACTGATGAAATGAGGAAATACAATACTGGTAAACTGAGACATTGAGAACCTTAAAAATTGAGAAATCGAAAACCTGAGAACCTGAAGCACTGAGAGACTGACGAAATGAGGAAACTGATAAACTGAGACATCAGAACTTTATAAACTGTAAACTTGAGAAACTGAAAAACTGACAATTTGAAAACCTGAGAAACTAAGAACCTAAACTCTAAGAGACTGAGAAACTGATAAAATCAGAAAAGGCGAAACTGATAAACTGAGACACTGAGAACCTTATAAACTTTAAACTCAAGAAACCTTAAAAATTGAAGAACTGAAAAACTGAGAAACTGAGAACATCAGAACCGTATAAACTGGAAAACTAGAAACCTGAGAAACTGTAGAACTGACAATATGAAAACCTAAGAACGTGAAACACTGAGAGAGTGACAAAATGAGGAAACGCGAAACTGAGTGAACGACAACCCTATAAATTGTAAACTTGAGAAACTGATAAACTCAGAACCTGATATACTGTAAACCTGAGAACCTGAGAAACTGATGATGAAATGAGAAAATACGAATCTGGTAAACTGAGACATTGAGAACTTTAAAAACTAAGAAACTGAAAATCTGAGAAAATGAGTACATCAGAACCGTATAAACTGACAATATGAAAACATGAGAACCTGAGAACCCAAAACACTAAGAAACTGAGGAACTGACGAAATGAGGAAACTGATAAACTGAGACATCAGAACTTTATAAACTGTAAACTTGAGAAACTAAAAAACTGTCAATTTGAAAACCTGAGAACCTGAGAAGCTAAACTCTAAGAGACTGAGAAACTGATGAAATGAGGAAAGACGAAACCCATAAACTGAGACACTGAGAACCTTGTAAACTGTAAAATTGAGAAACCTTAAAACTTGAAGAACCGAAAAACTGAGAAAGTGAGAACCTGTAAAAAAACTGTAATATTGACAATACCTGAGAACCTAAGAACCTGAAACACTGAGAACCTTAGAAACCGATGAAATGTCAAAATACGAATCTGGTAAACTGAGACATTGAGAACTTTAAAAACTAAGAAACTGAGAATATCAGAACCGTATAAACTGGAAACCTGAGAAATTGATACTCTATAGATTTTTACATCGTCAGCATAATCTAATAGAAAGTTAGAGCTAGAGTTCGGAACAGTATCATTAATAAATAACACAAATAGAAGGGGTCCCAACACTGATCTTTGCGGCACCCCAGAAGGAACATTAATATATCTAGATGTATGACCAACATATTTGACGCACTGCAATCTGCCAGACAAGTAGGAACGTATTAAGTTGACCAAAGAGGGGCAGAAACCAAAGTTAGGTAGCTTATCAAGCAAGACACCGTGATTTAGCTTATCAAAAGCTTTAGAAAAATCAGCTAAATTCACTTGGTGTCTAACATTCAAACAATCCGCATTTCCCTCCCGCCAAACTAGACCGCTGACCTCTGGCGTACCGTGCTCCGGCTTTTATCTACCCGAGGTCCCGTGGAGCATACCACGTTAAAAAGCTTTCGGTGAGTGCAACCACCGCCGTAAACAAGCGTCACAGTGGAGTAACACTTGAATTAACTTTATTTCTTAAATTACACAACAATATGGATGACTATAGACAAAAAAAAACGGAATGGACCGTTGTCAATGCCATATCGGTTTTCTTAGCTGGGACCAGAAGCCAAGATGGACCGATTTCAGTGCCGAGAATGCTACATCTCGAGCTGTCGGTCTTCCGTTGTGACACCAAGCCAATATATCGAGCTGGACCAAGGGAGGAGAGTTTCAAAATTTCCACACGTTATAGTTATTTATATACCGAGGGTATAATGAGGATGTTTATATAAATATATGCAACCGTTTACAAATCCGAGGGCCTCCGGCCCGAAGTTTTGTAAATTGCCCGAAATTTATAAACATCAAGTTATGCCACTTTGTGTTGCAACGGGTGTACCTAATGGAAGAGGAAATCCCGGAAGTAATTATTGAACGTGCTTTAAAAGCTAATGGAGAGTTACTTCCTAAAAAATCACGTGTACTTTATAAGAAAGAACTACACAAATTTGAAGAATGGAGAAACAAAAATTCCGTCAAAACTGTCAATGAAACAGTTCTAATGGAATATTGTCAGGAATGTATGTGGTCGAAATACTCTATGTTGGATTCAACGTTGGAGGCTTTTCTGAAACAAATATCGAAAGGATATATTCCAAAAAAATTTCCAAGATTTTAAGCCGCGAAGGCATCTTAAGGTTTTCAAGGCTGCTTCAAACGACACCTATCTTTTGGAAAAGGTATAAATCTGCTTGTCGGTCTACTACAGTCTAATCGCGATAGTATGAACATGCGTTAATATTATGAACGGCTCGGTGATATGAACACCAAATTATTTAGATTGACCGCCGTGTAGTGTGAACAGCGGACACGCTCGATTGTATGAACAAATGCATTTACTATGTTTCATTTGAATTTTAGCTTGTTTACCGCTGGGGAAGTCCTTTATTATGTGTTTATAAGTATTCTGTAAGTAGTCACACCAGAAATCATACTCGAAGAAAATTATTGAATTTTAACACGTTAAGAATGTATATGTAATCTTTTCTGTGAACACCATTGTTGGTATGAACGACCCTCGGTTTTTTTGTGTTCACACTATGTATATATATATATTTTTTTAAACGATTTTATTTAGCTTGCCTTGTTTGTGTCTTGTGTCGGCTGTGGTTCAAATCTACTAATTGAAATTTTACCCCCTTTTTGTTGACCGACTGATCTGAAATTTGGTACCCACCTTTAGTTCTGGTGACAATACAATTATGTTCATTCAAATGGCTACAAAATGGCGGATTGCATTTTTTTTAATCCCCTCAATATGGGTACCAAATGAAAGGGCTTAACTACTAGAATACAGTACACCATGAAAAAATTCAAAATTCAAGATGGCCGCTACCACAAGATGGAGGATTACATATACATATTTTTCAATCCCTTTAATGTGGGTATCAAATGAAAAGGCTTAACTAGTAGAATACAGTACACCATGAAAAATTTCAAAAATTAAGATGGCCGCCACCACAAAATGACAGATTTTTTTTTCTTTTAGTTTTCAATACCCTCAATATGAGTATCAAATTAAAGTGCTTAGCTAGTAGAATACAGTACACCATAAATAAATTCAAAATCAAATTTTAATGTGACAAGCTGGAATATACATATTTTATAAATTATCTCTACTTTGTTTCAGTTTTAACTCCAATAGTAGCCACAAATATTTTAAATATATTTTAAAAAATATATTGGATGAAAATTTTTAGTGACAGGTTGAAATAAAAAGATTTCTTGGCAGCAGCTGAAATAATTTATTCAAAACGCTTCATCCATGGTCCTGTTTAGAATGTCTAACATGAAACTATGATCGCAAATGAAAATCAACTTATTACCTTGAGTTTTCTAAAAGACAAAAACGAATTAATAATTTTAGCATACAAAATGGCGGATTACTTCTTTTAGTTTTCAATCCCATCAATACGGGTATCAAATGAAAGGGCTTACCAAGTAGAACACAATACACTTTAGAAAAACTAAAAACTTGAAAATAAAATAAGTAAAAAACATTTTTAAGTTAAACGGTTTCATTGTAAGGAAACATAATAATGATGCAGATAAAAGCTAAAAAATAATTAAGTAAGTACCAGGTACCAGTCATGATACCACTCTCCTCATCAATCTAGAGTATTGATCAGACTAAAATAAAATCGTGGGGCGTAGCGTAACCTGAGTAAATATGTAAATGATCGTTCTGCAATGTCGCACATTTTGCATAAGTTGTCTATTGAAAAGATGCATTCAAAGCTTACCTCTAATAGAAGTTTGACTCACCCCACGATTTTATTTTAGTCTGATCAATATTGATGAGGAGAGTGGTGTGATGACTGGTACCTCGTACCTACTTCATTATTCTTTAGCTTTTAGTAGATTATCTGCATCATTATTATGTTTCTTTACAATGAAACCGTCCGTTACGATGACGTAAATAATAGGGGAGCAGTTGTAGTGGTGAAAAATCAAGACACAAAGACTGGGGGTCAAAAAAGTTTTACTATTGTGGAAGAGAATGAAATGAATGCCCTGCAACTGTAAAGGAAATATGCAGCGTTGCGTCCAAAAGGACTAAAGGAGCCGCGCTTTTTCTTATGTTATCATAATAGGTGATGAACTGCCCAACACTTTGTGGGATACCTTCAGAAGTCGCAAAGTTCTTGGGTTACGCTGATGCTAAAGAATACACGGGTCATTGTATGCGCCGAACATCAACAACTCTTCTAGTGAATGCTGGCGCCGATATGTTGACATTAAAGAGCCATGGAAAATGGAAAAGTGACACAGTTGCGTCAGGATATATCGAAGATAAGATGGAATCTATGAACGAAATATCTCGAATGATTGCTGGAGTCAACAAAACTAAAGGTGAACTCTCCAAGTTTGAAATGAATAATGTGTCTTCATTAAAAAAATAAGTTTGAGTTAGGAAATGCGTCAAATGGGAGTGGATCATTTTCTAATTGCATTTTTAAATTCAAAGATGGCAAATAATATTGGTAATGACAGAAATGCTTCATTGTCAGCGAGCGAGATTCTTGAATCACGTGTGATACATATCTCACGAGCTTACAATGGCATTTCTATCACGTGTGAGATACGACGTTTTACCCCCCACGTGTAATTTCTTGTAAAACGTTAAAAATTAAAAAATAAAAATTGTCAAAATGACGTTTCAAAAAATAATTAATTTCTTACCACCGTGTAACCATAGCAATTCACTTCTATCATTTTATATCACTTGTGAGAGAAATTATCCATTATACGTTCTTTCTGTGTGGAAAAAATAGTGATCTAGATGTTCGTCGGGCATAATAGGAGATTATATAATATTATGCCCGACCAAAATTAGAAATCACAAAAATTATTCATTGTCAGCGAGTGAAATTTTTGAATCACGAGTGCGATAGCACATCTTACGAGCTTACAATGCCATTTCGGCAAAATTTATTATTTATAGTTATCATTACGCCCTCTTATTATGCGCTAACAATCAAAAATATCCAAGTGAAATATAAAATAATTTGGTATTTTTGTCATCTGTATAACTCCCACAAGCAAATCCAAGGTCCGTATTATGTCCGCACGCTTACTAGGACATAATAAGGAAGCTGATATAGGAGATTGAGCCTTTTCTAAAATCAGCTTATTATATTAGATAAAATAAACAGCTAATGAGGACTGATCTAACTTTTATTTATGCTCAAGAATTTTTCCTGTGCTTTTTCTTTTATTTCATAGTATATTACAAACTGAGGCGGAAAGTATTCCATTCATGTCGAGAGAACTATAGTTAGTTATATAATAGTTAGTTACTAGTTCTCGAAACATATGAATGGTACTTTTGCCGGAGTTTGTTTACCATTTTATTCACAATAAGGTATTCTAAATTTTATAATTAAACATGAACTATTATTGCAACGTTTATATTTGCACTTAGTAAGCACTGCAACAATTGATATTATTTGTCAGATAAATGTCAAAGGATTTTTTGGGATTTGTACTATTACACAAATTAGTAAATTACACTAAGGGTAATTTGAAATCGTAATTTTGTATTTGTCAACTGCTCACGAGTTGCCGCGAGGCTGCAGCAACAGATGTGTGATTGCCTTTATTACCAATCATACTGTTAGTAATAATTTAAATTCGGGTTGCCTGGCAATATCAGGTTAGTAATGGAGCTGGAGGTCGGGAATTGGTCACTTTCCAACCTCCTTTGTAGTTGGAACGCAATATATTACTAACTGATTGTGCATAAAATTATTAAAAACAAGACGAACTGGATTCAATGTTTGTATTGATGTTCGTCAAGTAGTAATAAAATTTTAAGGTCAATAAGCATAAAAAGTCTAGTTTTAATGTTATTACGCTTTTAATACAACCCATTACCTTAAAACATTGTTCAGGTTATTAAAAGTAAAAATATAAATTGTATCACTTGCAACAAAACTGCTTACAACTTCTGTAAATTGTACCTACATGAGAATAACAGGTACAACAGTAATTCGCTAATTACCAACGGCGTGAAACATGTGTTCCACATCAAATTAATTGACTGTTTCACCGGTTTATTAACTTCGTTATAAGTTACATTTCTGCATTTCGCTTCCTACTTTTCGAAAGGGATGCTCTATCAGAACCGGAATAACGAATACTCGGCTTAATTACTGTATGGCCATTAATCCGAATAAACTGTTTGGTTCACTTTTCATTCTGCTCTCTTAGTTAAGTATTTCAATATTCAAATTCTAGTTTAATTAAAGGCAATTAGTCTGATACTCGTTGGTGCAGAATTCGAAATCTGCATCTCATTTCTCTCCGAAACGAGGTGCACATTATACAGAGAATGTGGAAATGTTTTGTGAGTGACAATATTATTTTCGTAATATGTATAGCACTACTTACAATAACAACAATGTAGTGGAAGAAAAAAAGGCTCTGCTTTGACGAACAAGAAATTTTAAAAATTCTATTAAGGACACCATCATCCTCTGACATTCAGGAAAAAGTAGGACTATGCTTTCTGAAATTAACTGTCCAAATGATACTAAATTGTAACGTCTTTTATGTGGATCATATATTATTGACAACATTTTATACTGGACTATCGAAATGTAGACTCTTATTTAGATTTTTCTACCATCGAAATTATATCACAAATTATTTATCAGGAAAGAGCTTTCGGAAACCTTAACAATAGTGTCGGAAAATTCATGGACCCTTTAGAATGAAAGTAATAGCTAGTATTCAAGGCATTGAATAGTTAACACCCACGTTCATCTAGAAGCTGGTTTTTGAAAATTTATTTAGTGTGAATTTACTTCATATGTCAAAATGACAATAACAGAGGCGTACACATTCAAACATGACATTTTGACACAATGGACATTTTTTAAATTCATACGCAGCTACTGATATTGTTTTAAGTTACAATAGATGGTACATAAATATTAATATCTTTAGACAACAAAATTAGAGCAAGTATCAAAAATATCGATATGAACACATCTGAACACTATGTTTTCATAACGTTTAAAACGTTTCACTTATTGAGTGGGACCACGAAGTCCTCGTTGCTGCAACAAAAAGACCCCAACATCTCACCAATTCCTTGAACGATCATGCATAATACTTGTTACATTCCAGGTCGTTCTCAAATGAATGGGCATTACGGTCAATGCATGAGAAACATTTGATGTAATTAAGCAAAAAAGTCCTTACAGAAATCCCGGAGGGGAATAGTTTCTAGGAGGGGATAGTCTGGCAAGTATTGAGCTGGTAGAAACACGCACGCGTAGACACGCTTACATTCTCCGGATTTCCGGTTGGCTCCGGTCTGCACACTGTTTTAGTGGGCCAGCTGATTCTGGTTTGAAGGAATGCCGCCTAATAGCTGGAATACTCCTGATATTTCCTTCCGGATACCAATATGTTGCGAGCTGAGAGGAAAATAGGAAAATGGGGAATCCTCGCACAGGATTTATGAAAAATTAAGTAAACATAAACATAAACGATAAACCGATTTTACTAACATTAATATACATAATAATTATTATTACATAATATTATAAACTTTATTTAGGGAATTATGCCGGGGTGTAAATTATGTCATGCAATTGTCAATAGTGACAAAATTTCCATTGATGTTATTTCCAGAAAATTCTTTATTATTCTTTTCCTTTACTGATATACCAAAGATGTTATTTAAAAACTCAAAACCATTTTAGGTGGGATTTTTAATTAATTTTAACTTTTATATTAGTTTTGCTCAAAGGAGCTTAGGGGAGGAAATATTCTCGGGTCTTTGTTTTTACATGTAAGATGCCCATGCCTCAAAATCCATTCTATACATATCACTAGTAGGTACATATCAGATCTAAAAATCTTCCTAACTACATGTCTACCAGAGGGTTAGCTGTATTAGTGCAATAATTTTTTTTTATTTTTTATGTTCTACGCCCCTATTTTAAAACGTTCTATATGTACTATTTACCTAGTAAAGGCAAGTTAAAAGCCTTTGCGAGTGCAAGAAATTGCATTGCATACCCCAGGAGCAAAACCCATTTTGTCCTCAGCCGTTTGCAACCCTCGGGGGCTGGGTACAACATCATGTATTTCTCTCCCTGTATAATGTATTTTCTATTTCCCGTTTCCCCTCATAGTTTTCTACAATTTTGTTATTAATTCCTCTTTCTGTACGCAAATTGCGTCACTTTATTATAAAAGCTCGTCTATAGAAATCACGTAATTATGTGATTTGTTGAGTCAGCCGAATTGAGTAAAGTTGAAATTATACCCGAATGGAATCTTTTGTGAAAGCCTACTGTCACATTCCGGAAAAACTCCGGGATCACGAAAATTGTCCTTCGCACAATGTAACCGTCGTTTGGTTACACGAACAGCCATTTAGACGGTCCGGAGGGTGTGAGCTTGAGTTCACGCGATCGAGATAGTCTTTACATCAATGACCCAAACAAATATATCGCTCGCAACAATTTAGTGTGCGATTCTAGTTTCTAAACATTCTCTCCATTTATAACGGCATAGAGTAAGAAAGTTTTACACATAAATTTACAGTTTTCCCTTTTCAGGGCTCGGAGTTTATTACTATTCACTTCTTCAGTTTAGTAACTCACCATTTTTTAGTGTCGAACGTAAAAGTGAAAAAAGTCTGATAAAGAATGGGAAAAACATTTCAATGCTAACCACTAAAAATATACTTATAGTTCCTTGGTATTAAATGTTGTTACTAATAATAAAAATCTTTATTCAATTTTGACAGTTTAAAGTGACTTTATTAACTCCACAACAACTATCACAACCAGGCAATGATTCACTAGTGAGTTAAAAAAAAAATTCAATGGAGAACAACATATTTTTATTATTTGTACAAATATTTACATTCTTATTATTCAATTACTCTTTCTCTTTGGTGTCTATAATATAAAAGTTACAATTATGAAAATAATTGTTGATGATTGGTTAATGATATTTAAATTTTATTATTGAGAGAATCCTCTATGCATCCTTCCACAACACTATTTGAGCGCCAGCCACCGTGTCTCTTTACAACTGTTATATCTGTCCCAAAGTCTGCCAGTAGAGTTGCGCTTGAACGTCTGAAGCCCGTATATTCTTCTGGATTTTGAAGACCAATAAATTGTGCAAATTTCTGAAAAAGTATTCACTCCTACGGGTTGTACCGTGCATTTTTTGTATCTGTAATTGATGAACAACCGTTTGTGTGAAATATTTTCAGGTCGTAACCCTTTGTACTTCCGAAAAACGTCGATAGCATGAACAGTGCATGACGAACCTGTGTAACAGCTCTTTAATTTGGTAAACCTGGATGTCTCAGGAACCTAAACCTGGGAATTTGAGTAACCTCGGCGTCTCAGGAACCTAAAACACTAAACAAATCTGCAAACCTGAGGCCTTGAGAAACTGAAAATTTCAAAAACCTGAGGGCTTGAGAAAACTGAGAATTTGAGGAATCCAACTTGAGAACTGAAAAAATCTGAAATTTTGGGAGACTTGAGAACTTATAGAACCTTAGATTTTGAGAAACTTAAGTGAAGAAATTAATATTAATATTATTAATAGCGTTATTAAAAAATCGCTAAATTAATATTTTTACATTTTCAATTGTTTGTATGAGTTTTTTTTAATTTTTTAATAATTTTGCATTGTTTATGAATACCAGCTCGCTTCGCTCGATAGGCGGGACATGAAGAGAAGAAGAGAAGATATTCAAAGCGGATAAGAAAATTGACTGTAAAATGTCAAGATCAGATAAGTTGGAAGAAATAAAAAGGGAACAAAAAGGAAGAAATGAAGAGAACTAAGAAACTAAGAGAATGAATGAAAGAAAAGCGATGGGAGAGAAAGAAACAGAGAGAAAGAGGAATCACACAGCTAGAAGGAAAAGTAGAGGATGAATAAACGAGAAAGAGGAAGAAGAATATTGTGATAACAGGTTCTAGGTTGATTCAAGTTTATTCCATATGTTCGGGTTCTAAATTGATTCAGGTTTCTCCCAAGTTTTCGCTTTACAGGTTGATCGAGGTGTATCTTAAGCTTTCGGGTTTCAGGTTGATTCAGGTGTGTTCTAGGTTTTCGGGTACAGGTTTGAGACAGATTCTTCTCAGATATTCGTGTTCTAGGTAATAAACCTGAATTAATCAAAAACGAAAATTCCTGAATCAACCTACAACCCGAAAACTTGGCATAAACCTAAATCAACCCTGACCCGATGCTTTGGGTTAAACCTGAATCAACCTAGAACCCAAACATTTCGATATCCTAATACAAAAACTCCAAAATTAAAAAGGATAATACATTTTTCGACAATAAAAACTAAATTTTGTCCTTTTCGTATTTATAATATAATTATGAGCGAGTGGAGCGAGCTACTATTCATAAACAAGACGAGTCAATAATTTCCCATTACGGACGAGTTTCATACAAGATTTTATGTTCTTTTTGTTCTTTTTGCTTTGAAGTCGTCTCCATTTTCTCCCTTCACCATTGCGGTATTCTCTGTTTCTTTCTTTCCTCTTAGTTTTACATTTTCAGCACTTTTTCTTTTCACTCTAAATCCTCCAATCTTCCAACCTGAGATCTTATGTATCCTGACAACATGTGCAACCTAAGAGCCCGAAAACCTGAGAAAACTAACTTGAGAACTCGAAGAACCTGACGAATTGGAAAAAACTGAGACAATGACGAACATGAGGAACCCAACAAACCTGCAAACCTGGGGCCTTGAAAAACGTGAGAATTTGGGAAACTTTAGAAATCCAACATGAGGACTGGAGGCATCTGAAAATTTGGGGAACCTAAGGAGTTATAGAACCTTTGATTTTGAAAAACATAAGTGAAGGAACTTACAACTTGAAAATCTTGAGAATTTGGAGAACCTCAAATTTAAAAATGGAAAGCTTGAAATCTTGTGTACCATGAGAACATGAAGAACCTCAAAATTCGAGAACCCGATACATCTAGAAAAGTTAAAGAATCTGTGGATCTGGAAAAATTGAGACAATGAAAGACATGATCAATCTCTGTTTTCAAAAAAGTCTTGAAACTTGTGAAACTTGAAGAATTTGCTGAGCCTAAGAAACCTGTTAATTTGAGGAACCTGGTGTCTGTGAATCCTGAGGAATCCAACAAACCTGCAAACCTGAGTGAGGCTTTGAGACACCCGAGAATTTGAGGAATTTGAGGAGTTGAGAAACTTTAAAAATTCAACGTAAAATCCGAAATTTTGGGAAACCTCAGAAGTTGAAGATCTTACAACTTGGGGAACTTGAGAATTTGAGGAACCTACAATTTGAAAATAGAAAACCTGAGATCTAATGCACCCTCAGAACATGAGCAACTTTAGAACCCGAGAACATGAGAAATCTACATTGTGAACTTGAAAAACCTGAGGAATTGGAGAAATCTGAGAGAATCACAAACATAATAAGGAACCAGGGTGACAGAACACATCCTTGGAACCTGTAAAACTTGAGGAATTTGGTGAACCTAAGAAGCCTGGATATTTGAAGAAACTGAGAAATTGAGGAACCTAACAAGTCTCAAAACCTGGGACCTTATTTCCGTTGATGATGGTAAACTTTCTGGGCTTCGTGTACGGAATTTCGAGTACAATTACGGTGCCTCTGTCATCAACATGATCAACTAACATGGACAGCAATTATTGACCTATTCTACAACCTCAAAAAACTAACACGATTAAAACCACTTTTAGCAGTAAATATTCATCATCGGAAGCAATATGCAGGAACCTTTCCATTTCTTCAAGTTTGACTTCTTTGGTTTGTACCGACACTTGATGAAATCTAAAATTACTACTTTAAAACTCCTAATAATAATTGCGGTGTCACAAACCTGTTTAGGGGTCCATTAATTACGTGAAACGTTAGGGGGGGAGGGGGTCGAGCCGAATCTCACACAATTTTACGTGGAGGAGAGTTTGGGCAAAAATCATGTAATTTTTAATTTTAAAATATGGCTAAATCCTACACAATAATATTCTTCTTCAAACGTCAGAAAAACGTGACATTGTATACGTCAATAAGCAATGACAAATGTCCATTTCTCTGCTTAGACACACAAAGTGTTTTGTCTGCCGCTCAATTGACCATTTTTGCTGCGTGGACAAATATTTTGTCTTCCGCCCAATTTAGCAATCTAAATGTTCTATTCGGAGAAAAGTGACTTGAAGCAATTTAAAAGCACTTGAAATGCCTTGAAGAAACTTGAATCGACTTCGAAAAGACTTGAAATGTATTGAAGCGAACTGAAGAAACTTAAAGAGAATCGAAGAAACTTGAATTGGCTTTGAAAAGTCTTGGAATGTCTTGAAACGACTTCAAAGACTTGAGGCCACTTGAAAGACATGAAATGTTTTGAAGGGACTTGAGGCAACTTGAAATGTTTTGAAAGCAATTATAGGACATTTTAAAAGGCTTGTAATGAGTTGAAAATATTTTGAAGCGACTTGAAGAAACTTCAAACGACTTGATAGGACTTTGAAGCGACTTGAAATGTCTTGAAGAGTCGGGAAGATTTGAAATATTTTGAAGGGATTGGAAGCATTGGAAGCGACTTGAAAAGACTTGAAGCAACCTGGGAAGACTTCAAATGTCCTGAAGGGACTGGAAAGGACTTGAAAAACCTTGAAATGTTCTACAGCAACTTGAGGAAACTTGAAACGAAATAAAGGAACTTGGAATATTTTGTAACTACTTGAAAGACTTGAAACGACATGAAATGTTTCGAAGGGACTTGAGGCGACTTGAAATGTTTGAAGAAATGCTTGAAGAGTCTTCGAGCGATCTGGGAAGATTTCAAATAATATCTTGAAGAGACTGGAAGGCACTTGAAAAGACTTGAAATACCTTGAAGCGACTTGAAAGACTTGAAGCGAATTGAAAAGATTTGAGCTCACTTGAAATGTTTTGAAGAGAATTGAGGCGACTTGAAAAGTCTTGAAATGTCTTGAAGAATCTTGAAACGACTTGAAGAGAGATGAAGCGACTTTGAGAAACTTGAAGCGACTGGAAAGGACTTGAAATGTTTTGAAACGACTTGAAGCGAATTGAAAAGACTTGAAATATTTTGAAGAGACTTGAAGAAACTTGAAGCGATTTAAAAGGACTTAAAATGTCTTGAAGCCACGTGAAATATGTTAAAGGGACTTAAAGCGAATTGAAAAGACTTGAAATATTTTGAAGGGACTTGAAGCGACTTGAAGAAACTTGAAGCGATTTAAAAGGACTTGAAATGTCTTGAAGCCACGTGAAATATGTTAAAGGGACTTGAAGCGAATTGAAAAGACTTGAAATATTTTGAAAGGACTTGAAGCGACTTGAAGAAACTTGAAGCGATTTAAAAGGACTTGAAATGTCTTGAAGCCACGTGAAATATGTTAAAAGGACTTGAAGCCGACTTGAAAAGATTTAGAGCGAGTTGAAACGACTTGAAATGTTTGAAGATATACTTGAAGAGTCTTGGAGCGATCTGGGAAGATTTCAAATAATATTATCAATTTTTTTTATAAACAATTGTCAAAATGTTGTTATGTTGGTATAAGCAACAGTAATTTTTGGTTGGTCACATTGAATGTCAAATTCTGACATTTATTCCGTCGTGGTCACATGCACAATGCAATTTCATGTTAAGTCGTCAACCACTTTGACATCTCTGAACATAACCTCAGTAATGTCTACTATAAAGCTCGGTCCGGAAGGACATATTTTTAGATGATACAGCCTGGTCTTTTTTGCATTTTGACATTGACAATTGTTTATAAAAAAAAATGGATAGTATCTTGAAAGGACTGGAAGCCACTTGAAAAGACTTGAAATACCTTGAAGCGACTTGAAAGGATTTGAAATGTCGTGAAACGACGTGAAAGCGAATTGAAAAGACTTGAGATGTTTTGAAAAGATTTGAGCTAACTTGAAATGTTTTGAAGGAAATTAAAGCGACTTGAGAAGTCTTGAAATGTCTTGAAGAGTCTTGAAACGACTTGAAGAGAGATTAAGCGACTTTGAGAAACTTGAAGCGACTGGAAAGGACTTCAAATGTTTTGAAACGACTTGAAAGACTTGAAACGAATTGAAAAGACTTGAAATATTTTCAAGCGACTTGAAGAAACTTGAAGCGATTTAAAAGGACTTGAAATGTCTTGAAGCGACGTGAAATATTTTAAAAGGACTTGAAGGCGACTTGAAAAGATTTAGAGCAAATTGAAACGACATGAAATGTTTTGAAGGGACTTGGGGCGGCTTGAAATGTTTGAAGAAATACTTGAAGAGTCTTGAAGCGATCTGGGAGGATTTCAAATAATATCTTGAAGAGAATGGAAGCCACTTGAAAAAACTTGAAATACCTTGAAGCGACTTGAAGCGAATTGAAATGGCTTGAAATATTTTGAAGCGACTTAAAGCGACTTGAAGAAACTTGAAGCGATTTAAAAGGACTTGAAATGTCTTGAAGCGACGTGAAATATGTTAAAAGGACTTGAAGGCGACTTGAAAAGATTTAGAGCAAATTGAAACGACATGAAATGTTTTGAAGGGACTTGGGGCGGCTTGAAATGTTTGAAGAAATACTTGAAGAGTCTTGAAGCGATCTGGGAGGATTTCAAATAATATCTTGAAGGGACTGGAAGCCACTTGAAAAAACTTGAAATACCTTAAAGCGACTTGAAGCGAATTGAAAGGACTTGAAATGTTTTGAAACGACTTGAAAGACTCGAAGCGAATTGAAAAGACTTGAAATATTTTGAAGAGACTTGAAGCGACTTGAAGGGATTTAAAAGTACCTGAAATATCTTGAAGCGACGTGAAATATGTTAAAAGGACTTCAAGGCGACTTGAAAATATTTAGAGCGAATTGAAACGACATGAAATGTTTTGAAGAGACTTAGGGCGACTTCAAGAGTTTTGAAATGTCTTGAACAAACTTAAAGCGACCTGTGGAAAGTCAAATATTTTGAAGGGACTGAAAAGAACTTGAAAAACCTTAAAATGTCCTGAAGCAACTTGAGGAAACTTGAAACGAAATGAAGGAACTTGGAATATATTCAAACTACTTAAAAGACTTGAAGCGACTTGAAACGACATGAAATGTTTCGAAGGGACTTGAGGCGACTTGAAATGTTTGAAGAAATACTTGAAGAGGATCTGGGAAGATTTCAAATAATATCTTGAAGGGACTGGAAGCCACTTGAAAAAACTTGAAATACCCTGAAGCAACTTGAAAGACTTGAAGCGAATTAAAAAGACTTGAAGAGTCTTGAATGGACTTGAAGAGAGATAAAGCGACTGGAAAGGACTTGAAATGTTTTGAAACGACTTGAAAGACTTGAAGCGAATTGAAAAGACTTGAAATATTTTGAAGGGTCTTGAAGCGACTTGAAAAAACTTGAAGCTATTTAAAAGGACTTGAAATGTCTTGAAGCGACGTGAAATATGTTAAAAGGTCTTGAAGGCGACTTGAAAAGATTTAGAGCGAATTGAAACGACATGAAATGTTTTGAAAGGAATTGAAGACACTTGAAAAAACTGGAAATGTCTTGAAGATCTTAAAGCAACCTGGGAATACTTTAAATATTTTGAAGGGACTGGAAGCGACTTGAAAAGACTTGATGAGTCTTGAAGCGACTTGGAAAGATTTGAAATGTTTAGAATTGAATTGAAGCGACTTGAAATGTCTTGAAGAGTCTTGAAGTGACCTGGGAAGATTTGATATATCTTGAAGGGATTGGAAGTGATTTGAAAAGACTTGAAATGTCTGGAAATTACTTAAAGAGTCTTGGAGCGATTCAAATAATATCTTGAAAGGACTGGAAACCACTTGAAAAAACTTGAGATGTTTTGAAGGGACTTGTGGTGACTTGAAATGTTTTGAAGGGAATTGAAACGACTTAAAAAGTCTCGAAATGTCTTGAAGAGTCTTGAAGCGACCTGAGAAGACTTCAGATATTTTGAAGGGACGGAAAGCTACTTGAAAAGACTTGAAATGTCCTTTAGCGACTTGAAGAGAGATGTCTTGAAAGACTTGAACCGAATTGGAAAAAATTGAAATATTTTAAAGGGACTTGAAATATTTTGAAAGGACTTGAAGCGACTTGAAGAAACTTGAAGCAACTTGAAGAAACTTGAAGCGATTTGAAATGACTTTAAATGTAGTGAAGCAACATGAAAGATTCGCGTTCGCATAACCGCGATACTAGTAGATTGTTTTATTAGGAGTAAAAGTTTGACTTTTCGTGTGCAATGAGGTGTTGTCCCATCTTGCTGCATATACCGATCTTGCAATTCATCATCATGTAATGCTTCAAAAAAAGGCTGCAAGATTTCGGTTTGGTAACGAACCACGTTTATGTTACCTAAGTTGAAATCATTAGTTACTTTTTTTACTTCACTTTGAAAAAAAATTGGGCCTATAACTCTCATCCTACTTTTTCAGGATGCATAGAGGTCTCGACAAATATATGGGGGTTTTCTGCAGACAAAATTCGCATATTTTGCTACTTTACATATCCTGTTTTGTAAAATTAAGCCTCGTCAGTAAAACAGGTTTTATTTAAAGTGGCTTCGCGTATTGTGAAACCACTGGCAAAAAATTAATCGTTGAGAGGGATCCAGTGGCAGGAGTTCAGGCACGGATGTCACGCGGTATGAGTACAAGTTTAAATCCTTTTTGAGAATGGTCCGGCACGTCTCAACACAAAGATGGACCTGTTGAGATAGACGGCGGAGGGAAGTTAGAGGTTCCTCCACCATAATTTGTTTAACTTCATCAAGAACCTGTGCAGTCCTTTTTGTTGGCCGTCCACTTCCGGGTTTCCTTGTTATTAAGGATCCAATCTCACAAAATAATTTCACGCTGCGGTTGAGACATTCATTAAAAGATTTGTAATTACCGCAATTTCCCGAAACTGGGTTTGAAATTCTTCTAAACGGTCCTTCCGGAAGTTACTTTCAACCATGAATGTTTTTTTGTTCAAGCGTAAAAGGCATTTTTCAATAATTAAAAACTCAAACGTCAAATTTTGACACTTTAACATTGACATTAGCTACGACGTGTCGAATGTCAACCGCTTTTGTTTCATGGCACTCTTGACCAGACATCCGATATGTTAGGACAAAGATATATTTGATTGCAATGCGGAACATTGCGAAAAAAATCGGATTATAGCAAAGAAGAAAGCTTTATATATTAAAAATTACTCGCTGGGATAGCCATAAATCGTTTCCAATACGAAAACATATTTTGCAATAAAAGTGGAAAATGAGCCACTAGAGACACGAAAATGATTTTAACATCACAAACAATCATTAGTTTCAATTTGTAGCAGTCAACTATTATTGACTGAAAACTTTCATTAAAAACCCTTCCGTTACTTTGAGTCGTAGAAAATCCGTGTTACTTGCGTCACACTTGTACGTTTCATTCGAATAACACCTTTTGTTCCGAAGTGTGATATAACGAAAAGCTTTCAACACATTGTTTCTTGTTGATGTTTCTCGTTCATAATCCCATGAAAAACAATAGGTACGGAATACCATGAGGATCGCAAACTCCGTCGAGATAATTCATATTCCCCATTATTACAAAAATTTATGCTCCAGTTAAGCTTTCCTTTTTGACTTAAACGTTTAAAGCTTAAAGCGCGGAGCTTTAGTGGAGGTTGGGCAATTAAAAAGGCCAGTTTTTACGTAAGTGTATTTCTTTCCGAGTTCTTGGCGGGTATTAGAAGGCTTTACTGCATTACGTTGTGAAAGGCCGTTTCCTGTATTTAAAAGGGGAAAAAGCGCAGGAAGGCTGTAAAGTCGAAGTGCGATTTATATTCGCGACCTAAATGTTGTGTGTGTTACAGAGGGGAAGTAATAGGTTGTTGCACATTTTATAGCAACATTCATTACAAATTCTACGAACTTCTCAGTTTTAATTAATATTTTAGACATTAAATAAAGTTAACTTAAATTTACTTCGCTAATAATAATTGTTATCGCATAAGTGATTGTTTGATAGGGAGTTCAAATTAATTTACTTTCGCTTTAACAGATTAGGAGTGCTAACATTAACCTTTATTATGTTAATTTTCAAAACATAGCACAAGTTTTAGTAGTACATAGTAGTTTCCCAGTGAGAAACTACGAATGGAGTAGAAGCGCTAAAGAACCTTAATGAGGGATAATTTAAGTTTGTAACACGGTTTGCTAAACTAATAGAAAATTGATAAACGAAGTAAATTCAAAAACAATAATCAGTTTTCATAATTTTATATAAAAAAACAGCGTCTAATGATTGATCACTTTTTCTTGTCATTATTCTAAAGCTCTTATCTTATACTCATATCTATCAAATTCGTATTACCTAATTTCTGCGAACAATTGGATGGAAAGGAAAGTTTGTCCTACAAAGGGTTTCTGTAATCCTGTTCCACTTGTCCCACTTTTTGTAGTGATTGTGAACTGACTGGTGATAATGGTGATAAATATAAAAGAAAAAAGCTTAATTTTTATTTTTTTACCGACTTCAAAAAAGGAGGACGTTCTCTATTCGATTGCATATGTTTTTTTTTATGTATGTTCGGGCACCGATTTCAATTATTCTTTTTGCGTTGGGTTCAGTATGGCTCCAAGGTGGTCCCATTTTAATTTCATTCATATTGAACATAAGACTTCGGAGTTATAGCAGGAAACTCCTCAAAATCAGATGGAAATGTGGTGATTGGATATGTTTGTTCTGGCATAACTTCTTTGTTTATAAACCGATTTCAATTATTCTTTTTGCTTTGTATTCAGTATATCTTTAAGATGGTCCCATTGGACGTAAGATTTCGAAGTTATTGAAGAAAATTCCTCAAAATCAAATGGAAATGTGTTCGAATCAGGGTACCTACTCGAGATGGATGGTTTTTGGCTGGCAACCCAACCCGAGAGTGACAACCCGAGAATAAATAAACTGGTCAAGAACGTGATTTATTGTGTGTTACTGAAACCGACTTCAAACATAATTTCTTTGTTGGTAAACCGATTTCAATTATTCTTTTTGCGTTTTGTTCAGAGCTCCAACATGGTCCCATTTTAATATCATGATATTGGACATAGTATTCTGTAGAATCGGGAATGCAAAATCTGGAATTTGTGAATCTCAAATACTCGAATATCGAATCTTGAATCTCGAATATCCAATCTTGAATTTGGATTGATGTTCTCGATCTTTTTGACATAAACTTTTTAATTTTTTTAACACTAAGGTCTACCCATCACTTAAAATCATAAAAAATTCTTAAAAAAAAAGAAACCGAGTTCAAAAAACCCAAAGTAACATAAGTTAACTAAAAAGTAAAAAATAACCGTTGAATATTGTGGGATTTGCTGAGGCGGTTATAAATTCAAAACACTGTAACATTGTAATTATTAAGTGGGTTTTTACCAAATATTCAACAAAGGTGATTTTTGAGATTTTAGAATGTGTTATGATTACAATAAAATGCAGGTACATGTACTTTTTCAGCTTCTTTTGATTGGTGGTCGAAGAAAAAGCATAGTGTACAACACGTGCCGAAAGATATTTCAAACTCTTACATCCCGTTTGAAATATCCGTTTTTCGGCACTTATACAATATACTATTGATGCGACGGCGCGACGGCACCGGAAGCGGATGATGTCATGATGATGTCACCACGTATGGTAACGTGATTAATCTAGAACAGTCCACATGAGAACGTCTGGGCATAATTGTTCACATAGGATGCTCTCATGAGCCTAGAAGATTCTGTCGCGGTGATCTCATACTATACCACGCTCGTACAAGAGAATGATCTCATTCTTCGAGAATAATCGATTGCGCCGAAAGCATGATCTTATGATTCCCGGAATAGAACGAATCGACAACCCCAGGAGGGGTATAAGAAGGGATCAACCGACGGGGCAAGTCAGTCTACTGGCAGCATAGTGAACAAGTGGTCAGCGTGGTATCGTGGAAGTTTGTACATAGTGAAAAGTTAGTTTTTTTAATAAAAGTTAGTAGCTCGGTGTGCACCAGAATTTTCTTTAAATCCTCGAACCCGCCCGGCTCAGGCTACGTTACACTATTATATAATTTTTATATCTTTTATCAAAAACCAAAAGGTTTATCATACTATCTTTACAAAAAGGGATGTTGAAATTAATTAACTATTTTTTTTCAAACATACTTTTCAATTAATTTCAGTCCGAGAATACAAACGAATGAAGGGTAAGAGAGGGCCTTTAGACAAAACATACATTGAGAGTTGAGTTGAATTAAAAAAGTTAACGCTTTTACTTTTTTAAAACGAAAAGAAATTCTTTAACGAAACAAAAAATTAATTAGAATTATTATTCATTTATTCCGACTAGACCATAATAAAAAGCAATACATAAAAAAGTTCATCAATTGAAAAGGTTGTGTGTTATACTTACGTGAAATATCGGATATCCGAGGATTCGTTATTGTGTTCTCTTCCCTATTTTTGCCCGTGTTCGCTTAACAATCCAAACATACAGTATAGAGTTACCACTAAAAGTTTGGATAGGAGCGAAAATATTTACTGTGATATAAAATATGAATTCTATGTATATTGCTTTTATTTAACCCGATTTGAAGGAGTACACTTTCAGCTTTAAATATTTTTTGACGTTTAATTTTTGGCAGATGACACTAAATTTATATCAAATCAAATATATAGATATATAGATAAGGAAGTTTATTGCCGACTATACAATTCTAAGATGTTCCTCGAATTAGTCATTTCAACTGCTGGGCCGGTGCCTCTTCAACGGAGGGAGTCGATGATCTTCTGGAGAGGTTGGGTGTGATTTGCTTACGCACATTTGTGTTATGGCTCTGGGAAACCGCAGAAAACCAGTGCCAGGATCGTCGTCATAAATGCTCTCGACATAGCTGTAAAAGTTGTGATTCCTGCCGCGCACGGTGTTGGAGGGGTTCGGGTCCGAGAGGCCTCGTTTCAGGATCCACGTCTGGTCGTGGGACCTTGTCCATCCTGCAACAATGAGAGAGAAAAAGTGAGAAAGAGAGAGGGGGTGATAGAGAGAGAGCAAATCAAAGCATTCGTAGTTATTCGTGTTAATGGTGGAAAAGCTATGCAGCTTTTCTCATGAAAACGTAATTTTTTTGATAAATCGACAACAATTCATGGCTTCCTTGATCATTTCTTAGTATTATTTTTTATGATTTATTAAAAAAAATCTATAAGAACCACTAAAAAAGTATATGCAGTACAATGTGAAAACATATAATAATTGACTGCTATCTGTCAAAAATTGACAGAAAGAAAAATATAAAACACTCATTTTAAAGTGATTTTATTTGAGGTATCGAACAAGGTACAGCGTAAAAGATTTTTATCAGTCACCCTGTGTAAATCGAATCCTTGTAGGTATATGCTATAATCCCTTTCATGAAATGGACATCCACTTCATGAAGCCACCTGGACAAAAATTCCATCTATTTCGTGAAAGAGGTTCGTAAGTTTGCCGCCTGGACCACACTCGTAACATCTCAACAAAAAAATAGAAATGACAGGTTATGATTTAACTTCATATGCCACTTGGTTTTCATGGATACCTTATAGTTAAATTCGTTCCGACCTTTCGCATTATCATGATTATCATTTGAAGAAAAGTTAAACAAATATGCTAGTAATGAAAAAAATAGTACACAAACCACGATTTAGAAGCTTTTTCTTAGCCTCGCACTGTTATTGCCCGCAATGCTCCGCATCTTGGGCAATAAAATACCTTGGCTAAGAAAAATGTCTTCTCAACGTAGTCTAGTTACACAATATTTTTGAAAATAAGAATATACCTACACTTTGCCCTAAAACTAAAACTAAAACGCCGTCTGACTTCAGTCAAATCTTTGAGCAATTTCATTTCACAGAGCTTTACAAAGCTCATATTTTGCTCCAATATCCACTGAGCATTTACCACCCAATTTTCAACTCATTTAGGATCTCAAGCGTCAACTTATTCAAAGGTGTAAATGTCAAGACCGAAACCCTGAAAGAACAAAAATTATTGTAATATGTTGTGACTGATCAATAATAGTACAGTTTGATACGAGTGCGTTGTCATTACAGTTTTCAGGGGCGAGTCCGAATTTTTGCAGCACGAGGCGATGCCGAGGGCCCCCCTTGAGACAGGCACCTACTACGCTAGTCTCTTTACTACCTCGCTAAAGAAAGTTTTACTTTCAATAAATTAGAAAACAATAATTTTGTAGGAATTTGAAAGAATTCATTTAAGGTAAAAGTGTCACTTTACCTGATTAAGCACATAAATTAATACCTTTTGTGTACTTTATGAACCTAATCAGGTAAAGTGACACTTTTACCTTGTCAATGAAGGCACATAAGTTATTATTATTTTTTATTATTTATTTGTGTTAACAATGTCTCACAAAGACAATATATGTACATTGTTGTTCTGGCAAGCAAAAATATATTTCACCCAATGATTCATGCATCAAGTAGGTTGTGAACGTCAACATTCTCCATCTAGCTGTGTACATTTTGTTTTTCACAGATAATAAAATGATGTATGAATCATTTATAAAGACACTGTATTAATCTAGAGCATGTAATTTGTTCGCGCCTGGCCAACTTTGATTATTTTTTTCGATCTCGGTGAATATACATATATGATATTCGAGTTAAAATGCCCACAAAATGGGCCTTTTACCGTCCTATCTTGTAATCTAGTGCCAGCAATCAATAACGTTTGTCTCATTATTTGAGCAAAACTACTGAATTGCTAACACACCGAATGGCTTTCTACCCACAACGGCAACTAAAACTGGCCATCAAGTCGTGATCGTTACAGAAGAATACACTAATCCGATTTCCTGCCACTAATGAATCCTAACAACGGCGAAAACAGTATACATTTTAGTGACCAAACATGATATTAAAGCGTTATATTTTCATTAAATCCCCTAAAGTAATGTATTCTTAACTGCCTCCTTCTCATTACGAATATTGCTTTATCGAACAATTCCGTGCACCGACGGTGGAATGAAAACATCGTTCATCGATTACCTGTCTCTCAAGGTTCCTGCCTAGGCAACCCACATGACTCTTTCCGCTCGTCGTCTCACATCTCTCTCGCTTTCTGTGGTCCTGGTCGAAATGGCGAAGATGGTGCGCAAGTGCCGCGCATTTGGCTCCTCAAGTTCTTCACGCAGCCTCAGAAATCTTCGTGGGGATGTCCACCGTCGTTAACACCTACCGGTGGAAGACATCAGCAGGAATGACCAGAAGGAGGGGATTCCGAAGACAGCTGTCAGCCGTCTATCATCCGTGCCACTGCGACGTCACAATTCTCCGTTTCTTAATAGGAGGCTAGGATGTGCCAGGAGGTACGCGACGGGAACCCGAAAGGAAAGATGGGTAAACACACCGGAAGTGGTGATATTTTACTACTGGGCGACAAACGGCTGGATTTCGGTCGTAAAGCAGGGGAAAAAGGGGATGTATTACTGGTACTTGCCATAAGATAAAGATATTGCTGTGTTTGTAAACGTAAGTGCTACCAGGGAAATATAATTTAAATTTTAATGGCTACCAGAAGTTAAAACTCACTCTGTTTAATTGCTTCTGAAATGTGCTATACATGCTGTTGTAAGATATATGATTTTAAAATAATTAGGTAATGGGCGGCTATGGAATATTGTCTTCGATTTATGCGATTAATTGATTTCTTTCAAATCATGGTTGCTTTGTTTTTAGGTATAGCACACTAATTATCTACAATATTCGAAGTGGATACGTTAATTAAGAGGCCCGAAATTAACATTTGTCAATAGCAAATATTAGATGTTTTTAGTAGGTACATTGTACTTGTCAAGTGTGCGTTGTAAATTTTCACGTAGAGTCAAAGAGCGTGGATCACTTTATCACACTATCTACTTATTATTAATAAATCTATAAAGTGACTAAATATTACCAGATTTTACGAATTTTGGGGAAATTTTTTTGGAAAGAAAATTACACCTGGGATTTTTCAGTTTTTTACAGGTAACAAGTTTTTCAAGCCACGTCTGTCAACCCATTTTTTTCCCATAACATTATCTACCATGTGGCTATTTATATTTATTGCTCTGTTTTTTCTTGTAAAGTTGGCCATATTTCATTGATCTTTTGATTTAAAATTCAAATAGTCAAATTAAATGCCAAAAGAATTCAATTCAGAGTTCTCGGATCAATCATCATGGGTTCTAATTATTCTGTGTTTTTTTGCATGGAATTATATCGTGCGTTCGACAAAAAACGTCAGGTATGGCCTATTACATCTGACATTTAACGAGCATTGCGTGCGTGTGATCTAAATGCAGACATGACTTGAAGATTCCAATGCTTGCTTAGTAGTCGATTTTTGTTGAACGCGCTGTTATTCCACTATGAACATGTGTTTATGAAAAACAATTTTTTGAAGTAAAACTTCTTTACGGACACTTGACTTGGGGAGTAAGCTGGTGAATGCGTAGGTGCAGGAGAGGCTTGACGAGAGCGTTACAAAAAGTGTGATCGGGCGAAGCGAACAGAAGTTTTCTTTAATGCACGATTTTACAATAATTAATTCGCGCTTCACTTCATACACCCATTTGCGTGTGTCAGTTTTGTATTCAATTGCGCTACTTATCTTAATCGCTACATATGATTGCCGACTTTTCGTTGACGATAAACTGAAACATGCATTATCCAATACTTCAGGATTCTGACCACTTTAACAATGGCGAACTGAAGTTTTACTTCAGTCGTGTGGTCTAAAGCACACTCGTATTTTTTTTGTAAATTAATTAATTCCAGCTGTGGAATGTTTTATTATTGAATAAGGCTTCTCTATCGAAATTCTTGTTTGGAAATGTTGAACTTTGATACATTCCGAACGAACGAAGTTTATTTAAAACTTGTTCAGGAATATTTTTTGAGTCTTTGTCCGAAAATATTTATCCAAATCACTCATAAATAGAATTTTTTAATTAACACATTCGAGCTCTGGAATGTTTTATAAATATCGAACAAGACATCTACTATTTTAAAATCAAACACATTTTTGCTAGGGAATGTTTTTTTTTTTAAATACACGGTGAATTTTGATACATTCCGGACGATTACGTTCATTTACAATTTTTTCCGAAATATTTTATCCAACTCACTCATAAATAAGACTTTTTATAATAATTATCGAATAAGAGTTCTATTTCCAATGTGAACACATTCTTGCTCGGGAATGTTTTTAAACATAGACGGGGAATTTGATACATTCTGGATTAAGTTCATTTAAAATTAGTTCCGAAATATTTTATGAATGTCTGTTGGAATATTTTTGTATCCAAATTATCACATTCCAAAGCTCTGGAATGTTCTGTAAATACCAAACAAGACTTCTTTTTCGAAAATTAACACATTTTTGATAAGTACATTCCGGAGGATTAAGTTCATTTACAATTTTTTCCGAAATATTTTATGAATGTCTGTTGGAATATCTTTTATCCAGATTAGTCATTAATTTTTTTATCGGGAATGTTTCATAAAATACACCGTGAAGTTTATTTAAAACTTGCTCCGTAACACCTTCCGGCTCTGGAATATTTTCTAAATATCAAGCAAGACTTCTACTATTTTGAAAATTAACAGATTCTTGCTCAGTAATGTCTTTTAAAATACACGGTGAATTTTAATATATTCCGAACGGTTAAGTATATTTAAAACTTACTTCGTACTATTTGATGAGTGTCTGTTGGAGCATTTTGATCGAAATCACTCATAAATAAGACTTTTTTAAATTAATATATTCGAGCTCTGGAAAGTTTTATAAATATCGAACAAGAAATTAACACATTCTTACTGGGGGCAGTTTTCTAAAGGACACGGAAAATTTTGATCCATTCCGCTCGATTTGATTACATAAAACTTGAGCCGGAATATTTTGTGAATGTCTGGAATAGGTATCTTTATCCAAATTACTCATATAAAAAATTTTTGTGAATTAACACATTCTTGCTCGGGGATGTTTTTTAAAATAGACGGGGAACTTTGATACAACCCTGACGATTAAATTCGTTTAAACTTGCCCCGAAATATTTTATGAATATTTTTATCCAAATCACTCATAAGTAAGACTTTTTTAAATTAACACATTCCAGCTCTGGAATGTTTTATAAATATCGAACATTAACACATTATTTCGAAAATTAACACATTATTGCTCAGGAATGTTTTATAAAATAAACAGTGAATTTTGACACATTCCTAAAGATTAACTTCATTTAAAATTTGTTCCAAAATATTTTATTAATGTCTGTTGGAATATGTTTTTCCAAATCAATCATAAATAAGAGTCTTTTTTAATTAATATCGCACAAGACTTGTTTTTCGAAAATTAACACATTCTTACTGGGGGCAGTTTTATAAAGGACATGGAAAATTTTGATCCATTCTGGACGATTGGGTTTAATGTGTGGAATAAGTTTAACAAGTTTTTTATCCAAATTACTCATAAACAAGTTTTTTTTTTGTAAATTAACACATTCCAGCTCTGGAATGTTTTATAAATATCGAACAAGACTTCTATTTCGAAAGTTAACACATTCTTGCTTAGTAATGTTTTATAAAGTACACGTTGAACTTTGATACATTCCGAACGAACGAAGTTTATTTTAAACTTGCTCGGGAATATTTTTTGAGTCTGTCCGAAAATATTTATCCAAATCACTCATAAATAAAACCTTTTTAATTACCACATTCGAGCTCTGGAATGTTTTATGAATATCGAACATTAACACATTATTTCGAAAATTAACACATTCTTGCTCAGAAATGTTATAGAAAATAAACAGTGAATTTTGACATATTCCTAAAGATTAACTTCTTTTAAAATTTGTTCCAAAATATTTTATTAATGTCTGTTGGAATATTTTTTCCAAATCACTCATAAATAAGCCTCTTTTTTAATTTATCGCACAAGACTTGTTTTTCGAAATTAACACATTCTTGCTGGGGGCAGTTTTATAAAGGACATGGAAAATTTTGATCCATTCTGGACGATTGGGTTTAATGTGTGGAATAAGTTTAACAAGTTTTTTATCCAAATTACTCACAAACAAGTTTTTTTGTAAATTAACACATTCCAGCTCTGGAATGTTTTAGAAATATCGAACAAGACTTCTATTTCGAAAGTTAACACATTCTTGCTTAGTAATGTTTTATAAAGTACACGTTGAACTTTGATACATTCCGAACGAACGAAGTTTATTTAAAACTTGCTCGAGGATATTTTTTGAGTCTGTCCCAAAATATTTATCCGAATCACTCATAAATAAAACCTTTTTAATTACCACATTCGAGCTCTGGAATGTTTTATGAATATCGAACATTAACACATTATTTCGAAAATTAACACATTCTTGCTCAGAAATGTTATAGAAAATAAACAGTGAATTTTGACATATTCCTAAAGATTAACTTCTTTTAAAATTTGTTCCAAAATATTTTATTAATGTCTGTTGGAATATTTTTTCCAAATCACTCATAAATAAGACTCTTTTTTAATTTATCGCACAAGACTTGTTTTTCGAAATTAACACATTCTTGCTGGGGGCAGTTTTATAAAGGACATGGAAAATTTTGATCCATTCTGGACGATTGGGTTTAATGTGTGGAATAAGTTTAACAAGTTTTTTATCCAAATTACTCACAAACAAGTTTTTTTGTAAATTAACACATTCCAGCTCTGGAATGTTTTAGAAATATCGAACAAGACTTCTATTTCGAAAGTTAACACATTCTTGCTTAGTAATGTTTTATAAAGTACACGTTGAACTTTGATACATTCCGAACGAACGAAGTTTATTTAAAACTTGCTCGAGGATATTTTTTGAGTCTGTCCGAAAATATTTATCCAAATCACTCATAAATAAAACCTTTTTAATTACCACATTCGAGCTCTGGAATGTTTTATGAATATCGAACATTAACACATTATTTCGAAAATTAACACATTCTTGCTCAGAAATGTTATAGAAAATAAACAGTGAATTTTGACATATTCCTAAAGATTAACTTCTTTTAAAATTTGTTCCAAAATATTTTATTAATGTCTGTTGGAATATTTTTTCCAAATCACTCATAAATAAGACTCTTTTTTAATTTATCGCACAAGACTTGTTTTTCGAAATTAACACATTCTTGCTGGGGGCAGTTTTATAAAGGACATGGAAAATTTTGATCCATTCTGGACGATTGGGTTTAATGTGTGGAATAAGTTTAACAAGTTTTTTATCCAAATTACTCATAAACTTTTTTTTTTGTAAACTAACACATTCCAGCTCCGGAATGTTTTAGAAATATCGAACAAGACTTTTACTTCGAAAGTTAACACGTTCTTGCTTAGTAATGTTTTATAAAGTACACGTTGAACTTTGATACATTCCGAACGAACGAAGTTTATTTAAAACTTGCTCGGGAATATTTTTTGAGTTTGTCCGAAAATATTTATCCAAATCACTCATAAATAAAACCTTTTTAATTACCACATTCGAGCTCTGGAATGTTTTATAAATATCGAACATTTACTATTTCTAAAATTAACACATTTTTGCTCGGGAATGTTTTTTAAAATACACGGTGAATTTTGATACATTCCGGACGATTACGTTCATTTACAATTTTTTCCGAAATATTTTATCCAACTCACTCATAAATAAAACTTTCTTTTAATTAACACATTCCAGTTCTGGAATGTTTAATAATTATCGAATAAGACTTCTATTTTGAAAATTAACACATTCTTGCTTGGGATTTTTTTTTAAATCCACGGTCAATTTTGACACATTCCGAACGATTAAGTTTATTTAAAACTTGCTCCGGAATATTTTATGAGTCTGTTGGCATATTTTTATCTAAATCATTGATAAATAAGACTATTTTTTTAGTTAACACATTGCAGCTCTGGAATGTTTTATAATTATCGAATAAGAGTTCTATTTCGAAAGTGAACACATTCTTGCTCGGGAATGTTTTTAAACATAGACGGGGAATTTGATACATTCTGGACGATTAAGTTCATTTAAAATTAGTTCCGAAATATTTTATGAATGTCTTGGAATATTTTTGTATTTTATAAATATCGAACATTAACACATTATTTCAAAAATTAACACATTCTTGCTCAGGAATGTTTTATAAAATAAACAGTGAATTTTGACACATTCCTAAAGATTAACTTCTTTTAAAATTTGTTCCAAAATATTTTATTAATGTCTGTTTAAATATGTTTTTCCAAATCAATCATAAATAAGACTCTTTTTAATTATTATTATTTCTAAACTGTGGGATTATAATAAATTATATCAATTCGTCCGGTAAATGAAATAATTGAGAAAAAATAAAATTCATAGATGGAGTATTAATAATAAATCAGTGATATCATGATTCAAACATTGCATTTAGTATAAATGAAATTAAATCTAACAATTGCACGTGCATTGAAATTCTTTCGGATTATTGGCAAAATTAACGTATAAATATCCATACAATTAAATTATCCAGAGCACAATAACGGACGGAACAATAGTATCTATATATTTAATCGTTGAACATGAATCAATTGAGAACAAATAAAAAATTGTGTACTGAACTGATTTTTATAATTGTTTTGTTTTTAAATGAAAGGCGTTGATAAGATACACCAGTAGATTACTTTTCATTTTCAAAAAACTCACAAGTTCATTGATTACTTGCATTTTGTTGTAACCGACATGAACTAGCGACAGTCGTTTTCAGTAAGAAACTGGAGAACTACAGCTAAATATAACTTGGCCCCTCCCCTGAGGTTTAGGTTTCCGGTGAATTATGTTCAGAGAAGTGTCGGAACTCACTGATGGTATTTACCTCAACCATATTGCATAAAAACGAAAGTTTAACCGGACGATTAACTGGGAAACATATTTTAATACCCAAAATTCATATGACGTATTCTGGTACATTATTGCCATTTTCCTTGAAGCGAACCTAATTTCCAATCATGTTAGCATTCATTATGACCATTAATAAATCGCAAGGGCAAACCTTTGTTAAGGTTGGGATTTTATTACCACAACCTGTCTTCGGAGATAGTCAACTGTATGTGGCTGCAAGTAGAGTTCGTACACTCGATAATTTCCAATAATGAAAAAGTGTTTACGGAACACATTGTATATAAAAAAAATATTTTTTTTTTCATTTTTACATTGATTCGATTACCAATGCAATGAATTTCGAGTGACGGGCGATCACTAGTATATCTAATTAACCGAAAAATTACAATATGCCTGAAATTAATTTTGATCTTTTTTGGTAACTTTTTGTTATCGTGGGATGACCTAATAATTCGAGAGCAACATGAATTTATCTTGAGGACTACCTATAGTGTTATATTCCGACTTTCATCAAATTGACACTTATCAATTAGTTCAATAGTATGGGTTCCATTTCATGAAGTGGACGGAATTCTTGTCCTTAAAATTACAGTTTGTCAAGCCGCGTTCAAGTGTTTGTCCTATTCATGAAATCATTTCTGACCTCTCCAGAAGATCCTGGACTTCTTCCGATGAAGAGGCAGCGCAACCTATCTACGAACAACATCTTAGAATTGTATAGTTATAAGCAAATAATTTCTATCTATCTATATAACTATCTATATCTATGGTGAAGTGAACCAAAAAAAAAGAAACATTATTACATTATTTGACTGAAATCACTTCAGGGATATTGATTATAGTTCTATAGTGCGGTGTATTCGATTATGGTGGTTTCGACCATATGTGCCATAATAAATTACCATATTCACGATGACATAATAAAATATGATGAAAGATTAAATAGGTCACAGATGCCTCTAAAAAACTATCCAGATGAACTTTAGAGCCCTTTGATTTGTACTTGTTTACCCTTGGGTTTATTAAATTTGACATTTGATCGACGTCGGGGATAGCTGGAAATAAAGAACAACCAATGGCGCCTCCTCTATTGGGAGCTATCAATTATTAATTGAAATTAATTAATTAGCAGAAATTTCTGTATCTATAATGTTTTAAATGAATGAGGTAACATCAATTATGAGAATTATCTAAGCCTTGCGTGTATGTAAATTTGTAACGCTCACTTGATGCTGTTAATTTTAACTATCATCCCATAATTATAATAGTGAATATGTAGGAAAACTTTTGTAATGTATGTAATTGTAAATCTATTACAGCATCTGTCGGCTTCACGACTAGGGTTTCCATGGCATGACACATTTCACCAATAACTTCATAAATAATTCATATATCTAGTAGTCTTCGAAAGTCAAAATTCTCCATTTATATTATACATGTAAATTTTTTTCCACAGGCAACATGATGTATGAATCATTTATGAAGACCCGATACGTATATCTATAAGCATGTTATAGTGGGATATTTCAATAATTAATTAAATTATTGAATAAATAGGAAACAACGTCATACAACAATATAATTTACAACCAGCACAATTGAGCAATAAGCGACATTACGAAATTACTGACTGACTGCATTATGAACCAATAGAGACTCCGGACACACAAATTGACAGCTAAATTTTGTTTTCTTTCCACAAAATTTTACAAGAAAAAAATTGTATTGTTGCAAAGAAATTTAGATTCCAAATATTGCTCCGGCTCGGCCGCACACCGAACATCCGCAATAACCTTTTGGATGTAAACATTCTATTAAGGAATAAAACATATAATAAAGGATACCAACAAAACTAATATCTCATCAAGACAAAAAATTGCAATCTAAGCGCTTTTATAAAATAAAAACGAAACAGCCAGGAAAGCCGCTCCGGAAAGAAATTTTGACAAACAAACTCCAGTTGAAAGCTTTCGTTCCGGTAAAGGAGCTTTACGATAGTCGAAATTTACTTCCCTTGTCGATAATCCTGGTTCGGTCTTCATATGAATAAAGACTTTCCACATGTCCCACATATGACGTAACATTTATGGTTACACATGGTTGCTGAATAGCGAGCAGAGCGGCTAGGAGAACAGCCATGCGAGGAGAGTTCAGAGTGCTGCGCAGGTTGGAAGTCGGTATTGTAGGGCACTGTACTAAGATTTTTACAATAACAGCTACAACTAATTGTAAAATAAACTTTATTGTTGTATTCAACATTCATTAGAACTATTAATTTAGAATTAACTACTAGTTTTAAAATTTGGCACTAGATGCCGACACCAGTGCACGCTTTGAATTTACTCTCCATCTCTGTCGCCGAATCGGTTCCAATTGAAGTATACCGTTCTCTGTTGCTCCAACAGTGCTTCGGGTTTTGCATTTCACTCCAAAAATTGAATGGAATAAAAATCCATGCTTTACGTACACATACGCGGTGTATTGTGTACCGGCACACATCCAAGAAAAAAGTCATATTATTTTATTAGTTATTTTATTAATATTACGGCCACTGTTTCCCCAAAAGCAAATTTCTGTTTTCTGGCTTTTTCCAGAAAATTTTTATATAACGTACCAGGATCACATGACTGTTGTACAAGTCTACGGTTGACTATAGGAATTTGTGATGTTCCTAGCAGAAATATCCCTATGGACACTTTCAATTCAGTGGAAAAGACATCCCGGAGAGTCCGTTGGACGCAAAAGAATAGCTTTGAATGATGGAAAAAATGAATGCAATTTAAAAAGTTAAATGAACTACTATTATTATAATAACACAATAATAACTACCTTATTAAAACCAATAATCAAAATTTTTTTTTGTTTCTGTCATGCCGTATGGATTTTCACAAACTTTTCAATCTAATTATCGCTGCAAACAAAAATAATCGGTAATCACATTCGAATGAGAAAGAACGAATAAATACAGCAGTACATATTTCATATTTTGATGCGAGTTCGGGTTTGGAGACTTCTGCTGCGATTATGAGATCCTGATGTAAAGTGTTCTTCATTTGCATAAAATTGTTAAATGGATTCAGAAAAATCTCCCACCAAGAGTTTTTAGAAGGAGGCCATGGAAGTTTGATAACATTTTTATTATAAACATAGAGTATGTAGATGTAAATATTAGTTTACATGCTATATCTACAAACTTTCATGAAGTTGGTACTTTTTCTCATAGATATACTGATAAGTTATTCTCAATTGAAAATATTACCATTAAATTTAAAAAAAATCATTCAATCTATCTATCCATGCAAGAAGAAATTTTTGTTTGATGGTCGTATAAGAATTGTCTTCAGATACTATCTAGAACTAGATCATATCGTGAGAATATTATAGCATGTGTTTGTACACAGCAGGAAAACCCACCGTTATCATCAGCAGCCCCCCCACATTTGTTAGTTCTGATGCACACGCCAACATATCAACTTTTGCAGGAGTAGCCAGCAGGAACGCAACAATGTCAAGAGGTGAAGCAGACACGGATGCATCGAGCCACTCCAACCAGCAAAACGTAATCTCTTCAACGATTCTGTGATTCTGATGTCTCGGAGCTTGCAAAGGCGGTCCTGGGGGTTGGCTGAAACGCCGGGGCGTAGCCCTATCACCTCGTGCACACTCCCTACAGCTATCATTTATTCTCTTTTGCATTCTGACAGGCTCTGGAATGTAGGGAGTAAGTGTCGAGAGGAAATTAGGAGGGGATGCGAATGGGTTGTATCGTGACCGCAGAGTTTATGAGTATTTTTTCTGTTTTTGATTAGAGAAAATTAACAGTGAGGCAGGCAGCTACAAGACGGTTGGGTCGGTCGGACATGGAAGGTGCAGTCGTGTCCAATGCAATTTCGATTACTGTTCGTCACATTTTAATTGTTATTTTGTGCGTGACTCGGATAACAATGAAACAAATTAAAGAATAAGTATTTTTATTGGTTATAAGAATTTACTTGGCTTGTAGACATAGGTACAACTAAAAATAATAACTAATTGGTAGTGACAAACATTTGCGACACATAAACAAAGATTAAAGTGAAATTTTAGTTGACCTTGACCCTCAGACATCAGTTTTAAAGCAGTTTGGGAATTTGGAATTTGTTGATAATCCTATTTTAAGCACCCAAAAGTGCGGATCTGTATCCTGTTATTTTTTTCTAATAAATCAATCAGCTCCACAAGGAGCTTAACAAATTACGGCCATGTTAATTTGTAGACATCAAAGTGAGATTTAAATAAATTCATTATACAAACAGTTGCAAACAAAGATGAATTGAGGGGTTTAGCAAAGATTTAAATAGGCTCACCGGCGATGTAATCCGGGAATTACGAGGATTCCTGTTAACTAGTTTTTTATTTCTAAAGTTGCTGTTTCTTTGTATCTATAATAACGTTAATCCATTAATCTCTCTTAAATCTTGGGCTTAACAAAATCGTTGACGGAAGATTTATGATTCCTATTTTAATTTTAATCATCGGATGAGGCCAGCAGCCTATAGCCACTACAAGTGGGATATACTGAGTGATTAAGATTAAAACAATATAATTTACATCAAAATTGATATGCCTGTGATTCGGTTGTCAGACGATGCTACATTGTGTGGTGGACAGCTATACATTTAAAATGATATTCCGCCAACTAAAAAAAGCAAAAATTAATTTAGACTTTGATTTAATTAATGTACTCATATTTTATCCTAACCCGGAAACTAAAATAACAGTAAAACATCTTTTAGCACAAAAAGTGGATTTATTATTGGAAAGTTCGACTTCCTGCCGTGCGTGATGTCGCTTCGCCTCGGCCTTACATCACGCATGCCGGGGCATCCAACTTTTTGGCCGCGTGTCATATACACTGACTCAATAAAGTTAGGGATATTGCTATATTTTCGAAATAAAAAATTAAAATGCGAATTATTTAAGTCGGGATACTTTAACACTCCCTTACTATTCATTTTGCTTGAAAGAAATGGGTTTTTGGCGGATTTCTTTAGCCAGAAAGAAATTATCAAGTTGCTGCTCATTGATAGCCTTAATGTGTATGTCCGTTATTGCAACTAAGCCGTTGTAAATAGTGATATTTTGTGCAACAATGGACCGAAAACACCATTTAAGTTTGGATGAAGCCAAAAGAGCCGTTGGTATGCTGCAAACTGGTCAACGACAAGTAGATAAAGCTCAGAATTTTGGGGTGAGTCAAAGTGTCATCAGCAGACTTTGGACTCGCTTCCAAGAAACAAATTCTGTGTCGCAACGGCCAAGAACTGGCAGACCTCGAAGGACAACAGCTCAAAAAGATCGATATGTGTGCATAACTGCTAGAAGAAACCCTTTTCGTCCAGCGTTATTTATGAGAAATCCTTTAAGAGCTGCTGGAGAGCCTACCCTTCACGTACAAAAGATTAGAAATTGTCTAAGAGACTTTAACTTACACAGTTATCATCCATACAGAGGACCTAGGTTAACACCGGCCTTCATGGAACTCGCTTAAGATGAGCAAGAGATCGACAAAACTTGATGGTGGAATGGGAATCGGTTCTTTATGGGGATGAGTCCCGATTTGGCTTGTACAGTGATAGCGGTCGCCTACGAGTGTGGAGAAGACGAAATGAACGACATTTGCAACAGTTTATACAACATATGGTTAAATTTCAATGAGGGTCCGTTATGGTTTATCGTGGAGTATGTTTGGGAGGACGCACTGAGCTTTATGTTTGTCAAAGAACTATGGATGGTCGTATTTATGCTAACGACGTTATAGACAACATTTTACCTCCATTTCAAGACGCTATTGGTGAAAACTTTCTGTATTTTGATGACAAAGCTCGTCTGCACAAAACACAACTTGTGCTTGAAACATCGGATTTCTATGGAATACAGCATATTCCACTTCCTCCACGTTCTCCCGATCTTAACCCAATAGAGAATGTTTGGGATATCCTTCAGACAGCCATAGAAGACCATTTCCCTCCACCAAATAACATAAGAGAACTGAGGGAGTTAATACCACTTTGTGGGGTCAAATGAAATAGAGAACTTAATTCGCAGTATGCTACATCGTATCCAAGAGGTAATACGAGTTCGAGGCAAAAACAAACGATATTAAGGTCAACTTTATGCACTGAACAAAAATGATCATATAATTATTTTCAATAGAAATTGTTTTATTTGTTTTAAACCAGGTATCTCTTCTTCTAATGAAATAAAGAATTCATTAATCTTCCTCTTTCGGTTATTATTGTTTTTGTAGCTTTATTGTAACAAGTCTAAACAGCGATATCCCTAACTTTATTGAGTCAGTGTATTATGTGTCGTCGGCATATACTAAAACCAGGCCTTTTGTAAAACGCATAGGCTTTTTCAAAATGACAAGGCAAATTGTAAAAGCTAGCTAGGCAATTAGACTAGATATTTCAGGCGTTTTATAAAACACCGTCACAACTTTAGGCTTATTTGAAAATCACTATGACTTTACAATATGCCTAGCTTAAGTCAGGCGTTTTATAAAACGCCTACTTGTTGTTTAGGCATATTCCTAATAATAATAATATTAGTATTGGCAATAATATAATGTTTATAATGTTAAATTATTAGACTTGTTTTCTAGTTTTATAAAAAAAAAATAAAAAAACTTAAATAAGTTTTTATTTAAAAAAAAATGGAAATTCATAGTATTATACGTAATTACTAATTAGGGGATAATAACAAAATAAAAGAACGGAAACCAGCCTCTTTACAAAGAAAAATGTAAAATTAATAAAATAAATATAAGAGTATAATATAAAAAGAAAACGTAGACAAGGCTCAAAAATAAAATTTTTTTCCCAAAATATTAGAATACCTAAAGTTACTTATTTACGCAGGATCCGCTGGTATGACATTTGCTAGTGCACTTCATGTGCGCTATCCAAAATAGATCCCAAAACATCTTTTGAATCCAGAGGTCCAATGTTGACTTTTGACACCTGAATTATTACATTTTAACCCTGATTTTATTTGAAGAGATTGTAAGATAATGTTACTTCACTATTCACTGCGCAAGTTCAAGTTTTATTTTGGCTTATGTAACCTCAAAACTAATGGAGGTTATGGTTTTATACCTAAGAGCATAAAATTTATCCAACTAATTCCAATAATTCCGTGTATGTAGTAGGTAATTTATTCTCCCCGGTGAATTTTAGAATATGCCTAAACAACAAGTAGGCGTTTTATAATACGCCTGACTTATGTTAGGCATATTGTAAAATCATTGTGTTTTTACAATAAGCCTCTAAAGTTATGACGGCGTTTTATAAAACGCCTGAAATATCTAGTCTAATTGCAAAGCTATTATTGTTTTACAATTTGCCAAGTCATTTTGAAAAAGCCTAGTTTTAGTATGTGCCTACGACATATGGACACTTTTGCAATATCGATGCGAGAGCCCAGGTTTCTACTGGTCGAGGCGGACCGCTACGCGCAGGCCACAAAAGCGACTGTTCCTAGAGCGCCAAGCGGCCGGGAAGACCGACTTTCGGCTAGAGGATGCAGAAAAAATATTTCCTTTTTCCTAACTGAATTTAAAGAATTTTATAACAAAATTAATCAAGACTGTACATATTTTCCATTGAATTTATGTATTTACGAGTGTATTTGTTTGATCTCCCAATTTTGCTCGACAAATTGTACATTTTACTAGCTGTAGATTCGTTTTAATTATTTATGTGGAAGCATAAAAAATGAATTCTTTCTTTAAGTTATCGTTAAAATATTTTTTTCGGTGTCTGCCCTTTTGAACATCCATAACTAGTTTTTTCTTCTAAAATACCCACATGAAAACTGAAGTAAGTAATTTTTTATGTAATTAAATAAAGTAGAGGATAAATTTTCAAGAAACTGTTGTTAAACTCGTAAAATTGCGTACCGCATGCGCCTATGCGTTTAAACCTTACTAGTAGAAGCGACACAAAACGAGGATGCCAGCCAAAAGATTAAAGAACCGAAGGAAAAGGAGTGCAGGTAGTACATTTGAATAAAAAGGAAGTACATTTGCAGTACAACTATTCTCCGGAGTACAGCTCCTAAAATATAAGTACAAAACTCCCAAAAGGAGTACGTTTGGTCAGCTTACGATCAGTGAATACCCTAATTACATTTTAATTGGGGTAAACACAATATTAGCTGACCACATTAGGTCCAGGTAGCGTTGTAATAGGTTCAAGATTTGGTCCATTTCAACAGCCTTCACTAAACTTCTTTCTCGGATTGTACTTTCTACGAGAACGCGCCTATCTGTCTCTGTCACACAGAGACGTTCTCTGTCATTCTTCTGCGCATCTCAGGGGCCAAGCTAGAATCTTTGAGTAGTAGTAGATAATGTATGCACTTGCGTTTTTGGGATTTTTTTTACTTTATTATTTACTGTCTATATTTACAGTTATGTAATCTATTTATCTATCTGTCGATCGTTTTACATTATAAGAGTTATTTATATCTAAGCACTATTTACATTTAAGCACTATGCCAATTCGTCGAACGTCCCTGATATAAACTGAATGATATTAAAGACGGGCCACCAGTTTTAGCAGTTTTCTATAAATTTTTTGATAACACAACTTATGTAATGCCCCGAATCCATGGAAGCCCAATCCACCAATAATTATATGTAATTGTTTGAAAGGGGTCGAATATTTGACATGCACACAGGTGGTTTCAGCCGCAGCCATCCTTGTGTACTTCGTGCAACGACAAATTGAACATACGCTGGGCTGCAGCACCATTGTGGTGCCAGCCGACGTCCTCGTCTAACGGCAAAACGTAAAGATCGGGACCTACCTCCACTGGTCATATACGACCTTCATCTGTGATTGGGGCTGACAAGAACATCCGTACAGTTTATCACATTTTTGCCACTCATTCTTTTTCTCAAATTTGACGATCACCATCATTCACTCCAATTCATCGAAGCAGCATTGCCAAGAACAATCTTTCTATAGGTATATGTTCCGATTTTTTGGTGGCAGAATGATCGAAGGACAAGGGAAAAGAGTTCGGGTAGTTCAAGCAAATTAGACGAAAAAACGCCGAATAGAAGAACTAATTTATAAAGTTTTACAATTTTGGTTATGAACTCCCAACAGAGACCCAAATAAAGATCCGAAAAGTTCCCACGCCCCGGGGGAAGCTTCATCCTCTTTTGCCCAAAAGCCGTGTCCGAGCGTGACCTCATGAAGCTTTTCCCCCATTTTTCTCCTAAACGGTTACTCCGACGAGAAAATGTTACAGGGCTTAGGCTCTCCATTAAATTCTGCTTCACATTTTAACACAGTAGGCAAGTTACGACCAGGAGGAAATTGATCACCTGATTAAAAGTATGCCCCACCGAGACAGGGAATGTATTTGTATCCAACCGTGGTGGTTTTTACTTTTTTTTGTAGTAATTGTTATATATTTTTTTCAGACTCTAATCGTTTGTTTCTTAGATTAACACAATTAATCCCTGATAATTTTGAAATGCTTTGAGTCAAAATTTCAACTATTCAAAATTTGAGAAATTCAGAAATTCAAAAAAATATATTTAAGGGTCCAACGACACAAACTTTCTAACTTACTCCTTTTAGGGTAATCTGTTTTTTATGTCAATAGGAGTTTAGATTTATGTAAACACGCCCGTGTCTTTGGTATATATTATAATGGTTGCGAGCCATCGTTACACCGGACCTCATTTACATTCCCACTTTTTGTGTTCTCTTCTTCTGTTCGGTGCTTTTTTCATCCATCTTATCCCAGGGGTGCCAACGAGACCCTATTACTAAGGCTGGGCTATCCGTTGAGGACGTTCCCAAGAATGAGGAGGCGACTGACACTGACCACACCGCGGTCCAATTTTTATAGTTATTATTTTAATAAACACATGCATTCCTACAAATGTAAGCGCCTCCGGAATAATATAATGTTATAAAATTTAAAGAAATAAACAGCTAATCAGGTAGGTATCTTTAATTTAAAATACGCGAACACATAACACATTGGTACACTTTTAAGCTATTTTCACATATGGTCGGTACATTAATTCGAGATCACTTATTCTCATCGATGAAATTTCAATGTGTACACTTCGAGTCTTGAAGATTATCGACAATTTGTTGACAGGATTGTGTATATGAACGCTGAGAACAAATTGAAAACGTTAGCTAGAAAAACGGTTCTTCTGTGTGGTGATTTTCGTCAAATATTTGGCTGAGAATTATGTGACGAGTTGGAGTAAATTTCCTTCATTCCATCACGTTACTTTGACAAAAAGCATGAGAATGTTGCCTCATGAATTAAAGTTTAGTGCATTTCTCACACAATTAGGCAATGGCGAAGCACCCCCCTTCCCACAATACGGCGAAAACATCATTCAGATACCGCAACATACGCTCGGCGATGAGAGTCGTAGGTATAATCGATGAAATTTATGGTAACTTCTCTGAGAATTTAATGACAGATCGTATATTCAAATCAGTTGCGTTGGCATCTACAAACGAAAATTGTTCACGCATCGATCAAGAAGTCACCAGTCGTTTGCCAGGAGACGAGAAAATTTACTTCAGTTATGATAATATTGTTTCTGACAATGACAATGAGATCAATAACTTTCCTGTTGAGTTCTTAAACTCTTTAAGCGTTCGTGGATTACCGCCACATAAACTTCAATCAAAAATAAACTATTGTCTTGCTCATACGCAATCTGAATATATTGAAATCATTAGTCAATGGCATTCGGATGCGTATCAAGCAATTGCACAATAATACTACTGCGAACTTTTGACGGGTCATGCTTACGGTACTCCAATTTTGATTCCGCGTGTAAATTCAGTCACTATTCTGTCATTCACTTTCCAAAGGACACAGTTCCCTGTCATTTCGGTGTTCGCAGTGGCAATAAATAAGTCATAAGATCAAATTTCACTCATGGTCAGTTGTACCGAACATTTGACGGGTTGAAGTTTTTCATTTGTGAACAAGTGGACGAGAGCATTTAGCCAAAGATTAAAAAGTTTTTACCAAAAATATTGTATACACTGACGTTCTGAATCGTTAGAACGTTCCTATTTTGTTATATTTGAAGTACTTTGTTCGTAACTTAGTCCACTCATAAATTATTACGTTAATTGACTTTAGTCTGTACTTGAATTTCTTAATATATACGTATATGTTAGCGCGGTGGCAGTTGATCAGATATCCCAGATATATCAGATATCAAGACACGATGCCTTGAGCACTAGTCAGGTTATGTGTTGCCGATTCATAATTTGTTAATGGTGTTTAAGATAAATTAGTATTATGGAGTCTTAGAATCTGTTATATATTAACACTGCATTGAATTCCATTTTAAATCTGCTCTCACTTTCTAGTCGGCAGATTAGACAAAAAATATGGACAAAAAGCCATTGAGTAAAAACAAACGTTTGAGCGATGATAAATGATGAAGTTGGCAACACTCCATCGCACTCAAAACGAGGTAAAGCAACGCCACGAAGAGTTGCCATCAAAAGCGGTCAAAAACGATAACTCTTCTGAATACCACCAACAGAAGGGGAATGAGGAACTCCTGCCAAATTCATCACCGTTTTCGACCATTAAGGGTGTCGTCTAGTAAGGTGGCGTAAGAACCGAAAACACGCTCGCGTATTTTGGATAAGATATGAAAACTATTGATTCAATTCATACAAAAGTGGCATAGTTAGATTCAGGAAACTTCATTCGAGTTCGTAGAGGGTATTTAAGATCTGGGAACAGCTGGTATTAGGAAACACAAGGAGTTTAAAACACTGTATTTTGTGTTCAACTTTTATAATTTTTTACGCAAGTTTGAGAAAATTCATTGCTATTTGAGACCCCCGACGAACTCAAGAAACTAATAACCATTCTTGAAAAAAAAAAAATCATCAAAAACCAAGGCATATTTTTTACGTCTTATCCAAAATAAATGAACTGTGTAGATGCAATGTCTATCTGTGTTAGTCCAGGCACGAACCGACATTTTACCAAGTTCTGACATGGTTCTGACTCATTCTAGAGTTCCACACAAGCCAATCTAGTGTAGCTTCTTTACGTGAGGTGGCGCAATTATTCATGGTATCATAAACTCAGCGGGTCGTGCATAAACTATACGGCACACGTTATATGGACTGAATTCACATGGCAAAAACAGGGCAAAAATATTTCAGTCGGGTGATCGAACAAAAAGACAAAGAAAATCTTTGAAGTTGCCGACGCGGTATTTGTTACATCTTAAATGGTCCATCTTACAAAATTGGTTGAAATTAAGTTTTCAATAGAAGATTTGCTATCATCGCCGAATCAAGGGAGCCTCCGACCCAACCAAGGGGGCCCAAGGGGGCCACCGCCCAAACAAGGGGACCAAGTAGGCCACCGCCCAAACATGGGGGCCCAGGGGGGCCACCGCTTAAACAAGGGGGCCCAAGGGAGCACCCGCCAAATCAAAGAGGCCTCTGACCGAACCAAGGGGGCCCAAGGGGGCCACCGCCCAAACAAGGGGGCCCAAGTGAGCCCCTACCGAATCAAGGGGGCCCAAGAGGGCCCCGCCGAATTAAGGGTGCTCAGGGGGACACCGTCCAACCATAATTACCAAAATAATTAGTAACGATTCGTACAATTTTTGGATTAATAGTCACACTGAAAATAACAGATGGCCTAATTTAATGGGCCACCATCGCCGAATCAAGGGAGCCTCCGACCGAACCAAGGGGGCTCCGCCCTACCAAGGGGGCCCAAGGGGGCCACCGCCCAAAACAGGCTGATTAAAATGTTTGACTGTTTTAGTTTTCTACAGTTGTAAGATGGGCACCCCATCCAGGGACACAGTGTATAATTTCTACTTTAAAACTAAACAAATTCAACTTTCGATTTCTGGATGTCGATAACCGAAGGGGCCCCCTTGATGTCCCATGTTTCAAGTGGGCCCCCATGTTTCAAGTGATCCCCCTCGGGCCTCCCAGTTTTTAGAAGGTCCCCTCGGGCCCCCCAGTTTTTAGAAGGTCCCCTCGGGCCCCCATGTTTTGACGGGGGGGCCGCGGGCCCCCATTCTTTGACGGGGGCACCTCGAGCCCTATGTTTCGACGGGAGCTCCCCGGGCCCTATGTTTCGACGGGGGCTCCTCGGGCCCCCTTATTTCAAGAAAACCACCTCGGTTCCCCACAATTTTTGACACTTTAACAATGATGTTACCTACGTCGTGCCGAATGTGAACCGCATTTGTTCCATAGCAATCTTGACCAGATTTTTATTCAGACACCCGATATCATTATTATCTTCAATTGTGCATTCGATAATATTGATTGTACTCTGAATTTAGCACAAAATGCTGATCCAATGCCGATCTGACACATTCCAAATGGATATTTCAATGTCGTTATTGTAGAGAAATCTTCCCTTTTGAGAAACGCTACTCAAGTTTCCGCTACTGGCCGCTAGACGGGGCCACTTCCCGGCAATTAAATTTGCGCCGCTCACCCCGCCTCGTCCCAAGCGCAGGAAAATTCGCCAACCTTAACTCTTTTAATTAATTTAATTCTGGATGGATTTTAATTAATTGATGTAATTTTCTTAAATTGGGATCTAGATTCTTCTTTAAACAAGATCGGACCCGTATGATTGACGATTTTCCAAAAAAAAAATTACCAACGGCGGGAAAAGGGGAGGGTGGATTTGGGGGGATTTTTCACAAAATTTTTATAACTTGAAGATCGACAATGTAACAGGCATGATAATTAGTACTTAGAATTAGCAACTGCAAAACAAACAGTGTAACAATATATTATGTAAAAATTCGGATGTAGATTCTCATTTTAAAAGTACTGGTCCAGTGATTGACGAAAAAAAAAGCGGTTGCACCAACTCCAAATATAAGCGCCACTAAAGCCGAGCCCAACTTACGCGAGCAAAGCCGCGGGTAACTGCGCTAGTGATTGAATAAAATAAACATACAATACACTTTTTATTTCATCATTTCATCAGGGCCAAATTTTGACCACTGGCGGCGATCACTAGAATGTTTAATTTCGGCGCAATGCTTGTGGGTGTTCTATATTTGTTGTTCCATTGTCTGTGCAGATAGCAATTATCTGGGTTGCCGGCTCAAAGAACACAATACATCTAGATTATCTAGATCTAAACCGCACAATTATAAAGATTGGCCCTGAGCTTTGCTGATTGTGATTGCAAACGCCAATCGAATTTGCAGTTAAAAAGTAAATGAAAAAAAATGACAAAAGAAAACAGAAAACTGTACTCACGAAATGATCGAAATAGACGAAATAAATAAATGCCCTACCAACGTCTAGATGACCTATTATGATATAATGTTCCAAATGTGAAATGATATAATGTTAAAAGGGGTGATTTATTGTAAACTCTAGAGATATATCGTACGGAGGTGGAGTTTCGAGGAATATAAAAAACTTGCGAACCGCACCGGTTTATACGCGTGCCGACAGGGAAGCATTCAAAAAATGTCATCTCGCACCTGCACACGTTCGACAAGTTTTTTATGTCCTTCGAAACACAATGGTGAGACAATGGTTACACAATGGTAAGATATTATATTTTTTGTATTTTTATGTATTTATGTATTTTTAATAACGATGTAATAAAGACAGCCGGAGTAGGATGAATAGACGTACGTTATTCAATATACCGAAATCAAATAATGTTTCTAACACAAAAATAAATTATTAATTTAATTTTTTCACAATACATAAACAGGAAACAATTATTATGGCGTTTTTCTTTGTGTTCTGCAATGAGCTTTAAGCAAAAATATCGAAGAAAGAAATAAGTAAAACCATTGTTTAGCAAAACTAACGAAATGCTGTTCCTAATATACTTGTCGTCTGTTATGGGTTCCTGGTACCGAGAAATAGATTTTGTGATCTGGAATCTGGCGAACCCGCTTCGAGGCCGCTGCACAATTGATCAGAAACAGAACAGTAACATGAACGAGAGCGGGAACAAACATAAAGTGCATGCTTTCAAATGACTCCATACACAATACGTTTCGTACATCAGTAACGGGAACATGAGCAGAAGCAGGAACAGAAGACTTGGCCAAGTTTTAACATTCCCGTTCTTGTTTCTGCGTCGCACATGCGCATTTACTAAAAACTTTAGTGGATCTGGGGAAATTATAATTTGAGATTGGCGAAACTAGTGACCAATGCCGGCATGCCTGGTCTCTACGAGGAAATAGCCTGGTCTTCACAACTCTAACCTTACTATTTATATTTCATTTATTCTCCCGCTTTTCACGTGTGTTGTTTGGTGTTCTCCTTTTCTCGTTCTGTTAGCAGTTGTGTAGAGTTTTGTAGTTATTGGTTGTATTTAGTTTGTTTGTAGTTAGCTCTTTAATAGTATTCATCTAATATAGTAACCTAGTTTTAGTAATTAATTATAAATTGCTTTCATTATTTTATTATAACGAGTGAGCAACAAAATTCGTGATCGTAGGAGGCTCTGAATCCAAAATTTTGAGTCGATTCTTGATCGATACGTTTGTGTAAAAAGTCATCGAGCTGTCAAATCTGATTCAAATTCGTGACAGTCAGAGAAAATAGGTTAAAAGTAAAGTAAAAGAACCGATGTACGTTTAGCCAACTGTGATCACGAATTTTGTTGCTCACTCGTTAGTAATTTGCATTAGTTGCTTAGATACTATAGTTTAGATACTTTAGATACTATATTAGATGAATACTATTATTAAAGAGCTAACCACAAACAAATTAAATACAACGAATAACTACACAACGAGAAAAGGAGAAAACCAAACACACGTGAAAAGCGGGGGAAAAATGAACAGGCCAATGCAAAAAATATTTTCCCTAGGTTCGGGGAAATAATCGAGTTTAACAACAATTAAATTCAAACTCCCTCAAAAAAGTTTCACTTTTAGGTTATTTAGAATGTCATCGGTCCTAGTGCCAAAATGAAAAAACCCTAACAAATTGTCCTTTCTGTTATTGCTACAGATTCAATTGTACAACGACAATGTCTTTCTGTTCCTGTTACAGCTCTGGTTCCTGTTACTGTTTATGTTTCTGATCAATTGTGCAGCGGGCTTAAGTAACAGGAACGAGAGCAGAAACATAAATGACTCCATACACAATACGTTTCGTACATCAGTAACGGGAACAGGAGCAGAAGCCTTGGTCAAGTTTTAAGATTCCCGTTCCTGTTTCTGCGGCGCACATGCACATTTACAAAAAACTCTAGTGAATCTGAGGAAATTATAACTTGACATTGGCAAAACTAGTGGCCTAGTGACCTATGTCTGCATGCCTTGCTTTTGTCTTCACAGCTCTATAACCTCACTATTTATATTTAATTTATTCCCCCCCTTTTTACGTGTGTACATCACTTCTATTAATATAAGCATTTTCCCACGGTACTGCACCTGTTGCACTCATAAGGTAATTTGAGAGTGTCCCGCATGTCACAAACTAGCCGAGGTGCTATATTTGAACCTAACCTGTGTACTGTGTTCGTGTCACTTATATTTTCACGCCATTCCCAAAAAATTGGATTTTTTTTTGATATTTTTCAAAAATTTCAGGTAGTCATTTCAATTTCCTGCCTTCTTTCGCGAACGTCCCGCTGCAACTGCTGCATGGTGAAAGGAGTCGGACAGTAAAACTGCCTGAGAGTATACTGACGTATTGTTATTATTGTTATTCCGCCACTTATGTTGCAACAAACAATCCCAGAAATAAAAGAAAAACACCTTATCTGAAAGTCCAAGTAGTCCAAGCAAATTGGACTTTTAGAAGAAGTAATTTATAAAATTTTGAAATTTTGGTTATTAACAGCAGGGACCCAAATAAAAATCCGAAGAGTTCTCACCCCCCGAGCGTTTGCCAAAAAAAATGCTCCCGAGCGTCGCGTCATGAAGCTATTCTGCATTTTTCTCCCAAACGGTAACTCCGACGAGAAAATGTTACAGAATTTATTATGCTCTACACTAAATTCTGCATAAAATTGCTCTCATGAAGTTTTTGCTTATTTCCCAAATTAGTAGTTTTCAGGGTGACGGCAAATATTAGTTCATTCCCGATTTTGCGCCGATTATCTCGAAAACCATTAGTGGGAGCAAGAAATGTATAGAAACAAATTTTAGTTGGGACACTCTGTATATTATGATAAAATGCTACGAGTTTGCTTTAGAACCTTCACCCGTCTTAGATTCTTGGCGGGGCGGTAAACAACAAAAGAAAATTTTCAAAATCGTTTGCCGCGGGCACCATTTGTGGTATTAAAATTCTGAAAACACTAAAATTTTTGATATTTACAGGACATAAAAATGTATACCCCAGATTTAAAAAAAAAATGCAAAGTTAAGCAAAAAAGTTTTTTGATTTTTTTTTTGTAAATGTTTCACTATAGCGTGAAGTACACATATTTACTTGGTCCAATAATCTTTTTATTTTTAGAATTTAACAATTAGTTCCACTTTAAATGCGGGATTTCTTTCAGCACCATCTCGCGTGCCCGATACACACTATTTTATCACCTTTAGCCTTAACAGTCAACATCACCATACTGATTATCTTGCACTTCTTGGGATTAGATGGATGATTTTAGAATAAAATAGTAAAATAAAAAAGTAAAAAATAAAGGAAATGAATTTTATGCCCTACCAACATCTATATGACTTATTTATTATGCCATGCAAATGGAAGGTATTATAAGGGCATTTTACCCACAAGTGATATAATGTTAAAGGGAGTGATTTACTATGGTTACACAATGGTAAGACAGAAGATATATTATTTTGATATATTTGATATATTATAATAAACGTCATTTTGACAATTACATTAATTTTTTTTTATTGACGTTTTACAAGAAATTATACATCGGGCATAAAACGTCGTAGCTCACATGTGACCGAAATGCTATTGTGAGCTCCTGAGATGTGTATTACTCGTTCTATCGCACTCGTGATGCAAAAATCTCACTCGCTGACAATGAAGCATTTCTGTCGCTTGTAATATAATCTATATTTTACCACCACTTTTCCTCAGTGTATAATCTAGCATAATTACACATTATTAGTTCTACTTTCAAACTGAACGAAATGAAAGAAATAATAATGGATCAGGTAAATTGTCCATAAAAATTTCCTAGATGGGTAAACGCCCTACTTGTATTTATACCCACTGGAGTGACGTTTAATGATGCGTAAGCATGCAAAACATTCATTAAGTTCACTCTTCTCTTTTCTCCAGAAACACGTTTCCCTTATTGATTGTAAGAGTCACGAAATAATTTTTCTGCAACTTAAAACACTGCAACAGTTTTCTTAATAACTTCAACTTATTTGGAAAATTTACCTTCTACAAGATTTTTACGTACGTTTTAAATGATTTGGTCACATTTTCATAACAAAGTTTACACCAATCGATTATTCCATACCTACTTCCCCACTACCTGATCCTGAAGTACCATAAGATCCTCTAAATTATTTTTTTATTCAATGACCCAGCCTGCAAATTGACTGACAGAGTAAAATTTGAGGTTATGGTAAACATTGTGAGTCGTTTATGTTACTCATGTTAAATTGTTTTAACTTAAAGAAAATAAAATACTCACAAAGAATGTAGGTTTATTGAGATTTACAGCAAATGTTCAAAGTGTTCTCCCCCAACTTCAATGCAGCTGTTAACTCTCCGTTTCATATTTTCATATGCATTTTTCATAATCTGAAAGGTTATAGCGTTGCATGCATTAAAAATTGCCTCTTGCAGTTCTTCAAGATTGTGCGGGTTATTTTTAAATACGGCGTTTTTGAGATACGGAAAAATTAAACAATCTAGAATTATGTATTATTATTAACTACTAACTTACTAACATCACGAAATCTTGCCACACATTATTTATAAAGTTAGTAGTGCCTACTCTAATTTATAATTTAAATGACCTCATGGTATATATGGATTGAAATTTAAGGACCTAAATGACACCTCAAAAATTAAGATATTTTGAAAATAGTGGTCCTCTAGGACAGGTGTACCTCTCCATTTGCACTTTGTGAATAAAATTATCTGAATCGTCATCATGATAAGTGTAATCTTAAAAATGCATTATTTTGGAAATGATAATTTAAAAATTTATCCCAACTCTACCTTTTGCTGCTGAAAATAGCAAATCTTGGAGATAATTGTCTTCACAGAAAAGAAACCAAGACTAAGGATGTCACGTGATTCCGATCAGGATCATTGTACAAAGCCCAAAATTCCAACGGTCCCAATACAGTACATACTACATCAAGTTGACTGCACTTCAAAATTCTGCATCTAAGTGCTGTTTTCAGAGGCAACATGATGTATGAATCATTTATATGAAGAAACACTGACACTTTTCCTTCCTGTGTTGTGCTTAACTATTACGTTAATTTTATTTTTTCAGATATATCCACATATTCAATTTTTACCGCTACTGCTACGCTTAGAAGACATTCAAAGCGGTTGTCTATGTTGCTGCTCGTCGTCGTTGATGTCATCCACATCTAATCCTTTATGCTTTCCTGATGTTGGGAATACGACTTTGAGCTTAGTTTGGGACAGTCGAGGAGTCGACGACAATAATCTGCGTACTTCACCTCACAAGGTCCCGAGACCGAATGCAGAGGAAACCAGACATTGTCACTGATTTGAATTCATTCAGTAGCGCCGGGCACGAGGAGCGATGGCACGCGCAGTAGCTACTAAACTAACACTAATTATTATTTCCGCATTCTTAGAATAGAAAAAATGCTTTACTACAGTGTGCAGTGTGATCAATTGAATTTTTGACTTAATCGGTGACGTAAGAGCATAATCAATTGATCACATTAAAATATCTATGTATGTATTTTTAATCCCGAGTAAGATGAATGGACTCAATCAAATAATGTTTTTAACACAAAAATAAATTATTTATTTTTTGCACGATACATGCTACAAAATTTTTCGTTGAAAAAAAAATGAAACAGGAAAGACTTTACATTGCGTTTTTCATTGTGATTTCTGCAATGAGCTTTATGCAAAAATATCGAAGGAAGAAATAAGTAAAACCATTGTTTGGTAAAACTAATTCTGTTTCTAATATACTTGTCGTATGTTATGGGTTCCTGGTACCGAGAAATAGATTTTGTGATCTGGAATCTGGCGAACCCGCTTCGGCTCACATACAAGCAAGAACTCAGTGATTGTCAGTGATGTCACGATGTCTTAACAGTCAACATCACCATACTGACTGATATCGTGCTCTTCTTGGGATTAGATGGATGAATTTAGAATAAAATAGTAGGCAAGTAATTACACCGATATAATTATAATTATGAATATATTAAAGTTTTCGCTTGTGATATCAGTTCTTGCGATCCTACACCTTGAAGAAATTTAATCTTATACAGGACGATAAATTCATTCTAGATTAATACCGAACAAAACAATTTATATCATCTCTAATCTCTAACACGGTTTAACATTGCCTCACCTTCTTCACTTCATGAGTCCCTGTTAAGCGGAAAGGTAAAAGCATCTCGCATCGTCAGAAGGAGGGTACGTGGTCATTGAGAAATGAACAACGTATAAATAGCCAGGTAGGTGGGTAAGAAGAAAAAAGAAGTAGGCGGGTGGTCGATATTTTGAACGGAGCGATGACAGCCAACAAGTTCCGTTTCTCTTGTCGTTAACATGGCTGAGACACCTTCCACGCCGTTATGTGTTCCTGATTGTGGCGGTACGATTTTGAGCTTCGTTTGGGACCGTCGCGTCGACGTCGAATCCCCAAACTTCTGTCAGCTCGGTTGCTTGGTTAGAATCGATCACATCGAATGGAATGAATCAATGAAAGACAAATATGAAATTCTGTACTAGAATCAGATTGAATGTTAAACTTTTAACTGGATTTTTTATAAAAAAAAAAAACAGATTACCCAGAAAATTGTCGGGAATACGTCGTTTTGTCTACTTCCTTCTATTACCCTGTTAATGAAATCAGTTAATTTTCTCAGAAAGCAGTTAAATTTTCAAAGACAATCTATACGTTTTTCTTTCATTTCAAAACAATTTCCCTGGTGGACTGTCAAACTTGCATCATATCTTCGAAGTTCTGTTCCCCTGGTCATAGAAACGCTCATTAGTGGTTGGTATGAAAGGAACGCCGAGATGCGAATTCTCCTCCATAACCTAACATTTATTTAAATATCTAAAACAATTTTTTGTGGACATAAATGTCATATTTCACGAGTTCGATAGGAGTGTCAAGTGTCAGTTTTATAATGAGAAATAATTTTAACAACGTAACTCCGTGTTTGAAATATAATGTATTCTACAGTTCTGTAGCATTTTGTTCAAAGATATTTATAATATATAAATACTTTTATTTTAATGTTGTTAATGTTTTAATTTGAATTCTCTAGTTTGGAAGTTTGTAAACACAACCTCAACAAAAAACTGTACAATAATAATTATTTTAAGATTAAAATGCAACAGCTTAAATTTGGATTTTCTACTTAAAAATAACTGTGTTTATGACGACACTGTTTTCTATTTAGTAAATTTTACTTGTTTTAAACAAACAATTTTATTATAAAGATCAGAATCGTCCGGTCAGTCGTCCCGTGGTTCGTGGCAATTTAACCAACTTACGTATCAGGAACGCAGAAATTGAAAGAGCTTACTGGAGCATTATTCCCAAGTTGCTTCCAGCCTTGCAAATGTGGTTCAAAATTTATTAATTAAAACCCATATCTAATAATATATAAAATACAATGAAAATTCATATGTAATTTTATGTCGCATCGAAGCTTTGAAAATAAAATTTGGTTTGTAATTTCTACTTAATGTAAAATATTTGGTTGCCTACCTAATATGTTATTCTAAAAACGGCCGCATTCATCGGGCTCAACTGCTGGCTCCCTGTTACCGCTGTGCTGAGTAGCAGCAGCTGAAATCTGGTGTTTCGAATACTCAGCAGAAAGCGCTTAAAATACAGGAAATTACATTATCGGCTTCAATACAAGCGCTGTGGTGAATGTTGGTATTTCACTAATTTGATATTTCATAATTTAGTTAGCTATCTTGTGAATTTGATATTTTACCGTTTTGGAAATTTTGTACTTCGTTCATTTGATATTTTGCAATTTCTTAATTTGATATGTTAACCATTTTGTTAATTTTGATTTTTTGTTATTACGTTAATGTAATATTTCTTTACAGTGATTTTGAGATATGACAGTGCATCAATTTAATGGTCTGTATAATAACAATTTAAAAAATATATTATATGAAAAATATATATGTATTTTATTTAAAACTTTTAAATTTTTAAATTTTCATTTAAAGATTCTTACATATTTTTTCAAGAAACTATGTGAGTGAATACCTACCTATGAATAAAATGAACTGATTTTAAAATTTTGTAATTTCGTTACTTCATGTTTTGTTATTTTGCCAATTCCGTTAATATATTTGGATATTTCATCAGTATATTTTGAAATTCGCAATTTGATATTTTGTACTTTAGTAGTATTTGGCTATTTTATTATTGTTTGGTAAAATGAAATGAAATGCTGTTCCTAATGTACTTGTCGTATGTTATGGGTTCCTGGTGCCGAGAAATAGATTTTGTGATCTGGAATCTGGCGAACCGGCTTCGGCTCACATACAAAGCAAGAACTCAGTGATGTCACGATGTCTTAACAGATATCTTGCTCTTCTTTGGATTAGATGGATGAATTTTTAATATAATTATAATTATGCGAATATATTAAAGTTTGCTTGTCATAATACGATATTTCTTAAAATCTTTACTTTCATGTGTTGCTATTTTGCTAATTTCGTTAATTTCCTTAATTTAATGTTTCGCTGATTTAAGATTATATCAATTTTATATTTTTAAAAATGTTTACTTTTTAAATTTGATATTTCGATATTTTACCATGTTTTCATGTTTTCTCGGTTCGCTAATTTGATATCTCTCAAACGTGATTTGTCGGCTATTTTGGTATTTTCGCTAATTTGACAATAAGTATTTTATGAATTCCATATTTTATATTTTTGTGATTTCATATTTTGTTAAGCTGATATATTTTGACATTTATTTAATTTGACGTTTTGTCATTTCGCCAATTTGCAATTTTGTCAGTTTGATACCTTTAAAAATTTGAGACTTCCTTCTATTATTAATCATTTGATAAAAACAATGGTTATACAAATTAAACGCATTGTCATTTGGGCGTGATTTGCGTTAACGACGTATTTGATTGTGGCGTTTCTGGGTTCCATTTATTTATTTATTTGAATACCATGTACAAATTATTTATACTTCTAATATTACACTATTTTATATTATTTACAATTTACTACTTCACCGGCACGTCTCGTATTATTTATTTACACATCACGCGGCACTCCGGATAGATAAAAGCACCTGTCCGACTCGACACACTGATCTTCGATGATACGACTGACTCCCGCTGGAACGCCCAATAAATATACCGCTTCTATGCGCCTCCAGATAGTTCCATCGCGCTCTCGATGTGTGCCGATTATTCCAAAGGATGATGTCATACTTGAGTTCGGTGTAGTATAAATCCAGCACATTGTAGTAATTGATGACGCCGCTACAGCGATGAGTCATCTCAACCAATTTAACTGTGAGAAAACTTGTAAATTGTCTGCTTAGTCCTGCAGCGTCCCCAGAAACCGCTGGAAAAGATGTTTTCAGAAGGATCGCTGGCCACCGGTACTCAGCGGTGGAGGCTGACGAGCGTGGCCACTGTTATTTGCTAAAATATTTCGACGTTGTGAGGGTTCTATAAAGTGAAAGGCAAATGACACATGTTAGTGATATTTCAAAAATAGAAAACATGAATAAAATGAATGCATAAATAATACAAATATCGAAATTTACACACATGTTTAATCTCTAATTTACAGACTTTCAGATAGTTCTATATTTATTAGATGAAATCGCTTTAAAAATTTTCTTCCAGATTCTCACTTTTTAATAGTCACCTCGCGGATGACTGAGGGTCATCTTGTGATGACTTAATGACTGTATGTATTAAAACAAGATTCCCATTTAAAGTAAAACTCTTCAATAACAGATTGATGGCATTAGCTGTCATTTGGAGTCGTTATCTGTCATAAACATTCCTTTTACCTGACTTTCTATTTGTATATGCAGTCACGTTTTTGAACAGCTCTGAATAAAAATTAAGAGATTTATTTCAGCATCGAGAATATAAATAAAGTAAAATGCCGTCTGCATTTAAAGTTCGATGATATCCATTTATTTTTTATTGGAATTTGCGGATTAAAATATTATATATACTTTTCAGATTTTAGATATTCAATTTTGCAGTTTTTTATTTTCAGTATAAACTCTTTTTTAGAAAAGTTAGAGGTTTACCCTTCTGTTGATCGACTGTGATTCTCAGGTAAACAGAGGGATCCGTGCCCAAGCCCTAAGTGGTAACGCAGGCAAAATTTACCAGTGAAATCCGTTGATCTGTGATCATCTATGCTTTGTAAGTTTTGATTCGTTTTTATAACCTAATATTTAGGCGTGCTCGAGATAGTGTGACATCATGTTCTGGAGTATTCCGCACACATCGAGAGCGTGACGTCATCCATGATGTTCTGAAAATGGAAGTCTGAAATAATTGTCGAGAACATTCTCAATTAATATGTAAAGAGTGCCTTACAACTAATGATAATGACATGATGTGACGTCACATCATGTCGTTATCAACTAGTCAACTAGACGAAGAACCCCAGAAAATGTTAGGTTATGTTATGCATTTCGTTTGTTTACACTTTTACTGAGGGAGATCAGTAAATGTATATGCATCCACTAGTAAAGGCTTACAATAATTGTAAATGTAAATTAGTAAATACATAGTACATTATCCCGATATTCTATATAAATACATTCACAGAATTAACACGTTGACTGTAACATAATACACACCCCACAAAAATTATCGCATCACCTAATTTTTCTTCTTTTATTTCAATAAATGACATCCCACGTCAATGATTTTTGCTGGTAATATCGTTCCTACTATTTTAAATCTAAGCCATCATATTTTTTTTTTGGTTTTTCAATATAGTGGTAAACTCTACTATTCTAAAATTGTAAGTTATAACTTGCTTTGGGGTTCTTGAAGAAGCTGTACGGGCCATCACGTTATTAGAAGATGGTGACAGTATGCGTTATCGTTATGTGGCACGTACTCTAGGAGTGCATCCTTCCACTATCAGCAGGACTGCAGCACGATTTAGGGAAATTACCCCAAGAGACGATCGTTTCTTGCTGTTAACTGCTCAACGTATTAGACATTGTACGGCGGGAATGCTGCAAAATGAACTTTTAGCAGCCAAAAATTTGCAAATTTCGAAACAGACAGAAATCGTCTACGAGAAGATGATCTGAGGGTTCGGGTGCCTGGACTTGGGCCTCTTCTCGACAGGGAACACAGTTTGCTCGAGAACATGCCCATTGGACTATCTATAATGGAAAAACGTTGTGTTTTCAGATGAGACCCGTTTCTCTTTATATTATATGCATCTACTAAGCGAATTCCAGTGTAGAGACGTTCTGGAGAGCGTTACTTTCAGTGAAATGTTCGACCTCATGTTCCATTTGGTTGAGGTTCAATAATGGTTTGGGGAGGAATCTTTGTGGGGAGTCACACGGAATTGGTATCGTTACGAGGGACTCATAGAAATGGGAGACGATATATTGAGGTCATTTTAGGGCCTCAAGTTTTACCATATGGATTTTTGTCGGGGATATTTTTCTATTCATGCACGACAGCGCCAGATTCCACATTGTTAGAATTGTGCAACAATACATAGAAGAGGTAGATTTGAGGGTATTGCAGTGTCCTGCGACAAGCGTCGACCTAAATCGCATTGAGCATGTATGGGACCATCTTCAGCAAGGTTTGCTAAATCAGCAAAGACCCTTTTTTAGCCCACAAAAACTTGAGGTAGTTCTTATGCAAGAGTGGGAAAAGTTACCTCAAAATTACATTGTTGACCTTATAACAAGCACGCCCAGAAGAATGGAAGCTGTTATTCGTGGCAGGGGTGGAAATACACCATATTAGTTTGAGTGTTAATTTTTGTTTAATTGTAAGTGTTAAAAATTAATTTAATTCTGTTCTGAACAGTTTTTCAAAAAACTCTTATTGCATTTTATTTCGGCTACTAAATATTACAATTTATATAACACAACGGTGAAATAACTATTTTTTTCAAAGTCGGTTGACAAAAATACTGGTGATGCGACAATTTTTGTAGGAAGTGTATATAAGTATAATAATAATTTGTGGTCATGGATTTTTTGTAAACTCTTTTTTCAATTCTTTATGTTATTTTCGCTCAGATATAATAAAAGAGATAACCCTCAACATGATGTTTGTGTCTTCACAAGGTAGAAACAGAAAATGGTAACTTCTGAAACTGGTTTGGTATATTTCTTGAAAACTCAAACCTAGCCAACATGTGAGATTGTGACTGCCAAAAATTAATCAATTTTGGTATATCGGGTGTACGTCCCTAATAATTCCAAGTCTCGAATAGGTCAATTTTGTTCTCAAGGTGGACCTAATTGTAAGGAAAGAGATATACAGAAGGAATTAAGAGCGATAGCCAAAAAGGACAGCGGGTGAAAGTGGGTTATAAAAAGATATGGATAGAGGGAAAAGGCAGTGGTGGATTTACACTAGGGGCAGTCGGGGCTAGTGCCCAGGGCGGCAAAATTTGGAAAGTGGAAAAAAAACTTTTTTAGTGTTATCAAAAGTTCTCAATAGGAATTTTTTATTCTTTTAATTAATCATTTATTATTTAAGAGATAATTCAAGAAATTCAACTCGTACATTATTTGTCAAATTGAAATTTGGTAAATCATAATTTTGGCACCTTTAGTAAAAATTAATCTTCGAAATAATTTAATTAATCCATTTCCTTGAAGATTTGAAATGGTAATATTTAATTTTTTCATTTTCTGACATGAATCTAACCTGCAAAAATTTTATTCATGTATGTTGAGCATAAATATACGATCAATTGCAATATAATTATGAAATATGAGTCAAGCGTAGTGCAAAATTTGTAGTTCTAAAAACAAAAACAAATATTTTTTTAAGTAATATTGAAGTATATAATATATATAGTGAGCGGCAAAAGTATGGAATAAATTCATTAAAAATTTAACAAAATTGTTTTTAAAAAAATCTTGGGACGGTCAATTTTGGTTTATAAAAATGAATATTTTTATCACAAATAAAATTCCAAGCTGTTTTTTGTTTTCGAGTGATGACGTCATCGTATTTTTTTTTTAAATAGAAACCCCCAATTTTTTTTCTTGATTCAGATAGCCCTTTTAATTGTCTAAACGATAGTATAAAAATTTTGTTATCTTACATAATGAAAGTTTTGAGAAAAAAAATTAAATTGGATAAAAACAAGTCAAAAAATCAAGTAGGTAAATCAAACAGTCAAATGGTACTGTCAATTTTATTTGTATGTGTAAATTGTTCTACAAAACGTTTTCAAAAATGGTTCATTTAACCGAAACACAACGTATAGAAATTTTAATTTTGATTGTGTGCGGGGATGAAACTAGAACCCAACAAGAAGTTTGCAATTTGTTCAATGCAAAGTATCCAGATAGACTCATTAGCCGATCTACAGTCAGTAAAATTGAAAATAAATTTAGAAGAACTGGGCATGATAAAACGATTAGAAGAACGGGTCGTCTAAAAATTAACGAAGATACGTCCTTGCAGAAAATTTTCCAAATGACAATGATTAGATCTTGATGATGATGATTTGGGGTTCCAGCAAGACGGTGCACTCTCACACTTTGCACTTCCTGTTCGCCATTACTTGAACAATTGGTTTCCTAGGAGGTGGATTGGGAGACGAGGACCAGTAGAGTGGCCTGCAAGGTCTCCAGATTTCACACTCCTTGATTATTTTTTATGTCGTTATTTAAAGTCTAAGATTTATATTAAAATTTAAATATATCTATGTCGAACTCCACAAACTTTAATAACTGTAAAATTACTAATGGAACATGTTTCGGCAGAACACTTCTGCCATCATCAGCCCTAATTTAACAAGAGATTAATGATACAATTGATGAATTACAAGAGGGGTTCTTACCTTAAAGAATATAAAAAAATTATGACATTGACGTAATTTTGAATTAAATTTGACGTTCTCAAAGGGTTACATGATTTTTAAAAGATTTCGTAAAAACAACATTTTATAAAATGTAAAAATTAAAAATGGATCAAAGAGAATCTGGTAAGTTTGTTTGAGTGGTGAAAAATTAAAATAGTGAATTAATAATGGGATTATTGAAGTTATTCTGTTCATTTAAACAAGATTTGTTTTCCAGTTTCAAGGCTTTCCTTATTTCCAAAGTCTCAAGAAAATCTAATTTCCGGCCTTTATTGCATTTATGAATCAATTTGGAATTTGATGGTGAAAAACTATGTTTCGTTATTAATATATGATTGGCGAAAGAAGAAGGTGTTGATGGTGGAGGATCAAGATCTGTGTTGTTATAGATGTGTCTGAAATGTTCTTTAATACGGTCTGATATTTTGCGACCTGTCTGACCTATGTAGAATGACTCACAAGAAGAGCAGTTTAATTTGTATACACCTGATGATGATTTGTAATCTAATGGATCTTTATTCAAATACACACACTACTTGGTTAAAAATCCTTCAGAAACAATTTCCTTTTCAAATTCATTAACATACTTTGGCGTCGTCTCAGAGAAATGTTCTAAAATACTTAAGAAAAACGGTTTTAAAGTTTCATTTAAAACAGATAACAACTTATCCAGATTTTTTATTAAAAATAAGAATTAGTGAAGAAGTAATTCATAATGTCCAAAACTAATTTCTTCATAGGCTTGCTTATTGTCAACAAGCTTTCGTTATAAAATTTATTTTTACCATCTTTTTTTCTCAAAAATTTCCTTATGTAAGATAACAAAATTTTTAGACTGTCGTGTAGACATTTAAAGGGGCTATCAGAATCAAGAAAAAAAATAGGGGGTTTCTATTAAAAAAATATATCAATGACGTCATCACTCGAAAACCAATGAAGAAGAATATGTATTTTTATGACCTAAAATTGACTCGTCTAAGGATTTCTTTGAAAAAAAAATGTAAATTATTATTAGCAATACATTAAATATTTTAATTTAAAAAAAAAAGATATCAAATATAACTTTGAGTGAAATTTCAGTGATGGGGCGGCATTTTTTCCAGTGCCCAAGGGCGGCAGAAATTTAAATCCGGCCCTGTATGTGATACTAGGCACAGCTAAAAATATTGTTGGTCAGTATTATCAATATTTCAGAAAAAAAAAGTTACAAGATTTGTCTAACAATCATATCATATCGACTAGTGAACTTATGTTTAATACGTGTTTCTATAAAATAATCATAGTCCAAGCAAATTAGAATTTTTAGAAGAATTAATCATTTATTAAGTTTTGAAATTTTGGTTATGAACTCTTAGCGGGGACTCAAATAAATATCCGACGAGTTCCCACTCCGCCGGGGGAAGCTTCATCCCTTTTTGCCCAAAAAACGCCCTCGAGCGTTACGTCATAAAGCTTTTCTACATTTTTCTCGTAAACGGTAACTCCGACGAGATAATGTTAAAGGAACTACATATTCCATTAAATTCTGCATACAATTGATCTCATGAAGTTTTTGCTTATCTGCCACCCAACACTCATAAATGACATTGAAAAATAAGCATAGTTTTCAGCACGAAGGCAAAAATTAGTCCACCCCCGTTTTTTGCGGCGATTATCTCAAAAACCATTAGTGGGAGCAAGAAATATATAGAAACGGAATTGTAGAGTAGTTTTTCTGTATAAGGTCCATATTAAATAAAACATTTGCAATAAATTGTTATTGGTCAAAAAATTCTTGTTTATACCTGTGCAATTTCTTTTTTGAGGCTCAATTAACTAAACTTAAACTTAAATAAATAAACATGCAATAATTATTATTATTTTCATATTATTGAAGAAGTTGTTTGCGAATATTTCATTGCGAGAACTCGTCCTTAGGCCTCAAACATCGGTAAAGGCGGGAGGGGAGAGGTGTAAGAAGCTGTCCCCAAATTAGATTTTTTAGAAAAAATAATTTATAGTTTTGAAATTTTGGTTATAAACTCCTAGAACGCAACCAAATAAAGATCCGAAGAGTTCCCATCCCCCCGAGGGGAGCTTCATCCCCTTTTGCCCAAAAAAACGGCCCCCGAGTGTGACCTCATGAAGCTTTTCTCCATTTTTCTCCTAAACGGTGACTCCGACGAGAAAATGTTATAGAGCTTATGTTCTACATTAAATTCTATATAAGAAGTTTTCGCATATCTCCCACCCAACGTTAATAAATGACGTTGGAAAATGAGTTTTCAGCGCGAAGCCAACCGCCGTTTTTTGCGGCGAATATCTCAAAAACCATTAGTGGAAGGAAAAAATGTATATAAACAAAAATGTTGAGAAGTTTTTTCTGTACAAGGTCCATATTGAATAAAACATTTGCAATAAATTGTTAGTGGTCAAAAAACGGGGGTGGACTAATTTTTGCCTTCGCGCTGAAAACTATACTAATTTTTCAACGTCATTTATGAGCGTTGGGTGGGATATAGGCAAAAACCTCAAACATTATCTCGTCGGAGTTGCAGTTTACGAGAAAAATTAAGCTCCCCCGGGGGAGTTGGAACTCTTATTTAGGTCCCTACTGGGAGTTCATAACCAAAATTTCAAAACTTTATAAAACATTTCTTTTAAAAAGTCTAATTTGGGGACAGATGGACGTGCCCCTCTTACACCTCTCCCTTCCCGTCTTTACCGATGTTTGACGACTAGATTTTGTACAGAAAAAACTGCTCTACAATTTAGTTTCTATACACTTTTCGCTCCCATTATAATGGTTTTCGAGATAATCGCCGCAAAGATCGGGGGTGGACTAATTTTTGTCTTCGCGCTGAGAACTATACTCAATTTTCAACCCCATTTACCGAAATGGAGAAAAGCTTCATGGGAACAATTTTAGGCGGAATTTAGTGGAGAACATAATGGGTCCTATAACATTTTCTCGTCGGACTTACCGTTTACGAGAAAAATGCAGAAAAGCTTCATGAGGTCATGTTCGGGAGCGGTTTTTTGGGCAAAAGGGGATGAAGCTCCTCCGGAGAGGGTGGGAACTCCTCGGATCTTTATTAGGGCCTCTGTTGGGAGCTCATAACCAAAATTTTAAAACTATTAATTACACTAGTTTACAAATTTTAACACTTTTTATATAGACAATTTATATTCACAAAAAGAGGAAGACCGATATCGGAGTGTCTTAAAACAGCGTATTTGCAATATTTTGGATGCTCAGTGAGTAATCTAGAAAAAAATGCGTCCCATATGTATTTTGTGAAAGCTGTAGGCTTACTCTTACACGCTTGGCTTCGGGAGAAAATAAATCTCTAATTAAATCACCAATGCTATGGAAAGAACCATCAAATCACGAAAATGACTGTTAAGACAGACAAAAAGGCTTTTGGGACGAAAGTATGTTAGGGGACTACTGCTGGTCTATTTTAAGAGAAACAGATCAAGAAAATTTTAAAAAGAAGAGTAAAATCAATCATTTCTAACTTTTTCTTTTCATATTTTATGTTATTGTTTTTCTTAAGTATTTAATAAATATTTTTTAAACTAGACGGGACAGAATTCTTAAAAAAAATCTCATTTGCTTGGACTAATAGTACATTTAAATTGAAAGATTTATGCAGAAATGTGGAATTTTCCTAATTTCGTTGTTGAGCAATAACGGGTGGCAGACAACACAATTTAATTTAAATTGTTGTAAATGCAACAGTGATGATTCCCGACATTCTTACAAGAATTTCGAACATTACATCTGTATTTTTATTTTAATATTCCGTCGAAAGCGACCAATTTGAGTGCTATTGAAACAATAGGTTGTTAATAAATAATAATTAATTATTTTAAATAAACAAATTAACCATTCTATATCTCAAAAAATAAGAGCAAGGTGTTCTTGGAAAAATTGGTTTCTGTGTGCTTCCTGAACGGGGCGGTGCGAGCTTTATCCGCAACTTACGACACGATGAACACAAAACAGAAGGTTTTCGCTACTTATCAATTAAGTATCGATTTGTCATACAAACGTCAATGTAACACATACGGGGGCGTAATGGAGCCGTCATCAGTCTTTTGTTAGAAAGTATCTGTTCCCAAATGCATATCCATTTCCTCTCACATTCCATTAGCACAAACATCACAAATAAAAAATGCATTTTAAAAAATTAATTCATTATCAATATAACCATTTTTAATAATGTAATGTACAGTAAATTAATTTATAGATCTACCCAATGAGTTTCACAAAAGATATATTTAAATATCCAAGGTTGTTCTTCATCTTAAATTGCACGATGCTGTGGCTGTGGACGTTGACAACGTAACAATCCGTGTATGAAGATACGTATATAATTCTGAATGTTAATCAGCGGTTATGTAAATTTTTGACCTTAGTGCATTGCAATGACAAAAATAGCTGCAGGTTGTTAGCAGCATAGGTTATACTTGATGACTTTGGTAACATAAACACTTGAATACAAGTGATAATAATGATGTCTAATACACAGAGAGATCAAAAACTCAATTAGTCGAAATTGGCCATGCCCATGCTGTTGTAGTTTAATAGAATTACTTATTACAACATGTCAAGTTGACTGTGTTAAATTTGAGATTTCATAAATAATTCGAGGCTTTTCGTGCATAGCCAACTTTGACTAATTTGGTTTTCGATTCCTCTGTGTTAAAATAGGTGTGCGAACATATAAAAATCTCACCTCGCAAATGCTTCGTTTTACCAATGCATATTTGTGTGAGCAAAAACTAAGTCGAGGAATCGAGTCCGAACTTAGCGATTTTAAATTTTCAGATGAATATAATAGATTATATAACATATTCATAATAAATTGAGCCGATAGCAATTTCAGATTTTCCCTAGTTACGATGTATAGATAAGCGATTAGCCAATTTTTTGTAGTCGTAACGAATACCACTTGAGCAACTGAAAATAATCTGATTACACTAACTTGGTAATTCGAAGTATTCCGCCGAAACACCACTCCAGCTGTGCTGTCGTGGTGTTTCGAAGTGTAATCGATTATTTTCTATGCTCTAATGCTCTTCTGCTATTAAAACAGAATATTTTTTGTTGCTGCAAATACATATTCTACGGACAGACACAGTTAGAATATAAATATATCATCATAATATATCAAATAAGCACTAAATTAAGGCGAAACGCTCAGTCGCCTCAACTTTGGAACTGAATTACGGCTTTTATTGTTAGGCTATCTTAACGTATTGGGCATCAAAATTAGTAAAAAAACAACCTTTATTACGGCAAAACGTTGTTTGTTCAAAAAAAAAAAATTATTGCCAAAATGAGAAGGTAAAATAATTTTTTTTTAACAAACGTGTTAGTGCTTGATTTTTACTGATCTCTGTATTCGATAAATGCAAGGTGTTTTCATAAATATCGAAAAATAAATTTGCAAATTGTCCCCAAAGTTCGCTAGTTTCAAGCAATGTTGGCGTGGCTCAAAAGTAAAGTAAACAAAAACTATCAGCTTTACAAAAGCGTTTGCCGGTAAATGGATTCAATATAGAGTGATATGATTTTATTTTCAACAATTAACACTTTGTATCACTCTAATGGAGTACACTAATTTCTGTACATCCTCTAATTTACTATGTGGTATTGCATATCTGTAATTTTACGTTAATATTATTATTTAAATATAAAATTGTACCAACTAAAATTTGTACCCCAACAATTCTAATTTCGGAAGACTCAGAAGAAAACGCTCGAACAGGTCAATTTTGTTATCAAGGGGGACCAAATTGTACCAAACTTTCAAGTCTTAGATGTCACCCTTTTAGCAAGGGCAGCCACCCCCTAACAAAATTCAAATAGCATGGGAAGTCATGTGATACATCATTTTAAAGCTTATTGAATTCTCTATCCAGACCTACTATTATCTATTTGTTTTTACAAAAAAAAAAAAATTAATCTGCAGGAGTTTTGCTCTGACCACCTACTTGTCGCTTCTTTTCATTCACTTGAATACTATTTGATTTAAAAAATTGAACATGTTTGCTTAATTCGCGTAGCGACACGACCTGCAAAGGGGGCCCCTACCCAAGGGGACCCCAGTCCAATAGGGCTCCTACCCAAGGGGGCTCCTAAACACAGGGGCCCCATCCCGAGGGGGCCTTGCCCGAGGGTAGTTATAAAACAACATACAACGGCCTAATACCGTCTATTAATAGTATACATGTATTTTATTACAAGGCCAGAAATAGTCATTTTGCAAGTGTAAGTTTGTGGAGGCGAAGCGTTAGCAGTTGCAAAACAGTTTCTGGCCGTGTGATAACAAAACGTTTTCGGCCAACAATTTTTTTAATTTATTATTCACTGTTGCAGAGAGGCTCTCATTCTCCATGGTGGCCCCCGTGTCTTAAAGAACCCCCTTGAGCCCCCCTGTCGCAAAGAACCCTACATGTCTAAAGGGCCCCTTTTGTCTTTTTGTCCTTTTGTACCAGGGGTTTTTGTTATTGTCATTGCCCTATACCAAGCCCCCCCCCCTTTAATTTCCCCGATGTTTTTACAGTTATTCTGCTATTCGGGAGACAAATCCAATGAACATAAAAGCAAAATAACTAATTTGAGGGAGGCCGAAATCTATATATTTAATCGTTGAACATGAATCGTTTGAAGCAAATAAAACAGTGGGTACTGCACCGATTTTTATAATAGTTTTTTTTAAATGCAAGACATTGATAAGATAGACCGGTACATTACTTTTTATTTTAAAAATCTCACAGGTTCATTGATTATTTGCATGTAATTTTTCCACGGATGCCCGTCCATTTTAGTCACAAACTTCAATGAGCGAGAATCGTTTTAAGTAACAAGCTGGCGAACTAACATCTTGGCCCCTCCCCTAAAGTCTCTGTGCGTAAGTAGTGCGTAAGTGGGACGCTCGGGGTGTTATAAACGTTCGTGGAAAAATTATCATAAAAATAAATTACCGAAAAAAGATTTATAACTTTACGGGCATTATGTCTTCAGAAATTTTACAGTGTGTTAGCTGGGCTCCCAAAAATGAAGATTTCGCATTTATTAAAAAAAAAAATCTTCTACAAATACCCGGTATACAGCACGTTTACAGCAGTTGTGATTCGGTTTCCGATTTTGTTTTTAAATCCATTGCATTGCCTCGACATAAATTGGTGTTGAAAAAAAATGCAATTGTTTTGCTAATACGAAATTTAAATACTGGCACATTAGTGAATGATACAAGAATGCGTGTTAAACGATTTCATCAAAATACAATTGATTGCGAAATTTGAACCGGACGATCAACTGGGAAACGTATTTTAATACCCAGAATTCATATTCTGGTACATGCCATTTTCCTTAAGGCGAACCTAATTTCCAATCATGTTAGCATTCGCTATGCATTAATAATTCACAAGGGCAAACCTTTAATAAGGTTGGGATTTTGTTATCACAACCTGTCTTCGGGCATTGTTTCTACATTGACGAGCAATTTAATCAGGGGCATCTTAGACCGCACAATAATGAACAAGTACTGTATGCAAAATATTTTATATAAAGAAATTATTCCGTCTTATTTTTTTTATTAATCAGACCTTTTTTTATTCAAAATCACAGTTAAACAAAACAAATTAAAAATTGTAATGCGTAATATGGTAACCAGTCTTTATTCAACACTATTTACGTAAGTATTCATTTTTTTATATTGTTTCGCTTACCAATCCAATAGATACCACTCGAATTTCGAGTGACTGGAGATCACTAGTACATAGTTATTTATTATACGAGTTTCTGTCTAAATTGGGTGCTTTCCGACACTAGGGTTTAAAGCACGAGCAAAACGGGTGCTTTTTTAAGCCCAGAGTGCCGGAAAGCTCCCAATCTACACAGGATAAAATTCATAAAACTTATGTTTATCTGACATTTTATGATTACATGACAGAGAGTGTTTACACTAGCGAAAATTTGAACATTCCAACAGTGTCGAACTGTAAAAATTATTTGTACACTTATCGGACGAATTTTGGATTATTTCATATCGGCTCTAAACGCATTTTGAACTGATTTTGACAGGTATTTTCGCAAAGTAGAGTCGGACTTTTGTTCTTTATAAATTGATTGTGATCTAAATCAGGTATAGGTAGATTCAGACTGTAAATGACAGATGGGTTAAGTAATTTTTCTGTGGCGAGAATTGTACAATTGGGTGGATTGTGATTTTTGAATAAATTGCACAAGTAATTCAAAAAGTGCTGTGGCTAAAACACCGCGGCATAACGGACGAAAGAGGAACCCATGGAAATTACAAAATAAATCTAATCGTTACTACTCATTCTTCTATTTACTTAATATTACCCCTTCTCGACCTATCATCAGCTAAAGAAGTTTCATTTCTAACTTGCTTGACGACCACACACTCTTCTTTTTTTTTTCTTGTATTGAAACAATATTTTCGAAATAGCTACTCTGCAGTGCCTAAAATTACTACTTGGGGTAGTCCAAAAAGAATATTTGAATAAAATACAGAAAATTGATAATAAACTGTTCTAAATGCTACAACTGCATATATTTTTTCTAAATTTGGAATACAACAGGTTTCCAACTTATTAATTTTCTTTGTGAATATTTTCGAAAAGTCGTGATCATTTAAAATTCTGTATCAGCATTATTATTAAATATTGAAGATTGAAATTTGACATGTCGATAAACATGTCTTTCGCGCCCTGCTATAATACAATTGGATGTTACTTGTAGCATTTAGAAGAGCAAATTAAAATATGAAAAAAAAAATAGCATAAAATAATTTTAGTCGATGCAGCTTTGATGGTAATCCATTATTTTAACTTTTTTTAGTAGGTACCTAAAGTCACTATCCACGTCCTCGCACTATTGACGCACCCTGTAGACAGCAGCTACCTACTTATAATTACAATTATTGTACATAATACATAGTAGTATACTAATTGTAATCTCTACTCATTATTTAATATATTTATTACTTTCATTTTTCCGATTTCCCAAAAAACTATCAAACTCACATTTTTAATTCATGATAAATCATCATTTTATTCTTTCCCCTGGTACGTCATGAATTAAAAATTTGAGTTTGATATTTATTACTAATATTTATTTAGTATCTGTATATTAATATTTCACCTTTTACACTCATAATATCAAACAAAAACTTTCGATGCGGCAGTTTCTTAACTAGTCCACGTGGACTTAAAATGTTCACGTCAAAGTAATCAGCCAATTGTAAGTCGTTTGAGGTAATAAATTGTCGACACATGCAACGCCCCATATGGTGCCACCGATTCGCTTTTTGTTTACACGCTGAACGGGCCAGTCGCCATACAAACACCTTTTTGGTAATCATCGACAAAAAAAAATTATGACCAAATTTTTGAATTCTTTTGTGATCACAAATAACAGATGCGTTCAAAAAAGATAATTTTTACGGCCTCGATACATAAATTACTATTTCTTTACGGACATACATAATACGAATTCATTGGAGGAACAAAGTTATAGAAAATTGTATAAGCTTTTCATTTTGATAAAGAAAATTTTGCGTACGATGCCGTAGTTTTGAAATTGTATAAACACACCTGCTAATTTATTTGGGAATAAATTTATATAACCGCCCTCCAATTATTATGGGAGACATATCAACTTTTGCTAACTTGTTTTGAATGTTCTAACTGACATATAAATTATAAAACCTCTTTTTACAAAAAATACGGACATATCAACATTTGTAATGGTACAGATATGTATAGGCGAAAAACCGCAAAATCGTACCTTCAACTCCCGCTCCCGCCGGCGACGGAACCGGAATCGCTCGGGACACAATATTCAGCGTACCGTCGTCCCCCACACATACCCAAAAAAATTGATTGAATGGACTAATAATCGTTCCCTAATTTTGTAAGGAATAGTAATAATATCATTTCATAAAAATATGGACTAAAACAAAAATCTAAATCGATTGCAGTTCAGAAATAAAAAACCTGTCAGAGTATTCCAAACAAAACAATCGTCCACTCAAATTTTACACAGGTTTGCCATCACTACGCACGCTTAACTTATTTGACTTGCTGTATCACTCTATCTCATGGAAAACTTACTCCACGCCCTGGCCTGCGGAGTAGGGGGCATTCAAACTGGTGAAATTCTGGCAAGAAGCAGAATGTAACAGTTTTGAATATAAAAAATTACAAAGTCATATTTTTCTTAAATAGGATTATTTTGCCGTAGATGACCTGTAAAATATCTTGTTAACACAGCTCTTGTGTAATTTGAACGAATTTAGTTCGACGGCGCTTACAAAGCGCGCACGAAGATTGCGTATTTTCAACAATTAAAAAAATATATTTTTTCGCAAAATTTTCAAAAACGAAGCCAAGAGCTGTGTAGATGCATCTTTTCTGAATCTAATCATTATAAAATATATTTTGTAAGTTAAGTGAAAAATACGTAGGATCTTATATGCGACACCCCTGAAACTGTGTTTTCTCGTCGCGACTGAAACCCCCTTAAGAGTTGCTCTCTGACCTAAGCAGATAATTTGTTTGATTTGTTTACAGAAATATAGTACAATTTTGTCGTGATTTTCGACAAGATCCATTTACATAATTTCTATTACAAACTTGATAGAGCTATTCATGCCCCTGGGGCGAGTTACAAACTGCGTATCTGGCTGGTTCTCGAACTTGGAATCTTGTTATACGACTAATAACGCTTCCTCGACAATTTGCAGACCACTTGCTGAATAGATAGTGGACCACAAACATTAAAAAGTAAAGTATTAAATTTTGAAGGCTTGGATAAACATGTGTGTTGTACGGTTCCAAATTAACTAGTATCTAATATCACCTCCGTTTTTTGTAAAATAAATATCAGGTTAATTAAACATAGATAATAATAATTAATATCTTTGGCTTAATGACTGAGTTGTGGAGTGGTTGTTAAATTTATAGATATGTACTTATTATGATAACATAAGCGTACACCTTTCTAAATTAGTATGGAAAAAATGAACAGCGGAAACATTTTAACACAAACCACGGGCTTGGGTTATGAAATTGCAGATTCTGTTATGTAACCACTAAATTACAGCTTTGTCAACGTTAGGTTTCTTTGTCTAGAACTAGATAATCGTGCCTATTTTTTGACACATGAATTTTGAAAATGCAATCCAAACCTATGCTCTCTGCCACTCCCAAAAGTTAAATAATTAAGTTACATTGCTTAACATGTACCTACATACAACATATCCTGCTTTAAGTGCTAAAACCGCCGATTGTGGTAAAGTATAATCAGTGCTGTTGCCTGCTTTGCTGGAGTAACAGGTAATTTGTAATTATGTGAATTATAGATATTTACTTAGGTAACCAGTTGTAAAAATAAATGCATTTTACGCGTAACAAATAATGGGAAACTACGAGGAATTTTGCAATAACTGGCAAAGATTGAACACGTTTTAATGACGACTGGAATCGTCGGTAGTTGTAATTGGAAATTCAAATATATTTTTTTATTTGGCATAAAATAAACCAGTTGGATAATTTATTTCATTCTTTATCTACTTATCTTGGGTTCGCTACTACACCTCGAATAAAGGCATCCTTAAAAACAAAATATGTATTGCTTTGTGAGAAATTTTTCATCATTTGTTCCCCAGTTGTAAAAGAAATTGTAATAATGTTTATATTTTGGTATTTTAGAACGACATTGTGTAGTACAATAATAAACTTCATTATTTTACTAGTAAAATAATATGACAGAAATAATCGCTGCCAACATAGAAAATTTGAGTACAAAAAGTGCAGAGCATTCTGATTGAGTTATGAACGTATCACTGTATCCCTGTCGCGTGGGGCGCCCTCGGAGCCCCCTCTCTCAAGAGAGATCCTTTGCAGGCCTCCTCGTTTTAGTTACTGTAACATTTGTATCAGAAAATAATGAAATAAACTATACAGGGTGATTTTTAAAAAACGGCAGACGCTGTAGAATTTTTATTTACCTGTCGATTTCAAAAATAAAAAAAGTAAATCAAATTGCTTTTAATTTATTATAAACTGGCGGTTTTAGATTTTGTTTAAATGTCATAGTGTATTTTGGGCTCCATTCAACTTTCTTATTTTAAATTGTGACCCATAGTTTTTATTTATTTATTTGACAGATCTCATTTTTCTTCATACAGTCTTGTGTAATATGCACTACATTTACTTAAAATTATTGTTTAAAAAATTGTAACAGTTGAAAAAAAAGGAATAAAAGTTCATAAAATCTAGTTGTCAACGGTGTCAAATAAGACATTGCCGTTATTATTATGTGAAAAAGAAGCAAATGAAAAAAATTGTGACGATTTTTTTTTCAAATCTCTATTAAGAAATGACAAAAAAACATCAAATTTAGTTAAATCTATTAGTTTAAATGCCATCCCATTTTTTTCAATTCACAGTTGACACCTATGAGAAACCTGCATGACGGCGCGTAGAACCACAGACAACTAGATTTTATGAACTTTTATATATTTTTTTTCAACATTTTCAATTTTTTTTAAACAATAATTTTAAGTAAAAGTAGTGCATATTACACATGAGTGTATGAAGAAAAATGAGGTCTTTCAAATTTAAAAAAGAAAATTATGGGTCCCAATTTAAAATTACAAAGTTGATTTTAGCCCAAAATATATTATGACATTTAGACAAAATCTAAAATTATCAGCTGATAGTAAATTAAGAGCCATTTAATTTACTTTTTTTATTTTTGAAATCGACCCGTAAATAAAAATTCTACAGCGCCTGCCGTTTTTTAAAAATCACCCTGTATATACCATGGCAAGTTTCACTTTCAGTCGTGTGCCTTATAATTTTTTTTAATAAATATTTCTGCTAAAAATGCTTGAAGAAAAAATTGTTTATATCACTCGGAGAAGAAAGCTTTTTTGAATTTTCGCCTCGGCTGTAAAATCTGTGTTCAATTCAAAAATCAATGCTTTCTTCTCCTAGTAATACTGTTTTAAAAACAAGCTTTTATTTAAATGCTTTGAAAAGAAGAAAATAAACTTTGAAATAAATCAAACCAAAGCAAACCCATAATTTTGTTACATCATCAAGCTTGTCGCGAGATTTTCGTGTGTAAATTTCTTTTATAGAAAAATACAATTTCTACTTTCAAGATAATGTAAATTCTCGCGATAAGCTTTTATATCACATGCAATTGTATGATGTAACAGAATTATGGGTTTGCTTTGGTTTGATTTATTTCAAAGTTTATTTTCTGCATTTAAATAAAAGCTTGTTTTTAAAAATATTTTTTACATTTTTTTTATTATTATTTAGTTTCTGCTGGACATGTTTCTAAGTCTACTCTTCAATCTCTTTCATTTGATAGTTATCTTAAGCGGACTAAAAGAAAATATAATCCGCCATCTTTGCACGGCGGCCATATTGAATTTAGTGTGATGTCACTAACTTTATCGTTTTCTACTCTTCAAGCCTTTTAATTTGTTACCCATATTAAGGGGGTTGAAAAGAAAATGTAATCCGCTATCTTGGAGCGGCGGCCATATTGAATTTAGTGTGAAGTCACTAATCTTCAAGCCCTTTCATTTTTACCCATATTAAGGGTTTGAAAAGAAAATGTAATCCGCCGTTTTGTAGCGGCGGCCATATTGAATTCGTTTTCTACTCTTCAAGCCCTTTCATTTGATACCCATATTTAATGGGATTGACTAAAAATACATCATCCGCCATCTTGTGGCGATGGCTATTTTGAAAGTTATTACAGTATTGAGTATTGCTTATTGTATTGTCACTAGAACTAAAAGCGTATAAAAAATTTCAGCTCAATCGGATGTCAAGAAGTGGTTCTAATTTATTTTGCAAGATTTGACCCACACATACTAACAAACATACTAACAGGGCAAGTTAAATAAAAGCTTGTAATAAAAACTGCATAAAAGAGAAGGAGAAGAGATGGGAAGGAGAGAGTGGAAAACCTGGAAGAGAGAATGGAAATTGAAGAGAGAAGAAAGAGGAAGAACAACATCGTGATAACAGGATGGGACGGGGAAAGAAAAAGTCATGTAAAAAAGAGGATGTAGAGAAGTTTTTGAAGGAAAATGTAGAGGATAGTAAAGAAAAAGATTGTTACAGGATTAACAAGGATCAAGTATTGGTGGAGATGGAGGGATGGGGTGAGAAGGAAAGAATAATGAAGCACAAAGGAAAATTGAGGGAGAAGAGGGAAAAAGGGGGACAACGGCAAAGTAAAAAGGACAAAAGAAGGAAGTAGGAGGGAAACTAAGGAAGGAAGGGGGAAATCAAAGAAGGTAACGAGAAAAACAGAGGTGAGGGCACTATTTTGGAATGTAGCGGGACTAGGGAAAAAAGAAGAAGATTTTTGGGACTATGTGAAGGAGTTCGATATTGTTGGATTAACAGAAACATGGTCAGAAAGCTGGGAAAAAATAGAAAAACTGTTACCAAAGAAGTTCAAGTGGGAATGGCAAGGGGCGAGAAGGGGAAAGAAAAAAGGAAGAGCAGCAGGGGGAATAATAACAGGGGTAAAAAAAGGAATAAAAGAGAATACTAAAAAGAAGGAAGAAGAGGAAGGTCACATGGTGAGAAACGTTAAAATAGACAGTAAATGGTGGGAAATAGTGACAGTGTACAGCAAAGAGATGAAAGAAACAATAAGCAAGATAGAAGAAACATTAAAAGACAACAGGGAAGAATGTCTGCTTCTGGGAGGGGATTTTAACGGGAGAATTGGGGAAAGAGGAGCCAGGGATTGGGAAGAAGAGAGAGGAGAGGGAAAAAGAAAATCCAAAGACAAGAAAGAAAACGCGGAAGGGAAGAAGTTGATGGAATGGATAGAAGAAAAAGGATGGGAAGTGCTGAATGGAAATAAACAAGGGGACGAAGAAGGAGAATGAACCTACATAGGCGGTAGAGGAGAGACGGTGATAGACTACGGAATAGTAAACGAAGAAGCATGGGAAGAAGTCGAAGAATTCAGAATAGGGGAAAGAGTAGAGTCAGACCATCTGCCTATAGAGATAAGTATAGGAAGGGGGAGAGAGAAGAGAGGAGGAGAAGAAAAAATAGAGGAAATGCGGAAGGTGATAATTAAAGTATGGGACGAGAAAGGGGTGGAAGAGTATAAGAGAAGACTGGAAAAAGCAAAATTTAAAGAACAAGAAGTAGGGAAAATGGAGAAAGAATTGGTAGAAATATTGGAAGAAGCAGCGACAAAAAGAGAAATAACAGTAAGAGATGGAGGAACAAAAAGAAAGAATAAATGGTGGGACAAAGAATGTGAGCAACGTAAAAAGAAAGCAATAAAAAACTAAGAAAGTGGAGAAAGACTAAAGGGAACAGAAGTGGCTTTTTAGAAGCAAAAAGAAGATACAGAGACATGCAGGGAGAAGAAGAGGCAGAAGAAGGAGAGAGAGGAGGAAGAGATAAAAGCTATAAGAACAGAGAAGGAGGTATGGAACTATATTAATAGAGAGAGAAAGAAAAAAGAAAATGGGAGCGAGGAGATAACGATGAATGAGTGGGAGGAGTACTTCATGAGTACTTCTTAGAAAAAAAGTGTGGAGTCTGGCGTTTGCGGATGATGTGGTAATGGTGGCAAAGAGTGAAAGAGGAATGAAGGAAATGATAAAGAGTTTAGGAAAATATGTGAAGAAGAAAAGACTAGAAGTGAATGTAGAGAAAACAAAAATACTGGTGTTCAATAAGAGAAAGAGGAAGAACGAAGAGAGTGATTGGAAAAATGAAGTGCGGTGTGGTGTGGTGCGTTGGTAAGCACATCACTTGAGAACGGCTGGACCGATTTGGCTATTTTTTTTTAATGTTCGTTCAAATAAGGTTTCTTTTGTACACGCTCCCCAAAATTACGATTTTAGGGACTCATTCGGATTATTTTTGATTAAATATATTAAATAGCTGTTTACCGATCGATTTGGGAGAAAACAATTTTCCTAGAAAAAGGGCGCCATAATTTTTTTTCGAAAAGTTTCCGTTGACCGTTGTTAATGTCAATATTAATGAATGATTTTGTCTAAAAAAAGGGTGTCGTAATGGACGTCATTACGTAACTCTTTTTCTGATTTTGATGAAGATGAAATTGTTTTTTTTTATTGATTTCAAATTTTGTCAAAAAAAGTTCGCGGTTAACGAAAAAATGTAATCAACTCGTTTGTTAATTGGCGATTAATAATCAGTCTCGATTATTAATCGCTTCCATTAACAAACTAGTTTATTAAATAACTACATATTAGGGAAATAAAAAATAGAAAAGTTGCCCCGAAAATTGTAAATTGTGCCTTTTTCTCTGAGATTTTTTTGTGAACTCCATAACTCACCATTCGAACGATGGATATGCGTAATTCTTTTTGTTTTGTTCGTCATGGTCCTGGAAAAGTTTTCGGGAAAATAATTACAAAGGAAAGTCTGGGAAAGTTCGGACAAACTGACATTAGGACATATTTGGTTAGTTCCTTTTTTGTTTTGTTCGTTATGCTCTCGGGATGGAAATAACTCAATTGAAAAAAAAAATCGGGAAGATCGAGAACAATCTGAAATATGGACAGCACAACGGCGGTCGGGTCAGCTCGTATGATTAACATTTCTTTCTGGATTCAACTAAAGAACTTAAGATCTCGTGTTAAAAATATTGCCATTTGAAAAACTGAATTAACTCGTTAAATCGAGATAATTTTAACCACAGCGGTTTGGCTCGTCCAAGAATTATTCCAAAACGGCACTCGAATACCGTAACTAAAATTTATTTGAGCTTTGACCAGTTCCAGATTACATCAGGGACTGACTACGACTACACTTTGGAATTTTACACGTAATGTATCTACACGGGTAAATTTTGTGCTACAAACCTTGTATGAATTGGAGGCAACACAAATTAAAACAAAGAAAGTGGATAAAAAAAACGACTATCTTAGAGTAAGAACTACACTCTGTTTACTTCCACAACAATCAGCCTGTCCCACTTTTCCAAATGAATGATGCTTTGTCTAAATCAGATAAGTAGTATGACGTCTTCATATTGTCGTGTCTACGTCAATGCATACAAAATGAAAAAAAAAAGTGTCTGTTGAACATTTATCTGTTCAAATTTATTCTACAGCTTTTAAGATTAAAAAATGTTGAGACCCAAGTTTCTACTTGAAGTTATTAAAAAAAATGTTGGAAAACTAGCATGATCAAATACCTCAAGCAAGTTGAAGATCCGTTGACCGAAATTGTTTTTTTTTAGTGCAAGAATACCTTGTCCTCCTTAAGTGTGTTCAATCACAACAGTCATCTTATTGTTCAATGACAACAGCACATGATTTAATAAGCACGAGGAATAGGTTAAGTGTTAACACATCGCAGATTCAAGTTTTTCACATCTTTTCGGAGTCAAAAGTTACGAATTCAATTGCTCTGTTTGTATATACAGGGTGTTATGGAAGTTCTATCAAAAAATGTAACCACATGTAGAACTACTCACATTAAACATTTTTTTCTATTTACCACTTTGTTTGAATATTTTTCTGACCCCTTATTTCACCCTCTGCCTATGAGTACATGAACTTGAACGATTGAGAAAGCTTTTGTGCAACACCTCGTAACTTTTTTGGGAAAAATAATTGTCGTTGATAGTAAATTTGAGTTATCAGTTGAGTGTCGCGCTGTGTGCTTCTGCTCGATTCTTAACCAATTAATATAATTTGTTCATTGCAATTTACACGAAAATGGAAACCGCCAAATTTCATCAACTCCACGTGCTTTTGTGAGAAAAGTACACCGTTTCTGTGATTTGAAATTCGCTTTACCTGTCGGTGTGTCAATTTTTATTGTTTACCACTAATTAATTACACGAACAAGGACTGCGTTGGAGACCCCGCTCGAAGGATTGCCTTTTGCCAATGGCTTATTCGGAAAATTGATGAGGTACCAAATTATTTGAGGCGCTCCAAATCCCCATGTAATCCAGGAACGCAATTTTCAGGAAAAAAAAAATCAATTAATGTGTGGGCAGGAATCATTTAATTGGGCCTCATATTTTACCCCCGTGTTTCAGTGGTGCAGCGTATTTAATTTTTGTTGTGATTAAAGAAGATAAGCTAGAGAATTTATTATTACTGACTAGTCTGGTTCACAAGTCCGCAAATAAAAATTACAAAAGTTATAAACAATTAAGTAAACAAAAAAAAGATGGTTACGTTCTTTGAAAATATTTCAAAATCTATTCGGGATATCCGAAATTTAAAAAAAGATCCTTAAAGAGCAGGAAATTTCCCAAAATAGTCCCACCTCCCAGAATTTTCCCGGCAATATTTATCGTTTTAATTTAGCGGCGAAAAAAAAATATTTTAACCGAGTAAATATTAATATTGTAACGGACGTGGACCCGAGATGACTCATAGCTGTAGCGGCGTCATCAATTACTAGAATGTGCTGGATTTATACTACAACGTACTCGAGTATCTATGACATCATCTTTTGGAATATCCGGTACAGTTCGAGATCAATGGAACATCTGGAAGCGCCTAGAAAGATTAGGCGCCGGATATTTATCGGGGACGCTTCAGCGGAAACCTGTGAGTGTCTTGAGTCTATTAGTCAGTTGAGTCTAGTCAGTCGAACCAGTCGCATCGAAGTCGAGTCGGACAGTTACTTTTATATATCCGGACTGCCGCGTGATGTGTAAATAAATAATACGAGACGTGCCGGTGAAGTAGTAATTTGTAAATAGTGTAAATAAGGTAAAATAATATTAAGGAATACAAAAATTATCTGGACATACCAATAAACAATCCGTCGTTAAAAATTACCTCGATTTTTCTATTAACAATGCATTTGATAATTACGGTAATTGTTTTTCCCTTCTTGGAGCTGTTCGTTGAACGCTTAAAAAAAGATTTTCCTTGCAAAATAAAAAGAATTTGATTTTTCACTTTTTTATTAATTTTATCAAAGGCTTAACAAAACAAAAACATAAATAAAACAATGAAAGAGTTATTTTGATAGTTCGACAGTCAGAATCAATGTCACTCTCTGTCATGCAATAATAAAATGTCAGATAAACGTCACACTATTTTTATGGATTTTAAGCAATTTAAAGACTTGCCGGGGTTGTGTCGAACTATAAAACGTTCTATTACACTCGTTCCTGTGTAAATTGGAAACTTTCCGGCACTCGTGCTTTTTTAAACCCCTATTGCCGGAAAACGCCCAATCTACACAGGAATTTGTATAATAATATACTATTTTTGAATTATCTCTAGTGCTGTTTTGTTATTGCTGGAAGCAATATAATTTTTTTATTTTTAACTCCAATTGTTTAAAAAATTGTTATGAACAAATGCATTATTTATAAGTTTCTTTTTTAATCTAATCCGTAATGGAAATAATGATTAACAAAAAATTGTTTCTTAAAAATTTTAAAAATATTTTTATTGGTGAAGAACACATTTGTTAATTAACATAATTATTATTATATTGCTTTATATTGCTTTTCTATATTATAGAAGATTTTTTTTACTTTTTATTTGTTTATTTAATTATAATAAACAAATCAATTTTTCGGTCACATTGATACGATACATAAATAATAGACAAAAAGTTAATAAATAATAGAGTTTGAGCTTCTGTTTAAAACTGAATTTGTTCAGTGATTAATGAAAAATTAAAAAGATTTAAGTGTTCTTGTCGTATCGTCAATAGATTCCTGTATTACCGAGCTACACATGGTAGAGAGGTTAAGTAGCGAAAAATATAGAAATAGAAGGTGATATAAAGAAAAAAATTAGAGAAGATATTGAGAAAAGCGAGAAGAGATATTAGAGAAAGGTAGGAAGAAAGAATTGGTCAGGGAAGAGGAGATATAGTCAGGAAAAAGAATAAATCGGCGAAGCCGGAAGATAACGACATCTAGGAGGCGCCACAGGAAGCGGATGAACAAAGACGATAGAAACCGCGCGCTCAGTCAGGGAAACCTGGACTCTTACCTGGAGGAAAGGAAAAGAAGGAGAAAAGGGGAGGGTAGAACAGAAAAACAAGAAGAGGAGGAAGAGAATTTTTTTCAAAAAAGTAAAAAGACGGCGAGGTCTCCTGGAGTAAAGAAAACACAGAAGACATCAGAGAAAGAGAAGGAAACGGACACAGAGATGGAGAAAAAATTATTGGAGCTGTTGCAAGAGTTGAAGGAGGAGATGAAAGAAATAAGACGAGAAAACAAGGAACTCAAGAGAGAGATAGAGAGGCAGAGAGAAGAATTTAAAGAGAAGGAGAAGAGATGGGAAGGAGAGAGAAACTGGTGGAAGGAGAAAGTGGAAAAGCTGGAAGAGAGAATGGAAATCGAAGAGAGAAGAAAGAGGAAGAACAACATCGTGATAACAGGATGGGACGGGGAAAGAAAAAGTCATGTAAAAAAAGAGGATGCAGAGAAGTTTTTGAAGGAAAATGTAGAGGATAGTAAAGTAAAAGATTGTTACAGGATTAACAAGGATCAAGTATTGGTGGAGATGAGGATGGGGTGAGAAAGAAAGAATAATGAAGCACAAAGGAAAATTGAGGGAGAAGAGGGAAACAAGGGGGATATACATAGACAACGACCTCACAAAGAAAGAAAGAGATTTACAGAAGAAACTAAGAAGTATGGCGAAGGAAAAAAGGGAAGAAGGGAAAGAAGTAAGAGTGGGATACAGGAAATTAATAGTGGACGGGGAGCAATGGAGATGGAATGAAAAGGGAGAGAGACTAGAGGTTTTCCAATAAGAAGAAGAAGGGGAGGAGGGAAAAAGGGGGACAACGGCAAAGTAAAAAGGACAATAAAACGGAAAAAAAGAAACAAAGAAGGAAGTAGGAGGGAAACTAAGGAAGGAAGGGGGAAATCAAAGAAGGTAACGAGATAAACAGGGGTGAGGGCACTATTTTGGAATGTAGCGGATCTAGGGAAAAAAGAAGAAGATTTTTGGGACTATGTGAAGGAGTTCGATATTGTTGGATAAACAGAAACATGGTCAGAAAGCTGGGAAAAACTAGAAAAACTGTTACCAAAGGAGTTCAAGTGGGAATGGCAAGGGGCGAGAAGGGGAAAGAAAAAAGGAAGAGCAGCAGAGGGAATAATAACAGGGGTAAAAAAAGAAATAAAAGAGAATACTAAAAAGAAGGGAGAAGAGGAAGGTCACATGGTGAGAAACGTTAAAATAGACAGTAAATGGTGGAAAATAGTGACAGTGTACAGCAAAGAGATGAAAGAAACAATAAGCAAGATAGATGAAACATTAAAAGACAACAGGGAAGAATGTCTGCTTCTGGGAGGGGATTTTAACGGGAGAATTGGGGAAAGAGGAGCCAGGGATTGGGAAGAAGAGAGAGGAGAGGGAAAAAGAAAATCCAAAGACAAGAAAGAAAACGCGGAAGGGAAGAAGTTGATGGAATGGATAGAAGAAAAAGGATGGGAAGTGCTGAATGGAAATAAACAAGGGGACGAAGAAGGAGAATGGACCTACATAGGCGGTAGAGGAGAGACGGTGATAGACTACGGAATAGTAAACGAAGAAGCATGAGAAGAAGTCGAAGAATTCAGAATAGGGGAAAGAGTAGAGTCAGACCATCTGCCTATAGAGATAAGTATAGGAAGGGGGAGAGAGAAGAGAGGAGGAGAAGAAAAAATAGAGGAAATGCGGAAGGTGATAATTAAAGTATGGGACGAGCAAGGGGTGGAAGAGTATAAGAGAAGACTGGAGAAAGCAAGATTCAAAGAACAAGAAGTAGGGAAAATGGAGAAAGAATTGGTAGAAATATTGGAAAAAGCAGAGACAAAAAGAGAAATAACAGTAAGAGGTGGAGGAACAAAAAGAAAGAATAAATGGTGGGACAAAGAATGTGAGCAAAGTAAAAAGGAAGCAATAAAAGAACTAAGAAAGTGGAGAAAGACTAAAGGGAACAGAAGTGGCTTTTTAGAAGCGAAAAGAAGATACAGAGAGACATGCAGGGAGAAGAAGAGGCAGAAGAAGAAGAGAGAGGAGGAAGAGATAAAAGCAATAAGAACAGAGAAAGAGGTATGGAACTATATTAATAGAGAGAGAAAGAAAAAAGAAAATGGGAGCGAGGAGATAACGATGAATGAGTGGGAGGAGTACTTCATGAGGCTGCTGGAGGGAGAAAAGGAAAAAAATAAAACGGAAATAGAGACGAAGAGAAACCGAGTAGAACCTGAAGGAGAAGAAATTACAATGGAAGAGGTGGAGAGGCATGTGAAGAAACTGAGGAAAGGGAAGGCACCAGGTTGGGATAGAATACAGAATGAGTCGTGGATGTATGGGACGAGAAGAGTGCTAGAGAGGCTGGTGGAGGTAATGAATGGGATGTGGAGAGGAGAAGGATTTCCGGTAGGGTGGAGAGAGGGGGTAATTTTCCCCATTTACAAAAAAGGCGAGAAAAATAAAGTAGAAAATTACCGAGGGATAACTCTCCTAAACACAGGGTACAAGTTGTATGCATCAATTCTGAATGAAAGGATGAGCAGAGAGATGGAGGAAAAGGGAGCATTACCAGACAGCCAAGCAGGATTTAGAGAGGGGAGGGGAACTATGGATAATGTATACATCCTGGACCATTTGACGGAGAGTGAGTTAAAGAAGAAAGGGAGGAGGGTGTATGCATTATTCGTAGACTTCAAGGCGGCTTTTGACAAGGTGGACAGAGAGAGGATGTTTGAGTGCCTGAGGGAATGAATGGCTGGTAAGAAAGGTGGAGGAGATATATGAGAAGACAAAAAGTAAAGTGAAGGTAGGGGAGAGGGAAAGTGAATGGTTTGTGACAACAAAGGGAGTGAGGCAAGGTTGCCCGCTCAGCCCCCAGCACAAGCGGGGGGGTGTGTGGAAGGTAGAAAAAAAGTGTGGAGCCTGGCGTTTGCGGATGATGTGGTAATGGTGGCAAAGAGTGAAAGAGAAATGGAGGAAATGATAAAGAGTTTAGGAAAATATGTGAAGAAGAAAAGACTAGAAGTGAATGTAGAGAAAACAAAAATGCTGGTGTTCAATAAGAGAAAGAGGAAGAACGAAGAGAGTGATTGGAGGTGGGAGGGAGAAGTACTAGAACAAGTAAAAGAATTCAAATACTTGGGATATGTGTTCAATGAAAGAGTCACAGATAAGGCACATATTAGAGAACTGGCAAGAAAAGCGAACAAGGTGATAGGATGTGTATGGGGAATAGGAGAGAGAAGGTGGGGAGGCGATTTTAAGAGGAGAATGATGATGTTTGAAAGTCTTATTGAAAGCGTGTTGTTGTACGGAGCAGAGGTCTGGGGATGGAAAGAACAAGAGGAGATAGAGAGGGTGCAAGAGAAATATCTGAGGTGGGTGCTAGGGGTGGAGAGAGAAACGCCAGGGTACATAGTGAGAGAAGAATGCAGGAGGAATAGGTTGAGAGTGAAAGCGGGAAAAAGAGCGGTCAAGTTCGAAGACATAATGGAAGGGAGGAAAGAATGTAGGATACTAAAGGAGTGCTGGAGAGAAAAAAAGAAGAATTTAGAGGAGAATGTTAGGGAGAATTACTACAGGAGGAATGGGTATGCAAGCAAAGAAATAGAGAGACTGAGAGAAAGAGGCGTGTGGATGAATGTAGAACTAAGTGAAAGAGATAAGGATACGGATAGACAAGAGAGGAGAGAAAGAATTAGAGAATCCAGATTTAACGGGAAGTACGGAAGATGCATGATCGAGGAAGTACCGAAGTATTTGGGGAGGGAGAGCGAGAAAATCTAAAAAATCTAACTTTTTTTTTTTTTTCATAAACAATGCATGGTTGTTTTCAGTATTTTTCAAAGAATTAAGAAAAAAATTAATTTGTTTATAACTTTTTTTTTTAAATAAACAAATAAAAAGTAAAAAAAAATAAATAGTAATTAAAAAAATGGTTTCTTAATTTTAATATTCAGCGACAAACAAAAATGTTAATTAACAAAGGCGTTTTTTACCAATAAATTTTTTTTTCAGAAATGTTGATATCTGCTCACTGAAAAGAGTAAGCAAAGTAAGCAGTGGTGAGAAAATAGTATACTGAAACACTAGTTATGTAAAACTTATATCAAGACACGAGTTCAGGTTTGCAGCACGACTGCCGTAGGCCTGTAAAGAACCAGTGCTCTTAAGTTTTACAGAACGAGTTTTATATGCAATTTTTTCTAATTTGCATACTTATTAATTAATTTCATTTGTTTACAAATAAGATAAATTTTTGGTAATTTAGGGATTTTGTTAAATTTTGATTTTTCTGTACATGACATATAATTAACATGACTTGACATGGAACCATAACCTCAAAATCACACTGACATTTCGTTCAATGCAGGGTTCAGTGTGTGTTACCAATGGAAACAAAAATTGTAGATTTTGGGTGCGTTAATAGCTTTGTTACAACAGCAAATTAGAAAAAGTTGTTTTAATCACTAGTGAGAAAAAGATTTTTGCTCACTCTTGTTTTAAAAATCCCCAATAGAAGGCACCAAAAAAATTGTTCTCTAATTTTCTTTGCAGTATTAAAATAATTTACGACTTAAAAACTTAAAATTGTCTCTTGAAAAGTTTGAAACTATTGGGGAAATTCATGCTAAACTGTTCATGTTCATGTGTTGGCACTGAATCTGTCGCAATTGTCTGATGTCAATTATCATTTGTCAATTGTCATTTGTCTTCGGTTAAATAGAAGTGTTAAAATTCTTGCCGTGTGTTGTTGCTCTTGTTAGACTAATTTTCTACAGATTATAATATCTATTATAATATTACAACAAATACTCCTCACGTGCATTTTGGTACACTTAATATGTAACTATACAATTAATTTGTAACCACCCAAATAAAAAAATGTTAAAAATAATGTAAAATGAATACGTATTTTGCATTTGATGTTTTGTATTTTAATTCTGGGAAAAATGTTAAATATGTAATAATTATTTTAAATAAATAAATATTTTGTGTATGATAATGTTTTGTATTTTAAATTATATTTATATTGCTTTCAGCAATAACAAAACATATCAGTAGAGATAATTGAAAAAAATATATTTCATTGTTTTATTTATGTTTTTAATTTTGTTAAGCCTTTGATTTTAATAATAAAGTGAAAAATATTTTTTTCTTAATTTTTCCAACGGGTATCTTTTCTAAAGCCTTCAAGGAACAGCTCCAAGAAGGGAAAGAAATTCCAGGATTTTAGTTTAACAATTGTCAGGGTCTGTATGTTATCTTTTAACAAGAACAATTACCGTAATTATCAAAAATACATTATTAATAGAAAAATTGAGGCAAAATTTTTTACCGACGGATTATTGTTTATTGATGTGTCCAGATAATACCAACAATTTTTTATTCCTTAATATTAATATTGACTGGGTTGAAATATTTTTTTTTCTTCAGGAGTCAGATTCGGTCTTTTTTCAAATTTCGGATATCTCAAATATTTCCAAAAAACGTAACCACTTTTTTTGTTTACTTAATTGTATTGTTTATGACCGACTTCGACATATTATACATATTATGATAGGTTATAGTACATGTTTCCATTTAAACAGTTTTTATTTGGATTCGTTTATCGGGTAACGTTTTTGTGCATCCTTCCAATTAATGAATATGGAGTTCATAGGCGGGTATTGGTTTTAGGGGTCAAACAATTCTTAATTTAATTTTTGAGTTGTACTTGTGGTTAAATGTTTTGCTAACACCTTTCAGACTAACCACTTTTATGGCCCGCCCAAAACACCAATTTACATAAGTTTAGGAGCAAAACAATATCGAACGATTTCTCTCCCCTGACAGTGCCAAATCCACCGTTTCGATCACCACAAATCCACAAGCGTCGCTCCAACGTGCGAAAAAACTGTCAAGCGTTCCGTAAACTAGACAAGAGTGCAAAACAACAAAAAGCCGAGGTGAATCAGTGCATTAGAAGCAAGATACATGGAGAAATCACAACGGAATGTCGGTTTCAGCAGCACGAATACTGCGAATGCACGACTCTGTTACTTCGACTGTTACCAAGTAACCACGTTCATAACAACTCTATGATAAAACCTGACTCATTGTTAATCAGTTGTCCGATGGATTCGGGCAGGTAAAGTTGTGCTGGTTCGTGCTCTTGGGCTGCCGCTGCGCGTGTACGACTTCGTCATCCACAAGTGGTTTATCTGCTGTTGCTTTTTGATGTTTACAAAAACCGAGTGTTTGCGGTTGATAACAGGCTGAAGACTCACTTGTGATACGGTGTGGTGTGTGTGAGGTTGTTGTATTCAGCGTTATCTAGAAATCAGATCGATATCGATAGTCCCAAGCGAAAAATTGGATATCTACTATGGTAAGCATTTTTAATAACGCCTAAAACTAATTCTGCTCCCAAAGGTTTGTCTAAAGGAGAACATACATGCTCGTCGTGATATACTAAACAAAAACAACTAATTTACATTAGGGACTCGTAGAAGCGTATAAAAATGTTTGGAATTTGATGATGAAACCTTGTCATAGTGTCTTTTATATCAACAGACAATATTTATCTGTTGCGCCTGAAACTTGAATCTCAATTGACTTTTTGGGTGTTTTACATTTTCCCATCAAGTGTCACATTACATATTGTTTTGGTACTTAAGTGATTTATAAATCAAAAACAGTAAATTTATATTGTTGCACTTCTGTTCGTCAGCGCCCTAAGAAACATGACACTAATTTATGGTGGTAGAATGCCAATCAAATGTGTCCTCTACAGCTTCTAAAATATTGTGATAATATACTTCTTTTGAAAATGAATTCTACATACTTATTTGCATTTTGTAAAAAGAGACAAAGTATAATGAGAGAGATAACGAAAACAAAAAGAAAACGTACACAAAAAACAGTATAATAATTAAAAAAAAAAACATAAAAGAGAAAACTAAGAGAGAACACGGAAGGAAAAGAAGTGGATGTAAAGACAGGATGAATAATGTGATAACATGATGAAATGATGAGATGTAAAAAACACGAAAAGAACCCGAAAAAATACTAACAATAAGCAAAAATATAAGTAAAGACATAATTGGGTAGATAAATAGAAGTAGGAGATGAAATGAATGTTGGCAAAATTACGCGGAAATAATACAAAACGGTACAGCTCAAATCTAGACATAATTAGATAAATAATAAATAACTAAAGGTAAAATTACATCTGCCAGTACAGGAGATCAATTGCACGGAAATTACATAGCACAACGACAATAAAATAAAAACTTATAATTTTTAAAATATTAAAAAAAAACATGAACGTTTGAAATTGTGTGTTAAAATATTAGGATAAGGTGTCTAAAAAGGTGTGCTACAAGTGTTTACGAAAATCTTAAATGGCGTAAAAATCTGCATCTAATTTAAAATCTGAAAATATAAAATTAGGTGAATTGTGAATAACAACAATGCGACAGATATTTAAAAAATACAAACAAATAGTACGAAAATAGAGATAAGAATTCAGAAAACACAATAGGGATAGAAACAAAACAAATCCCGGAAAATATAGTGTAAATTTGACCAAATGAATCTGAGATTCGCAACCAGAAAACAACAGTTAAAAGACGATTCTAACAACAATTCAACAATATAAATAAAATCTCCAACCAAGCGTTGGAGAATATTACCACCGATAAATAGATAAAATGAGAAGTATAAAAAAAGTAAAGTGCGAGCCTCAATAATCCGAAACCCATAAACCGGGACCCATCGCCTCAAATTAGGTTCACAATGAGAAAGGTTCAGCGTTGTAAATCAACAGGAAGTGGTCTTTGAGGTGCTTGTTTATTGGTGAATGAAACGGACCGGAGTCGAAATCTTAAATTTTGTTTTAAATTTTGGCAATAGGCCCCGGTTTGTGGGTGTCGGATTACTGTGGCTCGCACTTTACTTAAAGAAATATTCTAATATGGGAATAGGAAAAAAAGAATACGATACTTCAAGAGATACAAAAACTGGTAATTAGAAACTCATTATTTACAAGTTTGTAAAAGCAAAAATAGAGTAATAAACAGACGCAGTAAGAAAACATACAGAGAAACAGAAAGTTATATAAAGGAAAAGAGAATGTATAACAGGCAGAAGTGTGTAATCAAAGATGGAGTTGGACAATTTAAAAACTATATAAAATAACCGAAAAGTGATTCTCGACAAAGCAGAAAACAAAAGGCATGTAATTAACTGTTCGGTATTTTAATGCATTTATGCACAGTAAATAATTGTCATTGTAAGTATAGTAACCAGTTGCACGGTAGGTTACACCAGTATTTAAATATATGTTTGCATAGTAAAATATAGCACAACTGCTATGTATTTTTTGCTTTACGCACAGTATAAAAAATGTTTGCTCGGTATAAAATATAACATCATTTAATACTTATTTAATTGCGTCACGCACAATATAAAAAATGTATGTATGTCCGGTACAATTCAATAAGAACAATTATTATTACAGATTGCACACTGTATTTTAATATACAATGTGATCATTAAGTTCCCCACAAAAATTCATAATTTAGTTATGTTATGTTTTTGCGAAAAACGCTCAAACAGGTCGATTTTTGTTTTTAAATAGCTATCTTTCGACATAAAAATTTTGTTGATGACGTCATCTGTTTTTGAACCATGACACCGTGATCAATTTTTTTAAATGGCAACCCCCAACTTTTTTTTTGGTTTTCAATTCTCTATTGAACAAGGGTAAAAGCCTTGCATAACTTTTTTTTTTTTAATTTTATGAAGTTTTACTTCAAAAAATTAAATTTTCATTCCTTGAAAAAATACTATTTCACTACGAATTCGTAGTGAAATGGCGCAGATTAGTCCCGAAGTGATTGAACGAAGTGTTCAAAGCGTTAAAACACGTCTGGATATGTGTCTAATAGTTGGCGGGTGTCAGTTTGGGCACTTGCGTTAAATTTTATTAAATGGTTTTTCATTTTTTGTTTTTTGCTTTTCAAATTTATTCTTATTTTTCATTGTTTTAAGGAATAAAAAAATTATTTTTGATGTAAAAGTTATGCAAAGTATAAATTTTTTACTCTTGTTGAATAGAGAATAGAAAACTGTATTTAAAACCCAAAAAAATGTTGGGGGTGGCCGTTTAAAAAAATTGATGACGGTGTCAGTTCAAAAACAGATGACGTCATCAACAACATTTTTATGTCAAAATATGGCAATTTAAAAACAAAAATCGACCTGTTCGAGCGTTTTTCACAAAAATAGTACATAACTAAATTTTGAATTTTTTTATGATCACTCTGTATAAAAATTTCTTGCCACGGTGTTTGTGGTCGAACTCCTCCGAAACGGCTTGACCGATTTTTATGAAATCTGTTTTGTCTATTTGTTAGGTATGAGAATAGGTCGTAAAGTATTTTTCACATGGACATGGGGGCCTCTTTGGGCAGGACCAATATTTATGATCTTTGATTTGTTGGATTTTTTCCGCCCCGAATAGCAGAATAACTATTAAAATATGGACATGGGGTCAGGGAGCCCCCTTGGGTTTATAACTCAAAAACGGTTTATGATCTTTGATTTGTTGGACTTGTCTCCGCCCAGAATAGCAGAATAGCTATTAGAACATGGATATGGGGGCCCAGGGGGGAGCCTGTGTTATTGATTCTGAGGCGGTACAAAGTTCGCCGGGTCAGCTAGTAAATATATATAACATGATTTTTACTATGCGAATAACATTTTACTCAGAAAATACTTAACATTTAGATTTTTATACCGAGCGTCCAGTATAATCTACTGAACATTCTTCAGAAAGTACTGAACATTCAGATTTTTATACCGAGCGTCCATGATTTTTACTATGCGAATAACATATTATACTTGACAGTGTGGGTTTTAAACATTGGGCAAGATTTTTTTACCGAGCAATTAAGTAGATAACCATGACTGCTTATTAAATACATAGCGATAATAATACCTACTATGATTCTATTACTAATATTATGCATTAGAATTATATAATTTGCAATATCAAGTTTTACCGAAAAATGTAACCAGGCAAACGAATTAAATACTATGTGAATAATTTGTTGCGAAAACAAAAGGAAATCTAGGGAGAAATAACTATACTGAAAAATATACAGGGTGTCATAGAAATAGGTATCAAAATTTTAACCATTAACAGAACTTGCCAAGAGCAAACAAGAAAATTTCTATCTACCATTTTTGAATACCCACATTTTTTCGGCATTTTTCCCCTTCACAATTTTTGAGTGAGTTTGTGTCTCTAGTCGGATGTAGTTAGGTACCATTGTCCATGGTGTAAGTGAGTGAAAGTGAGTTAAAAAAAAATCCGGCCCTTAGAACCATTGAGAAAACGGACCTCGGCTGCTCGAAGGATTTACAAACAACGCCACCTTCCAAATCGCCGAACATTAATTTGTAAAAACTATATGCAACATGTGAGGGATTTTATTGTGAGTTTATTTATTGTGTGATTTTATTTATAACATTCTGATAAATAATTTGTAATGATCTGTAAAATGCCGTTCCCCAAATTTTAATGTGATCACAATAATAAATTACCTAAGGGTGTTTACACATGGCACCGTAGCGGCAGCGGGTTTGCTTGTGCCGAGCTAGAGTTAATTTTGTTTTGTCCGTGCGATAAACGATGGTTCGGCTCGTGCAGTGACGTACGGTGATTTTTGTGATACATTTGAAACATTTTTAACTCTACAACCATAGAATTTATGACAAAAGTGTATTGCGAAATATTGTTGCTCTTGTGAAGTTCTGTTGCTGGTTAACATTTTGATACCTATTTCTGTTACATGCTGTATAGCAAGAAAAAAAGAAAGTGGAAGAAATAATAAATAATAATAATAATAAATTGAAAAAAATTTAAATATGAGTAGAGAAATAGAAATCATCTGAGAAAGAAACGGTACAAAAATTCAGGTACATATATGTATTATTTATTGGCAGACATAGCGAGAAGGGCTAGAGAAAGAACCATCATAAGTGAAAAAGTCAGAATCAGCAACATACAGTATGTCCCCGGATTGAGTTTACACGAGGAAAAAAAATTATTTTTGATTTTATGCCAAAACCTCAAAGGAATAAGATTTTTTGCTTGTCCTGAAACCAGCAAATCTGTAATTAAAACTTCATTATTTTGACTCAGTGGAAAGAAAACTTAATTTTTCTCTTAATTTTGGACTTAATTAAATTTTTTTCTCTGCTCTTTGAATCCCACCACATTGGCGATTTTATTTTTTTGACAACGATGTCACGTTGACAAATGAGTTTACGCAAGTTAAATAACAAAAATGTTTGTGAAAAAATTATTTTAAATAAATTAAAATTAATTTAATAAAAAAATGGCAACTCAAAGAAACACCTTTAACATAAAAAACTAATTTTTAACAAGAACAATCATTATTCAATTAACCCCCCATCCATTTCTGCGCACAATTCTACTCCAAAACGATAGCTTGCCTTCGTGATAAGAAAACTTTAAGATTAAAATTAATCATTACCAAGTCCAAAATGAAGAGAAAAATATACGTTTCTTTCAACTCGGTCAGAATAATGAAGTTTTAATTACAGATTTGCTGGTTTCAGGACAAGCAAAAAATCTTATTCCTTTGAGGTTTTGGCGTAAAGTCAAAAATAAAAAATATTTTCCTCTTGTAAACTCAATCCGGGGACATACTGTATATTAAGCAAAAAGTGTAATAATAGTAGATTATATTATAAGTGACAGAAATGCTTCATTGTCAACGAGTGAGATTTTTGAATCACGAATGCGATAGCACTGATGACACATCTCACGAGTTTACAATAGGATTTCGGTCACGTGTGAAATACGACGTTGTATGCCTGACGAGTAATTTCTTGTAAAACGTTAAAAAATAATTAAATTATCAAAATGGCGTTTCAAAAAATAACACCGGTTTTGCTTTTTCTTGCGTAACTAATAAAGGGAAAAATAGTTTTTTTGGTCAAAGTTTGTTTTTGTAGAAACCAGAGCGATATTTTGAATTTGAAAGAAAATTACCTATTTTCTTAAAATATTATTGTAAATTACTATTAAACTATTTTTTTCTATAAATCTGTGTCACTTTTGTTCAAGAATTATAATTATAAAGAGTAAATTTTTTGTAGGTATTGCATAATGTACATTAAAATTGAAAAACAAGTTGAAAAATGAATATTTTTTGAATTTTTTTATTTTTTGCAAATATTTGGAATTTATTGTTAATTAAGAAAAATCATTAGGATTGTGGCCAATTGGCATTAATTCTGATGATCCTTCCGTATAATAACATTCATTTACTGTTCAAGTTACGAAAATAAATAGTATGCTCAAAATTTTAAAGTATTTTTGCAGTTAACACAGGAGAAACGAGCTGTGCATTTTTTTTATCTTGATTGCGAATACCCACGTAAGTTACAATAGGTCTCATAAGCTTCACAAAGCTTTAAATTTGTTATCAAAGAAAATTTTGTGCTTTTTACTTTGATTTTCACCGCAAATAAAACAAAATGAATCAACATGCAAGACGGTTTTTTTTTGCCCGACACGTGTCTTGATTTCCAGAGTCGTATTTAATATTCTGCTATGAATTGTTACTAGCTAAAGTGAGCAACTGGTTTTTATTTATTTTGTCCAGCATATTTTTTTGTAAGGCTTGCACTTTTAATGTATTCCAAAGTTGAACAGTAAAATATTAATTTCTTACACGTACTGAGGCAAGTGATCAACTCCCCAAATGGTCCTTTCTACATTTATAAAAATCGCTGTATTGTTAATTACTGACCAATAATCTTCAAATTTTGAACAGTTGTAGAAAAAGGATTGCTTTAGAACCTACGCATATTTTTTTCCAAAACTGTTTTGCTAAATATGCAAAAATGTCGAACTGAACATACGTAACTTTTGTCACCATTTTATTGACACTTACGAATTTAAAACCTACCAAGAAACATGCGTATCGCCTTGCCTATAGTTTTTTCTTATTGCTTGCTACATTATTGAAGATGGAAGCGCAAATACAACTATGTTATAATGTTTTAAATAAAACCCCGTTCTGTTAATTTCTACGTCAAGAAAGTAGCTCCACCTACAAATTCGTCGTGTACAGTCCGAGTAAAATCTTAGACCTATACCTAAACAAAATTATGCGGGACGGAGAGATTTCATATAATAAAAAGGAAGAATATTTTGTCCTATTGCACAGGAAAATTTTGTAGTCCAGGAAAATTCGCTAAAAACTAAATCGCGGGACTGAAAAGAAAACGCGAGTATAATAAAACTCGCAGTTATTTCTACGAATTAAAAAAAGAAAGACTGCTGCTCCACCCGATGAAAATTACGGTCTGACAGAAATTCATCTAGATGAAAACGAATTTATTAGGAATACGTCGAAGCTAGCTCGTAATATTGTCTGTTCTGAATTTCAAAAGAGCGCAGCTATGATGATGTGGAGAAGAGAACATGAAGAAAAAGCACTTTGAAAAAGACTATGGGGTACTTGTGCGTGAGTGCGGACTGTTTATTGACAAGGAAAATTGTTTTCTCGGTGCCAGTCCGGATGGAATTATTGATCAAGATCATATGGTGGAAATAAAATGCCCTTGGTCCATTCGAGACTTAAATCCCCAACAAGCGGTCAATGAAGAAAAAATTAATTACTTAAAAATAGACCAAAATGGGGACGTTAAAGTAAAGCAAAGAGATAATTATTACTTTCAGGTTCAGGGGCAGTTGGCAATTACTGGTGCTAACAATTATTGCTACTTTGTTGTATGGATTGGATCTAGTGGAATTGTTGTCGACAAGTACAAAAAATTTATTCTATAGCAATTTTATTTTGTATGTTCTTTTGCAGATTGGAAAAGATCATTATGTCCTTTTGGGACAACATTGTGAAAAAAATAGTTGAACTGTTTCTCCCATTACGATTTCACGTTCTCATTCGACTGTTTCATCAGAAGCGAAGTACGACCAGACTACTTTTATGATCCCGAATGTCGTCTCGGGTGGTGGTCGAATTTAGAATATTGTATTTGTATTGTGCTAGCATTTGGGTCGTTAGACAGGTAGAGGTTTATGACCCTTTGGCTGTGCTTTGGGTTTCCCAACTGACCGCTGCAAATATTTCTGAACAGAAAGCATTGTTTCACAGAATGTATTTTTTCTGTGTCTCGCGTGCATTTTTGTTTAAGTCCTACTACTTATGTCACACTTCGAACTTTTTGACTCTCACCCAGTAGTTGCTCGTCCTTGCGAGGACGTTCATAGATAAGTTGGCCGTGCATGATTTCCCCTCTGATCCCCGTGACAATTTAAGCTTGAGGCTACTATAATAATAAAATATCTAAAACAGAACAGGCGTAGTGAAGGGGAGTACTGTATTAGAGACATTAAATGTTTAAAAAGGGGAGAAGAAGAATGTGAATTTGAGAAAGTATATGTAAATAAAGACAAAAATGAAATGCCACCTAATATGTAATTCATTTCTTAGTTTATTCTTTATTTAATATTTTACTTATAGTTTTCTTGTTTTTCACTATCTACTTCTATTAGAAAATATTTATTGATCTAAAAAAAATCTTAAACTGTGCCTTAATTAAGAAATCAAATGGCGCAGCTGTTAGCACCACGGATGTTCAAATTTTTGTCGGCGGAGTTTGAGTAGATTTTACTGAAACGAGCCCTACATTCTAGACGACTTAATTTTCATTTAGACGATAATTGCGCCGTTGTACTAACTGTATTATAATGTACCCTAAAGCCATAATTTCACCATGAGGAGATTGTTCAAGTTATGTGTTGGCAAGTGTATAGGGTGCAGAAAATTAAGTATGCTTTAAATTCAATGAGAAAGATGTTAACTTAAAAAGTCGGCATTTTCCTATTTATAAACATAAATCGACATGTATAGTTTACCTATATCGGCCAGACACGTAGATTAGCGGTGTATTGATCATTCCAGTTATGTCTCGATGGCAGTCAGAAGAAGCGAGACGATTTAATAAGATTCACCTACATAATATTATGTGGCCGTCTGGTCGATATTTTTAAAATATAAACATAAAAATTGATCATAAAGATGACGCTGGTGCCATTGAAAAGTGGTCATTGTAAACGATATTCGATATAAGCGATAAAACAGCATGGTAAAATTGACAAGGATCTGAAGAGATCAACAGTAAGTAAAATGACCTTTCCAGAACCACGAAGATTTTGGTTGTAACTTTTATATTTAGAGTTGTAAAACTGACATTCCGCCCTAACAATGCGTCTACAAAATCCTTGAAATTTTCTGACCACTTGACCATCTAAGGAATGCCACAGTCAAATTTTTAGAATGTCTCCGATTTTCAGGAAGCGGAAGTAAGATAAAGCCTGCTCGGATTTCACAGACTTTCAAGGTTGCTCTGATAAGTAAATTTACAATACGTGTTTCTTCGTATCTTCTTTGTTTTCTTCATTATCCTTCGCTTCCTAGTACGTCATAGGCTAGATACGGTAGGTTGCAAAATCAATGAGACTTTCATCTACAATTAACCTCAATAGCGAGCGTGACCGCTGAGGACCAGAGGTTTGCGCATGGAAATGTTCAATTCCAACGTTGCAAGCGGTTGAGTTGTTTGTATCGTGGACGGCACCTGGACTATTGTTCATTAGTTTAAACAACACAATTACAAAGTTATGTTAGATTGGTGCAAAGCCTAGTGAAAGAATTTACTCATTGTATAGAACCCGTTATCAAGAAATGAATGTCACTTTTGAAACTAGGTTTTCAAGCCCTAAAACAGTCTTGTCTTGTCTTCTTCCACAAACATTTTCTTCAGTGACTACCACAATTGGTCGTGTTTACAAGAATAAATAAATATTTCGTGTAACAATACCTTTGTGTGTTGTCCATTATATGTACATATTTTTCTAATGACAGTTTACATCATTAACCTCATTATATTATCATGTATATTTCATGAGTAACTCTTCTATTGATCTGAAACTGCGGTTACATTACCACAATGTGTCTAACAGTTTTAATCCAATCAATTTTAAGGTGGTTTTTACGGTTGTGCAAAAGTTATAGCAAGCTGACTGTAATACAATTTCATAACTACATTTTTTAATACTTATTATGTATAATTACGTTTTGAAACTACATTTACCATAAAATAACATTAATAATTTTTTGCACTAAAATCTTAATAATAAAAGGCAATAATTAAAACTGTAACAAAAATACCCGCCGCACCACCCTACCCCAGTACCACCACCCCATCGAAGTATCACCCGTTGCTCAAGCAGGACCGTATAAAACTCCGGACAACGCTACAGAAGGCACTTGTCGGGTATAAATTGAATTGTTGTGCTCATCTTATAAAACAAGATTTTACCAAACTTTTACTCTACAATGTCTTAAATTGTGAAATGGTTATGACGTCCTTGTCTTTCTTTTATTTTAAATTTTAAAGTCGTTCAATTAGTCATTGAATTAGCAAATTTACCCACACGGGTACATGACTCAGTGACATCAACGCATACCTAAAATATTCCGAATATTGTCAGTAGTTAAATACGATATACGGTTTAAAGTGCATAGTACATTACATATTTTATTGTTCAGATAGAAAATCATTGACCCTTCCATTTGGAGGACAGGTAGCAAAATGCAGTCGTAAGACTACTTTCATTATCTTAATTATTGTAATTGGAGAATGACTCATAAGACCAATCTAAAATTATATAAACTATTCCGAGAAGGATTAGTGAGTTTATTATCATCACAACAGCCATGGAGACGTCTTAACTAAAGACCAGGCAGTAAGGTTGGTCTTTAGATGAGACGTCCCCACTCAATGAAATTCGAAAATAAATTCATTCTTAAAGTTGTTAAAATAACTCTAATTTAATGTGTCTTACCAACATGCTTGTGTAATATGTACTCATAATTGCATGGTTCATGTATTAAGTTTTACCTTGACTACAATAACAAGTGATCTATTTAGTTTTTGCAATTTCATAAAAAAATGCACCGTACCGACCAACAATAACACTAGTGGATTCGACATAGATATATTTAAATTTTAACTAGTGGATTTGTTGTATTTTAAATTGTTTATTTTACGGTTGAGGAATTTCGTGGCAAATTTACATTTTTTGTTAGGAGGAAACATCCACGTGTATCCTCTGATTAGAGATGTTAAAAATTTCCGCAATGACACTCCATTGTCGCTGCTTCAAAATTTGTAGTAAATATCACCGATTTGTATTTATCATTTTGTTAACACTCTAATATCAAGCCGGTGCTAACTTCGCTAAATAAAGATTTAAAAAGATTATAAATAAATTAAACATCTTTAGTTTGGATTAGTCATCGAAAAATGCGATTTAATAAAATTAAGTCTGCACAAAAATATTGATGTTTACTGAGTGCGAGCAGTAGTTAAGTATCCTAATTAACACTTAACTTAACACACTATAATGTAAAAAAAAACTAAAAAAAAATAAGGGGTTTAGTTTTTTGGCAATAACACAAAAACTATAAGTGATAGCTAAAATCGGAAAAAAGATTCGAAAAGAGGAGGAAATTTCCAATTAAAAACTTTCAACTCCCGGAGTTCTATCTCCATTATTAATAATTTTAATTTAACGCTGAAAATAGGGGTCAGCGTAGCCGTAACGGGATGCGCGCGCCGCCTCTGAAAATAGTCACATAATTTTTTTTTACAGTATCAAAAATTAATTTAAAAATTTGAATAAATTATGGTGCTCTTAACACTTGATGGAATGAGATCCCGTTGGAAAAATCGATTTAACTTCATTTTTCAATAAGTTATGCAATTATTAATTAACAAAATTTTACGGGACCTCCGCTTTCATTGAAGACAACAACAAATGTTTAAAAAATTGACCTATAAATTTTTCACTTTTTTGGAGCCTTTCTTATATAATGTACTCAAGAAGTTCATGTTCTAAAAGTTTTTAAAAGTTAATTATTTTGTTTATAATAATAGGGTATAATACACTTTTTTGTAAAAGTGGCCAAATGGTGCACTTATACATAATATACAGATTGTATGTGCAAAAGAATTTTGAGTTAGGATGGGTAGTTTTTATTTAAAAAATGTTCAAAGTTCACCCGTAAGCTCCACCTCCTCTTCATCGTCTGTGTCGGTGACGTTGCAGCGCCGCATCGATGAATGTGATGAACTCAACTTTTTTCTGATTAGGAGAGAGTGGTGCAAAGAACTTTCATGTTCCAGCTGTAATCGGTAACTAAGCTCACTGTAATTTTGTCGGTAAAGTTTCATGAGTACACCACAGCGCATTTGGTTTTTATAATTATTAATTACACTTATTTCATTGATAATGGGGCAAAGTGGATTTTTGCTATTGGGGCAAAGTGAAACATAAAATTTATGAGGAAATATAGAGGGCATGATGATCAAGGCTTAACCTTTGAGTCAAAAATCCTTAGTGTTCTTAACAAATTTACTGTTCTTTGTTATGGAAAAATTAAATTTGACTAAACTTTTGTTTATTACATCCTAATTAATATTATCCCTTGTTAATATTTTTATATAATTTATTTTTGTATCAGAATTGTATAAGCAATTTGTTTGAGTTTGTATTTTAATTTTTTTGCCTCGCAATTTGGATCGAAGTAGAAATTTGTCACCAAGAAAATAAAATAGGTACATACTGATTTTTTTCCCTACACAGATACGGCTTTGCAAATATTCTAGATAATAATAATGGAAGTAGTGATTAATGTGATAAAAAGTTGAATGCTATTTTTTTTTACTTATCTCAGTTAGTCATTTTAAAGTTAGCTATTCCGCTTTGCCCTATTCATCCCTACTCATCAAAAGCGACTACGGTTGCTGCGTCACTATTAGCCGAGGGAATCGGTGTTGCCAGATTGTGCAAAAGCACACCCGCTCTCTTTAAATCTCGTATCCCGTAACTACACAATTTTCAAACGCTTAATTTGGCGGCATTTTAGGGAAATTTTTCCAACTGACATTGCAGAAGTTATTAAACGTAGATATGAATTATCGCCCACTACTTGTTTTCCTGATTTTCGTATGTAGTATTATACCTCATTGTTTACTAAAGTTGAAAAAAAAATATCCAAAAAATGTTAATTTTTTTTAACATATTTCATAGTTCGACACATGTCAGATAAACGTCACACTATTTTTATGGATTTTAAGCAATTTAAAGACTTGTCGGGGTTGTGTCGAACTATAAAACGTTGTATTACACTCATTGCTGTGTAAATTGGATGCTTTCCGGCACTTAAAAAATTAACCCATAACTTTTTCACTTCTTGGAGCCTTTCTTATATATGTACTCAAGAAGTTCATGTTCTAAAAGCTTTTAAAAGTTAATTATTTTGCTTATAATAATAGGGTATAATACACTTTTTTGCAAAAGTGGCCAAATGGTGCACTCGTATAAAATTTACAGATTGCATGTGCAAAAGGATTTTGAGTTAGAATGGGAGTTTTTAGTCACCGACACAGACGATTTGGCAGCGCCGCATCGATGAATGTGATGAACTCAACGGCGTTCTGATTAGGGGAGAGTGGTGCAGAGCAATATGTGCTATTTTAAAATGAGCCAACCGTTGCTCGTTTCATGTTCCAGTTGCAATCGGTAACTAAGCTCACTGTAATTTTGTCGGTAAAGTTTCATGAGTACACTACAGCGCATGTGGTTTTTATAATTATTAATTACACTTATTTTATTGATAATGGGGCAAAGTGGAATTTTGCTATTGGGGCAAAGTGAAACATAAAATTGATGAGGAAATATAGAGGGCATGATGACATTTTTGTATGTATTTTCAAAGGTTGAGTCAAAAATCCTTAGTGTTCTCAACAAATTTACTGTTCTTTGTTATGGAAAAATTAAATTTCACTAAACTTGTGTCTATTACATCCTAATTAATATTATCCCTTGTTAATATTTTTATATAATTTATTTTTGTATCGGAATTGTATAAGCAATAAAATAAGCAAGAAAATAAAATAGGTATGTACGTACTGATTTTTTACTTACACAGATACGGCTTTGCAAATATTCTAAATAATCATAATGGAAGTAGTGATTAATGTGATAAAACGTTGAAACGATAAAACGTACTCATTTTAAAGTTAGCTATTCCGCTTTGCCCTACTCTTCCCTACTCATCAGGGTTGTGTTCGAAAGCGACTACGGTTGCTGCGTCACTATTGGCTGAGGGAATCGGTGTTGCCAGATTGTGCAAAAGCATTTAAATCGTATCCCGTAACTACACAATTTTCAAACGCCTAATTTGGCGGCATTTTAGGGAAATTTTTCCAACTGACATTGCAGAACTTATTAAACGTAGGTATGAATTATGACCCACTACTTGTTTTCCTGATTTTCGTATGTAGTATTATACCCCATTGTTTAAAGTTGAAAAAAAAAAAAAATAAATCCAAAAAATGTTAATCTGACACATGTCAGATAAACGTCACACTATTTTTATGGATTTTAAGCAATTTAAAGACTTTTGAGGTTGTGTCAAACTATAAAACGTTGTATTACACTCGTTCCTGTGTAAATTGCATGTTCCGGCACTTAAAAAATTTACCCATAACTTTTTCACTTCTTGGAGCCTTTCGTACTCAAAAATTTCATGTTGTAAAAGCTTTTACAAGTTAATTATTTTGTTTATCATAAAAAGTTGAAAAAAATAATAATTAAAATCCAAAAGATGAGAGTAAATTCTTTTTACGTTATTTGTTTATAGACTGTTCATAAACAAATTGACTAGTTTAATATTAAAAGAAAACATTTTGTTGTCCCGAGGAAATAATGATTTAAAAAATTCCTTAAAGAAAATTGTTTATTGTTTATAATCGTTTTATTAATATTTAAAGTGATCTTTTGTTTTTTAAAAATCATTATTTGCATTTCATAATGAAATAACAAAAATATTTTTTTATTAAAAATTTAATTGTTTATTCAAGCAATTTGTTATAAAAAAATTCCAAAATTTGTAATGTCTTTTCTGAAACTGAAAAATCTATAAGATATGAGCATTTTAAGAGGTAGATTTTTTTTCCAGTGTTATATAAAATATGGTCGTTTTTGGACTTTGTAGAAGTTTCAGAAAAAACATAATTATGTATTACAAATTTTTGAATTTGTTTATAACAAATTGTATTGTTAATATAGAATTAAATTTTTAATACAAAACAATTGTTGGTATTTCGTTAAGAAATGAAAATAAGGGTTTTTAAAAAACAAAGGATTTCTTAAACTAGAAGAATGTTCTTAAATCCAGGTGGAGTAAATTTAAAGAACACTTCTGCCATCATCAGCCCTTAAAAAATGTTCTGCCGAAACATGTTCCATTTGTAATTTTACGCTGATTGAAGTTTGTAGAGTTCGACTTAGATATATTCAAATTTTTTAATTTAAAAGATTTCTTCATGAATTATTTTTAAACATTAGAAATATAAAAAAACTATTATCTATATATATAAAAATGAATCGCCGTTCGTATGTCACGCTAAAACTAAAAAACGGCTTTACCGATTTGAATAATTTTTGTTTTGTTTTGTTCGACATAATCCAGGGATGGTTTAAAACTATTTTTCACATGGACATGGGGGCCCAGGGGGGCCCTTTGGCTGAACCGATTTTTTTGGCTAGACCGATTCTTATGATTTTTTGTTTTGTATATTTGGTAGGTATGAGAATAAGTGGTAAGCTATTTTTCACATAGACATGGGGGCCGAGGGGGGCCCCTTGGGTTGGACCGATTTTTTGGGTCGACCGATTCTTATAAATTTTTCTTTGTATATTTGGAAGCTATGAGCTATTTTTCACATCGACATGGGGGCCCAGGGGGCCCCCTTGGGTTGGACCGATTTTTATGTTTTTTTTTTGTTGTATATTTGGTAGGTATGAGAATAGGTGGTAAAGTATTTTTTACATGCACATGGGGGCCCAGGGGAGCCCCTTGGGCTGGACCGATTTTTCGGGTAGACCGATTGTTATGAAATTTTTTTGTTTATTTGATAGGTATGGGTATAGGTCGAAAAGTATTTTTTACTTGGACGTGAAGGCCTGGGTTTATAACTCAAGAAGGGCTTTTATGATATTTGATTTGTTGGATTTGTTTCTGCCCCGAATAGCAGAATAACTATTGAAACATGGTCAGGGGGCTCAGGGGGAACCCTTGGATTTATATCTCAAGCCCCCCTGGTACAGGGCAACAATAACAAATAACGCCAGCCACCAAAATTTGTCTTACCGGGGTTTATAAATGAAAATCGATTTTTAAGGAGTAAACTTCAAAGTTTCACTTCTGTTGGGCGTGGACTCCACACACATTTTTTTATGATATCTGAGAATGGATTGACTGACTTTTTTGAGGGCGAATAAACTATTAAAACAGAAAAATAAAAAAAAATAAAAATTCTCAAACATTTTGTCTGGAATCCGTATATAACGCCATCTTTGATACATGACAGAAACAAAAATAAACATGGCGTTGTATGCTGGTTCCGGTAATGCCAGTAGATGGCGTTGTGTGCATTATCCTTTTATAAAAAAAAAGAATTAAATTCAGCTAATAAGTTGCCACAACATTTATTGATTCTGAGGCGGTACAAAGTTCGCCGGGTCAGCTAGTAAACAATAAAAATTGTCTTTAAGGATTTTTTTCAAATCATAATATTTCAATATTAAACTAGTCAATTTGTTTATAAACAGTTTATAGCATAAAATATTGTAACGGACGTCGACCCGAGATGACTCATCGCTGTAGCGGCGTCATCAATTACTAGAAGGTGCTCGATTTATACTACAACGTACTCGAGTATGACATCATCCTTTGCAATATCCGGTACACATCGAGAGCGCCATGGAACATCTGGAGCGCTTAGAAAGATTAGGCGCCGGATATTTATTGGAGGACGTTCCAGCGGAAAACCAGTCAGTCGTATCATCGAGTCTAGTCAGTCGAACCAGTCGCATCGAAGTCGAAGATCAGTGGGTCGAGTCGGACAGTTGCTTTTATCTATCCGGAGTGCCGCGTGATGTGTAAATAAATACGAGAGGTGAAGTAGTAAATTGTAAATAATTTGAAATAGTGTAATATTGAAGTATAAATAATTTGTACATAGTGTTCAAATAAATAAATAAATGGAACCCAGAAACGCTACAATATTTTTTGGATTTTTAATTTTTTTCAACTTTAAACTATTATTATAAACCAAATATTTAATTTTTAAAAGCTTTTGGAACATGAACTTCTTGAGTACATGTATCAGAAAGGCTTCAAGAAGTTAAAAATTTGTAGGGCAATTTTTGATACATTTTTTGTTGTCTTCAATGAACTCCCATAAAATTTTGTTAATTAACAATTGCCTAACTTATTGAAAAATTAAGCTAGATCGATTTTTCCGACGGGATCTCATTCCATCAAGTCTTAGAATACACCATAAATTATTCAAATTTTTAAATTAATATTTAATACTATAAAAAAAAAATTATGTCACGTACTCTCTTCAGAGGCGGCGCCCTCATCCCGTTACGGCTACGCGGAACCCTATTTTCAGCGGTAAGTTAAAATTATTAATCATGGAGATAGAACCCCGGGAGTTGGGAGTTTTTGATCGGAAATTTCCTAGACTTTTTGAATCTTTTTTCCGATTTTCGCTATCACTTATAGTTTTTGTGTTGTTGCCAAAAAACTAAACCCCTTTTTTTTAGTTTTTTATTGTATTTTTGTAACTATTTTTCGCAGGTTTTCAACTTATTGACTAGACTATAATTGGGACATATCTAGAACGCTGAGCTGTTGTTTGTAGTCCTTACATAGATTTTTTTTTCTAATTTGCTGTCGTAACAAAGCCATTAATAATAAGCCATTAACGCAACCAAAATCTAGAATTTTTGTTAACATTGGTAACACACACTGAACCCTGCACTGAGCGAAATGTCAGTGTGATTTTGAGGTTATAGTTCCATGTCAAGTCATTTCAAGTACATATATGTCAGGTACAGAAACATTAAAATTTAACAAAAATCCCTACATTACCAAAATTGATTTTATTTGCAGTTTAGAAAAAATAACATGAAAAACTCGTTTTGTAAAACTTAAGAGCACTACGGCAGTCGTGCTGCAAACCTGAACCCGTGTCTTAATATAAGTTATACAAAGCTGGTGTTTCAATATACTATTAACAAACAAGTAAGATAATGACTGTCCTCAAATATTCCATCATCGTTAAAAGTGTGCAAATATTTAAAATATAAATAGTGTGCTTAGCCTTGCAAAAGACCAATGTTGAAACAGCCTTTATATTTGAAAAATCGGTTTCCTTCATCTTTTTTTGCATTTCAATACCACATACCAAAACCTGACGCAATAGTTACATTAAATAAAATATTCAGAAAATTATAAAATAGCAAGAAACAGCGTTTCACGCTCACTGGTCCAGACTTCGTTTGGAAACAGAGCAGAGCAGTTTCACTCGGTGCATTTTCTTACTGCAATAGCTGTAAGAACGAAAAAATATTAATTTCAAGTGATGCAACTAGAAAATGAGTCTTTACGCTCCTAATTGGAGCCAATCGGCGGACTTTTTCATGCTAATTGTAACGACTTCATCACTTTCACGATTTGTTGTCACCGATTGTAGTGCCATTTAGAACACTTTCTTTGTTATCCAGAAGAGATTTTCACTGTCTTTTGTGATGGTCATTTCTGGAGCGTAACCTCATTCAAACTAAAACTATGTAGTTGATTAAATCATCAGTCGTCTAAAATACGCTCAGCAGGTTACGGAAACATCCTGGAAGTATCTTTGAACCACATAGCTTGCGAAGCAAATCATTTATCCGTGGTCGCGGCTGCAGGAATACGTAACTGCAAGCATTTTTCGGCAAAGAAGAAATCTTTTGCGCGGGCATGTTGATATTTCCATCAACATTGAAAAATTTTTTGAGATGTGGTCAACCACAGCGTGGCATTGTATCTCAAAGAAGTTTTATGTGTCTATTGATTCTTGTTTTCTGGATCGTTTTTCTTTGCGGCTACTTTTTGTTGCTATATTGTAAAATGTCCAATGATCACACGGAAATCGCACTTTCCCTTGAGGCATCCATCGGTTAATAGACTACTACTAGGTCGGTGTTCTCAATTTATTATTCAGGTAATGTTTGAAATCTGGACTTGCAAAAATATTTGCGTTTATTTAACTTCCAATTATCGCTAAATGAAAGTTGCGACCTTGAAATACTATAATCTTACTAAGCTTACATATTATCGATACTATGTCCAAAAAAAGCAACTTGCCTGTACTGTTATCGGTTAACAAAATTACGGAAGTTGATTTGAAAGCAGTTACGGTTAATAACTCGGAGTAAATAAAAGAACTCTCCTGACGTATTTGCTCTAAAGATCTTAGTTTCTCCTCCTAGGAAATAAATGTACAATTCCGCACTATCAATTCAAGAGTAGTTAACGAACCACGTCGAAATGGATCAATTATTATGTAATTAATAAGATTTCTCATTACCCCGCCTATTTTGTACACCCACCTGTTAAATTTCCTTTGAATAAATTGACATCTTGTCAACAAAAAGTAGGTTTGGATCCTGTTTAGCAGTGACTAATAAAATTTACACATTAATAAATTATTAACCAGGCTATCATTATTTGCGACCTTGGCGAATTAACAAACTTAAATGCGGATTTCGTATTAAATCATCCTAATTAGGGAATTCAATTTAAAATGGAGTGCAAGGATGTCAATCCTTATATGAATAGCGATAACTGTGTCTGAGGTCTCAAAGATGGATTCGGACTATTTAGCTTTTTAGACCAAATCGAAAACATGAAATCAACAACCAAACGAAATTAAGAGTTACATAAGAACTGCAAGTGAAAATATTTAAAATTGTCCTCAATGTGGCATACTTTTATTTTAAATATTTGTCTACCTACTTTAGGCAAGTTTTTAAAGCGCAGTAGGTAGTCCGGTCTTCAAATCACACATCCTACTCCCGAAAGAAATCGAGGATCGACAAAAGAGAACTTTAATTTTCCGCACAACTGAAGCAAGCAACGTTGTAAAAAGACACCGATTGCATTTGTTTTGTTCTAGCACAATTTTCACAGTTCGAATTAGATAACTAATCGTGAATGAGTTCTCACAGTGTTGATTAATTCTGTCTAAGGCGAAAATAATGGAGTAATTTATTGCCAACAAGTTGCTGGAAAAGAATTTCCTGACTGGTGATGAATGCAACGTCCAGAGATAAGCACAGGTTCATAATACATATTTTCAACTTATCCATAGAATATAATTTTTTAAACACTTGCGAAACCAATTTCGCAGTCACTAATCAGGTACAATGTCGTATTTCATGTTCGTGCGTTAAATAAGTCTTGGTAAATGATAAAACATCGTTTGTTATTGTGTTATTGAAAATACTGTAAATTAACATCTTGTGAAGCATGTCCGCCAACCTAACCGGATCAAATTTAATAAGTTCTGGAAAAACACACAATAAGCAAATACTGTGTGATTGAAAATATAATGAGATTGGGTGTGAAATTATTTTTTTAACAATTGTAGTAGCACCTCCCGACGCATCCTTCCGTCAAATAAATGAGGTTATGTCTATCACTTATTTTCAGTGGAGATAAATAAAGACTACTTTTTAAAAACTCACCACCTGTTGCTTTTAGTTGGTAGAACTACTAAATCAGAAAAGAAAAATCTATTAACAAAAAAACAGAAAATAGTGCTTAAGGCGAAACCGTACCGTATGGTGTTTCTAATTACATTACTAATATTTTGGACGTTATAAGGAAAAATCGAAATATGAAAAGTGGAATGTATGTAAAAAACTCACAAAATTTGCGCTACGAGATCTTTTTTTTAATAAAGCCCTTAATAACAAAAAAAATATATTTTTCTCCTACACGGAGCAAAAAACAAATTCCAAGATATACACAAGAAAGCCGAAAAGATTTAGTAAGCCCTATGATTTTTATTTTTGAATTTGGGTGAGATGTGCTCATCAAAACGGGGAAAACTATTTTCTATTATAATATAACTATAGTGGTATGATTATTTTCGATGATATTATGAGTGAAATTGAGCTGGAGTATTCGTTAGTGAGTGTTATATTTGAGAAGACAATATAATGAATGCAATAAAATAGTTACTGTTTAAATTATTTATTTATTTACTGTCATTTCAAACTGACAAGTTTTTTTAAAATCAAAATCGTAACAATGAAAGTAAACAAGATGTTTTTTTTTGTTTTTTATCATCGCTGTGATAGCCTGTAACTAAGGATTTGTGCGTTTTGATTGACTCGTTTATGATCATGTGATACATGAATTATATTGTCTCTTTGATAAAGCCGCCGGCCGCCGTGTCGTGTATTCAGGGTGTTATTATATGCCTCTTGTCAAGGTCAATTACTGTGAAATTATCATGTTTTTCTGAAATGGAAACAACATATATTGACCAGTCCGGCTGTTTAATCTAGCACACTATTACTTGTTGGTTGGTTTGATTGTATCTTTTATATTAGTTAGCCACGAAGTTCTCGGGAACCATGTGAGAAGGAATACCAGTTGTTTCGTGAGTGGAGACAAAGTTTGACTTGAATTAATTCTTGCTATGGAAACAGTTGACGTATATACGAAAAATGTCACTTTAGGTCCCAGTATGAAATAAACATAATTATTATATGCAGATTGTAAATTTTTGCGTCAATGACAATCATAACCTCCACAAATAGTTTTCGCACAAATTTTGTCGGATAATTGATAGATCAAGTGACTTACCTGTAAGGAAAGTTGATCGAAATTATATGAGTATTGCCGTTCGAAGAATTACAATGACAAATTGTAGTCGCAAATTTCCTTGCGCTCACCACGAATTGTTTAAAATAAATAAAATCCACTTATCACCACTACCCAATATGCTGACTCCATGTAGCTCCTGCATCGCACGTACATTCTCATTGCAAATTTGAGGGTAGTTCTAGAGCGTTAAGGACCCCACGGGAGGGAGATGTTTGGGGGGGATTGTAATTCTTCGAACGGCAATACTCATATAATTTCGATCAACTTTCCTTACAGGTAAGTTACTTGATCTATCAATTATATTTCGTATTGCCGTTCTCGAATTACAATGACAACTTGTAGACGTTCAAAGTTAACGCTCTAGGGGTTGTAACAGGGAAGATGAAACTTCCAAATTTAGTAACGTTTGATTTCCATGGTACATAAAACAGAACATTATAGAATAGCTTTAGCCTACTATGCCTCTAGCAAAACTGTTTGCAGTTGACGACAAAGGTGACATTTGAAAGTTAGTGATCCAGCCAACCAGTCTTTCGATTTTTTCAATCGGAACTTCGGTTCTTCATGCGGCTAAATTAGCGGGATGTCTAATACTGTAGCTTGAGAAACAAATAGTATCAACGCCCGCCGAGGAGAGGGCAAATTTAAAGCATTTACTAATTCTTTGGGGAGAGGCTGGAGAAATCAGTTTCCTGTAGGTTAATATTAAGACGTGTATAGTTCTAGGTTCGCAAGGCCTGAGCCCTAGATATGGATGATTCAATTAATGATACGAAGCATAAATGTGGTTTTTCAGGGAAAAACAAAATAATTAATACTGATTAAGAGTTCTTAACCGAAGAGGTTTTAATTCTATCGGGTATGGTTATCTCTAGGCTTTATCATCACACCTTATGATATTGTGCAGTCTAACCTTGGACAGAGTCTGTGGTCGATGTGCTAATATAAGAGGTAATAAGGTCCTAATTTGATTATGAGATTATAGAGATTGAGACTGTCTCTAGAGGATAGAGCTCTGATAAATAGGAGAGAACTGATGAGGTATCCCAGATTGTTTGGTATTTGGGTTTTGATGGTCTAAGATTTCGAAACCTTTTAAGAAAATTCAGATGTTCTTCAGGAATTGCAAAAATGAAGGAAAGTGCTGACTGCGCTGAATTCACAGTTGAATACAATGCGTCAGGTGTAAATTGATTATTGAAGGATATGGAAACTGTGTCTATGCAATCTGAATACGAGTTACAGTGTAGATCTTTAGAAAATATTCATCATTTGTGAAGGTATACACTATTGGTTCATTGTCTGTGCGGAGACGATTTTATGGCGGTTAAGCCTGATTTTGCATGTGCCTTTTCAATAATTGAGGTCCTGATAAAATTCTAACCTTTAGGATAATCTTTCTCCATAGGGGGTGACTGTTCCTAAAAGGAATTAAAAGTGGATTCTTAGTTGGTTGAAGAAAGGGTTGCTGAGTAATAGCTTTCGATAAACCTTGTACAAGGGTTGTGTAACCCAAGTTGGTAGGACTAGTATGGCCGTCGTCCTTTAATCTATTATATTCCTCAAACAATTTTAAATTAAGGAAAATGGTGGGAAGGCATAAAAAAATTGTTTTCAAAAGATGCCGTATATAAATGCGTTTGCGATAGAGTCTGGGTCCGGTTCTCACAAAATACATTAAACGCATTTGGCGTTTAATTTGGTAACAGTTCAATCGAAGTGGTATCAAAATGTCTACAAAATTGTTGAAACGCAGAATTACATAATTCATGTTTTTTTTTTTTTTAACGGGATTCTTTGTCTGCTTGAACATTATGTTTCGTATGTACATATATAATACGAAGCAGTAAGGAAAATGTTGCGTTATTCGCACCACTGCCAAAATATATCCCTGGCAACCGTGTTGAACCATTAATTCGAGAACATTGATAACGGCGCCCCAACCAGATTTTGGGGCGTCTTAATAGATTTCTAGGGTAAAATTATTACATAGGATCGTTCCCCGACTGTGTGAGAGTGACTCACTCCACCAGTCTAAATCGTGTTTTGCTGATGCGGATATGTTCATTATCGGATAATAGTTTTGAAAACATATTCGATCGCTTTGAGCGACTTAAATCGTAAAAGAGGGGCTCCTTGAGTCGATTCGTGTGAAGACACATTGTTTATAAACTGTCTAACCGGAGATCCGGCTTAAATGAGTTACTCAGAAAGTTACTTAAGCGTCCAGCAATTGGTATCGCCTCCCCTCATCCTTCTTCATCCGAATATTTATTTGGGCCGGAAGGTAAAACCCTGTCGGTTGAGTGCAGATGGACCGGGAGTTTGGGACCGGTGTAGCCGAAGTCCTGGCTTGAAAGAAAGTAACGTCCGAAGAGGAATTTCTGAAGAAGCTAGGTGGCTTCTTTGTTTCTTGTGCGGCGTTGAAGTGCTCAGGAAAAGCTTGTCCAAAAAAAGGAAAATGCCAAGTGGCAATCGCCACTAATTTGTTTCACAGCAGGGTCCAATAATGGGACTGAAATTGAAAACTTCCCCGTTAAAGACCGACGGGACTAAGGCGATGTAGTTGGCTAAGGGTGGGCGACCGGTAATAAGATTGGATGAAGACATGATGATAGTGTCGTGACTTCTATGGGCACTTCTAGCCCTTTTGACCCAGCTGAATTAGTGCCCAGCAGCGATTCTAGATGGGGAGTTATGAAGTATTCTGGACAACAACAGAGATTGTAAGAATCCAACTCCGGATGGGGCTGGTAGGTATGGATAACAATAGAGATTGTAATAATCCAAGCACGCCCTGAACTATAGCGGTCAGAAAATAATCGGAGAATAACTAGGTTCAGGTAATCCAACTCCGGATGGGGCTGTTATGGACAAAAACAGAGATTGTAATATCTAAGCACGCCCTGAACAATAGCCATCAGAGAATATAACTATGTTCATGTAATCCAACCTGTTGACTCCTACGAAGGGTTGACACCGAACCAGAGAGCTGTTGTTGTTGTTGTTGGACCTATCTTTATATATTTTATTATGAATAAGTATACAAATGAGCTTTGTTGAGCAGCTCAGTCTAAACTGAAGATTTAAACTACAAACTTCAAAAAGGTTCTGATGTAAGTCGAGTCCATTTAAGGGAAAGTCGACACAAAATACCCAACTGCATTTCAGAAAACCGATCGACACATGTGAGCAGAGAAAAGTCCAGAAAAAAGTCCAGAAACCGAGGGACAAAGTATAGCACGTCACAACTCCTGAGTGGACTAGTATGGACAACAACAGAGATTGTAATAATCCAAGCACGCCATGAACTATAGCGATCAGAGAATCGACTTACTATGTTCATGGAGTCCAACGGCTGATGGGGCTGTTATGGTTCATGGAATCCAATTCCTGATGGGGGCGGCTGTTATGGACGACAACAGAGATTGTATAGCCAAGCCGCCCGACTCCTGAACTATAGGACTAAAGAGTACAACTATGTTCAAGGAGTCCAACTGGTCCACTGGATTGACTGGTCGACTGGAAGTACTTGGACCCAGCTGACGGGACGGGCCGGGCTATTCGATGCATGGGTTCGAAGCAGATAGCGACGCTAGGAGAGGCGGACTCAATAATTGTAGAAATACCCGATACCTGGATTAATTACTGGGTGTTTACATTGTGTTATATAGTATCTTTTAACACAACGTTCTTTCTGTTTTGCAATAATTAGGTCGAATCGAAGATAAATACAAAACCAAGCCTGCGATGGTTGTCAGCACTTTTCTCAAATGTAATATAATCCAAAAGTTTAATGCGTCAATAACCATTTTCGAATGTTTTTTTTAAAAACCGCTTGAATTTTGCTTTTCGGTTGGAAGGGTTAGCCCTGGGAACTTTCACTTTGTCCATTTTCGGAGCACTTAAAATACGTCCGTGGTGAAGCACGAAAAATTTGCAATGAGAATGTACGTGCGATGCAGGAGCTACATGGAGTCAGCATATTGGGTAGTGGTGATAAGTGGATTTTATTTATTTTAAACAATTCGTGGTGAGCGCAAGGAAATTTGCGACTACAAGTTGTCATTGTAATTCGAGAACGGCAATACGAAATATAATATCCACTTCGACACTAAAGTAATTTTTCATTATACAGATGTGTTTTATTTACCTCGGCTGTCACCTCGGCAACTAAACACACATTCTTAATGACAAAATAAGACTTTAATGCTTTGATACTTAAATAACTATTTTTTGTATTATTTAAGACTCGGAATTACTTATACATATAAGCTGAAAGCTTATAATGTGATACATGAAATTGTATTGTCGATAAAATCAAAGATAACCGCGTCAACGGTGGTATATGACAAAATTATTGATATGGAACTACCTTTCAATAAAAATATATTAAAGTTTCACTCTATAAAACACGTAAAGATTAGCAAATATGTTTGTTCAATGAATGGCCGCAATAAGAAATTTTAGTAAATAAACAGTTAAATTTCTATTTTCTAAAACAACGTGTTCTTTCACTTCAAGCACGACTTCTCCGAGTCAAAACAAAATGAACCAACGAACGAATGAGATGTTTTAGCTATCAGTTTACAAACAATACCGGCGGACGGTCGATATCGGCATCAAAAAATGGTTCTTTATGAAATTTTCTCAGCTTTCACTTGTATACCTTGACATTTTGAATTTTTACATTAATAATAAGATATTTCACTTCATTTTTATTATAAACAAAAATTAAAAAAAACCTTCATCGCGCAAATTGTATTCATATTTAAAGGGTAGCTGCGCTTTTAAATTAACTAAGATCCTCATAGTTTTCAGTTAATCGGTGATACAATTTTCCTTAGGTTAAGGTTTTGCCTTAACAACTCACTGCTATCAAGTAATATTAATACTCCAGACTCCATCCAACCATATTTGGGCGAAAAATACTGGAATGTACTTGAAGGACGTCTTTTCGTAGTGAATTATATTTACAAAATTAAAATTTTCACTTTCTTCTTTAAACTATGTTTCTGAGATCACTGTAAGGACGATTTTACAAGTTGTGGCATTCGAAGAATTTTTGAATAAATTACAACAAAATATATCAAACTGGTAGCCAATGATTTGGTTGTCAGCCGATGACAGCTAGAGAGTTGACAGCTATATTTAAATTTAGACTAATTGTAAGCAAACATTACCTTGCATTTATAAATAACATTGCCAACTTAAAGACAAAAATAAATCTACACTTTTAATTTAATTTATTACCAACTGAAATATTAATTGTTGATAAGTCTGTGTTGAGAATATCTTTTTGCATGGCGTCTTACGATGATTAATGTAATGCTCCCATTCCAGCTTTAGATGGCGCTTGGTTTAAAGCCGTCAAAGGAAGAGCAGATATATTTGTCAAACATTTAACAGAAAAGTGACGAGGTGGAACTCGAAATTTTTTGTTTTTGTTTGACACCTGAAATCGACAACATTCCTCCAAGAACTTCCCAAAGAATACCAATGGAAAGTTGCTTACATTTACGATTCCCATAACTTTTAAAATGGGGAGTTCCTCAAGGTCAACAAGTTTGGTCTCGACTTTGTCAAAGGTTTTTGAGAATATAACGAAAGCTGATATGAAATATATGCCACAAGATGCAGAAATAGTACTTAAACATCAAATTTTTTTCAGACACTATAATGCTACTATTGATAATTCATCACTATTGTATCTGTTGAGTTCATTTTTGTTCGCCATCTTTATCTTCGTTGAGTTTTTTTTTATGTCACGTGGTTTAACAAATATTAAAAACTGTAGGGATTTAATGTTAATTTTTTACATGACCTCTTTTTAACTCAAAGGCTTCTTGAAAATTCCCGAAAAAATAGATTTGGATTTTCTTACTGCTTTTTCTAGGTTTTGACGGGACCTCTTATGCATAGAACACACCTAAATGAAACTTGCATTAAATTTGCAGAAAAACTTCTTTTATGAATAAAAATTTTAAATTTTTCTCAATTTGAAATTTCTTGTACATTTTCTTGTTATACTTTAAGTTTCATTGCTATAGTACAAATACGGTTCAATGTGATTTTCCCATGTTTAATATTTTATATGGTTATATCAGGAATTTGTATATCGTTCATATTCATACATATTTATATTAAACTACCAGGTAACTACAGTATTTTTTTCACTACTAGCAGCTTAAATCCTATAAATCATGTTTTTCTGTCCATTCTTGTATCTATAATTACATAAACAATTTCACGAATATTCTGCCAAATTCTAAGAAAGATATTTTTTTTCATGAAGTCCTTAGGTATTACCACATTTATTTTACATGAAATCTGGTATCTTCATTATTAACTACTAGTCAATAATGAAATGATTATTAACTACTATCTCTTCATTATTAACTACTAGTCAATAATGAAATGATTATTAACTACTAAGAAAGAAAAACAATTTCACACATCCTCGACCAACTATATAATGGTACCTACATTCTACAACTAGTAGTGGAAAAAAAAATTACTTTTTTTTAGTATTGTGTTGTCTATGTTGTTCACCGTCAAATTACTTAGCTCTTTACATCGACAAGCCCCTCCGAGTCCCATCAACTTATGAAACATTTTTTTTAAATGTTTTTTTTTGCTTTCGCATCACTTTAGCAACCAACAACAACTCTTGATTTTTGAGAACAAATCATTTATTATACAGGGTGATTTTTTTAAAACGATCCACCCTAAATATGTAGAAAACAAAAACGTTATGTGCAAAATGCTGAAACCGGTGAATTTTGTTTGTGAGGGACACTTAATTAGTATAGTTTTAAACCTGCAGGTGCACCCCCTTGGCTGAGCCAGTAGCCCCCTCAAAAATCTTAAATGGAACAGGGGGTTAAAAAGTTTATTTTTTTAAAGCTCCATTTAACCTCTTTTTGAGTATGTAGTTATAAAGGTTAATCTTTTTCTGAAATCTCAAGTATTTTTTGAAATAAAAACTGTTTCTTATTCATTGACATTGACAATTATTCAGTTTTAAAGTAAATCTGCATACGTTCGGATGAAAAAATGGTCAACTCAGTTGCTGAAAAAGTTGAAATTATTTTTATTTACGGCTCCCAAAACCAATGTGCTAAGCATATTCATAAACGAAATTTCAACAAGATGGAGCTCCACCACATTATGTCTTAAACATTCGCAATTGGCTTAACAAGCGATTGCCGAACTATTGGATTAGCAGACGTGATGCAATTGAGTGGCCAGCAAGATCACCAGACTTGACAAGTTTAGATTTTTTAGAATGCAGGGGAGTTCCGCGAGAAACATTTCAAAAAGTTAAAATTTGAATTTGAAAACCGGATCTACTATTGCCTGGGATAAAACGGTGCTCATTTCGAACATCTCTTGTAAAATTCAACTGTTTTAAAAAATAGGGTTTCAATTTTTGAAGATTTTTTTTCATCATTGATGGTGTGTTTCTTTACTTATTAATTGAAGTTTAACTGATTACTTGACATTAAAATCTAAACAGTGGTTCAAACATTAGTTTCATCAAAACATCTCAATATGTTTTTCATAGTTGACATTCCCAAGAGTTGATTTTACTAACAATAGGCGCTTAACAACACTGTTGTTCAGGAAAAACATGAACGTGGGCTGTGCTACAAAACAAGTGGTTTTCTCAAAAACTAATCGTAGAAATAAAAAACTACTACATAGTCAAAAAGAGGTTAAATGGACCTTTCAAGAAATAAACTTTTTAACCCCCTGTTCCATTTAAGATTTTTGAGGGGGTTGCTGCCCCGGCCAAAGGGGTGCACCTGCAGGTCTAAAACTACACTAATTAACTGTCCCCCTCACAACCAAAATTGACCGGTTTCGGCATTTTGCTCATAACGTTTTTGTTTTCTAGATATTTAGGGTGGATCGTTTTCAAAAAATCACCCTGTATTTATATATTTATTATATTTTGGCTCTTTGGCCACTTATAATCCCTCGGCCTTTCGGGCTTTGTGCTTATAATTCTAGAGTGAGTTCTAGTTTTTAAAGGAAAGAAAACAATTCAATAAATGGTTGTTATTTTTCATCCATTTAGTCAGTCGATGACTATAGTGGACAGGGCGGCCCACCCGCCCACCGCACTCACAAACGATGCCGGAACCATACGCCTTTTAGTCACAAAGAAACACGAAAATTTTCCTATTTTTTCTATTGTATCCACATCCATTTTCTTATATTTCACAGTTGTTCTTTTGTGACTAAAAATCATATAGTTCTTGACACGACATCTGGAATAAATTCAGTATCTTTTGTTTTTATTCAGGGGGCTGTAACCACCCTTAAGTTTTTTTTCAACGACACATCATTGGAAAGCTTATAAAAAAAGGAATACAAGGATGTGTTTTGTTTCATGTATTTCTATCTCATCTGAGAATAAGTAAGTACACCTGTAGTTGATCTTGCAAGAAATAAATAGATTGGTACCACTGAATAATTTGCACCTTGATAGATCTTGATTATCTTTTTGGATTAGAATAGTGATGATTGATCCGACCGCTGTAAATTTTTATACAATGTAAGATTAATACAATATAACCTACAAAAAATTGCAGAAATAAATAGTCACTTGATTGATTATTATTTGATTGGAATTGTTTTATTTTTAGAAATGATTCAATTCTGTTTTTTGGCTTTAATCCTCTCGTGATGTCAGTATTCGTGTATGTTATCACAACGAGCAAGTAGTGCTTGTTACCGACCGTAGGCGGAGGGTATCAAATGATTTTTATCTTTTAATAGAGTCGCATTAACGAATTTGGTTACTTTTTTGTCTAATTACATTTTACCGCAGCCAGTGTGGCAATTTGATTCAATGCAATGTTCCTTGCATCATAAAAACTGCTGCAGAAAATTACAATGAACCCTGAAAACGAAACTTTATGTAATGCGCGAGCTCTTAGATAAGCCACTGAATAATACAAATAAAATTACAAGTGTTCTAGTGTTTGGAACACTTTCGTTGCTATTGTCCGTGAGAACTTCTTGTGACTTATTGTGCCTGAATGGGTGTGAACCGAGTCACGGATTGCGCCCAAACAAACACAAGTTTCCTGCTTATTACATATTATTTACGTTAAATCCTAACAATAAATTATCGTTGCGCCACACAGACCGATGAAGCGGATCGTGTCTTCGAGAACTTATTGTTTCCGAATGCAGGGAGTGTCCTAAAGGGAAAAATACACATCTTGAGTTGTTTATCTTTATTGTAATGAATTTGAATTGAAGTCGTGACTGGCTCAAGGTGTGCGACATTTGCGATGTGAAGAGAATGGATGATATTGAATTCATATTGTGGGTGCGGAGTGGTTAATTTGCTGGTACGAAGAAGGAAGGTGTGTTTGGCATGTTGCGGTGCGGGTGGATGCGAAGAATCTGAGGTTCTCCAAACAGAGGTTGTTCAAAAAAATTTCAAAAAATTTTTTTTTTTGTTTTTTTTTTGTTCCTTCTTACGTCCATATATTCTTCACAATTTTTCTTCTAACCTCATTCACACTTCCTCGATATTTATCTCTTCCTTTTGTCTTCACTTCCAAAGGCATATGGTCCGACTCCATCCTTTCTCCCACCTTGAATTTCTCTATTTCATCCCATGCTTCTTCATTCACCATAACATAATCAATAACTGTCTCCCCTCATGGTCCAATATACGTGTACTCTCCTTTCTCATCTCCTGTGCAGTTCCCATTAAGTATGTCCCACCCTCTTTCTTCTACTAGGCTAATCAGCACTCTCCCTTCTGCGTTTTCTGTTCCATCGTTTGTTGATCTTCCTTCTATTGTTGCTCTTCTATCCGTCTTCCTTTCCCTCCAATTCTTGCATTAAAATCCCCCCCAATCACCAAAGTTCCTTCTTCTTGCTCTTTTACTCGCTCTTCTATTATTCTCTTCGTTTCCTTCATACTTCTGCTGTACACTGTTACAATTCTTCATTTTCTTCTTCCAGTCACTCCTTCACCCTCATTATTATGCCACCTTTAGCTCTCCCTTTCTTGCTTTCCCTCTCTGCATATTAACACTTCCACTTAAACTCTTTCGGCATTCATTCTCTTTTCCAATTTTTCCCACCCCTTTTCTTCCACCCACGTTTCTACCATTCCCATTATGTCAAATTTTCCCAAGTACTCCCAAACTCAAGCGCCACAAAACACGTCCGCTTGGTTCAACTGCTCGAATCGAACTCGGGTAGCTGTAGGATTTTTCTATTTACCTCCCAGTATGTCGCTGACTTCAACGTTACTTTCGACGTGTAAATATGACGTGTTATAACGTCTAGTAAAACACGTTTTTTTTTACGTGATTATACCACGTTGAATAGACATTACGATGTCGCCGAAATCAGCGTTACTTTTGACGTGTTGATTTTCATGACATATATTTATTATAAAACAAAAAAAAAATTGTTTTACAAAAGTTCAAATCTATTATAATGTTTAAAGGTGAATAGAAAATATGAAAATAATTACTAAAAACTATAATATCAACTATGTACTACTAATATTATAAACTATGTAACTATAACTATAATTATTATTATTATAAAAAAAAAACTAAAATAATTATTATGGGCTAATTAAATTAAATCATTTTTTTCATGACTCGGATTGTGTGTTGCTCGACGTGCTGGGTCAGTTTTGCCAATGTTTGCAGTACAGTTGCCTCAAAATCTATAAGAAATAACTATAAGTAACTATTGCAAAAATAAAAAAATCCTTACTAGGTATATGATTGTCGTAAATGATATAAAATGACACAATTTACCAGGATATTTTGAAAGTGGAGAAAATGATGCATAAGACGTCGTCAGGGTACAACAAAAATTCTCTCCAAGGTTTACAGTTCGACGCCGCTTACCATCAAAAAGAGACTCATCACCAAAAACTTGCTTTCTTGAGAGACTTTCCACTGATGACTTGTTTCCTCTGCAGTTTCCCCAATCTCCTTGATGAGGTTGTTGGCCTTTTTATCGTCTGTGTCATAATCCTCTGCAAAGAAGCTCAAAAGTTAAAACAAAAAAAATTAATTAGAAAAATCATAAATATAATATCATATATGTATATACCTGTCTTAAAATGAATTTTAAAAACCTTGTCAGAAGGCCAGGTCTTACATGGAGTACCACTTTTGACGAAAGTCATAAAATCGGTACACTTGCGGAATAAATTTCAATTCTGGGTAGTAATATGCATAAAAAATGTATATTTAGTTACTTCTTTTAAATATGTGTACTACTTACCTTTAGGACTTTTGGAAGCTACACAAATCTCAAAACTTGGTAAGGCAAACGAAAACGAAATGAACTGCACGATCTCAGACGAAAAATGAAAATGAACAAAATCGAACGAAGCAATGGCCAAGCCCAGATGACATATCTGGAAAGAGTTCCTTGGTTTCGTTTCGTTCGGGGTGCAAGCCGCAATAAAAAAAGCTGTAAATCACGTACACAAAAGTGATGCTCTCTCGCCGCGTTCAGTGTATGAAAGCAGCATGTTTGTTTGCCGCCAAAACAAATTCGATAAGGCAGAAATTTTCATTGATAGTACCATTGAATATCAATACTCTAACTACTCTAACTAGAGTATTGATATTCAATGATAGTACTGATCTATATGTTTGGTTATTATTTATTTTCGACAATAAAATTACGCTCGCGTCGTCGGTTCCTCAACCTTCAGCCCCCATCATAAACCAATATCCGTTCTTCTCAAAATTCCGGCGCCCAAACGGCAAAACTTCTCAACGTATGTTTCAAATTGTCCCTTAATTATACCTGCTTTCAATTTTGTTTTTAAAAACTATTCATTCCCTGACCAACACTAAACTCTTCTCCGGTCAAAGACACACTCAAACTTCGCGACACGACTCTCAAAAGAGATTCGTTGTTTTATTTTTAATCTTTTTGCTGGTCTTTTGAGACCTTCACTTACTTCACAGCGTTTCACATAACCAGACATTACCAATATTTATTAATTTTGTTGATTAACCGTAATAATTAAAGATCTTAATTTTTGTTTTCAACTTTAACAAAGACATTTAAATTAATATTTGTAAGTACCTATCTAAGTAAGTAAATATAGCTACCTACGTTGAATTATTTCTTTGCCGTTGGGTTGAAAGAGCTTTTGTAATTTTTTATAACATTAAGACCATAATAGAATAGGGAATATGAATTTAATTTTTGAATTTTAATTTAATTAATAATAATAATTATATGAATTCTCAAAGAGCGATTGTTCATCTCTATTGCGAACTAAGCGGACGAGATGATCCTAAAACATTTCAACCACGAGAAAACGTCAAACTTTGGGTAAAATTCGGGGTGCCAAATGTTTACAAGAGCTAACTTAGTTGTTACCATGTTTCGTAAAAATTATGAAAGAAATGCTAGCCTTACTAAATATTTCTATTGTTTCTATTTTTAAATTCTATAACCATTCTATTTTATTTAAAATGTGAATCAAATAAAAAATGTGCATATTATGTTTTATAACACGCAACAAATAATTTACAGTGGCTTCTAAACTTGGCGCAAAAACCGCCCATATGGAATTCAAATAAAAAATATAAATTAAGTAGGATTATTATACATTATGTATTTTAAAATCATTTTTATCTTTGAAACCCCTTAGTGACTTATAAAAAAACACACCTAATAATATGATACGGAATACGTTCTTTCTAGTGTTTATTTGCTCAGAAAAACACGTATACTTAACGTGAAAATTTCACGAAAAGTAAACGGCGCCAAAACACGCCTCGAATGCGTTTTTATTTGTAGTATAGATGACTAGAAAAACACGTGTATTTAATGTTAAAATTTTGCGAGAAATAATAGTCAAAAATAATAATTTAGACTTCACCGCCATTCGTTCTTTTCTATTTTATATAATTTGATTTAAGTTATGATTTAAATAATAAATATATATTTTTTAACATGATTTTTTTTATAAAAAAAGTAAATTGACGTAAAGTAAAATACAATAATAAAAAAAGGGAAGTAAATTGAAAAACCTCCTTTTAAACCCAAAAACCTATAGGGGTACACCATGATGATGATTTTTTATACCCTGCTGGAACTCTTTCACTCCTTAGGTATTTTTATTTTTTATTTGATTAGAAAAACACGTGTACTTAATGTAAGAATTTCACGAAAAATAAACCACGACAAACACGCCTATACGACACTAGAAAAACAAACGTCAGAAGTGCACGTGGAAAATAACTTATATTTTATCAACATTATGTACCTTTCGTTGATTAACAATATTGATTAAACGTCTTTATTGCGTCATATATAATACTTAAAAATAACGTAATTTTTTAACGTTGAATTTACGTTACGTAAAATACGTTGAAATAACGTTGAAGGTATTACCAAAATATAACGTGATATTTTCAACCATAAACGTGTTATCAACCACATACGTTAAAACAACGTGCATGTGTTTACTGGGCTATATATACAGGGTGTTACAAAATGATTTGCACGTAAAATATAAATGCCGCTTTACGAAGATGATTATATTTTTTATATAACCTCAAAATTAAGATACACTTCAAATGTATGATGTGTTTCTAGCGATTTTTGGGTTTCGATGTTTTCACCAGATTTCTAACCTAAACATAGAACAAGTTTGTTTTACTTGAAACTCGTTAAATTCAACAACCCTATAGCTGAAGAACTGGCCAACGTAAGTCTCAATACCACCCGAATTGGTTGGTTTACAAGAAAAATTTTCCAGATCCCTTCTATCACAGTCAAAGAGCCCCACGACTTAGTGAGGTTAAGTTTGCATGAACGCATCTGTGTGAAAATCCGCAACGAGAGAGAGATCCGGGGCCGACTAAACGTACGAGAGCAACAATAGCGATGTATAGTATACGATGTATCTGGAAAAATCATTTATTATTATCTAATATATTTAAACGAGCTTTAAACGATATTTATGTATATTTCGCGGATCTCGGGAACGGCTCTAACGATTTGGATGAAATTTTGTATTTAGATAAAATAAAGTTTTGCTTTTTAAGTCTACCTATGTAGTTGTATTTCTTGTAGAAACACAATTTTACATTAAAAAAAACCGTCTTTTTAAAAGCCTTTATCCGCTGTCATACTGACAAATTCATACTTTGGTTGTGGGGATGAATGAGAGTGGGGACGCGTGCGAATGAAACGACTAGCGTAGTTTAGATGGTAGTTACGCCCCCCTGTTCCAAGGATGTCCCGAGGGAGCCTGTTTGTCTCAACAGGGCCTCCTCGGCCCTTCCTGTCTTAAGACTTCAAGTCAATTAAATTTGACTCATACATAATTCCTAATTTAGAACTAAACAAATTCAACTTTCAACTTCTATATGTTGATAACCGAAGGGGCCCCCTCGGGCCCGCCTGCTTCAAGGGGGCCCCATAAGCCCACTGTCGCAGGGGCCCCCTTAGGCTCCCCCTATTTTACGCCCATCTTGGGCCCCCACGTTTCTAGGGGAGCCTCTCGGGCCTCCATGTTTCAAGATTGGCCCTCGGGCCCCATGTTTCAAAGGTGGTCCTCGGGCCCCTATGTTCCGAGTGCGGCTCTTGGGGCCCTCATGTTTGGACGGGGGCACCTCGGACCACCAAGGAAGGCATCTTGGGTGCCCCTGTTTCAAGGAAGCCACCTCGTGCCCCCCGGTTTCAAGAGTTAGCTAAACTTCCGGGTCATGAGACGTATCGTATTATGACATGTATCTAAATACTTTTTTTTCGAAAAAAAACAAGATTTTACAAAAAAAAAGTACCGAGAGAAGCTCGGTCGCCCAGGTACTAGCCATGAAAAGAGCCATTGATCATCAATTTTATTACAACAAGCGCAGTGGTGGATTTACACTAGGGGCAGTCGGGGCTAGTGCCCAGGGCGGCAAAATTTGGAAAGTGGAAAAAAACTTTTTTAGTGTTATCAAAAGTTCTCAATAGGAATTTTTTATTCTTTTAATTAATCATTTATTATTAAGAGATAATTCAAGAAATTCAACGCATACATTATTTGTCAAATTGAAATTTGGTAAATCATAATTTTGGCACCTTAAGTAAAAATTAATCTTCGAAATAATTTAATTAATCCATTTCCTTGAAGATTTGAAATGGTAGTATTTAATTTTTTCATTTTCTGACATGAATCTAACCTGCAAAAAATTTCATTCATGTATGTTGAGCATAAATATACGATCAATTGCAATATAATTATGAAATATGAGTCAAGCTTAGTGCAAAATTTGTAGTTCTAAGAACAAAAACAAATATTTTTTTAAGTTATATTGAAGTATATAATATATATAGTGAGCGGCAAAAGAATGGAATAAATTCATTAAAAATTTAACAAAATTGTTTTTAAAAAAATCTTGGAACGGTCAATTTTGGTTTATAAAAATGAATATTGAAAAATAAAATTCCAAGCTGTCTTTTGTTTTCGAGTGATGACGTCATCGTAATTTTTTTAAATAGAAACCCTCAATTTTTTTTCTTGATTCAGATAGCCCTTTTAATTGTCTAAACGATAGTATAAAAATTTTGTTATCTTACATAATGAAAGTTTTGAGAAAAAAAATTAAATTGGATAAAAACAAGTCAAAAAATCAAGTAGGTAAATCAAACAGTCAAATGGTACTGTCAATTTCATTTGTATGTGTAAATTGTTCTACAAAACGTTTTCAAAAATGGTTCATTTAACAGAAACACAACGTATAGAAATTTTAATTTTGATTGTGTGCGGGGATGAAACTAGAACCCAACAAGAAGTTTGCAATTTGTTCAATGCAAAGTATCCAGATAGACTCATTAGCTAATCTACAGTCAGTAAAATTGAAAATAAATTTAGAAGAACTGGGCATGTTAAAGCGATTAGAAGAACGGGTCGTCTAAAAATTAACGAAGATACCCTCACACTTTGCACTTCCTGTTCGCCATTACTTGAACAATTGGTTTCCTAGGAGGTGGATTGGGAGACGAGGACCGGTAGAGTGGCCTGCAAGGTCTCCAGATTTCACACTCCTTGATTATTTTTTATGTCGTTGTTTAAAGTCTAAGATTTATGTTAGACCACAAAATCTAGAAGATTTAAAAATTGGGATTTGCTTATTGTCAACAAGCTTTCGTTATAAAATTTATTTTTACCATCTTTTTTTTCTCAAAAATTTCCTTATGTAAGATAACAAAATTTTTAGACTGTGGTGTAGACATTTAAAGGGGCTATCAGAACTAATAAAAAAAATAGGGGGTTTCTATTAAAAAAAAAATATATCAATGACGTCATCACTCGAAAACAAATGACTGTTTGGAATTTAATTCGGTATAAAAATATGTATTTTTATAACCTAAAATTGACTCGTCTAAAGATTTCTTTGAAAAAAAATGTGTTTAATTTTTAATTAATTTATTCCATACTTTTGCCGCTTTCTGTTTAATAAATTATTATTAAATATTTTAATTTAAAAAAAAAATAGTTATCAAATATAACTTTGAGGGAAATTTCAGTCATGGGGCGGCATTTTTTCCAGTGCCCAAGGGCGGCAGAAATTTAAATCCGGCACTGACAAGAAGTGTTCAAAGTGACCACCGTTTTTTAAAAAGCCACTCGCTACATTTCAAGTTAATTCAAGTTTTCTTGGGTTTTGTTCATCAAGACGGACCTGTTCTATAAAGGGCTCCAACAATTGTTCTTGACCTGATACAGCTAACCATATTCCCACTTTCACTGGCTGCAAGGGGAACCTCAATAAAATTTTGTATAAACCATGTTCGATAATTTTAAATCGAGAACGTCGTCATTGTTTAAGTGTTCTTGTAAGAAATTATTATAGAAATAGTGGACCCGACTGTGTGTGCAAACGGTTTTTCAGAATCCTTCAGTATGAGCTGCTAAATGACGTAACGACAAACGTGGATTCTCTTCAACAAGCGCTTCCACTTGTTCAACGACATTTTGGTTAGTTTGCGGCCTTCCAGTAGATTTTCCTTTCCATACGCTTCTCGTGCTCTGAAATCTTTCCATAATTTCACGGACAGTGGCAGTTTCTCCAATAATTTTGTTGGGAAATTTTAAACTGAATGATGTCTTGCATTCAGAAATTCGCGTCCGCTTCGGAAATAGGCCTCGATAATAAACTTCTTTTTATCCAAACTGTCCATTTCACCCGCTTACTGACAGAATTAGCAAATGCAAAAATAATAGAGCGGCACAGAAAAATCTACATGAAAAAAATTCCAAAGTTAACTAGTTTGTGGAACCTTCGCTTTTGATTCGAATTGTTAATCTTACATAATATTAAGTCCCTTATTGCGTTAATAAGAAAGGAGAGCATGTGAGAGGTGACGAAAATTATATGTTATTAACGTCAAATTTGTGGAATGGCATTATCTAGTCGTGAAATATATACGGACCTAAAAAAATATGTAGTCTGTTTAATAACGTAAGTAGCTGTACCTAATCATAAAATTCAAAGTTCCTACCGTTAAGATTACGTGTTGTTTAACAATCAGCACATATAACAGATCAGAGCATGACGGGTACAAGACAATTTTGTTTTACAAATATACATACAGGGTGTTTAAAACTTGCCGCACCAACGCAATCGTACGTTATTTAGGACCATTTGGTAAGTCAGAGAAAAATATTTAAAAAATTCTTTCTTTAAAAAATCTTCGTGTTCATTTCTTGTGTATGTGGGTTTCTTTTAGGTATCTTCGAATGTTGATTACAGCTATTTATTATCAGTAAATTACACCCAAAATGCTGCTAAAGTATGCGAAACAAAATGTAGATCAATAATTATTTGACGCAATGCCTTTGGTCTTTAACATAATGGTATATTATGATACGAGTTTTATAAGAAGCATTTTGTCGCACGCACGGGTTTAGGGCACGCCGAGCGTAGCGAGAAGTGCCCTAAAAGAGTAAGTGCGACAAAATGCCTTATAAACGAGTTATCATACAGTATTTTTTCTACTTTGCCACTTTTTATACAAAATAATCAAATTTTACAATTTAGGGAATTTCGCGGCGGTTGGCACGCTTGCAGCTGCATTAATGGCGCCTATGAAAAAGAATTAATTTGAAACGTCAACACTCGTATTTTTGTTTTTCCAAAAATGAGTTCTGAAGTTCTTCAATGTACGCCCCCCGAAATACGGGCTTTGGCGAAAATACGATAGGCAATTTGCTACCTTCAAAGTCACGCGAGGTATATGGAAAAACATACGCCCAATTTGAAAATTGGCAGAAGGAGAACAGGTTGTCTACGATCTCCAAAAACATTTTCCTACCGTATGTATTTTGAGCTGCAACACCACAATGTTGTCTTATACTATTAAAAACCTTCCTGACGGCGTCCACACACAAAGTCAAGGCGAGCCATCCAGGACAACATGTAAAACCTACAGACGCCGTCCTACACCAACGCGCCAAGAAGCCGACAAGTGTTACCAGCTTGTTGGACACCTCCCCCAAGAAAATCGCTTGCCCTAAATGCACGTGAATTTCCAATACAAGTGACAAAAATAGTAATGCCAATTCACATTCATACATCATTGACAGCGAAGTATAAGTTAGGATTGCCAAGATCAGACAGAGAGGTCATCAATATTAAAAAAATAAATTATACTATTTTTAGTGTAATTATTATAAGACCGCTTTTGTCAATTATGACACGCAAAAGCGTATCGTAATAGCCTCAGTACGAACGCAAAGTAGAAAAATGTAAAGACTTCAGAATACAAATTTATCTTAAACACCATTAACAAACTATAAATAAGCAATCAATATATCCTGACTAGTGCTCAAGGCATCCTGTCTCGGTCTGCCTGGGGGATTTTCCTGCACTCTGCCCTAATCCAAACTCTTGACTACCTCAGGCATGCGCGATATATCAACCGCGCTAACACGGCCAGACTGACGAGTATGTCATAATAATCAGCATTTTCAAATCAACTGTCGCAATAAGCTCACCACCTGTCATGACGTGGTTCCAGAGAAAATTATCAGAAGGAATCTCGGGCAGTAAGCGACATCATAGCAAACTCATCAACACACCTGTCGCGTTAAGCTCACCACTTGCCATCGCGTGGTTACAGAACTTAACACCAAGTTTATCTCGGGCAGTCTTTCAACATTACTTTGCAATTGTTTCAATATCACTTTATAATAAATTCAAATGAACCAACAGAACTCTACTTCTAACAATAAACACAAACAAGCCAATAACACTCTTTTGAATGCTAACAACAATACTGAGACTACATTCAAGCAGCCAACACACACTGACAGCATTTTTGTCCTGGTTTTTCAGAGCACCCGTAGGTACGATTCGCTTCCAAGTTCCCCTACTTTAGATTTGTTACAGGTCTGCTGACTACAACCGCTTCAAAATATCAATCAACACATTTCTTTAACTGCAAGCGTTTGTCAACCTTCCAAAAAATATCTCGAAGCATTTTACGATTCTTCGAAAAGACCAACATTGTTTCTTGAACTTTTCGAACTGATACTATAAAAACAACTTCACATGACATCATTCTGTCACATACGATCTTCAAAATCTGTACGTTCCGGGATTTATCACCTATAAAATTACTGTACTGGAATAAGAGACTTACCAATTCGGCAATCTGTTTTACCACAAACCCTTGAATTCAACCCTTTCCTTTCTCAAACCTTATTCAACCTGCATCATTACGTCCATTCTTCGAACCTCGTCTCGGCTTTCCTGATAGTCAACACTCTACTTATCGCTTCCACAATTTTATTCAGATTTCAAGTACCATGGGTACGCCGCCGATTTCGCCACTGACGCATCTACACCTGAGCCTCTTTGGGTTCACAATTGCACTTTTGATAACAGATTCTAAGACTTCAAAATACTGATTTATCTTAAACACCATTAACAAACTATGAATAAGCAATCAACATAACCCGCCTAGTGCTCAAGGCATCCTGTCTCGTTTTGCCGGGGGTATTTTTTTCACTCTACCCTAATCCCCACTCTTGACCACCTCAGGCATGCGCGATATATCCACCGCCCTAAAATGTATATATGTAATCGTTGAACATGAATCGAGTGGTACCAAATAAAACAGTGTGTACTGGACCGAATTGTTTTTTTTTAATGAAAGACATTGATGAGATGCACAAGTAGATTACTTTTCATTTTCAAAATTTTCACATATTCATTGATTATTTGCATTTTCTTTCGGCGAACAGCGGTCCATTACAGTCACCGACTTGAACCGGCGTGGGCCCTCTTGAGTAAGAAGCTGGCGAACTCTACAGCTTGACAAGGTTTGGTTGCGCGGTAGATTATGTTTAGAGTGGGAAACACAAAAAAATCTGTGAATATACAGGGGAAGATAGAAGAGTGGTGGAAATAGAACTAAACTAGAAATTAATTCTTTAAGAAACCGAATGAGAGTGGAGGATGGTTTCCCAAATTGTAATCAGAAACTTGATGGGACGGGAATATGGTAACGACATTGGTAACGAAAGCAAAAAAAAAGAGGCTATATCCAATTCCTGACAACATGGAATCTAACAGCGAATAATTTCGATACAAATTCATTTTGGGCATAACAGAAAGCTCATAATAATTGTAGCGCACGGACCAAATGAAAATGAGAAAAAGAAGTTGAAGAAGAGAATTTTTAGACAGATTTGTGTTAAATATAAGAAGTTTTAAATCACAGCAAACAAGAGTATAGAAAAAATACCAAAAAGAGGGTATACAAATGTTCACAAGACTGAAAGACTGTAACGAAGATATGGATATGGAAACATTGTGAAGCTTTAGAGAAACAAGAATAAAAAAGTTAACGGCGTGGTGGACGGAATAAATCAACTAGTAAAAGAGAAAAGATCAGTTCAAAGAAATAGCTCAAGAAATACCAAAAAGAGAAACGACCACCAACAATACAAAGTTAATCGAATAAAAGTAAAAATAGAGTTAAGGAAGTTAAGCAAAAGTTGGGTGAACTTCGGTGACAAAATCGAAATATGTATGTGGACAAGAAAATTCGAAATGGTTGTACAAAATGAAAAAAAAATAAAAATAAAAAAATAAAATAGAGAACAGCATACCTAATTCACCAATAAAGGCGAGGAAGGAAAGATACTCACAAAAGTATCTACGACTTACTCGAAGGCCAAGAACGCCCAGCGGATCTAAACAAGTCAACTCAGAAGAATGAAGAAGTCATGGTGGCACTTATTAAGAGACTGAAGATTCCGATTCCGAAAGGAGGCAAAATTCAAAAATCTCACTCGCAGACAATCAAGCATTTCTGTCACTTATAAAATCATCTACTATTAATTTAGTTGTACGAATAATATAAAAAATGTTTAGGTCCAAATAAATTTGTTTAAGCAGATTTGTATTACCTCAACTCATTAGATATGATTAACTTATTGTGTCCCAAACTCACTTTTAACCTCGTCGAATTTGGGTAACGGCCCTGTATGGTCTGGATGAGGCACTTTTTATTTTCGTTTTAAATTCCAGTAGTTTTATATATATATATATATTTCCACTACCTCCTGTTTCAATTAATCAATTCAATTACATGGAAAAAAGTGTGTTTTAAGCCTAGTCCAGACCTACATACATTTGCCCGCAAACATTTAAACATTTGTATAAAAACTGTTTAAAAGCTGTATAAAAACTGTTTAAAAACATTTGTTTAAAAACATTTATACAAATGCACCTATGTTTTTTGTTTTCAGCCTAGTCCAGACCTACATACATTTTCCCGCAAACATTTAAACATTTGTATAAAAACTGTTTAAAAGAGCTGTATAAAAACATTTGTTTTAACATTTCTACAAATGCACCTATGTTTTCTGTTTTCCGTCGAGGATGGAAAGCACGTGTTTTTATACAGAAAAACAGGCAAGCCTGGATGCGTCTAGGGCCAATATTTATGCTTTTGTTTCAAAGTGGCGGTGACAACGGCTGGCTAATTTGTTAAAACATCTGATTATGTGGAACCAAGAAAAAACCCTTTCGAAATAAAAATAAAAAAAAATTGTAAATGGATAATACCTACAAAAATAAAACTAATTGGAATAGGTGCTTACTTTTATATTCGACTAGCTGACCTGGTAAACTTCATATCACGTACAATCGCGTTTAAAAGTAATCCGAAGTAGCGATTTAAGAAGAAATGACAGTTTTGTATATCGTCTGATAGTTCTACCACGAACTCCATCTAGTAAATGTAGTCTGAAGTACCGATTCTCATAAAAAATTACCGAAAAATTGGTCCAGCCCAGGGGGCCTCCTGTGCCCCATGTCCATGTGAGAAATACTTTACCACCTATTCTCATACCCACCAAATATACAAAAAAAAAAAAAAAACGTCCGAGCCGTTTAGGAGGAGTTCGAGCACAAACACCGTGACACGAGATTTTTATACAGTGTGGAAATTAAGTAAGGAATATACAGTTAACTCCGTTAGTATTTGCACTACAAATAAAACTTAAAAAGCGTGTGGTAGTGTTAATTATAGCGTATCCGAGGAATGTATATTTTTTTTCATTAGTTTTTTTTACAATTTATTATGGAGTCATCAGTATTTTTTTCTAATGACAATCTATGTTTTTTATTTTACATTCGCGTAGAGGTTTTTATTCTGTTTTTAACGTTATCAAATACTTAATAGGTTACATGAGGAAAAAAATGAATTAAAACGGCGCTAAAGTTCAAACTATTAAAATTTCAAAAAATTAACAGAGCTACCGGAATTTAAGGAAAAACCATACACATACCAATACAATGTTGAAAAGTTCTGAATTGGTACAAAATAATTGTGTCTAAACTGTTTGTCTCTGATTACCAAACAAATAATAACATCTGGTTGCAACAGTATGGTGCTCCACCACACTAGGCCCCGTGCGGCGTTATTTGGACGAAGTGTTCCCAAGAAGATGGCTAGGAAGAAGAGGTCCAATAGAATGGCAGGCTAGGTTCACAGATCTAACCCTATTAGATTTTTTCTAAAGGGGGCAAATTTGGAAACATTAATTTGGTGTTTTTTTTTTCCTACAATAAATGTTCAGTGTCTTTCTGTCAGTAGTAAAGCTGTTGGACTAAATTTTGCATTGCCTACTACAAAATTTCGGGTGTAAGTGTTAAAAAGAGCACATAACTTTGCATGTCATCAGGACCTCTATTCTCCCTTTTTCAGTTAATTTAACCATATTTGGCAAATTCAGTGCTTTCAATGTGTCACCTGTGATTTCAAAACATTAGATGATAAACTCACAAGATGTTTTAATTTTTAATTTATTTAACACTTCTGGTGGCAATGTTTAGACAAGAGTGACATTGTCTTGAATTCCGAAAACAATGAGCTCTCGAATGATATCAAATTTGACCCCTATTGCTATTTAACAAAATCTAGTTGGCTATGTATTTCGGAAACTAACAATGTAAAACAGTTGAAAAAATTAGGGACAATAGGTATTAATTTATATCCAAAATATCAAGTTATCCCGCTTAATATGGTTTTGAAGATATTAAGCCGGTTCCATACTTTTTGAATACACTGTATAGATTTTAAAGCCGTGATAATAGCTTCGCATACAGCGGGTACTATTACTGAAATTGATTGTTTTGAAATACAAAATGTGTACATCAAACTAGTGCATGAATCCCCACTTGCTAGATGTATAATGATGTTAAGCAATAATGGTTTAAGCCACATCATTATAATTTTAAGATAATTGCTGTTAAAGTTCGTTTAATTAATTTAATTTCTTGCAGTTTGCATTTGTGGCTTGACGATACATCGCCCAGATGGCCCATTTTCGCCTTGAATCATTTTTGCTAAATGCATAGAAGCTTTAAAACAACCCACACAGTTCGTTAACTCATTTTTTTACAAACTGTAGGTTAACTCATTATTGCTTAACAGCATCCAGATATCTAAGAGCTATTGCTAACCGTAACGATACGGGTATGGCTGCTCTATATTTTGTATCTTCTTTGCAAACACTAAGACCAATCATTTGAATTAATATTTCAAAATCAGTTGGTGTCATTCTGACAAAAAATTTAAATCCATATTATCCATCATTTAATTTTAAAAGTCCCTTAACAAGTTTAAAGAATGTAGTATTCCGTTTTGTAAAAGTTCGCGTATCCACCACCGTTTCTTTTTTTTTTTTTTTCTTTGAGGTTAAAAACAGATAACCCGCACAAATTCTCGCCACTGCCACACTATCTAACGACATGTTTTTCTTCTTGTCTGCACGCAATTGCAAAATAGTGAAATCAAATATTTTTCAAAACAAAACTTTTTGCCAAACAAATGTGCTTTGTTTGCGGGCAAATGTATAGAAACATTTGTTTACTGGCAAATGTATAAAAACATTTGTTTGTGGGCAAATGTATGTAGGTGTGGACTAGGCTTTATGAATAGTTTAAAATTAACTGTATTCTTAATTGTACTTAATATTTTGCAGGGAAATCCGCATATAACAAAACAGCTCTATATCGTTATCTAAGTTCTGCGGCTGTTTCCTTATCTATATCACTATATTGTTCTCGTTATCATTATTGTTGAGACCATACGTAATCTTAATCACAAATCACGTCATACTGTACAATATGAGCTACGTGAGCTATATGATTTGCATAACACTCAACACGTAAAAATCGTACGTACAAAACGGATATTAACAAATGAGTCGTGCCACAAATTTCGTAGTATCTTTCTTCTGTAGATTCATTATGCATTACAAGGTTCCGTCTTGATAGAATCAACATTCATACATGCGTACACACAGATATGAAATATGGCTCATTATGAATGTACAACCATGTCTTGATGATGATAAACATTCTAGTCGCGTAAAGATGGGAAAATTAGAAAATTATATACTGTGTCAGGGATTGAAATGTAAGCCAATAATAACTGGGTTTAATTCTCGTTTTTAATACAGAATTACCCTTGGTTTTTCTCTGACTCAGTAACTTGCAAACCTTGTTCTTTATTGCAAACATAAAATAATTGTCTGGCTTATTGCAAATTAGAATTAATTTTATTTGCTCATGAAAAACCATGCTCTTACAAAACCGACAATTATTGTAATTTTTTATCATAGAAACTAACAAATTCCCAAAATGACGTAAACGAAACTCACCTCTGATTTACTTTGAGATCTTAAGATGATTTCTAAATGACCCCTCGAAGGATTTTTCTTTATATCATCAATAAATTTATGTGTACTTACTTCCGTGATGCTTTTTACTTTATTTACAAACTAGTCTGCTGAAATAAAAATCCCTGTTGCACTGCAAGGAGTTGTCTGACCATTAATTAGTGTGTGTCTGATCATGCAGAAACCCCAGCGTGACCTTATTGGTTGCAACAAGACCCAATTAGTATAATTTCTTAAATTATGTATGTATATGAATTCCTGGAGACGTTGACATTATAGTTACATTTCTTTTGGAAACATTACCGTAATGAGTTCCTTTTGAACCCAACGTTTTGACCTCAATTAATAACATATTCTTGACGACCACATCTGTGCATCGCGGTTTTTAGATGCACAATTGTTTGTAATTGCCCGACTTTCTAGAAATTGTACCAATGAAAAGTTTAAGTGCGACAAATTAACTTTCTTTCGTTAAATGTGTTGATACAACAATTAGTGTTAGCCATAGGCATAATTTTTGTTGTTTCCGCCGTGTTACCTCGCCGATAGCATCAAATATCATTTGCAATAGGATAACCAGTTTCGACACAAAATTATTGCGAAACGGCTAGAAGCACAGGAAACGACTTTGAGAGAGACCACCAAAGGTTAGTACACTGTATGTTTGTGCATACGAAGGAGTGAGGACCATTGTTTGAATAATAAACGCATAGGTGAGGCAGAGACTCCTCAAAGTACACAATGTTGAATGTTTTTTATTGCAAGATGTTTACCAACGGAAAATCCCAAGAAGTTATGCAAGCTCTATACGAAATATTTGTACGTAAGTACATTTTTTATTTTAGAATTGCAGAAAAAATTAATTAAAGGTGTTTGCCAAGGCTGTTTGATGTATGAAATTGTCTTTTATTGCGTCGCTTCGCCAAAGCACGCGGACCTGAAGAATTAGCTGCTGATCTTCAGAAGCGATCGACTTTATTCATTTCTAATGGCAAATAATCACCCGATAAGTCACTCACGTTAACTGTATCCTGACACGAACCGTAAGCTTCAAATTCTTGTTCCATATCCATCTACTTTCTCTTTTCGCATTTTTCGTGCAGTAAACAAGCGTGTAGACACAGTCGAGTTTGCGTTATGTAATTGGTAAAAAGACAAAGCTGAACCCGTTCTTTGGAACCATCGGTTCCTCGTAAATCAATGATGCTGTTAATGATTTTTCCGCCAGAAAAAAAATCCCTACTGATACATGAACGCACCTAGATATATTCATGTCAAATATAACGGGATCATTGTAGCTTCCAGCTGTTGATCCAAAAGGTATTGATTGCCGAGACTCACTTCTTCTTTTGCAGTAACAGTATTCCAAGGGATTAGCGAATAAAGAGTGTGTAAAACTCATAAAACTGTTTTGTATGCATAAAAATGTTTAAATGCTGTCACCTACATACTGATATGGTATGAAAAGAGAATGGAAGAAGTGGGACACGGTTGCAAATTGTTTGTTGTGGGTGTACTACCATTGGCATTTTATGTAGGTATGGAAATAAAGCAAGTTGATGGTCATTACCGTGGACATGACAATACACGTGATTACTCTGATTGTGTTGTCTGACATTGACTTTTAGTCACGTGTATGTAGATATGAAAAAATAGATATCTCAGAACGACCGCTATACCAGGAAGCAATTAGAGACGTGCGGAATTTCAAAACTTTTAATTTCATTCCTTTGAAGTTTAAAGTCTGGATGCCGGTCAATGTGTTGCTGGATCAATAGGGATGTCCACAACAAAAATAAGTATTGTAGTTTATAAATTAATACTCTCTACATTGAAACTGTAAATTTTTATTTGGTTTTCTCAAAAAGTTAAGAAGATGAAGAATGCACGAAACGCCGTACCATTGGCTTGACGTCACCACTCGTATATTATATCCGCAAATAAAAATTACACAAGTAATAAACAATTAAGAAAACAAAAAAAAGTGGTTACGTTTTTTGCAAATATTTCAAAAAGTATTTAAGACTAGCTGACCCGGCGAACTTTGTACCGCCTCAGAATCAATAAATGTTGTGGCAATTTATTAGCTAAATTAAATTCATTTTTTTTTATAAAAGGATAATGCACACAACGCCATGTTAATTTTTGTTTCTGTCATGTATCAAAGATGGCGTTATATACGGATTCCATACAAAATGTATGAGAATTTTTTTTTGTTAATTTTTCTGTTTTGTGTGTGGAGTCCACGCGCAACAGAAGTGATTTTTTTATATATATATATATATATATATATAGATAGAGATATCCGAAATAGATATCCGAAATTTGAAAAAAGATTGTTTTTGTTAAAATTGTTAAACTAAAATCCTGGAACTTTTTCCTTTCTTGGCGCTGTTCCTTGAAGGCTTTAGAAAAGATCCCCGTTGGAAAAATAAATAAAAAAAACAACACTTTTTTATTAACAATCGAAGGCTTAACAAAATTAAAAACATAAATAAAACAATGAAAGAATTTTTTTTCCAATTACCTCTACTGATATGTTTTGTTATTGCTGAAAGCAATAAAAAAATATTCTTTTTTAATTTTAACTCTTATTGTTTGAAAAATTGTTATAAAAAAAAATGATTTTCAATCTAATCCGTAATGGCAATAATGATTTAAAAATATTTTTTTATTGCTAAAAAACATCTATTAACAATTTTTTTATTGCTAAATATTAAAATGAAGAAACCGTTCTATTTAAATCATTATTTATATTGCTCTTCTATAGTATGGAAGAATTTACTTTTTGTTTGTTTAGTTAAAAAAAAATGTTATAAACAAATGAATTTTTCGTTTTTTTTCTTAATTCTTTGAAAAATACTGAAAACAACCATAAATCGTTTGTTATGAAAAAATATTGTTTTCTATTTTTTATTTAATTTTTTAGATTTTCGTGCAGTTTTTTCATATCTTACAAACTATTGACGATACGACAAGAACGCTTATTCTTTTTTATTTTGGTATTTATTCGCATGTATTTCCACGGCTAGCCCGGCAAAATGCAAAGAAACGGCTAGGTGGTAAAATAATTTACTCATCTTACCATCAGAGGGCGCTAGGAAATGGAAAATAGATGTAACGTAATCTACGACTATATTTTTTGTTTTGTTTTCATGGACTTCTGCTTTAACGAATTATCGTGAAGTGCACTATGCATATACGATTATATAACACAAAATAAATTGAGCCAATAGTAATTACAGATTTTTCATAGTTACGATGTATATAAGTGAGTATACCCTTGACGACGGGAACAATTTTATTATGATTGTTAATAAACGTCAGAAAAAAAGTTCCGTCAAAATTTCGCATTTTTTCGTTATAAAATCGTAATGAATACCACTCGAGCATTGAAAATAATCTGATTAAACTATCCTCGTCATTCGACGTATTCTGCGAAATACCTCTCATGATTCGAAAGTTTAATCGATATTTTCTATGCTCTTGTGATATTATTACTGAATATTTTCTAATTGATATTCAGTTTTTTTTTGTATTCTTTTATTTTCATTTTGACGTTTAAATTCCTGCATTAGTGCAACCAGCCGCTTCATCGAGTCGCTAGCGTCGCTTGTTGCCAAAGCATCACCGTCGGCAACATGGTTGCGAACTAGAATGCATGTGAACGACAATTCCGTACTTATATTTTGTCTGGTGGACAAAAAGTTCATAAAATCTTATACTGTTTATGAATAAAATTTTGCATTGTTGTGCTGCGCTTGGTTGTTCTTGCGAAGGTTTGGCATCACTTGTGGAGATGGATGAAGATTGCGAAGAAATGGAGTATGCAGAAATAAATGACAGAGCGAGGAGGTTGCAAAATCAAAAGAAGAAATACGACCTCCAATATAAGATATTCATGAATTGGTGTGACTTTTTTTCAAAAATACAAGCTCAACTCTTTCGTCAATTTATTCAATGTTGAAGGCTACATTATCGGTAAAAAAATACATAGGGACTTACACAAAAGTAACAGGATTTTTAAAAAAGCAATCTGTACATATTCTTGATGGCAAAGGTACATGCAGTAAAATAATTATATGGGGATTAAACAGTGTAACGAAGTTACCGAATTTTGCGAGGTTTGACTGCAGCCAGCAACGTTTGCCCAGCCGCTTGTCTCTTTACCACGTGAACAAAACCGAACGCACCAAGCCGTTAAATCGCGTTTTTCAACGATACGGAAAAATACTTCTAAACATGGGACCGGGATCATTCTTTCGCTCTGGTCATCAAAAAATTTGCGCGCTGCGAATTAAACTATTCCGGCGTCGCTGCGACCACTCCCAGTTTCCGTTATTGTCACCCCGGACCACGCCCTTCTCATTGCACCGTTCAAATGTAAAAATAAAATGCTTGCTCTTTTACACCGGTAATCAGAATCAGACCGCGCTCCGTGTCCCGTTATTCCGGAGTTTGTACGCTGCCCGGATTCACCGCCGTTCCGGGAGAACAGGGCGCCGCATCGTCTAGCGATGAAGACCTTGGTGGCTCCTTTATAGAGGTGTCTGGGTTTCGCCGGTCGAACACCGAGATATGCGGACAGATCCTTTGCGGTGCTTCCGGCCGCTGTTTCCGATTTACACCAACCTCCGATCCCGAGCGACGCGACGGTTTGTTTAGAGCTCAACTGGTTTGGTTTCCCCGAGTTAACTCCGCTACCGTGAATTTGTTAACACCCTGCATATATTTACCTCTTGAATTGAACCCCTGTATACATTTATACCGTGTAATTAAAGCCTGTAAAAAAACAAACCCGTGACTGTTTATTTATCCTCCGCAAAACTCGACAGCTGACCCCTGGTACACTCCACTAAGCTACACGTGTGGAGCATACCACAATAAACAAAAACTGAAGCTTGAGGCAACCCGACTGTAGAAAGCGTTTCAGGTGGATCATTGCAGTTTCGGGTGCTTGCAGAACAACTTCAAAAACATAAGGAACGAAAATTTGTGGTATTTAATGCCGACAAGGAAAACTTTATTGATATTGTATCAATTTGCAAAAAATATTTCTGCTTGCGTCCTCGCAGTACGACTTCTCAACGGGTATTTGTAAAATGTGGGTATCATACAATTGGGGCAATTGCCGCACACCAAAGAATATACTGGACACGCCTTCAGACGGACGTCAGCCGCACTTCTAGCCAATTCTGGAGCGGACATAATATCACTAAAACGACACGGTGGATGGAAATCTGCTAGCGTAGCAGAAGGCTACGTTGACGATTCGTTAAATAACAAAATTTGTGGAGCAAAAAAGATTTTAGGCAATGAAGCTAAAACTGTGTGTACAAGATCAGAGAAGTTTTCTGTTTCTGATACCGATGAGCCTAGCAGTAGTACCTCACTTGTTGAAACGTCAGTCATGTCAATTTGCAGACTAATTTATCGAAGGCACTTCGTTTTTCAACTATGTAATAAATAATCCCACGTTCAATTTAACTGTAACAAAAAATAGTAATTAATAATATTCTGAAAAAAAAAATTGGTTTGTAATTTTTGTTTATTGGAAAATAATATGTAATATTCTGAAATAAAGTTTTTGTTATGGAAAAAATATTACGGTAATGTGTGTATGATAAAAAATAATGTGTAAACCACGGTAGTAAAGTGGTTTTCCAGGTCCCAAGAAGTGGCCAGGCTCGGCTGCGGCTTGCCTGTCCATATCATCTTTCGTCTGGAAAACAACCACTTTACCTTCTAGGTATATTAAAAATATACTATTAAAAAAAATCAAACAATGCATTTTTTAAACAATAGGAGTTAAAAATTAAAAAAATAATAATTTTATATTGCTTTCAACAAGAACAAAACATATCAGTAAAGATAATTGAAAAAAAAAAAACTTTCTTGTTAAGCCTTTGATTGTTAATACAAAAGTGAAGTAACTTTTTTTTTCAACGGTGATCTTTTCTAAAGCCTTTAAGGAACAGCTCCAAGAAGGGAAAAAAAATCCAGGATTTTAGTTTAACAGTTATCAGGTTTCGTATGTTAACTTTTAACAAGAACAATTACCGTAATTAAGAAATACATTGTTAAGAGAAAAATTGAGGTAAATTTTTTTTAACGACAGATTATTGTTTACATTTTTTTTATTCCTTAATATTAACTACTTATCGCCAGTCACTCGAAATTCGAGTGGTATGTTTTGGATTGGAAGCGAAACAATGCAAAAAATGAATACTTACGTAAATAGTGTTGAAAAAAGACCATATTACAATTTTTAATTTGTTTTATTTAACTGTAATTTTGAATAAAAAAAAGTCTGATTAATCGAAAAAATTGGACGGAATAATTTCTTTATATAAAATATTTTGCGTAAACAGTACTTGTTCATTATTGTGCGGTCTAAGATGCCCCTGATTAAATTGCTCGGCAATATAGAAACAATGTCCGAAGACAGGTTGTGGTAACAAAATCCCAACCTTGCGATTTATTAATGGTCGTAGCGAATGCTAACATGATTGGAAATTAGCTTTGTCTTAAGGAAAATGGCATGTACCAGAATACGTTATATGAATTCTGGGTATTAAAATTCGGTTCCCAGTTGATCGTCCAGTTCAAATTTCGCAATCAATTGTATTTTGATGCAATCGTTTAACACGCATTCTTGTACCACCAATTTATGTGGAGGAAATGCAGTGGGAGATAATTAATTTTAAAACTCAATCGGAAACCGAATCACAACTGCTGTAAACGTGCTCTATACCGGGCACTTGTAGAAGATTTTTTTTTAATAACTGCGAAATCTTCATTTTTGCACAGCCGAGTGTAAAAGTTGAACAAATAGTATAGTTTTAAGGTCGTAATGATATTCTTTTTCGCCCTAAGGCCAAAAAGTAGTATTTTTACTTCATTTTTCACCAAAATAAGCCAAAAGCATCTTTTCTGAGTAATTATATAGCTATTTTGGGAGCTATTTTGGGAGCCAAGATAACACACCGTAAAATTTCTGAAGACATAATGTCCGTAAAGTTGTAAATCTTTTTTCGGTAATTTATTTTTATGATAATTTATTACTGTAACCCTTGATTTCTCTCGACGACCGTCCCGAGGTAAATACTGCAGTGAGGTAAATGCCAAGTCTCTGAACCACTCGCACAGAAACCTTAGGGGAGGGGCCAAGCTGTTAGTTCGCCAGCTTGTTACTTAAAACGATTCTCGCTTATTGAAGGTTGTGACTGAAATGGACGGGAATCCGTGGGAAAATTACATGCAAATAATCAATGAACCTGTGAAATTTTTGAAAATGAAAATTAATCTGGTGTATCAATGTCTTTCATCTAAAAAACAATTATAAAAATCGGTGCAGTGCCCACTAATTTATTTGCTTCAAACGATTAAATATATAGATATTATTTACTCGATTATTATTTTTTATTGTTTTTGTTTAGGTGTCAGATTCGGTCAGCGCGTTTCTTTGACAATTAAACTATCGATTTTTGAAATAAAAAAAAAATTGTGAACATCACTATGTATTACAGAATGATATAATATTATATAAATAATAAGTCCAATTTACATTACTGAAGACATAATAGTTATATAAGTGAACAGGAAAAAACCTCTTCAGCTTTATTCAATTCAAACTAATTATTTTATTAGCGTGTTAAAATTTGCATTTGAATGATGCGTATTTGAGGCACATCGGCCTTCGTATTCTTAATATGAAGCCAATCAAGAGCTTTTATAGCAATGTTGTTGTGACATTTTGTCGTGATTATTGTATATATTGGTGTATTGTTTCGGTCTTACTGTATCTTATCTTATCACGGCAGAATTGTATTAGCCTTTGTGTAGAACTGTATAACTAAATGATTATATTTTTTCAGATAATCAACATTCGGCGATCATAGTAACGATGCCAGCATTATGGGCTTCACGGTTCGGTTGATGCTAGGTATGTATTTTGATGTTGCTTGCATAATTTCTCATTTCGCACAGTTCTTGACATTTGACTCTAATTGGCCACATTGGTTAATTTGCAATTTAGATAAACCAGTAATGTAGTAACGGTCACGTGGTGTCAATTTAATGGGACAGAGTTAAAGTTGTAAATTATTAAATTCTATAGTAATGATCCGAGTATGAATCACTTCACGTCATTCATTGTGAGGTCCCGCGATTGCTTTAATGTAACAAAACTGTAACTGTTGTCTATAGTTATGTTTTTGTAATTGTATGCTATTGTAATTTGTTGCGATATTCATTATCTCATTCATATGTGAGAATTTTTCTGATCAGGGCTGGAATAACAATAGTAATTAAACTTGTCATGCAACTCTGCATATAATTCTTGTTAACAGTAAGGACTGTTGTCGCGTTGTCTTTACAACACAAGAACCAACCCAAACTAGAATAGACATGAAATCAGCTAAAAACAACATAATTAACGACGCCGTGGTTGAAGTGTCATTGTCCTAATAAAAAATGAATGAACGTTAAAAAGCGTAACAGACGCCACGTCAATACAGTTAAACTGTTTAACACACACTTCAACACAATTTCCGTTAATTCTGCGATTTTGGGGATGGTCATGGTTTTTAAGCGTCGCCCAAGAACTTAAACGGTTTTTTACTTTTTCAGGCACTTTCCTGGTTTTGATATGCTTTTGGTCCGTCCAAACCGCAGCATTAAACCGTTCAATTCGACAAGTCAGTCGCAATGAAAGCCAGACGACCGAAAGACTTCAAGAAATTCAAGCTGAAACCACCACTCGAAGCAACGTAGCGAATCTCACTGAAGATAATAGCAAACCAAAGACTGATTTTACTACTGAAGATAACAAAACTATAGATAAACAAAATGTCGTAGGCACAAATTTGCAGAAGAGCGAACCGAAAGCAGCAGTCCTAGCGGAAATCGCGAGATCACTAGACATTGACAAATATGTGTCCAAGGATTTTCACAACAAAAATAACGTCTACACGTTACCTACTTCTTCAGACACTGAGAAGTTTATAGATCCCGATTTCGATTATCATGCGACGACCCACAAACATGAGAGCTATACGGAAGATTTCGATTACCACGCGGAGTTAACAACGCCGAAAAGTTCTTTTTTCGACGACAGATTCAAAGACACCGTCGAGAGTTTTGAGCAGAAATTGGAACACATCGACATTGATTCCCATGAAACTTCCGCGGAGGCCGATTCTAAAGAGAATCCAGATTTGAATAAACTTTTCGAGGAAACCAAGAAGAATGACACTGAAGCCAAATTAAGTTACCTAAACTATAAGAATGTAATCAACAATGACACAACCGACAAAAATGCCGTACACGAAGATTTGTTGGTTGAAAGTGGCAGAAATCTAAATTTCGAGTCCTCGTTTAATCACACGACCGTTATCGATGAAGATGATGGCGGAAATAACACGATTGTGAAAGATCCGGATCAAAAGAAGAAAGTCGAATCATCGACTTTGTCAAATGTAATATTAACAAAAGGTGATTTAGAAAATGCGGAAACTTCAACAAGTAAAAGTGGTATTTTAACAACAAGAAAAAGTAATATTCTTACTAAACCACCTTCAAATAGAAATTCCAGTCATCTTTCAATACTCAGCAACAATATCGAAACAGAAACTGTGAAAGCTATTAATATTGTTCACTCAACTACGACCGAAAAATCTAAAGGAGAGACCGAAACTGTTCCAGAGCTGATTTTTAACAAGACACCGATTGTAGTTGCTAAGCGACCGTTTACGTTAGCTGAGACGAGAACTGAAGCTGCAGTGGACACGAACAATATAAACAAAAAGTCCGAACAGTTACTGCAAGAAAATCAAGTTATTCCAATTCACGTTGAAGCTCCCCCGGTTTGGAAAAACACCACAGAACCTCTCCCGATTCTGGAAAACATCACAAATATCAATGAAGATAACGACCCATCCACAACTACCATATCTCCAACTGTACGTCAAAACATCAACTCGACTATCGGGACAGTGTTTCCGAAGTCAACCGAAGCTGCAATTTTAGAGCCTCAAACAACAACAACTCCTTCAAACACGGAAGTTGCCACCACGACGAACCAACCAACGACCGAAACTTTTGCAAATACAGAATCTACCAGTGCATCTGAAACAGAGTCATCGACTGTGGTGGTACCAGAAACAACAATAATTTCTGTGATTCATGAAGATACAACCCTACAACCAGAAACAACTGAGTTCGCAACCATGACGTCGGTGATAACCGAAACGAGTGTTTCCCCCTGGACCAAAGTCACAACCGCCCCTACAGTTGCTGTAACAAAGACTTCCTTTTCATTTGAAATTAGAACAACGAAGAGCGAAGAGGAGACAACAACTTCAATTTCGGAATCAGAAGGAACGACTGTGGAATCCGCTAGCACCACACTTTCTAGTACAGAAAACGAAGCTACTACTACAGACTCTATTCCTACTATTGAAACCGTTTTGAACACCAATACTGAAATCGATAGCAATGTTTCCAGTACGACAGAAGATCCAGTGCGAACCTCAAAAGAAATGGTTTACAAAGATGTAACCACTCCATTGGTGCCGGCACCACTTACAGAAGAGTCATCGACTGAAAGTGCGACGGCATTTGAACAACAAACAACAGAACCTGTGGTTGACATCTCTGGCTTCGAAACAACACAAGTCAAAATTGAGGAAGTGGAGACCACGACGCAGAGTCTCAATTTTAATCATTCCGGACAGGTGGTACCTGACTTAAGAAGCAACAATACTTTCACGGAGGTGGAAAACAGCACTGAAAATAACACAATAACTTCTGACTTTTATGAAATTCCCGAACCTCCTGAAGACAACAGCGGGACTATAGCTGCAATTACAATTTCGTCTATTGGAGCTGTGTGTTTGATATTGCTGGCAGGACTTTTGGTAAGCGAATGTTCACATATGGTAATCGTTTTCACTTTTAATTATTCAGCGATGTGTTACAAAATTTATACATGTGGTATGCGAAGAAAAGTTATCGAAAAATATTTATCCCAATCTGTTAAATATTTAATATGTAAGAGGCGCTAATATGTTACTTTTACTTTTTGTTCAAATTACTCTTTATAAATTTGCATAAAAGTAAGTTTAAAAGTTTTTTCTGTTGCATATCAAAGATTTTAACATAAACTTAAGACGTTTACTACTATTTGCAGGTCATAATGCGAAAACGACAGAAGAGATTCAACTATGGCCAAAGATGCACTCCGGTAAGCCTCGACGATTACAGCATGGACAACGTTTCCGTCTACAACAACAGCGTGCGAAGAAAAGTAATGGTTCGGGGCTCGAAAAGATCTTACGGAAATCCCGCATTCGAAGATCCTGTTTGCGTCAGTCATCCATTAAATTTTCCTGCCCTTGGAAGATTTGCCAACAATTTGGAGGACATCAGAGCCGAATTTGAGGAAATTCCTCAAATTACCGCGAGAACCAATGAACTTCCCGAAGGGTGTGACACTAAGAATAGATACGCTAATGTCATACCTCTTCCCGAAACACGCGTTTTTTTGAATTTGCTTGACGGTCATCCGAATAGCGATTATATCAACGCTAATTACGTTACTGTAAGTTCCATAGGGTTTTTATTGCTGTATAACATTTTGAAAATTTTCAGGGTCCCAAAAACACCAAAGGTTATTACATCGCCTGTCAGGCTCCGTTACAGAACACAGTGGATGATTTTTGGCGGATGATATGGGAACAGCAGTGTAAAGTTGTCCTCATGTTGACCCATCTTTTTGAAAATGGAGTGGTCAGTTAATTTAACAAGGCTAGTAACGGTTTCATATTGTTTATTTTCAGGAAAAGTGCATAGATTATCTTCCACCTTCAGAAGTCTTGGACTGTCATCGGCTTTTCGGTGACTTCCAAGTGACTTTGAAGAAGCGCGAAGTTAAAGATAAATACATCATTTCCAGCCTTCAACTAAAGGTACAGTCTCCGATTTTAGCAGCCAGAAATAAAGTTTAATTTTTAGAACATGGTTTCAAACAGCTGGAGAGAAGTTACGCATTTCTGGTATTTGGGCTGGCCTGAGAAAGGTATACCCTCAGAAGCCAACTCTCTCATAGCCTTCCTCATTGAGGCCCGCAGTTACATGAAGTCGTCTTCTTTAGATAGAGTAGGGTAGTCGTTGTATTGTTGAGCCACTTTTAACTGTTCATTCTGTTAACAGAAAGATGTTACCAATGGAAACTTGACGAATGGTATAACCAAAAACGAGTTGAACCCGGTGGTGGTTCACTGTAGTCCTGGAACAGGACGTACCGGAGTGGTGATTGCTTGTGATATTGCTATAAGAGAGTTTGAACAAACACGTCTTATTGACGTACCAAAAATAGTGTACAAAATTCGAAGAGATAGAGCTAGTTCTGTACAAACTAAGGAACAGTACGCATTTATATATAAGGTATGCTTGATTTAATTATAAATCACAAATTGCTAATCATGTCTTTTTCAGGTGATCAACCTCTATGCAACTAAACTTACTGGTGGTGCTTTTGATTCACTCTGAGCTGTCGTTTGTGATACACATGTTTTTGTTTATTTCTTTAAAGTGTGAAATGGTTGAACAATTTGAATTTTAAAAAATAACAATATACGTTTTCTTTCGGATGTAACAAAATCTAGCTCAATTTGTGTAAATAGTTTTATGTATATAAAGTAGTGTCGCTCTCTATGCATGTATTATGTAGATGATTAAAATGTATTATTTTTGTATAGATCATGTTGTTATTGTACTATATTAAAAAACTGTGTAAGTTTTGTTGACATGTTATTTTCCTGTAGAGAAATTATTGTTCATTGTTGAATTTGCACTCAATGTGAATGATAAAAACAAATAAAAAATATGAACTTTAATGTGGGCATTATTCTTTATAGTTTCATTATCATTACATTGTGCATTTTTCATTTGGGTTTTTCTACCACTTGAGATCTACTTTCAGAAAAAAAACTTACCTAACTGATACAAGATTTTTTGATAAGAACTTAGATAAGCCTCACATTTTTGTTTAGTAAATTGTTTTATTTATTTATTTTATTGTTGCTTGACTACAATTCTATTCTCTTACATCTTATAATTAGGTACTAATCTAAGGCGTCCCCAGTACGTTTGAGCTAGATTTTTACTTTTTCACTGATGCAAGGCATTGCTACACCAATTCAAATAAATACTGGGTTATTCACGAAACGGTACGACCCTGACGAGATTTTCGATGCAACCAACATTGCATTTGCACAGGTTACATGGACTGAAAATACAATTTCTTTTAAAACTAAAACATAGTGTGCACATTAATTTATTAGATGACATTAGATACTGTCAGTGTCAACTATTTTGACCTTTGTTGTTTCGGTAATAATGTATTCCAATGACGAGAAAACCGACATGCTTTTAATTTATGGCGAATGCAGAAAAAACGCTTCTCTTGCTGTTAGGGTATATGCAGAGCGTTACGCTGAAGGAAGAGGACCCGAGAGAGGACCAACAGATAAAATTTTCAAAAAATTGGAGGCACAGTTGAGACTGAATTGGCCTCCAGTTACTACGCCTAGGGAAAGGACTGCAACTGGGGAACATAATGAAGTAGCCGTTTTAGAGATGGTGACAGCATCAGTATGCCGAATTTTGAGGGTCAATAAATTCCATCCTCACCACATCACCTTGGTTCAAGAACTAAAAGTGACCGATTTTCCCAAAAGGATAGTTGTGCCGTTTCTTCAGGGAAAGAATCCAATTTAATAAAAACTTTTTGCAAAATGTCTTGTTAAGCGATGAAGCTACTTTTAGCAATAACGGGGGTGTAAATTATCATAATTGTCATTACTATGCTCAAGACAATCCACATTGGATTCGGGAAGGACACTTCCAAAATATTCTCCGTTAACGTCTGGTATGGAATTTTAGAAGTAAAATGTCCTTACAAGTGGAGAAACACCACGTCCCTGAGCGAGGATCTCAAAAAATAAAAAAGTACATTATCGAATTTCATGATGAAGACATCAAGATCATGATTACTATCACCAAATTCACCAAATTCAAGGGCAATTGCACTTAACGTTCAGAAATAAGGCTTTTCTGATAATCTGGACACCAGCAGATTGTGGAGATTAGTAGTACTGAAGCGTGGGTAAAGAACATCCATGGAAGTGTTTTATTATACTTATACATTTCTGGTGAATTAAATCTACAATAAAACTTTATGTACAAACCTGTAATTACTTATTTACTACTTATACCTAAATTTTATTCTTTATTCAACTCCTCCACTTCTCTTAATAAGAGAAACTGTAAATTAGCAAACTTAGAAAACAACGGATGGGGCATCAAAGAGGTAGGTATGCAAAAAATAATTTTCTGCTTTATTCATAACAGCAAATATTGTCTTTGTTGTTGCCACTTGTGGAGGCTGTTGTATTACAGAGGTCTTGGTTCTGCATGTGAAACAACAATCTGCTGAAACCTTTCAATTTCGGCCTCAATCGTCTCCTCAGGATCACTAGCTGCTTCTGTTACAATAGAGGAGCTGTTAATTTATTTTATTCCTGAATTCTGTAAATACCCACTTTTTGATTGTTTTCTCTTCTTCTTTGGGCTCTCAAAGCTAAATTGCTTCCCAATATTATGTTTAAATATGGTAGGACCATTAGGTCGATCCTCATCTTTGAAGTGACAACTACACACGAGGGAATGATTTGTTGGTTCTCGATCAGCTCGTCTAAAATTTAAATAATGTTCTTGTAAGATGCAATTCACCGTCAACCCACTTTTGTTTTGACTCCGTGACGTATCGACTAGTTGCATAGTGAATTTTTAAAACTGATTGCAAATTTAAAGTTTTTTTTTAGTTTTTGAAGAATATTTTTTCTTTATCCATGTAACCTGCGCAAATGCAATGTTGGTTGCATCTAAAATTTTGGTGGGCTCGTATTGTTTCGTGAATAACGGTGTATAGTATTCCTCAGTTTTACCTGGTCAAATCGCTAGTCTGGCGCCAATACGCCCCTTGACCCTGTAGTTTTATTTGTTTGGTCTATTTTAATTGTAAAATTAATAGTTCTCTCTACATGGGACCGACTCTGGGATTTTCGAAAGTAATGATATAGCAACGGAAATAGACCTAGAGCCCCGGCTTGCTTTTTATTTTCAACGACACTCTTACTCGAGACCCCATCGCCCTGCAGCCAAACCCTTCCGGATTCATTTGGTTTCTTAGTAATTTTTCTTTCCTCGGGAGTACTCAACAAGCCTTAATACATGCTTCATAACTTCAAAGCTTCTTCAAAGCCATTTATAACTATTTAAACACATGTTCAAGGCTCCTTAGTGTGTTTGAGAATTCCTAAAGACTGCTTAGGATTTTTCAGGCCTCATTAGATTTTTTGAGAGGAATCTCCGGATTTTTCAAAATCTTTAACATCATTGAAGATCTTTCAATTCGTATTATTACTTTTTGCGATTTTCTTAAGTTCTGAAGTTTGTTAATTTTTGGGAGTTTGCAATATTCCCGGAGGTTCCTCAAGACTTTTCACAACCATTTGAAACTTTTAAGACAATTCTTCAGAATTTTTCAGTATTGTTAAGATCTGTTTCAGTGCTCTTCAAAACTCTTCAACCTTCGCTTTCGATATCATTCGGAGGTTTTCATGACCATTCTGGGATTTTCAGGACTCTTCAAAATTCTTAAAGTGGATTTTCAAGTTGCAACTCTAGAGCCTCAAACAACAAGAACTCCTTCAAACACGGAAGTTGCAACGACGACGAACCAGCCAACGACCGAAACTCTTGCAAATACAGAAACCCCAATTGAATCTACCAGTGCATCTGAAACGGAGTCATAGACTGTGGCGGTACCAGAAACAACAACAATTTCTGTGATTCATGAAGATACAACCCGACAACCAGAAACAACTGAGTTTGCAACCATGACGTCGGTGATAACCGAAACGAGTGTTTCCCCCTGGACCAAAGTAACAACCGCCCCTACACTTGCTGTAACAAAGACTTCCTTTTCATTTGAAATTAGAACAACAAAGAGCGAAGAGGACACAACAACTTCAATTTCGGAATCAGAAAGAACGACTGTGGAATCCGCTAGCACCACACTTTCTAGTACAGAAAACGAAGCTACTACTACAGACTCTGTTCCTACTATCGAAACCGTTTTGAACACCAATACTGAAATTGATAGTAACGGTTCCAGTACGACAGAAGATCCAGTGCGAACCTCAAAAGAAATGGTTTACAAAGATGTAACCACTCCATTGGTGCCGGCACCACTTACAGAAGAGTCATCGACTGAAAGTGCGACGGCATTTGAACAACAAACAACAGAACCTGTGGTTGACATCTCTGGCTTCGAAACAACAAAAGTCAAAATTGAGGAAGTGGAGACCACGACGCAGAGTCTCAATTTTAATCATTCCGGACAGGTGGTACCTGACTTAAGAAGCAACAATACTTTCACGGAGGTGGAAAACAGCACTGAAAATAACACAATAACTTCTGACTTTTATGAAATTCCCGAACCTCCTGAAGACAACAGCGGGACTATAGCTGCAATTACAATTTCGTCTATTGGAGCTGTGTGTTTGATATTGCTAGCAGGACTTTTGGTAAGCGAATGTTCACTTATGGTAATCGTTTTCACTTTTAATTATTCAGGGATGTGTTACAAAATTTATACATGTGGTATGCGAAGAAAAGTTATCGAAAAATATTTATCCCAATCTGTTAAATATTCAATATGTAAGAGGCGCTAATGTGTTACTTTTACTTTTTGTTCAAATTAATCTATAAATTTGCATAAGAGTAAGTTTTAAAGTTTTTTCTGTTGCATATCAAAGATTTTAACGTACACTTAAGACTATTACTATTTGCAGGTCATAATGCGAAAACGACAGAAGAGATTTAACTACGGCCAAAGATGCACTCCGGTAAGCCTCGACGATTACAGCATGGACAACGTTTCCGTCTACAACAACAGCGTGCGAAGAAAAGTAATGGTTCGGGGCTCGAAAGGATCTTACGGAAATCCCGCATTCGAAGATCCTGTTTGCGTCAGTCATCCATTAAATTTTCCTGCCCTTGGAAGATTTGCCAACAATTTGGAGGACATCAGAGCCGAATTTGAGGAAATTCCTCAAATTACGGCGAGAACCAATGAATTTCCCGAAGGGTGTGACACTAAGAATAGATACGCCAATGTCATACCTCTTCCTGAAACACGCGTTTTTTTGAATTTGCTTGACGGTCATCCGAATAGCGATTATATCAACGCTAATTACGTTACTGTAAGTTCCATGTGATTTTTATTGCTGTATAACAATTTGAAAACTTTCAGGGTCCCAAAAACACCAAAGGTTATTACATCGCCTGTCAGGCTCCGTTGCAAAACACAGTGGATGATTTTTGGCGGATGATATGGGAACAGCAGTGTAAAGTTGTCCTCATGTTGACCCATCTTTTTGAAAATGGAGTGGTCAGTTAATTTAACAAGGCTAGTAACGGTTTCATATTGTTTATTTTCAGGAAAAGTGCATAGATTATCTTCCACCTTCAGAAGTCTTGGACTGCCATCGGCTTTTCGGTGACTTCCAAGTGACTTTGAAGAAGCGCGAAGTTAAAGATAAATACATAATTTCCAGCCTTCAACTAAAGGTACAGTCTCCGATTTTAGCAGCCAGAGATAAAGTTTAATTTCTAGAACATGGTTTCAAACAGCTGGAGAGAAGTTACGCATTTCTGGTATTTGGGCTGGCCTGAGAAAGGTATACCTTCAGAAGCCAACTCTCTCATAGCCTTCCTCATTGAGGCCCGAAGTTACATGAAGTCGTCTTCTTTAGATAGAGTAGGATAGTCGTTGTATTGTTGATCCACTTTTAACTGTTCATTCTGTTAACAGAAAGATGTTACCAATGGAAACTTGACGAATGGTATAGCCAAAAACGAGTTGAACCCCGTGGTGGTTCACTGTAGTCCTGGAACAGGACGTACCGGAGTGGTGATAGCATGTGATATTGCTATAAGAGAATTTGAACAAACACGTCTTATTGACGTACCAAAAATAGTGTACAAAATTCGAAGAGATAGAGCTAGTTCTGTACAAACTAAGGAACAGTACGCATTTATATATAAGGTATGCTTGATTTAATTATAAATCATAAATTGCTAATCATGTCTTTTTCAGGTGATCAACCTCTATGCAACTAAACTTACTGGTGGTGCTTTTGATTCACTCTGAGCTGTCGTTTGTGATACACATGTTTTTGTTTATTTCTTTAAAGTGTGAAATGGTTGAACAATTTGAATTTTAAAAAATAACAATATACGTTTTCTTTCGGATGTAACAAAATCTAGCTCAATTTGTGTAAATAGTTTTATGTATATAAAGTAGTGTCGCTCTCTATGCATGTATTATGTAGATGATTAAAATGTATTATTTTTGTATAGATCATGTTGTTATTGTACTATATTAAAAAACTGTGTAAGTTTTGTTGACATGTTATTTTCCTGTAGAGAAATTATTGTTCATTGTTGAATTTGCACTCAATGTGAATGATAAAAATAAATAAAAAATATGAACTTTAATGTAGGCATTATTCTTTATAGTTTCATTATCATTACATTGTGCATTTTTCATTTGGGTTTTTCTACCACTTGAGATCTACTTTCAGAAAAAAAACTTACCTAACTGATACAAGATTTTTTGATAAGAACTTAGATAAACCTCACATTTTTGTTTAGTAAATTGTTTTATTTATTTATTTTATTGTTGCTTGACTACAATTCTATTCTCTTACATCTTATAATTAGGTACTAATCTAAGGCGTCCCCAGTACGTTTGAGCTAGATTTTTACTTTTTCACTGATGCAAGGCATTGCTACACCAATTCAAATAAATACTGGGTTATTCACGAAACGGTACGACCCTGACGAGATTTTCGATGCAACCAACATTGCATTTGCACAGGTTACATGGACTGAAAATACAATTTCTTTTAAAACTAAAACATAGTGTGCACATTAATTTATTAGATGACATTAGATACTGTCAGTGTCAACTATTTTGACCTTTGTTGTTTCGGTAATAATGTATTCCAATGACGAGAAAACCGACATGCTTTTAATTTATGGCGAATGCAGAAAAAACGCTTCTCTTGCTGTTAGGGTATATGCAGAGCGTTACGCTGAAGGAAGAGGACCCGAGAGAGGACCAACAGATAAAATTTTCAAAAAATTGGAGGCACAGTTGAGACTGAATTGGCCTCCAGTTACTACGCCTAGGGAAAGGACTGCAACTGGGGAACATAATGAAGTAGCCGTTTTAGAGATGGTGACAGCATCAGTATGCCGAATTTTGAGGGTCAATAAATTCCATCCTCACCACATCACCTTGGTTCAAGAACTAAAAGTGACCGATTTTCCCAAAAGGATAGTTGTGCCGTTTCTTCAGGGAAAGAATCCAATTTAATAAAAACTTTTTGCAAAATGTCTTGTTAAGCGATGAAGCTACTTTTAGCAATAACGGGGGTGTAAATTATCATAATTGTCATTACTATGCTCAAGACAATCCACATTGGATTCGGGAAGGACACTTCCAATATATTCTCCGTTAACGTCTGGTATGGAATTTTAGAAGTAAATTGTCCTTACAAGTGGAGAAACACCACGTCCCTGAGCGAGGATCTCAAAAAATAAAAAAGTACATTATCGAATTTCATGATGAAGACATCAAGATCATGATTACTATCACCAAATTCACCAAATTCAAGGGCAATTTACGTTCAGAAATAAGGCTTTTCTGATAATCTGGACACCAGCAGATTGTGGAGATTAGTAGTACTGAAGCGTGGGTAAAGAACATCCATGGAAGTGTTTTATTATACTTATACATTTCTGGTGAATTAAATCTACAATAAAACTTTATGTACAAACCTGTAATTACTTATTTACTACTTATTCCTAAACTTTATTCTTTATTCAACTCCTCCACTTCTCTTAATAAGAGAAACTGTAAATTAGCAAACTTAGAAAACAACGGATGGGGCATCAAAGAGGTAGGTATGCAAAAAATAATTTTCTGCTTTATTCATAACAGCAAATATTGCCTTTGTTGTTGCCACTTGTGGAGGCTGTTGTATTACAGAGGTCCTGGTTCTGCATGTGAAACAACAATCTGCTGAAACCTTTCAATTTCGGCCTCAATCGTCTCCTCAGGATCACTAGCTGCTTCTGTTACAATAGAGGAGCTGTTAATTTATTTTATTCCTGAATTCTGTAAATACCCACTTTTTGATTGTTTTCTCTTCTTCTTTGGGCTCTCAAAGCTAAAGTGCTTCCCAATATTATGTTTAAATATGGTAGGACCATTAGCTCGATCCTCATCTTTGAAGTGACAACTACACACGAGGGAATGATTTGTTGGTTCTCGATCAGCTCGTCTAAAATTTAAATAATGTTCTTGTAAGATGCAATTCACCGTCAACCCACTTTTGTTTTGACTCCGTGACGTATCGACTAGTTGCATAGTGAATTTTTAAAACTGATTGCAAATTTAAAGTTTTTTTTAGTTTTTGAAGAATATTTTTTCTTTATCCATGTAACCTGTGCAAATGCAATGTTGGTTGCATCTAAAATTTTGGTGGGCTCGTATTGTTTCGTGAATAACGGTGTATAGTATTCCTCAGTTTTACCTGGTCAAATCGCTAGTCTGGCGCCAATACGCCCCTTGACCCTGTAGTTTTATTTGTTTGGTCTATTTTAATTGTAAAATTAATAGTTCTCTCTACATGGGACCGACTCTGGGATTTTCGAAAGTAATGATATAGCAACGGAAATAGACCTAGAGCCCCGGCTTGCTTTTTATTTTCAACGACACTCTTACTCGAGACCCCATCGCCCTGCAGCCAAACCCTTCCGGATTCATTTGGTTTCTTAGTAATTTTTCTTTCCTCGGGAGTACTCAACAAGCCTTAATACATGCTTCATAACTTCAAAGCTTCTTCAAAGCCATTTATAACTATTTAAACACATGTTCAAGGCTCCTTAGTGTGTTTGAGAATTCCTAAAGACTGCTAAGGATTTTTCAGGCCTCATTAGATTTTTTGAGAGGAATCTCCGGATTTTTCAAAATCTTTAACATCATTGAAGATCTTTCAATTCGTATTATTACTTTTTGCGATTTTCTGAAGTCCTAAGAATCCCTCATTATTTTTCTATTCCGTTGTAAAGTTTGTTAATTTTTGGGAGTTTGCAATATTCCCGGAGGTCAAGACTTTTCACAACCATTTGAAACTTTTAAGACAATTCTTCAGAATTTTTCAGTATTGTTAAGATCTATGTTTCAGTGCTCTTCAAAACTCTTCAACCTTCGCTTTCGATATCATTCGGAGGTTTTCATGACCATTCTGGGATTTTCAGGATTCTTCCAAATTCTTAAAGCGAATTTACAAGCTGCAACTCTAGAGTCTCAAACAACAAGAACTCCTTCAAACACGGAAGTTGCAACGACAACGAACCAGCCAACGACCGAAACTCTTGTAAGTACAGAAACCCCAATTGAATCTACCAGTGCATCTGAAACAGAGTCATCGACTGTGGCGGTACCAGAAACAACAATAATTTTTGTGATTCATGAAGATACAACCCGACAACCAGAAACAACTGAGTTTGCAAGCATGACGTCGGTGATAACCGAAACGAGTGTTTCCCCCTGGACCAAAGTCACAACCGCCCCTACAGTTGCTGTAACAAAGACTTCCTTTTCATTTGAAATTAGAACAACGAAGAGCGAAGAGGAGACAACAACTTCAATTTCGGAATCAGAAGGAACGACTGTGGAATCCGCTAGCACCACACTTTCTAGTACAGAAAACGAAGCTACTACTACAGACTCTATTCCTACTATCGAAACCGTTTTGAACACCAATACTGAAATCGATAGCAATGTTTCCAGTACGACAGAAGATCCAGTGCGAACCCCAAAAGAAATGGTTTACAAAGATGTAACCACTCCATTGGTGCCGGCACCACTTACAGAAGAGTCATCGACTGAAAGTGCGACGGCATTTGAACAACAAACAACAGAACCTGTGGTTGACATCTCTGGCTTCGAAACAACACAAGTCAAAATTGAATAGCAAACCAAAGACTGATTTTACTACTGAAGATAACAAAACTATAGATAAACAAAATGTCGTAGCCACAAAGAGCGAACCGAAAGCAGCAGTACTAGCGGAAATCGCGAGATCACTAGACATTGACAAATATGTGTCCAAAGATTTTCACAACAAAAAAAACGTCTACACGTTACCTACTTCTTCAGACACTGAGAAGTTTATAGATCCCGATTTCGATTATCATGCGACGACCCACAAACATGAGAGCTATACGGAAGATTTCGATTACCACGCGGAGTTAACAACGCCGAAAAGTTCTTTTTTCGACGACAGATTCAAAGACACCGTCGAGAGTTTTGAGCAGAAATTGGAACACATCGACATTGATTCCCATGAAACTTCCGCGGAGGCCGATTCTAAAGAGAATCCAGATTTGAATAAACTTTTCGAGGAAACCAAGAAGAATGACACTGAAGCCAAATTAAGTTACCTAAACTATAAGAATGTAATCAACAATGATACAACCGACAAAAATGCCGTACACGAAGATTTGTTGGTTGAAAGTGGCAGAAATCTAAATTTCGAGTCCTCGTTTAATCACACGACCGTTATCGATGAGGATGATAGCGGAAATAACACGATTGTGAAAGATCCGGATCAAAAGAAGAAAGTCGAATCATCGACTTTGTCAAATGTAATATTAACAAAAGGTGATTTAGAAAATGCGGAAACTTCAACAAGTAAAAGTGGTATTTTAACAACAAGAAAAAGTAATATTCTTACTAAACCACCTTCAAATAGAAATTCCAGTCATCTTTCAATACTCAGCAACAATATCGAAACAGAAACTGTGAAAGCTATTAATATTGTTCACTCAACTACGACCGAAAAATCTAAAGGAGAGACCGAAACTGTTCCAGAGCTGATTTTTAACAAGACACCGATTGTAGTTGCTAAGCGACCGTTTACGTTAGCTGAGACGAGAACTGAAGCTGCAGTGGACACGAACAATATAAACAAAAAGTCCGAACAGTTACTGCAAGAAAATCAAGTTATTCCAATTCACGTTGAAGCTCCCCCGGTTTGGAAAAACACCACAGAACCTCTCCCGATTCTGGAAAACATCACAAATATCAATGAAGATAACGACCCATCCACAACTACTATATCTCCAACTGTACGTCAAAACATCAACTCGACTATCGGGACAGTGTTTCCGAGGTCAACCGAAGCTGCAACTTTAGAGCCTCAAACAACAACAACTCCTTCAAACACGGAAGTTGCCACGACGACGAACCAACCAACGACCGAAACTTTTGCAAATACAGAATCTACCAGTGCATCTGAAACAGAGTCATCGACTGTGGTGGTACCAGAAACAACAATAATTTCTGTGATTCATGAAGATACAACCCGACAACCAGAAACAACTGAGTTCGCAACCATGACGTCGGTGATAACCGAAACGAGTGTTTCCCCCTGGACCAAAGTCACAACCGCCCCTACAGTTGCTGTAACAAAGACTTCCTTTTCATTTGAAATTAGAACAACGAAGAGCGAAGAGGAGACAACAACTTCAATTTCGGAATCAGAAGGAACGACTGTGGAATCCGCTAGCACCACACTTTCTAGTACAGAAAACGAAGCTACTACTACAGACTCTATTCCTACTATCGAAACCGTTTTGAACACCAATACTGAAATCGATAGCAATGTTTCCAGTACGACAGAAGATCCAGTGCGAACCTCAAAAGAAATGGTTTACAAAGATGTAACCACTCCATTGGTGCCGGCACCACTTACAGAAGAGTCATCGACTGAAAGTGCGACGGCATTTGAACAACAAACAACAGAACCTGTGGTTGACATCTCTGGCTTCGAAACAACACAAGTCAAAATTGAGGAAGTGGAGACCACGACGCAGAGTCTCAATTTTAATCATTCCGGACAGGTGGTACCTGACTTAAGAAGCAACAATACTTTCACGGAGGTGGAAAACAGCACTGAAAATAACACAATAACTTCTGACTTTTATGAAATTCCCGAACCTCCTGAAGACAACAGCGGGACTATAGCTGCAATTACAATTTCGTCTATTGGAGCTGTGTGTTTGATATTGCTAGCAGGACTTTTGGTAAGCGAATGTTCACATATGGTAATCGTTTTCACTTTTAATTATTCAGCGATGTGTTACAAAATTTATACATGTGGTATGCGAAGAAAAGTTATCGAAAAATATTTATCCCAATCTGTTAAATATTTAATATGTAAGAGGCGCTAATATGTTACTTTTACTTTTTGTTCAAATTACTCTTTATAAATTTGCATAAAAGTAAGTTTAAAAGTTTTTTCTGTTGCATATCAAAGATTTTAACATAAACTTAAGACGTTTACTACTATTTGCAGGTCATAATGCGAAAACGACAGAAGAGATTCAACTACGGCCAAAGATGCACTCCAGTAAGCCTCGACGATTACAGCATGGACAACGTTTCCGTCTACAACAACAGCGTGCGAAGAAAAGTAATGGTTCGGGGCTCGAAAAGATCGTACGGAAATCCCGCATTCGAAGATCCTGTTTGCGTCAGTCATCCATTAAATTTTCCTGCCCTTGGAAGATTTGCCAACAATTTGGAGGACATCAGAGCCGAATTTGAGGAAATTCCTCAAATTACGGCGAGAACCAATGAACTTCCCGAAGGGTGTGACACTAAGAATAGATACGCTAATGTCATACCTCTTCCTGAAACACGCGTTTTTTTGAATTTGCTTGACGGTCATCCGAATAGCGATTATATCAACGCTAATTACGTTACTGTAAGTTCCATAGGGTTTTTATTGCTGTATAACAATTTGAAAATTTTCAGGGTCCCAAAAACACCAAAGGTTATTACATCGCCTGTCAGGCTCTGTTGCAAAACACAGTGGATGATTTTTGGCGGATGATATGGGAACAGCAGTGTAAAGTCGTCCTCATGTTGACCCATCTTTTTGAAAATGGAGTGGTCAGTTAATTTAACAAGGCGAGTAACGGTTTCATATTGTTTATTTTCAGGAAAAGTGCATAGATTATCTTCCACCTTCAGAAGTCTTGGACTGCCATCGGCTTTTCGGTGACTTCCAAGTGACTTTGAAGAAGCGCGAAGTTAAAGATAAATACATAATTTCCAGCCTTCAACTAAAGGTACAGTCTCCGATTTTAGCAGCCAGAGATAAAGTTTAATTTCTAGAACATGGTTTCAAACAGCTGGAGAGAAGTTACGCATTTCTGGTATTTGGGCTGGCCTGAGAAAGGTATACCCTCAGAAGCCAACTCTCTCATAGCCTTCCTCATTGAGGCCCGAAGTTACATGAAGTCGTCTTCTTTAGATAGAGTAGGATAGTCGTTGTATTGTTGATCCACTTTTAACTGTTCATTCTGTTAACAGAAAGATGTTACCAATGGAAACTTGACGAATGGTATAGCCAAAAACGAGTTGAACCCCGTGGTGGTTCACTGCAGTCCTGGAACAGGACGTACCGGAGTGGTGATAGCATGTGATATTGCTATAAGAGAATTTGAACAAACACGTCTTATTGACGTACCAAAAATAGTGTACAAAATTCGAAGAGATAGAGCTAGTTCTGTACAAACTAAGGAACAGTACGCATTTATATATAAGGTATGCTTGATTTAATTATAAATCATAAATTGCTAATCATGTCTTTTTCAGGTGATCAACCTCTATGCAACTAAACTTACTGGTGGTGCTTTTGATTCACTCTGAGCTGTTGTTTGTGATACACATGTTTTTGTTTATTTCTTTAAAGTGTGAAATAGTTGAACAATTTGAATTTTAAAAAATAACAATATACGTTTCCTTTCGGATGTAACAAAATCTAGCTCAATTTGTGTAAATAGTTTTATGTATATAAAATAGTGTCGGTCTCTATGCATGTATTATGTAGATGATTAAAATGTATTATTTTTGTATAGATCATGTTGTTATTGTACAATATTAAAAAACTGTGTAAGTTTTGTTGACATGTTATTTTCCTGTAGAGAAATTATTGTTCATTGTTGAATTTGCACTCAATGTGAATGATAAAAATAAATAAAAAATATGAACTTTAATGTAGGCATTATTCTTTATAGTTTCATTATCATTTCATTGTGCATTTTTCATTTAGGTTTTTCTACCACTTCAGATCTACTTTCAGAAATAAACTTACCTAACTGGCACAACATGTTTTGATAAGAATTTACCCCACATTTTTGTTAGTAAATTGTTTTATTGTTTTATATAAATTATTTACGATTTAGTTAACTCTGAACTAGATTTTAACACATTAATATTCACTTTTTACTGATGCAAGCATTGCTACACCAACTCAAATGTTTTTTTCTTTGGAGTTGTCTTTTATCTGACGAATTATCAAGAAGCTGCAGGACTTCATTATTGATGTGGAAGTGAAGTCTGGCCTGGTGCTTCTCTGCAATTCTCTTTGCCTCTACTTCGACAATCAGCATGTTCTAATCTCTGTGAAGGTCGTCATTTCTGTGGAACCAGGCTGCACACCCCCAAAGTTCTATGGCGTAGGTCCCGACTACTTTTCCATCAACGAATCCCTCAGTATTATTAGGAGTATTTCAAGATCCTTAATTTATTTTTACTTCTAATCGATCGTCAGGAAAACAAGTCTTAGCGCCTTTTAAAATTTTAGAATACTTTAGATTTTTTTAGGATTCCTCAGTGTTACCCGAAGCATGATCCCATTTCGCGCAAATACGTATTTTAGTTTTTTATACGAATTAATTAATTAGGTCGCTAGTCTGGCTCCAACCCTGTGGGTCTTCAAGTTTCGACATTATCTTCCAAATTTTTTTATTTTATTTTTGACTTTAATTAATATTATTTGAGGACAACTTGATAATCCTTCAGCATTTTTCAGTAGTGCTCTTCAAAATTTCGGGCCTCGTCTTTCGATATTCTTCGGGGGTTTTCATGACCATTCTGTGATTTTCAGGACTCTTCAAAATTCTTAAAGTGGATTTTTCTAAAGGTTTCAGGGAGTTTCAGGATTCTTCACTATTCTCAGGTCAAAAATTAGAATTTCAAAAGTAATTTGAGAATTTTGGATATTCAAACTGGGAACCTTAATCATCCGAAATTTGTTTCATTAACCCAGAATTATTATAATAATTATTATAATTATTATAAAATGATCAATGATTTCCATCTTTGGACATTCATAACTAAATTATGAATTTTGTGCTGAACTTTATGATCACTGTATAAATCTTAGTTCTGAGCAAGCTTGCAATTGTTTTCCTTTAGTGGTAGTTGTAATCGTGTTTTTATAAATTTGTTACATAGCTTATTTAATACGTTAAGAAACTCTGATTTTTTTTGTTATGACTCGGAGGACAGCAGATTGCAGCAAAAATGTGCATCAGGGAGATTTCTCCAGTGTTCTCAGCGGCGCGATTTTTGGGACACTCTGTATATTTATATTGAGTTGCCAGATAATTTTGCCGTTACTTTTCATACCATTTTAGTTATAGCTGAAAATTTAATATGATATTATTTAATTAAAGAATATAATAATAATATCTTTTTTTTTACTAATCACATAACAATTTTTTTGTTTCTTCTGTGATTACTTTAGTACTTTCCTTGTTACTCCTTTCTTCCTCTTTTTCTTTCTATCTAATGTACTATTGCGGACAAATCAATTCAAACGACTTCAAATTATATTGATCTTTTAAAGTGTAAATTTGGCTTGACGAACAACTAACCTTACTTCTTACTTTAGCTTAGTCTTTTTCAACGCGCGATATTCGGTGCCCCCAGATCATGGAAGCTGTCTACTGATACACTTTACTGCTGCTGTTGTCATTGTTGATATTGCTTTTGTCAATACTACTATACTGCCAATATTTAAAAATGTAAATTAAACTTTATTACTGAAAAACCTATAAAATTACATAAAGCATCCCACCATAATTCTCAACAAAGATTTGTCCAATGCAAAAACTTGATTATTTTTTTCTAGTTACGTCCGCTTAAAACTAACTATGACTTGACATTAAAACTAATGCAGTCATAACTATATGAAAAAAAATAAAAATATTTGTATGTTTCGATTTGTATTTATTAACGCTTTAAATTAACAGCTTTAAAAGTCGGTGTTAATGAAAAGTTATGTAATATCACAGATCTAAAATGAATCTAAAATTAGCCATGTATGAATGTTCACAATAATCTCTGCATTAAGTGTTGCCTACCCAAGAGCAGGTTCTTGTAGATTTAAATGAAAAAGCATATTTTTTTTGCTTACCAATCAGCATTTTGTGTTCAGATACGAATGTTGTTTAAAAAATTAACATTGTCAGTCTATAAGCGTATTACTGATACAAATAGTACTTCTAGCACTATCAATATAAATCAATACATCCAATTTGTTAATTATAATAAATTATCTAAAGATGAAATTTATATGAATTTCCAATTAGCTTTTCGGCTGTTATAATGTTTTAATTTTTTTTTATAATAGATATTTATTCTACCTCTGCGTATCATCGTATTACCTACGTAATTAGCAAAACAAAAATATCTACAAGTTTAATGCAAAATTTTTATTGAATTCGTCCTATAAATATTGTCACGGATGAGGTATTTCTTAGTAATTGAGGCTAATCATAATTTGTCCTTCGGCTTATTTTGAGAACAGGATCGTAAAATATTAGATATGTGGCATTTCCGTGTTGTCGAAATTCTACCTGTAGTAGCCGAGAAGGCAATTGCATTATTCACCACTCAAGATATACCAATTCAAATAAAATGATGAAAGTTTATTTTCCTTTTCTATACGTTTCTTGAGAAATCTTTGTCACTATTGTTATGTTCCCATGTATCCCTCCATTTTATACTAATAAATAATTTTTATAACTAGTGCCAGCTTTAAAAGACTCAAAATTAAATGAATTCTGATGCGTTACTAAGTCATAAAACTGATTTAGTTATTTTAAAAGGTTTATATGCGGAAATTAAGAGAGGGAAAATGGGTATGGCTGGAAGAGGGAGGAAGAAGGTGTAGAATGTGCTATGAGGAGAGAAAGACTGGACTCGAAAAGCCCTTAGGGTAATAAAAATTTTGTTTTGTTTATTTTTAAGTATCTACAAAATCAACTATAAAGCAGAAGAATGTCGATAAATCCAAGTGGAGTAAATTTAAATTAAAATTTAAATATATCTAAGTCGAACTCCACAAACTTTAATAAGTGTAAAATTATAAATGAAACATGTTTTGGCAGAACACTACTGCCATCATCAGCCCTTAAAGAATATAAAAAAATATGACATTGACGTATTTTTATTTTTTTTTTCACAATCAACTATATTTGAAACTTTTTTGTTCGAAAGTAATTAACATTGGTTGGGTTATGGCCGAAAAGAAAATTTTCCCCTCTACTTACGTCTGTACCTAACCCGCAACGGTCCACAAACTTTGTAGCAGACTTGACAAAAATGTCGTACTTCTAATTTATTAAAAAAATCCAAACAATCCTTTAAAAATTTAATTTGGTACTCAAGACCTTTGAAAACAAGCCATTATATTTCTTTGACGGCGAATTTGTGATAAATTTAGTACGTCCATTTTTTCCAAGAACTGAAGTTTTTGATGTATGTTGGTAAAAATTATTTCATTGCTTACATAAAAAAAGGTGATTTTACGTCCTCTTTTGGGAGCCGTAAAGTTTTACTTTTTTGTCTGTCAAACTTTACTTTTTTGGGACTGATCTGTCAAACTCCACTTTTTTGGGACTGATCTGTCAGAATTTGGCAGATGTGTACAAAAAAGTAAACTTTACGGCTCCAAAAAAGAGGCCATACAAATACCTTTTTGGTAGTTATCGTCTAAAAAAAAATTATGATAAATTTTTTAAATTATTTTGTGGTCATCGCCTAAAAAACGTTTATATAAAAATTATAATTTTATGCAAACCAGCCAATTTTCAACCCTCCGAAGGAAGGTGCTTTTAGGTTTATGATGTTTGATGACGATAGTCCGAAATTTTTACTACTAGTGGTTTTTTAAGTTTAAGTTTTCTCATTGTTTGTAATTTTTTATTCTATATACGTAGTTACCTAAAAAGAAAATTGGAAACTGTAGATTCAAAAGCTCTTAAGTGACTGATTACTGTTCTACTTTATTTAAAAATTCGTTTTCATAATTATTTTATCGTAATCTGTGATAGATACATAATTATTTTAGTAATTATTAATGTGTGAATTATGTAGATCAAATTAAGTTAATAAAATTTGTGTATACCTTGATACAAGTATTTACTTTATTATTTATTAAATTATTTATTTATGCCAAAATGCCAAAATAAACAAATATAGACTCCATATCAAATTACATTCGGAGTTGAAGAAAATTGAAATTGTACGTTAGGAGTCCGGCCCTGGCGTCTCCGCTGCAATGGCGGCTCCGAGGTCAAATTTTTACGCTCACTTAGATCAAAGGCGGAGAGTTAGCCTGATGTTGTTTCCTATGCTGTGTTATTTGTATCTTCCACGTGTGGGCCAGATCGGTTAGGTCCAACTGGGAGCTCGCACAAGAAAAATTGCTTATAAAATGATTGGCAAAATCTGAAAATTGTCAACAAAAAATGAACTTAGGCACCAAAAATTGTCAGCAACAAATGGAATTTGCCACCAAAAATTGTCAGCAAAAAAATGAAATTTGACACCAAAAATTGTGAGCAAAAAATTTAATTCAACACCAAAAATTGTCAACAAAAAATGAAATTTGACACCAAAAATTGTGAGCAAAAATGTAATTTGCCACTAAAAATTGTCACCAAAAAATAAAATTTGACACCAAAAGTTGCGAGCAAAAATGGAATTTGCCACCAAAAATTATGAAAAGAAAATGAATTTCGACACCAAAAATTGTAAGTAAAAATATAATTTGCCACCAAAAATTGTCAGCAAAAAAATTAAATTGACACCAAAAATTGTGAGCAAAAATGGAATTTGCCACAAAAATTTTGAGCAGAAATGAGGTTTGCCATCAAAAATTGTCCACAAAAAATGAAATTAGATACCAAAAATTGTCACAAAAAAAATGAAATTTGACACCAAAAATTGTGAACAAAAATAAAATTTGACACCAAAAAATTGCCAGCAAAAATGAAATTTGGCACCAAAACTTTTAGTAATACTTGAAATTTGCCACCAAAAATTGTCAGCAAAAAATATAAATTTGACACCAAAAATTGACCAGCAAAACTTGAAATCTGACACCAAAAATTGTCAGAAAAAAATGAAATTTGACACCAAAAATTGTGAGCAAAAATGGAATTTACCACCAAAAATTTTCAGCAAAAATTGAAATATGCCGCCAAAAGTTGGCAGCAAAAAATTAAATATGGTACCAAAAATTGTCAGCAACAAATGGAATTTGACACCAAAAATTGTAAAAAGAAAATTAAATTCGACACCAAAAATTGTAAGGAAAGATGTAATTAGCCACCAAAAATTGTAAGCAAAAAAATAAAAATTGTAAGCAAAAATGAAATTTGACACCAAAAATTGTGAGCAAAAATGAAATTTGCCACCTAAAATTGCCAACAAAAAATGTAATTCGACACCAAAAAATGTCGGTAAAACTTGAAATTTGCCACCAAATATTGTCAGAAAAAAATGAAACAATTAATTACCAGCAAAGAATGAAATTTGACACCAAAAATTGCCTTGCAAAACGTGATATTTGCCAGCTAAAATTACCGAGCAAAAAAATTAAATGTGGCATTGTACCGCTTCAATTTTGCGTTCTTCAATTTAGAAATTAATAATTTATAAAGAAATAATTCTAATTCGCCAATTTCAACAATTTAAAGTTTTCAATTTAAGCAATTCAAGATTTTAAACAATAAAAATTTGCAATTTCTTCACCTATTAAATTTTTTCCACGACTCAAAATTTGCAACCGAAAACTTTCATATTCCTAAATTCAAAATTTTAAGGTTTCAAAGATTTATAATCCTAAATCACGAATTCGAAATTTCGGTTTAAAATTTTCAATTTAAGATATTCGAGATTTAAACGATTCGCAATTGCGGCAATTCTATTAGTGTTTCAGAATTCAAGATATCAAAATCTCAAGATTTGCAAATTTAGTTATTCAAAATTGCATCAAATCAAAATTCACGAATTCAAGGCCCTTTGAAGTCGAAGTTTGCAAATTAAGAATTCGAGACTTCATCGATAATCACTATAAGTAATTTCCTAAATATTGTGTGTATTAGAAGTTATCATGAGTCAGCATATGCAGTACCGGAGCCATACCTACCAAATGGTTTTTGAAACTTCCAGATTTAAAAAAAAAGCACTGAAGCGTAAGCTGCAGGAATATCATCAATTATTAATTTTTACTTTGCTTATATTATCCAAAATATTGGAATACAACCAACTTGTCACTGTTTTTCTTTATGTTGGTTGTAATAAAAATACCGTACGATTCTTTAAATTTCAATTCTAGATAAGCCTTGGAATTTGAACGTAAGTCCCCGGCGAATTGTTTCGTCTGCTTATAGCTGTCAGTTTGAAACGTCAACCAGAAAATCTAACATGACATTTAAAGAATGAGCTATAATCAAAGACATGACTTTATTCTCCACCGCCTACTCAGAATAGAAATTTAAAGAATCGCACCTTACATTTCACAAAATAAGGTGCGGGAATTTTATTTAATTTTATCCAATTTATGATGTCCAATACGTCCAATTTTATTAATATAATCAGGGGCCGACCTTATAACTTCTTTCAATTTATCATCGTTTAATTCATACATCTTAACGGTTTAAAACATTTATCAAAACAAACTGGTTTTTGAACAGTTTTGATGAAGAATGTCAAATGATATATTGTCCTCTTTTTCTAAACCATGACTCAGGTTTTGTACAAAATTGTATAAATTAATATAATACAATTTAACTAAATAGATACATTTGCACCACAATAAATATTATAGTGAATTAAACACCGCAATATGTACGGGTGTAGGTAAATCAGGAAATGAATACCAGCTATACCTATAGTGTTCAATTATACTATCAAATTAGGGTATCTATCACAAATATATGTAGATGCTGCTTTTACTAATAATTGAAACATACCGCGATATAAGTTTGTCGGCAGACCTAACAGTACATTTTTCACAATTTTGGTGACGGAAAATTTTAGTACTCTTTTTAACAATGATTATAGTAGTAATTAGAACCGTGGCTGATTTACGTGACATAAGCTAACTAAATATTATCTTTTGGTACAGATCTTTCTGGTTATTACAGAATAAAACAGTGTAATACTGCTTCAGTAAATACGTAAATGGGTAAGATTTGCTGACGATCACGATTGTTCGGTAATTGCCGTTTCCAAAATTATCTGATCACACACTGTTCGTATTAAATGTAATTGGTATAATTTAGATATAACCTCATAGGATGTCATTAAATATCCGCGTAGATATAGAAGTCGCATTAAAAATGAATTACGAAGTTCAATACACTTTAATTTCAACAGCAGCAAACACAATTTTTAATAATAAATAATTCGTCTTTGACATTACATTTTTTCACATTTCAATTAGAGAAAACATTTTTGGCAACTTTTGAAAATACAATACTAAAATAATTTGTTAAAGGACAAAAAGATTAGCGCCTTATAAAAACTAAATTACTTTGTAAGCTGCCGTTAATGCCGCAAATTATTTTTGTAAAGAGCAATAAATATTCAAAATAAAATTACCTACATGCACACATGTTTATTTAACTACTTTGAATTTAATACTTGAGGTCAAAATCTCCATCTTAATTTAGAAAGCACCAAAATCCATATCCGTTAATTGTCGCGGTAGTTTAAAAACTGAATGGTAGAAGAACTAGTCACTGTACCTACCAGTTATTGCGAAATGATCAACAGGATTTTTTCCAGATTTAACTGGATAAATCTGCTGAAGGTACCTACATGTAAATCCCATCACCACACCATCTACTGTCTTTAGCAATTTAAATGCTTCTGAATCATGAAAATATTTGGGTTTGTTTTGTAGGCACGTGTAATTACAAATTGTTTAACCTAGTCTTGTCTATTCTGTAACAATATTATATTATGCCGAACACGTGGATTTAAAGTAAAATATGAATACACAATTAATTTCAAAACCGTGTAACGTAGTTAATGGGTACTACTTCCAAAGATAATTTAGCAATTTTGAGTTTTGTGTAAACCTATCGTGCAAATTAGACCTAGAGTTGCTGTAACTGTTGAATTAAAATATTAAAATAATAAATTTCCTATAACAGCTGACTCATTTTGTTTTTCAGATATCCGTGTAATTGACGGTTCCAAGATTTGCAATTGGAACTATTTATATTGGACTCTTTTCATTTCTATAAATAAATATGAAGTTCCAGGTTAAGTCTTTGTAAGCCAATTGTACTTATAACTAGTAAGTCCAGTTGTATCCATACAATTCCATTTCCATCAATTATGTGTTGTAGTTTGATCCACTTTGTGGGAGTGAGAATCTTTTTATGTTTTGAACGATTAAAGAACTCTGAGAAATAATTGTGCACTTACGAGCAGTCAGCAATTTTATTATTCCGATTAAATCATGAATGAATGAAAAAATCACCACTTCGATTGCTGAAGTAGTAAAATAATTGTAATTACTTGTTATTTAATTTTGATATAGTGTCACAGTTAAACTGATAATAATTTTCGATAACGGTGTAAATGAAACCATATAATAATTGTTTGTAGTCTAATCAAGAAGTTGAAAACTTGCGAAAAATAGTTACAAGGATCCGATTCTGGATTTTATTCTGAGTAAGACGTTTTTTCCGCAAATAAAAATTACAATTAATTGTTATTAACAAAAAACTAAAAACAATAAGGGGTTTAGTTTTTTGGCAATAACACAAAAACTATAAGTGATAGCGAAAATCGGAACAAAGATTCGAAAAGAGGAGGAAATTTCCGATGAAAAACTCTCAACTCCCGGAGTTCTATCCCCATTATTATTAATTTTAATTTAATGCTGAATATAAGGCTCCGAGTAGCCATAACGGGCCATGCGCGCGCCGCCTCTGAAGAGAGTACCACGTCACATAAAATAATTTTTGTATGGTATTAAATATTAATTTAAAAATTTGAATAAATTATGGGGTGTTCTTAACACTTGATGGTATGAGATCCCGTTGGAAAAATCGATTTAACTTCATTTTTCAATAAGTTAGGCAATTGTTAATTAACAAAATTTTATGGGACCCCCGCTTTCATTGCAGACATTTTTTTTTTTTAATTGACTAAATCTTATATTTATGTACTCAAGAAGTTCATGTTCTAAGAGTTTTTAAAAGTTGATTATTTTGTTTATAATAATTGTTTAAAGCTGAAAAAAAAATTAGAGTTAGGTACTTTGTTGTTTCTACCCAGTTTTTTGAGGGACTGTCTGCACTCCCAGGCGACTAAGGATTTGGTGCTGCTAATTCTTAGGCACATATATCTATCGCAAGTATATCAGCTGGCGTAATCGTCGGTCCAGTTCCCAAAGCTATTGATGCCCTTTATTTCGAGCCGTAGACGCCTATGCCGGTACCGTGTTCAGTCTTTGATCCATCTGTGTATCAGATAAAGGAGCTTTGACCTATTGCTGCTATTTAGCTTCTTGCCATGTGGCGGTCTTTAAAGACCACTTCATATGGTAGTTTGTCCTGCATGTGTCGTTTTCTCTGTTTTAGTCCCCAGGTATTGCCAAACAGTTTGCGACAAGCCCAAAAGGCCTTAATTGCTTTGGCAATAGTTTTCTCAACATGTTCTTTCCAATTTAGTCCAGGGTGACCTCTAGATACTTCACTTGCTTGAAAAGTTGTATCGATAGTCCATGTAGTTGGGGAGCTTTTATATTTAGCTTTCTACGTTTGCTAAATGAAACTATGATGGTTTTCTTAGGATTTACACTCAGTTCCTCCCTTCTGCACCATCTGTCGATTATTTTTAGGGCTTCCTGCATTAGGCTTGATATAATACCTTCATGGTTCTCTCTGATTAAGATGACAAGGTAGTCCGCATGCCCTACTACATTATAACCTTTTTCGGTTAATTCTTTAAGTAGTGAGTCCACCACGATTGACCACAGCAGAGGCGATAGCACCCCACCTTGTGGGCAGCCCTTTGCTGTGGTTATCGATGTTTGCTCTCCACCCATCGAATTGTGGAGGTTTCAACGCTGAACTTTTCTGCTGCTCTTTTTATGGACAAAACAAGTATTTTAATCTTCATCCTCACTGGATTCGTCTTCGAAGTTGATTTCCACTTGTTCAACTTCCTCGTCATCTCGTGTTGTATAAAAATTAAATTTATTAAAAAAAAAAACAAATTCAGTGAAAATCTATCAAAGTAAGGAAACTAAGTGCAAGAAATATTTGAGACCAGACACAACAATGACTGTTTTTCATACAATGGCGTTCTATATTACATATTGCATATTATTCATTGATTTACGATGTACGGTCGCCCGACTCCATAATCTAAGATATTATTACTTGAAATGTTTTTTGGACCTCATGAGAGTGCAGCAAGCATGTTGGACAATTCTTTTTAATGATATTATTTTTTCACTACCAAATTAAACAAGACCCCGATGTCAATGTGAAAGGGAGTGAACTGATTCGAACTGGCGCGGAGTGTGAAATATCCAGATTTTTTTTTCTAATCTGACGGGCTGCCCTCGACAAACCCCTCTATATTAAGGGTTTATATTTGGTAGGGGTACATTACAGGGTGCAAGGTTTCTCCCCATATGATTTTCTGGCGCGCTCGAGTAACGCGCAAAATCCCCGCTTGGGCTCCCCTACTATAGGTTTATTTCCGTGATATAATATTATGATGTCTATATTATATACTAGCAATTACCCGCGGCTTTGCCCGCATAAGTTGGGGTCGGCTTTACTGGCGGTTATATTTGAAATTGGTACAACGGCTCAAAGCAGTTTTTAATAAAAAAAAAATAACAAAAAGTTTTTTTTTTTTGTTAATCACGGGCCCAGTCTTTTTAAAAGGAGAATCTACATCCAAATGTTTACATATTTTAATGCTATACTGTTTGTTTTGCAGTTCTGGGGAAAACTACCCTTCCTATTTACGCCTCTTTTTTGCGGTTTCTAAATATTTTCTAGTTATTTTTAAAGGAGAGTCCAAGTGCCAATTCTCATGCCTGTAACATTCTCGATCTTCAAGTTATGGGAATTTTGAGAAAAATTACTCCCAAATTCACCCTCTCCTTTGCTAGCCGTTGGTGAATTTTTTTCCAAAATCGTCAAACACGGGTCCGGTCTTTTTAAAGAAGAATCTAGTTCCCAATTTTCACGTATGTAACACTATTTGTTTTCCTGTTATGAGAATTCTCAGGAAAACTACCCTCCCCATTTACGCTCCTTTTTCGGGGTTGGTAAATATTTGTTTGCAAAATCGTCAAATACGGGTCCAGTTAATTTTAAAGGAGAGTCCGAGTGCCAATTCTCATGCTTGTAACATTCTCGACCTTCAAGTTATAAGAATTTTGATAAAAAGCACCCCCAAATCTACCCTCCAGTTTTCCCGCCGTTGGTAATTTTTTTTTTGGAAAATCGTCAAACACGGGTCGGGTATTTTTTAAAGGAGAATCTAGATCCCAATTTTCACGAAAGCAATACTGTCAGTTTTCAAGTTATAGGAATTTCGGATAAACCACCCCAAATTTTTTCTCGGTCCGTAAAGAAATTTTTGCAAAATCGTCAAACACGTGTCTAGTTATTTTCAAAGCTGAGTCGAAATCCCAATTTTCACGTTTTTAGCATGCCGAGTTGTCGAGTTATAATTTTTTTTATAAAAACCGTTTTCCCCTTTCCCCTCCTTTTTCGCCGTCTGTGAATATTTTTTTGGAAAATCGTCAAAAAGGGGTCGAGTTATTTTCAAAAGCGAGTTCGGGTACGAATTTTCACATCTCTACCGTTTTTCGTTTTCAACTTAGTTGGAGCCAGAGAGACCAATTAACCCCATTTTCACCCCCTTAGAAACGGAATTTTCAAAAATCCTTTCTTAGTGCGCCTATACGCCCTAAAAACTACGTTCCTACCAAATTTCACATTTCAAGACTCAACGGTCTGGGCTGTGCGGTGATCAGTGAGAAATCAGTTTCGCATTTATATATATAGAGATTAGAGCAAACATATTCTAGGAGATCATTACCAGGAAAACGAAAATAGGCCGAGGCTATTATAAAACGCTCATTTCCTTTCCTTTCCCCATCTGCAGCTCCGCCACAGCTGCAACTAGGTCCCTAACTAATGCTATGTGTCCTGATAGTCCTCTAATTTGGTCACCATTTAACCAGGGATCTTGGATTAGCTCTATTCCAATTTGTTTTTTGATTAACCTCCAGTTAAAGGCACTAGATGCTGCCTTTGAGTGCTGAATGTTTTAATTTGCAGACACTTTATCGCGTTGAAGAGGATGGTTTAAGTTCCTCAGCAACGGACTTGGAGTGGCTTTTAGGCTTTTTTGGACCTTTAGAGCTTTCCTTTGTTGCCTTATACTTGTTTGGCGCTATTCGCTTATGATTTGGCTTCCTCCCCTGTACCGACTTTTTGGTCGGTTTGTTGGGGGGTTGATCCACGTTCTTTTGCGCCGCCTTTGAAAGCGACTGCTGAACCTCTTCAGCTTTTTCTTCTTCGCCCGTAGTTGAATTTACCCGAATTTAGCTACAAATAGCTCATTTTCTTCAGTAAATCGGATCTACTGATAAAGTTACCTCCTACGTAGGTCACACGGCATTTGTTCATAGTACTCTCCAGTTGGAGGCACTGAGTTGCTCGTTTTGCCCCTCTATCAGACCCAGGATTTTTCAGTGGGGTACTCCTGGTTCCCCGGTAGATATCCCACAAGAATCTCAGTGTGAGGCATTTCCTCCTATTCCACTGTTTTGAGGGAAGCACTTTCCCAAGGCTTTAGCTCAGACTGTATGCCTTTTAGTCACTCCATGGTGGCTGTATCAGCACCCGTAAGACTGAGCCAGCCTGATCTTTTCTGTATGTTGAGGAAGCGAGGCTTTACTTTTGCCTCTTTCTTCTTATCCACTATTTTGTCCAGAATACTGTCTTGTATGGCCTCTAATTGTTCCCAGTCGCTATATGTCTGTAAGACGGACTTTGTGGCTTTTGAGACACAGCCGATCACCACTTTTGCTCGCTTGCTAGAAGCTTTTCGAACTCTGGCTCAAAACCTTGCTCTCCATTGGTTTCAGCGCGAGTGTTCTGGCTTTTTCAGTCGGAATACCTTTTTCCAGGTAAAACTAAAACCTTTTGCGAGCAACTCCGCTTAGTATTGCCCTTGCAACCTTTAAGTTAAGGTTGTCGAAGACATTTTTGACTTTTTCGTCACTGCTTACAGGATTTTCACCCTGTTCCATACCCTCTAATGTTGCCGGGAGGCTTTGTACATCCTCTTCCGTTGACTCTTTTAAGGGTAAATCAGCCCTTTGTGTTTTTTCTCTGTCCATATGTGTCCTTCAAGAAACTAATGAATAGAGGTCGCCTGTAGCAGAGCCCCGCATGCCACAGGAAGGCTATTTTAACACTTAGCCTTTCAGTCCTCGGCATATTATGCTGTTTCACCGTGACGTAGGGTTTTTTTATAGAGGTTTTTTCCTCGCAGACCGGACGGTTAAGTCAAGTTTCCCGGAGAGCTAATGCCCACAGCATACCAACACAACACCTTGTGTTGGTTATTGTTGTGGACCAGCTGCTTTACGGTATTAATCAGGTGACTCGGGCACCTCGGGTTTGTCCCACCCGTACTCCGGATTTGAACAGCCAGAGCCCCTGAGGGAGGCTTTGGCTTAACACGAAAGGAATTTCTTGCATTGTCTTGCATTGAGTTAAAAATGGTATGCCAGGCAATTGTCTTGCAAGAATCCAACAAAGAGGCAAACTCTTGGAACAAAGCAGACCCAGCCAGGTTTCTTTCACTTGTATGAACAAACAGTAAATCGCTTTGGGTTCACCACTAAATCTAATCAAATATTTAATTTAGATGAAACGTCTATCTGTCATCATCCTAAAAAATAAAAGTATTTCTGAATATAGCAGGCAAAGGAAGGTGGTGATGAACATTTCTGGGATGTTTGGATGTCAGAAGGTGCCTATACAAATAAAGAAAGATCTTTGCTTCTGATCTTTTATGTTCATTCTTATTTTAGCTTTGAATGCATCCATTAAGGAACCTACAACCCGCACAACCTTTACAACCCTTGGAGTCCTTGGCTTTCAGAATATTTAAGAAACAGTGGGATGAACATCTTACCATTTAAAAAGAGTCAATTTTCAAAACCGAAGATTTACAAGCATATAGAAGTAATGCAAAAAAATTGAAAAAAGCTAGAAATACCTCCTAGGGAATGGTTCACTTAACGTTGATGGCAACTCGATTCCACTAGTATCAGATTCTCTCCTAGCTGGTCCGTCTTCAGCTCGACGCAAAACAATCTTTCCTGTCCTTTTGAACACACTTCCTCCACCAATCTCTGCTCAAGATGTTCAAGCTTCTGTGCAATTTACTCTAGTTTCTGACGGTGGAAATCTCACGACCCCTTGTACTTCTGCAGCAAAGATCGGATCTTCCACTCAAATATTGAAATCATTTGAAGATTTACTCTCGGCGAAAATAGCAAGGCAAACTCCTTACTGGCACTGCCGTGAAGCACAAAGCAGTAGGTACAGGAAGCCTTGTTGATGTGCTCACACGAGAAGAGTATTTAGAAAACTTAAAAAAAGCAAATAAAAAAAAGAAAACAAAAAGCCTACAAGAAGATGAAAATAAACGAAATAAATGTTGAACAAACTGTTTTTTTTTGTATGTTCTCACCGATTTCTTCGTCAATTGTGGACCGACTTTGAAAATTCTTTTTTTATTTGAAAGCGTATACATACTCCTGAGATAGTCCCATTGTCACCAAGTCCGGATCTGATGAGGGGATCTCATGGAAATCGAGAAAAATCCTCATTTTTTTCCTTTTATGTATGTTCACCGAATTCTTCGTCAATAATTGTGGACCGATTTTGAAAATTATTTTTATTTTTGAAAGGATATACTCCTGAGGTAGTCCCTTTGTCCCCAAGGCCGGATATGATGAGGGGATTTCATGGAAATCGAGGGAAATTCTAAAATTTTTCCTATTATGTATTTTCACCAATTTCTTCGTCAATTGTGGACCGAGGCAGGCGGAAATATTATCGAATTCAAAATATCCAACAAAATATTGAACAATAAAAACACACAATTTCAATGATCCACGGAAAAACAAATTTTCACTTAATTTGCCCTGTCCACATTAATTTGGAGTTTCACGTACAGGGAAAAATGAATGACCTTGGAGTATGCTTCTTTAAGGGGTCAGGCATGAAGCGCAAGGTAACAATTTGAATGATCCACGAATAAACAGATTTTCACTCAATCTGCCCAGTACACATTTCGAGTTTCACGTACAGGGAAATGTGACCTTCTTGGAGCATGTTTCACTTAAAATTGTAAAATAATTAGCTTTTTTTTAAAAAAAAAAAGAAACCGAATTCAAAAACCAAAAAATAACTGAGTACATGTATTATTACATCTGATCTGTTTGAAGTCGGTGCCCAGCCAAATAAACAGGTAAACGCGGGGCAGACGTCGTTGACGGCCTGATACTGAATTTTTGAAGCGCTATAACGTTGTTGACATTTTTCTATACCTAATGGCAATAGGTTACAAATTTGTTGACCTCTTTGGCTTGGCACCGACTTAAAACAGATCAGTAATGATACATGTACTCAGTTATTTTTCGGTTTTTGAAGTCGGTTTCTTTTTTTTTAAATCTAATTATTTTGTATGACTAGCCAGCTAGGATATCGATAGGGTGGACATACCATCTGATATCTACCGCATTCTTCCTGTTAAAATGCTATTTGTTAATTGATAAGTGGTACACAACTGAATATATAAGCTTTTCCGCTTATGTATTTCATTTGACAGCTGTCAAACCTAACCTCAAAATTTTCTATACGCACGTTAACGTATTCTTACCAAGATACGGAAAAGGGGAGGAGCTATACGTATTACGCGCCACCGATACGGTTAAACACGTTTGCCTTAACTTCCTATTAACAGGGTTATCTCGCAAGACATTGTTGCCCAAAATTGTCAATAATTTAACTTTTGAAAAATTACCTTGTCACAATTATCGGATACACAGAACACGCAATGGAACGTTTTAAAAAAAATCTGGTATTTATTAATTATTATTATACATATTAGACCTATTATTTTAACTGAGAAATCTATAAGAGACACTACCAACAAAGTGTGTCATCACTTACTAAAATCGCAGACGGATATATACTAATAATAAATGTGTTGATGAGAAATGAAATCTAATCGTAAGCACCATTGAGGACGGACATGAAAGCTAAAGGGAACTGCGCAAAAATTAGGATTAATGATTATTATGAAAAGATAGTAACTTACTTCTAGGTACTAAAACCAGGAAGAGAATTACCTTTTGAATTAAAGTTCAATTTTTCACATATTCACATAATAGTAATTTGTGTATCGAGGCCTTAAAAGTTATCTTTTTTGGCCCAGTTTGTTGTTTGTGGCTGTAGGGTCAGCCGAGGACACCATTCATGATCACAAAAAAATTCAAAAAGTGGGGCTTAATTTTTTTAGGCGATGATTACCAAAAAGGTGATTCTATGGACTCACACATTCTGACAGATCAGTTCCACCAAAGTAGAGTTCGACAGATGTGTAGAAAAAAGTAAAACTTTACGGCTTCAAAAGAGGCCATAGAATTCGTAATCATCGCCAAAAAAAAAAAATGAAAATATTGAAATTACGTTTTTGTTTCCCAGAAAAAAATAATTTACTGACGTGAGAATTGCTAACTTGTAGTAATGATATATTTAACAAATTAGATGTAAAGGAGTGATGGAATAGCAATAATACTTTCTTGGGAATGCCATGTTGGAAAAAAGCACTGCTTGTGTTTTGTTTTATTTTTTTGCTTGGTCAGATACAATCTGCAAAACGTTCAAAACTCAATAACGTCTACTTTCTTGTTATTTATGACCAATAGTCAGTTTTACACTTTTAGTGTTATTAATGGGTACAAAGTAATTTTGATAATGTGCCACTTATTGAAATTTCCCAATAGCTTATGATAAATGGCTACGATTGGCAAACAAATGCACTAACGGAAACACAATACATACACCAATTTTTTCGCCACTATCACAAATAGTAAAAGTAGAGTAAAAGGTATGAATTTAGAATAGATTCGCCTTTGATTAGTACAGGGTCTTCATACATGCAGTAGGCTTTGTACGTCAAAATTCGCTATCTGACTACATACTTGTAAATTTTGTCTTTCAGAGGCAACATGATGTATGAATCATTTATGAGGACCCAAGAAATATTAAATTTATAAAAATTGATCGATAAAGATTTTAAATGCACACACTGATCAAAAATAACGTTTATTGTTAGCCTATTTTGATACAGCGTCCCGTTTGGCTATACACCGTACAACAATTAACTTTTTAAAGTTTTATTTATTTATATATTATCTTATCATGTTTCATTGACATTTTTTTAAAATACATATAAAGTTTTATATTTACTACTTTATCTTATCATGCTTTAATAACAATAGTGCACACATACTTTTATAATAATTATTCGTACCGTGTGATCATTTAAATTAAAAATTAGAGTAGGCTGTGAAATTTAAATTAGGTTGGCACTACATACTAACTGTTGACGATTTGGTTTAAAATGGGAATGTCAAAGGTGTCAAAGCGACTTTAGAGAATTTCCAAAGTGCTTTTTCACGGTTTCCAGGTGGTGCCGCACCTATGAAACAATGTTTTCATCAAAAGTGCAACCTCGTTCGACCAGCGGATTCGGAATAGATGCACATCTTATGTGCAGTTTTCCCGACGGGATGCTTGAATAAATCCAAATGGGATCGAGCCGTCAGGATCTGGTCAGGATTTGCTGTCAATCAATTTGCAGCCTGGACCATTGCCTACTCTAATTTATATTTAAATAATCACATGATACATAATGCGGACACTTACAATAGAAGCGCGATACAGATTTCTTCCAATTCTCTAATCAGTTTTCCACAAGTCGATTGGTTTTAAATGCTTTTGGGCAAGAACAATGGCGAGTTTTGGAAAAAATTATACACTTCGTGTCAGCAATTGATTTTTTGCGTTTATGACATTTTTCAGGTTTATTTTGATGAAATTCAGATTAGTGTAGATATTTTGTATAAATTGTGCGGAAGTCAGATCCGAAAACATTGCAAAAGTGCGCGTTCTTCTTCAAATTAATCATGTCATAACCTTCACTTTTATCTCTTCTTTCTGCTAAATTACTGTGAATTATGATGGTTTTGTGTGAATTACACTGTTGAAAGTTCCGTTTCAGTTATAGCTTCAGCATCTAGGAAAATAGGGATGTGGACGGGCAATAAAACTCTAATTATCGAATCATTATGAAAATATTCAAAATTGCTATAAAATGAATCAATCAACTTATTTTTTTAAATTTGTATGCAATTAAAGCAGACGAAAGAAAAAGAACAATATTAGTTTCTAAAATTGCAGCTGCACGCTGAAACGATTTATCCAGCTATAACAAGTAATTCTTACGAATTGAAGTCCTCTGAAAGTTATGTCAAGTTCGCACGAGATAGATCACACTAGGACCGAAATTAAAACATGTGTTATAATTGCGCAAATTAATGCAAATTACAGTTGTAATTGGATATTTTGCCAACACGAAAGACTAAAAAAATTTGAAGACGGACGTAATTGAAAATCCTCAATGTCTAATTTTGTAAATTATTTAAATTGTTGTAAAGTTTCTGGAATGTAATAATAATTATTAAAATTGTACGTAAACTGCTGCCAGGTTGCGAATAACATACACAGATTTAGTCTCGGATTTAGTCATGTTACTGTTTGAAATAATATAGCAAATGTGTAGCAAATATTACGCGACATAGGAAAAGTAAGAAGTTTTTATTACTTATTACATTTTTATTAATTTATATATATTTATATATTTATTATTACATTTTTATTAAATTCTATTAACTAATCAAGTTACCAAAATCTCCATAGCAACCGCGATAAAAGTTTCATTTAACTGTCAATAGTTGTTGACTTCTTCAATTTGCAGAAAAAAAGTAAGTTTAGAACCTTCTAGCACAAGCGAAATTGAGGAGGAAACCATTGAGGTGTAAGAAGAAGAAGCTCACGTTAACAGTGAAAATGTATTTATACCGGAAAAAATTATCAATTTTTTTTTCTTACGTCATGCATATTTAAATGTAGAAAAAATTGTTTTTTTAAACCGAACAAATTAAACTTTTTATTTTTGTTTAGACTTTATTGTTAGATTTTTTTTTACAATTCCTCCATTGGACTATCTCTGCACAACTGGACTGGGCGCGCAAATGAAGACCAAAGTGCTTTCAGAATTCCCATCTCCTGGGCTTCCTTTACTTTATTGCTCTTTTTTTTGCTGTTCAGTTATGGTGTCTACACTTCTCTTCGTCACCACCAGGCAGCCAGAGTCACTAACTGGTTTATGGGATGCTGTCATGTCCTCCGTCAGTTGTTTAATATCATTTTTTCTTTTTTCAACGGTGAAATTTCTTACAGTCAATTCTCCTTCGTCATCGTTCTTTTTACCAAAAAATCCAAATCACTAATTGACATTGCCACTATATCACCTTCTTTCACTTTCGATCCCCGAGACAGTGGTTCACGCACATTCGAGTGTTCACAGGCCCCAACACGGCCCCCGGGGTGGAAACGGCCGCTTGAACAAGACCGAAAGATTAGGGCCCCAACGAGGAGGCAGTCAGACCAGGGGACAGGGATCGAGACGCAGGAACACAACTCACGGAGAGTATCCACGGCGACGATTCCTGCACTGGTTTTCTGCGGTTTCCCAGTGCCATGCACATGAATGTGAGGATCGCGATCAGGGCCTTAGCCGCCCATGGATACAAAACAACAAAAAGAAAAAAAATCACACAACTTTTTTCTGCCTCGGCAGTCCACACTGTGACTTTCAAAAAACACAATACACAAACATAATGTAATAAAAACTTTCTTTGAATAAATGTATTTTCTTTCTTTCTTCTTTCAACGCACATTTGGAAGGCTCGGGGTACGATTCCCAGCGCGGCCGACTCTCCTTTAAAGGCTCTTTTCGAAGGTTTTCCTTTAGAATTAGCCGAATGGTAGGAGATGTAAGATCTTCCGATTCCTTCTACAATTTCCCGTCACTACTATTCTTGTCTGAACCTATCCTTGTCCTGTTACTGACTGAAAAGGCGCCTAAGCTATAGCGGCCCGCCTCGCTTAGAGGAGTGACTATTAAATATTTTTTTTTACAAATAAAATCAATTTTTGTAATTCTGCTCTTTGCCGTATTTCTGGCGGTGCGGTAGCAGGAAATTTCTGAATTCATTATGTAACACTAATCGACAGCACTAATGTTGCAATTTTTTTTGCGAAAAATCTAGGGTTTAGTGTGTGTTACGAATGGAAAAGAATCTAGATTTTGGGTTCGTTAATGGCTTATTAAGCTTTGTTACAACAGCAAATTAGAAAAAGTCACTTAGAGCACTGGTTTTCAGGACTCGATTAATTGTCACTTACTAATTTTATTCTAATACTAGAAAACAAATATAACATAATCACCTTCAGTAATGAAGTTAAACACACATATTTTATGTTATGTAATTTATTTTTCATTTTTGCTATTATTTCTATTTTGAGAAGTGATACTTATTTGATGAGCAAGTAACGATTACATACGAAACGAATTACGGAATATCAATTAAACAAAACATAGCATTAAAGTGTTATCTTTAATAAGTACATCTTTTAAATAGATTTTACAACAAATTATCATAATATTTAAATTTTACCAAAATGGTAAACTTTTAGCTAATAATTATACCTTCAGGATCACAAACAAATAATTTGTAAAAATAGTAAACACTAATATATTTATTAACGAAGGAGAAGAGGGCGCAAGGATACAAACAGAAAGTGAAGAAGTAGAACAAAATCACTCAATATTCCGGAAAAACTATTGCACTCAAAAAAATGGTAGCAATCAAAATAACATCTGGCAGTTCTGAAGTGAAGAACGGAGTAAGGCACGGTGATCAACTTTGTTAGGTCCTTATAAGTTCAACATTTTTTTTGGTGTTTTCTAAGATTTAGGAGTTTCTCAATATTTCAAGTTCCTCAAATTTCATCAAGTTATGAGGTTTTCTAATCTTTCAGGTGCCTTATACCTGTTTCACAATGATGTTAATGTTAACGTAATGTTAGTGGTAATGACAACGTTAAGAATAGCGTGTTCATAATGAATGTTAACTAGCACTAGAGAATTTTTGTTTTTATTTTTACATTTGTAGGGTTTTAATGTTTGAGCTTTGTATTAATTGACAGGTTGTCGACTATAACCTCTAAACAGTCGAAACTAAAAGTGCAAATAATAAACGCTAAAAAGAGTTCATGTCAAGTCCATGTTGTACATTGTGGTGCCTTTATTACAGAAGAAGCATTAAGTAAACACAATTACTAAAGTATTGAAAACATTCTGCTTTTTATCATAAAGATATGGGTGATTTTGCACTAATTCAATTAATAATTCAATGTCAATCATGTTTCTTTCAAATTTCGCCTCCACAAACTTGTCAAAAAACTCGTTCGACGCATGCGCGTAGGACAGCAATGTTTAAGAGTGATGGTAGGATTTAAAATATTTTTGCTTTCTAACATGATGTTATGTTCAGGGTTACGTACTCTTTAACATTACCATTGGTGTCAACATCATTGTGAACAATTCCATCTTTTTATTAGGGTTCTAAATATTACGTTAAAACATTACCATCCTAACATTAACATCATTGTGAAACAGGTATTAGTCTTGTTGGGTTGTCCATATTTCCAGGATTTATCACTCCAGTTTTTTCAAATTGCTCTCAATTTCTCAGCTTTCTTAAGTTTCTAGACACTTCACTATCCTCACTTAGGATATTTATCTTCTCAATCTTCTCAATAGCTTTCAGATCCCCTAATTGTCAGAAATCATCATATTCCTATAATTTGACAAGTTCCTCAATTTTTCCATCTTCATTCGGATCCAATACTCTCCTGATTCTTAAGTTACTCAAGTTTGTTAAATCTTTCAATTTGTCCTGAAGGGCCGAGAACCTACTGAGAGCGACTACTCTGACCAGTTCAAAAAAACTCTTATTCTCCAAAGATACAACAATCAGCTACCTAAATCAGTAAACTCCAACAAAGCTATATGTTCGCTGGACAGTCATAACATGTTTGCCATCCACCTTTCAAAGTACCCAGTAAACATAAAGTAATAAGCCACATCCCAAAAACCTGAAAATAAAACGAGATTAGTATATTATTCAACGAGCGAGTGGAGTAGTTTATCCTAGTGAAAATGGCCATTTCTCACGAGTTTAATACTATACTTTCTTAATCATATTAAAGAATTAAGTATAATAATTGTAACATTTTTTTTAATATCTCTTGTTTAGTATCAAGATATAACCTTCGGCTACTGATGTGGACATCCATCCACCATGTCTTTTCAAAGCCGTTATATCGCCACCTTCATCTACTAGTATTCTGGCACCGACTTCAGACAGATCAATAGGTAGCACATGTACTCAGTTATTTTTCGGTTTTTGTTTTTTTTTTTAAAGCTAATTATTTTACATTTTTAAGTGATGGGTAGGGGAGGCGGAAATATTATCGAATTACAAAATATAGAATACAAAATATTGTACACAATTTGTCGAAAAGCAAAATATCGAAAATACAAATTATCCAAAGTACAAAATGTCGCAGGTAAAAATTTCACAAATTTGTTTTTCCGTGGCTTACTGAAATTGGTGCCTCGTGCTTCGCGCTCGACCCCTTAAGGAAGCATACTCCAAGAAGGTCATATTTCTCTGTATGTGAAACTCGAAATGTGGACAGGGCAGATTAACTGAAAATTTGTTTTTCCGTGAATCATTGAAATTGGTGCCTCGCGCTTCGCGCTCGACTACTTTAAGAAACATACTCCAAGAAGGTCATATTATACAACTACAAGTACAAATTATCGAAAAACAAGTTATCGAAAGGACAAAATGTCGCAGGTAAAAATTTCACAAATTTGTTTTTCCGTGGATCATTAAAACTGGTGCCTCGCGCTTTGCGCTCGACCCCATTAAGAAACATACTCCAAGAAGGTCATATTTTCCTGTACGTGAAACTCAAAATGTGGACAGGCCAGATTGAGTAATAATTTGTTTTTCTGTGGATCAATAAAATTGGTGCCTCGCGCTTCCCGGTCGACCTCTTAAAGAAGCATACTCCAAGAAGGTCACATTTCCTTGTCCGTGAAACTCAAAATGTAGACAGGCCAGATTGAGTGAAAATTTGTTTTTCCGTGGATCATTGAAATAGTGTATTTCGATATTTTATTGTTCAATATTTTGTAGTTTCGATGATTTGTTTTTATATTTTCGATATTTTGTACTTTCGACAAATTAATTGTGTTCGATATTTTCTATTCGATAATATTTCCGCCTGCCTCGGTCCACAATTAACGAAGAAATCATACATACATAAAAAGAAAAATTTGAAAATTTCCCTCTATTTCCATGAGATCTCCTCATCAGATCCGGACCTGGTGACAATGGGACTATCTGGGGAGTATACCATTTAAAAAATAAAAACAATTTTCAATAAAAGGAAAGATTTGAGGATTTCCTCGATTTCCATGGCATCCCCTCATCAGATCCGGACTTGGTGGCAATGGGACCACCTCAGGAGTATACCCTTACAAAAATAAAAATAATTTTCAAACTCGGAACACAATTCACGAAGAAATCCATAATAGGAAAAAATTGAGGTTTTCTTTCGATTCCCATGGGATCCCCTCATAGGATCATAGGATCCGGATTTGGTGGTGACAATGGGACCACCTTTGGAGTACACTCCGATGCTCGCGTGGGGTGTTTATTTTAGCACCTTTTCGGTAGTGGCGGATGTTTTTCTGTGCTGCTGCTTCAGCTACAAGCTGAAGCAAAAGGAGGAAGAATATTTAATGAAAGGGATACATACCAATACCAACAGAAAACTCTTCAGGATATTTTTGGGCATAATAGGACGTGGCCATAAAATCTTATCAACAGAATATAGTTACACTATAGACTATACTACATAGGGATCATAAAGTTCCGCACAAAATTTATAATTTAGTTATGTACTGTTTTTGCGAAAAACGCTCGAACAGGTTGATTTTTGTTTTTAAATTGCCATCTTTTGACATAAATTTTTTGTTGATGACGTCATCTGTTTTTGAACTAAAGTAGTAGTAAAAATCTTTATTTGCCCTACGGGCTTTCTGATTCCTATACATATACCAGTAACTTAACAATTATAATAATAAAAAAACTAAATAAAAGTCTCTATTTCTTCTCCCCTCCCCTTTCCTCTTCTTCCTTCTCCCTCCTCTTTCATACCTCTATCATCCATTTAATTTCCCTTCCATCTACATTCAGTATTTCCTCTCTTTCTTTCCTCTCTCTTTGTTTCATCTCACTGCACTCGTTCCACATATGCTCAATCGTCTCTCTTTCCTCATAGCACATTCTACACATTCTTCCTCCATCTTCTGCCCAATACCTATTTTCCCTCCACACACCCCCCCGCTTGTGCTCTCTCTAAAATTCCGTCCATATCTGCCACATACATCGTGAACAACAAGGGGCTGAGCGGGCAACCTTCTCTCACTCCCTTTGTTTTATACTTACTACCTTCACTTTATTTTTTGTCTTCTCATATATCTCCTCCACCTTTCTTACCAGCCATTCATTTACCCCTTTCTCCCTCAGGCACTCAAACATCCTCTCTCTGTCCACCTTGTCAAAAGCCGCTTTGAAGTGTACGAATAATGCATACACCCTCCCCCCTTTCTTCTTTAACTCACTCTTCGTCAAATGGTCCAGGATGTATACATTATCCATAGTTCCCCTCCCCTCTCTAAATCCTGCTTGGCTGTCTGGTAATGCTCCCTTTTCCTCTATCTCTCTGCTCATCCTTTCATTCAGAATTGATGCAGACAACTTGTACCCTGTGTTTATTCTCAAAAAATTTCCAATAGTACCATACATATTTGAAAACCGAAAAACTTGAATATTCAAGGTTTCAATATTTCAAGAGTTCAAAGTTTCAAGACTTCAAGCCCTCAAAAGCTCGATATTTTCAGCAGCCAAAATTTCAAGACTTCAAGAATTCAAACATTTTAAAATTTTACCTAAATGTTAATTACATGAACTAAAGCTATCCAGATTTCAAAATCTTAATACATATTACATATTTGGTTTAAAGAATCAAAATCAGTCAAGCAATTGATTATCACAAAAAAAAAACAATTTCACAAAGCTCCAGATTTCAAAACCTAAAAACATCAATATTATGTTTCAAACATTTTTGAATTCAAAAGTTCAAAGTTTCAAGATTTCAAAATCTCAATAGCCCAATATTTCAAGTTTTCAAGATTTCAGAACTTCGGGAATTCGACATTTCAAAGGTTTCAAGTTTAGAGCGTTTCAAGACTTCAATAGTTCGAAAATTTAAGATTTCAAAATGTCAACTTCACAAATTTCCAATAGTACCATATTTGAGAAACGAAAAACTTTAATATTCGAGGTTTCAATATTTCAAGAGTTCAAGGTTTCATGACTTCATGCCCTCAAAAGCTCGATATCTTCACCAGCCAAAATTTCAAGACTTCAAGAACTCAAAGATTTTAAAATTTTACCTAAATGTTAATTACATGAATTAAAACTTTCCAGATTTCAAAATCTCAATAGCCCAATATTTCAAGTTTTCAAGATTTCAAAACTTCGGGAATTCGACATTTCAAAGGTTTCAAGTTTAGATTGTTTCAAGACTTCAATAGTTCGAAAATTCAAGATTTCAAAATTTCATCTTCACAAATTTCCAATAGTACCATATTTGAAAACCGAAAAACTTCAATATCCGAGGTTTCAATATTTCAAGAGTTCAAGGTTTCAAGACTTCAAGCCCTCAAAAACTCGATATTTTCAGCAGTCAAAATTTCAAGATTTCAAGAACTCAAAGATTTTAATTAAATGAATTAAAGCTATCCAGATTTCAAAATCTCAATACATATTTGGTTTAAAGAATCAAAATCAGTCAAGTAATTGACTCTCACAAAAATTCAATTTCACAAAGCTCCAGATTTCAAAACCTAAAAACATCAATATTATGTTTAAAACACTCAAGAATTCACTCTTCTCGTCCCATACATCCACGACTCATTCTGTATTCTATCCCTCCCTGGTTCCTTCCCTTTCCTCAGTTTCTTCACATGCCTCTCCACCTCTTCCATTGTAATTTCTACTCCTTCAGGTTCTACTCGGTTTCTCTTCGTCTCTATTTCTATTTTTCTTTCTGTCTCTATTAATATAGTTCCATACCTCCTTCTATGTAACCCCTATCGCAGTCTGAGTAGTCACAAATGGGGCCGACATATAGATGGCGTCGCCGTATTTTTGGTTCCGAGATTCTGGGTCGAAATAGTCGGGTCGCAAACTTCTTAAAACAGTTTGAAGTTGTGGTTTGAAGCTTTGACTGGGCTTACTCAACGCTAAAACTAAAATAAAAGGCGTCATCGAAGAAGTCGACCGCCAATGCGATTGATTGAACACAAAATTGTCTTTCTTTTAAATTTCGTTTCAGCGATCAAATTGATAACCACAATAAATAACTACAAATATATATTTTTACTTTGTTAATTTTTTCTATTATTATGAACCGCATATTTAACTATATCACATGCAAGAGACTAAATTTTAATTTGACCTCGGCTTCTCCATAAAAGTAATAATTGTTACTTTCTAATAGATTTAATAGTTCGTACAGAAAAAAAATTGTGTAAATTTTCTTCTTTCATCAGTAACTCAATTAATTTTTTCCATAGTTAAAATTTTTCAAAAGCACATCCTTACATCTTCTTGTTGTGCCCCCTGATGTTTACTATCAGTTATCACTTTACCATAGAATAAACACAATTTGAGTGTATTTTTCCTTTTTATTCCATCATCGTATCACAGTGATTATCAAGAACCCCTGCGAGTATTTTGTTTTCTGTTCATGTAACGCTTCTCTAACAATGTTCTTTAATTTTTGGTAATTTTAACGTGTCCCCATATTCCCAAACGTGTAGATATTCAAAGAGACGATCGGTAATTTAATTTCTGTGGAAGCAAGTCATTAATTAAACAAGGAAAATAAATGTTACCTTGACAATAATAATTTCGTTAATGAAAAATGTCTGTTTACACGCGATAATGAGAGATCGTTCACCATTATGCATAGAAACAGGTGGTAAGATTTTAACTTTGTTGTTGCTATATTTTAAGTTGTAGATTGTTGATTGAAAAAAAATTTCAGGTACATTCTTAAGAGGGTTCTCCAGTGGCAGGTACATTTCTGCCGGTCGAAGTACATTTTTCCGCAATATCTTTTTTTTAATCTAAAAAGTTCAAAAAATCGCTTTGTAGCTGCAAAGATCTATATTTTATCAACACGCCCACAAAGTTTCAACGAAAAATCTTCAAAAATAAAAAAGTTACATTCAATGCCGCATATTTTTGTACATTTTTGCGCGCCGTTGAATATAACTTTTTTATTTTTGAAGATTATTTGTTGAAATTTTGTGGGCGTGTTGATAAAATATAGATCTTTGCAGCTACAGAGCGATTTTTTTGAAAATTGTAAATTAAAAAAAGATATTGCGGGAAAATGTACTTCGACCGGCAGAAATCAACCTGCCACTGGAGAACCCTCTTAATTCATAAGCATATACCTAAAGTTTTACTGTTACTATCGTTAAATCACTGTTCAAAGTGTGTGAGGCTTAAAATTTCTTTAGTTTGAAGTTTTAATTTTTTTAATACTTATATCTAATATATGTGTTTACTCTGCCCACGTTACAAAATATGTGAAGAATATGAGTTACAGCTTGACATTGACCACAGTTTGTAACCTTTTAACATTTTATTAAAATTTCATATTCTTCATATTTTGGGCCTGCTATCCTTAATTACTTTTTTTCAAATCTTTTTCTTAAAAGATGGAATTCCAATGTTGTCACATTGCAGGACCTATTTTTGTTTAATGCGTAATTGATAGAATTAAAAAAAATAGCTATAATTATGTTTTTCTAGGAAAACTTTGCATTCTGTTAAATTTATAATAGTGAAATAATTTTATTTGGAAAAATGCTTGTTGGCGCATATACCTACCACAATCCTTTGAGTTGGTTAAAGCGTTTTTAGTTTTACTTAAAAAAAAAAAAAAATTATTGCTTGAAAAAATACTATTTCACCACGAATCCGTGGTGAAATGGCACAGATTAGTCTCGAAGTGACTGAATGAATTTATTATTATTTTTCAATTTTCAAGGAATAATTTTTTTATTTTTTATGTAAAACGTAATTAAAAAAACAGTTATGCAAAGTATCAATTTTTTTATCTTGTTGAATAGAGAATTGAAAAGTATATTTAAAATCCAAACAAAAGTTGGCATGTTGCCATTTAAAAAAATTGATGACGGTGCCATAGTTCAAAAACAGATGACGTCATCAACACAATTTTTATGTCAAGAGATGACAATTTAAACACAAAAATCGACCTGTTCGAGCGTTTTTCGCAAGAACAGTCCATAACTAAATTAATCTTAAATTAAATTGAATTTTGTGCGGAACTTTATGATCACTCTGCAATAAAATTTAACAACATAAAAGAATCAGCATCTGATCTCTTAGTTTATCCATTTGGTGTGATGAACGGATGAAGGTTAATTTACCTGCTGATCATTATCAATCATTATCATCAAGATTAGTGAAGTCCATTACAAACAATACATTTTCTGAAATCAAAGTCACGTTAGCATTGTTGAGTAAATTTTGATAAGTCTATAAGTTAGGTATTATTTTTTATAAGATAAGTAATTGACACAAATTTTATCATGAATGAAGGCCAATCATATATTAATAACGAAACATAGTTTTTCACCATCAAATTCCAAATTGATTCATAAATGCAATAAAGGCCGGAAATTAGATTTTCTCGAGATTTTGGAAATAAGGAAAGCCTTGAAACTGGAAAACAGATCTTGTTTAAATGAACAGAATAACTTCAATAATCCCATTATTAATTCACTATTTTAATTTTTCACTCAAACAAACTTACCAGATTCTCTTTGATCCATTTTTAATTTTTACATTTATAAAATGTTGTTTTTACGAAATCTTTTAAAAATCATGTAACCCTTTGAAAACGTCAAATTTAATTCAAAATTACGTCAATGTCATAATTTTTTATATTCTTTAAGGTAAGAACCCCTCTTGTAATTCATCAATTGTATCATTAATCTCTTGTTAAATTAGGGCTGATGATGGCAGAAGCATTCTGCCGAAACATGTACCATTAGTAATCCTTCAGTTATTAAAGTTTGTGGAGTTCGACATAGATATATTTAAATTTTAATGAATGAAGGCGGTTTAAATTTACGTTTTTTAGCATAATACTACTTAATCCTCACTTAGTTATTTACTTTAGTTAAATTTTTACTTAAATTCGTTCATTCATTTGTTGCTGTGCTTATTTTTTTTAAATTTATTATATAAAAGTTTACAGCCAAAAGAGTGTCAAATCAACAAGCGCAAACACTTTGAACGTTTATTTCTCAAGTCACTTCAAAAAGCTCGCGGCTGCGAAAGCTCCCAATTGTTGAACTGCGCTTTTCCGGTGCATTCTTGTGTGTTCTTCTCTGGCAATTAGCCAACACTCAAAAATATCAATTCATAAGTAACATGACTAATAATTGTATTTACACTCTTAAAGTATATTTAGTAATTTTACCATTCGGCACGTATGAATCTGCGCGTTGCCCATCAATCCGCATGGGTACTTAAAGAAAGCTCCCTCCTCAAACATTGCAGTTTATCCTCTGAAACGCTGAAATCGGTCCGAGACTATGTCAACGTCTCGATAAATACGACAGCACTTGAATTTTCCGTACACTGTCAATCGTATCGTCAAAGTGATAACGCGAACCATGGATGGCCGGTTCACACTTCAGTCAAATAATGACAACGGCGGCATAGAGAACGGTGGGTTTCAGTTGCACGAAAACGGACACTTTGGTGCTAAAGAAGACACTTTGAGCGAGTTGAAGGCGACCGTCCCCAGCGCGCATTTTGCGCCGCAGAAGAGGAAGAAGTCTCTGGTGCAGTTGACGAGGGAAGCTTTACCCAGGTTGGAGAACTACAGGAATTCCAGGAGGGCCGTGAAGAGGCCTTCGCTAGGGGAGCTCCACGGAGGCGAAGAAGTTATTAAAGTACGTTGATGTAGCTCCTTTTTAAGTGTTGCACCTGTGTGAGAGGCAGTTTGAGCTGGAAAATACTAACTCGAACAATCGTTACACCGGTTCGTCTACCTGTGCAGATTTGTTGCTCAAAAACGAATATGTTTTACTAGGTCACAGTAAAATTAAAAACAATACTGTCGTAAAATTATCGGGTGCTTATCTGAAAACATTGACAACCGCTTGTTACCAAGGATTTTTATAGTTAAAGACATTCAGAAAAAAAAAAACAAATTTCACATCATTTAAATAAACCACTCGTAGAATGTACTGACACATATATGATTTCATTTACCATTATATAATTAAATTCCACGTAACCCATGAAAGAAAAATAAGAACAACACTTTTTTAATTCGTTTAAAATTTTGATTACAATCTGTTTATCTTTTTATAATTAACAACTGACCATGATACAAAATATTTTAAAACAAAAGGTGTGAAAACTTGTTTTAATTATCAATTTTAATGTAGGCAAACTACAAAGCAATATTAAAGTGGAAAGTTAGATCGGTAACAGTTTGTCAGTTATCCAGTACAATCTGATTTGATCGAAACATAACCTGATTGTCCAATTGCGTAAATTAATGAAATGACACGCGATTCCCCGCATCTTGCTATTATATTGGTTGGAGGGACGCTCATCACTCTGTTTTATTTAATGGTATTCTGTTTTTCAATTGGGCAACCGTTGTCGCATAAACGGAAGAAAATCCTTTCTGCATAAACGAAATAATAACATCTTTATTAATATGTTACAGCTCAAATACTGTCTTTGCATTACCAGAACGGTGGAAACTACGATTGTTATCGACTAGTCAACCTTTGTTGTTGTGCAGTTATTTGTTATCTCAAAAATTTATTTGCCAATCATTACCATAAATAACACTAAATTGTTTTTTTTTTACAGCAAGAACATTACATTAACGCCGACCAAGAACTTGGAGGGAACTCCTCAGGGCACGGAGGCATTAAACTAGGATGGATTCAAGGTGTTCTGATACCATGTCTTCTCAACATCTTCGGTGTTATGCTGTTCCTTCGGCTTTCGTGGGTTGTAGCCGAATCTGGAATTGGTGAGCGTAACTTTAAGGTCTATGAACCCTTCTGAGGTCGCCTCAGTATGATCTTTTGGGAAAACCCAAATAAACGCTACTGGCAATTTCGAAAGTGGCAGTTTATCGATAATGAGTCTTTAGTGTGTCATTAAGGCTGTTATTTACCAGGGATAGAGCCTACACCATTTTATTGAATTTCACGGGTTTAGTTTTGATTATTTGAATATGCGGTTGTGAAAAATTGATAAAGGACATCGTATTTAAGGGTAGGACGGTGTTACAAACCCCATCCTTTTGTTTATTCATAAAAAAATGACAAAGCTGCTTAATTTTTAGGTTTATAAATGAATGGCTTTGGATTTTTTCTGAGAAACAACGCACAAATGGTAAATTTTAAATAGACGTTACGTTATAAAATTCAATAATGTTTGTCGGGAAAATTATTTCTGAAGTAAGCTTTTAAAATATACAAGCTGTATAATTGGGTAGAAACTTGGGTAGAAAATTTAAAATTTGCTATAGCTTTAGAACGGAAGATGTGGTATTTTACAGTGGGCCATCGAGCATCGGCCATCGAGGTCAGGTAGGATCTTCTAGATGCTCTCTACAAAACCCATCATAACACAGCAGTTTTACGGACCGAGCAAGACCAGTTATAAGTAAAAATTATTTGCAGTATTTATCAGAAAAAGTTGCTTGTCTCTGTATAAACGATGAGACAAGCAAATACAAATAAACATGTATAACATAACAATAAACTGTATAATGATATACAAGTACATTAAAATTAATACATTAATTATATTGTAAACTGATTAAGCAAATTTTCCGATTCAAGGACAATTAGCTATTTGTCGAAAAAATGTTTGTTTTTTCGTTGTATTCCGGCGACAAAAATGATTTATTAATTGAAAAAAATTATATAAATGAAATTATTTGGCAAGAAATTAAAAATGTTTTTTGAAAATTGCATAGCACCTGAAATAATTTTAAGGAGAAGAGACCGTGCAGGGATGCTCCCTATATTTTAACAGCAATTCAAAAAAATAAAGCGGAACAAAGTGAAAAGAAATAAAAAAATATCTTACAAATCTAGGTATCTTACAAATAATTGGGAATAAAAATTATGATAATAATAGTAACTACGTGAACGTATCAATTTTTTAGGTTACCATTTAGGGAGGAAAAAGTCTACCAAAACCAAAAAAAAGTTGAGGGTTGTCATTTAAAAAAATGATGATTACGTCATAATGTAAAAACCAACAACCATTTTGTATTGTATAGATTTTATGGCATTTAATTTTGGTTTTTATTGCAAATGTGTAGGGAATAAACTTTATTTTGTATAGCAATAAATTTTTCTTGTAATTCAGCTTCATGTCTCACATATAGGACAGATGATCTATTGGTCAAAATTATTATTATAGGCAATTGTCGTCTCACATACCAGCCATAGAACTATAAAGAAAAATTGACAAAATAATCTGCAAATAAGTTTGAATAATGCCCTGTTTACTTGCTATGTTTAAAAAAAGCGACGTGGTCTGCCAAAAGAGTTTTTTTTTAATGGCGGTAGCGAACGTTTTTTGTTTATAGGTTGATTATGTAATTTTACTGATTCGCATTGTATAAGAATACCAGCTCGCTTCGGTCGCTGTTAATTTCTAATTTTTCATAAACTGAAGAACGAAATATTTTTTTTTATTGTAAAAGAATTTCAGTTTTTAACAAATTTGTATATCGTCCTTTTCGCTTGTAACAATTTTATAATAGATATATTAGCGAGCGAAGCGAGCTACTATTTATAAACAAGACGTGTCAATAATTTCTCATTACAGCTGAGTTTCCTACAATATTTTATTTTCCTTTTGTGTTGTTTAAAGTCCAACTTTGAAGACTTTCGTAATTTTTCATTTGGATCCATATTTAGCAATAATGTCATTGTTTGGTGTTATTTAATTCTATTCTCATTTCCAGAACTTTTTCCAAAATTCTACAATTTCAAAATTTTTACTCAATATTCGCTAATCTCGGTATCTTAGTTTGAATATTTTTACGTTTTCAAATGTATCCCGAAACACAAAATCTTGTATGTAACTGGGTTAATAATGCAATTTACTGATTCGCATTGTTTAAGAATACCAGCTCGCTTCGCTCGCTATTATGTTCTAACTTTTTATAAACCGACCCACGAAATATTTTTTTTATTGTAAAAGAATTTCACTTTTTAACAAATTTGTATTTAGTCCTTTTCGCTACTAACGAGTTTGTAATTAGATATATGAGCGAGCGAAGCGAGCTACTATTCATAAACAAGACGAGTCAATAATTTCCCGTTACACCTGAGTTTCCTACAAAATTTTATTTTCCTTTGGTGGTGTTTAAAGTCAAACTTCGAAGACTTTCGTAACTTTCCATTTCGTTCAAAATTTCAAAATTTTTACATTCAATATTTGCTAATCTCGGTATCCTAGTTTGAATATTTTTACGTTTTCAAATGTATCCCGAAACACAAAATTGCATTGTTTATGAAATAACATAGAGAAAAAAGTGTCTTGTTCTTTTTATTTATCAAGTAAGTTTAAAATATACAGAAAGCTGTATAATTAGGTTGAAACTTGGTTAAAAAATTTATTATTTGCTATGGCTTTAGGACGGAAGATGTCGTATTATACAGTGGGCCATCGACCTGAGGTCAGGTAGAATCTTCTAGATGCTCTCTACAAAACCCATCATAAAATACAGAAGATTTTTTATGGTGCTTTTACGCAGTTTACGTGCTAACTAAGCAAAAAAACAATGTAACAGGACTGAATTTTTTTTCTATGTAAAGTAGCTAAAACAGCCTTTTCTGAATGGACTTAAAATATGGTTGATCTCGATAAGCTTCAAATAAAATCGTAGCAGTGCTACTTCATGTAATGGGGTTATTGTGTCACCTATTACAATCTGGAATTCAACATTTCTCAGATTATTTTCGTCACTGAAGTCCTCCTCAAAAAATGAGCGCCAAAATTTAGCAATCACTTTTTTTTTTCTCAAGCACTTGTTAAATTTAGGCATCCTTTATTGACATGAATTGGGGTTAGATTTGTGTTGCTCGAAGGACCATATGTTTTGGATTCGTATTCAAACACTCGCGAACTTATTGATCCTGTATATTACGAATAGTTGCAGATTGATGTTGAACGTTTCTTCTCCCGGATTGGTTTTGTACTGAATTTGAATAAAGGAACCGTGTCCTGGTTTTAGATTGAATTATGCCCTTGCGGCTGTTGAATAGTGAGTTGTTGTCTGAATGAGATTTGGATTTTGACTAGTTGTTTGATCGGGAGTTCGATTTCGACTCTCTTGCGGGCGTGAGCGCCGCCAGTCAGGTAAAGGCTTTACGACCCTTTGGGTTTCCCAACTGGCCGCTCGACTTAACAAACTCTTCCTCGTCGTAAGTCTCGGTGTATTTTCGTCTATTGGTTGGATTAATCATTCCATAATGTCTTTTTAACTATTCTCCGGGAGGATGACTTGTGCAGTTATCCAACACGAGCACAGCTTTCATGATTTTTTTTTAGCTCGGGCAGAAAATGATCGGGCGTCATCCATGTGTTTTTAGTTTTAGTTTTTCTACGGACATTTTTAGCAAAAGAATTCCATAGCGATTCTTAAGTCGTTGAAGCCAACCATCACGCGGTAAATTTTAGATTTGTCTTATACTTTTCAGCATTTCTTCACTTACAGGATTTTTTTTGTCTCTACTTCAGAGACCATTAAATGCTTCTTTCTTAATGTTTAGTAAGTTATGCATGTTTGTCGCTTTTTTTTTCTTTTTTAATTGAACAACCAATGTTTAAGCAACCGGTGTTGAAATACACGTTGATAATAATAATAGACAAGTATCGAGTTCATGAAAAAAAAAAAAACAATGGTATCTAAAAGTGTACTGTGATTCCCTTAAGTATAATAATAATAATAATAATAATCAAAACAATGGATGGAATACAAAGGATAACAGAAAAAGATATAGATATTGTGAAATCGCTTTATTCTAAAAAACTAGCTGACTAGACTGTTCAAATTTCAAACACATTCATTTGAGTTATTTTATATCCCGGGAGCATAACGAATAAAATAAAAAAGATTCAACCAAATATGTCGTTCCTGCTATTGTCGGTTATGATCGAGCCTGCGTAGAAAAATTATGATTTTTGCATTTCGTTCAAATTTTCTTTGCAACCGTTTCGAATTTCCTCAAAACTTTTCCAGGACCATAACGAACACAACAAAAAAGAATTACGCGTATCAATCGTTTAGGGCTTGAGTTCATACAAAAATCTCAAGAAAAAAGCACTTTTCCAATTTTCCGAGCAACTTTTCCTTATTATACGAACCTTATTTGAACTGTTACAAATATTAAAAAAAAGAAATTGCCAAATCGGTCCAGCCGTTCTCAAGTGATGCGTTTACCAACGATCAGCATTTCATTTTTGTTATTCAGGCTGTTATGGAAGTCCTTGCAAAAAATTTAACGTCAAGTAGAACTCGTCAAAATAAACTTTTTTTCTATTTACCACTGCTAAAATTCGCAATTTTTTTAACTTTTTTCTGACCCCTTATTTCACGCCCCGCCTATGACTAAATGAACTTAAACGCATCATAGAGTTTTTGCCAAACGAGATAAATACCTTCTTACTTTTTTGGGACAAAAAATTTGTCGTTGATAGTAAATTTTAGTTATCAATTATAGTGTCGCGCCGGACGCTATGTTATGAACTGTGCTCGATTCTTAAGCAAATACTAAGAATTTATTCATTGTAATTTCCACGAAAATATTTTTTCTATGGTGCAGTTTCTATGGTGTTAGTGTTAGGTAATGCAAATGAAGTCAACCGCTCGGACGTCCCTATGTAATCGCGTTTTGGAAATTGAACATGAAATTTTTAAGTATTCGAAGGTGTGTAGTATCGGTGTGTCAATATTAAATGTATCGTTTACAGCACGTACACCAACAAGGATGTAAGTTAGAGAGTTTATTATTACATACGAACCTACCTCAATATTATGCATATTATGGTAGGTTAGTACATGTTTCCATTTAAACAGTTTTTATTTCGATTCATTTATCGGGTAAAGTTTTTTGCATTCCTCACAATCAATGAACGTGGGCCATAGGCGGGTATTGGTTTTAGGGGTTAAACTATTCTTAATTTTAACTCCGTAAGGTAGCGATTGCGAAAAAATGTTTATTTTGACGAGTTCTACTTGTGGTTAAATTTTCTTCTAGGACTTCCATAACACCCTGTATAGATTATATGCATACACATATAACACAAAATAAATTAAGCCAATAGAAATCACAGATTTCACATAGTTACCGTGTATAGATAAGCGATTAAACCCTTGACGTCGTGGTATAATCACTTCGGCTTTTCCGCTGGATCCAACAATGAACTTCGTAAAAGTAACAATTTTTGATGTTTGTTAATAAACGTCAGAACAAAAGTTCCGTCAAGATTTCGTATTATTCCGCGAAACACCACTCCAGCTGCTATCTCATGACTCGGAAGTTTAATCGATTATCACCTCGTGAATAATAGCCATTATACGCGAGTAGAATACTATACTTTATCCACGACTACTACTAAATATCTTTGTTGAAATTTAAGAAAAAAAAAAAATAAAAAAAATGCTATGTTAAGAAACAGATATACGACACGCACATTCGAAGTTGCTGATGGCTCATTTTGTCAGTGTAGATGCTCCTTGCCTTTTAACCGCGGGTCCCGGGTTCAAATCTGGTCTAGGAAAATTCACTTTTTTATTTATTTTTTTTATATGTACAGAACTGAATTGAAAATATTTAGTGGTTTACACGATGAAATTTTAAAAACCGATTGTTTGTAGCAAAGCAATATAATATTATAGCTAAATCATCTGACAGCAGTGATTAATGACTCATTAATCACTGGCGTGATTAATGGGTATTATTAAGATCGAGCAAACAAACGTATAATGGGTACATTATACACTAGTCGTGGATAATAGTAGATTATATTACAAGTGACAGAAATGCTTAATTGTCAGCGAGTGAGATCTTTGAATCACGAGTGCGATAGCATCTCACGAGCTTATCATGTCATTTCGGTCACGTGTAAGATACGACGTTTTATGCCCGACGTGTAATTTCATGTAAAATTTAAAAATCAAAAAATTAATGAAAGTGTCAAAATGACGTTTCAAAAAATTATTCATGTCTTACCATTGTGTAACCATAGTAATTCACCCCTTTTTATCATTATATCACTTGTGAGAGAAATACTCCATTATACCTTCCTTTTGCGTGGCAAAAATAGTCATCTAGATGTTAGTCGGGTATAAAATAAATTAAGCAATCGAAATCACAGATTTCATATAGTTACCGTGTATATAGATAAGCGATTAAACCCTTGACGTCGTGGTGTAATCACTTCGGCTTTTCCGCTGGGTCCTACAATGAACATTGTCATAGTAACAATTTTTGATGATTGTTAATAAATGTCAGAACGAAAGTTCCGTCAAGATTTCGTATTATTCCGCGAAAGACCACTCCAGCTGCACTGTCTCATTACTCGGATGTTTAATATTTTCTGTGCTCTTGTGATATTAAAACTGATTATATCCTTATTGTGTTTTTTTGTACATAATAGTACTTATAATTCTAGAAATCATCGCACTATTTGGTTTAAAATTAACACAATTATCCGATTCGTTTAGAATATGTTGCTTGGCAAGGAGAGTGCCGTTAAGAGTTTCATGAAATATCTATATAATTAATCGTTGAAAATGAATCAATTCTAACCAAATAAAACAGTCTGTACTGCACCGATTTATATAATTGTTTTTTTTTTAAATGAAAGACATTGATAAGTTCTAGGCCTAGATTACTTTCCATTTTCAAAAATTTCACAGGTTCATTTGCAAATCATGTTAGGGGAAAAGCGGTCCATTACAGTCACCACTGGTGAACTGCAGCTAAATTTTACTTGGCCCCTCCCCTAAGGTTTGGGTGGTGAATTCAGAGTGGTGTAGAACTGTACTGGTGTAGAGAACTCACTTATCTTATGACATTTACCTCGGGATGTTATAAGTAAACGCTTACAACATTGTTTCTAACGTTGTGACTCTGTTTTATGTATACAGAATTTAAATACGGGTGAATGGTACAAGAATGCGTGGTAAACGATTGCATCAAAATGCAAATATTATTGCGAAATTTAACCGGACGATCAACTGGAAAACGTATTTTAATACCCGGAATTCATATGACGTACTCTGGTGCATTATTGCCATTTTCCTTGAGGCGAACCCAATTTTAAATCATGTTAGCATTCGCTATGACCATTAATAAATCGCAAGGGCAAACCTTTAAAAATGTTGGGATTTTATTTATACCACAACCTGTTTTCGGACATGGTCAACATTGCCGAGCAATTTAATCAATAATGAACAAGTGTTTACGCCAAACATTGTACTTCTATATGAAGATATTATTCCGTCTTTTTTTTTAATTATTCAGACTTCTTTTATTCAAAATCACAGTTAAACAAAACAAATTAAAAATTGTAATATGTAATATGGTAACCAGTCTTTATTCAACACTATTTGCGTAAGTATCCACAATCACAATCGAGACAAGTAACCGATTGTTGTAACCGATACCATATGGATTCTAACCGGTTTCATTTTCCTGTTGCAATTGGTCGACTCTGGCAAATCGACCGGTTTTCTTTTGGCCGGCACGTGTCTTGATTTCCAGAATCGTATTTAATATCCTGCTACGAATTCTTACTAGCTAAGTGAGCAATTTGTTTTTATTTATTTTGTCCAGAATATCTTTTCTAAGGCTTGCACTTTTAATGTATTCTGAAGTTGAACAGTAAAATATTAATTTGTTACACGTACTGAGGAAAGTGATCAACTCAATCTACATTTTTGTCATCATTTCTTTACACCTTAGCCGATGAAGGCGTTAGAAGAAAAATAAGTATTCAGTGGGATAACGATTCCGAAATTGGATTCACCATTATACAAATCTGTTGTAGCTGGAGGTATATTAATGTTTGCTCTCATAAGATTTTGTCGGCGCTCGTGGTTCTCGTGCCGCCGTTCTCGGGAAAACAAATTGAGACGCAGCCGAGATTTTGTTATTCAGAAACTAGTGTTGTACAAGTTGGACAGTTGACCGACGGTTTTAATAAAACGATTGTATGAGAAGTATAAAAACTAGGTCATTTTAAGGCATGATTTTATAATTATGAAATTATGGTTTCTTCTTTATTTGCGGTGGGTGGAGCTATAAATAAATATCTTGAAATATCTTTCTAGCACAATATATTTTTAAAAAAATTCTTCTTATACATTTTTTTTCCAGGCGAATCTTTGATCATAATAGGAATCTCTGCAGGCGTCTGCATCATCACGACCCTGTCTTTATCGGCAATCAGCACCAACGGAGAAGTCAAAGGAGGTAGGAAACCTTACAACACACCTCCTCAATGCCTCAAACGCTCAATTTCAGGTGGAATCTATTACATAATATCGAGATCGCTAGGCCCCGAATTCGGAGCCTCAGTGGGCATCGTCTTCGCTTTCGCGAACGCGGTTTCCGCCTCTATGAACACCATCGGCTTCTGCAACTCCTTAAGCGAATTACTCGGCAAATACGACCTCAAGATCATAGACGCCGGAATCAATGATGCCAGAATTATCGGCACCGCAGCTCTGATAGTGATGATACTGATTTGTGCCGTGGGCATGGAGTGGGAATCAAAAGCTCAGAACTTTTTAATTGTTGCGATCGTTGTGGCGATGATAGACTTCTTGGTCGGAGCCGTGATCGGGCCAAAGTCGGACTTCGAAAGAGCCCAAGGCTTCACCGGTTTTAATAGTGAGTATGGGAGGTTGTCATCTCGGGGGAAATCAATACGTATCGCACCTTCGAAGGGTGTTGTTGGAGTTCGGTTCATCCAATTATTTTAATGGTGATCAATCATGGGGGAAATTTTTCTTACATGTAATGGAAGATTATGAGCAATTATCGGGGTGATTGATTAACACGGAGGGAACCTTAAAGCTTCCGTGTTTTATATTTACAAATTAACACCTTCAAAAGTTCTTAAAAAACTGATGTAATTATTATCAATTTTAATAAATTCATAGCGCATTCCATACCAGAGCCAATATTATCCTGAGTATGAAATAACAAGAAAGTGTACACTGAAAACATTTGCACTTTTTTTTCTTTTGTAAACAGGTCCATTTTGTAAACATGCTAATGCGTTAATGCAATTAAATTTCCTAAGGGATATTGTTTACATTGCATTGATATAGTGTATCTAGTATATCGTTAGTGATCGATTTCCCAAGGTTATAAATTTGTTTTTCAAAATGTACTTATAGATATACGTACGTATTTTTGTTATGCTATAATTTCCGATGAACAAATTAGGCATTATACGATTTAATTATTTCACAATTTTGTCAATTTATGTATGTCACAATTTCTCACTTATTTAGTAAATTTCATAATTTCATGTTTCTACATTCGAATTTACTATTTTACATCATTATCCAAATTTTAAATTCCCGAAATTTCTGAATTTACTCTCTTCCATTTTATTTGTTACTCCAAATGTGTGGAGCGCACAGGGTCACAGAGCCGTAGTGTGAGTTCATCCCTTTTTTTTCCTGCCGTACTGGCACCTCAGCTTTAGAAAATTTCTTCGGGCCGCAGCCGAGGTTTGAACTCGGAGCCGCTAACGCAAGAGGGACCACCCCGAGACACTACGTTACGATAATTCCATTATTTCATGATTTCATTTCTCATCTTTTTATAGTGACCACATTTGCGACCAACTGGGTCTCCGACTATCGCCCATCCGAAGGAGCAGATTACGACTTCTTCCAAGTCTTTGCAATCTTTTTTCCTTCGGTAACTGGAATTCAAGCTGGAGCCAATATTTCTGGAGACTTGAAGGTAAATTACCAATTTCGGTTATCATGTACTCATTTCGTCTGTTACCTAATTCAGGATCCAGCCTCTGCAATTCCCAAGGGCACATTCTTGGCCCTAATCATCTCCATGGTTTCATACGCTCTCTTCGTTGTTTTTTCTGGATTTGCCGCCCTTAGAGACGCCAGTGGAAACGTCGAGGACTTAATCAATGGAACCCTTGCAGACTGCGCTCCGAACTGTAAATATGGCACCTTTAACAACTATCAGGTAGGAATGTGTAGTAAACGCCACCTCTATAGTAATTTAAAGCAAATAAACGTGTTCTGATAAAAGACCACAAAGGCTTTTTCGCACTATATCCATGGCGTTTTCTTTGCATAAAGCTAATTAAAATTTCCTACTGCATTTACTGTACAAAATCGCAACAACTTCTGGTTAATGCGCTTTTCAACGAACGCGTCTTCATTTTGTTAAAAATGACGCATCCCTTCGATTTGTTTGCGGCGACACACCTTCATTTGTTTTGGTGACGTCGGTTGTTGGAGTGCACGTGTAATTTTCTCAGAGGGTGTCGTTGGCGGCTTCCTGGATTGGGTTTGTTGTGGCGTGAATTTCCCCATTCAACGACCAACAAAATATAATCAACAGGAAGCTGTTTATGACTATTTCAGGGATGGTTTCGCCATTTCACACGAAATGAGATATTCATCTGTACGTGGATGAATGATTAGTAAAGCTTTCGTTCAGTGAGGAGCTGTGACGTCAGTTTGCTTATTGAGATAAGTGGTGTGTGGGTGGTTGGTCAACTATTGACATTCAATAAATCCGGATTGCAATTGCAGGTGCTCGCAATTTGGGAGAATCAGTGCAATTCATTTAAGTGGATTTGATAAGACCGTGATAACGGTAAAAATTTTACTTAATTGAGAACTGATGATAAAAGTACAAATCAAAAAGCTTGCCGTCTATCTACAGATTTCCTACAAAGTCTTAAGTACATTTTATCTTGACGATAATTTTGTGGGAAGATCCAGATTTGTAACTGTAAAAATTGCAAACTTCACACATATCGCTAAGTGTGAATGAAACTTTTCGACTATAAATAAATGTAAACAATCTCAGAATAATTTATAACAATCGGTTGATCCTATTTTCTCTTTGCACTGAAAGATTAGCGTTGTGACAACATCACTAATGGGGTAATATCAAATGAATCTTCTCCAGCATGCTCGCAATGTTTGTTCTCAAAACAATCAAGGTAAACATTTCCGGCACAATCCGGACGATATATTTTTCATTGTGTATGAATGTTTTTGTGTTTACTACACGTTATTCTTATCTATAAGTGCTTTTTTACACGTGGAAATTACGTTCTGCATTGTTTAAATACCCCCACAGAATAAACAGAGTTTTAGAAAGGAAGGCACAAAGCACAAAATACCCCCTTCAATAAAGCTGGTTCTTTCCTGGATAATAGTTACTTATATTATTAGTGTGATTGTAGATAATAGTAGATTATACTACAAGTGACAGAAATGCTTCATTGTTAGCGAGCGCGCTAGCACGAGTTATACACATCTCACGAGCTTACAATGTCATTTCGGTCGCGTGTAAGATACGACGTTTTATTTCCGACGTGTAATTTATTGTAAAAGTTAAAAATCAAAAAATTAATGAAAGTGTCAAAATGACGTTTCAAAAAATTATTCATGTCTTACCATTGTGTAACCATAGTAATTCACCCATTTTTATCATTATATCACTCGTGAGAGAAATACTCCATTATACCTTCTTTTTGCGTGGCAAAAATCTAAATGTTAGTCGGGTATAATAGTATATTAAAGTATGAGTGGATAACAAGGTCTTTAAAACACGCGCGAGTTTTCGAGCACGACGGCGTAGCCGGGAGTGCTCGAAATAGAGCAAGTGTTTTAAAGACCAGTTATCCACGAATACTTTACGCTATTTTTTATTATACCAGCAATACTGGAAATAAATTAAGCACTAAAAACTTAGAAATATTTTTTGTCGTGATAAATCGAAATGGCGTAATAATATTGCCATTAGTTACGACAATTATTGTTTACGTTTTTCTCGCGTCGACGTCTGTCATTGCATTTAGTCGTGTCAGCAAAAATCGAGGAAAAATGAGTTAAAACGAGATTTCACTCGATATAGAAGCATTGGCCGAACAAGCGGAATCCAAAATACTACCATCGAAGTCAAAAGACCCATACCTGAAGGCATATGAAAAGTTTTCAAATTTGATGAAGTTATAATGATACCTATATTTCCTTGACAACCTTTAAAGCTCGCCGTGCTTTAATCGCCTGTATTCGCACGCTCAGGCGTGCTTTAAACGGCGATTCTGATGCAGGTATAATAAAAAACATATTTTGCAACTGTTTGCATTAGTAGGATATACCTAATAATGGACAAAAAGAAAAAACTTAAATAAGTGATAGAAGTTGTGAAGAAAGCATTACAATGAAGCTCAAACATGCACGTGCACAAAATTATAGAGTAGAAGACCTTCATTTTTTTAATATATATTTGAAGTTCAGTCTCGAAGTCGTGAACAAATTGCTGAATAATAGTTATAAATACAATAAATACAGCAATTATAACAAAATAATTATAATTATAAATGCCACAAAAATTAGATTTCTTGAGAGAAATAGGAATTATTATACCATGTGCGGAGTTTCAATATATTCAAGCAGCAAAGAAAGGAATTGCGCATACTTAGCCACAGTAGAAAATAATTATCAAAATCTGCTTAAAAAAGTTGTGCTTGTACTTAAAAATAATGACCAGTGACTTTGGAATTACCTCAATGGGAAATCCCTATATAATTGTACTTTATTAAAAAATCCTTTCAAAAATGAATGGCATTCAAAACCATGTAAAGTAACTGATAACATCTACATGGAGACATTTTAAAAATTGCGCTACGTGAATTAATTTGGTTTTTCCGCTTTTATAAAAAAATCCGTATTCATATAATGTAGCGTACATATCTCTGTATTTTGTAATTTAGTCGACCTACATTTTTGGTTTGACATCGAAACTATAACCTCCACCTAAATCTCAGTAAAATTTACAAGGACAAGGTCCCCGTTTCTCCTATCTACGTTAAATAATGATCAATTTAAACCATTGTGTTGATACACAAACTCGTGGAATGCTTCCTGATAACAGGTGCTAACAATGATAACCAATTGCAGCAACAGGAGTCGAAATCTGTTTGCTCAATAAATGACTCTTTTCCACTCATCAATGAAATTCAATGTTTATTTTAGAATTACGCGAAAATAAACAGTTCCAAAAATCGTCTTTGACATGAAATCCGAGTAAACAAATCTTGACAATGTTTTCTTAAAATAACGAGTTGAGTCTGAAAATGTTTTCCGCGCGTGTAATAAATACATATTTTGATGGTACAAACGGATTTGGCTATTTTTAGCTGAATCCAGAACAGTAAATATTTTTTAGACAAATCGAGAAATGATATTTTCTTTGGGAATGTGAAAAATACCATTTTGTTAGACTGGTTTCTTTACAAGAAATATTTTTCAGATGATGGAATACATGTCGGCGTGGGGCCCCTTAATCTACATTGGATGCTGGGCCGCTACTCTGAGTACCGCCCTGACTAACTTATTGTCGGTCCCAAGACTGATTCAAGCTCTGGGAATCGACAGGATTTATCCCGGATTAATTTTCTTCTCCAAGGGATACGGAAAGTCGGGAGAACCTTATCGGGGTTACGTTTTGACGTTGGTGGTTTCTGCAGCTTTCCTCTTGATAGGTAAGAGGTCGTTATTATCTGTGCGTGTAGATCTCCTTTGCTTCTTTCAGGGGAACTGAACGCAATTGCACCCCTCATCTCTAACTTCTATCTAGCCTCTTACGCTCTCATCAATTTCTGCACATTCCACGCGGCACTGATTAAACCGCTTGGATGGCGACCTACTTTTAAGGTATTCCCGTTTTGAGTGAAATTTGACATTGTTACCATCTTAATCAATTTACAGTATTACAACACCTGGTTGAGTCTCGCCGGTTTCATTTCATGCGTTGTCATAATGTTCTTGATCAACTGGCAAACTTCGCTGATAACATTTGGGGTCATCATCGCGCTGTACCTCTTGGTCGTCTACAGGAAACCCGGTAAGAAAGATCCAACGATTATCCATTTCCACGTTTTTATAATTCATTGTTAGATGTCAACTGGGGATCTTCAACTCAAGCCCAGACTTACAAAACAGCTCTAACCACAGCTCACAGACTCATAAACATCGGTGAACACGTGAAAAACTACAAACCCCAAATTCTGGTTCTCAGTGGTTCCCCCTCTTCGAGACAGGCTCTAATAGATTTCGCCAACTTAATCACCAAGAATAATTCATTGCTGATTGTTGGAGACATAGTAGAGGTACCCAAAACGAGCTTATTTTTCATTTTTTTAAGTGGCTAAACTGTCCTTAGGCGCGTTTACAACATCGTGTACGTGCAGCTCGAATCCAAAATGTCTACGCTTGGCTACGAATCAACAAAATCAAGGCCTTTTACTCGATTTTGGACAACACACAATTTGAAAATGGAGCCAAAGCACTTTTGCAAACTGCCGGAATTGGAAAACTTAGCCCTAACGTAGTGATGATGGGGTATAAAAATGACTGGAGGACATGTAGCAGTGAAGAGTTGTTGGGCTACTTCAACGTGCTACAGTAAGATTACACCCAAAAAGCTAAAACAATTTAATTGTCTTACAATTTTCTTACAGCGCTGCCTTCGACCACAGACTTGCCGTAACAATCCTACGCGTAAAAGACGGTTTGGACTACAGCAAACTAATGGGCGACGAGGAGCAAAGTGCACCTTCTGATGGTACTTTATCACATTCACCCACAGTAGATTTGCATGGTATAGCTACAAACACTATGATGCATGCTGACTCTAATTTAAGTTTAGCCGATCTGGGAAAAGACACTGTCACTCCTAAAAGCACGATAAGTATGAAACACAGTCGTAATAGAATGGTGCACACAAGTAACACTCTTTTCATTTATAGACGGCGTTAAAAATGGTCAGAGTTTGTTGACCAGTATATTTGCGAAAAAAAATCCTTCAAGGGTGACAGACTCTACATCCTCGACTGAGGCAGTAGAGCAGATTCCAAATTTCGCAGTCGAGAATATGTCACTGTTTAGAAATAAACAGAATAAGGGTCATATCGATGTTTGGTGGCTTTACGATGACGGTGGTTTGACTATGCTGCTCCCGTATATTATATCTACTAGGCAAAATTGGTCAAATTGTAAACTACGCGTGTTTGCGCTGGGTAGCAACAAAAATGAAGTAGAGGAAGAAGAAAAGAAGTAAGACTTAACACAATAAAGAAATTTTTTTTGAGGGATGATTTCAGCATGGCGTTCTTACTGTCGAAATTCCGTCTCGAATATTCGAGCCTGAAAATAGTTTCCATTTCGGACAAACCTCAGGAGCACACAATCAAGTTCTTCAATGACATGATAAGCGAGTTTAGGACAAATGAGGAAGTGGGCGAAAATGGTAAGTATCGCTCAGAATTTTGAATGCAATTCTAACACCATTTGTAGAATGCAAGGTTTCTGAAGCCGAAATTGCCCACCTACAAGACAAAACCTACAGGCAACTGAGGCTTCGAGAGTTACTTTTGGAAAACTCCAGTGACGCAAATTTCATCGTAATGTAAGTAGACTTTCTTAAGTAAACTTTTTTCTGAAAACGCTGTTCTAGGTCCTTACCGATGCCGAGAAAAGGAAAGCTTTCTGCACCTCTGTATATGGCTTGGCTAGAAGCGTTGACGCGAGATTTACCACCGTATTTGTTAGTTAGAGGAAATCAGCAATCTGTTCTCACTTTCTACTCTTAAAATCGTTGTGTACAAACAGATGTGTTTCATTACCAAAAATATGATGTAATTTATAAGTGTTAGAACGTAGAAAAAGATAATATTTATTTTATTAAAGATTGCTGTTTTAAGTGATATGTTTAAAGAATTTTATAAATTTGTATAATGACAATTAAAAACATTACTTTTTTAGAAGTGTTTCTATATAATTTCCACGAATATGCATATTATAGGCCAATCGAATAAGAATTTTTGGAGGAAAAAAAGCACCTTCAACTTCAAGGTCTTACTTCAGTTGGGGTTCACCAAAGGTGCAGGAAAAATCCTCGAAGAAGAAAAAAGAAACCCCAAAAGATGTTGAGAGAAAGAGAGTAGTGACTGTAGATTTTAGGAAGAGATATGTTATCTGAGCGGAAGACACTTCACAGGAATTTGTGGCCAACGAAAGCAAGAAGCCACTGAAAAGGCGAGATACCGTACAGTGCGTGTCAACAATTAAGTTTAAAAATTCTCTCCTGGCTGCTACTGAATGGTGGCGAGATGAAGAGGTGCTTCAAAGAATTCATCTAGAAAATGATCTGGTTGCGACAGAGGCCAGGTTCCTCCGCTCTTGCAGCATCAAGTCTCTGAAAGAAGAAGCAAAGTTGTAGATGTGTCTCTGGCATTTAACTATATTTGCATATACATCGAAAATGAAGACCAATGGCAATTCCCTTTGTCACAAATTTTGGAAGACTTCAAAGGCTTTGTCCCAACTCATAAAGCCCTGATGTCTTATATGGGTGCTATTGGATACATAATAATGGACGGTAGTGGGCTGCAGGATGTCTTTAGCACAATGTACCCAATTGCTCGAACATTCAGGTCATGAAACCTGGAAGGGGCCCTCTCAGAATACGTTCTACTCTCCCAGGTGCTTCAACTTCTCAAGCCCGTTGCAAAGAACACGACTTTACAGGAGGCTGTCATGATGCTGATCCTGAGGACTTGATTTCAGCAGGTCAACTGTTCCTGGCAGCCCTCTATTCACCTAATGCCAATGATACCTACTTGGACAAAATCCGCTCCGAGATGAAGAGAAAATCCCTCGTACAGCCAGCTTTCAATCTAGCTTCTCTACCCCCAACCAATGCAGCCGCCGTCCAACATGTTCTGCGGGTCTACCACCAAATCCAGCTCTCTGTATTAACGTTATCAAATCGGACTAAAGAGTCTCATAGGACTAATAGCTCACTTTCTACGCCTCGCATGTCGTTAGAGGATATTTCAAAAGTTGTAAAGCATACAATTTTCTACAAGTTTCCGTTAACTGTGAATAAATGCAAAAATTTGACAAAAATTACTAGCATAATATAAGAAGTGAAAAATCATAAAACAGGGAAACGATGTATTTCTTCGATTTGGACCAAAAAAATACTTGGTGCATAAATCTATGCCCATATCCAACTATGCACGAATCTTTATTGTATTTTACGGTAATCAAACCAGAATGGATATTTGTATTTCAAAACGAGTAAAATGGTGAACGAATATTTCATTAATAATTAAAAAAATAGTTAAGTTACAACTTTTAATTTAAGATCTTGTCAATATAAAGATTATAATACTTTCAACAATTTTTACGATAATTAGTACAAGTCAGTTTCTTATGACAATTTATTCCATTTTCTTACTTTGTTTAATTCAAATATGTTTAATACAATAAGGCTGATAGAAATGACCAAATAACGGAATGGAGAGGTAATGAAAAGCTGCTTGAATACAAATATCACGATTGCAAAAAAAAACTTGCTGAAGTGGAAGTGTACACATCATATCGATTTAAAATAACAGACATAATTTCCGCGCGTGTAATAAATACATATTTTGTTGGAAGCGGATTTGGCTATTTTTATCTGAATCCAGAACAGTAAATATTTTTTAGACAAATCGAGAAATGCTATTTTCTTTGGGAATGTGAAAAATACCATTTTGTTGATGCAATCTCTTCTGTTCTGTAATAAACAATTCCTTCAGAAATTGACGGTTTCTTTGGACTGGTTTCTTTACAAGAAATATGTTTCAGATGATGGAATACATGCCGGGTGGGGCCCCTTAGTCTAAATCGGATGCTGGGCCGCTACTCTGAACACCGCCCTCACTAACTTATTATGTGTTCCAAGACTGATTCAAACTCTGGGAATCGACAGGATTAAGGGATACGGAAAGTCAGGAGAACCTTATCGAGGTTACGTTTTGACGTTGGTGGTTTCTGCAGCCTTCCTCTTGATAGGTAAGACGGCGTTATTATCTGCGCGTGTAGATCTCCTTTGCTTCTTCCAGGGGAACTGAACGCAATTGCACCCCTCATCTCTAACTTCTATCTAGCCTCTTACGCTCTCATCAATTTCTGCACATTCCACGCGGCACTGATTAAACCGCTTGGATGGCGACCTACTTTTAAGGTATTCCCGTCTTGAGTGAAATTTAGCATTGTTACCATCCTGATTAATTTACAGTATTACAACACCTGGTTGAGTCTCGCCGGTTTCATTTCATGCGTTGTCATAATGTTCTTGATCAACTGGCAAACTTCGCTAATAACATTTGGGGTCATCATCGCGCTGTACCTCTTGATCGTCTACAGGAAACCCGGTAAGAAAGATCCAACGATTATCCATTTCCACGTTTTTATAATTCATTGTTAGATGTCAACTGGGGATCTTCAACTCAAGCCCAGACTTACAAAACAGCTCTAACCACAGCTCACAGACTCATAAACATCGGTGAACACGTGAAAAACTACAAACCTCAAATTCTGGTTCTCAGTGGTTCGCCCTCATCTAGACAGGCTCTAATAGATTTCGCCAACTTAATCACCAAGAATTGCTGATTGTTGGAGACATAGTAGAGGTACCCAAAACGAGCTTATTTTTCATTTTTTTTTAAGTGGCTAAACTGTCCGTAAGCGCGTCTACAACATCGTGTACGTGCTGCTCGAATCCAAAATGTCTACGCTTGGCTACGAATCAACAAAATCAAGACTTTTTACTCGATTTTGGACAACACACAATTTGAAAATGGAGCCAAAGCACTCTTGCAAACTGCCGGAATTGGAAAACTTAGCCCCAACGTCGTGATGATGGGGTATAAAAATGACTGGAGGACATGTAGCAGTGAAGAGTTGTTGGGCTACTTCAACGTGCTACAGTAAGTTTACACCCAAAAAGCTAAAACAACTTAATTGTCTTCAATTTTCTCACAGCGCTGCTTTCGACCACAGACTTGCCGTAACAATCTTACGCGTAAAAGACGGTTTGGACTACAGCAAACTAATGGGCGACGAGGAGCAAAGTGTACCTTCTGATGGTACTTTATCACATTCACCCACAGTAGATTTGCATGGTATAGCTACAAACACTATGATGCATGCTGACTCTAATTTAAGTTTAGCCGATCTGGGAAAAGACACTGTCACTCCTAAAAGCACGATAAGTATGAAAGACAGTCCTAATAGAATGGTGCACACAAATAACACTCTTTTCATTTATAGACGGCGTTAAAAATGGTCAGAGTTTGTTGACCAGTATATTTGCGAAAAAAAATCCTTCAAGGGTGACAGACTCTACATCCTCGACTGAGGCAGTAGAGCAGATTCCAAATTTCGCAGTCGAGAATATGTCACTGTTTAGAAATAAACAGAATAAGGGTGATATCGATGTTTGGTGGCTTTACGATGACGGTGGTTTGACTATGCTGCTCCCGTATATTATATCTACTAGGCAAAATTGGTCAAATTGTAAACTACGCGTGTTTGCGCTGGGTACCAACAAGAGTGAAGTCGAGGAAGAAGAAAAGAAGTAAGACTTAACTCACTAAAGAACAATTTTTTGAGGGATGATTTCAGCATGGCGTTCTTACTGTCGAAATTCCGTCTCGAATATTCGAGCCTGAAAATAGTTTCCATTTCGGACAAACCTCAGGAGCACACAATCAAGTTCTTCAATGACATGATAAGCGAGTTTAGGACAAATGAGGAAGTGGGCGAAAATGGTAAGTATCGCTCAGAATTTTCAATGCAATACTAACATCATTTGTAGAATGCAAGGTTTCTGAAGCCGAAATTGCCCACCTACAAGACAAAACCTACAGGCAACTGAGGCTTCGAGAGTTACTTTTGGAAAACTCCAGTGACGCAAATTTCATCGTAATGTAAGTAGACTTTCTTAAGTAAACTTTTTTCTGAAAACGCTGTTCTAGGTCCTTACCGATGCCGAGAAAAGGAAAGCTTTCTGCACCTCTGTATATGGCTTGGCTAGAAGCGTTGACGCGAGATTTACCACCGTATTTGTTAGTTAGAGGAAATCAGCAGTCTGTTCTCACTTTCTACTCTTAAAATCGTTGTGTACAAACAGATGTGTTTCATTACCAAAAATATGATGTAATTTATAAGTGTTAGATCGTAGAAAAAGATAATATTTATTTTATTAAAGATTGCTGTTTTAAGTGATATGTTTAAAGAATTTTATAAATTTGTATAATGACAATTAAAAACATTACTTTTTTAGAAGTGTTTCTATATGATTTTCACAAATATGCATATTATAGGCCAGTCGAATAAGAATCTTTGGAGGAAAAAAAGCACCTTCAACTTCAAGATCTTGCTTCAGGGGGGGTTCACGAAAGTTGCAGGAAAAATCCTCGAAGAAGAAAAAAGAAACCCCAAGAGATGTTGAGAGAGAGAGAGAGAGAGAGAGAGAGAGAGTCGTGACTTTAAATTTTAGGAAGAGATATGTTATCTGTGCGGAAGACACTTCACAGGAACTTGTGGCCAAAGAAAGCAAGAAGCCACTGAAAAGGCGAGATACCGTATAGTGCATGTCAAGAATTAAGTTTAAAAATTCTTTCCTGGCTGCTACTGAATGGTGGCGAGATGAAGAGGTGCTTCAAAGAATTCATCTAGAAGATAATCTGGTTGCGACAGAGGCCAGGTTCCTCCGCTCTTGCAGCATCAAGTTCCTGAAAGAAGAAGCAAAGATGTAGATGTGTCTCGGGCATTTAACTATTTTTGCATATACATCGAAGATGAAGACCGATGGCAATTCCCTTTGTCACAAATTTTGGAAGACTTCAAAGGCTTTGTCCCAACTCATAAAGCCCTGATGTCTTATATGGGTGCTGTTGGATACATAATAATGGACGGTAGTGGGCTGCAGGATGTCTTTAGCACAATGTACCCAATTGCTCGAACATTTAGGTCATGAAACCTGGAAGGGGCCCTCTCAGAATACGTTCTACTCTCCCAGGTGCTTCAACTTCTCAAGCCCGTTGCAAAGAACACGACTTTACAGGAGGCTGTCATGATGCTGATCCTGAGGACTTGATTTCAGCAGGTCAACTGTTCCTGGCAGCCCTCTATTCACCTAATGCCAATGATACCTACTTGGACAAAATCCGCTCCGAGATGAAGAGAAAATCCCTCGTACAGCCAGCTTTCAATCTAGCTTCTCTACCCCCAACCAATGCAGCCGCCGCCCAACATGTTCTGCGGGTCTACCACTAAATCCAGCTCTCTGTATTAACGTTATCAAATCGGACTAAAGAGTCTCATAGGACTAATAGCTCACTTTCTACGCCTCGCATGTCGTTAGAGGATATTTCAAAAGTTGTAAAGCATACAATTTTCTACAAGTTTCCGTTAACTGTGAATAAATTCAAAAATTTGACAAAAATTACTAGCATAATAAAAGAAGTGAAAAATCATAAAACAGGGAAACGATGTATTTCTTCGATTTGGACCAAAAAAGTACTTGGTGCATAAATCTATGCCCAGATCCAACTATGGACGAATCTTTATTGTATTTTACGGTAATCAAACCAGAATGGATATTTGTATTTCAAAACGAGTAAAATGGTGAACGAATATTTCATTAATAATTAAAAAAATAGTTAAGTTACAACTTTTAATTTAAGATCTTGTCAATATAAAGATTATAATACTTTCAACAATTTTTACAATAATTAGTACAAGTCAGTTTCTTATGACAATTTATTCCATTTTATTACTTTGTTTAATTCAAATATGTATAATACAATAAGGCTGATAGAAATGACCAAATAACGGAATGGAGAGGTAATGAAAAGCTGCTTGAATACAAATATCACAATTGCAAAAAAAAACTTGCTGAAGTGGAAGTGTACACATCATATCGATTTAAAATAACAGACATAATTTCCGCGCGTGTAATAAATACATATTTTGTTGGAAGCGGATTTGGCTATTTTTATCTGAATCCAGAACAGTAAATATTTTTTAGACAAATCGAGAAATGCTATTTTCTTTGGGAATGTGAAAAATACCATTTTGTTGATGCAATCTCTTCTGTTGTGTAATAAACAATTCCTTCAGCAATTGACGGTTTCTTTGGACTGGTTTCTTTACAACAAATATGTTTCAGATGATGGAATACATGTTGGTGTGGGACCCCTTAATCTACGTTGGATGCTGGGCCGCTTCTCTGAGTACCGCCCTGACTAACTTATTGTCGGTCCCAAGACTGATTCAAGCTCTGGGAATCGACAGGATTTATCCCGGATTGATTTTCTTCTCCAAGGGATACGGAAAGTCGGGAGAACCTTATCGAGGTTACGTTTTGACGTTGGTGGTTTCTGCAGCTTTCCTCTTGATAGGTAAGACGGCGTTTTTATCTGCGCGTGTAGATCTCCTTTGCTTCTTTCAGGGAAATTGAACGCAATTGCACCCCTCATCTATAACTTCTATCTAGCCTCTTACGCTCTCATCAATTTCTGCACATTCCACGCGGCACTGATTAAACCGCTTGGATGGCGACCTACTTTTAAGGTATTCCCGTTGTGAGTGAAATTTAACATTGTTATCATCTTAATTAATTTACAGTATTACAACACCTGGTTGAGTCTCGCCGGTTTCATTTCATGCGTTGTCATAATGTTCCTGATCAATTGGCAAACTTCGCTGATAACGTTTGGAGTCATCATCGCGCTGTACCTCTTGGTCGTCTACAGGAAACCTGGTAAGAAAGATCCAACGATTATCCATTTCCACGTTTTTATAATTCGTTGTTAGATGTCAACTGGGGATCTTCAACTCAAGCTCAGACTTACAAAACAGCTCTCACCACAGCTCACAGACTCATAAACATCGGTGAACACGTGAAAAACTACAAACCCCAAATTCTGGTTCTCAGTGGTTCGCCCACATCTAGACAGGCTCTAATAGATTTCGCCAACTTAATCACCAAAAATAATTCATTGCTGATTGTTGGAGATATAGTAGAGGTACCCAAAACGAGCTTGTTTTTCATTTTTTTTTAAGTGGCTAAACTGAAACCCCAAGAGATGTTGAGAGAGAGAGTAGTGACTTTAAATTTTAGGAAGAGATATGTTATCTGTGCGGAAGACGCTTCACAGGAATTTGTGGCCAAAGAAAGCAAGAAACCACTGAAAAGGCGAGATACCGTACAGTGCGTGTCAACAATTAAGTTTAAAAATTCTCTCCTGGCTGCTACTGAATGGTGGCGAGATGAAGAGGTGCTTCAAAGAATTCATCTAGAAAATGATCTGGTTGCGACAGAGGCCAGGTTCCTCCGCTCTTGCAGCATCAAGTCTCTGAAAGAAGAAGCAACGTTGTAGATGTGTCTCTGGCATTTAACTATATTTGCATATACATCGAATTTAACATTGTTACCATGCTGATTAATTTACAGTATTACAACACCTGGTTGAGTCTCGCCGGTTTCATTTCATGCGTTGTCATAATGTTCCTGATCAACTGGCAAACTTCGCTGATAACGTTTGGGGTCATCATCGCGCTGTACCTCTTGGTCGTCTACAGGAAACCTGGTGAGAAAGATCCAACGATTATCCATTTCCACGTTTTTATAATTCGTTGTTAGATGTCAACTGGGGATCTTCAACTCAAGCTCAGACTTACAAAACAGCTCTCACCACAGCTCACAGACTCATAAACATCGGTGAACACGTGAAAAACTACAAACCGCAAATTCTTCTTCTGGTTCTCAGTGGTTCGCCCACATCTAGACAGGCTCTAATAGATTTCGCCAACTTAATCACCAAAAATAATTCATTGCTGATTGTTGGAGATATAGTAGAGGTACCCAAAACGAGCTTGTTTTTCATTTTTTTTAAGTGGCTAAACTGTCCGTAGGCGCGTCTACAACATCGTGTACGTGCTGCTCGAATCCAAAATGTCTACGCTTGGCTACGAATCAACAAAATCAAGGCTTTTTACTCGATTTTGGACAACACACAATTTGAAAATGGAGCCAAAGCACTCTTGCAAACTGCCGGAATTGGAAAACTTAGCCCCAACGTCGTGATGATGGGGTATAAAAATGACTGGAGGACATGTAGCAGTGAAGAGTTGTTGGGCTACTTCAACGTGCTACAGTAAGTTTACACCCAAAAAACTAAAACAACTTAATTGTCTTCAATTTTCTCACAGCGCTGCCTTCGACCACAGACTTGCCGTAACAATCTTACGCGTAAAAGACGGTTTGGACTACAGCAAACTAATGGGCGACGAGGAGCAAAGTGCACCTTCTGATGGTACTTTATCACATTCACCCACAGTAGATTTGCATGGTATAGCTACAAACACTATGATGCATGCTGACTCTAATTTAAGTTTAGCCGATCTGGGAAAAGACACTGTCACTCCTAAAAGCACGATAAGTATGAAACACAGTCGTAATAGAATGGTGCACACAAATAACACTCTTTTCATTTATAGACGGCGTTAAAAATGGTCAGAGTTTGTTGACCAGTATATTTGCGAAAAAAAATCCTTCAAGGGTGACAGACTCTACATCCTCGACTGAGGCAGTAGAGCAGATTCCAAATTTCGCAGTCGAGAATATGTCACTGTTTAGAAATAAACAGAATAAGGGTCATATCGATGTTTGGTGGCTTTACGATGACGGTGGTTTGACTATGCTGCTCCCGTATATTATATCTACTAGGCAAAATTGGTCAAATTGTAAACTACGCGTGTTTGCGCTGGGTACCAACAAGAATGAAGTCGAGGAAGAAGAAAAGAAGTAAGACTTAACTCAATAAAGAACAATTTTTTAAGGGATGATTTCAGCATGGCGTTCTTACTGTCGAAATTCCGTCTCGAATATTCGAGCTTGAAAATAGTTTCCATTTCGGACAAACCTCAGGAGCACACAATCAAGTTCTTCAATGACATGATAAGCGAGTTTAGGACAAATGAGGAAGTGGGCGAAAATGGTAAGTATCGCTCAAAATTTTCAATGCAATACTAACACCATTTGTAGAATGCAAGGTTTCTGAAGCCGAAATTGCCCACCTACAAGACAAAACCTACAGGCAACTGAGGCTTCGAGAGTTACTTTTGGAAAACTCCAGTGACGCAAATTTCATCGTAATGTAAGTAGACTTTCTTAAGTAAACTTTTTTCTGAAAACGCTGTTCTAGGTCCTTACCGATGCCGAGAAAAGGAAAGCTTTCTGCACCTCTGTATATGGCTTGGCTAGAAGCGTTGACGCGAGATTTACCACCGTATTTGTTAGTTAGAGGAAATCAGCAGTCTGTTCTCACTTTCTACTCTTAAAATCGTTGTGTACAAACAGATGTGTTTCATTACCAAAAATATGATGTAATTTATAAGTGTTAGATCGTAGAAAAAGATAATATTTATTTTATTAAAGATTGCTGTTTTAAGTGATATGTTTAAAGAATTTTATAAATTTGTATAATGACAATTAAAAACATTACTTTTTTAGAAGTGTTTCTATATAATTTCCACGAATATGCATATTATAGGCCAATCGAATAAGAATTTTTGGAGGAAAAAAAGCACCTTCAACTCCAAGGTCTTACTTCAGTTGGGGTTCACGAAAGTTGCAGGAAAAATCCTCGAAGAAGAAAAAAGAAACCCCAAAAGATGTTGAGAGAAAGAGAGTAGTGACTTTAAATTTTAGGAAGAGATATGTTATCTGTGCGGAAGACGCTTCACAGGAATTTGTGGCCAAAGAAAGCAAGAAACCACTGAAAAGGCGAGATACCGTACAGTGCGTGTCAACAATTAAGTTTAAAAATTCTCTCCTGGCTGCTACTGAATGGTGGCGAGATGAAGAGGTGCTTCAAAGAATTCATCTAGAAAATGATCTGGTTGCGACAGAGGCCAGGTTCCTCCGCTCTTGCAGCATCAAGTCTCTGAAAGAAGAAGCAAAGTTGTAGATGTGTCTCTGGCATTTAACTATATTTGCATATACATCGAAAATGAAGACCAATGGCAATTCCCTTTGTCACAAATTTTGGAAGACTTCAAAGGCTTTGTCCCAACTCATAAAGCCCTGATGTCTTATATGGGTGCTATTGGATACATAATAATGGACGGTAGTGGGCTGCAGGATGTCTTTAGCACAATGTACCCAATTGCTCGAACATTTAGGTCATGAAACCTGGAAGGGGCCCTCTCGGAATACGTTCTACTCTCCCAGGTGCTTCAACTTCTCAAGCCCGTTGCAAAGAACACGACTTTACAGGAGGCTGTCATGATGCTGATCCTGAGGACTTGATGTCAGCAGGTCAACTGTTCCTGGCAGCCCTCTATTCACCTAATGCCAATGATACCTACTTGGACAAAATCCGCTCCGAGATGAAGAGAAAATCCCTCGTACAGCCAGCTTTCAATCTAGCTTCTCTACCCCCAACCAATGCAGCCGCCGCCCAACATGTTCTGCGGGTCTACCACTAAATCCAGCTCTCTGTATTAACGTTATCAAATCGGACTAAAGAGTCTCATAGGACTAATAGCTCACTTTCTACGCCTCGCATGTCGTTAGAGGATATTTCAAAAGTTGTAAAGCATACAATTTTCTACAAGTTTCCGTTAACTGTGAATAAATTCAAAAATTTGACAAAAATTACTAGCATAATATAAGAAGTGAAAAATCATAAAACAGGGAAACGATGTACTTCTTCGATTTGGACCAAAAAAATACTTGGTGCATAAATCTATGCCCATATCCAACTATGCACGAATCTTTATTGTATTTTACGGTAATCAAACCAGAATGGATATTTGTATTTCAAAACGAGTAAAATGGTGAACGAATATTTCATTAATAATTAAAAAAATAGTTAAGTTACAACTTTTAATTTAAGATCTTGTCAATATAAAGATTATAATACTTTCAACAATTTTTACGATAATTAGTACAAGTCAGTTTCTTATGACAATTTATTCCATTTTCTTACTTTGTTTAATTCAAATATGTTTAATACAATAAGGCTGATAGAAATGACCAAATAACGGAATGGAGATGTAATGAAAAGCTGCCTAACTACAAATATCACAATTGCAAAAAAAACTTGCTGAAGTGGAAGTGTACACATCATATGGATTTAAAATAACAGACATAATTTCCGCGCGTGTAATAAATACATATTTTGTTGGAAGCGGATTTGGCTATTTTTATCTGAATCCAGAACAGTAAATATTTTTTAGACAAATCGAGAAATGCTATTTTCTTTGGGAATGTGAAAAATACCATTTTGTTGATGCAATCTCTTCTGTTCTGTAATAAACAATTCCTTCAGAAATTGACGTTTTTTTTTGGACTGGTTTCTTTACAAGAAATATGTTTCAGATGATGGAATACATGTCGGCATGGGGCCCCTTAATCTACGTTGGATGCTGGGCCGCTACTCTGGGTACCGCCCTGACTAACTTACTGTCGGTCCCAAGACTGATTCAAGCTCTGGGAATCGACAGGATTTATCCCGGATTGATTTTCTTCTCCAAGGGATACGGAAAGTCGGGAGAACCTTATCGAGGTTACGTTTTGACGTTGGTGGTTTCTGCAGCCTTCCTCTTGATAGGTAAGACGGCGTTATTATCTGCGCGTGTAGATCTCCTTTGCTTCTTCCAGGGGAACTGAACGCAATTGCACCCCTCATCTCTAACTTCTATCTAGCCTCTTACGCTCTCATCAATTTCTGCACATTCCACGCGGCACTGATTAAACCGCTTGGATGGCGACCTACTTTTAAGGTATTCCCGTTGTGAGTGAAATTTAACATTGTTACCATCTTAATTAATTTACAGTATTACAACACCTAGTTGAGTCTCGCCGGTTTCATTTCATGCGTTGTCATAATGTTCCTGATCAATTGGCAAACTTCGCTGATAACGTTTGGAGTTATCATCGCGCTGTACCTCTTGGTCGTCTACAGGAAACCTGGTAAGAAAGATCCAACGATTATCCATTTCCACGTTTTTATAATTCGTTGTTAGATGTCAACTGGGGATCTTCAACTCAAGCCCAGACTTACAAAACAGCTCTAACCACAGCTCACAGACTCATAAACATCGGTGAACACGTGAAAAACTACAAACCCCAAATTCTGGTTCTCAGTGGTTCCCCCTCTGCTAGACAGGCTCTAATAGATTTCGCCAACTTAATCACCAAGAATAATTCATTGCTGATCGTTGGAGACATAGTAGAGGTACCCAAAACGAGCTTACTTTTCATTTTTTTAAGTGGATAAACTGTCCGTAGGCGCGTCTACAACATCGTGTACGTGCAGCTCGAATCCAAAATGTCTACGCTTGGCTACGAATCAACAAAATCAGGGCCTTTTACTCGATTTTGGACAACACACAATTTGAAAATGGAGCTAAAGCACTTTTGCAAACTGCCGGAATTGGAAAACTTAGCCCCAACGTCGTGATGATGGGGTATAAAAATGACTGGAGGACATGTAGCAGTGAAGAGTTGTTGGGCTACTTCAACGTGCTACAGTAAGTTTACACCCAAAAAGTTAAAACAACTTAATTGTCTTCAATTTTCTTACAGCGCTGCCTTCGACCACAGACTTGCCGTAACAATCTTACGCGTAAAAGACGGTTTGGACTACAGCAAACTAATGGGCGACGAGAAGCAAAGTGCACCTTCTGATGGTACTTTATCACATTCACCCACAGTAGATTTGCATGGTATAGCTACAAACACTATGATGCATGCTGATTCTAATTTAAGTTTAGCCGATCTGGGAAAAGACACTGTCACTCCTAAAAGCACGATAAGTATGAAACACGGTCGTAATAGAATGGTGCACACAAATAACACTCTTTTCATTTATAGACGGCGTTAAAAATGGTCAGAGTTTGTTGACCAGTATATTTGCGAAAAAAAATCCTTCAAGGGTGACAGACTCTACATCCTCGACTGAGGCAGTAGAGCAGATTCCAAATTTCGCAGTGGAGAATATGTCACTGTTTAGAAATAAACAGAATAAGGGTCATATCGATGTTTGGTGGCTTTACGATGACGGTGGTTTGACTATGCTGCTCCCGTATATTATATCTACTAGGCAAAATTGGTCAAATTGTAAACTACGCGTGTTTGCGCTGGGTACCAACAAGAGTGAAGTCGAGGAAGAAGAAAAGAAGTAAGACTTAACTCACTAAAGAACAATTTTTTGAGGGATGATTTCAGCATGGCGTTCTTACTGTCGAAATTCCGTCTCGAATATTCGAGCCTGAAAATAGTTTCCATTTCGGACAAACCTCAGGAGCACACAATCAAGTTCTTCAATGACATGATAAGCGAGTTTAGGACAAATGAGGAAGTGGGCGAAAATGGTAAGTATCGCTCAGAATTTTCAATGCAATACTAACATCATTTGTAGAATGCAAGGTTTCTGAAGCCGAAATTGCCCACCTACAAGACAAAACCTACAGGCAACTGAGGCTTCGAGAGTTACTTTTGGAAAACTCCAGTGACGCAAATTTCATCGTAATGTAAGTAGACTTTCTTAAGTAAACTTTTTTCTGAAAACGCTGTTCTAGGTCCTTACCGATGCCGAGAAAAGGAAAGCTTTCTGCACCTCTGTATATGGCTTGGCTAGAAGCGTTGACGCGAGATTTACCACCGTATTTGTTAGTTAGAGGAAATCAGCAGTCTGTTCTCACTTTCTACTCTTAAAATCGTTGTGTACAAACAGATGTGTTTCATTACCAAAAATATGATGTAATTTATAAGTGTTAGATCGTAGAAAAAGATAATATTTATTTTATTAAAGATTGCTGTTTTAAGTGATATGTTTAAAGAATTTTATAAATTTGTATAATGACAATTAAAAACATTACTTTTTTAGAAGTGTTTCTATATAATTTCCACGAATATGCATATTATAGGCTAATCGAATAAGAATTTTTGGAGGAAAAAAAGCACCTTCAACTTCAAGGTCTTACTTCAGTTGGGGTTCACGAAAGCTGCAGGAAAAATCCTCGAAGAAGAAAAAAGAAACCCCAAAAGATGTTGAGAGAAAGAGAGTAGTGACTTTAAATTTTAGGAAGAGATATGTTATCTGTGCGGAAGACGCTTCACAGGAATTTGTGGCCAAAGAAAGCAAGAAACCACTGAAAAGGCGAGATACCGTACAGTGCGTGTCAACAATTAAGTTTAAAAATTCTCTCCTGGCTGCTACTGAATGGTGGCGAGATGAAGAGGTGCTTCAAAGAATTCATCTAGAAAATGATCTGGTTGCGACAGAGGCCAGGTTCCTCCGCTCTTGCAGCATCAAGTCTCTGAAAGAAGAAGCAAAGTTGTAGATGTGTCTCTGGCATTTAACTATATTTGCATATACATCGAAAATGAAGACCAATGGCAATTCCCTTTGTCACAAATTTTGGAAGACTTCAAAGGCTTTGTCCCAACTCATAAAGCCCTGATGTCTTATATGGGTGCTATTGGATACATAATAATGGACGGTAGTGGGCTGCAGGATGTCTTTAGCACAATGTACCCAATTGCTCAAACACTTAGGTCATGAAACCTGGAAGGGGCCCTCTCAGAATACGTTCTACTCTCCCAGGTGCTTCAACTTCTCAAGCCTGTTGCAAAGAACACGACTTTACAGGAGGCTGTCATGATGCTGATCCTGAGGACTTGATTTCAGCAGGTCAACTGTTCCTGGCAGCCCTCTATTCACCTAATGCCAATGATACCTACTTGGACAAAATCCGCTCCGAGATGAAGAGAAAATCCCTCGTACAGCCAGCTTTCAATCTAGCTTCTCTACCCCCAACCAATGCAGCCGCCGCCCAACATGTTCTGCGGGTCTACCACCAAATCCAGCTCTCTGTATTAACGTTATCAAATCGGACTAAAGAGTCTCATAGGACTAATAGCTCACTTTCTACGCCTCGCATGTCGTTAGAGGATATTTCAAAAGTTGTAAAGCATACAATTTTCTACAAGTTTCCGTTAACTGTGAATAAATGCAAAAATTTGACAAAAATTACTAGCATAATAAAAGAAGTGAAAAATCATAAAACAGGGAAACGATGTATTTCTTCGGTTTGGACCAAAAAAATACTTGGTGCATAAATCTATGCCCATATCCAACTATGCACGAATCTTTATTGTATTTTACGGTAATCAAACCAGAATGGATATTTGTATTTCAAAACGAGTAAAATGGTGAACGAATATTTCATTAATAATTAAAAAAATAGTTAAGTTACAACTTTTAATTTAAGATCTTGTCAATATAAAGATTATAATACTTTCAACAATTTTTACAATAATTAGTACAAGTCAGTTTCTTATGACAATTTATTCCATTTTCTTACTTTGTTTAATTCAGATATGTATAATACAAAAAGGCTGATAGAAATGACCAAATAACGGAATGGAGAGGTAATGAAAAGCTGCTTGAATACAAATATCACGATTGCAAAAAAAAACTTGCTGAAGTGGAAGTGTACACATCATATCGATTTAAAATAACAGACATAATTTCCGCGCGTGTAATAAATACATATTTTGTTGGAAGCGGATTTGGCTATTTTTATCTGAATCCAGAACAGTAAATATTTTTTAGACAAATCGAGAAATGCTATTTTCTTTGGGAATGTGAAAAATACCATTTTGTTGATGCAATCTCTTCTGTTCTGTAATAAACAATTCCTTCAGAAATTGACGGTTTCTTTGGACTGGTTTCTTTACAAGAAATATGTTTCAGATGATGGAATACATGCCGGGTGGGGCCCCTTAGTCTAAATCGGATGCTGGGCCGCTACTCTGAACACCGCCCTCACTAACTTATTATGTGTTCCAAGACTGATTCAAACTCTGGGAATCGACAGGATTAAGGGATACGGAAAGTCGGGAGAACCTTATCGAGGTTACGTTTTGACGTTGGTGGTTTCTGCAGCTTTCCCCTTGATAGGTAAGACGGCGTTATTATCTGCGCGTGTAGATCTCCTTTGCTTCTTCCAGGGGAACTGAACGCAATTGCACCCCTCATCTCTAACTTCTATCTAGCCTCTTACGCTCTCATCAATTTCTGCACATTCCACGCGGCACTGATTAAACCGCTTGGATGGCGACCTACTTTTAAGGTATTCCCGTCTTGAGTGAAATTTAGCATTGTTACCATCCTGATTAATTTACAGTATTACAACACCTGGTTGAGTCTCGCCGGTTTCATTTCATGCGTTGTCATAATGTTCTTGATCAACTGGCAAACTTCGCTGATAACGTTTGGGGTCATCATCGCGCTGTACCTTTTAGTCGTCTACAGGAAACCTGGTAAGAAAGATCCAAGGATTATCCATTTCCACGTTTTTATAATTCATTGTTAGATGTCAACTGGGGATCTTCAACTCAAGCCCAGACTTACAAAACAGCTCTAACCACAGCTCACAGACTCATAAACATCGGTGAACACGTGAAAAACTACAAACCTCAAATTCTGGTTCTCAGTGGTTCGCCCTCATCTAGACAGGCTCTAATAGATTTCGCCAACTTAATCACCAAGAATAATTCATTGCTGATTGTTGGAGACATAGTAGAGGTAACCAAAACGAGCTTATTTTTCATTTTTTTAAGTGGCTAAACTGTCCGTAGACGCGTTTACAACATCGTGTACGTGCTGCTCGAATCCAAAACGTCTACGCTTGGCTACGAATCAACAAAATCAAGGCCTTTTACTCGATTTTGAACAACACACAATTTGAAGATGGAGCCAAAGCACTCTTGCAAACTGCCGGAATTGGAAAACTTAGCCCCAACGTCGTGATGATGGGGTATAAAAATGACTGGAGAACATGTAGCTGTGAAGAGTTGTTGGGCTACTTCAACGTGCTACAGTAAGATTACACCCAAAAAGCTAAAACAATTTGATTGTCTTCAATTTTCTTACAGCGCTGCCTTCGACCACAGACTTGCCGTAACAATCTTACGCGTAAAAGACGGTTTGGACTACAGCAAACTAATGGGCGACGAGGAGCAAAGTGCACCTTCTGATGGTACTTTATCACATTCACCCACAGTAGATTTGCATGGTATAGCTACAAACACTATGATGCATGCTGACTCTAATTTAAGTTTAGCCGATCTGGGAAAAGACACTGTCACTCCTAAAAGCACGATAAGTATGAAACACGGTCGTAATAGAATGGTGCATACAAGTAACACTCTTTTCATTTATAGACGGCGTTAAAAATGGTCAGAGTTTGTTGACCAGTATATTTGCGAAAAAAAATCCTTCAAGGGTGACAGACTCTACATCCTCGACTGAGGCAGTAGAACAGATTCCAAATTTCGCAGTCGAGAATATGTCACTGTTTAGAAATAAACAGAATAAGGGTCATATCGATGTTTGGTGGCTTTACGATGACGGTGGTTTGACTATGCTGCTCCCGTATATTATATCTACTAGGCAAAATTGGTCAAATTGTAAACTACGCGTGTTTGCGCTGGGTACCAACAAGAATGAAGTCGAGGAAGAAGAAAAGAAGTAAGACTTAACTCAATAAAGAACAATTTTTTAAGGGATGATTTCAGCATGGCGTTCTTACTGTCGAAATTCCGTCTCGAATATTCGAGCTTGAAAATAGTTTCCATTTCGGACAAACCTCAGGAGCACACAATCAAGTTCTTCAATGACATGATAAGCGAGTTTAGGACAAATGAGGAAGTGGGCGAAAATGGTAAGTATCGCTCAGAATTTTCAATGCAATACTAACACCATTTGTAGAATGCAAGGTTTCTGAAGCCGAAATTGCCCACCTACAAGACAAAACCTACAGGCAACTGAGGCTTCGAGAGTTACTTTTGGAAAACTCCAGTGACGCAAATTTCATCGTAATGTAAGTAGACTTTCTTAAGTAAACTTTTTTCTGAAAACGCTGTTCTAGGTCCTTACCGATGCCGAGAAAAGGAAAGCTTTCTGCACCTCTGTATATGGCTTGGCTAGAAGCGTTGACGCGAGATTTACCACCGTATTTGTTAGTTAGAGGAAATCAGCAATCTGTTCTCACTTTCTACTCTTAAAATCGTTGTGTACAAACAGATGTGTTTCATTACCAAAAATATGATGTAATTTATAAGTGTTAGAACGTAGAAAAAGATAATATTTATTTTATTAAAGATTGCTGTTTTAAGTGATATGTTTAAAGAATTTTATAAATTTGTATAATGACAATTAAAAACATTACTTTTTTAGAAGTGTTTCTATATAATTTCCACGAATATGCATATTATAGGCCAATCGAATAAGAATTTTTGGAGGAAAAAAAGCACTCAACTTCAAGGTCTTACTTCAGTTGGGGTTCACGAAAGTTGCAGGAAAAATCTTCGAAGAAGAAAAAAGAAACCCCAAAAGATGTTGAGAGAAAGAGAGTAGTGACTTTAAATTTTAGGAAGAGATATGTTATCTGTGCGGAAGACGCTTCACAGGAATTTGTGGCCAAAGAAAGCAAGAAACCACTGAAAGGCGAGATACGGTACAGTGCGTGTCAACAATTAAGTTTAAAAATTCTCTCCTGGCTGCTACTGAATGGTGGCGAGATGAAGAGGTGCTTCAAAGAATTCATCTAGAAAATGATCTGGTTGCGACAGAGGCCAGGTTCCTCCGCTCTTGCAGCATCAAGTCTCTGAAAGAAGAAGCAAAGTTGTAGATGTGTCTCTGGCATTTAACTATATTTGCATATACATCGAAAATGAAGACCAATGGCAATTCCCTTTGTCACAAATTTTGGAAGACTTCAAAGGCTTTGTCCCAACTCATAAAGCCCTGATGTCTTATATGGGTGCTATTGGATACATAATAATGGACGGTAGTGGGCTGCAGGATGTCTTTAGCACAATGTACCCAATTGCTCGAACATTTAGGTCATGAAACCTGGAAGGGGCCCTCTCAGAATACGTTCTACTCTCCCAGGTGCTTCAACTTCTCAAGCCCGTTGCAAAGAGCACGACTTTACAGGAGGCTGTCATGATGCTGATCCTGAGGACCTTATTTCAGCAGGTCAACTGTTCCTGGCAGCCCTTTATTCACCTAATGCCAATGATACCTACTTGGACAAAATCCGCTCCGAGATGAAGAGAAAATCCCTCGTACAGCCAGCTTTCAATCTAGCTTTTCTACCCCCAACAAATGCAGCCGCCGCCCAACATATTCTGCGGGTCTACCACCAAATCCAGCTCTCTGTATTAACGTTATCAAATCGGACTAAAGAGTCTCATAGGACTAATAGCTCACTTTCTACGCCTCGCATGTCGTTAGAGGATATTTCAAAAGTTGTAAAGCATACAACTTTCTACAAGTTTCCGTTAACTGTGAATAAATTCAAAAATTTGACAAAAATTACTAGCATAATAAAAGAAGTGAAAAATCATAAAACAGGGAAACGATGTATTTCTTCGATTTGGACCAAAAAAGTACTTGGTGCATAAATCTATGCCCATATCCAACTATGCACGAATCTTTATTGTATTTTACGGTAATCAAACCAGAATGGATATTTGTATTTCAAAACGAGTAAAATGGTGAACGAATATTTCATTAATAATTTAAAAAATAGTTAAGTTACAACTTTTAATTTAAGATCTTGTCAATATAAAGATTATAATACCTTCAACAATTTTTACAATAATTAGTACAAGTCAGTTTCTTATGACAATTTATTCCATTTTCTTACTTTGTTTAATTCAGATATGTATAATACAATAAGGCTGATAGAAATGACCAAATAACGGAATGGAGAGGTAATGAAAAGCTGCTTGAATACAAATATAACAATTGCAAAAAAAAACTTGCTGAAGTGGAAGTGTACACATCATATCGATTTAAAATAACAGACATAATTTCCGCGCGTGTAATAAATACATATTTTGTTGGAAGCGGATTTGGCTATTTTTATCTGAATCCAGAACAGTAAATATTTTTTAGACAAATCGAGAAATGCTATTTTCTTTGGGAATGTGAAAAATACCATTTTGTTGATGCAATTTCTTCTGTTGTGTAATAAACAATTCCTTCAGAAATTGACAGTTTCTTTGGACTGGTTTCTTTACAACAAATATGTTTCAGATGATGGAATACATGTCGGCGTGGGGCCCCTTAATCTACATTGGATGCTGGGCCGCTACTCTGAGCACCGCCCTGACCAACTTATTGTCGGTCCCAAGATTGATTCAAGCTCTGGGAAACGACAGGATTTATCCCGGATTGATTTTCTTCTCCAAGGGATACGGAAAGTCGGGAGAACCTTATCGAGGTTACGTTTTGACGTTGGTGGTTTCTGCAGCCTTCCTCTTGATAGGTAAGACGGCGTTATTATCTGCGCGTGTAGATCTCCTTTGCTTCTTCCAGGGGAACTGAACGCAATTGCACCCCTCATCTCTAACTTCTATCTAGCCTCTTACGCTCTCATCAATTTCTGCACATTCCACGCGGCTCTGATTAAACCGCTTGGATGGCGACCTACTTTTAAGGTATTCCCGTTTTGAATGAAATTTGACATTGTTACCATCTTAATTAATTTACAGTATTACAACACCTGGTTGAGTCTTGCCGGTTTCATTTCATGCGTTGTCATCATGTTCTTGATCAACTGGCAAACTTCGCTGATAACGTTTGGGGTCATCATCGCGCTGTACCTCTTGGTCGTCTACAGGAAACCCGGTAAGAAAGATCCAACGATTATCCATTTCCACGTTTTTATAATTCATTGTTAGATGTCAACTGGGGATCTTCAACTCAAGCCCAGACTTACAAAACAGCTCTAACCACAGCTCACAGACTCATAAACATCGGTGAACACGTGAAAAACTACAAACCCCAAATTCTGGTTCTCAGTGGTTCGCCCTCATCTAGACAGGCTCTAATAGATTTCGCCAACTTAATCACCAAAAATAATTCATTGCTGATTGTTGGAGATATAGTAGAGGTACCCAAAACGAGCTTATTTTTCATTTTTTTAAGTGGCTAAACTGTCCTTAGGCGCGTTTACAACATCGTGTACGTGCAGCTCGAATCCAAAATGTCTACGCTTGGCTACGAATCAACAAAATCAAGGCTTTTTACTCGATTTTGGACAACACACAATTTGAAAATGGAGCCAAAGCACTCTTGCAAACTGCCGGAATTGGAAAACTTAGCCCCAACGTCGTGATGATGGGGTATAAAAATGACTGGAGGACATGTAGCAGTGAAGAGTTGTTGAGCTACTTCAACGTGCTACAGTAAGATTACACCCAAAAAGCTAAAACAATTTGATTGTCTTCAATTTTCTCACAGCGCTGCTTTCGACCACAGACTTGCCGTAACAATCTTACGCGTAAAAGACGGTTTGGACTACAGCAAACTAATGGGCGACGAGGAGCAAAGTGCACCTTCTGATGGTACTTTATCACATTCACCCACAGTAGATTTGCATGGTATAGCTACAAACACTATGATGCATGCTGATTCTAATTTAAGTTTAGCCGATCTGGGAAAAGACACTGTCACTCCTAAAAGCACGATAAGTATGAAACACGGTCGTAATAGAATGGTGCATACAAATAACACTCTTTTCATTTATAGACGGCGTTAAAAATGGTCAGAGTTTGTTGACCAGTATATTTGCGAAAAAAAATCCTTCAAGGGTGACAGACTCTACATCCTCGACTGAGGCAGTAGAGCAGATTCCAAATTTCGCAGTGGAGAATATGTCACTGTTTAGAAATAAACAGAATAAGGGTCATATCGATGTTTGGTGGCTTTACGATGACGGTGGTTTGACTATGCTGCTCCCGTATATTATATCTACTAGGCAAAATTGGTCAAATTGTAAACTACGCGTGTTTGCGCTGGGTACCAACAAGAGTGAAGTCGAGGAAGAAGAAAAGAAGTAAGACTTAACTCAGTAAAGAAAAGATTTTTGAATGGTGATTTCAGCATGGCGTTCTTACTGTCGAAATTCCGTCTCGAATATTCGAGTCTGAAAATAGTTTCCATTTCGGACAAACCTCAGGAGCACACAATCAAGTTCTTCAATGACATGATAAGCGAGTTTCGGACAAATAATAATAATAATAATAATAATAGGGCTTTATTCGAATTGAAAATACAATTCTGGAGGCGAAGTCTAGCAGAGCTATTCTTACTTAACCCCCCTACAAAAACAAAATATATTAAAATACAAATATAAAAAAAGAATAAAATACGCTAAACAAAATTAACAAAAATATCCTAAATAAGATACGAGAAAAGACAATAGATATATGTATATAACTGAAACCAAATAAAAATTAAAAAGAGAGAGCAAAACACAAAATGCAAAAGTGGAAAACAAAGTTTAGTTATTAATAAAGTGTTTTTTAATCTTTGTGCGAAATGTATTCACTGATAATTTCTCTTTAAAAAGCGAAATTGAGTTATATAATTTAATAACATTATAGGTGAGTGATCGCTCATATATCGCCGTTTTGTGTAAAGGCAGACTAAGATTCTGAACGTGACGAACTGGTATTTGATGGCAGCTTCTTCTAGAATGGAAAGTCTCACGCAAGTATGATGGCGAGGAAGTGGCGAACATTTTATAAATAAATATTGAAAGAAGATATTTGTAATGTGACTCCACTGAGAGCCAACCCAACTCTTTAATTTTTTCAGAAACGTGATCAAACTTTTTTAATTTATATATAAATCGGCAACAAGAGTTTTGTATCTTCTGGAGACGATACTTGGTTTGTTGATCTAAACATGAGTAGTAAACTATTAGACCATAATTCAGATTTGAAAGGACTAGGGATTCGCAGAGTTTTTTTCTTAACTTGAAATTTAAAATATTGTAATTGCAATATAGCATTTTTAGAGCAGCATAAGATTTTTTTACAACTGAGTTTACATGCTCTTTGAAACGAAGTTCTTCATCAAAAATTACTCCGAGATTTCTTACACTACTTGATACATTTACACTCACATTTTCTACTTTCAAATTAATATGTGGTTTTATATCTACATTCCTAGTTGTAATACATGTTGCTACAGATTTTTTTGGATTCAGTTGTAGACCAATAGTCTTCGCTACAGTTGATATTCGAGTTAGGTCTTGATTTATGAGATAACAAGCTTCGTTTACGTCTTTTGGTCTGAAATGAAAATATATCTGAGTATCGTCTGCATACGCATGTATTTTGACATTATTGACCGATTCTAGAATTTCAACGCTGTAAATTGTAAATAACAGTGGTCCTAGAATTGATCCTTGTGGTACACCTGATGTAATACTGCCTATCTTTGAACTAGAGTCACCTATGGTAACGTACTGATGCCGATTAGATAAATAATTATGAAAGAATTGAGTTGAAACATCGTCGAAACCGTAAAAAGACAATTTTGCGCACAATAATGAATGATCTAAGGTATCAAACGCTTTGGAAAAATCTAAGAGAGTTAAGACGCTCGATTCACCTTTATCTAAAGCTTTGAAGCAGTCATCCATAATCTTCCCTAATAATGTAATTGTGCTATAACCTTTTCTATATCCTGACTGTTTAGAAGTGAGAATACCTTCAGCAACTACATACTCATAAATTTGGCCATAAATCACTTTTTCTAAAACTTTTGAAAGAGAAGGCAGAATACTGATAGGTCTGAGATCAGAAAAAGCACTAGGCTCTTTGACTTTAGGCAAAGGGTGCACGATAGCAGTTTTCCATAACTCCGGGTAGTACCCCACTTCTAGGCAATGATTAATAATGTGCGTAATGTATTTCGCTATAATAGGCGAGCATAACTTTAACATCTTAGCGGAGACCCCGTCAATTCCTATAGCATTGGATTTTAAACCACTAATTATAAGTTCTACTTGCTCAACACTAGCCATTTTAAAGTAGAATTGGTTCTTTTTATTGAATGTCTTATCAGCTAATGACGCTGTCGCTGTTGCACAATTGTTCAATGGATTAAATACTGATAAGAAATAGTTGTTTACTTCATTAACATCAAAGCGAGATAAATTTATTTCTTTTCTTTTATTACTTGATTTGATATTCAAATTTTGTAACGCTTTCCAGATTTCTTTTTTATTGAAATTTTGACCAATACTCGATAAAAACGCATTTTTTTCCTGTCTTACTGCATTAACTGTGAAATTCCGAATATTCTTATAAGCTGTCCAGTCAGCAATATCTTTGGTAGTTTTATATTTGGTTAAAGCTCTATCGCGTTCTTTCATCATTACCTTTATTACTGGTGTTAACCAAGGTGCAGGGCGTTTTGAAATAAAAGAAGTTACTAAAGGAGCATGAGTGTCAAATAAGTAATTTATATTTTCAGTTAAAAATTGAATTTTGTTTTCTATGGAGTGAAAGTATAGTACGGAATCCCAAGGTACAGTGGTTAAATCGCTAAAAAATGACTCGTAGTTGAAATCTTTGAAGTTTCGATATGTTATTAAACGTGGTTTGTCGCGTTTGTGTTCTAAAGATAATTTGCAAAATACTAAATTGTGATCTGAAATCAAGTCCGCATTGATTACTCCAGAATCAATTACAATATCTGGATTGCTGGAAAATATTAGGTCGATTAAAGTGCTACAGTTTAAAGTATTACGTGTTGGTTCTTTGATTAACTGCTTCAAGTCGTGGTTATCAAAGCATTGTTCTAATCGATTATCTTTAAGACTGTCGATGTTGAAATCGCCTACAATAAAGATGTTGCTGAATTGAGGGCTAATGAATGATAATAAATCTTCGAAATAATCAATTGCCAAATTTACCTTACACTGTGGAGTTTTATAAACTACCCCAATAACTGATTGAACTGATCCAAGTTGAATTTTGATCCATATGTGTTCAATACCCTCAATACGAGGAAAATCTTCTAAAATTGTTTGAGCTGAGATGGAATCTCTAATGTACGCACCAACTCCGCCACCACGCGTAGGACGATCCCATCTAAAAAAATTATATCCATCAATATTTACAATATCAGAAGGAAGATTATCACTCAGAAATGTTTCAGACACTCCTATAATGTCAAAATTATGTTCAGCGATAAGTAATTTCAGTTCATGAAATCCAGTGAATAAAGATCGAACATTTAAAAAAGAAATTTTATATTGAGCCATAATCAATTTTGGATTTAAGAAATTCTATTTGTTTTTTGTGAGTAATACATTTCTCGTTATCTGCTGAAGCATGGTTAGTATCAAAAGACGTTTTATAACGTTTGTTGTGCTCTAAGCAATTGATACATCTGAGAACATTTGAATCACAATTCCTAGTGTCATGATCATTTGCGCATTTTCTACAGAAAAATTTTGGTTGTTTACATTTGTTACTAGTATGACCATAATTATTGCATTTATAACACTGTAAAATGGATACATAATCTGTACAAGGACAAGAATGCCAGCCCACAAAAATCTTACTGCAACGATTTAAGATTTTTCTGCGCAAACCGGGAGTTACTTCGATAATCAAATTACCACGACGTTCATATTCGATTTTTTTAATAATCTTCATATCCGTTGTACTAAAGGCAGTCCCAGAAGTCAGATCGTTGAGAACGAAAATGTCACTAATTAAATCTTCATCCTTACGATTCATGCAATCCAGACTAACACCCTTCACCAGAAGCCGAGGATTCCATTTTTTTGATTCTTCTACAATACAATTTGATCCCAGTGTGTCCTTCAGCTTGTTCATAAGTACATTGCGAGATTTATCGTCAGCACATTTGACGATAACACCTTTAGGTAACACTCTTGTTGAATTGATGTGCACATTTAGCGCTACCGGATCGACGTCCCGACGCATGGATTTAAGAATGACATCGGTGTTTATATTGGCAGAATTTTGTGGTTTGATAAATATATCAACCGATTTTTTAGCAACAGCACTATAAGAAGAGTTCGACTGCGTTGACGCGCCGAGGCCATTTTTTTCTAGATTTGCAATTTTTTCGCGCTGCAAACTGTTCACATTTTCCAGTTCATTAATTAATTTATTCAAAACTTTGATTTGTTGTTTTAAAAGATTGTTTTCACTGATGATAGCAGGATTGCCATTCCCTTTTGCAGCGGTCACGTTTAGGGTACAGTTTATACACAACCAACTTCCTTTTTCTTGTTCTGCAACAAAAATGCCAGCGACTCGTTCAAAACACTTTGTATGTAAAGTTGCACTGCACTCTAAGCACTTTATCTTTGATGAAGTTTTCTTAATATAACTGCCACAAACTTTACAATTATCAGTTTTCGGCGGACCGAGAGACGAGTCATCCTCGTCGTCCGACATCTTTCCAATAATCAACAATAACAAATGAGGAAGTGGGCGAAAATGGTAAGTATCGCTCAGAGTTTTCAATGCAAAACTAACATCATTTGTAGAATGCAAGGTTTCTGAAGCCGAAATTGCCCACCTACAAGACAAAACCTACAGGCAACTGAGGCTTCGAGAGTTACTTTTGGAAAACTCCAGTGACGCAAATTTCATCGTAATGTAAGTAGACTTTCTTAAGTAAACTTTTTTCTGAAAACGCTGTTCTAGGTCCTTACCGATGCCGAGAAAAGGAAAGCTTTCTGCACCTCTGTATATGGCTTGGCTAGAAGCGTTGACGCGAGATTTACCACCGTATTTGTTAGTTAGAGGAAATCAGCAGTCTGTTCTCACTTTCTACTCTTAAAATCGTTGTGTACAAACAGATGTGTTTCATTACCAAAAATATGATGTAATTTATAAGTGTTAGATCGTAGAAAAAGATAATATTTATTTTATTAAAGATTGCTGTTTTAAGTGATATGTTTAAAGAATTTTATAAATTTGTATAATGACAATTAAAAACATTACTTTTTTAGAAGTGTTTCTATATAATTTCCACGAATATGCATATTATAGGCCAATCGAATAAGAATTTTTGGAGGAAAAAAAGCACCTTCAACTTCAAGGTCTTACTTCAGTTGGGGTTCACGAAAGTTGCAGGAAAAATCCTCGAAGAAGAAAAAAGAAACCCCAAAAGATGTTGAGAGAAAGAGAGTAGTGACTTTAAATTTTAGGAAGAAATATGTTATCTGTGCGGAAGACGCTTCACAGGAATTTGTGGCCAAAGAAAGCAAGAAACCACTGAAAAGGCGAGATACCGTACAGTGCGTGTCAACAATTAAGTTTAAAAATTCTCTCCTGGCTGCTACTGAATGGTGGCGAGATGAAGAGGTGCTTCAAAGAATTCATCTAGAAAATGATCTGGTTGCGACAGAGGCCAGGTTCCTCCGCTCTTGCAGCATCAAGTCTCTGAAAGAAGAAGCAAAGTTGTAGATGTGTCTCTGTCATTTAACTATATTTGCATATACATCGAAAATGAAGACCAATGGCAATTCCCTTTGTCACAAATTTTGGAAGACTTCAAAGGCTTTGTCCCAACTCATAAAGCCCTGATGCCTTATATGGGTGCTATTGGATACATAATAATGGACGGTAGTGGGCTGCAGGATGTCTTTAGCACAATGTACCCAATTGCTCGAACATTTAGGTCATGAAACCTGGAAGGGGGCCTTTCAGAATACGGTCTACTCTCCCAGGTGCTTCAACTTCTCAAGCCCGTTGCAAAGAACACGACTTTACAGGAGGGTGTCATGATGCTGATAACGAGGACCTTATTTCAGCAAGTCAACTGTTCCTGGTAGCTCTATTCACCTAAGGCCAATGATGCCTACTTAGACAAAATCCGCTACGAAATTAAGAGAAAATCCCTCGTACAGCCAACTTTCAATCTAACTTCTTTACCCCCAACAAATGCTGCCGCCGCCCAACATATTCTGCGGGTCTACCACCAAATCCAGGCCTCTGTATTAACGTTATTAAAACGGACTAAAAAGTCTAAAACTAACTAACTCGTAAATTTTCCACCCAAAATCCCTCATGCTACGCATTCGAGATTTTGTTACGTGGAAAATTTACTCGACATATTTCTAAGCAAAACATTTTGACAAAACGTCAAGTACTATGCCCATATCCAACTATGCACGAATCTTATTGTATTTTACGGTGATCAAACCAGAATGGGTCTCGGAATGGGTATATGTATTTCAAAACGAGTAAAATGACGAACGAATATTTCATTAATAATAAAAAAATGGTATCAAGTATTAGAACGTTTAATTTAAGATCTTGTCAATATAAATATTATAATACTTTCAACAATTTTTACAATAATTAGTACAAGTCAGTTTCTTATGACAATTTATTCCATTTTCTTACTTTGTTTAATTCAAATATGTATAATACAATAAGGCTGATAGAAATGACCAAATAACGGAATGGAGAGGTAATGAAAAGCTGCTTGAATACAAATATCACAATTGCAAAAAAAAACTTGCTGAAGTGGAAGTGTACACATCATATCGATTTAAAATAACAGACATAATTTCCGCGCGTGTAATAAATACATATTTTGTTGGAAGCGGATTTGGCTATTTTTATCTGAATCCAGAACAGTAAATATTTTTTAGACAAATCGAGAAATGCTATTTTCTTTGGGAATGTGAAAAATACCATTTTGTTGATGCAATCTCTTCTGTTGTGTAATAAACAATTCCTTCAGCAATTGACGGTTTCTTTGGACTGGTTTCTTTACAACAAATATGTTTTAGATGATGGAATACATGTTGGTGTGGGGCCCCTTAATCTACGTTGGATGCTGGGCCGCTAGTCTGAGTACCGCCCTGATGACTAACTTATTGTCGGTCCCAAGACTGATTCAAGCTCTGGGAATCGACAGGATTTATCCCGGATTGATTTTCTTCTCCAAGGGATACGGAAAGTCGGGAGAACCTTCTAGACAGGCTCTAATAGATTTCGCCAACTTAATCACCAAAAATAATTCATTGCTGATTGTTGGAAATATAGTAGAGGTACCCAAAACGAGCTTATTTTTCATTTTTTTTAAGTGGCTAAACTGTCCGTAGGCGCGTCTACAACATCGTGTACGTGCTGCTCGAATCCAAAATGTCTACGCTTGGCTACGAATCAACAAAATCAAGGCTTTTTACTCGATTTTGGACAACACACAATTTGAAAATGGAGCCAAAGCACTCTTGCAAACTGCCGGAATTGGAAAACTTAGCCCCAACGTCGTGATGATGGGGTATAAAAATGACTGGAGGACATGTAGCAGTGAAGAGTTGTTGGGCTACTTCAACGTGCTACAGTAAGTTTACACCCAAAAAGTTAAAACAACTTAATTGTCTTCAATTTTCTTACAGCGCTGCCTTCGACCACAGACTTGCCGTAACAATCTTACGCGTAAAAGACGGTTTGGACTACAGCAAACTAATGGGCGACGAGGAGCAAAGTGCACCTTCTGATGGTACTTTATCACATTCACCCACAGTAGATTTGCATGGTATAGCTACAAACACTATGATGCATGCTGATTCTAATTTAAGTTTAGCCGATCTGGGAAAAGACACTGTCACTCCTAAAAGCACGATAAGTATGAAACACAGTCGTAATAGAATGGTGCACACAAATAACACTCTTTTCATTTATAGACGGCGTTAAAAATGGTCAGAGTTTGTTGACCAGTATATTTGCGAAAAAAAATCCTTCAAGGGTGACAGACTCTACATCCTCGACTGAGGCAGTAGAGCAGATTCCAAATTTCGCAGTCGAGAATATGTCACTGTTTAGAAATAAACAGAATAAGGGTCATATCGATGTTTGGTGGCTTTACGATGACGGTGGTTTGACTATGCTGCTCCCGTATATTATATCCACTAGGCAAAATTGGTCAAATTGTAAACTACGCGTGTTTGCGCTGGGTACCAACAAGAGTGAAGTCGAGGAAGAAGAAAAGAAGTAAGACTTAACTCACTAAAGAACAATTTTTTGAGGGATGATTTCAGCATGGCGTTCTTACTGTCGAAATTCCGTCTCGAATATTCGAGTCTGAAAATAGTTTCCATTTCGGACAAACCTCAGGAGCACACAATCAAGTTCTTCAATGACATGATAAGCGAGTTTAGGACAAATGAGGAAGTGGGCGAAAATGGTAAGTATCGCTCAGAATTTTCAATGCAATACTAACATCATTTGTAGAATGCAAGGTTTCTGAAGCCGAAATTGCCCACCTACAAAACAAAACCTACAGGCAACTGAGGCTTCGAGAGTTACTTTTGGAAAACTCCAGTGACGCAAATTTCATCGTAATGTAAGTAGACTTTCTTAAGTAAACTTTTTTTTGAAAACGCTGTTCTAGGTCCTTACCGATGCCGAGAAAAGGAAAGCTTTCTGCACCTCTGTATATGGCTTGGCTAGAAGCTTTGACGCGAGATTTACCACCGTATTTGTTAGTTAGAGGAAATCAGCAGTCTGTTCTCACTTTCTACTCTTAAAATCGTTGTGTACAAACAGATGTGTTTCATTACCAAAAATATGATGTAATTTATAAGTGTTAGACCGTAGAAGAAGATAATATTTATTTTATTAAAGAGATTGCTGTTTTAAGTGATATGTTTAAAGAATTTTATAAATTTGTATAATGACAATTAAAACATTACTTTTTTTAGAAGTGTTTCTGTATCATTTCCATGAATATGCATATAGGCCAGTCGAATAAGAATTTTTGGAGGAATTAATTCCCAGCAAGCTGGAAATCGTTTCAATGCCTTTATTTAGTCATAAATAAGCGTAATCTGAGTTTGCACCATCCCAGGAGGTGATCTTCGCTTACGGGATCCCAAAAAAATTATTGCAGTTTTTTAAATTTTTTGCTTTTAGCTCGAAAACAGTGCGTCGGACGGAAAATTATCGACATCCTATTCGTATTAAAGACGAGTTAAATTCTGCGTAGAATGAGTATATATATATCTTCAAATTAGTATAGCTTAAATGACAAATAATTATAGAAAATATGTATAATAAAAGAAGTGAAAAATCGTCAAACAAGGAAACGATGTATTTCTTCGATTTGGACCAAAAAGTACTTGGTGCATCACAATAGGTAGTATTTGTATTTCAAAACGAGCAAAATGGTGAACGAATATTTCATTAATTATAAAACAATTAGTAGTAAGTTACAACTTTTAATTTAAGATCTTGTCAATATAAAGATTATAATACTTTCAACAATTTTTACAATAATTAGTACAAGTCAGTTTCTTATGACAATTTATACAATTTTCTTTGTTCAATTCAAATATATACATTAAGGCTGATAGAAATGACCAAATAACGGAACGGAGAGGTAATGAAGAGCTGCTTTGCAGTTACAATGAATACAAATATCACAATCGCAAAAAAAACTTGTTGAAGTGGAAGTACACATCATATCGATTTTAAAATAATAAGAAGTTATAGAACCTAGTTATAGCTGTCATATCAGCTTTGATACATAATTATACTAGAAAAAAATAAATAAAGGAATGTAAATGTAAAACTAAAGCATGAGAAGCCGCGTAATGGCAGTTGTAAAGTTGAGTATCATAAAACTAAAAATATCACAATGAAACAAAAATACAATAAATTCGTCACTTTGTTTACACGAACATCGAGTGATTATTAAAAATATCGGGCCTTTTGTCAGTTGTTACCATGAACAGGCACGTTAATTTATTAGTTGTTAACAGTGGTTATTATACAAGTCCCAAAGAACAATAGAAAGGGCCGACAAAAACGCTTTTGTCGCTCCAGATTTAGTACAAATTGAACTGGTCACCAGGGCCACCACAAAGATTCAACATCCATTTATGAGCTAGAGTTAAAAATTGCTCGTCTGAACAGGTTTGTGCACGTAACATCACATTTCTGCATTACTTATGCACTACAAAGTGAAAAGCATCTTAGACAAAATCAAATTGAGTTGAACAAGGCTCCCACGCGATGCGACAGGGCAGGCTGTACTACACTGCAGTGGGAGTCCTCGATTGTCAATGCCATTTCGCCTTTTGGGCGAAGATGTCCGCTCGGAGGTTCTGCGCGAAGCAGATGCCCAAAATCTACAAAAAGATGAGTTAGTATTGTCTGCAAAACAGAATGTTGCAAAAGAAATAGTGTATTTACAACTTTAGCTTAAAATATTATAGTACTGTCGACTATTTTTCCTCAATACAGGGTTGAGTATGAGTCATAATCATACTATTTCTTTTAGAACACTATACACATAAACAATAAACAAAAAATAAAAAACACTTACTTGAAAAAACAAAATAACAAAGCTACATGTTGCTAAAGAAATCATATTTCGCTCAATCCATTCCTCTGTGGCTTCTAGGCATCCTTTCTCGTTAATTATTTTTGAAACATCATATTTCTGAAAAGCACGAGAAGCTAAAGACGAAACGCACACAACTGAACAGAAAAGAAGCTACAAACATCAATACAAGGTGCAGATACCTGAAGCACCATAATTCCCACTTTAACAGCGGCTACAGGTACAAGATTGCTTTCTATCCACTCTTCACCCGCCCTCAAACAACCTCTTTCAAAAATGTGGCGTTCTCCAGGCTGCGTTAAAAGACGTAACACAATACTAGCGATAAAAAGGGTGTTTGATAATTGAGAACGTGTTTATTGTAGATGTGACACTCTGAAGTGTGTTTGTTATGTTAATATTAAGTGGATCTATGTTTAAAACGTTTCGGTGAAAATGTTTATACAATGTTTCTGCTTGAAAATAATATTTGTGAAATAGTAATGTTTTTCCTAGACTTTGTTTGTAATTCATCTTATAATATCAGTCAAATAATAATATGGAGCAATATTTTTATTGAAAAAAGGATCACACTAATGAATGAATTTTTTATTTACGAATGCATAAAATATACAGCAATCAAATGACTTTTGTCCAGGTTTGAGCAGATCAAGTTATCGAAGCTTTCAAAATAGACTTTTGTCTTATTAAAACATTGCTGTTGCTTTCTGGAACGACAAAATGTATAGGTAGTTGTTGATAAACATCAACTGTTCAAAATTAATAAAAATTCATGTTATCATTGATGACTATATCTTCCTACATATTTTCAAAAACAACAATATTTACACTAGTATAAATTATTGCAAAATGGAAGTAATTAATGACGGTCTAACTACATTTTGTATATTTTTGAGTATTCTTTTCAGAAATTGGCACCCAGTGATGATTTAATCAAGTAGGTAGTTTCAAAGTATAAATGACAGATGGTGAGGGCAACTTTGATGTGGAAAAAAGTATGGTTTTGTGATTTATGAGCTGAAAACCAGAAGGATGGGTGCAAGTGTGGAGTCCCAATACAAAATTGTCTAAACTGACACCGACGCGGAGTGACATCCCTGACAATTTTCAGTACGGGCATTTGGGATTTTCAACTTATTTTTTGCCTTACTTATCGAATACTTCTTAACTATTGTTGTTATTATAAATTAAACAGCAAAATGGTTTATCGAACAATTTTTAAATTAATTAATCACGGGCTACTAACATTTTTGGTTATCTTGACGGATAATTTTCTCAGGATAGACTCGGACTTTTGCACAAAATAAATGATGATTTAAATCAAGTGTGCATCTTCAGAGTATAAATGACAGATCATGAAGGTAGTTTTTATGTGCAAGAAAGTGATGTTTGTGTGATTGCTGGGTTCAAAACGAGAATTATGGATATTGGGTGCACGCGAGGAGTCCCATGGTACTCTACTCTGGTGAGTCATATTATAAAATGGTGTAAACTAATTTACATGGCAGGGGAGTAAATTCGGTGAGACTTCTGCATGGGTATTTAGCTCGCTCTCAACTCTATCAGTTCTCGTAAATTAAACAGCAAAATAGTTTTTTCACATTTACCGGACAATTTTTTAATTAATTAATGACGGCCTACTAACATTTTTGTTTATTTTGACGGATAATTTTCTCAGAATAGACTCGGACTTTTGCACCAAATAAATGATGATTTAAATCAAGTGTGCATATTCAGTGTATAAATGTCAGATTATGAGAGTAATTTTTATGTGCAAGAAAGTGGTGTTTGTGTGATTTCTGGGTTCAAAACGAGAATTATGGGTATTGGGTGCACGCGAGGAGTCCCATGGTACTCTACTCTGGTGAGTCCTATTATAAAATGGTGTAACCTAATTTACATGGCAGCGGAGTAAATTCGGCGAGACTTCTGGATGGGTATTTAGCTCGCACTCAACTATATCAGTTCTGTTAAATTAAACAGCAAAATATTTATTTTCAATTTCATCGGACAATCTTTAACTTAATTAATGACTGTTTTGGTCATTTTGATGGATAATTTTCTCAGAATGAACTCGGAATTTTGCACTCAATAAATGATTATTTAAATCAAGTGTGCATATTCAGCGTATAAATGTCAGATCATGAGGGTAATTTTTATGTGCAAGAAAGTGGTGTTTGTGTGAGTGATTTCTGGGTTCAAAACGAGAATTATGGGTAATGGGTGCACGCGAGGAGTCCCATGGTACTCTGATCTGCTGAGTCCTATTATAAAATGGTGTAACCTAATTTACATGGCAGCGGAGTAAATTCGGCGAGACTTCTGGATGGGTATTTATCTTGCACTCAGTCCTGTTAAATTAAACAGCAAAATATTTATTTTCAATTTCATCGGACAATCTTTCACTTAATTAATGACAGTTTTGGTCATTTTGATGGATAATTTTCTCAGAATGAACTCGGAATTTTGCACTCAATAGATGATTATTTAAATCAAGTGTGCATATTCAGTGTATAAATGTCAGATCATGAGGGTAATTTTTATGTGAAAGAAAGTGGTGTTTGTGTGAGTGATTTCTGGGTTCAAAACGAGAATTATGGGTAATGGGTGCACGCGAGGAGTCCCATGGTACTCTGATCTGGTGAGTCCTATTATAAAATGGTGTAACCTAATTTACATGGCAGCGGAGTAAATTCGGCGAAACTTCTGGATGGGTATTTATCTTGCACTCAGTTCTGTTAAATTCAACAGCAAAATATTTATTTTCAATTTCATCGGACAATCTTTAACTTAATTAATGACAGTTTTGGTCATTTTGATGGATAATTTTCTCAGAATGAACTCGGAATTTTGCACTCAATAAATGATTATTTAAATCAAGTGTGCATATTCAGCGTATAAATGTCAGATCATGAGGGTAATTTTTATGTGCAAGAAAGTGGTGTTTGTGTGAGTGATTTCTGGGTTCAAAACGACAATTATGGGTAATGGGTGCACGCGAGGAGTCCCATGGTACTCTGATCTGGTGAGTCCTATTATAAAATGGTGTAACCTAATTTACATGGCAGCGGAGTAAATTCGGCCAGACTTCTTGATGGGTATGTAGCTCGCACTCCACTATATCAGTTCTGTTAAATTAAACAGCAAAATATTTATTTTCAATTTCATCGGACAATCTTTAACTTAATTAATGACAGTTTTGGTCATTTTGATGGATAATTTTCTCAGAATGAACTCGGAATTTTGCACTCAATAGATGATTATTTAAATCAAGTGTGCATATTCAGTGTATAAATGTCAGATCATGAGGGTAATTTTTATGTGAAAGAAAGTGGTGTTTGTGTGAGTGATTTCTGGGTTCAAAACGAGAATTATGGGTAATGGGTGCACGCGAGGAGTCCCATGGTACTCTGATCTGCTGAGTCCTATTATAAAATGGTGTAACCTAATTTACATGGCAGCGGAGTAAATTCGGCGAGACTTCTGGATGGGTATTTATCTTGCACTCAGTCCTGTTAAATTAAACAGCAAAATATTTATTTTCAATTTCATCGGACAATCTTTAACTTAATTAATGACAGTTTTGGTCATTTTGATGGATAATTTTCTCAGAATAGACTCGGACTTTTGCACCAAATAAATGATGATTTAAATCAAGTGTGCATATTCAGTGTATAAATGTCAGATCATGAGGGTAATTTTTATGTGCAAGAAAGTGGTGTTTGTGTGAGTGATTTCTGGGTTCAAAACGAGAATTATGGGTAATGGGTGCACGCGAGGAGTCCCATGGTACTCTGATCTGCTGAGTCCTATTATAAAATGGTGTAACCTAATTTACATGGCAGCGGAGTAAATTCGGCGAGACTTCTGGATGGGTATTTATCTTGCACTCAGTCCTGTTAAATTAAACAGCAAAATATTTATTTTCAATTTCATCGGACAATCTTTCACTTAATTAATGACAGTTTTGGTCATTTTGATGGATAATTTTCTCAGAATGAACTCGGAATTTTGCACTCAATAGATGATTATTTAAATCAAGTGTGCATATTCAGTGTATAAATGTCAGATCATGAGGGTAATTTTTATGTGAAAGAAAGTGGTGTTTGTGTGAGTGATTTCTGGGTTCAAAACGAGAATTATGGGTAATGGGTGCACGCGAGGAGTCCCATGGTACTCTGATCTGGTGAGTCCTATTATAAAATGGTGTAACCTAATTTACATGGCAGCGGAGTAAATTCGGCGAGACTTCTGGATGGGTATTTAGCTCGCACTCAACTATATCAGTTCTGTTAAATTAAACAGCAAAATATTTATTTTCAATTTCATCGGACAATCTTTCACTTAATTACTGACAGTTTTGGTCATTTTGATGGATAATTTTCTCAGAATGAACTCGGAATTTTGCACTCAATAGATGATTATTTAAATCAAGTGTGCATATTCAGTGTATAAATGTCAGATCATGAGGGTAATTTTTATGTGAAAGAAAGTGGTGTTTGTGTGAGTGATTTCTGGGTTCAAAACGAGAATTATGGGTAATGGGTGCACGCGAGGAGTCCCATGGTACTCTGATCTGGTGAGTCCTATTATAAAATGGTGTAGCCTAATTTACATGGCAGCGGCGTAAATTCGGCGAGACTTCTGGATGGGTATTTAGCTCGCACTCAACTATATCAGTTCTGTTAAATTAAACAGCAAAATATTTATTTTCAATTTCATCGGACAATCTTTATCTTAATTAATGACAGTTGTGGTCATTTTGATGGATAATTTTCTCAGAATGAACTCGGAATTTTGCACTCAATAAATGATTAATTAAATCAAGTGTGCATACTCAGTGTATAAATGTCAGATCATGAGGGTAATTTTTATGTGAAAGAAAGTGGTGTCTGTGTTAGTGATTTCTGGGTTCAAAACGAGAATTATGGGTAGTGCGTGCACGCGAGGAGTCCCGTGGTACTCTGATCTGGTGAGTCCTATTATAAAATTGTAAATTCGGTGAAACTTCTGCATGGGTATTTAGCTCGCTCTCAACTCTATCAGTTCTCGTAAATTAAACAGCAAAATAGTTTTTTCACATTTACCGGACAATTTTTTAATTAATTAATGACGGCCTACTAACATTTTTGTTTATTTTGACGGATAATTTTCTCAGAATAGACTCGGACTTTTGCACCAAATAAATGATGATTTAAATCAAGTGTGCATATTCAGTGTATAAATGTCAGATTATGAGAGTAATTTTTATGTGCAAGAAAGTGGTGTTTGTGTGATTTCTGGGTTCAAAACGAGAATTATGGGTATTGGGTGCACGCGAGGAGTCCCATGGTACTCTACTCTGGTGAGTCCTATTATAAAATGGTGTAACCTAATTTACATGGCAGCGGAGTAAATTCGGCGAGACTTCTGGATGGGTATTTAGCTCGCACTCAACTATATCAGTTCTGTTAAATTAAACAGCAAAATATTTATTTTCAATTTCATCGGACAATCTTTCACTTAATTAATGACAGTTTTGGTCATTTTGATGGATAATTTTCTCAGAATGAACTCGGAATTTTGCACTCAATAAATGATTATTTAAATCAAGTGTGCATATTCAGCATATAAATGTCAGATCATGAGGGTAATTTTTATGTGAAAGAAAGTGGTGTCTGTGTTAGTGATTTCTGGGTTCAAAACGAGAATTATGGGTAGTGGGTGCACGCGAGGAGTCCCATGGTACTCTGATCTGGTGAGTCCTATTATAAAATTGTAAATTCGGTGAAACTTCTGCATGGGTATTTAGCTCGCTCTCAACTCTATCAGTTCTCGTAAATTAAACAGCAAAATAGTTTTTTCACATTTACCGGACAATTTTTTAATTAATTAATGACGGCCTACTAACATTTTTGTTTATTTTGACGGATAATTTTCTCAGAATAGACTCGGACTTTTGCACCAAATAAATGATGATTTAAATCAAGTGTGCATATTCAGTGTATAAATGTCAGATTATGAGAGTAATTTTTATGTGCAAGAAAGTGGTGTTTGTGTGATTTCTGGGTTCAAAACGAGAATTATGGGTATTGGGTGCACGCGAGGAGTCCCATGGTACTCTACTCTGGTGAGTCCTATTATAAAATGGTGTAACCTAATTTACATGGCAGCGGAGTAAATTCGGCGAGACTTCTGGATGGGTATTTAGCTCGCACTCAACTATATCAGTTCTGTTAAATTAAACAGCAAAATATTTATTTTCAATTTCATCGGACAATCTTTCACTTAATTAATGACAGTTTTGGTCATTTTGATGGATAATTTTCTCAGAATGAACTCGGAATTTTGCACTCAATAAATGATTATTTAAATCAAGTGTGCATATTCAGCATATAAATGTCAGATCATGAGGGTAATTTTTATGTGAAAGAAAGTGGTGTTTGTGTGAGTGATTTCTGGGTTCAAAACGAGAATTATGGGTAATGGGTGCACGCGAGGAGTCCCATGGTACTCTGATCTGGTGAGTCCTATTATAAAATGGTGTAACCTAATTTACATGGCAGCGGAGTAAATTCGGCGAGACTTCTTGATGGGTATGTAGCTCGCACTCCACTATATCAGTTCTGTTAAATTAAACAGCAAAATATTTATTTTCAATTTCATCGGACAATCTTTAACTTAATTAATGACAGTTTTGGTCATTTTGATGGATAATTTTCTCAGAATAGACTCGGACTTTTGCACCAAATAAATGATGATTTAAATCAAGTGTGCATATTCAGTGTATAAATGTCAGATCATGAGGGTAATTTTTATGTGAAAAAAAGTGGTGTTTGTGTGAGTGATTTCTGGGTTCAAAACGAGAATTATGGGTAATGGGTGCACGCGAGGAATCCCATGGTACTCTAATCTGGTGAGTCCTATTATAAAATGGTGTAACCTAATTTACATGGCAGCGGAGTAAATTCGGCGAGACTTCTGGATGGGTATTTAGCTCGCACTCGACTATATCAGTTCTGTTAAATTAAACAGCAAAATATTTATTTTCAATTTCATCGGACAATCTTTAACTTAATTAATGACAGTTTTGGTCATTTTGATGGATAATTTTCTCAGAATGAACTCGGAATTTTGCACTCAATAGATGATTATTTAAATCAAGTGTGCATATTCAGTGTATAAATGTCAGATCATGAGGGTAATTTTTATGTGAAAGAAAGTGGTGTTTGTGTGAGTGATTTCTGGGTTCAAAACGAGAATTATGGGTAATGGGTGCACGCGAGGAGTCCCATGGTACTCTGATCTGGTGAGTCCTATTATAAAATGGTGTAACCTAATTTACATGGCAGCGGAGTAAATTCGGCGAGACTTCTGGATGGGTATTTAGCTCGCACTCAACTATATCAGTTCTGTTAAATTAAACAGCAAAATATTTATTTTCAATTTCATCGGACAATCTTTAACTTAATTAATGACTGTTTTGGTCATTTTGATGGATAATTTTCTCAGAATGAACTCGGAATTTTGCACTCAATAGATGATTATTTAAATCAAGTGTGCATATTCAGTGTATAAATGTCAGATCATGAGGGTAATTTTTATGTGAAAGAAAGTGGTGTTTGTGTGAGTGATTTCTGGGTTCAAAACGAGAATTATGGGTAATGGGTGCACGCGAGGAGTCCCATGGTACTCTGATCTGGTGAGTCCTATTATAAAATGGTGTAACCTAATTTACATGGCAGCGGAGTAAATTCGGCGAGACTTCTTGATGGGTATGTAGCTCGCACTCCACTATATCAGTTCTGTTAAATTAAACAGCAAAATATTTATTTTCAATTTCATCGGACAATCTTTAACTTAATTAATGACAGTTTTGGTCATTTTGATGGATAATTTTCTCAGAATAGACTCGGACTTTTGCACCAAATAAATGATGATTTAAATCAAGTGTGCATATTCAGTGTATAAATGTCAGATCATGAGGGTAATTTTTATGTGAAAAAAAGTGGTGTTTGTGTGAGTGATTTCTGGGTTCAAAACGAGAATTATGGGTAATGGGTGCACGCGAGGAATCCCATGGTACTCTAATCTGGTGAGTCCTATTATAAAATGGTGTAACCTAATTTACATGGCAGCGGAGTAAATTCGGCGAGACTTCTGGATGGGTATTTAGCTCGCACTCGACTATATCAGTTCTGTTAAATTAAACAGCAAAATATTTATTTTCAATTTCATCGGACAATCTTTAACTTAATTAATGACAGTTTTGGTCATTTTGATGGATAATTTTCTCAGAATGAACTCGGAATTTTGCACTCAATAGATGATTATTTAAATCAAGTGTGCATATTCAGCGTATAAATGTCAGATCATGAGGGTAATTTTTATGTGCAAGAAAGTGGTGTTTGTGTGAGTGATTTCTGGGTTCAAAACGAGAATTATGGGTAATGGGTGCACGCGAGGAGTCCCATGGTACTCTGATCTGCTGAGTCCTATTATAAAATGGTGTAACCTAATTTACATGGCAGCGGAGTAAATTCGGCGAGACTTCTGGATGGGTATTTAGCTCGCACTCAACTATATCAGTTCTGTTAAATTAAACAGCAAAATATTTATTTTCAATTTCATCGGACAATCTTTAACTTAATTAATGACTGTTTTGGTCATTTTGATGGATAATTTTCTCAGAATGAACTCGGAATTTTGCACTCAATAAATGATTATTTAAATCAAGTGTGCATATTCAGCGTATAAATGTCAGATCATGAGGGTAATTTTTATGTGCAAGAAAGTGGTGTTTGTGTGAGTGATTTCTGGGTTCAAAACGAGAATTATGGGTAATGGGTGCACGCGAGGAGTCCCATGGTACTCTGATCTGCTGAGTCCTATTATAAAATGGTGTAACCTAATTTACATGGCAGCGGAGTAAATTCGGCGAGACTTCTGGATGGGTATTTATCTTGCACTCAGTCCTGTTAAATTAAACAGCAAAATATTTATTTTCAATTTCATCGGACAATCTTTCACTTAATTAATGACAGTTTTGGTCATTTTGATGGATAATTTTCTCAGAATGAACTCGGAATTTTGCACTCAATAGATGATTATTTAAATCAAGTGTGCATATTCAGTGTATAAATGTCAGATCATGAGGGTAATTTTTATGTGAAAGAAAGTGGTGTTTGTGTGAGTGATTTCTGGGTTCAAAACGAGAATTATGGGTAATGGGTGCACGCGAGGAGTCCCATGGTACTCTGATCTGGTGAGTCCTATTATAAAATGGTGTAACCTAATTTACATGGCAGCGGAGTAAATTCGGCGAGACTTCTGGATGGGTATTTAGCTCGCACTCAACTATATCAGTTCTGTTAAATTAAACAGCAAAATATTTATTTTCAATTTCATCGGACAATCTTTCACTTAATTACTGACAGTTTTGGTCATTTTGATGGATAATTTTCTCAGAATGAACTCGGAATTTTGCACTCAATAGATGATTATTTAAATCAAGTGTGCATATTCAGTGTATAAATGTCAGATCATGAGGGTAATTTTTATGTGAAAGAAAGTGGTGTTTGTGTGAGTGATTTCTGGGTTCAAAACGAGAATTATGGGTAATGGGTGCACGCGAGGAGTCCCATGGTACTCTGATCTGGTGAGTCCTATTATAAAATGGTGTAGCCTAATTTACATGGCAGCGGCGTAAATTCGGCGAGACTTCTGGATGGGTATTTAGCTCGCACTCAACTATATCAGTTCTGTTAAATTAAACAGCAAAATATTTATTTTCAATTTCATCGGACAATCTTTATCTTAATTAATGACAGTTGTGGTCATTTTGATGGATAATTTTCTCAGAATGAACTCGGAATTTTGCACTCAATAAATGATTAATTAAATCAAGTGTGCATACTCAGTGTATAAATGTCAGATCATGAGGGTAATTTTTATGTGAAAGAAAGTGGTGTCTGTGTTAGTGATTTCTGGGTTCAAAACGAGAATTATGGGTAGTGGGTGCACGCGAGGAGTCCCATGGTACTCTGATCTGGTGAGTCCTATTATAAAATTGTAAATTCGGTGAAACTTCTGCATGGGTATTTAGCTCGCTCTCAACTCTATCAGTTCTCGTAAATTAAACAGCAAAATAGTTTTTTCACATTTACCGGACAATTTTTTAATTAATTAATGACGGCCTACTAACATTTTTGTTTATTTTGACGGATAATTTTCTCAGAATAGACTCGGACTTTTGCACCAAATAAATGATGATTTAAATCAAGTGTGCATATTCAGTGTATAAATGTCAGATTATGAGAGTAATTTTTATGTGCAAGAAAGTGGTGTTTGTGTGATTTCTGGGTTCAAAACGAGAATTATGGGTATTGGGTGCACGCGAGGAGTCCCATGGTACTCTACTCTGGTGAGTCCTATTATAAAATGGTGTAACCTAATTTACATGGCAGCGGAGTAAATTCGGCGAGACTTCTGGATGGGTATTTAGCTCGCACTCAACTATATCAGTTCTGTTAAATTAAACAGCAAAATATTTATTTTCAATTTCATCGGACAATCTTTCACTTAATTAATGACAGTTTTGGTCATTTTGATGGATAATTTTCTCAGAATGAACTCGGAATTTTGCACTCAATAAATGATTATTTAAATCAAGTGTGCATATTCAGTGTATAAATGTCAGATCATGAGGGTAATTTTTATGTGAAAGAAAGTGGTGTTTGTGTGAGTGATTTCTGGGTTCAAAACGAGAATTATGGGTAATGGGTGCACGCGAGGAGTCCCATGGTACTCTGATCTGGTGAGTCCTATTATAAAATGGTGTAACCTAATTTACATGGCAGCGGCGTAAATTCGGCGAGACTTCTGGATGGGTATTTAGCTCGCACTCAACTATATCAGTTCTGTTAAATTAAACAGCAAAATATTTATTTTCAATTTCATCGGACAATCTTTATCTTAATTAATGACAGTTGTGGTCATTTTGATGGATAATTTTCTCAGAATGAACTCGGAATTTTGCACTCAATAAATGATTAATTAAATCAAGTGTGCATACTCAGTGTATAAATGTCAGATCATGAGGGTAATTTTTATGTGAAAGAAAGTGGTGTCTGTGTTAGTGATTTCTGGGTTCAAAACGAGAATTATGGGTAGTGCGTGCACGCGAGGAGTCCCATGGTACTCTGATCTGGTGAGTCCTATTATAAAATTGTAAATTCGGTGAAACTTCTGCATGGGTATTTAGCTCGCTCTCAACTCTATCAGTTCTCGTAAATTAAACAGCAAAATAGTTTTTTCACATTTACCGGACAATTTTTTAATTAATTAATGACGGCCTACTAACATTTTTGTTTATTTTGACGGATAATTTTCTCAGAATAGACTCGGACTTTTGCACCAAATAAATGATGATTTAAATCAAGTGTGCATATTCAGTGTATAAATGTCAGATTATGAGAGTAATTTTTATGTGCAAGAAAGTGGTGTTTGTGTGATTTCTGGGTTCAAAACGAGAATTATGGGTATTGGGTGCACGCGAGGAGTCCCATGGTACTCTACTCTGGTGAGTCCTATTATAAAATGGTGTAACCTAATTTACATGGCAGCGGAGTAAATTCGGCGAGACTTCTGGATGGGTATTTAGCTCGCACTCAACTATATCAGTTCTGTTAAATTAAACAGCAAAATATTTATTTTCAATTTCATCGGACAATCTTTCACTTAATTAATGACAGTTTTGGTCATTTTGATGGATAATTTTCTCAGAATGAACTCGGAATTTTGCACTCAATAAATGATTATTTAAATCAAGTGTGCATATTCAGCATATAAATGTCAGATCATGAGGGTAATTTTTATGTGAAAGAAAGTGGTGTTTGTGTGAGTGATTTCTGGGTTCAAAACGAGAATTATGGGTAATGGGTGCACGCGAGGAGTCCCATGGTACTCTGATCTGGTGAGTCCTATTATAAAATGGTGTAACCTAATTTACATGGCAGCGGAGTAAATTCGGCGAGACTTCTTGATGGGTATGTAGCTCGCACTCCACTATATCAGTTCTGTTAAATTAAACAGCAAAATATTTATTTTCAATTTCATCGGACAATCTTTAACTTAATTAATGACAGTTTTGGTCATTTTGATGGATAATTTTCTCAGAATAGACTCGGACTTTTGCACCAAATAAATGATGATTTAAATCAAGTGTGCATATTCAGTGTATAAATGTCAGATCATGAGGGTAATTTTTATGTGAAAAAAAGTGGTGTTTGTGTGAGTGATTTCTGGGTTCAAAACGAGAATTATGGGTAATGGGTGCACGCGAGGAATCCCATGGTACTCTAATCTGGTGAGTCCTATTATAAAATGGTGTAACCTAATTTACATGGCAGCGGAGTAAATTCGGCGAGACTTCTGGATGGGTATTTAGCTCGCACTCGACTATATCAGTTCTGTTAAATTAAACAGCAAAATATTTATTTTCAATTTCATCGGACAATCTTTAACTTAATTAATGACAGTTTTGGTCATTTTGATGGATAATTTTCTCAGAATGAACTCGGAATTTTGCACTCAATAGATGATTATTTAAATCAAGTGTGCATATTCAGTGTATAAATGTCAGATCATGAGGGTAATTTTTATGTGAAAGAAAGTGGTGTTTGTGTGAGTGATTTCTGGGTTCAAAACGAGAATTATGGGTAATGGGTGCACGCGAGGAGTCCCATGGTACTCTGATCTGGTGAGTCCTATTATAAAATGGTGTAACCTAATTTACATGGCAGCGGAGTAAATTCGGCGAGACTTCTGGATGGGTATTTAGCTCGCACTCAGTTCTGTTAAATTAAACAGCAAAATATTTATTTTCAATTTCATCGGACAATCTTTCACTTAATTAATGACTGTTTTGGTCATTTTGATGGATAATTTTCTCAGAATGAACTCGGAATTTTGCACTCAATAAATGATTATTTAAATCAAGTGTGCATATTCAGTGAATAAATGTCAGATCATGAGGGTAATTTTTATGTGAAAGAAAGTGGTGTTTGTGTGAGTGATTTCTGGGTTCAAAACGAGAATTATGGGTAATGGGTGCACGCGAGGAGTCCCATGGTACTCTGATCTGGTGAGTCCTATTATAAAATGGTGTAGCCTAATTTACATGGCAGCGGCGTAAATTCGGCGAGACTTCTGGATGGGTATTTAGCTCGCACTCAACTATATCAGTTCTGTTAAATTAAACAGCAAAATATTTATTTTCAATTTCATCGGACAATCTTTAACTTAATGACAGTTTTGGTCATTTTGATGGATAATTTTCTCAGAATGAACTCGGAATTTTGCACTCAATAAATGATTATTTAAATCAAGTGTGCATATTCAGTGTATAAATGTCAGATCATGAGGGTAATTTTTATGTGAAAGAAAGTGGTGTTTGTGTGAGTGATTTCTGGGTTCAAAACGAGAATTATGGGTAATGGGTGCACGCGAGGAGTCCCATGGTACTCTGATCTGGTGAGTCCTATTATAAAATGGTGTAACCTAATTTACATGGCAGCGGAGTAAATTCGGCGAGACTTCTGGATGGGTATTTAGCTCGCACTCGACTATATCAGTTCTGTTAAATTAAACAGCAAAATATTTATTTTCAATTTCATCGGACAATCTTTAACTTAATTAATGACAGTTTTGGTCATTTTGATGGATAATTTTCTCAGAATGAACTCGGAATTTTGCACTCAATAAATGATTATTTAAATCAAGTGTGCATATTCAGTGTATAAATGTCAGATCATGAGGGTAATTTTTATGTGAAAGAAAGTGGTGTTAGTGTGAGTGATTTCTGGGTTCAAAACGAGAATTATGGGTAATGGGTGCACGCGAGGAGTCCCATGGTACTCTGATCTGGTGAGTCCTATTATAAAATGGTGTAACCTAATTTACATGGCAGCGGAGTAAATTCGGCGAGACTTCTGCATGGGCATTTAGCTCGCTCTGAACTATATCAGTTCTCTTAAATTAAACATCAAAATATTTATTTTCACTTTCATCGGATAATCTTGTACTTAATAATCAATAAACGAGAAAAATGTTGATAAATCCATAATTCAATTTTAATTTAATAATTAATGACAGATCTACTGACATTTTTGGTCATTTTGATGGATAATTTCCCCATAATAAACTAGCAATTTTGCACTCAATAAATGATGATCTAAATCAAGTGTGCATATTCAGAGTATAAATGACAGATCATGAAGGTAATTTTGATTATCAATAAAATTCAATAAAATCCTTACAACCGTATAACTTTTTTATTATTTCGTCAGCGAGCGCTTTGGACTAAATAGTCATCTTCGGGCTGCGACACGTCATTTACAAATTACAAAGAATTCCGATTTCCGATTTCCAGAAAAACAAACCTGCTTGATTTTTTGACTTGTTTTTGTTTGTCATAAAAAAATACAATTTTATTTTTTTTTCTAAGATAACAAAATTTTTATATACTGACGTTTAAACAATTAAAAGGGCTATCTGAATCAAGAAAAAAAATAGGGGGTTTCTATTAAAAAAAAATATCGATGACGTCATCACTCGAAAACAAATGACTGCTTGAAATTTAAATTGGGATCAAAATATTCATTTTTATAAACCAAAATTGACCCGTTCAAAAATTTTTTAGAAAAAAAAAAATGTTTAATTTTTAATGAATTTATTCCATACTTTTGCCGCTCACGGAATATAAGTACCAAAATATGTTTTCATCTGCTTCGAAATTTTTTTCAATTAATTGGTGGGGGTCTAAGCACACTTGCCTCTTTTTTTTTATGGGTTACATAATAGTGATTTACTGAAATTGTCATTGATGAAGGTCAAAATGCCAAGAACAAACTATTTATTGCTAAATACCAGAATCGACAAACAAATATTTTGTCAATAATTATTACCGATACCTTCTCACAAACATATTATGGTCAGTGTGTTTAACTTCTGAATCAATATCCATGTTTTTCTCTACGATTTGGCTTACGACACAGTTCTCGATAAAAAAAAATGTATAAATTTTATGTTCAAATGAACTAAGTAGATATATTTGTTTTTAAATGAGATATATGTATATAATTATGTCTTTGCCAATTCCACGAGATCTGAGAAATTTGTGGATTATTTTTATTGACTGTCCCAATATTTGTTTTCATAAATAATATTCACACTGTAACAGATACTAGCTTTTAAAGCATCATCATTTGTTATTTCAACAGTAAAATTTACTAATTACCCCAGAACACCACATCTACAAATAAAAACGGTTTTGGTGTAGCCCAACTGTAACATAATACCCTTATTTGCATACGTTTTACATGTTATTAAGTTCAGTGACTCTATTGAAGTGAAAGTTGAAACGTTTACCACAATTTAAATTCAGTTTACAAACAAATTGGTGTCAAAAACGGATTACAAACGACTACTTACAAAACCTGGTTTCCGTACATCGTATCCGCATTGTTTGTTTTTGATAATCTCCTGCAAAACATAAGTTAAATAAATATAAAAGCACTTAAGATATTGGTACGTTTGGTTTTCTTTTACAACATGAGAAAGGAACTCCACATGCCTCCCTACTACCGACATCGCGCGACGAACAGTTGAAGTAATTATTGCGGTCCCAGTCTTTTGGTCCCTCAATACCGCAGCATTGCAACTAGAAGTCTAAATGAGAAAAAAAGATAAAGATGTTTTGAGAAACAGTACCCAATCTTCTTGGATCCAGTCAATCAAGTTTTGCTGATCTGGGTCTTCCCTGTAGTGAATTATGAATGTCTGGAATCCAATGGTCGCTTGAGATTTGATCTGAAATTAGCATAAAAAGATTAAGTGTTATTTTCGTTTCACGTCAATGATTTTAGCGTCTAATTTATTTTTAAGCATGATAAAAACAAACAATATCTCGTCCTTCAAACTTCACGGTAACTATGAGGTTTACAATCAATACACGGTTCCGCGAAATATTTTACAGATAATTCAGAAAACTATTGATTATGACTCACCCAATCTTTGAATATGAATCCTAGAATTCCGGCAGTCATTTCAAATAACAATAACACAGACAAGAATATGGCATACTGCAAAAAAAACAGTTAGCAGCTCTTTGATTTCACAAAATAATAAACTCACGGTTGCTAACAGACACGTATTTTCACGTAGTGCCCCTACACATCCTGTAAATCCAATAATAAAAGTTACAGTGCCTACAAACAGTCAAATTCAGAATTTGTGTGTGCTACATCTACAATATACTACCTATGCATATTAAAATAAATGCAGGATCTAGTGCAACATTTGCTACTTTTCCTAAGTTATTAAAAATATCTTTCTCGCTCCAGGCCCAAACGCCTACAGTCAAAATTCCTAAACCAAGTAGCTAAGAAAATTCAATAAATAAGGTTAATTTTACGATAGATTTTTTCATACCCAGAAAAGTACATTAAAACCAAAAATCATGTACTTCAAACAGCTGCTCACTTCACTTGATTCCCTTCTGTATTTCCTCACTGGAACTGCTGGTAAACTGACTGCCATATTATTTTTTCGATTAAAAATTTAGCAAATGGTATAAGGTGTTCACTTTTCTGTTACTGGAAAATGTGTCATTCTTGTAGCCTTGACTGAAAAGTGGTGTAGAAATAATAAGACTGTTAAAAAAATCCATTTTATAACTTACAATGCATTTTACTTGGAGACATGTGAAAATGAATACTTTCAGACACGCACTGTGGAAGTTTTTGTATTAAATGATTTTGTTTGTTGCACCACCGTTGTTGACATAATACAGGTGTAATTGACAGTGACGTCTGACGTTTACAACTGATCGATCGGAAAATCCAAGCAGATCCCTTTTTTACCGACTACATTAATACTTTGAATGTGTGGCGATAGAGGGCAGTAAATTTGATAAAGTTGACTGCATAGTGGTTTGTCTTCAAGTTTGGGGATGTCGTGTTTTGGGGGGAATAAACCCCCACGAGAGTCCGATGCAGGGAGCGGATTTGCACACTTGTACGTATTTTTACATATATTTTAGTTTTAGCGCAGTGCTTTTCTTTTTAGGAAATTGTGCTGTTTCTTGCAAAAAGGTGAAAATAAATTTAAAACTTATTTTGTTTCTTTGAAAGATTACTATTTATCAGGAAACGTGTTTATGTTTATTTTCGTCTATGATGTTAATTTTTAACCTGTATTTACCAGTTTACAACTTTTCGCTCGAAATTCTTTCATTAATCGTTAATGACCGGATTTTTATGCAAATACGAATTAAAGAAATAAGAATGAGGAAAAAGCGTTTACATGAAATGCAATAACGACGTAATAATAAAACAACTAAGGATATGAATGGTATGAAATTGAAAGCACTATTGTGTAAATTTTTCTGCGGCAAGACTACGAAAAACTGACATGTGTTATTTTTGCAACAACCCCTAATAAACGTGGGAATTTGAACGGTAACAAATTAGAGTTAATGTAAACTGTCAACATTATCTTCATCTAGTTTTTCTGCGTCTGCAGCATGCGTTCTATATATGGTATTTTGAAGCCTTCTTAGGAAAATCCTTTTAACAAAATAAATTCTAACTTTTAACTGATAATATACTGTTGTCATTTTATAATAATTACTACGTTTACACTTTCGCAAATGCGCATTATGTAAGGCTCGTTTCACACGGGCAACTTTTTATTTGGGAATACCACGGTTTGCTTACATTTAGAGATAATATTTTTTCTGGGCGAAGTTTAGGCATTCATTTTATTTATGGTAGCACACATGTCAATAAAAAAATCTAAGATTATGTAGGTTGGGTGTTATATTGGATCCAGATATTTTGATGAGACCTATGTAAACACAGATTTGTGTGAACAATAATTATTGTTAAAACTTTGAAATTCGTTTTACCCTTTGAGAATTTTTTTTTCATTTTAGACTGCGATGATTTTCTTCTTCAATAAAATTGTGTCATTTAATTTTTGTTTCTTTGTTACCTTATTTAAAACTAGCGCTCGACGAAGTTGACCTGACCTGACCATTATCCAAAGTACAATAAATTTATTTGAAAGCTATTCTCGAAATTTTTAACAAAGCCGGCTTTAAATAATGAACATTATTTAACAACCCATATAATGCCCATATCGGATATCAATATTTAAAGGTCAAATCGTTTGACAAGGCAAAAAGGCAACCACTAGGCATTTGCTTGACTATCCGGACTGTGGTTTTCATTATGTATGTACCGTGTAAAGTGCTGTTTGACTTTCTTCTGTCCTCAGCCAGCTGAAAATAAACATCGAGGTATTGTGTGATTTTTTGCACAATTTGTTACAAAGGGTGTAACTGTAATAAATATTTCAACTTTACTATAAATTTTACTTTAAATCTTCGTGAGGCAATTATGATGAAATTTCTTAGAAAATTATAAAATTATCACCTATTCGTGTTTGTATTTTAACTTTTTTTTTCTTTTAGTGATCTAGATTTTACTGTTGCAATAAATTTTAATATATTCTTCATTATGACAATTGTCTAATTTAGTAAAGATGTAGATGTTTTTTTATCTCGTAAAATTTAGAAAAATATTTATTTGTATTACGTATTACAGTTACAACCAGCCTGCAAGTGACACTTAAAAATTAAAAATACTGATGTGTAATATAAAGTTGGAAACCTTCACACAACGTATTAAGACAGTATTGCACTTCTGAAAGTTATTGAGGTTGTCAGTGGTTATCACTGATAAAGACCATGTCTCTTAATTTACTACACCAATAAATCATGAATTATGAATATGGGATTTAATCTTCTTTGTATAATTTGCAACTGATATATTGGATTGTTTTTTTTGCAGTTTTCGTATTTATTTTCGTTTCTGATTAATTGCGATGTTACTTAATAAACTAGAAATGTATTAAATGAAGTATAATATACTTCAAAATGAAATTTTATATCTGACTCTTTTCAATGAATTTTCTTTCGTCTTGGTGACTTCGGTCAAGTCACAATCTATTCGTTACTCCTTCCTGAATGTGTGCAGTGTTAGTAATATACGACATGTAAATTAAATGCTCTTTACGACTCTTGTTGCAATATAATAATGGCTCTAAACTGCAAAATTGTTATGCACGTATCAATTTAAAGCGGCTATAGCAACAACGTTGTCCTTTAATAGTTCATAAAATGGCTTTCCCTAATGGAGAATTTACATTCAACTCAAGATGGTAAAACCAAATTGATTAAATAATATCATTAGCAAGGAATTTTAAAGTTATGGTGACAATAATAGGTAGGTATTTTGCATTTCAAATAAAAGTTTAGATCGCCGTATAATTACAGGGAATCAGGTTAATATTTCTGGTTGCTCCGAGTTAATTTTTTATACAGGGTCCTCATAAATCATTTATATATCATAAATCACCCTGTATAATTTGGATGGCTATTGTAGTCTTAGATAAAAAATAGATTTGGATGAAAGTGACTTACCGCTGCACATTAATCGAAAAGAGAAATGTTAACTTAACGTGGGTTAGACAGAGAAATACATTGTACTGTTTATAAATTTCGAGTTGCCTACATCGCGCGCAATTTACATCGGGCGTAGTATATTAATGGCTCTTTTATAGAAATACAATTAAGACATAGAAGAACTTAGTTTTAAGCTGGTTATTATTGTAATCCAAGAAGAACTGGCATTCTTTCAGCCAAAAACTGCATGAGTTGTGGTTAAACAGGTGGCACACTCACCTGCTAATATAACTACGTGTTAAGTTAAGGTTTTTGCTTATGAAAGTGTCCAAGTAGGTTCTGTTGTCAAATTATATCTGATTTGGTGCATTCTATTGATCCATTTCCGCAGAAGCCTGCTCTGAGTTAGTGACAAAGGCCTATTAGGAGAGTACAACATATTCTACTGACATAATTTTTTTTAAATTAGGGCTGATGATGACAGTAGTGTTCTGCCGAAACATGTTCCATTTGTAATTATATTATTAATATATATTATATTAAAGTTTGTGGAGTTCGACTTAGATATATTTAAATTTTAATTTAAATTTACTCCACTTGGATTTATCGACATTTTTCTGGTTTATAATTCTTTTTATCAAAAATAATTACTCTTCTCAATATATTGACTATAATAGTCATCAGGTAGTCAAAACAAAATTATTTATTAAGCTTCACCAAGATCAAAACTCTTACATCTTTATAGTTTACGAATTTTTGACGCACTTATTATGGTCTCAAGGATTTTAATAAGTAATAATAAGTAATTTTATTGCCAACTTGGATCGTGAAATCCTCCACGAAACTGCTATGAAGTTGCTTTTACCATTGTTGATTACATTTAACATGCTGAGGTCCAAAATAATTGTTTTGTGAACTGTAAATATTTGAATGGCACATTTTTTAACACTGGGAAGTGAATTAAATTTTATTAAAAACTAGCTGACCCGACAGACTCTGTTGTCCAAATATCAGTAAATTTGTTTTTGGACAGATCGCGAAACAGCACAAAAGTAAAAACAAATGTATAATTCTATTTTAATTTAGGCTGGATTTTCGTCCAGATCTTCCCGATTTTTATTTTCAATTGAGTTACGTATTTCCATCCTGGGATCATAACGAACAAAGCAAAAAAAAATATAAATTTACGCATATCCATCGTTCAAATTGTGAGTTACGGTCTTGAGTTCATAGATAAAGTTTTTCCCGTTTGCCAATTTTCCGGTCAACTTTTATAATTTTCATTTCCCTAAAAACTTTATTTGAACTATTACTAATATTAAAAAAAAATAGCCAGATCGGTCCAGCCGTTCTCAAGTGATGGGCTTACCACCGAACAGCATTTTATTTTTCTTACATAGATTTAGGCTGGAATGCGTTTTTTCCAGATTTTTCTCCAGATCTTCCAGATTTTTTTTCAATTGAAAACATTTAATTGAGATATTTCCATTCCGGGACCATAACGAACAAAACAAAAAACAATTAAGCATATCCGTCGTTTGAATCGTGAGTCATGGTTCATACAAAAATCCCACAGAAAAAAGCACGTTTACAAAGGAACAGCATTTCAACATTTACGCACGTGCAGTGCACTTTCGGTTTTCCCCGTTGTTTTTTTTTTTGAATAACCGTAATGGTCCAGGTAACGTTTTTGAGAAAAGAAAGATTATAAGAGTTGCCCGGAAAACAGACTTTCCGGATTTTTTAAATTTTCCAGGAAACATTTCCAACTTTTCTTTCCGTAAGAACCTGGCCTGGACCATTACAAATATTCTAAAAAAAAAAATGCGAAATTGCTCCAGCCGTTATACAGGGTGATTCTTAAAAAACGGCAGACGCTGTAGAATTTTTATTTACGGGTCGACTTCAAAAGAAAGAAAAGTAAATTAAATGGCTTTTAATTTACCATCAGCTGCCGGTTTTAGATTTTTATCTAAATGTCATATTTTGGGCTACAATCAACTTTTTTATTTCAAACTGGGACCCATAATTTTCTTTTTTAAATCTGAAATACCTCATTTTTCTTCATACACTCATGTGTAATATGCACTACTTTTAGTTAAAATTATTGTTTAAAAATATTGTAAAAGTTGAAAAAAAAGGAATAAAAGTTCATAAAATCTAGTTGTCTGTGGTGTCAAATAAAACAATGCCGTTATTATAATGTGAAAATTTTATTAAAAGTTAAATGCGAGTAAAGCTGTGCGTGTTTATCGACATCGTTATCCAGCAAGACAAGTCCCAGTCGCCTAAAGTTGTCGCGAATGGAGAGAATAATGCGTAATAAATGAAGATTTAGAACTGCAAGTTAAGTATTGAAAAACAAAATGAAACCTTATGTTCCACAAAAGGTGCATGCCATAGAAGAAGGCGACCCAGCAAGAAGATTACGATTTTGCGAGTTTTATTTAGATACAACTAGCTGACCCGGCGAACTTTTTACCGCTTCAAAATCAATAAATGTTGTGTTAACTTATTAGCTGAATCAAATTCAGTTTTCAAAGCATAATGCACACAACGCCATCTACTGGCATTACCGGAACCAGCATACAACGCCATGTTAGTTGTTGTTTTTGTCATGTATCAAAGATTAATTTATTTTTTTCGTAATGTTTCTGATGTTTTAATAGTTATTCGCCCCCGAAAAAAGTCAGTCAATCCGTTTTCGAGATATCATCAAAAAAATTTTGTGTGAAGTCCACGCGCAACCGAAGTGAAACTTTGGAGTTTACTCCTCAAAAATTGATCATCATTTCTAAAGCCCGGTACGACAAATTTTGGTGGCCGGCGTTATTTGTTGTTGTTGCCCTGTACCAAGGGGGCTTTCGTTATTGTCGTTGCCCTGTACCAAGCTCCCTGTAATGTTTTAATACTTGTTCTGCTATTCAGAGCGGAGACAAATCCAACAAATCAAAGATCATAAAAAACGGTCCAGCCGTTCTTGAGTAATAAATCCTAGGGGGCCCCTTGGGCCCCATGTCCATTCATTTGAAAAATACTTTACCACCTATTCTCATACATAAGAAATATATATATATATATATATATATATATATATATATATATATATATATATATACGTTTTCCTATCAAGTCGAGATCCGAACAAAACTTGGACAACCCGAGATCCACCAGAAGGGAAAGGATTTTTCAAGTACATATTGTATAAAAACATTATAAGCGATATCTAGAGTTCAAATAACTAGAGAGGGGAAACTTTTTCACACTTTGAATTTTGTGATAAAGATCGAACAAAACCAGATCCGTCATAAATGCAATACAACCCGAGATCCGACAATGTATAATTAAAGGCGTATAAGATAAGATGAGGTCCGGCGACGTTGCCATTGTTTTGTTTAGTAAAAGAACACGTGGAACGTATTTTTGTTCTTTATGCAAGTTGAATTTCGATGAAAAAATCACAGCACTTTCTTTCTGAGGTCCTATGTACCTTTGAATCTTTTAAAAATACATCTCCACGTCAATAGTATATTTCAAACGAGTGCGCTGTCATGACACTTTTCAGGGGCGAGGGCTTGCAATGAGGCCGAGCCCCTAAAAAGTGACAGGACACGAGTATTGAACAGCGTTTTTCCCGCAAAATGAGAAAAAGTTACAAATTTACATCAGATTTTGAGGTTACAAAATACAAAAATAATATTTTAATCTTTCAAATAATTTTATGTTAAATAGTTTGCCCTGACAGGCCTCAAAATTTTGTCCTGTGACTTTATGTTACCGGAATTATTTACGGGATGCCACTTGTGATATAAATAATAATCATTCTAAGACTGTAATAGACGCAATATTTCCTACGAAAAATAAAATTACTGAAATGGCATGAGGAAATGCAGAAATAACATACTCAAGAACAGCAGGAACAAAAGGGGATATTGTAAATAATGATTGTAAGAGGCACAAAACTAGATATTTCGTATTTCTGCAGATTCTCGGAGCCCTGATAACCTTTTAAAATCGGAAGAGTTTTTAACTTGGAAAATCTTGTGAAAGAAACACGTAGGCGCATTTGTAATAAATAAATACGAATTTGCAATTGACATTGTAAGCTACTGCAAATATCCCAGTTCCACTATAAATAATATTTGAATAAATACACGTCTTTAAAATAAATAAATAAATAATAATCCAAATTTCAGCCAAACGCTTCAGTTCCGAATTTTTATTTCTTTTACTCTTTTGATGATTAAGGACTTTTGGTTAACATTTCAATGATATTTTACACACAAACTATTTTAAGTTACAGTAAATTGTCTATAAAGCGCTTGTTTGTATTATTTTTTTGTACGAACAAAAGTTTAACCTGATTTCAACAGAAATAAGCGGAGGAGAATTATTAAACGCATATTCTATTAATTTGAGAATTTGAAGTATTGTTAGAGATATTGAAAACGACCTTGAATTTTAATTGAGCAATAACATGTTAAAATCTCTTAAAGTATTTTAACACGTTTTTTTTTTTTAATTCCAAAGGGTGGGTAACGGGGTGATGGGTGGAGAATCTCTGGATCCACTGAACCGATTGCAATGAAACTTTGCATACTTACTTTTACCACTTAGGCGCTCAATAAGAAACGGTTTTTCAAAATTACATTCCAATGGGGGGTAACTCCGTGGTGGTGGTGGTGGGGGTTAATGTCTGGATCCACTGAACCGATTGCAATGAAATTTTGCACACTTATTTATTTCACCACATAAGCGCTCACTAAGAAACGGTTTTTCAAAATTCATTCCAGAGGGGGGGAACGGCGTGAGGGGGGTTAAGCTTTGGATCCCCTCAAACGATTGCAATGAAATTTTTCACACTTACTTATTTTACCACGTAGGCGCTCATTAAGAAGTGGTTTTTCAAAATTCCACTCTTAAGGGGGATTACGAGGTGAGGGGGTTAATCTCTAGATCTATTGAACCGATTGCAATAAAATTTTACACACTTACTTATTTTACCACGAAGGCGCTCACTAAGAAGTGGTTTTTCAAAATTCCACTCCTAAGGGCGATTACGAGGTGAGGGGGTTAATCTCTAGATCTATTGAACCGATTGCAATAGAATTTTACACACTTAGTTTACCACGTAGGCGTTCAATAAGAAGTGGTTTTTCAAAATTCCATTCCTAAGGGGCATAACGAGGTCGGGGGGTTAATTTCTAAATCTACTGAACCCATTGCAATGAAATTTTACACACTTACTCAGTTTACCACGTAGGCGTTCACTAAGAAGTAGTTTTTAAAAATTCCATTCCTAAGGGAGATTAACGGGGTGAGGAGTTAATCTCTAAATCTACTGAACCGATTGCAATGAACACTTACTTATTTTACGATGTAGGCGCTCACTAAGAAATGGTCTTTCAATATTATTCAAATACTAAATAATAAAAAAAAATTACCGTGCGAAGCCGCGACTGGTCATCTAGTAGGCGTTATAAAACAACGACATATTTAAACCTAAAAACCTATAAACCTCAGTTTTAAATTTTTAACAATTTTGTTTTTGAGATCTTGTGTAAATTTGAACAGTACCTGACTTAAAAAGTAACTTAATAAAGGACCTGACCTGACCTGACCTTACCTGACCTGACCTGACCTGACCTGACCTGACCTGACCTGACCTGACCTGACCTGACCTGACCTGACCTGACCTGACCTGACCTGACCCGACCCGACCCGACCTGACCTGACCTGACCCGACCTGACCTGACATAAAAAGGAACTTGATAAAGAAGCCTTTACCATAAATTGGATACAAAATTTGAACGTCTCGAAATTACACCATATTTTATTTATTTAGGTCCTCTAATGAGCTGTTTGACATTTCCAAACCAAATATTTTCTAAATTTTACCGACTTCAAAAAAGGAGGAAGTTCTATGTTCGGCTTTATGTATGTTTTTTTTTCCTTTTATGTGTGTTCACCGATCTCTTGGTAAATTGTAGATCTATTTTGAATATTTGAAAGGGTCGAGATGATTCCATTGTCACCAAGTCAGGAGCTGATGAGGAGATCTCATGGAAATCTAGGGAAATCCTCAAATTTTTCCTTCGTTTTATGTATGTTCATCGATTTTTTCGTTAATGGTTTACCGTTTTTTTTTGTTCTTTTTGAAATTGAAACTTTTTTTAGCGCTGTAGCGAGTCCGAAAAACTGAAACGGAAATCAAAGTGAAACACTTTAGTAGTGATAGTGGGGACGCGTGTGAATGAAACGACTAGGGTAGTAGGTTTCTGTCTCAAGGGTCCCGCTGTCCTGGGTCTCCTCAAGTTTTACTAGAACCCAAACTGAAATTTTATCCCCACGACGTTTTCACATCAAAATCTACGCACTGCGCCTTTACGTATTTTTTTGAACTATTGATTTTGGCCTCGTTTTATATATTTTCGAACCCCAGAAATTGATTTACGTTGTCTATTTTTCTTTATCTTTCTTCGTTTACGAAATACCACCTTGAAAACAATGAAATTTTCGCGAAAAAGTAAGTAACAATTTTCTCTTTAGAACTTTAGAACAAAATATTGAAATTCGTCGGTCTCACACGACCATTTGCCAAGATGAAATTTCGAAATTTTGAAAGCCAAAAAAATATTTTGACGTGAACTTTATTTGTAACTGTGCCTGTGTTTGTGCAATATCCACTGTAGATCTGAACCACAAATAAATCAAATCAAATCAAGACGTCTATTCGCTCGCCAAATACAGTGATAACCCGTCAAACTTTCTTGCGTTACAAATATCGTCAGATTTTAATCGCTAATAACTACGACACTATTTAATAATTCGTTAACAACGGTTTAGCCCACAACGGGTAGGGCATGTCTGTACGTATATCTGTCGTGCTGATTTTTTATTTTACGTCATCTGTAGATAAATTAGTGTAGCGTGAAAATGTGTTTAGCTAGGAGGTTAATTCAGGTGTCATTGTAAAGAGCTTGCGAAGCTTTACTAGGATCCAAAGTGAGAATTTGTCCCCGGCGACGTTTTCACGACAAAATGTACGGCGCGGACCCCAACTGCGGCTTTACGTATTTTTTATTGTTTCAGATAAATAGCTTCCATTTATGTGTCAATAATAATAAAATTCTTACAATAATTACCTAACAATTTCGTCTTTAAATTGGGTAGTTGCTAAACAGTCAATTTTTTGTGCATACAGTTGTATTTTTTCTAAACTGGTAATAATAATTATGTCATACTTTTATTCTGCAAAATATATATTAGTGTTATTCGATGAGTGAATATTCCAGTTCAGCGCTTTGTATTGTGATTTAATTCTACTTAATCTTTGTTCGACTACCAGTCGACGTTGCCATGTCTACTGGATCTCATTTTGTGCATAATATATAAACTCCGTGTATACTACTGCAGCGCCCTCTGCAGCAGACGTTTACTAACTAAATTTGTATAAAAATTCATAAAAATGGTCAAGATGAGATCCGGGCTAAAATTGGTAGAAACATTGTTTACACTGTTTTAAACGTTTTGGGCACGATATACACGTAGAAACAAGTTGAGGTCCGCTTCGGATCTCGCCTTGCTAAAACGGAGCCCGGCTTGTATACAAAATCTCACAAAATGATCTCGACTTGTACAAAAACATATATATATATATATATATATATATATATATATATATATATATATATATATATATAAATCATAAAAATTGGTCCAGCTCCAGGGGGGCCCCTGGGACCCCATGTTTATGTAAAAAGTACTTTACGACCTATTCTCATACCTACCAAATATACCAAAAAAATTTTAAAAATCGGTCCAGCCGTTCTTGAGTTAGAAACCCAAGGGGGGGCCCTGAGCCCCCATGTCCATGTTTTAATAGATATTCTGCTATTCGGGGCAGAGACAAATCCAACAAAAAACAAAGATCATAAAAATCCGTCCAGCCTTTCTTGAGTTATAAAGCCAAGGGACCCCCCTAAGCCCCCTTGTCCCTGTTTTAATAGTTATTCTGCTATTCGGGGCGGAGACAAATTCAACAAACCAGAAACCATGAAAATTGGTCCAGCCGAGTAATAAACCCACGGGCCTCCCTGGGCCCCCATGTCCATGTAAAGTATCCTATGTCCTTCTCCTGGTTCTAAGTTACCTCCCCACCAATTTTCAGCCAAATCGGTTCAGCCGTTCTTGAGTTATAAATAGTGTAACTAACACGACTTTCTTTTATATATATATAGATATAGACTAGACAAGATCCAATTCTGTCCAGAAAAATACTGTGGTCAGATGAATGTACTTTTACAAACAATGGGTTGTTTAACAGACACAACCATATATAAACACTGGGCTCGGGAAAATCCTCATATCACAGTTGAAACTTTCAGAGGCGGTTTAGGGATTTTAGGGAACAGGCTACTTGGTTCCTTCTTTATTGAAGGCAAACTTAATGCCCAGAAGTACCATCGCATTTTAACCGAAAATGTGCAGGATGAGAAAATCTACTAGTAGCACAATATAGAGCAGTATATTTTCAACAATATGGGGCTACACCTCAAAACGTCCGAATTAATATGTACAGAATACATGGAAGAAATGTTTGGAGTAAAATGGATTGGAACTCACGGTCCCATTCGGTGGCCAGCCAGGTCACCGGAATTGTCACCACTCGATTTTTTCTTTTGGGGATTCTTAGAAGATCTATAGTCTATATTACGCGTCCAAGAACAATAGACGATTTATGAGAAAGAATTGTGATCGCTTGTAGAGAAATCGCCCCTGATACTCTTCTACGCGCCGTCATGCAGGTTTCTCATAGGTGTCAACTGTGCATTGAAAAAAATGAGATGGTGTTTCAACAGCATTTAAACTAATAAATTTAACTCAATTTGATGTCTTATTGTCATTTTATCATTTCTTAATAAAGATTTGAAAAAATATCGTCATAATTTTTTTCATTTGCTTCTTTTTCACATAATAATAACGGCAATGTCTTATTTGACACCGTTGACAACTAGATTTTATGAACTTTTATTCCTTTTTTTTTCAACTGTTACAATTTTTTAATCAATAATTTTAGGTAAATGTAGTGCATATTACACATGAGTGTATGAAGAAAAATGAGATCTTTCAAATAAATAAATAAAAACTATCGGTCGCTATTTAAATTAAGAAAGTTGAATGGAGTCCAAAATACACTATGACATTTACACAAAATCTAAAACCGTCAGCTTATAGTAAATTAAAAGCCATTTGATTTACTTTTTTTATTTCTGAAATCGACCCGTAAATAAAAATTCTACAGCGCCTGTCGTTTTTTAAAAATCACCCTGTATAATTAGATGAACCGTCCCGGCTTCGCACGGTGATTTTATTTTATTAATTTATTTATTAGTTTAATAATTTTGAAAAACCGTTTCTTAGTAAGCGCCCACGTGGTAAAATAAGAAAGTGTGCAAAATTTCATTGCAATCGGTTCTGTGGATCCACACATTAACCCCTCCACATCATTTTCCTTAATAGGAATTGAATTTTTAAAAGCGCTACCTAGTGAGCACCTATGTGGTAATAGTATTTAACGTTACAAGTCCGGTAGGTTACTTACCGGAGTCTAGAATCTCTGAACGAGTTACAAGTAACTACCGGACGTGCATCGTAATGCATTTTATTTCATACTGTAAGTCTGTTCTTCATTATTTTTCACCTTTGCTGTACATGTAAAACTTCAGTAGCCGACAAATACGTTTGACAATGTCAGATTAATATCAGATTTGATTATAAAAATGAAACTGTCCGGTAGGTACGGCCTAGCGACACTTACCGGCTCTGATACTGTAATAGCTCACCTACCGGACTCAAATTGATCCTTTAATCTACCGGAGAGTATAAAACAAAATAACTTAGTGTGTAAAATTTTATTGCAATCGGTTCAGTGGATACAGAGATTAACCCGTTGAAAAACCGTTTTTTAGTGAGCGCCTACGTGGTGAAATAAATAAGTGTGCAAAATTTTATTGCAATCGGTTCAGTGAATCCAGAGATTAGCCCCTCCACACCTCGTTCTTCCCTTAGGAATGGAATTTTGAAAAACCGTTCCTTAGTGAGCCCCTACGTGGTAAAAGAAGTAAGTGTGCAAAATTTTATTGCAATCGGTTTAGTAGATTTAGGGATTACCTCCCCCGCTCCGTTACCCTCCTTTGGAATGGAATTTTGAAAAACCATTTCTTAGTGAGCCCCTACCTGGTAAAAGAAGTAAGTGTGCAGAGTTTCATTCCAATCGCATCGATGGATCCGGAGATTTCGTGATGAGTCAGTCAGTAGTGGTATTTCGATTTTATATCGAGCGATCAAGATAATTTGTGATCGAGTCATCCATGAATTCGAAAACGTATGTCGTGCACTTATAAATGTCAAATAATGTGTCAATTGAAAGATAAAATGGTGCAAATTCTCAAACAGGGTTTTATTGTCAAAAATACTTACGTGAAATTTTAAGGAAAATACATTTATTTCATTCAACTGTTACAATAAATGCTGAAAATGTTCTCTTCGTCTAACACCTTGAATAACATTTCGTAACATATCTGGATTATTATTTATTTCATTAATTTTTTTCGGTGAGCCTTTTCTGAGCCTTAATTCTTGTAAATTATGAAGAGGCGTTCGATAAATGGAATTTTTTAAATAAGGCAACAAAAATAAGTCCGCAGGTGTAAGGTCAGAAGATCTCGGAGACCAGATATTTTTTGTGTTCCGACTAATAAGTCTGTTATCAAAGAACTCTCGTAACATAGCTATTGTGGTCCTTGCTGAATGTGCTGTAGCCCCATCTTGTTGAAAATAGCCAAGTACCAATTCGTCATCAAGTTTGTTAATAAAAGTTTCCAAAATCACGTGTTGGTATGCAAGTGCAGTTAGGTTACCTGAAGGAGAATTATTTTTTTTTAGGTTTAAATAACTAATAATGAATGATTTACCTTAAAAAAATATTGGTCCTATTATACGTCGTCTGCTAATTGCTGCCCAAACACCAATTTTTTGTGGATGTAATGGGGCCTCTACATAAACATGAGGCTTTTCACTGCTCCAAATTCTCATATTTTGTGCATTAACGTATCTACTTAAATGAAAAGTTTCCTCCAACAAATCATCGTCAAACGTGGTCAAGAACCATTGAAATATGCAGCCCTCAATGGAGAATCATCTTGATGCAGTTCTTGTACACATGTTAATCGATATGGATATAAAACTAAATATTTTTTAAGTATTGCTTGACATGTGCCATATGATAAGATAAGTCCACTTGCTGTGCCAATTGCCGAATGGATGTTCTAGGTGCTTCTTCCATTACGTCTTGGACAATCTCAAGGTTTTCTGATGTTCTTTTATCCTTTGATGGACCACTTCCTGGTTTTCTTTCTAAAGTGGATGTTTCTCGAAACTGGGTAACACAACGCTTTAATGTATCATCATAATCGACGATATTATCGGGAAACTTCTTGAACAGAATATTGCTTCACGCCGTCTAGTTTCTGCCCATTTCGAAAATACGACTTAACCATAAACGCTTTGTGTTCTATAGTGGAGTGCTCGCGGACGGCTAAGTCGCTCAGAAAACGATTCTGTAGGCCTTTCAATTCACAAAGCTGGAATTTTCAGAAATGAGAGCTAATGCCCTAAATACATTACATACGAATTCGTCAAGAAATCGTCCTGTGCAAAAAAAGAGTTGTTAAAAATTTTCGAGTTTTCGATATATGTAGTGAGTTACTTGATATATGGTTTGATTTTTCTGATACTTTTTCAAAACATTCTCTGTGGCCCTTTGACCAACAATAAATAAACAATTTTTGCAAAAGCATTGAGTTTCCCATCTTGTAGCAACTTTAAACTTATTTTTCTCGACTTTACGTCCGATGAAAAGTAATTACTTTATACTTCGACACTGTCACAATTTTCAAATTTTCGCTTGTGTAAACACTATAATAATAATAAGAATCTCTGAGCAAGATATGCTCATGAGAAGACATATGGATAAGTCAGTGCATAGTGTTTTCTTCAAGAACATTGAAAACCTTGGCTTGTCCAAAAGGCATACATTTGCCTTTCTGAGATCAAGTGGACTGAAGTCTGAGACTGAGGGGTTCATTTGCGCAGCGCAAGATGGTGTAATTAACACCTTGGTCTATCGCAGCCGCGTGCTGGGTATAGAATGTGAGCTGTAGGGCTTGTCACAGGGCCCCTGAAACAGCAATGCATATATTGGCGGCATGGCCGGTGTATGCAGCTTCGGCCTATATCCATCGCCACAATGCGGCGTTGAGAGTGTTATACTTTCATTTAAGACACCATTATGCGATAGACCAGACACCAGTGCTGCCCTATGTCCCGAACGATATTGAGTCCGTTGTGGAGAACGAGAGGTGCCGAATCTATTGGAGCTTCTCGTTCTCCACCGTCAGGCAGATAACAGCGAACAAGCCTGACGTGGTTCTATTGGACCACTCCTCCAAGCAGATGTTTGTTATTGAATTTTCGGCTCCTGCTGGAAATAACATCTGCGTCAAGGAGGAGGAAAAGCGGACAAAATATCAAGACCTGCTCTTTGAACTTAGGAGGCTGTACTCAAGTTACTCAGTGAAGCTCGTCGTTTTGGTAATTGGGTGCAAGGAACCTCGTGAAGGTCGGAATCACGGGGAGCTCCTTCTGGTCAATACGAAAAAGAAGAAAAAAAGCTTTATTGGTACATATCTACGTTTGTTTTGTATATCCTGTTTTGTACTATCCTGTCAGGTAATAAGAAAATGTCAGATAAACGTCAAACAATTTTTATGGATTTTAAGGAATTTAAAGACTTGCCGCGGTGGTGTCGAACTATAAAACGTTGTATTACACTCGTTCCTGTGTAAATTTAAGTGCTTTCGGGCACTCGGGCTTAAAAAAGCACTCGTTTCACTCGTGCTTTATTAAGCTCTAGTGCCCGAGATCACCCAATTTACACAGGAACTCGTATAATCATAGTTATTTAGTTGTAGCAAATATATTTTTAGCAATCTTATTGGTCCTTATTACTCATTATCTTTGAACAAATTTAGAAAACATGGACGTTATCCACACTAATCATATGTAAGAATAATTTCGAATATTTTTAAAAACCTGCCTGATGCAATTACGATGGGCGAAGGACGTAGTGGTGATCGGGGTTCTGAGCTTTACCGCGCGGTTTCCAGACTTCCAAATTTTATCATATCCAAATATTATTTATCATTCTACATTTATAATTGTTTCTAGTTTATTATTAACGACAAAAATATGAAAGTGGTACTGTAGGAATCACAATAAATGGGGTAATAGTTTTACAAGATAACATCTTGAATGACGTAACTTTAGATGCCACAATTAAGCAATCAATCGCGAAAAACACACGGATTTGAATTCATGGATGACTCGATTACAAATTATCTTGATCGCTCGATATATTATCTAGATGAAGGTGTCTCTGCACTGTATGATATTTCTACACATATTTTTCCAACTAAGCCATGATATTATGTCAATTATATGTATAAACCTGTAAACGGTCACAAGGTTTTTGCAAAGTGGGACAAGAAAAGAACTACAAATTTTTGCTCCCTAGCTCCCTTGAAAAATTACACGTTGCCGTTGACCATTTCTTTCCCCGATCTAGAGGGTCGCTAAAAAATTACTTTTATCGACTCTTCTCATGGTCTTTTGTATAAAGGGAAATTATTAGGTCTTTCAACCACCAGCCAAGAGATCTGATGGCATCTTGACTGTTAGATTTAGACGACTGCAGTGTTTTAATCCTTGATGTAAATTATGATAGAAAATTGAGGAGATCGCAGATTTCATTTGAAAACAAAAATCGTCGTATACTAATATTATTATTTACTAGCCGCCCCATCAAGTTCAAGTTACAAAAACAATTTGTTTACTTCACTTTGAATTGAACTGGGTTCAATCTATATACAGGTATTGTAAACTAGTTTTTCTTAAAATTACAACTCCCTAACCGATCGAAAGTACGTAGTAGCGGCTAAAAACGTTATTTACAATGCGACAATAATTCTCCTGAGCTCAACAAAATGGCCAAACAATGCAAAACTAATTGTGTCGTATAACCGAAACTAGTTCAAGTAATCTTTTATCCTGGTAAACAATTGAACGCAATCTTGCACCGCAGTCTTCTCTTAAGTTGTGGATTTTGATTCCTCGCTTTGCGGCTTCCCCTTTAATCGTGTAAGAAAATCCGCCTTTAAATTCAATCTTTAATTCTTTCTACTATTTTTCCAAACATTTCATTCAAGGTTTAACCTCCCACAGTTTATTTTTGTACTCCTTATTGTTCTCTGCATCTGTGATATATAAGTGATTTCGAAGAGCTTGAAATCGATTTCTGCTTGCAGGTTGGGATGGGGTTGAAATCGTAGATAATTTATTATACGTATAATACTTTCGGTTAAAAAAAATTAAAATACATACTTTAGTACCTATGATTTAATTTATTTATACGTAAATGTTTATTTTAACTGTTCGTGTGTTAATTTCACAAAACACTTTTTCCCCATGCTAAGCACAAATTAAATGTGACTAAAAACTTGAATGAGGACAATTTTTCTAATTCGCAGTTTAGCGATGATGTAGATATATACGAGTAAAAGGTCGTCAGATGATAAAGACGATGTAAAAACAAGCGAACGGTTTCGTTCTGACTGCGACGATTCGATTCCGTCTTTCAGATTTGAACCTGAGAGGGACACGGCACAGATATCGCCGCCTAATTTTTTGAGTTTCTACGAGCGGGGGTTATAAAAACTAATCGTATTAGTACTGATTTAGGAGGCGACAGATAAAGCAATTTGTGTTGAATTGTAATCTAATCTAATTTAATTAAATTGTAATTTAGGCAGCATTTCCGTAGAATTTTATACCAATTACCATCCCATCAAGCGGAAGTTATCTCAGGTGCTCCAGTGGTTGAAGGAAAGGAAAGGACCAAGGTGGATTGAAACCCCCAACAGCTCAGATCCATACTTAAATTTTGTTCACTTAAACCTTTTAATTGAATTAATGTAAACAATTTCACTCAACTATTGTACTGCCTCGTTAAATATTGTTATCATTCTCACATACATATTGTTCAACATTATCATTTAACATTGATAATTTTTCATTGTAGGACTTTGGGAGGTAAAAGTGTATCAATTTGTAATCTTGATCCCTCTCCAACCTTGACAGGAAACGTTACGCCAATTTTGGTCGGGAGCATCGAATTGAATCTTATATGCCTCTGTTATTGTCATGTCGACATCTGAAGCAAGTTCACACTAAATAAAATTTATAAAATCAGGTTCTATTAAGTGTGGGTGTTATATACATAGAGAATGTGCATAACAAGATATAACTCAAAAAGAAAAACCCTGAGTGTTTGAAACAGCATTCATTATTATCTGGAAAAGCATTCTGAAATGTCATATTTTTAATTCGCTTATCGTTTACACGACGATTGTGTCGAGCAAATACCTGACGTTTTTAACTGAAATTACCAGATTAAAAGTTGCATGCGCTCGGTTGCGCCAATTAGGGGTTTGTATGTAGTATCGTAAAGCGTGATAGGAAGCAATGAATTTTGAATGTAAAACAAGATATGTACAATAACTAACGTCGAGATCTCCGTCCTATTGTTAGTTTAAGCCCAATTAGAGCGATGCATGTGAAGGCTTTATTATTGTCTTGATTCGAAATCGCACGTCGAGTAGTGCTTTTAACGGAATGGGAATAATATTTAATTAACGTGCCTTTTTGAAATAAAATCCCATGTGCTCACGGAGTCTGTTTTACACCGTGAATCACTAGTGCATCGTATTGTGAGTATTTGAAATACTGAGCAAGTGGATATCAGATATATTTTTTTATTCATAACTACAATCTATCTCAAATTATTGTGGAAAACTATGTTAAGAATGGACCCTCAAAGACTTCTTGGAATACAAACAGAGAAGCGCAGCAAGCTGCTCTTAAAATACGTTGAGAGCATTTCCTAAACACACCCCAAGATTTATGTTAGAGAGACAAGAAGTGGAAAACATACAGCAGATATGAAAATAATTTTTTTCCTGGATTCCTATTCAATTAATAAATATTATACAACAAGTGAATTAAATCATTGTTTATTTGAAGAAAGTTCATTTTTCAAGCGAATAAACAGGTTTAATTCACGTGTTTTATACATATTTTGCTTAAATTGTTACATTGGAATATAAAAATTATGAATTAAAAAAAAACTGCGAATTGCAAAAACGTTGTCATTTTTAAAAATATTGCCTGAAACGATGGAGGAAAATTATCAAAACAACGTCTTCGTTCCCGAACCATTTTGAGCAAAGCAGCCGCCGAAGAAGCAGTTGGAAAAATAATTCCTCAGAAATCAAAATCCTGCTCTGAAAAGGAATATCTACTGTTCTGCGATTGGAGGAGCAAAAAGTGTGCAAGGGGAGTGGATGAGAACATCATTCTATTCTATTAAAAGCCGTGCGCTAAAGATTCAACAATTCAATTCAATTCTGTTCAATAGCGTGCCAAGTGAGAGCGCTATATGAAGCGTCTATGAAGAAGAGCAGTTGAAACGCATATTGTGGAGCAACTTTGTTTTCACCGTCAAGTTGCCGAATGAGAAAGTATGCGTCACTCATTTTCACTTTCATTGAGACTGACATAAAAAAGATAATTCCAATAAACATATACCGTTTCCTTAGTTACCACAACTGGACAACCCACTTGACCAAAATGGAACCAAATAAAATTACGGTTAAAATAGGTTTTGATTTAATGGAATTTAAAAAAAAAATGTAGACAACTCGTGTTAGCGTGCTTCCTTTTTACACGTGTAGATTATTAAACTCGGCTGCGGCTCGTTTAATAACCTCCACACTTGTGAAAAAAAGTTGCACTTATAACACTTGTTGTCTAATATACCTACTACTATTAGACAGAGAAATACTGATATTCGAAAATTTGCATGGGTTACTGATTTTGTTAAAAAATTCAGGAAAAGCTCAAGTCTGAGGATTCCGAATATGAAATCATATTATAAAATTCTCTGCTCATAAAAAACTTTTAAAAACAGGTCGAGACTCACTCTCACATATGCCAGCAGCATAAATCTTTGATTTGGTTGCTATAATTTTGGCCACTTGTGTATATGTAATAGCCGTAATCAGCAACGTTGAGAACCAATATATTCAATATAGGATATCAGGATATAATATTATTATATAGTAATGGAAAGTTAAGAAACGCAATTTAAGTAAAACCCTTAAAATGACCTGATTGAATACTGTACTAATTTTAAATTAGCTCATTATTTAATTTTTTTATAAGAAACCTCCTGCGTGGTTATAGTCGGTGGGGGATATTCGAGACATGCTGTTTGAAACCAATCATTAAAGCCGTATAGGCTTTATTTATTGATTGGTAATCCATACACCTGATTCCAACAGTTCTTCAATTTAATGATAACAAGGACGTGTACTGAATTCTTTCTTTGTAATAATACTACTTATCTCCTGAAGTTACCGTTAATAGTATCGACAAGTTCGGTTTAAATATACAATACCACGGTTAGAATATTTAAATGGCGGAGTATTTCCTTGGTGTAAAATGAAAGTAAAAGTGGAACTTATTTTTAAGCTATTTTCTTAAAGCGTGAAGTTGTGGAAAAGCCCCATGCACAATAAATACAGAGTCATTGTTTACAAACAAAGTGGGTCTTCTATAAATCTTTAAGAGTTACGTTCTCTTGTGTTGCGTAGCTTTAATTCGAAGACAAAAGTAATATTGCGCTGGGTAGATAAGTATAAAATATTATAATTTGTTTGCTGGTGTTATGCGAAAGTTATTTAAATTAAAACAAAAAATGGCTAGAATCTAATTTCACAATTAGGTCACAATGTATGAGTTAAAAGTTATTTATCCGATTAATGGGATATTACAGCACGTAACGACCTCGTCATCTGTAATCGCACGATCTGTAATATGCTCTAGCTCACGTATAGGATTCAAAATTTTATCCACAACTGCCCAAAACTGAAAAAATCCAATTTATTTGCATTTTTTTGTAGGAAATGTTCATTATTCCACTAGTGGAGTAATAGGGTTCAACATGTCATATGAGCGGTATAATGAAATCGTTATGTAGATAAATGTAAATAAATTTTTGTATTCGTTTGTGAAACACATAATGCATAATGAAATACATAACAACATACCTCAATATTACGCCATATGTATTTAATTTGACAGCTGTCAACCGAACCTCAAAATTTGATGTAAATTCATGTTTTTTCTCATTTGGCGCGAACGAATACAACAAAGCTTTTCAACACTCGGCTAGCGTCTTGTGTTGCAAAAATTTGCCCTCGCCCCTAAAACAAAAAAATCTCGGTAAAGTAATCAAAGAAATTGAAAAGTCAACTTTTTTGTCAGTTCCGACTTTATTTGATGAGAATCCTTCAAACCCATCTTAATTTTGCTCTTTCGGAGATTATTTCCTATTAGCATATTTATAAAATACTTTACGCTAAGGGTGACAAAAATAACCTCAAGTAATTAAATTTGCTTGTTTCTACATTTTCTTTCGGACTAAACGAGTTTTGTTCTGGCAACTTTCGCGAAAAACAAAACTGTATTATTGTATTAAGCAAATGTTCTCTTTTATTTCTGCTCTCTTGGAGGAAATGAAGAGACTTAATAGACATTGGAAGGCGGTGGAAATAACCACTTTAATCTTCCATAAATTTTAGTTTGGGAGTGTAGGATAATATTTATTTTCATTTACATAATATTAGAGTATAGGAGTTCCATCATGCCTAAACCGTATATTAAGCAGAAATTAATACACTGAAGTGCTTAATGCCGCACAATAAACAGCACGGGCGGATGTCTGAAGAGCTTCCATTCCTATTCGGTTTGAATTATTGTCGTACATCTTGGGGGGTCAATTGTAATTGGAAAGTTCATTTGTAGTTAAAAATGTCTAGATGCAAGCTGTGAGTAATTGTTAGGTAATGTATAAAAAAGTAATTTCTTTAGTTTTTAAATTTTTTGTTTTGTGATTTCTATAGACGTATAATATTTCACAATGGTTTTGCCTGAATGTAATGACCCGAGTAGCGTTTTGATTTCCGATTGGATTGAAGTTCGATTAGAGGAGCCGAGAGCAGATTAAGTTCTTTTTGTTCTTGTTTGCCATATCATTTCTGTCACGCGTTAAAGACTGGAATTAGATTTATAAATTTTAACTCACAGATGACCCAAAACCTGTAGCTTCGGGAGGTCGCGAGATCATAAGAGGATAAGGAGTAAAATAAATATGTATGTATATACAGGGTCTACTATAAATAGGTTATTAAAGTTGAATCCGTTCGAGACTTTTTCAGATTGGACAATTTTATAGCAAAAACTAAAAAGTATCAAAGTTAACTTTTAGAAGAATCTAAACTCCGAAATGCAAAATTTTTGCAAAAAAAATACATTATAGCCAGACACATCTCAGCGGGAAACGACCAGAGGGTCTACTATTGAGATCGGTGAGTGAGTGACATGGTATAATTGGTTGTCTATATTACCGTATTTCGTAGATTATTGTAAATAAACTTATTACGAAACTTATAACTTAGTCTATAGGGCCTAAATTTGAACGTCTTTCAAGTAACAACGAAGTCTCCCACACTCTACAAAATTATCAAGCCGTAATAACACTCACAAAAGTGACGTCATTTTATTGACATTTCTCATCGCAAACAAACACAAACGCAAATTTCGCTTAATAAATCGGTGACTTTTCTCGAATGGCAATTTGTATGTGACTTATTTGACATTTCTCGTGAAATTTGACATTTCGCGTGAGTTGAAAAATTCAATATCTAAATACTCAAATAAAGTCTTGAGAGTGTTGTAAAAAAACTATACCTCTAATATTGAGTTAAAAAAGGAATAAATATTTAATTTAGGGTTTATTCCCCGCCTTGGTTAAGAAAGAGTGAGGTTATGTCTGTTAGTAGTGTGCAAAATGATGTACGCGCGAAGCCCAAATTTGCAATGAATGCTTGATTAAAGTTATTAGAGGGAAGAAAGAAAATGGACGTTAATCCCAAACCGTTTGGGATTAACGTCCATTTTCTTTCTTCCCTCTAATGAAACACACCAAACCGTGATGGACCCATTTTCGAAGTTGATTAAAGTTACTCTGAATCACCCGGTATAATTTAATAATCTGTTATAGAGTTGTTGTCAACAACACGCATTTGTGACAAACCAGCTCTCTATACCGAGTATCCTGGAAAAACTTGAAACAATAAATATAGGGCGTAATTTTTCTTTATATATTGTTTCTATTAATTTCTAGTATATTTGATTTTTGTCGTTTTATGTATATGGTATTATATTTGAATTCGATCACTCTTTCATCATTGTTCCAACTCAATGATTTTCCATAATAAGTTAATTTCCTACCTGACCTGACCTGTCATATTTTATCATTATATCTCGGTAAAGTACTTGTAATAATTGTTAGTAGAAGGTTTTTTAATGTTAGTTGATACGTAGACGTTTATAACAATTATTATATTTCGAATTTTTTTCTGATGAGCTTCCATTGTAGTTATGATTTGGTGCTTTCTCGACTAACATTACAGCCACTTCTTTTTCTTATTTTGCTTTTTCATTTATATTCAAAGGAAGAAGAGCCAAAGAAGAGTTTAGATGGCAATACGAAGATGACATCTACCTCACACCGAGTCGGTGGGCCTATCCGGCCTCGACACCGAAAGGTATAAGAGGTACTGATTATGTATGTATAATTTTATTAGTAACTAGCTGACCCGGCGAATTTTGTACCGCAGAAGAATCAATAACACAGATGCCCAGGGGGCGCCTTGGGCCCCATATCCATTTTTTAATAGTTATTCTGCTATTCGAGGTGGAGACAAATCCAACAAATCAAAGATTATAAAAATCAGTCAAACCCAAGGGGGCCCCCATGTCCTTATCAAAGAATAATGCACACAACGCCTTCCACTGGCATTACAGGAACCAGCATACAACGCCATGTTCATTTTTGTTTCTGTCATGTATCAAAGATGGTGTTATATACGGATTCCATACAAAATGTATGTGAAGAATTTTTTCGTTAATTTTTGTTATTGTTATTGTCGTTGCCCTGTACCAAGCTCCCCGCCCCCTGTAATGTTTTAATAGATATTCTGCTATTCGGGACGGAGACAAATCCAACAAATCAAAGATCATAGTTATAAACCCAAGGCCCCCCTGGCGGGTCTACATGTTCATGTAAAAAATTCTTTACGACCTATTCTCATATCTAGCAAATATACAAAAAAAAAAAAAAAAAAAATAGGTCCATCCCAAGAAGGCCCATGTCTATGTGAAAAATAATTTACCACCTATTCTCATACCTACTAAATAAACAAAACAAAAAAATCATAAAAATCAGTCGAGCCGAAAAATCAGTCCAGAAAATGGAGCGCCCCTGGGCCCCCATATCCATGTGAAATTTTTTTACTACCTATTCTCATACCTCACAAATATACAAAAAAAAAATCATAAAAATCGGTCGAGCCGAAGAATCGGGTTAGCTCAAACGCTTCCCTGGGCCCCATATCCATCTCAAAAATAGTTTACCACCTATTCTCATAACTACCAAATATATATAAAAAAAAACAACATAAAAATCGGTCGAGCCGAAAAATCAGTCCATCCCAAGGGAGGCCCCTAGGCCCCCATATCCATGTGAAAAATAGTTTACCACCTATTCTCATACCTACCATATACACAAAAAAAAATCATATAAATCAGTCGAGCCGAGAAATCGGTCCAACCCAAGGGGCCCCTCTGGGCCCCCATAACCATGTGAAAAATAGTTTGCCACCTATTCTTATACCAAAAACATATACAAAAAAAATCATAAATTTTTTTACGTGACAAATTTTTATATACTAGATTTACAAACCAAGTGCGGGAACACAATCTTCCCGCGTGAACGCAGAGGATTGTACAATATTTTTTGTACTCATTGCTTATAGATACCTATTTTCCGTTTATCGCCGATGCGCGGAAACAAGAATTTCCCGCACTGGGGTGTTTTTTACTTTCCACGTCAAGGAGAGACATTTGCTTCATAGGCCAAATTCACGAAATGGCTCGCCACATTCAACGAATTTTTAAACGTGCCAAATTCAAAATAATTTTAAATTATTTATTTTTGATTTCTTTTCGGGCTTGATTCGTTACAAAAAATATTGTACCTAACTTATTTGGAAGGGAAATTTCCCGCATTCGCACTAAATGCAGCACTCCCTTCGGTCGTGCACAACATGCGGGAAATTTCACTTTCCAAACACATTAGGTAAATTACTATTTTGAAACGAACATTACCATTGATTTAATATGCAATTAGACTTCAAAATATGAAACAAAGCAAGCCATCGCTTCTATAACAATTGACCACTTTGACAGTTGATTTTTCAGTTTTGAAGTGATGTCGAATTCAGACACAAAAACGTGTACCCTACCGGAAATACGACGCTTTTTTTTAAAATGTTGCCAATATATTTAATTCCATTAATTAATAGTTACTGATCTAATTCGAGTTAACATAACCTAAAAAAAAATGTGTCATTTTTCTTCAGATATAATTATTTACATTTCAACATATTAATGAAATGGGTGGGTGTACCAAATCGTGTTTTAAATGTTGCTAATAGGTTTAATTTCACTAATTAATAGGTACTGAAACACCTTTTTATCATACACTATTAGAAAATCCAAATGTTCCGGCATTTCAGAGGGGAGAAACCATGCATTTCCATGGCTAGCCCGGCAAAATGCAAAAAAAACCGGCTAGGCGGTAAAATAATTTACTCACTTTACCACCAGAGGGCGCTATAATAATTTTAGGAAATAAATGTAACGTAAAATGTTTTCATGGAGTTCTGCTCTGACCAATTATCGTGAAGGGCACTATACATAAATATATGCGAATATTTCCTAATTGATACTCAGTTCTTGTTATTATTTTTTTATTTTCATTTTGACGTTTAAATTCCTGCATGAGTGCAACCAGCCGCTCATTACGCCATTAACACATTTCGAGTTTTACGTACAGGGAAATATGACCTTCTTGGAGTATGTTTTTTTTTAGGGGTCGAGCTCGTAGCGCGAGGCACCAATTTCAATGATCCACGGAAAAGCAAATTTTCACAAACCGCAACTTCACAACAGGCTATCCTGCATAATGAACATTTAAGAGGGTTCTCCAGTGGCATGTACATTTCTGCCGGTCGAAGTACATTTTCCCGCAATATCTTCTTTTTAATTTACAAATTTCAAAAAATAGCTCTGTAGCTGCAAAGATCTATATTTTATCAACACGCCCACAAAATTTGAATGAAAAATCTTTAAAAATAAAAAAGTTACATTCAACGCCTCACATTGCTGAACATTTTTACTCGCCGTTGAATGTAACTTTTCTATTTTTGAAGATTTTTCGGCGAAATTTTGTGGGCGTGTTGATAAAATATAGATCTTTGCAGCTGCAGAGCGATTTTTTGAAATTTGTAAATTAAAGAAAAGATATTGTGGGAAAATGTACTTCGACCAGCAGAAATGTACATGCCACTTGAGAACGCTCTTAAATAAACTTTTTCTCAAATTTCCTCTTCATCCGCTTATTTATTTCATTTTAACTCATAAAAAGCCTCTCTGAGTAGGAAAATTTGTTGTTTCAATGGGATAGTTCGTAACCGCCGCTTAACATTTGCATCAGAAAATAATCAATTAAACTCGATTTCTACCATCGTTCTACCCCTGTCCCAAGGGGGCTCCCTTGACCATATGCCATTTGAAGTCGAAATTTCGAGTTTAAAGTGGAAATTATGCGCGCGCAGACCCATTAACCACGGCAACGAAATAAATCATTAATTTCATGTTTCTTCCTGTTCTGACTAACGTCTAGCCTCTGAATGGCCACTCAATCTGTCCTGTTCGCGCGCATCTCCATTTAGTCTTGGGGTTTTGAAAATTGAAAATATTCAAATAAAATTGTGTTTATTTCATTATTTTCTGATACAAATGTTAACTTCGAGTGGCTTATGGTCAAGGGGACCATTGGAGCCTGGTTTGAAGTTGCCGTTTGTAAAAATTTGCTTTTCCGTGGATCATTGAAATTGGTGCCTCGAGCAACGCGCTCGAACCCTAAAAGCTCGAAATGTGGTAATGGTTGTGGGCGCGCATAATTTTGAGATTAAAGTCGAAATTTTGAGTTTAAAGTCTAATTTCGATATTAAAGTCGAAATTTCGGGATTAAAGTGGAAATGATGAAAAAAAAGTTATATGTCCTCGTGCCTCATCGAGTGGCTAGCGTCGCTTGTTGCCAAACCATCACTGTTACCAACATGGTTGCTGTCCTTGGTTGGTCTTGCGAAGGTGAAGATTATTAAGTGTTTGGCATCACTTGTGGACATGGATGAAGATTGCGAAGAAATGGAGTATTACACTCCTTCAGAAATAAATGACGGAGAGCTATTTAGATTGCACCCGATTTACTTCCGAAAAAATCAAAACAGAAATACGACCTCCAATATAACACACGGCGGTTGCAAATCTGCTAGCTTAGCAGAAGGTAACGTTGACGATTAATTAAATAAAAAAATTGTGTAGCAAAAAAGATTTTAGACAATGAAGCTAAAACTATGTCTACACGATCAGAGAAGTTTGCTTGCACGATCATGAATGAAGAAAAAGCATCTTCAGTTAGTAACTACAATTTCTAAAAAAATGCAGTCAAAAAAAATGCAGGCACTTCGTTTCTCAACTGTGTAACAAATAATCCCACATTCAATATAACTGTAACAAACAATACTAATTGTCCATACGTAGAGTTTTTGTTTATTGGAAACTAATATCTATTATTCTGAAATAAAGTTTTTGTTTTTAATTTTTGTTTATGGAAAAAATATCACGGTAATGTGTGTATGATAAAAAATAATGTGTAACCCATGGCAGTAAAGTGGTTTTCCAGGCCTCAAGAATTGGCCAGCCTCGGCTGCGGCTCGCCTGTCCATATCTTCTTTCATCCTGGAAAACAACCACTTTACCTCCTAGGTATATAATATACTATTTATTCACAGTGCTTTTTAGAGAGTTTCCAGTTTAGTACATCGGGAAGCAAGTGTTTCCGGTTGTCAACAGAGTCCGGAAAATATCGCTTTCGAGGCGGCGAGTTTAAAAGATCAATAATTAATCAGGGCTTTGTTTTTTACAATTAAAATTTTGTCTACTGGTAAACTTCTATCGACGGTGATATCATCTAAGTAGGTATAGTATAATGTGACTTTTTTTCTTCTTCGTAAAGAACGTATTTTCGGAAAAGAAATAAAACTAAGTTATTGATTAAATTTGTAGTCAATCAAATTATATTTTTTTTTAAACAAATTATTATCTATCGAACGTACTTAATGTTTGTCCACCAGGGACTTCATCGTGGAAATTATTCATGTACAATCTAGGGGATCAATTTTTATTGAACATTTATTTTTAGACTTTATGTAAACTCGGTTATTTATAAATAACGTTTTTAATCGTAATTTTGATAAAATAATTTTATTCACGTCCAGCATGGAATTCCATACCATGTGCGCTTGCGTTTTGGTTCGAACTTGGATCGGTGGCGGCGAAACTTTTGGCGGTTAGCGCTTGGAGGCAGCAGTATTCTGCACCCTTTACACTGTTTAGGGCTGTAATATAATCTCACTGTTCGCGTGCATCGTTGTCTGCCAATATGCAAATCATAAAAAATAACCAGACACCCAATGTATTCCATTAGTATAGTTTAATAACGACGTGTTTGATAAATCATTCGCTTAAAAGTGGATTTTGCTTCGTTGAAATGTAATACAAAGCGGATATTAAAAACTTCATAAAGTACTTCCAAACTTTTTCTATGTGAGTGTTGTGCTGAGACTGTTTAATAAGTGTAACAGCTAAACTGCTCGTAAGTAAAAGCTTATGAAGGTTGAAGAAAAGTTTAATGGTTTTTAATTTTCTTTTTGTGTAGTAACTGCCTTATATAATTTAATAGCATTCTTTACTATATGCAAGGCAGCTAATAATTTTTATTTGCACAGTATAAAAATAAGTATTAGGAGGTACACTGTTAGTAAAAATAATCTTAATAAAACTTTCAAATAATCAGTTTGCTTTTAAGTTTCAGTTTTAACAATTCAATATTCCACATTAATTTTTCTTTATTAAAATTAAAATACAGTTTAATAATGTGAACTTTTTATATAGGAAGCCGAATCTGATGATCCTTTTGTAATTTGAAGATATATTTATGATAATTAGTTCAAGTACAAAACAATTTGTCTAAAGGTGAAACCACTCAACAAAATGAAAACCAGACTAAAATTATAGACGCAGAGGACATGCACTTTCAGTGATCTGAATTATAATAATTTTTTGAACGTTTGAACCATTATTAATGCCTTCTGAATCGTTCAAAGAACGGGAATTCACAATATATTCTACATAATATTACATAATTATTTTTGAAATGTTATCGTTAACTAATAGAAATAATAAACGAGCTAAAAGCTAATTTGCAAATACTCCCGAGAACTTTTGTTATATTTGTTGTGAGGCGATTTTTTAGTAAGCAAACATGGGAAGTGAACATCAGGACAGGATTATAATCGCTTTTTCATCATACACTTTTTAATAATCTCTGATAGTTAATTAGATGACGGATTATTACTTTAACCGAGATTTAATATAGAAATCAATTATAATCTGTTTACACTGACCAGCAATTGCTTTTTAATTAACAATTTAAAACCGGACCACCGTGTCCTGTTTATTATAAAATTAATCGGCAAAAATGTCTTCTTTACCCCGTTATATGTAAAAATTGTAAACAAAGCCTGTCAAGTTGGTGTAACTTTAGTTACTTCCGGATAATTTACCTACACAAATGTGGAGAGCTTGCTAATTACAAAATCGTTAAATCAAACATGTCACAAATTTAACTTATCTCCTGAACATTTGATTTTGTAATTGAGTGATTCAATTTTGTAAAACTTTTGTGTTTTATTCTGAGATTTATGGACCAGAATACCAGTTAGAATAATAAAACATTTGTGATTATTTCATGTCAGTCTTTATTAGTGACTTATATAAAACGGAAGCCATCAGCTCAGAGTTGCCAATCAAAATATTACAATCCAGTATTAAATTTATTGTATTTTTACAGTTCTAGTTTTATTTGAGTATAATTGATTTGCCTCGTTTACTGCTGAATTTATGGCTCTGCGGAATTATGAACCTGGCAATAAACAAATACTTTTTACACCAATTAATATAGATTTTTGAGTTGGCTAATGTAGTACTTACTTCTGTGTAACGAACAATTTGTTTTGGGCAAGTTTTAACCACACAATATTGAGAAAACTTCAAGTTTGTAGTCTTGATTTGAAATCTGGTTCAAAGGTTTTGTTATATAACTTTTGACTAAATTTGTTGAAACTAGTACCTAAAGTTCTGACACTTTTGTCTGTGATGATGTTAACGAACAACATATTTAGTCTGCAAACTTCTAATTAGCAGGTTGTAACATTAATTTAGCTGGAAAAGTAACTAATGACGTTGGTTTCTTTGCTTCTTTAAAAAGGAAAAATGAATATTGTCTTGGCAAGTGTAAACGACGCCGTCATTTATTTGCTTTAAAGCGTCCGTTCTTTTCAGCAATATTTAAAATGGCCGGGCATCACTCATCTAGACACAACATCACTAAAAGAATTTAATTAATCTTCTAATCCTAAACAAACCAATTTGAGTAGGCGCTCTCCGGTTGAAGTACGCAGGTTGAGCTGAACTAGACGCTATTAAAGTTTTATAATTCCTGTTCACGCCCCAGCAGAACTTCGAGCTTTACAAAGTTTCAAATAAACTTAAATAAGCAGTGTTTATTGTAGACCTCATATGAACGACATCCTTATGACCCGTACACAGTCTTTACTGGAGCTGAAACGAGCTCAACTCCCACATTAGGAAGTTGTTAAAAAACCTGAAGTACGAGCGGTTTTTCCATGTTTTACATTTTTATGGATGGCACTGCATTTGTTCATTTCAACGGGGGGATTTGTATTTGCTCAGTGGACAAATAGGATAGGAGTGGAAGGAGTTTTTACTACTTAATTTTCACTGCTTAGTTTGCATAATGAATACATTACGGTGTTCCTTAAAGCTTCAACTTCAAAACAAATGGATATAATGGCTAATCCCATTGTTGAAAATGAATCGCAACAAGGGTTTTGTTTAGTATTGCTTTTACAATACATACAAAGTACCCACGATAATAATTCTTCCGGATGCAAACAGAATACCTAACGATATGTTTATTTTGTTATCTCGACCATCTCAGTTTTGTTTTATTAATTTATGAAACTATTGTTAAATTTTAGATCAAGTCCCCAGACCACCCTTCTTAGTAAATCACCCGGTTCCAAAAACAACGAACTTTTAATACCAACAATAATTTTGCCACTCCGGAAAGTGAGATTATTTTGCTCCCACTCGCGGCAAATCTCATCAAGGATTTTTAGACGTGTTGTTCTTGTTGCAACAGATCAGATGTTCCTGGATCCTTTGAGAACATCTGTTCAATCATCCTGCGTTACTTCCGATGTTACGATTTACTCCCTGAGTGATTTGTTGGAACGAAAGCCAACTCTGGAAGCCTTAAAATTTGATCTCATTTAAATTCGTTTAGACGCCTTCGCTTCTTCGTCGAATTTATTAACAGTCTCAATCCACGTAGAAATTGAGAGAGGAATGACATTGTGTTTTAAGCCTGCGGTTTCAGGAACAAAAATTGTAGATAACAAGAATTTAAACGTTTCATAGCGGCGCGGTTGTTTTAATGAGATAGAGTTGTTTTAAAATGAAGAAGTTACTGTTGTACGAAAGGGAAATTTGCAAAATGAAACTAGGATCAAAGTAAGAAAATCCGCTGTTCGATTCAAAATAAATTTTACATTAACATTAGGTAAGTCAGTTTTTGAATAAGATATGAAAAATATTTAGCTCCCTCATTAGCTCTTGTATGATTTATTAAAAGTGTGAAATGTATAAAACAAAATAAAAATAGCAAAAGTAGTAACTATTTCATATTTTAAGGAGTACCTTTATTACTCTATTTTACAAATAGTATGAGCCATGATTAATTGTATTATTTGTAGTATACAATGTGTCTTTAAAATGCTTTGTCTTCAAAGCAGAATGTACTCACAATACGATTTTAGGGCTTTTTTGTGCTTTCAGCAACAGTTTTTGTATCAGCTGTTTAAAGATTGTTTTCTAATTTGCTGTTGTAACAAAGCCATTAAGGCATCCATTTTGAGTGCGTTAATAAGCCATTAACGCACCCAAAATCTAGAATTTCTTTTTCCATTGGTAACACACGCTGAACCCTGCACTGAACGAAATCTCAGTGTGATTTTGAGATTATGGTTCCATGTCAGGTCATGTCAGGTACAAAAAAATCAAAATTTAACTATATTACCAAAATTGATTTTATTTGGAAAAAAATTAAATTAATATGCAAATTATAAAAAATTACATGAAAAACTCGTTTTGTAAAACTTGAGAGCATTCGTTCTTTACAGGCACTCCTGCCTACGGCAGTCGTGCTGCAAACCTCGTGTCTTAATATAAGTTTTACAAAACTAGTGTTTCAATATACTATTTACTGATTATCTTTTATACCCAAAGCCATCACGATATGAATATTTTCTTACTACTGTAAAATGTACCATTACATATATAGTTTGTCGAGGATGTGTGAAATTGTTTTTCTTTCCTAGTAGTTAATAATCATTTCATTATTGACTAGTAGTTAATAATGAAGAGTTCGGATTTAATCCGAAATGCATATCTAATAAATGTGGTAATACCTAAGGTAGGACTTTATGTGAAAAAATCTCTTTCTTAGACTTTGTCAGAATATTCGTGAAGTAGTGAAAAAAATTATATATAAACCACGGTAGAGAAGCCTTTTCTCGGCTTCGCAACTTAATTACTACTACTATACTACTCAGCTGAGAAAAACAACTTCTCTACCTTGGTATATAATATACTTATAAAAACACTTTTCGTTCAAGGTACATACAACGTTTTATTTCATACTGCAAGTTTAAAATGTACTATATTAAAATAAAAGAAATTTTTAGTTTTTATCTTGCACAAACTATTCGTAATAATGAAAAAATAGCAAAAAAATCTGGGTCACGTTTTTTTTTTGGATATTTTATTCGATTATTCCGCTTAAAATGGATAAAATTGAGTTGCCTCAAGATATTCTGGATGAAGCTGATCGCTTTAAGGATTTGATGCCACATAAATTTCTTATTCTATTTTAAAACTAGTCAGGATTAGTGATTGTATTATTAGAAGATAATTGACGTATAATTTTAAAGTACATACTAGGACTTTAAAAGTTCTACTTTTAATGTTCCACTTTTGGTATCATAAATAATCCGAAATATGTCACCAGTATGAAATAATAGTTATTTAATAAACAAGTGTGTTAATGAAGGCGATTAATAATCGAGGCTGTTCAAAGTACGAAGCGACCGTAAGGAGCGAGTGCCTTTAATTGTCGAGATTATTAATCGCACATTAACATACGAGTTGATTACAATATTTTTTCGTCGACCGAAACCTTTTTAATCTGGGGACAAGAATCCGTTTCTGATATTTCAATTCATGAAGTAATTGTCACTTATGCCATAAACATAGTTGTCTCTGAAAACAAATGAAGTCGCCATATAAAGTTCGCCATTGTGAAAGTGCTCTTAATTTGTGTAAGTTTATAAATGGAGCTAGAAAATCTTGAATTACTACAGTTTGCAGTATTGAATAATGCATGTTCCAGTTTGTTGTCAGCGAAAAGTCGGCAATCATGTGTAAAGACTAAGATAAGTAGCGCAATTGCATACAAAACTCACACACGCAAATGGGTGTATGGTGAGAAGCGCGGATTCACAAACTATAGGACACGGGTTTGAATCCCGTTAAGGCAAAAAAAATTCTATGAATTAATTATTTCAAATTGCATTAATGAGGTACATTAACGATTGATTTGTTAGTCAAAATCAAACGTTAAATTGGCTCTTAATAATCGGTCAACAAAAAAACTATTTAAACCTCTACTTCAAATACTTATCTTAAAAAGTACTTTTAGCCTTCGTTCTGTTACAATAAACTACCCAAAAATGAATCAGGAATTTTTACTTGTATTTAAAAAAAAAAATGGGTTAATATTTGTAGTGAAATATATTTGATATACATAATAAATAATATTTCTGTATTCGTTTGTGAAATTCATAATGCATAATGAAATACATAACAACATACATAAATATTACGCCATATGTAATTAATTTGACAGCTGTCAACCTAACCTCAAAATTTGTACTTTTTCTCATTTTGCGTGAACGAATACAAAAGACGCTGTTCAATACTCGTGCGCTGTCACTTTTCACGGGCTCATTGCAGCTGCAAAATTCGCAGTCGCCCCTGAAAAGTGTCATGACAGCGCACTCGTATCGAAATATACTATTATAATATAATTATACAGTGTGGAAATTAAGTAAGGAATAAATTCAGTAACTTCGTTAGTATTTGCGCATAAAAAACATAAAACATAATAAATACATAATAATACATAAAACATAAAAAGCATGTGGTAGGGCTGATTATAGCGCATCCGACGAACGTATACAAATTTTTTGCATTGCTTTTTTTTGACAGTTACGACGTCATCAATAGTTTTTTTTTTTATGGCAACCTATATTTTGGATTTTACATTCGCATGGAGTTTTTTATTCTGATTTCAACGTTATCAAATACTCAATAGGTTACATAAGGAAAAAATTAATAAAAACGGCACTAAAGTTCAAATTAGTAACATTCCAAAAAATTAGTTCCCAAAAGCAATCAATCAGAAAAAATAAGAAAACAACCGTAAATTTCAAAGTAGGGCTCATAAATTAAAAAAATTAACAAAAAGACTATTGATGTGAGAGTTATAAATTAAAGATATTACAGCAAATGTTCAAACTGATGACCCTGCATCATCTGATAAAATCCAAGACGATCATAAAAAGCAGCAAATACGTTTTGAATGGTTTTGGGAGTTATTAAACTGCACTCATGTCGAATTCTTCTTTCAAGATCATCCAATTTGTTGGGTCGGTTTTGATACACCTTGCTTTTTAAGTGCCCCCATAGAAAAAAATCTAATGGGGTTCGATCTGGGGACATTCTATTGGACCTTTTTTTTCATCTTTTTGGAAACACTTTGTCCAAATAACGCCGCACCGGGCTTAGTGTGTTGGAGCACCATCCTGTTGCAACCAGATATTATTATTTAGAAGTTCATTTATTATATTTAATAGAGAAACACAGTTCAGACACAATTATTTTGAACCAATTCAGAACTTGTCAACATTGTATTGGGATCTGTATGGTTTTTTCTTTAGACAGTTCTGTTAGTTTTTTGAAGTTTTACTAATTTGAAGTTTAGCGCCGTTTTAATTCATTTTTTCCTTATCTAACCTATTAAGTATTTGACAACGTTGAAAACAGAATAAAAAACTATTAAAATGTAAAATAAAAAATGATGGAAAAAAATAGTATACGTTCCTCGCATGCGCTATAATTAGCCCTGTCACATGCTTTTTAAGTTATATTTCTAGTGCAAATACTAACGGAGTTACTGAATTTATTCCTTACTTAATTTCCACACTGTATAAAATTCCGGTGTGCGTGTGTTCGTAATTCTTCTCCTCCTAAATGGTTTGACCGATTTTGATTAAATTTGTATGTGTGTTTGAATGGGTCCCTGGATGGTTCTTAGCTACAGTTGTACCCGGTAGGTGGCGCTGTGGTCGAGATACAGATTTTTTTATATTCCTTTAAAAAATGTCCTTAGGAAGTTGATGCAATGAAATTTACACAACGTGTAAGTATATTCTACAAATTAACCTATATTATAAAAATGAAATGCTGTTCGTTGGTAAGTGCATAACTCGAGAACGGCTGTACCGATTTGGATATATATTTTTAAATATTTGTAATAGTCCAAATAAGGTTCTCACGGAAAGAAAAATTAGAAAAGTTGCACAAAATATTGGAAAAGTGATTTTTTCTATGGGATTTTTGTATGAACCAAATACCATACCTTACAATTCTAACGAGGGATATGAGTAATTCTTTTTCAGTTTTGTTCATTATAGCCCTCAAAAAGTTTTCTGGAAAATTATAATATGACAAACTGCAAAAATCGTAAAATTATTATGCACGCACTATGATAACTGGCGATTGGGAGAACATTTTTGGTTGTTTTTTGTTTTGTTTTATTCGTTGTGCTCTTGGGATGAAAATAACTCAATTCCAGCCTAAATTTACGTTCTATATAAATAAAAATCAATAGCCGCCTGTATGAAACATCATCACTTTAGAACGGCTCGACCGATTTGGCTGTATTTTTTTGTTGTGTTCGTAATTATCAGGACAAGGTTTGTATTAAAGCAAATTTTTGGAAAATCCCCCAGAAAATTTGAAAATTCGGGAACAATGGAAAGTACTTTTTGGGATTTTAGTGTGAACACAAGACCATAACTCACGATTAGATATGCGTAATTCGAGACAATTACAAAGACAAGTCGAAAAATTCGGAAAAACTGCAAAAATCATAATATTTGTATGCACTCTCGATCATAACTCACGGTAAGGACGACATATTTGGTTGATTCTTTTTTTGTCTTGTTTGTTATGCTCCTTTTATCTGGAGAAAAATCTGTAAAGTCGCATTCCAGCCTAAATTATATTTGTTTTTACTTTTAAGTTGTTTCGCGATCCGTCCAAAGACAAATTTATTGAAATTTGGACAGGACTGGGTCTGTCGGGTCAGCTAGTTGTATACTACAATTATTATGTAATTATTAAATATGCAACTGTTTTACCGACTGCTAAAATAAACATTTTGATGTAAAAATTAACTCTAACATTGTGTATAATGGCCACGGGCATCTCTGACAGCTGTACATCTTCGGGGAATACTTATAATACAATAATTATTGATGTGTTCTTCCGGTCTGTCCCAAATGTGCTCAACTGTAAATTGAACCGTTGAATCCTTTGGAATTTGGCTGGATCAAAGATGGTTCCAATTTAACCCCCTCAAATTAATTAATGAAACACCTAAACCACATGCGATTAGAATAATTTCAGTTTAATTCATTGCGCTCGGTGGTAGTATAGGGTATAGCCGCCATAAATAGACGTTTGCGGTGGGAGACGGGCGCGGGCGGGTGATCGAGAGGGTAGCCTAGCAAGTTACATTTTCCCAGAAACACGATTGCAGCGAATTTATTATTGTAGATGGATACGTTATTAGTTGAGGTGAATTACAGACAACAAAATTCTGCAGTTTTTGATGGGAAAATTTTTACTGCAAAGACTACACTATACGAGTTATAGCAACTTGAATATAGAAAATTTATAAATAAATCATGCGCCGTCGTATTAAATAATAGAATTTGGTCGAAAAGCATAAATCTGCGCAATTTTCCAATTAGCCATTTTAAAGTAAATATTCTGGGTCTCGTAATGAAACAAATCGCATAGTTTTACCTTTTATTTAGTCAAAGATGTGAGCATTTATTTTATTAGAATAATTTTTGCCAATTTTCACGGATTTCTTGGAATAACTTTTCTCGTGACTAAATCACACTGTCGTCAATTTCCATTCTAAATGCAGAATTTTTTAACGAACAAGTCTATATATGTCTCATTGAGTTATACCAAAGTAGTGGGTGGTTGAACGACCCACCGGCCGCCGTCACTTTTTCGTAGCTTTTTCGAATTTTGTATTGTAAGTATTAGTATTCAAAAATTTTATTATTTTGTATCCAAATCTTAACTCAGACGCGCAAATTGTACGAAAAATGTAAGTACAAAACAATGTTCAAATAAAAAAAATTGTCTACCGTTTTCTCAAAAAAGCGATCAGAAACACAGTAAACGACCGTCCGGTATAGCCTTAATTTTGGGTGTCTCACAAGGCTGCAGTTTTGAAGATCCATTTCCCTCAGACGGTTTCTGATAATCTGGTCCAAAACTTCAACTCCAGAGGCGGCACGTAACTGTGTTTACAACCATACAACTTAATTTGCATCTACAGCGATACGACACATGTCCGCTCAAGTAACTACCAAAATAATTTCTACACACGCGAACGGTGTAAGAGAGGGGGGGGGGGGGGCTGCTTCAAGGGCCCCCTTTTGTAGAAGCCACCCTTTGTAGAGACTTCGTAAAGAATAGCCCCTTGGTACAGGGAGACCCCCCCTTGGACAGGGCGGCTCATGGGGCACTTTGTTACAGGGCAATGACAATAACAGAAAATTCCGGCAACCAAAAGTGTTTTTAAAATTTCTCTTGTTTAACTATGATTTTGTATAAAAGAAAGGTTTTATCAAGGAGGAATAATAAGAAATGGAGTCATCTATTATTGTTTTCTGGTGATGCCAATTACAACATTGCCATGTCGAAAAGTACCAGTACAATGCTATTATGTATTCCTACATTGTACCGAACGCTGATGCCCCTGTTAAGCATAGGTTTGACATCACTGCAGCAGCACGTTTGGTTGTGGAAAAACAATATGTCTGCCATTGTTATTGTAATCGTTTTGTGGTGAATTGAATTTTAAACATTGAAAACCATAAGGACATTGGTGTAATCATGGTTAGACAGTGTTATGTGTGTAAAAAACTGGATTACTTGTACATGTACAACGCACGTGGTGGCTGTGTTTATCAGCTCAGTGGCGTACGAATTTCGGTGTGGATTGCAATAATGGAGTTACTAAAATTTGTTACAGATTTTCTAGTGATGAACTCACGAGACAGATGTATTATTTGTTAAATGTTAGTGTTGATGTTAAAAATGCTTTGATTTGTTGTGAACATTTTCGGGAAAATGGCCGTGCCTCAACTGCTAGCAACGCCACTAGAGAGTCCGCACACGCATCGTAGGATACGCTCACATTCTATTGCCTGAAAGAAAACAAACCACTATTCCCCCCGCCCGCAGTTAATTGGCTTCATAGCGCTGCATATGTTTAGTATTGGGATGGTGACTCCATTTCTTATTATTCCTCGTTGGGTCTGATTAATTAAAAAAACAATTAATACGGAATTATTCCTTTATATACAATGTTTTAATAACTTGTTTATTATTGTTCCGTATAAGATGCCCTGATTGTTCGGCAATGTAGAAAGGGAGACCATCGAATGTACGAATTCTACTTGCAGCCACATATAGTTTACATTGTCCGAAGACAGGCTGTGGTAATAAAATTCCAACTTTATCAAAGGTTTGCCCTTTGCGATTTATTAATGGTCACAGCTAAAATGGCTAAGGATTGGAAATTGGGTTTGCTCAAGGAAAATGGCAATAATGTACCAGAATACGTCATCTGAATTCTAGGTATTAAAATAAATTTTCAAATTTTTATCACTCAGAAGAGGCGTTTATGAAATGAATTGTCCAGAAACGACTGTAGATTTTATATTTACTTATAGTGTGAGAAAATACGTTGAATTCAATCAAATTAATTAGATCTGTTAAAAAAAATCACATTCCCTATTAATTTTTGGGTAGTTCACATAATAAATTATTATGATGTTTTCAAACCGTCAAACCTGAATTGGCACAAGTTACAAAATATTTGTAACTATATCAAACTGCCCCGACGTAGCTTATATTTAATTCAAACTGACAGCATTAGTTTAATGGAGAAAACCTTAAAGTCCGCTCTAGTAGCAAATTTATTAAAACCAATGAAGTCGTTTATCGCAAACGCTCAGACGTAGACATATTCACCTTTCAACTGTCGAGAAAAAGCAATAAAATAATTTTACGTCTTTCCAAGATAAATGGAAATTGGATAGATGAAAATATAATGATATGTCAATTTACTTACATGGCTTTGTATTTTAAATATCGTTACAAGCACTATAGATATGATTGTCTAGGTGGATTATTAAATTTACGTTTATGAGGCGTAGTAAAAAGCAAAATAGAAACTTAGAAATAAAACTACACTTTGTAGCCATTGCTCTATTTTGGTTACTGAGAATAATCTGCATATACGACATCGTAGTTTTATTGTAGACATTCGTTGTTGACGCGCACATTACCATAAACATGATTTGAGCACCCTTTTAGACTTGCACGGAACGGTTAGGTGACGATTTATTTACCTAGAGTAATTTAGGAGCAGGACTTAAATCTCATCATTAAAAATAATGTTGGTTCGGTAAACACATAAAAAGCAATTAACTTTTTAATCATCATTAACTGCGTTTGGTAAATTTATTTTACTACAACCCTTTAACGAAAAATATCAAAGTTCACAAAAATACTGCAGCCATAAAATCCATCGGTTTAATAAAAATAAATTTGCACAACACATTATTTCCGCATGATATTCTAGCCAACAGCTTCACCCCCTCATTTGCTCAAATTTTTATTATTTTGTTGTGAAATCGTTTGTTTAGTGATGTGGGCGTGATATTTACGCATAAAAATTTGATTTGTGTTTGATTCACATGAGTAATAACGTCAATAATGTCGGAAGGTAATAAGTAAAAAATGGGGCGTTTTGTTTGGGAATAACTTCCATACCAAGTTTTATTATAGAGTGCTGGTTTTATCGAGGGACGAGAGGCATACGCCTCGTTTGCAAACTTTCTCACAAAATAAAATATAACTTTTAACTATCATATTATTACGAAGGTGCAGAGATGACATATAACCTTTACGGCAACGAATTATAGTATATTATGATACGAATTTTATAAGAAGCATTTTGTCGCACGCACGGGTTTAGGGCACGACGAGCGTAGCGAGAAGAAAAGAGTAAGTGCGACAAAATGCCTTATAAACGAGTTATCATACAGTATTTTTTCTACTTTGCCACTTTTTATACAAAATAATCAAATTTTACAATCTAGGGAATTTCATGGCGGTTGCACGCTTGCGAGGTGCATTAACGCGGCTATGAAAAAGAATTAATTTGAAACGTCAATACTCGTATGTGACTCGTATTTTTGTTTATGCTTTTGATATGTATCAAAAACGTGGTAGTCAATTTTAACCCATCTCGAACGACCACCAAAAATGTCTCTCAGAGATGACTGAAGCCTCTAACCTCACAATAACTTCTATAACAAACGCCCCCAAACAACTCGCACAGGCCCGTTCTTTTCCTTTGTGGTCTGCGGTGTGCACCATGACACCGACGAATGCGATATCCTCTCCCTGGAATATCTCAAGCTCCCCATCCATAAAATGTTTAGAATCAAATGCCGCCGCACAAACAACGGGACCCCCTTTATCCGCCAAATACCAAGTACACTTGTTTGGATGGCTCAAAGTCAGCCCCGTCCTACTCCAATACGCCAAGTGTATAAAGCCCCCAATAAAATTGACGTATAAAGCCACCCCCCAAACAAGTGCCAACACATTGATAGCCCCTTGGATATGACAGCAAAGTATAGGTTAGGATTGCCCTGAGATTGCCAATATTGAAAAAATAAATATTTCTAGTAGAATTATTATAACACCGCTTTTGTCTATTATGACACGCAAAAGCGTATCGTAATAGCCTCAGTACGAACGCAAAGTAGAAAAAATTCATTACTAACGTCTACCCTGAACGGTCACTTAATCTGCCCTGTGCGTGCGCATCTCCATTTAGTCTTGGGGTTTTGAAAATTGAAAGTATTCAAATAAAATTGAGTTTATTTCATTATTTTTTGATACAAATGTTAACTTTAAGTGGCTTATGGTAACTAAAACAAAGGGACCCCCTTAGGACAGGGGTAGGATGATGGTAGGAATGGAGTTTACTTCATTATTTTCTGATACAAATGTTAGGCGACGGTTACGATAGCTACCCCATAGAAGGTTTTTTATGAGTTCAAATGAAATAATGAAGATGAAATTAGAGAAAAAAAATTGTTTAAATGTTCATTATGTTGTAGCGAAGTTGCCATCTGTGAAAGTTTGTTTTCCCGTGGATAATTGAAATTGGTGCCTCGCGCTACGCTTTCGACCCCTTAAAGAAACATACTCCAAGAAGGTCAAACTCGAAATGTGTTAATGGGCGTGCGCGCATAATTTCAACCTTAATCTCGAAATTTCGAGTTTAAGGTCGAATTTTCTCAAAATTTAATTTAATGATTTTATATGAACACTTCTCCATTTGTTTTCTTTTGGTATCTTGCAAAAAAACTTCTTACAAACTTATAACGGCCTCCATGTATCACTTTTTTGAATTGTCATCTTTTGAGAATAAGCTTCTGATTTACGTTTGAAAAATTTTACTCATTTACCAAACCTATATCCCTCAATTTCTTTAAATGTATTAGAACCTGAGATTTTAATAGATGACAATTTTCGGTTGTCTCCTTTGAGTAGTTATTTTGGTCTTTAGAAATTCGACTGATACAGGAAGATCAAAAATAAAATTCGTCAAAAAGTCTACCGTGCAGGAAAAGCCGCTTGTCGTAGTGTAATAATAGTATATTATGATACGAGTTTCATAAGAAGCATTTTGTCGCACGCACGGGTTGATGAGTAAGTGCGACAAAATGCCTTATAAACGAGTTATCATACTGTATTTCATCAACAAAATAATCAAATTTCACAATCTGGGGAATTTCGCGGCGGTTGGCTATGAAAAGGAATTAATTTGAAACGTTAATACTAGTATTTTTCTCTTCCAAAAATGAGTTCTGAAGTTCTTCAATGTACGCCCTCAGAAATACCGCGAGTGCGACCTATCCACACCGTCAGCTTGCGTCAGCCCCCGTCCCACTCCAAAGCGCCAAGTGTTACTAGCTTCGCCACGTAGCCCCAGACAGAATGCGCCGACAAAATCGCGTGTCCCAAACAAGTGCCAACAATAGTAATGCCATTTCACATTCACAGCCACTTGGACTTGACAGCGAAGTATAGGTTAGGACTGCCAAGCACTTGCCAAGGTGTTGCCAAAAACTGCCAAGATAGCCAATATTAAAAAAAATAATTATACTATTTTTAGTATAGTATATTATGATGCGAGTTTTATAAGAAGCATTTTGTCGCACGCCCGGGTTTATTGCACGACGAACGTAGCGAAGAACATACGCCCTAGTTGAAAATTGGCGGAAGGAGAACATGATCTCTACAATCTCCGAAAACACTTTACCACTTACTACTGAATTTTGAGCTTCAACGCCACCACGTTCCGTTATACTATTAAAAACCTTCCTGACGGCGTCCACACACAAAGTTAGTGCGAGCCATCCACAAGCCAGCCCTCGTTGCACTCCAATGCGCCAAGTGTTATCAGCTTGGCCCGCCCAGACAGAATGCCCCAACAAAATCGCGTGTACAAAATTCACGTGAAGCCACCCCCTCCAAAACTAATGCCAATTCACATTGTCAGCTTGCATAGGTTGGATTGCCAAGATCAGCCCAGAGCGCCAATGCAGAGTTGAGAAACCGAAAATATTAAGAAGTCACAAAATATTGGGATCTGAATTTTGAAATACGACTTTACTCCATAAGGTTTTCAACACTACTAAGTACTAACAATAAGTTACAACTAGATGTCCGTGCTAATTAAAAATAAAAACAAGCATGTAGCCATTTTACGCTTCCGTACTCTAATTGGTCCTATTTAACTACTGTGTTAATTTTCACATGATTTGAAATTTAAGCGGAAACATGTTGCTCTTCCGCTCATATTTAATAGTTGAAAGGAAGCTGTTGTTTCCAAGTTTAGCGCAAACACAGTTTCTCAACTATACAGACGATTAAATTAAAGTTTGTTACTGAGATAGGTCCGCATTATCTTTTCTAAATTTAAAGTCATCAGCGAATTTTAGAGTTATTGTTCTTTAGAAGTAAATTTTTACGTTGCTTTTACGACTGTACTTCATTGTTATAGTTTTCGACATTGCAGAAGTACACGGTAAAGCGTGTAAAGAAAATGATAGCCTCTGGACGACCACATTCTTTCCATAATATTTTTTATCTTTAGATTTGCAAACAAAATCTATTAAGCAGGTATATTAACAAAATGAAGAACATTACTTGCCACGTACTTGCCAAAAATTATTGTCTTATTTCTGGTACATATTTGAGTAGTTTTGTTTTCTGGGATGGAGAAATTATAACCCAAAAATTATTTTTTTGAATTTGGTTTCATAATTTGCAAATTATAACACCAAAAACAGAATCATAATGATCTAAATTATAATTCTATTTTTGGTAACTTTTCTTGTCTTAATGTTGCCTGCAACTTTGCAAGTGTACTGCAATGTGACCGCGACAACGACGTTCAAGTAATCACGCCACATGACAGATGTGAACGAAAATAAACCAAAGAGAAGTAAATGACTTTCGTTCTATGATTAGATGTAAACATTGGTAAAAACAAGAATTGAAAAAATGCCAATCAAACGTGAGGTACAGCTTGTGTCTGCATAATCAAAAGTTTCCAAATCTAACCTCCAAATCAGAAACGTCATTTAGCAGAAATACCAATTATACTGAAATAGCACTCGTGTTATTCAAAAGTCCCAAAGTCATCAATTTAGCACAAAATTTCGGTTTTTCTTAATTAAATAAAGCCAAATTCGAAAAAATAGTATATTAGACGCGTTTCACAAGCCGAAATTGTAGCACTTGTGCCTTTGGAGCACTTCTCGCTGCGCTCGTCGTGCCCCAAACTACTCGTGCTACAATCAACCGTCTTGTGAAACTTGTATAATAATATACTATTTTCTATTTTGCGTTCGTACTGACTGAGGCTATTACGATACGGTTTTGCGCGTCATAATAGACAAAAGCGGTGTTATAATAATTTCACTAAAAACAGTATAATTTATATTTTTAATATTGGAATCTTGGCAATCCTAATATGATTAATCTATGATCCTAACCTTACTTCGCTGTGTCAAGTCCAAACCGATTTCAACGGTTGTCAGTGCGAATAGGGTTTCAGCGGTTTGAGCCATTCAAACAAAAGCACTGATGGCGCTTGAAGAAGACTGTAGGTCAGGAAATGCTTGATGGGGTCTCCAGTGATCACGCGGATAAGGGGGTTCCACTTGTTTGCGCTGCGGGATTTGATTCTAGACATTTTGTGGATGGAGAGATTGAGAGTTTCCAGGGCCAGTATATCGCGTTCGTCCTTGTCCACACTGCCGATCACAAAGAAAAAAAACGGGCCTGTGCGAGTTGTTTGTGGTATGGGGGCGTTTGTTACGGAGGTTATTGGGAGGTTAGGGGCTTCAGTTACAGAGTCCGACGTTTTTGGAGGTCGTTCCGGATTGGTTAAAATTCACTACCAGGTTTTTTATACATGTGAAAAGGATAAATAAAAATACGAGTATTGATGTTTCAAATTAATTCTTTTTCATAGCCTCCGTTAATTAATACACCTAGCAAATGTAGCCAACTGCCGCCGAATTCCCTAGATTGCAAAATTAGTTTATTTTGTATAAAAAGTGCCAAAGTAGAAAAAATACTGTATGGTAACTCGTTTATAAGGCATTTTGTCGCATTTTGTCCTCGCTAAGCTCGTCGTGCCCTAAACCCGTGTGTGCGACAAAATGCTTCTTATAAAACTCGTATCATAATATACTGAGACGACGGCGCGACGGCCCAGGAGCGGATGATGTCATGATGATCTCACCACGTATGGTAACGTAATTAATCTGGAATAGTTCACATGAGAACGTCTGGGAATAATTATTCACATGGGATGCTCTCATAAGTCTGGAAGACTCTGTGGCGGTGATCTCATGCTATACCACGCTCGTACAAGAGACTGATCTCATTCTTCTGGAATAATCCTTTGCGTCGGAAACATGATCTCATGATTCCGGGAATAGAAGAAATCGAGAACGAAGGGAGCGGTATAAGAAGGGATCAAACAACGGAGCGAGTCAGTCTATTGGAAGCATCGTGAACAAGTGATCAGCGCGTGATATTGTGAAAGTCTGTAGGTACATTGTGAAAAGTTAGTCTTACTAGTCTTTTTAATAAAAGTTTGTAAATACGGTGTGCGCCAGAATATTTCTTTAAATATTCGAACCCGCCCGGATCAGGCTACGTTACAATACCATTAATTGAGAATTGAGTTCAGTCTTTTTTAACAACTGAAAAGCAGTTATTTTATGATTAAGCGTTCGCACAATAAATAAAAACAACAACATTGTTAACAGTCACACAGTCAGACATCTTTACTGTCTTTAGACTGTTTCAAATAAAAATCTTTTCATTCTGTTCAAACAGCTTTTCCATTTCAGTTTTTGTTGAATGAGTTCTTTATGTGAGAGCTCTGCAACTGATTTGAAATACACAACTTATAATGAAGTTATAATTTCAGACAATCAGCTTTATATAGTTTTTTCGTGTCTGCTACTTTTTGTGCAGTTCGCAGCTGTCTACGAGGCGTCGATTGTAAGTAGATCGTAATAAATAGGTACAAGAAATGAATTATGAGACGACTGGTGGTTCAGAAACACAATGCTAATTACCCCAACACTTAGTTCCGAATCTTCTTAACATTGTTTTGCTGTAATCAACACCAATTCGCCATTTCAGCGTTTGCCTCACCCCACATGTGTGTGATTTCCAGCGAAGCAGAACCTTTAAAAATAACTGACCTTTCTTGTTAGGGCAGTCATTGGAATAGGTCGACGGCAAATTAGCCCTGGGTTGTAAAAAATAATTAAGCCTTGTCATTTAATCTATTTATTGTAAAGGTAGCTTTCGTAAAAATATATAAAGTCAATTACGTTACCTTTTTGTCGTATAATCTAACTAAATGTCGAATACTTCGATTTGTGCTTGGAACAAATTTATAAAGGAAATTCTTGAAAGCTTTCCAGCTAAATATCCGGAAAAGGGTTTATGTTTATGATGAAGTAAAGGGATTAATTTCCATGCAAATTCAATTATAGACTTGAATATGAACTGTAACCGTATTGTGGTTTCAACACAAACTCCGAACAGTATCTCTCAAATTGTTGGGTGGAGAGGTACAAAGTTATCAGATGACAAGTTCGCATAGGGAAGTAAAAAACGGGCACTTTCGAAGAGTTTAGGACCGACATTTTCATCGTTAATTTTATCCTTTCACCACTGTTGCATAAACACTAACAAATAATGTAGGTTTATTGAGAATTACAGCAAATGTTCAAAACGTTCTCCTCCAGATTCAATGCAGCTATTAACTCTCCGTTTCAACATCTGAAAGGTTATATAAAAAATGCCTCTTGCATTTCTTCAAGATTGTGCGGGTTCTTTTTAAAATGAAATAATCTAGAATTGTTACCCAAGTAAAAACTTACGCCTGTATTAGTAGTGCAATAAAACGTACCGTAAAAAAGGGGCGAAATAGCTGCATCCCTACAAAAACTTCTTTATCAGGTAGGCAGTATCGTAGGAGGATAGTTACGAAGATACGAATATGATCCATAAATTTTGATTTTTTTTAAGCAAAAATTCCTGTAATAGGCAATTAATCCTTCGGTGCGATGTTGAGAGCTGAGTAATTACCATTTAAAAAGTGATCTATGAATTATTCAGCTTGACGACTTGTACTCTAATTTCTCGTGGGTTCTTCAAGGTGATATTTATTCCGTTTTAAAGGATTTTTTAACAAATTTGATTAATTTGTTTCGGGTCAATTTCCAAGTCATGATATAATCGGATATTAGTGAGGTTGTTGTCGCTCGAGTAAAGTGGTATCCTTTTCATAAATTATTAATTATATTAATGGATAAATGGGTCTAAATTTGGAAATATGAATGGATCTTTTAGCAACCAGATACTAGTAACATTGTCGAACGTCAATATATTATGTATAATTCATGTGACATTTTATGTAAAATCGATACTACTACACGGGGAAGCATAAAATACTGGTCACCGGAATTTACGCGATTTTTTTGATGACGGTCAAGTTAAACCTTTTTGCCCTTGGGCCATGTTAATTTCTCCTGTTCAAGATCTCTTGGGAGCATAACAACATGAGGGTTAGCCAGTATCTTTCTTTGTTTTAACATTTTATTTAACGATTTAACAAAATTTAAAAAAAAAATTAAAATGTTAACACACTTTAGTATTGAGTTGTAACGAAGTTACTGAAAAATTCCAAGAGACGAGTATCGGAAATGAGGCTCGAGGCTCTGAAGCGAAAATTCTCCGCAGTCTAACTGGTTGACAAGGTCGAGCTCCCTACACCCAAATCGGCATCTTTAACAGCCTCTTAAAAATACTTCTTGATCTCTGATCGGGATGAAACTTTCACCGTTGTAACCGAAAAAATAGCGCGCAGCTTATGCAAATGTTTCTCTTGGTTAAGGCAATACAACAACTGCGCATTCTCATTCTTTTTAATTTGTTATTCGGAAAGATCGAACCATAAAAGAATAACATCACACGTTAGTTAAAATTTTGTGGATAATTTTTTGTAAGAACATTTAATTAGTTTTACGCTTTATTTAAGGTGTATTCAATAGGTACATCAAATAATGCAGACATTCTGCGCTGCGGTTAGAATGTCAAATAAATTAACACCAGGAATTGTGTTTTTAGCATCTATTGTATCCGATATATTATTCAATCTGCATACATACAATGCTCGATGCATAAATTCTTATTCGCTTGTATTTTAGTTTCATCAGTTTTATCAAGTTTAATCCACATTTGATTAAAAGCCAATATTATTATTTACTTTGATATTATATTTTTATAAAAAAAATTCGTTTAGTGTAAATATTTATTCTGTCCTCACAATAATTCAAAAATTATTATATCTGCAGTCAAAGGTCTTTAAAATATACATATAGTATAGATCGTATAGACAGATATTTAATTAAAAGACATCACTAACAACTCAAAATACAAAAGAGGCAGAAAATAAATAAGCAAATTATATCTACTCTTCACCTATTCGACGTTGTAAATAACCAAAAGAAAATGGTGGTCCCAAAAGCTGGTAAGTTGATTATTTTGGGATGAATTGTTTGAGATTGCAAGTTGCCATACGTAATCGTCGTGTATATTCCACACCAAAATAGGATGGTGATTTCAAAAATTAAAAGTGATTACCACAAACTAATAGATGCTGATCAAACATTACGAGAACCTATTTCTGTTTATTAAGTCTAAAAGCTCTGTTATTACGGTGTAACTAGTGCTGTGACGTCAAATAGGGGAACCTGGAACAGAATCGAATACTGAACGAACAAGTTTTGGTATTAGCTTCATGGGTTAAATGTAAGATTTCACTATTATATTCTTTATTTGCCTCCAACTTAATAATAAACACTTACCTTAACTTCCGCCTGCCATTATGGTTCTATAAATAACCGGGAAGCTAGAGGGGTTTTAATTATTGCTGAAATGCAAACGTTGGCATATAGGCAACATCCTCAAAGCTTATATTCAGTACAACAATAATGAAATTAGTGGAAGTTCAATTTGCCACAATACAAGCGAGGTTTCTTATTACACTCATTAGTAATTTCTGGGCGGCAGATATTATTTTATGTACTGCTTACGGTTTAATTGCTGCTTTACCTTCAGACGCATTGTTCCAGGCAGCTAAAATATTCGTCAAATAAATATGCTCCAATTATGCTCTGACTCCCTCGAAATTTATTCGTCAACGCTACAACACGTTGAATGGTAGATATCCCGGAGCAACTTCTTACAAGAGATTGTGGAGAGGATTTTTCACTTTTAAAAAATGAGTACAAAAACATGTACTAATACAACGTCGAGACAAGTGTGGATGCTCGGGGTTCTTTAGCAATCTCTCTCTGCAGATGTGTTGAAATATTAACAATTCAAATCCGTTTGTCTCCAGTTCTTGTGAAACATTCATGAGTGACTTCTATAAGGTGTTCACACTATGACGGATAATAAATAACCGGCGTTGAGATAGCGTTAAACCTATTCATTACATTTACTCGAAAATAAATGTGCAGACATTCATCAAGGCACCTGGGACGAATTCTGGGGTTATTTTGCGGCTTGAACGGTTTGTTTCCCTGCAAAAGGGAGGCGTTTCGAGTCTATCAAAGTGGAAAGTATCGCCCTGTTCAGTCAAAGCTTGTGATCATCTATATGGATGTTTAATTTCATGCATACTCTTCAGCCTCATTATTGATTGAGGTTTAAAGGAACATGGCCACAAATAGACTTCCATCATGATTTTTATAATGCACAGTTTTCATCCAACTACTTCTTGAATTTGGCGCAGACAATTATTCCAAATAGACGCCAGAGTACGACATGGATATCCTGTATTACGTATAATTTATTTCATTATAAACCTGCCCTTATAAACCTAATAATCAAGATAATTTGTAATCGAGTCATCCATGATATCGAATCCGTGTGTCTTTCGCGATTGATATGCTTAATGGTGGCATATAAAGTTCAACGTCATTCGAGAAGAAATTTTTAAACAGATGCCAAAAAAAGGGAGCCTCCAGAAATTATTTTTTTAATGTTAATTTCAATTTTTCGCCAGATCTTGTGTATAAATGATATTCCAGTTCGGTGTAACCTAAACCACTGCCATCAAATGTCAAATGAATTTGAAGAATTAACTTAACCTCAAATCTTAGTATCTTGCCGCTTGCGTTGTTGGTGTTGGTTGTTGTGTTATTTTTGTCTAGTGAAACAGTGTCTCTACTCTGTAAAATCAGTTCTATTAAAAATGGCATTTTCATTAGAATTCAAAGCGTTTATGGTTGAGTCGTATTTTCGAAATGGACAGAAAGTAGACGGCGTGTGGCAATATTCTGTTCAAGATGCATGGACAGAATTTCGTGAGCAGTTTCCCGATAATATCGTCGATTATGCTCATTTCGCCAATACATTAAAGCGTTGTGTTACCTAGTTTCAAGAATATTTTTTGAAGGTAAATCATTCATTATTAGTTATTTAAACAAAAATAAATAAATAAATATTTCATCCTCTTTCAGGTAACCTAACTGTACTTGCATATCAACAAGAGATTTTGGAAACTTCATAATGAACGAATTGGTACTTGGCTATTTTCAACAAGATTTGGCTACAGCCCATTCAGCAAGGACCACAATAGCTATGTTACGAGAGTTCTTTGATAACAGACTTATTAGTCGGAACCTCCGAGATCTTGTGACCTTACACCGCGGACTTATTACTTGTGGCCTTATTTTAAAAAATACATTTTTAGCCTTGACAGCCGTAAATTACGTTCTACCACATTTTAGACAGTCATGATAACCAATTTTTTTTCACATTGAAGCTGTCACCTACCGCCTTTAAGCGGCAAAATAGTCCAAAATTTTCTTCTTTAAGAAACTCGAAAAAAAAGATCCTTTATGGTAAATGTTGGTCGTATATTTTGAAAGAATATACCGCACTTAACTGTCTTTCAATAAGTTTGTAAGATATAATAATGACCAATTTAAAGACACTCTCGAAGGCGTACCATCTCGTGGTATAAATAGTAAGCATCTCAGTTGCCTATTTACCTTATTTTCAATGTCAGTGTCAATCTAAAAATGTTAATTTACTGCGATTATTACTCTCATAAAATACAATAATATGGAAAAATGGGTGAAGTCTTTGAACTAAAAGTAAAACACGTCAACAATAAGATAATGAAAGAGTTAAGGTAAGTCAAGAAAATACTTCAAAAACATAACCTCTCTCATATTTTTAGGAATTGCGCCCTATGTGCTCGTATGCATTCCTACAACTCCCGCATCCTTTTGGGCAAAATCCGCGTCCGTCACACTATCCTGCACCTATCTTTATGTCAATAATGTAACTTCGGTGCAAAGATAATTTTTGTAAAATGGGGGCGCCGAGTGGAAAACTTGGTCATCGGCTAAAAAGTTGTATACATTATGTGTGTGGTAGGTATTTTACATCACTCAGTTTTATTAAAACACTCAAACTAAAACTTCGTGATGTAAAATTGATCCTACCACACTTATAATGTAATATACTATTACCGAACGCCTCTTCATACTTTACAAGAATTAAGGCTCGAAAAAATTAATGAAATAAATAATAATCCAGATATGTTACGAAATGTTATTCAAGGTGTTAGACGAAGGGCTCATTTGTGCTTAGACCAAAATGAAGAACATTTTCAGCATTTATTATAACAGTTGAATGAAATAAATGTATTTTCCATAAATTTCACGTATTTTTGACAATAAAATCCTGTTTGAGAATTCCCACCATTTTATCTTTCAATTGACACATTATTTGACATTTATAAGTGCAGTTTAAGTGCACGACATACGTTTTCGGATTAATGGATGACTCGATTACAAATTATCTTGATCGCTCGATATAATATACGCGTTCAACAATAAACCTGGTTAGGGGAGGCTGGGCATTTTTATAACAGTGTACATTGCAATCGTTAAGCCAGGAATACATCTGACGAATGTTACCATTCGTTCGCACTCGTTCGCATTCTCGAGCATTTCTTGCTTAAGTGTAGACGGGCATTCGCAGCGTATTTTATTGAGGGACGAATGGATGGAGCGCAAACGAATGCGAACGAATTTTATCTACAGCCGGGCGGTAAAAATGAAAAGATCAAAGGGAAATGGGACGCACGAATGTTTGGAAACGTTGGGGTGTGGACGTGTTGACAATAATTTCAGTTCTTCTACCATCCGTCGCAAAAGGTTGCATATTGCTCTTTGTCTCTGCAGGCTGCACTGTTAATTTATGACAACCCCTGAATAACGTAGAAACTGTGGCCAAGGACGTGTTTAGCTGCCGATAACATTATAAATATCGTGAATAAATGATTTATTGTGTGCCAAACAATTTAAGTCAAAAACGAAGCTGACGTTGAGCTACGTCACATTTCTCATAAAAATATATCTGTCAATATAAATATATAATATTGTGACGCTTGATCGCGGCGGCGGTTGCCTCGAGCGCCAGTTTTTTAACGTGGTATTCTCCACGAGACCACGGGTAGCTAAAAGTCGGAGTACGGAACTCCAGAGGTCAACTGTCTAGTTTGGCGGGAGGGAAAAATAAAGCCGTTTCGGTGTTAGTGTTTAATGTTCCCCTATTTACAATTATTTACCGAATATTTACACAGTTTAATGACTTGGTCTTTGGTAACTCGGTGACGAAACTTGAGATTCCCCCTGGACACCCCTGTGGAATTGCACCCTGCTTACGGCGGTTCAGAATCTGCGTGTTTCGGTTTGTGAATCGTTGATGACAAAAGTTGCGGGCTACCCTGTAGACGTTGGCGTACCCGCCCACCCGTATACGGTGGTTCCTTTGGTTCCGGAACCCGAGCGGTTAGTGACACAAGTTACGATGCAACCTGTTGATGTCGATGTAGCCGCCCCCTGAATACAATGTTTTGGTTGGTATGAGTTTCGGAACCCGAGCGGTTGATGACAAAAGTTAGGATGCACTCTGTTGACGTTGCTATACTACCCCTTGTACACGGTAGTTCGATTGTTTCAGTTTCCCTACCCGAGCTGTTAGTGAAAAAAGTTAGGATGCCCCCTGGAGAGCTTGATGCACCCACCCCTTGAGTAAGATGGTTCGGCTAGTTCGGTACCCGAGTGGTCTGTAGACTCTGATGTACCGGCCCCTTATATACGGTGGTTCGGTTACTTGAAGTTTCGAAACCCCTGCGGTTACTGACAAAAGATATGATGCCCTCTGTACACGGTGATGATGATGAACTCACCCCTTGAGTACGGCGATTCAGTTAGCAAAAGCTTCGGAACCCGGGCGGTCGATGACAAAAGTTATGCTGCCCCCTGTAGGCGACGATGCATCCCTCCTTTGAATACGGAGGTCCGGTTATTGGAAATTTCGGAACTCGAGCGATCGATGACAAAGGTTCGGATTCAGCCGGTAGACTTCGGCGCGCCAGCTTCCCGTATATGACGCGATTATCACAAGCTTCGGAACCCGGGTGGCGTCTCCCGCATTTTCGCGGGGAGGGACGGTGAGGTCGGGTTAGATCCGGGGTAGGCAGCAGAAAACAAGTCGGTCTGGTTTGGTCTGGAAGCTTGGCCAGCGTTGAACCATGGGATCCCCCCGCGTGAACCCAATCTTCCAGAGACCAGTGAAAACCGGGATAACTTACTACAACACTGGTGGCTAGTCGTCGGAGGGTGCGGGAAGCTAGCAAAAAGAAAGTGCTCGGTCTGGCTTGTCTTGGCCAACGTTGAACCCTAAAATCCCCCCGCGTGAACCCAACCTTCCAGAGACCAGTAAAAACCGAGATAAGGCGTTACGTAGGCTAGTTACCGGAGAGGAGTAGGAGGGAGGTGGGAAGAAGGGTTGCAGCCCCTTGCCTTAGTCTGCTTCTTCCTCCTGGGCATAGACCTATGGTAGGGTGATAATGACGTAGCACGATGCGAACTACTTGTCGCAATGCGGAGGAGTGAGGGTCTTATCATCGTGTTATCTTCTCTCCTTAGTAAAATCGGTTCCGGGCATCGTATTGACTCCGGAGTGGCGGCGTCCGATACGCGCTTCTTCGCTGGTTAAGATGATGTAAAATTCATTGCGGCGCCATAACCGGAAGTATTTATTTTCGGTGATTTCCGGATCGATGAAAGGGCGTGGTCGGGCGTTACAAGGTCGGGGGTTGGGGGTGGTCGTAGCGTCTCCGGAGTAGGCTCGTCGGGAGCGCGCTTATTATCCGGTGGTGATGATGAAAAAAATATCCTGCTGTGACACTGCAAACTATTTTTCCCGGCGATTTATAAGCTTAATTTTCAGGTGCACGGTTTTGATTAAAAAGCGAATCGACGGTGTCAATGTCGCTTCGCTGGCGGTTCTTAGTTTGGTATTTACGTCCGGATTTTTTGTGACTTCGTTACAATATAAATATGTCTGTCTCCTTGTAACAATTCCAATGCTGTTCCATATAACAATTTTCGACTAAGAGCACTTGCAAAGCTATTTCCTGCAGGTCAGGATATTGCCTTCCAACTTGATTTGTCCTCTAGAATTAAACGTTTAGTTTTTGTTTGTGAAACGGAACGTAATGCAGATTTCGGAAATTAATGGTATTTTTAAATCGAAGTAATCAAGAATTTCAGATGTGTTGTTGCCACTCAATTTATCTTAGTTTTTTTTTCAAAATCTTAGTCTTATCTTATTGTTATTTCTTCTCTCTTTGCTTTTTGCGAACTCCAAGTTTGGTTTAGTTTTTAACAATATATTTTTATGTAAATGGTCTAAATTTTATAAAAAAACTTTGTATACCTTCCAGTAATAGTATATATTAAGATTATCAAAGAGCTTTTCCCCACACTTTCATAGATCAGAATTTTTGGCAAACTATTGCTGGAATGTGGGTCAGACTATTGTACCCTCTATACAATACACATTCGATACAATTCGTGCACTAAAACTTACCTAGAATACGCTGGGAGCATTCTAAAATCCGGAAGCTCTCAAAACCAAAATTACACCTACGAGTTTCGAACAATTGCGCTAATTCCAAACCTCAATAGCCAGAAATTTACCAAACATGATTAAATTCCAGACGTATTGATTCAAGTGTCGCAAGTGGATATTGTTTGTTTTTTGCTTCTTGATTGCGTGATTACGGGCGTCTATTACGTCTTCTTTATGTTTTTTGCACGTTTTTACAAAAACATGATGTTAACGAGAGGCGACAGGTCACAAAGAACGCGCAGCGTGTTTTCACGAATTTTTCAATTTAATTTACTCACCAATGATTAATTTTCTGATGGTGGAATAATAAGCCGATAAAAACACTTAACGAGTTCTGATGCCGCCTTCAAAAATTATGAATGTGGACTACGATGTATTGTAGACGGGGAATAATTATGCTTTATTGACATTTTAAGGAAAAACAGTCGGTGTGGCTATAGGCATTTTCACCTCTTATATAAAAATAAACTTCCAATTGTATCGTTAAACTTCTTATACAGGAAACACCTTAAATGACATGGTAATGATAATAACCAATTGTTAAAAAACCTTAAGGTTATCGAATCAAGTTAAAAATTGACATACACAATTTTAATTTTGGTTCTACTCAATTCAAAGTATTTATCAATCATTGATCCAATTATGAAATGCATCACATATGGAATAGAACGCAATAAATAACAACTTTAACAATACCGTTTCCTTTATTTATTTTCCATTTATCTGCATCTATTTACATTATTTATTGTGTGTATACTAGCTTTGACATATTCCTACAAATTACATACATATATTATGGATAATTACACCAAAATACACTAATGCATATTTAACCGAATTTCTAAATTGCGCTATCTTATTGTATTTGTATTCTTTCTCTAATATTACAACTACATATACAGAGTGATCGAACAGGCGATTTTTGCTTTTAAATTGCCATCTTTTGACATACAAATTTTGATGATGACGTCATCTGTTTTTGAACTATGACACCGTCATCATGTTTTAAATGGCGACCCCCCCCTTCTTTTTAGATTTTAACAAGAGTAAAAAAATGATACCTCCCATAACTTTTTTTTTAAATTACCAGTTTTTCTTCAAAGAATTAAATTTTTATTCCTTGAAAAAATACTATTTCGGCGCTATTGATACTATAAATGGTGCAGATTAGTCCCGAAATGAAAAAAAGTTACAAAAAATGTTATGCAAAGTATCAATTTTTTATTCTTGTTGAATAGACAATTGAAAAGTGTATTTAAAAATCGACCTGTTGGAGCGTTTTTCGCAAAAACAGTACATAATTAAATTATGAATTTTGTGCGGAACTTTATGATCACTCTGTATTAATGGTCAACCTGATTTGTTCGAAGTGTTTATCATTACACCGTACAATGTCTCATTTACATGCGAATCCAATGTCAATGTTAAGCGGAAACTAAATCGTCTATTTGAATTCAGCTAATAGATTCGATTTGTCAATCGAACAAGCATCAGAAAAATGAGTTAGCTAATAGCTAAGTGTGTGAATTTATTATTAATAAAGAAGAAAATTACATAGAAGAACATGGACAGTTAATGAGAAATTTCCCGTCGTAAATAAGGGTAAAAGTATTGCGGCTTTCCTACCCGCGAAGTTTTCCTTGTTAAGTTTATCCAAGTTGCAACAAGGACAGTACATAATTGATTTACGTTCTTCGGTTTTAGTGTATTTTGTGTCTTCAGCGTGCGGTTTTATTTTCGTTTCAAAACGTGTTTTTCTACAGTTACAAGAAGGAGGATGAATAATGCAGAATCGATATTCAAAACAACAGTGTAATTTGATGTTTGGATGGCAAAAGGTAGAAAGTTTATATTATTTAATTAAGAATTATTTAGAGAAGACAATACCATTAAGTGCTTTTAATATAAAGTTCGCCCTCGGATCATCCACCAACGTATTTGTTTGCCAACTGCAGTTCAACTTCGAGAGTACATTCATAATAGCTATTTTAACCGTTCGCTTGATATAGATAGTCTTATTTTGTGGGTTTTATAGAGAACAAACTCGCTTCAGTTTTATAATTGGCGCCATTTTATTCTCAAAGTGCTGTGGGCTTGAGTTACGAATCATAAAACTTTTCTGAGACTTCAAATTGACTTTGAACAATAAAACGTACCTTTTATTTGGCAAATTCAGAATGATAAGATAAGTATACCAGCACTAAATTATCGAAGTTTATACTTTTATGCTCAGCACTAGCAAGGCAAGTAAGTGAGATTTCCCGGTAAACATACCATGAGTTCATTTAAATTATAAATTAGGGTAGGCACTACTAACTTTGGCTTCAAAAGAACAGCAGCAGAATGGTGAATGGAAGTATTCAATAGAACGGTGTGAAAGGTTTTTCGAAATGTGTGGTAAGATTTCGTGATGCTAGCTAAAAACCTCTCCTCTGTTGAGCACAAGAGATGGAAATTTTTTTTATACTTCATCTTTATAAAATTTCCGTCGTTCAAGATCTGCTTCCACCGAGGGGCTGTCAACTGTGGAATTAGTTGTTAGTTGTACATATTGCGAGAATACAATTACCGGAATTAGTTTGGAATTACATGGAATTATTTCAAGTACTCGTGTTTAGAGGAAGTACTCACGAATTAGTTACAGGAATTTCCGTGGAATTACTGGAATTACCTTCAAACAATATGGAATTATTCTGGAATTACTTGAATTACATCCGGGTTTTATTACTACTAGTGGTGACCGAAATTCGACCGTAATTAATAAAAGTTGTAAGCCTGAACGTTATTGTTTTTTTCAAATAGAGTTGGTACACATGTATAATCATTGCATATATATTTTTTAAATTTTGTTCTATTACGTCAGCTGTGAGCGTTTACAAATACGTCATTAGGGAGTTTTTGCACGCCACACATTAAAAATACCGTAAACGTTAAAACCACGTGATTGAATACCGTATAGAAAATAGCGGCATAGCAAATGTGGCAGTTTTTGCCTGTGCAACCATAACACTATAGTGGTAAATTTTTTCGCTGCACCAATTATATCATTGTCATTTATAACAAAATTATCTAAGACGTTTGGCATATCACAGAAAGAATCACAGCTGGTATCACTGTCATAACAGTCACTATCTCTAACAAACACAGAGCTGAAATGGGCTGCGAAGCAATTTAAGCTCAAAGCTCTTAAAGTATGGAAGACTTGTTAAATGTGTTAGTGGATTTTGATAATATGGATGTAATTGAAGATGCAATACATATTAAATGAGTTGTCAGTGCCCAGACAGGTTCCATTTACAAGATCAAAAAAATATTATCGGTTAAATTCAGATAATGTTGACTGCAGAAGAGTGTGTTTCTAACTTTAGGTTTTAAAAAGACGATTTATCAATGCGCTGCAAACACGTCTTAACCAATCAGAAGATAGTAAACTATACGGTAAAGCATTTAACGTGCTCCGCTAAACCAAGGGAAATACCGGGGCCCGCTATTCAAATAGTGTTACCGTAAGTTGTGCACATGCGCAATGAACCCTTGGGAGAGTTTAGCGTTACCGTATATTTATCGTAAGCGTGCAAAAACTCCCTATTAAGATGTGTTGTTGGCCCTAATTCACTGCAATGTATATGAGAAAGGAACATTTGAAATCACACAAAATTTACAGTTTGACTACAGACTATTTATTATTTAATATATTTGTAACACATATTACATTATACACGGTGTCGCAAAATTAGCGTATTCCGAGTTCGGAACGTTGTAGCGAAGTAAGAAAAACATTAATAAAAAATATATAGGAGCCCCCTTACCAAAATATGTAGGACTCAAGGTCTAAACTTTGCATCATGTTTTCTTCAAATAAAACAAAAATGTAAGCGTTTATTTCTACTTATGGTTAGGCTACTCATATAAAATAATAATTCAAGCACTATGACCCACGAAGTCACACACACGCAGTCAATTGCACTATGACCCACGAAGTCACACACTCGCAAAGTCACGCACACGCAGTCAATTACAGCTAATGTTCAAACTGTTTTCCCCCAGCTTCAATGCAGCTGTTAACACTCTGTTTCATATTTTCAAATTCATTTTCCAACTTCTGATTGGTTATAGCGTTGCATGCATTAACAATTGGAATATGAAATAATCTAGAACTGTCAGGTCCGGACTTCGAGGGGGAAATTGAGTGACTCGATCATCATAAAACTCGTGAATTCGGATCATAGTTTCTCTTGTCTTGTGAGCTGGTGCATTATCCTGGTGGAAGTACCCGTGTAGAAGTTCGTCATCATGAAGGTTTTGGAAAAAAGGGTGGCGACATCTCTCGGAATTTACCGTTCCTTAAAAAAAACAGGTCCAACTATATTTCTTCGAGAGACCGCCAGCCAAAAAACAATTTTTTGCAGATATATGGGCGTTTGGACGAATTCATGGGGATTAATTGCGGATCAAATTAGCATATTTTGTTCATTTACATATCCAGAAAGGTGGAACCATTCTTCGTCAGAGAAAAAGTTACATCTAAGGTATTGTTTTTATTTAGGTTATTCGAAAACCACCCCGTCGGAAAAAGAAATTAGGGTAAACCACCAAATCGTTGGAGAGAATGCTGGACATCCGAAGAGGCACAGAAAGAAAAGAGGCAATAGCCTAACTACCATGGGTAGAAAGAAAGAATCTCTGCCACATACTCAGTTTTTTTTTGGCGCTTCGAGGTAACCTAAGAAGTTAGGACACCTGAAGAACTTGAGGACAAAGAAAAATTTGGAAAACCCGAGAAATTGAGCAACCTGATGGTTTAAAAACTTGAACATCTGATAACCTAAGTCGACCTTCCGAAAAGCCTAAGAATTTGCGGAACTTGGGAACTGAAGGAACCTGAAAACTTGAGGAACCTAAGAATTTAAAGAACCTGAAATCATGGCAAAACTACTGAGAACCCAGTCAGTTGAAGAACCTGCGAATTTTAGGAATTTGAGAAATCTGAAACTTGAAGGACTTGAGAAACACAGCAGATTCGAAATCTTAAGAAACGTAGGTATTTTAAGAATTGGAGTAGCCTAAGAAGTTGGGTCACCTGAAGAACTTGAGAACTAAGAAAAATTTGGGAAGCCCGAGAAATTGAGAAACCTGATGATTTGAGAACTTGAACATCTGAGCACCTAAGCAGGTCTTCTGAAAAGCCTAACAATTTGTCAAACTTGAGAACTGGAGGAACCCGAAAACTTGAGGAACATGAGAATTGAAAAACCTGAAATCTTGGCAAACCTGAAAACCCAGTCAGTTGAGGAACCTGCGAACTTGAGGAATCTGAGATTTTGAGAAATTCAACAGATTTGAGAACTTGAGAAACGTATTTTGAGAATTGTAGTAACCTAAGAAGTTGGGTCACCTGAAGAACTTGGGGACTAACAAAAATTTTGGAATCCCGAGAAATTGAAAAATCTGATTATTTGAGAACTTGAATACCTGAAAACATAAGTAGGTCTTCTGAAAAGCCTAACAATTTGTCAAACTTGAGAACTGAAGAAACCTGAAAACTTAAGGAACCTGAGAATTTGAAGAACCTGAAATCCTGGCAAACCTGAAAAAGCAGTCAGTTGAGAAACCTGCGAAATTGAGGAATCTGAGATTTTGAGAAATCTGAAATCTGAAGGACTTGAGAAACTCAGCAGATTTGAGAACTTGAGAAACGTATTTTGAAAATTGGAGTAACTTAAGAAGTTGGGTCACTTTAAGAACTTGAGAACTAAGAAAAATTTAGGAAGCTCGAGAAACTGAGCAACCTAATGATTTGAGAACTTGAACATCTGAGAACCTAAGTAGGTCTTCAGAAAAGCCTAACAATTTGAGAAACTTGAGAACTGGAGGAACCTGAAAACTTAAGGAACCTGAGAATTTGAAAAACCTGAAATCTTGGCAAACTTGAAAACCCAGTCAGTTGAGGAACTTGCGAACTCGAGGAATCTGAAATTTTGAGTAATCTGAACTTAGAAGGACTTGGAGTTAGGAGCAGCTTTGAGAACTTGAGAAACGTATTTTGAAAATTGGAGTAACTTGAGAAGTTGGTCACTAAGAAAGGACTGAGAAAAATTTTGAAACCGCGAGAAATTGAGAAACCTGATATGTAATTTGAAAACTTCACCATCTGAGAACCTAAGTAGGTCTTCTGAAAAGCTTAAGAATTTGTGGAACTTGAGAACTGAAGGAACCTGAAGACTTGAAGAACCTGAGAAATTAAAGGATCTGAAATATTGGCAAACCTGAGAACCCAATAAATTGAGGAACCTGCGAACTTAAGGAATCTGAGATTTTGAGAAATTCAGCAGATTTGAGAACTTGAGAAACGTATTTTGAGAATTGTAATTGAAATGTAACTTAAGAAGTTGGGTCATTTCAAGAACTTGAAGACTAAGAAAAATTTAGGATGCCCGAGAAATTGAGAAACCTGATGATTGAGAACTTTAATATCTCAGAACCTAAGTAGTTCTTCTGAGAAACTTAAGAATTTGTGAATCTTGAAAACTTGAAAACTGTCCCAACATCACAAAATCTTGCCACACAATTTATAAATTTGTTGGACTAATTTCTGATAATCTGCTGGAAAAATGGGGTAGACCTTTCGAAAATCATTAACACAGCGTTGTATAGAATAATTCCATTCACCATTCTGTTGCCGTTCAGCGTTCTTAAAATAATTTTCGGTAAGAAAAATTGTATGCTCTAATTCAAACATTTTGTCACTTTGACAGTCAAATTTTAAATCAGATTGTCAAAAGTTAGTAGTGCCAACATAATTTCAATTTCACAGTCTACTCTAATTTATGTATAATTTAAATGATCGTATGGTACCACCTAGCGAAATCAACTCGGAAATGAATAAATCTCGGAATTAATAGGCGATATTCGGCACTTTTAGTTTGTTATTGTACCTACTTTGTTTATTTTATTACGAGTTTTACTATTTATGTTTTTTTTTTTAATTCAAAAACCGAGCCTGAATAATGTACTCGAAGAAAATTTTATTTGATTTTAGGTCGGCTGATTTTCTTTTCTTATCGAACTTAGGTAGCGATGGGATAGGTCTGGCACCGTTTGTAAAATAATTTTAAGACAATTTTTTTTTATAGTTTGCTATGACCTTTTAGCAATTAATTCTTGTAGCAATATAAATTTATAGTTGCCAGACAATTTTGTCGCGCCAGATCTAATTTTAGTAATTAAAAAATAATTTCCAAACCATTTTAGTATAGCTGAAATTTTAACACGATACAGTTCGATAATCAAAGAATTAAATATAATTTTTCCAGATCGAAATTCGGTTGTTTAATTAAGCTCCAGATTAATTTAAGTATCTGGAGTACAAGTAATTCGATGGCTGCGTGAAAGAGATAGCTGCCACAAAGCGGATGCGCACAATTAAACGCACCCGATCCCAGGTGCCAGACCTACCCCATCGCTACCTAACTTCGATGAGAAAGGAAATATCAAAAAGCCATACGACCTAAACTTCTTTCTCGCAAACGTTACTAGCTCTTGTACTAATATGTATCTGTTGTCAGTTGTCAAATGAACTACTTAACTTACTATTGTAGAGTAAATACAATACAAATGAATGAAGTGGTCGCAGGATCACAATTTTATTTCAAACGCAAACAAAAAAACAGCTGTCAAAATTCAATAATGATGTAAATATTAATATAGGTATTAAAAAAGGTTATAATAATTATTTACTTCGTGACTCTATAAAAAAATGTGCCGCAAAGCCGAGAAATTATAAATGCCAATAGTTCTAGATTTTTTTACGAGCCAATCCATAAAATTAAATTACTATTTGTGTAATAATGTATCGACTAGATCAAAAAAGTGTACAAAATATCGGGTTAAAAAATATAATCTTATTCCCCTACTTGACGATAAAGCTAATATTCGTGGTTATCTAATTTGGAAGTACAATTTCTATACAACAAATAATTTTTAAACCGTGTAACAACTCCTAATACCTCATTTCACCCTTATCAATAAACATCATTGCGATCGATGCGTAAATGTGGCGGAAGAGCCAGCGCGGCTAAAGTTCTTTGTTGTTTTTCTCTGGAGCGTCACTGCACTGACCTTGTTTTCGCCCGAAAACTTAATTAGGATTTTGTTACAGGAGTGTCATCCTGCAGGACGGCCACAGCTATGAACGGTTCAGATTTTTCAATTTTGCCTGGCTGGGAACTCATAAACTGGACTTTACCGGAAGTTAACTGGACGAACACTTCAGATCCTGAGCGTGACGCGTGGGAGCAATGGAGTTCTTTGATGCAGGACCGTGCAGTGGTTGTTTCCCTCCTGCTCTTATTCTCGATGACCACGGTCTTCGGTAACATGCTCGTCATCCTTGCGGTAGTTCGTGAACGTTATCTTCATACTGCCACCAATTACTTCATAACTTCGTTAGCAGTTGCAGACTGTTTAGTTGGTTTAGTGGTGATGCCATTCAGTGCACTTTATGAAGTCTTAGAACACACGTGGTTTTTCGGTACTGACTGGTGCGATATCTGGCGCTCACTGGATGTCTTGTTCAGCACGGCTTCGATTTTAAACTTGTGTGTTATTTCGCTGGACCGCTACTGGGCCATAACGGATCCCATCACATATCCCATGAAGATGACGAGAATACGTTCCGCTCTTTTGATAGCAGCAGTCTGGGTCTGCTCTAGCGCCATCTCGTTTCCTGCTATCGTGTGGTGGAGGGCTGTACGGACCGAGCCCATTCCTGCCTACAAGTGCCCCTTCACTGAACACTTAGGCTACCTCATCTTCTCTTCAACCATTTCTTTCTATCTACCCCTCTTCGTGATGGTATTCACTTACTATAGAATTTATCGTGCAGCGGTCGCACAAACCAGATCGTTGCGACTGGGTACTAAACAAGTACTGCTAGGATCCGGAGAACTCGAACTGACTCTACGGATACACCGTGGAGGTACGTGCAAAATTCCTAACCCCGAAAGTAGACATTTGTACTCTACTCAAGAAGATGAACCTTTGACAGCGCTTCAAAATAACGGCTTGTCAAGGATGGCTTCTACGAGGCTCGGACCTCACAGTAAGAACTTTTCTTTGAGTAGGAAGCTGGCAAAGTTTGCTAAAGAAAAGAAGGCGGCAAAGACATTAGGCATAGTGATGGGAGTGTTTATCGTGTGCTGGTTGCCGTTTTTCGTGGTGAACTTGCTATCCGGATTTTGTCTACAGTGTATTTGGCACGAAGAGATTGTTCTTGCAGTTGTCACGTGGCTCGGATGGATCAATTCGAGCATGAATCCCGTTATTTATGCTTGTTGGAGTAGAGATTTTAGGAGGTAAGTGGTTGTGAACATTGTGTTGTTGATAATTTTTGATATACAAGGGTTACCGAAATGGCAAACCGGTATAATCTTTACGGACCAATGACACTACATATTAACTTTAATGCCTCAAATTAATGCGACAAAGTTTTTGAAAATATTGAAATCTACAGTATTAATACCATTGGTTATAGTTGGACCACCTTTATGGGAAAATACTTTCCACTATAAACACGTACAAAATTATAGCTCCATTTCATTTCATTTCCTTAAGAAGCTCAAGCTGTGTGCAAATTTGTGTTGATAAAACAGTTTTTTATAATACAATGGTGTTGGCACAAATTATATACCAGGAGCACTCCATAAAATGTAGACCGTTGTGAGAACTTAATTTATAGGAATTTACAGAAGCGTATAGTTAAATAAGAAAAAATATAATATAGTCATCGTAACAGCCATAAAAAGTTATGCGACAACACAAAGAACAGATCTAAATAGGATACACCCAACAAACTTTCAAACAAAAGTAGTTTTTTAGGAACAAATAGTAATCATGTTTTAGGCTGTAAAATTAGTAGTTGTCTTTATACAAACTAATTTGATTGGATAACGAAGATGTTTTAAGAGTTTCGTTGCGGTTGCCAGAATCCCAATTTCCAGAACCAATCTAAACGTCCAAAATCATAACAAACATCATTATTAATTTAATTGTTAATAATTATTAATCTATAATATTAAATTAAAATTTAAAATTATTCTGGTCAATTTCCACAACCTTTAATAATAATTATGTAAGTTAATTTATAATACACATTAACCAAAATGTATAAAATTGACGAAAAATTTCCCTCAATAATTTGTATTGTACGGAACAAAATGACGGGAATTAATTATAATAATCAATTAATAATAACACAAATTATACGTTCGGTAATTAATGTTCCTGCACGATACGTTTATATGGTATTCTATCAAACGATTGTTAAAAGTGGCGAATGTTCGATATAAATAAAATAAGTAAAAAACATCTTTAAGTTAAACGGTTTTATATTGTAAAGAAAGATAATAATGATGCAGATAATGTACTAAAAGCTAAAAAATAATTTGGTAGGTACCAGGTACCAGTCATCACACCACTCTGCTCATCAATCTAGAGTATTGATCAGACTAAAATAAAATAGGTCTGCTTTGGATGCATCTTCTCAATAGACAACTTGTAAATGTGTGTAAAAGTAAATCATCGTGTGTAATTATTTACTCAGGTTACACTACGCCCCACGATTTTATTTTAATCTGATCAATACTCTAGATTGATGAGGAGAGTGGTGTGATGACTGATACCTTGTACCTACCTAATTATTCTTTAGCTATTAGTACATTATGTGCATCATTATTATGTTCCTTTACAAAATAAAACCGTTTAAATTAATAATGTTTTTTACATATTTTATTTTTAAGTTTTTAGTTTTTCTAAAGTGTACTATGTTCCACTTGTCAAGCCCTTTCGTTTGATACCCATTATGAGGAGATTGAAAACTAAAAAATATGTAATCTGGATTGCATCTTGGATTTTGATTTTTTTATGGTGTCCTGTATTCTACTAGTTAAGCCCTTTCATTTGATACCCATATTGAGGATATTGAAAAAAATAATTAATCCGACATTTTGTATTGGTTTTTGAATGTTATTATGGTGTAGTGTATTCTAGTAATTAAGCTCTTTCATTTGATACCCATATTGAGGGGATTGAAAAATAATACATATGTAATCCGCCATTTTGTGGCGGCGTTCATGTTGAATTTACAATGATACTGAATATGCATAATTGTATTGTCATTAAAACTAAAGGTGTTCATTCAATGACTAAATTTAAACCACACAAGACACAAACAAGGCAAGCTAAATAAAACCCGTTAAAAATAAGCGCAGGATAAAAAAGATTAACGTTTCATATAATCAGTAAAGGTAAGGTAAAAAGGCTAACAGTTCAATATAAAAACTCTAAAGTAAGATGATGTTTAATAAAAGGAATAAACCCTCGACAAAAAAGTAGAACGTTCCATAAAATTAATAATCGAATTAAAGAACATTTTCATACATTTTCGTGATTATATATTGTTAGCTGACTTGACAGACGTTGTCCTGTCCAAATTTCAATAAATTTATTTTCTGCCGGTACAAAACTTATATGGAATACTAGCTAACCCGGCGAACTTTTTACCGCCTCAGAAGCAATAAATGTTGTGGCAACTTATTAGCTAAATTAAATTCATTTTTTTTATAAAAGGATAATGCACACAACGTCATGTTAATTTTTGTTTCTGTCATGTGTCAAAGATGGCGTTATATACGGATTAATACGGATATGGAAAAAAAAACAGTCAATCCATTCTCGAAATATCATCAAAAAATTTGTGTGTGGAATCCACGCGCAACAGAAGTGAAACTTTGGAGCTTGCTCCTCAAAAATCAATTTTCATTTTTAAAGCCCGGTACGACAAATTTTTTTGGCCGGCGTTATTTGTTATTGTTGCCTTGTACCATTGGGGCTTTGTTATTGTCGTTGCCCTGTACTTAGCTCCCCCCCTCCGTAATTTTTCCGATGTTTTAATAGTAATTCTGCTATTCGCGGCGTAGACAAATACAACAAATTAAAGATCATAAAAATCGGTCGAGCCGCTCTTGAGTTATAAACCCAAGGGAGCCCCCTGAACCCACTATCCATGCTTTAATAGTGATTCTGCTATTCGGGGCGGAGACCAATCCAACAAATCAAAGATCATAAAAATCGGTCCAACCGTTCTTGAGTTATAAACCCAAGGGTTTCCCCTGAGCTCCCTCTGTCCATGTTTCCATAGTTATTCTGCTATTCGGGGCGGAGACAAATCCAATAACTCAAATATCATAAAAGCCCTTCTTGAGTTATAAACCCAAGGCCCCCCTGGGCCTCCATGTCCATGTTTTAATAGTGATTCTGCTATTCGGGGCGGAGGCAAATCTAACAAATCAATGATAATAAAAATCGGTCCAGCCCAATGGAGCCCCCTGGGCCACATGTCCAATATGAAAAATACTTTACGACTTATTCCCATACCTACCAAATATAAAAAATACTTCATAAAAATCGGTCGAGCCGAAAAATCGGTCCAGCACAAGGGGTCCCCCTGGACTCCCATGTCCATGTGAAAAATACTTTAGGACCTATTCCCATACCTATCAAATATATTTATAAGAATCGGTCGACCCGAAAAATCGGTCCAGCCCAAGAGGGCCCCCTGGGTCCCCATTTCTATGTGAAAAATAGTTTACCACTTATTCTCATACCTACCAAATATACAAAAAAAAATCATAAGAATCGGTCGAGCCGAAAAATCGGTCCAGCCCAAGGAGCCCCCCTGGGCCCCCCGTGTCCATGTAAAAAATAGTTTCAAACTATCCCTGGATTATGTCGAACAAAACAAAAAAAAAAAAACAAATTCAAATCGGTAAAGCCGTTTTTGAGTTTTAGCGTGATATACGAACGGCGATTCATTTTTATATACAGGGTTAATCAAAAGTATGGAATGGGCGGTTTATCTCCGTAAATATGAATTTTATGAGAAAATGTCTTTCACAATAGTTTTTTTACTAATTATTCTCTATTTCTTAACCTGCTCGTTGTTTTTATATATCAACGCATTTCCATGTAAACGTAACTGATTTTTGTTTTTTGAATGGGAACCTAGTAATTTTTTTGCAGATTTTTTTTTTTTTTTTTATTGAAATGACCTGGTATTTTTTTGTGTGGTTTGATAAAAATTTTTTAGAGAAAATGGTCACAATACTTTATTCAATCAAATAATCTTTAACTTAAATTAAATGTTCAAACTGAAGACAGCTTGACAGTAACCTAATCTGTCATAAAAATTGCGGAACGAATTTTGTAGCCAGTTCGGTGGTATTATTGCGATTCCATGTCTAATTTTGTCTTCTAAATCTTCTAAATTTTATGGCTTTTCTTTGTAAACTTTAGTTTTTAAATTACCCCAGAGGAAAAAATCTAATGGGTTTAAATCGGGGGACCTAGTAGGCCATTCAATAGGCCCCCGACGTCCCATCCAACGACCTGGAAAAATGTTATCCAGAAATAGGCAAACATCAACCCCATAATGTGGTGGAGCGCCGTCTTGCTGAAACCAAATATCTCGCTTTGGCATTCCTTGTCGATCTGCATCCGGAAATAATTGTACATATCGAGTACAGGATGAACGTTGTTAAATAAATGACAAACATCTTGGTGTGAACGTTGTCGATCTCCATAACCAACCATCATGAGGATTTCAATTCTTTCAGTTTCACTAAGTTTCACCATGTTTACAAATTAAAATAAAACTATCCTTATTAAATTGATTTGTTAACTTATTGAAAGATACTTCACAATGACAATACCATTAAACGAACAGAGGCCATTATAATTTTTTGTAGAATTATCATCACATGAATAAAAAGCATCACTAAAAATTGGAGAATCTGATTTGATACCAATTTTGTCGTTTATTAGAAATTATGATTTTACACAGAAATTTTGTTATGAAAGGATATTAAAAAATACCAGGTCATTTCAAATAAAAAAGAGAAACAAAAATCAGCAAAAAAATTGCTAGGTTGCCATTCAAAAAACAAAAATCAGTTACGTTTCCATGGAAATGCGTTGACATATAAAAACAACAAGCAGATTAAGAAATAGAAAATAATTAGTAAAATAACTTTTATTAAAGACATTTTGTAATAAAATTCATATTTACGGACATAAACCGCCTATTCCATACTTTTGACTAACCCTGTATATAGATTTGAACAATTCAAGACTCAAAAATATAAACACAAAGCAATAATTATGACCGAATGAATGACATAACAACATGCTGGTACTGTCAACACTGAAAAAAGTTTTAATTTGACAGCACTATCCCCATCTGAAGAAAGTTTCAATTTGACAGCAAAATCCCCATTAACAAAATGATCCGCCATTATTATTGAATTCATTTGTTACAGAAAATGTGATAAATGAAGAACCGCTCGACCGATTATGTGCAAACTTCACATAAACCATCTACTAAATAGTCCGAACAAAGCCTAAACATTTGGTTTGGAAAGGTCAGCCCGTTCTTGAGTTATAAAATTACAACGAAAAGTGGCGTTGATTTTTATATATATAGATTATGAATATTTAAAAAAAAATAGTCAAATCGATCCAGTCGTTCTCATGTAATGCGCTTACCAACGAACAGCATTTCATTTTTATTCTATAAATTTATTCTGAAATACGTTTTTCCAGATTTTTCTCAATTCTTCTTCAAATTGAATTATTTCCATCTCGGAAACATATCCAACGAAATAAAAAAAAAAATAAAAATCAACCCAAGATGTCGTTCATATCGTCAGTTATGATCGAGACTGCTTTCTGACCTTCCTTTGTAACAGTCTCGAATTTTAATTTTACCATAACGAACAAAACAAAAAAAGAAGTAAGCATATTCCGTAGAGAAAAAGTACTTCCAGTTTTTCCCAAATTTTGCAATTTTCAGGTGGATTTCCAAAAGTTTTCTTTCATGCAAACCTTGTCCTGACAATAACGAACACAACAAAAAAAAAATCTGCCAAATCGGTAGAGCAGTTCTCAAGTGATGATCTTTCATACATGCTGCAATTGATTTTTATTTATATAAATGTTATACTCCCATGCCGAATTCGCCATTCGTCGAAACAAAAATTACTCATTTCAAAATAAATGATCAAAGCCAAATGATCGGTTGCAGCCGATTTCAAGCAAACAAAAAGTTGTCCCGGCGATCTGGATAACTTGTCCCAGAGCTCCGATTTTAAGACATTTTTTTTTAGTTTGTAGATGGTCCAACTAATGGTAATACCTAGTAATAATGAGCATGACCTAAGTCGTACGTGCAAATTTGTAACGCACACTTTACAGTTACCCTGAATCACCCGGTATATTTGCGTCCAACTCATTGGGTTAGAATAAGGCTTAAGACTTAAGGTCATTGTTGCATCGTAGAGTCTGCCTAACCTGTTGTTTTAGACTATAAATTTTTCCAACGAGAAAATTATTTCCACACAAGATTGTCATTGAAACGAACTTAATTAAAATCTGTAGTATTTCTTTTTATACTGATTGTTATGAATAGCTGGAGCATAATTATTATTTATGCAACCCTTTTATTTCAGCCATTAATAATTCTTGAATGACGTCACATTCTAAAAGTATCTAAATGAAAACATTCTAATTAAAATCCTTCGTATCACACCATCCCACACTAATAAAACTAAAATTACGGCGTTGACGTTAAAATCATTACGCTATCGGTAAAATAAACAACAGTTTCACAACAATAACGGTTCTACATTGCATCTTTAATGTTTTTTAAATTAATGAATTAAGGACAGCCTTGAACATATTTTGTATTTTTTATAGTAGCGAGTGATACACATCTCACGAGCTTACAATGTCATTTCGGTCACGTGTGAGATACGACGTTTTATGCCCGACGTGTAATTTCTTGTAAAACGTTAAAAATAAAAAAAATAATGAAATTGTCAAAATGACGTTTCCCCTTTTAACATTATATGACTTCTGAGAAAAATGCTCCATTATACCTTCCATTTGCGTTACAATAATAATAATAAATTTTCGTCGGTAAGCAGATGGGTGAAAGACGACCTCCTTTCGGATCTTAGACAAAAAAGGATTTTAGAATCCTTAGATAGACAAAAGCAAAATTCGAATACGAAGTCACAATATACAGGATGTTCCAGGACTCACTCCCCGCAATTGTGTATATTAGCCCAAAAAGAACATGTACAAGAAATTGCTGAAATAAATTTATTTAGTTTCTTCGTACATGGCAGTATAGTTGTCACCTACAGATACGAGTCTTTTGTTGGGTTGGCCGAGACAATGGCTGCGGTCGCACTTGTCATTCGGGAGGCCCGGGGTACGATTCCCAGCGCGGCCGACTCTCCTGTAGAGTTTTTTGAGGTTTTCCTTTTCAATTAGCCGAATGCTGGGATCCTTCTACAATTTCCCGTCACTCCCGTCCTTATCCTGTTACTGGCTGAATAGGCGCCTAAGCCTATAGCGGCCCACCCCGTTTAGGGGAATGAAACATTGCATCTTTCTTTTGTGAATAAAATAAATCTAGTCTTTTGCAATTTAATTGTCAAGAAAACTGCAAGGTAAAAACTGAAAGCATTCTTCATTGTCAAGATTAGTTTACAATTCCGCATTTAATAACAAAGCTCATGAATTGTCGAGACAAGGTAATAATATGAAGTACTTAAAACACTAATAAATATGTCTTTAAGGAAAGATTGTAGGTAACATTTTGTAAGATGCAAGTTTATTGTGTACCTAAAGGAGCGCTACAGCCATAAAAGTTTATTGCATCTTGATATTTTATGCAATTCACCATGCACGCCGAGGAAATTGTTTTTCCTGTGTAAATCAGTGGAACGGAGAATATAACGCAGTATTGCGCGATTTAATCTTTTAGTCTTATTTTTGTTCTTAACTTATTATGCGTAATGTAGCTTTGGAAGGATATTGTGTTCAGTAATACAAATGCCTTTGTTCAGAAACGCGCTAAGCGTATTATCCTTGCACAAATTTTTTTGTCTAAATATACACCCCCGGCAGTTATTTTAATTTTAATGTAACGAGGGCTTTGTTTACGAGTACATAGGGTATGTTCACTGGCAAAAAGTTCTTGGTTTCCTACGCAGCACGGCTCTCCTGATGAACGGCCTGAAATTTCACATTTCAAGCTTTTATACGGCGCCATTTAGAACAGCACTTTAAAAACCCGATGAATAGTCGCGTTATAAATTTTCAAGCACGTGAATGTCTTCATATGAAAAATGTAATCATTTTGTACGCATGAATTGCTGCTGGAATTATAGGATGAAATCTCGCTGAAAGCACGTGCTTGTCGCTTCCGATAATTGGGTCATCATGCATAAAAGAAAATTTCAGTATTTTTGGTCGGCGTCTGCTGGATCATGATTGTGTATGCGGGTGGTTAACTACATCTCATGTTGGTCGATGGTAGCAGATTGCACCAATCGATACTTTCATCATAAAGCCCAGTGGTTGCGGCATGCGTGTCGCAACAAGAACCTCTATTACGCAGTCATCTAGATTCTAGAGATTTGGGTCGGTCCCACGCTCCTCTACTACTCCAGGCTGCATAATATTGGACGCACGTAATTCTGTGGTATATTATTATGTCATTCAGGTACACCTGATGTGCCCGTAAAAATAGCCAAAGATATCTCCATTCGAAACGAATGGAGAAATTAGAGCCACATCTATTATGGAACAGCATGTGCGATCAGGCATAAAACATTAGGGCGGGCCGTAAAGGCGGTTTATACATGAAGAATATAAAGGAGGAATCACAGGAAAGAATACAATTTTTGTATATCACCCGTAATCTTCAATCGATTTTATGCAGTTTTTATCGTTGGCAATCTGCGTTTATTTCTTTCAATGAAGTGTAAGATTTTGTTTTGATGAAATTTGGTGGCATAAACTGGGAACGAAAACGAGTGAGGCGATTATAATTACGTTCCTCTGAGGAAAATTTAATTCAGGGGTCTTTATTAAGAGACATTAACAGTAATCCTCGAGCGCAAGAATTTTTTGCTATTGTTTACGCACGTATAGGTGGTGACTTCTGGTGATTTTTTATTTTCAGTTATTAAAGGTTTTCACATTTTTATGAATTTTAATTTAATTTTTTCATCTTGGTTTAATTAAATGAAGAACAGAATAAAAGAGATTTTTTATATTAGCTACGGTACTTTCGTTGGAAATGTTGGCCTCTTCTTTGCTCACTCGTTTGACCTCTCAGTTTCTTCCAAAAGCATCCATAACGGATTTCGGGCGTTGATTTGTCGGGAAAGCAATAACTCCAATTTAACTCAAACTGAGAAGGTTAGTCAGTAATTAATTCGGCAAATGCACATTATTCCCGGTGTAAAAGGCGTATGGTAATGAACTTACTAAGTAATAATAGCAATATGCTATCCAACACACACACACAATAGTGTTTCCACATATATTTGTGGACATTTGAATTTCAATTATGGTAAATATAACAAGACATTAATATTGGCGGTCTTACAGATTTTTTTAATAAATCTTGGATAAATTATTTTACCCGCGTACGTTACCTTGTCTTTATTGACAAGGGAAAAGTGTTACTTTACCTGATTAGGCACTAAAGTTGGCAAAAGTTGCTATTTTATCTGCTTAATCAGGTAAAGTGCCACTATTACCTTTTTAATAAATTCTTTCAAATTCTTGCTAAATTATTGTTTTCTAATTTATCTGAAAACGTTTGCGGGTAAAATTGTATATACGAGGGGAGGTTTTTATATTATCTACCTAGCCATGAAGAAAAAGAGTTAGAAGAAAAGTACTTTTTTAATTTTTTGATATAAGGTTCACTAAGAGCCACACATTTATTCCAACGATTTTCCAATAAGGGTATACCTTTAATACAAAATTCTTTCGGATGGTCTTCAAAAATCACCTCCAGCGCTTCTTTCGGGCATTCGTCCGAAGAAAAACGACGTCCGCGCAAATGCTTTTTAATTTAGGAAAGAGATAATAGTCACACAGTCCAAATCCGGACTTTGGATGTTCCATCTCTATAGAGTTGCACCAAGACCAATTCCTCAACTTTCTTGATGTTTTCCTTCAACAGGGTCTACTCGATTTCCTACCCCATCGAAATTGCTTAGACCAAAATTTAATCGTAAAATATGAAAAATTATCAAAATAACTGTACACAGGGTGTCTGGCATAAGGTTAGGTTCCTTCAACATGAAGGATCGATACAGAATAAGGAAGAACAAAGTCTTATAGCAAATTGCATTTTGAAGACTCTTCTAGAGGTAAAACTTTTGAGAAATTAGTAAAGGTTAGGTTGATTTTAGCATTAGGTTAATTATTATCGTAGTTGTTACACTAGAGGTTCCAAAATTTCTTTTTAAAAAAGTGCCTTTTTATTCTGTTATTGTTCAATTTTGGCGTTACTTAAATTTTTGTTTGTTTCAAAGTAACGAATCTTACATTTACCGGAAGCTTATGTGGGACATCCTGTATATGGATGTTCCAGAATTTTTTATACCGCGAATAATAATCTGCATATGAAGTCCATATCTACTCAAAAAAAAATTCACTATTTTTCACTTGACTGTTAAAATTCAAAAGCCGTTCTATATACCCATTTAAAAATTTATAGCAGCAATTACTTAAAAAGGTAACAATCTCAACAGCAGCCATAAATTATTAGGCCACAATTTAAGATTGTCTAAAAATATTTTGAACCGTTTACAAAGTTTACAAATCCTCCTATTCTGTCCAGGAACCACTTGTTATCCTCATTATTAGCTACAAAGTTTTAAGGGGGTAAGGGGTCGTCCATTATTATTTTTCATACCTGTCAAACTCTACTTTGTTAGAACTGATCTGTGAAAATTTGACAGACGTGTACAAAAAAGTAAAACTTTATGGCTCCAAAGAGAGGCTATTATTATTAAAATTCAAATATATTTAAGTCAAACTCCACAAACTTTAATAAATTACAATGGGAACATGTTTCAGCAGAACACTACTGCCGTCATCAGCCCTAATTTAACAAGAGATTAATGATACAATGGATTAAATAATTAATGATTCATCGACATCCTTCTCGTTTAAATTATCACCAAATTTTTGAATTCTTTTTTTATCATCGCCTAAAAACCGTTGTGTGCACCTCGGCCAAAAGTGGTTTTTTGGCTTTATCTGAATCGTGTCCTCGGCCACAAACAACAGATTTGGCCAAAAAAAATCACTTACAGCAACGATACACAAATTACTATTATTATTGTTTTGTTCCAATTCTTCACAAAAATTAAAATCATCTGAAATTTTTATCAGTCGTAGAAAAGATTTGCGACACTCGAGTTAAAATTTCAATTTCGTTTGTTTACACTCGCTAAAAAGTATCACTTTTACTTCTTGCTGCAAAATATACTACAGGATGATTATAAATGATGCGCATCTTCCCCATACACGTTAATAAACCTCTATAATGAATATTGTAGCGTTTCTGGGTTCCATTTATTTAAACATTATGTACAATTTATTTACACTTCTAATATTACACTAATTTACATTATTTACACTATTTACAATTTACTACTTCACGTCTTGTATTGTTTATTTACACATCACGCGGCACTCCGGATAGATAAAAGCAACTGTCCGACTCGACCCACTGATCTTCGATGATACGACTGACTGGTTTTAGCTGGAACGTCCTCTAATAAATATACCGGCGCCTAAATGCTTCTATGCGCTTCTCAATGTGTACCGAATATTCCAAAAGATGATGTCATACTCGAGTACGTTGTAGTATAAATCCAGCACATTCCATTAATTGATGAACCCGCTACAGCGATGAGTCATCTGGGGTCCACGTCCGTTGCACTGCCCCCTTCTTAAAGATGTTTCGTCCCGAAACGTCACAAGACATTCTACCGATGTCTTCATCTTGTGAAGATAATTTTATCTTTTCATTAACCTTACATATTTCGTTACTTTTTTTCGGTTGTTTGATGAATTGTATTGGGTTTGGATCACCTCGCTGTGAAAGTATTTTACCAAAAAAGGGAGATGGTATTCGGCGGTCCACACTCTTGAGTTTAAGCCGCTGTTTTCTACGTACTTTTTATTCTATTCTCGCTCGGACTAATTTCTACTGTAAACCGTAATTGTGCTCGACATTACGGAATGTTACTCTTAATGTATCGTTTTTCTTCTTCATTCTTCGCTGTGCTGGTGTTATCTGGTTCGATCTTTCGTTTTGGAAGTATGCAACACTTTTTCCCACTGCCTAAAACGCCACTTAAAATTTCTTTGTGTTTTATCGGAAAATAATAAAGAACTTCTTTTGTTTACATCTACGTAACCTCACACTTGTCAGTGCTGTCAAGCAGCGGAACGTCAATCGTCACCGCGTCGCTTGCGCGCAGGTTTCAGAGGCCTTCTTCCGACCGGCGTTTTCCGTCAAAAGGAGACATTATTATTCGGTGGTTGATGAAACGTGGTGGTAGTCGACGGAATCATTAAAACCACCGAATAAGTCGTCCACGTGGTGCGTCCACATTTCGTTGTCTCTTCGGTGTCGTCCACGTCCCTCGTTGGAGTTAAGAGCCTTTCTGTTCGTTAAACGGGGTACTTAAAGGGGAATCTTCTTCATTAGGGTGCTGGCTCGGGGTGAACCCTAGAATCTTCACCACCTAAGTGGAACTACGCTATCGAGGGTGAGTGGTATTGTGGTATTGCTTAGATGTTCCAGCGTGGAAGATTGAGGAGGACTTAATTGTGCCAGATAAGACACCTTGTGTTTTTTCCTTATCTCGTTTTTTATTGTTATTCTTTCGTTTTTGTGGTTATCGACAAAGTAATAATTTAATGTAATAATATAACTTAGCATCAACTCTATCATCTCTATCGTGTAACATAAAACTAATTAGATCGCCGAATCGTCATTGACGGATACCTAAGTTGTTTACACTATACTTGCCTCGACTTATAGCTATAAATCGACGTCTTTAATTTTAATACGGTCTGTTAATTTAAGATATTAGTTTTATGCTTTAATCTTTTTTGTATCTGAACTTTGCTGATGAATGATCCTATTGACTGACTATTCCATTTAATTTATTTAATTTATAATTAATAATTTGTGTTGATTTAAATTAAAGTTTTATTAAAGTTTTCCAGTTTTTCAACTAAAGTCTAATAATTTCGTAACCATCCTCTTCTGCGGTAAAAACTGGTGGCGTCCATTTAAGTAGAAAAAAAGTAATAAAAATATAGCATAAATAACAATAGACCCAGCCCATCTCCATCGAGCTAGATTTGGGGCGGTATCAAATCAATTTTTGGTACGTAACAATCTTCCTCCGATGTCCTTCTGGTTGCAACAGTACACCATTCGCTTAAGCCAAGTGAAACGTGAAACGAAAGACTCCTTCCAAATGCTTCTGACTGTTCTCCAAACCAAACAGTCGAATTCACAGGCCAATTTTTTGATACTCAGGGACAAGACAGTCTCCTTCGACTCCCTTAAGATATCCCAAGCACTTGGGTAGGTGGCCTTCTTATACACGAGTCCCTTCGTAACCACTTCTTCTTGGTTCCTGCCGGGTGTCTGCCAGGAGGAGTACTTTTTCAACTACCACATGGACCACCACACTGTGTTGAAGTATCGGTGCCCCTCGACATTTTTATGGACTCTTGATTGGAGCGCAAATTACACATTTCCTGCTTCAATTCTCAGTTTCCTCCAATTCTCCTAGGACTTCTCTCGCAGCTTCCCAAACTTCTTCGACACTTCCAAGTGTCCACGAGGTACTCCGCAATCGAGTGCCTTCAGAACTTCCGGAATTCTATCCATTAACAATGGGGACCAAATAAAACCTCTCATACAGCTCGCCAAACATCGTCGACACCCCCAGGTGTCCACCAGGTACTCCCTCATGGAGTTCCTCCAGAACTTCCGGAATTCTAACCATAAGAGCCATCAGCTGCTCACTTTCTATATGACCCACACACTTCTCCAGCACACGTGTCCAGACTCCATCTCCACGTCCATGGAATCCCATAGGACCCAGCAGGATTTTCCTCAAGGTCATTACCGTGCAACTTGTATTCCCGTCCACCCGTGGTCTGCATTCTTCCATCCAAGGACCAATCGCAAGTCCGGGTCGTTCTTCGGGTCTCTCCAACTTCTTCAGAACGACGATAGTGGCGGCAATCTTCTAATCAATATCTTCCGGGCACAGTCTCAGCGTTCCATAACACATACCACATTTCTGCGTCGATTCTGCTTCGAAGTAAAAAACTTTTTCAATTTGCATTCTATTGGAACCTCTTTTCTCAGTGAGTCGAGTTCAGTCAGCAGCATTATCTAATCCGAAAGTGAGTGACACCAGCTTCCTGTCTTCTTTCCAGGTCCTTAAGCAGCCTTTTCTGGAGCCCCGATTTTATTCCAGTTATTTCTATAACTCACGTTCTTCTTCTTCTTAACCTTCATATCGATTTATTTATTTCTTACAAATCTTCGTATCCCACTTCTTACACAAATATAACGTTTCTGGGTTCCATTTATTTTTTAAACATTATGTACAATTTATTTATACTTCTAATATTACACTAGTTTACATTTACACTATTTACAATTTACTACTTCACCGGCGCGTCTCGTATTGTTTATTTACATATCACGCGGCACTACGGATAGATAAAAGCAACCGTCCGACTCGACCCACTGATCTTCGATGATACGACCAGGTTTTCGCTGGAACGTCCTTTAATAAATATACCGGCGCGGCGCCTAAATGTTTCTATGCGCTTCCAGATAGTTCCATTGCGCTCTCAATGTGTGCCGCATATTTCAAAAGCTGATGTCATACTCGAGTACGTTATAGTATAAATCCAGCACATTCTATTAATTGATGACGCCGCTACAGCGATGAGTCCTCTCTGGTCCACGTCCGTTACAATATCTTTGGGTCCACTTCCTTCTTTTGTCAAGAACTTGGTCACACTTCTATGTTTCAACTGAATTTCACTCATTTTTTGTTAGCTAAAGCTTCATAAAAACAACAAGATACTTTGGATCTGCACCAAACTAGGTCAGTTGGTTATTAAAATGTCACAGCAAAAATTTGTGATTCTATCTTGTTTTTTTCATGGCTAGGTAGATAATATAAAAATCTCCCCTCGTATTATTCAGAGCTTAAGTCGCTTTATCTGCTTCACCTGGACTTAATAATATAAGCTACTATTTTCTTGAAATGTGTCATTGTATATTGTCAATATGTAATGACAAGTGGCCATTTATATACCATGGCAGACAAAGTCGTCTAGCGGTGCATAAAATCGTCTGGCGGCGCATAAAGTAACCTTGAAATTACTTTATGCGCACTAGTGGTCAGTCAAGTTTTATCAAATCAAAGAAATTAACAGATTTTCGGCGGTTCAAGAACAAATAACATGTTTTATTCGGAGAAAAGTGGCTTTTCGTGGCTCGTCTGTATTTTCCACGAAAAGCATCACTTTCGCTCTTAATAAAATATTAGAGATCAAGTCTAAATTAGAAAGTGTTATAAAAACAGTGATTTGTATAGGTACTTTATTTATTTGTGCTTATTGGTAATATAGACTGGTGTGGCTCTTGACGTTTACCTATATAATTTTGGTAATTTAGGGAATTTTGTTAAATTTTGATTTTTCTGTACTGGACGTATACTTGACATGACTTACATGGAACCATAACCTTAAAATGACACTGACATTTCGTTCAGTGCAGGGTTCAGTGTGTGTTACCAATGGAAACAAAAATTCTAGATTTTGGGTGTGTTAATGGCTTATTAAAGCACTGAAAATGAATGCGTTAATAACTTTGTTACAACAGCAAATTAGAAAAATTATATTTTCCCATTCATAGTCAAACGATACGATTGATTTAAATCATAAACATAAACGAAAAACAAAAGTTATCAGAGCAAGAATTGATTATAATTTTTGGCAGATGTGAACAGTCTATCCAAATGTTTCGGTGAGGGATAAAATATTCCTTTGTACCACAAAATCCCCATTAATAAAAAAAAATAATAAAAAGAGCGCATCCGGTGAATGTAAGTTATTATCATTGATTAGTTTCCCGGGTTTCGCAAATGCCGTTTGCATGTTACACAAACAAAAGTTAGTTTTAGGCCACCACCAATCAATTAAAGTAGCTCTAAGACGGCTTTCTCCACAATCTATTTACAGATAATGCAATAGTCCCAGGCAAATAATTCAATTACGTACTACGAGTTTAATTTGTGATGGTTAAATTTAACGACATTTCTTAATCGAGTTATAGATTTCCGCGAGTCGAAAAGAAACTTAATTCTTTTATCTATTCGTTGTAGTGTTTGAGCAAACAAATAATTGAAGACTTCCGGTTAACTCTTTCGCTCATCATAATTCTGCTCATGCGAAATAAAAGCAAATTTTTATTTAATCAATATACTGATTTAATTAAAGGATAGTCGTGCTCACTAACTGAATTTAAGTTTCCTTTGGATCTTTTTAACATTAGTACACCAGTCTTGCTAATAAACTCATTAAAACTTTTGATAGGGTTAGATAGAGCACGTTTTTCTTAAAGAGATAACTTGCGCGCACTCAGTAATTTTACAAACGCATCGTTTCCACTGAATTATTCCAAATGAAGTAATGTGGATTGGAAAATTTACAAACTTTTTGAAATTGAATTGAGTAAAATCATATAATGTGTTGAAAACAAAGTTTCACTCCGCCGCCCCCATACGTTTATCACGGCCCTACTTTATTTGCCTCTATTTTTAAATATTCTTTGTGTACACCCAATTTCACCCTGACGAAATTTTCTTTGACGTCTATCGATTGCTTCTTGTTTTGGGATAATACAAACCTTGGACTAGAAACCTTTCAAGATATCAGAAGGTATCCGCAATAAATGTACACCGTGTAAACAACACCGAAATTACATTTGGAGGTATAAATATTTTTTTCGGGCTTTTGTCGTGACCTCAATCAACCACGTATTATTTTACAATTTCCTTAAAGCCGAAAGATTTTGTGTTGGACTGTAAATCGTGAAACTACAGTTTTTTCGCAAAATGGGAACGTACATACGTATAATAAATGACAGAAAAACTTCAAACCACGACGGTGCTGTTACGTTTATTCCTGCGACATAAATGTTCGTAGAGCAGATCTAAGCACATAAAAATAAAATTATGGCTTTTGTGGGTGCATCCGAAGCGGACATATGTTCCAGGGCTGACGCACAAGTTCAGTGAAAAATAAAGTGATTATTGTGTCACGGGAAACTGGAAAATATGTGCGCTTTTGACGATGATTATAAATAAAAGTTGTTAAACTCAATGAGTGGTTTGGTCAGATGCTTTGTGCGGCTGTCGGGAAAATGAAATGGGAGTTTGCGTTAAGTTGATAAACTGTGTTTATTTTGTTAATGGTTATTATAATAACAGAGTTTTACAACAACATATTAAGTTATATCAATGTTTTTTTAAGAAATGGTGGAGGCGCCGGGATATGCGTATGCAGTTACAGTCAGATGTTGAAACAATATGGGTTCTATAATAACGATAAAACATTAACTCTTTTGATGTGTAATTTCAACTAAATAACTTTAGTTCTTTCTATAAATTAGCGCTGGTAATATTTTCTGGGAAATGGTAGCCTAACGACCATTCGGATTAACTCCAAGAGGACAAGATAAGCTTCCAAAGAGTAGACTGAATCACGAAGCGTAAAATTTATTGCTGGAGGAAGAACTTGAATGGACGGATGAACAATGGTTAATAATTTTTTTCAATAATAAATCTTAAGTTGATATCTTTGCTTGTTTATTTGCAAAATGTGCCAAAATCGGGATTTATAAGAAAAATTGAATTATTTGTTTAGAAATAAAAAAAGTCCGCTTTAAATGTTACGCGCACTTTAAACAATTATTATATCATTATACTAGTTTAGTTTTATTAATTCAAAACTGCAAAAAATCGTTTGGGAAATCCGGAAAAAATTGCCAATGCTTCTAGTTTCCTTGCGTGTTAGGTTCGCATATTATCATAACAATTTCCCGACATTATTGGATAAGAATCGCTTCACGGTTTTACAATATAAATGCTCCCTTTGCTACAGAATGGAATCTGTTGGTGAACTCTAAATTTAGAAAACGTTTTAATTATTGCTGCATCAGAAATAGGCAGAATAAAACAGAATGGATAATGGCTTTCTTGAGAATCTGATTCGTATTTAAGTCGTGGGCGCAATTTGAATTGTCTCCCACGCTGCAGAAATAGGGTGAATAGGAGGGTTTTAATTTTATATATCGTGACACCAATCATTTTGTTGTTCTTGTCTCTACCATGATTTTTTCCGATATTACCAACGATGTATTTTTGATCGAAGAAATTGAAAACAAACAATTAGGGTATATTTAAATGACAGACTTGGAAATCTATAGCCAAATCTATGCCAGATTAAGATTTCTCTTAAACTATTAAAGCATCACAAACCCTCAAAAATGAAATGTAAGAAAATATCATACAGGGTGATTCAAAATTCTACTGCATAAACATAAAATTAAACATCAAACGTTCAAAAATTCTTATCAAAGTTACAAAGCTTTAATCTGAGGCCAGAAGGGACGTAAGAATCTCCTACATTTTAAGAACATATAACAGACCAAGGCTGTGAGCCTGTGGCTCATAATTTTTTTTACAATACTGTAACGTTGCCTGAGCCGGGCGGGTTCGAGGATTTAAAGAAATATTCTGGTGCACACCGTAGTTACAAACTTTTATTAAAAGACTAACTTTTCACTATGTACAGACTTTCACAATATCACGCGCTGATCACTTGTTCACAATGCTACCAATCGACTGACTGACTCCGTCGTTTGATCCCTTCTTATACCGCTCCTGGCGTTCTCGATTGCTTCTATTCCCGGAATCATGACATCATGTTTTCGGCGCAATGGATTATTCCAGAAGAGTGAAATCATTCTCTTGTACGAGCGTGGTACTTCTAGACTCAAGAGAGCATCCTATGTGAACAATTATTCCCAGACGTTCTCATGTGGACTGTTCCAGATTAATTACGTTACCCTACGTGGTGAGATCATCATGACATCATTCGCTTCCAATGCCGTCGCGCCGTCGTCTCAATACTAAACCAATAGTGCATTGTTTTGTTAGAAACAAAAGTGAAAGTTTTTATGGCAAATACAGACGAGCCACGAAAAGCCACTTTTCTCCGAATAATACATGCTATTTTTTCTTCAAACGCCGAAAATCTGACAATATCTTTTCGATTTGACTGACCACCAGCAGCGCATAATGTAATTTCAAGGTTACTTTATGCTTTATACGCCGCCAGCTGACTTTATGCGCCGCTAAACTACTTCGACTGTTATGGCAGTGAAATGGCCATTATCTATTGACGTATACAATGTCACGTTTTGCTGACGTTTGCAGAAAAAATACATTTTTTTTTTTCAATTCTGAACCGTTTTACATTAACGTTAATTGTCAACTAGATAAAACGTCAAAATTGTTAAAATGAACAAAATTGTAGCAGCTGATGGTGTTACCGACGAAATCAAAAGAGAAGTATGAAATTTGTTACGACAGTTTCGAGATTTGGTGCCAGAAAAAAAAACGTCTTCCAATAGTTTCTGGTATGAGTACTGGATGTTTCATTTGACAATTTGACATTAATTTTTTGTTTTCCTAGGACTGTGAGTGACATTATTAAGTGCCGGCGTCATAACAACCATAGTGACGAACCTAATGATGCACTTACACATGGAGTGTCAAGTACGCAGTGTACTCTTCGGGGGGAGGCCGAATCTTTATAGCACGAGGCAAAGCCGAGTTTTGCAAATAAGCCCGAGTCCCTGAAAAGCAACACCGCATGAGTATTGAACAACATTTTTTGTATCCAATCTAGCAAAATGAGAAAAAAACACGAATTTGCATCAAATTTTTAGGTTAATTAAATACATAAGCGGAATAGTTCATATAATAAAAATTGTTTTTACAAGATAGGTATTACGAAATAGTACATTACATTGCAAGTGCGGTAGGTGCAATTTTACATCACGAAATTTTAAGATTGAAACACGACTCGAAGCGAATTTTTTCACCTGGAGCCCCCATTTTAAAATAGTTTATTTCAAATTTACATTTATATCACTGACATAAAGATATGTGCAGGATAGTGTGACGGACTTGGATTTTAACAAAAAAATGGAGGATAGCAAAAATATGGGCTATTAGTGTGACGTAGAACCTTGAGGTAAGTCAGTGCATTGAATCTAAACAAACCCGATTTTACACGGGTAAATTCAGTTTTTATTTTTTTTTCTCGTCAATAGCGCACTTCTTAGGTATGAGTGTTTCCGATTGGGTATCGTTATGGGCTCTAGTTTTTGTCCTCCGCGTGAAAATAGCTGATTCCTTCGGGTAAATTAATAAAAAAATCTAAAAGATTTGCCACTTTCGTGCCAACATTTGAACATATAATTTTTGACGGTGAAGCCAGAGTCTCAAGAACGTTTACTATCATTACTGAACCACGAACGACTTTTTATAAAGTATACAGAGAATAAGTGCATCGTACAACCAGTAGGCATCAATACCTTTGGAAACATGCCTGCATATTATATAGCAGGATTTCTGAAATTGTCGAATAGTGAACTTTATACTGGCCATTGTTTCCGTCGGACGTCCGCTAGCTTATTAGCAGATGCTGGGGCAAATTTAACAACAATTAAGCGACATGGTGGATGGAAAAGTTCAACCGTCGCCGAAGAGTATCTGAAAGACTCCCTTGAAAACAAAAAAAGAATTGCTTCTCAAATTAATCCCGATTATTCTCCTATCGCTTCCAGGAGTTTTATATTACAACAGAAATAATTTAGTCCTCACTACTTCAAATAATCACCCTACCTCCAAAAGTTCTAACTTGCAGGTCAACGATATTTCTTCACATGGGCTAACTATTACCAATTCGTACAACTGTACATTCAATTTTTCCAAATATGATACCTAAATAATTTGTATCTAGTTGTAGTTAATAAAATCTGAGTTCTGAGTTTGAATCTGTTTTGTTGAATTGTCAATTATTAAAGACATAAAGTGAGGTTCGTTTTAGTAAAAGATTGAGAAGAATTGTCTCATCATCAGTTAAGAAAATAAATAGGAAAATACTAACTTAACAAGAAAGAAATCAAAATCGATTGCACCAAAATTGTTTTGTTGACAAAGGCTGTCATTTCATTTTTAATGCTAGTGTTAAAAGTAAACCACGTGTAAAATAGTATATTATTATACAAGTTTCACAAGACGGTTGATTGTAGCACGAGTGCTACGATTTGGGCTTGTGAAACGCGTGTAATATACTACTTTTTCGAATTTGGCTTTATTTAATTAAGAAAAACTGAAAATTTGTGCTAAATTGATGACTTTGGGACTTTTAAATAACACGAGTGGTATTTCAGTATAATTGGTATTTCTGCTAAATGACGTTTTTGATTTGGAGGTTAGATTTGGAAACTTTTCATTATGCAGACACAAGCTGTACCTCACGTTTGATTGCCATTTTTTCAATTCTTGTTTTTACCAATGTTTACATCTTATCATGGAACGAAAGTCATTTACTTCGCTTTGCTCTAGTTTCGTTCACATCTGGTTCACATCTGTCATATTGCGCGATTAGTTGACGTTTATAACGTCGTTGTCGCGGTCACATTGCAGTACAGTTGCAAAGTTGCAGGCAACATTAAGACAAAAAAAGTTACCAAAAACAGAATTATAATTTAGATCATTATGATTCTGTTTTTGGTGTTATAATTTGCAAATTATGAAACCAAATTCGAAAAAATTCAATTTTTAGTAGCGTTTGTAGAAAAAATTATTTATATCTATTTCTTCACACAATTTTCCAAATTTGCTTTTTATGATCAAAGCACAAACTTTTAATGCCTAAATGCATTTTTATAAATAGCTCGATGTAAACTGTATACTTGAAATGAACGAAAACGACGAAAAATAATTAAAATAATCCACCCCCAGCCAGCCCAAACATCTGTTCTGGAGCGTTGCCTTTGTATTAGCATCTGAAATTGTCAGAATGTAGCTTATGTCAATTTCATGACTAGCGTTCGGTTAATTGCAGCCGGTTTAGCTAAGGTGATTGGAACGAACGCGCAGTCCTAATTAAAACGTCTCATTCAAGCGCCTTTCGACACAAAGACAGCTATCATTCCGTAAACGTTATAAATTCTTGGAAGACACACGCGTAGACAAATTCGTCGGTATAATTTCGGCTATATTCTCGTATTTGCCGTAACCAAAACGAGGATTTCCTTTGAGACGCTTTGGTATTTACGTTTTCGCGCAACATCACTTTGAACGCGAGTATAAATGAACAGATTCTAACAAGGAATTGTGCCGTGAGGGGATGAAATGACGATTTCGCACCTCCTCCGTTTTTCGACTGTCTTTGTTGCTGGGCATGGCGTTGATTCCAATTTGCAAATGGGTTCTTTCAAGACCGTTTTGTTTTGAAGTTAAAAGGGAAACAATACTCGCTTTTGTTTGAACATGCAAGTGCGCTTTCGTTCAACTTTTGTTATCTTATAATTAGAGCATTCTCCACGTATAATCTTACCAACTTTCGGTTTAATCACTGCACCGGTGAAACTTACGAGACTCTTCTAGACATATTGCGTAAATAGATTTAGCGAATCTCTTAACATGATATTCATTTCGAAGTCTGTAAGTTGGTGGAAATTTTCTTAACGAACGATAACTTTTTATTTGTATTTTATTTTATTTGTATCAGCTTGTGTCACTTGAATTATATAATTTAATATCGTTTATTCATTTTAAAATCATTGCAAACATAAATAACAAAGCCCTTGCTTCAAACTAAACCAATCAATATACGAGGGACCCCATTAATTTTCTAATTTTTAACTGACGTAAGAAACGCTTGCTAAAGTAATAAACAACTCCACTCAGACAAAGCAAAAGTGTTTAATAATAAAAATTAATCAATTTAACTTATGCCACCATAAATCTTGGTCCCCCTATTAATAGATTGCAAACATTCTGAGAATGTTTGACACCAAAATGTTTTTATATTTTGTTATATAGGTGTAGAGACCTAAAAAAAAATAATAAAAATCTAACTGTAAAAAACCCAGGATCTAGGGTTTTAAAATTTACGCGAAAACCGATTGAGAACCGCTGGCATGTTTGACGAACTATTAGTAAATAAACCCTTATCTCTTGGCCTAGACAAAAAAGCAGAAAATATTGGGACAACTAAAAATTGAGTTCATTAATTTTTTCAATTAATTAACAATCTCTTGTATCACAATTTTACAGATTTGACAAAATTTTTACCTCAGAAATTATGTTAAATCATAATTTCTTTACCAGTGATAAGACTTAAGGTAACAGGAGTCCTGAAAATCAAATAGCCTTTAGCTCAAACCTGTAGTTCGTTGGTGTACATTATACTCATATTGTATTAACTTGAATGTTTTAACATAACAGCCAGAAAGCATATTTTCCCGAAATCCTCAGTTAAGCTACATAAAATCGTCACTAAAGTAGTTCATTATTCTACCATTTTAAATGAAAGTTTAAGTCCACTCAATCTTTATAGAAAATATGTATCAGTAAGACCTCCACATACTACACTTCGGTTTCTTTTCCGTGTTCTTTCTCCGTCAATGATAATAAAAACAACCTCCACAAATAGTTTTCATATTCATATTCATATACATACATAAGTATTTAAATGTTTTAATTTAAATTCACTGTTTAATAAAAGTAAAGCGAACTGGCCGCCATTCCTGATTTTCAGCTCCGACGTCCACTCCAAAAACACGGTCGTCCGGGAGATCAGCAAAATGCTGCTTCGAATTGCCTACAATCATCTTTTTTTATTATTCGATTTCTACTTAAGCGAAGCAACCCGACGGAGCAAACAATTGTAAAATTTTTGCTCCTCTGCTCACTCTGCTCTGGTTTTGTGGGAATAGAGTATTTTAACTCGAAAAGTGGCCAGCGCCGTCTCAATTTACGAACCCCTGAACGGCATTCTCGAAGGGTTGTTTTCCAATTTCTTAACATTTTTAGGCTTGTAACATTAAAATGTTATAACATGTATGGTAATAACTAAGTATTATAATTATTGGCTGGTGTAGAAGGCCTAATGATTCTACATATGCTTGCGGGGACTTAACATCGCTACCAGAACATCTAGCGTAACTAAAAAATATACCGAATTTAATGGGGAACATAATAAGTCCTACAACATTTTCTCGTCGGAGTTACCGTTTAGGAAAAAAATTGGGAAAAGCTTCATGGGGTTACACTCGGGGGCGCTTTTTTGGGCAAAAGGGGAGTTTATAACCAAAATTTATAAATAAGTTCTTTTATTCGGCGTTTTTTTCGTATAATTTGCTTGGACTATTCGGATCTTAGACTATCAGATTCAATGGCAGTTTTTTATTTTTTATTGATTCATTTCTGTCAACTGTCTACATCAGCAACTTGACCATAAATATATAACAAGTATATATTTTGTTTTTCACACGCAACGTGATGTATGAATTACTTATAAAGATCCAATATATATTTTCATTATTATAATTCATCATTATTTCAATATTACCTTTCAAATTTAATATAGCTCCTAAAATAATTTCAATAAAAAAAAACAACGGGTTGCACTCCGGGAGTGCCGGCAGAAGTGAAAACTTGAAAATTTACGTTGTGCATTTTTGAATATTTTGGAATGGTTAGGGAATAATTTCGCACGAATTGCTTTATTTATCGGTCTAAAAGTACTATCATTTATGTGGTAAAATACAATATTCATTTATTGCGCTAATTTATTGCGCTATCGTACACAAACATGACAATTTATATTACATTAAAAATTTTACACTTCAGAACTATTACAATTATTTTACATTAAAAAGTTTATCTCAGAAAAATCAACTTTCATCCATAATTTCAACGACTCTTTCACCATCATCATTACCAGCATCATCATCGCCAATCTCTAAAACTGATACAATAGGTTTATGGGAGCTGAAGTAAGAAACGAACAATTTCCATTCGAATCTATTTAAATGTCTAATAAAGACCGTTTTGTATTTCGTTGTGCTAAGATTGCGATCATTTGACATTGTTAAACCAACTTCATTATTCAAAAATACAATTAATTGTTGATTTTTATCGTCTGCAAAGTTTATGTTGAAATCTCCACTAAAAATCATTGGCAAATCATCAAAGCTTTTCCCAATTTGCTGATGCTTCATGAGAATAAATGAATAAATTTTCATACAAGAAGTCTCGTATAGCACGCAATGACTTATCTGGAGAAATGTAAACGGCAACCATAATAATGAACTGATTATCACCAGAGTGGCAACGACTTATACACATATCGCCGATATCAGAAACAGTAGCATTAAGGGTATTGGTCGCGACTTCACAAGAGTTTTGCCCACGTCAAATTTTAAAGAAATCTATTTCACATGTCACATTGGTTTTTTCACTCCTACGCATTAATTGCTACACAGTGCGAGGAGAGAGATGACTGCAGTGCAGTCTACCAGCGCAGTTGTTGCTATGAATCAGCGGAGTGACCATTCAGAAATGACTGACCGACTAAGGGTCCACATGCGCTATCGACAGGGGCGGACTTGTCCCAAATATTAATAGATATTGCAATTAAAATTATTATGGGAGAGTTCAAGTTTATTTCATAGTAAAAAGTCAAGTCAAGTCTATAAATGCATAATTAAATAATAATATATACAAATAACTGAACATACCTTATTTGAATTTAAAATCATATCATTTACCTTTTTTCTAACATATCACTTCTTACAGAACTGATGTCTGAAGAGACCGTAGGTATGTTTTCACTACAAATAATAATTATAAAATGAATCACATGGTTTTATAGTTTTACCTTAGCTGTGTTTTTTTCACTGCTTTTAATTGCGCTAAACGTCTATTTTTTCGATGAGCGGAAGGATATTTTTTTTATAGCATTCTTCCTCAAATTTCCCATTATTATTAGAAAAAAATAAAATAAAGGACAAACCAGTTTCGACATTAACATCTGAAACTCAAGCGACCATAATCACTAGGCCATCATTCTGGCGAGTGTCACCCTGTATTGCTTCGCGCCGAAAGTTGTGGAAGTTTTTACCATGAACACGCGACGCTCTGGTCAGTAACGCTCGGACTGATTGTACGTCTCCAATTCAAACGGTAAGAGATAACACTATTGCATCTCATATTATGTATGACGGAGATAGGAAACCATTCGGTTATTTCAACAATGATTTAAGGATTTGTTTTTATAATCGAAAGCAGCTTCGTACAAAGTTTATTTCATAACTGATTTTTTTCAAGTTTTGGTTGATTTTGGTCTTCTCATTACGGATTCAACCTGTTATCAGATAAGATATTTTTATTTTATTTTGAGGGACATTCTACTTTGGTATTGATCATTGTTCAAATGTTAAACCAAAAATTGAAGTGCTAGGTGTGTTAATGATTAAGTAATTCCAAAACTAAACTATAATTTTTTGGACCATCTAGCGTCTTCCTCCTATCCATGTCTAGTTATGCGATAAGAGAGTGGGCTGGTATGATGTTTAGGAATGTTCTTGTGCAGACAAATTATAGTCAAATGAAGCCGCATTCAATTCCCTTAAACATGCTGGTGTATTTCGCATGCACATCCATATAATTTGTGCAATAATGAACTGTGTTCATATTTTGATAAATAGCTACTCCTCCCGCTGGACGATTATTTCTTATGCAACTCGCAACAAAGAGAGGGGGATATTACCAGGCCACGTCCTGACGCGAGTTTAACAATTTTTACCCATCCCAAAAAGTGCTCACCGCCGCTAAAGAAGTTTTCACTTCAAACAAAGAACGACTAAGAATACTCTTGTTATAACCTTAACGTCTTACCTTTTTGAACAGTATATCTTAATTGTGATCCTTTTTTTGTTTCTGTAATGTTTCCCGTAAACTTTCCTTTTTTGAACTTGCAGAGCAGAAACGTTATTTTCTTCCTTTCCAAACTCTCATTTCTTTTTCTACTTCTAATAAAGAATCGCTAATTTCACCCAACGATGATCTGACAAAATTCCGAAATATGTTATGATTTTTAAGATCACAGATTTAGAAAGCTTTCTTTAAATTCCTCATTGTGTAAAGAACAGAAAAAGTGTCATAAAAGCTCTTCAAGACGCAAGTAAACAATATTTTCAAAAAATTTGGAAAATTTGATGACTTCAATCAAGAACACATCGAACGTCTAGATTTTAAAATAAACATTTTAAAGCTCTCTTTCGGTTCTATAGACCCTGGACCAGTCACAAAGTGTCATAAAAGTTCTTCCACAATCCAGCAAATATTTTTAGAAAATTTTTGGAAAGTGGCTATTTCACCCAACAATGATCTGACAAAATTCTGTAATATGTTATGATTTTTAAGATCACAGATTTAGAAAGCTTTCTTTAAATTCCTCATTGTGTAAAGAATAGAAAAAGTGTCATAAAAGCTCTTCAAGACGCAAGTAAACAATATTTTCTAAAAATTTGTAAAATTTGATGGCTTCAACCAAGAACACATCGAACGTCTAGATTTTAAAATAAACATTATAAAGCTCTCTTTCGGTTCTATAGACCCTGGACCAGTCACAAAGTGCCATAAAAGTTCTTCCACAATCCAGCAAATATTTTTAGAAAATTTTTGGAAAGTGGCTATTTCACCCAACAATGATCTGACAAAATTCTGTAATATGTTATGATTTTTAAGATCACAGATTTAGAAAGCTTTCTTTAAATTCCTCATTGTGTAAAGGATAGAAAAAGTGTCATAAAAGCTCTTCAAGACGCAAGTAAACAATATTTTCTAAAAATTTGTAAAATTTGATGGCTTCAACCAAGAACACAACGAACGTCTAGATTTTAAAATAAACATTATAAAGCTCTCTTTCGGTTCTATAGACCCTGGACCAGTCACAAAGTGTCATAAAAGTTCTTCCACAACCCAGCCAATATTTTTAGAAAATTTTTGGAAAGTGGCTATTTCACCCAACAATGATCTGACAAAATTCTGTAATATGTTATGATTTTTAAGATCACAGATTTAGAAAGCTTTCTTTAAATTCCTCATTGTGTAAAGGATAGAAAAAGTGTCATAAAAGCTCTTCAAGACGCAAGTAAACAATATTTTCTAAAAATTTGTAAAATTTGATGGCTTCAACCAAGAACACAACGAACGTCTAGATTTTAAAATAAACATTATAAAGCTCTCTTTCGGTTCTATAGACCCTGGACCAGTCACAAAGTGTCATAAAAGTTCTTCCACAACCCAGCCAATATTTTTAGAAAATTTTTGGAAAGTGGCTATTTCACCCAACAATGATCTGACACTATTCTGTAATATGTTATGATTTTTAAGATCACAGATTTAGAAAGCTTTCTTTAAATTCCTCATTGTGTAAAGAATAGAAAAAGTGTCATAAAAGCTCTTCAAGACGCAAGTAAATAATATTTTCAAAAAATTTGGAAAATTTGATGACTTCAACCAAGAACACATCGAACGTCTAGATTTTAAAATAAACATTATAAAGCTCTCTTTCGGTTCTATAGACCTTGGACCAGTCACAAAGTGTCATAAAGGTTCTTCCACAACCCAGCAAATATTTTTAGAAAATTTTTGGAAAGTGGCTATTTCACCCAACAATGATCTGACAAAATTCTGTAATATGTTATGATTTTTAAGATCACAGATTTAGATAGCTTTCTTTAAATTCCTCATTGTGTAAAGAATAGAAAAAGTGTCATAAAAGCTCTTCAAGACGCAAGTAAATAATATTTTCTAAAAAATTTTCTAAAAAAAAAAACTGTGGTGGCGCCCAGTCCTAGCCCCTTTCCAAAAAAAAAAAAAACAAAGAGCACCGGAGGACGTTACTTGAAGAAAAAAACGTTTCGAGCTTTAAAAAAAAAGTAAGAGCAGCTGAACCGAGCGGATGTGTTTTGTGGCGCTTGATAAGTTAAGCGGCTAAAAAAAAGCGTGATAACGAGGTAGAATGAAAAAAAGTGAACTGGAAGAATTGGAAATTATGATGCGTGAAAAGAAAGAAAAATGGGACAGTAAAAAGATGGAACCAAAAGAAAAAATTAAAAAATTGGAGAAGAAAATGGAAGAGCAGGAAAAAAGACTGAGAAAAAAATATATATTGTAGTAACGGGACTGGACGAAGAGGAATGCGAGAACGAGAAGAAACTGGAAAAATGGATGAAGGCTGAATTAGAGGTACAAGTGACGGTGAGAGAGATTTATAAAATAAATGGAGGAGAAATTATTGTGGCGGAACTTGGGAGCTGGGGGGAAAAGAGGAAAGTTATGGAAAATAAAAGAAAGCTAAGAGAAAAAAATGAAAAAGAATACCTATATATAGAAGATGATCTGACAAAGGAGGAAAAAGATATACACAAGTTAAGAGCGATAGCCAAAGGAGAGCGACAAAAAGTAGAGCGCGTGAAAGTGGGTTATACAAAGATATGAATAGAGGGAAAAGGGCGTAGGTGGGACAAAGAAAAGGGGGAGTTAGATACAGCAAATTTTTGAAAAAGAGCACAAGAAGAAGACGACAGGGCAGAAAAGGGAAAACGAATACGGAGAAGAATAAGGGAACAAAATAAGCAAATAATAATAGTATTCTGGAACGTAGCGGGAATAAAAAACAAAGAGAATGAGTTATGGGAGTATTTGGGAGAATTTGACGTAGTGGGAATGGTGGAAACGTGAGTGAAAGAAAAGGGGTGGGAAAAATTGGAAAAAGAATGCCGAAAGAGTTTAAGTGGAAGTGTCAATATGCGGAGAGGGAAAGCAAGAAAGGGAGATCTAATAATAATGGGATAATAATGGGGGTAAAAGAGGGACTGGAAGAAAAAAATGGAACTGAAGCAAAAGAAGAAATATAGATTATGAAAAGAACGGTGAAAAGCAAACAGAGAAAGTGGAGAATTGTAACAGTGTACAGCAGAAGTATGAAGGAAACTAAGAGAATAATAGAAGAGCGAGTAAAAGAGCAAGAAGTAGGAAGAGCAAAGAAGGTGAGTGGGGGGATTTTAATGAAAGAATTGGAATTGGAAGACGAATAGAAGAGGAACAAGCAACAATAGAAGGAAGATCAACGAAAGAGACAGTTATTCATTATGTTATGGTGAGTGAAGAAGCATGGGATAAAATAGAGAGATTCAAGGTCGGAGAAAGAAGGAAGTCGGATCATAGGCCTTTGGAAGTGAATACAAAAGGAAGAGAGAAAGATAGAGGAAATGTGAATGAGGTTAGAAGAAAAATTGTGAAGAATATTTGGACGGAAGAAGGAAAAAAAAATTATAGAGTAAGACATAGGGAGGCAAAATACGAAGAAGTAGAGATAAACGAAAAGGTGAAGGAACGAAAACGTAAGAAACGCAATCGAAAAAGAAAGATAGAGATAAGAGAGAAGATGGGGCTGTGGAAGAACGAGTGGTGGTATAAATAATGCAGGGAAGGGAAGGTGGAAGCAAGAAGGAAACTAAGAAACTGGAAAAAAGAAAAAGCAACTAAGGAAGAGTACAAGAGAGCACGCAAGAGGTACAAATTAGAATGCAAAGAGAAGAAACAAAAGAACCGGATGGAATGAAAACTAAATATGAAGGGTATAGAGACGGAAGAAGAGGTATAAATAAATAGGGAAAGAAAGAAAAAGAGAGAGAGAGTTAGTGATGGAATTAATATGGAGAAATGGAGAGAGTACTTCATTGGGCTGCTGGTGGGTGATGAAAACAGTCAAGAAAAAAAGGAAAAGAGACAGCAAACGGTGGAAGAAATAGAAGAAATCACAAGAGAAGAATTAGAGCAACAACTAAGAAAACTGAAAAGGAAAAAAGTACCGGAGAGGGACGGTATACAGAATGAAGCGTGGATAGATAATGAATGGAGTGTGGAAGGGGGAGGGTTTTCCCCAAGAGTGGGAGTAAAATGATACAGTAATAATTATAGGGGGATCACTCTCATAAATACAGCATATAAGGTATAGATACGTAATAATTGTGGAAGAGAGACCATGGATAATGTCTACAGGGTGATTTTTTGAAAACGATCCACCCTAAATATGTAGAACACATAAACGTTATGTGCAAAATGCTGAAACCGGTCAATTTTGTTTCTGAGGGGACACTTAATTAGTGTGGTTTTAGACCTGCAGGTGCACCCCCTTGGCCGGGGCAGCAGCCCCTCAAAAATCTTAAATGGAACAGGAGGTTAAAAAGTTTATTTTTAGATAGGTCCATTTAACTAAACTTTGGCTATTGTTACAATTTGATTTTGCCGCGCATTCATCACCCGGGTTCAGGAACGCATCGGCAGTAGATATAACCGGCATTTACAAAAAACACGATTCACGATTGACGAACACACATTCAACGTAAAGTTTGCTCCTGGAAAAAGGGATTGCTCCAGAGAAATCGCGGTAGCGGTTAGAATCGTTGAATGTGTGTTATTTCGATAACAAATCGCTTAGCGGATAAATCGTTAAATGTGATTTCGGAGAAAGCTAAGAGAAACTACTTTATTGTGTGCAGACCTTGAGTATTTTCTTTCAATCAGATAGACAGATTCACCAGCATTTTACTAGGATAATTTGTACCACCTCAAAGGGATAATAGCTGTGAAAATTATTTTCTGGATGCACGGAGTATATTTCACGTGGTGGACTGGTGTAATTTCCCAGAACCAGCAGGAATTGCAGTATCACAGACTCGCAGGATTCGCTAGAAAGTAAATAGTAAGGTGTCAGGACAGCTCCAAAACCAGCAGGAAGCGTAATAGTTCAGAAGATAAGTAATAGACAATTTTTTTATAATATTTTTTTATGTGTTATCGAATCATCTAGTTTTTTTTTGTTATATTAGCGTTCATTTAAAAATTGTAAGTTCAGTAATCATCTTAATGTAATTTAAACCATAGGTAAAGTGCAAAAGTCACAATTTAACTTGTCATTTTTTAATTATTTCATCGTTCATTTCGTAATTTATTGCAACAACTTGTTATTCAGTCATTATAATTTCAATTTTTACCACGTTATTTAATATTGTATAATTGTAGGAAGTTTCTGTATTATTTTTATTTGTTCATTATATGATTTTGGGGACTTAGTTGTGTTTCTCAATTTTGTCAGGGCATCACAACAATTTAGGTTGTAATACTATGTACTACTTTTTTATTTCTACGATTAGTTTTTAAGAAAACGTCACTTTTGTGACAAAGTTTGGTAGTTAAAAAGGTTAATCTTTTTCTGAAATATCAAGTATTTTCTGAAATAAAAACTGTTTCTTATTCATTTACATTGACAATTATTCAGTTTTAAAGTAAATCTGCATACGCTCGGATGAAAAAATGGTCTACTCAGTTGAAAGAAAGAGTTGAAATTATTTTTATTTGTGGCTCCCAAAACAGATGTGCTAAACAAATTCATAAACGAAATTTCAACAAGATGGAGCTCCACCATATTATGCCTGAAACGTTCGTAATTGGCTTAACAACCGATTGCCGAACCATTGAATTGGCAGACGTGATGTAATTGAGTGGCCAGCAAGATCACCAGGCTAGACAAGTTTAGATTTTTTTTCTCTGGGGCCATTTGAAGTCAGACAACGAATTGTCGATGAATGCATGCGAATTCCGCGAGAAAGATTTCAAAAATTTTGAATTTGATTTTTTTTCATCATTGATGGTATGTTTCCTTACTTTTTAATTGAAGTTTAACCGATGGATCTACAACTGACCGATTGACTAATGGTATTGGAATGACAACCATTTTTTGAATTAAGAATTTTGAAATTGGATTCAACACGAGAGTGAGTTCTATTTTTTAAAAGAAAAAAATATTCAATAAATGGTTGTCATTTCGCATCCATTTAGTCAGTCGATAAGTATAGTGGACAGGGCGGAACTACCCACCCACCGCACTCACAAACGATGCCAGAACCATACGCTTTTTAAAATTGAGATTTACACCAAATTATATTATACTCAATTTTACGTTTTTGATGAATGGTTGACAAGCAGGTTCTGAATGACAACCATTTTCATATTGTATCCACCAAAAGAGATTTATACCAAAATATATGTACATATTATATTCAAATTTACATTTTTGACTGAATGGTTGACAAACTGGTTCAGAATGATAACCATTTTCTTATTGTATCCAAATTTCGTTTCTTGTATTCCACAGTTGTTCTTTGTGACTAAAAGCCATATGGTTCATGGAACTATATGTGAATGCGGTGGGTGGGGGGTCCCGCCGCATCCACAACTGACCGATTGACTAAGGGTATTGGAATGACAACCATTTTTGACATCAATTAAACATCTGAATACCTCTTTGATAGTTGAATTCCCAAGCGTTGATTTTACTAACAATAGGCGCTTAACAACAATGTTGTTCAGGAAAAACATGAACTTGGGATGTGCTGCAAAACAAGCGGTTTTCTCAAAAACAAATCGTAGAAATAAGAAACTACTACATAGCCAAAAAGAGGTTAAATGAACCTTTCTAGAAATTAACTTTTTAACCCTCTATTCCATTTAAGATTTTTGAGGGGGCTGCTGCCCCGGCCAAGGGGGTGCACCTGCAGGTCTAAAACTACACTAATTAAGTGTCCCCATCACAACCAAAATTCACCGGTTTCGGCATTTTGCTCATAACGTTTTTGTTTTCTAGATAATTAGAGTGGATCGTTTTCAAAAAATTATCCTGTATATCTTCAATTACATAGTAGGAAATGAGCAAGATATATGCATCTTTTGTGGACCTAAAGGCAGTTTTTGGTAATGTGGAAAGAGATTTACTGTGGGAATGCTTGAGAAAGAGAGTGATAAATGAAGAAGAAGTGAAGAAATTTAAGTATTTAGGTTATGTGATGAATGAAAGAAACACAGCAATAGCACATGTGAGAGAATTTGTGAAAAAAAGCAAATAAGATAATAGGAGCGGTGTGGGGAATAGAAGAGAGTAAATTTGGATATGATTTTAGAAGGAGAGTAATGTTATTTGATAGTCTTGTGAAAAGCGGGATAATGTATTAGGCCGAAATATGGGGATGGAGAGAGCAAGAAGGGTTTTAAAGGGTGCAAGGAAAATATTTGAAATGGAGAAGAGGGACAATTTGTGGGGAGATATAAAAAGCTGCTAGTTATTGTATTGAATTATTGATTTATTTAGTTTTATTTATTATATTATATTTTATTTTATTGGGTTATGGAAAATGTATTAATCGGATACTTTATAAACTTGTAAAGGTAATAAATATGCATACTACTAAAAACGGTAAGAGCGAAGTCGCTGGCAAAAACTATCCTATGTCCTCGAGTTTCAAGCTATCCCCATTATAAATTTCATTAAAATCGATTCAGCGATTTAACCGTGAAAGCGTAACAGTTACTTTCGCATTTATAATATTAGTAGGGATTTATAGAGAACTTACTTTTGTAACAGAGCAATAATTAATTTTAATTGATATAAAACAGCTTAATTTTACCGGGTAATTGAATGTATCGGGGCAATTTATGTTAATTGGATGTTAAATTTAATGAACTATGTTTAATGATTAACTGGCTTATTTAAAAAAAGTAAGAAGATAGAAGATGGGGCATTGAAATCTCCCCTACGGGTTGGGAAATAAAAACGTGACACTCATGGTCACTAAGTCAGCTTTTGTGTTAGAAATCGATATTTTAATATGCAATTTTATTACAGATGCAACTCAAATTATAACCACACGCAGGATAACGTTTTAACGCCTTGAGCACCGTTTCCTTCTAATATTTCTGACCACGTTTTCCTTACAGCAAGTGTAAGGTGTATCCCCAATTCGGAATGTCATAAAGGAAACCAGTAACTGCTTGATGTCAGATGTCGGAAATGATGACAACGACGTGTGACTTGCCGTGGGATTAGAATCAATTTTCCTGACAAATAAGGACGACTTGTACAGGGTGTGTATCTATCCAATTTGGCACGCAAACAATAGAATTCGATTCGAGGAGCACCAATCTCATCTTATTCTAGTGTCGAACACGTTAACGCATACTGAACATAGCTCATTTTCATTTAAATCGGAACTGATTGAATTTTGACGGGGGTTAACAGCACTTTCCACGGCTCTGAACTCCAGCTCTAGAAAAATTAAAACTTGGAGAGTTCGGCGTGTCTTGCTTTTTAAACTCTTAAATTAAGACTGCACAAACGCTATATTTTTAATTGTATTTATAAACCAAAATATCGCTGCCAAAGTAACAAATTTACTTTCAAAGCTTCTCCATAATATTGGCTGGTAAAAATTTGATTTTAACTTGCATACACGCAAACTTGGTAATTAGAGTTAATGCATAATAATAATTCTATTTATAGCAGCAGTAAAGAACTTCCTTCTCATTCATCATTTTTAGCAATTTCCTTTTTTTACGTTTTTACACCCCCGTGGAGCTACAAAGTAACGCTATGTAACAATTAAAAACTAAAGTCGCTTTTATGTACTAAAGTGTATGAATAGGCTGATACCTCACCAGAACTTCTCCCGGCGCATCCGCCAATTTTGGGTCAATTAAATGAAAAATTTAATTATATTAAGAATTAATCAAATAGTCTGTTAATTAAATTAGACATAATAGAACTGAGATTTTGTATAAAGAATCGGTGGCAAAAACCACGACAAAAAATTATATGTTAATGCGGGTTTTCTTACATAATATGAAGAGTAAACAGGAAAAAATATGACAGGAATGCATTTTTTAAAATGCATTAAATGTCACTTATTTTCTCTCTATAATTTGGTTGTACACTATATTTCATTAATTTACTGGGTAATACGATTTAGCTGAGTAATGAAACGCTAGCGTAGGATCAAAATGTATTTTACTTTACAAAATTCATTTAAGCCAATTACCTGTAAACAATAATAGAAAAATAGAAAAATGTCTCTTTACTTACTATTGTTACTTAATTAATGATAATGTGTGATGGCTTTTACAATAACACCCCAAGACGGACTTAATCGTCCTCTGATTTAGTCAAACAATTAAGTCATCAGATCTCATGCCTCGTTGTAGTATTTGACGTCTCGTTGGGCAGTAAAATCAATATTACCGTCACTGAAACACTTACCAATGAGAAGCGATTGATTTTTTCCAGCCAGACTCTTTTTCGATATTGTTTTAAATCGCTCGACTCGAATAAAATTCGTTCTTTCGCTCGGAGACACCGTTTTCTTTTCAAATATTTATGCTGCATTATCATAAGAAATACACAGATATTTACTTGAAACGTCAAAAAGTCAAAACCTAAACGTAGTAATTTTTACATTTGCTAAATGGAGTATTTGAATTCGGAGTGTGTTCCGGGAACGGATTTAGGTCGCGGTGGTCTCTGTAGTGACAGTTGAAAGTCGAGGCCAAAAGCCGTCATTCCCCAAAAATTATTTTACCAATATTTAGAATAGGTGGGCATAGGCTGTATATTATCCCGTTAAAATAAATATAAGGGCTTGCAACGTAAGTCGACGAAAAAACGGTTGAGCGAATGCGTTTCTTACGAACGCTGCCTTAACGGTAAGAGATATATGAATACTTTCTATAGAAAAGTTTTCAAAATTTATTCATAATAATTTCTCCATTATATTTTTTTTTGTTATGTTGAATAGCGTAACATCTATCATACAAAGTTCCCAAAGTGTCAATTGCACGAAGTTTACAAAGTTTTATCGCAGCCCAAATAATGTATTTATGGCTTTGCAGATGTTTCAAATCTTTCCCATATTCTTAATAAATATGACAATTACAAAATTGACGTATTCGAATTTATCGATTTTGCAGTAGTGTTGTAAGCATAAAAAATTAATAATAAATATTCTGAAAAAACTCCATTTTTTTTTATTAAATTAAATCTTTAAATTTGTCTTGCTTGCTGTTCTTGTTCTCAGTACGGAAATATTGATTCATAAAGCAATTGCAAAGTTCGCAATTTTTCAACGACTAACGTCCTTTCGGCGCCGTCACTGCCCAAAACTATCTGTTATAAGCGCACCACTTCCGGTTGCATAACTCAAATTTGCGGAAACTTTTCGCTCTGCCGGATAGGGCTTGGAAAAGGAGTAAAATTATAACTTGCGTTTCGAGGGTCAGGTGTGGGTGTGGCAGACTTTTTTCCTTTTAGTGGATGTATAATCGTTTTTAAGTTTATTCCGGGCTGCTGACATTAAGATTACTTTACGAAGGAGTTTTTCCCGGAAAAAAAATTGGAAGGAACAAATGCTGTCGGTTGTAGAAAGATGAAGCACTTTGTTATAAAATGTGTCTAAGGCTGCACATCTCAATCGAAAGTAACGATGATAGGGCCGAAGGATAAGCAAAGATAATCTCAAGTTGCTCAAAACTTGCGTGTACGAAGATAATCTTAAGGAAAGTTGATTATTTCGTTCTGGAGAATCTACCCGATTAGGTTGCAATTTTAACACATTCTGAAAGCTAGTAACAAGAGAAACGATAATGTTAAAAGCTGTAAAATTATACAATAATTATTATAAAAGTTTCCTGTCGAGAGAATTATAGTTTAGTGAACTAGTTCTCGAGACACAGGAGTGGAACTTCTGTCAAAGTTTATATACTATTTTATTCACAACTAGTATAACTAGTAGTATAGTATTTCAAATAGACTAACCCTTTGAGTAATCTACCCTCCATGGCATCAGATTCGGCACTGCACTGTCACTCACTTTTAGTTTGTGAAAAACAATATTTATCACTAAAACACTCAAATATTTAGCAATTTCAAAATAAATAAACAAACGTCTCCCTACAAACGCCCAGAGATAACTGACCAAATAACAATTGACTAATGAACAAAGTACAAAAGTCACAAAAAGTGTTAGATCATAAAAACTGCGAATATTAATTAAAATGTGAACAAAAACTTTAAATATAAATTTGCCGCGCGATGATTTTAAGATTTAACTTTCGATATACAATTCTTATTAACACTTATTAATTTGTTACCAACTCAATTTTTTATTCTGACCAGTCCGTAATTTTTATCTTAATCGGCATTTTTCGCCTCAACACGAATAATTCAACAAATCTATATTCAAACGAGAACCGTTTTGAGAAAGTTTTTGTATACACATTAATCAATTTCCACAATTATGATCTAAAATTTTTTTGTCCTTCCAGTTCATTAGTCCGTTTTGTGGTCAGTTATCTCGAAAGATGTTGGTTTATTTATTGTAAAATCACCAAAAATTTATTAGACCGAGCGGTTCTTGCCTAAACTAAATCTTGTAGTTCACAAACGCATGAATTAAAAGTAAGTGATAGTGCAGTGCCGAGAACACATCCCGTGCCGATATGGAGGGTGGAATAGTTACTATGTTTGAAATATAATATTTTTGCATCATACATGTGGTAATTTATTATTGGGGTTTTTAGCGTTTAGATAATCATGAAATAGCAATTTATGCGTATCTGGTATTTTGGCGCGAATTTATGCATAATTTAGTTTAATGTTTTATTATACTATTTTGATATCTCTTCTGTACATTATTTAGATACTACTTTTGGCTCATTTTTGAAATTCTTCTGTTACTTCTATTCTCTTTTCATTTATAAAAATATAAGGAATTTTATTTCCCGCAAAACTTTTCCAGGGTCATAACGAAAAGAACAAAATAAGAATTACGCATATCCACATCGTTCGAAGCGTGAGTTATAGTCTTGAGTTCATACAACTTTTCCAATTTTTGTTTCCGTAAGAACCTTACATGGACTATTACAAATATTGTAGAGATAAAATTTGCCAAACAGCGGTTCTCAAGTGATGCGCTTACCAACGTACAGCATTTCATTTTTATTGTATAGATTAGGTATTTGAAATTTAATAAATAAATCTCAATAACATGCACTATTATTGCAAAACGTTTAATTTCAGTCAAATGTATGCAAAAGTAAGCAGTGCAACAATAATTGATATTTGTGAGATAAATGTCAAAGGACTTTTTGGCATTTGTGCTATTAACACAAATTATTAAATCGCACTAAGAGTAATTTGTAATTTTAATTTTGTATGTGTCAACTGCTCACGAGTTGGCGCGAAACTGCAGAAACAGTTACGTGATTAAAATTTAAAGTTATTCAAGTCAATCTTCACAAACTTTAATCAAAGTAAATTACAAAACGAACATGTTTTCTGATTGCCTTTACAACCTCTTGTGAATAAAATAGTATACAAACTTCGGCAAAATAACCATTCCTATGTCTCGAGAACTAGTTCACCTCGAGGCTACGTCTCTCGGTAAACTATAGTTCTTTCGACACAGGAATGGAATACTTTCCGTCTCAGTATATAATACACTATATTTCATACAAACTGAAAGATAGACAAATCCGAACTGTACATGAAAGACAGACATCGACGCTACAAATACGTAGTATATTTGTGCATCTGTTGGTATTCTATTGTCGTGTAAACGCCTTGAAATCTTGTTAATTTATCTATAACTTCTCCTAACGACTCCAAAACGAGGAATGTGACAATTACGTCTTCTCTGGAACTTTTGTCAATGTTTGGATACTATTTTATTCACAACTAGTTTAATTAGTAGTAGTATTTCAAATAGACTTACCCTCTGAGTAATCCACCCCCTATGGCATCAGATTCGGCACTGCACTGTCACTCACTTTTAGTTTGTGAAAAACAATATTTATCACTAAAACACTCAAATATTTAGCCCGCACTGTGCAATAAATTTCTGGCAATTTCAAAATAAATAAACGAACGTCTCCCTACAAACGCCCACAGATAACTGACCAAATAACAAGTGACCAATGAACAAAGTACAAAAGTCACAAAAAGTGTTAGATCATAAAAACTGCGAATATTAATTAAAATGTAAACAAAAACTTTAAATATAAATTTGCCGCGCGATGATTTTCAAGATTTAACTTTCGATATACAATTCTTATTAACAGTTATTAATTTGTTACCAACTCAATTTTTTATTCTGACCAGTCCGTAATTTTTATGTTAATCGGCATTTTTCGCCTCAACACGAATAATTCAATAAATCTATATTCAAACGAGAACCCTTTTGAGAAAGTTTTTGTATACACATTAATCAATTTCCGCAATTATGATCTAACATTTTTTGTCCTTCCAGTTCATTAGTCCGTTTTGTGGTCAGTTATCTCGAAAGACGTTTGTTTATTTATTGTAAAATCACCAAAAATTTATTAGACCGAGCGGTTCTGGCCTAAACTAAATCTTGTAGTTCACAAACGCATGAATTAAAAGTAAGTGATAGTGCAGTGCCGAGAACACATCCCGTGCCGATATGGAGGGTGGAATAGTTACTATGTTTGAAATATAATATTTTGGCATCTAATACATGTGTTAATTTATTATTGGGGTTTTTAGCGTTCAGATAATCATGAAATAGCAATTTATGCGTATCGGGCATTTTGGCGTGAATTTATGCATAATTTAGAATAATGTTTTATTATATTATTTTGATATCTCTTCTGTACATTATTCGGATACTACTTTTAGCTCTTTATTGAAATTCTACTGTTACTTCTATTCTCTCTTCATTTATAAAAATTTATGGAATTTTATTTTCCTCTAATCTTAAAAAAATAATTAAAAAACGACTTGTGCCGTTGATCCTGTTGGTGTGCGATGTGTCAACTGCTCACGAGTTGCCACGAAGCTGCAGAAACAGTTACGTGATTAAAATTTAAAATTATTCAAGTCAATCTCCACAAACTGTAAATCAAATTAAATTACAAAAGGAACATGTTTCGTGATTGCCTTTATTACCAATAATTTTCGTTTAATAATTTAAATTCCGGTTGCCTAGCAAAATCAGGTGAGTAATGGAATTGGAGGTTGGGAATTGGTCACTTTACAAAGTCTTTTGAATTTGGAATGAAGTATATTACTGACCGATTGTGAATAAATTATTTTATGTCGGATAGGGTTTGGAAAAGGAGTAAAATTATAACTTGCATTTCAGGGTCAGGTGTGGGTGTGGCAGACTTTTTCCTTTTAGTGGATGTATAATCGTTTTTAAGTTTATTCCCGGCTGCTGGCATCAAGATTACTTTACGAAGGAGTTTTTCCCCGAAAAAAAGGAGCAAATACTTCCGTTTGCAGAATGATGAAGCACTTCTGCAGCCTCACGGCAACTCGTGAGCAGTTGACATATACAAAATTGCGATTAAAAATTACTCTTAGTGTGATTTAATAATTTGTGTAATAGTACAAATTCCAAAAAATCCTTTGACAAATATATTATCAATAAATTGTTGCGGTGCTTACTAAGTGTTAACATTTGACTGAAATTAAACGTTGCAATAAGAGTTCAACTTATTTAATTAAATTTCGAAATCCTAATTGTGAATAAAATAGTATACAAACTTCTGCAAAAGTACCATGTCTCGAAAACTAGTTCACAGGAATGGCATACTTTCCGGCTCAGTATGTAATATACTATGAGATTTCATAGTTTTCGAGTTAAATCATTTCATACAAACTGAAAGATAGACAAATACGTAGTATATTTGTGTATCTGCTGGTATTCTATTGTCATGTAAACGCCTTGAAAGCTTGTTAACTTATCTGTAAGATTTAGCCCTACTAACTTCTCCTCACGACTCACGACTCCAAAACGAAGAATGTGACAATTACGACTTCTGGGCAGTTTCTAGTTTAACGTTGATTTTATTTAGGGGTCGGAGTTTTACGAGCGATAGCCCAGGGAAAGTTTGAACTCAGTTTGTAATAAGTTCACGGAGCAGGCGTTATTGAAGGCTATATTCTCATTAACTATCTGTCGTTCAAGTGCGAACTTACTGAGCACATTAATCAAATACTGACTACGGGCTCAATATTGCCTCGGATAGCTATTATCACGCTCCGAATGTGAAAGTGTTAGCGATTATCATTTATTAATGAACGTAAAAATCGTGACGATGGCGCAGCCATAAATTATGACAGTCAAATGACGGGGAATTATATTTTAAGATTCAGGAGTTTTTTACTTTCTAACTTAATGGTATTTGGGGAAAAAAGTTGTGAAACTGGGGTGACCTAAATTTTGAACGGGAGGGAAAATGCAAAGTGTTGTTCAATTATAGTAAATTGTTATTAATTCTGTATTTTTAATTTCCATTAAGCAAATTAATTTTTTATTTTTTTAAGTTTTGTTTTATTGAAGCACATCGGGGATACGATCAAAGCCATTTTCATTCATTAACATAGAACATATTTCACATTTCAATTTTGTGCCACTAAAATCAATTTAATGTTTGCTAAAATTCCTATCATTTTAACTGAAATCGCTATCGAATATAAAAGCTCTAACAATCAAGTGCAAGTGGACAAGCTCTCACAATCATTCCAAAATAGGGTATGGTGATGCAATTTTGACAACATTTGACAGAGTATAAACAAAACTACTCCCGTTAAATTATTAAAATGTTGTAATACATCATTGTTATTATGTCTCAAAACCCCCATACACAAAATTTGTGTTGACCGGTGTTACCTATACATTTTTGGGGGCCAACTCAAAAACTAAATAAAACATTGGCATCACATTGGCCCCTAATCAGAACAAGGGCAAGAGGCAATCAACATAAGACACATTCGCCACATATTTGGAAAATATTTACCAACCCCAGGAAAACTATGACACAGTAGAAGAGATCAAAATGTCTAGAAACTCTAGAAATCAAACTGGTAACACCAAGAGAAGTTGCTGGGAAAATTGAGAAAATACATCCTTATAAAATGCACTTACTATAAGAACTAAGTGAAGACGATTTTGACCAAATTTTGCGAAACTATTACGCACAGAATACATCAGGATGGTAACGTTATTAATTACGTCCCCATCTCTGATGAGTCAACTTTTTGTCTATGGACATGTTAACCGCCATAACGTTTTCTGTAAAAATTATCTAAAGTACTAACATTTGCCGAGGCAAACCATATATTGACAGAAAGCTTATTACAAATGCTATTTGATGGTATAATGGAATATAGGGTATTTCATTTGAAAAAGAAAAAGTTATTATACATTTTGCGAAACCGTACACCCTGTATAGAAATATCCATTTAGATGACTTTCAATCAGTGTGTATTAAAGTTTGGGTCTACAAAAAATTATTTACAGAAAAATATTCAGTAATCTTTGTTGGAATGGTCTGCAATTTTTTTTAAAATGACCTAAAATTGATTTTGAAGAAACCTGTGGTACCTTATATGATTTTGCTCAGCAAGGCTCTTTTAATTCACCAACTAATATACAGGAAATTCCATTAAAAAAACATAACTTTGGTATATTACTAATATTAGGACACTCTGTATATGATTTCTAATAATTTTAAATTGTAAAGGTATCGTGTAGCCATCGTCCCCCGAAAACCCCGTTTTGATATCTTTCAAAATAAGGGCGTAAATGATGGTCCAGACATCTCTGGGACACCCGGTATGTAGTTTCAACAAGACGGAGCACCGCCACATTTTGGTCTTCAAGTGCGCGAATAGTTGGACAAAACATTTCCGGGTACATGGATAGCGCGAAGGGGGGCTATTGAATGGCCAGCTAGCTTTCCTGATTTGACCACACTTGATTTTTTTCAAATTGAAGACCTACAAGAACGAATAAAAAACGAAATTGCCAATATTTCTCCAAATGTTGCTCAACGTATTTATTATTGCCAAGAAATCAATATAAATCATTTTGAACGTCTTTTGTAGCATAAAAATTAAGTATTTCGTGTTTAAGTTCTTTTTTTTTTAAATGTGTTCTTTTTCAGTTAAAAGTGTTATTTTTAACAACTGTTATTAACTTTTCCTTAGTTTTTGGTCAAAGTTCAGGCGGGAAAGAGCTAACGATAGATAAAAACAACATTTCCAAGGCTAACAAAATTTTACATTTTATGCATGTGTTACATCACAGTTTTTTTCCAGTTAGTCTTAAATCCCCAGAACAAATGGAGAGAAAAATTTAATAAACATCTGAGACGATTGGAATTTAAATACTTTTAAGCGTTGTCCGCGCAGAAAGTCGTACCAATAGAGGTAAGATCGCCACCAGAGGGACTTGGATCGCAACTTAATAGAAACTGTAATAAGGAGACATAAACTGTCAACCGTTGTCAAAATTGTCAAAATAACGTAAATAAAATAAGAAAGAAAGATTTGCGAAACCGTACAAAAAATAATATCTGGTTTTGAAAAAATAAATCACACTTTTAATTTTGAGATTGGAATTAATTTGTTCCACGCCCTCCAAATTTTTCATTCTGTAACACTATTATAGTTTACTCTAATGCGCCAGGTGGTGACATCTAGCGATATTTTGTCTGTGTTCCAAACGCAAGGTTTTGAGCGATTGGCGCGACTTGAAATTACTGTCATCGGCGCGGACGCGTATGTATGTTTTTTTTTTTGTATGTTCACCGATTTCTTCGTCAATTGTTGACCGATTTTGAAAATTCTTGTTTCATTAGAAAGGGTATACTCCTAAGATAGTCCCATTGTCACCAAGTCCGGATCTGATGAGGGGATCCCATAGAATACGAGGGAAATCCTCATTTTTTTCCTTTTATGTATGTTCACCGAATTATTCGTCAATTGTGGACCGATTTTGAAAATTATTTTAATTTTTGTAAGGCTATACTCCTGAGGTGGTCCCATTGCCACCAAGTCCGGATTTGATGAGGCGATCCCACGGAAATCGAGGAAAATCCTCAAATTTTTCCTTCATTACCGACTTCTTTTATGTATGTTCACCGATTTCGTCGTCAATTGTGGACCGATTTTGATTTTTTTTATTTGAAAGGGTATACTCTTGAGATAGTCCTATTGTCACCAAGTCCGGATCTGATTAGGAAATCCCATGGAAATCGAGGAAAATCCAATTTTTTTTAAGTAAAACTTCTTTACGGACACTTGACTTGGGGAGTAAGCTGGTGAATGCGTGACGAGAGCGTTACGAAAAGTGTGATCGGGCGAAGCGAACGGAAGTTTTCTTTAATGCACGATTTTACAATAATTAATTCATAGAATTTTTGTTTGCCTTAACGGGATTTGAACCCGCGTCTTATCCGTTGTGAATCCGCACTTCTCTCAATACACCTATTTGCGTGTGTCAGAATTGTGCTACTATCTTAATCGCTACACATGATTGCCGACTTTTCGCTGACGACAAACTGAAACATGCATTATCCAATACTGCAGACGGTATTAATTCAGGATTCTCTAGCTCCGTTTATGACCTTACATAAATTAAGAGCACTTTCACAATGGAGAACTGAAGTTTTACTTCAGTCGTGTGGTCTAAAGGGCACTCCTATTTTTTTCTTTTATGTATGTATGTTCACCGAATTCTTCTTCAATTGCGGACCGATTTTGATTTTTTTTTTAATTTTGAAAGGGTAAACTCCTGAGGTAGTCCCATTGTCACCAAGTCCGGATCTGATAAGGGGATCTCATGGAAATCGAGGGAATTTCTCAAATTTTTCCTTTTATGGATGTTCACCGATTTCTTCGTCAATTGTGGATCGAGGCAAGCGGAAATATTATCGAATACAAAATATCGAACACAATTTGTCGAGAGTTCAAAATATTGAAAGTACAAAATATCGAAAATACAAAATATCGAAAAACAAATAATCGAAACTACAAAATATTGAACAATAAAATATAGAAATAGATACACAATTTAAATGACCCACGGAAAAACAAACTTTCACTCAATCTGGTCTGTCCACATTTCGAGTTTCGCGTACAGGGAAATATGAGCTTCTTGGAGTATGCTTCTTTAAGGAGTCGAGGGAGAAGCGCGAGGTACCAATATCAATGATCCACAAAAAACAATCACTCAGTCTGCCCAGTCTACATTTCGAGTTTCACGTACAGGGAAATAAGACCGTCTTGGAGAATGTTTTTTAAAGGGGTCGAGTGCGAAGCACGGGACACCAATTTCAATGATCCACAAAAAACAAATTTTTACTCAATCTTCCCTGTTCACATTTCGGGTTTCACGTACAGGGAAATATGACCTTCTTGGAATATGTTTCTTTAAGGGGTCGAGTGCGAAGCGCGACGCACCCATTTCAATTATTCACGGAAAAACTAATTTTCACTTAATCTGCCCTGTCCACATTTCGAGTTTCACGTACAGGGAATATCTTGGAGTATGCGTCTTTAAGGGGTCGAGCGCAAAGCGCAAGGCACCAATTTGAATAATCCACGAAAAAACAGATTTTTACTCAATCTGGTCTGTCCACATTTTGAGTTTCACGTACAGGGAAATGTGAGCTTCTTGGAGTATGCTTCTTTAAGGAGTCGAGGGAGAAGCGCGAGGCACCAATATCAATGATCCGCAAAAAAAAATTCACTCAGTCTGCCCAATCTACATTTCGAGTTTCACGTACAGGGAAATAATACCGTCTTGGAGGATGTTTTTTAAAGGGGTCGAGTGCGAAGCACGGGACACCAATTTCAATGATCCACAAAAAACAAATTTTTACTCAATCTTCCCTGTTCACATTTCGAGTTTCACGTACAGGGAAATATGACCTTCTTGGAATATGTTTCTTTAAGGGGTCAAGTGCGAAGCGCGACGCACCCATTTCAATTATTCACGGAAAAACTAATTTTCACTTAATCTGCCCTGTCCACCTTTCGAGTTTCACGTACAGGGAATATCTTGGAGTATGCGTCTTTAAGGGGTCGAGCGCAAAGCGCAAGGCACCAATTTGAATGATCCACGAAAAACAGATTTTTACTCAATCTGGTCTATCCACATTTCGAGTTTCACGTACAGGGAAATATGAGCTTCTTGGAGTATGCTTCTTTAAGGAGTCGAGGGAGAAGCGCGAGGCACCAATATCAATGATCCACAAAAAAAAAACACTCAGTCTGCCCAATCTACATTTCGAGTTTCACGTACAGGGAAATAAGACCGTCTTGGAGGATGTTTTTTAAAGGGGTCGAGTGCGAAGCACGGGACACCAATTTCAATGATCCACAAAAAACAAATTTTTACTCAATCTTCCCTGTTCACATTTCGAGTTTCACGTACAGGGAAATATGACCTTCTTGGAATATGTTTCTTTAAGGGGTCAAGTGCGAAGCGCGACGCACCCATTTCAATTATTCACGGAAAAACTAATTTTCACTTAATCTGCCCTGTCCACATTTCGAGTTTCACGTACAGGGAATATCTTGCAGTATGCGTCTTTAAGGGGTCGAGCGCAAAGCGCAAGGCACCAATTTGAATGATCCACGAAAATACAGATTTTCACTCAATCTGCCCTGGACACATTTAGAGTTTTACGTACAGGGAAATGGAACCTTTTTGGAGTATGCTTCTTTAAGGGATCGAGCGCGAAACGCGAGTCACCAATTTCAATGATCGACGAAAAAACAAATTTGTGAAATTTTTACCTGTGACATTTTCGATAATTTGTACTTTCGATAATTTGTATTTTCGATATTTCGTTTTTCGACAAATTGTGTTCGATATTTTGTAATTCGATAATATTTCCGCCTCCCCTACCCATCACTTAAAATTGTAAGGGATCCTGTATAATTAATTTCGTGTCAATTACAGCTCTATTATACCAATAAAACGCTGACCAGCAAATTTCTGTATCCTCCCAAACATTGATGATAAATGAATAACAGACACATCAACAATGTCTATTGGTAATTTTTCAGTCTGTACGGAAATGACAAATAACGGCCAGTTCAACAAGGCAAGCACTTTCGCTTTGGATGGGCGCTACGATGAAAGATAACTTTCTTTTGATTAAATCTTGTTTTGATACTGATAGATTACCAAAGTTTTCGAGTAACAATTTAGGAGAGTAAGTTTTAATGCGTGCCTGAATTGTCGTTTCTTTAAATTGTTCTTACAATTATTTAAGTTTTAACTTTCTCCGTGAGATATAATTTATTATATAAGTTCAATATTTTACTCTAATCTTTTAAATCGAAAAATTCTGCAATTAACGATATTCTTTTTTTTGACAGACACAATAAACCAATAAAATTTATAAACCTTTGACTTCTTGTTGAAAGCGATACTTACACAAAAATCAACTGTTTTTTTTTAAATTAAATTACAGTTCTACGTAACAATTCTAAAAAGATCAATTTCAATAATTTTATTCTCATTCAAAAGCATTGTGTAACTAATTCTATTCACCTGAAGTATTCAGTCTCGAGAACACAACTCCGTGTTATACAATCCAATTATTTATGACAAAGCTGGCTGAGGATGTAGATTCCTTTAATTAACACGATAATTTTAACTCTAAGGAAATAGGAAATATATTCCTATACAGGGTAACTTACGAAGTGTACCTAATCTGATTAGACCTAAAATGATTTTAGAAAATATTATAACTGTAAAAAGAAACAAAGATATTATATGGTTTTAAAATTTACGCGGAAACCGAGTGATTGAAAACCGCCGGCATTATTGAAGTAAATAAACTTTTATCTCTTAGACTAAACAAAAATGGACTTTTTGGACTACCAATTCATTACTTTCAGTTTTACTTTGACTGTTGACGGTGCACTAATTTTTCAAATAGTGACATGACCGATATGCTTATGAATTATTAGCGGTCTGAACATAAGACAACAAATGCGGTTCTTACAAGACGCATCCACCTCCCACCAGCGCACGCATAGTGTTAGACTTGTTATATAATAATTTACACGAAAGGTGGTCGGAATAAATGGCCCGGTATTGTGGCCCCTACGTTTGGGGCCACATGAAACAGCTTGTTTATGCGACTCCCATCAACACCGTGCAACAATTACCCCAAAGAGTGGAGTACGCGGCGCAAACCATCCGCGAAATTCCCGACGTGTTCAACAGAGTGGTACGTTGATCTAGGCGAAATTCTTCTTCTATCTTTTTCAATTGAAAGCAAGCGTAGTTTTTGTCAGTCGGAGAAGGTTAGTCAATAGAAACCGAGATGTATAATAGGTCGTATTATTGGCATGCGTGAGGGTGGAGAAATCGCCAATCGGGTCGATTATAACTACTGTGTCATCACGTTAACTAAGTAAACGAATGGGTAAGAAAGAATTTTTTTAATGAAATTCTAATCGTTTCAATGGTCCCTTGTAATACAACTTCGGTAAAGATGAAAGTTTATTAAGTATAGAAGCATTATGTAGGAATCTCTAGTTAATTGCAACAATGTTTATTAAAAATGCTTTACCTGGTCTTAAACAAATGTTTCTCTACTGAAGGTCTGTATATTGAGCTCTACTATACGAGGCACTCGAGAGGTTTATCTAAACAAGATCAATTAAAATTTAAATATATCTATGTCGAACTCCACAAACTTTAATAACTGTAAGATTACTAAAAATTTTTATATTCTTTAAGGGCTGATGATGGCAGAAGTGTTCTGCCGAAACATGTACCATTAGTAATCTTACAGTTATTAAAGTTTGTGGAGTTCGACACAGATATATTTAAATTTTAATTTAAATTTACTCCACTTGGATTTAAGAACATTCTTCTTGTAAACAAGATCAATTTGTGCTCCATTGTCGTTTGTCCCAGCTATTGAACAACGGATGATAAATTTGTTCTTGACAATAAAACATCGAGAGAGAAAATATAATTTGTAACGAGTTTATTGTGACATACAAAATACACAACAGAGTTACATGAATTATAGATATATATATATATATATATATATATATATATATATATGTACAAAAATAGGCCAAACAGCGTCGAAGAAGATACAATTTCTAGTCAGACTACTACTTGAGAAGACCCAGTGATAAAAACCGGCAACCAGTGCGCTTATCGGGGGTGCAACTGTAGGTAGAAGAGTGAGAGTAAGTCAGTGGCTCTCTTTTTCTGCCTGTCGCTCCCGCAAGACCCAGTGATAATGACCGGTAACCAGTGTTTTTATCGGGGGTGCTGTTGGGGCTGAGAGACTGTGTCTTCTACCATTCCGAGGTGGGAACAGTCCTTTTATACAGAGGGTTGGTTTTCGGCGCAGGTTCGACTCTCGTAGAGGGTAGTGGTGATAGTTGACGGTGGGTGGTAGGGCGAGCCAACTAGGCGACGGTGGCTCTAGCGGAACGTAAATGTATTAATAAGCGGGACTGTTACAAATTGATATAAGACAATTACTTGCTGTTGTGGGAGAAGATGCTGTTACCAACAAATATTTTTTCAGATTCTATTATGTAAGTTAGAATTACCATCACAAACTGATTGACGATTTCTTCACTTTCATATCATAAAAGGCAAGAGTCTACATTTGGGAGCTAACAGCCTGTTAGTGATAAAAAATTCAAATGATTGAAAAGAATGAATCTTAGTGTTAAAAGGGAATGTCAGTAGATCGTTTTATGATCGATGTGGATATCGCTGAAAGGGAGATGTTACTATAAGGAGGCGAACTCTTTTAAATACACATTTTAAATGCAGAAAATGTAGTCTTCAGTTTTAGACTAATTATTTGCTCCTAAAATTATTCGTGCTAACGACCCTCGTTGTGTAATATCTTCCTCGTTCCGGTTATCAGACGAAATCTCGTGAATACTGTTCCGTTTGTTGTAATTTTAGATTTATTCTAAAAATTCTCCGAAACACAAAATCAGATTACCTCGTTGTTTTTAACTGCTCTCTTGGGATATTTGCGTCTAAAGAGATTTTTGGACCTTTGTTCACTCTACTCATAGCCGATTCTGCATGGAGAGATCAAAGAAATTCACGGATTTTATTTTTCGAGGGCGGTCAACACGATATTTTATTATACCACCGTTTTGAAATGTTAATACTCAGTTTTTAATTACATCATGGGACTGATTAGGTGGCGGGAGAATTTCATAAATATTTTCCATAATAAAACGGTGTTCTGTTCATAGCTCCACGTTGTACTATGATCTTTGAATTATTAAAAGCTTTTATTGGAATGTTTTACAGGTTCTTATAAATTACACCTTCGTTTGAGAAGATTATAAAATTCCTTACGTTCTTTTGGACGGTTAACAATGGTAAATTTTTGTGAGCAGCACATTATTCTGTATGTTCCCACAATTGAAATTTTGTGAACTTTACTTTCGCAAAGTAAGTTAATGAAGAGTAATAATAGAGTTCCGATACCAATTTCAAATCGGCATAATTTGCCAGCCGATTAGCATTAACGACCTTGTTCAAACGCAGCCACTGGTAGTCGGATTAGGATTCATTAATAATTCGCAAAGCCACACCACCTCCGAACATTTTTTTAATCTAATAAAATATTCTGTTTCCATTCTTTCATCTGCAACCCGGGCTTCAGCCTAACCGTAATTTTTTGTGAGTTGAAAATTCACTGTGACGGGAAATTTTGATAACAAACGCCAGCCTCGGCGACGTTATTGCTATAAATCACATCGCACCTCTATTTATAATGTAAATTGGACTCAACTATCATCAAATTAGGCCCAGAAGTGGTGGATTCTGATATCGTACTGAAAAGTTTGGTGAGAGATATACAAAATCCAACAACTATCTGTGTATTTTCGGCTCTCGAAAGCGATCAATCTTGCTGGGTTATAATTTAAAATTTACTTTGGTTGTTACTCTTGGTTAAAATATTAGAAATTTAATCAGATTATGGGCTTTTTGGCGACAACGGATGTGATCAATTAATCCTCCTAATTACGTTAAGTTTTAAAATTTATGAAAAGAAACTTCCATTACAATTTATAACCTTCGAACGCATCCTTCATTTTCGCACTTTTCAATTCACCTGAAACTCCCACAAAAGAGCACTTAAGTGGTAAACAAATATTTGTGCGTCTGTCCCTACGTCGGATCAACCTCACATTTAAAAAACCTTCTCCGCCTGACGTTAAATGACACTTTCGCTTAAAGTCCTGTCAAGAATTTCCAGTATGATTTTGATTAAAGGTGCGGGTCAGACGAGACTTACACCTCTCAGACCATAATGTCTTTCACTTTCTCATCACGTTCGTAGAAATTTCTGTAGGAGCGATTCCCTCTTACGGTGCAGATTATGTGTACACAATTTTAAAGCAAAGGAGCCGGTTTCTTTGTATCTGAAGTTCGGCCGGCTTAATCATGGAAAATATACGGATTTTTCTTATTTGGCTCAGATTTCTAACAAAGGAATGGCAGAGAATGGCAGAAGAAAACCGGAACTGGATGTACTATCGAAATGAGGATTTAAATAGATTTTACTAGCGTGGGAGTTCGAGTTGTAGGGGGCAGATATCGCTTTGTTTTATCAGTTTTCACGGCCCCTTTTAATTAAATTTTATATAAACAGTGGAAAGAGTTTTGTCTACTCTATTTTGATTATCTATAATGCACAAAGTTGAATAGATAATAGTTTTTAGATTGTGGACGGTCCAATTAAGTGATTTTTAAATAGAGTGAAATCGGGACATTTGAAGTGAACTTTCCCCACATGTTTTTAACCTTTTATTCATCTACATGAAATGCCACTGACAACAAATAATAACCTTTGATACTTAAAATTTTCGAACCTCCAATATTCTAAAAATATAAACGTCGCATATCTATGCGACCAAAATAGGTGCGTTGTTAGAACATTGTTCTTTTTAATCATTTTGTTCTACAAAGTAGATTTTTTTATTAAAATTATTTTAGGAGTTATATTAAATTTGAAAGGTAATAATGAAATAATTATGAATTATAATAATGAAAATATATATTGGATCTTCATAAATAATTCATACATCACGTTGCATGTGAAAAACAAAATATATACTTGTTATATATTTCAGATCAAGTTGATAAAAAAAAACAACTGGTCGCACTCCGGGAGTGCCGGCAGAAGTGATAACTTGAACATTAACGTTGTGCATGGTTAGGGAATAATTTCGCACGAATTGCTTTATTTATCAGTATAAAAGTACTATCATTTATGTGGTAAAATACAATATTCATTTATTGCGCTATCGTACACAAACATGACAATTTATATTACATTAAAATTTTCAACACTTCAGAACTATTACAATTATTATTTTACATAATAAAGTTTATCTCTCAGAAAAATCAACTTTCATCCATAATTTCAACGACTCTTTCACCATCATCATTACCAGCATCATCATCGCCAATCTCTAAAACTGATACAATAGGTTTATGGTAGCTGAAGTAAGAAACAAACAATTTTGATTCGAATCTATTTAAATGTCTAATAAAGACCGCATCAATAGTAGTTTTGTATTTCGTCGTGCTAAGATTGCGATCATTTGACATCGTTAAACCAAATTCATTATTTAAAAATTCAATTAATTGTTGATTTTTATCGTCTGCAAAGTTTATGTTGAAATCTCCACTAAAAATCATTGGCAAATCATCAAAGCTTTTCCCATTTTTTTTTTGAAGCAATGCAGATGCGTCATGAGAATAAATGAATAAATTTTCATACAAGAAGTCTCGTATAGCACGCAATGACTTATCTGGAGAAATGTAAACGGCAACAATAATAATGAACTGATTATCACCAGAGTGGCAACGACTTATACACATATCGCCGATATCAGAAACAGTAGCATTAAGGGTATTGGTCGCGACTTCATACGACAGAGAGTTTTGCCCACGTCAAATTTTAAAGAAATCTATTTCACATGTCACATTGGTTTTTTCACTCCTACGCATTAATTGCTACACAGTGCGAGGAGAGAGATGACTGCAGTGCAGTCTACCAGCGCAGTTGTTGCTATGAATCAGCGGAGTGACCATTCAGAAATGACTGACCGACTAAGGGTCCACATGCGCTATCGACAGGGGCGGACTTGCCCCAAATATTAATAGATATTGCAATTAAAATTATTATGGGACAGTTCAAGTTTATTTCATAGTAAAAAAAATATCAGAAGTCAAGTCTATATGCATAATTAAATAATAATATAATATACAAATAACTGAACATACCTTATTTGACTTTAAAATCATATCATTTACCTTTTTTCCAACATCACTTCTCACAGAACCGATGTCTGAAGAGACCGTAGGTATGTTTTCACAATAATAATTATAAAATGAATCACATGGTTTATAGTTTTACCTTAGCTGGGTTTTTTCACTGCTTTTAATTGCGCTAAACGTCTATTTTTTCGATGAGCGGAAGGATATTTTTTTATAGCATTCTTCCTCAAATTTCCCATTATTATTAGTTTAAGGATTTGTTTTGATGATCGAAAGCAGCTTCGTACAAAGTTTATTTCATAACTGATTTTTTTCAACTTTTGGTTGATTTTCGTCTTCTCATTACGGATTCAACATTTTACTTTAGAATTGATCATTATTCAAATCTTTAACCAAAAATTTAAGTACTAGGTGTGTTAATAATTAAGTAATTCCAAAACTAAAGAATAAATTTTTGGACCATCTAGCGTCTTCTTCCTATCCATGTCTAGGTTATGCGATAAAAGAGTGGGCTGGTATGACGTTTTGGAATGTTGTGCAGACAAATTATAGTCAAATGAAGTTTCGTTAAATTCCCTTAAACATGCTGGTGTATTTCGCATGCACATACATATAATTTGTGCAATAATGAACTGTGTTCATATTTTGATAAATAGCTACTCCTCCCGCTGGACGATTATTTCTTCTGAAACTTGCAACAAAGAGAGGGGGATATTACCTCCTCTCCTACGCCGCGCCGGCGCGGCTGTCTGCCCTCCCTCCGTCTTACGAGTTTTCGATCAGGCCACGTCCTGACGCGAGTTTAACAATTTTTACCCATCCCAAAAAGTGCTCACCGCCACTAAAGAAGTTTTCACTTCAATAAAAAACTAACATTGAATCTGATAGTCTAAGATTAGATTTAATAGTCCAAGCAAATTAGACAAAAAAAAAACGGCGAATGGCAGAACTACTTTATAAAGTTTTGAAATTTTGGCTATGAACTCCCAACATGGACCCAAATAAAGATCCGAAGAGTTCCCACAAGGAGGGAGCTTCATCTCCTTTTGCCCAAAAAAGCGCCTCCGAGTGTGATCTCATGAAGCTTTTCCCAATTTTTCTCCTAAACGGTAACTCCGACGAGAAAATGTTATAGAGCTTATTATATTCTCCATTAAATTCGGCGTAAAATTGGTCTGATGAAGCTTTTGCCTATCTCTCACCCACCGCTCATAAATGACGTTGGAAAATGAATATACATATTTAGTTTTCAGCGCGAAGGCAAAAATTAGGCCAGCCCCGTTTTTTTTGCGGGAATTATATCGGTGAGAACAAAAAATGTATAGAAACAAAATTGTAGAGCCGTTTTTTCTGTACAAGGTCTAGTCGTCAAACATCAGTAAAGGCGGGAGGGGAGAGGTGTAAGAGGGGTAACGCCCATCTATCCCCAAATTTGACTTTTTAGAAGAAATATTTTATAAAATTTTGAAATTTTGGTTATGAACTCCCAGCAAAGACCCAAATAAAGATCCTAAGAGTTATTTTCGAAATTAAATAAACTGTATAAATTGCTGCAGAAGAATAAAACGTTTGAATGAGATGAGGAATGCGAAAGTGTATTCAACGAAATTAAAAACGAAATTACATGCTCAAAAGTTTTGGCACCATTCAACTAAAAGTTACCATTAATTTTGGAGACAGATGCTTCACCTATAGGATTTGGGGCTGTAGATGGAAAATGGAGACAAAAGACCAATTGGATTTGCCTCAAGGTTATAACGGACCTGGACCCGAAATGAAGTCATCAATTACTAGAACCTGCTGGATTTATACTACAACGGACATATGGAGGCGCCTACAAAGATTCAGTCGGTATATTTATTAGAGGACGTTCTAGCGCGATGTGTAAATAAATAATACGAGACGTGCGGGTAAAGTAGTTATTTGTACATAGTGTAAATAATGTGAATATTGTAATACAATAAGTGAAAATAAATTGTTTATATAAATAATGAGAGGCTGGTGGAGGTAATGAATGGGGTGTGGAGAGGAGAAGGATTCCCGGTAGGGTGGAGAGAGGGGGTAATTTACCCCATTTACAAAAAAGAGGAGAAAAATAAAGTAGAAAACCGAGGGATAACTCTCCTAAACACAGGTCACAAGTTGTATGCATCAATTCTGAATGAAAGTATGAGCAGAGAGATAGAGGAAAAGGGAGCATTACCAGACAGCCAAGCAGGATTTAGAGAGGGGAGGGGAACTATGGATAATGTATACATCCTGGACCATTTGACGAAGAGTGAGTTAAAGAAGAAAGGGAGGAGGGTGTATGCATTATTCGTAGACTTCAAGGCGGCTTTTGACAAGGTGGACAGAGAGAGGATGTTTGAGTGCCTGAGGGAGAAAGGGGTAAATGAATGGCTGGTAAGAAAGGTGGAGGAGATATATGAGAAGACAAAAAGTAAAGTGAAGGTAGGGGAGAGGGAAAGTGAATGGTTTGTGACAACAAAGGGAGTGAGACAAGGTTGCCCGCTCAGCCCCTTGTTGTTCACGATGTATGTGGCAGATATGGACGGAATGTTAGAGAGAGCACAAGGTGTGTGGTAGGTAGAAAAAAAGTGTGGAGCCTGGCGTTTGCGGATGATGTGGTAATGGTGGCAAAGAGTGAAAGAGAAATGACGGAAATGATAAAGAGTTTAGGAAAATATGTGAAGAAGAAAAGACTAGAAGTGAATGTAGAGAAAACAAAAATGCTGGTGTTCAATAAGAGAAAGAGGAAGAACGAAGACAGTGATTGGAGGTGGGAGGGAAAAGTAATAGAACATGTAAAAGAATTCAAATACTTGGGGTATGTGTTCAATGAAAGAGCCACAGATAAGGCACATATTAGAGAACTGGCAAGAAAAGCGAACAAGGTGATAGGATGTGTATGGGGAATAGGAGAGAGAAGGTGGGGAGGCGATTTTAAGAGGAGAAGGAGAGGAGGAGCAGAGGTCTGGGGATGGAAAGAACAAAGGAGATAGAGAGGGTGCAAGAGAAATATCTGAGGTGGGTGCTAGGGGTGGAGAGAGAAACGCCAGGGTACATAGTGAGAGAAGAATGCAAGAGGAATAGATTGAGAGTGAAAGCGGGAAAAAGAGCGGTCAAGTTCGAAGACATGATGGAAGGGAGGAAATAATGTAAGATACTAAAGGAGTGCTGGAGAGAAAAAAAGAAGAATTCAGAGGAGAATGATAGGGAGAATTACTACAGGAGGAATGGGTATGCAAGCAAAGAAATAGAGAGCCTGAGAGAAAGAGGCGTGTGGATGAATGTAGAACTAAGTGAAAGAGATAAGGATACGGATAGACAAGAGAGGAGAGAAAGAATTAGAGAATCCAGATACAACGGGAAGTACGGAAGATGCATGATCGAGGAAGTACCGAAGTATTTGGGGAGGGAGAGCGAGAAAGAAAGAAAGATGATGGCGAGGTTTAAGTGCGGAAATGAGGATAGGGAAAATAGGTATTGGGCAGAAGATGGAGGAAGAATGTGTAGAATGTGCTATGAGGAAAGAGAGACGATTGAGCATATGTGGAACGAGTGCAGTGAGATGAAACAAAGAGAGAGGATAGAAAGAGAGGAAATACAGAATGTAGATGGAAGGGAAATTAAATGGATGAAAGAGGTATGGAAGAGGAGGGAGAAGAAATAGAGAATTTTATTTAGTTTTTTGTTATTATTATAATTGTTAAGTTTACTTGTATATGTATAGGAATCAGAAAGCCCGTAGGGCAAATAAAGATTTATAAATATAAATAATGGAACCCACAATGGCAACAAGATCGTTAACAAATCTGAAAGGGTTACAATCAAATTGACAACGAAGGTACCAAAAGCGTGCCTGGATAATTTAAAGGAAGATAGATGCAATGAATTAAATAGTTTTCATTTTTAATACTTGTGATTCCAAAATGGGAATTGAATTAAGTACTTCATCTTTTGTTAGAATTACCGGAATTACCTTTTGATGACTGTTACTTTTTGTGGGATCATTGGAATTACCTACGAATTACTGCGATTACCACCATTACATGCAAATTAATTCCTCGAATCGGAATTACCGGAATTGTTCGTGATTACCTTGAATTAATTCCATGTTGTACAAATCGTTTCACTCGTGCTTTTATAAACCCCTTGTGGCGTAAAGCGTACAATTTACACAGTAACTCGTATAATAAACTACTATTATAAGTTATTTATATTTTTGTGGCGGTGGCCCTTTTCCAAAATACATTCATGTTTATGATCCAGCATTTCCCACTATTCCGTTCGTTTTATTATCCCCATCGATGGAGTGTTGACGGTTTCTAAATTTATATGATTTATGCATAATATGTATTTACATTTTTTTTTATTTTATGGATTGGAAAATATTTACGCCATAACTTATGTTTATTCCAAGCATGACGAAAATAATTTTTAAATAAAATCGGGAGCACTTATTTTTTACTGACATTATTTCAATGTAAAATCGATTATTCAGTCATAGTGAATTAATGTAAGTATTGCTAATTACTTTCCCTGCAATGACCATTTATCATAATTACATACGCAGATATGTTAATAAATTGTTATAATGGCAGAACAAAAAAGTCCTTGCAGATGAAATTTTGGACTGGAGCCAAATCAAAGGACCGAAAGAGCATTTTATTCGGCTGTTATAGCCCGCCACAGTGGCTGGCAGAATTTTACGCCCTTAAACGTAGCAACCAGAGGATCACAAATAATAAATTTCAATTTCGCTTGTTTCGAACAATGTTAAACGAGTACAATAAGTACTTTGTGACACACAGTCCTGCTTGAGCCGAGTTAGATTTCTCGTCTTTAAATTTATGTATTGTATAATTCTTATATTTTTTAGTAAAATGCTGCACGACAACAATAAATAAAAGAAATCTATATCGGTGTTTGGTGACCTATATTTTATTTACGAGTTGAGTTGGCGAGAACCGTGCTAGCAATAAACTGTATTAGTGATTTTCTGTGTTTGATACTACAATCATAATTTTAATGAAAAAGCAATAAGCACCAAGTATCTAAAAGAAAATGTGAAAAACTTTTTTCTTAATATTTCCTTTTCGCTGCTTTTTGTGTGCGCATCTAGGATCGTTCCTGCTTTCTCTTAACAAGCGAGATGCTGAAAAAGACTGGAATTTCTCCAGCCGTAGCATATCGTTAAAGTTCGCATCGGTTTTTTCACAGAGCATCTGTTTCTAAAGAAAAAGAAGTGGAAGTTTGAATTATTATTTCGGCACAAGAAGGTAAACAGCTTATAATTTTTAATTCTGGAAAGTGTACAAGAAGTATTGTAAGCCGCAAACAGTTGACGGTTGCTTCTTTGAAGATGTGCCACTTGAATTAGCAACATTCCTATAATTTGACCTCAGTTTAAGCTCGTCTAAGGAGAATTTAGAGGCAATTCAATCAAATCGATCTCGTTGATTGCAATGAACTACGAGTATATTTGCATAATTATGTTGTAACTACTGGCTCATTTTGAGGAGTTATTAATTTTAATGGCTTGGAATAACAATCTGGCGGGTTAACCCTTCTGTTATGTATGGGTACAACTCAACCCACTAGCCAAGTGTAAATTATTGTAATTTTGTTATAATTTATTACCGACTTCAAAAAAGTGTGTATGTTTTTTTTTGTATGTTCGTCGATTTCTTCGTCACTTGTGGACCGATGAGGGGATCCTATGGGAATCGAGCAAAATCCTCAAATTTAGAATTATTATTATAATTATAATGTGGTGGGATGCAGTACAATGACTTAGAGAACCGAGACCATGCTTCACACAACACACTTCCCCCTTCACTTGGCCTCGTTCCGCGTTTTCCTCCTCGCTACTACATCCACATAATCCTCAATCTTCCTCCTTCGCGCGGCGTCTCCTCCGGCTGGGATTCTGGATCTGGGACTGCTCGTCGGTTCCTATGTTTGGGCGGTTTGTTGACGACAGCGTCGTACTTCCATCATCTGGCGCTGCCGCTCAAGCGCCCAATGCAGATAGGCCATATATGACCTGAATCAGTTCCTCGTCTCCCTCTGTACCGCGGGTTCGTTGGCGGTTAGCCGTCTGGAGTGGGACTGCTCGGAGATGGTCTACATGTTCGAGAGACATATGGCCCCCCTGGTCCACATGATAGTAGTCACCATGCTGTCCGCTGATCGTAAAAGGGCGTTTCGGAACTTGGGGGCTGGTTCATCTGTGACGTATCGTCGATAGTGGTGACCGCGTGGTTGTTCAAGTCCCAGTGTCCGGGGCCTGCAATTTCAAAACCGAGTAATAACTGGCTGGGGCTTTGACCCGTGGCGTCGTTCCGACGCTTGCGGAGGTCGAACAGTGCGCGCGGCAAGACGCCGTCCCAGGTCCGTAGAGCGGTCTGCAACAAAATTCGAAATAATTTCTTAATTTCCTGGTTGCGCCGTTCTGTTGGGTTGGCCCTGGAGTGGTACACAGCGATGGGCCAGTGACAGACTTTCCACTTCCGACAAGCTCCAGCGAAGGCGTTGGAGGAAAATTGGACTTTGTCAGTAATAATCGACCGTGAGTACCCCCAGCGTCAGAAAACTCCCTCCTCCAGAAAACGGATGGTGTCGTTTGGCACAGTCTCCGGGAGTTATATGCTCTCATGGGGGCCCGTTTCTGGTTGGGACTTCGCTTGGCGGTAGCACACACGAGGCATGACCTCACATGGGCGCGGACGTCAGCCTCCAAGGTTGTCCATGCGTAAAACAGCCTCGGAGTTTCCCCTCTTCTCCACAACAGCCCATCCTGAACCTCGACCTCAATCCGTCGGAGGCGTTTGAGCATGGTGGGCACTTTGTGGTCTTGTTGCTGGGCCCCCTTAACCTCATCGGCCAGAGTGACAATTTCTAGCATGGCGACAGTCCATGCCCTCCACCTCTTCGGTCACCTGCTCATCGGCCGGATTCCGGGACAGGGCGTCTGGAAGTTCGTTATTGCTTCCGGAGCAGTGTTCAACCCGGAACTTAAACTCCTGCAACAAGATCGCCCAACGCGTCAACTTGGCACTCGAATCTTTCGTAGTATTCAGCCACAGCACCGCCCGGTTGTCGGTTCTTAATGTGAACTCCTGGTCCTCCAAGTACGGCCGGTAACGCTTTACGGCCCAGACGATCGCCAAGCACTCTTGCTCATTGATGTGGTACTTCCGCTGGGTCGTATTAAATTTGGCACTGGCGTATGAGATGACCAGGCGGCAGCCGTCCTTTTCTTGCTATCTGACGAAACGTTTGGAGACGTCGGGTCGATGTAACTGAAGGGGCTGCTGTATGGCTGCTTTGAGGCCCTCGAACGCCTGTTGTGTCTCGTTCGTCCATTTGAAGCGTATTTTGCTGTTTAATAAGTCTGTCAGGGGGGGGGGCGCTGTCTCCGCGAAACGGGGAATATATTCGCGGACCCAGTTCGGCAGTCCTAGGAAGCTTTGTAGCTGCTTCCTTGTGGCTGGCGGCGCGACGTCCGTGATCTGCTTCAGATGGTGAGGCTGCGGCTCGTTGCAGCCTGCTCTGATGATATGTCCCAGCTATGGCAGTTCCGTAACCCCAAAACGACACTTTTCTAAGGCGCATTTCAGTCCGTATTCCTGTAGCCGTTCGCGCACCTGCCTCAGGTGGGTGATGTGGGCTTCGTATGCGGTGGAGAAGATGATAATATCATCCAAGTATACGTGCGCTATCTTTCCATCACCCATCAGTTTCTGAAAAGGCGCGGGCGCGTTTTTCAGCCCTAACGGCATCACCCGGAACTGATACGTGGCCCCACCGTGGGTGGCGAAGGTGGTCAGCGGCTTAGACTCCGGGGCCATTGGAATCTGCCAGTACCCAGAACGGAGATCTAGCGGGGTGAAGATCATGCAGCATGTCGTGAATCCGGGACAGTGGCTTCGTTCCGTGTTAGCGTGTTCAGTCGGCGGCGTTCAATCACTCCGTCGGCGAGCATCTTACGCACGCTGTTGAAACGAACCAGTTCCGGCCGAGGTCAAGTGGTCAGGCGGTAGCGGGGTGGAAGGCAGAGGGGGAGGGTAGCAGGTAGCGGGAAGCAGTACCGACACGGAGGCAAGCGGGAGAGTACGCGTATCTGCATTTTCCCTCTAGATTGTGCGAATACGGAGAATAAACCTCAATTAGTAGACCGGTGCATTATTTCAATATTCCGTCGGAAAAGTGGTCGGTAACACTGTCGTATAACTGCCCCTTCTTTACGTCACTAAGGGGGTACGCCTAGGCGTGGAACCCATCATTTTTAATTAGGTCGATTCGGTGGGTCACGGCGCGCACTGACCCGACACACTCGCCATTGTTCGGATAGCCTCCATAAACTTCTTTTCCCACTTGGGTGAGAAACCATGGCGCATTGTCTCGGAGACGGGGGGCGGCGTTCGGCTGTCCCAGTATGTGGTGGCTCGCTGAGGCGTGCCGCGGTGTACGCATCTGTCGCCGTATCGACAGCGGCGCGACACGATCCGAGCCACGGGTCGCCGAGGATTACACCGGTGAAGAGGTCCGGGACGACCCGGAACTCGATGTCTCGGTAAATTTCTCCACCGATTTCCAGATCGTTGTCCGGGGGATGGGTCGGTTGTGCCGCCAACCGCAAGTTGGATGATAACCGGTGCTCGTATCCAGACGGGGGCGTAGTCAGGGTGAATGAAGTTTCAAGCCGAAACACTGGGCTGTGGCGGAGACGTCTCCACAGCCCGACGCCAGTTTCCCGATGACTTGGCGGGTTGGCGGGCCTCTAGCAGGCGCTTGCCAATTCGCGCCTGGTCATCCAGCGACTTTGGGTCTGCCGCGATGAGATAGAGCTTGATTTCGGAGAGCATCTTTTTGCCAATATGGAAAATTAGGTTCTCCTCCGGGGGCCCCGGAAAGAGGCGGTGGTGGAGTCGTCTCTGTTTGTCCACGAACACCTCCAGATGTTCGTGTCGTTTGTATGTGGCCTCGTTGTAGGCCCTGTAGATGGCTGTATAATTTCCGGCCGTCCCGTAGTCGGCGCGGATTGTAGAGAAGGTTTCCTGCGGGGTCCTCAGTCGTCCGTCGAAGTAGGGATACTTTCTATTGGCGTCGCCCCGGAACAGGCGGAAAACAAAGGCGACCTTTTTTCTGTCTGTTATCCGGGAACCGAGTGTCGCGAAGTACTCCTCGAGGCCGCTGATGAAATCCTCCGGGTCTTCCTCTGGTTCACCGTGGAACTTCTCGTAGTCTTCCTCCGGTCTGCTGGAGGGTGGAAGAATGGTCGGTGTCTCGGTGGTGGCTGTCCTCAGGAAAACCGATTGTAGAGCGGCCATTTGGGTCGTCATACCCAGGAGTGTTGCCTCGATCTTGTCCATCGTTGATGGATCACTTGTAGTCGATGATCCGCTTGAGGTCTCTTGTTGAACCAGGGCGGCTTCGGACCTCTCCATCTGTCTCCTGGACCTGGTGATCACGAAGGGTCCCCCCAGCTACCTCGCTGGAGAAAAGCCACACGTTGGGCGCCAAGTGGTCTCCCATCACTTAAAATTGTAAAGTTCCACCTACTGATCTGTTTGAAGTCGGTGCCAAGCCAAATAAAAAGGTAGTAGATAAATTTGTCACCTCTTTGGCTTGTAATAATACATGTACTGAGTTATTTTTCACTTTGCTTTTTGAAGTCGGTTTCTTCTTTTTTTTATGGTAATTATTTTATGAAAGAATGGTTTGGTGTTTTCAACAAAAAGCGACGTCAAGTGAGCCATGGATTAAAAAACGTGTGGCGTAGATGGTGACAAATTTGTCACCTGACATCTAACTTTAGATTGGAGACTTTCTTATGGTGGTGCCTCATCCACGCGGCGAGACACCGAAGCCAAGCCCTCGTGCCCCCACTGGCCGGAGCTACTGAAAGCCTTCAGTAGGAGCACTGCCGTTCTTCTATCCACATTTAATAATGTCACTGTTTACCCTTAATAAGCATTACATGCGTGTGATCTAAATGCGAGCATGACTTGAAGATTCCCAGGCTTGTTTCGTCGTCGATTTTTGTTGAACGCACATTATTTATATACATTTATATTTTACTTTTAAAAATATAATTGTATTAGTTGCTTAAATTTAAATACACACATTTATAGTTCATGGGTACGCAGTAAATCTTTTTATTGAGAACAGGTGTAATTGAGCGCCATCCTTCTGGGAATAATTCCTGTTTTGTTTGAATTTGCCTAGTTATCTAATTCAGCAGATTCATTTGTCAGTCGTCTTTTCGTTTCGTTTAAGTGTATTGTAACGTAGCCTGAGCCGGGCGAGTTCGAGGATTTAAAGAATTCGTGTGCACACCGTAGTTACTAACTTTAAATTAAAAATTAACGTTTTTCTATATACAAATTTACACTGTACTTGAAGGATGACATCATTCTCTTTGTGCGATCGTCGCGACAGAACCTTCTCGAATGATGAGAGCATCTTATGTGAACAATCATTCCCAAACGTTCTCACGGTCTGTGGACTGTTCTAGATCAATACCATTACCGTATGTAATCATTCCAATAATTAAACCAGAAGATTGTCGATAAATCCAAGTGGAGTAAATTTAAATATATCCAAGTCGAACTCCACAAACTTTTATTATTTAAAAAAAAAAAATTAAAAAAATTATAATTTTTTATATTCTTTAAGGGCTGATGATGGCAGTAGTGTTCTGTAATTTTACACTTATTAAAGTTTGTTTAGTTCGACTTAGATATATTTAAATTTTAATTCCAATAATTGTTCCCAGACAGATGACATCATCCGCTTCCGGTGTCGTCGCGCCGTCGGCGCAGTATTGTCTTTATTTCAAAAAGTGGTGGTGCTGGTCACAATTATTATAATAGCTTTGCATATAAAATGGACTTCAGACGGGGGCTTACAGATGACGAATTACGAAAAATTTTAGAAGACGATTCTGAAAGTAAAGAAGAAATCATAATTTTGAACTGAATAACAGTGATGAAAATTTCCTTGTAGACCAACACATAATATCTGAAAATTATAATATAATATGTAATATATGTACTGCGGATTGTATTGAAGACGAAGTGGCCAATTCGGAAAATGAAATTGAAGCAGATAATGTGATTCCTGAAACATTACAATAATATTCCACGAGATGGAAATGTGTGGAACCACAGTCACGTATAAGCTGTTTTTATATTGATTTTACTTTGTCACCGACAGATAAAAGTACTAAATTCTGAAAGAAACTAACAATAAAATAATCCTCACGTCTTACAGATTGCTCTAAAAAAAAGGAAATTTCATATCATTCAGTTCAAAACTTTAGGACTTTTCGCGAAATATCAAGATTCTTCAAAATGGGAATCTGCGCTCAGAATCCTTCAGGACTATTATATAATTTTTCGGGATTTCTTAGGATTGTCGAAGATTTCTCTGGAAACTCAGTGTTTATCAGGACTATTCAGGATCTCTAATAATTCTTCAGAAGTTTCCAAATTTCTTCAAGATTTTTAGAGGACTCTTTAGCACTATAAAGACTACTCAGGATTGCTGAAAATTTATCAGAACTCTCCTTATCGATCGTTGGATTTTGGATTATTTGAGAATTGATTTAGTCTTTAATAAGGTCTGCGGTAACTTGCCTTCTCTGTCTCTGAAGCGTTGATTAAATTTATCACAAACAATGGAAAAAGCACGTATTATACGTAATGTACTATTTACGTACGTGTGATTCATTGAATACGAACATCTTGGAGATAATAAAGGAACTGGGAGTATGAGCAAAGTTTAGTTTGTCTCACAATAAAGACAAGCGCAATGAACGCTAAAACCCCAAAAGAGAAAACAAATAAATTTACGACTAATAAACGGTTGAGAATATTCTCTACACAATTCTATCTGAACCCGTTATGTAAAAAAAAGAATAGCCATTGCGGATTATGAACTACGATAAGAAAACAATATATGCCATTATCATATACACTAAAAAAAGAAACTAGGAGAAAAGTCCATATCATGGTGGTCTGGACATTCTGAGAATAATCTTGTCCTTCCCCTTATGATGCGGCAAACATGTAACTTTTGAATCATTTGACAAAAACCAAATATTGTTCCCACATGTAAACGCGTTCCTTGATTATGAGCTCGCGGTGATTTTCGAAGAAGATTTCTTCAATGAGAAATTCTTCGGATTCCCCATCATAAATGGTGCGCTCCAACTAACATTCACTAATGGACATCCCCAAAAGGCAACGTCACGTACACTCCCTAAAGTAACATAAAAATGAGAAGTTTAAGTCATGTTCCAGAGTTGTAATGAGCTACTCGAAGGTATGATGAGTCAATAAGAAGTTCAATTAGCCTCTATTACAGCAGTAAAGATCTGTCCGCATTCGCATGTACGGACGATAACGTTAATAAACATTGCCCATTACGGCAAATGAAGAGATTTCCCTTCCCTAATAACAAAATTTCCGTGAATATTTACAGATTGCTCGCACGAATAACTACCTGTTGAATTTCACCTGTTTCATTCAGGATTTGATGTGCTGAATATGAAAGCGGGTCAGTTTTTCCTCTTAATGTCAGAATTTAATTTCAATTTCGTTAAGCTGACTGCTCTTACTTATTCGGATTTGCAGCTGAGAGACGTCAGGGAAAACAAACAACCCTTTTTGTCTTCCGAAGATGTATCCTCGGTTTATTTCATTCAGGAAAAGGTTATTTCCGTTGTGTGCGCACTCACATTTTTCAACAACTCGGCTGATTATAAATGATCGTTAAACACGCGTGTTTGCACTGCAATGTCACGTTTAATTTATCGATTTCAGCTGTAGTATAACTGCTGAATTTTCTGATCAGTGCAGTGATTCATATTTGTGCCTATTGCAATAAATTCAGCGTGTTATCTATGAAACCTGTGTGTTCCAACTAAAAATCATTTAGGCAGATTAACCAGATGTGTTTGGATTTTTGTGGGACTTCATTGGAGTGGACGGATTAACAAAATTTATTGTTAATGTTAGTAGAGAGGCAAAATGGAATGATATGGTACGTTAAAAAATATATCCATGTATCTACTGTGACCGTTTCAGCTCTTTTAAAACATTTGAATTGTGTTTAAGAAAATTTTTCATCTATAGTTCTCCACGTAGTACTACAGGGTCTTCATAAATGATTTGTACATCCAATAGGCTTTGCACGTTAAAACCTCCATCTAACTGCATGTAAATTTTGTTTGCTACAGGCAATGATGCAATTATTTATGACGACTCGATATTAAACGGATTCAACTACGACCCCTTCGTCCCAAATAAAATTAGTGAACAACTGTTTGTCTCATCTTTCCCATGTCAATATGTAGGACTGTTGGTAGAGAAGTTTTTGAAGGAAAATGTAGAGGATAGTATTGGTGGAGATGGAGGGATGGGGTGAGAAGGAAAGAATAATGAGGCACAAAGGAAAATTGAGGGAGAAGAGGGAAACAAGGGGGATATACATAGACAACGACCACACAAAGAAAGAAAGAGATTTACGAAAGAAACTAAGAAGTATGGCGAAGGAAAAAAGGGAGGAAGGGAAAGAAGTAAGAGTGGGATACAGGAAAATAATAGTGGACGGGGAGCAATGGAGATGGAATGAAAAGAGAGAGAGACTAAAGGTTTTCCAATAAGAAGAAGAAGGGGAGGAGGGAAAAAGGGGGACAACGGCAAAGTAAAAAGGACAATGAAACGGGAAAAAAGAAACAAAGAAGGAAGTAGGAGGAAAACTAAGGAAGGAAGGGGGAAATCAAAGAAGGTAACGAGAAAAACAGGGGTGAGGGCACTATTTTGGAATGTAGCGGGACTAGGGAAAAAAGATGAAGATTTTTGGGACTGTGTGAAGGAGTTCGATATTGTTGGATTAACAGAAACATGGTCAGAAAGCTGGGAAAAAATAGAAAAACTGTTACCAAAGGAGTTCAAGTGGGAATGGCAAGGGGCGAAAAGGGAAAAGAAAAAAAGAAGAGCAGCAGGGGGAATAATAACAGGGGTAAAAAAAGTAATAAAAGAGAATACTAAAAAGAAGGGAGAAGAGGAAGGTCACATGGTGAGAAACGTTAAAATAGACAGTAAATGGTGGAAAATAGTGACAGTGTACAGCAAAGAGATGAAAGAAACAATAAGCAAGATAGAAGAAACATTAAAAAACAACAGGGAAGAATGTCTACTTCTGGGAGGGGATTTTAACGGGAGAATTGGGGAACGAGGAGCCAGGGATTGGGAAGAAGAGAGAGGAGAGGGAAAAGAAAATCCAAAGACAAGAAAGAAAACGCGGAAGGGAAGAAGTTGATGGAATGGATAGAAGAAAAAGGATGGGAAGTGCTGAATGGAAATAAAGAAGGGGACGAAGAAGGAGAATGGACCTACATAGGCGGTAGAGGAGAGACGGTGATAGACTACGGAATAGTAAACGAAGAAGCATGGGAAGAAGTCGAAGAGTTCAGAATAGGGGAAAGAGTAGAGTCAGACCATCTGCCTATAGAGATAAGTATAGGAAGGAGGAGAGAGAAATGAGGAGAAGAAGAAAAAATAATAATTAAATTAAATTAATTAAAGTATGGGACGAGCAATGGGTGGAAGAGTATAAGAGAAGACTGGAAAAAGCAAGATTTAAAGAACAAGAAGTAGGAAAAATGGAGAAAGAATTGGTAGAAATATTGGAAAAAGCAGCGACAAAAAGAGAAATAACAGTAAGAGGTGGAGGAACAAAAATAAAGAATAAATGGTGGGACAAAGAATGTGAGCAACGTAAAAAGGAAGCAATAAAAGAACTAAGAAAGTGGAGAAAGACTAAAGGGAACAGAAGTGGCTTTTTAGAAGCGAAAAGAAGATACAGAGAGACATGCAGGGAGAAGAAGAGGCAGAAGAAGGAGAGAGAGGAGGCAGAGATAAAAGCAATAAGAACAGAGAAGAAGGTATGGAACTATATTAATAGAGAGAGAATGAAAAAAGAAAATGGGAGCGAGGAGATAACGATGAATGAGTGGGAGGAGTACTTCATGAGGCTACTGGGGGGAGAAAAGGAAAAAAAGAAAACGGAAATAGAGACGAAAAGAAACCGAGTAGAACCTGAAGGAGAAGAAATTACAATGGAAGAGGTGGAGAGGCATGTGAAGAAACTGAGGAAAGGGAAGGCACCAGGGAGGGATAGAATACAGAATGAGTCGTGGATGTATGGGACGAGAAAAGTGGTGGGGGTAATGAATGGGGTGTGGAGAGGAGAAAGATTCCCGGTAGGGTGGAGAGAGGGAGTAATTTACCCCATTTACAAAAAAAGGGGAGAAAAATATAGTAGAAAATTACCGAGGGGTAACTCTCCTAAACACAGGGTACAAGTTGTATGCATCAATTCTGAATGAAAAGATGAGCAGAGAGATAGAGGAAAAGGGAGCATTACCAGACAGCCAAGCAAGATTTAGAGAGGGGAGGGGAACTATGGATAATGTATACGTCCTGGACCATTTGACGAAAAGTGAGTTAAAGAAGAAAGAGGGGAGAGTGTATGCATTATTCGTAGACTTCAAGGCGGCTTTTGACAAGGTGGACAGAGAGAGGATGTTTGAGTGCCTGAGGGAGAAAGGGGTAAATGAATGGCTGGTAAGAAAGGTGGAGGAGATATATGAGAAGACAAAAAGTAAAGTGAAGGTAGGGGAGAGGGAAAGTGAATGGTTTGTGACAACAAAGGGCGTGAGGCAAGGTTGCCCGCTCAGCCCCTTGTTGTTCACGATGTATGTGGCAGATATGGACGGAATGTTAGAGAGAGCACAAGCGGGGGGGTGTGTGGTAGGTAGAAACAAAGTGTGGAGCCTGGCATTTGCGGATGATGTGGTAATGGTGGCAAAGAGTGAAAGAGAAATGAAGGAAATGATAAAGAGTTTAGGAAAATATGTGAAGAAGAAAAGACTAGAAGTGAATGTAGAGAAATCAAAAATGCTGGTGTTCAATAAGAGAAAGAGGAAGAACGAAGAGAGTGATTGGAGGTGGCAGGGAGAAGTAATGGAACAAGTAAAAGAATTCAAATACTTGGGGTATGTGTTCAATGAAAGAGCCACAGATAAGGCACATATTAGAGAACTGGCAAGAAAAGCGAACAATGTGATGTGGATGTGTATGGGGAATAGGAGAGAGAATGTGGGGAGGCGATTTTAAGAGGAGAATGATGATGTTTGAAAGTCTTATTGAGAGCGTGTTGTTCTACGGAGCAGAGATCTGGGGATGGAAAGAATAGGAGATAGAGAGGGTGCAAGAGAAATATCTGAGGTGGGTGCTAGGGGTGGAGCCAGGGTACATAGTCAGAGAAGAATGCAAGAGGAATAGGTTGAGAGTGAAAGCGGGAAAAAGAGCGGTCAAGTTCGAAAACAGGATGGAATGGAGGAAAGAATGTAGGATACTAAAGGAGTGCTGGAGAAAAAAAAAGAAGAATTTAGAGGAGTATGATAGGGAGAATTACTACAGGAGGAATGGGTATGCAAGCAAAGAAATAGGGAGACTGAGAGAAAGAGGCGTGTGGATGAATGTAGAACTAAGTGAAAGAGATAAGGATACGGATAGACAAGAGAGGAGGGAAAGAATTAGAGAATCCAGATACAACGGGAAGTACGGAAGATGGATGATCGAGGAAGTACCGAAGTATTTGGGGAGGGAGAGCGAGAAAGAAAGAAAGATGATGGCGAGGTTTAGGTGCGGAAATGAAGAGAGGGAAAATAGGTATTGGGCAGAAGATGGAGGAAGAATGTGTAGAATGTGCTATGAGGAAAGAGAGACGATTGAGCATATTTGGAACGAGTGCAGTGAGATGAAACAAAGGGAGAGGAAAGAAAGAGAGGATATACTGAATGTAGATGGAAGGGAAATTAAATGGATGAAAGAGGTACGGAAGAGGAAAGGGGAGGGGAGAAGAAATAGAGAATTTTATTTAATTTTTTTTTTATTATTATAATTGTTAAGTTTACTTGTATATGTATAGGAATCAGAAAGCCCGTAGGGCAAATAAAGATTTATTATTATGTAGGACTGTAGGTAATAAATAAATAAATATATATTTGCCCAACAGAAAAAAATTCCTTTTATAGGACAATACAAAAAATTAACTTATACATCACATTGTGGTATACATACAATAAACATTAAATTGGAAAATGGTACAATTTACAGAAAAATGTCTCTAAATTTCACGTCAGCATATTGACACATTAACGTTAACGGTGCTCTTCTTAAGTCGTCAGTATTTGGTCTAGGAGTAACAAAGGTTGCAGAAGTCCGGGCATTTTGGCGTACGACATGAATATTGACATGGCTTAGAATTTCCGGGGAGTTGACTTCATAATGGAGAATTTTCCACATCCAGTTGGCACAGTGATGTTCTCGACGACTGAGAAGGCTACCTATCTTATGGCGAGCTAAGAGCAGATTAACTACCATCAATTTTAAAATATAGGTATTTCAAAAATCGACGTTGTATTTTTTCAACAGCATCACTGTGCACAGCATAAAAAGGGAACCATACCACCGAAGCATATTCCAGCTTGCTTACCACAAAAGCAAAGTACAAAGACTTTAAAGCACCTATATCACTCATAAACCGACATGTTCTAGAGATAAAGCCTAGCATTTTAGAGGCAGACAAACAAATATCATTAACGTGGTTATTGAAAGTTAGTTCGGAGTCAAATAGGACTCCCAGGTCCTTAACCAAATGTTGCTTCTGTAGTAACTGACCACATATGATGTAAGGAAAACTAATAGGATTAATTAATCTTCCTCGTGTAAGATTCCACTACAGCACTTGTTGATATTTAAACGCAGTCTGTTTTTTCTACACCACTCCACAATTAAATTGATATTCTTCTGGAAACGTACAGCATCACCGATGGTAGAAATTGAAGAGAATATTTTGAGATCATCAGCATAAGCTAAGACCTTGCAGTTCAGGGAAAGTAGCAAATCATTTATAAATATAACAAAGAGAAGAGGCCCCAAATTAGAACCTTGCGGTACACCACAAGTTGACACATAATAGAAAGATTTATAACCGTTAAAAAAAACATAGTTTACTCTATTTAACAAATAGGAAGCAATTAAAGATAAAAATTTTGGAGCAAGACCGAAGAAACTGAGCTTTTGAAGTAATATTTCATGATCAATGCAATCAAAAGCACTAGAAAGGTCAGTATATACTACATCAACTTGGCCAGTGTTATCCATTTGTTGTCTGATGAATTGAACGACAGAGATCAAGTTTGTAACCGTAGAGCGCCCAGGTATAAAACCATGTTGATTACTAGATACAATACCGCCAATATTATGATAAATATTTGCATATAGAACCTGTTCAAAAATTTTCGAAAAATTTGAGAGGATTGAAATAGGTCGGTAATTATTAAGATCAGATGCACTACCTTTTTTTAAGACTGGGGTTACCCTCGCATATTTCCAAGCATCAGGATAGGTGGACGTTTTTATAGCAAGATTAAGTATCAACTTAAGAGGTTTAACCAATACAAATCTTAGGTCACGTATAATAAAACTTGGTATGAGATCATCACCAGCAGTGAAATTATTTTTTAGTTTCGACATTAACTTTACAAGAGTGTCCTCATCAACAGCTGGCATAGAAAAAGGAGAATTGTTGGAAAAAACATCTGGAAGGTCAAAGTCAGGTTTAGGATGAAATACATTAGAAAACTTTTTTGCAAAAACATTGACTATATCCTGCGGTTTTTCAAACTCATCACCATTAAAATGCAGTTTACCAGGAATACGAGATGTACCCTTTTTGGAGCGAACATACTTCCATAGTTCTTTGGGATTGGTTTGCAATGAGTCTTCAATATGCTTTAAGTAAGAATTATGAGCCGAATTTATAAGACGTTTAGAAATTGCACGTTCATTTTTATATTCATTTAAATAGCGATCACAATTTGTTATTTTCCATTTTTTCCTCAAGTAATTTTTATGTTTTAAGGACGATACTATGGCATGATTGAACCAAGGAGGATAACTAGTTGTTTTAAAACTTGCTGAGGGTACAGAACGTTCTATAGTGTTATATAATATATCATAAAAGCTTTGAAGACATTTATTAACATCTTGAAACGCTTCAAGATTAGACCAATCGGTATAGAAAATGTCATTATAAAGTTGCGGAAAATTAGCTTTCTTAAAATTAAATCGCCTGTATGAAGTTCTCGGAAATAGATGGGGTTTAGATTCCTTAACAGATTGGAGAGAAATTGAAAGTGAGGGGTGATGTAGATCTTCTGGTAAAAGTGGTTCTTCGTTGCGCGTTACTGCAAGCTCACATTTGAAGTTAGCAAGAACTAAATCAAGTAGTCGATTATTAGAATTTAAAACTTTATTATATTGAGTAAACTCATTTGACTCCGTAAAGCTAGAATAGATGCGAAGTTTCTCAGTGGGCGAATTATACCTGTCGGGGCTATAGTAGTCTGTAATATTGAAGTCACCAATTAGTAAAACTTGTTTACCAATGACTAGTGATTCTAAAGCATCATAGAAAACTTCAAAATCTTCGACCATAATGTCTGGTGGAATGTAAACCGCAGCAATAAAAAATTCAAAACCATCAAGGGAACATTTGCAAAGTACCAAATCAATCAGAGGAACCAAACCAGTTAAGGTAGAAGTATCAATAACGGAACAAGAAACTTTCTCAGATAAGGCTATTAAGACACCACCACCTTTTGAACGATTCACTAAAGAAAACTTCCTGTCACATCTAAGAACTGTATAACAATCAGGAAAAATTTCAGTATTAAAAAAAGCATCACTTAGCCATGTTTCCGTTAAAATAATTACATCATATAATAATTCACAGACATTTGTGTAAAAAGAGTTCAACTTAGTCCTTAATCCTCGCACGTTCTGATAACAGATATTGACTAAAACTGATGTTCTGTTGGGCAAATTCAGTTTTCCACCGTCGTAACAGTAGGAATGCCAGACTTATAACGGATTTTTAAATTATTCTCACCATTGGCAACACGTTGGTCAAGTTCCTTTTTAGCGTTTTTATAAATCTCAATTTGCATTGGAGTACGATCCCGGGAGATTGCGATTTTTTTATAGTCAGAAAAAGATTTTAGTCGACTACAGGTGCGAATAATATTAGAAACAAGCAACTCAGATTCAAAAGTAACTTTAATTGGTCTGCAACGGACATCAGTATCAGAATTGAGACGACCTAACCTGGTTGTTTTGAATTCCTTTACATTATCAGAATCAATGTCTAACTTGCTTAAAACATCATGAATAAATACGGCGTCTTCATTTATTTGATCATTATTTGTTTCAATGTCTTCATTTTCGTTATGGCCATAAATGATGATGTTGCATTTACATTTTTCACGCTCATAAATTTCTTGAATAATTTTTTCATTGTTCAGTAACGAGTGAGAGTTACAACTGTCTGATTTATTGATATCAGACTATAAAGCTTTTATTTCATCTTGTAGGGAAACTATAGCAGCTTTCAAAGAATTAATGTCATTTCCCATCTGAAGACAGTCTTTACATGACCAAGTGAGACCCGCCTTTTGGTGAATCTTACGAGCCTCCGAATTGGTCAGATCAACACAATCAATTTTATAGATTTTATTACAAATGCAGCACTTAACGGACTTATGAACATCCGCAGCCCTTCCGCAACAAGTACAAGTAACCATTATTAGCTGATGTAATTTATGTTGAAATTAAAAAAAAGGAGAGAACTGGGACACACACTTCACGCTAGCGGTGCCTTTCGCAGCGACTTTGTAAAAATTAAAACAAACAAAGGGGTAACAAGGCAACGGAGGGTAAAAATGTGCAGAAAAATAGGAAGTAAGGATATTGAATCAGCAAGAAATAAACAGATAAAACCTCGTTATCACTCACTTACCGATAACGAAAATACTGCATTGAAAACTGAGTATACAAAAAGATCGCTGGCAAATTAACGGATCAAGTTGTATAAATTAACTAATAACTATTCAATTATTTACCCAATAAATTAAATAAACTAGAGAGAGCAACACATGTACACCATACTACCGTACCGTATAATAACGTATCTACATTTGATTACATTTTTTACTATGTCCGTGTATCCAGTTATTGGAGTTTAGTATAGCAGAAAAATTTAGTATTCCGAACACGAAGTATCTTTCATCTGCAATATATTTTGATACCGGTTGTCATGTCCGTCACCATAAAGCAATGTTTTGCTATTGGATCCTTATCCTAAATGGCGCACGTAAAAGTCGTCGTCAAACTATGGAAGCAAAGATCTGGTCGTGGTTGCGGAATTCCACAGAGAAACTGTAATCCAGGATTAGCCGACGTCCTTTCGTCCTTTCGTACTAGTGCATCAGAGAAAGGAGGAATGATCGAAGTGGTTTATTGTCCTTTGTCTCTTAACCAGGCTACAGACCCTAGCTATTTATCTCGTTATGATATAAAAGTAGGGCGGTGTTCGTCCGAACCCCGCCGCCCTGTTTAAAATTTGAACACGACTTACGGACAAGCCGCAATAATTCGAATTGTAAATATATTATAAAGTTGCAGAATCCCCCCAATTTACTATCAGATTTACTCCGGCCCCTTTAAATTCCGGGGTCTCGGAGCCAATCTGTTTTTCATTTATTCAAATGAAACGACCGATGCTATTCTCCACGACACGCTTTTCTACCTAAATTAAATCGGTTCGAGTTATGGACAAATCCTCCTGTAATCAGGGATTAACGGTGTTTTGTTTCTGTATGAGCTGTGATATTTAACAATGAAATTGGTAAAATAAAGAGGGAATAAATTTTGTTACAAAAGGCAAAAAAAAAAATTTAAAACTGAATTATTAATTATTTAAATTATGAATATTTTATCTCAGAGTCATTTGTTTAGTTTTATATAATTATTATTACGTATTAAAAAATATGATGGTTTGTCAAGACAATTATTGTTTGTCCTTGAAAACAGATTGAGAACCGCTGTCCTGTGAATCCAAAGCTTTCAATTCAACAGACCAGTTTTCATTCAGATCAAATAATATGCGACTCATTACCGCATTCAAAATATTTTCATACTGTTGAAATTAAAAATTGACAACACTGGATTGATAGCGGATAGTCGTTGAAAAAGTGTAACGCACTTGAGGGTGGAATATTTCACATTGATGACGCCACTTGGTTTGTGGATCAGTTTTCAGCCTCATATTAAGTATTTACATTTTTCATTCCTGTTCACAGGCTGTCGCTTTAACAAAGTAGAAGCAAAACAGTTTTAATTACAAGAGCAATGTCAAACACTATAAGTGGAAATATGTTGCAGGAAGTTATATTCCAACATTGTTAATTTATCGAATTTTTCATCCTTTATTGGTTTGAATTTGAATAATTTAATTATACAGGGTGATTCACGAAGTGTAGTAGACATTTAAAACTCAAATTATATGGCCCCTAACCGTAGTTTAAAAAACGCACGAGCGATGCACTCAAAACATTTTGATAATCGGTGGATTTATTTTGGACAAAAAACTTACTACTAACGATACAAACTACTGCAAACATATCGGTTTTTATTGATTCACTTTTTCGGACTGACAAAAACCACTCTTGCTTTCAATTGAAAAGATAAAAACTCACCTAGGTCAACGTACCATTTATAAAAATTGTTCAAAAGAACGATCGCCAAATAATAAAAAAAAAAGACATTTTAAAATATTTAGTGCTCCGTCCACAGTCAAAGTAAAACTGAACGTAATTAATTTGCAGTCGTTCACCGCACTCATTCCAGAAAAGAACTCATTTTTTGTTCAGGCCAATAGATAAGGGTTTATTTACTAATGGTTCAATCATGCCAGCGGTTTTCAATCGGTAAATTTTAAAACCATATATATTGCGTTTTTTACAGTCAGAATTTTTTATTACTTCTTCTCAGATTAGGAACTGTCACAGGTTCAAATAACTACATTTCGTAAATCACCCTGTATAATTTAAAATAAATAAAAAATGCATTGGGAATTCTTGTTGCATGCAAACAATCCATGGCGCAGTTAATTAAAACCATCTCCATCCTCTTTACTAAATTGTTGCAAATATCGATTGGTTATTATTAAGCAGCCCACACTAAATTGCCAATTATATTTTTGCCATTAATCGTATAATTGTAGGGATCTCGCTATCCACGTTTGATATTTTTTTGATTTTCTTTTTTGCACTTGCATAGGGGTTTTAAGAATAATTTTATTTGCGTAATTTTAAGTGAAAATCAAAAGAAGGATCATATGTATATGTATACTTCTTTACCTTTAATCTCGACCACGAGATACTTTAAGTATCTTTTTATTCACTAAACTTTACAAATGGTGCAAAGTTTGTAAAAACTGATCAACGATAATCATTTTATTCACGTCATTTTTATTATCCTGTTATTTCAGTCCAGTATATGAGAAACAACCTCCGTGGTAGTTGGTTTAAATTAAACTTCCTTTCTTTTTGGGGATATATAAACCTACTTTTCAGTTTAATTATATTATATACTGTAACTAGCTGACCCGGCGAACTTTGTACCGCCTCAGAATTAATAATATGTCAACAACAAATCAAAGATCATAAAAGCCGTTCTTGAGTTATAAACCCAAGGGGGCGCTCTGGGCCCCCATGTCTATGTGAAATAATTATAGTTTACAATCATACCTACCAAATATACAAAAAAATCATAAAAATTGCTCGAGTCGAAAAATCAGTCCAGCCCAAGGGGGCCCCCATATCCTTCTGAAAAATAGTTTACCACCTATTCTCATACCTGCCAAATATACAAAAAAGAAATCATACAAATTGGTCGAGCCCAAAACTCGGTCCAGCCCAAGGGGGCCCCCTTTGCCCCCATGTCCATGTAAAAAATAGTTTACCACCTATTTTATACCTATCTAATATACAAAAAAAAAAAAACATAAAAATCGGTCTTGCCGAAAAATCGGTCCAGCCAAACGGGGCCTCCATGTCCATGTCAAAAATAGTTTACCACCTATTCTCATACCTGCCAAATAAACAAAAAAAAAATCATAAAAATCAGTCTTGCCGGAAAATTGGTCTATCCATAGGGGACCCCTGGGCCCCCATGTTCATGTGAAAAATAATTTACCACCTATTCCAATACCTACTAAATATAAAAAAAAATATAAAAATTGGTCGAGCCGAATAATCATCAGCCCATCCCAAGGGGGCACCTATTCTCATACCTACCAAGTCTATTCTAAGTCTAAGTCTATTAAAGTAATCATTTCCGTAATGTTTTTGCGAAAGATGCTCGAACAAGTCGATTTTTGTTTTCAAATTGCCACGATTAATGCACGATTTTGCAATAATTAATTTATGGATTTTTTTGCCCGGGATTCGAACCATTATCCTGTAGATTTTGAATCCGCGCTTCTCACCGTACACCCATTTGCGTGTGTCAGTTTTGTATGCAATTGCGCAACTTATCTTCGTCGCTACACATGATTTCCGACTGTTTTATAAACTTACACAAATTAACAGCACTTTCACAATGACGAACTGTTCTTTATATGGCCACTTCATTTGTATGTTTATGGCATAAGTGACAATTATTTCTGGAATTGAATTAAAATTTCAGAAACGGATTTTTATCCCCAGATTAAAAAGGTTTCTGTCAACGAAAAAATATTGTTATCAACTCGTATGTTAATGGGCGCTTAATAATCTCGTCAAATAAGGGCACTCGCTCCCTACGGTTGCTCGTGCTTTAAACAGCCTTGATTACACTGGTCTGCAAAAAAAACTTTTTTTTCCTCCTTCGATTTATTATGCATGATTTTTATAGATTTGATACTTCTGAAAACATATATAGCATTAAAAGTTATGTACCACGTATACTTTTTTTGTTATGAATTTTTTAAATAAAACGTCTTTTTTGCTTTAAATTCAAATAATAAATTTATTAACCACGACCATAGTAGACAAAATTGGTCCTAAAATGTTAAAAATTATCAAAACAATATAATGACTTGTTATTAGGAGCATTTCACTTCGTAGTTTTCTTCTTTTTTTGCCTTCGAGCTAATCTCTCAAAGTTCTTGAACAACTGTTACAGTATATTTTCGTGAGCTAATTTTTATACCCCTTTCATCGAGAGGGGTATACATTTTTTGTCTCAAAAGGCTTTTAAACTAACACTATCTAATGTAAATTGACACGAGAAAGCCGCCTGTACCATCAGTTTCCCCCTAAATATAGCCGTTTTTTGAAAATTTCTTAAAAAAAATATATAAAAATCGGTCTTGCTGAAAAATCGGTCCAGAGAAGGGGATCCCCATGTCCATGTGAAATATAGTTTACCACCTATTCTCATACCTGCCAAATAAACAAAAAAAATCATAAAGATCGGTCTTGCCGAAAAATCGGTCCATCCATAGGGGGCCCCTGGGCCCCCATGTCCATGTGAAAAATAGTTTACCACCTATTCTCATACCTGCCAAATATACAACAAAAAAATAATAAAAATCGGTCCAGCGGTTTTGGAGTTCGACTACAAACACCGTGACACGAGATTTTTATACAGAGTGAACATAAAGTTCCACACAAAATTCATAGTTTAGTTAAAAAAAAAAAAACTTTATCATAAAACTCTAAATCTATTAAAGTAATCATTTCCGTAATGTTTTTGCGAAAGATGCTCGAACAAGTCGATTTTTGTTTTCAAATTCCCACGATTAATGCACGATTTTGCAATAATTAATTCATGTTTTTTTTGCCCAAACGGGATTCGAACATTTATCCTGTAGATTTTGAATCCGCGCTTCTCACCGTACACCCATTTGCGTGCGTCAGTTTTGTATGCAATTGCGCTACTTATCTTAGTCGCTACACATGATTGCCGACTTTTTTATAAACTTACACAAATTAACAGCACTTTCACAAGTAACAATTATTTCTGGAATTGAGTTAAAATTTCAGAAACGGATTTTTATTCCCAGATTAAAAAGGTTTCTGTCAACGAAAAAATATTGCAATCAACTCGTATGTTAACGGTCGCTTAATAATCTCGACAAATAAGGGCACCCGCTCCCTACGGTCGCTCGTGCTTTAAACAGCCTCGATTATTAATCGCCTTTATTAACTAACTATTAAACTTTTTTTTTGCGGAATTGGTTAGCTAGTGTGTTTTAATGTTTTACTGGATGAGTACTCAAAATTAAAATTTCCTTTGTAAATTATTTTTATAAACTACATTACTGACTATATCCTTAATCAGAACTCATGCCCTTAATACATTTCTTTGAAATATGTTTCTTTTTACTAGCCTTCACATTATAGACAATCAATATTCTCCGGCTGAATCTCGTTCTCAGCCATAATTCATAAGACTGTCTATTACATGAACGGTTTGTGAAGTGCACTACTGAAAAACTGAGTGGTTTTTAAAATCTCCTTGAAGCTTCAACCTAAAAATACTCCTCCAGGTTTTTGTGAAGAAAATTCTTTTACGAAAATATCAAACAGTAGTGAGAATAATTTTTAAACAAATATTTCCATTGAGACGTCGACACCAAATCCATGTGTATAAACAACTGTTAAATCACCCTGTAAAAAACACGCCAACCGGGCAGAAGTTTTCTTCGACGCTAAGAACCCTCGAGTTGAAAAAGCGGCTAAATCAGAACGATCTTGTAGAATTTATATCAGTTTCCGTTTGCGTTTTAAACTGTTCGTCTGGCTAACATAAAACGTAATGTGGAAAGAAGAAGAATTATTGCGGTCTATTGGAGTGCACTCGCTGTCCGGAATGCAAGACATAAATTTATTCAGTTTTACCACTATTGGAAGCCAACTGCAGAACCGCCCAACACGTGGATATCGTATTAAGTGCTGGTAATTTCAAACAAAGTGAATTTAATGTCGCTGCAGTCATCTATTTTATTTCCGCTATTCTTTATTATGCAAACAGATAAAACTACCCCACAGTGTTTCTCCTAAATCATTATAAATATTTAGTACGTACTCGAAGAACACCGTCTAATGAGTCATTTTATCTCTGCGATAATTTGTTCATGCTTTCCCTGCATTAGACCCCCAAATATGATTATTACTAAAGCTAGAAACTAATTAGCGTGCAAGATACATATATCTGTTTAACCTGCAGGGTTAGTCGATAAAGCTCGAGGTTAGATAACTGGTCGTGTTGAATGTCTACCATCATTACACAAAATTTGCAACATTATCCTAACACGAATACAGTAGCTAAAATAAGCACAGTTCTGCTAATTTATAACGACACTTTACAGCGACAGGCTAAAAAATTGGAACACGTTCCAGCACTAGCTTTTGTCTAGTCGCTTGAATGTAAAGTATTTTCACTGTTTCAAAATTAAAATGCTAATTTTCACTGTAATAATAAAGGATTGAAATCAATACAACATATTAAACCGACACGTGTTAACAAAAGCTTTTGCCTCGTTCATCCACGAGTGGACGACAATGCACCAGACATGCCCCACAAGCTTAAAATTTTGTTCACTTCATAAAATTGATGTGAAGCTCTTTCTGGTACATATCTCGATGTTGCTTTGACGGCAAGAGATTTAGCGATGGAGCATCTTTGTTTTGTTGTGACATTATTAAATTAGAGTGATATTGTGTCGTTCTTTACACAAGAACATTTTATATTGTAAAATATCTAGCTAAAAAATATTCTCTCACATTGCATTCGATAGTTATTTCGTCGGTCTGTAAATGGCCCATATGTGAAGCTGAAAGTGGCCATTACGAAATAGACCCTTTCCTCGAACGATACAAAAAAGCTATTGATACTCGGAAAAATACATTTGTATGCAGTGGGAGTACTGGATTTATTTTAATTTAAAATCAACGGTTTGTGTACTATTACAGTAATATATTTCGGTGTTTATACTCATAAAAACAATTTCCTTGTTGACTAACTACTAAATTGAACAATTAAAAATTAACAGCCTTGTACAAAACGATCATCGAATCGTTATTTTCGCCCATTGTTGAGAAGCATCCTATCACTAAATTACCTTTTTGTTGAATTTATCTCTTCGCTGATTGGTGCACTGATAGAATTATGTACGGTCACGGCCCGGGTACCGAGAATACAATATGAAGTTTGTCACATCATTTAACTTCATTATGTGGGCTAATAAAATACATGAGCGTTTTTCTTCTGGACCTTGTGAACTTGCGACGCTGTGATAAATAGTATAAGTTATTGCTGTTCTTGACAAAATACTCATTTTTCTCGTAAAAATTCAAGCGGGAGCTAAGTGCTTTGTAAATCACACCTACGCCAATGATTCAAAAAGATTTATCACTTAAACATACAGTGATAGTGGTCTGAAAGCAAGATAAATTATGATATGTGAGAATTACAATATAGTTAACGAGTGATAAAAACCGATATGTTATGAAATATTTAGTTCATTAAATTTCTATTGTAGTTTTCATCGCATTCATGTCAACACTCTTTGATTCTGTCAGTACACATAGTTCTGTTAAAGCTCTATTTGGTAAAATTGTCTGTTTCAATCACATAATTTATAGAGAGCTTTAATGATGATCCGCACACGCGTCTATATTTTGACTAACTCGACATAAAATTTGTTGTTAAATCGCTACACACAATGTATTTATTTAAAGCTCCTCTGATGTGGTAAATCAAGTGTAAGTGTGTCTGAAGGTTGCATGAAAGCTCAGTACATTTTACACTGAATAAAACTGAGTATAACAATCTATTGACGTCTGCGTTTGAGTCACAACCCTGAAGCTAACACTTTTCAGCACTCACTGAAGGATGTAATCTAAACTTCGCCTTCGGCATTGCCAACACTGACATTATTTGTTTGAATACGATCATGTGAGCTGAAATTATTTAGATCGCCCTTTCATAAACTGTAATAACGAAGTCCGACTGAATTTTAATAAACTAAAAAGTTGACTTTCATCTGTCAAAAAGTGTTAAACCGCGAAACCGATTTTATTTGGTGTATCACTTATTCAAATCGATTTAAAAATAAACAAGATACAGCGTCAAAGGTCTTTTGTCAGTCAACCTGCAATTTATTCAAAAGTATTGAAAAAATTAGGTACTTCCTCGGAGGGGGTGACAATAAATGAAAAAAAGCTTTTGACTTTTGAGGGGCTAGTAATACTTTTTGTTTATTTTTCAAATTTTCTAATTAAAAACAAAATCTGCATGTCTTGGACTTTTAAACATATTACGTTTTTAAATACTTTTATTGTTTAGAAAAACTAAAAGAAAAGATGGAGCAGCAATAAAATAACAGATTACAATGATGGTGGATGCGCCGGGATAGTCTAGACTAACTGGAATGTACAATGACTTAAAGAAGTTCACAAAACACAAATATGAGAGTGTGTAAAAATTTATTTTTAATTATCTTGTGTACTCTAGTGAATCCGTTTGCTTTTTAATAAGTACATTCAAGCACGTAAGAATCCCATCCCAAAATCGTTTCGATTACTCAGATCAAGTTCCAACCACTAGCTTAATGAATAACCACCCCCTAATAACTCGCTGGGAAGATTATTAGCCTCCAAGTTCTCCCATCACTCCCCCATCTCAATTTCAGGCAAAACCTCAAGTCATTTCCTTGTTGTATCACGTGTGTGGTGTTTATCCAGCCACATTTGCTAACGCAATTATCCGGAGGTGTTCAGAATCGTAACGAACCGAGATTTATGCTAATGCCCGATTCGTATGTGGCGTGCGCAAGCAAACTGGGGATCAGCAGCTTCTGCGGCACCGACGGCGTCGGTCAAGGAGTCGCACTACGTGGCGCCGCGACGTCCGCCGGGACGCCAACCCGTTCTCGAACCAGACACCGACCTTCAGACTCTTCATGGCGGTTTTGGATATGTGGGCTTCCGCCCTACAACCAATTTTTCTAGATAATTCCCGGGTGGATAAAAGTGGGCTTAACACGACCCGATACCCTTTATTTATATAAATGTACATGACCCGCATCGTGTTAAGAACTGGCCGGTTTGTTCAAAGGAGTCCATTCAGCTTAGCCGGGAAACCGAAATTGAAACGGCTTGAAGAGATGTCCTTTTTTTCGAGTATTGGATTTTTATCGGGACGTTCTATTATATATCGTACCGGTAGTGCAATATAAAATCACTCAAAGAATATCTGCCAACCATAATAAAGAGTGCGTTTATGAAAAGGTTTCGTTAACAAAATTGTAAATTTTGTAAAGACTATTAGAGACCAGATTAATAAACTGACAAAATTTAAAAACACTAGCCGCTTTCTTTTTGAAGTGTTCAGAATTAATATTAATACCAAAATAAATTATTATACATAAAACATTAATTATATAATTATAGCTTAATTGCCTTAACACAAATAGAGATTTGAGTTTGGTCTGTATACTTTATGTACAACACGAAGCAAAGCAGATTCTGATCTGTAATATAAGGATAACACGTATAACTTAGCATAACGTAGCAGTCGTTGTGCTAATAAACGTTAAGCGGGGCTGTTTGAAATATTAAGATTTCACCATTAATTTTCCAGGACAATATAAATACATAATAGGTATTATATCGTGGAAGTATCCACAAATTAAAATGGAAGTTTCATTGATTGCGAAAAAACATTGTATCTTATGCGGTCAAAACGAATGAAGCCCCAAATTAAATATCTACATTTTATTCGGTAAGCTTAATGGATTAAGTCGTGCTTTCTAAGGACGAAATGCTAAAGCAAAGACATGGAAAAAAAACGCACCAATAAGACTATAGTGAATACATTTCCGCCAAGTTTGTGTTTTCAAATTATTATTAAACATGCTGAGAATTACTATCGATATAGACTTCAATTCGAGCAGTTGATCCGAGCGGACGTGTTTTGTGGCGCTTGATAAGATAAGCGGCTAAAAAAGCGTGGAAACGAGGTAGAATGAAAAAAGTGTTATTGATAGTGAGAGAGACAAGGACTATAAAAGGAAAAAAAGGAAGAAGAACGAGAACATTACCCCCTTTAAAAAAAAGCAAAAAACTGGAAAGATCACCGGTTAGAAAGGCAAAAGGGTGAGGAAATGAAAGAGATGGTGAAAAAAAATAGGATGTAGGGGAGATAAAGGAAAAGAATCGAATTATGATGCGTGAAAAGGAAGAAAAATGGGAAAGAGAAAAGATGGAACCAAAAGAAAAAATGAAAAAATTGGAAATGAAAATGGAAGAGCTGGAAAAAAGAGTATGAAAAAAGAATATTGTCATAACGGGATTGGACGAAGAGGAATGCGAGAAGGAGAATGATTGTGGCGGAACTTGGGAGCTGGCGGGAAAAGAGGAAAGTTAAGAAAAAAAATAGAAAGAGAAGATGATCTGACAAAGAAGGAAAGATATATATAGAAGGAATTAAGAGCGACAAAAAGGACAGCGGGTGAAAGTGGATTACAAAAAGATATGGATAGAGGGAAAAGGGCTTAGGTGGGACGAAGAAAAGGGGGCGTTAGATACAGAACATTTTTGAATAACAGCACAAGAAAAAGACGACAGGGCAGAAAAGGGAAAACGAATACGGAGAGGAATAATAAGGAAGAAAAGGAGCAAATAAAAATAGTATTCTAATGAATGAGTTTTGGGAGTATTTGGGAGAATTTGACTTAGTGGGAATGGTAGAAACATGGGTGGAAGTGTTAATATGCAGAGAGGGGAAGCAAGAAAGGGAGAGCTAAAGGTGGGATAATAATTGGGGTGAAAGAGGGACTGTTAGAAGTAAAAGGAACTGAAGCAAAAGAAGAGATAGAGATTATGGAAAGAGCGGTGAAAAGTAAACAGAAGAAATGAAGAATTATAACAATGTACAGCAAAAGTATAACAAAAAACGAACAGAATAATAGAAAAGCGAGTAAAAAAGCAAGAAGAACGAACTTTGGTGATTGGGGGGGATATTAATGCACGAATTGGGGGAAAAGGAAGACGGTTAAAAGAGGAACAAGCAACAATAGAAGGAAAATCAATAAAAGATGGTGTGAAGATAATTTTATCTTTTCATTAACTTTACGTATTTCTTTACTTTTTTCGGTTGTTTCATTAATGGTTTTGGGTATGTATCACCTCGCTGTGAAGTGATTGCTGGGTTGGGGCATCCTAGAGCATTTTACCACCAAAAGGGGAGATGGTATTCGGCGTACCACGCTCTGGAGTTTAAGCCTCTGTTTTCTTCGTACATTTTACTCTATTCTCGATCGGACCCATCTCTATTGTAAACCGTAATTGACATTACGAAATGTTACTCTCAATGCTATCGTCTTTCTTCTTCATAATAATAATAATATATAAATTTTAGAATTCATGGAAACATACAACCTGCACCCAAAATTCTTTGATCCTTCCAGGGTTACTATCCATTCAGAAACCTGCATAGACAACATCTTCTCGAATGCTAGTGAAGAAATACTCCATTCAAGTACGGTGGATCTTCACTTATCAGATCACAAAGCTCAGATACTAAAAGTTAGACTTTATACTGAACATAAAAATAACGAACACGTCACTGTAAGACAATTAAATGAATCAAATATACTCCACTTCAAAGGCATGCTAAATGAGGCGAGTTGGGATGCACTACAAACCAAAAACGCAAAAGAAGCCTTCACACATTTTTTCACAACCTTCTTGACGATATAATCATGCCATCCCTACAATTGCGAAAAGGAAATTCAAAAATAAAGAAAAAATTAAGTACTCACCAGAACTGACACAAATGAAGAACTCTTTAGATGCCCTGGCAGTTTTGGTTGCATATACGAGACACATAAAACATACAAAAGAATATACTACAAGGCAGTAGAAGAATCAAAAAAGCAAGAAAATGAGAACATGGTGTTGGCATCTTCAAACATGCAAAAAGCGGTATGGACATTGATAAACAGTGAAACGGGTAAGAAGAAAGCTGACAAAACCAAAGAAAGCACTTTAACAGCAGAAGAACTGTCAAAATACTATGGCAATATAGCAGATGAAATAGTACAACAGATAGAAGAGACTCTAAATTCGCCAAGAGACTATCTTGCAAAATTGATGATAAATAACACAAACTCATGTTATTTATATGAATGCAGCCCTCAGGAAATATTAACAACAATAAGAAATCTGAAAAGTAAAAACACAACAGATGTGTACGAAGTATCGACAAAAATACTGAAAATAGCAGCAGAAGAAATTGCATATCCTCTATCCGTTGTAATAAATAAATGTTTTACTGAAGGACACTTTCCAGAGAAATTGAAAATCGCTAAGATAATACCAATATATAAGAAAGATGATCCAAACGTCTGCGGAAATTTTAGACCCATCTCTATTCTACCCGCGTTCTCAAAAATATGGGAAAGTCTAATAAAAGAACGAATAATGAGATTTTTTGACAAGAACAGTTTTTGGAGTCCAAGTCAACATGGATATAGGAAAAATCACTCGGTTACTACCGCAGTTGTCAACTTGTTGGAAAAAGTGTCCAATGCTTGTGACAAAAAAGAGGATTGCCAACTTACATGCTGTGATCTGTCAAAAGCATTCGACACTATCAGCCACAAAATTCTTTTAGAAAAGCTCGAGTTTTACGGAGTACGTGGCAACGCAAACAAAATGTTGGAGTCGTATCTTGGCAATAGAATGCAAATAGTGGAGTGGAAGAAAGAGAGATCGGCGCAGGTTTAGGTGAACCACGGGGTACCACAAGGGTCAGTGGTAGGCCCCCTCCTTTTTCTCATCTATATTAACGACTTACCATTTAATATATCCGATACGAACACCTACCTCTTCGCTGATGATACATCATTTCTATCGAAGGGCGCTACGAAGGAAACAATCGAAAACAAAACAAAAGAAACATTACGAGCAACAAAACAATGGATGAACTCCAATAAATTGTCTTTAAATGAAGAGAAAACCCAACACTTATCATTTAACTGGAAAACCCACCAGGAACCAATAAAATTTTTGGGGTTAAAAATTGACTCGAAGTTGAAATGGTGCGAACATATAGAAGATCTCTGTAAAAGGTTGCCATCCGCACTATATTGCCTACGACGACTTACAAGGATAAGTACTTACAAAGCATCGCGAATCTACTACTTTGCAAAGATTCATTCGATTTTACAATTTGGAATCATTTTCTGGGGGACAGCAGTGGAAGCAGAACGGGTTTTCACCCTACAAAAAAGGAGTCTTAGATTATTAGCAGAAGTAGGTGGAAGACAGAGTTGCAGAGAAATCTTCAAAGAACATAAAGTACTCACCTTGGCAAGTTTGTTTATTCTGGAAACGGCCAAATATGTTCATAATAATAGAAGCAAATTTAATTTGAACGGAGAATACCACGACTACAGCACAAGAAATAGGTACAATGTGAAAATACCCTACCATAGAGTCACAGCTTCACAAGGTGTCCACTACTGGGGAGCCAAAATCTATAATAAGTTACCGAAGACATACACAAATTATTCATCAGCAAAATTTATTCGCGCAGTCAAAGGACTCCTACTTCGAAAAACAATTTATACCGTTGACGAATTTTTCGCAATTTAAATTTATGTTGTTTGTTTATAACGTGTTTTTAAATTTATACTGTTTGTTTATAACGTGTTTTTGTAACATACATATTCGTTGTGTTTACAATCAAATTAATTTTGACTTTTCATGTAATCTTTATTACACTGAATAAATGGATATTATTATTATTATTATTATTATTTGCTGTACTGGTCTTATCTGGTTGGATCGTTCGTTCTGGAAGTATTCGACACTTCGATCGACACTTTTCCCACTGCCTAAAACGAAAGGTGCTAAATTAATGGAACCTCGATTGGGTAATACTTCATACTTTCTTTGTGTTCTGTCGGAAAATATTGAAGAACCACGACGCTTGCGCAGGTTTGAGAGGTCTTCTTCCGGCCGGCGCTTTCCGTCAAAAGACATTATTGTTCGGTGGGTGATGAAATGTGGTGGCAGATATAATTTAATTTATCCGCAAGGGATTAAAGTCATCCATTTTACCCAAGTGAGTGATTTTCGTCTCGTTCGAACTGATCGTAAATAGTCGTTAATGTGGTTCGGTACCACGTTTTCGTTGTCTCGTCGGAGTCATCCACGTCCCTCATTGGAGGGTGCTGGCTCGAGGTGTACCCTATAATTCTCACCCACTTAACTAAGATCTGGATTGGTAATACGTCATCCAGGGTGGTATTCGTTACAGATCCCTAAGTTCCATCGTGTAGGTACGAATGAGGAGGATTTATTGGTACCCGGGGCTGGAGAGTCGTCGTTGTCTTCCTCTGGAAAACATCACATCACTCCAAACCAAAGTTCCAAGGCCAGATAAGACATCTTGTTTTTCGTAGTTATTTCTTGTTCTTTTTTGTGGTTATTGGCCACCATAATTTAAAGTAATAGTAATCGTACAGTATATCACTTAGTATCAACTTCAGAGTGTAACGTAAAACTAAATAGATCGTCAAATCGTCGTTGACTGATAAATAAATTGTTTACATTATTTATACGGCGAATTATAGCTATAAATCGGGCGAACTTAAATTCAATTCGGACAAACTGAAAGCTAAAAGCCAAAATTAGAAATCTGGAATTTGAATGTGAACTCTAAAATTTGAATTTGAAACTGTAATCCAGAATGTAAAATCTGGAATTTGACATCCACAACCTGAAATTGTGTGATCTATTCTGAAATCGAAAACATTGGATTATAAACCTAGAATCTGACGTCAACGACCCGCAATTTAGAGAACTGCACTCTGAATCTGAAATATAAAATTTGAAATTAGAGATCTGTAATCTAGAATGTGAAATCTGGAATTTGACATCTAAAACCTGAAATTAAAATCTGGAATTTGAATGTGAACTCTAAAATTTGAACTTGAAACTGTAACCTAGAATGTGGAATGTGGAATCTAGAATGTAAAATCTGGAATTTGGCATCCACAGCCTGAAATTGTAAATCTGCAATGTGAAACTTGAAATATGTAATCAAAAATTACAAACTTATACCTTTAAATTATGTGATGTATTCTAAAATCGAAAAGATTGGATTCTAAACCTAGAATCTGACGTCAACGACCCGCAATTTAGAGAACTGCACTCTGAATCTGAAATTAGAGATCTGTAATCTAGAATGTGAAATCTGGAATGTGTAATCGAATATCTAAATATTGTAATCTTGAAATCCGGATTCTGAATCGGAAATCTAAAACCCGAGATTGGAGATCTCTCTGCAACGTGGAATGTAAAATCTAGAATGTAAATTCTGGAATTTGACATCTAAAAGCTGAAATTAAAATGAGCATTCCAACTCTGAAATTTAAAAGCTGGAATGGAAATCTGGAATTTGAATGTGAACTCTAAAATTTGAATTTGAAACTGTAATCTAGAATGTGGGATGTAGAATCTAGAATGTAAAATCTGGAATTTGACATCCACAACCTGAAATTGTAAATCTGCAATGTGAAACTAGAAATATGTAATCGAAAATTAAAAACTTATTCCTTTAAATTATGTGATGTATTCTGAAATCGAAAACATTGGATTCTAAACCTAGAATCTGACGTCAACGACCCGCAATTTAGAGAACTGCACTCTGAATCTGAAATTAAGAGATCTGTAATCTAGAATGTGAAATCTGGAATGTGTAATCGAATATCTAAAAATTGTAATCTTGAAATCCGGATTCTGAATCGGAAATCTAAAACCCGAGATTGGAGATCTGCAACGTGGACTGTGAAATCTGGAATGTAAATTCTGGAATTTGACATCTACAATCTGAAATTAAAATGAGCATTCTAACTCTGAAATTTAAAGGCTGGAATAGGAATCTGGAATTTGAATGTGAACTCTAAAATTTGAATTTGAAACTGTAATCTAGAATGTGGAATCTAGAATGTAAAATCTGGAATTTGGCATCCACAGCCTGAAATTGTAAATCTGCAATGTGAAACTTGAAATATGTAATCGAAAATTAAAAACTTATACCTTTAAATTATGTGATGTATTCTGAAATCGAAAACATTGGATTCTATACCTAGAATTTGACGTCAACGACTCGCAATTTAGAGAACTGCACTCTGAATACGAAATTAGAGATCTGTAATCTGGAATGTGTAATCGAATATCTTAAAATTGTAATCTTGAAATCTGGATTCTGAATCGGAAATATAAAACCCGAGATTGGAGATCTCTCTGCAACGTGGAATGTAAAATCTAGAATGTAAATTCTGGAATTTGACATCTAAAACCTGAAATTAAAATGAGCATTCTAACTGAAATTTAGAAGCTGGAATAGAAATCTGGAATTTGAATGTGAACTCTAAAATTTGAATTTGAAACTGTAATCTAGAATGTGGAATGTGGAATCTAGAATGTCAAATCTGGAATTTGGCATCCACAGCCTGAAATTGTAAATCTGCAATGTGAAACTTGAAAGATGTGATCGAAAATTGAAAGCTTGAACCTTTTAATCTGATCTATTCTGAAATCGAAAACATTGGATTCTAAGCCTAGAATTTGACGTCAACGACTCGCAATTTAGAGAACTGCACTCTGAATCTGAAATTAGAGATCTGTAATCTAGAATGTGAAATCTGGAATGTGTAATCGAATATCTAAAAATTGTAATCTTGAAATCCGGATTCTGAATCGGAAATCTAAAACCCGAGATTGGAGATCTATCGCAACGTGGAATGTGAAATCTGGAATTTAAATTCTGGAATTTGACATCTAAAACCTGAAATTAAAATGAGCATTCTAACTCTAAAATTTAAAAGCTGGAATAGAAATCTGGAATTTGAATGTGAACTCTAAAATTTGAATTTGAAACTGTAATCTAGAATGTGGGATGTGGAATCTAGAATGTAAAATCTGGAATTTGACATCCACAACCTGAAATTGTAAATCTGCAATGTGAAACTAGAAATATGTAATCGAAAATTAAAAACTTAATACCTTTAAATTATGTGATGTATTCTGAAATCGAAAACATTTGATTCTAATCCTAGAATCTGACGTCAACGACCCGCAATTTAGAGAACTGCACTCTGAATCTGAAATTAGAGATCTGTAATCTAGAATGTGAAATCTGGATTGTGTAATCGAATATCTAAAAATTGTAATCTTGAAATCCGGATTCTGAATCGGAAATCTAAAACCCGAGATTGGAGATCTATCTGCAACGTGGAATGTGAAATCTGGAATGTAAATTCTGGAATTTGACATCTTCAATCTGAAATTAAAATGAGCATTCTAGGTCTGAAATCTAAAAGATGAAATTAGAAATCTGGAATTTGAATGTGAACTCTAAAATTTGAATTTGAAACTGTAATCTAGAATGTGGGATGTAGAATCTAGAATGTAAAATCTGAAATTTGGCATCCACAGCCTGAAATTGTAAATCTGCAATGTGAAACTTGAAATATGTAATCGAAAATTAAAAACTTATACCTTTAAATTATGTACAAGAAGAATGTCCTTAAATCCAAGTGGAGTAAATTTAAATTAAAATTTAAATATATCTATGTCGAACTCCACAAACTTTAATAACTGAAGGATTACTAATGGTACATGTTTCGGCAGAATACTTCTGCCATCATCAGCCCTTAAAGAATATAAAAAATTATGAAATTATAATGTCATAATTTTTTATATTCTTTAAGGGCTGATGATGGCAGAAGTATTCTGCCGAAACATGTACCATTAGTAATCCTTCAGTTATTAAAGTTTGTGGAGTTCGACATAGATATATTAAAATTTTACTTTAAATTATGTGATGTATTCTGAAATGGAAAACATTGGATTCTAAACCTAGAATCTGACGTCAACGACCCGCAATTTAGAGAACTGCACTCTGAATCTGAAATTAGAAATCTGTAATCTAGAATGTGAAATCTGGAATGTGTAATCGAATATCTAAAAATTGTAATCTTGAAATCCGGATTCTGAATCGGAAATCTAAAACCCGAGATTGGAGATCTTTCTGCAACGTGGAATGTAAAATCTTGAATGTAAATTCTGGAATTTGACATTTAAAACCTGAAATTAAAATGAGCATTCTAACTCTGAAATTTAGAAGCTGGAATAGAAATCTGGAATTTGAATGTGAACTCTAAAATTTGAATTTGAAACTGTAATCTAGAATGTGGAATGTGGAATCTAGAATGTCAAATCTGGAATTTGGCATCCACAGCCTGAAATTGTAAATCTGCAATGTGAAACTTGAAACATGTAATCGAAAATTAAAAACTTATACCGTTAAATTATGTGATGTATTCTGAAATGGAAAACATTTTATTCTAAACCTAGAATCTGACGTCAACGACCCGCAATTTAGAGAACTGCACTCTGAATCTAAAATTAGAGATCTGTAATCTAGAATATGAAATCTGGAATGTGTAATCGAATATCTAAAAATTGTAATCTTGAAATCCGGATTCTGAATCGGAAATCTAAAACCAGAGATTGGAGATCTCTCTGCAACGTGGAATTTAAAATCTTGAATGTAAATTCTGGAATTTGACATCTAAAACCTGAAATTAAAATGAGCATTCTAACTCTGAAATTTAGAAGCTGGAATAGAAATTTGGAATTTGAATGTGAACTCTAAAATTTGAATTTGAAACTGTAATCTAGAATGTGGAATCTAGAATGTAAAATCTGGAATTTAGCATCCACAGCCTGAAATTGTAAATCTGCAATGTGAAACTTGAAATATGTAATCGAAAATTAAAAACTTATACCTTTAAATTATGTGATGTATTCTGAAATCGAAAACATTGGATTCTAAACCTAGAATCTGACGTCAACGACCCGCAATTTAGAGAACTGCACTCTGAATCTGAAATTAAAGATCTGTAATCTAGAATGTGAAATCTGGAATGTGTAATCGAATATCTAAAAGTAATTGTAATCTTGAAATCCGGATTCTGAATCGGAAATCTAAAACCCGAGATTGGAGATCTCTCTGCAACGTGGAATGTGAAATCTGGAATGTAAATTCTGGAATTTGACATCTTCAATCTGAAATTAAAATGAGCATTCTAGGTCTGAAATCTAAAAGATGAAATTAGAAATCTGGAATTTGAATGTGAACTCTAAAATTTGAATTTGAAACTGTAATCTAGAATGTGGGATGTAGAATCTAGAATGTAAAATCCGGAATTTGACATCCACAACCTGAAATTGTAAATCTGCAATGTGAAACTAGAAATATGTAATCGAAAATTAAAAACTTATACCTTTAAATTATGTGATGTATTCTGAAATCGAAGACATTGGATTCTAAACCTAGAATCTGACGTCAACGACCCGCAATTTAGAGAACTGCACTCTGAATCTGAAATTAGAGATCTGTAATCTAGAATATGAAATCTGGAATGTGTAATCGAATATCTAAAAATTGTAATCTTGAAATCCGGGTTCTGAATCGGAAATCTAAAACCCGAGATTGGAGATCTCTCTGCAACGTGGAATGTAAAATCTAGAATGTAAATTCTGGAATTTGACATCTAAAACCTGAAATTAAAATGAGCATTCTAGGTCTGAAATCTAAAAGATGAAATTAGAAATCTGGAATTTGAATGTGAACTCTAAAATTTGAATTTGAAACTGTAATCTAGAATGTGGGATGTAGAATCTAGAATGTAAAATTCGGAATTTGACATCCACAACCTGAAATTGTAAATCCGCAATGTGAAACTAGAAATATGTAATCGAATATTAAAAAGTTATACCTTTAAATTATGTGATGTATTCTGAAATCGAAGACATTGGATTCTAAACCTAGAATCTGACGTCAACGACCCGCAATTTAGAGAACTGCACTCTGAATCTGAAATTAGAGATCTGTAATCTAGAATGTGAAATCTGGAATGTGTAATCGAATATCTAAAAATTGTAATCTTGAAATCCGGATTCTGAATCGGAAATCTAAAACCCGAGATTGGAGATCTCTCTGCAACGTGGAATGTAAAATCTAGAATGTAAATTCTGGAATTTAACATCTAAAACCTGAAATTAAAATGAGCATTCTAACTCTGAAATTTAGAAGCTGGAATAGAAATCTGGAATTTGAATGTGAACTCTAAAATTTGAATTTGAAACTGTAATCTAGAATGTGGAATGTGGAATCTAGAATGTCAAATCTGGAATTTGGCATCCACAGCCTGAAATTGTAAATCTGCAATGTGAAACTTGAAATATGTAATCGAAAATTAAAAACTAATACCTTTAAATTATGTGATGTATTCTGAAATGGAAAACATTGGATTCTAAACCTAGAATCTGACGTCAACGACCCGCAATTTAGAGAACTGCACTCTGAATCTGAAATTAGAAATCTGTAATCTAGAATGTGAAATCTGGAATGTGTAATCGAATATCTAAAAATTGTAATCTTGAAATCCGGATTCTGAATCGGAAATCTAAAACCCGAGATTGGAGATCTCTCTGCAACGTGGAATGTAAAATCTAGAATGTAAATTCTGGAATTTGACATCTAAAACCTGAAATTAAAATGAGCATTCTAACTCGGAAATTTAGAAGCTGGAATAGAAATGTGGAATTTGAATGTGAACTCTAAAATTTGAATTTGAACTGTAATCTAGAATGTGGAATCTAGAATGTAAAATCTGGAATTTGGCATCCACAGCCTGAAATTGTAAATCTGCAATGTGAAACTTGAAATATGTAATCGAAAATTAAAAACTTATACCTTTAAATTATGTGATGTATTCTGAAATCGAAAACATTGGATTCTAAACCTAGAATCTGAAGTCAACGACCCGCAATTTAGAGAACTGCACTCTGAATCTGAAATTAGAAATCTGTAATCTAGAATGTGAAATCTGGAATGTGTAATCGAATATCTAAAAATTGTAATCTTGAAATCCGGATTCTGAATCGGAAATCTAAAACCCGAGATTGGAAATCTAGCTGCAACGTGGAATGTTAAATCTGGAATGTAAATTCTGGAATATGACATCTACAATCTGAAATTAAAATGAGCATTATAGCTCTGAAATCTAAAAGATGAAATTAGAAATCTGGAATTTGAATGTGAACTCTAAAATTTGAATTTGAAACTGTAATCTAGAATGTGGAATCTAGAATGTAAAATCTGGAATTTGGCATCCACAGCCTGAAATTGTAAATCTGCAATGTGAAACTTGAAATATGTAATCGAAAATTAAAAACTTATACCTTTAAATTATGTGATGTATTCTGAAATCGAAAACATTGGATTCTATACCTAGAATTTGACGTCAACGACTCGCAATTTAGAGAACTGCACTCTGAATACGAAATTAGAGATCTGTAATCTGGAATGTGTAATCGAATATCTTAAAATTGTAATCTTGAAATCCGTATTCTGAATCGGAAATATAAAACCCGAGATTGGAGATCTATCTGCAACGTGGAATGTGGAATCTGGAATGTAAATTCTGGAATATGACATTTACAATCTGAATTTAAAATGAGCATTCTAGCTCTGAAATCTAAAAGATGAAATTAGAAATCTGGAATTTGAATGTGAACTCTAAAATTTGAATTTGAAACTGTAATCTGGAATGTGGAATATGGAATCTAGAATGTAAAATCTGGAATTTGACATCCCCAGCTTGAAATTGTAAATCTGCAATGTGAAACTTGAAATATGTGATCGAAAATTAAAAGCTTGAACCTTTTAATCTGATCTATTCTGAAATCGAAAACATTGGATTCTAAGCCTAGAATTTGACGTCAACGACTTGCAATTTAGAGAACTGCACTCTGAATCTGAAATTAGAGATCTGTAATCTAGAATGTGAAATCTGGAATGTGTAATCGAATATCTTAAAATTGTAATCTTGAAATCCGGATTCTGAATCGGAAATCTAAAACACGAGATTGGAGATTTCTGTGCAACGTGAAATGTAAAATCTAGAATGTAAATTCTGGAATTTGACATCTAAAACCTGAAATTAAAATGAGCATTCTAACTCTGAAATTTAAGGGCTGGAATAGAAATCTGGAATTTGAATGTGAACTCTAAAATTTGAATTTGAAACTGTAATCTAGAATGTGGGATGTAGAATCTAGAATGTAAAATCTGGAATTTGACATCCACAACCTGAAATTGTAAATCTGCAATGTGAAACTAGAAATATGTAATCGAAAATTAAAAACTTAATACCTTTAAATTATGTGATGTATTCTGAAATCGAAAACATTGGATTCTAAACCTAGAATCTGACGTCAACGACCCGCAATTTAGAGAACTGCACTCTGAATCTGAAATATAAAACTTGAAATTAGAAATCTGTAATCTAGAATGTGAAATCTGGAATGTGTAATCGAATATCTTAAAATTGTAATCTGGAAATCCGGATTCTGAATCGGAAATCTAAAACCCGAGATTGGAGATCTCTCTTCAACGTGGAATGTGAAATCTGGAATGTATATTCTGGAATTTGACATCCACAATCTGAAATTAAAATGAGCATTCTAGCTCTGAAATCTAAAAGCTGAAATTAGAAATCTGGTATTTGAATGTAAACTCTAAAATTTGAATTTGAAACTGTAATCTAGAATGTGGGATGTAGAATCTAGAATGTAAAATTCGGAATTTGACATCCACAACCTGAAATTGTAAATCCGCAATGTGAAACTAGAAATATGTAATCGAATATTAAAAGCTTATACCTTTAAATTATGTGATGTATTCTGAAGTCGAAGACATTGGATTCTAAACCTAGAATCTGACGTCAACGACCCGCAATTTAGAGAACTGCACTCTGAATCTGAAATTAGAGATCTGTAATCTAGAATGTGAAATCTGGAATGTGTAATCGAATATCTAAAAATTGTAATCTTGAAATCCGGATTCTGAATCGGAAATCTAAAACCCGAGATTGGAGATCTCTCTGCAACGTGGAATGTAAAATCTAGAATGTAAATTCTGGAATTTAACATCTAAAACCTGAAATTAAAATGAGCATTCTAACTCTGAAATTTAGAAGCTGGAATAGAAATCTGGAATTTGAATGTGAACTCTAAAATTTGAATTTGAAACTGTAATCTAGAATGTGGAATGTGGAATCTAGAATGTCAAATCTGGAATTTGGCATCCACAGCCTGAAATTGTAAATCTGCAATGTGAAACTTGAAATATGTAATCGAAAATTAAAAACCTATACCTTTAAATTATGTGATGTATTCTGAAATGGAAAACATTGGATTCTAAACCTAGAATCTGACGTCAACGACCCGCAATTTAGAGAACTGCACTCTGAATCTGAAATTAGAAATCTGTAATCTAGAATGTGAAATCTGGAACGTGTAATCGAATATCTAAAAATTGTAATCTTGAAATCCGGATTCTGAATCGGAAATCTAAAACCCGAGATTGGAGATCTCTCTGCAACGTGGAATGTAAAATCTAGAATGTAAATTCTGGAATTTGACATCTAAAACCTGAAATTAAAATGAGCATTCTAACTCTGAAATTTAGAAGCTGGAATAGAAATGTGGAATTTGAATGTGAACTCTAAAATTTGAATTTGAAACTGTAATCTAGAATGTGGAATGTGGAATCTAGAATGTCAAATCTGGAATTTGGCATCCACAGCCTGAAATTGTAAATCTGCAATGTGAAACTTGAAATATGTAATCGAAAATTAAAAACCTATACCTTTAAATTATGTGATGTATTCTGAAATGGAAAACATTGGATTCTAAACCTAGAATCTGACGTCAACGACCCGCAATTTAGAGAACTGCACTCTGAATCTGAAATTAGAAATCTGTAATCTAGAATGTGAAATCTGGAACGTGTAATCGAATATCTAAAAATTGTAATCTTGAAATCCGGATTCTGAATCGGAAATCTAAAACCCGAGATTGGAGATCTCTCTGCAACGTGGAATGTAAAATCTAGAATGTAAATTCTGGAATTTGACATCTAAAACCTGAAATTAAAATGAGCATTCTAACTCTGAAATTTAGAAGCTGGAATAGAAATGTGGAATTTGAATGTGAACTCTAAAATTTGAATTTGAAACTGTAATCTAGAATGTGGAATGTGGAATCTAGAATGTCAAATCTGGAATTTGGCATCCACAGCCTGAAATTGTAAATCTGCAATGTGAAACTTGAAATATGTAATCGAAAATTAAAAACTTATACCTTTAAATTATGTGATGTATTCTGAAATGGAAAACATTGGATTCTAAACCTAGAATCTGACGTCAACGACCCGCAATTTAGAGAACTGCACTCTGAATCTGAAATTAAAGATCTGTAATCTAGAATGTGAAATCTGGAATGTGTAATCGAATATCTAAAAGTAATTGTAATCTTGAAATCCGGATTCTGAATCGGAAATCTAAAACCCGAGATTGGAAATCTAGCTGCAACGTGGAATGTTAAATCTGGAATGTAAATTCTGGAATATGACATCTACAACCTGAAATTAAAATGAGCATTATAGCTCTGAAATCTAAAAGATGAAATTAGAAATCTGGAATTTGAATGTGAACTCTAAAATTTGAATTTGAAACTGTAATCTAGAATGTGGGATGTGGAATCTAGAATGTAAAATCTGGAATTTGACATCCACAACCTGAAATTGTAAATCTGCAATGTGAAACTAGAAATATGTAATCGAAAATTAAAAACTTATACCTTTAAATTATGTGATGTATTCTGAAATCGAAAACATTGGATTCTAATCCTAGAATCTGACGTCAACGACCCGCAATTTAGAGAACTGCACTCTGAGTCTGAAATTAGAGATCTGTAATCTAGAATGTGAAATCTGGAATGTGTAATCGAATATCTAAAAATTGTAATCTTGAAATCCGGATTCTGGATCGGAAATCTAAAACCCGAGATTGGAGATCTCTCTGCAACGTGGAATGTGAAATCTGGAATGTAAATTCTGGAATTTGACATCTTCAATCTGAAATTAAAATGAGCATTCTAGGTCTGAAATCTAAAAGATGAAATTAGAAATCTGGAATTTGAATGTGAACTCTAAAATTTGAATTTGAAACTGTAATCTAGAATGTGGAATGTGGATGGGGGGCGGCGGGATTTGATTCTAAATATTTTGTGGATGGGGAGATTGAGATTTTTGTAGGGCCAGAAAGACATAGCGTTGGTCGGTGCATACCTCGGGTGACTGAAGGTAGCACATTGCCCATCGTATTTTCGCCAAAGCCCGTATTTCTGGGGGCGTACATTGAAGAATTTCAGAACTCATTTATTAACGTTTGAAATTAATTATTTTTCATAGCCGCCGTTAATGCACCTCGCAAGCGTGCCAACCGCCGCAAAATTCCCTAGATTGAGAAATTTGATTATTTTGTATAAAAAGTGGCAAAGTAGAAAAACTACTGTGTGATAGCTATGCTCGTCGTGCCCTAAACCCGTGCGTGCGACAAAATGCTTCTTATAAAACTCGTATCATAATATACTATTATTGAGTTGTGGGAAATTTATTAATCGGATACTGCTACTATCGATATAAAATTTTGGTGTATAAATCAAGAAGCTGTTATATCGAGTCTTCATCATGTTGCCTGTGGAAAACATAATGGACAATTTTTAATCATTTATGAAGATCCTGTATATACAATCAATTGTTATAAAACAGTGACGATCTGAAAGGTCCTAAAAAATTGGAAATCGTTGACAATTATCTGTTGAGTTGACTCATTTGTACGATTTTAGATGCATGTTAAAATATTTACATTTGAATTTTACTGATGCAACATTGCATTTAGAACATGTTCTCTTTTTGCTGCTGATTAAACAAAGTCCAAATAAACGAGCGTTCCGACCACCGGAAATTTCAGCAGTTATGTCACCGGAATTCGTTAAATTTACATGTAAATTGTTGACCTTATCGGTATTTATATTAAAATACTCCTAGCGGCCTATCCCCAGGAGCCATGATGCTTCATAAAAATTCTTCTCCTCTATAACCGCAATACACTTTTCCAAATAAACTTGCTCATAATTTTGCTGATTCCGCAAGACAGTCCTTAATTGCCTTCTAATTATTTTTTTCGTGGTGAAAAAAAATATACAAACTCTACGAACGCCACAACAATGAGCTTAATTTAGTAATCGCAGCATTGCGAAAAAAGGTAACTAATGAAGGTGAATTCAACTTAACGGGAACCCATCATCAATTATAATTTAACAATAACAATGATAAATCTGGTCTGGTATGGTGTGAATATACAATATCAATACATCATCATGTTGTCTGTGAAAGACAAAATTTACATTATGTCTTTTGCGCCATGTGTTATTTGCATTTTCTGCTCTGAGTTTTTTTTTTTTTTTCAATTAGTTAGATTAATATTGTTCTATGCTTTTTCCTTGATCTTAATTTCTCTAAGCTTCTTCACTCTTGGCCTTCCTAGTGAATCCCTTTCTGCATCGCCCTCTTTCTTTCCAACTCCCTTTTTGTTTTGTCTTTCGAAAAGTTTGTCAATTTTATTCTTTGACTACTCTGCATTCTTGGTCCTTGATTCATTTCTACTTATTTCTTGATCAGGCTTTTGCATTTTTATTATGTCTTATAATCCCTTTCTTCTTTTATTCTCTCGTGTATTTTGTCACAATTTTTTTTCTTTTTTTTTATTTCTTTTTTGTTCCATCTTTTCTATTTTTATCCATACTTTTCTCGGTTTTTCTATGGATGTTTATTATGTTTCTGTTTACACTTCCCTGTTTCTAGTTTTTCGTCACACTTTTTATGCGCCATTAATTCACCCCACTTTCTTGTTCTGTTTTACCTTCACTGTTTTTCCTCTCCTTTTGTAGTTTCAGTTCTCAGGTGATTTATTCTCCCTGCAGATCCTTGGTCTGAATGTGTTTGAAAACCCGGTTGTATATTCCACTAATGTGTCTATTGTATCGATGTTTAAAGTTAAATTTGTATATCGCATTACTGCTCATATATCAACGGGAAATAAACCCAATACCACTCGAAACCATTGAAAATTGGAGCGATTTACGGAGCGTAAAGTGCAAGTTGGACTTTGGGAACTGATGGTCCAATCGATCTCGACCTAGTCTGATAGATTAAAAACACAAAAACGGACAAGGATGTTCAGAAGAATCAGTTTTTTGCGTTCAACGAATTAAATTTTAATTGAAATTAATGAGTATTTTTTACAAGTGCGGTTCCGGAAATAAAAACTTTTTTCAAATATATACGATTTTTGAAAAGATTATAAAATTGTTTTGATATTTTACAATACACATTTCAATCTTCTTGAAAACACAAATTCAAAAGCCTTGCGTCAAAAGCTTGAAACAAAGAATTTTAAATTATTATTGCAAGATTATAAATTCGAATATTCCAGCCACACAAAGTACACTACATTATGTGCTTTCAAATTGTATGCGATGGAAAAGGCAGATGACAAAAGAAATACTCGGAAAGACGTTTCGCAATAAATGAATCGTTTCTTCAGCATTTCTGTTTAAAGCTTTTCTCCACCAAAATGGAACATCACAATTAAAGTCTCAGGTATAAAATGTTCAAAGTTGGTACTGATAATAATTAAAATGAGACTTCATATTAATGTATACTTCTGTGTTGTGATTGATGTGCCTTAGTTTTTTTTTTTCAGAATTTCGCTGGGATTTTGATTTATTTTCGTTCATTTACACTACCTTTATCAATTTATCTGTATATATGTTAAACAGTAATTTAAGTGGCACTGTAAAAAGATTAATCACGCTGTCACACTAATAGCTATTTATTATACAAGTGTCTTATAAGGCAAATATATCACGAAACAAATGTTTAGCCACGAGAGCTTGCTCGAATGATGGGTTCACTAGTGTCTTATAGACCTCACAATACATTCAAAATCGGCATTATTATGACTTCATAAAGGTGTTGGATAAAATAAATAAAACTGTCCCCAACACTTCCATTTCGGAGAAACAAATTTGCAATCCATTTATCATAAACACTTCGTTCATTTCCTTTTCATATTTCTGACTTCGACGGCTACAAATCCGACCCTTTTTAAGGTGGTATCGTTAAAAATTCCGTTCGAAGTTGTTTCCTGTTAAACATTTGACTAATGTTTAAAGTACTGGCAATTTACTGGCAAGTGGACAAGTTGACGGTTGGCTGAAACTGAATTTACATGTTGTTGCTGTTCTCGGGAAATCAACTAGTAACTTGTAAAAGAAACTCGAAACACGCCCTAGTTCTATATTCACGACCACCAACTTCCGTATGAAAGCACAAAATCAATCCTTCTGAAAGTTCGCCGGTAATATTCCCTTTTTGAACACTCTGGTAGTTGGCAGCTTATAATTATGTTTATGGAAAAGAGAAAATAATTTCTGCGTGATCATAACACAAAGCAAGTAAGAAGCACAAATCAGAGAATTGAACTTCATATTTCGTGCTGTCTATATAACCAGATTGAGAAAGGGATGTGCAGCAACAAAACTTCTGGTTTAGTTTGAAGTTTTGACAGTCTGTTCAATTTTATTACAAGTTCGTTCGACGCGTGCATTCTTTGTTTTGTAAGTCAAACGATTCCTTTCTTGCGTTATTAGCCTGTAGCGTTCTGCTTTTATCCCAGTGGAATCCAGATTCTTGACTTCGAATCTTAATCTATACCCCTTCTTTGTTTCTCTAACTACTGTAATCCCACGACAGCACGTTGTACGGTAATCGCGGCATGTTATTGGCGTAGAGATGCGTCGGTCTTGCTTTTACAGTCAAGTTAACCTAATGAAATGTTATGCCTGCCCAAGGTGTCATTACGCTCTCAGACGTTTTAAGAAGCTTTTAAATCTTTATTATACTCCCGTGGCGAAAAGTCTTTACAGTTACCGACATTTAATTTTGACGCAATTGTATGAAGAGTATTATGTTTTTGAACTCAAACTAAACGCTTTAACGTAATTAACGTCCCAGGGGGTAAACGTTTTTAACTAGTGGAACAGTTCTGCCTGCAGTCTCTTCCGCTTAAAACGCATAAATTCGTATTTAGAAGGATAAACTGAAATTAATTTGTGGGTCAAGATTAAATGGAATTGGAAAATCGTCATCCTGATGGTTTTTACGGCAGGGGAACATCGGATAGAAACCTGCCTCTGGGAAATCAATATTGAAATTTTTGTCTAGGAAAATTACGCGACTTCGTTGACTTTTCTTTACGATTTGTCATAATTACGTGTTTAATAAATGTGGGGTTTCCGAGAACCCTCTTGTCCTTAGTGGAGGGGCGTCCCAGTTGAATTCAGGGCGTTCTGCGTGCCGGTGATGCCCTAGACAACAATCCAGCCAGTGACTAAATTTATACTTATTGACATTGATTTATCTTTACTTCGTTTATTCGTTAATTACCCCAAACCCCTACATCCCAGTAAACACAACCACGTGAGAAAAACGTAAAAAAAAGACGAGTACCAACGGTTGAATAGACGTTACGATGTCGCCGAAATCAACGTTACTTTTGACGTGTAGAAATGACGTGTTACAAACCATGACGTGTTACCAGGTTGAAAAGACGTGTTGATTTTTTGAATTAAACGTCATTTTCAATGTCTCAACAAAACGTTTTGTAAACGTATTTTAAAGATATGTATTATAAAATACGTCTTTTTTAGGTGATTTTAGGAAATAAGTATAATAAAAAAGTGTTGATTTTCATGACAAATATTTATTTTAAAACAAACAAAAAAAAATTGTTTTACAAAAGTTCAAATCTATTATAATGTATAAAGGTGAATAGAAAATATGAAAATAATTACTAAAAACTATAATATCAACTACTAGCTGACCCGTCCCGGCTTCGCACGGTGATTTTATTTTATTAAGTACTTTATTTACTACTTTAATAATTTTGAAAAACCGTTTCTTAGTGAGCGCCCACGTGGTAAAATAAATAAGTAATAAAATTTCATTGCAATCGGTTTAGTGGATTCAGAGATTAACCCCCCCATCACGTTACTCCCCTTAGGAATGGAATCTTGAAAAACCGTTTCTTAGTGAGCGCTTACGTGCTGAAATAAATAAATATGCAAAATTTAATTCTAATCGGTTCAGTGGATCTAGAGATTAACTCCCCCGCCCCGTAACCCCCATTTGGAATGGAATTTTGAAAAACCGTTTCTTAGTGAGCGCCTACGTGGTAAAATGAGTAAGTGTGCAGAATTTCATTCCAATCGGTTCAGTGGATGTAGAGTTTACTCCCCCGCCCCGTTACCCCCCTTTAAAATAGAATTTTGAAAAACCGTTTCTTAGTGAGCTCATACGTGGTAAAATAAGTAAGTGTGCAAAATTTCATTCCAATCGGTTCAATGGATGTAGAGATTACTCCCCCGCCCCGTTACCCCCCTTTGGAATGGAATTTTGAAAAACCGTTTCTTAGTGAGCGCCTACGTGGTAAAAGAAGTAAGTGTGCAAAATTTCATTCCAATCGGTTCAGTGGATCTAGAGATTAACTCCCCGGCCCCGTTACCCCCCTTTGGGATGGAATTTTGAAAAACCGTTTCTTAGTGAGCGCCTACGTGGTAAAAGAAGTAAGTGTGCAAAATTTCATTCCAATCGGTTCAGTGGATCTAGAGATTAACTCCCCGGCCCCGTTACCCCCCTTTGGGATGGAATTTTGAAAAACCGTTTCTTAGTGGGCGCCTACGTGGTGAAATAAGTATGTGTGCAAAATTTTATTGCAATGGGTTCCGTGGATACAGAGATTAACGGGGCGGGGGGGGCCGTTACCCCCCTTTGGAATGGAATTTTGAAAAACCGTTTCTTAGTGAGCTCATACGTGGTAAAAGAAGTAAGTTTGCAAAATTTCATTGCAATCGGTTTAGTAGATCTAGGGATTAACTCCCCCGCCCCGTTACCCCCCTTTGGAATGGAATTTTGAAAAACCGTTTCTTAGTGAGCGCCTACGTGGTAAAATGAGTAAGTGTGCAAAATTTCATTCTAATCGGTTTAGTGGATGTAGAGATTATTCCCCCGCCCCTTTACCCCCCTTTGGAATGGAATTTTGAAAAACCGGTTCTGAGTGAGCGCCTACGTGGTAAAATAAGAAAGTGTGCAAAATTTCATTCCTATTAGTTTAGTGCATCTAGAGATTAACTCCCCCGTCCTGTTACCCCCCTTAAGAATTGAATTTTGAAAAACCGTTTCTTAGTGAGCGCCTACGTGGTAAAATAAATAAGTGTACAAAATTTCATTCCAATCGGTTCAGTGGATCCAGAGATTAACGGGGCGGGGGGGGGGGGCGTTACCCCCCTTTGGAATGGAATTTTGAAAAACCGTTTCTTAGTGAGCGCCTACGTGGTAAAAGAAGTAAGTGTGCAAAATTTCATTCCAATCGGTTCAGTGGATCTAGAGATTAACTCCCCGGCCCCGTTACCCCCCTTTGGGATGGAATTTTGAAAAACCGTTTCTTAGTGGGCGCCTACGTGGTGAAATAAGTATGTGTGCAAAATTTTATTGCAATGGGTTCCGTGGATACAGAGATTAACGGGGCGGGGGGGGCCGTTACCCCCCCTTTGGAATGAAATTTTGAAAAACCGTTTCTTAGTGAGCGTCTACGTGGTAAAATAAGTAAGCGTGCAAAGTTTCATTGCAATCCCTTCGATGGGTCCGGAGATTTCGTGATGAGTCAGTGAGTGGTATTTGGATTTTATATACAGGGTCTATCAGAACTGGCGGACCAAAATGACATGGTGAATTCACCATCTTCTGGTACTAATTGGAAAATTATTTAAAAAAATCCATCTTTAATAGTGATTAGAAGATGAACGATTTAAACTAACCAATCATGTTGCTGATGTTAAGTTATCTGTAAATTAGTTTTTCCTGCTTTATTTGTAGCTATGGATGCATTTTAAATATTTTTGCATTGTTATTACACTGACGTAATTTTTTACAAGTTTATTTAGGACCAACAAAATAAAGAATAAACTCAATCTTAAAATTAAGAGAATCTGAAAAACAAATTAGTTAATATATACAGAAAATAATAACAAAATGAACAAGAATAGGTACATCAATTCATAATTTGATACATTTGAATAAATAGGTAAATTGTTTTTAAAGTAAGTGTTCAAAATTTCCTCCTCCGATTTGAATGCACAGAGCATCTCTTCTGAATAGACTTGGCATTGCTGACCATTTCAGCTGTTATTGAAGCAAATGCTTCTTGTAAACGGTTCCTTAACACGTTAATATTTTCGGGCATATTTTGGTACACCAAATTTTTAACGTGTCCCCAGAGGAAAACGTCTAAGGGCGTAAGATCTGGAGACCTGGGGGGCCAAGATCTTGGGCCTCCGTGGCCAATCCATGCATTAGCAAATCTAACACCCAAATGGTTTGTTGTTACATTTGCAAAATGTGCTGGGCATCCATAATGTTGGAACCAAAAATTATTAATGTCAATATTTCTTAATCTTTGTAGTGGAATATTCTCTAATAGAATATCCAAATTATCAACTAAAAAATTTGTATAAATTTGGTCGTTGAGTCTGACGGGAAATTCATAAGGGGCAATCTGAAAGAATGTGATGTTTTATAATAAATTGCTTATAAGTTGTTCTCAAAACAATTTACCATGGCGTTTCCTGAAATTCCAGTCCAAAGATTAACAGAGAATCTTTGCTGGGGATTAATTTTGCCTAAAAACATGCGGATTATCTCGGCCCCAAACATGATAATTTCTTGTATTGAAAAATCCATCTTTCTGAAAGCAGAATTCGTCAGTAAACAATATGCTTTTGACAAAGTTTTCATTTGCTGTCCTGCAGAAGCCAAGTACAAAACTTTAGTATAATTGAATGGATGCATTTTCTCGTCTTTAAGAATACGTTCAACAGAAAAGGTGGACATACTAAGATTTCAAGACTAATGCTCGTTTCAGGTTCCTCTTCAAAAATCTCAATAACCCCCAACCTCCCTTCTGTATAGTTTTAAATTACCAGATTCTCTTCCCCTGTGTACCAATCTTAAAATAACATTTCTGCTAGACTGTTTGGAAAACGAACTGGGTACTCCTAAACAGTAGCTGTTGCACTGTTACACTCTCTATATAACAGGACCAAAATATATCAAACTATTCTTCCGGATTAAACATAATTATAATTATTAAATGAAATGAAAGCACAAATCAACGTTTTGAATGACGTTTATAACTGTAAGAAATATTTTATTATGACATAATAGTCACTTATGTTTTTCAACAATTAAATTTGTTTCTATAGTTAAAAATATATTTTTAAGGTAATTTTACACCTACAACGCGATTGGTCAATTAAAAACGTTCTTATTTTAAAATCCAACAAAGATAGATTTTTTAAAACATTTTTCTCCTCATCTCCAGAAGATCGTTTATCCATGACATCATTTTGGTCCGCCAGTTCTGATAGACCCTGTATATAGATGTACTACTAATATTATCAACTATATAACTATAATTATTATTATAAAAAAAAAACTAAAATAATTATTATGGGCTAATTGTCCTAATTAAATTATATAATTTTTTTCATGACTCGGATTGTGTGTTGCTCGACGTGCTGGGTCAGCTTTGCCAATGTTTGCAGTACAGTTGCCTCAAAATCTAAGAAATAACTATAAGTAACTATTGCAAAAATAAAAAAATCCTTACTAGGTATATGATTGTCGTAAATGATATAAAATGACACAATTTACCAGGATATGTTGAAGCTGGAGAAAATGCTGACATTGGCGATACATAAGACGTCGTCGGGGTACAGCAAAATTCCTCTCCAAGGTTTACAGTTCGACGTCGCTTACTATCAAAAAGAGACACATCACCAAAAACTTGCTTTCTTGAGAGACTTTCCAATGGTGGGTTGTTTCCTCTGCAGTTTCCCCAATCTCCTTGATGAGGTTGCTGGCCTTTTTATCGTGTGTGTCATAATCCTCTGCAAAGAAGCTCAAAAGTTAAAACAAAAAAATTTAATTAGAAAAATCATAAATATAATATCGTATATGTATATACCTGTCTTAAAATGAATCTTAAAAACCTTGTAAGAAGGCCAGGTCTTACATGGAGTACCACTTTTGACGAAAGTCATAAAATCGGTACACTTGCGGAATAAATTTAAATTAAACTGGTTAGTAATATGCATAAAAAATGTATATTTAGTTACTACTTTTAAATAAAATACTGTACTACTTACCTTTAGGACTTTTGGAAGCTACACAAATCTCAAAACTTGGTAAGGCAAACGAAAACGAAACGAACTGCACGATATCAGATGAAAAATAAAAATGAACAAAATCGAACGAAGCAATGGCCAAGAACAGATGACACATCTGGAAAGAGTTCCTTGGTTTCGTTTCGTTCGGGGTGCAAGGCACAATAAAAAAAGCTGTAAATCACGTACATTTTGAAAGTTTTGTGTCTTGGAAGCAGCATGTTTGTTTGTCGCCAAAACAAATTCGACAAGGCAGAAATTTTCATTGATAGTACCATTGAATATCAATACTCTAACTACTCTAACTAGAGTATTGATATTCAATGATGGTACTGATCTATACGTTGGTTACGACAATAAAATTACGCTCGCGTCGTCGGTTCCTCAACTTTCAGCCCCCATCATAAACTAATATCCGTTCTTCTCAAAATTCCAGCTCCTAAACGGTAATACTTCTCAACGTATGTTTCAAATTGTCCCTTAATTATACCTGCTTTCAATTTCGTTTTTAAAAACTTTTCATTCCTTGACCAACACCAAACTCTTCTCCGGTCAAAGACACACTCAAACTTCGCGACACGACTCTCAAAAGAGATTCGTTGTTTTATTTTTAATCTCTTCACTGGTCTTTTGACACCTTCACTTACTTCACAGCGTTTCACATTACCAGACATTACTAATATTTATTAATTTCGTTGATTAACCGTAATAATTAAAGATCTTAATTTTTGTTTTCAACTTTAACAAACACATTTAAATTAATATTTGTAAGTACCTATCTACGTAAGTAAATATAGCTACCTACATTGAATTATTTCTTTGCCGTTGGGTTAAAGAGCTTTTGTAATTTTTTATAACATTGACACCATAATAGAATAGAGAATGTCAATTTTATTTTTAAATTTCAATTTCAATTCAATTAAAACACCAAAAACAATTTTTATTATAAATACCGACGCACGTTTCGCCAACAATGTTGGCATCATCAGTGTGAAGAGTGAATCGGAAAACTGATTAAAAGTAGCTATCTACCACCAAAAGTGATCCAGACAATTGTTTTGTTTTTGAATAATTATATGAATTCTCAAAGAGCGATTGTTCATCTCTATTGCGAACTAGGCGGGCGAGATGATCCTAAAACATTTCAACTACGAGAAAACGTCAAACTTTCAAGGTTGTAAATTCGGGGTGCCAAATGTTTACAAGAGCTAACTTAGTTGTTACCATGTTTCGTAAAAATTATGAAAGAAATGCTAGCCTTACTAAATATTTCTATTGTTTCTACTTTTAAATTCTATAACCACTCTGTTTTATTTAAAATGTGATTCAAATAAAAAATGTACATATGTTTTATAACCCGCAACAAAGAATTTACAGTGGCTTCTAAACTTGGCGCAAAAACCGCCCATATAGAATCTGTAAAAGACGCCAATGGAATGTGTTCCTTTATAGAACATAAATGTACTATATAATTATATGACTATATAAACACCTGAATTTATTGTAAAAATTTCACGAGAAATTAATGTCAGAACTGAACGTCAAAAATTACTTATATTTTACCCACATTAATTCCTTTCTATGTTTCTATATTTGATTTTAATCGTAATTCAAATAAAAAATATAAATTAAGTAGGATTATTAAACATTATGTATTTTAAAATCATCATTTTTATCTTTGAAACCCATGTATTTAATGTTAAAATTTTACGAGAAATAATAGTCAAAAATTATAATTTAGACTTCACCGCCATTCGTTCTTTTCTATTTTATATAATTTGATTTAAGTTATGATTTAAATAATAAATATATATTTTTTTAACCAGAAGAATGTCGATAAACCCAAGTGGAGTAAATTTAAATTAAAATTTAAATATATCTAAGTCGAACTCCACAAACTTTAATAAGTGTAAAATTACAAATGGAACATGTTTTGGCAGAACACTACTGCCATCATCAGCCCTTAAAGAATATAAAAAAATATATCGGGTGTCTCAACTAAAATTTGTCCCCCCCAACAATTCCAATTTCGAAAGAAAACGCTCGAACATGTCAATTTTGTTATCAAGGAGGACCAAAATCTACCAAACTTTCAAGTCTTAGATCTCACCCCTTGAGCCAGGGGAACCACCCCCTTAAAAAATTTAAATGGCATGGGGGGTCGCGTGATACATCATTTTAAAGCTTATTCAATTCTCTATCCAAACCTGCATTTATCGATTCCTTTCTACAATAAAAATTATGAATTAGATATTTTCCAAATCTACATAAAATACTCAACTAAAATTTGTACTCCCCAACAATTCCAATTTCGAAAGACTCAGAAGAAAACGCTCGAACAGGTCAATTTTGTTATCAAGGGGGACCCAATTGTACCAAACTTTCAACTCTTAGATCTCACCCCTTTAGACAGGGGAGCCACCCCCTTAAAAAATTTAAATAGCATGGGGGGTCGCGTGATACAGCATTTTAAAGCTTATTCAATTCTTTATCCAGATCTACTTTTATCGATGTGTTTCTACAAAAAAAACATGAATTTGTTATTTTCCAAATCAAGAGTATTTTATGTAGATTTGGAAAATAACAAATTCTTATGTTCTTTTGTTGCAGAAAGGAATAGATAAAAGTAGGTTTGGATAGAGAATTTAATAAGCTTTAAAATAATGTATCACACGACCCCCCATGCCATTTAAATTTTTTAAGGTGGTGCCTCCCTTGGCTAAAGGGGTGAGATCTAAGACTTGAAAGTTTGGGACAATTTGGCCCCCCTTGATAACAAGATTGACCTGTTCGAGTATATATATTCTTTAAGGGCTGATGATGGCAGTAGTGTTCTGCCGAAACATGTTCCATTTGTAATTTTACACTTATTAAAGCTTGTGGAGTTCGACTTAGATATATTTAAATTTTAATATATTTTTTAACATGATTTTTTATAAAAAAAGTAAATTCAGGTAAAGTAAAATACAATAATAAAAAAAATAAGGGAAGTAAATTGGAAAACCTCCTTTTAAACCCAAAAACCTATAGGGCTACACCATGATGATGATTTTTTATACTCTGCTAGAACTCTTTCACTCCTTAGGTATTTTTATTTTTTATTTGATTAGAAAAACACGTGTACTTAATGTAAGAATTTCACGAAAAATAAACGACGACAAACACCTATATGACACTAGAAAAAAATTAACAATATTGATTAATAGTAATTATACACCAAGGTTGAGAAGCCATTTTTCTTAGCCGAGCTATTTTATTAATAGTGCAAGGCTAAGAAAAGGCTTCGCAACCGTGGTTTATATACTATTTTTTTCACTACTAGCACATTTGTTTAACTTTTCTTCAAATTATAATCATGATAATGCGAAAGGTTCCATGAAAGATATCCATAAAAAGCAAGTAGCATATGAAATTTAATCAATACCTGTCATTTCTATATTTGTTGCGATGTTGCTAGTGTGGTCCAGCTGGCAAATTTAACATTTGGCAAGAAATTCCAACTCCCCAGTTCTACATTGTTGAGCTGTCACCTATCATTAATAATGACAGCAAATGTCAAGTCAAAACATCAAGTACGGCTGTAACCATGCCAACATTGTCAATATTGTTTTTATTATCTACTAGTAGGAGAGAAAAATCAATTATTAGGTAATGTACAGAAAATCAATTTCTGAAGCTTCAAACGTGATATATAATGATGTTTTCTGAAGCTAGTAGTTAAAAAACGTCTTTATTGCGTCATATATAATATTTAAAAATAACGTAATTTTTTAACGTTGAATTGTCGTAATGTGTAGATACGTAGTCATTATTTTATTGTAAATCAACGTTGAATTTACGTTACGTAAAATACGTTGAAATAACGTTGAAGGTATTACCAAAATATAACGTGATATTTTCAACCATAAACGTGTTATCAACCACATACACGGCTTTTCCACGTTAAAACAACGTGCATTTGTTTACTGGGATAAATATGAATTCAAACTAAATGGAGGTGCTCTAAAATACTGGAAACAACATACATGTAGTTATATATTTTTATAGTGCAGACCTCGTCAATTGTGTTCACCAAAATAAAGTAGAAAAACCTCAAAACTTCAACTTGAATTTTTTAAATCGTTCTACTGACCCAGACAACCTAAAGGAGAAATCTTGCAAAACTCGAACATTCCAAATTCGTTCTACACGGTTATGAAATCTTTTATTGCAACGTACGACTGATAATAAAGATCAAAAGCACTGGTTTCTATATTTCACTTTTAATAAAAAGGAAAGGTTAATCTGAACTAGGATTAATGAAACGAGCAGTAATCAATATGTGAATTTTTATGGGCGCATTTCTTTTAAAGCCAAAGGGTTCGTTAAACCACAGTACTCGTGAAGGAGCATGAATATTTCGAAAAATAATACATAAACATATTTTAAATTTTAATAAATTGACTGGAAGAAACTGATTATACTTTGCTAAAATTTCAACAAATAAAACATTATTTATTTAATATAATACAAGTCCCTTATTGGATCTACTAAGAATTATGAAAGGAGAAAGGTTGTAAAAGACTACTCTTTATGTCTCAAAACTTTAACTTTACCACCACTGTAACTACCACATAGACTTGTAGATACGTCATATCTACACACTTTTTTGACACAAATGGAAAAACTTCAGCTACCTCCAGAATATGAATGCTGTCTGTTTTATTTTTATTACTTGGAAAAGTTTTTATTCAATAAAACTTCTGCAGGAATATCTGGAGGGATAATCTGATAAATCCAATTTTTTGTATCACAAGTAGGTCTTATACATTATACTGGGGTTGGAAGGAATTATTTTCTGGTGCCCATTAATCTCAGACAATTCCAAATACGGGCAAGTGGGAACAAAAACACCAGAACGTCTTTTAATTTCCCTAGTTTTTTATTGCAATGGTCGAACAGGGTTAACAAGGTTCTTTGCTTCAGCACTTCCGTAAAAGCTGACCTAATGTGAAAAGTATTGATTGCAAGGGCTTTGGATACTTATAAAAATTCTGAACGCATCTTGGGAATAAAGGAGTTTTTTTGGAATCTATCTTTGACTGCAAATATACAGGTCCTCCAAAGTTTCAGAAACTTGCAGTTGGCATTACTCACGGGCAGCAAATGAGGACGGGCTCCCCAAAAATGATTACCGATCTTAAACACTACGATAAGATTCAAACGTTAACTAAGAATTAGGCGGATACGCAGAAAGCGGATCAAGTCTAAATCTCCGGCCTTCCGGAAACTACGATTACAAGAGTGAATTCGAGTTTTTTCGCCATTCCTTCGTCTACGTTGAATTCTCCACTCCACTTAACCTTAAGCACTCGTAATCGAAATCTCAAACTGTTACACGTTTCAGAGGGTGCATTCACTGAAAGGTGCAGTAGAGGTACGGAGCGAAAGATCAGAAATGCCAGGACAATAACTCCGTTTATATAGCGGCAGCGTAAGATCTAAACACAAACTTGAACTGGCAACATAAAGCACATTTTTAAAATTATTGTTTTTGTAGAAATTAAATAAAAGCCATATAACTACTAAAATCAAACTCAACAAAGGTTAACATTTTTATCGGTGTTCACTATAGAAGAAGTACGAGTCATATTTTTTAAAGAGGACCAGACTTGGCGCATGCAAATCTAAGCTTCCGTGTAATTTTTCTTAATAAAAGCAATTTTCCGGCCAAATGACTTGGTGTGGTAGATGGAAGGGCGTAAAGTAACTAAGATGAAGCGATCGTGCCCAAGTAAATAAACGTGAAAGGAGTACGAGTAATGGCTGTCACCGTAGCCGGAAGTAATTGAGAGACTGGACTGGAAGTATGATACCGTTCCTTTTCCTGTGCGTTAACGAATCAAACATGCTCAAGGCAGTTATCGAGGACGGATTTGACCGTCTGTTGGAAGAATTCCAATGGCTGGAAACATAAACTCTTGTTTCTGTTCATTCGGTCCAACGGAACGAGTGGAGACAAGGGGAAGTATGCATGTCAACACACTGTAACGAAGAAGTGGTTTGTTTTCTCTTACTGGAACGCTCTTGCATGTGGAATGTTTTAGTATAAAATGGGAGTGTTACTCTGTAAGATCTTAGTTACCAAACCGCTGTTTACCCTTTTTGAGTTAGGGCTGTTGCGAATGTATTTCGAAGGACCAATAATTAATGTACGAATAACGTTTATTTAGTGGGTCCTGATACAAGAAACAAGTCTAGGCTACAAGAATTGGAACCCGAATGTAATAGGCTTGAACAAAGGAAATTGATGTGTAACATCTATACCCGCGATATGAGAGTAAAACCGAATCGAATGTCGTCACGCAAAACGGCGTCAGGCCCCCTCGCCGCCCGCGCTCTCTTCTTCCATGTGTATGCGAGGAGCTCGTGTCTTCCGAAACTTTTTCTTATCCGATTTCAAAAATTCTTCCACCAGTATTTAAAATAGGTATTTAGAATAATTCAGGGTGGACATAGGCTGTATATTATCCCGTTAAAATAAAAGGGCTTCTCATGGGGATCACTTTTGCAAAGTAAGTCGACGAACGCTGTCTTAACCATAAGAGATATACAAATGCTTTCTATAGAAAAGTTGTAGAGCCTAAAAATATTCTATTATTGTTTTCAAGAGAACATTGTTTAAAGTGTTTAAAAATTTTAAATCAGTGACAGTATTATTGACTTTAAATATGAGTGACAGTGACGATCAAGCGGCCAATTATTTCATTAATACCATCTAATACACCTTCAACAGCTACTATTACAGAAATCTCAGATTACATCAAATAATATTCTGTAACTCCATTGTAAAAAACTCTATAATAATAGTATATTATTTCAAACCAAGGTAAGAAAGTTCTCTCTTGCATACCGCGGGCAATGTTTATAAACCGAGCCGTAGGCGATACTATTTTTTCCATACCGGCACAACTTCGTTGTAAAAAAGTAAAAAAAAAAATTTTTCAAACAAAATATTGTAACGTAGCCTGAGCTGGGCGGGCTCGAGGATTTAAAGAAATTCTGGTGCACACCGTAGTTACTAACTTTTATTGAAAAGACTAACTTTTCACTATGTACAAACTCTCACGGTAACACGCTGACCACTTGTTCACGATGTTACCAATACACTGTCCCGTTCCGTCGTTCGTTCCTTTCTTATACCCCTACTGGTGTTCTCGATTCCTTCTATTCCGGGAATAATGAGATCATCCTTTCGGCGCGATCGAATATTCTTGAAGGATGAAATCATCCTCTTTGTGCGAGCGTCGTATAGTATAATAGCACCGTCGTATATAAAGTGCAAGTTAAATGGAATGGCAATAGGGTCTTTGTATTTTTTATTAATTATATCCAAATCCTTGTTTATTACTTGTGGTATACCATTAGTTGTATTTGTATTCGCCGAAAGACGAATTGGTAGTTTTGCTTTAACTTCATGTTTATCTAAACTAAATTTAGACTATTAAAAGAACCGCATATATGCTTTTTTATTAATTTGCCTTCGCAGTGTGTAGTATCTGTTACTTTAACAACCATAATATTATCGCAGAATGGTTCTGTTATTGGTCTAAACTCTTTAATTTTTTGTTACCCATTTGTATAAACTATATCTCCAATATTTGTTACAAGATTATCGTTATCCAAATTTTCTGTAAGTAACCATAATTCGTTGGTTGGTTTAATTTTATTACCAGAAAGTCGTAGCAGACATTTTAGTTTCCATTGCAAACTGTTATTATTTAAGTATTTTTTTATTGTTGTAACATCTTTACAATTTTTAATAAACGATATACTATAAATGCTTTAGGGTTGGATACCCATCCCCCCCTTTTATCTTATTAAAATGTGGCCTATCGACTGATTTAAAAATGTGGCGTAGCAAAGATTATGCAATTTACCTAATAATTTAAAAATGTGGCGTAGCAAAAATTGTGCGATCGTGTGAGAAATCTGCTTTGTTTTCCTAATAATTTAAAAATGTGGCGTAGCAAAGATTGTGCAATTTGCCTAATAATTTAGATAATTTAAAAATGTGTTGTAGCAAAATTTGCCTAATAATTTAAAAATGTGTCGTAGCAAAAATTGTCTAATCTGCCTAATAATTTAAAAACGTGTCGTAGCAAAATTTGCCTAATAATTTAAAAATGTGTCGTAGCACAAATTGTGTAATCTGCCTAATAATTTAAAAATGTGGCATAGCAGAGATTGTGCAATTGTGTGATTTAGATAATTTAAAAATGTGTGGTAGCAAAAATTGTGTAATCTGCTTAATAATTTAGATAATTTAAAAATGTGTTGTAGCAAAATTTGCCAAAGCTACCTAATAATTTAAAAATGTGTCGTAGCAAAAATTATATAATCTACCTAATAATTTAAGAATGTGTCGTAGCAAACTTTGTCTAATCTACCTAATAATTTAAAAATGTGTCGTAGCAAAAATTGTGTAATCTGCCTAATAATTTAAAAATGTGTCGTAGCAAAATTTGTAATCTGTCTAATAATTAGGTAACTTAAAAATGTGTCGTAGCAAAAATTGTGTAATCTGCCTAAAATTTAAAAATGTGGCATAGCAGATATCGTGCAATTGTGTGATTTAGATAATTTTAAAATGTGTGGTAGCAAAAATTGTGTAATCTGCCTAATAATTTAGATAATTTAAATATGTGTTGTAGCAAAAATTGTGCAATTTTCCTAATAATTTAAAAATGTGTTGTAGCAAAATTTGCCTAATAATTTAAAAATGTGTCGTAGCAAAAATTGTGTAATCTGCTTAATAATTTAGATAATTTAAAAATGTGTTGTAGCAAAATTTGCCAAATCTGCCTAATAATTTAAAAATGTGTCCTAGCAAAATTTGTAATCTGACTAATAATTAGGTAATTTAAAAATGTGTCGTAGCAAAAATTGTGTAATCTGCCTAATAATTTAAGAATGTGTCGTAGCAAACTTTGTCTAATCTACCTAATAATTTAAAAATGCGTCGTAGCAAAAATTGTGTAATCTGCCTAATAATTTAAAAATGTGTCGTAGCAAAATTTGTAATCTGCCTAATAATTAGGTAATTTAAAAATGTGTCGTAGCAAAAATTGTGTAATCTGCCTAATAATTTAAAAATGTAGCATAGCAGAGATCGTGCAATTGTGTGATTTGGATTATTTAAAAATGTGTTGTAGCAAAATTTGTGTAATCTAGCTAATAATTTAAAAATGTGTCGTAGCAAAAATTGTAATCTGACTAATAATTAGGTAATTTAAAAATGTGGCATAGCAGAGATCGTGCAATTGTGTGATTTAGATAATTTAAATATGTGTCGTAGCAAAAATTGTGCAATTTGCCTAATAATTTAAAAATGTGTTGGAGCAAAATTTGCCAAATCTGACTAATAATTTAAAAATGTGTCGCAGCAAAAATTGTATAATCTACCTAATAATTTAAAAATGTGTCGTAGCAAAAATTGTGTAATCTGCCTAATAATTTAAGAATGTGTCGTAGCAAACTTTGTCTAATCTACCTAATAATTTAAAAATGCGTCGTAGCAAAAATTGTGTAATCTGCCTAATAATTTAAAAATGTGTCGTAGCAAAATTTGTAATCTGCCTAATAATTAGGTAATTTAAAAATGTGTCGTAGCAAAAATTGTGTAATCTGCCTAATAATTTAAAAATGTGGCATAGCAGAGATCGTGCAATTGTGTGATTTGGATTATTTAAAAATGTGTTGTAGCAAAATTTGTGTAATCTGCCTAACAGTTTAGATAATTTAAAAATGTGTTGTAGCAAAATTTGCCAAATCTAGCTAATAATTTAAAAATGTGTCGTAGCAAAAATTGTAATCTGACTAATAATTAGGTAATTTAAAAATGTGGCATAGCAGAGATCGTGCAATTGTGTGATTTAGATAATTTAAATATGTGTCGTAGCAAAAATTGTGCAATTTGCCTAATAATTTAAAAATGTGTTGTAGCAAAATTTGCCAAATCTGGCTAATAATTTAAAAATGTGTCGTAGCAAAAATTGTATAATCTACGTAATAATTTAAAAATGTATCGTAGCAAACTTTGTCTAATCTACCTAATAATTTAAAAATGTGTCGTAGCAAACATTGTGTAATCTGCCTAATAATTTAAAAATGTGTCTTAGCAAAATTTGTAATCTGACTAATAATTAGGTAATTTAAAAATGTGTCGTAGCAAAGATTGTGTAATCTGCCTAATAATTTTAAAATGTGGCATAGCAGAGATCGTGCAATTGTGTGATTTAGATAATTTTAAAATGTGTTGTAGCAAAAATTGTGCAATTTGTCTAATAATTTAAAAATGTGTCGTAGCAAAATTTGCCTAATCTGTCTAATAATTTAGATACAGTAGAGTCTCGATAACGTGAACTAATTAAGGCTAGGGCTGTTCACGCTTCCGAGGAGTTCACGTAACTGGATAGTTTGAAAAAATATATGCCACAGTTAGAAATAAAAGAAATAACAACATTGAACATAGAACATATTTATTAAAATACTACATAACATAAAAACAAAAAAAATAGTACTTGATAATATAGATACATATAATGTAGATAATAGTAATTGATATTATGTATTTCATGCTTTCAAAAATCTAATATTTTTGTTGATGAAAGGTGTGTTCAGTTGAAAAATGTTGGCCTTTTCTCGCAGTTTTTTAAGAGTTTGAATTTTTTCAAATTCAGAGTTGTTTTGTTCGGCCCATTCTACTTCTATTTATTAAAATTTTGAATTGCTTGAACGTTACTAATGCGAACGGTAGCCTCAGTATCTACATTTCATCATGTAATCCATCAGCGTCACTAGCATCCTCTAAGTTTTTGTCAAATAATTTTTCATTGTCAGCGCCGATATCTCTGTTCCAATAGTTTTGTTTGTTTAATAACGTAACATCAGTCAAATTACTCAGGTGTTCACGTTTTAGAGTGCACCATGTTTTTTGTTCACGTTTTGGAGTACTTGAATATATTAAACCAGTTGTTCACGTTTATGGATGTTCACGGTATGGTATGTTCACGTTATCGAGACTCTACTGTAATTTAAAAATGTGTCGTAGAAAAATTTGCCTAATCTGCCTAATAATTTAAAAATGTGTCGTAGCAAAAATTGTGTAATCTGCCTAATAATTTTGGTAATTTAAAAATGTGTTGTAGCAAAAATTGTGTAATCTGCCTAATAATTTAAAAATGTGTCGTAGCAAAGATTATGTAATTGTGTGAGAAATCAGACTGATTTAGATAATTTAGATAAACAAGTCAAGCGATGTGGTATATAAAGTGTAAGTTCTATGACACAGTTTTTTTTTACCTGTTCTCTCTTATAAAATATTATTATTAAGGAAAAATATATTAAGAAGAAAGCTGTGGTGTTTAGGGGACCTGGTATTTTCTTCTTTCTTTATAATAGATGTTATTTTAATCTTATTTATTTTTTAAGACAAATCAGATGTAAAAAAATGTGTCATAAAACATACAGTTTATATACGACGTATCACCGCGACAGAATCTTCTAGGCTGATGATCTTATGGGAACAATCATTCCCAGACGTTATCATTGTCTGTGGACTGTTCTAGATCAATGTCGTTACCATATGTGGTCATTCCAATAATTGTTCCTAGACATATGACATCATCCACTTCCGGTGCCGTCGCGCCGTCGTCTCAATATATATGGCTAAAACGAACTTTTTAAAGATTAAATCGTAGGCTGGGTCATTTGTTTTATTAACTTGTCATCGCATTTGTGAAGTTCGTTCTAAAATTTTATGAAGACAGGGTAAAGTAATATATTTTTTGTATTCGTTTTGTGAAACATAGCTACATAAATATTGCATCGTGTGTATTTAATTTGGCAGCTAACCTCAAAATCTGATGTAAATTTGTACTTTTTCTCATTTTGCGGGAACGAATACAAAAAACACTGTTCAATACTCGTGCCCTGTCACTTTTCAGGGGCTTGGGCTCATTGCCCTCGCCCCTGAAAAGTGTAATGACAGCGCACTCGTTTGAAATATACTATAAAATGTATTTTTTATTCACTTTCGCACCTTGAGGCGGAAGGTGAATTTTCATAATGGGGTACCCACAGCCCATATTTCTAATATTTGTTTGTCTAGTATTTATATTCTGTACATATTATTGTAATAAAAATAATAAGAAATAATAAATTGTTTACAAAAGTGATGCTTTTCGTAGGTTTGACAAATTAATACAGTCGAGCCATGAAAAGCCACTTTTCTCCGAATAATTTCTTTGATTTGATAAAACTTAACTGACCACCAGCGGCGCATAAAGTAATTTCAAGGTTACTTTATGTGCCGCTGGATGGCTTTGTCTGCCATGGCAGCGAAATGGCCATGTTGAGAACCACTGAGGGGCGTCACCCCCACTCACCCTTCCTGGAGGGTGGGAGAGTGGACTCGTTTACCGCACCATTTTTAGTTGTAAGAAATATTCATGCAATTCAATACCATTCATTCAATAGCATTCATTCATTCATGCATTCCGATTAAAGTCCTAGTAAAAGAAAGTAAAAGTTTCACTCGTGTATTATTTCTGATCCTGAGCCCCATTAGCTCAAGGAAGTCTTTAGAGCCCCATTAGCTCTAAAGTAATCAAGTTTATAAGTAACCAGAGACCCATTAGCGTCCTAGTGCAAGGTGCAACAAAGTGCATCATCAAACATCAACAAACAACACTACAAGTCAATTCAGGCCATTTGTTATACCCCGCTACGTACACAATGTCACGTTTTACTGACGTTTGAAGAAAAAAAAAATTATTTTATTAACGAAACTAAATATAAATTTTTATTTATTTTACTCTATATTCTATATCTCTATATCAATTTTGATGTTTCACATCTGCAGACACAATAGGTAAACTAATACTGGCTCCAATTCTCCGTATTAAAGTTAATTTAAAGCCAAATAAGATACTGAAGATTTCTTGAGAATATTTTTCTTGTAATCACGCACATTTGATTAAATAAATTGAAATTCGAATTATAATTACTTCGAGAAGATGAAGTAGTGCGAGGTAAACATTTAACACGAATAACTTGATTTCAAGTTAAAACGACAGTCATAGAACAAGTTATAACAATCGAATTTTCTCTATCTAAATTAAATTATCGAAATTTTGTTCAAGATCGTCAAAGTATTTATCCATCCGAAGTTCGCAGTTCTGGCTAAAACGTGCTTAATTAATCAGTAGAGAGAACTAGCGAACAAATGAAAATCAGATGAAGTTTGCAGCAACTTTAAACAAAATTACGCAATTGTGAATGCAGGTTCTTCTTGATGCGGTTAATGTTTTAACTGATTTACACGTTTCAAGCAGGTTTACATTAGACAATCAGTGATATTTCCAGCTTGGATATCACAAGAGCATAGAAAATAATCGATTGTACTTCCGACTTATGAAACGTCGAATGACGAGGTTAGTGTAATGGGATTATTTTCGTTTGATCGAGTTGTATTCGTTACTATTATAATAACCAAAGCGATCCACAAAATGCGAAAAATGTTACTATGACAAAGTTCGTTGTTGGACCCAGCCGAAACACCGAAATGATTATACCACGTCGTCAAGGGGCTAATCGCTTATCTATACATCGTAACTAGGGAAAGACTGTAATTGCTGTTGGCTCACTTCATTATGTATTATATAATCGGAGTAATGTTCAAAATAACTGAAAGCTCTGTAATATATTTCTCCTTCGGCTTTCTATATTGACACGTAATCACTCAATCTTGTTACTAAGTATACGCAGTCGACCGGAAATCATGATTAGAGAGCATTCGGAAGTTGTGGCTATAATAAAATAAATTAGAAACACCAATTCAACTTCTGGTTATGAAAATGTTCCTTAACTTGTACGGAAAGCGAAAGTTCTCTAGAGATAATCGTCCAGTTTCTGGATCGTCTTCGTTATCTAAATCCTTTCGATCGACTTTAACTTGTCTCATTCCACAAAGACTGTGTCAACAAGTTTTACATCTCTTCTTTATATTCCACGACGGCAACACGATTTATTTCAGGCTTAGGTTAATGTGATTGATGCGATCTCTGCCCTTTCCTACCAAAAAACCTAAGATTTATTTATACACAATAGCCTGCGAGGAGAGTTCGGCGTCGTCGGGCGATGGGTACTGTGCGACTGACGGTTTTTGTGATTTTCCTGATGTTTAGTGTAAACTAGTCCTGTCATCCGCGTTGACCCTTTTCAGGTTATACAGGAGTCGGATGACAGAAAAATATATTGCGTTCAATGGGAGGATGCCGATGGAGTTTTCAAAGTTGGTGTATGCACGGCGGAGAAAATGAAATATGCTTTGAGTGTGGGTCGGATGTTCAGTATCTGCTGAACACTATACAGGGTGTCATGTGAATACCTGCAATAATGTTAACCGCAACAATCAACAACCGATCACCTAACAACCGCATTTTTTTAATATCTAGGTGTTAGATTTAAAACATCTCTGTTTTATGTCTTTATTTGGTCATAGAACTTCAAGATATCGTATTATTTTTTTGAAGAATGTTCAGACTATTAGTCGTAAAAAACTATATACAGTAGAAAAAGTCTTTTAGATTGCATTTATTTTGAGAAGCTTTTGAGACCTTCTGTTTAATAATTCATTTTTGTGTTTTTGACAATTGTCATTTTAAGGTTGCTATACTCCAGCCGCCGAAAAGGGAGAGCTATCAAGTGAAAGCGGCGTGCTGTAGGCGGGGTGAAACCGAAACCAAGTGTACACGCAACGATACTTGCGATGCGTGGGGCAGGGAGACCCACTTTTCAAATACATCATTCTTTTCGCAAACCAGTACCAAGCGAGTACCAATCTAATGTCAAATCGGACGGTCTAGCTGACCATTCTACAGGACCTTGTACATCAATCCAATGGTCGGGGAAGTTATTTCCTAGGAACTGTCGTACTGGCGCAGTATAATGAGGTGGTTGAAAGACCAATTCGTTCTCTAGCTCTAGCGCAAAACAGACAAGATAATAAATCGACAAATAATTGTACAAAAAATTGACCGCTTTTTAGGCTTTGCTCAAATCTCTTTTCCAAGTTCTCGTTTCAATTGAAACGCCCTGTATAATAAATAAATGATAGATAGAATATAGTAGAATAATTATTACAGTTATTATATGAGAGGTTACAAAGTTTTATTTTACAATAGTACTAGCTGACCCGACAGACGCTGTCCTGTCCAAATTTCAATAAATTTTATTTTTCTGAAAACATTTTAAAGACCATAACGAACAAAACAAGAAAATAGTTATGGTGTTGAGTTCATATACAAACATCCCATAGAAAAATGTACTCAGTTATTTCAGAATTTTCCAATTTTCTGGTGGATTTTCCGACTATTTGCTTTAATACAAATCGGTGAAACCGTTTTGAAGTGATTATCTTTCATACATGCGGCAATTGATTTTTAGTTCTATAGAAGATAAATTTAGGCTAGTAATTAAGTTATTTCCATCCCGGGAAAATAACGAATAATACAAAAAAAAAAACAACAAAAAATGATGTTCCTATCGAGAGTGCATACAAATATTATTATTTTTGCTGTTTGTGCGAATTTTCCGACTAACCTTTATAATTATTATTGTCTAGAATTTTACTTTTCTGAAAACTTTTCTAGGACCATAATGAACAAAACTAAAAAAGAATTATACCCCTTGGTCGAATGGTCTTACTTTCCGTGCAACTTTTACATTTTTTCTTTCCGTAAGAACCTTATTTGGACGATTACGAATATTTAAAAAAATAGCCAAATCGGTCCAGCCGTTCTCAAGTGATGCACTAACCAAGGAACGGCATTTTATTTTTATTATATCTATGTTTCACATAGACAATTTTTCAAGAATTTTACAATTTTTCTTTCGGTAAAAACCTTACTTGGATTATTATGTAAAAAAGTTCACAAGTGTGCGGTTACCAACGTACAGCAATTTATTTTTATTATATACCTATATTAATTTGTAGAATATACTTACACGCTGTGTACATTTCACGAACCGTTTAACACTTCATAACTATTGCATCATCATCGAAATCGCACGCATGAATGTTGAAAATAACACGTATTATTTAAGAAGTTAAATGGAATGCCACCAAATGAAGAATAATACACGGCATATATCAGAAATCGACAATCCGAAAACGAAATGTCAAAACAATGCCAAGCTACTATGCAAGACTACTACGATGCAATGAAGTTACAATGATTTTTTTAAGTTTCAATAAATATAAAAAAAAACATCAAAATTCTGTCAGAAAATAAAAAAAATCTGGATCTGGACAACATCGCCACCTATCGTGTCCAACTGTAGCTAAGAACCATCCAGGGATCCACTGAAACACACACAAAAATCATTTCAGACTTCAGACATGAGTTTTTTTCCGCCGCCTACTCAGAATCGAAATTTAGAGAATCCCACGTTATATTAAAAAACAAGTTTCATAAGGCCAGTCTTAAAGCACGAATTTAAGTTTACAAAGAATGAGTGGTTCAAGGTCTTATGAAACGAGTATTTTATGTTATTTTTTGTAATTTGCCCTTTTTAAGCCGTTTTTCAACAATTTTTTTTACTTTAGTCAATTTAGGGATTTTTGTGGCGATTGGCAATTTTTGTTCCGTCACTTCCTACTTTTGACACATTTTGTAATTTAAACTGACATTAGTGACAAGATAATCAATCACGTTTAACCAACCTAAAAAAAATTCTTAAAATGTTTAATGGCTATTAGTACATCGCAGATGATGACGTCGCGTTTTTTAATATGTCTATTAGAGTATCAAAATGAAGACAAATTACAAAAAAGGAATTATTATATTATTTTTGTTCCGTTTATTTTCTTCTCAAATTCGACGACATACAAACCAATGAAAATTCGGACTATCCTTTTACAGGACAGTGCGGCAACAAGTTTTAAAGCAATTTGGAAGTGTAAATTTTCCACATTCAAATATAGCGTCTAAAAATAACAATACTCCGCTTGCTATCTTTACATTTTATTCTCGCTTGAAAAGATATCGATAATGTAACAATACAGGAGCAAAACTTCCAAGAAACCTTATTATTGCGTTAGCTGAAAAGATTTTTTTCGTACTCATTGCCTATAGATACCTATTTTCCGTTTATCGCCGATGCGCGGAAACAAGAATTTCCCGCACTGGGGTGTTTTTTACTTTCCACTCTAGGAGGGACATTTAACAGTAAGGCCGAATTCACGAAATGGCTCACCACATTCAACAAATTTTTAAATAAACCAGAAGAATGTTGATAAATCCAAGTGGAGTAAATTTAAATTAAAATTTAAATATATCTATATCTAATTCAAAATTACGTCAACGTCATAATTTTTAATATTCTTTAAGGGCTGATGATGGCAGTAGTGTTCGGCCGAAACATGTTCCATTTGTAATTTTACACTTATTAAATTTTGTGGAGTTCGACTTAAATGTGAAAAATTCAAAATTACTTTAAATTATTTATGTTTGATTTCTTTTCGGGCTTGATTCGTTACAAAAAATATTGTACCTAACTTATTTGGAAGGGAAATTTCCCGCATTCGCACTAAATGAAGCACGACCGAAGGGACTCATGCGGGAAATTTCACTTTCCAAACACGTTAGGTAAATAACTATTTCGAGGCGACAAATACAGAATTTCTAAACTTATATAATAATAATAATAAAATGTATTTCCTTGCCTTTTGCCTTTGAAAAGGATTCATATTCCATACAATACTAAATAAATAAATACTGAGTAAATAAAACTATAAAACATAAACATTAACAATAGCTAAATTAATTTTATTTTCCTTCCATCTCTTCCCTCTTTTTCTCTACATTCTTTCTTCTGTCTAAAACTCCTTTCCTCCAGCCTAGTCCTTTCCCTTCTTCTCCTATCAGTAGTTTCCAATCTTCTCATTTCCTTCGTAATCTCTTCCCCTTTCTCTTGTTCTCTTGTTTCTTTTTCCTTCTGTCTTCTTTCCGTTTCGTTCATTCCGTCTAGTAATTCTTTAAAGTATTCTCTCCATTCTTCTATCCTTAACTTCTCGTCTGCCCTCTTTTTCACTTTTCGTTTTCTGTTTATTTATTTCCAAATTTCTTCTTCTGTGTTGATTGATTTAATTTCCTCTTCTTCTTCTTCTCTTTTCTTTTCTTCCTTCTTGTTCTCACAAGTGTCTTTGTATTTCTTTAATTGCTTCCGGTATTCTTCTCTCGATCCCTTCCCATTTCTCCATTTTCTCATTTGCTTTCTGGCTAGTCTTTTCATTTCTTTGCATTCTTTATCCCACCATCTATATCTTCCCATTCTTTCTCCCACTTCTACTTCTATTTTCTTTGTTGTCATTGCTTCTCTCATTCTCCTTTCGAGTTTTTTTATTCTTGTTTCGGTGTTTTTTTGTTTTTCTTTTTCCTTTTCAATATGTTGTAGCGCACTTCTATACTTTGCTTTCTTCTTCCCAGATTATTTTTATAATTGTTTCTTTCTCGTTTTTTTTTCTTTTTATTTCTTCTCCGGCGATTTCTATTTCTAACGGTTGGTGATCTGATTCCACTCTGTTTTCTACTTCAAATCTTCTTACTTCATCCCATGCATGTTGATTGACTATTGCGTAATAATTTTTCTTCCTTCTTTATTGTCTGACTTGTCCTTCGATGTTCTTCTAGCATCTTCTGTCTCATTATTCCGTCTTCCTAATCTTGTCCCAATTCTCGCATTAAAGTCGCCTCCAATTATTACAATTCTTTTTTCTGTCTCACTTATGGTCTGTTCTAACATTTGTTTTGTTTTACTCGTCTCTTTACTGTATACTGTGATTATTTTAACTTTTTTTGTTCCTAGTTTTAGATTTCTTTCTGTTATTCCAGTTCTCAGTAGTTCTTGTTTTTTTTTTTCGTCCTCAATTTCTTTCTTTACTCCTGTGATGATGCCTCCTTTCACTCGCCCTTTCTTGTTTTTCCTTTCTGCTGCTTGACATCTCTATACATAGTCTCTCGGCATTCCCTCTTCTATCTTCTTCCACTCCTTTTTATCTACCCACGTTTCTACCATTCAAATTACGTCAAATTCACGGATTTCCAGAACTCTTCTCTTTTGTTTCTTATCCCCGCTACATGCCAATATACCAATTTTATTCTTCCTTTTATTTTCTTCTGTTGAATCATGTACCTTCTTTCTTTTTGCCTTCTGTCTGCTTTTTCTTTCCCGGTTTTTTCTTTTCTCCTTTAAAAATTTTCCAGTCGCTCGGTGTCATCGTTCCATTTCCTCCAATTTCCCTCTACCTGCAGTTTCCTGTAGCTTACCCTTACCGTCTTTCCTTCTTCCCTTTCCCTCTTCGCTGTCTCTCTTATCTTTTTCTGTATCTCTCTTTCTTTCCTTGTTAAGTCGTTGTTTACAAAGATTTTCGGTCCTGTCTTATTTCTTAGTTTTTCTTTATTCCTCATGACGTTCAGCTTCTGTTCCCAACTTTCAGCTGTCTGTTGTCGTTTTTCAGCTCTTTCACTTCTTTACTCGTCTCTCTTGTGTCTTCTTTGATTTGCTTAAGGTCCTCCATTATTTTTTTTGTCATTTCCTCCATCTTCTTCTCCACTTCTTCTTGCCTTCTTTCTTCCCCTGGAGATCTTGCTGTTTTTTTTTTTACTTTTTTGAAAGGTTTCTTTTTTATCTTCTTGAATTCCTCCTTTGTCTTCATACCGGTCGACAAACTTTTACACTGTACCGTGTATTGTTGGTTGCCGGCGTTCTTTGTTGTTGACGTTACTGGTTCTTCCTCTGGTTTTTCTCCACTCCTCGCACTCTATCTCTTCCTACCTTTTGTTTATGTTGCTTTCTCCCTTCTCTGCTATTTTCTTCATTTTTCTCTGTTTTGTTTGCTCTATTTTCCTCAATTTTCTTCTCGACACTTCTTTCCACGTACTCTCGTGACGGTCGGTAATATAGGAATCCGAATTTCTAAACTAAACAATACCCGAACTTAATTTTATGAATCTAAATCAGTATTAATTTGGTCTTTAGGCCTTTTGTCTACAGTATATTGTCTTTTAAGATCAGAATAAGTTAATTATAGAATAACATTCAGTTTTATAATGTGTTTAAATGTTGTTATTTGCAGTTAACTTTATGGGAACGAAATTGGATTTAAATGTTTTTATTATTGAAGTGAAAACTTCTTTAGCGGCGGTGAGCATTTTTTGGGATGGGTAAAAAATGTTAAACTCGCGTCAGGCCACGTGGCCTGATAGAAAATTTGTAAGACGGCGCGGCGTAGGAGAAGAGGTAATATCCCCCTCTCTTTGTTGAGTTTCAGAAGAAATAATCGTCCAGCAGGAGGAGTAGCTATTTATCAAAATATGAACACAGTTCATTATTCCACAAATTATATGGATGTGCATGCGAAATACACCAGCATGTTTAATGCTACTGTTTCTGATATCAGCGATATGTGTATAAGTCGTTCCCACTCTGGTGATAATTAATTAATTATTATGGTTGCCGTATTTCTCCAGATAAGTCATTGCGTGCTATACGAGACTTCTTGTATGAAAATTTATTTATTTATTCTCATGACGCATCTGCATTGATTCAAAAAAAAAATTAGGAAAATCTTTGATGATTTGCCAATGATTTTGAGTGGAGATTTCAACATAAATTTTGCAGACGATAAAAATCAACTATTAATTGAATTTTTAAATAATGAATTTGGTTTATCGAAGTCAAATGATCGCAATCTTAGCACAACGAAATACAAAACTACTATTGATGCGGTCTTTATTAGACATTTAAATAGATTCGAATCAAAATTGTTCGTTTCTTACTTCAGCTACCATAAACCTATTGTATCAGTTTTAGAGATTAGCGATGATGATGCTGGTAATGATGATGGTGAAAGTCGATGAGTTTCTGAAGTGCTAAATTTTTAATGTAAGATAAATTGTCATGTTTGTGTACGATAGCGCAATAAATGAATATTGTATTTTACCACATAAATGATAGTACTTTTATACTGATAAATAAAGCAATTCGTGCGAAATTATTCCCTAACCATTCCAAAATATTCAAAAATGCACAACTTAATGTTCAAGTTTTCACTTCTGCCGATACTCCCGGAGTGCAACCCGTTGTTTTTTTATCTCGTAGTAGCTTTAACGCTGGTTGCAGTTCGGTCGATTGCTATGGAAGCAGCATTCCGAGTAATTACTCTTTCTGTAATTACCTAATTCTCAGAAATGCTGTTTGTACTAGGGCCGTGGTTGACTTTCTATGTGTGTTAATATTTTGCCATTTACATGGATTTGCATTATCCGAGATATGATTGATCGTTCTGGATAAATCCCGAACATCTAATGACGGAAATAGAACGCAATTTGCTACGTGAAAATTTCAACTTATCGCGGTATTTCCACCGAGTAGACGGGGTCGGTCAATATTTTACCTAACAACTGAATTTTTATATCAAAGTTTATACATCTTTGCCTGCGTGCTTAATATTCTTAAACTTCCGAGTGAGAAAAGACCCTAAATCTGATTCCATGTGATTTTTACGTATCGATAAATTCTACCTGTTTATAAAAGAGATTCAGGCTGTCCGCAAGTCTAAAGTTTTCTCGTATATCCTTTAGAAATACCAAGTCTTTTATCTTGAAAAGGTGAACAATTTTGTCTTCAGGACACTAAATATTTACTGACTTCAATTCAGAAAACGCTAAAATATATTAATTAAAACGATGCGCCAGAGCGTTGGCCATTAGTTTTAATTGCATGGCTCTACAATGACGTACAAACTCAAGAGGACACTATGACTTCTTACAAGTCGAAATGGGCCAAGGATTCATTTTCTGTGCATGGAGACATCACTTTTCTGTCTCGTGAGCACCTCGACGTGTCCATAAATCTTATCTGACTTTATTACGGTTAAAACTTACGATGTTTGATTTTTAACCACCTTCTTAGAATTCCATCTACGATTTTCATTTGCAGTTTAGTCGTTCGGCATCTGAAGTTTTAGCCGATTGAGTGCAGCAAACAACTGGAGACTGAGTAAAATGTATTGATAAGCTACACAAAAATAAATGAAATTCTTCCCACTCGTAACTTTTTAGATGACTGAATTTGTAGTTATTTGTGCCTGACTTCATGAGGGTCAAAACTTTTCGTTTGGGCGGAGCGAGACTTTCAGCTAATTAATTTTTCAGAACACTGAAATGTACGGATTTGATTTGATAAACAGGTGTCCAAAAATAATATTCCAATGTTTTGTGGGGTAACCCTTGATCGTGCTTCCATAAAGACGTCATCTTTTAGAATATTTCTATATTTTTATAAAGCAGCGAACAAACTAGTTTTGTAAAAAAAGTCAGTACAGCAAGTTGACAGTAAGAAGTTCTGGAAACCCCCTACTCCAATCTTGTCGAATTTTTTATAGAACATCATTTGTACAGACTGCGGATCTGCGGCTTCATTAGTCACTGTCTATTCTAACACGAACCCCTTCTATTAATATGGAGTTGCCTACAATTTTGATAAATAACCTTTCTGTGTACTTTGTCAGCTACTTTTGATACTAAAAATTGAAATTAAACCTTTATTCAGTTAAGCGAAGAGAAGACTAAATTGTTTCGTTTACTCTTTTGAAGCAAAGAGAGACCAAAACAATCATTTTAATCCCATTAAAATAATTTTTACTCCGTCTATCTTGTTTATTGAGACGAATTATTATTTTCCATTTTCATCAATAAGCGATATTGTTTTAAAGAATTCTGATATTTCTAAAACATCATACGGATCATTAGGATTCCACGAGCGGTTGCCACATTTATGTAAAAGAGCTCCAATAAGTGAGCCTCAAGTTCCCCATTGGACGAAGCTACAGAGTTGCAAAAACTGGGAAATACGTCAAGATAATAAAACGTGATTTATATTTACAGCCTAATAAATCGTAACAAAATAACGATTTTATCGATGTCGCGCTTGCTTTACATTAGAAATGTGAAGCCGAGGATTGTTTTCTAGGTTGCATTATAAATGTCTGTGATGCAGTTGGTTTGCGTTATTGCATTTTTAACGACCGCAACTAGAAAGAAATTGGTTAATAAAGTTTCTATTTGCGTAATTGTAATAAAATGAAATGAACTGACAAACTTTATTTTTAAATAAATCTTAGCAGATGCATTTCTTCAGGGTAAATTTTCCACCAATACTGATAATAATGCGTTTAGCTTTAGAACCTGTAGAAAATATTGCAAATTGGGAACTATGTAACTGCATTCAACTGTTCTACCATTTAAAATGAAGTGATCAACTGAATTTCACGAATGAATGTCGATAATAGCTACTAGATTCGTATACACACCATTGGATGCTTGACATGTGGAAATATACCGGATTAAAAATCCCAAGAAAAAAGGACTAATAGGACTGATAAAGATAGAAGCGGCTAAATCTACTGTGCTCAAAAAATAGCAATCAATGAAGTTAATTGTATCTTTTAAATTGACGATCTTTCGCAAACATTCTTTTCTTTCGTTAGTAAAGTAAATAAAGACTGTACTAATTTACTGGAAGTTACGAGTATTTTGTTCGATCAGCATAACTTTGGTTGAAGTCGTATAAAATGCTCCAGATTTCGTTTATGCGCACCATAAAGTAGTCATCCCCAACCGCTGGAATAAACAACGTTTTAAACTGTTTTATTTTTATGATTTTCTCTGCAAGACTTTTAAGGAGTGGTCATGATGGGGTTCTATTTTATAATACCCCCTTAAAATCGCGCAGTACTTCAACAAGCCCTTGTTGTTTTCAACATTCACAAATCCGTTGACAAATACAAATGAATGCCTATTTACATTTCTTTTCCCGAAATTACAGTTCATCACCGTTTTATTATCACGTTTATTGATTGAGGCTAATACCACAGCTTCAGTTCAGCAATTATTGGCAATAATTAATCGCCACTGCATCTGTTGAACGAGGTGGGATTTGGTGTGTGGGGTGAAAGGGTAGTCCTTGACGTCACTGAGGGCAGCTTGTAAAGTGGGTGTGAATTATCCTCGGGTTACTTGTTTGTAGTGAACAGATCTAGATGGCCACTGATGGAGGCCAATAAATCCTTTGGGGATTTTAAATCGAATCGAATATTAGAGAGCTCTTCTACTTTGCAACAATTGTTGCAGCAGGAATAAGGCGAAGCGCCAAACCAATTTTCTGAGCGACATCTATGCACGAATATTAAACAGATCGATTGAAAATGCTGGCAGCAACGATGGGGCGAATATGAGATTTAAAGATAGAAGAGAAAGCCACTTTACTGTTAGGAATTTTATTTCTGTACAATACTCGCGGGTTATTTACCTACGCCACGGTGGAAATAAGAAAGAGCTGTAAATACAGTCTGGTCTGTCTACAAGATGGATTCTATTATGAGTTTCTTTCATGTCTTGTAACGGGTGTTTTTAAATGTGGCCATGAATGTTTAACTGTGAACATACCACCGAAGTCACAATTGCTAATTTGACATCTCACTTTTAATTTAATTAATTTACAATTCAATACGTTAATGCGATTAAAACCAGAAAAATATAAACTTTAATGAGGAAATAAGGTTTATAACAAATTATCAAAATGTGCTCCATCGACTTCGATTCCAGCACAAAAATTCTTGTAAGAGAACCATTTTAAATTCAAAAATAAAGAAATTGACAAATTTAGTAATTATTTTGACATTTGAAGCAATTGTTTTAAAAATTGTGGCCTGTTCACACAAACTCATAGTCACCGCCAACTATGACGCCAAATTTAAAAAAAAAAAACACCCGTTATATTATAATACATATAGATTAAGAACAAACACTGAATAAATAAAAGTTGGTGCAAACAAAAGAACTAAATTTGTTGTGAAAATTATAAAATTAAATTACTATTTTCAGGCATCATAACGATTTCGTGGAGGTTAATAACCATTACAATTCAGAAGTGCTTCCAAACAGAATATCTGACCAACTAAACCTGTTATGGTTATTTCAGTCTCTGGCTCATGAGCGGTTATGTGAGGCTATATTCAGACACAAAAGCAAACTTATCAACATGCAAATTTTGAAACAAGTGCATTTAAAGTGCTAATTGTTTACCCCTTTAGTAGTTGACGAAATGTACCACAATAACAGTGATGTAAATTATAATCTGCATTATTTTGTTATTACTTTTGTTATTAAGTACCGTGCGATCATTTAAATTATAAATTAGAGTAGGCTGTGAAATTTAAATTAGGTTAGCACTACTAATCGTTCCCTCAGATCTGATTTAAAATTTGAATGTCAAAGTGACAAAATGTTTAAATTAGAGCATAAAATTTTTCTTACTGAAAATTATTTTAAGAACGCTGAACGGCAACAGAATCATAAATGAACATAATGGTGAATGGAATTGTTCTATAAACCGCTGTGTTAATGATTTTCGAAATGCCTACCCCAATATTCTGGCAGATTATCAAAAATTAGTCTAACAAATTTAGAAATGTGTGGCAATATTAATTAATTAGTAGAAAAGATTCATCTTGAACTTTTTTCACTAAGATCGACCATAACACGTATGGAACGAAAGTTTTCGTTAAAATTTTGAAATTTAAATTATTCGAAATAAAATAAAACACATCAAGTAAACATGGACCATTGAAATCAAGTAAGCCTGCTGAATTGTGTTAATGTCACTTATGTCAATTTGCTTATCAATCATGGCGTATAAAATCGATTTGCGAAAAAGTATTTACAACTAGTTGGAAATGTGCCAAAACGCGATATTATAAATATTTTTCGGAATAAAAACATCAGTTTGTCAACTATTTATCAAACCATAAATGATTGCGAAAAGGGGGTGGATTGTGTTAACTTACCCAAAAGTTCCCAACCTCCCAAGATTTTTAACAGCAGTAAAAGACAAGGTAAATAAATCATTTTATCGGAGTGTGGGGGGCCAGGTCGACTCTCAGCTCCATGTTAATGTTGGAAATTTTAACTTTTTGGGCGTGTATCCGATCGTGCTCGGGTTGTGCTGCGTTGTGCCGGTTAAACAAAAAAAAAATTCGATCCGAAATAATATGTACCTACTCTGAAAATCGCAGAAAAAATTCCATTTAAAACAGAACTTTGTGTAAGTATTTGTGTAACAGAGCGATCCACACGCGAGCGAACACTCACTACTAAAGCTTCACTTTCACTAAGACATGGTAATTGTAAGCCGAGAATACATGCAGAAGGCTATAGAAATACTGTAGAATTCACGGAAAAAACAAAATTTTGGGATCCATAGATTTTAAGAAGCGAACTACACTTATGTACTGTTAAATCCTCACCTTCAGTTCTGGCATGGAGGTTGGAGGCCGATGGCCTCTGCAGAAGGCCATATAGAAAATTCGATGCGAGATACGTACTCTTGAAATAGCAGAAAACAGAACTTCATGTAAGCATTTGTGCATAGGTTTTAATACGCGAGCGAAGCGAGCTACACTAACCAATATAATTTCTTTTCATTTCAATGACCCATAAAGCGCATAGAACAATCTAACAACTCAAAGTATACTCAATTGGAACGCTAGCAGACCGGAACAACGACAAAGTACTAGATATGACATTGACGTTGCTTGCATTTCATAGCTCAAATTGAGGATTTAACGATAAGTGTAGCTCGCTTCGCTCGCTTATTAAAATCTATGGATCGTTATGGTTATGCTAAATTTTGTTTTTAAGTGGAATTTTTTCTGTATTTTTTTTGATCGAATTTTCTATATAGCCTTTTGCAGCGGCTGTCGGCTTCCAACCACCATGCCAGAACTGAAAGTTGGATTTTAATTATATAAGTGTAGCTCGCTTCGCTCGCTTCTTAAATTCTGTGTGTCGTTATTTCGCTTTTAAGTGGTTTTATTTCTGTGATTTCTACAGTATCTCGGATCGAACATTCTATATAGCCTATTGCAGCAGCTGTCGGCTTCCAACCACCATGCCGGGATTGAAATCTTAAATTCTTGCATTTTACGTTGCTTGCATTTTATAGCTCAAATTGAGGATTTAACAATAAGTGTAGCTCGCTTCGCTCGCTTATTAAAATCTATGGATCGTTATTTTGTTTTTAAGTGGAATTTTTTCTGTAATTTTTCGGATCGAAGATTCTATATAGCCTTTTGCAGCGGCTGTCGGCTTCAAACCACCATGCCGGGATTGAAATCTTGAATTCTTGCATTTAACGTTGCTTGCATTTTATAGCTCAAATTGAGGATTTAACGATAAGTGTAGCTCGCTTAGCTCGCTTATTAAAATCTATGGATCGTTATTTTGTTTTTAAGTGGAATTTTTTCTGTATTTTTTTGGATCGAATTTTCTATATAGTCTTTTGCAGCGGCTGTCGGCTTCCAACCACCATGCCAAAACTGAAAGTGGGGTTTTAATCATATAAGTGTAGCTCGCTTCGCTCGCTTCTTAAATTCTGTGTGTCGTTATTTCGCTTTTAAGTGGTTTTATTTCTGTGATTTCTACAGTTTCTCGGATCGAACATTCTATATAGCCTATTGCAGCAGTTGTCGGCTTCCAACCACCATGCCGGGATTGAAATCTTAAATTCTTGCATTTTACGTTGCTTGCATTTTATAGCTCAAATTGAGGATTTAACGATAAGTGTAGCTCGCTTCGCTCGCTTATTAAAATCTATGGATCGTTATTTTGTTTTTAAGTGGATTTTTTTCTGTAATTTTTCGGATCGAAGATTCTATATAGCCTATTGCAGCAGCTGTCGGCTTCCAACCACCATGCCGGGATTGAAATCTTAAATTCTTGCATTTTACGTTGCTTGCATTTTATAGCTCAAATTGAGGATTTAACGATAAGTGTAGCTCGCTTTGCATCTAGGGATCGTTATTTTGTTTTTAAGTGAAATTTATTTTGCAATTTTTCGGATCGAATTTTCTATACATATAGCTTTTTGCAGCGGCTGTCGGCTTCCAACCACCATGCCAGAACTGAAAGTTGGGTTTTAATCATATAAGTGTAGCTCGCTTCGCTCGCTTCTTAAATTCTGTGTGTCGTTATTTCGCTTTTAAGTGGTTTTATTTCTGTGATTTCTACAGTATCTCGGATCGAACATTCTATATAGCCTATTGCAGCAGTTGTCGGCTTCCAACCACCATGCCGGGATTGAAATCTTAAATTCTTGCATTTTACGTTGCTTGCATTTTATAGCTCAAATTGAGGATTTAACGATAAGTGTAGCTCGCTTTGGATCTAGGGATCGTTATTTTGTTTTTAAGTGAAATTTATTCTGCAATTTTTCGGATCGAATTTTCTATACATATAGCTTTTTGCAGCGGCTGTCGGCTTCCAACCACCATGCCAGAACTGAAAGTGGGGTTTTAATCATATAAGTGTAGCTCGCTTCGCTCGCTTGTTAAATTCTGTATGTCGTTATTTCGCTTTTAAGTGGTTTTATTTCTGTGATTTCTACAGTATCTCGGATCGAACATTCTATATAGCCTATTGCAGCAGCTGTCGGCTTCCCACCATGCCGGGATTGAAATCTTAAATTCTTGCATTTTACGTTGCTTGCATTTTATAGCTCAAATTAAGGATTTAACGATAAGTGTAGCTCGTTTCGCTCGCTTATTAAAATCTATGGATCGTTATTTTGTTTTTAAGTGAAATTTTTTCTGTAATTTTTCGGGTTGAATTTTCTATATAGCCTTTTGCAGCGGCTGTCGGCTTCCAACCACCATGCCAGAACTGAAAGTGGGGTTTTAATCATATAAGTGTAGCTCGCTTAACTCGCTTGTTAAATTCTGTGTGTCGTTATTTCGCTTTTAAGTGGATTTTTTTCTGTGATTTCTACAGTATCTCGGATCGAATATTCTATATAGCCTATTGCAGCAGCTGTCGGCTTCCAACCACCATGCCGGGATTGAAATTTTGAATTCTTGCGTTTTACGTTGCTTGCATTTTATAGCTCAAATTGAGGATTTAACGATAAGTGTAGCTCGCTTTGCATCTAGGGATCGTTATTTTGTTTTTAAGTGAAATTTATTCTGCAATTTTTCGGATCGAATTTTCTATACATATAGCTTTTTGCAGCGGCTGTCGGCTTCCAACCACCATGTCAGAACTGAAAGTGGGGTTTTAATCATATAAGTATAGCTCGCTTCGCTCGCTTGTTAAATTCTGTATGTCGTTATTTTCACTTTTAAATGAATTTTTTCTGTGATTTCTACAGTATCTCGGATCGAAGATTCTATATAGCCTATTGCAGCAGCTGTCGGCTTCCAACCACCATGCCGGGATTGCAATCTTGAATTCTTCATGTGTTGTCTCTTGATAGCATGTGCCTCTCTTATTTTGACTCCTGTTTTCAACTCCTGTTCAACCCTCTTTTTGTTTTTTTTTGCTCATTCTTTGACCAGTCTCTTTAGTCTCAGCTCTGTTATTGCTATTATTTTTTCTATCGTCTTTTTCTTATTTCCAATTTCGTCTCCTTTTGTCTCATCGTCTTTTCTAGTAAAACTTTCTCTTCGCTGCATATTTTCTCTTTCTCTTCCATCGCCTTCTTCAGTTGGTTAATTTCTCTCTTCAGTTCTATTTTTCATTCCTTCTTGACCTCCTTTTTTGGTGATCTTATTGTTTGCCTTTTTTTGGATGCTTCTGGGCTTTCTTCTAGCTCTCTTTTTCTTGTAGTTTCTTCTTTATCTTCTTCTTGAATTTCTCCTTTTTCTTCGTCTTGTCTCATTCTTATTCCTAACCCTTTACGTTGCCGGTGGTCTTTGTTCTCGTTGCCGTTTCTTCTATGCTTTTTTCTCTTCTTCGCTGTTTCCTTCCCATTTCTACATTTCCAAAATCCAAAATCCATTATCCTCCTTTACATAATGTACAGCCAAAACTGTTATCTCGTACCGAAACATCGATGAAAAACACGCACAGAAAAGAATTTCTTCTGCAGTGGAAACGCGATTTTCGATTATCAAATAAGAAAGGCTTTTAAGGAATAATGGCGCGTACATATTTAAGTGCGACAATATAAAGTTATTTTTCTTTATTAAGACTCATTTGTTTTCATAGTACATTCTGACTGATGAAGCAAAGTTTATGGAGTAAAGGTTATAGCTAAAACTAAATCACTGACCTATTTTCACTGGATAAAGTCGTGTAGTCCGAGGTAATTTCGAATCTGATTACAAAATCTAATACAAGTTCGGAATGATATTTGCAGTTCCTCAATTACGAACGATCCAGGCAGTTTGTGCCGAAAAATTAAAACTGTAAATACGGCAGTTTCGTTCCTAAAACTGATTTTTACCTTCTAGTTAAGATTTCCAACGGAGCTCTGATTAGAAATAAATTATTCAAAGTAATCCTCGAAGCAATTTCCACGAATAACCTCGTAATCATGCAGTCCTATTTGCCCAGCTTCGACATCAATTTGTCAGTTTATTTCATTTTTATTTTTGAAGTAAAACTTCTTTAGGGACACTTGACTTGGGGAGTAAGCTGGTGAATGCGTGACGAGAGCGTTACGAAAAGTATGATCGGACGAAGCGAACGGAAGTTTTCTTTAATGCACGATTTTACAATAATTAATTCATAGAATTTTTTTGCCTTAACGGTATTCGAACCCGCGTCTTCTAGGTTGTGAATTTGCGCTTCTCTCCATACACCCAATTTCGTGTCTCAGTTTTGTATCTTATCTTAATCGCTACGCATGATTGCCGACTTTTCGCTGACGACAAACTGAAACATGCATTATCCAAGTCGGTATTAATTCCGGATTCTCTAGCACAATTTATAAACTTACATAAATTAAGAGCACTTTCATAATGGCGAACTGTTCTTTATATGGCGACTTCATTTGTTTTCAGAGACAACTATGTTTATTTTATTACTTCTTGAACTGAAATTTCATAAACGGATTTTTGTTGAAGTAAAACTGACGAAAAGTGTGATCGGGCGAAGCGAACGGAAGTTTTACTTCAGTCGTGTGGTCTAAAGCACATTCGTATTTTTTTTCCAATTAAAAATGTACGCTACTTGCGGCCGTTGTATATGACCGGGACGTCTAAAGTTAAACTCATTCTAAAATCTGGAGATTTTCTTTCAATTAAAGTCGCAAAGGGAGCTGGGTTCCCTCAAAGGAACTTATATTGCCCGAATATTTTCCTACAATAAACATCAAGCGTTCTTGCCTTGCTATCAAGTCGTGCGAAAAATGACTTCTTTCTGATTTGACTTTAAATTCTTGCCAATTTGTTTAGAATTTTGTTAATGAGGGTCGAGATCGCATAGAAAACTATACCTTTTAATTTTTCAAAACACCAAGCGTTGACTACAGAATTTTCTGCTGGCTATTTACGAGTATATTTCCGCTTCAATACAACTCAGAAATCGATTTTGCTTGTGCTTTGTAAAACTGCGCTACAGCCAAACCGAACTATACATTCAAATATGGAAAACCTCTAATTTATTCTGCATAGGTGATCTGAAGACAAAAAAGCTTTTCAATTGGGCGTTACACGTACATATTAGAAATCGAACGGATTGATTAGCGCTATTTCAGTAGCCGGTTTCGCAGATTACAGAAAAGGTCACGATCCTGGCAAAAACACCTCTATAAGGCGATTAATTGTGGGAGTGATTAATTAATGCTCCATTACCTCAGGTCGTTTATTGATCATATCGACGCCTCCACAGGATGGATACAGTAAGTTGTCTTCTTAACTTGTTTAATTGAAAAATTCAAGTACTGCAACTTTGTTGGAAGTGGATTGATTGGGCAAGCCCAGTTGAAGATTGTAGTTTTCTGACTTGTCCGGATGATTATGTTCCGGAAGTTTATCTACTACTCTTCCGTTATCTGATATGATTAGAGTGGGGCGAATTGCACTGCGTTTGTGGGAAACGTGGGGTCAAGCCGTGTTTCCAACATTGGTTTTTGTCTTCATGAATTGCTTTTAAATTAGTATCTGTAGACTCATAAACTGAGAAACATTTTATTTTATAATAACGAAATTTAATAAGAAAGATAAAGAAAATTTGCTTTATGAAATGTCAAAGGTAATGAGAATGAGTAAAATATTTCTTCTTTTAAGTTCGGACTATAATGCTATTGGATTTCTTTCATCTTCTGGACGGAATGTTGAGCTAAAATCGAAACCCTCACAAAGAACTTTATAGTCTGCTTGTGGGTCCGGTTGTAATAACAGTTACTCACCCTTGTTATTGAAATAACTTACTAGTGAAGTCCAGCTTCATTTTTACGGACTTCAAAAGAAATTTTTGAACTCAGAGGAAATCCTCAAATTTTTAATTGCCGTCGTTTCCTCATTCGAGAAGCGTCCTTACCAAATCCACCCATCACTTGAAAAATAATTAACTTTTCAAAATAGAAAGAAACCGACTTCAAAAAAACGAAAAATAACTGAATACTGAATGCTTGAAGTCGGTGCCAAGCCCAAAGCTAGTAGATAGATAGGCTGTCCGCTCCCGCCACATCGGAAGTCTCCACCCGCGCGCGACGGGTGCTTGTGCTGAGCAAAATAACCCAACGTTGTCTAGATATTTGTGTAATTAATGTAGGGTACAAATTTAACGAAAAACGGTGTTCATATATATTTAGGACACCTTTACTTTTTCTTTTTGTTTTATTTGTACTTGTAATTAAAAATCAACAACAATTTCGTATTCCACACAAGTATGTGTAACCATCACATCTATTAATAATTCCCCGAGCAGAAACGGTTGGAGCTCCAGCCGGCTCTTTTGACTCCAGAAATCATGATAAGACGAGGCGCCTTCGTACCTAATTATATTTCATGTTGTATTGAGATAGTAGTTTGTACCTCAGCACGGCCCAATTTGTCTAAAATTAATTACCATATTTAACGCAAACGCTTCTGGTAACCCATTAATTCGTCTGGCTTTACTCCCGCCTCCCTTCATTATTATCAGACCGTTTCCTATTGATTCCATATTTTGCACGCTTCCAAAAATACCTCGAAACGAACAAGATAAGCGTGACTTTCTACTAAATTAAGTTCAAAATTTAATATCCATTGTGTCGCGGCGTTCCATTCGCGCAACCATGTTAGAGGTGTTTAATTAAGTTTCATAAGCGCGGGTCAAGAAATTTGCTGGTTTGGCTTCAGTGGCGCACCAAGAAAGGGGAAATGTAAATGGAGTTTTAATCTGGTTAATGAATGCGAATTGGGTTTTAAATCTTTTGGTTTATTAAATTTTTTATCCGTTACTTACAATATTTGTCACTTGGAACTGTGACTTTCTTCTCGCAATATTATCCTAGATATTACTATCCCAAAAAAAGTTTTCAAAATGTGGACCTTTTTAGCCAATGCACGGCATAACATAATTTCGTCGATGATTAAAAACGGTATTGCACTATCAGCTGTACAAAGCCCACAAAAAGAAATCGCATGGATATAAAATTGGTGGACCCGCCGGCCATGAAGTTGCTTCTTTCCGACCTATTCAACTGCTTTCAAAATTGAATCACTTCTCAATTTTCCCACGAACTATAAATGCCATAAATAAGTACCACATCTGTAAGTATAAAGTAGTCCCTAGACGGTCAATCATTTCGATCAAAAGTTGGACTCCATCGATTGAATCAAGCATGATTAATCGTTTAGAAACCCGTTGACGGTTGAGCCAAACGGTTGACGAGTGTGCTGGACCGTCTAGGCCAATTTTGATCAAGCATTGCGTCAGTCACTCGCATTTAAACACTTAAGGGTGGGATCTTTCATAAGAGCTAGAAATTCCAATGAAATTCTGACACAACAAAGAACAGGACACACTTTTTAATTTGTTTTGAAAATCCTAGTGCTAGTCAAGTTTGATGAGATTGAGAAAACCAAAATAAATTTTGACCCTTGATTTTTCTTAAAATGGAGCTAAAAAATAAGAATCGAGAGGGTGTTTCCAGTAGAGACGTGGGTGTGAACCTATTTCCCTGGGTCAACCAATCGTCTTTACTGCGCCTATCGGTACCTACTGTTTACTAGGGTTCACCATAAATTATTGAGATTCAGGCAACTTCTTTCAATCGTTACCATCTTCATGATTATTATTACGTGTTGTTTGCATCGGACTAACTATTATATTACTATATTGTGGATTTGTAAATGTGTCACAGATAGCTGTTACTACAGCTATTTTATTACTTTGTTGTTTTTCTGTTTGCCACCATCAACTTAGTTACCTGATATTCGGGAAAACCTCTGTTGTAAACCAACCTTCTGAATGAAGCTATTATGAATACGTAATTTTTGGTGATTAATATATAAAATTAATATTAATATATTGGTGATTAGGTGATTAATATATAAAAAATAAATTTAATTAAAACAATAAGGAAAAACGGTTCGTTTGGATTATTTGTTCCTCATTTGCATTCTCCAGGTCTTCTCCATGGTCCAATCAAATAAGTCAGTAAATCAATTTTTTTAAGAAAGTACACAAATTTTTGATATAAGTATCTGTGAGTATTTGAGGAAGACGAATGTAAGACATTTTTGCCCAACCCCCGAGAAGTAGTGAACTTTTTTTTTTTTATTATTCAAAATGGGTAAAAAGTAGTATAAAAAGTTTCAAATAAAAATTGTAAAGCATGAAATTCTACATAAAACTGATCTTTTGACTTTTTTGCTATTATTAAAATTAAAAGAGTTAGGGCGGTTACAAGTTAAGGGACGTTATATACAACTTCAAAAAATCATACCGAGCTGAAAAGTTAATAGATTTTCACATTTTTTTTAATTTACTCACAAAAATATAAAGTTTATTCTCAGATATCAATCAATCAGAGAAATTGTTTATTTTTTATTTTTAATAAAAAAGGTACAGTTACAAGTGTTGTACAGAATTTGCTGTGTGTGAACTTACCCGTGATTTCATCGAGTTCAAAAAAGTGTTGTACAAGGATTGTTGCATAGCAATGATCTTAATGCCAATAATGCTCTATCTAAATGAATATTTTCAAAATTACAGAACAATAACATTTAATTAGAAATTAAATACATAACTTTTAACACAACTTAAAACAATCTTTTAGTTAATATTTGGTCATAGCCCCAAGATTTCTTGCAATCTATGAGGTATATATAGTAGATATAGATTTGTTGTTAAATTAATTTCATTTAACAACTCGTTTCTATTTTGTTCTTTCAATAATATTTATATCTGGACTTTTGGAAGGCCAAACCAGTACCTCAATATTATTATCAACAAACCATTGATCCACTAGGCCTGTGGTATGAATAGGGCAGTTATCATGATGAAATATAACATTATTTTCGAAAAAGTGTTGTTTTACTGACGGCAACATAACATTTTCTAAAATATTTCGAGATTTTATGGCAACACATCCCAAGTCCGGGCATACTTATCCATGCTCAACAATTTATAAAAAAAATCCTGTTCTATAACATATTGCTCATCAAATATTTTGTGAAGAAAGGGTGAAAAATGGTGGATGCGTCGCTTAAAAAAAATGTAAAAAATTCAGCCTGCCTTTGAAGGTGTATTTTGTGAAATTTGGGCTTTTTTTTCATCATTACAATTTCACAATTAAAGAAAAAAAGACACTCGGAAGCCTATAGGGAAAGATTGAAGAAAGGGTGAAAAATGGTAGATGCACCACTTGAAAAAAAAAATGTAAAAATTCAGCCTTACTTTGAGGGCTGAAATTTGTCGAATTTGAGCATTGTTTTCCTCACTACAATGTCACATTTGAACAGATATAGACACCCGGAAGTCTATCTGAAATTTGTCGAATTTGGGCATTGTTCTCCTCATTACAATGTCACATTTCAACAGATATAGACACCCGGAAGTCTATAGGAGAATATTTATAAGAAAGGGTGAAAAATGGTGGACGCGTCGCTTAAAAAGAACTTGGAAAAAATTCAGCCTGCCTTTGAAGGTGTATTTTGTGATATTTGGGCATTTTTTTCATCATTACAATCTCACAATTAAAGAAAAAAAGACACTCGGAAGTCTATAGAGGAAGATTGAAGAAAGGGTGACAAATGGTAGATGCGCCACTTGAAAAAAAAATGTAAAAATTCAGCCTTACTTTGAGAGCTGAAATTTGTCGAATTTGGGCATTGTTTTCCTCATTACAATGTCACATTTGAACAGATACAGACACCCGGTAGTTTATAGAAGAATATCTATAAGAAAGGGTAAAAAATGGTGGACGCGTCGCTTAAAAAAAAAAAGAAAAAAATCAGCCTGCCTTTGAAGGTGTATTCTGTGAAATTTGGACATTTTTTTCATGATTACAATCTCACAATTGAAGAGAAAAAGACACTCGGAAGCCTATAGGGGAAGATTGAAGAAAGGGTGAAAAATGGTAGATGCGCCACTTGAAAAAAAAATGTAAAAATTTAGCCTTACTTTGAGGGCTGAAATTTGTCGAATTTGGGCATTGTTTTCCTCATTACAATGTCACATTTGAACAGATATAGATACCCGGTAGTTTATAGGAGAATATTTATAAGAAAGGGTGAAAAATGGTGGACGCGCCGCTTAAAAAAAATGTAAAAAATTCAGCCTGCCTTTGAAGGTGTATTCTGTGAAATTTGGACATTTTTTTCATTACAATCTCACAATTGAAGAGAAAAAGACACTCGGAAGCCTATAAGGGAAGATTGAAGAAAGGGTGAAAAATGGTAGATGCACCACTTGAAAAAAAAAATTTAAATACTCAACCTTACTTTGAGGGCTGAAATTTGTCGAATTTGGGCATTGTTTTCTTCATTACAATGTCACATTTGAACAGATATAGACACCCGGAAATCTATATGAGAATATTTATAAAAAAGGGTGAAAAATGGTGGATGCGTTGCTTAAAAAAATTGTAATAAATTTAACCTGCCTTTGCGGGTGTATTCTGTGAAATTTGGGCATTTTTTTCATCATTACAATCTCACAATTGAAAAGAAAAAGACACTCGGAAGCCTATAGGGGAAGATTGAAGAAAGGGTGAAAAATGGTAGATGCACCACTTGAAAAAAAAAAATTTAAATACTCAACCTTACTTTGACTGCTGAAATTTGTCGAATTTGAGCATTGTTTTCCTCATTACAATGTCACATTTGAACAGATATAGACACCCGGTAGTTTATAGGAGAATATTTATAAGAAAGGGTGAAAAATGGTGGACGCGTCGCTTAAAAAAAATGTAAAAAATTCAGCCTGCCTTTGAAGGTGTATTCTGTGAAATTTGGACATTTTTTTCATCATTACAATCTCACAATTGAAGAGAAAAAGACACTCGGAAGCCTATAGGGGAAGATTGAAGAAAGGGTGAAAAATGGCAGATGCGCCACTTGAAAAAATTTTTTTAAAAATTCAACCTTACTTTGAGGGCTGAAATTTGTCGAATTTGGGCATTGTTTACAACATTACAATGTCACATTTGAACAGGTATAGACACCCGGAAGTCTATAGGGGAATATTTAAGAAAGGGTGAAAAATGGTGGATGCGTTTTTAAAAAAAAAATGTAAAAAATTCCGCCTGCCTTTGAGGGTCTATTTGGTCAAATCTTGTATTTAAATGTCGACTGACTCTTTTCATTGGTAAAAATTACTTCACTCCAATGTTCACGGAACAATTATTGGCCTACCCCTAGACTTCTTATATTCCAGAGTTCGGTCAATTTATCATCGTTTTCGACTTTTAATATGGTGTTTTTAATTTTCTGCATAATGTTTGCAACTTCTCTGATGGATAATCCCTCATCTAAATATGCAATAATATGTGCGCTTTCAATTAAATTCATTGCCGGCATTTCGAAATTACTTGATGCGACAAGCAGTGTCAATTTGACATTTTTTTTACTATGGTGATGTTTTATTTTTTTAAATCCGATGCACATACATCTAAACTAGTGCAACACATTAATGAACATAACTGTACATAAAAATTTCAATTTTTTAATTTTCAATTTAAAGGACTAAACGGTGAAACCAATTTTTTATACGATTCTATTAATTATTTTATAGGGTGAGTCAATAGTGGCTTTACTAATGAAAATAAAAAAAAAATATGTCATCATATATTACCAGCAAAGCTACACCGACTAATAGTACATTATTATACGAGTTTAACAAGAGGCTTCATTGTGACATGAGTGGGTTTGGGGCACGACGAGCGCAGCGAGAAGTGCCCCAATAGAACGAATGTCACAATGCCTCGTTAAACGAGTGTAATATACTATTTCTTCTACTTTGGAGCTCTTCGTTTTATGAAAATGTTAAAATAATGCTTTTTAAATATTCTAGGGATTTTTAGGATTAGGTAGAACTGGTTGTGTTTGTGGTTATATTTTTTATCTGAAACGTTGACACTTGGCTTGTCCTCGACAGGGTTTGGCTAGAAATGCTCAATACCAACTTAATACGTATAAAAAAAAACACCAAGAACAGTTTCACAAAAAGTTCCTTTGTGACACTACTTTTAGTTTCACAAAAACTCAATTATGACACCAAAGTAGAAAAAATTATTTTCAGCTATATTTGGTGTTTCACTATTCCAGGAACGTACTCAACTTAATGTTTTTAAAAGGAACCCTATTTTATTTTATTTTTTTCATTTTCTGATTTGCTATTCTAAAAGCTACAACTGCATATCTTTTTTCTAAATTTGAAATACAAGGTTGCCAAGTTATTATTATTTTTGTGAAAATTTTCGAAAAGTCATGCAATCATTTAAAATTCTGTATCAGCAATATTATTAAATATTTAAGACTGAAATTTGGCATATCGATAAACAAAGCTTGGGTCTTTCGGACGCTGCTAATAAAATTGGATGTTATTAAGAACCGACTAATTTATGCAAGTTATATTAAATGGAACCCATATTTTTCTAAGGCTTTGGATAGCCCTATTAATTATCTTTCACTTTTGTTAAACATATGGTATGTCTAATAGTCTATAACTTATTGATATAATTAGACCTATTTGAAAATTGCGACAATATCTGTCATTGCATTCACAAAAAGTAGGCTTTGAAAACATTTTTATAGCAAGTCTGAAACAATGAAGCTTTGATTTCCTTTCGTTCAGTAATAATTTTTAGTTTGTGTATTTTTTATACGAAGATGAAGAGGGTACTGATACAGTAATTCACAAAATCCAAAATAGCAGTTCTTTTGCATAATATTACAAAACGCTGAAAAAGGTAACTTGGGTAATACGGTTTTTAATCAAGTGATTTACGTAATCCACTGATCTGAAAAAAATATGTGTTTCTATTTATTCTACTGATATATAAAAATCCACATCTTCAGTTTTACGTATAACCGGAGGACCTACCCTTCCTTTTTTTTATGGTCGAAGCGAGCGAGGGTCGAGGATTTCACGGTTTCTACAAATTTGGTAGTGAGCAGGTACAAATACTATAATTAATAATATTTTATATTCTACATGTTATAAAAAATGTTTACTGTGAAAGTCTAATATTATTTTTACATTTTTTATTTTGCAAAAATGGTTTATGTACGTAAAGCGTGCTTTCTTTAAAAAAGACCATGGCTTCAAACATTTGAAATAAAATTTAATAAAGAGACACCTTACTTAAGAATGATATTACATTGGTGTCTTCTACAAACGATCTGGAGTTCCGAGATGGAATTAAAAATTACCCATGATCGACCGTCAGGGAACCTGGTCGGACTTGTCCAGGACAGACTCTTCAATTTTATGATCGAAACATGGTTCGAGGGTTTTATGATGAATGAATGAATCTTACTATATTTTTCTCCATTTCCTTTATTATTTTATTTAACTTCTCTATTATTAATATTTACCGGGTTTGCATCGGTTTAAATAATATGTATTATGAGGTTAATTTACTGAACAAAAAACGCATGAATTCTTGACCAACTCAAAAAGCCAAATTAAAAGAATAAATTATAAATTAAACGCCCAAAATCTACTAGTAAAATTTAACATTTTGTTAAACAGCCCTTTCCCTAAAGTGCATCTAAATCCTTAGCGTAGGTATTAACCGTCATCAAACTACTTTACTCCTATGCGCTAGTCATATTAATGAGACAGCTTAACATTTTCATACATCAGTGCTCACGCTTAAATTAAACTTAACTCAGTTACGCCACTGTCCGCGTGTGTAAAGACTTAAACGGCCCAACTCTATGCTCATCTCGGAAACTTTACCAGTATTTACATGAACTACCAATTTACTCGTCAACCGCCGAACAAAGCTATTTGTTCAATCTGGAAATTAGGAGGGCTGTTTACGAGGTCTGTGCAGGTGGAATTTCTGTAGTTCAGATTGTATCTAGCAGCTTGTCAGAAGATTATTAATTAATTAAACGGTTTATAATTAAACTCGTTAGAAATTCAGAATTACTGCCATCTTAAATGTGGTACAGTTTACACATTTGTCTAGGGTTCTAGCGAAATGAAAGCTTGTAGTTTAAAAACCGTTTACTGAAGTTTGCTTGTCGACAGTTACTTTTAATTTAATTGGAAACATTTAAATGTATTAATTAAAAGTGACCTATGACATCGTACAAGTGTTACCACATTTATTAGATTTTATTTTTCTTTGAAGATTTATATAACTTTCCATATTGATGGATCGGAATTATTATTTGATTTGTAAAGTACTGTAGTAATTTAGTTAAATCAACATTTAGGGAGTATACTGCATACCTGTACACACAGTACACACAGCTTTGATGTTCGCAGCACTAATAACTTCAATAGATTATTGCTGTAAATAATAATAATCAGGCTGGTGTTGCGTCTGGTTTGCAAACTAAAGTGTTAAGGGCATTTTCAGTCCACTCAAACAATCGGATCACATCCTATCTGAAATTTGCACGTCAACTAAAGGGCGTGTCAAATTTTCCTCTACCTCTGTTTTGCCTATAAGCAACTGAATATCTTGTCTTTGTCTGCATTTTCTATCTGACCACCTAATTATAATACGATGACATTACCGTGTGTGTGTTCATTATACATTTGATTTACTGGAAAAATCTGCGTCTCAGTTGCCCAAGTGACGCTAGCTCACTGCTACAAGTTACCTTATATGCTTAAGTTTTTAATATTAATTTATGTATGTAATTTAAAAACAATAAAGGGTGAATTGAATCATCTCCGGGACCGGTTTCACTAACATCGATTAACTTTAACTGATAAATAACTGCATAGGTATATACGTTTGTTAAAACTATAGCAACAACTGTTCCTAACAGATGATTAAGTTTAACGGATGTTGGTGAAATCGGCCCTAATATATATACTATAATACATATATACTATATAAATAATCCGAAAAATGTCACTTTAGTTAGAAGTAAGAAATAAAGTATATTTCTTTTAATTAAATATAGGTATATTTTTGGGCATTTCTAGCTGGGCGTAATCGAGTCAACCTTGGGTTCTATCGAAATACATTGCTGTCTTCCAAATTTACACAGTCATGGATAACTCGATTACAAATTATTAATTTGATTATTTGATATCAATATTGTTTAAATAAATTTAATAACAAATTTAAGTAATGTTTCTCCTAAATATGACTTTGTGACGTATCATGTTTTCCTACCGACCCCTCAATGATTGTATTTTTTTCTTTAAATTGATTCCGACCTTCACGAAGTTCCTTGCTGGTCAGATGTTTTAATCGCACATCGTAGTCACTCCCCAAAACCATGAATGAGGTGATTAACTACGAATACCGAGAATCATGTGTCCTGAACAAACGCAACGACCCCAAGATAACTGCCTTCTGCATTACGGCCGCAAGAGCTTCTGCCGGCTTTCGGCAGGGCGATATTATCTTGAGATTGGAACGAACCCTTGATATCTCCCATGCACCCATTTACCAGAAGGACCAGCTTCACCGCATTCAACAGTATCATATCTTGATATTTCGTCCATTTTTCCTCCTCCTTGATGCAGATGTTATTCTCGGCAGGAGCCGAGAGTTAAATTACAAACACCTGCTTGGAGGAGCGGTCCAGCAGAACCACGTCAGGCTTGTTTGCTGATATCTGTCTGACGGTGGAGAACGAATAGTTCCAGTAGATTCGGCACCTCATTCTCCACAACGGACTCAATATCGTTCGGGACATAATGATTGCACATTTTTATTATTATAATTATTAAAAACAAAATCAAGGTATTATACATATTATAAATATATTCGTAACTTTAAGATAGAATAGCTATCTTTGCGGACGAATGGTTTCTGTTTTTCGGTACGTGTAACAAACAATGGTTTTTTGTTATAGCTCCCCAAATTTTTAAATAAGGAATATTTCATTGTGATTATTGGAGTCGACTTTTTTTTCGTCTTTTCGCGTGTCCCCAAATGGAGGCTGTTTTTTCAAGCCCCCTCGCGGTGTCAGAACTGGGATTGGGCCTTCAGTTCTCTTCTGCAATGAGTTTAAAGTTTGACATTGAGTCACACTAACGTCTAGTCATGGTAAAGAACCCATTTCTGGTTCCGGAAGCTTTTCGAAAAAAATTTGGCACCCTCCGAAAACGGTCCTTTTTCTAGGAAAATTGTTATCGCTCAAATGGATCGGTAAATATAGCTACCTAATATATTTAATCAAAAATAATCTGCAAAAGGTTGCTATGAGGTTGCTTTATCAAAATGAAAAGCCTCTACAAAATTTCGAACCGTTTTCGAGCTGCGGGCTCTTGAAAGTGAGAAATTTTAGAGAAACTTTGTGGCACCTCACGTTTTCCATCAAACTTTTCACTCTAGCTCATTACCTCTTCACTTTTTACGAAAAGTGTATAATTATGTTTTCTTCAAGATTCGTGATACATTTATACTAATCATCTTCAACCGGTAAAAAGTTATGGAATTTTGAAAACTTTGACTAAATTTCGAAGTTCTTGATAAATATCTCTTTCACTTTTCCCTAGCAACTCCGACGTTTTCCTAAGATTACACACTAAGATTGTAATGAATTGGGGTAAATTTGTGTTACTCGAAGGACCATATGTTTTGGATTTGTATTGAAACACTCGCGAACTTGTATATTACGAATAGTTGCAAATTGATGTTGAACGTTTCTTCTCCCGGATTGGTTGTGTACTGAATTTGAATAAAGGAACCGTGTCCTGGTTGAGAGTTCGTTTTCGTCTTGTTGTTTGATTGAGAGTTGGATTTTGACTTGATGTTTGATTGAGAGTTCGTTTTCGACTGACTTGCGGGCGTGAGCGCCGCCAGTCAGGTAAATGTTTTACGACCCTTTGGGTTTCCTAACTGGCCGACGCGACGGCTGCTGCAAATATTTCTCAACAAAGATATCATGTATTCTTATATAAATGCTATATTATACTTCATAAGTATCATGTATATACGACCACATCGACAATCAAGGAAGTGAGTTATTTATTTATTTTATAACATTTATTGATAGTGAACGTTAGTAATATGAACCAAAATGAATTCGTATTATGTATATTCGTAAAGAAAAATATCTTGTTGAGAATGGTGTACATCTTCATCTTGTTTCGTCGGTCCAGTTATATTACCGAAAACAAAAATTTGCTATTATAGTCCAGGCAATCTAGTGGGAACATTCTGTTCATACATGGCTTCATGGGGTGTGACACTAGTTCTGCTATTTACAACCACAGCAAAATTACAATGCTCAAATCATTTGAGAAGAACCCTACGAAGACCAGTTCAATCGCCCAAATATTTTATAACACCCACTTAATACCTGAGGCACTATAATTCAAGCTGGGGAACAGAGGAGAGGATTGAAAACAAAAAAAAAAGTAATCCGACATTTTGTGGTGGCGGCCATCTAGGATTTTGAAATTGTTCATGGTGTATTGTCTCCAACTTGTTATAAGCCCTTTCAATTGATATATCCATATTAAAGGGATTGAAAAATATGTATACAGGGTGGAAAGTTTAATTGGAATAAATTCAGTATCTTCACTGCAATTGGTTTTGCGAAAAATTCCTGAAACACGTCGATTTTTGTTTTTGAATTGCCACTTTTTAGCCTGATCAGTTTTCTTTTGTTTTTACTCAGAGGGCTGTAACCACCCTTAAGTTTTTTTTCAAGTGGGAAGATATGTCAACCGACACATCATTGGAAAGCTCATAAAAAAGGAATACAAGGATGTGTTTTGTTTCATGTATCTCTATCTCATCTGAGAATAGGACCCTAAAAACTGTTTTTAGGATCATAGGACCAGTGTTCTTTCCTGATAATCTTAATGCAGAAAGATATCTACCGTTTCTTCAAGAAACGCTTCGCCCAGCTCTGGCGGACCAATTTAGAGATGAATTAGATCCAAAACTTCCACATGAGAGAATATGGTATCAACAGGATGGAGCTCCACCGCAATGTGCTGCATCCGTTCGGCGTTATTTGGACGACATTTTTCATAATAGGTAGATCGGACGAAGAGGGGCAATAGAATGGCTAGCAAGACCACCAGACCTCACTCCTCTTGACTTTGTTTTGTGGGGGTATCTTAAAAGTAAAGTCTACACCACAAAACTCGATAATCTTGACGATTTGCAACAACGTATTACCTATGAATTTCAGCAAATGACTTCAGAAATGTTGTAAAATGTAAGAAATGGGTTTTATTATTGTCTTGCATTTTGTCGAGAAAGACTTGGTGAACATATTGAACATCTGTTACATTAAAAAAACATTACCTAAAAGGAGATTTTTTAAATTCAAGTTCTACAATTTTCAAACAGTAAACCTACCAAGAAAGAAGTAGATTAAAGTTGTTTTTATTTATTTCTTCTTACATTATTAGCTGAAAAAGTAAAAACAATATATGCCTCCTTTTTTTATAAGCTTTCCAATGATGTGTCGGTTGACATATCTTCCCATTTGACAAAAAAAAAAAACTTAAGGGTCGTTACAGCCCCCTGAGTAAAAACAAAAGAAAGCTGATCAGGCTAAAAAGTGGCGATTTAAAAACAAAAATCGACGTGTTTCAAGAATTTTTCTCAAAATCAATTGCAGTGAAGATACTGAATTTATTCCAGTTAAACTTTCCACCCTGTATATGTAATCCTCTATTTTGTGGTGACGACCATCTTGAATTTTGAATTTTTTCGTGGTGTACTGTATTCTAGTAGTTAAGCCCTTTTATTTGATACCCATATTGAGGGGATTGAAAAAAAAATGCAATCCGCCATTTTGTAGCGGCGACCATTTTTGATTTACAATGACACTGAATATACATAATACACAAACAAAAAAAAGGACCCTACAAACACCTTTTTGGTAATCATCGACAAAAAAAATTATGACCAAATTTTTACGGCCTCGATACATAAATTACTATTTGTTTACGGATATACATAATACGAATTCATTGGAGGAACAAAGTTATAGAAAATTGTATAGGCTTTTCATTTTGATAAAGAAAATTTTGCGTACGATGCCGTAGTTTTGAAATCGCATAAACACACCTGCTAATTTATTTGGGAATAAATTTATATGACCGCCCTCCAATTATTATGGGAGACATATCAACTTTTGCTAACTTGTTTTGAATGTTCTAACTGACATATAAATTATAAAACCTCTTTTCACAAAAAATACGGACATATCATCATATCAATGGTACAGATATGTATCGGCGAAAAACCGCAAAATCGTACCTTCAACCCCCGCTCCCGCCGGCGACGGAACCGGAATCGCTCGGGACACAATATTCAGGGTACCGTCGTCTCCCACACATACCCAAAAAAAATGGATTGACTGGACTAATATTCGTTCCCTAATTTTGTAAGGAATAGTAATAATATAATTTCATAAGAATATCGACTAAAACAAAAATCTAAATCGATTGCAGTTCAGAAATAAAAAACCTGTCAGAGTATTCCAAACAAAACAATCGTCCACTCAAATTTTACACAGGTTTGCCATCACTACGCACGCTTAACTTATTTGACTTGCTGTATCACTCTATCTCATGGAAAACTTGCTCCACGCCCTGGCCTGCGGAGTAGGGGGCCTTCAAACTGGTGAAATTCTGGCAAGAAGCAGAATGTAACAGTTTTGAATATAAGTGATTACAAAGTCATATTTTTCTTAAATAGGATTATTTTGCCGTAGATGACCTGTAAAATATCTTGTTAACACAGCTCTTGTGTAATTTGAATGAATTTAGTTCGACAGCGCTTACAAAGCGCGCACGAAGATTGCGTATTTTCAACAATTAAAAAAAAAAAAATTCGCAAAATTTTCAAAAACGAAACCAAGAGCTGTGTAGATGCATCTTTTCTGAATCTAATCATTATAAAATATATTTTGTAACTTAAGTGAAAAATACGTAGGATCTTATATGCGACACCCCTGAAACTGTGTTTTCTCGTCGCGACTGAAACCCCCTTAAGGCCGGAGACAGCGTTCAACGCAAAATCTAAACTTTTAGTTAAGTAATAAAAGAAGTTCCGAGTAGCTTAACTGAGGATTGCTGGATTTAGAAAACACTAAGTTGAAGTGATAACAAACTGTTAACCACGGAATACAAAGTGTAGATACTCTTTTTAGTCTATTAAACCGTTGGACGTTGTTTCGAACTAAAACGTGAAGCGATAATTTTCCTTTGAGGTTTACCAAAATATTAGCGAACGGGGTCAAGTAGTTATCGATATTCAGTACGACCCTTATAAAAATGCCTGCATCGACCTTTGATTTATGCGAGCCCGTTAATTAAAATAAAGGAAAAAATATCCTGGATTATTGTGAAGCCGATAAAACCGCGAAAGTGGTAAACCAATCAGACAAATCGCCACGTATGAAAAAATCATAAATTATTTGCCTGCAGAATATAACGGATTAGAATGATTAATTAAATCATTTCCGAAATGAAGGTAATAAATACGTATCTGCTGTAAAGATTGGAATGTGGGCTGAAACTTCAAAACATTAAAAGCTAGAAGCCCGTAATTTGGAACATTTAATTCATTGCTTGATGCTGAGCTTCAAAAGCCCCAGGTAACACCTGCTCTGTCTGGGTTATTTCCTTCCCGGTTCTGCTTAATGACATAATGATAAATGAAGATGCAAGTGTGAAGTCGTTATCTTCTTACGCAACATTAGCATTCGGTTCCGTTTTCACTATTAACTAAATTATGAGGGTTTAGGGATAGTGTACTTAACAGTTGTACATATTTCAGGAATCCGTAAAATTCGGTCACAAGCAACCAAATCAACAGTCGAGTATTATTGTTAATAGAGCAGACATATGTAACTTTAATAATTTACTGGGAAATTGGTTGTAAGAATTTCAGTAGGTGGAGTAAGAATAACCGTTCCAAACATGAAGCAATATCCCCAATTTTTCCCCACAATTTACTTGCAAAACGATTTGATAGTGATCGTGTTGTGCAAAGCAATCAAAAACACTATAAGAAAATAGAAAATGGAGTTCGCTTAAGATCCCGTTATTTACGTGTGATTGATTTTCCCAAACCCATTTTCTCTGAAAAATTGTTTCGGTTATGGCACTAGTTGTATGCGAAAGCTTAACAAATAGATTTTTTTCACAAAGGTTAACTATATTTTCGATACAATGATATTTTATGGAAGCATTTTCCCACTTTAGAAAGTTTGTCTACGACTACCTGAACTTTAAATCGAAGAAGTTTTCGTGTCCCGACCTTTTACTCTCGACTTGTAAATTCTACAACAATACGGAGATTTCTACTGAGACGTGGCGAAACACCTCTTCTGTGATTAAAGAGGGAGTGAAACACATTCGTCTTGCAATAAAAACTATTCAGATTCCCGGTAATAAATCAACGCGAATCCCTTGTTCCTAAGAAATGCATATTTTAGAAAAATGCGCTCCCCGACAAAATCCACCGTATAAATCAAACAGGGACCAAATCAATTTCTTTCAAATTCTGCGGGTTTATAGTGGTAATATAGTGGGGGTAATTCAGTTTGTTAACTCGCTTTGTTAAATTTGCTTCACATTTTATTTTCTTTTGATTCTGTCTGTAATGCACCGAGATCCCGCTTAACGCGATCATTCTTTTATTACTTTGAGCCGCAGAAATCCAGTCTTACGAAACAATTTTTCCCGCCGAATTCGAACTGCAATAAATTAGAATCAGTTTCCGGGCTAAATCCAAGATTAATATTGTGCCCTCTTATCATTTTATTGCTCCGCGATTTGCTTAGTTTTCCTTATTCGACTCTCCTAAAATATTGGCTCACTTCCAGCACACACTCCTTGAGATGGCAATGAAAATTTAAGGATTGCCAAGAGAAGTTTTATTCCGGAAAATTTCCACAAGTTTTCCAGTACCGAGATCTGTTTAAAAGTCAAGGTTAGGTTTTACTGTTTGAAGATTAAAAGCCGACCGAGTTGTCGGGCGGGGTGATATATAGGTTTTGCCGATCACAATTGAGAAATAAACAGAGTTGGGATCCGTTCCATCCTTTTAAAATTCCTTCAAATTAGCATCTATTGTTTCTGCATCTTTTTGTTCTGATAATAATAATTAATGTAGGGAGAATAATAGAGGTTTTCCTATTGCACTTGAAAAATTGTAACCATCATATAGAAAATAAATTAACAGTTCTGCTTTCCAGGCAATATACAGAGTGTTATTACTAATTATCTTATCACACTGATTGAGCTGCATCCGACGTTATCTCAATCAGCACCAAGATTACTTGACTTTTTTATACAAGGGTTAGGTGCCCTTATTTAAAGGTTAAATGACACGAAATATAAACATCGCCCGGCTGAACTGATAAATACCTCCAGCTTCGCCCGCAGCAAATAACGATTTTATGGAATCCATTCCATCCATTTAAGATTCGCGCTTAATAAATTAAAGTCTTATTGACTTTGAGTCCGTGTAAATCTAGGCAATTTACGACCTGCCCCATTTCGGATCAAAACAAAAACAGCAAGCAGCACGTGACTAATCAGTCTAAAATCTTCCTAAGTGGCATACTTATCCCTTGGTAAAAACGCGTGCTTTGTGCGGCATTACCTGGATGTCGCTAGGATTACTCCCATAGCAATCACGTAAGTTCAAGCTAAAAATGATGCAAATTACAAGAACGCATAACGTACCTACGAAGTCATTAGCTCTACAGCAGGATTACCCATAAATGAAGCGGTTTAGATTCTCGGAGTGAATAAGGCTCTAGATTTCAGTTTCAGTTTAGTTTGCTCTAGATCTAAGATCCCGTGTGAATTATTCCGAATCGTTTAGCCATTTAACTCTCGAAACGGTGGGTCCGGAGTCCGAGGGGACTTGCCCTGCTGATTTGCAGTTTCAATATAAAAGAATCCGTCTTTATTGAAACCCGGCACCCTTGTCGTCCACATGGAAATGCTGGCAGGGTAAAATTAAAAGGATGTACGTTGTAAATCAAAAATATTTATGAGTGTAACGGCAGTGTTTACACGAAATCTGATTAAAGGGTGGACGTATTGTAACGAAGAATAAAAATTATTGATAATGATGGTTAAACATGCTCAGATGAGTTTACTCTTGTCCCCAAACAGCCGTGTCATCCTCAAAGCTTTACAACTGTTAACAAATAAAATCAACTGTTAAACCTGCTTCCCCAAATAGAGAATTTGTGTGTTATGTACTTTCGTACAATCAAGAAACTAGGTTAGTATCGTTTGAGGCTCATAAAATATTTTATTGCGTTCTCCGAGATGCTTTAAATCCGAATAGTTTTCTTTATCCGAGATACTTAGCATATTGGCTGTCTTTGTCAAAAATAGAAGTCGCATTTTTATGTTTCCTGCTGTCTGACCGTAACGATGTCCGGAACTTGTTGAAATCTATAAAACATGGACTACACAGTTGTCGACACTGAATGAGATAAAAAAATTAATCATTATGGTCCTAGATACGAACGTAAAAAACTTTTGTCATGCGAGTTTTTTAATCTCGAAATCTGGGCCAGCGTTCAAAGTCTATAGGAAAGTTTCCAACAATGTAACGGATGAACAGTTTTCTGTATTTATACCGAAACGCACAGTCTATGTGATCGCGTTTACTTAAAAAATCTCAATGCGATTCTGTAATCATTTTACTCAAAAAGCGTTGTTCTGGTTAATAATGACTAAATAGTGTGATCAAGTGATTTTTTATTTAACACATTTTTTTATCATAAATCATCCCGCAGGCATTTCGTTGATAATCCAAATGTACACTATTCAACTCAAATCAACTCAGACATTCTCAAACTCGAGAGTTAAAGCATTTTTTATTTGTATATATTTTGTATTGGCTAACTCGGCGCATCCACCAATTTCTAATAGTCAAATGAGGATAAAACCTCGGAATGAAAGTACTGAAAATCTCGTCCGCTACTCAAAACATACGTTGTTTGCTATACCTCAAATATCATTAGAGGTTATTATGTAAGTTATAGAACATATCATTTTTTAGAAATTTTAAAAGACAGCCAGTTTGTGACAATTTCAAATATATCACTCTATTTATATTAACTTTTAATTAACTTTGTAAAGTGCACTTTACATCTGGCACCAGAGTTTATCTAGCGTTTCCCTACAAGCATCACAATAATGATCTGAAGCTTGAATTTGAGAGATCAGAAGACGACGAAAAAATATATATACGGACGCCTACTCGTGATGGTAAGCTGGTAGTGGATTGAGTAGTTCTGACACTATTCACTAGGAAGTTGTGAAATCTCAACCGTGGCTTATATGGGACATTCCGTACCAAGTGAGCCACCTAAAATTTAGATTTCGTTCAAATTTCATATATTAATAGTACTTATAAATAGCAATGCCCAAGCGCCATTTCAGATTTTTTAGGCTTCTTATTTTTGATATCCATGGAGGTGAATTATAAATGAAAATACATTACATGAGTAACCTTTCATTTGATTGCTTCGTTCCTACTGACATTTATTTCAATTTAATGTAATAGTGGCACAATGAAATACCCTTTCAAAATGGTCCGATGCAATTTTGACCTTAAAAATGACCCACAAATACGAAAAATGATTATTTTCCACCTTATGACTGTTTTTATTTGCTTCAAATGTTGCCCAAAATGTAGCTTATGACTTCTTCTTTATTGGTCATGAGTTTGATTGTGGGCAGATGTTGGGTTCAGAAGATATAGATTTTTTAAATACCCCTTACGACGTGAAATCGTCGATTTCTTGCTCTTTACATTTGAAAAAAATTATATCTTCTGAACCCAAGCTAGGCCCACAATAAAACTTATGATCAATAAAGAAGACGTCATAAGCTAGATTTTGGGTAACATTTGAAGCAAATAAAAGCAGTCATAAGATGGAAAATAATCATTTTTCAAATTTCTAGGTCTCATTTTCAAGGTCAAAATATTGGATTAGGTCAAAATTGTATGGGATCATTTTGAAAGGGATTTTCATTGTCACTCTATTACCGTTATTAAATTGGAAATAATATCAGGAGGAACTGAGTAAAACACATTTAAGTTTACCCATGTCCTATCTTAACATCTATAATTCACTCTTATGCATATCAAAAATAAGCAGCCTAAAAAATCTCAGATAGCGCTTGGGAGTTGCTATTTACAAATACTATTAATATGCCAAATTTGAACAAAATCTAAATTTTAGGTGGCTCACTTGGTATGGAATGTCCCATATACTTTTTTTTCCCTAGATATGAAATGATTATTAACTACTAGGAAAGAAAAATAATTTCACAGATCTTCTACAAACTATATAATCGTACGTTCTACAGCTATTAATATAGTCAAATAGTATATTGTATAACAAGTGTTGAAAATGAAAGATTTCACACGAGTTTGCAGAATTGAGCCAAGAGCCGTAGACGAGTGGATTAAGCAAACGAGTGTGAAATCGAATTTTCAACACGTGTTCTACATTACTACTGCGAAAAACGCATGTCTTTATTTTTATTTATTTTATAACGTTATATAATATCAAACATAATATATTTATTATCTACTTCTTTAAAATTATAATTTATTGTTATACTAGCCGACCCGGCGAACTTTGTACCGCCTCAGAATCAATATATGTTGTGGCAACTTATTAGCTGAATTAAATTCATTTTTTTTATAAAAGGATAATGCACACAACGCCATCTACTTGCATTACCTATCAAAGAAAGCGTTATATACGGATTCCATACAAAATGTATGAGAAAAATTTTTTCGTTAATTTTTCTGATGTTTTAATAGTTATTTGCCTTCGGAAAAAGTCAGTCAATCCATTCTTGAGATATTATCAAAAAAATTGTGTGTGGAGTCCACGCGTAACAGAAGTGAAACTTTGGAGTTTAGTCCTTAAAAATCGATTTTCATTTTTAAAGCCCGGTACGACGAATTTTGGTGGCCGGCGTTATTTGTTATTGGTGCCCTGTACCAGGGGGGACTTTCTTATTGTCATTGCCCTGTACTTAGCTCCCCGCCCCCTGTAATTTTTCCGATGTTTTAATAGTAATTCTGCTATTCGGGGCGTAGGCAAATCCAACAAATTAAAGATCATAAAAATAGTTCGAGCCGCTCTTGAGTTATAAACCCAAAGGAGCCACCTGTCCATGTTTTAACAGTTATTCTGCTATTCGGTGCGGAGACCAATCCAACAAATCGAAGATCATAAAAATCGGTTCAGCCGTTCTTGAGTTATAAACCCAAGGGGGCCTCTGGGCCCCCATGATCATGTTTTAATAGTTATTCTGCTATTTGGGGCGGAGGCAGATCCAACAAATCAAAGTTATAAAAATTGATCCTGCCCAAGTAAAGGGCCCCCATGTCCATGTGAAAAATACTTTACGACCTATTCCCATACCTATCAAATATACAAAAAAGATTCATAAGAACTGGTCGACTCGAAAAATCGGTCCAGCCCAAGGGGGCCCCCTGGGTTCCCATGTCCATGTGAAAACTACTTTACGACTTATTCCCATACCTATCAAATATACAAAAAAAAAAACAATAAGAATCGGTCGACCCGAAATATCGTTCCAGCCCAAGGGGGGGCCCCTGGGCCCCCATGTCTATGTAAAAAATAGCTAACCACCTATTCTCATACCTACTAAATATACAAAAATAAACTCATAAGAATTGGTAGACCCGAAAAATCGGTCCGGCCCAAGGGCCCCCCCTGGGGCCTCATGTCCTTGTGAAAAATAGCTTACAACTTATTCTCATACCTACCAAACATACAAAAAAAAATCATGTGAAAAATAGTTTTAAACCATCCCTGGATTATGTCGAACTAAACAAAAAAAAATTATTTAAATCGGTAAAGCCGTTTTTGAGTTTTAGCGTGACATACGAACGGCGATTCATTTATATATATATATATGGATAGATAATGCACACAACGCCATCTTCTGGCATTGCCGGAACCAGCATACAACGCCATGTTCATTTTTGTTTATGCCATGTATTCCGATGTTTGAATAGTTATTCACCCTCGAAAATAAAAAGAAAAAGAAAAAATGTGTGTGGAGTCCACGCGCAACAGAAGTGAAACTTAAGAATCGATTTTCAATTTTAAATTCCAGACGACAAATTTTTATGGCCGTCGTTATTTGTTATTGTCGTGCCAGGGGGGCTTTGTTCTTGTCGTTGCCCTGTACCAAGCTCCCCGACCCCTGTAATTTTTCCGATGCTTTAATATTTAATTTGCTATTCGGGGCAGAGGCAAATCCAACAAATTAAAGATCGGTCCAGCCGTTCTTCAGTTATAAACCAAAGGAGGCCCCATGTCCATTTATTAATAGTTATTCTGCTATTCGGGACGGAGACAAACACAACAAATCAAAGATCATAAAAATCGGTCCAGCTGTTCTTGAGTTATAAACCCAAGGGTTTCCCCTGAGCCCCCTGTCCATGTTTCAATAGTTATTCTGGTATTCGGGGCGGAGACAAATCCAACAAATCAAATATCATAAAAGCCCTTCTTGAATTATAAACCCAAGGGCCCTCCTGGGCCTCCATGTCTATGTTTTAATAGTTATTCTGCTATTCGGGGCGAAAGCAAATCCAACAAATCAAAGATCATAATAATCGGTTCAGCCCAAGGGGCCCACCTGGGCCCCATGTCCAATGTATGACATACTGTACTGTACTGTACTGTACTGTACTGTCATACAATACTGTATGACTTATTCCCATACCTACCAAATATAAAAAAAAATACTTCATTAAAATCGGTCGAGCCGAAAAATTGGCCCAGCCCAAGGGGGCCCCCTGGGCCCCCATATCCATGTAAAAAATACTTAACGACCTATTCCCATCCTATCAAATATACAAAAAAAAAATCATAAGAATCGGTCCAGCCCAAGGGGATCCCCCTGGGCTCCCATGTCTATGTGAAAAATAGTTTGCCACCAATTCTCATACCTATCAAATATACAAAAAAAAATCATAAGAATCGGTGGAGCCGAAAAATCGGTCTAGCCCAAGGGGCCCCCCTGGGCCTCCATGTCCATGTGAAAAATAGTTTTAAACCATCCCTGGATTATGTCGATTAAAAAAAGCAAAAATTATTCAAATCGGTAAAGCCGTTTTTGAGTTTTAGCGTGACATACGAACGGCGATTCATTTTTATATATATAGATAGATGTATTGGAACAATTTTCCAATTTCATTAACATTTTCCAATTTTTTTTAAATATATTTTATTCGACATTTGTATTTTGTTTTGGATGGAATCGTCTATGCATCCTTCGGCAACAGCACTGGGACGCCAACCTCCATGGCGTTTGAGGGTTAGCAAATCGCCACCTGCGTTTAGTAGTGTAGCCGATGACCGGCGAAAGCAATGGCCTGTATACTGTCCAGGGTTTGGGAGTTTTAAATAGACAGCTATGTCTTTTGCCATATTTCCTATTTTGTTTATACCCACAACCTGATTGGTGCATTTGCCATTTTTATAATTTAAAAAAATATATTTTTTCTATGATATTTGAGGGACGAAGCATATTTTTTCAAAGTTTCTGTAACTGAATGATGTAGGTATCTTATTTTTTTTGTGTATTATTGTAATTAACATGGCAGAATTTAAATCCTTCATGTCGTCAACTGAATGGTTCATTTCTTTTACATGTCTCAGAAAGTCCAATAACAACTACAGCCTTGAAATTAAATAATTGTTATATGTACTATATTTTTTGTATTTTAAAAGCCTACCTTAATCAATGAATAAATATGATCTATCGCTGAGTTTAAAAAATTGTTAAAACCTTCTGAATATAGAATTTTTATGATTTTCTTTTCAAAAACGCTCTTAGTGTTAGGTATTTAGATATATCAATGTTGTGTTTAACACTTATCGTATTCCTCAACATTGAATATTGAGACCACATTGTCGATGACTTATATCTTTGAGATAATTCTTCAAAAAAAAACAAGAGACACGTATTCTGATAACGATTTCAGGTTCAGGTTTTTTGTTTTTCTCCACTCCGTAAATTTCTTATACGAAGTTAAATATCTCTCGGTTGAAGTTGAAGGCAATAAGTTTAGTGAGACTTGAGCAGTTTTTTCTGATATTTCAAGGAGAGTACACTCATCTTCATCTTCGTTCATCATATTTAGCACAGTTTTCAACTTACATCAAAAACAGAATGACAAAATAACAATTTTTTTGGAATCGTCTTTGCAGCACAGGTAACGTGATTTTAAAATTTTGGCGTCTGTTCCGCCAAGAATGTATGTTTGGTTGCCTAAATAGACAAAATTAGCGTGTGAGGTTTCAGACGGTTTTAGCTTGCGTTCTGGATTTGTTCACGCTGTGTGAAATAAGTGAATTTCAAGTGTAGTTACTGGTGTTTTTTTACACTCTTTTCAAAGCAGTCGTAGAAAAAAAGAATTTTATGCCTTTCACGACATACAAAAAACTTTTCAGTACTTCTTTATAACGTCAGAACAAGGCAAATTTTTAGCTTCCCCTCTTTCATTTCGAGGTATAGCTTTAATTTCGCCTTATTTGACTTGATTATACAGTGATTTTTTGAAAACGATTCACCCTAAGTATCTATAAAACAAAAACGTTATGTGCAAAATGCCGAAACCGGTCAATTTTCGTTATTAGGGGACACTTAATTAGTGTAGTTTTAGATCTTCAGGTGCACCCCCTTGCCCGGGACAGCAGCCTTTTTTGAAAGGTCCATTTAACCTCTTCTTGGCTCTGTTTTTTTTAATTCTACGATTAGTTTTTCAAAAACGTCACTTTTGTGATAAAATTTGCAAGTTAAAAAGGTGAATATTTATCTGTTGCTATCAAGTATTTCTTATTCATTCACAATTATTCCGTTTTAAAGTAAATCTGCACACGTTGGGGTGAAAATGTAGTACTCAGTTGCTGCAAGAGTTGAAATTATTTTTATTTATGACTCCCAAAACAAATGTGCTAGAGCCATGGCAGGGGTTTTTAATGATAGGCATCCAGATAAGCATTTCAGTCACAAATACGTTACAGAGCTTGTACAAAAATTCACAGACACGGGATCGGTACTAAATAAATACTAAAAATGACTCAAATTTAGGTAATAGACCACATTACTGTCAATCCCACTAACTCTTTACGCCAGACTGATGAAACTACTGGGCGAAAATGAGTTCTTCTTTCAACCAGATAGAGCTCCACCACATCATGCCTTAAACGTTCGTAATTGGCTTAACAACGATTGGAAGACGTGGCCAGCACGATCACCAGACAAGTTTAGATTTACTACAGAAAGGCCAAAATAGGAGAATAAGATTGGGAGTGGAACGACAACAGTAAGAGACTGGAAAAGAAAATGTTTCGCTAAAGCAGAAGAGAGACCCAAATACACGGACAAGGATGATGGAAAAAGGAGACGAAATGGAACAGCGACAGTAGGGGAAATAAGACGAAACAAAGAAGATAGAGGAAAGAAGAAAGGGAAAAGAGCGGAGAAAGGAGACCACTCAGAAGGGGGAAATAAAGAGAGACAACAGGAAAAAAGCAGAAAAACATAGCAGAGGAAACATAAAACGAGACCAAACAAGAAGGAAATATAATAAGATGGGAAAAGAAAATGATGGAAGAAGTGAACAAAAAAGAAAGAGGAAAAGAAAAACTCGAGGAAACAGTGCAAAGAAGGCTGCAAAAATATAGGCTAAGAAGAGAGAAAGAGAAGGAAAAAAAAACGGGAAAACGGAAAAAACACAAGCCAGGAAAATCTAGAAAAGGAGAAAAGAAAAACAACAAACGGGAAAAAGAAAGAAGAGATAATTATGGTATTCTGGAATGTGGCAGGGGCTAAAAACAAGGACGAAAAATTCTGGGAATATATCGAAACATTCGATGTAATAGGTCTAACAGAAACATGGCTGCAAGAAAAAGATTGGTCAAAATGGGAAAAGAAGTTAAACGGAAAATGCGTTTGGAAGAACAAAAACAAAAAACAATAAAGACCAAGAGGAGGAATCCTAACAGGAGTTAGAAAGGGGTTAGAAGACGAAGAAGATCAATGAGAGAACGAGCAGGATAAACGAGGGATAGAAGAGGAAAGTTTGATAGAAAGAAAGATAGGGATAGACAATGAAAAATATACAGTGTAGCGCAAAAGTATGGAAACACCTGAATATCTCAAAAACTGTTAGTCCCATCTAAACCAAATTTTGCAGGATCTATAATATCTACTTGGTGTATAATTTTTTCATAGTTGCACTGTCATTTGTTTTCGAGATACAAAACCAACTTATATTTTTTTAAATAGCAACATAGGGTGAAAATAACTTTTTTGGAAAAAGCATTTTTTTCTGAATTTAACGATCTGCTATAATAATTCTACTTTTTGGCATTTGTCTGAAAAAAAATTATATGTTTTTTTAAATTAATATTATTAAACTCACGGCTGAAAATATTATTATTTGTGCTGTAAGAAAATAATATGCCATGAAACCTAACAGTATTACTAAAAAATCTGTCTTTTACAATAAATGTTCAAAATGTTGACGATTAATTTCTTGACAAAAATAATTCTATTAACAAAAATTTGTAACACATTGCGTAACATGCTGGAAGTGATGCTTAGCAATCTCTTCTCTTATTCGTTGCTTTAAATCTTCAAAATCAAGTGGTCTTCTGGCATAATCTCTACTTTTTACATGACCCCACAAAAAAAAAATGGAGAGGTGACAAATCAGGAGGCAGATCTGGCCGACCATTCAATTGCCCCTCTCCTGCCGATCCACCTGCCACGAAACTAAAATGGAGTGGAGCTCCATCTTGCTGGAACCAGGTAGCTACGGCAGGTACATTTCATCTGTCATAATTTGGAAAAAGCTATGTAAGACTAGAAACAATCTTAGATGAGGAGTTTTGTTAATAGAATTCATTTTTGTCAAGAAATTAATGGTCAACATTTTGAACATTTATTAAAAAAAAAACAGATTTTTTTTAGTAATACTGTTAGGTTTGATGGCATATTATTTTCTTACAGCACAAATAATAATATTTGCAGCCGTGAGTTTAATAATAATATTTTATAAAGAATTATATTTTTTTTTTCTGCAGAAAAAGACCAAAGAGTAGAATTATTACAGCACATTGTTAAATTCAGAAAAGAAAATGCTCTTTTCAAAAAGGTTATTTTCACCATATGTTGCTATTTAAAAAAAAAGTTGGTTTTGTATCTCGGAAACAAATGACAGTGCAGCTATGAAAAAATTAAACCAAGTAGATATTATAGACCCCTATATATCTGCCAAATTTGGTTTAGATCGGACTACCAGTTTTAGAGATATCCAGGTGTTTCCATACTTTTGCGCTACCCTGTATAGAGTACTAACGATATGCAGCACAAAGATGGAAACTACCAGAGAAAATATAGAGAAGAAGGTAGAAGGTAAAGAAAATAATATGTGATAATGGGAGGTGACTTCAACGCAAGAGTGGGAGAAGGGGGGGGGCAGGGAAACGTGGCCGGAAGAAAAAGAAGAGTGGGTACCAAAAAAGAGGACAACAAGAGATAAAATTGTCAACAAAGAAGGGAAAAATGATAGAAGAGAACGTCTGGAGCATCGCAAATGGGAATAAAGAAGGGGATGACGAAGGAAATCATACGTACGTGGGATATAGGGGAGTAACAGTAATCGATTATGTGATAACCAATGAGAAGGCGTTCAATATAAGATAGAGCAGATGACAGTACAGCAGAGAACATGCCAATCGAGATAAGATTGAAAGGAAGAGAAAAAGGGCAGGGTAAAGGCAGTACGGGAGATCAGAAGAAATCATGGAAGAATATAGAGAGAAACAAACAGAGGCCAGGAAAAAATGGGAAGAGTTAAAAAGAACGATATAAGCCGCAGTAATAAAAAAAGAAAAAACAACCACACGACAAAACTATGGAATAGAAACGACTGGTGGGATGAGGAATGCCGCGATTTGAAGAAAGAAGTGTAGAGGGAACTCCGGAAACTGAAAGAAAACAAAATCGAAAGAGAAAAATACATAAAGAAAAAGAAAGAATACAATCTAAATTCTATAGAAGAAAAGAACATATGGAGTGAGAAAGAAAAGGGAAAAAATTTAAGCACTAACCTGCCAGAAAAAAAGATGGAGATATATAAACCAAGCAAGAAATGAAAAGAAGGGAATGGACAAAGGTATAGAAATACACGAATGGAAGAAACATTTCATGGAACTATTGGAGGGAAAAAACCACGGAACAGAAAAGAAGAAATAACGACAATACAAAAAAGAGAACATATAAGAAGCGAAGAAGTCAAGAGACAAACAGAGAAACTTTAGAGATTTATGGCACAGAATAAGTATGGGAGAGACTGACAGAGATACTGAATGAGATATCGAGGGGAAAAGGTTTCCCGAGTAAATGAAGGGAGGGGCGTATATGCCCCATCTACAAAAAACGCGATAAAGCAAAACCAGAGAACTACAGAGAGATTACACTAGAAATATATGACAAAACAAGAAACAGGGTGAAAGTGGGAGAGGATAAGTGAGTGAATGAAGAATAAGAAGAAATAGAGGAAGTGAGTGAGTTTAAGTACCTGGGATACTACTTTAACAAAGAAACAACGCATCCACACACATGAGTTGAGTAAGAAAGGAAATAAGTTAGTAGCGCAAGTATGGAGCATAGGAGAAAAGTTGTTCGAAAGGGAGTTTGTAAAGAAGGTTCATTTGAAAGCCAAATGAAGAGCGCAGTACTGTATGGATCGGAGATCTGGGGAAAAAAGGAACAAGAGAAAATAGAGAGGGTGCAACAAGAATACTACAGATGGGTGTTGGGATTAGACAAAGCTACGCCAGGGTATATGGAGGAATGAAAGAGGGAGAAAATGAGAGTAGAATCGGCCAAAAAGGGGCGATTAAATTCGAAGAAAATCAGTGGGAAAGAAAGGAAAAAAAACTATTGCAAAAGAGTCTGAATAAAAGAATAACAGGAGAGAAGGAAGAAACACGTAAGTATTATGAGAGGAATGGGCTGGGAATCAAGGAAGTGGAAAACAGAAGATACAGAGGAGAAAGTATATGGGCAGAGACAAGAGAGAGGGATAGGGACATATTATGCAAAAAGGAGAGAAGAGAAAAAATAAGAGACGCGAAATACAATGTGAGGTACGAAGAATGGATGACGGAGGGGGTACCAGTATACCTAAAAGAGAAATCGAAAAAGAAGGATAGATGTATGAAAGCAAGATTTAGGTGTGGAAACGAAACGAAAAAGAATGAATATTGTATGGAAGAGGAGAAAAGGTTATGCAGAATGTGTTGGGAGGAAAGATAAACAATGGAATATCTCAGAAAGTGCAATGAGATGGAAGAAACGGAGAAAAAGGCACGAGAGTTGTTGAATGAGAATGGACGAGGAAGAGAATGGATGAGGAGCGTGATGTGAAGAAGGAAGAGAAAAGAGCAGCAGTAGAGAAAGGAGAAGAGGACGAGTGTAGAGAAAAGGAAAAGGAATAGGAGAAAAAGATTGATTTAATTAACCATGGAATATAGATTTATTTTTATCTATATTTTATTTATTTTTATTTTTCTAAGTTTATATACAAAAAAATTTCTATCTTCTGAGCCCAACATCAGCCCACAATAAAACTCATGGCCAATAAAGAAGAAGCCATAAGCTACATTTTGGCTACATTTGAAGCAAATAAAAGCAGTCATAAGATGGAAAATCATTTTTCAAATTTCTGGGTCATTTTCAAGGTCAAAATAATGGATTAGGTCAAAATTGCATCAGATAATTTTGAAAGGGTATTTCTTTGTGTCTCTATTACAGTTATTAAATTGGAATTAATGTTAGTAGGAGAGGAGTAATCAAATTCAAGGGCCTAAAAAATCTCAAATGGCGCTTGGGCATTGCTATTTATAAGTACCATTAATAATTTATATATTTATAATATACTAATTAATATACATATTATGAATATCATTGATAAAAGAAATGTATTGGGAAGTTTATTTATTTTCTAAAACGTCTGGTTTAAAAATGCCGATATTTTTAAATGGACCAACAGAAAGACAGAAAATGAATTTGCACTAAAAAAATATATAAAGTTATGGATGTTAGACCATGGCGAGACATTTGTCAAATGTGACGTTCACTCAGTGGCCAGTGGCGTTCTATTATTATTACAAATTTGTCTTGTCGTGTTTACGAAAAAAATGCAAAAAAAAATTAAATTTGAAATTTTTCAGAAAAAACTGCAGAATAACGTTTCTTTAGCTTCTACGAGTTAGCGTATTAAGTATTACCGTTTACTTACGAAACATCCTGCACTTGGTATGGAATGTCCCGTAATTGCCAACATTTTAATATTTCTTAATAATTTCTCTAGAACTTTATTTCAAACTCGTTCTTGTGTTTCCGCCTGTTTTCAGGTTTGAGCAAAACAGGCCTCTGACAAAAACATTTATTTTTTAAATTACAAACAGTATCTAGCATAACAACCATATTAATTTTCCCCGTCAACATTCAATTTTCGCAGTTCCCTTGAAAAGTTCTTGGCTTTCTACTCTCACAAGTAAATAGCCCAAACCAATTCCGCACACAACTTGTAAAACACGCCAAACACTCTAATAAATTTCGACGATGCGACATTGAGAATATGAAATGGTCGAAGGATAATCACAAGGTTACGCTCCACTCCTTTCGTGAAATTAATCGACCGCGATGGGGCTCCTGGTATTATTCCCTAAGTATAATACTCCTGCGACAATTAACCGTTACTTCACCGCGAGTAACCTTCACCACTTAGCGACACTATCAGTCGGATATTGTTAATGTGGACGTGGCGCGGTGTGCGATTTGGTTAATTTTGTTCTCCAACTTCCAGGGAGCCCCCAAGCAATTCGTAAATTAGGCTCATTTTACTGCTCGGGATAATTAACTAAATTTACTTATTTGTTTATTTTCGAGTTAAATTACTACATTTTTTGAAACATTACAGAAAACAAGAAGACCCAAAAATAAGGACTGTTACGTAATGATAACATCTAGTCCTAGCTACCTAAATTTAAAAAAATTAAAAATCACTCGGTATAATTTAAAAATGTTGTTTTAATGTGCATTTCTACTCATTCTGTGCCAACCGAAGAAGTATTTGAGAGACTCATTACATTCATTTTACTCCTCGACACAATTAACTAAATTTGTTTAGGTGTTTATTCAGCGGTTGGGATTCCTAATTTTCAACTCTGAACTTTTTTCTTAACCGTGATGAATTTAAATAAAGCCGGTTATTAAGGCAGAGTCATGTCGTTATTTATGTTATGAGAAAATAATTGCGGCGCTGCCATTACTGTCACCGGATTGTGATATTATCACCACACATTACTGTGGAAATACAAACACTGCTAAATCAACCGGTTGTAGAGACTCCTACGTACAATGAATTAGAAGAGAATGCAATCTCTGGGAAAATTTTCACTAAGCAGTTCTATTCTGAAAACCACTTCAAACTAATCGAAAAGGGTAATTTCGAATTAAACCTGGCTTGATCTAGCACTTAAATTAGGGCTTAATGTCCTCGGCTCTTATCAACTTGTAGGAAGGAAACTTATCTTATTATGGAATTAACATGCTTAAAATTACCTTAGTTCTAATAAAAAATCAATCGTATAGTTATATGAAAGCTTGCCGTTGCGATAACCAAACTAAATAATTATGAGTGATTAACAAATCTATCATGTTAATAATTCACCGTCTAGACACCACTTGCCCCAATTGCGATATAAATAAAACAGTTTTGAAGGACAAAGCTTTATAAAGACAAAATCAAGTAATTCCCTTACTCTAAAGCTATCAACATTTCATCATTTCGAACTTGACAACCCGACACAAAAAGATGCATAGGATGCTTTTTTACGTAATAACAGAGAACTTCCGAAACATCATGAAATCTGTGGACTAAACTTCCTGCTCTTATTATAATGAAAAAAGAAACGAGTGCGAGAGCTTTGCCTTATTTGGCATTGTACTTCCACACTCCGTTTTATGAGGTATGCTCTCGGGTGGTAATGTCAAAATGAAATTGACACCATAAACCTGAAAAGATGCCATCGATGGTAGGTTTATTTCATTAGATCAGTCGTGATAAGAGTCCTGCGAATACAATGAAACCATTCTAGCGTCTCTTTTTAAAAAGAGAAACAGCCATTGTGTTACGGTCTTGTTGGCGTCTTGAGGACACTTCAGCTAAGGACCTTTTCCTCTCCTTCCCTGCTTAATTTTTATAAATCTTGGAGGAATAAAGGGGAATTTATTTTTCCGGCTGATGAAGTTTTGATTTAAGGGGTAATTTAAAAAAATTTGTTAAATGAACTTGAATTTGCCTCACATTAACTTATTCCATCTAAATGTAAAGGAAACTAGCACATAAAATTTACAAATAATGAAGGATACCAAAATTGGCTTGTTGATGGAATCAACTTGATAACCTCACCTTTTTGTATACATTTGTTTATTGATAAAAAAAAATTTCGTAACCTCTATGCCACGATTAGTGTCAGTTATCCCGGCGCATCCACCATTTTTATATGACATTTTATTGCATTATTTTGTTTCTATCAATTAAAATTTTGGTAATCCGGTTAAAGAAAAGGTTCTATTACCTAAGACAGAGTCACCAAACTCTTCCAAGTTGAAATTTTATCTTAATGCATTACGGCGGCATTACATCGACTCAAAAATCAGCTCAATGAACATTTGGGTGTCTCATCGTGAGTATACAAAAAAGCTTGCAGTCTACTGTAAGTATAAAATTAAAAATTGAATAGCTTTGTAATAAAAAAAGAAGAAAAGTGTACTCACTGGATCATTTGTAGAGAGCAGTATCAAGACTGAGCTTTTTTATCTACTTTGATGGGGCCGAAGCTCTACTAAACGTCTCCTCAAATCCCTTCGTAGCGAAGTCACTTCCAGAGAAAATATATTGTTAAAATTACAGAAACCTTCTCACAAGAATCCTCCCCCAATTACTGCCATGAAATTGTAAAATTTGTATCGAGCTGTTTTACCTGCATAATTAGTCTTCCGCGGCGGACAAAAATAGTTCATGGAATGAAACAATGACGTCATGTTCCGTTCTAACAAATTGATAGTCTCGGCTACTGATCCATGCAACTCCCTCATTAATTTCGAAACGAAACAATTTTCTTGTGGAGCCTAACTAAGACTTCTTTAATTAGTACAGTGACGCAAATTCACAAAACTTGGTATAGCTTTATTTTGAGAAACTGGCGCTTTGTTCTTTGGTGCCGTAATCAAAACTTGAAATGTTACAGTGACCTACTAGTTGTATATTATTACTGCCGCTTTATGTTCCATTTGCACGATAATCTTAAATTCATAAATGTTTGATAAGGTGCATTTTGTCATACGAAAATTTCGCGGCTCCTCAACTGAATCCAATTAAAATTTAATTACCGCCCCAAATGATTATAATCTTATCTTGTGTTATAATTCACTGGAGTGATTATTAATGAGGCCTTTAAGACATTTGCGGCCCTTGTGTGGAATTTGTTCTCAGTTTCGACCAGCAACATTCCGCGAATATTGACTAAATTCCGGACGTTCACGGGACAGCAGAGTCGGTGCAAAAAATCCAACAAGCATCCCTTAAATTCGATCCTTAGTAAGATCGACTTTATTAATTCGTCTTGGGTATAAATTATATGGCCGGGAAAAGTTTGTACATTAGAGACAATTAATGTACTCCGACTGGTAGTGCTTAGAGGATTTTTATTTAATTTCTTTTTGTGTAATAACGGAAATAACGTTGTAATAAACGTGTGATGGAGCGGAAAATTTTAAAGACAAACTTAAGCTTGAAATTTGTCATGTCGTAGGGTGCATTACTTTATTATCCGAATAGTAATTATCCGTATAGTAAGTATCCGAATATTATTCTCTATGCATTATTGATATTTCTAATACAATGCTTCTGGTAACGTGAAAATACCACAGAGATGAAAATACTAGTTTTGCGGAAATGATTTTATTTGAAATCAACAAACAAAATTTCTGTGTAAAATCATAATTTCTAATAAACGACAAAATTGGTATCGAATCGTATTCTCCAATTTTTGATGACGCTTTTTATTCATGTGATGATAATTCTACAAAAAATTATAGTGGCCTCTGTTCTTTTAATGGTATTGTCATTGTGAAGTACCTTTCAATAAGATAACAAATCAAATTAATAAGGATAGTTTTATTTTAATTTGTAAACATGGTGAAACTTAGTGAAACTGAAAGAATTGAAATCCTCATGATGGTTGGTTATGGAGATCGACAACGTTCACACAGATGTTTGTCATTTATTTAACAAAGTTCATCCTGGAAATGCTATTGTACAATCTACGGTATCTAAATTAGTTAGAACATTTAGAGAAACTGAAAATGTAAAAGATATGCCTGGACGTCCGAAATCAGCCACATTGGGCAGCACATAATAGGCCCATATTTCATTGATGGGAATTTAACTGCGGATAGATACCTACTCCTATTGCGTAATCACATTTGTACCCGACAAGGAATGCCAAACCGAGATTCACCAAGACGGCGCTCCATCCCATTATGGGGTTGATGTTTGCCTGTTTCTGGATAACATTTTTCCAGTTCGTTGGATAGGACGTCGGGGGCCTATTGAATTGCCTGCTGGGTCCCACGATTTAAGCCCCTTAGATTTTTTTCTCAGGGGTAATCTAAAAACTAAAGTTTACAAAGATTAACCCCAAAATCAGTCAAAATCAGACATGGAATCGCAGAAATACCACCTAACTGGCTACAAAATTCGTTACGCAATTTTTATGACAGATTAGGTTACTATCAAGCTGCAGGGGGTCTTCAGTTTGAACATTTAATTTAAGTTAAAGATTGATTGAATAAAGTATTATGACCATTTCCTCTAAAATTTTGTTATCAAACCACACAAAAAAATACCAGGTCATTTCGACAAAAAAAGAGAAACAAAAATCTGCAAAAAATTACTAGCTTGCCATTCAAAAAACAAAAAGTCAGTTATGTTTCCATGCGTTGACATATAAAAACAACGAGCAGGTTAAGAAATAGAGAATAATTAGTAAAAAAACTTTTATTAAAGATATTTTGTCATGAAATTCATATTTACGGAGATAAACCGCCCATTCCATACTTTTGACTAACCCTGTATAAAACAAAGTCGGGTTTGTTCGAACACATAACTCGAGAACGGCTGGACCGATTTTTATTATCTTTGATTAGTTGGATTTGTCTCCGCCCCGAATAGCAGAATAACTATTAAAACATGGACAAGGGGGCTTATAACTGTATAACTCATGAACGGTTGGACCGATTTTTATGATCTTCGATTTGTTAGATTTATCTCCGCTCCGAAAATCGGAATAACTATTAAAACATACAGGGGGGCTCAGGGGGCTCCCCTGGGTTTATAACTCAAGAACGGCTGGGCCGATTTTTACGATCTTTAATTTGTTGGATTTGCCTCCGCCCCGAATAGCAGAATAACTATTTAAACATCGGAAAAATTACAAGAGGGGGAGAGCTTGGTACAGGGCAACGACAATAAGAAAGCCCCCTTGGTACCAAACTCTGTCGTACCAGGCATTACGTTTTGATAAAAAAAAACTGAATTTGATTCAGCCAATAAGTTAACACAACATTTATTGATTCTGAGGCGGTACAAAGTTTGCCGGGTCAGATAGTTTATTAATAAAGGTAGGCTTGTAAAAAACAAAAAATACATAGATACATATAATAATTATTATTATTTAATTTCTAAGCTGTAGTTGTTATTGGACTTTCTGGGGCATGTAGAAGAAATGAACTATGCCAATTAACAGTTGACGACATGAAGGATTTAAATTCTGCCATGTTAATTACAATAAAACAAACCTAGATCATTCACCGTTACAGAAACGTTTTACCAGATTTTGAAAAAAATATGTTGCTCCCCCAAATATCCTAGAAAAAGTTTTTTTTTTTTCAATTATAAAAATGGTAAATGTACCAAGCAGGTTGTGGTATAAACAAAATAGGAAGTATGGCAAAAGACATGGCTGTCTATTTAAAACAGTATACGGGCCATTGCTTTCGCCGGTCATCGGCTACACTACTGGTAAACGCAGGTTGCGATTTGCTAACCCACAAACGCCATGGAGGTTGGCGTTCCAGAGCTGTTGCCGAAGGATACATAGACGATTTCATCCAAAATTGTTGCATCAGTTTAACCTGCCAGTGAAAATTCAACGATCTTGACAGAAATTGAACTTCCCTCATGTTCAAATATCTTATCAAAAAATGAACTTCCCTAACGTTCCAGAAGCTTTTCATTCATAGAAAATATATTTAAGAAAATGGAAACTCCTGGAATTAAATTGGAAAATTGTTCCAATATAACAAAAAATTATATTTTAAATAAGTAGATAGTAATAAATATACAGGGTGTTGAATTGATTTTGAGACATGGGAATTTAACATGGTAAATCAAAAATTCGTAAATATTCGCCACCCTAATTATTTTACAGTAAAATGTTCAATACAAGAGTTTTAGAGTAATAAAAATCTTATCCAAATTCCTTTTTCTTTATTTCATAAAGTTTTCAGGTGTTGAAATAAAACAAGAAAAAGAAAAGCAACTCAAAGACGTTGCCGCTTCCTGTTGATTTACAACCCTGAATCTTTCTCATTGTGCATCTAACTTGAGGCAATGACCCCCGGTTTTATAGCTGTTAAATTATCGTGGCTCGCACTTTACATTCATCACTGAATAATAATAGATTTTCTTGTCAAATTTTGTTTACTTTCATTGTGACATTTCATGGCTACTGCTATTTTCACTCTTTTTGTTTTAATTCTTTTTTTTCTTTTATTTCAACACCTGAAGATTTTATGAAATAGAGAACAATGGATTTGGATAGGATTTTTATTGCTCTAAAACTTTTGCATTGAACATTTTACTGTAAAATAATTAGGGGAGCCAATATTCGCAAATCTTTTATTTCCCTTGTTAAATCCCTATGTCTCAAAATCAATTCAACACCCTGTATGTATTATGTTATAAAATAAATAAAAATAAAATCATGCGTGTTTTTCTGTGTATTTGATGCAGTCGTAGAAAAAATATAGTGGACAACACGTGTTGAAAATTCGATTTCACACTCGTTTGCTTACAGCTCGTGTGAAATATTTCACTTCACAATTTTCATTGCCGGTTAGAAATGTGGGCTGTCTCTACCTCATTAAGAAAATTCACCTTTCGCCCCTAGGTGCGAAAGTGAATAAAAAATATATTTTAAATACACAACTTTACCCTAATTTCATAAAATTTTAGAACACACTTCACAAATGCGATGACAAGTTAATAAAACAAATTACCCAGCCTACGATTCAATTCTTAAAAAGTTCGTTTTAGCCGCCTACTTTGTCTGTCGGAAATATAACCGTTTTTTTTTACTTTTTTACAACGAAGTTGTGCCGATAGGGAGAAAAATAGTATTTAACCTTTGTTAAGAAAGTACCCTTACAAACCTTGGGCAGTTACAAACCGAGCCGTAGGCGATATAACACCATGAGACAATTCCCATTTTTTATGTTGTAAGTGGGGCTGTTTTTTTGGTGGTGTTGATTTTTTTTAACATTGTGTTCCAGACTTGTTTTTTAAAGGTACACACTGAGTGACATTTTGATCCTACGATAAATAATTTATACTAGCACCTTCAATTAACTGAAAAGTATTTTCCAACCTGTTATTCGATTTCCTCTTTTTGTTTTCCCACATTGAACAAATAGGTAGTTGTAGTTGGATGTAATTAAGTAATGTGGACAGTTTTAAATACATGATCTACAATGTCATTAATTTAGTATTGACTTAATGGTAAATCACTTTCTAAAATGTGTAGAAATGACCGCCGGTGTAAATAGCAACACAAATTACACGGATCGCCAATATTGTATAACACAAAGCCGCAGTACACATGACTATAACAATCACAGATGACCCCATCACAATGACAAAAACGGTTAAAAATCAGCTGATTTTCGACAGCAGCCAGCGACCTAAAACAGCTGATGTTAAATCGTTCGATTAAATCTCAAGAGCAAACGACAGATTTCTTGAAAAGTATCAAAAGTTTTAGTTTCTGACAGATCAGTCCCAAAAAAGTGGAGTTTGACAGATCAGTCCCAGAAAAGTAGAGTTTGACAGATGCGTACAAAAAAGTAAAACTTTACGGCTCCAAAATAGGCCGTAAAATCACATTTTTCGTAATCATTCATCATCATCAATCAGAAAAGATTAACCCCTTCGAAAAAGCTAAAAATTGGAAAGATAACCGGTTAATAAAGCAATGGGTGAGGAAATGAAAGAGATGGTGAAAAAATTATGGAGGATATAGGGGAGATAAAGGAAGAGAATCGGAAGATGAGCCGGGAACTGAAGCTTTTGAAAATTATGATGTGTGAAAAGGAAGAAAAATGGGAACTAAAAGAAAAAATGAAAAAATTGGAGGAGAAAATGGAAGAGCAGCAAAAAAGAGTGAGAAAAAAATATATTGTCGTAACTTGAGAGCTGGGGGGAAAAGAGGAAAGTCATGGAAAATAAAAGAAAACTAAGAGAAAAAAAAAGGAAAGAGTATACATAGAAAATGATCTAACAAAGAAGGAAAGAGATATAGAGAAGGAATTAAGATAGCCAAAGAAGAGCAACAAAAAGGACAGCGGGTGAAAGTGGGTCATAAAAAGATATGGATAGAGGGAAAAGAGCTTGGGCGAAGAAAAGGGGAAGTTAGATGCAGCAAATTTTTTGAATAAGAGCACAAGAAAAAGACGTCAGGGCAGAAAAGGGAAAACGAATACGGAGAGGACTAAGGGAGAAAAGGAGCAAATATGAATAGTATTCGGGAACATAGCGGCAATAAAAAACAAAGAGAATGAATTTTGGGAGTATTTGGGAGAATTTGACGTAGTGGGAACGGTAGAAACGTGGGTGGAAAAAAAGGGGTAAGAAAAATTGTAAAAGAGAATGCCGAAAGAGTTTAAGTGGAAGTGCCAATATGCAGAGAAGGAAAGCAAGAAAGGGAGAGCTAAAGGTCGGATAATAATGGGGGTGAAAGAGGTACTGGAAGAAGAAAATGGAACTGAAGCAAAAAAAGAAAGAGGGATTATGGAAAGAACGATGAAAAGTAAACAGAAAAGATGGATAATTGTAACAGTATACAGCAGAAGTATGAAGGAAACGATGAGAATAATAAAGGAGCTAGTAAAAGAGCAAGAAAAAGGAACTTTGGTGATTGGGGGGGACCTTAATGTAAGAATTGGGGGAAAAGGAAAACGGATAGAAAAGGAACAAGCAACAATAGAAGGAAAATGAACAAAAGATTGAACAGAAAACACAGAAAGGAGAGTACTGACTAGCTTAGTAGTAGAAAGAGGGTGGGACATACTTAATGAAAACTGCACAGCAGATGAGCAAGGGGAGTACACGTATATTGGACCAAGAGGGAAGACAGTTATTGGTTATGTTATGGTGAATGAAGAACCATGAAATAGAGAAATTCAAGGTTGGAGAAAGAATGGAGTCGGACCATATGCGTTTGGAAGTGAAGACAAAAGGAAGAGAGAAGAGTGAATGAGGTTAGAAGAAAAATTGTGAAGAATATTTGGACGGAAGAAGGAAAAGAAAATTACAGAGCAAGACTTAGGCAGGAAAAATACGAACACGCAGAGATAAACGAAAAGGTGAGGAAACTGAGCGACAGAAACGCAACAGAAAAGAAATATAGAGGTAAGAGAGATAAAGAATGCAGGGAAGGGAAGCAGGAAGCAAAAAGGAAACTAAAAAATTGGAAAAAAGAAAAAGCAACGAAGGAAGAGTACAAGAGAGCACGCAATAATTACAAATTAGTATGCAAAGAAAAGAAGCAAAAGAAACGGATGAAAGAAGAACTAAAGATGAAGGGTATAAAGACGGAAGAAAAGAGAGAGATAGTGAGTGATGTAATTACTATGGAGGAATGAAGAGATTACTTCAGTGAGCTGCTGGGGGGTGATGAAAACAGACAAGAAAAGGAAAAGAGACAACAAAGAGTGAAAGAAATAGAAGAGATAACAAGAGAAGAAATAGAGCAACAACTGAGAAAACTGAAAAGGAAAAGGAAAAAGGCACCGGGGAGGGAATGGGAAGTTGACAGGTTGTTAGAGATAATGAATGGAGTGTGGAAGGGAGAGGGTTTTCCCCAGAAATGGAAGGAGGGGATAACATGTGCCATATATAAGAAAGGAGAAAAAGGATACTGTCAAAAAAGAGGTTTACTGTGGGAATGCTTAAGAAAGAGAGGGATAAATGAGCATCTGGTAACAAAAATAGAAGAGATATGTATATGAAGAGACGATAAATAGAGTGAGAATTGATGGAAGGGTGAGTGAATGTTTCGAGACTTATAAGGGAGTAAGACAAGGTTGCCCACTATAGAGATGTTCAGGAAGGGGCAGGCAGGAGAATTGTGGTGGGCAAAGAAAAAGTGTGGTCTTTAGCATATGCGGATGATTTGGTGGTGCTAGCGAGAGAGGAGAAAGGTATGAATGAAATGATAGGAAGCATGGAGAAATATATGAGGAGGAAAAAGTTGACTGTGTAGACAATTCCAAGATTATGGTGTTTAGAAAAGGGGTTGGTAGGAGAAAAGTAAATGAGTGGAGATGGGAGAAAGAGAAAATTGAAGAAGTGAAAGAATTTAAGTATTTAGGTTATGTGATGAATGAAAGAAACAAAGCAACAGCACATGTGAGAGAGTTAGTGAAAAAAGCAAATAAGATAATAGTAGCGGTATGGGGAATAGGAAAGAGAACATTTGGACATGATTTTAGAAGGAGAGTAATAAATAAGCGTGATGATGTATGGAGCGAAAATATGGGGATGGAGAGAGCAAGAAGGGTTAGAAAGGCTAGAAAAGGGTGAGTGATAATAGCAAGATTTAGATGTGGAAATGAGGACAGATATATGAGGAGAGAATAAATATTGGAGTGAGGATAGGAATAGAGTATGCAGGATGTGTGAAAAAAAAAGCAGACGATAGAGCATTATTGTTGAAGGAATGCGTGGAATTGAGAGAGAGAGATGAGAGTAGAGAAGAAATTTTGAATGAGGACGGAAAGACGGAGAAGAGGGACAATATGTGGGGAGGAATAAAAGCTACTAGAATTATTGATTTACTTAGTTTTATTTATTATTTTGTATTATTGGGTTATGGGAAATGTATTAATCGGATTTTATAAACCTGTAAAGGTAATAAATATACATGCTACTACTATAGACTTTTTTTACAATGGAGTTACGAAATATTATTTGATGTATGATCTCAGATTTCTGTAATAGTAGCTGTTGAAGGTGTATTAGACGGTAGATCGTCACTGTCACTCATATTTAAACTCAATAATACTGTCATTAAAGTAAAATCTTTAAGCACTTCAGTAATAGAGCATTTCGGAGATTCGGCATCTCACGCGCTCAGTATGTATTCGTTTTGACTTAGGAATAGTCATATTTTATCAATTTGTGAATTAAAGTTAACATAATTATAGATACATGTCGTCGCGGACTTTTCTATAAAAAGCATTCGTATATCTACGTTTTTTCGTCGACTTACTTTGCAAAAGTGATCTCCACGAAAAGCCCTTTTATCTTAACGGGATAAAATACAGCCTATGGTGGTGAAAGAGTTTTTGAAATCGGATTAGTAAAAGTTTCGGAAATTACTTAGACACGAGCTCCTCGCACTCACATGGGAGAATAGAGCGCGGGCGGTGAAGAAGGATGATGCCGTTTTACGTGACAATATGGCACCTATAGATGTTACACATAAAAAAACGTTTTGAAATTAAGTCAACCTAGCATATCTGAGTTGTGAATGTGAAGCTTTATAATCTCGTAGAAGGTAATAATTATTCGCTTTACCACACCGTTGAAATAAATATAAACAACACGCCACCATCGTAGTAAACCACACAATGCACATGTTTTATGCAAATGATCTGGACATGAAACACAAATCTGCATAAAAACTGCCCTGAAATTTCGAAGAACTGTTATAAATTCACCCAAACTCGGTCGTATAAATTTCTTAATTCACCAGCACGTCTCAGCTACAAAAGTTAAAAAGGGAAGACATGGCAAAGATAGTAGATAAGAGATTTTATTTCGAGAGGCATCTAACGACTTTAGTGTCCCATTAAATAAACGAGACGATTTTTGCATCTCCATTTGAAGAATTTACTCGTTGAAGCCCTACTGTGTAGTTTAATTAAGTTAATTATGTTGGTCGTTGATTCTCGGCTAGTAACTTGCGGCATTTTTGTTTAAGAAAAACTCGGCACTCACAAAGACGGCGTCCATAACATATGGAATTCTCTGAAGCTTTTATTGGAAATTCAATATTGAGAAAGAGCACTCGAGCATTTCAGATATTTTCCCAACCGAAAAATCATCATAATACAGAGCATTAACATAATTTCTTAAAACAAATTTTAGTTTATTTCAGCGCTACGAATTTCAACGGTCATTAAAAGTGAAACTCAATTAAATTTCAGGGAAACTGCCGCAAACTTCCAGATTGAGTGCACAATAATATTAAGAACAATTTCTGGGTAATTAAAAAAGAACACGAAATTCCCTGTCTGACCTGGAATTTCCAACACATTGAAGTTGCTTTGTCTGTTTTTGGCCATCATCCATCAAAGTCTGTCTACCTAATTAAGTAGAGTTTGCAGTAATTAATTTTGGGAGTAAATATCAATTTATCCAGTAGTCCAATTCCGAGACAATTACGATGCAGCCAAAACTTTTCAACCTGAATTTTTAATTACTGAAGCGCAAGGAAGTACACACTGTCCATCTTAAACTTAATTTCAGACGGTTATAATAACCAAGTTTCAAATTTGAAATTCAAATGTACTAAAAGCGACGTTTCAATTTTTTACTAATATTGGCAAACTTAATTTCAGATAGTAGCGGAAACAAAAAAATATTTATTTAATAAAACGGAAAACATCCGCGGATTTGGTTCTGACAGTTTTAACGCTCTCAACCTATATTTCACCAGAGTTTAGACTTATCTATAAACTATTTTTTACTGCCGTGCTGAAAAGTGTATTTTAGTTTTTAAAGTTTTAATTTATTCTCTCCATTCTATTTTAACGGCTCGCTGTACAATGAATTCTATTTTAACGGCTCGCTGTTTCTTCCACCACTGTAAAGTACAGAAACGGCTCGAACGAAACGTTCGAAAGTGTCTCTTGGCCATTTCGTCAATTCACGATATTCAACTATGTGAGGCCTTAGGGATATTAGATTTTGTGTCTTTCGAGACCGTTGCTTAGTTCAACTTTCGATGCCGAACCTAAGGAGGAAGACGCGGTAACAAACGGGAAACAAAGAAACAGATTTGACAGTTGTCTCGTGAAGCTTTGAGATACGGAAAGCCAATAAATATATTTTGTGTCTTCATTGATAAGGTAAAAGAGTTACTTTACCTGATTAAGCACTAAAGCAGGCAAAAGTTGCTACTTCATCTGCTTAATCGGATAAAGTCAATGAATTCGGTAAAATTCTTACTAAATTATTATTTTCTAATTTATTGATCTGAAAACCTTTGCGGATAAAATAGTATATATTATTTAGAGCATAAGTTCCTTTATGTGCTCTTCATAATTTAATAAAAATTAATTAAGAATAAATATATTTTTTCATCAAACGTCAGAAAAACGTGACATGTGTATAAATAGAAAAAAATCAGGGAGACCTCTCTCAACCGATACTACAACATAAAAAATTATGAAAAAAATCGTAGATGCAAAAGCTAAATAATGTCATATATGTCGTCGCGGACTTGTTTTTATAGAAAGCATTATCGTTAAGGCAGCGTTCGTAAAAAACGGATTTGCTCAAAAGTTTTTTCGTCGACTTACTTTGCATCTCCACGAAAACTTATTATTTTAAATGTATAATATACATCCTATGTACACCCTAAAGGTCCAGAAGGTTCATTCTAGATATTGGTGAAAGAATTTATCAAATCAAATAAGTAGAAGTTTTGGAGATTACTTTGAGACACGAGCGCCTCACACACACAGACAAATGGGAGAAGAAAGCGCGGGCGGAGAGGGGGCGTGATGTCGTTTTTCGTGACGACATTCGAATCGGTTTTTCTCCCATGTCGCCGGTATAGATGTGTTCCACATCAAAAAGATTTCGATACACCATTCATTTTTATAGTCGAAATTGATTGACATTCGCATTTGTGCGAGGGTTCATTATCCTAAACAAATAATGACTAACATTCGAGTATATCGGTTTTTTGTTTATTTATATGATGATGAGATATATGAATGATGAGAATAAATTATAGCTATTCCTGTAATATGTAGGTAGGGAGATTGATAATGTAAAAACTGTGTATTTGGAATTTGTTGGGATTTTTTTTTTTTTTTTGGAACAGCTAACTTAGGTAATGCTAATGATTGTCATAACTCGGGTAATATTAAAACCGGAAATATTTGCTGACAGTTGCGTATAATGAAAAGGGAAGAAAAACAATTTCACACATCCTCTAAAAACTATATAGTCGTATATTCTACAGCTAGTAGTGAAAATTATATTTTTTCTTCAAGCGTCTCAAAATGTTACAAAATGTGCAAGTTACAAAGCATTCTGATTGAATTATGAAAATCGATGGCAGCTATTCTGACACAAGGGCGCCCCTTGGGGCCAACGGCCACTCTCTCAAGGGCCCCTCGGAGCCCTCTGTCTCACGGGAACCCCTCGGGCCCCGCTGTCTCAAGGGGGCCCTTTGGGGGACTCCTTGTTTTGGTTACCGCAACATTTGCATCAGAAAATAATGAAATAAACTCGATTCCTACCATGATCTTGGCAAGTTTTACTTTCAATCGTATGCTTATAAAGGTGAGGCGCACAACATTTTTTTTTTATAAATATCCCTTTGAAAGTTTTTGTTAGAAATGCTTGAAGAAAAAATGGTATATATAATATATATATAATATATTATAATATATAATATATCATTCGGAGAAGAAAACTTTATGGCTATCGCCTCGGCTGTAAAATCTGTGCTCAATTCAAAAATCGATGCTTTCTTCTCTTAGTAATATTATTTTATTAACGAAACTATGTTTTTATTTATTTTACTCCATATTTATTTATTGGTTTTCTTTAATTATAAATTCTTTTAATAACAATCAATTTCGATGTTTCATATCTGCCAGGTATCCCGTGACGGTTTTCTTTTTGTTTTTGTTTTTTACCAGTGTAAATATACTTGACTAATTAGCATTTAGTCAGCCGATGAGTATAGTGGACAGGGCGGCCTACCCGCCTACCGCACTCATAAACGGTGCCAAAACCATATGATTTTTAGCCACAAAGAAACCTTATACCAGTAATGAGAATAAATCCAAATTGAGATTTACACCAAAATATTATACTCAAATTTACATTTTTGACTGAATGGTTGACAAACTGGTTCGGAATGACAACCATTTTCATATTGTATCCAAATTACGCTTCTTGTATTTCACAGTTGTCTTTGTGACTAAAAACCATATTGTTCATGGCACCACACGTTAATGCGTTGGGTGGGTGGGCCGCCACATCTACAACTCACTGATTGACTAAGAGTATTGGTTTGACAACCATTTTTTGACTTAAGAATTTTTAAATTGGATTGAACACGAGAGTGAGTTCTAGTTTTTAAAAGAAAAAAGAAATCAATAAACGGTTGGCATTTCTCATCCATTTAGTCAGTCGATGAGTATAGTGGACAGGGCGGCCCACCCGCCCACCGCACTCATAAACGGTGCCAAAACCATATGATTTTTAGCCACAAAGAAACCTTATACCAGTAATGAGAATAAATCCAAATTGAGATTTACACCAAAATATTATACTCAAATTTACATTTTTGACTCAATGGTTGACAAACTGGTTCGGAATGACAACCATTTTCATATTGTATCCATCAAAGGAGATTTATATTGGTGAAAGAACTTTTCAAATCAAATAACTACAAGTTTCGGAGATTACTTAGACACGAGCGCCTCACACACACATGGCGGGAGCGTGATGTGAATCTGGTTTTACTCCCATGTCGCCGGTATAGAAGTGTTCCACAACAAAAAGATTTCGATACACCATTCATTTTTATAGTTGGAATTGATTACTAACTAAAAAAATACAGTATAGGAACAGAGAGATCAACAACTAAATTAGTCAAAGGTGGCCATGCGCGAAAAGCAAATTTTATGTTGACATTTAATAAAAAATTCTGCTAAACTACGACAAGCAGCTTTTCGTGCATGGCCACCTTTGACTATTTTAGTTTTCGATACCTGTATTTCAATTTGTAAGTCTATTAAAATACAAAACTTTACTATAGGAACTAGGAACACACAAAATTAAAACAAAATGATTGAATGAACAGAATTTGGGTAAACTTTTTTTTCCCCGAATTAAAATTCCATTTAAATGTATTTTCGCATAAATGACATTGGAATAAATTCTACGCCATTTTTTATATTTTTTTTTCTGTAATAATTCCCGTAATAATACAGGTGTCTCGCATAAGGTTTGCTTCGGTCAACATAAAGAAACTATACAGTATAAGGATCAAAAAACTCAGCAAATTGCATTTTGAAAACTTTGAAGACACCTATAAAATACACTAGAAGTAAAACTTTTGAGGACTTCTGTTTAATAATAGATTTTTGTGTTTTGACAGCCAAAATTGTCACTTAAATAAAAATACTACTAGTGCAATAAAAACTGGCCTTGTTGCACCAGTGCAATAAAAATATATTATGTGACACTAATAGCATCTCAGTAGTTTTATTTGTTTGACGTGTTGTGGAACTCAGACTTCGGCCTCGTAGGACAATTATCCGTTGCCTGCAATAAACACGTTTTACCCTTGTTGCATAAACAACTATTAATTACGGTTGAGCAGTGCGCGTCTGTCCAATCCAAACGTGTTTAAATCATCAAAAACTCTCATGTTTATTTGCCGCCCTTTTGATCTAATTTGAAAATGACGCTAGACATTAGTGAGAAATTTGCATTAAATTGATCCCGCACGCCTTCGATCGCTGACGGCTTACATTTCGTCGGGTCGAGCGCTTTCCCATTTGAATAATCCAGAATTATCCCTCGAATGCATTTTTTATCTGCAATCACAACCGTTCAACGCGAAAATAGATTAAAATTCCAAGCATAATATGCATACTCATATCAGATTTAATCAGAATTCCAGACGACAACGGCAATCTCTATAAAATTGTGATCACCTGGATATCAGTACAGGAATATATGACTACATTAGTTGTATCTTCTGTTGCAGGGCCTTCTTAAGGATTCTGTGTGTCTGCTGTCCCAGACAAGTACGACGTCGATATCAACCGGCTTTCCGAAGCAAACCAAGTCAGGTAATAAAAAGCACTTTTGAGACTTCAAAATCCCGAATGGACTTCAATCCAAAAAATAAAAATAAAGCTATTTCAGCAGACGACACCAATAACACAAAGATCTCTACTCGAAAATTTTGTAACAAGAGTTTTTATTTACTTTTTTTCAGCTTCCACTTCCGTTCACGAGAACCGTTTTAGAACAGATTTAACTCGCTTTATTTTTAGGAACATTTTTGTTAATAGGACATCGAATTTAATTGTTTTCTTTAATGGATAGTGTTATATGTTTTAAGTAAGTACAGGAATGAATTTTGAATCAAACATTTAACCCCTTTGAACATGCGAACATAATTTATACTCGAAATGCAAGAATGGAGTCACTAATCAAGCATTTGGAAAAGTTGAGTCAGTTGGAATAAAATGTCACTAGAACGCTTTTTATTATCATCGCGAAAGAGTTGAGCAATTTTTTGCGAGTACCAAATTTACGTTGTGTACTTGTTCTTTTTAAAAAGACTACATTAAATTCCAGCTGCCTCTGCTGCACCTTTCATGCAACTATTCCAATAACGACGCATGTTAGAGATTAAAGACATCTCCAGATTTAATCATTGCCCGAGTAGGTGAACAAAACCTGTGCACGAGAACCAAGAAATAATAATCTAGCATCATAAATTGTAGTGCATTATGCGGGGTAAAATTGGATTGCATATGTTCTTGCAATTATTAATTAATTACACCAAAATGTTCCAATTGTACAAAACATACTAGAATACATCTTCTGAATTTCCACAGCATAAGCTGCCTAATCCGCTAAATTATTTATTTCACTATTGACAAGCATTTCAGTCTACTACTTATACAAATTGATATAAAATTAATTGTGCAGTCTGTCATCGAGCGTAATGAAAAAATCAATTAGGGCGTCCAATTATTGCTACTATTGGAGAATGCCAACCAAATTACTTCCATTGGGCGAAACCTTTTACGTGTGACGCTATCAGCCGCTTATTGTCACAAAAATTTGTTCCAAACTTTGTGTTTGAGTTTTCGGATAGAGCACGAAATGAAAAAGTAAAGGGTGATGTTTGTTTGTTCAGCATGCATTTCGACATATTAAATTGGAGAATACATTATTAGATTCCCTAAACTATTGTAACGTTGCCTGAGCTGGGCGGGTTCGAGGATTTAATATTCTTGAAGGATGACATCATCCTCTTTGTGCAATCGTGGTATAGGTAGATTGAAGTATGACATCAGCGCGACAGAACCTTCTCGAGCATCTTATGTGAACAATCATTCCCAAACGTTGTCACGGTCTGTGGACTATTCTAGATCAATGCCGTTACCGCATGTGGTCATTCCAATAATTGTTCCCAGACAGATGACATCATCCGCTTCCAGTGCCGTCGCGCCGTTCTCGCATTATTTTATTTGTAATTTGATTAGGCGGAATTAAACATTTTCTGTTTAATGCATTTACATAAGGAATAAACTAACTTAATTACTTAATTTTGAATTTTATCCTACCATGAAATGGGATTATTATTATTAAAATTTTGTTTCTAATTTTCTCATCATTTTATTACATTCTTTATAATCTAACAATATGTATTCTCCACTACAACCCAGGAGCGTTGGCCATGTAAAATAAATGTGCGATGCTAATATATTCGGAAAATCCTCCAAAGGCGGGTCAAAAATATGTGATTGAATTCGAACCGATAAATGCGGCATTACACATGTGCCCTTAATCTTTTTCAAACAAGCCCCACTAATTTTCAATAATATATTATTATGATTCAAAAGTGTTATGACAATTATCATTGTTCCAGCTTAAGTTTCTTATCGTACGCTATCTGAAAATTCAAACCCAATAGCCACAAATACAGGCTAACAAATCCATTTGAAATTCTTTATTTTGTTTGTGTTGGCCGCATCGCCGTCATCGTCCGCTGACTGATAACCGTAATTGTTGCAGAGGTTCTCATCGCAGCGCTATTACTCTTCGTACTCTCTTCGCCATAACTCCTGCGAGCAGACATACATTTAGCACACAGCCCCGCCTCGGCCCTCCATGGAGATTGCCTCCAACTTACCCTTTACCAGATCCACGTCGCTTTTCTATTTTTAAATGCGACAACAGCAGTCGTCTTCGCAGACCTTTCTCGACCTTCCCTTTTCCCTTTCTATATAAATCCTCAGGCATGTGTGCTCAAGGTATGTGGATTTTCAATCAACTCGTACAGCAGCGTATTGGACTGGCTCTAATTTTGGCAAACATCGCCGAGGTGGTGGAGGAACAAATGGAACGAAAATATTTTTTTATGGAGAAATGCACTCGAATGCTCTAAAACAAACCAGGAAGTTCATGTTTGCTCTTTAGAGTAGGTGCCAACTTGTAATGAAATCGAAGTAAACAAACCTAATAGCGGATAGAGGAGCGTGGGAGTACGACCACCATGTGTAGGTGTACAACAATATTATTTCTCAAGCTGGGTTAATAAGCAAATTGAATTTTGTCATCAACTGTCTATTATGGAAGTTCTGTTTGTACGCTGCAAGTCATGTCGATTCGATCAGTGCGAAGATATTTATCGATAATAAATTGAAAAGGAAGTTGAAAGGAGTTAATTTTGCAAAATACAGATAGATCCAAAGCGAAATTATTCAAAGTTGAGTATGCACGAAAAACCGAATGCCGTAGTTGAACAGAATTATTTATCAAATGTCAAGTTGACTATTAAATTTGACACTTCACGGATAATCCTATTAAACTACAACACGGTTAAGAAATCTTGACCGAATTAAAAAGTAAATACATGAAAATTTGCCCAATAAATTTTAAGTTGTTATACCACAGCACCGCCGGTCGTAATTTCCCCACGTTCCCCTAACGTGTGTCACCGCGCCCCACAGAAAATCTCCAAATTCAACATTAATTCACAAAATTCCAATTTAGACGAATAAATTTTTCAGCCGGTTAAGTGCTGATAGCATTTCCACCTTACAGCGAATGTTGGAGCTCCATCAATAATAAACAAGAATTTATGAGGAATGCATCCTTCAGAAGCCACCAATTTTCCAGCCAGTCCAATGCAATTGCTGCGGGTTTTATTTAAATGTCTCGCACTTACTGTGTTGTCGAATATTCTTTGTCCAGGCCCGGCTCAAACAGCAGCAAGGCAAGCAAATGAAAATAGAATGAATAAAATTGATGATCAAAAACCCAAATAAATGATACAATTTGTCGTTTAAAAAATTAAAAAATATATAATTTACGAGCCCATAAATTAAATTATACAAGTGTCTTTTGAAAACTACAGTTGGGAAATTTTAACTAGAGATGAGGAACCGAACCTCAGCGGCAAAGTAGAAAACCGAGTTCTATAATTAAAAGACTTTGTAGTGCCATTTGCTTGTGGCGGCAAGAATCTTGAGCCGGGCCTGCCTCTCATATAACACACGATTTTCGCTTAATGCACAAAATTGCCAAATCAACACACTTTTTATTGTACACCCTCTGTGTTTATTGTTCGTGTTGATGTTATCGCTTTTATTCTAAATTTATTTAGAGGGACACTTCTAACAGTTAAACCAGTAAAATGTTACAAACTTCATCATCGTGGGGAGTTGGAAACCGCGACAAATAACAAAAACTGGTTTTTTATTCTTTTTGGTTTATCGAATGGAAAACACACGTTATCCACTTCGGACAGCACTTGCACGCGTATTTTCAGACTGATATGCACATTTATTTAGGAATCTCGTCACTTTGTTTTTTATTTTTTGTGACGTTGTATGCGCTTTTAAATGGATACGCCGTGGACTGTATTGTTATTTTTGTAATGTTCTTTTATTTAGATTTTCCATTGTTCTTACAACTCGTTTCAGATGAAATGCTCTCATTTGAGACAGAAACTTTTAAGTTTCAGTGCAGAATCCACATTTCAATTGTTGGTTGCTTTTGGTTACTTTACCATAATCCATATTTTTATCTAAATGAACATTTAAAAATGCTAGGCTTTTGTTAAGAGCTGATTGTGAGATTCAAGTGAATGTGGCCACAAATTAAAAAGACAATTGAATGATCAATTAGGGCCACACGCTTCCTCCATTTATAATTCAACAAAAAAAAATCAAATTGTTATAATTTTATCAGAGAACAGGAGCAAATAATCTATATTCAGAAATTATTGACATCTCAGTAGACTGTGGAATTTGGTTATTCCCTAAATTTTAGGTTGGCAATACAAGCGTTTTGGGAATATTCTTGTTAAGATTCCTGATTCCTAACCTTATTTGGTTCTGCCATTCTTTCAACCCTCCACGTGCATATGGATACATCGTTTTCTATTCGATTGTATTATAATATACAGTGCGAACGTAAAGTATGGACCCAATTCGATAAAAAATTTCAGGCAACTTTCACCAAAATTTCCTCGAACAGGTCAACGTTGGTTTTTAAATTGTCACTTTTTTCAATAATTTTAATTTTTATCATCGTCGTTTTTTTTTTAAATGGAAATCCATATTTTTTTAATGGAGTTGGATACAGTATATCGTTCTGAACACGGGAATATAAGCATCTCTAACCTTAAAATCAATAGATCCCGAGATAATTGGTTCCAAACAAAAAAAGAAAATATTGAATTGAACCTGCATTTTAGAATTTTTTAAAAAAATTTTGAATAGTAGGCGTTGTTTTAAGTAAAATATCACGGAAACGTTGGAAACAAAAGACGATCTTAACAGAATTATCCATTTTGTCAGAACTACGAGTATTGTTGTTAATCTTTTTAATCTTAAACTAATAACAATGGTCCGTCAATTGTCAGAAAAAGAAAGAATAGAAATTTTAATTATGATTGGTTATGCAGATAGAGTTCGCACGCATGAAGAAGTTACTCATCTTTTTAATAACAGATATCCGGATCGGGAACCAATCCAAAGATCAACTGTGAGTAAGATAGAGTGAAAATGTTTAGAAGCTGGCTACGCGAGAAATCTGCCTGAAAGTGGACGCCCAAGACTCAATGAAGAAACTCAGTTCAATGTTCTATTAGAAGTTTAAGAATATGTCCATTTATCCACCCGCCAAGTGGCAGCAAACAACGAAATTTCTCAAACTTCCGTCGTAAAATATCTAAAAACATACAAATGGCATCCTTATAAAGAATTGAACGAAGATTATCCGGACCGCAGCCAACAATTTTGCGAATACATGATGCAACCACTGGATGCTGACATTGATTTTCTAAATAACATCGTTTTTTCTGACGAAGCCATATGGTATCAACAAGATGGAGCGTCAACCCATTATGCAGTTATAGTTAGAAATTATTTAAAAGAAGTATTTGCTAACCAGTCGATAGGCCGCAGGGGCCGGCTAGATCTCCCGATCTTACTCCTTTGGACTACCTTTTGTGGCGATATTTGAAAAGCAGGATTTACTTCAATAGGTCCTCCAGAAGTTTCAGTGGCGGCTAGGCTATTGCCAAGAAATGATTGGAGGACACTTCGAACATTTATTGTGATTTCTTGAAAAATATTGACTATCTAAATTGTTTGCATAGTAGCTTCCCTTAATTGAAGGGCATTTTGGTGTTTATGTTCCTCAAAATAATGAATAAAATCGAGAATAAAATGCAAAATTTCAGTTCTTTTAATTAATTTTGTTTTGTTTTGCACCAATTATCTCGGCAACTATTCATTCTAAGGTTACAGATGCTTATATCCCAGTATTCAGAATGATATACTGTATCTAATTCTATACAAAAAATATGGGTTGCCATTTAAAAAAAGTGTGCATGACGTCATAGCCCAAAAAACCAAAGTTGACCTGTCCAAGGAATTCTTGCTGAAAGTTACCAAAATTTTTTTATCGAATTGGGTCCATACTTTACGTTCGCACTGTATATTTTTTTATGTATGTTCGGGCATAACTCCTTTGTTTATAAACCGATTTCAATGATTCTTTTTACGTTCCTTTCAGTATAGCTCCAAGGTGGTCCCATTTTAATTTCATTGATGTTGGACATAACACTTCGAAGATATAGCAGGAAACTTCTCAAAATCAAATGGAAATGTGGTGACTGAGGGGACACTAGACGGAGACTGCATTGTTATTTTTATGACAACCCCAGAATAAAGTAGGTACCAAACTGTGGTCAAGGACGTGAATATCTGGCGATATCATCATAAATACGGTGAATAATTGATTTATTGTGTGTGAACTGAAACCGACTTCAAGCATAATTTCTTTGTTTATGAACCGATTTCAATTATTCTTTTTGCGTTGTGTTCAGTATAGCTTCAAGATGGTCCCATTTTAATTTGATTGATATTGGACATAATACTCTGTAGAATCGGGAATGAATCTGAAATATCCAATTTTGAATTTGGATTGATGCTCTCGATCTATTTGACATTAATTTCTTAATTTATTTAACACTTATGCTCTTATACCCCACAATATATTTTCGCGCTGCTGTTTTAATATTTCTGGTTCTATTTTTTTAGCGTTTCCGTCTTTCATCTTCCTTTTAAACCAGGTGTCGTTTCCTTGTTCCAGGAACGTCCTTACTAACTCTACGCATCATTTAAAATATTGAAATAATTAACTTAAAAAAAAGAAACACAAAAGTAACATAAGTTAACTAAAAAGTATGAAATAAAATTTTTCAATTTCATACTTATTTGTTGTTCCGCTTAATGTAATTATTTATTGTTCTGTTTAATGAAATTAAGAAATTATTGTTTATTATCTAATTATTAGTTGTTTTATAATTTATTATTTATTAATTTATTATTATATATATTATACAGGGTAGCGCAAAAGTATGGAAACGCCTGAATATCTCAAAAACTGTTAGTCCCATCTAAACCAAATTTTGCAGGTTACAAAACCAACTTATATTTTTTTAAATAGCAACATAGTGTAAAAATAACCTTTTTGGAAAAAGCATTTTTTTTCTGAATTTAACGATGTGCTATAATAATGCTACTTTTTGGCATTTGTCTGCAAAAAAAATATATATTTTTTTTATAAATTATTATTATTATTAAACTCACGGCTGCAAATATGATTATTTGTGCTGTAAGAAAACAATATGCCATCCAACCTAACAGTATTACTAAAAAAATCAGTCTTTTACAATAAATGTTCAAAATGTTGACCATTAATTTCTTGACAAAAATGAATTCTATTAAGAAAACTTTGTAACACATTGCGTAACATGTTGGGAGTGATGCCAGCAATCTCTTCTCTTATTCGTTGCTTTAAATCTTCAAAATCAAGTGGTCTTCTGGCATAATCTTTACATTTTACATCACCCCACAAAAAAATCTGGTGACAAATTGCCCCTCTCCTGCCGATCCACCTGCCCATCTAACTGACGTCGGACTTGTTGACTAAAATTGGGTGGAGCTCCATCTTGCTGGAACCAGGTTGCTACGGCAGGTACATTTCGTCTGTCATAATTTGGAAAAAGCTGTGTAAGACCAGGAACAATCTTAGATGAGAAGTTTTGTTAATAGAATTCATTTTTGTCAAGAAATTAATGGTCAACATTTTGAACATTCATTGTAAAAAACAGACTTTTTTAGTAATACTGTTAGGTTTGATGGCATAATATTATTTTATCGTTCGACACTGTCAGAATTTTCAAAGTTTTGCTTGTGTAAACACTCTCTGTCATGAAATAATGAAAATGACAGATAAACGTCACACTATTTTTATGGATTTTAAGCAATTTAAAGGCTTTCCGGGGTGGTGTCGAACGATAAAACGTCGTATTACACTCGTCCCTGTGTAGATTGAACGCTTTAAGCCACTCGTGGTTCACAAAAGCACTCGTTTCACTCGTGCTTTTATAAACCACTTGTGGCTTAAAGCGTCCAATTTACACAAGAACTCGTATAATAATCTACTATTCTTACAGCACAAATAATCATATTTGGAGCCATGAGTTTAATAATAATAATAATTTATAAAAAAAATATTATTTTTTTTGCAGACAAATGCCAAAAAGTAGAATTATTATAGCACATCGTTAAATTCAGAAAAAAATGCTTTTTCCAAAAAGGTTATTTTCACCCTATGTTGCTATTTAAATAAAAATATAAGTTGGTTTTGTATCTCGAAAACAAATGACAGTGCAACTATGAAAAAATGACACCAAGTAGATATTATAGACCCCTATATACCTGCAAAATTTGATTTAGATGGGACTAACAGTTTTTGAGATATTCAGGTGTTTCCATACTTTCGCGCTACCCTGTATATTATATAATTTATTATCAGTTGGTGCCATAAAAACAAATTATATACCTTTCTACAATAACAAAATAAACCAAAAGAATGTTGTTAATCCAGGTGGAGTAAATTTAAATTAAAATTTAAATATATCTAAGTCGAACTCCACAAACTTTAATGAGCGTAAAATTACAAATGGAACATGTTTCGGCAGAACATTACTGCCATCATCAGCCCTTAAAGAATTTTTAAAATTTAAAATTTTTCTTTTTAAAATTCTTTAAGGGCTGATGATGGCAGTAGTGTTCTGCCGAAACATGTTCCATTTGTAATTTTACGCTCATTAAAGTTTGTGGAGTTTGACTTAGACATATTTAAATTTTAATAACAAAATAGACAATTCATAATAATGTAGCGGTTTGGGTCCGATTATTTATTTAAACATTATGTACAGTAGTTACATTATTTACACTATTTACAATTTACTACTTCATCGGCAAGTCTCGTATTATTTATTTACACATCACGTAGCACTCCGGATAGATAAAAGCATCTGTCCGACTCGACACACTGATCTTCGACTTCGATGCGACTGGTTCGACTGACTAGACTCGATAATACAACTGACACACTAGACTGATTTCCGCTGGAACGTCCTGTAATAAATACACCGGCGCTTAAATCTTTCGAGGCGCCTCCAGATAGTTCCATGGCGCTCTCGATGTGTACCGGATATTCCAAAAGATGATGTCATACTCGAGTACGTTGTAGTATAAATCCAGCACATTCTAGTAATTGATGGCGCCGTTACAACGATGAGTCATTTGGGGTCCACGTCCCTTACAATAATTTATTTATTTCAAATATATAAACCGTGCAATATTAGTATTACGAATAGATAGCTTTTACTTGAGATTCGATGTAGGGGAGATAAAGGAAGAGAATCGGAAGATGAGCCGGGAACTGGAACAATTGAAAATTATGATGCGTGAAAAGGAAGAAAAATGGGAAAGAGAAAAGATGGAACTAATAGAAAAAATGAAAAAAAAATGGAGGAGAAAATGGAAGAGCAGGAAAAAAGAGTGAGAAAAAAAAAGGATATTGTCGTAACGGGACTGGACGAAGAGGAATGCGAGAACGAGAAGAAACTGGAAAAATGGATGAAGGTGAGAGAGATGGAGAGGTGGAAGTGGGGGTGAGAGAGATATATAAAATAAATGGAGGAAAAATTATTGTGGCGGAACTTGGGAGCTGGAGGGAAAAGAAGAAAGTTATGGAAAATAAAAGAAAACTAAGAGAAAAAGAAAAGGAAAGGGAGTATACATAGAAAATTATCTGACAAAGAAAGAAATAGATATACAGAAGGAATTAAGAGCTATAGCCAAAGAAGAGCGACAAAAAAGTTAGCGGGTGAAAGTGGGTTATAAAAAGATATGGATAGACGAAAAAGAGCTTAGGTGGGACAAAGAAAAGCATTGATACAGCAAATTTTTGAATAAGAGCACAAGAAAAAGACGACAGGGCAGAAAAGGGAAAACGAATACGGAGAGGAATAAGAGAGAAAAGGAGCAGATAAGAGTAGTATTCTGGAACGTAGCGGGAATAGAAAACAAAGAGAATGAGCTTTGGAAGTATTTGGGAGAATTTGACGTAGTGGGAATGGTAGAAACGTGGATGGAAGAAAAGGGGTGGGAAAAATTGGAAAAGAGAATGCCGAAAAAGTTTAAGTGGAAGTGTCAATATGCAGAGATGGAACGCAAGAATGGGAGAGCTAAAGCTGGGATAATAATGGGGTGAAAGAGGGACTGGAAGTAGAAAATGGAACTGAAGCAAAAGAAGAAAGAGGGATTATGAAAAGAACGGTGAAAAGTAAACAGAGAAAATGAAGAATTGTACAGTGTACAGCAGAAGTATGAAGGAAACGAAGAGAATAATAGAAGAGAGTAAAGAAGCAAGAAGAAGGAACTTTGTTGATTGGGGGGATTTTAATGCAAGAATTGGGGGAAAAGGAAGACGGATCGAAGAGGAACAAGCAACAATAGAAGGAAGATCAACAAAAGATGGAACAGAAAGCGCAGAAGGGAGAGTACTGATTAGCTTAGTAGAAGAAAGAGGGTGGGACATACTTAATGGGAACTGCACAGGAGATGAGAGGGGAGACATTTATTGATCATGTTATGGTGAACAAAGAAGCATGGGATAAAATAGAAAAATTCAAGGTGGGAGAAAAAATGGAGTCGGACCATATGCCTTTGGAAGTAACCCAATATCTCAATTTCTCAATACTATCTTAATTTTTCAATCTCTCAATCTCTCAACCTCTCAATCTCTCAATCTCTCAATTTTTCGATTTGTCGATCACTCAATGTCTCGATTTCTCAATTTCTGAATAGCTCATGCCTCAATTTCTCAACTTCTCATTCTATAAATTTCTCAGTATCTTAATTTTTCAATCTCTCAGTATTTCAATTTCTCAATCTCTCAATCTCTCAATCGCCCAATCTCTTAGTTTTTTTTTATTTTTCGATCTCCCGATGTCGCAATTTCTCGATTTCTCAAATTCTCATTAGCTAATCTCTCATTTTCTGAGTAGCTCATTGTCTTAATTTCTCGATTTCTCGATGTCTGAATTTCTCAATTTCTCAGTATCCCAATGTCTCAATTTCTTGATTTCTCGATTTCTGAACTTCTCAATTTCTCAGAATCTCAATCTCTTAATGTCTCAATCTCTCAATCACTCAATATCTCAATCTCTCAATCTCTAAATCTCTCAATCTCTCAATATCTCAATCTCTCAATTCTTCGATTTGTCGATCACTCGAGGTCGCGATTTCACGATATCTAAATTTCTCAGTAGTTCAATCCCTCAATCTCTCAATCCCTCAATCCATCAATCTCTCAATATCTCAATCTCTCAATTTTTCGATTTGTCGATGTTTCGATGTTGCGATTTCACGATTTCTAAATTTCTCAAATTCTCATTAGCTAATCTCTCATTTTCTGAGTAGCTCATTGTCTTAATTTCTCGATTTCTCGATGTCTGAATTTCTCAATTTCTCAGTATCCCAATGTCTCAATTTCTTGATTTCTCGATTTCTGAACTTCTCAATTTCTCAGAATCTCAATCTCTTAATGTCTCAATCTCTCAATCACTCAATATCTCAATCTCTCAATCTCTAAATCTCTCAATCTCTCAATATCTCAATCTCTCAATTCTTCGATTTGTCGATCACTCGAGGTCGCGATTTCACGATATCTAAATTTCTCAGTAGTTCAATCCCTCAATCTCTCAATCCCTCAATCTCTCAATCCCTCAATCCATCAATCTCTCAATTTTTCGATTTGTCGATGTTTCGATGTTGCGATTTCACGATTTCTAAATTTTACTATTTCTCTGTAACTCAATGTCTCAATTTCTGAACTGAAAGGTGAGGGAACTGAGCGATAACGTAAGAAATGCAATAGAAAAAAAATATAGAGATAAGAGAGAAGATGGGGCTGTGTGGTGGGATAAAGAATGCAGGTAAGGGAAGGAGGAATCAAGAAGGGAACTAAGAAATTGGAAAAAAGAAAAAGCAACTAAGAAAGAGTACAAGAGAAGAAGAAGCAAAAGAAACGGATGGAAGAAGAACTAAAGATGAAGGGTATAAAGACGGAAGAAGAAGTATGGAGATACATAAATAGGCAAAGAAAGAAAAAAATAGAGAGAGTGAATGATGGAATTTTTTTTTTTTATAAACAATTGTCAATGTCAAAATGCAATTAAAGAGCAGGCCGTCCAATCTAAATATATATCCTTTCGGACCGAGCTGTGTAACAGACACTATGAAGGTTATGTTCATAGATGTCAAAGGTGACGGTTTATCATCATTTGTCAACTTGACGTCACCATGCTAAACGACGGAATAAATGTCAGTATGTGACCAACCAAAAATTACTGTTGCTTATACCAACATGACCACATTTTGACAATTGTTTATAAAAACATTGATAATACAATGGAGAAATGGGAAGAGTACTTCAGTGAACTGCTGGGGGTAGAAATTTTATTTTTGACGTAAAACATAATAAAAAAAAAAGTTATGCAAAGTTTCAATTTTTTAGTCTTGTTGGATAGAGAATTGAAAAGTGTATTTAAAACCCAAAAAAAAGTTGCCATTTAAAAAATTGCAAATTGATGTCATAGTTCAAAAACCGATGACGTCATGAACAAAAGATGGCAATTTAAAAACACAAATCGACCTGTTCGAGCGTTTTTTGCAAAAACATTACATAACTAAATTATGAATTTTGTGCGGAACTTTATGATCACTCTGTATGCATTCTTTGTGGACCTGAGGGTGGTAGGGGAAAAGTAAATGAGTGGAGATGGGAGAAAAAGAAAATTGAAGAAGTGAAAGAATTTAAGTATTTAGGTTATATGATAAATGAAAGAAACACAGCAACAGCACATGTGAGAGTTAATGAAAAAAGCAAATAAGATAATAAGAGCGGTATGGAGAATAGGAAAGAGAATTTGGACATGATTTTAGATTTTAGAAGGGGAGTAATAAAATATGGAGATGGAGAGAGCAAGAAGGGTTGGAAGGGGTGCAAGGAAAATATTTTTTATTATACCTGCAGAATCGCCGTTTAAAGCACGCCTGAGCGTGCGAATACAGGCGATTAAAGCACGGCGAGCTTTAAAGGTTGTCAAGGAAATATAGGTATCATTATAACTTCATCAAATTTGAAAACTTTTCATATTCCTTCAGGTATGGGTATTTTGACTTCGATGGTAGTATTTTGGATTCCGCTTGTTCGGCCAATGCTTCTATATCGGGTGAAATCTCGTTTTAACTCATTTTTCCTCGATTTTTGCTGACACGAATAAATGCAATGACAGACGTGGACGCGAGAAAAACGTAAACAATAATTGTCGTAACTAATGGCAATATTATTACGCCATTTCGATTTATCACGACAAAAAATATTTCTAAGTTTTTAGTGCTTAATTTGTTTCCAGTATTGCTGGTATAATAAAAAATAGCGTAAAGTATTCGTGGATAACTGGTCTTTAAAACACTTGCTCTATTTCGAGCACTCCCGGCTACGCCGTCGTGCTCGAAAACTCGCGCGTGTTTTAAAGACCTTGTTATCCACTCATACTTTAATATACTATTAAATGGGTGCTAGGAGTAGAGAGAGAGACATCGGGGTATATAGTGATGGAGGAAACAAAGAGACATGGAATAAGAATAGAAGCAGGAAAGAGAGCAATAAGATTTGAGGAGAGAGTGATAGAGAGAGGCGAGTGCAGAATTTTGCAAGAGTGAAAAAAGGAAAGAAATAGGAAAGGGGGTATGGAAAGAAAGAGAGGCATATTTCGAAAGAAACGGGTATGCAGGCGCGGAGATAGAAAGAATGCGAGAGAGAGGCAGAGTAATGACAGATGAATTAGTACAGAAAGATAGAGCTGTGCAAGTGCAGGAAAGAAGAACGAGAATTAGGGAGTTTAGGTACAAAGGGAAGTATGAAAAAATAATAACGGAAGAAATGCCAAAGTACCTAGGAAGAGAGAGTGATAATAGCAAGATTTAGATGTGGAAATGAGGAACGAGAAAATAAATATTGGAGTGAGGATAAGAATAGAGTATGCAGGATGTGTGGAGAAAAAAAGGAGATTATTGATTTATTTAGTTTTATTTATTATATTATGTTTTACTTTATTGAGTTATGGGAAATGTATTAATCGGATACTTTATAAACCTGCAAAGGTAATAAATACACATACTACTACTACATAAGGTGATTCACACTTTTAGCGACTTTTTGCTAAAGCTGCAATCACATTGTCATGACCACCTGAGATGTCAATAATTTCTGAATATAGTATATGTTTATGATTCCAATTTGTAACTGTCAACTACCTGTACCTTACATAGTAACAGTACTTTGTGTGAAGAAGAAATTTCATGGTACAATTATAAAAACCTTCTGTAGGCATATTATATCTTAGATAGACTTTCCTAAAAAAAAATTTGACGGCCATTACTCAGCTGCAGTTAAAAGAAATTTCTGACTTGATTAAAGACTCGGTAAATGATCTGGCGACAGCGCTTGCATATTTGATCAATTACTCTCCTGTAGTAGACGTCCTGATATTTTAGACGCCACATTTGTTTTTGCCGATAAAGTAACCCACTCTTGATTTATCGGTACACTTTGTCTTGAAAGTTTGAATCCTTTAAAAACCAGAACATTATATTTGCACAATTGGGGTGAGAGACTCCAAGAATACTAGACAAACACCTCCGAGGCTTTTGTCTGGATATCAAAACCGCAATAAGGCATTAGCTGCTGCGATATTAAAGGTCGTCCTTTATTAGCACACATGTGCGATCGATGTACTCCCTCGTTGTGTAAAATTGAGCTCATGATGTGTTTACATTCTGGTAGTTTGATGTGAATAGAATGTTTACAAGAAGTTAGTTACGCATGCAAGTCCTCGACTATCATTGTGCTTGTCAAATTGGATTAAAAAACACCTGTGTATCCACTAAACTGTTGCTCTACGTCGTTAATTGGCTCCTCGTTCTTCCCGCAAAATATGCAGAAAATGCTAACGCTTTAATCTCTACAATAAAATTAAGCGAGTGTTGATCATGAATAAAACATTGTTAGTCTAACTAATTGCGTTTACCTTCGGTGAAAATCAAGGACTTCTATGTCAAAAAATTAATCTAACGTCTGGACTTTCTGCATATTTTACTTTTTCTTATAGAAAGCCTAGTTGTCGTCATATAAAACAATCCAATTTACTACTTTAATAACGACGAAATGCACGAACGACACTTCGAATAATTGTCAAAAGAACAATATATCACGCTGCAGGCGTCTCAAACAAAAGGGTAGTTTTTGTCACTATTTACTATTTGTAAGAAATTCCTCCAGTGAGCAAAGCGCATTGTGTGAAAGTTTAGTTTTTTCAATTAAGATATATATTTTTAACCAAAATTTAAATTGTTTAACAGAATCAGGTTTAAATAAATTATAATTATAGTTACACCATACGTTCCAGTAAATTCTCTTTGGAATAAGACCCTTCAGTTTCTTAGCCATAATAATTTACAGTAAATTGTAGTACGGGTATAGCAGCGGGTGTGAAATTCTTCACGCTACCCATAAATAAAGAATTTTATTACTATGTACTTTCCTACACTTAAACATAAATTTCCAGAACTAAATAAAGAAAATCTCATTGCACCAGTTTTTACCGCATAAGCGAATAAATAACGAGCCGCTTCTATTTCGCTTCATATTAAAAGAGCTTTAGATGATGTGGTAATCCGATACGGCTCAGCCGCAGGCCCAGGATCCGCGATATATTTTCTGTTATCGCGTCACGTCAACAATTTGGACAACTAGGCTCGCTACTTATGTGTATAATCTATTCCTTACACTTCAGAACCCTCACATTATTTATGTCTTGCCAGGTACAGATTCGCGGGTCACTGACAAAAGATCCAGAAAAGACGTCAGTGACCCTGTTTCTTCTTGTAATTGTTTCGTCTGTAAATGTTATACTGGCGTTCAAAAGTTTTGTTTATAAATCGACAATGGATGGGAATAAAGCGGGGATGAGTAATGCTATTGTTTAATTGCAACTGCAAAACTAAGAACTAAAAATAAAGCTCTAAAGAGTACACTTTCGAAGTCATCTGGCTAGTTATGACTAAGTAATTATTTTATATACATATTCGTACCTCTTTGTGAGCTTCTTTATTGACCGAATTAGCTACTCTTATTTAGTCTTCTGACAAACGATCATTATAAAATACAAACATAAATATGTATGTGAGAAAATTTCTATTAGGACAGTGCATATTTGCAATCTGTTCAGGATCATGTTCTAACAAATCAAAGCTTTCCCGAATTTGATTGACCAATAATTATTATTGTTTCAAAAACGGTGGATGCGCGAGTCCAAACTAAATTTCTAAGATAAATATGTAGGCCAAATAGGTATATACTCCTCTTTGATAAGGAAAGTATTGTAACCAAGCTATGGATCAAGACGTACAGAAATAGCCTAAGAGCCACTGGCCGGCAGAGTTACGGTATTTTAACATACCCTATATTTTCTTGCCTTCTGCCGTACATGAAATGGGGACTCTTTATTCTGACCGGCGCATTAAAATTTGAGTTGAACGTTATAGTAACTCTCGCTCGAACATTTTAAAATATTGTATAATTTTATATCCAAAAGGCATACATTTGAATTTCTCAGATCAAATGGGCTGAAGTCTGAGACTGAGGGATTCATTTGCGCCGCGCAAGACGGTGTAATTAACACCTTGGTCTATTGCAGCCGCGTAATGGGTATAGAGGTCCCGAATGTAAGCTGTCGAGCTTGCCAAAGAGCTCCAGAAACAGCAATGCATATACTTGCGATAGACCAGGCGCCAGTGTTGTCTTATGTTCCGAACGATATTGAGTCCGTTATGGAGAATTAAAGGTGCCGAATCTACTGGAACTATTCGTTCTCCACCGTCAGGCAGATATCAGCAAACAAGCCTGACGTTTGTATCTTTTTTTTGAGGGAGAGGCTAAGATCTTGGGCGCCGCTATCGTGTGGGGCTCCTCCGAATGGCTCTGTACCGGATATACCTACTAAAAACCTCTCCCTGTGACCAGATGTTGATCCAAACTCCCCCCGGAACCGCGCTAGCATTGCTTCGGGGGGGCATTTGGCTACTCGCTTACTTCCATCTTACTTCTGGAATCAGGTGACAGCATTTCCCGGTGATCCATCCCCGCCTCCCTTCTCAGTCTCTTTCTCTTTTCCTCTCTTACATTCCTTCTGTTTCATTACTGTTACATTACATCCTCTTAAGGTGGCTCCTAAATATTCCATGTCCCGTCAAGCACTGCGTCGTATAGTAGTTGCTCTCGCCATGTGTTCTGGTTACCCATTTACTTATTGTCGGGATCAGCCTCCTCGTCCAAGCTGCTCCTCAGTTGACCGTTGCCACTCGGACTGCCACCTCTTCTTATCTCAATCTTGTTGACGAGGGGACGCAATCTTTCACGGAACAATGTCAGCCGCTCCTCCACCGAGAGATGGATCGGTGGGATACTCGCCAGAACGAACGCCGCATCCGTCGAGGCAGTTCTGTAGACCCTAATCACCCTGAGGGCCGCTCTTCTTTGGAGCCTCTCCAGCGCCAGTTTATGCACTTACGTCTCCATTGCCCTGTACCACATCGGGGCCCCATAAAGGATAATGGAATGCACCACCGAGCACCATATCTTCCTTCCTCCCTCTCCTGGGCCGCCGAAGTTCGGCATCAGCCGTGGGAGTACCTCCAGTTTTTTTTCAGCTTTCTCGGTCATCTGCCAACTGGCGATTACTTGCTAGCCAGACGCACAAATATTTTTATGCTTCTGCGGTCTCGATCATCCTGTCGCCGATGTGTATTTACATCTGGGACAGCTTCCGACGACCATCCAGTATCATCGCCTCCGTCTTTTCGGCTGCTATCTCCAGTCCGATTCCGATCATCTTTCTTCGAACACGGGCCACCGCCGTCGTAATTATTCTATCTCTAATATCCGTCTCGTTTCTACCTCTCACCTCTATGGCGAGATCGTCCGCATAGGGCACTAGCCTCGTTGCTGGTGGCATTAGCTGCCGGAGTATCTGATCATAAAAAATATTCCATAAAGTGGGCCCCAGAACTGATCCCGCGGGACCCCAGCCGACACCTCCATTTTGACTTCGTCTATCCGAAGTCTCCTTTTGTAGAAATGTAGAAATAATCCCGCACTATATTGGTAATGTAGCCTGGGAAACCACGCTCGCACATCTGTTCAATGATACCACGAAGTGGAGCCGTGTTGAAAGCGTTCATTACGTCCACTGCCACCATAACGCAAAATCCCTTATGTTGCCTTTTCGTTGTCTGCCGCTGCTATGCCCATCACCGGCGTTTATCCTTCTCAGTAGAATCGCCTCGTACAGTTTTCCCAGGACACTCAAAAGGCAAATAGGCCTGTATGTTTGCTCGTCCTCCGGTGCCAGAAGGACCAGCCTCGCGATTTTCCATTCCTTTGGAAACTTCATCTCCCTCATTAGACGGCTCATGAATCTGGCCCAATATTCTGGGTCTCGGGCTACCAGCGCCCTCACTATTTCACGCGAGAATCCATACGTCCCCGGCGCCTTGCCTGGCTTTATTCTTCTTGGCGCCTCTAGGACCTCCGTGCTTGTAACAGGTGGCACTTCTTCGGGTTCGACCGCTTCCATCGTCCATTCTTGGATTTGGTGCGTCGAGAAAAGTTTTCGGGCTTCCTCTAGCTTCCGCTGGGCGGTGAGACGCGCGACACCGCCCTTGACGTTTGTATCTGACCTGACCTGACCTTACCAAATATGACCTTTTTTATGTGGGGGGAAAATACACTCAGGAAGGCTTGGAGAGTGTGGGACTCCCTGGCGGATGGTCGTCCACTAAAAACTACTAAAATCCCTCTCGATGAAACCGCTCCACGGAACCGCCGTTCTTACTTCGAGGGTGGTACTCCCACCTCACCCTTCGTTCCCACTAGAACTCTTCCTTCTTCCGCATGATGCCTTCCACCATGGGGGCCACCGCCCTCCCACTGACGGGCGAGCATCTCCTCAATGGGGTTCTCCTCGTCCGGTCACCAACCCAGAGCTCTCCAGACCGCCAACCTCTCTCCATCAAAGGCCTCTTATAGGAACATAGTGTGTTCCGGATCATCCAAATCATGGTCGCAGAACCAACAAGTATGGGAGGCCTCCTTGCCTATTCAAGTTAGCTCCCGAAGCACCCGTGTCCGGTCAGCGCCTGAGTCACATGGAAGCTAACCCATCCGTGACCCCGGCGGACCCACAGCCGGACCTCGCGAATAAGCCGCCTTGTCCAGGCACCCTTCCTTCCCTTTGCCCATCTCTGCTACCAACTCTCCAGGAGAGCTTTTCTGGCTTCAGTGGACGTCCAACCTTCTCTCCTCCGCTTCCTCTCGAGAATAAGCAACACCGACACCGTCCGATACGCAGAGGCTACCCGTACCCGTACCTTCCGGTCTTGGCATCCGCGGCCTGCGCCCAAGTGGGTGCCGCATACAACAGCACGTTGTGAACTACTACCTAGCCTAGCCAGTTTCCCGGCCATTGCCTCCGCCTTCCGGGCTACCTGTCCAAATCGACCCCCGAATACTTCATACTCGGTTGGACCCGGACAAAAGCGCCCCCTACTCGGAAGCCCTCCAAATCTATCCTCCTACCTCCGAGTAGCAGAACCGCCGCGGTTTTGGTAGGAGCTACCCCATCGCCCTCTCTGCCGACTCCTCCACCATCCGCTGAAGTTCTTTACCGGTGCGAGCCATTGTCATGATGACCAGATTATCTGGCAGCTCCAGCTCGAAGACGCCGTTGTACAGCACATTCCACAGGAGTGGTCAAAGAACCGATCCCTACGGAACGCCGCACCCCACGCCCCTCGACCTGTTGGCCCCACCATAGCGGATGGTCCTGTCGGACAGATAGCTTTTGACCATGGGCACTATGCCCACCTCCACCCGCATCCCTTCCAGGGCCGTCGCGATGGCCTCCCTCCCATGAAGCATAGTTGAAGGCGTTCTCGATTTCCAGGGAGACGACGGCACAGTCAGACCCCCGTGCCGGCGTTCGCCACCTTGGCATCTGCGAGCACGTCCTCCACGGAATCCTATGGTGGACCTACCCCTTCTGAAGCCGTACTGCCGATCAGACAGCACGCCTCCCTCCTCCAGATCCCGGCTTATTCTGTTCCGGATGATGGTCTAGAACAGCTTACCCGCAAAGCTTATGAGGGAAATAGGTCGATATTTTTCCCCGCCCTTTGGTATAAGCACCACCCTCGCTTCCTTACAAAGCGTCGGGAAAAACGGTTCCTCAGGCACGAGCCCATCACCCCCGCCATCGCAGAAGGGGCTTTTTTTTAATGGGGGGGCGTAGCTGGCGCCGTGACTAACCAGACAAGTGGTCCCCCCCGGAACCTTCCCAGCCGCGATTCTGTCCGACCGGGGCTGTTTTTTCCTCCGACCACTCCCCCCCGGGATCACCTCTTGGCATAACTTCAGGGGGCTTGTCTTGCCTTTCGGCTTTTCCTTCAGTTCCTGCGTGGATCGCATCTTTCTTCCTTCTGCAGTACCGTTCTCTTCATGCCACCGGACTTCCGGAGTTGAACCCCATCGGTCCATCGTAGCCGACGGTACCGCATTTCTCCGCTTGTCAGGGGCCCCCGCGCCTTTCGTGTCGCAGGCGCGCTTGATCTCTCTCGCCTTTCGGATTCTTTCTCCTTTCTCTTGCGTAACAGCACAGTGATCTTTCCGTCTGCAGCACCGTGCTCTCCCTGCCGCCGGACCTATTGTGCGCTCCTCGGACTCGGTCCATCACGGCCGCCGGTGCCGCCGTCCTCCGTTTTTCGAGCGTGCCCGCCCCTTCAGTGTCCAGGCTCAGTCGATCTCATCCGACGCGTGTCCCCCTTCTTCTTAGGGTGCTCGCTCATCTCTCTCCTTTGCGTCGATCTGCCAGACATGAAATCACTGTCCATCCAGATCCGCGTTTCCCTTGGTTTCCTCCTGTTTCTGGATGGAACTTTTCACTTCCCAATGAGCTGTGGGAATTCAACGTTGTCCTCTACCAGGATCGTTGTCGTCTCCGACCCCGGTAACTTCCTCTTCTTAGAGCTGGTTGCCTGCGACGTTGACGGCGGTCCAACTCTCTTCGCCACTTGCGCAGCCGACGGTTGTGGAGGCCGCACTACATCCCTTCCAAGGGGAAGACTCAGCCGATCCCTCACGGTTGTCCTGCCAAAAACAATATCAAGGAGCTTTCTGAACATCATTACCTCCACCCTTGGCGGAATCATAATGCTCAACTCCTTTAACTTCATATCTAGGACCCAATTCCTCAGGTCCGTCAACAATCGATACCAACCTTCCACAGATGCGGCTCCTTGGGGGGGATCGCAGCAGGGGCTACCTCGACGGCCAGCGCCACGACCTCTGCAAGCAGGCCATTCAGCCCCGGGGCCTTTTCTTTTCTTGACGGCTCTGGCTGCCTCCTTCATCTCTTCCACCCTTGCGATCGTCGCATCCCCAACGTTGCCAGTGTCCCTAGGGTCTTCCCATCAAGAAGAGCTTGCTGTTGGCAAGAGTTGGTCAATGGCCTCCTGATCCTCCTCCTCAGTTATCACTAGTCTGGACCCGACGTTTCCGGAGACGATTCTATAGGCCCGTTCCCAAGGATCACCCCGGACTTAATTTATCAGCCTATCCCAAGCACGTCCCTTGGCGGCAGCAATCTCAGTTTTCAGGGCTCTCCTGGCAGACCTATACACCCCCAGTCTCCCAGTCCTCGTCCCCTCGGTCCTAGCACGGGTGACCTTCCGCCTACAAGCGACCTCGGCACAACACCACTCCTCCCGGTCCTGGTGAAATTCCTAGGCAGACACTCATTGCAGGCGAAGATCAAACGCCGCACTGCCTCGTTCGAAGAGAGATTACCCTCACCGTCGAGCAAGCCTACCAGTCTTCTGGCCAGAGCTTCCTTGAGCCCCTCTCTCCACATCCAGCCAGGTGCCTTGACGGCTCTGAGTCTTCTCCGGAAGGAGAGATAGCGATGGTCACTGAAGGAGTCCTCTTAGAGAACCCTCCAGTCTTCCAGCACCAGTTCTGACGTACAGTGTGGGGACACATAGCAGCTACCGTTCCCCCTGACCGTCACACTGCCCTCTGCTCTGATCGCGGCTGCCCTTGATCTTCGACTAGCCATCCGTCCCTTCCGACTCTCTCTAGATTGGGCTCCTGGGTCAGGATGTACTTGACACCCAGGTCCAAAGAAACCCTCTCCAGCACGTCGTGGGTGAGGACTACACACCATTTCTGGTGCCGGATTCCGCAACCCCCTAGGGCACTTCGACCGCTCCGCCCTTGATGCCCTTCAGAGGCTCCAGCGCATCTTTGAACCGGGGACACTTCATGGATTCCGCCCTGTGCCCCTTGACCCTACACAGGTAGGAGCCCTCTTCGTTCTTGCAATCCTTGATCTGCATCAAGGAGGAGGAAAAATTGACGAAATATCAAGACATGCTGTTCGAACTCCCCACGCTGGACAAAACTTATACGGTGAAGCTGGTCGTTTTGATAATTGGATGTACCTATGGGTTGTTTCGTCTCAAATCTCGAGATCATACCCGTCTGCCGAAAGTCGGCTGCAGCTCTTGTGGACGGAATGTAGAAGGCAGTTTTCTTGGGGTCGTTGCGTTTGCTCAGGGTGCATTATTCTCGGTATTCGTGGTTACTCACCCCATGGCTTTGGAGAGTGGCTACGATGTTCGATTGAAACATCTGACCAGCAAGGAAGCTCATGAAGGTCGGAATCACGAGGATCGCCTTCTGGTGAATTAAAAACAAATCACTTCCTTCCACCCCTAACCTAATATATAAAAATCTCGGGTCACTGTGTTTGTGGTCGAACTCCTCCGAAACGGCTCAACCGATCAACTATTTTTGACATGGACATGGGGGCCCCTTTGGGCTGGACCGATTTTTCGGCTCGACCGATTTTTATGATTTTTTTTTGTATATTTGGTAGGTATGAGAATAGATGGTAAAATATTTTTTACATGGACATAGGGGCCCGGGGGGCCCTCTTGATCTGGACCGATTTTTATGATTTTTTTTTTTTTTGTATATTAAAATTAAAACATGGACGTGGGGACCCAGGGGGCTCCCTTGGGTTTAAAACTCAACAATGGGTTTCATGATATTTGATTTGTTGGATTTGTCTCCACCCCGACTAGCAGAATAACTATCAAAACATGTACATGGGGCTAGGGGGGCCCTTGGGTTCATGGGGGACGAGGGAGGCCCCTGGGCCCCTGTGTTATTGATTCTGAGGCGGTACAAAGTTCGCCGGGTCAGCTAGTAAATAATATAAAAGTTTTCACAAATTACGAAGTCAAAGTAATTTTAATATGGTATATCGTGAAAAAAATATTGTAAATCATACACGTTTTGTAAATATCATTGAAAATACTCAAAGGTTGCGAAACTATAAACCACCTACAAATAAGTACAAATTAATAAAAAAATTATTGTTAAGGATATCTTCCTCAATACTGCAATACATAGGGTCTGCAAAAATGATTCATACACATATGATGCCTCTGGAAAACAAAATTTACACGTAGTTAGATGCAGAATTTTGACGTTCAAAGTTCATAGGATAAACGTGGAAGACCCTGTATATAACTTTTTACGCCATCTCAAAGTCAAATTAGTCGCAACACGTTACAAAGAAAATGTATCTAATGATCTAATAAGAATTACCTTTTTTACCACATTAAAATTCATTAATACATTAATTGGTAAATAGGGCAGACCGACTTCCCGTAGATAGTACACATATTTATGGTTGCAAAAAAGCATCGAGCACTATATCCATTTCCAGCTCTATTCCCCTAAAGTGACAAAACTTAGAACGTCAGTCGATAATTACAATTGATGCAGAACTCTGTTCTTTCAGCAATATTTTAACTCCCACGTGGTTGAAAGCGCTCCAAGCGGAGTAACTTACTCTTCGGTAGGTCAACATGAACTGTATCCGTTGTGACGTCACGTCCGCAGCAGACATCCTACACCTACTTTATCGACTGGAAACGCTGGATCGCCCACCCACAGAGTGGTCCATTCTTGCTCACCTTCCCCTAGCACACTCAGGATGGGATGAACTATTGTGTTAAATGTGTTGAATCAAGAATACAATCATCAAGGTACATGGAATTTCGCAAATTTTTTAGATTTTATTTAAGTGTGTTTTTTTTTCGGAATTAGGTTTCGAATCTCAGTGAATCTGGTCGTTTGATCTATAAAAATAAATTAGTGTTGATATAAACTACTAATAAGCTACAAGGGGGAAATGTGCGCTTTTAGATAATTTTAAACACACGAAGTGATAAACTTAGATGTAAATGTTTTCGTTATTTATAGATAGGCATCCTGTCGAAATCCTAATAGATTCTATATTTTGTAGCAATATTTTTTTAGATTATTGTCTTAAGAGGAATGTTGAGTTGTAAAAATATAGATTTTTATTACAGTTGGATACATCATGCATCATTTTTAAAGAGCTTGATTTTTCCGGTCATAATAAAATAAATACCAAAATTTATATCATTGAGTGTAGTATAAATTGACTTGATGTATCAAACACAGGCTATATTAACGTATAGATAGATGTAAATTCAAGAACTATATTTTTATTGTTGCTATTTTTGAGATTTTTGGTAAAGATATAAATACTTCCATACGCAGCGATTCGGATCCACTGAGAATTGACATTTGTGCGACCAACAATCTTTTCATATTTTTGGTGCGTAATAATCTGTTATCTTCGTACATGCAAAATAACAAATTATTACGACCTTCGTGGCTTTACAAAATCTGTAGGATATCTTAAATATTAGTTTTCTTCAACTGTGATACGATAATACTTTAATTTAGTAATTAGTCAAATAGCTCAGTATTTGTAAAACAAAAAAATAAATCTAAGTTTTAGGACTTATGTATTTTTATAGTCACAAACATTAAACTATAAAGTGATCTTGTATAAGAAAAATTTTCTGATAATTTGTTGATCCTGTTATGATTCTTGTTCGTTTTGTTCAGAATATATTAGGATTGTAATAAGAGTCTAAACCAGGTTTTAATTTTATAGAATGTTACGTAAATATAATAAACAATCAAATTAAAATGGACCTAGTCAATTATAATGTATAATATACTAATCATACTGAATAAACAAAGATGTATTCAATTTTATTGTGTTGATGTATCAGTGATGTTCTTTAAATTTAAATTTTATAAATGTTGTTTGTTTTATTAAAATATGTCGGTATCTGCTGTTTATTTGTCCCTTTCTCAAAATATAAACGCGCACGTTTTAGTATCTGGTTTTGAGTAATTTAAATTTTAGAAATAATTTTGAAATTTGGAGTAATTTTGAAAATTATTTGTTTGAAAATTTTCACTAGTTTGACAATACAATCTTATAGATAAAAATTAATATTTGTTTGTCCGGTATGCATTCCCGGTAGCTGATAAATCGAAATTGTGAAACTGCGCAATAAAAAACTCAAACCTGGCAGTCTGTGAACTTGAAACTAAGTGTTTTTGCACCAAAATTCATTTCCTATGTTGTAAGACCTTTTTTGAGACTTTTTCCGGCTGCCGACAACTTTGTTTACATCTAAAATCGATTTCGTTATGATATAACATTTTTTGTGACTTCTTGGTGCCGGTTTGTTAATAAATGCACTATAATTCGATCAGTTGTCTGCAGGCCTTCGTCGGGGAAGGTTCGGCTTCACATATCAAAAATTTATTTCGGACTTTGTATAAAGTAATTTGAGTGTTTTAATAATAATTATTGCAGTTAACAGTTACTTTTTAAATTAAACGTGGGTGCCGAGGATACGTCCCGTGTCGTCAAAAGGTTAGTCTGTTTGAAATTATTGCTAGTTGAATGTAAAACATATTTAATTTCCGCAGGAATTAAGATCTAATAGTTTTTCTAACTTGTATCCTTCTCATTCAATAGTTTGTAGTCATTTAAATATTTGAGTGTTTTGGTGATAATTAATGTACTGTTTAATTTAAAAGTGGGGGCGATAATATAATTCCTGCCGTGATGGGGGTTGGATGTAATACCTATTTTAATAGTTAAAAGAATAGGAAATACAAAATACTGCAAATGTCTTCTTGTGGGGATTCAAGAAGTGTGTTTTTTTGCAAATAAAAACCACACAACTCTTTAAAATAAAACATAACAAACTGTTCTACAAAGATATTTTATGACATATGATTTTCATCAAGGTCAAACGGTAGACAACTTTAATTTTTTAAATGTAATTGTATTTTAAAAGCACTTTTTTTTCTGAATTCAACGATGTATTTGATGTATGGTGGGTGGTTCATATAAAAAAATATAATATACCAAACCGAACGGTTTTTTTTTCAAAAATCCAATTACTTACGAAATATTTTGTTATTTTAAAGACAATTTGAATTTTAATGTTAGAATTCATTTAATCGTTTAAAAATTGTTTTTTTTTTTAATTAATTTTTTATTTAAAAAATAAATAGTTTACACAAAGTAATTTGTGAAATATTTAATATGTTGCCTATATCTGAATCTTCAGGCGTGAACAGATAAAATGGGCACCCTGTGTAAGTAATAATTAATTCAAGTTTTTTTTCACAATTTTTTTCCAATGGAACACCGTATAGTTTGAATTCAGAAAAAAATATGTATAGGTAGACGTTTAAAATGCATTAAAATATATACAGACTGAGCAACAATTAATATTTTAGTTGGTAATGGATTCAGATAAAAGGGTATATTTATTTTTGTCGTTAAGTTGGCAGAATGACCTTTGCAAATGCCAAGGTTATGTGTTCTATAACAACACAGATCTTGATCCTCCACCATCAACACCTTCTTCTTTCGCCAATCATATATTAATAACGAAACATAGTTTTTCACCATCAAATTCCAAATTGATTCATAAATGCAATAAAGGCCGGAAATTAGATTTTCTTGAGACTTTGGAAATAAGGAAAGCCTTGAAACTGGAAAACAGATCTTGTTTAAATGAACAGAATAATTCACTATTTTAATTTTTCACTCAAACAAACTTACCAGATTCTCTTTGATCCATTTTTAATTTTTACATTTTATAAAATGTTGTTTTTACGAAATCTTTTAAAAATCATGTAACCCTTTGAAAACGTCAAATTTAATTCAAAATTACGTCAATGTCATAATTTTTTATATTCTTTAAGGTAAGAACCCCTCTTGTAATTCATCAATTGTATCATTAATCTCTTGTTAAATTAGGGCTGATGATGGCAGAAGTGTTCTGCCGAAACATGTTCCATTAGTAATTTTACAGTTATTAAAGTTTGTGGAGTTCGACTTAGATATATTTAAATTTTAAGGTTATGTTTGTTTCGTGTAAAAATACACTTCTACATTTAAAAATAGAAGTTGACTATATTGCTTGATCTTGAAATGCATATGTCAAAAAATATCTTTGTGTCACAGTAGCCACTAAAGAACTGTGTTATTTTTTTAAACACCTGTATATAAAATTAATGTTTCTTTGTTTGTCCCAAATGCGTTCTTATACACCACTTATATACCATTCAACCCCCGTGGAGATTTCTGAATTACTCCAACCATTTTATAATGGGTGGCGCGTGAGTTTGTTGGTAATTTAACAACAGTTCGTGTTTCTTAAATTACAACGGTTTTATAAAAACAAAAAATCTTCCTCGTACCTAACACAAAACAGAAATTATATCGGGTTTTCATAAATGATTCCTACATCATGTTGCCTCTGGAGAACAAAATTTACATGTTGTTAATTAGAGACTTTTGACGTACAAAGCCTACTGGATGTATAAATCATTTATGAAGACCATAAATATTGCACGAAATGGGGGCTGCAATTGATTATCTAGAGGCGGAAAGTTATTTTGGACTGTAAGAATAAAAATAATTCTGTCGCATCCGATAAAACTAGATTAATGAGCTTCCTTTCGCGATAATTTTAATTTCATTCAAGGACGATAAAAGTGGGGGCCCGCAGGGTAGCTATCTACCTCTATCACGCACTTAAAGTAAAATAATATAATTATAATTCTGATAATACTAATGAATTAGTGATACCACAAATGTTCATAAAAATTAATACTAGGAAAATTTCTAGAATCATAAAACATTATTACACACTCCAACAGTAAATTAAAAGACTATTTTTTTAACTCACCGCTTACACGCTTGTTTTTTGACAGCTTTCAAAAATGAATTGAAAAGATAAATACATTTTCACAATACCTACCTGTTATTGCAATATATCAAAACTGTCAGCTTGAGTAAAAACTCACTCATAACAGTCACGGCTGTTATATAAATTAACAGTACAGGAGGAATTTTTTGACCATTGTTTCTATAGCAACACTTTCAAAATTGATTTATGAATTGTCTATAGATAACTGTTATCAGCTAATATTAAAACTACATCTACCACAATTGGGGGAAAAATATAGAAATACTTGAAGAACGTCTTTTAGTAGTAAATTATATTTAAAAAATTAAAATTATTACTTCCTTCTTTAAACTAACTTTCCGAGATTACACCAATGGTGTCATCCAAAAGTGCCGGAGTTAGAAGAAGAGACGGGACGGCAAATTCATAAATATAAAGAAACAGGGCAATATTTTAATTTAGATACTATCAACACCGGCGTCAGAGGACGGGACTGAAGCTGTTCATGAAATATACGATGCCGACGAAATTTCTGTTGAATATTCTCAAGCCGGCACAATGCACCATTATTGACTTGTTTTTTATACCTATTATAAGCTTTTATTGTATTTTAAAACGTCAAAAATCTTGATTTTCATCAAACATCCCTCAGCGACATCTTTTGGCAACGTTCATCAACGTTGTCCGGTTTTTGAACGCAGTCCAATCGTGGCAATTTGACAATTGTGAGCACGTTGTAAACATAACCTCTTTATATTTGATTAACTATTTTTCTTTACAGTAATATAAAAATATAATGGGAAAGGTTAGGTAAATAAAAAAAAATGTCGAAATTTAATTTAACCCAACACAACCGCAGGTACAAAGATACTTTAACAAACATGACGAGAGCCCCTCAGATCCTAAATCTCCCAAAAAGAAAGTGTTAGTGTACAACGTGAATCCGAAGTTACGACGATGGGGTAGAAGAAATGCAGATGTGAAGGGTGTAAAAAAAGATCCAAAGAAAAAATATGTGGTGAAAATCCCAAATCCTAACCCTAAATTTAAAGGCAAAGCACCAATACCTAAGGAAGTTCTTAAAAAGTATAAGAGGGGTGAGGGTATCAATAAAACCGGCATAAAGACAAGAATACAACAGAAGAAATATGAAAAAAAAGAAGAACTCTACCAGTTTGCTATTAAACAGTCTGCAAGAGCTGAAGTTCTGCTCACGGAAGATGATGGGTAATTACAAACATTTAATTTGATTTCATTTTGTGTGCAGTTTTTTAGAGGCAGATGATGGTGAAACAACAACTCAATTTACCCAAAAACAAATAGCAGCAAGTGTTGATATAACTGCTGCCACAAAGTCCTTTGATTTACGTCTTGAACATTTCGGACCTTATCGTATGAAATACACCAGAAATGGTCGACATTTATTAATAGGGGGTAAAAAAGGACATGTAGCTGCATTTGACTGGGTCACAAAAAAACTTCATTGTGAGATGAATGTTATGGAATCTGTTCATGACATTAGTTGGTTGCATCAGGAAACTATGTTTGCAGTGGCACAAAAAGAGTGGGTTTACATGTATGATAATCAAGGCATTGAACTACACTGCATTAAAAAATTAAACAGGGTAACCAGAATGGAATTTTTACCATACCATTTTTTGTTAGCTACATGTGTAAGTATCTATATCATAATTAAGAGCTACATTTAATATTTAATTTCTAGAGTGACTTAGGATATCTGAGTTGGTTAGACACTTCAATAGGGCAGTTAGTATCACAGTTGAATACCAGACTGGGCAGGCTAACAATGCTCACTCAAAATCCATGGAATGCAGTATTGTGTCTTGGTCATGTAAAAGGAGTTGTGTCTATGTGGTCCCCAACCTGCAAAGATCCTCTTGCAAAAATGTTGTGTCACAAAGCCCCCTTAACAGCTTTACATGTTGACCCCAAGGGACAATATATGGCAACAGCTGCCACCAATAGAGAACTAAAAATTTGGGACATCAGAAAACTTGAAGGACCTGTCCAAGAATATAAATTGATCAATGCAGCCAATCATTTAAATTTTTCCCAAAAAAATATGCTGGCTTTAGGCATGGGCAATGTTGTTGAAGTTTATAGGTTTGACTCACAATTTAATGTAACTGCTTTTTTAACTGACATTTTAGGGACTGTTGCGTGAAGACGGCAAAACGGCCGTATTTACGTCACCGTTTTGTAACTGGCATAGGCAATTTGAACTTCTGCCCATATGAAGATGTCCTGGGAGTTGCAACAGCAAAAAGTGTGACCAGTCTACTTGTTCCCGGTGCTGGTGAGCCAAACTTTGATGCATTTGAGGCCAATCCATTCCAAACTAAATCGCAAAGAAGAGAAACAGAAGTCAAATCTCTCCTAGAAAAAGTATGTTAGTGAAAAATTTGAACTGAAAACTACATTTGACTATTACAGATACAACCAGAGCTTATCAGTTTGGATCCTACTGAAATAAATGAAGTAGATGTGCCTTCACTAAAGAGCAAAATTGAAACCAAGCAGAAATTACTTGTGAGTCACCATTTTATTTTGTTGCATTTGTTGATAGGTTTATTTCAGTTTGTTAAACCTCCTAAAATCAATTTTACACCAAGAAATAAGGCTAAAGGTAAGGGAGGATCAGTTAAGGTGGCTAAGAACAAGAAGATTGTTCAAGAAGAAGCCAAAAGAGTGAGTCTTAACTTATCAGTTAACAACTGCCATAAACATATTTATTTTAGGAGTTCATTAAGGGCACTAAAAATCTGTTGCCAAAGATGGAGGGGAAAAAACAGCAGAAAGAAAGTGGAGTTTTAGATAGGTTTCTACCAAAAACAAAGAAAATGTAAAATGTTTTTCATTTTAAAATAAGAGTAATTATTTCATCCAGTAACTTATCCCTATTGGCCACATTAACCTGAAAATTAACGTTAACAGTTAACAAATTAAACTCAATGGTAATTTACTGTGATCAATTGGTTGGATTGGTCAGTCTTCAGTTTTTGCACCAACTGACCCCCTCCTTTTAGGGGTACAGTGGCGATAAGTTTAACGTTTTGATTGCTGATCACTTTTTCTATTTCTGTCTGGAACTTCTTGCTTAGTAGTTCCATTTTCCCAATTTCATCTATTATAAGAATAGATGCTATCTAAAAATATACAAATAGATTAAATAAAAAAAAAACTATTTTAAGTTACATCTTGAAATACAGGCAAAGCAACTCTTTCAAAATCTTCAATGTGGACACTGTAGCATCCTACTTTAAATTTTGACTCAGTACTTATGTCACTGAAAAATAAAATTCCAAAATTTTGAATTCAAAAAAGTGGGGTACCTTTTCCGCGCAAGAACACCTCTTTTGTCATTAAGAGTGACAATATCGAAACCGATTCGCTGGTTTCTGCTGTCTCGCAGTTCTTCAGTGTAAAATCCAGTCGGTTTTAACTCCAAACCCTTCAATTGGTTGGCGAGTTTTTTGGTTAGGGTGGTTTTTCCAATACCTGCATTCTATAGTTACAGTGGTGCAGGTGGTATTTACTTTTACCTGGCAGTCCTTGAAGAATTATTTTTGTCATAGTTTAGATTCAAATGAACTATGGGTGACGTGCATAAGTGACAGTTCGACGAGACTGGAGGACCAACATAACCCTGCTTCATAAGATTTACACTGTTGTGCAGTAAGTTTGGATGAGTTGTTTAGTGATAAAGAGAAGATATATTTGAGAACTTTGTATTGAGACATTTAGTAGTAGTAGTGAATTATCTAATTCTGAAGTCAAAACAGTCTATATCGCATTTAATTTAAAAATTGAAAATCCATGGAAATGGTCCAATTGGTGATTAATTATACTCATAATGTGTTTCATTTACTGATGCAATAAAAAAAATTTGGTATAACCCCTTAGAAAATTATTTTAATCGACTTTGAAAACACGCATTTTCTACGGAGAATGGTTGTGTTGGTCCTCCAGTCTCGTCGAACTGTCACTTATGCACGTCACCTATTGGTATCTCACGAAATAACCTCAAAACAAATTTGGTGTTTCTTATTGTGCGCCTGTGCGCGTATTTGCACTTCAGCGCCTGTCTCAAATGGAATAACAGCTTGGGTATGAAGTTAGTCATTCAAGGCTGCCAATCTCCAAGAGCAAAGAAACTAAAAGGGACACTGCCAACCTAACTTTTTATTCAGTGGACTAAGAAATGAATCCAATTATAGAATATAGTGTATTGTTTTACACATGTCATAAATTTAAAATTGTTATATTATAAATAATAAAATTTAATGTAATAATTTTGAATTAATAAACTTTAACAATAAAAACTCGCGCTATTAGTGATAGAAATCTAAACAAAGTCAAAATTACATAGAGAAATTCTGTTTTTTTTTTTCTTGTCATTTTTGAGGTGAAGTACGAAGGCGCAGAGAGGACATATAACTTTTTTAAATAATTTAATTTAAATAATAATGAAAAAAAAGTTATATGTCCTCTCTGCGCCTTCGTAGTGAAGTGTGAAGTGCGAAAATCGCCGCTCTTTTTTTGAAAATGATGTAACTTATTTTTGTGGAGTTTGACATTTGCTGCTTCCAAATAATCGAGAAGTGAAAGTGGCCGGTTTTACATGATACAATAGCCAACTTCACGTCATTGAAAATTTTTTGTTCTGTTGGTCTGCTAGAGGGCGCTGACGGGAATTTCAATTGTTTTATTTTCTTCACTTGACGTACGCCAATGTTCATATAAAAATATTGTAGTTATTGTTGTTTAGTGCAATTTATAGTGATATGCTTTTGTAGCTTCTTATGACAGCTATCCGATGGAATTATTGATGCTGGCTGATCAAAAATTATCCAATCAAGTGCTGTCACAACAATAACACAAAAGTGAGGTTACTGGCATCCTGTCACCATGGACCGAAACAAGCCCGGCCAAAGCCAGGGCACCAGAGGTCCTAAGGCGAAAATAACTCAACAGCCCCCAGACTTATTTATCGCTTTGGGTGCAAAACAGTCGTCCCCTAGAGATGACCCCAAACGTAGCGTCCCGTTACCGAAACCCAGCGGCAGTTCCCATTTGGCGTCAACGTCCAGCAAAGTCCCCGATAAATTAAAGAGGGAGGGAAGTTCCTCAGGGTTAACATCTGTACCCCCGTCGAAAAAATTGAAAGTGGCACTTCCAGGGGCCAGACCTGGTATAGCAGGTTCCTCAGGTAGTAGCTTGATGCCTATCGAACGAATGGGGGTTGAACCATGGGAGGCTTTAGCTCTGGAATGTGAAACTGCGGATTTGTTTGAGAATATAATGGCTGCGGTTAATGCTGGAAACACAGACAAAGCTGTATGTTATAATTTAATATTCTGTTGTTTTTTACTAATATTTTCAGGTTGGATACATATTGGGCGTAATTCGCTCATTGAAAGGACAAAGGACAAAGATTTGTAAAGTTGTATATTTGAGTCTCATGTTGACTTGCAGCTGTAAGCCAACATTATTTACCAATGAACACATTATCTCTGCCATAGTGGGAGTTTTAAGACGTGACGTGACTTCTGGGTTTAAAGGCGTTAATAAAAGTAGTGCCTATTTTCAAATTTTATTTATGAATTTGTTAACACATGCTTTTGCTGATGTTGGCCATTGGCCTGAAACATTCGTCAAGGTAAAGAACATTTTAATGTCATTTAGCTCTGACTAATTAAAAAATGTGCAGATTTATGTAGAAGATGCTGTTGCTGATAGAGTGTTTATTGATAATCCTTATTGTAAACCATTTGTTGACAATATTGTGACAGCTTTCAACACAAAATTACCTCCATCTTCCTTGTTGAAATCAGAAACATGGAATTCTACCACAAGAGACACATCCAGCCCTCTCACAATCACAAATGTAGAGGATGATAGTAAAGCTGAAGGTGAGTAGAGAAACTATTTAGATATAACAAGTTCAGTTTTACTACAATGGCTCCTTAGCGCCTTTGATGTACGGGACGATTATAAATGATTTTCCATCAAGTTGGCTTTGGAAAGTATGTTAACGTATTTTTAACCAATTGGCGCTTCATTGAAATGCACAATGATCAAGGAGTAAATTGTTGGTTGCCTACTAATTAATTAAAACTAGTGATCGCCCGTCACACGAAATTCGAGTGGTATGTGTGTATTGGATTGGTAATCTAATCGACGTAAAAATTAAAAAAAAAAGTGAATACTTACGTAAAAGACACGAACGTTTACTTATAACATCCCAAGGTAAATGTCATAAGATAAGTGAGTTCCCTACACCACTCTGAATTCACCACCCAAACCTTAGGGGAGGAGCCAAGTTATATTTAGCTGTAGTTATCAGCTTCCCCGAAAATGAATTGCAAATAATTAATGAACCTGTGAAATTTTTGAAAATGGAGAGTAATCTAGGCCTAGATCTTATCAATGTCTTTCATTTTAAAAAATATTTAAAAATCGGTGCAGTACACACTGTTTCATTTGGTCCGAATCGATTCATGTTCAACGATTAAATATATAGATAAGCGGCAAATGGTCGTTAAAAATACGTTGACATATTTTACAAAACCAACTTGATGGAAAATCAAATCAAATATGTTCAATCACTTCATATACAAAGTAATTTTGAGTAAGTGTCATTCATTTAAGCTATGTACACGGCCTCTCAAAAGGATTTTCAAAATTTGTTTTTCAGGTTTTATTGAACACAAAGCCGCTGTCGAGACTTGGAATGTTAAAATATACCCCCGCTTCACACAATCGCAGGAAAATGTCGAAAAAATCGTCTTGGAAGCAATAAAAGAGCAGTTGGCACGCCGTCAACAACCTGAAACAATCACTAAAAACTTTGTCCGATTTTTGAGTATTGCCTGTGGTTTAGTCGAGATTCGCATAATTGCGGTATCCAGAATCGAAAGTTGGTTACATAATCACAAATTAATGAAACCAGCCCAAGAACTCCTTGCATATCTTTGCTACAACTGTTCAGCTAGTTCTCAGAGGGATCTGGAAATAATAGCCCAACTCAGCAAACTCAGATTGAAGAACAAACCAATGGTCAATTATTTTAACAATTGCTTACGGGAGATGGTCTACTCTTTTCCTGAGAATTTGTATCCACTTCTGAAGTATACCATTTATAATGAGTTGTCTAACGCCAGGAACACTAATAATTTGATAGTGGTGGGGGCGCTTTTCCAAGTGGCGCCAGAGGCCAGTGCCGATGCATTTGCAGACATCTGTTTGGTAAGTTATAAAATTGTTAATTAAAGTTGCACGGCATTTTTTTCATACTAGGAATTACTGCTGAACAAGGACGACTACCTCCGTTCATTACGTGCCCTACTCAAAGAAATAAACCGAGTCCTAAGACACGACTTCAACTTGCTAAGCATAGTTCACTCTCTCGTTCGCGAAAGGAAAGAGTTTTGCAACAACGTCAGAGAATCCGAATTTCGGGAACGCATCTTCCTCTCTTTGGCCGATCTAGTTTGCATGTGCATGCTTCTCTGCGTGAGCCCTCAAGTCAGGGATGCCTCCACTCAAAATAAACGTGACGTCACGGTCCTCAAAGTTTTCCAAAAACAAGTCAGCAATATCCAAAGAGAAGCGGTAACTTGGTTGAACGATACTGCCCTCAGGGTGTTCCGACCAAGTGTCAACGACTTCCACCACGTTCTTTTGAAAGTGTTGTTTTTGGAACAAGCCGAACATTACTACAAAGTCGATTCGTGGCCGGGGGAGAACGAACGAAATTTATTTTTGAGGTTGACCAGCGAGGTGCCCTTGCTTCAAGCCACTCTTTTGAGGATCTTATTGATCGGGAATTCCAAAGAGCACCCGATAAGTCCAACTGAAGCGATCGAGATCAGCGATCAGTTGATAAGGAGGGCTGCTAATTTGCCGCAAGATTGTGCTCCACCTCTGGTTGTGGACAACCTTGAGATAATCGGGATTTATTTTAACTTGTGCAGTTATAACTATCCAGAGAATATTACGTTACCGGCGGGGTATGTCCCACCGAGTTTGGCCATTTCAGGGCTTTATTGGAAAGTGTGGTTGATATTGCTGATATTGGCCGCACATAATCCCATGAGTTTCGGAAATGAGGTGTGGAACAAGTATCCGACATTGAGGATGTTTATGGAGATGTGCATCACAAAGTAAGTAGTAAATTTATGGATCTCAGAAATGGGGTCTAAATCAGGCGAACTTATCAGTACTGTAGGGGCCTACCGCCACGTTTTGAACATGTGACGTCATGAACGTCAACGAAACGTCAAAATTGAAATCCCGCGAAATTTAAATTTGGCCAGATCGTGACCGTCTGGACAAAGCAGTTGTGTCATAATTATGTTATTTCATCTTACAATCTATGACATTTGATAATAGTTCAAAAACATTTTTTAAATTTTGTCTAATTATATTTAATAATAAATAAACTATAATAAAGTAAAAAAAGAAGAGTTAAGTACCGATTTGTCTCGGAAAACAAAAATACTTTTCCATCAGTTAATTGTACATTCTACCACAGCCACTTCTCGTTCCCACCACCCACCATGGCCTCCCTCGACGAAGACTTCCAGTCCCGGGAACAGCAGGTCCTCGCTTTAGAGAAGCAAAAAATTCTCGAGTTTGAGACTCACCTAGCAGCTGCTAGCACAAAAATGGAAATCACCGAACAAACGAGTTTACTGTTACCACAACTGATGGAGCTGAGACCAGACGGTGAGGCTCGACGACCTCCTCAAGCCGTCTTAGACCAACTGCAACACCTCAACAACAGCCATCGAATGGGCCACCTTCTTTGTCGGTCCCGTAATCCCGATTTTCTGTTGGATATCATGTCGCGACAGGGTGGTACCGCACATATGCCTTGGTTGGCCGAGTTGGTGCACAATTCTGAGGGTGCGTTGGCTCATTTACCTGTGCAATGCTTATGCGAGTATTTGTTGTCCACTGCGCCGGCAGAGAAGTTGACGAAGCATGGCCAACTTTTAGCGCATTTAAGAACTGTGGTTAATGAAAACGATCCTCAGACTGCGTGTGAAGTACTGGAGTACTTATTTAGGAGGCTGACATCTGACCATGGGGCAAGTAGGACCCAAGCAACTAAAGGTTTAAATCTGATCCTGGGACCGAATGAGGAAACTGAAACTAACAATACCAACTGGTTGACCACTTACATTAGTCACTTTCCACATTTTACGATGATCAAACCGGTACTGATACAATTTCTGAGACAGGCGTTGCAGATTGAAACCAATCCGTCCAGAGTTTCCAGTTATATTAATTTCTTGGCGACTCAGGATTGTAATGATTCCTTCACGGAACTCCACGACTTGATAGCGGATTTATCATCGGTTATCATCGAGAGGCACAGTGTTGCCTCCTATGTTCTTCCGGGTCCAGACAACCAAACTTTGAGGAATCTATTAACAATATTCTCAGCGCACATTCAAAGAGCGCAGGAATATTCGGAAGACATCTACAGTTCTCTACAGAACTACAGCGAATACGTTTTGGTCACCTGGATAACTGGCGAACAGTGCCACATGCAAACTCTAGTCATCCATGCCGCCATAGTACTGCTCACATACGGACCACTGGAAAATTTTGAGCCTTTCGACGTACTCCTCAATTTCTGGTTTCCGGAGAACGGCGAACATCCCCGAGCTTACACTCCAGACACCAACGAAGCCACTTCGTATTTACCGGACTGGATGAAACTACGAATGATCAGGTCAAATGTACCTCGTCTTGTCGATGCCGCCATAGAAAAATTAGAACCCCCGAAGTTGGTACTCTTCATTCAGTCGTTCGGGATTCCCACAACTTCTATCAGTAAATTGTTAAGCACGCTGGATAAAGCGACAATTCTGGACCCAAAGCTGGTGGTCGATTCCGTTTTGGATAAAACCTACATGATCCAATTGGTAGAAGTCCAAAATAAGAGAGGTGCCATTGGTGGAGAGACTTTTGTTAAAGCGATAGAAATGCAGATTCCGCCTGTACAAGACGTGAGTGTTAAAATCGAAGTTGAATCAAAGAAGGCTCTACCGAGTTTAGTCAAGAACAAGCATGTGGAATTAAAGTCCGCGGATGTTGTGAATTTGTTGAATAATATTTTTAGTCCGAATTACAATGGAGACAAGAACAGGAATATTGTGACTTTAAGTAAGGTAAGAAATATTTTGCATTTATGTGGCTATCGTTGAATTTATTTTATGGTTTCACTCCTAATCCTAATCTAGAAGATTAATCAATGTCTGACACGGTGTCAACATCCAAGTGTGCCAATTATTCATTGGTACCAACCCACTTGACTTGCTTCAAGATAAAGTAAACCTGTTAACCCTTTTGGTGCCCTTGAATGTAAACACAGGTTGAAAAGATTTTTCTTTTAAGGGAGTTATTGTGTTCAAAATCTAGCTTTTTATTAGATCAAAAATCGTAATAAAATATCATTATTGACAAAAATTGCAGATGTGCTTTGAGAAGAAATTTCTGGACGTAGTTTTTAACTATCTGAAGTCTCTCCCCATGAATTTTATTACACCAGTTCTTCTGAAGTACAATTCCATAGCTACACTCTTCCGATTGTTATTCTCGAACAGCAATTCTACCAACAATGAAATGGTCGTTATGGCAACAAACTTTTTAAATCACTTGACAGACGAACATAATTCTAGTTACTCAGTGTTAAAAGAATTTTTAAAGCAGAGTCAGGGCGTAAAAAAGGTGATGAAAAAGGAAGACACAGCTATGGAATTAGATTCGTATGGACATGTTGATAGCGTAGGGGAAAAGCTGAGCAACATGCTGTCAGAAGCAAAATCACAAGAAGAGAAAACCGGGCTGCTTGTGGATTGGTTATCAACAGTTGAATTAGAAATTGCATACTCGCAAAAACATAAACTACAGGTTAGTTTTATCTTAATTGTTAACATAGATATATTTAAATTTTAATTTAAATTTACTCCACTTGGATTTAAGAACATTTTTCTTGTTTAATTGTTAACGTTTGATCAACCTTTCATTGTAGAAAGATTTATTATTTTCAAAAGAAAATTTATCGTTCAGACCGTTGCTGATGTCCTTGGTGTTGCAAAGAGCAAGTTGGCAAAGTTTGCACGCAATTATGACTTATCTTTTGAAAGAGGATAGTTCAGACATTTGCCCCGTATCTGCCCTTGACTTTTTGTGTGCACTAACGCAAAGCCCTAAACTGTGGCAAGGACGTGATAAGGCAATTCCTAAGCACTATCACGCTGAGGATGTTTTTGATCTGAGGAAAGATAAGGTAAACCGCTAAATTGTCCGCAAATCTCAAATAAAACTTTCAATTTTAGGCTATAATTTTAGTAAAGTACATAATTGAAGAGAGCCGCCAAAATGCTGCTAATTGGCAGAAAAAGATGGAGTCACGATTAGTTCTACTCCTGAAATGTATTAAAAACTGTGCTTCAGATATTTTAAAAGCACTCTTAGAACAATCTGACAGTGATATCTATTCCCGGGAACTCCTATTGATGATCTACATGTCTTTGCCGTCATCAGGCCAAGATCTCATCAATACCAAAGGAGATATAGCCAAACAAGCCTTCGCCAAAAATTGTCCAAGTTCGGCAGATGAAATTTCGCACTGTTTACTAAGTGCTTTAGCGGCAACACCAAGAAGTAAAGACTGGCCTCGCAAAAGCCAGGATTTAGAGCTGTGTGCTAGAAAATTAGCAGCCACTCATCCTATTCTAGTTCTGCGACAACTTCCCATGTTAGCGGGAAGTTTGAAAGGGCGAGCTCAGTACGACTATGGCGTGTTGAAAAATAGAGGTCATTTACTTCTGTTTGGACAGGTTTTGGGTATTCTAGAGCTGTTGCAGCCGACTGTTTTTGAACAGAGTCACACGTTGTGCGACATTTTAGACTCTTACTTCTTGTTGTTGCACTACCATGGACATATCAAAGATTTGTCTGTCTTGGTACAAAGAATCATTACTTTTATTCAGAACTGGATGACCAACGACATCAAGGCAGCATCCTGGTATTTGCAGGAACATGGATCAGTATTAGTGTAAGTAAAATAAAGATGAAATGTTTGTGTACGCAGACGGTAGGTAACACTAGAGTTGACCGTTCACTTAAAGTAAGAGCCACAGTAATCGGACACCCATCAACAGGAAGCGGCAACGTCGTTGAGGTGCTTATTTATTGGTGGATGAAACGAACCGGACTCAATGGGCAATGGGTCCCGGTTTATGGGTGTCGGATTACTGTGGCTCGCACTTTATGTCATCACGTGTGGCAATCGTCAATTTAATAATTAAACTAGTTACTTATATGCTGGTCAGTCATAGTTGGCTCGTTTCCAATTTTACCATTGTCCTTAATTCGCCCTTTTAAATATGTTACAGCGATATTCAAATGGCACAACCGGGAGTCCGACCTCTTCTATCCAACGTATCTCTACCGGTGGGCGATACCAACACCCCTCCAGAGCTCCTGGTACGAACTGCGATGTCGCCCATGATCGACCCTTTACCTCCCCACTGGCCCCAATTGTTAGCAGCCTTGCAGACTTCAGAAAACTTCACAGTTCTTCAAGAATTAGACCACATAACAAACAAAAAACCGCAACTTCTGAAAGTTCCATCTCAGCACCTTTACAACTACATCAGTTCATCCAGCGGGAATGTTAGGACGTTGGCTTTAACACTGATCGTTCGATGGTTGAAGTACAATCCTAAAGCGGCGTCTGAGGCGTTGCCTGCAATTCTCACCTGCTTGAACAGCAACAACGGGGATGTAGTCGCGAGTGTTCTAGATAAACTTTCAGATTTAGTATCTGTGATGCAAGAATATGGAAAGTTGATCCTGACTAGGGTGTTCCAGTTGGGAATGGAGTCCACTTTGAACACAACAAGTAATATTACTAAGAGTATCTGTTTGTTGAATTTGCAGTCAGGATGTTGAATTTTACGGTAAAGAACACAAAGCCTGTAACTTGTAATTATATTTTTTGATTGTTGTACAAAAATAAATATCATTTAAGGCAATTGTTCTTAAATATCTAAATTCAAACTATCCAAATCGTCTTGTTCAAATATTGAAGACAAAGTTTCTTCTTGTTGCTTCTCCTGTGCAGGAGCACATTTTTTGAAATTAAATTTCTTTGGAATTTTTTTTTCAGTCATGTTGATTACTGTTTGAACTTCAGTGTTTTGTGCTAGTGCCTTTCGTTCTCCAGTGTCGATAGACTTTTGCGTACTAGACACAACGTTCGCGAAAGAAATGTCCCCAATTTCAACATCTTCAAAAAATGTTTCTGCTGACTTTTTTTCTTGCAAAGGTTCAGATGTGTCCACTTTTGGGGCAAATCTAAATTTATTCATACAGCTTGTATATTTAGATTTCATGACTGGTTTGGGCACTTCATTTATAACCATAATATTTGATTCTATAGCTTTTGGTGAATTAATGCTTGAACTACTAGATTCGCATGTTTTAACGGTAAGCGGTTGATCACAAACTTCCATATCTTCAGGAAATGCTTGTATTGACTTTTTCTCTTGTTCGGGGGCAGATATGGTCACTGTATTAAAACGGCTTAAACCACTGACGCCGGGAGCTGGGTCTTGATCAGTTTTAGAATACTTTTGTTGCGATCGCGACCCGGAAGGGTCTATGCTCAGATCTGGGCTTGGTGGTTTCACCTTTGGATCCAATTCTTTTTGTAACAAGTCGGTCAGTTCCAACTTTTCCAAGATCATTTTCGCAAGATCTTCGTAGTTTTTTTGGGGATCTTGAGGGAAATCGCCTTTGACGTTGAAATTCAAAGTGAAAACGGACGTGTTGGATTCCACTGCGGTTTCAACTAATGCAATAGCCATTACAGCATCGACAATTTCAACTTGTTCGTGAAACATGAGACGAGCGTGTCCTTGCGACAATCTGAATCAAATTGAAATAGCGTTATTTTCATTTCATGAAAGGTACATACCTTATTAGACTGTCTAGAAGACGAACCGTTGTCCGTGCTTTATTCCGATAAGTCTTTTTCCTTTGAGACTGATAATAACTACTTAAGATTTTATTTGAGTCTTGTGTCAGAACCGGATGGATCTTTTTGATAATGGCAAAATAGGCCTTCAACAAAAAATGGAAACAACAGATTAGGTAATACTGAGTCATACTTGTAAAGTTTCGATGGTCCAGTTAATGGTCTCGCCGAACCTTGAAGTGTTGGAATTATCAAAAGAATGTAAGATGTAATCAGCAATTAGAGTATCCCATTCTTTATCGACGTTATCCTGTAATAGCAGAACCAAATCAAATCGACTCAGTAAAGGACTTGGAAGTGCCACATTCATGCTCAGTGGTTGACTCAGGTCAAGTTTACCCTTAGGGTTAGTAGCAGCTAACAACGAACATCGCGTGCTAAGTTTACAGACAATACCTGCCTTAAAACACGTTATTAAATCTTGCAACAATGTAATGCCGGCTCACTTTAGCTACACTAATTGTTTGCTGCTCCATTGCTTCATGTATACTAGTCCTATCATGTTCTTTCATCGTATTAAACTCATCTATGCAGCAAATCCCTCCGTCTGACATAACAAGAGCCCCACCCTCCAACTGCCACTCCCCGTTTTCCTGTAAAACCCCTCGTGGCTTCATATACATACTAACAAGTCAAAAACAACTTACCATAATTGCAGCCGCTGTTAACCCCGCTGCTGTTGATCCAACTCCAGTTGTCAAGACGGATCGTGGGATAATTTTTGACGCAAACCTTAAAACTTGTGACTTACCGGTGCCGGGGTCACCTACCAACAACATGTGGGGTTCTGCTCGTACCTTAACTCCTGTATCAGGGTCGTTGTGCAAATTGCTACCACCTGCTAAGACCACAGCTGTTGCCAATTTGACAATAAAAAGTCCAAACAGCTAAGAATTAAAAACTAGTTAAGAGAACACACTAGCAGTTGCACACCTTTGGACAAATGGATTTCAAAATCATATCGCGACCCTGCAGTGGGGCGTTGGAATAAGTCATCCAGAAATATTTAAACATATCTCTATATCTCGGAGTGATGAACACGGAGGTGTTTGCATTGTTGACCTGAACATGATTGGCTTTGAGTACTAATTCTAGTTCTATTTTTTTGCCTACAACGTAGTCTTCATGTCTGTACTTAACTAACCCACTAAAAGTTTTATTTCAAAAATAAGAAACAACAAGAAGAGTACTAACCAAACAGTAATATTATCACCGGGTTTGCATGAGTCCACTAAATCATCTTCAAGAGTCACCCACATACTTTTAGGTATTGACCCTCCATCCAGCTGGCTAACATTTTCCTGCATCTTCACCTCTTGATAATCCTTACAAAATTCAGCATTGAGTTCACCCATACGAACTATAGTAGTTCCTGTGCAAGCATCAGGATTCTGACATTTTTTTGGAGGCTTGATAATGTTCATTAAACGATATTCTGCAGGTACTGTCATCAAATATTTGCATTTTGTACAAACGTACTGCCTCTGATATTCCAACATTTTTAAAGCCGTCATTCTAAAAACGGTACCTAACAACTCTTTTAAAGTAAAGCTGAAGAATCATTGTGTTTAACCAACCTGAAACTTGCAGGAATTGGTTGTTGTCATCGATTAGGGGAAATTTCGTCCGATGTAATTCCGGGTAAAAAGGCAAACTAAAAATTCGACAGTGCACATGTTTTTTGAATATGTACTTCTCGTCTGTATTCTGAATTAATCTAGTTTGCACAGTATAAAGGGCAGTGTTCCATTCTTCCAGTGACTCCTCTGGGTCGATTAAAAATCTGTTTCCCAAATTGGGGTCGTTTCCAGATAATTCTATAAAACTACAGACCATAATTAATTTAGTTTTATTGTCGATGTTTTTGGATGGATTATGAAATGGTATATACAATGTATTTTTAGACTATTTACATTAACTACTTTAGACATAGGCCCCTTGAGGTACCACCGAACCGTGTAAATTTCGATTGACACCATGTCAGTCATCAAGGGTTTCTGGTCGTACTCCTGCACGCGGGTTGGGTTGCAGGAGGTGACACGGGTAGATATTAGAAAAATCCGACTGATTCAACTGCGGACGCCTAGCCCCTGTGCCACCACTCAATTCATATTTAACTGTAATAAGGAATAAATTTGTTCTTTTTTTTGTATACATTCCCTGTGATTGTAAGTGGCAACTGATGTTGTTCTAGGGCTGTAACCTAACGATACACTTACACATCGAGTATTGAGATATTGGGAAAAATAATTTTTTACCCTTATATCTGTTTATGTTTTACCCTTGACAACGGAACTTAATAGTGTACTTTTGTAAATTATTGCTTTCCGAGTAACTTTTTAACATTATTAAGTTCCATTGTCAATAGTGAATTACATTATCAGGGGCCGGAAAAATAAATTTGAATCGGAGCCGAAGAAATGTAATACATAAGATAACATCGGAATGTATCGACTATTAACATTTTCGGCAAACAACAAGCCGCGGCTTCGCCTTCGCCTGCCTCAATGTTAATACGTCCTTACATTCCTTGTTACTTAAATTGCTATTGTCCAACAGTTGCATATTTTATGTGTTTTTTGAGTGACTAATCAGCCATTCCATGGGAAGCGTCAACTTATGCCTGTCATTCAGTTATTCTTCAGTTATTAAATAGTCTCAATAATACGAAAAACAATATATTTTGGCATTATTTATAGAAATATCAGGGTTTCGCGACATCATAAACTCGGATATGTATGATGTTCAACGGATTGGCAATTTAAATTTGAAAATCATGTAGGCTGCTGTCTTTTGGACAGTCGGTGGTTACAGGTGAACTCTATTCCACCCCTTCAAAAACAACATTTTGCTCAACGCATTGACAGTAAAGTGGCAGAATTTTGTGGCAATTTTTCCATAAAAAAAAATGATAATGTGTCATGTCATGCATTATTTTTATTTAAGCTTATCAAGGTCAAACGATCGCCTTAGTTTTCAGGTTTTCAAAAAACTCAAGTTTCTCAAGTTGTCAAGTTTTTATGTTACTCAAAGTCTCAAGTTTTCCAAAATCTCAGGTTTTCAAAACTCCTCCACTACTCAACATTGGTTTCTCAAGGTCTCCAGTTTCCGGATCTCAGATGTTAGGATCACAAATTGTTCAAATTCTCAAGTTCCTTATACATTTCAGGTTTCTAAGAACTCAAATTCTCAAACTTTTGAGGTTTCTGAAGTTCTCAGGTTCCCTAAGGTTTCAGATTTTCCAAAATCTCACTTTTCTTCAGGTCTCAATTTGTATTTCTCAAATTCTCAGATTGTTGGGTTTTCCAAATGTCTAAGGTTCGCCAGGTTCTTAAGGTCTAAAATCTGCAAATTTCCAAAATATCAGGTTCCTCCACTTCTCAGGTTTGGGTTTTTAAGTGCCCAGGTTGTTAAGTTTTTCAAGGTCTAGGTTTTCCAAAATCTCAAGATCTTCCAGTTCTCAAGTTTGGTGTCTCAAGTTGTAGGGTCTTAATTTACTCAAGGTCCCAAGTTTCTTAAATTCTCTGGTTTCCTCACTCATCAAGGTCTTCATTTCCCTCAAATCTCAGATTTGCCAAGATCTCAATTTGTCAAAAATCTCAAGTTCCTCTAGTTCTTAAGTTATTACTCAAGGTCTCAACTTTCGTGAAATCTGAAATTTTTGAAAATTTCAGGTTTTTCAAATTCCTCCACTTCTCAATATTGGTTTCTCAATGTCTCAAATTCCATAAGATCTCAGATGTTTCATGATCTCAAATTCTCCAAGTTCTCAATTTTCTCAGGTTCCATAAAATCTTATTTGGTTTTCCAAAAGCTCAGGTTCCTTCTCCTCATCTCAAACTTGGTCTCCCAAATTCTCATTTTTTTGCTTAATCAAAGTCTCAAGTTTCTTAGAATTTCAGGTTTGCCGAAATTATTGACATTATAGATATAATACAGCGTAATTCAGCATGAACATTGATCACAAAGCTCTTTAGAAAGTGAAAGAATTTCGATGTCTAGAACACTCACGAGAAAGACGACCACAAAGCGTTCTGACAAAATCAAACAGGCCAATACACAAAATTTATTTTTTCTTCAAACGTCAGAAAAAGTGACATTGTATACGTCAATAGGCAATGAGTAATGTCCATTTCTCTACCTATGCAGCCAAAGTGTTTTATCTGCAGCTCAATTGACCAGGCAATAACGCCATGTTGGAAAATGTTATTGATGGGATCAGAAGAAGAGCTCGCCTGTGCCGACAACAAAATGGCGAACATTTTTACCGACTTCAAAAAAGAAGGAGGTTCTATGTTCGGCTGTATGTATTTTTTATGGTATGTTCACCGATTTTTTCGTCAATTGTGGACCGATTTTGAAAATTCTTTCTTCATTTAAAAGGGTATACTCCAGAGGTGGTCCCATTGTCACCAAGTCCGGATCTGATGAGGGGATCCCATGGAAATCGAGGAAAATCCTCAAATTTTTCCTTCCTTACCGACTTCTTTTATGTCAGTTCACCGATTTCTTAGTCAATTGTGCAGCGATTTTGAAAATACTTTTTTTATTTGAAAGGGTATACTCCTGAGATAGTCCCATTGTCACCAAGTCCGGATCTGATGAGGGGATCCCATGGAAATCGAGAAAAATCCTCAGATCTTTCCTTTTATGTATATTAAAAAATTTAAATATATCTAAGTCGAACTCCACAAACTTTAATCAGCGTAAAATTATAAATGGAACATGTTTCGGCAGAACACTTCTGCCATCATCAGCCCTTAAAGAATATAAAAAATTATAATCATTTTTTATATTCTTTATTGGAAATTTGCAGATTTTAGACCTTAAGAACCTGGCGAATCATTTAATCATTTTTTATATTCTTTAAGGGCTGATGATGGCAGAAGTGTTCTGCCGAAACATGTTCCATTTATAATTTTACGCTGATTAAAGTTTGTGGAGTTCGACTTAGATATATTTAAATTTTTTAATTTAAATTTACTCCACTTGGATTTAAGAACATTCTTCTATTTTATGTATATGTTCACCGAATTCTTCGTCAATTGTGGGCCGAAAATATCGAACACAATTTGTCGAAAGTACAAAATATCATATCATGATGATGTCACCACATATGGTAACGGCATTGATCTAGAACAGTCCACAGACGATGAGAACGTCTGGAAATGATTGTTCACTTAAGATGTTCTCATGAGCCTAGAAGATTCTGTCGCGGTGATCTCATACTACACGACGCTCGTACAAAGAGGATGATCTCATTCTTCAAGAATATTCGATCGCACCAAAAGGATGATCTCATTATTCCCGGAATAGAAGGAATCAATAACGCCAGGAGGGGTATAAGAAGGGAACAAACGACAGAGCAGAACAGTGTATTGGTAGTCGTGAACAAAAGGTCAGCGTGTTATCGTAAAAGTTTGTACATAGTGAAAAGTTAGTCTTTTTAATAAAAGTTAGTAATTACGGTGTGCACCAGAATTTCCTTAAATCCTCGAACCCGCCCGGCTCACGCTAGGTTAGAATACAATATCGAAATACACAATTTCAATGATCCACGGAAAAACAAATTTTCACTCAATCTGGCCTGTCCACATTTCGAGTTTTACGTACAAGGAAATATGAACTTCTTTTAGTATGCTTCTTTAGGGGGTCGAGCGCAAAGCGCGAGGCACCAATTTCAATTATCCACGAAAAAAACAAATTTTTGACTCAATCTGCCCTGTCCACATTTCGAGTTTCACGTACAGGGAAATATGACCTTCTTGGAGTATGCTTCTTCGAGGGATCGAGCGCGAAGCACAAATTTCAATGATCCACGGAAAAACAAATTTGTGAAATTTTTACCTGCGACATTTTGTACGATAATTTGTAGGTATTTTCGATGTCTTGTACTTTCGATATTTTATTTTTCGACAAATTGTGTTCAATATTTTGTATTCGATATTTTGCTATTCGAAATATTTCCTCCCCATCACTTAAAATTGTAAAATAATTAGCTTTAAAAAAAAAACGACTTCAAAAACCGAAAAATAACTGAGTACATGTATTATTACATGTGCTATCTACTGATCTGTCTGAAATCGGTGCCAAGCCAAATAAATAGGTAGTAGATAGATAGGCTGTCCGCTCCCGCCACACAAGTTTCACCGGCCGCGCGTCGGAATGCGTAAGCGTGGGTGGGGGGCTCGTGCTGAGCAAAACAACCCAAACGCGGGGCAGACGTCGTTGACGGCCTGATACTGAATTTTTGATGCGCTATAACCATAGAATAATTACACTAAAGTGATTTGGATAAATATTCTTTGCTATATATTTTTATAATGACAATAGGTTAAAAATTTGTTCACCTCTTTGGCTTGGCACCGACTTTTTTTCACGACAAATTTTTGACAGTCAGAGAAAATAGGTACGTTTAGCCAACTGCGATTTCAAATTTTGTTGCTCACTTGATACAATTTAATTAAACACAACTGGGCAGTTGTCAAATACGAAATAAATTGTAAAATGGGCTTTATTTATGATAACAGATATTTGCTGCCGTTTTTTTTAATTCTAGTGCCGTTTTTTGTACTCTAAATTAACGTGAATTGTGACATAAGAATTTGGTTGCTATAACAATTTTAAATGTTAGGGCTTTCAACAACGATGTCTTAGTAGTAACAAAGAATATTTACCGAAGTGACTACTGTAATAAATTATTCCATGGTAGTAAGACATCGTTACTTCGTCGGCTTTCAACTCCAAATCAAGTCACATGCGTATCATGCACATAACCTAAATCTACAACCAAACTTACAACACAAAATAAATAACAATTAAAGCCGGAACAGCATTTATAGAAACATTGTTTATTCAAAGAGATCGTGAAACGATTTAAAAAATTAATTGTACTTACTTGATATTCACAGAAAAATGTTTGTTTTCATCAACATCTTTTAGAACCTCGATTATGGGTTCCTTGTAGTATGAAAATAAATAACTTTCACACATTTTTTGAGTGAACCTGGAAAACGTAATTAAATTTCACTTTTATTGACCCGTTTTGAATTAGACAAATCACAAACCAATGAGGTTAGGTGCAAAATTTCTCTATAAATAAAAAATAAAGTTGGCCGCGGGATAGTTCCATGGACGCGAAGAATCGCTTGTTTATTGTTATTGTTTCGACCAGTGGCGTGCTTACCACGATTGAAGAGATTGTGAACGAAATGAAATGTAACCTCGTCTTATATTGATTGTTGAATTTAATTGATATTTGGCAGAATTTTAAACAGAGTTTCTCTCTCATAGAGATAAATCATACATTGGAGACGAAGCACCACTGGACTAATGTCAAAGGTCAAACTTCCTAACCTAACCTCAGCTGTCAAAACAAACAAATAATCACAACAATCACAAAATGGATTTGTACATGAAGTTATCATCCCTCCAAGAAATTTCCAAAGCTCAACTGTCGAAAATTCTCAGTACTGTAGCGACATCCAAATATATAGTCTTGGAGCAAAGTATAATTCGCCCCCTTGAGAAAGTATGCGGTGTAAAATGGCTCAAGTAAGATTCTCATACGGCTACGTCAACACATTAATTTATTACTGTTTAGAGGCAATGGTGTAGAGAAGATTTTCAAACTGGAAGCCAGCTGCCCGAATTTCGGAGAGTGCTCCGTTTTTTACATGATTTTTAGTAAATTAAGCACATTTAAACAAGTAGTGGACCAAATTCGTTCTCAAATTACCCAGGAGAACCCGACTGAAAACAAGTTTCACATTATTGTTGTTCCACGCTATTTAAATTATTTTCAAGATGAGTTGGAGCAATTGGGGCTGTATTCAACTATAAAGCTGCATTCTTTCCACTGGTTTCCTTTGTATTTAGATGTGGGAATTTTGAGTTTAGAGTTACCTAACGTTTATAAATCTTTATTTTTACAACTTGATTACACACTTCTTCCCACACTGTCAAGAACATTGTGGAATTTATTTTTTGTTACTGGAAGACCGAGGTTTATTGTGGCTTTAGGAGAGTATTCTAACAAAATTCTGACACAAGTAGATTTGCTGCTAGAGGATAAGGGTGACAGTGATAAACTTGATGTAGACATTGGTGGTTTAGTGGTAATTGACAGAAACTTTGATTATCCAAGTGCCTTACTCACACCAGGTACATATGCAGCCTTACTAAATGAAGTCTATGGAGTAACTTCAGGTCATTGTGAACATAAGGAGGAAGCTGCTGAGAATACCCAAGAGGGACGTCTAAATCCAGTGGTAAAAAAACAGCCAATTAGTTTTAGTTTAGACAGTACCAAAGACTCAGTTTATGCAGACATTAAAAATCGTTACTTTACTGAAGTAACGTCCGTTTTAAGCACATTAACGAAACAGTTAAAAACTGAGAAAGTCCAGTCAAAGGAAATGGCTCTAGATGAAATAAAACATTATGTGCAGACACAACTACAAGCCACAAAGTCGCGTAAAAAGTTTATTACAAACCACTTGTTAGCAGCGGAAACGATAATAAACGTTTTAGGGTCGCGGTATGAAACCCAACAAGAAATAGAGTCCAACATTATAAGAGGCACCAATAAAGGTACAAACTTTAGTCATCTTGAAGAGAGCCTCTGCTTTGAAAATGATCCATTGGTGACTTTGCGCCTTTTTTGTTTACTCTGTGTCACTCAAAAGCTAAGCGACACCGAAATTAAGAGCTTCTGGAGAAAATTTCTCCATCAATTCGGATTTTCTCACAGCTTTGCCTATAGACACCTAATGAACGCAGGCTTTATTCCAGAACCAACGCCGTCCACTCTCAGTATACCAAGTAAACTTAGATTACCAAAATTTGCCTCTAAAGAATTCTACAACAACGCCAGCAAATTCAAACAAATACCCCCTAATCCAGAAAAAATCAACTTAAAGTTTCCTACTTGTGCCAGTTATGTTTTTGGTGGAACATACATTCCTTTGATCACTCAGATATCAAGTATGATTTTAAACGCGACCCCAATTGAGGACATTAAGGCGAAATTGGGGGGTTTAGGAGCGATAAGTGTGAGAAATGATATGGGGTACCCCCTACAAAATAGGACTCTGCTCGTTTATATGATCGGGGGTGCGACATACGCCGAAGTTGCCGCATGTAATTTATTGGAGACGCTAACGGGGGCTCGGATTGTGGTTCTAAGCGATGGTGTAGTTACTGGAAATGATTTGATGAAACAGATTTTGGCTTAATAAAGGTAATTTTAATTTCTGCATGTGACTGTGATGTATCTTTTTAACATTACAATAAGCGAGATCTTTAACAGAATTTATAGCATAACTATATTTTTTACATAGAAAATAGTGTGTACAAAAAATTACAATCTAGATTTTATTATATTTTATTGATTAATAAATAAATATTGCAGTATGATTGTGTCGATGTAAATATTACCGCCAACTTAACTATGGTGCAACTTCTCGATATTTAGAATCAGAAAACGTCAAAAATGCCTCCGCGAAAGCAATGTTTTTCTCTTCTGCGCACAGGGGCGTTCCGGTAGCGACGTGCTCTTCTACTATCGTAAGGAGGGGGTTTTTGGAATATACTTTTGTAATTTTACGGGAAACACTAGAGTAAGAAAACTCAATCGTAATTAAAAATATAACAATTTATTATTAAAAATTATATCTAATGTGATGTGTGAGATATAAATGTTGAAAAACATGTATTAATGTTAAACCTTAGGTTCTAATCAGGCAAGAATTCTACAATTAAAAATAAATTATAAATAGACAAACACAGAACAGATACAGAAAACGGACAAAAAAGCGTGATCGGAAAAATAAATACCAAAAATGTACTTAAAAAAATAATTTGTACACTGGGAACAATTGAAAAAACACGATCTAGTACACAATTTTTCTGAAAACATTTCAATCAGCAACTTCCTAAAATATATAAAGGCAACAATTCTATATATACAAATAAATAATGAATGATAAAATTAACAACAAAACTATGACTAGTCGTTAAGACCTATGAGAAACATTTATAAACAATTAAAATCTAGTCATTATTCTAAAAGATAAATAACATTTAATAGCGAGTAAAAAATAAAAAAGTAAAAATATTTAATAATATCACCCATTTCTGAAATTAGTTTTTATTATTTTCAACTGGCTTCTTCCTTCGACGGCCTCCTTCCAGGAGGTATGACACGTCCAGCGGTTGCTTCGTCGGCATCTTGCTTAAGAGATTCAGTAGGATTTTATTCAAGCGAGCTTTCTGCTCTGAAGGGGTCTAAACAGAGAATAAATTAGGAAAAATTTCACCTCCCAAGCGGCTACACTTACTCTAACAACAGGCACATGAACAGGCATTGGCGGGATGACAGGTTCTCGAGATTCTTCAGTCTCTTGAGGTTTCCGTCCTCGCGGTTTCACCAAGGCGGGATCGAGGTCATGCGGTGTGTAAGTCCGCGATACTTTGAGTCTAGTCTCGAATCTCTCAAAAACAAAAGTTTTTGTACAAATCGGGAATTTCGACTTGGAGACTTTGCTGAACAGCCGAGCGGATTTATCCACTCTGTATTCGCAAATGTAAATATGTTCTTCAGGAGCGCCTATAGGGCGGCCTTTGCAAAATGTGTTCAAATCCATTACCCAGCAATGGGAGATGATCAGTTCCACAGGGACTGCTTCATATAAAGGTACGCGCATGACTTCATTGGGAAAGAATCTGCAAAGATTGGGGTTAGTACAAGATAGAAATGGGTGGGAGACTTACTTTCTAGTTGGTTCATGATATGTTTCATGAGGTCTTAAGTAGTGATGGCCGTATGCAAAACGTTTTCCAGTTTTGGAGTCTTTCCATAAACGTTCAATTCGGAATATGTCTAAATCGGCGTAGTCGATTTTTCCTATAGTGTCGTAAGTGTGTTTGCGGTCTGTACCGGGAATGGGAATATCACGTAGCACGTAGACTGTGTCCCCTTGTCGTAGCTGCAAGTCATCACGCAGGAGGGTCATGTAATATCTGCAAAAAAAGTTAATATTAATTGAGCTCCTAGTAGAAAGAATAGCTAACCAACCTGTGGCCATGTTCCGTATATTCATCGAGCGGAATTTCATAATCAACATCCCTTGGAACACACTGCTCACAATGGTAGCTGTCGGCGGCAACATCCGCCTTCACGCACTCACTATGTTGCCATACCATACACCTTTCACACTGGATCATTAAGCCTTCGTCACGGGGCATTCCACAGATGCAACGGATGATATCCTCCTCCTCCTCTGTAGAGAAAACGTTAGTCTACATCCACAAAAAAATACCAGGCTCACCTTTACCGGTCTTCCTATTTGACACAAAATTGAGAGCGGGTTTTTTACCCAAAGCATCTTCGACCTTAGGCAGACTCTGTTGTTTTATTTCTGCATATATCTTCTTGAGCTTAATAGCGGCAACTCCCACTTGGTTGGTGCGTCCGTAAAAACGCAGGTAATTTGTAAACAAACGATTCATGTCGGAGTTGAAACTCTCAGGTGTTAGGTATACGCCCGTGGCGATGTTTTGCTCGATCGTGTTGAGATCTATCGGATTTGTAGTCCGTTGGTAGAATTCGGGTAATTTTCTCTTGGATGGCATTGTCATGAAAAAGGTGCTCAAGATTTCATTATTTTCGCCTAAAACGCAAATTGTCATTTCAGAAGTACAACAAGGAGGATTGGGGCACCTTTGGATTTTGTGAGTGTGTTCCAAATATCCCTCAATACTGACGCAAGTTTGACCGTTTTATTTAATTCAAGGTTATCCTCAGCTTGAGCAAGACGTCTGGTGCGAATATTGCGTGGTTTCTGCAGTGCGTTTAAGTGATTTATGAAAGCTGCACCTTGGTTTGTGGGTGTCATCGATTGCTGACGGGGGACAACTACGGAACTGGTAGATCGATCTTTCACCTTTTTCACCTACGAGATATATTTTATTCATTAATGGTTCCAGGTATGATATAAAACGGGTAATGAAGGTAACTTACCTTTGTCAAATTCCGCAACAAGAAGCAATGGTGCTCTAATATGAAGCACTTCTGCTGATGACTCATAGGCTTGAACTGCGGGGGTTGTACGACAGGCACCGCTGGCGGCGGCGGTGGTAAATCTTTTACGCTATTCGTTCTCTTAGCTTGATTCTTCCTCGGGCGTCCCACCCTTCCTGGCTGGTGTTTCGCTTCTTTAATTTCCACTGGTAGCTGTCGCACCCTTTGCGACTTCCCTCCAATCACGCCCCGGCACATTTCGCTGCCACACTTGCACTCTTGACCTTCCGCAGGATTAAACAACGAAAAGTTGTAATCATAGGTGAGTTCTTCTGTTCCCTCGATGTCCCGTAGTGCAAAAAGGGCCATCCTAAATTGGCCATTAACCGACCACTTTTGCATCTCGCAGTTCGGCTCGCATGAATGGTTCACGAAACGTCCATCGCCACCCATCCGATGGCCGTCGATAACCAACCCCCCGTCCAGGTGTAAACAGTAATGATGAGTATCGTTCATGTAAATCGTAGCCATGCGTTCCTTGAATTCTTGGTCCGACACCACCTCCCCTACATACTCCAAGATAAATTCTCCAGATTTTATCGGAAGTTTGGTCCGTACGCCCCAACCCTTAATTAAACAAACAATGTAACAATGCGATATAACGTCGCGATACATACCTTGTGTTCAGTCATGAATTTCTCGATGCCCGGGGCCCATTCGTGCCGTTGTATCCTTTGATTTTGACACTTATGACTTGCAGGACATTCTGCGAGAACCAGTCTGTTGATGCAGTCGTCCCCACAGTTCGAAAGTGGAGTGCAATTACACGGTTGGGGTTCACAAGCACCGGTCGTGGTCTTAACGTTGTACACATTGGTCCTGATTTTTCTGTAATTCCAAGAAGGCACGACGTCTCTTCCGGGGAGCTGAGAGTGGGTGTGTTGCCACCACAGGTCGTATGGCAACTGAAACGGCAATTTCCGACATCTTAAGTACTTGCCGCAATGGTACGGAGGCGGCAGCAGACCGTAGGGGTGCTCCGAGGGGTTGTAAGTTAAGCGGGACTTCGCCGCGTTTTCGGTACGCTTTATTCGAATGGTGTCACTGAAAAAGCAAATGTTATGAACACATAAAAAAATCTTTCTTAAATAAAAGGTACTCAATGAAATTGCTGCTCGAATTAAAATTCAGTTTAAGAGTGTCATGAAACTATTTTTAACACGAAACGTATGTCTACTCTTACAGTATACTTCACCGAACACAATAATTCTGATAACGGTCATTTGTGTTGTTACTGAGCAATTGGAATTTATTGGCCGTTTATTGCCATGTTACGTTGAACTCTTACTGGCATTTTGAGGTTACAAAATCAACGCTGGCAATTAATAATAATGTAAACTGATGAGCAAAATCTCGTTAATTGGATTTCAACGGTAATTACAATCGATTGTATTGTACATAACAATATTCAATGTCTTCTGAATAGTGAAGAAAAATAAATAAAGTTATATGTATGTATAAAATTTTACATTAATGTATTTGACACTGACATCAATCAATCATATTATTTATATATAAATCCGATCTAGTGTGTCCTGAATTAAAAATCAAAGATGACTTAATTACTTGAGCGATTTGCTTCTGAACATGTGTCACTCCCTGAACCCTTTCTAATCCGTCAGTATATAAGTTGTCACTACAAATTTGACAGTCAAGTTATAACGTGCGTTCAACAAAAATCGACGACGAAGCAAGCCTTGGAATGTGCAAGTCATGTCTGCATTTAAATCACACGCATGCAATGCTTATTACGGGTAAACAGTGACATTATTTAATGTGGATGGAGAGCTCCGGCTAGTGGGGGCACGGGGGCTTGGTTTCAGTGTCTGGCCGCGTGGATGAGGCACCACCATAAAAACCTCCCCAATCTAATAATCTGACATGTCAAATTTGTCACCATCTACGCTATACGTTTTTTAATCCACGGCCCACTTGACGTCGTTTTTGTTGAACGCACGATACAAAAGCAATATCCAAGTAGATAGAAAAACAAGTTCTTTTAAGTTCGTTAAAGCTCGGTAAAAAAGAAGCCATTTTTGTTGGTTCAAATCGAAAATTTTTACGCAACATGAGTTTGTTTGCGAAATTGGACCAAAGTTATTCAAGGTCAAAAGTTGCAAAAATGAGTTTTTCCCCAATATTTCGTGATCTTACTATGATTTCAGCAATTATATAAGGAATATTCCTCATAAAATACTGCACAAAAAGATCTTAAAAAAATTAAGAGCGACCAGTAGTGTTTGAAATATGAGGGATAGGCAAAACTGGTGGTCGCTCGTAATTTTTAAGATTTTTTTTTGTGTTGTATTTATTGACGAATATCTGTTATAATAACCAAAATTACCGTAAGACCAGCAGATTTTCGACACCTTTGACCTAAATAGTGAAGCCCCATATTGCTCATATGATTTCAAAGAATGACACATGTTCAAAATCACCCTGTACATTGGTTTGAACATTAACTCACTCATCTTCCTTGAAGTAATCCGAGAACAGCCCCGCCACCAAATACCGCTTCCTCCACCTCGGCGCCTTCCTATTTTTCTTCATTTCATCCCCGGACGCTGACGCCCTTTCATCCCTCAACCGCCTTTCTGTAAACGGCTCAATACTGCTAGCGGGAGAAACATCCCTCAACTTTCTCTTAGGATATCCGTTCAAATTGTCGACGATTTTCTCACTACACCTCTTTCTTTTCTTCTTATCTAATCTCGACCTTAAACGTTCGATGCTCGCTTCTAATGAAATTTCGTCCATATCCCCACTATCTCCCCTATCTTCAGTTCTCTCGTCTTGGGGTAAACTATCGCACTCACTCATCACTTCCCATTTCGACATGGAGTCTTCAGATTTAGCAATATCAGATCTCTCCGTTCTTTGTATGAATTTATTGTATTCTTCGCCCTCTTTGGGGACGCGATCACAGCTTATCACCGGTTTTTCTTCTTCAACCTCGTTTTCAACAGCCTCTTCCACAGCAACAACGATTTTCTTTTTTTTCTTTTTCACGGTGGGGAATCCAGTCCGATTAATTGCCCGACGCTTCCGAATCTTTTTCTTAGAAGGTTCCAGAGTACTTTTGGCGGCTTCTTGAGTTACCAGAATGTCGTCGACTTTGACCACGGCTTCTAGGATTTCCTCTTGTGGCGGATCGGCTTTTTTTGCTTCAGTCGTGTTGGTAACCACATTTCGATTCGACAACCCCCGTTTCATTTTAAGTTCACTTATTAAGTTTTCTAGGGATAGTTTAGGTTTAACCTTGGGGTGCTCCACTGCCGCCTGCGCCGTGTTGGTTTTAACAGGAGGATTTTCTTTCTCTTTGTTGTTAATAATTTCAAGTCGATGTCGCTTCTTAGGAGTTGTCGCAGTAATTGAGTTGTTGTTGGAGCTGGTTTTCTCTTCCTTGGGGGTCGTCTCTTCAGTTTTGGTTTGTTTGACGTTCGACTTGCCGTCCGAAAACAAATAGTGGCGCTTCTTTAAAGGCAGCCTTTGTTCATTTAAGTTCGCCACTTTGTTCACCGTCGCATTGACATTCACCTTCTTCTTTTTTCTCTCCGTGTGTTCGGTGGTTTTTCGTTTTTTCGATACTTTTTTTGCCGTTTTTAAGACCTCTGGAACGTTCTCTTTCGGGGGTTTGGCCGAACCTATCACACAAAACTTGATGAAGTCTGCAACTAACTTGTCGATTTCTATAACAACTTTATTAGAGTCACTATTGCTGGTGAGGGGTTTTAGAATTTTAATTTTGTACTTTTTATGTTTCTTGTGTTTGTGCCTGCTGTGCATCACTTTTAAGTTTTTTAAAGTTGTATATTTCACTTTGGTATTGTCCAATTTGTTCTTTGCAACTAGTACGGGTCGATTTTCAGCTTTATTTGGTTTAGCTGATTTATTATTTTCAGTTTTATCGGGTGGTTTGACTTCAGTGTTGGGGTTCGCAGGTTTGTGTTTCGGTGGTCGTCCCGGTCCCTTTTTAATCAAAGGAGGTCTGCCGACTTTCCGCCGGGGTGGATATAAAACGCGATCCGTGTTTCCGTATAAAAGACGGTCAAATCTATTCGAAGTTACGGATAACTTATTCAGTTCCTTAGATTTGTTGATCACTGGTTTTGTCACTTTATCACATTTTGGTTCAGTTTTACTGAGTTTTTTAGTGTCTTCTTTATTCTTAATCTTGGGGGAGAGAGTCGGTTCAGGGCTTGAGACGTGATCAGGACTGTTCTGAATCCCCGAGTCTGGAGAAACGTTCGGGTCGCCGCAATATTCGTTGGGTATAGTTTTAGTCTGTGTCTTATTCTCCTGTTTGGTTTTGTGGTTGTCATTTTTTCTCGGCCTTCCTCTCTTCCTCTTCACATCTACTTCTGCGTGGTTATTGCCGCTACTACTATTGTTATTATTACTACTACTGTTGTTGTTAATACTAGTTTGAGTTTCACAATTGTTTAACGGTAATGATTTAGTTCCATCACTCACAGGTGGAATAACAGGACAAGGTGCATTTAACAGCTGTGTTTGGGCGACGAACTGCTGCAACAAGCTGTTCGCGTACAGTGTTGATGGGTTAGGTGGTGCATGAGATTCCGATTCACTGGAACTCTCGGTGGTCCTTTGAATCAGCGCATTCACGGCTTGTTGCGGTAGTTCCATGTCGGATCCTGACATGTCACCTGTTTGTGGTGAACTTTTATCGACTCTGTTACATTCAAAGTCGCCGAACGCATCGCATTCCTGCTGATCGGGCAAAATCGCGGCCAGATCTTCCTGTCGGATCTCCTGCAGGCTGCAAGATGCTAGTATCGCCCTATCTGCATCAGACTCTTCCGAATCCGAACTGGAGTAGGTAGAACCGCGGGATAAGGGCAACGACGCCGCCATCTGGAACAAAGAGAACAGTTGTAATCGTCGCAAATGAGAAACTATAGTGCGCAACTTTTCTAATATTCTAGCCAGTATTTTATTCACAAAAGCAGGTGACTGAATGAAACTGAAGGAAATAAAGTGAATTGGCACCATTGAATAATTGGTACACCTCGCCGTTGACACTTGATATTGAACAATTTTTTGACATACTTGGATTTGGTGTAGTTGGCGGTGACTATGAGTTTGTTGTGAACAGGCCACAATTTTTAAAACAATTGCTTCAAATTTCAAAATAATTACAAAATTTCTTTATTTTTGAATTTAAAGTGGTTCTCTTAGAGGAACAGAAAATTTTTGTGGTGGAATCTTATTGTCGAACGTCCACCGAGTTGAAGGTCAACACTTTTAATGGGAACTAAGTTTCTTCAGGGATGAGGCCTGGTTTAATTTTGACGGTTATGTGAATTCACAAAAAAAGGATGTGGAGTTCGGAAACACCTAATTTTATCGAAGAGGTTCCACTACACCCCGAAAAGGTAGGAGTATGGGCGGCTCTTTCAAGGCGCAGAAGAATTATTGGGCCAATTTGTAGGCGAATGTCAGTAGGTACCGCGGCTGTTTAAAGAGTCCGCGAATACCTTGAAGTCGATGGGCCACATTTTGATTATTTGTTATAGACCTTATTTCCTCATTAAAGTTAATTTTTTCGTTTGTACAACTGCTTCTAATCGCATTAACGTGTTGAACTGTCGATTAAATTAAAAGTGAGGTTAGATATAGGTTCAGATGTCAAATTAATAATTGTTACTTCGATGGTACGTTCACAGTTAAACATTCATGGCCAACTTCGACGCCAAATTAAAAAAAAACACCCTTTATTATGTCATTGTAAGAACAGTAAAAACAACAAACTTTAGAAAAAAATACATCAGTAATACTCATGTGCTTTTGCGGCTGTTAGGCTCTTGGAACTTAAATCTCTCATTTACAGGTTCCCAGCCTTAGAAGTTTCGATAGTGATGTTTTCATTACAGAAGAATATTCCATGAATTCATGAAAGATACTCGAATATACAGTGAAAACCCCATGTCATATTCTTTAAACGACATCAACCAAAAATTGGTGAATGAACCACGGGAAACATCTGGGAACTTTTTTTAAGGAGTACAGCTTTTTTTTGTATTTTACAATCGGAAAATCAGATTATAAATAATGGAACAATAGAAATCTAGAGACGCAACGAACACCATATAAAGGTATAGTAAGCATTAAAAAAATAGCTGATAGCAATGGAAGAAGGTTCTTTAAAAGAATATCTCTGAGCAAAATAATAAAATAAAAATTTGTTACAATATCTGTAAATACAATAGCATATTACAGAATTCAACATAGTGGCCGTCCGACGAAAAGAAACATTACTAACAAAATATTGCACACCCTAATATCCAAACAAGAAAACCGAAAAGAGCCTTTTGTATGACTCATTAAAATGGCAAACGTACCACCGTGTCACTAATCGAAAAGGGAATGACACAAGCGACTTCGGTCGAAGCCCTATAGGATTTTCAAAGAAGTGTAACTTCATACCTGGATCGATAAGTTGATATGAATCACACATTTCGCGTGGAAATGCATGCACGCACATTAAGGGCACAGGGAGAGCGAGTTTTTATCCTTAGTTTAGGCGCGTACTTTCACGGCGTCGTCGACTCTTACAACAACTATTTAACATCGACGTACAGTCGCTTAACCCTCATGGAGGGTGTCCGGAAGGGAGACGGACATCGTGCATTTGAATTAGATCGAGGGAGAGCCGATATCACGCGATATCGTACATACAACAGCGCCAGGTGCAAGCTACAATGTGCAAGGTGTTCCTAACAAACCAACAGCGAAGAAAATTCTCGGTAACGAAACCGGAAAATTTCGAGGATGAAAAACTCTTCCTCTTCTCTCTTTATCAAAAAACTATAAAAATTATAAAATCAAAGTGCTCTAAACGGAGTATTAAATAGATAAAATTTTCTCAATTCTAAACCCTCCAATACTCCAGCGACTCTTTATTTAGAAATTTAACGAGGTTTCGTGTGCTAGTGTGACAACCTCTCCCCTATCGTGTATGGGTCTTGCAATTTACCGGTTTGTTGTACGCAAACGTGTGTAATCAGTGATAAAATGCACAGAACTGCCACTGTTGAATTTATCAAAAAAACCCAACAACCATAAAATGTCGCTTAGGTAACTCCAAGAGCTAATGGAATTGCCTACACTGTTATAATGGATAATGGAAATAACATTTTAAGTGAATATAAATGTAGTTATAGTACTAGAAGTTACAAACCAAAGTTGGAATTGGTCATCCCGATGCTTTCCTAAGAATAGATAAATGCGGTTTCAAAATAAAATTATGTATCTATCATCCTATAATCTCTGATTTCTCGACCGCAACGAGACTAGATCCTCGTTTCGTGGGCGCCACATGATCTTCCAATTTCAAATAAAAAACCAGAAACATAAGTCTTCTGTCAACAATTTTTTATACACAAAATCGTTACAAACTAGAGGCGTGGAAAAATTCCATATTGACTTGGAAAACGATGTGAATACCCTCCAAGGATGCTTAATAATTAATTTAAAGTATGTGGACCGTGTCCAAACTAAACTTGTTTGTATTGTGGTGTAAAATGTGCAAAAAGCCGACAAATTGCTTAAGTTAAACAGCGTCGTTAAAATAAAGTCATATTCACACTTCGTCGCCTCCAATTAGTTATTTACACATACCAAGACCTTTCTCCACTAGACCAACTTCCAGTTGACGTCTGCGCTAGACAAATTGCCCAGGTGGGACATAATTACGACGAACGTAATGATGTGTTTCGCGCTTAAACTGCTGCTTTGATGAAATTTTAATAAATTACCGAACACGTTAAACCACTAACTACCAGATGATGGACCGGGCCTAGCATGACGCACATCGAAAGTCGCACAAAAAATTGTCATTTTCTCACCAGATGACGAATGCGCAAAACATCTCATTACATTTATTCCAGAGGGAGGTCTTATGTCAGAGCGGTAGCAATAAAAATCGGAAATATCATCAACGAGGAAATCGAGATACGTTCATCGGAATAAATGACTCTTTTAATGATGCAGATCTAATGAACAGATAATAAATAATTTCTTTATTTTCGTTCGACAATTAATGGCTTGACAGGATGCTGGTTTGTAATTATGACTGATCATTACGCGTTCTTATTACTGTTGAGCATATATTATGTCAGCTTTTGTAGACTTCTTTATTCGCTTTGCGACCCGGAAACACTTCAGCATTGCTGAAATAGTTTGGCGGATTCCTTGCACGGTTCTGCGAGTCCATATGTGTGCATGCATTTTTCTAGGGATTTAACTTTCTATTCAGTTCATACATTGTAGCTTTACAATTCCGAGGAATTATGGGTGACACTGGCGTTTTGTCCATTCCAGTCTTCTCGCTTTTATAAAGGGTATTCATAAATTATTCATACATCCAGTAGGCACTGAACGTCAAAATTACAATTGGCAATTTTATTATCCACAGGCAACATGATGTTTCGCTTCAAACTTCTTTGCGTTGTGTATCACTAACGCATAGATGGCGATAGTCACCCAGAATTTGTTCAAATCTTTTCTACAATAAATTGCGAATTGTTATATTTTTATTCTCGTTATTTCGAAGTCTTCTGTGTTCATGCGTCGGTTTATTCAGCCATACAGTTTTATTATTCTTAGCAAATTCAGTCCAACCAGCCTTTGTTTTTTCCTCTCTCCTTTTGCCTTGTGTCTTCTGGAAATATGTAAACGAACAGAATAATAAAAATGTCAAACAATGTGCGATCAACCCTATGGGGTAAAAACGATGCGGACATTAGAAACAAAAACATAAAATGAGGAAAAGAGGATGAACTACAAGGAGTATAAGTAACAATCCACAAACAAACTATACGGGATTTTGCGATCCCCGTCACGTGACTTTTCGGTAGTTTGTGGATGTCCGTAAGATGGGGTGTCAAGCGAAAAATGAAATGAAACAATTTCTCATCGAAATGCTGTAAGCTATTTTGGTAATAGATGGCCCGCCACCTGGAACGAAAATGAAATCGGTTTTCGTCTCGGCTATAGAACGCAATTGATATTTTGGGTGTACAAATTTCAGGATCGTTGTGGTGTATTTTTAAGCAATAAATAATTTAAAAGATTTTAAAATCGAAGGATTTCACAAAACAGTGAATAGGGACAAAATTTAATACCAACTGTAACAGAAAATGAACATTTATTAACATTCATTATTAAACACAAGTAGATAATTCAAAATCGAACATAAAAATATATGAATAAATCGGGGCAATTCGATGCAAAATTGAACTAGATGTTCCGATAAAAATCCTGGATTATTATTATAATTTAATTTCAAAATTGAACATTTACTATATGAATTTAGTACACTATTTTTCTTAAATAATAAAATACATATATGTATCTGAATTTGTTTAGTTCAAGTTTTATTCTTAATTTTTATTTTAACAAAATACAATTAAAAATGTAAGTAAAAAAAATGACAGCTCATTTGTTATTTAACACTTTCTTAATTTGGCACCAGCTTTTGAATGTTTTGCTGTATTTTTGACATTTGTTTTAAAACAGTTTACAAATATTAATCAACAATTCGATTATATACATTTTATGTTCCAAACAAGATACGTTAATTATCTAAAAACCAGTGTTTACTTCGTAATTTTTTCATCACGTCCATTATATAACGGCTGTTTTTTAATAATTGTCACTTCGATGGCACGTCCAAAGTTAAACATCAAAGGCCAACTTCAACGCCAAATTTAAAAAAAAACACCCTTTATTATGTCAATGTAAGATCAGTAAAAACAACAAACTTTAGAAAAAAAATTACATCAATAATAGTCATGTGTTTTTGCGGCTGTTAGGTTCTTGGAGGTTAAATCTCTCATTTTCAGGTTCTCGGCCTTAAGAGGTTTCGATTCTGATGTTTTCATTTCGGAAGAATATTCCATGAATTCATAGAATATACTCGAACAACAGTGAAAACCTCCACGTCATTCTTTAAACTAGTCATATGAGACATCAACTAAAAATTGGTGAATCAACCACGGGAAACATCTGGGTACAGCATTCTTTTGTATTTTACAATCGGAAAATCAGATTATAAATACAACTTCCAATTGTATAGAGAGATTGTAGAATTACACCCAGCTTTTTTTTTTAATTTAAGCCGCCGGAGATTTATAATGTTGCGTTTGTAGGTTCCATTTATTTATTTATTTATTTATTTATTTATTTATTGGTACACTATATACAAATTATTTATACTAATATTAACTATTTACATTATTTACACAATTTATAATTTACTACTATCTCGTACTATTTATTTATTTACACATCGTGCGGAACTCCGTATAGATAAAAGCAACTGACCGACTCGACCGACTGATCTTCGACTTCGATGCGACTGACTAGACTCACTGGATGATACGATTAAACTGACTGGTTTCCGGTTTCCTAAATCTTTCTAGGCGTCTCCAGATGTTCCATTGATGAGATCATCGCGCTCTCGATCTGCACCAGATATTCAAAGATGATGTCATACTCGAGTACGTTGTAATATAAATCCAGCACATTCTAGTAATTGATGACGCCACTACAGCGATGACTCATCTCGGGTCCAAGTCCGTTACAATAACATGAGCTCAAAATATCTTTCGTATTTGGCCGTTTTTGCGTCCTAAATTGTCTGCTAATGTTCGGGCGATCACTGATGAAAATTTAATATTGTTCAATATTTTCGTTATTCTCTATTCGCACTTTATGCTGTAATCGGGGGCATCTATATATTTAATCGTTGAACATGAATCAAATCAATTTTATAATTGTTTTTTTTTTTTAATGAAAGACATTGGTAAGTTTTAGGCCTAGATTACTTTCCTTACTTTCCATTTTCAAAAATTTCACAGGTTCATTAATTATTTGCAAATCATTTTAGGGGAAAAGCGGTCCATTACAGTCACCGATTTAAATGAGCGTGAATCGTTTTGAGTAACAAGCTGGTGAACTGCAGCTAAAAATAACTTGGCTCCTCCCCCAAGGTTTTGGTGGTGAGTTCAGAGTGGTGTAGAGCTGTACAAAATTTTAATACGGGTGAATGGTACAAGAATGTGTGTTAAACGATTGCATCAAAATACAAATGAAATTTTAACCGGACGATCAACTGGAAAACGTATTTTAACACCCAGATTTTATATGACGTACTCTGGTGCATTATTGCCATTTTCCTTATTATTATAAGATATTATTCCGTCTTATTTATTTTCTTAATTATTTAGACCTATTTTATTCAAAATCACAGTTAAACAAAACAAATTAAAAATTGTAATATGTAATATGTACCAACCCAAACCGTATAGCTTAAATTGTCACAATCGAGACATTGCGGGACAAGTAAGTTGTAACCGATACCATGTAGATTCTAACCGGTTTCATTTTCCTGTTGCTGGTCCACTCTGGCAAATCGAACGCAAGACCTTTTTTTTTGGCCGGCACGTGTCTTGATTTCCAGAGTCGTATTTAATATTCTGCTATTTAGCCAGTAAAATATTAATTTGTTACACTTACTGAGGCAAGTGATCAACTCCCCAAATGGTCCTGTCACCATTTCTTTACACCTTAGCCGACCAGTCGATCAAGAGTAGAATGTTTATTTCAAAACCAGTTTAGGACGTTCATAAATAAGTTGGCCGTGCGTAATTTCCCCTCGCATCACCGTGACAATTTAAGCTTGAGGCATACCACTCGAATTTCGAGTTTCAATTATCACTAGTTTCCACGCCAAACCGGACACCATTTGAAAAAAAAATAGATCCAATCGTTATCCCATTATCGGTCCAGGACTAAAAGTGGCGGACTGAGAGATTAAAAAAAAAATCAAGAAAATTGATCAGTACGTGTTTTTTGGAAATCATTTTATATTAAAAACTTGAAAATCTTGTAGAAATACGGTTTTGAAAATGTTTACGATATATTTTTCAAAAGTGTGTTTAAAAAGAAAAATTAAAAAAAGAACGTCCGAATCGGCCCATTTTTCACAAAGTTATGGGCATTTAAAAAATATATATATTTTTTTTTGAAGAATCGGTATCTCGGAAATGACAAAAAAAAATTGAAAATAATCAGAGGCCTCTCTCAACCGATACTACAACATAAAAAATATGAAAAAAATCTGAGATGCAAAAGCCAAATGGTGTCTGTAAGCGCATTACCTGAGAACGACTGGACCAATTTGGCTATTTTTTTTTTTTTTTTAATATTAGTAGTCCAAATAAGGTTCTTACGGAAAAAAAAATTGAAAAGGTTGCCCGAAAAATTGGAAAAGTCCACTCGAATTTTGAGTGACGGGCAATCACTAATTTCGATTATTTCTTGTATTACAATATGTATATTCCACGCCAAATCGGACACCATTTGAAAAAAAAAAAAAAAAAGATCCCATCGTTATGCCATTATCGGTCCCAGGCCTGAAAGTTGCGGACTGAGTGACAGTTTTTTAGAAAAAAATTTCAAGAAAATTGATCAGTACGTGTTTTTTGGAAATCATCATTTTATATTAAAAACTTGAAAATCTTATGGAAATACGGTTTTGAAAATGTTTACGATATATTTATCAAAAGTGTGTTTAAAAAGAAAAATTAAAAAAAAGAACGTTCGAATCGGCCCATTTTTCACAAAGTTATGGGCATTTAAAAAAAATACGTTTTTTTTTTTGAAGAATCGGTTTCTCGGAAATGACGACAAAAAAAATTGAAAAAAATCAGGGAGGCCTCTCTCAACGGATACAACATAAAAAAATATGAAAAAAAACGGAGATGCAAAAGCCAAATGGTGTCTGTAAGCGCATTACCTGAGAACGACTGGACCGATTTGGCTATTTTTTTTAATATTCGTAGTCCAAATAAGGTTCTTACGGAAAGAAAAATTGGAAAAGTTACCCGGAAAATTGGAAAAGTCGGGAAAAACTGAGTGCTTTTTCTACGAGATCTTTGTATGATCTTGGGACCTTAACTCACGATTCGAACGATGGATATGCGTAATTCTTTTTCTGTTTTGTTCGTCAGGGTTTTGGAAAAGTTTTCAGGAAAATAAAATTCGAAGCAATTACAAAGGATAACGTAACACCACTTCTAATATTTAAAAAAATATATTTGGTCCAACGTTAGTTACAATCTGCAGTGGGATAATGGTTTCATACAGTCAGTGTTTACAGAGCATTTTGTTCATCTTATACACCGTTTTTCGCTTAAACGTTATTGCTGTCGAAAAATGACAATGAAATCGAGGGGAAATCAATTTATTAATGAATGAACAAAAGATTACAAAAAATTGTATTGACCCGCAAGAAAAAACACATTTTTCCACAAGAAAATACTGGAAAACGGCTACAAAACAAAAAATACTACATTATTGTTCTGTGAAATTCCAAAAATGATAAGGTCAGTTCAGAATCCAACCCAAACTACACCATCGGCGTTAGGTCCAGCAAAGCAGAGGTGCCCTCTAGTTCCAAAGAGCGCGGCAAAATCAGTGGCGCCAGCTGGATTGAAACGGCCTTTGGGAGGTTCAAAAAAAGAAACATGTATTGAGCATTATGTTAGAGTGTCGATATTCAAAGGTTGAAGTAATGTAAATAAATGAATTTTTAAGAGGGGGGAGCAAATGCTTTAAACTACTAGGTGGCGCTGCGATCGAATATTTATCGCTTTTTCATCGAGTCCTGGAGATTAATACTGATATATTTACAATAAAGTCCTAGTGATTTAGAGAGATTGAACTGTTGCAAAGGAGTTCCACAATTTTTTTTTCAAGAATTCGTCTTCAGTTCGAAGAAATTTAAATTCGCGTGAAGGCCTGTTTTGCATTTTGTTGTAAAAAATGTTGATTTAAATGTATGCAAGGCCACCGGTAAAACAAGTGAACTTTAGGTAGTTCATTATGAGAGTGCAAAATTACCTTTAATTGCAACAAATCATAATTCAAAAGTAAGAATGACAGCTTATGAAGAAAATGGCTGCCGTTAAACGCCGTTCGGGTTTGGCTTCTAATCTATAGGTGGCGCCGCAACAATTTTTTACCCTTTTTTTACCGGTGCCACAGATAACTTTATAATCTGTGCCGGTGCTACGGCAAGATGTAATTTTTTCGTTACGTCAACAAAATGCTAACGTGTGCCATGTGTTTATTAGTTAACACGTTCACGAGGGTTTGTGGAGGGTTCGTACCTCTAGCGGTACAAACCGTAGATGATGGGTACGAACACCGCATTCCAAAATGATGGGAACGCGAGCTGCCTAAAGTTTTAGAAACGTATAACTTTGCCATTTTTTGTCGTACTACGCCGAAACTTATAGTCTCTTAAAAACATAAAAACAAATTATATACCTTCCTACAATAACAAATTAGATACTACGAAAAACTTATAAAAACAATTCATAATAGGTAATAACATAATATGTAAATAATTATTTATTTATTTCAAATCTGACAATAATTCATCTGTCGATATGTAAATGCAACCTAAACCATGCAAAATTAGTATTTTTTACCTAATGTATCAAATAAGTTCTGAAAAGGTTAATTCAATAATTTATTATAATCGAGTCTGAAGTTATCAGGGAATTATAACTATACAATGTAACAATTCCTTGACAAAATACGATTTCACTACGAATCCGTGGTGAAATGGCGCAGATTACTCCCGAAGTAATTGAATTAATTGTCAAATAGTTGGCGGGTGGCAATTTGAGCACATGCGTTAAATTTTATTAAGTGGTTTTTCATTTTTCGTTGTTTTCTTTCCAAATTTATTGTTATTTTCCATTTTTTTTTTCAAGGAATAAAAATTTTATTTTTGATTTAAAAAGTAATTTTTGCAGAAAAAAAGAGTAAGCAAGATATCACTTTTTACTTTTGTTGAATAGAGGATTGAAAATTGTATCTAAAACTAACAAAAAAGTTGGGGGTTGCTATTTAAAAAAATTGATGACGGTGCCATATAGTTCAAAAACAGATGACGTCATCAACAAAATTTTTAAGTCAAAAGATGGCAATTTGAAAACAAAAATCGACTTGTTTGAGCGGTTTTCACAAAAACATAACAAAACTAAATTATGAATTTTGTGCGGAACTTTATGATCACTCAGTATATCTCTATATCACTGAAGTATTTATATGAAAAATATTCCTACAAGAGTGAATAACGGTGCTCTAATATGTAAAAACGTGCTATGTGTAACATAATATTTATTATTACCCGTAGTACCTTCATCTACTTGGGTATATTCAATTATTTTTATAAGATAAATTCATATAATAAAAAAAATGTTTCTTATTTCTGAAAAATCATAATAGTTTCTACCTCCGATCACCAATTTCGACCGATGAAACAGATGTCAGATTATACACGGAGCACGTGCTTTCCATCACTCATCAGAAGCCGCCCATGCCTGGCCCATGTACAATTCTATATGGATGTTTTCATCAAGCATTCGAAAGCTGGTTTTATTACCCTCTTAAAACAATATTTTTTGTCACCGAAACCGTATGAAATTGATACCCTAGTGTGCAAGCGAGAAACAGGAACAGATAGAGACAACGTCTGAAGCATCTGAAGAGAAACAAATGAGTTTAATAATATTGGAACAGCGCCCTCGGGTGAGGAATAGCTTAACATTGGGGAGGAGTTGTGCATTGGATAAAAAAATCCAAATCGACATCAAAGCGACATCTTTTTGTTTATGCTTGGTTTAAATCAAAGCTGTGACCGTCAGGTCCATTTCAAGGTTATGCTTCGCCCTCTTAAGAACCCATATCTAAATTTCGGTGCTATCGAAGATAATAGTAAAAACACTCTTTCTCCACATGGGTATAAAAAAACTGACAAGTGCGTTCTAGGACTACAAATAGTAAAAACACAAAAGACACAAAAAGACAGAATGATAACGGAGACTCCAAAGTGATTACGTATAAAGCAGTCTTCTAATTCTAACCTATTTCAAACTGGTGGCGCCAAACAAACAGAAGGAAGAAGTCGGAACACAATAGTGCAAAAACTGGATTGCAACTGCAAAAAAGGTCAAAATTCAATGAAGACGAGTCATTAATCGACGTTTATTCCATAAATTGAAAATGCCCGCTTTTATCTTCACTCCCTTCACTTTTTGGCATCTGCAGAAAATCGTCGTGACCTTGCAGGTAGACACAAATAATCCCAGCTTATTTTATATAAATAGTCAGTTTCAAGTAATTAACTTTATTTTTAGATGTCACGTCCCAAATACTTTCAAATATTTCTGCATAATGTTAAATTTGACAGAGAACTTAGGGTAATAGTAATATTACAATATTACAAGACGGGTAACCGTCTTGACCACAATTTAATATTTATCCTATAAATACTCACTTGTGTGAACATTAAAGCTTCACTTTCCAACAAATTATTGTGGCCACTATCTACTAAGAAAACCTTACCACCACTTCAATAAATTTCCTCACATAAACAACTTATACCGATATATTGTAAATATCCATTTATTATAATTGTTTTGCACGAGGTGTATACGTTTTTATTTGTAATTTTATGTCATTTAAATTTCACATTGACTTATGCAAAACTGTAGTACGTAGTAGTTACTATTAATACATGCATAAGTAATTCCTGCAGAAGAAAATGAGAAATGCATTAATACTTTAACTGCAATCCACAGTTACATAACCTCACAAAAACAAAGCCATTTAACGATCGCCATTTAATTAAGAATTATCATTCCTACATCGATACCGCTTTATTGGTAGATGTTATCTCCGCCGATAAAATTCCACTCCCGATGGAACGGCAGGTGTTTTGTAACTTCCCAGCGGCGCTTTGTCGTTCTCCCACTTATTTCCATACAGGTCCGGGTGCAGGAAATTAAAATCCAGTGCCAACTCCGGACCGCTCCGGAGGTAATGCATCAGTTAATGCGACCCGTTGCTCTCGGTGAAGTCAAGGACAGCCGGTTAACATTGTTGTCTCGAGGTGCGCGAATCTCAACCGGACCATTGCTCTTTCATTACCCCACCTTAATTAATTGCTTCACCGGATGCCGGTGGCAAGAACCAACCACCATTTCTTGTAGCAAAGTGTCACCATGAAACCATGGGAGTCGGAGACGAATGAATGAGTGAATATAAATGTAAAAGTTGGATCAAAAAAATCTGGATAACAAGTCTTCCAAGTCAACATATTAATACCTCATTATAAGCAGACAAAATGATACTGATTGAAATCACCATAAGAACGAAGTAGCTAAAGCCGGATCAGCTTAATGAAGAATGGTTACTAATTTGCTGCATTTCCTTTACAAATGGACTAAAAACTGGCACTAGTCTGCTCGCGTTTTTTCCAAACCTGCAAAACAGAATAACGCAAGTCGCCAAACATTTCAGAAGATGCACATAAATTTGCATTCAACTGCGTTGCATTCTCAAAGGTTGGCACCGCAATTAGATCGAACATTCATAAATATCAAGTAAAGGTGTGCACTTTCATAACGTGCGCTGGCTTCTAACATTTTCATATATGGGCAATCGAATAAAACAAGAAAGCAATCAATTCACCCATCGAAATGCACGTTCACACGTTATGTCCAAGGCTTGGCTCTCACGATGCCAACAAACTGCCTCTTTACGAAGCAAACGCGAATCGTCAATTACTTTATGATGACATTATTGGATTGTTTTTAATACTGAAGACTTTGTTGTTTTGCTGCAGCTTCTTAAGGACCGCTACATAATATCACATTGTGTCATTCAAGCAAATATGGTAATACTAACATTTTCCAAAAAAAAATCAGATTCCGCACGGACATATCATCTCGCAATTAATTCGATAAATTTAATCCCATTACCACTATTAGTGCGCATAATTACATCAGAGTTGAATTCCACAATTAGAATAATTACCGACATAATTCTCCTCCTAATGCAATTCAACATTCTACCTTACCTTAATAACAACATAATTTCCGTTTTCATTGAGAATGTGTCACATACTCCAAACAACAATCATATTGTCACACCCAAGTGACTACAATCAATGAAATTCTCCGAGAATTTGCAGTGTTTTTAAGAGGAATAATTGCAAGTCTATTAGTCCCACAAGAACGATTTCATATTCTGTAGAACGCAGAAGTATGACATCAATCTGAAATATTTCTCAGCGCAAGGTTTTGCATTTTAATTGAAGACAGGTGATACGTTAGTTTTTTTAAAATAGTCCCCACCGTGCCCTCAAGCTGGAAAACCCATAAGAGGGTTTGCTATAAATAATAACAGACGTTCTATATTTGAATTATAACTTGTAATGACCGACAACAACGCAGTAGTGTTAACATTTGAAATAAAAAATTAAAGGTTAGCTGTCTAATTTGCATTTAATCTTCTCCGAGACCAAATTTACGGTTTTAACTCGAGTTTGTCAATACCGGGTTCTCGATAGAGTATGGTGATAAAACAGGCGCCGCATGCAACGTCGAGACGCACTTAACTTTTTATATTTTTACAACGAGTTTTTCTTTTAACACCATCTAGTAATAAACACTTCCTTGCGGTGATTACATTTGCATTATTTCCTTATTCTCGCAAATCCAAAAGCTGATCCGCATACTGCGCAAAATGACGATTATTAAACGACAGGGTTTCAGGCTATAGTCCACAACAATAAAAAAGTTAAATGCTTGCGTGTTCACCGCAGGTAATTCTAAAATTTACTTCTACAAATTACTGGTTTACTGTTCCTGTAAATTAACATAAGCTCTACTCGAACAAACTTAAGTGTCCCACAAAATGATTTAAAGAGTTGATAATAATTAATCTCTACTGTTAAGATTCTTGAAAATGTCAGCTACTGAATGAAATGCGCTAACGTGAAGAAACTAGTTGCATAATGAACACATTAAATAATAATTATTATTGTTATAAAAACACAAAGAGAAAGAGAATCTCATTTACTGCGGGCTACGTTTTACGGCTTTGAGCAATCAGGACATTTTTCAGGCATGTGCATCAGTGGATAAGCTTAATCCTGCAGTAGCATTTGCAGACTACATGGGCGTGAAAAAGAACAAAAGACTTAATGCGAAGTATGTAATTAAGTATTATAATCTATTGTTGAAGTAGCCGGAATCGCTTGATTTCGCGCGATTCAATGCGAGATTAATGAACCGCAAAATCGCCAACAAAAAATCCAGCAACGCGCATAATCGTCGATATTTTACGAGTTTGACATATCGAGCTTTACAGTGTGGGCCGGCGAAAGATCCGGAGGCCGCGGCCTCGAATAACGACATCATACAAGGTCCCAAATCTGTTGTCTTTTCTAAAACTGGCTGTAAATTACCAACTAGTTCATTGGCCACAAACGCCGAATCCGCGCTTCGATTTATGTTCTTCGGAATCAGTGGCGTAGGCATTACCAGAAGCATTGAGTGAAAAAATTTCCAAGAGTAGACGTAACAATTTCTTGCCGGTCCAATAATTCAGTTGCAACATTATCTTTGGTAATTTCAGGATCTTCGTAACAGTAACCTTGTCCGAGAAGCTACAAAATTAATTTTACTTTCGTGTGCGTGTTCAGGTGTGAAGTCACAACATTTCCGATCAGAAGAAAGCGTAAAGCTACAGTCGCGGAGAAAATATTTTATTTTGTAGTTATGTTGACACGTGGTTGACAAATATAGACATCAAAGTGACAATAATTCAGACAGAAAAATTACGTCCAAGATTTTCTGTCCCCCTCTGTATTTAGAATAATGGAGACTCGTAACTCCTCTGAATTAAAAGAACAAAAAGAAAATAATCCAGTGAAGTCATTAATTTAGAGTGGCAGAAATTTTTCAACTTGTAGGAGTAATAGTTGAGAGTAAAAGAGTTGTCATTCGGCCACCATTTTGTTGTAATGGTATTTTTGATAGATCGCGGTAACCGAGTCTCACAATTTTTTTGGACAACCCCTAATAAAAGCGGAGGACACGCCATAAACAAACTAGTTTCCTTAGTTAATAATTAGAATTAAAAAAAATCTAGTCCTTTTATCAAAAAGTTGTAGGAAACTGAACTGTAAAACGTACCGTGAGATAATTTAAATTATAAATTAGAGTAGGCTGTGAAATTTAACTGTTGACAATTTGGTTTAATTTGTGAATGTCAAAGATGTCAAAATAAGTAAAAAACATTTTTAAGGAAAACAGTTTTATATAGTAAAGAAACATAATAATGATGCAGATAATGTGGTAAAAGCTAAAAACTTTGACTATAGATAACACAAATACAAATTAGACTCGCCCCACGATTTTATTTTAGTCTGATCAATACTCTAGATTGATGAGGAGAGTGGTGTGATGACTGGTACCTGGTACCTACCTAATTATTTTTTAGCTTTTAGTACATTATCTGCATCATTATTATGTTTCTTTACAATCTAAAACTGTTTAAGTTAAAAATGTTTTTTTCCTTATTTATTGAAAACTAAAAAATATGTAATCCGCCATTTTGTAGAGGCGGCCATCTTGGATTTTGATTTTTTTTTATGAAGTACTGTATTCTACTAGTTAAGCCCTTTCATTTGATACCCATATTGAAGGGTTTGAAAAAAAAAATTGTAATCCGCCATTTTGTATTGGCTTTTGAATTTTTTCATGATGTACTCTAGTAGTTAAGTCCTTTTATTTGATACCCATCATATTGAGGGGATTGAAAAAAAAACGTAATCAGCAATTTTGTGGCGGCGGCCATCTAGGATTTTGAAATTTTTCATAGTGTACTGTATTCTACTAGTTAAGCCCTTTCATTAGATACCCATGTTCAAGGGATTGAAAAAAAAAGGTACATATATGTAATCCTACATTTTGTGGTGGCGGCCATCATGGATTTCAAAATTTTTCATAGTGTACTGTATTCTACTAGTTAAGCTCTTTCATTTGATACCCATGTTCAAGGGATTAAAAAAATATATATGTAATCCTACATTTTGTAGTGGCGGCCATCTTGGATTTTGAATTTTTTCATGGTGTACTGTATTCTACTAGTCAAGCCCTTTCATTTGAGGCCCATATTGAGAGGATTAAAAAAGCATATGTAATCCGCCATTTTGAGGCGGCGGCCATGTTGAATTTACAATGATACTGAATATACATAATTGTAGTCATCAAAACTAAAGGCGTGCTCTAAATTTCAGGTCAATCGGTCAACAGGAAGGGGGTAAAATTTCAATTACTAGATTGGAACCACACAAGATACAAGACACAAACAAGGCAAGCTAAATAAAACTGTTTAAAAACGGCAATAGAATGATGGATGGAAGTATTCTATAGAATGCTGTGTTAAAAGTTTTTCGAAATACAGTTGGCTTAAAAAAAAAAACGGAAAATTAAATTTGACCTAATGTGAATCGAAATTTGAATTTGTCAATAATTTTTGTACAAACCATGCATTTGTATATTTGACATACAAGTGCAGTTTTATAACCTAAATTCGAAAAAGCCGTTTTAAACTATGAAAAATTAATATAATCTGACAGAAGCTTTTCTGACATTTCCCGTTTTATTTGAAGCCAACCGTACCTACCCTAATATTCCCGCAGATTACCAAAAGTTTGTCCAACGAATTTATAAACGTGTGACAAGATTTTGTGATGTTAGTGTGTTGTAGTGGAGCGAGTCCTGGGTATTAAAATACGTTTGCAAGTTGATCGTCCGGTTAAAATTTCGTTTTTGTATTCGTTTGTGAAACACATAATGCATAATGAATACATAACAACATACATAAATATTACGCCATATGTATTTAATTTGACAGCTGTGAACCTAACCTCAAAATCTGATGTAAATTTGTACTTTTTCTCATTTTGCGGGAACGAATACAAAAAACGCTGTTCAATACTCGGCATTCGCCTCGGGCTGCAAAAATTCGCCCTCGCCCCTGAAAAGTCTCATGACAGCGCACCCGTATCGAAATATACTATTTTATGCAATACGGTTGTGGTAAATACCATGTGTGAGTTTCGACACTACTCTGAACATAATTCACCGGGAACCCAAACCTCAGGGGAGGGGCCAAGTTATATTTAGCTTTAGTTCGTCAGCTTCTTACTGAAAACGACTCTCGACTGGTTTTCGCCCAAAACAAAATGCAAATAATCAATGAACCTGTGAAGTTTTTGAAAATGAAAAATAATCTACTGATGTATCTTATCAATGTCTTTCATTTAAAAAAACAATTATAAAAATCGGTGCAGTACACACTGTTTTATTTGTTCCCAATCGATTCATGTTCAACGATTAAATATATGGATCGGTCATTGCAAAAACAACATAAGTCACAGATTCCTAATTTTACAAGAGAGTAAGAAAAAACTAAATACATATGTAGCTAAAAGTTATAAAATAGCTGCGCCCGAAATACCAAGTGATATTGTCATTTCGTTCCTAAATATGAAGTACTACTAAGCAACTCGGAAAAAATAATACTTTTTCGAAAAATTAATTTTGAAAGTTTTAATTAATGTTTAATTAATTATCCCGGATTTAAAAATAACCCGCACAATCTTGAAGAACTGCAAGATGCAATTTTTAATGCATGCAACGCTATAACCAGATATTGGAAAATACATTTGAAAATATGAAACGGAGAGTTAACACCAGCATTGAAACTGGGGGAGAACACTTTGAACATGTGCTGTAATTCTCAATAAACCTACATTCTTTATTAGTGTTTTATTTAATTTAAATTTAAACAATTTAACATGAGAAACATAAACGTCACAATGTTTAGACCATAACCTCAAAATTTACTGTCAGTCAATTTGCAGGCTGGGACATTGCATAAAACATAACCCGCCTACTCTAATTTATAATTTAAATGATCTCATGAGATGTGACGGATGCCTAGGAAGTTGATTTTTACAACCGATGCGGTAAAATTGCGACAACTATTGCGTAAAATCAACGAAAAACACTGTTACAGATATTTAAGAAAAAAATTATCCTCACCATAATTATTTTTATGAAAGAGAAAAGTAAAAGTTGTTTTCCATTTAATATATTTTTGCAGTTTTTGTTCGCCAACGGATGACTATTGTGACATTAGTCAGTCAGAACTGTCACAACACCTGTCAGTCAGTTCTCAGCCTATAATTTTTGATCAAAATTATTTATTATTGTGAGATTTTCTAATAATTATTATCGGTCAAAAAATGTAATAGAAATCTTGTGGTAGTTCAGTTGTCCGGTTTTAATAAAGCACTCGGCGTGTCTCGTGCTTCAAAATTAAATCCCCACAATGTAAAATTTCCGATCAAATTTTATATCAATTTTTGCCAAAAATGCTTTTATTTGCAATTATACTTTTAAAACAAAACCCTTGTTGGCAGCATTTACTTGAACTGTCAAAGCAGCTCCACAGCCTACTTGTAAGATAGCTAGAAAACTAAAAATCATCATTATTTTGGAATAACACAAAATATATGTGGTGGTGCGTTAATTCTGTCAATGAGTTTTTATTTCTGACATCATACTGTCATACTTTTTATTTAAAAAAAAAGCGAGCTGTACCTATACGGAAATATAAACAATTATTATACTAAAACAAAAGAGAAAGCAAACCAAATTTACATAACAGGAAGAAAATGTAGACAGATAGGAAACAAAAATTGAATGAATAATGAAGAAAAGAACCATCAGGTAGTCTTTTCAAACAAAAGAACGTTTTTGGCAAAAGTGGGGTAAGGTAAATTTCATCTTTATATTTCTATATTAACATTGCCCACTGACCTAGCACTCCACTTCTTATGACCTCTGGTGGGGATTAACAAAGTTAATAAAAATAAACAAAACCATTAAATAAGTACGCCACTGATCCCATCCGAGTTAAACAGAGCAGAGACTCGGCGAAGAAGGGGAACGGCGTAACATTGACCTTGAGATGAAGGAAAAAATATATCTATGGATGCCGGCAGCCGTCTGGGAACGATTTCGAAAGAGTTGTACGTTTGTGATCATGAGGCGGTGTAATTAGTCTCGGAAAACAAAGCACCAGACAGCGGGACTTCCTTCATTACGTCGTACGCTCTTATCTGGAGGAGGATCAAGTGAGAAAGACAGAGGGCGAGAGGGGCACCCCAATTCGACCTGGTTTCATTTCCGCTACGTTTTAAAGGGTGACTACCGGCTCATATTGCGTAGTAGTCTCAATAAGTATATTTCGGATCAATATCTTATTAGCCATCAACACTAGAAAAAACAACTTAACATGGTGCATAATTTTTCCACCCGACCGAATTTTTATGGATGCTACTCAATGTCACTATATTGATACAATCTTTCACTTTGTTAATGTTTCAGTATTCTGCAAACCAGTTCCCAGTCCTCGTTCATTGGCTTTTTCATTTTTTAACGTTCTTTTAAGAATGTATCAACAAATCATTGCAGGGTCAGATGGCCGGCAGCAAATGTTGGAAGCGAGACAAAGACACTTTTTATTGTAAACTAAATATTTATCAAGGTGTCTTGTCACATTAAACAGTAGATTCATTAAATTAAAACATCAAGTAGAAATTTATTGCCCGTTGCCTCAGACATACTAATAGCAAAAGCTAGATGTTTACAAAACGTATTTTTCATCTTAATTATGTTGCTGCATGTTGGACTATGATAGACAATTCCACGCACAAAGTTTAAAAGTCCAAACGCTCACTTTGTAGGCTGAACAATAGGATTTACATCACTGTCGCGGCTATCATATCAAAACTGGAAGAATAAAAATAAACTAGATACGGGTATCATAAAGCAAAATATGGATGACACACACAGATAAAAATACCAATTTCACAGACTAATCGGTTGGAGGATGTTGCCATTAATTTCAAAATTTCCATTCGAGATGCCGAGTAAATATTACACAAGAGCTGGCAATTCGACCTTGCATTTGAGTTAAGGGCTACGCAATATTAAGGTTAGAGTGAAATCAGTACCAATAGAGAAAATGTTGACCACGAAACATCAACAACCTTCAAAATATGTTGCTCCACATTCATAAAAAATTAAGACAAACTTAGGTGAGAATCGAAGTCGTCATACAGAGATTTACTCTAATTTTATTAGGGCGGCGACGTGACAGTTGCTGAATAATTAGTGAACATTTAGAGGGTGGAGCTCTTAAGTTAAAAACAGGACAACTTATTCTATTTTTAGTTTAAAATATTCTAACTGCTTTTCCAACATTTTTAGAAGAAAAATGTCGACAGATGAAAATTAGTTTGGTATAGTAATTTGTTGGAGTATAACAATAATCAATTTACACTGTGACCAGAAATATTTCTGGAGCCACTAGTGGCCGCAACCTTTAATTTAATAATCTCGAAAAACTAAAGTAAGGACCTGATACTGGTAGCTCTCCTCCATGTCCTTGGTCCGATAGGACTTCACCAACCGACTGACATACTCCCAAACACCTTCGGCTAAGGCCCCGCTGTCCACGGCGGTGGCACCGACTTCCACGTGCCTCACCATTGCCGGCAAAACACACCAAACAAACACTCCCGCCGCGATCGCCGGTGTTCCCGGTACCTTCTCACCTCCTACTCGTTACCAAGTTTGACGATCAATTAACACGAGTGAAACGAAGAGGTCGCGTGGCTTAACGTGGTCTACCGGCAACCAACATACTAACGAAGGTTATTGTAAACAACGAGAAGGCGCGCGCGCCATGCTCTTGACTAGTCTTGAGAACAGCGTGCGTGATGAATGAAGGGACCGCGAAGCGGCGTCAAAGGGTGCTGATTAGAGGGAATTTGTCGGTGTGGTTCCGCTGATTGCTTTCACACCTTCTGTTTCTGTACATATATGTATTTCTCTTAATTTCAACAGCTATACTGTTCCTAAATTCAAAAATATCTTCAAAATAAAATACAATTATGTATTACATGGGGGCTGGCTATGGAATTGATTCAAACTGTTCTAGTTTAAAAATAAAACTTCCCTAGCGTCCACAGTCTAGTGCTTCAAATATTTTCGGATGTAAGTGGTAAATCTGGGGGTTAATTTACTGCCATCAGCCTATCTAAAACCGAAACTTTCAAACACTCAATAAATTTAAATGTCGAAAGCAATTGGTTAGATAAGATGTTCTTTGAAAGGCAAAAGTACCTATATAACACAAACATAATTAAAATCTACTGATGACAGCCGTACCAATCACGGAGTAATTAAATCGCTACGAGTGATTTCAACGATTTTATTCGCTGGACGCTAAGAAAGTGGTTCATCTACGGTCATTTTAATACAGAATTGACATTCATTATGAGAACAACAAAAGCCGCCAAAGACGTGTCACGAATTGATATAGAATAGTAGGCTTTGAGCGTCCAAATTCTCTAACTAGATGTAAATTTTGGGTTCCATAGGCAACATGATGTATGAATAATTCATAAAGACCCGACATATCAAAAACGTCCGGTAGTTACCTATAGTGTGGAACCATCCGCGGCAATCCAGAGAATGACGGCTTACCACATAAATGCTGCATAACTTACAGAGATTTGTGGGCGGCCAGTATTAATAATTGGATATTCCCAGCCACAAATTATGCTGAGGGAAATCCGCACAATTTTGCCATTATCAGATAAGAGTTCGATGGTCGCACAAAGATCGAATTGCTACTAAATTAGATTTAAAAAATGCAAACACGACGTAGTATAATTTTTATTGCTATTGACAACAATTTTCGCTGCATTAGTAATATTTGCATACATCATCCGGAATAACAATTATAGTTATACAAACAAGTGCAATATTCGAAAAAAATGAATACATTTATAATTGCTACGCAATTGGTATTGCACGTGGATTGTGTCATGCAAATAAGTGTTATATTTTTGAGTGTAAAGTGGTCTTTTGTAGAGTATTCCAAATTTTCCGTGTCCTTATCACATCGTTTTATATCTCTGTTAAAACGACCGTGCATAATCAAGTTTTCTTCATCCCATAGCCGAAAGTCGGTCTTCCCGGCCGCATATCGCTCCGGAAACAGCGGCTCTTAGGATCAGTAACAACCTCGGCTCAGTTTTGCAAAAGGGTAGCTTTATTTCACCCATGCCAGGAAATCCAACCCTCTGGCCTTGGGTCGTAATATATTAATACGACAGGTGGTCAGAAAGTTGGATGTCGTGACATATGTGCTATAAAGCCTCGGCTCCGACTCGGCCTTTATATCACATACGCGAGGAAATCCAACTTTCTGGCCTTGGGTCGTATTATACTATTTCTGCATGCTTAATTATACATATTTGGAATATTTTGATTTTTTAGACTATTTTTCAAGTTTGACCCGAATTGAGATTACAAGAAAGGTGATTTAAATATAAATTTTTCTGTAAACGATTTTCTTTGACAGTTTTGTGAGTTGAATGTTGCGATTAAAACCCGAAAATAAATTTTTATTATAGCATATCTTTGTTTGACTGCATTATTTCGCTAAAATTATTTTTTCAATTAAAATGTTTATTTCATTATTGTCCATAAAAACGACTCTTTTATCGGTCATGTAACCTGTGGAAAATAAAATTTACATGTGATTAGAATAAAAATTCCGACGTTCAGTGCCTACTGAATGTATGAATCATTTATGAAGACCCTGTATAAAAAAGCATGTGCTTACTCTCCAAATTCTCAGAGCGCATAGAAGGCGATCGAGCCTGCCACAAATTTCGTAACGCATTCACCCGTTTACTCTGCAAGTATGAGACCACGTATAGAGGTTTCACTTCAAAAACATTTCCATAACGCAAATTTTTAACTTTCCAGCTTTGTGTTCACCATTTAGTATGTACGATCTTGATCGTGAATTTGATGTTCTCGACTATCCTTCGACGGCTTTTCTTGTAGTCGCCAGACTGTAAACTCTGTTAGCACTGCAAGATTCAGGTGTTCAGATCCGGCGAAAGTTCCACGCGATGTGCCGGATTTTGCGGGTGAAGAGTTTCATCTTTTTGATGAATTCCAACAACCAATTAATATGAGAAGTACACTGCCTAGTGATAGAAGCAAAATGTCGACATCCTCTAGAAGGTTTCTATTAAGAAATTCGTCCACTGCAAACTAAGTCGCTGGCTTTGATAGAATTTTAGGAAGAGACAGTCTGATATCATGTTGAGTTGCGACTGGTCTTAAACGTCGGTTGCTATGGAGACGTCTTATCTAAAAACCAGGCAGTAAGGACCCATTTCATGTTTCATTTCATATGAAATTTGAGCCTTACTGCCTGAGCTTTAGTTAAGAGGTTTCCATAGCAACCGGCACTTGCGACTAGTCGCAAATCAACATGAAATCGGGCTGTCAGTATTTGTGGCACGAAATCATGATGCTTTATTGTCATTCCTTTTAGGTAAAGAAAACTAACTTCGGGATTTAAGAACAAAATAAATAATATGTACACTATCCCCCATACTGTTAACAGGATTTTGATTACATCAGGTCTTCATATAATTCATACATCATGTGGACTCTGGAAAACAAAATTTACATATAGTTAGATGGATCATTTTGACGTTCAAAGCCTACTAGACGTCTGAATCAATTATGAAGACCCCATAAAAAACATAAATTCAAAATTAATGTCATGTTGGCATTCAAATTCTAATTTATAAAAATTATGTACCTTTTCCTCTAAATAAATTAGATCAAAATAAAAAACGCAAAATTTTGACGTACAAACAGTTTTATTGCAATAAATCAAAACCAAACCAAAAAAAAATAAATTTTGAAAAAGATGTGGATTCCAATGAAGTTCGTCAGTCAATATCATCGTTTCAGCAACGGCTTACCTTTTTAGTTTTTCTCTGCCTCGTCCTAAGCCTCCCAGCCGGCGCCTTGGTCGGTGACACCGCCTCCTTTTTAGCATGTTTTTTATCTTCTTTCTTATCGGCATTTTTAGTTCGTAATTTCGCGGCACTTTTCCTAAGATTATCCTTGGCACTTTTCACGTTCGTTCTAGTAACAGGACCTTTAGTAACGGTCACAGCTTCTGATTCACTTTCTGAGTCAGAAGAGCAAACAGAGTCTGAAGAAGAACTGCCATCCCCGTTTTTTGCCGGCTTAGCGTCTGTAGTTTTAGGCATTTTATCAGGGGGTGGACTTCCTGACGATTTTCTCACAGTGGCGATAGTAAGTCGTAAACCGTTGGTCTGAGAACTTGTCACCGAGAATTCCGGCGATGAACTGCGTGATGACGATTCTACACTTGATGTAGAAGAATCAGAATCTGAAGAATCACTTTGGCTAGATGATTGACAAGCTTCACTACCTGAATTCTGTAAAAAAAGATTATTGATGATAAACAGTACTAATGTAACAACAATAACAGATTTATTTATTTTTAAGGCACTATTAGAACAATTCACAAGTTAAACATAACACTGCCCTGTCAAGGTTAGGTCTAGTTTCATTCGTATCTCATCTAGTGGTATTTCCATGGCCAGCCTTTACTTGTGTTGAAAAGAAGAAAAGAAACTGAGGGCCCACGAATTTATGATGGATAGACTGAATTGGATTTCAATCAAATTACAATCTTGGTTTGAAAGGGTCTCTAATAATAAAGGTCTGTGGATAAAAAAATCAGGATTGAGTAAATGATAAGTTTGTAGGTTATGTTCCAGTTGTTTTAATGAACTTTCACTAACAAAAAGGGTAACCTTCCAAAAGATGTAATCATAAGAATTCTTTCAAATTGGATGTCTCTACTATTGAAAAAAAAAACAGTTTACACAACCCTTCACAAAAAATGGTACCAGAGATAACTCTTATTTACTATAAATCTATACTAAGCTGTATAGTAGTATCATCAAAGAATTGAAGGTAGAAATGGGGTTCTTTAAAACTTACACTCGACTCAGGTTCAGAGTCACTATCACTGTCACTGTTATCATTATTTTGGGACGTGTTCGAGGGCTCCACTGTTAATCCGGTACTAAATGCAGCCATGTCGACTGTACTGGGCAATTCTGATTCCTCGGGTTCCTCGCATGGTTGGTGGACCACCGAAGACCACAGTTCTGTTTGGCTTGTACCTTCATTGCCTGCCATTTTTTCACCTACAATAAAACACGTCATTTATAAAGCGCCGTTTAGTTGCATTTTTAAACAAATCAATATTGGCGCCAAAACAAAATGAAAAAAACAAAAGATACGCCATATTACTTGATTTGACACGGTAAAAAAAACCGTTAACAATGGTGTTAATATCGGCGAATGAGACACAGATTGGAGACTACTGTCATTACGGTTTTGGCCAAATTCGAAATTCGGAAATTAACGTACATTAATCGTTGCTAAAAAAGTCTATTTCCATGTTTATGTTCCACTTTACAAACAAGATGGCATCCAGATGATTATTGGGTCGCATATGCCAGGTTTTTCATGATGACCGCCCTTTCTTTTCCGACACTTTTGCAAACAACGGCGAGATTTGTCACAATTAAACTGCAATTGTTGTAAATTACACAATAATGGCTTTTAAACTGTTGTAAATGTTACATGATAAGAATGTCAGTTGCGCAACAGCGTCTTGGCAACACGTGTTGCCAACATGGCATGGGGAAAAGTTGAATTTACTATGAAAAATTTGACACTTGTGGGGGTAGTTTTCTAGAAAATTCCAGGGATTAAAACAAAGGAAACAATTATATAGGTTTTTGCAAATGTTGTAATTATAAGTAAATAATACTGTTTTTTTTTTCTCTCCCAACTTCACTAAAAAAAGAAGTCCATTTGTAAACCAAAAAAGAAATACATAATTTTAGAAAACAAAAACCAAAAATTTATATTAAAAAATTACATAATACAAAAATTAAATTCTTCAATACCTCTAAAAATTAAAACCATTAATTTACCATTTCCATGGATAGGCAATTTAGAATTCGGATAACCTGTAAAGTGGGTTGCCAGCATCTATTTGGAAATAAAAAAAACCTATGACTTTAAAAGTCGCAAGTTCAAGAACGCAAGAAAGATGGATAACTCAATTTAATATAAACAAATTTAACAATGTATGTATGTATTAACAAATTAATTTTGTCCAGAAAAAAGGAAGACCTAGAATATGGGACGAAATACAAGAAAGAACCAAAATGCCAAAACTGAAAATGAATATGAAAGATAAGAGAACATTATTTTACGAATATCTTTTGACATGCATATATACAGTGTTCAAATGAATGTTTCTTCTGGACCTACCTCATTTCATTTCATTTCATGCAGTAGTTGGCGCTGTAGGCAGAGAACAAATCACACCAACAAAGGCGGGAAATTTAAATTGTCACTGTGTACAACTTCAAAATGAGGGCCTATTATATGATACACATAGGCTCTCCGAAATACCCATTCTTTAATTCACAATTATCTGTAAAGGCTAGATTCACACGAACGAGTTTCTACGTGGATACGAGTACAGTGACAAAATATCCCAGTTGGAAACTGGTCTTACAAGTACCGATGTAAACAAACCTGATTTGTGCAATCACAAGTTTATGACAGAAAACCGCCGAAATAGTTTTTGCACTTGAGCGAAAGACGAAACAAAGAAAGCTGCAACATTGACAATTGCTTGTCAGTGTAAACTTGCCTCGCTTTTCCACCAATTGCGGCAAGAATTCAGGGCTCCATTTTTAAATAAAATAAAGTTTAGGAGGCTGGTGCGTTATAGATGTTATCTTTTGATGTATGCCGTGTCGCTAATGAACGACATGCATTCATCACGTAACAGCCTGCTGGATCTCTAGTACATTTTGAATTGTGGGGTGGGGAATAATAATGAGAATATAATTAAAAATTGTTGCTTATGTGTTGTGGGTCTCTGAAGTCTCATATATCACTTCTTTTAAATATTTTATTGAAATAAGAACTAGTATAGTAGCCACTAGAAGCTCCTATAAATACATAAATATTAAAATCCACTAAAAGCAAAAGTATCACTTAGGTATCCACGTTCACAAAAATACAATCTATAGTTTGATTATGCGGCAATTGCTAAATGTGAATGCCTTAGAATATTAAATATTGCTAGCTTATGTTTGAAAAAATGCTAAAATGACTTTCATATTGCACTTGTGTCTGAGATATGTGTATACTGAACAACAACGGCACCCTCTAAGAGTATTTGACATAATTGCGATAAAAAACACCTCCGAACGAAAATACAAATTTAAATATCTTTACCAACCAAAACAATTTTATTTTCAACAGTAAAATGGCTCCTTTCCAAACAAATCCCTTCCCTAACACATAAATTGAAAATTGAAAATAACAACAAATATAGCCATTTTTACTTTTGGGCGTACAAAAAAAGCGCGCGCTAAACATCACAACCTTCCACAACTTTCCATTAATATCTGCGACATTTAACCATCAAAAAAACCGCTACCAATGCAAGCACTTTGTGACATCCACTTATTAACCACAACAAACGAGGGTGCTTCTAACAAATAAAGGCCATTTTTTAAGTGTTGGATTATATTAACTGCCACAAAAGGTTTTTAATAATTAAACTAAACTGCTACCAGAGCAATTTAAACAAAAAAGTCATTAAAAATTACACGTTTTTTGCTCTAATAATTCCACTTGACTTTTGCGGCAGTCCTATGTACCACTTTACATCTCTTTAAAAATGTAGTGCAAATCAAATGGAATGGCAGATGTTGAATTGTACAATATAAAGGCACACCTATTACATTAAATTATTCTCTGTACAATAATTACCATTTGATAAAATTCAATTTATCTAATAATGTTTGAAGTGACATTAAAAGCATCGAATTGTACTGCAGATATTATGTGTTGATACAAATTTAAATAATTAAGTACAAATTCTCCATCAAAATTGGCTGAAACCAACTCATGTTTACGTATGAATAGTCTAGTTAAAGCATGTGTGCGGGGACATTGTTTTTGAATATTCTTTTAACTTGTTAGGAAAGCAGAAAGAACAAAGCTAAGAATTTAGACCTAAAACTAAAATACGGCTCACACTCGCAAACCGACGAAACACATTCAAAATATACTAACAATAAGCACTTACGTAATTATAACAAAAAATACAGAACAACATATGGAAGAACATGTATGCAGTACATTTGCAAAAACTTAAAACAATAAAAAATGTTAACGTACAGACGAACGCCTATCAAGACAAAATATAATAATTTCGTTTGATTGCAAAATTTGACGTCTCTGTCATATTAGAGGTAGTTACAATGAAGAGTTAGATGTACGACATTGACACATTAATCATTAATACAGACACTAGAAAAAAATGTGGCTCACCTAAATCTTACAAGTTCTAACAAGTTCAAGCTTACAATAACTAGTGGGTCAGTAAAATAGGAAATGTTAACACTCGCACACACACACGCGTACATATGTGTGTGTATTTGTTTATTAGTGATATTATAAAACTATTACTGGCAAACTAATGGCACCTGACGGAACAAAACTTCAAATTCTGCAAATTTTTCGAAAAAGGGTTATTGTTGCTATTAGAGTTTTTGCTATTAGAGAATCTAATCACTAGTGTTGAAGTAGTCTGAAGCATTCCCGCGACATATGGGGCAGGTTCTATTTGACTGAAAAATAAAAAACAGCAAAATTATTACCATGGCGTGTTCACTTAGTTGGCGGTGAGAGGTCCATCAACATGTTTGTTTTAAAAGTAATACCCGTCCTCTTCGCTGATTGACGTTTAAACAAGTCTGTCATTGTTGAAAAGTCACACATATGACCTTAGAAATCTGTAATATTTATTGGATAAGAAACCATGTTTTTTGTAGCGATATTTGTATTCAGCGAAGACGGTAATACTAATAAAATAAACTGTCCGTTTAACAATTATCTGAACTGATTTAAAATAATCAAGATTAGAAAAGTGGATTTACAATTCAGACTCATGGAGGTCCCAAATAAATAAGTTTTTTTTTTAAATTGTATCCTTCAAAGAAGATCCAACTGGGTGCTCAAATTTGTCTGAACACCCGTTAATAATTGTTAATAACTCAACAAGATCAAAATGAAAATAAAGCCATAACTTACTCTGAGCCACTTATCAATACATTTGGCATGGAACTCGTGTGAGCAGGGCAGGACTCTGAGCATTTGTCGGGCCTCAAAATCGCACATACAAACGACACAGGAAGTTTGATCCCCTTGATGTGTATCAGCGTTGAATTTGTAGCTGAGAAGCGATTCTATTTCTAGTTTGCCCAAACCACGAGGCTTCGCTTCACCTAATTGTTCGGCCAAGTTCAGTAGAGCTTCATAGTTCTCCGTTTCTGTTGTGTCTGAACTGCTGAGATCAGTTTGGCTGAAGGGAGACATTGGCGGGTTTGAGAACATGGCGCTGAAATAGTAGATTAATAGTAGATTATGCACCAAGGATGAGAAATGCACGAGGTGCACTTTGTAACCACAGGGGCCAAAATGTCATAACAATGTAAAAAAAATCTGCGGCCAAGACATATTAGGGTCTTTATAAACGTTGCTTCTGGATCATGCAGTTAGGTGGAGAATTTTGAGATTCAAAGCCTACTCAATATTTGAATCATTTATAAAGGCCCTGTATTTTGTTAGCTCCCTACAATATGGGTCAAACTTTAATTTGATGTCAATGTTATTATTCATGATCTGTCAACGTTGAAGGTTAGTGCTCACCGAGCCGCATAGAGAATAATATTTTAATTGCAACCTCATCCAAGGACTGTTTTGCTCGACTGGCAATATCACAGTGTTGCCCTATTTGCCGTAATTTTGGATGCAGAAAACAATATATTGGAATGTTATTTTCGGCTAAGCAATAGTTTACCAAATTTCATAAATATTAAATAAAATATTCCCCAAATTTATGGAAAGTTAAAATTTAAGAAGCTTGGTGGGATGGTACAATTGAGGACATCCAACGTTGGACATCATTTTTTGACATTCGTTCAAAAAATCGTTGTAATCGAAACTTTGTTGTCAACTGCATTGTCAATAGACGTTACTTGTCATTTAACATTATTGTGACTGACACACTGACGATAGCTAAAAATAAGGTTATGATATAAAGACTGCTTTACATCTTAAATGTCAATGTGACAAATGATGTCCAATGTGGAGTGTCCCCAACTGTAACTGTCACACTTATTTGCCGGGCTCCATTCAAACTTTATATACAAATTCTTCATCTAAATAAAAAATATATATAATGATTTAAATATTATGTAAAGAAATGAGTAATAGTAATTTATTGGCAAGACTACCAAGTGATCGCTTCGTCTACGTCAAGATTTGTTTTGAAACTATTTTTGACAAGTTGCTTTTTTCAATTTGGGGGAAATAAAATGTTTCAAAATCTGTTTTAAACTTACAGGAAATGCAGCAGGAAGCCTGAATACTGCGCAGGTGTGGAAATGATCGGATTGTGGTGCCAACGCGTCCTCGGAGGTTGTAGCCTGGGATTTCTATGCTGCCTAGACCTTGCATGTAGCAATTCCAATTGATTTCCTCTAGTTTCCGCCGACAGGAACAGTGACGTTGGGGGTGTAACTTGGATAGGAGAAACATGAAGAGGCGGGGGCCCATGTAGTGCCGAATGAGTATGCGAATGATGGTCGTTGAGGAGCTCCAATTCGAGACTATCGGGTCTCTGAGGAGGAAGGTGTTGACTGTAATGCTGGTTTGAGACGGAAAGGGCGCTAGGAGGGGTAGGAAATCCTCCGTAGCCTTGGTGTGGAAGACAGCCGGGGAATTGCTGAGGTACGAGCTGGTGAGGCGGTTGATACATGTTATGCATGTGACAACTGTGCATGTGAGGTGGAGCGCCTGGAGGAGCTGTACACAAAGATATGTGCGGTGGAGAGGGGTAGCTCCACATGGCTTCATGGTTCATGGGAATTGTCATTGGCACCTGGAACAAAGATCGTTTTCCATCCATGAATTGAACACCACCGATCAAGGTCAAACAGCAACACAAAATACTGGGGCGGCTGTATTTTTAAAGTGAGGTTCGTGAATAACTCTATCTTTTGACAGTCTCAGACAAGTTTTATTCACACTGGGTCCACATGGTTCCCCAGTTTTTTTAATCTAGATAAAACTTTGCCAATTGTCAAGCATGTGATGTGAACAAGTCTGATTCACACTAATCAAAGTGGAAGTGTCTACAGTTTGACGTTCCAGTATTTTTGTTCACGATGGTACCACATAGCCATTTATTGGCAAGTTAATTTGACAAATCTTTGTGCTCCAACATGGACAACCAGGAAACAGAAATGATTCATTCATCAAATATATAACAAAAATAGAAACTTCGTTAGGCACTGGCAACTTGATTTAAGAAACATGTAGAATGTTTACTTCGCGATTTTGTGTTTAGAACATTAAAAAATAAAACATTATAACTCCATTAACGACTTTTCAATAATTCTAACGGATAACTGACCTGGTTAATGTCCATCATTACGGTAGACTGGTGAGGGTGAGCGTGTGCGACCGGTGGAGGACTCGGTAGAAACGGCTGGTGGTGTGCGTGAATGAAGTCATTCCTGTCTCGATACCTCGGTCGCCGTAAAGGTGGACTGCCCTATTATCAAAAACAACCAAATTATTTCAATTTATGTAACAACAAATAAACTCTGTCAAAACAAGAAGATCAGATTATTAAACCAACTGTAAAGTGATAATTGAACAACGAGATGATTACCATCTGATATGTACTGAATAAAAACATAACATTTGTTTAAATTTAACTAACTAAAACTATAGAAAGTACTAAATTATCGGCCGGCTCTCCTACATTGTCATTGTTATCAATTTCCTCATAAACGCGATTAGAAAATGTATTCAGTGAAGAAATAAGAACACTGCTGTATAAATCTTTTAGATAAATTGATGTTGCCCTAAACAGTAATAAGAAATACAAATAATTACCAAGACATTCTAAATATCATTTTTGAGTATGTATTCTACTAATGACGCTAGTATCAATAATACAAATAATCCTAACAGCGCCAGTGTAAATCAAACAACAATAAAATTAAATTGTTAGAAGTTTGTGATGACAACTTTACCTTTAACAGGTAAACGTTAAGGAAAAGCGAAATATTAAAATTGGTTCACATGGAAATAATAAATTTTGGATTCACTTTTGGAAATGATTATTGGTACTCCCATAAATATTGTTACAACATTCAACCCTTTCACTGTTTCTGTAAAATGATTAATGTTCTTTTAATAAGAGGTGACTATGTATTTAATCTTAAAGAAGAGACAGTGGATTGGCACCACTGAATAAATGGCACACTTCAGTGTTAATTTTTTAAATTAGGATAGAGTGATGACTACAGATTTTCTGACATTTGAAAGTATCGTGCGTTCAACAAAAAACGACGTCAAGTGGGCCATGGATTAAAAAACGTATGGCATACTTAGATGGTGACAAATTTATCACCTGACATCTGACATTTGACATGTCAAATTATTAGATCGGCCAGACACTGAAGCCAAGCCCCCGTGTCCCCATTGTGAAGGCTCCTGCCGTTCCTCTATCCACATTTAATAATATCACTGTTTACCCGTAATAATCATTACATGCGTGCTTCGATTTTTGTTGAACGCACGTTATATGTGCGATAAGGTCAATAAAATAGAGCCAACATTAAAAAAAAAAAAAAACAATAGACACGTGGTATTGTAACGACTACGATAACCGACAAAGGTCGCGTGACAACATCCACTCGACTTCATTGAAGAATTTTTTGCTGATATCCGAAATCCATTGATACGTCATATCTTTTCACTCAACCATACAACTTAATGCAGACATTTTACTTCAAAAATAAAGTAGTGACTTTCAAAAGATGGGGACTGTTTTCCACGTTTTTTTTTTTTACACATTTCAACAAACTTACGCTTGGTCATTTCCTAACACTATATTTTCTTACGACTACTTCTTTGCTTGTACTTGATACGTAGCTCGGTGGAGTCATCAATATATGAGTGGGGTGTAGAAGATTCTATTTTTTTTCTTCGCACTATTCAATAAAACAATTGAAAAAAAAAGGGCACCACTACACCAGTAGTTATATAGATACAGCTCGATTGTTGTTATGGAGACGGGGAAGATCGGAGTTCTACTCGATAGCTCTTCTGCTTTTGAAAAACTGTTAAGTTTTGGATTTACAAGTTTGTACAGAATTTTTAAGACTATTTTAATTAATAAATAAATGTTAACCAAGTACTAACAGATTAGTTTTTATACTCACATATTATCTTCATTAACTAGTACCTAAATTGGAACTTTATAAACGGACATTTTTCTAAATACTCACTCGTAAATTTGCACGTGCAGTTTAGATAATTTGATGTGGCTGTCGACAATGGCTATAAACTAGTATACAAAGTTTTTTCCACATGGATTTCAAGGTCAATCAATGGTCACTTTTATTTAAGTGTAATGCCGTACATTTTAAATTTCTTCTGACTTTTGATAAGAAAATTTTTAAGAAAAAAAACATGAAATAAGAACTATGCAAATTGCTTTTTTCAAAAATTAAATTAAGAAAAAAATGTTCAAAAAAAACTCAAGTAACCTAAGAAAATAATCAAATAATCTTTGTTATTCATGCCTGGCAAAATGTTAAAAAGCCATCTAAATTGTTTCATTAAAACTAGAGTTGACAAATATTCATGGCCATAAAATTGCTTTGTTCGGGTTTGGACCGTTATCACTCCGTACTACGAAAAATAACATCAATTAAAAATACTTCGGTGGGTTCGATGTCAGGAAATAGAATTGCAACATTTTGTGTATATTCTGGACCAAAAATTATGACGAAAAATTCCTATTAACAAAAACCGGCGAATCGGACTCACACACGAATATTTAACACTGCATATTTTTTTAAATACTTTAGAAAACAAATTACTTTATTTTTATTATTTGTCGTTATAGCGGCCATAGTAATACACACTCTGTGAAAATTTCAAGCGTCGAGCTAATACGGGGCCTTAGTAATAGAGTCCCGTTGGCACCCTTTGGGTACGGAACCCTATTTTCTCAAAAACCGTGAGATCTACAACTTTCTGCCTGGGGGACCATTTTTTACAATGGAAACTGGTAGCAGTAATTAGATAAGTACCAGGTACCGGTCTCATCGCACCACTCTCCTCATAAATAAAATCGTGGGGCGTAGCGTAACGTGAGTAAATATGTAAATGATCGTTCTACGATGTCGCACGATGATAGTGACGGATTTACTTTTACACACATTTTGCATGAGTTGTCTATTGAGAAGATGCATCTAAAGCATACCAATAATGATACTAGCTGACCCGTCCAAATTTTGACAAATTTCATTAAATTTGCTTTTGGACAGATTGCGAAACAACACAAAAGTAAAACAAATGTAATTTGTTTTCCCAGATCTTCCCTATTATTTTAAAGTGAAAACATTCAACTGAATTGTTTCTATCCCGGGAGCATAACGAATAAAAGAAAAATCATCAGCTATGATCTAGTTTTCTAAGAATTTTCCGACCTTCCTATATGTATACATAATTGTATCGAATTTTATTTTCCTGAAAACTTCCAGCACCATAACGAACAAAACAAAAAAGAAATAAACATATTATCCATCTTTCGAACCGTGAGAAAAGCACTTTGTTTTTTCCGAATTTTCCATTTTCCGGTCAGATTTTCCAATTTTTATTGCCGTAAAAACCTTATCTGGACTATTACGAATATTAAAAAAAAAAAAAAAAACCAAATGGGTCTAGCCGTTCTCAAGTGATGCGCTTACCAACAAACCGCATTTCATTTTTATTATAATAAAATATGTATAGATTCGTTGAAATCTGCATCACTTGAGAACGGCTGGACCGCTTTGGCATTTTTTTTTAGAATATTCGTAGTGGCCCAGGTAAGTTTTTACGGAAAGAAATATTGAAAAAGTTGTTCGAAAAACAGTTTTTCCTTCCGTTGGAACCCTACTGGGAGTAATTATGAATATGTAAAAAATAGGAGGAGAAGAATTATGAACACAAGCACACCGTAAAAATTATAATTTTAAAATTATAAAGGTGACAACAAAAATTTCTGGATTTCCACAACCGCACCACCTACCTGGTCCAACTGTCCATAAGTACAAAAAAAAGAAAAAAACATCAAAATCGGTCAGAAAATTTAAAAAAAATCTGGATGTCTACAACAACGCCACCTACCGGGTCCAATTGTAGCTAAGAACCATCCAGGTGACCTAATAAATTAATTAATATTAAAAAAAAACATCAAAATTCTGGGCCCTGAAAATTCCTGGACCTCGACAACAGCGCCACATACCGGGTCCAACTGTAGCTAAGAACCATCCAGAAATCTACTCAACAAAATTTCATCAAAATCGGTCAAGCCGTTTAAGAAGAGAAGAATTACGAACACACGCAGACCGGAATTTTATACATATACTAGCTGACCCGACCAACGTTGGCCTGTCCAAATTTCAATCAATTTATTTTTGAACAGATTTATTATATTTATTATTTATTTCATTTTTATTATACAGTGTGGAAATTAAGTAAGGAATAAATTCTGTAACTCCGTTAGTATTTGCACTAGAAATAGAACTTAAAAAGCGTGTGATAGGGCTAATTATAGCGCATCCGAGGAACGTATACTAATTTTTTTCATTAGTTTTTTTGGACAGTTATGACGTCATCAATATTTTTTTTAATGGCAACCTATGATTTTTATTTTACGTTTGAATAGAGTTTTTTATTCTGTTTTCAACGTTGTCAAATACGTAATAGGTTAGATAAGGAAAAAATTAATTAAAACGGCGCTAAAATTCAAATTAGTAAAATTTCAAAAAATTAACAGAACTGTCTAATATTATCGGAATTTAAGAAGAAACTGTGTCTGAACTGTTTTTCTCTATTAAATAATAAATTAACTTCTAAATAATAATATCTGGTTTCAACAGAATGGTGCTCCAACACACTAAGCCCGGTGCGGCGTTATTGACGTCATAACTGTCAAAAAAGAGTTATGAAAAAATATTAGTATACGTTCGTCGGATGCGCCATAATTAGCCCTACCACATGCTTTTCAAGTTTTATTTCTAGCGCAAATACTAACGGAGTTACTGAATTTATTCCTTAATTAATTTCCACACTGTATAGATTCGTTGGTAAGCGCATCAATTGAGAACGGCTGGACTGATTTGGTCTTTTTTTTAAATAATAATTAAAAACATAATTCTGGAGCTCGACAACAACGCCACCTACCGGGTTCAACTGTGGCTAAGAACCATTCAGGTGACCCAATAAGTACAAAAAATTATAATCAAAATCGGTCAGAAAAAAATCTGGATCTCGAAAGCAGAGCCACCTATCGGGTCCAACTGTGGCTAAGAACCATCCAGGTGATCCCACCAGTACAAAAAAAAAAAAAAAAAATCATCAAAATCGGTCAGAAAATTTAAAAAAAAGCTGGATCGCGACAACAACGCCACCTACTCGTTCCAACTGTAACTAAGAACCATCCAGGGATCCACTCAAACTCACACAAAAAAAAAAACAGCAAAATCGGTCAAGCCGTTTAGGAGGAGAAGACTTACGAACACACGCGCACCGAAATTTTATATATTACTAGCTGACCCGGCGAACTTTGTAGCGCCTCAGAATCTATAAATGTTGTGGCAACTTATTAGCTGAATTAAATTCATTTTTTTTATAAAAGGATAATGCCCACAACGCCATCTACTGGCATTACCGGAACCAGCATACAACGCCATGTTTATTTTTCTTTCTGTCATGTATCAAAGATGGCGTTATATACGGATTCTATACTAAATGTATGAGAAAATTTTTTTTGTTAATGTTTCTGTTTTAATAATTATTCGCCTTCGAAAAAAGTCAGTCAATCCATTCTCGAGATATCATCAAAAAATTTGTGTGTGGAGTCCACGCGCAACAGAAGTGAAACTTTGGAGTTTACTCCTTAAAAATCGATTTTCATTTTTAAAGCCCGGTACGACAAATTTTGGTGGCTGGCGTTTTTTCTTATTGTTGCCCTGTACCAGGGGGCTTTGTTATTGTCGTCGCCCTGTACTTAGCTCCCCGCCCCCTGTAATTTTTCCGATGTTCTAATAATAATTCTGCTATTCGGGGCGTAGGCAAATCCAACAAATGAAAGATCATAAAAATCGATCGAGCCGCTCTAGAGTTATAAACCTAAGGCAGCCCTCTGAGCCCGCTGTCCATGTTTTAATAGTTATTCTGCTATTCGGGGCGGAGACCAATCCAACAAATCGAAGATCATAAAAATCGGTACAGCCGTTCTTCAGTTATAAACCCAAGGGGGCCCCTGGGCCCCCATGTCCATGTTTTAATAATATTCTGCTATTCGAGGCGGAGACAAATCCAACAAATCGAAGATCATAAAAATCGGTCCAGCCGTTCTTGAGATATAAACCCAAGGATTCCCCCTGAGCCCCCTGTCCCTGGTTCAACAGTTATTCTGCTATTGGAGACAAATCCAACAAATCAAATATCATAAAAGCCCTTATTAAGTCGGTCCACCAAAATACTTTACGACCTGTTCCCATACCTATCAAATATACAAAAAGAAAATTATCAAAATGTGTCGAACCAAAAAATCGGTCCAGCCCAAGGGGCTTCCTTGAACCCCCATATCCATGTGAAAAATAGTTTACCACCTATTCTCATACTTGCCAAATATACAAAGAAAAAATCATCAAAATCGGTCGAGTCGAAAAACCGGTCCAGCCCAAGGGCCCCCCCTGGGCCCCTATATCCATGTTAAAAATAGTTTACCACCTATTCTCATACCTGCCAAATGTACAAAAAAAATACTATTAAAAAGCAGGGGTTGGTGATAGAAAAGTGAAAATTAAGGGTTGTATGTATTTTTTAATGCCACATAATAAAAAAAGAAAAAAAAATATCAAAAAAAGAAAAAATTTGGGGTGGACACCCCTTAACATTTAGAGGGATGAAAAATAGATGTTGTCCGATTCGCACACCCAACCGATATGCACACAAAGATTCACGAAAATCGGTCGAGCCATTTCGGAGGAGTTTAATTACAAACACTGTAATTTTATATATTAGATATAAAGATAAAGAAGATGAGCGGTTGACTGTAGATAATAGAAATTCGACTCGCCCCACGATTTTATTTTAGTCTGATCAATGCTCTAGATTGATGAGGAAAGTGGTGTGATGACTGGTACCTGGTACCTATATAATTATTTTTTAGCTTTTAGTACATTATCTGCACCATTATGTATTATGTTTCTTTACAATAAAACGGTTTAAGGTTTTAAGTTTTTAGTTTTTTCTAAAGTGTACGTACTGTGGTGTACTTGTCAAGCCCTTTCACTTGATATCCATATTGAGGGGATTAAAAACTAAAAAAGTAATCCGCCATTTTGTGGTGGCGGCCATCTTGGATTTCGATTTTTTTCATGGTGTACTGTATTCTACTAGTTAAGCCCTTTCATTTGATAGCCATATTGAGGGTGTTGAAAAAATATAATCCGCCATTTTGTGGCGGCGGCCATCTTGGATTTACAATGATACTGAATATACATAATTGTATTGTAATCAGAACTAAAGGTGTGTACCAAATTTCAGATCAATCGGTCAACAGGAAGGGGTAGAATTTCAGATTTGACCCACACAAGAGTCAAACAAGGCAAGCTAAATAAAACCGTTTAAAAAATCTTGTATAAATTGACTTTTCGTTTTTCGTCAACTTGATATTTTACTCCATGAATCTGAAATTAATCTGATATTTCTTTGATAAGAAATTGCATCAATTTGATAGTGCGATATTTCACGTTTCCTATTTTCTTTAATTTGATATTTTGTCTTTTGTTAATATGAAATCATGTTTCGTTATAACGGTACTTTGATATTTCTTTGCGTTGATTTTTACGATTATTTTGTTATTACACCAATAATTATGATGTTTCGAATTTTAATATTTCACTATTTCGTCAATTTAGCTATTCCGATTTCATCAATTTGATATACATATTATATTATATGATATTTTCCCAATTTGATTGTTGGATGTTTTGATGTTTCGATAATTTGATATTTTCATATTTCGTTAATTTATTATTTTGCCATTTCGTTAAATTAGTTTCACGTTGATATTTTTCTATTTGGATAACTTTATGTTTTGCCATTTCGCCGACTTGATATACAGACTGATCAACAATTAATGTTTCTTGGTAATAGATTCAGATAAGTGTAATTGTTGTCTTTAAGTTGGCGGAATGGCATTTGTAAATCCAAGGTTATGTTTGTTTGGTGCAAATTTCAATGTAGCTGTCAACCATCTGTCATTGGATGACACCCAAATCCCAGGCTTTCCAATTTTGATGTAAACTGTGTTATTGCCAACTCAAATTTTTAATCATGATCATTCAGTATTCAAGACTTTAATAGTATGTACCTCGATTTTATACTTTACTGATCTTATCAAAATAATGTTGGTCTCAAATCCTCGATATTATGTTTTTACGTAATACTTGACTTCGCCCAAAAAATGAAGAAGAAATGTCATGACTTGTATTTTTTATTGACAGAAAACCATGGAATAATTCAATTATTGTTTTCATGACATTTTTTTCTTATCTAAACCTGAGGCAGTGATTAAGGTTGGAATTATGCATTGGTCGCCTTGACAGCATGTGTCATTTCAAATATGCATAAACAATACGTCGGTAAATAGAATTTTTATATTTTTATTATATTAAGTCTTTATATTATTGACTACGTCTCGGCCCTGAAATTTCACACAGTGATTTTTTGGAGTGGTGATCCAAATTACCATTACTAATCAAACATCAGGTTTTTATAAATGATTCATACATCATGTCCAAAGTCTACTATATGTATTAATCATATCTTTATTCAAATAGGAACGGTAATCCTGGAGCACCTGTCTATTGTACTATTTCAAGCTGCGATTGTGTGTTTTTATCCATGCATATTCGATATCTACACAAGTGAAATATTTTCCTACCTGCATGTTATGATGTGATGTGGAAGGTGGATGCTGCCTTGGAGATCTCCGTGGAGGAGAAGCTGGTTGAGCATTGAGTTCAATATGATGGCCAGAACGAGACAAACGTCTACGCTTGCGGGACGGACTTTCACTTTTAATACTTTCTTCTCCAGCTTGCCTGTAAAACTGGGGTGAATGCTGCTGGAAATGGACCGGACTGACTCGAACTTCTATTAAAAAACCCTCCAACTTAAACATATCTGTCCGAAAAGACGATTATACCTCTGCCATGCCTCCTTTGCGAATTTGAAAAATCCATCATATTTCTTTGGTGCATGACATCTGGAGGTGAATTATTGATGATATTGGTTGCATTGTCACAGATATTTATGTGAAGAGGGGGCGAAATGTGACGGCGATCTCCCAGGCTAGGCATGTGTCTTCTATCACCGGCGTTGTGGTAGTTTTGCATTGGCGCGTGCCTTCTCTCGGGGACATTGGATAAGGAAATGTGACGCCGGTCTTGATGTTGCCCTAGATGTCCTAAAAATGATGTTTATTTTTTAAGTTGTGCCCCTCAATTACTGAAAAAGCTGCAATGTGTATATAGTAAAAAAATCTTTCAAGGAAACAAAAAACTGAAATACTATAAATAAAATTGCGATGAAATGTCCAGTGCAAACTCTAAAATAACAAGTGCTCCAGTCTCAGATAAACATGTGTTCTTTTCCATTATATTAGTCTGATAATATTGTGGACTCTTTTTCAAACCAACCTAGCATTGATAATCAATCCTAAATTGGTAAAAACACATTGAAAAAGGTTGAAATGGGTGTGTACCTGAGGCTTCATTGTTGTAGTGGATGTGGTTGTTCCTCAACACTGGACTGAGTTGAGAGGGCACTTTGGGGTACCCATGAACGTAGTTGGAATCTTTTGAGCTTGCATTAGAGGGTACTGAACATTCACTGCTAACAAACGACGTCAGACACAAAAACTTTGTAAGGTTAGGCATGACTTACCCCCGATTAAAGTTATTATCATATTCCCTGCTATAATCTTTGGGGTACCGATTGGGCCACCTCTGGTGGGCATGTGCATGATTTGGTCTATTTGAGTGGTTATTTGTATGCCTATTAAAGGAGGAGGAATTCCTTCGAGGTTGGCTGTGGTTGTTGGAATTCATTATAGCATGGACTAAAAAGCAAGCATTGTAGCAAAATCGCACCAGAGACAATAGACATTGAAACAACCTTGTAGCATGCATACACTATCACTATTGAGTAAGACAGAATGAGTAAATTTATAAATTTGTAGTACACTATTGATCCAATAGGGGCATTGCACACTTACAATACAATTCTATTGAACAAACTGTTTTTTAAAACGACACAAACACATCTGCTGGATGCTACGCCCCATGTTATTTACTCATGAGTGGGGAATAATTACGAATTTCTACAAATATGTTCCCAAGTATTGTGAAATCAGCTACGTACACCCTGCCTTCTAAGTTGTCACAACACCAACACAAACAAAGATGGGAGGGGGGGGTGGCGATGAGAGGTAAAAAAAATTTGGATAATTTCTCTAATTTCCTACCAAGGTTGTGAACTTATACTTACAAAAACACAGAGGTCTGTTCAAATATTTAACAATAATTTAAGCAAACTACAATTGTTGGTGTACAATATTAGATATTCACCTCTATTTTAATTAAAGATATGAGTTACAGTGTGGCCATGACGGCCATTACGTGGGGATAAAACGAAAAACCCTAGAGCAACACACCGCACACGGATGGGATGGTTTGTTTACAAAAGGACTTGGCCGATTAGGGCTTTTTCCAAATATTTTCAGTTACTTTTAGATTAGAAATAGTTATTGGTATCGTTTATCGAAGACTGTTAAGCTCACATGCCACAAAATGTAACGCTAGAGCGCACTTCGTTGTGCTACGTTCATACGGCGCTCTTTAAAGCTGGGTATAGACCCTACAGACGCAGTCCAAGCTGTACCAAAATCAGGAGTGACAATTCGGAAAAATGGCCTGAAAATTCAATTGATGGATAATATCTCATTTCTTATTTATTTAAGGAAATATGAATTTTATCTGGAACCTTTCGTTGTCTATTCAAGGGGTTTAAAAAAACAACATAACTGTATACATATTTTATTTGTTGTTTGATTTCAACTAAATAAAAACAAAGTGATATAGTCCTGACATAATTATGCAACCTATGAATTTCAAGGTAACAACTTTTATCTTTTAAATGTTAAATAAAAATCTTTAAACAGCACTTAAAGCTAAAAATGTGAAACCTCAGTTTATGTATTTGTAACACTATAAGTTTATTGGATAATGCGACACATTTTGACTTATTTGTGGCGACAATGCGATTCATAAAAACTTCATCAGTTCCAGGTATAAAAATCTATTTAGGTACCTACCTGTTGGTCGACGACTTCAAGCAATCGGTTGATTCTTTGCAGACAAACCGCAGTGCCGCCTACCTTTCCTATTTAAATTTTAGGTCAATAGTTTATTGGGGGTAATAAAGTTGTTATGGTATTGTCAATTAATCCATGTGAATTTTACGAAATATTTTTAGTAGAAAAGGTCAATTAATCTTGAGGCACCTCAATTTTATCAAATAAAATATAAAAAAAGAAACGTCACCCCGATTTTTCGTTGTCATTTTTGACAACCGTTATTTGTTACAATGGGAATCTTAGTTCCCGCATATTATTTATTTAATTTGTGCAATAAATACTAAAAATTTCTCTTTATTTTAATCGAGTAGGTACATTAAACTTGCAGTACGAAATAAAACGTTGTATTTACCTCGAACGAAAAGTGTTTTAACGGTACTCACAAGTAATTCCGGGGTGGGCTAGGCGCCTCAGCCGTAAACAACTTGCCCGTACTCACTTCTCGTGCTAGATAACTAATCCACTGTTATATTACTTAATATGATCAGATCATCATGTTGCCTGTAGAGAACAAAATTGACATGATGGCGAATTTTGACATTCTTACCTTACGGGATATAATTATGAATCTTTTATAAAGGAACGGAGACATTATTTAATAATAAAATTTAAATGTAAGTATGTATAATTTTTATATTAACTTTAGTGATTTGTCCGTTTCACCCCAGGTATGGGCCCTAATACAATCTTCATAAATTATTCGTATCGACATCCAGTAGAAGACCCAATATGATCATAAACATACACATCGTATTTTATGCAAATAAATTATCCCTTGATAACAGCCATCAAATCTCAAGAACCATCATATCCACTTGTGACAATCCAAGAAAAGGACCAGCCACTGGTTGGGACCTGCAGATTCCGATTGAAAAAAGAATGGTCTTGACAGATTGAATTTTTCGTTTTATGTATTGAACACATATTATTTTCCTGTACATATTCTTCCATATCTCTCATAAAATAAAATACATAAATTTTTCTACTTTGGTGTCACAAAGTGTTCATTGTGACACTGAAAACGTATAACTGTGCTAAAAGTAGTGTCACAATGGAACTTATTGTAAAAATGTTTTTGTTTGTTTTACGTTGGTATTGAGCCGACGTCTGGCATTTCTGGCCAAGTATTCGGATCAAAACATAACCACAAACACAACCAGTACTACCAAATCCAAAAAATCCCTAGGATATTTAAAAAGCAGAATTTTAAAATTTTCATAAAACGAAGAGCTCCAAAGTAGAAAAAATAGTATATTACACTCGTTTAACGAGCACTCATGTCACAATAAGCCCTCATTTATTTATTTATGAAGACCCGAAACAATGTATGTATAACTATACATAAGAATATTAGGTGATACATATTAAACTTTTTCCTATCGAAATAAAAAACAACTCGTTCATAAATATGACGCTGGGACAAATAGCAACTGGTCGTTATCTATGCATTTATGTACATATATTTAAAATATAAACGAATATTAACAGACATAAATGTGTCTTTAAAATTTTTGTTCAATTTTACTTTGATATTTGTAAAATCTTTTCTGTATTTAAATCATTATTCACATGTGGATCTCAAGTCTAAAAATTATATATGTATAGCGAGGCAAATGTCGGTTACGTTGTCTATCTAAATATAAAGAAACCAAACAAGATACAAGAAATCTAACTTTGGTCGTTACGAGCGGAATGTCGTTAAACTTCTTTTGTAAATAAATCAGTGGCTTACAAGATAAAAAGATATTTTCCGTAATTCGAAAAAAATGGCCAATGACAAATTTGATATTTTTGATTATATTAATATATCCGTTTGTATATCGGTTTTTGTATTTCGCCTCCTCCAACAATGTGAACTTTGTCATAATAGTAACGATCCAAAATCCCAAAAATGCGAAAAGGAACTTTTTTCTGACGTTTATTAACAAACATCAAAAAATTGTTACTATGACAAAGTTCACATTGTTGAAGGGGGCGAAATACAAAAACGATCATAGAACATCGTCAAGGGTATAATCGCTTATCTATACATAGTAACTAGCTAAAAATTTGTCATTGCTATTGGCTCAATTTATTATGTGTTATATAATCGTAACGAATACCACTCGAGCAAACGAAAATAATCCGATTGTAGTAACTCCTACATTCGACGTATATTCGCTAACGCTGTCGTGATGTTGCGGAATACGTGTCATGACTCGGAAGTATAATCGATTATTATTTACTACGCTCTTGTGATATCAAAACTGATAAATAGCCACACGTTACTGCTAATTAAAAAAAGGAGGGTTGTCAAACTTTAAAGAGCACCCTTGTGCATTCAAAGTTCTTTTTGGTAGAAAATGTTTTATTTAAATTTTTGTTTTATCCTTTTTATTTACTTGGTTTCCAGCAATCATCACAAAATATCCAACGAATGTTACGTTTTATCCGAGAGCATTGCTTGTGAAACCAGTTCTTACATAATATTGTATATTTTAGAATAGAATACCCCTTGAAGATGTTTGCTATTAGGTATATGAGTGCCAAAGTAAAACGGACTGAAAATAAAATTGTTATAATACCAACCACCCCATGAAAGAAGTCTTCTGATACAGCCTGTATAATAAATCGGCGACTTTTTAATGGGAAATGATTAAAAGATAGTTCTAGACTCTAGAGTGTATATTCAAATTGGCCGGTGGGGGCGGTGCTTCAAGGCCATTTTGAAAAATCATTTTTATTTAATAATATTACATGAAATTTATATTTGCAAAATTTTTATATTACTGTCTTTGGATACAATTTTGCTTTAACCATTTTCTATAAAATTTGCACTTTTTTATCCATATAAGATAGTCACTTTTTGATGTATAGCGCGTTGAATCTTGAATATCGTAGGTATACTTCCTATGTTCGATAAAAACATGTATCTGCCGAAAATATGTAAAATATGTGCAAGGCAACTTTCGTTCAAATATTACAGAGATCGAAAATTAAATTAGTCAAAGAAATATTTTCGGCAAATGGATCAAATGGAAAACGAAGCATCGCCCCCACATTGACGGTATTTTGGATGTATAGGTACTGTAAAAAAATCATTGTAATAATAATTCTCAATGAAAGAAGAATATGTTGGATTTATTTATTATATAAGGAAAGAGTCCCTGTCGATTGGGCATAGTACTAAGTATAGAAGTACTGTTTGGTTAGATTTGTAAAAAAGTACTAACTTACCTGCCGACTCGACTACAAAATGGCTTGTAAGGGTTTATGACCCCTAGGCTTTACCAGCAGGTAAACATTAAAGGTCCTTCCCCTAAACACTAATAGGGATTAGCCAGTCAGCACAGCTAGATAAAAATATTATTTCGACAAATCAAGGATTTGCCCCTTTGCCTTTACCAGCAGGTAAACTCATAAACGTTAATAAAACGAATCAGATTTCGTACAGTTAAACCGTGTTTTAAAAGTCAAAAATATTTTCAAAAGTTTAGAAGAAATTGTAAAAACAGGTTAGATTTGTAAAAAGGTGCTTACCTGCCGACTCGACTACAAATTGACTTGTAAGGGTTTATGACACCTGGGCTTTACCAGCAGGTAAACAGTAAAGGTCCTTCCCCTAAAGACTAATAGGATTAGCCAGCTAGATAAAAATATGATTTCGGCGAAGCAAGGATTTGACCCTTTGGCTTTACCGGGAAGTCAACTCATAAACGTTAATAAAATGAGTCAAATTTCGTACAGCTAAACCGTGTTTTAAAAATCAAAAATCTTTTCAAAAGTTTATAAAAAAGGTAAAAACAGACAAGTGATTTAATTTCAGTGTACACAGTCGATTTGCCTTCAGCCTTCGAGAACTACCTGTATTTATTTCATGTCCCAGATGGTCAATTTGCGATAACTGGAAGTTACAATTTTAAGTTTTCAATATATTACATACTTATATCTTACACAGCACGGGATGCACAGGAAATATAGTCCATGATGTTCAAAAAATATCCGGTATTTCATGAATAGAAAAATAACTGACAACGATTTTTTTTCTATCAATTCCGACTTTTTTCTCGCAATTCCGACTTTTTTCTGACAGGGTTGCCAGCGATTACCTAATTTAAAATTCCCTGACTTTTCCGTGACCTCCCTGACCAAAACCAAGTAATTTCCACACATTAATTTAGGAATAAACACAGTAAAATAAAAATCTTCTGGTAGAACAAATATAATCATTAATAATTTCCATACTATAAATAAAAATCAATTGCCGCATGTACGAAAAATCATCACTTGAGAACGGCTTTACCGATTTGGCTGATTTTTTTGTTATTGTGTTCGTAATTGTGAGGACAATGTTTGTAGGAAAATCCACCGGAAAAGTCGGAAATTCGGGAAAAGCTGAAAGTTCTATGAGATTTTGGTATGGACTTAAGATTATAACTCACGGTTCAAACGATGGATATGCGTAATTCTTTTTTGTTTTGTTCGTTATGCTCCCGAAATGGAAATAACTCCATTGAATGTTTTCAATTGGAAAAACTCGGTAAGATCTGGAAAATACATTCCAGCTCAAATCTATATAATAAAAATGAAATTCTGCTGTACTGATATGGCCATTGTTTTTTAACAATTAATTTATTAATTCGTAATAGTCCAAATAAAGTTTTTACGGAAAGAAAAATTGGAAAAGTTGCCCGGAAAATTAAGCACATTATTCGAGAACGGCTGGACCGATTTTTATATATACATATTTTTAATATTCGTAATAGATCATAATTATGAGGTTTTTACGGAAAGATAAATTGGAAGAGTTGCCTGGGAAATTGTAAAATTCAGGAAAAACTGAAAGTGCTTTTTCTTTGGGATGTTTGTATGAACTCAAGACCATAACTCACGATTTGCACGATGGATCTGCGGAATTCTTTTTTTGTTTTGTTCATTATGGTCCTGGAAAAGTTTTCAAAAATAATAGAACGAGAGGTCAAAATATCGCCGACAATAATTTTTGCGTCTCAAATGCGAGTTTCTGTTGCGACGAAAATAATGACGAGTGCTTGCACGAGCAAAAATTGGTGGAAATATTTAGACCTAGAGTCCTATTTGGCTTGACAATTTAACTTGTAAATTTTTAACTAAATGTCAAATAGCTACAAAAAGATTTCGCTAGAATAAAGCTTCTCAAAAAATTGCCACTAAAATAATTGTCCTATTGATTGTCTATTTGGAAATGGAAACATCTCATTGGTTGACAAAAACACAAGTTCAATTGTCAACACATATTTAGACAAGAAGTTGCTTTGAAACGACTTTGAAACTATGAGGAAACTATGGCTGTGAACCATCTATTTTCGAATGTAATAAGAAAAATGTTCTTACCTCTCAAGAATATTTAAATGAAATAATTTAATTTCCAGGGTATAAAAAAAAATCCCTGACTTTTTGCAATCTATCGTCATTTCCTGACATTTCCCTGACTTTTACAAAAATTTCAAATTCCCTGACTTTTCCATGTTTCCCAGGTTTTCCAGGTCGCTGGTAACCCTGTTTGACAATTCTGACCTTTTCCTGGCAATTGCGACATGGGTAGGACAAAGGTGCTGTTTTGTTGCCCAAACTTAAAAGATTAAATACTGTCTGATTCTTTAATAATAATATTAATAGAAGTTTCCAACAGACAGAATGTCTATAGTGGTCGAGCGCATAGCACGAAGCACCAATTTCAGTGATCCACGGAAGTTACCGTCTGTAAAAATTTGTTTTTCTGTGTATTTTATTTAAAACTAATTTTCACAGACGGCAACTTCAGTGGATCACTGAAATTGGTGCTTCGCGCTACGCGCTCGACACCTTAAGGAAACATCTCCAAAAAGGTCATATTTCCCTGTACATGAAACTCAAAATGTAGACAGTATTTCATCTTTTAAGTTTGGGCAATAAAACAGCTCACCATTGTCCGAAGGCGCTGAACGGACATGAATATAAAAATAACTGACAACGACGACGGCAACTTCCATGGATCACTGAAATTGAGGCCTCGAGTTTCACGTACAAGGAAATATGACCTTTTTGGAGTATGTTTCTTTGAGGGGTCGAGCGCGTAGCGCGAGGCATCAATTTCAGTGATCCACTGAAGTTGCCGTCTCTGAAAATTTGTTTTCCGTTTATCATTCATAATATCATAAAATAAGAGATACTCCCCACATTTCGAGTTTCACGTAAAGGGAAATATTACCTTCTTGGAGTATGTTTCTTTAAGTGGTCGAGCGCGTAGCGCAAGGCACCAATTTCAGTGATCCACGGAAATTATCGTCTGTGAAAATTTGTTTTTCCGTAGATCATTGAAATTGGTGCCCCGCGCTACGCAATTGACCATTTAAAGAAACATACTCCAAATATGTGGACAGTATTTCATATTTTAAGTTTGGGTAACAAAACAGTGCCATCGTCCTACCCCTGTCGCAATTGCCAGAAAAAAAGTCGGAAATGCCATAAAAAAGTCGGAATTGCCAGAAAAAAAAAATCGTTTACAGTTATTTTTCCATTCATTCCGTTCAGCGCCTTCGTAATATACAATGATTATACAGTAGAACCCCTCTATAACGAGAACTCAAGGTACCAACACATCATTTACTCGTTATAAACAATTTTCGCTATAAACAGTCATAACTAATAAAAGTTTATACATATATATTATGAAATAAATTTATTAATAAGTAAGTTAAATTTTAGTGTGTTTGCGGTAATGCAGTAGTTTAACTTTATCAATAAATTGCACTTTCTAAGCATGCTAAGTTATTAAAAAGGGCATCGTGATGAGTTGTGGAAGCACCCATTAACAAAACCTCTGCTTTAGAGGACGACATAATGGCACAGGAAATTACACGAAATGTTCTTTGCTTAAAAAGTTGCTCAAGACTGACAAAGAAATATGCAGACGTGACAAGATAGACCCAAAATACATTTCCGATAAAAAAATCTTCCAAGAACTCGTAATATCCGATCTATGTCCAAAATTTCCCACAATTTCTCGCTATAACCGATCTCGGACGAAACAAAAATCTCGTTATATCCACCTCAATGCCAAAAACTTACTCGCTATAGAAAGGAAATTTTACAAGGAGTATAGATACAAACGGCAAACGATGTACTCGCAATAACCGATGTTTCGTTATAGAGCGGTTCTACTGTATAACACAAATAAATTGAGCCAATAGCAATTACAGATTTTTGATAGTTACGACGTATATAAGCGAGTATCCCCTTGACGACGGGGTATATTGATTTCGGCTGGCTCCAACAATGAACCTTGCCATAGGAACGATTTTTTTATGATTGTTAATAAACGTCAGAAAAAAGTTCCGTCAAAATTTCGCATTTTTTCGTTATATAATCGTAATGAATACCACTCGAGCATTGAAAATAATCTGATTAAACTATCCTCGTCATTCGACGTATTCCGCGAAATACCACTCCAGCTGCGCTGTCGATATTTTCTAATTCTATGCTCTTGTGATATTATTACTGAATATACGGGATATGTTGTGTACGTGGATGGACCTTGCAGTTTCATTACCGTATATTCAATGGAAATTCAATTAATATACTGACAGTGCATGATAATATAGGGATGTTCAACATAGTCCAATATTAATTATCATCTCTATTAATAATAACATACCTAAAGAATACATAAAATAAAATTATTGTCTTAGTTTACCCTAACGCCATTATTTACTTTATTGTCATGACAGTAATTAAAAAATAATTATGGTACCTTGGAAGTAGTATCTCCCAGCGAAATTCTACATTATGAATATTTTACCTCATTTTCAAAGCTACTGGCGACAGAGGTATATTTTATGTATATTCGTCAGAATCCAATTAGGTATATCGTAATAACCATTGGATATACACATATCCATAGAATACTCACTGAATATGTTGGTGGGATATTATTAAATGAAACTATGACAATCCTTTTTTCGTTCATGGCCAACTTTGTATAATTTAGTTTTCGATCTCTCTATCACTTTAAGTAATAATTAAGTTTAACTAATAGTAAATTAAAGGTAATTTGCTTTGCTTTAATTTTCTTTTTTATTTATTTATTTATTTTTCATAGTGCACTGTTACCAAAAGAAACATTTCCCATCTCCTAAAGACAAAATCCCCAGGGTGAATTTTCAGAATATTATTGGGAGATCAAAATTGACATTTTATTATTGCATGACAAAGAGTGTTTACACAAGCAAAAATTTGAAAATTTGTGTTTTTTTTTTTTTTTGTTTGATACGTATTATTTACGTTGGTATTGAGAGCCCTACGTCTAGCATTCTGGAATTTCTAGCCAACTTTTCAGATAAAAAAACATAACCATAAACACAAACACAACCAGTACTACTAATCCTAAAAATCCCTATAAATAAAACGAAGAGCTCCAAAGTAGAAAAAATAGTATATTACACTCGTTTAACGAGGTATTGTGACATTCGTTCTATTGGAGTACTCATTTCACAATAAACCCTCATATATTTATTTATGAAGACTCGAAATAATACATAAGAATATTAGGTGATACATATTAAGCTTTTTCCTATCAAAAGAAAAAACAACTCGTTCATAAATATGACGCTGGGACAAGTAGCAACTGGTCGTTATCTATGCATTTATGTACATATATTTAAAATATAAACGAATATTAACAGACATAAATGTGTCTTTAAAATTTTTGTTCAATTTTACTTTGATATTTGTAAAATCTTTTCTCTATTCAAATCATTATTCACATGTGGATCTCAAGTCTAAAAATTATATATAGCGAGGCAAATGTTGGTTACGTTGTCTATTTAAATATAAAGAAATCAAACAAGATACAAGAAATCTAATTCTGGTCGTTACGACCGGAATGTCGTTAAACTTCTATTGTAAATAAATCAGTGGCTTACAAGATAAAAAAATATTTTCCGTAATTCGAAAAGAATGGGCAATAACAAATTTGATATTTTTGATTAAATAATATATCCGTTTGTATATCGGTTTTTGTATTTCGCCTCCTCCAACAATGTGAACTTTGTCATAATAGTAACGATCCAAAATCCCAAAAATGCGAAAAGGAACTTTTTTCTGACGTTTATCAACAAACATAAAAAAATTGTTACTATGACAAAGTTCACATTGTTGAAGGGGGCGAAATACAAAAACGATCATAGAACATCGTCAAGGGTATAATCGCTTATCTATACATAGTAACTATATCCAAAAATCTGTAATTGCTATTGACTCAATTTATTATGTGTTATATAATCGCAACGAATACCACTCGAGCAAACGAAAATAATCCGATTGTAGTAACTCCTACATTCGACGTATATTCGCTAACGCTGTCGTGATGTTTCGCGGAATACGTGTAATGACTCGGAAGTATAATCAATTATTATTTACTACGCTCTTGTGATATCAAAACTCATAAATAGCCACACGTTACTGCTAATTAAAAAAAGGAGGGTTGTCAAACTTTAAAGGGCACCCTTGTGCATTCAAAGTTCTTTTTGGTAGAAAATGTTTTATTTAAATTATTGTTTTATCCCTTTTATTTACTTGGTTTCCAGCAATCATCACAAAATATCGAACGAATGTTACTTTTTATCCGATAGCATTGCTTGTGAAACCAGTTCTTACATAATATTGTATATTTTAGAATAGAATACCCCTTGAAGATGTTTGCTATAAAGTATATGAGTGCCAAATAAAAGTAAAACGGACTGAAAATAAAATTGTTATAATACCAACCACCCCATGAAAGAAGTCTTCTGATACAGCCTGTATAATAAATCGGCGACTTTTTAATCGGAAATGATTAAAAGATAGTTCTAGACTCTAGAGTGTATATTCAAATTGGCCGGTGGGGGCGGTGCTTCAAGGCCATTTTGAAAAATCATTTTTATTGTAATAATATTACATGAAATTTATATTTGCAAAATTTTTATATTACTGTCTTTGGATACAATTTTGCTTTAACCATTTTCTATAAAATTTGCACTTTTTTATCCATGTAAGATAGTCACTTTTTGATGTATAGCGCGTTGAATCTTGAATATCGTAGGTATACTTCCTATGTTCGATAAAAACATGTATCTGCCGAAAATATGTAAAATATGTGCAAGGCAATTTTCGTTCAAATATTACAGAGATCGAAAATTAAATTAGTCAAAGAAATATTTTCGGCAAATGGATCAAATGGAAAACGAAGCATCGCCCCCACATTGACGGTATTTTGGATCTATAGGTACTGTAAAAAAATCATTCTAATAATAATTCTCAATGAAAGAAGAATATGTTGGATTTATTTATTATATAAGGAAAGAATCCCTGTCGATTGGGCATAGTACTAAGTATAGAAGTACTGTTTGGTTAGATTTGTAAAAAAGTACTAACTTACCTGCCGACTCGACTACAAAATGGCTTGTAAGGGTTTATGACCCCTAGGCTTTACCAGCAGGTAAACATTAAAGGTCCTTCCCCTAAACACTAATAGGGATTAGCCAGTCAGCACAGCTAGATAAAAATATTATTTCGACAAATCAAGGATTTGCCCCTTTGCCTTTACCAGCAGGTAAACTCATAAACGTTAATAAAACGAATCAGATTTCGTACAGTTAAACCGTGTTTTAAAAGTCAAAAATATTTTCAAAAGTTTAGAAGAAATTGTAAAAACAGGTTAGATTTGTAAAAAAGTGCTTACCTGCCGACTCGACTACAAATTGACTTGTAAGGGTTTATGACACCTGGGCTTTACCAGCAGGTAAACAGTAAAGGTCCTTCCCCTAAAGACTAATAGGATTAGCCAGCTAGATAAAAATATTATTTCGGCGAAGCAAGGATTTGACCCTTTGGCTTTACCGGGAAGTCAACTCATAAACGTTAATAAAATGAGTCAAATTTCGTACAACTAAACCGTGTTTTAAAAATCAAAAATAAGTTTAAAAAGAAAGGTAAAAACAAACAAGTGATTTAATTTCAGTGTACACAGTCGATTTGCCTTCAGCCTTCGAGAACTACCTGTATTTATTTCATGTCCCAGATGGTCAATTTGCGATAACTGGAAGTTACAATTTTAAGTTTTCAATATATTACATACTTATATCTTACACAGCACGGGATGCACAGGAAATATAGTCCATGATGTTCAAAAAATATCCGGTATTTCATGAATAGAAAAATAACTGACAACGATTTTTTTTCTATCAATTCCGACTTTTTTCTCGCAATTCCGACTTTTTTCTGACAGGGTTGCCAGCGATTACCTAATTTAAAATTCCCTGACTTTTCCGTGACCTCCCTGACCAAAACCAAGTAATTTCCACACATTAATTTAGGAATAAACACAGTAAAATAAAAGTCTTCTGGTAGAACAAATATAATCATTAATAATTTCCATACTATAAATAAAAATCAATTGCCGCATGTACGAAAAATCATCACTTGAGAACGGCTTTACCGATTTGGCTGATTTTTTTGTTATTGTGTTCGTAATTGTGAGGACAATGTTTGTAGGAAAATCCACCGGAAAAGTCCGAAATTCGGGAAAAGCTGAAAGTTCTATGAGATTTTGGTATGGACTTAAGATTATAACTCACGGTTTAAACGATGGATATGCGTAATTCTTTTTTGTTTTGTTCGTTATGCTCCCGAAATGGAAATAACTCCATTGAATGTTTTCAATTGGAAAAACTCGGTAAGATCTGGAAAATACATTCCAGCTCAAATCTATATAATAAAAATGAAATTCTGCTGTACTGATATGGCCATTGTTTTTTAACAATTAATTTATTAATTCGTAATAGTCCAAATAAAGTTTTTACGGAAAGAAAAATTGGAAAAGTTGCCCGGAAAATTAAGCACATTATTCGAGAACGGCTGGACCGATTTTTATATATACATATTTTTAATATTCGTAATAGATCATAATTATGAGGTTTTTACGGAAAGATAAATTGGAAGAGTTGCCTGGGAAATTGTAAAATTCAGGAAAAACTGAAAGTGCTTTTTCTTTGGGATGTTTGTATGAACTCAAGACCATAACTCACGATTTGCACGATGGATCTGCGGAATTCTTTTTTTGTTTTGTTCGTTATGGTCCTGGAAAAGTTTTCAAAAATAATAGAACGAGAGGTCAAAATATCGCCGACAATAATTTTTGCGTCTCAAATGCGAGTTTCTGTTGCGACGAAAATAATGACGAGTGCTTGCACGAGCAAAAATTGGTGGAAATATTTAGACCTAGAGTCCTATTTGGCTTGACAATTTAACTTGTAAATTTTTAACTAAATGTCAAATAGCTACAAAAAGATTTCGCTAGAATAAAGCTTCTCAAAAAATTGCCACTAAAATAATTGTCCTATTGATTGTCTATTTGGAAATGGAAACATCTCATTGGTTGACAAAAACACAAGTTCAATTGTCAACACATATTTAGACAAGAAGTTGCTTTGAAACGACTTTGAAACTATGAGGAAACTATGGCTGTGAACCATCTATTTTCGAATGTAATAAGAAAAATGTTCTTACCTCTCAAGAATATTTAAATGAAATAATTTAATTTCCAGGGTATAAAAAAAATCCCTGACTTTTTGCAATCTATCGTCATTTCCTGACATTTCCCTGACTTTTACAAAAATTTCAAATTCCCTGACTTTTCCATATTTCCCAGGTTTTCCAGGTCGCTGGTAACCCTGTCTGACAATTCTGACCTTTTCCTGGCAATTGCGACATGGGTAGGACAAAGGTGCTGTTTTGTTGCCCAAACTTAAAAGATTAAATACTGTCTGCTTCTTTAATAATAATATTAATAGAAGTTTCCAACAGACAGAATGTCTATAGTGGTCGAGCGCATAGCACGAAGCACCAATTTCAGTGATCCACGGAAGTTACCGTCTGTAAATTTCTTTTTCTGTGGATCATTGAAATTGTTGCCTCGCGCTACGTACTCGACCCCTTAAAGAAACATACTCCAAAAAGGTCATATTTTCCTGTACATGAAACTTTAAATGTGCAAAAGTATTTCATATTTAAAGTTTGGGCAATTATACTACGAATTGGAAAATTTTTCTGGTACTTCCGACTTTTTTCTGACAATTCGATTGACGATGGCAGTGTTTTGTTGCCCAAACTTAAAATATGAAATACTAGAAAAAAGTCAGAATTGACAGAAAAAAGTCGGAATTGCCAGAAAAAAGTCAGAATTGACAGAAGAAAGTCAGAATTGTCAGAATTGGCAAAAAAAAGTCGGAATTGCCAGAAAAAAAAATCGTTTACAGTTATTTTTTCATTCATTCCGTTCAGCGCCTTCGTAATATACAATGATTATACAGTGGAACCCCTCTATAACGACAACTCAAGGGACCAACACATCATTTACTCGTTATAAACGATTTTCGCTATAAACAGTCATCTATATATAAAAATGAATCGCCGTTCGTATGTCACGCTAAAACTCAAAAACGGCTTTACCGATTTGAATAATTTTTTTTTTGTTTTGATCGACATAATCCAGGGATGGTTTAAAACTATTTTTCACATGGACATGGGGGCCCAGGGGACCTCCTTGGGCTGGACCAATTTTTCGGGTCGACTGATTTTTATGATTTTTTTTTTTGTATATTTTGTAGGTGTGAGAATAGGTGGTAAACTATTTTTCACATATACATGGGGGTCCAGGGGCCCCCCTTGGGCTGGACCGATTTTTCGGGTCGACCGGTTCTTATGATATTTTTTTGTATATTTGATAGGTATGGGAATAGGTCGTAAAGTATTTTTCACATGAATATGGGGGCCCAGGGGGCCCCCTTGGACTGGACCGATTATTATGATCTTTGATTTGTTGGATTTGCCTCCGCCCCGAATAGCAGATTAACTATTAAAACATGGACATGGAGGCCCAGGGACCCCTTGGGTTTATAACTCAAGAAGGGCTTTTATGATATTTGATTTGTTGGATTTGTCTCCGCCCCGAAAAGCAGAATAACTATTGAAACATGGACAGGGGGCTCCCTTGGGTTTATAACTCAAGAGCGGCTCGACCGATTTTGATGATATTTAATTTGTTGGATTTGGGGGGGGAAGCTAAGTACAGGGCAACGACAATAACAAAGCCCCCCTGGTACAGGGCAACAATAAAAAATAACGCCGGCCACCAAAATTTGTCTTACCGGGGTTTAAAAATGAAAATGTTTTTTTCAAGGAGTAAACTCCAAAGTTTCACTTCTGTTGCGCGTGGACTCCAAACACATTTTTCGATTGACTGGGCGAATAACTATTCAAACGTCAGAAAAATGAAAGAAAATTTTTTTTTTAACATTTTGTATGGAATCCGTATATAACGCTATTTTGATACATGACAGAAACAAAAATGAACATGGCATTGTATGCTGGTTCCGGTACTGCCAGTAGATGGCGTTGTGTGCATTATCTTTTTATAAAAAAAATGAATTTAATTCAGCTCATAAGTTGCCACAACATATATTGATTCTGAGGCGGTACAAAGTTCGCCGGGTAAGCTAGTAACCAATAAAAGTTTATACATATATATTATGAAATAAATTTATTAAATAAGTGAGTTAAATTTTAGTGTGTTTGCGGTAATGTAGTTTAACTTTATCAATAAATTGCACTTTCTAAGTATGCTAAGTTATTAAAAAGGTCATCGTGATGAGTTGTGGAAGCACCCATTAACAAAAACTCTGTTTTAGAGGACGATATAATGAAAATGGATATTACACGAAGTGTTCTTTGCTTAAAAAGTTGCTCGAGACACACAAAGAAATGCACACGTGACAAATTAGACCCAAAATACATCTCCGATAAAAAAAAAACTTCCAAGAACTCGTATTATCCAATCTATGTCCAAAATTTCCCACAATTTCTCGCTATAACCGATCTCGGACGAAACAAAAATCATGCACCTCAATGCCAGAAACTTACTCGCTATAGAAAGGAAATTTTACAAGGAGTATAGATACAAACGGCAAGGGACCAAACGATGTACTCGCAATAACCGATTTTTCGTTATAACCGGGACTCGGTATAGAGGGGTTTTACTGTATAACACAAAATAAATTGAGCCAATAGCAATTACAGATATTTCATAGTTACGATGTATATAAGCGAGTATCCCCTTGACGACGGGGTATATTCATTTGTGTTTCGGTTGGCTCCAACAATGAACTTTGCCATAGAAACGATTTTTTTATGATTGTTAATAAACGTCAGAAAAAAAGTTCCGTCAAAATTTCGCATTTTTTCGTTATATAATCGTAATGAATATCACTCGAGCATTGAAAATAATCTGATTAAACTATCCTCGTCATTCGACGTATTCCGCGAAATACCACTCGATATTTTCTAATTCTATGCTCTTGTGATATTATTACTGAATATACGGGATATGTGTATGTGGATGGACCTTACAGTTTCATTACCGTATATTCAATGGAAATTCAATTAATATACTGACAGTGCATAATAATATAGGGATGTTCAACATAGTCGAATATTAATTATCATCTCTATTAATAATAACATACCTAAAGAATACATAAAATAAAATTATTGTTTACTAACGTTTACCCTAACGCCATTATTTACTTTATTGTCACGACAGTAATTAAAAAATAATTATTGTACCTTGTATAAGTAGTAGCTGCCAGCGAAATTCTACACTATGGATATTTTACATCATTTTCAACGCTGCTGGCGACAGAAGTATATTTTATGTATATCCATAAGAAATCCAGTTAGGTATATCGTCATATCCTTTGGATATACACATATCCATAGAATACTCACTGAATATGTTTGTGTGGGATAATATTAAATGAAACTATCATGTGTCTAAATAAAAATCTGGTCAAGATTGCTTTGGTAAAAATTACAAACATTAAACGTGTGTCCTAGAGATAACAAGCAAAACATCAAAACTGAAACACGAACGAAGAATAAGGTTTTCAAAACGCCCTCCCTCTGCTTCTTGACACCGCACAACTAAATGGCAATTTAACTTGTTTCATGGCAATCTTGACCAATTTTTATTTAGACACCCGTTATGACAAGCCTCTTTTCGTTCATGGCCAACTTTGGATAATTTAGTTTTCGATCTCTCTATCACTTTAAGTAATAATTAAATAGTAGGTAAATTAAAGGTAATTTGCTTTAATTTTATTTTTATTTTAAGCGTTACACTGAATAGTGCACTGTTACCAAAGAAACATTTCCCATCCCCAAAAGACAAAAGCCCCTGGGTGAATTTTCAGAATATTATTGGGAGGTCAAAATAAACGTCTTCATCAACTTTCAACTTTCCTAAACCTGTAGACGGCTAAAACATAAAGAATGACGTCAAATGTTAAATTTAATAGATAACTTTCTATTATTCTATTTTTTCAAGATTCGCTGGTACTACATCTATTGTATAAGGCCCAAATTATACATTGAAATAAAATCGTTATAGATCGCAGGCCATCACCGATATTTATCGCAGATGTGGGTCAGCAACCATCACGGCAATAATTTAGGTTGATTATCACCAAAACAATAATATCAAAACGTCCCGCGGACAATTAAAAACGGTTAAAAAACGGTATCACCTCATAAATTGAGATTTCAAAACAACTACATATTTCAAAATAAAGAATGGGGCCACAAGTAGAACAAAGAAGTTCGGTCCTAGATTACGGTTCCGTGGTAATTTTGGTCAACGTCACGAATGTTTTCTATTGATCCTTGTCGTAGAAAGTGATGCTCTGTGGTGGGGACGTGAAGTACTTCCCAACGTGTAGATTAAACAAAGAGGGCGATATCGGTTGTCCTCGTCCGACATGTTTATCGTTCGGCTTCCGACCAATCGGAGCGCAGAAACATGACTATCGATTGACGCAGTCGTGTGACGTAGCTACCGTGCGATCGGGGAGAAATGTTACGAAAAGTGTTGTTTTGATAGAGGAAGGAGAAAGGCAAGTTGGAAGCGAAGACTCCAAAGTAACGTTAGAGAAGTTGCCAGTTGGTGCGAATTTTGCGTTAAAAGTCGTCGAAAGTGGGTCGAAGTGAACACAAGTGATCGCGAAGCCAGAGGAGTCCAGGAATCGTCCCAGCTGTTATTCGAACGGGACCCTTTGTTTGGTGCAATCGGAGAAGTAGACGTCCATTTTGTGAAAGCAAACTGCGCCGTGCTGGAAATCGGATTTCTGACGCAAAATTCGACATCTTGATCTGTGATACAACGAGACATTTTGTTCATTTTCCGCTGCAAAGACTCAACAGTGAAAAAGTGTGTCAGTGCAAGGATGGCGCGGAAGAATTCGCCCAAAGGTGCCGCCACCGCCACCTCCAGGCAGAGCCCCATACGAGGCGCCGCCTCCCCGACGGGCGCTGGGCACTACGCGGGTTGTAAGTGGACCGAGCCGCCCCTGCCCTCAGCACTGCCTCCGCCGCCCCAGCACTGGATGCAGGCGCCCCACTCGCATTCGCTGCCACTCGCATTCCGGCAGCCCAGTAGTAAACCTGAGCAGCTCGATATAGACACCCAGCTTAAGGTGCTACTCAAGGTGCAGGCCTGACCGGATAGCGGTCGAAGGTGCCACCTCAGGAGACATTTGATATCTTTATATATAAATTTACGACGAGTGAACTATTGAGGACTATTGAAAACTAATTTTAAGTCTGTTGGTAGCGAGTGAACACGACAATACTAAATTCCGGTTATTTTTATTACACCAAATCACGGCACTACCTTTGTGGATGGTCCTGGTTTCGTACAATTCCAGATTGTCCTGTTCAGCCGCACTGTGATAAACAATCACTCCTTACAAATCCAGTGATTGTGGTATAGTGTAGAGATATATTATAGTTTTAACTTTTACTTAAGTCTATTTCTGAATGTGATTTTTTTTCAACTGTTGAAAATTGTAACAAGAGAAATTTGAGTTTGTATTTGTGATTGTGAGCAGTGCTCAATAAGTGTCACGATGATGTATGTTTAGTTTTTAATACTCTGCATAACAAAGTAGCATCTGGTCTAGTCTCTTCTGTATCGGCTGATTGGTAGAGTTTGCCCCCTCCATATGGGTTCTCCCCATAGGGAAGACTGAACACGGGACAAACCCTACAAACCCGAGATGCAGAGAACAAAGCTTTAAGTAATATAAGTATATCAAGATAATTATATGTCAATTTAAATCGGTATCAACAGTATGAATTGCAGTACAAATTTCTTGGATGCTATTTTGATATTCTACCAGAATTAATAAACATCTAAATGAACCGTCAATTACGACGTGTATTTTTGTTAAAACGCAGTACAAATGTGTAATCACTTCTAAGATATAAGGAGATTCATTCTAGTTGTAAGATGTACAATTCAACACATCAAATTCACATCATGACAAAAATTATTTTGTAAAGGCATCCCCTCCAGTCACTAAATAATTGTTGAATTGTACTTCACCTGCAAATCGTCATTCAAATTGTTTGAGGCAAGCAAGATGCTCAAGTCTTCCAAAATGCCTAAGTAACAAGTTGCATTGATGTGCAATATAAATTTAAGTTTCAGTTTGGTGATAAATTTTTGTATATATTAGAGATTCTATTTCTTTTCCATTTGGAATCATTCTTTTGTTAGACGCACAAAATTCGTTTGAAATTTGTTAATTTTCTATCAGAGGGGTATCTGGATCTCTAATTTTAAGTTACGTTAAGTTTTAATTAGGAATCTCAGATCTCGTACGTTCACTTCAGGAGTCATTTGCGAGCAATATGTATTTCAACTAAAGAATCATGTATATCTCATCTCCATCCTATAATCTGTGATACCTCGTTCGTTCCTATCCCTCAAAATAAATTATCCCATATTTTACCCGATTTTTTCCTTGCCGATCCGTTTACCTATTCCCGTCCTTGGGGTTTAACCCCATTCCCCCAAATATTTCGCACAATAGGAAACTTGCAAAACGAAAGAGAGAGTTTTCAGGGTTTTTAGGAAATTGAGAAAATTACAACACTGGGGTAGTCCTTTTTTTTAAACATTGTGGTGCAAATAATTCACACCCTATTCTCATTTCCATAACAACGTTATGAGGAATTAAATTTAGGGGGTTACCATTTGCACCACAATGCTTTAAAAAAAACTGACTGTACACAATGGTATAATGATGAAAATGACAAAGTCCACCGATAGTCATGCATTTATCTGTTGAGAAATGAGTGCTACGTAATATTCAAATTAAGTAAGTTACAGGGCCTTACATAACACCTATAAGAAGACTACCATCTTTTGATTATTTAATAATTATTGAGACATACACACTTTTTGCTTTATGATAATTTGATTACGGATTTCATTTCAAACACTTAAGTCACCGCCAGTGATAGATTCGGAATTTCCTTTTTCTTTAGCTATGTTTAGACTTGAGACTTATTCTCGTTTGACATACTGTATAATTATCAAGTGCGTAGTTTCATTATATCGGGTTTTCATAAATGATTCATACATCATGTTATCCGTGGAAACCAAATTTACATTAGTTAGCCTATTGGATGTACGAGTCATTTATGAAGACCTCAGAGTCCAAACATAATACATATTAGCCTCAATAATTAATCCATTTTTCGTTTTTTAAATTATTCCTTACTCGTTTCGACACCACTTTATTTTCAATTTTTCAAAAGAAACGTTACGCTTCCTCATTAGATAATAATTTCCAAAAAAAGTTAATCGGAAGAAATGGTCCGGTGTTGTGGCCCCACGTTCTCCAGATTTAAATCCAAATGATTTTTTCGTGTGGGGCCACATGAAACAGCTTGTGGGTACAATAGAAGAACTTAAAATGCAACAGAACAGTTCGAAAATTCCTGATATTTTTGAGCGAGTGCGAAAGTCCTGGATGCGTCGCGCCCGGGCCTGGATAAAATATTTTGGTGCACAGTCACAATTACTCGTAAACAACCCCCAGTTTAAGTATGTATTTGCGTAACTTCGTGAATCACCCTGTATACTTTACGAAAAACACCTTTTTGATACAACCTGTATAAATCCTATATAATGTAAGTAAAAAATAAATTAAAAATTTAGTCAACCCGTAAAAGCAACAGGTTATTTTTTAAACGTCAAATTTAGCATGATCAACTTTACATATTTAATACATAGTAGTATATTACTAGCTAACCTGGCGAACTTTGTACCGCCTCAGAATCAATAACACAGGGGCCCAGGGAGGCCCGTGGGCCCCCATATTTATGTTTTAATAGTTTATTCTGCTATTCGGGGCGGAGACACATTCAACAAATCAAATATCTTGAAACCCCTTCTTGAGTTATAACAAATCAAAGATCATAAAAATCGGTCAAACCCAAGGGGCCCCCCATGTCCATGTTTTAATAGATATTCTGATATTCGGGGTGGAGACAAATCCAACCAGTCAAATATCATAAAAGCCGTTCTTGAGTTATAAACCCAAGGGGGGCCCCTGGGCCCTCTGTCGATGTTTTAATAGTTATTCTGCTATTCGGGTCGGAGACAAATCCAACAAATCAAAGATTATAAAAATCAGTCCAGCCCAAGGGTGCCCCTGGGCCCCCATGTCCATGTGAAAAATACTTTACGACCTATTCTTATACCTACCAAATATACAAAAAAAAAAAAAAAAAAAATCGGTCCAGCCCAAGAGAGCCCCCATGTCGATGTCAAAAATAGTTTACCACCTATTCTCATACCTGCCAAATAAAAAATAATAATAATTTCATATAAATGAGTCGAGCTGAAAAGTCGGTCCATCCCAAGGGGCCCCCCTATATATCCATGTGAAAAATAGTTTACCACCTATTCTCATACCCGCCAAATAAAAAAAAAAAGATTTTCATAAAAATCGGTCGAGCCGAAATATCGGTCCATCCCAAGGGGCTCCCATATCCATGTGAAAAATAGTTTACTACCTATTCTCATACCTGCCAAATATACACAAAAAATTTCATAAAAATCGGTCTAGCCGAAAAATCGGTCTAGCCCAAGGGGACCCCCTAGGCCCCCATATCCATGTGAAAAATAGTTTAGCAACTATTCTCATAACTGCCAAATAAAAAAAAAAAAAGATTTTCATAAAAATCGGTCGCGCCGAAAAATCAGTCCAGCCCAAAGGGGCCCTCTGGGCCCCCATGTCCATGTGAAAAATAGTTTACCTTCTATTCTCAAACCTACCAAATATACAAAAAAAAAACATAAAAATCGGTCCAGCCCAAGGGCCCCCCCTGGGCCCTCATGTCCATGTGAAAAATAGTTTACCACCTATTCTAATACCTGCCAAATATACAAAAAAAAAAAAACAAAAATCGGTCGAGCCGTTTCGGAGGAGTTCGACCACAAACACCGTGACACGAGATTTTTATACAGTGCGCGGCAAAAGTATGGAATAAATTCATTAAAAATTAAACAATTTTTTTTTATTTTTGGATGGGTCAATTTTGGTTTATTATGAAACTGAATATTTTGATCACAACTAAAATTCAGTTGTCATTCTAAGTGATGACGTCATAGTTATTTTTTTAAAATAGAAACCCCCTATTTTTTCTTGATTCAGATAGCCCTTTTAATTGTCTAAACGACAGTATAAAAATGTTGTTATCTTACATAATGAAAGTTTTGAGAAAAAAAAATTAAATTGGATTTTTCTATGACAAACAAAAACATGTCAAAAAATCAAGTAGGTAAATCAACCAGTCAAATGGTGCTGTCAGTTTCATTTGTATGTGTAAATTGTTTTACAAAACGGTTCATTTACCAGAAACACAACGTATAGAAATTTTAATTTGGATTGGGTGCGGGGATAAACTAGAACCCAACAAGAAGTATGCAATTTGCTCAATGCAAAGTATCCAGATACACTCATCAGCCAATCAGTCAGTAAATTTGAAAATAAATTTAGAAGAACTGGGCATGTTAAAGCGATTAGACGAACGGGTCGTCCAAAAATTAACGAAGATACGTCCTTGTAGGAAATTTTCCAAATGACAATGATCAGACAATAGTAAATGATGATTTGTGGTTCCAGCAAGACGGTGCACCCCCACACTTTGCACTTCCTGTTCGCCATTACTTAAACAATTGATTTCCTAGGAGGTGAATTGGGAGACGAGGACCGATAGAGTGGCCTGCAAGGTCTCCAGATCTCACACCCCTTGATTATTTTTTATGTCGTTATTTGAAGTCTAAGATTTATGTTAGGCCACAGAATCTATAGAAGATTTAAAAATTAGGATTCTATACGAAATAAGTAGAATTAAGTCAACAAGCTTTCGTTATAAAATTTATTTTTTCCATCTTTTTTTTCTCAAAACTTTCCTTATTAAGATAACAGAATTTTTACACTGTCATGTAGACAATTAAAGGGGCTATCAGAATCAAGAAAAAAAAAGGGGGTTTCTATTTAAAAAAACATGGATGACGTCATCACTCGACAACAAATGACTGCTTGGAATTTTATTCGGTATAAGAATATGTATTTTTATAACCAAAAATTTGTTTAATTTTTAATGCATTTATTCCATACTTTTGCCGCTCACTGTATATTAGATTAGTTCCTGTGTAAATTGGAGCTTTCTGGCACTAGGGGTTTAAAGAAGCACGTGAAACGAGTACTTTTTTAAGCCCTGAGTGCCAAAACCACCCAATCTACACAGGAATGATTGTAGAACAACGTTTTATAGTTCGACACAACCCCGGCAAGTCTTTAAATTGCTTAAAATCCATAAAAATACTGTGACGTTATCTGACATTTAATTACTGCATGACAAGAGAAAACAAGAGAAAATTTGTAAATTCTGAGTGTCGAACTATAAATATATTAAACTACGACAAGCGGCTTCCTTGCCTAACCAACTTTGACTAATTTTGTTTTCGATCTCTACTGTAGGTATTCAGTCAACGATATCGTCAGTTTTATCATTGATATAATTTATTCCACATTGCCTTCTGCAATTTCCTTTTTGCTTTTTGTGTATGTAAAAATCTTCCTCACTCCAAATACCGCGCGATCATTTAAATTATAAATTAGAGTAGGCTGTGAAATTTAAATTAGGTTGGCACTACTAACTGTTGACAATTTGGTTTAATATTTGAGTGTCAAAAGCATCTAAGTGACTTTAGAGAATTTCCAAAGTGCTTTTTCACGGCTTCCAGGTGGTGCCACACCTGTGAAACAGTGTTTTCATCAAAACTGCAACCCCGTTCGACCAGCGGATTCGGAATAGATGCACATCTAATATGCATTTTTCCCCGGCCTCTGCGAGAATAAATGCCTGACGGCTCGATCGCATTTGCGTCACAACACTGTTTCACAGGTGTGGCACCACCTGGAAACCGTGAAAAAGCACTTTGGAAATTCTCTAAAACATTCAAATATTAAACCAAATTGTCAACAGTTAGTATTGCCAACCTAATTTAAATTTCACAGCCTACTCTAATTTATAATTTAAATGATCGCACGGTAGGTACTTAAGTGTCATTAATGGGATGATTGACAACAACGCTCATGACTAGTCCCCCACATTTTTCCGTTTACCAAGCTTTATTCAATATTGATTTTTAATTGATTCCTCTATATTAGGATGTCCTCCTTAGTTTACTTAATACTGACTCATTAATATAAAATGACTAAAATCCTTTAACCTTGTCTAAACGTATTCTTCCTTTTAACAAATTACAGTCACGTTGTACAGAAATTAACTAGACAGAAAATGTTGCAACAAATAAATTTTCCATTGTAGAGACCGTTGACCTTTGCCATTTTCATTATCAATGCAGTGTAAACGCATTCATTTTAATTAAAATAATCGGATGCAGATTTAGGCATATTATACTCTGACAATGAGTTGTATTATAGGTGGGAAAATACTATAGAATTCTGGCTATAGTATACAGGGGGTGAAATCGAAATGTATGCAAAAATATCTGGTAACACCTTGGGATGAGTACATTGCAATCCCCTTGGTTTGGGTTTTCCAGTCCGCCCCTGAATCGAAATAAAATTCTTTAAAGTTGGCTATAAAATGTGTGCACGCCTATGGAAATTAAAATATATACAATCGAATAGAGAATCTCCTCCTTTTTTGAAATCGGTTAAAAATAATACGGTACAATGAAAACAGTTTTTTTCCGACATATTTTTAGTTCATAAATAATAGAGAAAAACTGTCATCCTTTTTTTGATCCACCTCAGTTCTGATGGAGCCTCGAAACCGAAGACGAACCACGCGTCTTTTCCCGAAAATTGTACAAAAGTTGTTACTGTAGTTGTCGAGAGGTGCGAAACTTTTTAAACATTGTCGTGTTGACGGACGAAGCGGGTTTTACACGTGAAGGTGTGCAAAACAACAATTTCGTATCAACGTCTGATGGGCCCGTGTCGTGGGTGATTTTTGAGACAAAATAAAGAACGTCACAGGTAAATTAACTTCAATGTCAAGTGCCAATTTAACCTTATCGCTCGGACTCGAGCCTATATCTTTTTTGTCGTGTCGACATCATGAACGCCGAAACTAGGGTGGTTTAAAGAGTTTAGGCCATAATAAAATGTTTACATATATTTCAATTTCACCCCGTAGTATACATATTTAGCAATGCGAGATTATTCTTTGTGCTTATTTACTGCCAATATTGACTATAGATATATGTCGGCGCATTATCGAGACGACTTATAAACAGTTTCATATTTTAAAAAGTGTTGTAGTTTTCCATTCCACAAATTGATGTAAAAACGTTTCTAAAAATAGCACGATTGCGATAACCGTATCAACAAACAAATTGTATACAAGTTGGAAAATGCGTAGTTGAATTACTGCTTTTATTACCCCGTTACTGATTAAACTGTAGGGGAGCAAAAAATAGGGAACCAAATCGTCGATATTTTCTACTTGTATTATTAAGCAACAGTGGCACTGCACTACTGACACAAAATCATTGCTGCGTAAATTGACTTGATTAATTTTTCAAGGAAGTGGTTACAGTACCGAACGTTTTAAAAATATTAGTTCTCACCGCAAGACTACTTTTCTCTCAAAACTCAAAACCACGTGGCCAGAACACGTGCACGTTTCTTTATACTCTATTACTGTAGTAGAGAGGTTCGGGCCTAGGCGGTAAAAAAAAGGTTGCAAAGGTGTGTTAAATGTTTTTATTAGTGGCTCAAAACAATGATACAAAAGCTTTCATTTTCATTACAAGTGAGATTAATATCGAATTATTAAGTTATTCTAAACGAAATTACGTGTACCACCTTACATCGGTCGTCCCATTCCCCGTCCCATGGCCGGTTGGGCGTCACCGGACTTTTGGTTCTTAATCGTTTCATCGACAGATAAAATCAAACACGTAGCCTCAGCGGCCGCGCTTAGCGCATTAACTTTAACAACGGCAGGCTCCCAAACGCAGGCTTCCATATTGTCACTGATATCTTCCTTATTCACATCAACTCCATACCAACATTGCCCTTGGGCGTGTTTCTGCCTCAGCTTATTCAAAATATTCGTAGCATCAAAACCTGCATTGTCGCACAGTTGTCTCGGAATAATTTCCAAAGCTTTTGCGATAGCCCCAATCAGCAACTGTTCTTTACCGGCAATGGTTCTGGAGTGGTCCCGCAGCATTCTAGAAAGTTCCATCTCGATGGCACCGCCTCCTGCGACCACAGCGTCGTTTTTAATCGTTCTTCTGACGATCATTATGGCATCGTGAAGCGACCGTTCGGTTTCGTCGAGGAACTGTTCGGCTCCACCTCGGAGGATCATCGTGCATGTTTTGGCGTGTGGGCACCCTTTGAAGAAGTTGAAGCGCTCGCCACCAATTTGGCGTTCTTCGAAGTATTCGCATTTGCCCAAAACGGAGTCGTTGAGGTCGTGCGCTGTGGTCATAACGGCTCCTCCGCAGGCCTTCAGGGTGCGTTTCAAGTCTTCCTCGGGGACGCGGCCGGCGCAGAACATGTCCCTGCAAAAGGTAAAAAACGGCGATGCATGGGTGTACTATACTATGTAGCACAAAAAGGGAAAAATAATTTCGAAGACATCCAGAAGGAGTTGAACTACAAAATGTTCCTTTTAACCACAAGTAAATTTTGTTTTAGACAGGCAGCATGAATAAATCTGTCAGTTCTGTCAATTTTTGCCAACATAATTTAAATAAATTGTAATGTCCGAAAGCCGACGGCAAAATAGGGATGAATCCAAGGTGGCTCCGTTTAGGTCTATGTTTGTACTTTGGCACACAAACAAGATTTTCACGTGTGTGTGGACTATATTTTCTTTTCTACATGATACACAAAAATGTGATGTAACTGTACTAGGAACCGCATGATCTCATGATCACATCACATCATGGAAATTTGCGATGACCGGATTACGAGTTCCTCGTCTAAATGATAAAAAAGTGAAGATGCTCGATGGATTTGTAATGTTGTATAGCCAACGTATTCAATGGGAGGCGGTCCCGCAAACACATTTAGTCACGAGAGTCTACGACCAGTATGAGATATGTCTGTGTTCAGTCATTTGCCTAAAGTTTCTTTTCACAAATTAATAATACGAGGAGTGACGTACATAATTTTTTGTATCTACACATTTACCAAAAAAGTGTGATTCCAAATAAACGTTGACGTAATGCTAGATATCGGCGAAACCAGGTAAAAAAAAAACGATTTGTCTCCGCCTCTATATTACCGCCAACGTCACTGTAATGCAACTTCTCGATTATTTGGAATCAACAAACTCCGATGTTGTGACATCACAACTTTTTTGGTCAATCATACGTAACGCAAATACCCGAAAATAACTCCCATATACCTATTGTCAAAATTTTGTTAAAAAACAGAAATACGAAAAAATTTTGGTCGTTACATGAGTGTCTTTTTACCCCAAAACTGTTAAAAGTCAGTATAATTAGTGTAATTACAGCCTGTAGGACTCCAAATGGCCCCCCCCTTATATCAAATTTATTTTGAAATTTACCTGTCAGCAAAATACTGTGTTGCAACATCTCCAATTGGCAGTTTTGACAAAACCACATTAGCTCCAGATTCATGGATCTTTTGAAGCTTCTGATACAAAATATTCCATTCAGCATCCACAATCTTCTGGTATTCCCTAACATTGTCAACTCTAATTTCAGCATTGTCTCTCTCAGCTTTCAATTCCAGCTCAATATTCAACAATGCAATTTTACAGTTATTGTAGACTTTAGGTTGCATTTCAAAACCCGCATAAGAGAAAGTTTTCTTAAAAGCCACTCCTGCAACTAATAAGGAGTCTTCCAAGCCACCTCCTTGCACTTTCTTGATACCAATCATATTCAAGGGTAGCAGTTCATCTAATAACAAAACTGCATCTACAACCATCTTTGAAAAGAAATCTCTCTGCTGATTTATCAACTTTGAGCTCATAGCTGTGGCTGCACATTTTTGCAACAAAGATTGAAATTCATTAGCATTTTGCTTGTTGATCTTGATTGATAATTCATTAATTTTGTCAAGACACAATTGAAGAGACCTTCTCACAGCTTTGATGATGATGCGTGGGTGTACACCTTCCTCCACATATGGCTTGATTTGTTTTAAAAATTCACCAGCAAGGAGAACTACACTGGTTGTGCCATCACCAACTTCCGCATCTTGGGATTTTGCAATGTCTACTAAGCTTTTGGCAGCAGGGTGAACTACATCAAGTAGCTTCATTATTGTGGCTCCATCATTTGAAATAGTAGCTTTGCCATTCTTTTCTACAATTAGTTTGTCCATACCACGAGGACCTAAAGTCGTTCGTACAGCGTCTACTATGGACTGGCAGGCATTGATGTTGGATATAAGCTGGGATTTTCCTTGGGAGGTGTCAGTACCTTCCTTCAGAAGGACAATCTGAGGTTGCTGTTGGAAGAAAATGAAAAGTTGAAAGACAGGTGTGGTGCCGGTATAGTGAAATATTTACAGTAAAGGCAGCCAACAAAAAATTATATAGTTGACTAGTTCATAAACTTACCATCATTTTGCACGTTGTATATTAAAGAACGTCTCAGAAATGAAAATTGTAATAAACAATGAGTTTTTGTTTCACGTGCTTGAAGAATATGAAGAGGGCGACGTTTTGTGAAAACAGGGTACCCAACCTAACAAATGTAAAATCTGTCAAAAAACTAGTGGAAAGATAAAACGAAAATAACTGCTAATAAAATCAAAACAAGTGGATATTTTTTTGATATTTCCTGAGCAAAAATTATTATAAAACCTTTATAACAAATTTACTTATATTATGTTTACAAATATCTGTACAACTATTTGCTAAATACGTTAAACATAAAACTATGAGTTTTCACTCTCCTTAAATTTACACTTTGTACATGTATAAAAGACTGTTTGCCCTTCGTCTGCAGATCGCAACTGCACAGTGGCGTAGGACATTCTATCGTTCCCACATTTTGGACATTTCCTGTCGACAATAGGCCCATCATCATCATCTTCCTTCTTCTGATCATCTTTTGACTGAAACTTTTCTTTTGCGTTAAAGTGCACCGTGTATTTGACTTTGTAGCCCTTAAAAACTGAGCAAAGGTTAATAAAATTGGATATGAAAGAATAATTTTACCTTCTGCTGGAAACTTTCTTGCACAAGTGTAACAAGTCACATCACCTTTTTCTCGTAAAGGCGGCAATATAGAACCACAATCGGGGCAAAAGCCACCAACGGTTTCAAAAATATCATCACTTGCCATTTGAAGTTGTCAATAAAATTTAAAAAATTAGGTTAGAAACACGTGGGTTGTACGTGAGTAACCTTATAAAATGAATATCCCAATACCTTCTGGCGGCAATTACCTAATTTTTTTGAACTGAATAAAAACAAGAAAATGAGTTACAGTAATTTTATTTAAAAATTAAAAGTATAATAAATTTTGAATAAGCTTATTTTACATACACAGACTGTTCTGTTTGTATATTTATCCATTTACTAGGGTAGTAATAACAACGGCACCGAAATTTGATTGGAGGCTACTCCTTGGTGTAAGACAGCGTCTTTCAAAGTAATCAAATAAATGTTGGAATGGCTGCTGCTAGCTTAAAAATGTAAAAACAATTGTCTGGCCATGATACTTACCGAATCAATACTCAAATTCAGTGAATAAAGATTATTATATTCATGTTAAATCCTCAATTATAAATAACAGCACATTTACATCATTTGATTGAAACATAAAACCAAGACTATTGATTTAATATCTAGTAAGAGACACTGATATACAACTTAGGTCTGTACTGAATCGATAAACTATTGTTAAATATGATCACATGCCTGAAGACATATTAAAGATAAATAAACATATCACATGCCTGAAGACATATTAAAGATAAATAAACATTTTCATCACTTAAATACCTACAGTTATATTTTTATATAGAAAAAAATTTACTGAAAATTATAATAGTATTCAAAACTGTAGCAGCTTCTAACTGTGCAGCAAACAGATGTGGAGGCTCCACGCTAAGTCACAATATGTTAGCATTAGGACATTCAGATTTATGTAAACAATAACAAAACACAAATACCCACATGTGGGTGGTACAGAGGCTTACTACATTTTGCAGAAATCTGTAACAAAACATGTCAACCATGTCAAATCCGTTGTCTTTCTGTCTCACCTGTGTTTATGTTAGTGTATTGCTACAGCACATACACTACTGACAGCACTGTTTGCGCACGCCATCCGAGTTCATCGTTGGTTTTACATCTATTGGTTCCACGTTCTGTGGTCGGATCGTGTCGCCTTCTGGAGGATCTCTTATCTGTTTCTGTGATACAATTCTATAGATTTCTGTGAGTATATTTTGGAAAGCCAAATCAACGTTTGTGGAATCAAGAGCCGACGTTTCTATGAATGAAAGACCGTTTCTTTCGGCGAACGCCTTCGCTTCTTCAGTGAGGACGGCACGCAGATGCCTTAAATCTGATTTATTACCAACCAACATGATCACAATATTTTGATCTGCATGATCCCGGAGTTCACGTAACCAACGTTCGACGTTTTCGTATGTCAGATGCTTCGCGATGTCATATACCAACAACGCTCCTACGGCCCCTCGGTAGTATGCCGCTGTGATGGCGCGGTATCTTTCTTGACCCGCCGTATCCCAAATCTGTGCCTTTATTGTCTTGCCATCCACCTGTAAATAGAAACAAGGTTATTAACAAATTAATACCTTTCTTCAATTCTCAGAAGACAATGAGAGTTTCATAATGTTGTACTAATTTATAAAGTATTTATACATCCAGGAGACTTTGAATGTCAAAATTCGCCACCAAACTACATACATAGTGACCAACAATTAATGTTTCAGTTGGTAATGGGTTCAGATAAAAGTGTAGATTTATTTCTGGCTTTAAGTTGGCGGAATTTGAAATGTAAGGTTATGTTTGCTTATTACAAATTTAAATCTAGTTGTCACTTATCATCAGCTGACAAAATTTGATCCACAGACAACTTAATAATTATATAAATAATTTTTAATGACCCGATATTAGACCGAGTTATAAAAGTAAACCTAAGATTTTGTGAACTTTCTTAAAAAAATGTGAGTCTTGGGGCTAGCAACGTCATAATATACTTGATTTTAGTAATTTATTTCTGACGTAATAGACATTTCTGGCAGGAGGGAAACGTTATGTTGTCATACAGGGATGCTCTAGAAATTTTTTATCTCAAATACTATTACCATCCTAAAGCCTACTACATTTGGGAAATGGATAATTTCTTAACAAGTGTCAAAACTATGTGATTTTTCAATTCATGTTCACGTAGAGTTCTAGGTATCTTCAAGTAACCTAACCTCAAAAATTTGACAAACTGGCGCAAATGTTTTCATAGGTACCCTCGATGCACAATTTTGTGGTACATATGGTACAAATTCTGACATTCACAAGCAGTTTGATGTGCAATCATTTATAAACTTCGGTACAAGCATTGCTTTTAAACAAAAATACTCAATTGGATTATGTATTTGTCGGGATATTGTGAAACGCCAAGTTGGTTGCATACACTTGGGTGGAATCGGGTAGTACTGGGAAGACCACTTGACGCAACGGACAGTGTCACGAGAGACGTGCACCCGGGATCGCCTGTTTTGCAGTACCTCTTGGTTTTTGTTGTTATTGTTGTTAATAAAGTGCGTGGTGAGCCAGCATAGAGGGGGAGGGTCTATCTCCGACATATTTATATCGAATAAAAATAACACAATTTAACCACAATACAATAAGTGATGTTTTGTTTGAACAAATATGGAATCTATGTATTTTTTTATTGAAACTTAAGATATATTTTTTTGAAGACAAAAAAAATTGTACGACTACATATTATGGTCCTACGTTAAAAAGTAATAAATAATTTAAATAATATTGTTCTTTAAATCAAGTTACCGGAATAAACCATCAGAAATGACCACGTAAACCATAGATGTTTGTCAATTATGCAGTTTATCAAAAATAGATTATATTATAAGAGACAGAAATGCTTGTATCACGAGTGCGATAGCCCGAGTAATACACGTCTCACGAGCCTACAATGGTATTTCGGTCACGTATAAGATACGATATTTTATGCCCGACGTGTAATTTCTTGTAAAACGTTAAAAATAAAAAAAAAAATTAAATTGTCAAAACTGTGTAACCATTGTAATTTACCCCTTTTTAACATTATATCACTTGTGAGTAAACTGCTACATTATACGTTCCATTTGCGTGGAATAATGTGGGCTTTCTAAATAAGTCAAAGTCTGCGAAAGTCGTCGCCCTGTTTGAATATGATGCAACTTATTTTTTGTTGGAACAATTAAAGGGGCTCCAAGGTCCGAACAATAAGGACGTGTTCGTATGCAGTGTTTGATTAAAAGTCTCACCGTAAAAGATTCAGAAGTGGGATACAATCCAGAATTTCGAGTGACCATCGGTAATCTCTGTACCGCAACAAAAGTTATTTTGGCCCCACATACCCCCAAATATTTTACTGGCCGCAACGAAATAGTATCTGGGCAGCATACATGCAATTTTCGAACTACAACAGATGTTTTATTCTCTTCTTAGGTTACTTTTTTTGTTCAAAGTAATTGTCTTTTTTTCTTTTAATGTTTTCATAAAAATAATAGAATAGAAAATATATGCAGTGCAATTTGAAAAAATAAAGTTGACTGTCAAAAATTAAACGAAATTATGTATTGTGTAGTTATGTATTGTAATTGCTGAACTGAACTTGCTGAAATTATGTATACTGCACAAAAACGCATTTAGTATTGGCAAAAATCACGATCGTCAGAGGGCGCTTCAAAATGACAGTTGACAGTAGTTGACAGGTCAAATAATTGTTTCTAATGTTTATTCACTTATTACTGCAAACTGTGAGCGACAACTATGTATAAACTCAACAACAAAACTTAAATTAGAAATTTAAAAACAAAACTTAAACCAAATGGTTTTACTACAATATTTCACAATGATTTCCTTCATTCGAAGCTTATAAATAAAACACCAGATGTCAGCCACTTTGCTGATTTTCGCCAATATTTAATCTACCGGCTCGAGGTATTAAAATCTCAAATTCAACGTATGCATCGAAATATGGACCGACATTCCTCGCATATTTATCAAACGTGACATAATAACATGACTCATATCATATCTGTGGTTAGATTATAATCATAGTGAATATTTTACATTTTTGACATTCACGCCTAAAATAATTTGTCCGTTAGTGATGTCGACTGGGACAAGTTTTTTTTTTAGTTTAGATTGCAATTAACTGCCCGTATTTCCAGTTCTATGAATTTACAGTTGCATGCATAATAAATTGGTAATGTTCTCATGTGAAGTAGGCTTAATCTATAAATCTTTTGTTTGTAAAAAATTTAGAAGAATAATTTATTATTTTGTGTAACGAACGTGACCCCGAAATAAAATTTGATCATGTCCTCTACGAGAGTGGTTCAATAAATAGTTAAATCAGAGCTAATATGTACGTGAAATGGGGTTCCTAAACAAACGTGCCCCCAGATAGTTAACCTTTATAGCAATAGCTAGCTGTCATTTTTGACAGTTCATTTAAAATGTAAGTACAGTTGGGTCACAGAATTTTCTCAGTAGTTGTTACTCATCTGACATTTCTTTTAATTATTTATAACCTTAAACTTGAACTTTTATGACGTACTGTATACTGCTGGCATTTTGACAAGCACTTCCACGTGACAGACGAGACGTCATAATGACAATAAAGCATAGAATGCATCCCTTTTTTTGAAATGACATAAAAGTGACTGACGACATTCTGTGGCCGCGACTGTACCTAAATGTCGATGTTCCAGTATTTTTCCCAGTACAGAGTATTTAGAGATTGTTTAACTATCAAACAGCCCTTTGGAAACAAAAATAATTGTCTTAGTTTACAACCTCATTTTTACATCAGTTTACACCTGATGGACGTCAGAAGGGAGAAGAAGCTATAGTGAAGTTTTAAAATGAACAAATTTCGTAAAATGGGTGTTTATAAATGGTTCATACATCAAGTTGCCTGTGGATATTTTGAGAAAACTTTGTGTGTAAGGCCTGCTGGATTACCATAATCTTGGGTATACTAAATCAGATCAACCTAACTTTTAAATTCATGATCGTGAAGTGTACCGGTACCGATTCAGTGTTAGCATAAAATAATTTTTAAAAATATTAATCTAATTTAATTTATGTACACAATGCAAAAAGTACCGTGTATAGATAACAGATAACTTTAGTCAGCTGATTGTGAACACACAACAACATTGGTGACAAATACTGTTATTTTTTGCATAGGCATACAATTTCTAGTATTCTGATTCAGTAAAAGGTGACACTTTTTAACGATGATTCATTAACACTAAACTCACCTGCATGCTACGAGTGGCAAATTCCACCCCTATTGTTGATTTTGATTCCAAATTAAATTCATTCCTAGTAAACCGAGACAATAGATTACTTTTTCCTACTCCGGAGTCGCCAATAAGGACAACTGTAAATAGAACAAAGAGTTGTTTAAAATGTTGAGTGTCATGACAGTTGTTGTTTTGGATTGATGACTTCAGCGTTTTATATAAGAGATTATTTAGACAATCCACTCAAACAGTCTTAATTGATTACTTGACGTTTTCGTGTCTGATTTAAAATCTGACCTCTGACATTGCTGACATGTCATCCAGGAACGAATTTACGTCAAGTGTCAATTACCTCCAAGGCCTGTAACGTCAAACTTTGAAGATAAGGGCCCAAAACCGTAATTTACCTTTAAACAGATAGTCGTATTCGTCGTCTTTCGTACTCATTTTCTAGACTTCAGCTGATCCTTTGACACCCTTCCAAAATGTACCAAAATAAAAACACTGGAGACTATTGCATATCACAAATATACCGCTATTTACACACACTGTTTATATCACAGACACATTTCATCCGATAAATTTTAGTTTCACTACGAGATGTCCTAAATAAATTGGGGAATATACTATGATTTTATAACGACAAAATGGCGACGCACTCTCCTTTTATTGTTCACGGATTAGAACGCCCCTGCAAACTGTCAGATTTTCGTCTGTTTGCGCATGTGCCACTAATGCCACATTAATCAATCAACTAGGCGCAATGCCAGTGGCGTAACAAAGGCATGCAGTGTGGGATATTCCGGTACCACCTAGCTCCCCAAAAGTGTTTCGTTAATGTTATTGATGTGAGTTGATTGATTCAGTGAAGAAAATTGTACTTTGTAGAGCTAACTCCCAATTTGTGAGAGACAAACAATAAAGTCGTTGTCGGTGATAAACGATGGTCATCGTGTGGGATGTAAAACTTATAGGAAATTATTTTTTTTACACAAATGGAAATAATATGTGAGAAATTAAGCAGTGATCAAAATTCTAAAATTACATTTGGTGATTTTTTACCTTTCAGTTGGTGAGACCTCAACTCACCATATTTCTACTCTTCACTCCAGTGAGACAATCATATTTAATAGCATTGCACAAATATTTACATGAGTGACATATCCCTCAGGAATGTAATTATAAGACTAAATGTTTCCAAAAATATATAATTATTTACACACATTTACACTATGTAGGCACTCAAATCGTAATTTCCGAAGTGCATACTGGTTTTGCTATTTTCTTGTGTAATTAAGGAACAACGTTACGACCTATAAACATGTAAATCAATAATATATTTAAACGATAAAAAAATCCAATAGACTAGAAAAATTATATCCTAAATTAATCCATACTTAAGCTAGAAAAGTGTTACAAATTAATTTTAGAATGAGGAAAATGTAATAAATATTTACTTAAGCATTAAGTTATGAGCGATCATTAAAACTAATTGTAACACAGCATTTTTTTCTGAGAAACAAACAATGCTCTTACAAAACTATTTTGATTTACTGCAAGATTAAATTAAATGATGCTTTCTTTTAGTTAAAGGCAGTGCTTGTTAATTTCTTTGCTCTCTCCATTGCTTTGCATTGTCATCACATTTTCTTTGATAATTAATGACAAATGAAGTTGTTAAAAGTAACTCAGAAAGTCCACTTCAAAGTTGGAGTTTGTGGCAAGATGTTTGATTGCCTAAGTCTTCAATATTATATTAAATACCTTTGAAATACGCCCACAGAAAAGTCGTTTTTAGCACAATAGGAAGAACCTGCATAAACGGCACACGTGCTTTGATTGCATTTATGGAGGCTTTCAAGTCTTGTTGTTGTTATCTTCAAGTTCCATGTGGGTGTATTACAAATATTTTTAATACACTCACTATGTCTATGCTTTTTTAAATCCACATTTACCGTAATTCAGACGGGGATACTGCGTGCCGGAGAGGGTATCTCAGGTAAAAAGTCACCCGCGTGAAACGGTCAATACGAATTACAGAATGTGCATTTTAGGAGAGCACAAACGTAGTAAACGATGGTTTTGAAGAGTGATAGATAACAATGTTCTAGGAAGAATAGTTTTCAATGTACTGAGTAAAATACTTTTTTATTTTCTGAAAGAATCAGAGGTCACTGCTAAATTTTACATTTTGATTTGTTTATTACAATTTACAATTATCACATTTACTTTTACTCAGAATATTAAAATCCTATTTTCCATTTTCAATAGCCACCTATAATACCAAACACGCCGATTCGCTGGGTGCACTATGAGAGGGTAGGCATTGTAGGGTAAACGACCCACGACTCTCTGCACCCTGCCAATAGACAGAATAGTTTTAAGAAGTGACCTAGCAGTTGCTCTAGCAGCTAAAATTGTTCATTGTTGTCTCTGAAGCGAGATTTTCTGAATCATAGGATATTTTCAATAACATTGCACATGCAATGATCATTACACTTCTTTGTTACCTTTATATTTACAAAGATCTAGAGTATTGTACATAATATACAAATTGTATTAATAATTTATTGTTGCATATAACTGACTGTCCATAAAAATATTCAACTCAAATAAATTCAGGATCTTATTTCCACTGTTGAGGGTATATATGTACATTTACGAAGAAACGTTTTTATGGGCTTTCAGTAGATATCACATTTTAAGATATGAATACAAATTAGCACCACATTTTTAGTTTTTAATAATTTAAATGCTATACATTTAATCTTGAATCTTTAATTGTACTATAAAATCTTATCAGTTCTAGTCAAGGCTTGAAAATTTGAGCAGATAAGGCATCCTCTAACGTATTTTGATTAGAACAAGGCAGCTATTTGAAGACTTTGGTTACAAAACAAGTTTCAGTTCCGTTCCGTCATTTTATCGGACATGGCGTTTCGAAACCAAAACGAAACCAGCTACAACAGGCAGTTCTTACTTGAACTGACCAGACATAACACGAGAGCAAAACGAAACGCATATTTTCTGCTAAAATCTTGCATACAAATTCTGGTTGGCAAGAGCAAAAACCTGCGAAATCCACGTTCAAAGGGTCCACCTCCGAACATTTCTGAGATAATTACGAATAAACTTCACACATATACTGATCCCTGGTTATCGTTATCGTCTAAATTGATTTTATTGAACGGAGGACCACCTCCGTCGTCGAAGAATCTCCTGAATGTGAATTCGAAAAATCCATGAAAAGGTTTCGAACTGTCCGTTAGTTCGTCAGATGTGCTTGAATCCATCGATGCAGAGTTTCGTAGTTTGTCTGGATCGATCGGATCGAAATTCGACGTATCTGTGGGGTACTCTATGCGAGGTATGTACGGCGCCTGCTGACGACGTAAGCCCTTTTCAAAGTCTATTTCTTTGAAAAAAGGATGCGACTTCACTTCACTAGCATTTTTACCTAACCGTTTATCCGCACTACAGCACAGTTTTAGTATCAAGTCAGTACTTTCCTTTGAAAGGTTTGCTTGCTTTGGTATTTGCAATGTCGTCTCCCAATTGATGACCTACAAAAGACATATCATTTATATCTCATTTATTAGTTATTTTAAGTCTAATTACATTTCAAGGGTTTCTCCCCATTTTGCAATAAAAAAATACTTTCATAATTTACGAACGTTTACCTACCTTGTGTTGTGTTTCTGCCGGCGTATTTGCCAGGAAGGGAGGTTGGCCCACTAACATCTCGTACAGGATAACTCCGACACTCCACCAATCACAGACGTGCGTGTATCCTGTACGTTGCAACACTTCAGGTGCTATATAATTAGGCGTGCCCACCAAAGAGTGCGCTAAACATCGATGTTCCCTACGTCTTCTCCTCTCTAAAGGTTTCATGCATTTACATTCTTCTGACCAATCTTCGATAGGATCCATGGAATCTTGACGGTTGTGATCACCTTGAAAATCAAAACGAGAATGGAAATAAAATCTACGGATGTAATGTACCATTAGGTTGATAATATTTCGAATTGTGAGTCCATCTAAATCCAGTGCATAATCCAAAGTCTGTCAATTTGATATGGCCTTCCTTGTCGATGAGAATGTTATCGGGTTTAATATCACGATGAATAAAACCCATTTTATGAACACTTTCAACGGCACAAGTGAGTTCGGCAATGTAAAATCTAAAAATAAAATCATTATATGGACGACAGGGACTTCCCGAGTGTACCAACCTCGCTAAATGTTCTTCAAAAATTGCTAATTTAATTAAAAGTGACATAAGATCACCACCGGGGATATAGTCCATGACGAAATATAATATATCACTATCTTGAAATGAATAATACAACTTCACAACCCATTCATTATCAGCTTCGGCAAGAATATCTCTTTCCGCCTTTACGTGAGCCACTTGATTTCTCTTCAAAACGTCGGCCTTTCGCAACGTCTTCATCGCATACAAGTGTTTAGTATCTATCTTCCTCACTAAAGTAACTTCACCAAATGCTCCCACACCAATCGGTTTTATCTTGACAAACATACTTTTGTCCATTTTGGCTCTTTTGAGTCGTATGTAATTTGATTCCTTTTGAGACAACATTTTTCGCATTTGCTTTTGAGCTTCAGAACTAAGGCCGATCTTCGTCATTTCGTTTTCTAGTTGTATCCTCCGCGACATTCTTTGTTTGTATGATTTTATCACATTTTCAATATGCTGTTCCATAAAAAATTTAAAAGCTTGTGGCGAGTAATTTTTTACTTTTCCGTCCCGCCTTTCGTCTTCCTTTTCTTTGCTTATCTTTTTCCGTTCGGGTATCGGTGATTGATGCTTTATTTTTGTGTAGGGAGGTAATTGCGGGGGGATATCGTTATTGTTTTTGCCGTCGCTGTTCCCGTTTATAACGTTGTGGTTGTTTTTAACTGACGATGATGCTGCAATTGAAAACAAGAAATAAAAACAGTGATTCTTTCCATTTACTTTAACAAATTGTTTATTTTATGGTAGACCGGTATACATGGGACGTGTGGGGCAAAATTGAATATTTTGGTCGGTCTCAACATTTAAAACAAGAAGTATAATAAACACTGATGAAAGGAAGGAAGGAAATTTAGAAAAATATAATTTCTCCACAATACTACAGGATCTTAATAAATGATTCATACACCCAGGAGATTTTGTACGTTAAAATTCTCCATCTAACTACATACAGAGTGTCCATTTGATCTGTTCACGCCTGAAGATTCAGATATAGGCAACATATTAAACATTTTACAAATCACTTTGCGTAACCTATTTATTTTTTAAATAAAGAATCATAGTGTGTCTGAAATTAAACTCAAAACGTCAATTCAAAACAATATTTTAATCAAATATGAAATGTAAATCATAAAAAAAATAGTTGTTGATGAAATGTTTAATATGTTGCCTACTTCTAAATCTTCAGGCGTGAACAGATAAAATGGGCACACTGTAATTATAATTTTATGATCCAGAGTTTATAAAGACCCAAACAAAATTTTTTTGACGCTTCACATACGTGTGCAAATTTGACTAATCAAGAACATACGCTGATGACGAAACAGGTTTCAGAAATTTGAAGAAATCCAATAACTTATATAAATAAAAAATAAATTTTAAAATTCTGCTTTTTAAATATTCTACGGATTTTTTGGATTAGGTAGTACTGGTTGTGTTTGTGGTTGTTTTTTATCTGAAAAGTTGACACTTGGCTTGACCTCGACAGGAGTTGGCTAGAAATGCTTAATAGTTAATACCAACGTAATACGTATCAAATAAAAAACCAAAAGCAGTTGCATAATAAGTTCCATTGCAACTACTTCTAGTGTCACAATGAACAATTTGTGACACCAAGTAGAAGAATTAACATAATGATTAGAGTAGTAGTAGTGCACGAGTCTTTAAATTCGTTTACTACAATATAAATTTTCTGCTTTTATGGGCGTTTTACGGCATGCCAATTTAAAATTTAATTCCATTAAATGGCGGTCAATTAAAAATAATAGTCAGGTGCGACATTTCATGACGGAATTCTGACATCTGAGTACCTCGCACTAGAAGAGGCTACGTGATGATGTGGTGGGCATCATGCATTAGACACTCCTAGTGCGATGAGATTAAATGATTTTTTTATCTAGCAGCATGTCGTCGTGAATATACGTGCGCGTGTGCGAATAACATACAGGGAGTTACATAAGACGTTCATTTCTTGTTACAGCCCACGTAAAATTAGTATTTCTCCGCTGTAAGTAAATGGGAGTTCAGGAGCGTCACACATGCACTATTTGGGATCGAATTAGTCCTAATTTCATTTTCTGCTGGAGCAAAAAAGCAACAAGGGACGAACGTAAAAATTACCAGTAGATGTAATTTTTTGCGCCCGAGACTGGTCAAATACCGGCGTCCCAGTTACGTTACGTTTTTCCCACTCCCATTAACAATATTATAATTTTGATTTTTTTTTTAATTTTTTACGTACAGTCAAGGCCATGGAATTTTAGCCGTCACTTTAATATCAATTAAAAGAAAACGGTTGTAGTCCATGCTTTATTGTCATTATGATTGACTTTTTGGAATTGAAATCTAAAAATTTGTCACTGTTAGTGTTTTCATGCAAATGAGTCAGTGTCAAAATGACAAGTCTTTGAAATAGCAGAAAGTTAGGTTACGAATACCTAAGGGTCGCCTTACATCTTATGACAATCAATGATAAGTGACGGCCAAAATTCCGTGGCCGTAACTGTACATATGTCACAATTAGTTAACATCTAGGGGCATCAACTTTGGCATCTTGTCATGTTAATCCACTAAAGGGATTTTTTTTACAGACTAGACAAAATGAATCCTTAAAATGAATGTTGCACTATTACCAGAAAAAAAAGAAAAGATTGTTACAAATTGATGCGCTTGTAATGATACCATAGGATAGGGTATCAAAAATAACATGCGTTCAACAAAAATCGACGACGAAGCAAGCCTTGGAATCTTCAAGTCATGTCTGCATTTAGATCACACGCATGTAGTGATTATTACGGGTGGGGGGGGGAAGGGAGGTTGACTTGGCTTCAGGATCAGGCCGCGTGGATGAGACACCACCATAAAAACCTCTCAATCTAATAATTTGACATGTCAAATGTCAGGTGATTGTCACCCTCTACGTCATACGTTTTTTAATCCATGACCCACTTGACGTCGTTTTTATTGAACGCACAACAATTTATTATTACTTGCACAACATTAGCAGAGTACACAGAAGTCTACAACAAAAAGAAAAGGAGACGGCTCCAAATCGTTGTCCGTGCCGATTAAATTGACAGTCATACAAAGTCGTACCAAAAGAGGTAAAATGGCCACCAGAGGGACTTGGATCGCGACTTAATGGAAATTGTAATAAGGAGGCATGAAACTCGAATAACTGTCAACTGTTGTCAAAATTGTCAAAATAACGTAAATAAAACAAGAACTTCAATCAAATTATCGGCTCTTTGATCAAATTTAATAAAACCAGTGTTCTATATTCCTTCTGGGTGCTAGCGACAAAAAATGTTTAATGAAGATGAGGTAAGATTTGCATTATTATTCTAAATAATATCTGGTTTTGAAAAAAATAAATCACTTTTAATTTTGAGATTGAAATTAATTTTTTCCACGCCCTCCTAATTTTTCATTCTGTACCACTATTACAGTTTTCTGTAATGCGCGAGGTGGTGACATCCAGCGGTATTTTGTCTTTTTTCCAAGTTTTGAGCGATTGGCACGACTTGAAATTGCAGTCATAGGCGCGGACAACGCTCCAAATGATTCCTACTTTCTTGTTGAGGTATTTATACTGTTTGTATGTATTTATGTATTTATATCGTTCTGACTGTAACATTATATTAAAAAATAAAACATGTGGAATTTTATTTTACCCTAAGGAGGTAAGTGAAATCATTTTTCCACGTTGCACATGGAAACCGTTGGTTCTATGATAAAATCTATCTAAATATGTGGACTTAAAATAATTCAGTGACCACAGAGAGAGCAGGAAAACTTCTTTAAATTCTAAATGCCGAATGCAATTTACGTAATGGTAAGAAAAGTGAGTCCTGGGACGATAGCAGGACAAATTTTGTATGCTACGCGTATAAAAAGTGGAATCACACTTGATGTAATGCCAACGTCGCGTGCAATAAACCGTCCGTTTTTACACTTGCTGCATAATACATTGCCGCTCACGGATGAGTAGACAACGGGCAAAAGTAAATAAACACTGAACAATTTTTTTTTTCATTGACCGATTATTAAGAGCCAATTTAAGGTTTGATTGGGACTAACAAACGTTAATGTACCTCATTTTGCAATAATTAATTCATAGAAAAAACTTTTGCATTTACGGGATTCGAACCCGCATCCCGCCGATTTTGAATCGGCGCGTCTGACCACATACCCATTTGCGTGTATCAGTTTTTTATGCAATGTCGCTACTTATCTTAGTCACTACACATGAGTCTAGCTCCTTTTATAAACTTACACAAATTACCAGCACTTTCACAATGCCGAACTGTTGATTATGTATATGGCGACTTCATTTCTTTTCAAAGACAACTATGTTTACATATTGAAATTTCAGAAGCGGATTTTTGTCCCCAGATTAAAAAAGTTTCGGTCATCGAAAAAATATTGTAATCAACTCGGGCGATTAATGATCTCGACAATTAAAGACTTACGGTCGCTCGTGTTTTAAACAGCCTCGATTATTAATTATTAAGTTTAAATTAAATAATTGGTATGAATAAACATAATATACATAATTTACGAACCTGTTGGTGGCAACGGGGGCGCCCCGTTATCCATATACGATGGTCTGCTATCTCCCGAAGACGTCGACTGAGGACTATCGGACCTCGACACTACACATTCTGATGAAACGACAGGCGAATACTTCCGTTGAAGAGGAGGATGGACATTGGGAGAAGCCCTTGGAGACATTGCACATTCGACTGTGTTAACTTGAGCGTGCGTTTCATCGGAATATGGGGGTGGAGGATGAGGCGACAGGCCCATACCACGTTGAGCTTTTGCTTTCGCCTGCATGGTACTCGCGTAACTGGGTGGCTCCGTTGTTGGCACAACAGGGGTAGCTTTCGCAGACGTTGTCATTGCAGGTAAGGGTGCAGCAGGTTTTGGAGTGGTAGTGTAGCCCTTCTGCTGTATGGAAGCGGTGTATGAAGGAGGCGGAGCGCAGGTAACTAACGGACTTGTACTCGTGGGAGACGTAGGAATTTGGGGAGATGTTGGGGCTACAGCGGTTTGTAATACGGGTTTTTGAACCTGTGTACTCTTGACTGATTGCATGATGATAGGGGGTTGAGTTTTGGTTTGTCGTGCACCCCAGGCTAGAAGAGGAGTGGGTCTCGCCATGGCAGTTGGGGTAGTTGTTGATACGGGAATGGGACTAGGAGAACCGGCTGACGTGGAGCCTGAATATATACCAGATGAAGGACTTTTTCGAAAATCTTGTGTTGGACTGTGGCGGTTTTGTATAGATGCAGAATAAGACGGCGGTGGTGGTGGCGCGTTTGAAGGACTTTGCGGGATTAAGGGGTAAGGTGGCGGCGGCTCGGCGCTTGATGCACTGCTACTCTGGTACAAACTCAGAGCTTGCATTTGCTGTGATAGTTGTTGTTGCACTTGCGGCCCGTTTTGAACTACCATCGGTTGACGACCAGACGACGAAGAAACGCTACTTACTGGACTAGTTCCCCTTTGCTGCAAAGCAGGCGAGTTATACGAAGGTACAGCTGGAGGTGCTCTTGCTGGTACTATGGGCGCAGGTGACATTCTTTTCAATAGTTGAGGCACATTATTTAAATTTGGATATGATGGAACGTGTGGTGGAGGAGGAGGTGGTGGCGTATTACGAGGAGGCGGAGGAGGCGGTGGTTCGCTGAAATTCGGTGAGTAGCGACTAACAGAATGCATCTCGGTCATCCTTGGACTATCAGATCGAGAACTACCTGCTCCGCTATCCAAAGCAGGACTTCCTCTAGGTAAAACGAGTTCTCTTTCTATACTAGGTTTACGTATGAGTTTAGTATATCCGCATTTGTTTCCCGGATCCATCTGTTGCAACGCTCGCAACGAGGCTTCTTCCGAATATCCCATGTTAACGAGCTGCGGCAACGTGTGCCTTAACTGGAGGACGTCTTTATCAGTACCATTAGTTCCGGATGTCGAGCTCAACGAGCTGACCCCACTGGTGGCGGAGAAATTTGAAATGGTGCTGGCCGCACTCGAACCAACAGCTTCGCTGCCACTCTTGGCGAAAGGTCTCAACGAGTTCTGGATCTCCTCCATGGCCTTCTGGTGATAGCCCGGCGAGCGGGCTGGCGCGCTGGGATTCATGTTTAGTTGGGGCCGAGGCTGTTGGCCCATGCTGGGCCCTGCCACACGCTAGAACTTCACATGGCGCCCCGCACATGAGTGTACAATCTTACTCCATCCATTCATTCATTCGTAAGTATTCATTGTGTTGTGCGAAGATTTTACGGAGATTCCGCAGTTGTTGCTCGTGCAGATGTTGGGATTTTTACAACTGCGAACAAAAATACAAGCTCCTAAAATTTTATATCTCGTAAACTTACAATTAATATAGTTAAATGAAATGGTAACATTTGTTGTACACAGCGAGTGTAAATCATGTTAAATTTTAACGTTCAAAGCCTACTCTATAAATATAGTGTACAGTCACTCATATCACAACCTCTGCGTTAGAAATATAGTACTCGGAATACAGAAAGGATATTTGTGAATCACTGGTTCCTTAAAATCTACTAATGCGCATACATATTCAACTATAAATAAATGAGTGAAAACTCAAAAATCAACCGTTAAATTTCAAAAGCACGTATCGGGAAACGATTGACCCCCGAAAGGTAAGCAAAAACGAATTTCTTACTGTCAAAATACTTTTATTATAAATTCCTGGTCACTTGCAAATTTAAAGATGTTTATAAAAATAGTTATTACATCTTACGCTTAACATTTAAATTATTTTTGAATGATTTACTTCCTATCGGATCTAACAGTAATTTATTTCACTTCATCAATTGCTAATTACTTTATAAACAGCTTTCAGAACTACTCACGAAGTCCATTAGTCTCGAATACTGTGAGCAGTTTGTTAAAAGCAAACTACTCAACAAAAATGGATGCCTTGCATTCCACAGAGTTACTGGAGTATTATAGATATTTCAAATTCTCTACTACTCTAGCCAGTAAAGGAACGTAGTACATATTTTCAAATATTGTTACAACACTGCGCAAGTAAAAAAATTTCACATACCTAATTCAATTTAGATTTCATTTTTCATATTAATAAAAATGTTTTAGAGTTTATTTAAACCTTCTAAATTTCTGTGATCTAAATTATTTCAAAAAGTAAGTACAGAATATATATTGAATAATAAAAAGTCAAACAGTAGCTTCGAAAAGACATTTAAAAAATGTATACGGCATAAAACTATGTATCACTGATAAATAACAATTCCATTGATTTCTATTGGCAAATTCCACCAAATTATACAGGGTGTTTATGATTCATACATAAAAGGCGTTGAACGTTAAAATTCTCCATCTAACTACACAGAAATTTTGATATCCATACGCAACTTGATGATAACGATAGTCACTAAAAAGTATACATAATTCACAAAACAACAACATTTATATTAATAGTAATTAATATTAACACAACAAAACATTTTAAAAACTGAAATAATAAAAAAAAGGAAAAAACATAAATACATTTTCATAACAACAAAAATTTTGCGGTACCAGTATTTCTTTCTCGGTGTACATATTTAGCTTACTTGAAGTACTTACTTGAAAATGCTACAGCTTTTCTAGTAGCGAAATGTTTGAATGTGACGATGCTTTCGTTATATAAATAACTTAATTTTTTAATTATTTAAAATTAAGTATGTATAGATGCAATCGGTAGACATATCAAAATAGAACAAAGCTGTCAAAAGAAAATAAGAAAAAAGAAATAATTACTGTCCGTTTTTTTTTTTTAAACTATTGTGGTGCAAATGGTAATACCCTAAATTTAATTCCCCATTATTATTACGTTGTTCTGGAAACGGGAACAGGGTGTGAATTATTTGCACCACAATGTTTTTTTTTTTTTGTTAACGGACTTATGTAATCTTGCCATTTTAACCGCAAGGTTTTGTGCTATCATAAATGGATGACAGACTATAAATTTTTTATTGACAACTTGAGTAGTCAGGATTATAGTAGGAATTGCAAATCCTAAGAATTGTCCAGCAAAATGACATTATGACATTCTTTTGGATTTTCTTTGATGGATTCAAATGAAAAACGGGGTGTATCACATATCCATTCATAATCCAGTTAAATCGATTTATGAAGCCATTAACAACGGCGACAGTAGATATGTCGCAAAATAATTATGTAGGTAAGTGATTCAAATTAATTTTAATCAAATAGTCCATGGACTGACAGACGTCAAAAAAGGGGACAAGCACTGGCGTCTCGTTTAGTGGGGTTTTCATAAGATAATTAATGACAGTTTACTTGGGTGTATTTCAAACATTTTTAGTATATTAGGTAAATTGAGAAATTAGACACAAAAGAAATAGAACTTGATGGTGACGAGACGAGATTTAATTCTAATTAGAAATGGTGATTCTTTCCAGGCAACTTTTAAATGTTGTATAACTCAAAAGTATTACCTGCCAAATTTCACCGAATATCGGGTAATTTTTAACATTTCCGCAATGGCCAGCTTAGCACTCCATATAAATAATATTCCGATACCAGCCAAAAAAATATAATTCGACGCTGTAATTTAAAAATTGCATTATGCAGACGATCTTTAACCAGAATTAATTATAACAGACACTGCGTTTATAATAAATAATGACAAAGCATTAACCATTTTGGTATTCTGCCATGAATTGTCATTTGAAGAACACGGCACTGTTGGGACGAGTGTGCAGCTACCGGATCCCATTGATATGATCATCTTGGTATGGTATTTCACTGATTGATTTACATTCTTACGGAAGTGCTTTCATAAAAACGCATAACCAGATTAAAAACTGAATGGGTACTTGGCAATTTAACAAATACACCAAATCGGCACTAGATTCTTGGATCATTGTTAGATTTTGTGAAAAAAGATTAGACACAGCATCTGTCAGCGTGCATAGGATATAATGCTTCAGCCGCTACTTGAGCTATGTGCCAAATTACAATCAAATGTCTCACTCGCACGGCACTCCAGTCATACATTCTTTGGCATTGTACGTGACATCTAATCTGTTACTGTCTAACATCAATTCATCTCAACGGAGCTAAATTTATTTAAACTACATAGGCAACAATTACCTTTGATTCTTGTAAAACAACTGGAATCTGCTGCAAGAACTGACAGATTTTGAAGTGTCAATTGTCAATCTATCTCATGGAGGAATTTATGCACACTTATCTCGTTATTTTGATCGAAAAACTTCTACACAATGTTACATCACGTGCACCACACAATAAACATTCGATGTCACTTAACTATATCGGTATTTAAAGCTAAATCACTTTTTAAGGCACTTAAATCTGTAATGAAAACAAAGACAATTTACCAAGTTTCAGATACCAGCCATCTTACACAGTGTCAAATTCCAGAATCTGCCAACCTTAGAAAATTACTTTTTTATAACTAATTCTCATTTAATCCCAAAATAAATGGCGACAAAAGGAAAATCACGGTCATAAATAATCGTTCGTTCAATTAGTGGCTAATAAGTCTCTTTTGATTTCGATTGTCACCTTCTTAAACATAAAATTGAACTGTCAGTTAGGTATTTTTGTTTCCTCAGCTTGGCTGCGAAGTAGGCTCAGTGCACAATAGGAATAGCGTTTACACCAGTGGCGTAACATCCGCTTTACAAACAAAAACTGAAATTCTTGTGTTAAATAACATCTCTACGTGACAGTTTTGTTAACAACATGTTAATATACATATAAAGTTGCAGCAATTCATATAGAGGTGTCATAGCACGAGATATCTTTTTTATTTTTGATTTGGCTACAGCTGTACGCTCCTGATTTAAAATATTTCACAATTTAAAAAACAAAAAAGGTCATTTCCTCTTTCTGTTTTGTTACATGTTGTCCTCGTCGCACTTTGTCATTTCAATTCTCATAACCTCAACTCTTCTTCAATAAATAAGTGATTTATTACAAAGTATAGCCATGCTGTAACAAAGTTATAGGTAAATTACTCAATAGTGAGCTATAATTGACTTGATTCTCACTTTTCCAGGGTGAAAATTTATATAACCTCAAACATTCAAAAACCGGAAAAATGGGTAAAGTATTGTCTTTGATGACCCGACCCCTACGGAACTTCAACGTTGAAAGCAGAGCACACAAAATTACCTCCCAGGACAAGCCTGTTCCAGCCCCCAAACATAAAAGTAGTCAGCTGTACTATGAACAAGCAATGAAGGGTAACCTTTTTGCAATTGCAGTACATTTTCTAATATCAGAATAATTTAAGACCACCCCGAAGCCTTCCAGCAAGCACAAATAAAAAATGAACAATTAGACAAGTATTTGAAAGAAGTCTATGTAAAATCCCATGATCCTGTAAGTCATTGCTATTTAAAATTGGTAATAGTAGCAATTGTTTCTAGATTTTAGAACAAAAACAAAGTTCTCATCCTGACCGCCCCCTGCCTTTAAATAAGCAACAAGTGGAGGCTTATGAATATGGAGTCAATGAACCTCACAGGATTCCTCTTGGAAAAACAACACTCAAAAAGGCACTTCAGTTTATTACAGATCACCAGAATAATTCTAAGGTGCATTCTTCATCAAAGATTGCTCAAGAACACAACATCCCTGAAAATACCATAAGTAATTTTAGTTACAATAAATGGTGTAATTCTCATTTTTCCACTTTTAGAAAATATTTTAGCCCACTACAAAGTGTATGAGGTTTATGTTCCCGAGCAAAGAAAGGTTAAAGCAAAGTTTGCAGGACCCAGTGTATCCAGACTTAGAATGAGTTTACAACAAAAGAAACAATTAGCTGCTCCAATAGACAAAAAGGGTGACACCTAAGTGGTGATTTTTTTTTCTAGGCAAAATTGTTAGTTTATAAATAGCACTAAATTAAAAACATGTTGAAAACTTGTTAATGGTTTTGTGGACTTAATAATAAACGCCCAAAATCAAAAATTGATTTATAATGGTAATACATTCTACAAAATAAGATTCAACAAGTATACAAAATCTCTCATTTTTTACATCATATGCAGCATCTTTCAATCTCATTGTCAGAGAGCATCCATACTTCTTCCCTTATCTGATAAATTATGCAAGGTGGAAGGGTCAATGATGTGTACACCAGAAACATTCTTAAGCAATTTTGTCCCATCTCCAAATAGTGCCATCATCACACACTGCCAATAAAATGTTTGCATCTCTACTGAGGCTAGTTTGACGGATTGCTGTGACACACCTATGATGTTGAAGTGTGTAGCACTTTGCCTGTCCAGGATCTGCAACATCCAGATCCCAAACAAATATTTTTCCAGTTTGGTTGCCAAGTGCTAATATCTGAAATATGTGCTGTAGAGTTATGTTGTTTTTAATGAAGTTAAGTACCTTCTGCCAGAAATCCATGGCAAACCTCACAAACCATATTTCACACTCTTTGTACTCAAATCTGTGTATAACTGTAGATGTTGTTTCCTTTCTCATCATCTCATCATCTAACCTGCCTGGTTTCCAACAAACAATGCAGTTTTCACAGGATTTACTCAAGACAAAGTCTCCAAACCATTTAACACAGTCCACATAGTTTCTAAATAAGTATAATTAATACAGATGAATTTGATGTGAAAATATTCACCTGTGAATATCTCTGGTGGAAAAATCTGGAAAATGTGCTTTGAGAGAGTCAAAAGGTCTTGAGCTACGATTTGAATTCCAACTGTAAGACTGTTTGATGGCCTCCTTCATTTCTTCCTTGTCAAGCTTCCATAGTTTTAAAGAGTGGTCCATACCACAGGACATGATTCTCTTACCTAATATATCAAAATCCTGAAACACTTGACTAATGAAATGGATATTTTAAAGATGAAGACCTACAGCACTTAATACTTCATCCCTATGACCCTCAACACCCCCAAAAATTGCAATACAAACATCAGTCTTTATGTTCCATAATCTTAAAGCATGGTCTTTAGACACAGACAGTAGTAAGTTGGGATCTTGTGGATGGAACTTCAATTCATTGATTGCATGACCATGACCAATATAATGACGAATGCAGGCCATGGTACTAGGGTTTAAAATCCTTACAATACCTCTTGAACCAGCCACAGCCAACAGAGGTTTGCCTGTATCTTCATCATAAGACCAAGCACAAGTGTAGTAATTTTCATCCAACTAAAAATTAATTATCAGAATCAAAATATAACTATTATTGCAGTTATACATCAGGATCAGCAAAACACTGTAACAATTTGATTCCACTTCCTTCTGGGCACTCATATATTGTAACTCTGTTACTCCCAACAGCTGCAAAAATTAAAGGCTGACCCTCTTTCAAGTGATGGTTAAATTGAGTACCAAACAGAGGTTGCCCATGATCTTCCTTTATACTACAACTGAAGAAAAGCTGTTAATGTGAACTGAAAGATCAAAAATCTTACGTGAATTTGTAAATTGGTTTGATAACTTTTTGGGAATTCAATTTCTTCTTTCCCCGGCGCCCTTTTCGCACTCTGTTGGTTGGTGTGGCACTTCTGGAAGTTGTGGAAGTACTCCCAACGCTGGAAGTCTCGTCCTAAGGGGGTTTTAGCAATGTTTCTGAATGTTCTGGTAACTTACTCCTTCATCGCCGGAGTCTTCAGTCAAGTTGGAATTCGAATCGTTTTGAGACTTTTCCTTCATAATTAAGTAGACGTTAAAGGTTACAAAAATACAAGTAATTTGATTGCTGAACAAGGGTTAATGTTCTTGGCGCTTCTTCTGGTGACTTTTTCTTTTCTTGTAGTGGTCAAACACTTCCATCACGTGACGTTGCTACGTCAGAATTGTCATTGTATTTTAAATTATTTTTTTAATTGTAACCAAAGGAAATAAAATGTTAATGCAACTCGTTGATGAAAGCAAGTAAATACAAGAACGGTAAACAAACCGATTTCTTGGACCCAAAAAGTGAAGTGAAATCTCCATAAAAAAATCATTTAAGAAAATTATTTTCTGACGTCAATTTGGAAAGTTTTTTGTCTAATTTGTTATAAAACGGTAGTTATTGCAGCAAGATATCAAACAATTAATGTGGTGCACTAAAAAAAGAACTGATAACATTCACCTAACCTAACTCAGAACGTGACATAACCTTGACGCCTGTCACATTTTGACCAGTCTTCCTTGAATGATCGTGTAGGTCACTGAATTAAAATTTATTAAGTGCCTTTCTAACTCGCATTGTAAATTTATAAAACATGGCAGCTTTGGGGAAAAAACTTGTGCAACAATTAAAAAGTAAGGAGTTTAGGGAATACCTAATGAGGTAAGTAGATGATGAATTGTGCTATTTGAAAATTCACAAATATTGTTGCAGCACACATTTTTGGGGGCCTGTAGCGAATTGGGGAATACCTATAGCCGCCTTAGCTGACATAACAAAAGATCCAAAGTATATCAGTGGGAAAATGACAATTGGTAAAATATGAGAGATTATGTAGAACATTATGTAATTGTTCTCTTCCAGCTTTATGTCTGTATTCAGCCATGTTTATGAGGTTTGCATGGAAAGTACAACCACAAAATATGCTACTGTTTGCTTGCCATTTCACTAATGAAAGTACTCAACTGATCCAATTGGGTAGATTTGTGAATCACAATTACCTCTCAAAAAATGAAAACAAATCCCAAACAAATTAGTTTTCATAGCTCATGGTTGAATTGTTTTAATTTTATGATTATAGTCTATTACACTGTTGTATATTTATATTTACTCAGGTAGAGCAACTTTTTGTATCTGTACCAAATATTGATCATATCATTAAAATTATAAATTGAATTATGGAGATTACACTGCCTGTTGCTCAATTCGCATAAGTAGGTGCTACATCAGATCTTTTAATGTATGTATGTATGTATATTTTTTGGAAGGCTGTTTACCTACTTTTATAGAGGATGTTAAAGGTATATTTTAGATACTTGGAAAATAAAATATTTTACAGTTACAAATGTTTCATTTAGTGACATTTCTAAATAATAAATATTTAAATGATGTAAATGACACCTATACTGAAAATATTACAGCATATCCTTACCTTCTACTGTTTGGTCTTCATAGTTCTTTATGTATTAATTGTGCAATTTATGCTCTACATTTACCACACATTGATTGGAACTTGAATGAAATGTCTTTTTAGAATAATGGTTGTTTGGGTAACAACAAATTGTGTAGTGCATTTTGTGACAATGCTCATTAAATAAATTCAAAAGACTAGAATTTTTCAAAAGTTTTTGATCAAAATCAAATTTTTGGTAAGTCAACAGTTCAAATTTTCCTGCTTTAATGTAGTTTGCCGCTTCTTGTAGAGTTATAGGCAATTTGGTCCCAATTTTGGTGCGTTTAGACTGACATTTGAGAAATTCCAGAATTGGAGAAATGTTGTTCTGTTTCTATGGAATTAACACTCATTTTTCTTTTTAATGTAAAGACAGGTAAAGATTCATAGTCACTAAATTAAAACACACTAGTACAATAAACTGTTTTATTAAAAATCAAGATTAACATAAGGAAATCTCATAAAAGGACGGATTTAAAATCAGATCAAAAACAATCACAAATTAAATTCAGGAATGCATTCTGGAATCTCTTAAAGTGAATTCAGATCTAAAATCCTTAACTATTTAACTAACACTTAACTGCACATATCCAAGTACGAATATTTACTAAAACAATTATATTTTGATAAAAACATATAAAATCGTTAGAAAAAATATCAAAATATATACATGTGCTATCTGTACAAAACATCAAAAGATGAATTAACAAATTAAAAATTGCATCACGGCCTATAGCGCGATAAGGTCAAATTTCCTATCAATAAAAGGCCACAGTACATTCATTTTTGTACTAACTATAACTTAAAATGGACGGTAATACTATGTATATAAGAAACAATATAAACTTTTAATTTGTATACCCAAGGCACTGATTTTTTTGGTGTTAGCTTAACTTCTACCATACAAACCAAAACTAACAAATATCAATAACAATACTGTAACAATACTAACTTGGATAGTACTGGCCCCTGCTAACCGACATTTGAACATATCAAAACGAGTTTCGTTATTATCAACTAAATTAATAAATTCTGCTTCCAAAACTTGGCCATCATAATACGTGATGGGGTCCTCAAAAGGATACTCGTAACCCTGTTTGCACTCACATTTGTATCCACCAGCTTCAAAACCTCTTCCCAAAATCGGAACGCACTAAAATCCATCAATTATTTACGAAGGTAACAGTCGTTAACTTACATATGAATTTTTTAAGTCACATTTATTGGTGTCTTTAAAAGCGTTTGGCACGTAATATTTATCGGTGCATTGATTGATATCCAGTTTCAGCAAGTCCATCGTGACGGCGACAACGCCCCTAAAAATTCCGCCGTTAAAATACAAACGGTAAATAATTATTCTACTTACTTGAACTCCAATTTAACTTTAAGGCTGTCCCAGCCGAAGAATGGGGCTGCGTATTTTATCTTCCACATGGGCATTTTACCGTAGCAATCATAATATGGTGCCGTCCACAGTCCGTGCTTTAATTTTGCCCCTCTGTAGAAGTTCGGATACCTTTCGTATTTCACCGTGGTTTCTCCAGTTTCGTTGAAACGTATTTTAATTTTCATGTAGAACTTTTCCAGACTGTCAAAGTTCGTCAACCACCTTTGTTTCAGCGTCAAGAACCACGGTTTATTCAGATATACTTCATCTGAAAGACAGTAATTTCAGGGTTGTTTTGAGTGCAAAAAGTACGTGTTTATTGCACTAGTGCAATAAAAAAATATAACGTAACACAATACAGAATTTGTTTTGTTTGTAAATAAATGTTTAGAAATAAGTAGGGTGAACCATAGTTCTCACAAAACAAAGTATTCAACACGTGCAAAAAGTATTAGCGCATGTTATGACATCATCGGCCTAGAACAGGCAAATAATTTTTTACCGGGCAGTTCCAGCGGCGCGGCCGGCCGTTTTGTGGAGGTTTGCTTTTCTTACTTGATACGCACCGAATCATCGTTATGCAAATGCTGGAGAAGAGTTTTTCGTGGCATAATGAAATATAAAAGGAGATCGCTATTGACGAACTATAATCAGTTTACACCCAGTATTAGTTGGTGATAGACAGTTAGTTATTAGTGGCCAGTGCTAAATTTAAAAATTGTTATTAATAATAATTGTAAACAAAAAAAAACTTGTGCAATACGTGCAAAAAATGGTACCGAATGTAACGGTCTTCACGTGGCGTGCAATAAGCAGTTTTTACGTAAGTAGTAACTATTATTTGTCACAAACTAAGCTAAGAAGAATAAGGGGTTATTCTATCAACTGGAAAACGGTCGCCTTAGTGCGAAAAGTACTTCTTATAATTGTTCGTATGCAATAAAAAAATCTTTTAAATTAACGTTTTTTTTGGAGTTTACTCCTTAAGAATCGATACTGCCATGTATTGTTGGTTACCTCCTTGGGACATTATTTTCTGATACAAATGTTAGAAGTTGGCAAAGGGGCCCCCTTGGAACAGTGGGCGTAGCTACCATCTGAACCGCCGAAATACCTAGTACCTTCTGCATCCTCACCACCAAAGTGTTTCACTTTGTTTTCCGTTTCATTTTTTCGTACTCACATCTCGATTAAAAAGTTACACTTCAAAGTATAGACATGCTTTCAGTATTTCTGCCGGGCGTTGGATTAATTTTTTTATTTTTGAAGGATTTTCGTTGAAATTTTGTGGGCATGTTGATAAAATATAGACCTTTACAACTACAGAGCGATTTTTTGAAATTTATAAATTTAAAAATATATATATTTCGGGAAAATGTATTTTCAATCGGCAGCAATGTACATGCCGCTGGAGCCCTCTTAAAGAGTAAACTCCAGTCGCGCGTCGGAGCTGACACGCACAATTCCTTCTTTTTCCACGCACACACAAAAACTGGTAAATTTTGAGAAACATTAAAACTTACCAGACTTATTCAACCGGGCCAAATCTTCCACGCTAAACTTCCTGGTGTTGAGTTGCGTCTTGTAAGCATATGGAGCAAAGAGAGTGCGATTCGTGAACTTGTTTCTCTCCCAATAAGTCCCAGCGGACCAAATCCTACTGTCGCCCATAACAATGGCCAAAGTCTCGCCGATCATCTGATCTTCGGTCAGCGGTCTGTCGGGCACCCGTTTCCCGGAATAAACTTCATGCGGATCTGACACTTGTAAGAACGCGCTAATGAAATTGGCGAGACGTAGTGCCATTTTGGCTTCGTTTTGGAAGAATTCATAAGCACCATATTCAACCCCTCCGTTGAGGATTAAATCCTCCGGTTTGTAATCGCGGCAGTTATCCTTGTTCATTCCCAGGATGAAATCTAGGGTTTTGTGAACATTTATTTTAGATTGCCCGAGCGTCGCTGGCCCTGACACGGGGTTTCGGTACTCTAGATGTTGGTCCAAATAATAATCTCTGATCGAGGAGGTCGCTTTTTCCCACTGAACAGGTAATTTTTGCACCCCTAAAACACACCTGTGGAGTAATGTTTCTCAAACCCAAGTGAACTCACATCCGATTTTAAGACAATCAAAGCCGTTGTAATACTGCTCCGATGTGGCTCTCTCGACCACTTCTCCTAAATACGGTCGACGAACTTGCAGCGGTTGTCGGTAACCAGGTCTACATCGACATTGATAACCGCCTCTTCGAAAACCCCAACCGTGAAGGGGTTCACACTAAACGAAAATTTTAATAAAATTGTTACACATTTATTGGGAGGACTCACTTCGGTTGTCTCTTTTTTACACCGTGCCGTATCTGCGAATATGTTCTGTCCTTCTTTGTTGCCTTCACCGTAAGGACACTGGTTTATGTCGATACGATCGTAATCCATTTCAACCACCGATACTGCAGTATAGCTATAAGATGATTATCAAGATATTAATACTTCCTAATAAGTAACAACGAAATCAAGAATGTAAAGAAAGTGATGAAAAAGAGAACTGAAACGATAACGAATTAAGAATAAAGGATGAAAAATGGAAAAGGAAGAAATGGTGAATAAAGAAAAACAAAGAATAAAAATGAAAAAGACAAGATGAAGGTTGAAGGAAAAAAAATGATTAAAACAATGCAAATGAGACGCCACAACATCTAAAAAATTAACGCCTTGGTTTGTCTCCGCCTCTACGGTGTCCACGCAAAGATCACCGCCAACTTCGCTTTTATTTGGAAGCGTGTCAAACGTCAAGGACGGAGGATGAATAAGAAAAGACGAAAAATGAAAACAACGGACGGGAGGTTAAAAATGATAGCTAAAGGATATACAAAAGGAAAGGAAGAATTGATTATAAACACAATGAACAAGGAAGAAGAAAGAATTAAAAATTCAAGTTGGTAAATAATGGATGGAAGTTGAAAGATATAAAGTTTGATATAAAAAGTGAAAAACTGAGAATTAGGATCAAAGGGGGATATAAATCTTTAAATGATAAAGAATTAGAGAAAAGAACCAATAAAAACAATGAACATAAAAAAGGAAAAAGTGAAAAAAAGAATAGAGAAGTACGAAGGCGCTGAACGGACATGAATGGAAAAATAACTGACAACGATTTTTTTCTAGCAATTGCGACAGGGGTTGGACGATGGCGCTGTTTTGTTGCCCAAACTTAAAATATGAAATACTGTCCACATTTCGAGTTTCACGTACAGGGAAATATGACCTTTTTGGAGTATGCGCGAGGCACCAATTTCAATGATCGACAGAAAAACAAATTTTTACTAATCACTGAAATTGGTGTCTCGTGCTACGCGATTGACCACTTAAAGAAACATACTCCAAGGTCATATTGCATATACTGTGAAACTCGAAATAAGAGAGTATCCCATATTTTATGATTTTATGAATGATTAACGAAAACACAAATTTCCACAGACGGAAACTTCCGTGGATCACTAAAATTGGTGCCTCGTGCTACGCACTCGACCACTTAAAGAAACATACTCCAAGGTCATATTACCCTGTACGTGAAACTCGAAATGTGGAAAGTATCTCATATTTTATGATTTTATGAACGATAAACGGAAAATCAAATTTTCACAGACGACAACTTCCGTGGATCACTGAAATTGGTGCCTCGCGCTACGCGCTCGACCCCCTAAAAAACTCAAAATGTAGACAGTATTTCATATTTTAAGTTTGGGCAACAAAACAGCACCATCGTCCTGCCCCTGTCGCTATTGCCAGAAATAAGTCGAAATTGCTTGAAAAAAAAAAGTTAGTTTTCCATTCATGTTCATTCAGCGTCTTCGTAGAGAAGAGATTAGAAACGAATAACGACGAAAGATGAAACGCGAAGAATAAAGGATGAAGGGCAAATAATAAAATATGGATAAGGAAGAATGCAGAACGCTTTGGATTTCGACATAAATTTACTCAAAATGTGTCCGATACTTTATTTAGTGTTGGATTTATAAGCTCTGAAATTAATCAGCTTTCGATGGCACCGATAGTATGAAAATCATGACTCAACAAAATGTAATCAATAATATAAAATAAGCAAAAAACATTTTTAAGTTAAACGGCTTTATATTGTAAAAACATAATAATGACGCGGATAACGTACTAAAAGCTAAAAAATAATTAGGTAGGTACCAGGTACCAGTCATCACACCACTCTCCTCATCAATGTAGAGTATTGATCAGACTAAAATAAAATCGTGGGACGAGTCAAATTTATATTATCTATAGTCAACCGCTCATATCATTAGAGGTATGCTTTGATTACATCTTCTCAATAGGCAACTTACGCAAAATGTGTGTAAATGTGCATGCGACATCGCAGAATAATCATTTATATATTTACTCAGGTTACGCTACACCCCACGATTTTATTTTAGTCTGATCAATACTCATTGATGAGAGTGGTGTGATGACTGGTACCTGATACCTACCTAATTATTTTTTAGATTTTAGTACGTTATCTGCATCATTATTATGATATAAAACCGTTTAACTTAAAAATGTTTTTTTACTTATTTTATTTTGTAGCTTTTAGTACATTATCTGCATCATGATTATATTTCTTTACAATAAAACTGTTTAATTTAAAAATGTTTTTACAAGTTTTTAGTTTTTCTAAAGTGTGCTGGGTTCTACTTGTCAAGCCCTTTCATTTAATACTCATATTGAGGAGATTGAAAACTAAAAAAAGTCCGCCATTTTGTGGTGGCGGCCACCTTAGATTTAGAATTTATTTATGGTGTACTGTATTCTACTAGTTAAGCCCTTTCATTTGAGATCCATATTGAGGGGATTGAAAAAAAATGTAATGGCGACCATCTTGGATTTTGAAATTTTTCATGGTACATACAGTACATTCTACTAGTTAATCCCTTTCATTTTATACCCATATTAAAGGGATTGAAAATTATAATTATGTAATCCTCTATTTTGTGGTAACGGACATCTTGGATTTAGAATTTTTTCATGGTGTACTGTATTCTAGTAGTTAAGCCCTTTCATTAAATTTGATACCCATATTGAGGGGTTTGAAAAAAAATGCAATCCGCTATTTTGTGGTGGCGGCCATCTTGGATTTTGAAATTTTTCATGGTGTGCTGTATTCTACTAGTTAAGCCTTTCATTTGATACCCATATTAAAGGGATTGAAAATTATAATTATGTAATCATCAATTTTGTGGTGACGGACATCTTGGATTTTGAAATTTTTCATGGTGTACTGTATTCTAGTAGTTAAGTCGTGTCATTTGATACCCATATTGAGGGGATTGAAAAAAAAATGCAATCCGCCATTTTGTAGCGGCGGCCATCTTTGATTTACAATGACACTGAATATACATCTTTGTATTGTCATCAGAACTAAAGGTGTGTACCAATTTAATTACTAGATTTGAACCACACAAGACACAAACAAGACAAGCTAAATAAAACCGTTTAACGAGGGGTTGACCACTACCAGAAATCTTGTACACTAGATTTACTATTTACAAATTATTAACCATATTTACAAATTATTTATTTACCATATTTACAAATTATTTACCATATTTACAACATATTTACCAAATTTACAAATTATTTACCAAATTTACAGTATTTGCCATTTATTTACCATATTTACCAAACATTTACTATATTTATTATATTTGCCAATTATTTACTGTACATATTTACAACTCATTTACTTCATTTATCAATTATTGTAAAAATGTAACATGAAGGGCCATAGATACATAAAAACATACTTTTAACAAACACAATTGCTCAACTTAATTCGAAAGTATCAGGAATTATGCACATAAAATAAAATTATCAATTTTTTTGCAAATATTGTTTGCAAATACGAAGAAAAATGCTAAAAATAAATCAAAGGATGCTAATTCTTTCAACGGTGACTTGAAGCAGTTTTGTGTTCACTTATTTATTGTAGAAGGGAGACTGTTATACCGAGACTTTGTATGCGAATTTACAAAATACAATTCCGTCCATTTCATCCTTGTTATGAAGTATGGGTAATGACATTCTAGAAGATAGTTTGCGGTTTAAAGATCTAGCTGAGTTTGAATTATAGTCTTACTTCATTTGAAGAATTGCCAAAGAAAGAAAACAAATAAATACCGGTCAAAAAAAAATCGTTTTGGACACCGAATAAAAAAACACAAAACGTCCACTAAACAGTTCAGATCAAGGGGTACTGCGCCGCACAGTAATAAATTATTATCAATTACTGGGGAAAAAAATTCAAATGTACTGCGAATTCACAGAAAATTCTGTGAAGACACAGGATATGCGGGCCCAAACAAAATGATATTGCTACTGATATTTTCTGTGACACATAAGCAGAACAGATCGTAATAAAATTGATCAGTTATTCAAAGAACTGGAACGCTCTTTTGAGAGAAAAAAAAAACGGATTAAAAAATTATAAATTATAAATTAAACTTTTTGTTGAACAAGAAATAATTGAGAATAATAAGGATGCGGATATGATCTCAAATGAAAATTACTCACCACTCACAACGGAGAGAAGAGATAGAACATAAAATATGTCCCCCCACTTATATTATTGAACGTTACGCATTTTCGTGTCGGACGCGAATTAGGCTTACACCGTGCTAAAAGCAAACAGATATATGACGCAGCTGAGAGCGACACGAAAGTAAGTAACTTTGCCAAGTATCACCTTATTACGAAAGCGCAGAGAGGACATATAACTTTTTTTTTCATTATTTCGACTTTAATCTCAAAATTTCGACTTTAATCTCAAAATTTAGACTTTAATCTTTAATTAACACGCCCATTAACACATTTCGAGTTTCGCGTACAGGGACCTTGACCATAAGCCACTTGAAGTTAATATTAATTTGTATCAGAAAATAATGAAATAAACTCGATTCTTGCCATCGTCCTACGCCTGTCCCAAGGGGGGGCTCTTGTTTTAGTTACCATAAGCCACTTGAAGTTAACATTTGTATCAGAAAATAATGTAATTAATATACTCAATTTTATTTGAATACTTTCAATTTTCAAAACTCCGAGACTAAATGGAGATGAGCGCGCACAGGGCACATTGAGTGACCGTTCAGGAGCTAGACGTTAGTCAGAACAGGAAGAGACATGAAATAAATGATTTAATTCGTTGTCATTGTTACTGGGTGTGCGCGCGCATAATTTCGACTTTAAACTCGAAATTTCGCCTTCAAGTGGCTTATGGTCCATGGAGCCCCCTTGGGACAGGGGTAGGACGACGGTAGGAACCGAGTTGATTTTATTATTTTCTGATGCAAATGTTAGGCGACGGTTACGATAATTACCCCATCGAAACAACAAATTTTCGATAAGAATTCCTACTCAGAGAGGCTTTTTATGAGTTGAATGAAATAAAAAAGCGGATGAAGAAGAAATTTGAGAGAAAGTTTATTTAAGTGTTCCTTATGCAGGATAGGCTGTTGTGAAGTTGCCGTTTGTGAAAATTCGCTTTTCCGTGGATCATTGAAATTGGTGCTTCGCGCTACGCGCTCAATCCCTAAAAGAACCCTACTCCAAGAAGGAAAAATTTCCTTCTATGTAAAATGTGTTAATGTATATTAATAAATTTTGAGATTAAAGTCGAGATTTCGAGATTAAAGTCGAAATAATGAACAATAAAGTTATATGTCCTCTCTGCGCCTTCGTACCTTATCCCGTATCCTGTCGTTAATATTTACAGATATTTATTAAAATTTACGCACATTTACAGATATTTACGCACATTTACTGATATTTACTAATATTTACGCACATTTACTGATATTTACTAATATTTACGTACATTTACAATTTACGTCATTGTACACCATATTTACTGGGTGGTCAACCCCTCGCCGTTTAAAAAACGGGAAATCCATAGGAAAATACTAGAATTGAATTGAGCATTGAATTTATAAATTTTTAAAGATGGACAAAAGCTATTTTTTTATAAACTGAACAGAATATAGAACAAAAAAAAATGTATGGGCAAATACTACGTGACGTGAATTTATTGTTGATTGTTTTGTAAAGTTGGTTATGTTTTATTAATCTTAAAAATTCAAAGCTGTCGGAGAAATCTTCACTCCACCCAATTATGGCAATTATTCAAGGGTGCCAACATATTGAATTGAATATGTGGAAACAAAACAGAAAAAAAAAGATCTACAAAACCTTATAGCGGCTCAACCCCCGGCTGTAATGCCATATCATTAAAAATAAATTAATAAATAAATAACATGGTAAAGCTACTGCGTTCAACCGGAGAGTTTCGAAATAAAGTGACATCATTAATCGTTAATTCTTGTAATTGGTCAAGTAAATTAAGAGAATGACGCATACTGAAATAATGAGACGTTTTATTACGTTTACAACCGAGTGCTAAAAATACTGGGACAACAAAATTTTGAATTGATTTGTTTCTACCATCTAATTGGTCGTTTCGGACAAGTCTAATTCACACTGGGGAAAACTGTGATTTCTGGAAGTGCCTACAGAAACACCCAGTCTAGTATTTTCTGCTCTCGGTAGTACCTATCTAAGCAGTGAAAGCTTCTAATGACCCCGGGAATACTTTGCATAATGACTTTATGACGATCACTGCTAAACATAAATGATTTTAAATGAAAACTGTATTTTCTTGGCTTTTAAATATCCAGTATCATATTTGGAGATATAATTCAAATCACACATTATTTAAAATAATAGAAAAGTTACCTTGAGAAATAATTTTATATCCTTTGTGTAGTTTATGATACCCAATGCAAAAGACGTTTGCTGGTTACAAATAACCGAGAAGTTGCACCACAGTGAATGCCGGTAATATTTACCTCGACATCATAGAGGCGGAGACAAATCAGTGTGTTTATTTTTTATCTGGTTTATTAAATTCACAAAGAAATCAAACATTTACGTCGTTCAACGGCACATTTATTTGGAATTTGAAAAGTGGTGCAACTTCACTTTTATTTGGAGTCAACCTCAGATTTTGTGACGTCACAATTTCTTGGCCAACTAAAAGATGATACAAATGTCAATTTCGTAATATTCTTCTAGTTATAAACAATACTAGGCGGAAATAGGTATACTATTTCCCCAAGGCGCTAGTCCAAGAAATTTCCCATTGAGGTACTTACGTTGGATATTCAATGTGTCTAAACCCGGTATGTCGAGGGTAAATGTCTGCAATGGGCACGACTGCGGCCACTAGCCACCTATTGGAGCGCCCGCAATCAAAATAAGGCCTAGTCCAATTCACAGGCCCCGGATTTTCATCGGCCCCTCTAGGACCGTGGAACGTAAACGTTTCGTTAGTATTATTCGCATATCTAATGTAAATCTGATATGTGGTTTTGGTGTCATGTCTATCAAAAACCTGATCAGGCAACCACTTCTTGTACCATTCATTTATCCTGTAGAAATCCGATGTATAATCATCGCTAGTATCGGGTTTTATTGCACCCAAATCGTTTACAATGAATGTGTTTAACGTGGAAATGCGTTCCAAATGGATGGGGTCGTTAAAATCGTCAGCCCTGAACGTTCTGGGGGCGAATCTCGGGAATGTTTTATTGAAAAATCCTCTATATGAGGAGGAGTAAGACATGTTCGGCGAGAAGTAAATCGCACTAGCATTGACATGTTTGTTGGTGGAGACATCAGCTACAGTGGATAGGAAATAGTACATCATCCCAGGGTCGTATGTATCATTGATTGCTGGTCGGATAAAACGACTCTGAAGGATGTAACTCCAAAAGAAGGCTCTGCTTAATGCCATGTTGTGGATATGAAGGAGTTGTGTTCTGTTAGGAAACACGGGGTTGATATTCACTTCCTTAATATCAGGTATGTGAGACACCGAATGTTCAGGTAAATACAAATCCCCGACATGTTGAATTTCACAATTATACTTGTCCACTCGGTCCATGGCACGACGTACTTCGTCGAAGGCATCCCTAACTTGCCACTCATACTGGGCGATCACACCCAAACCTAGTAAACAAACACTGAAAGCACACAAACGCCACATTTTTCTGCTTTGGAATACGGACGACACTTTTACTTTAACACAAAACACATTGTAATTAACCAACAGTGGACGGGGTTGAACAAATGGGGGTGGAAATGCTTTGTTTTGACGGTTGCAACCAATTGAAAAATCTTAGGTTACGTTACAAGCTTCTCTGACAGGCCCAGCCCACCCAACATTAACAGGTACAGTCATCAATCGCCCCACCATGAGTTGTTTGTCTTTAGCGTGGGTAATGGGCGGGTCACCAAAGACTCCAACAAGTGGTTGTTGGTGTGTAGGCAACCAATTCTACGCGAATGAGTAATCGTTCGGTGTATACTATTCTCCACTTCTTATTATGATTTTTTATAACCGGTAACAATATAAAAAAAATCGGATCGATACAAAAACAATACATTAAATATGTTAAAATTTATAATATAATATACCCCTATGATGCTTTTGAAATGGTCTGTGGACGTGGTGCTTTTTGAAAACAGGATCTGAAAAAATACACATAGCCCCTTGTGCATTTCTATTCTTGAATTGTATGGTATCTTTCGAAATATGAACCACGTAAAATGTTGCCAATAGGGGACTTATTCATGTGTGTTCCACCCCATATTAATATTTCTTCTTACTAGCAATTCTTGTTGAGGAAGTGCAAAGAACACTTCACAGTCATCAGCACGGTTTATACAAATTAAATAATTAATTAATTTATTAATTAATAATTATTTGCCACAACTAAATGAGACAAAGATGAGAGAAAACTAATAACAATTTTTTCCTAAAAAATAATGTCTTCCATTCTTGTCCGTCTCTCTTATGTTTCCTCTGTAATTTTTATTTCCTCCATATCATACTTGTATATGTAACGAAGTTAGGCGTAGACTCCGAGGCACGTACAAAGGCAGAAGTAGCGATTATAATAAGTAGGTAAAGAGAAAGAAGAAGACATAATAGACATAAAATATAGTGCGTTCAACAAAAAACGACGTCAAGTGGGCCATGGATTAAAAAACGTATGGCGTAGATGGCGACGACTTTGTCACCAGACATCTGACATTTGAAATGTCCGAATTATTAGATTGGGGAGATTTTTATAGTGGTGCCTCATCCACGCAGCCAGGGGGTGGTCCATTAATTACGCGAGCTTAAAATGGGGGGGGGGGTCCAGTAAAATATCATCTAAAGGGAGCAGGGGGTCATTGAAAATCTCACGTTAACTTTTTAATTCAAAAAATATACATTGTTATTACATAGAAGATAAAAATCATTAAACTTATTTTTTTTACTTTTTTTGAAGGTTTTCTATTTTGGCCGCAAACATTTTTTTTATTACAATAACAATCTCGAGTATAGACAGTATTAAATATTTTCTGTCTGGGATTCCCAGAATTGAGATAATAATCGCAGCCCATGCCCATGGAGTGACTGAACAATTAGGGAAGGTAGTCTATTTTTATTGTTGTAATTTAAATAAATTTGTTATAGTGTCCCTTAAACGCACTATTATTTTTCCCCTCTATATTCCATCAGTATTAAGGCTTAGGTATTTAGTGGTATTTAGCAAAATACATGAACATACGTGAAAATTAATTACTTAAAAATTGTAGGGGATAAATCTAACGTGAGGGGGAGCGGGGGTTTCACCAAATCTCCCCATATCATATCAAGGGGCAGACATGAGTTGAAGATTCCAAGGCTTGCTTCGTCGTCGATTTTTGTTGAACACACGTTATATAAACCATGATACTAAGACTAATAAGATATGTTCACGCGCATCTTTATGTCTGTCTCTCTTCATTCTCGGACGTCATCGCGTGACAAAACTGCACGGAGCTAATACCTACCAAATTACAGGTGTTTTCGTTCATTTATTTTGTATACACTCTTTTAATTTCTGGTGAGTAAGTTATTTAAATATTTTTCCATTGCACGTTGTAATAATTTTACGAACGATGGTTTATTGTGCAGTGATGGGTTGTACCAGTAACAATAAGAAATATAAAACTATTCATCGAGTTATCGATACTTTAGTTTTCTAACTGTTAAGGAAATTTGCAACTTATGGGTGCAAAAATGCTATCAAAAGCATTAATTTAATATTAAAACTGTTACAATATGTTCAAAACATTTTTTGGGTGGTGATTTTTGTGTTAAGGAAAAACTATTGGAATTTCAATTGCCCAAAAATAAGTGAAAGTTAAAAGATGATTCTATACATTCACTTTATCTAGCCAAATCTCCAAAATCTCAAACATCTGAACAGAAAAATCGTGATGAAAGGATAAAAAAGAGGTTAAAAATGTACCTAACTTGTATGTTGTACTTCTTTAATTAATTTTATTACCTGTTTTTTTTTTATTAATGCAGGCTTGTAAAAATATTCAATCGCAATTTTGCGCTTAAGACTGTGGACACAATTTTGGCTTTACTAAAAATTTTTTATAGCCAAGAAAAGCACGATTGCACAAATAATAGTAGTGAACTTGAAGTATTGGTGATGGGCACAAATGGGCTTGAAACTTTATAAGTAGGTAACTCCAATAATAAAGATATTTATTTCTTGCCTGTGTTTTATTTTCAATATTACTAAATTTAATAATCTTTCAGTCTACAAGAATCTGAAATTTTAAAAAAGGTTCTTTGTTAGATGCAAAATAAATTTTAAAATAAACATTTTTTTAAACACTTAATAAAAATTAAAAAATTTACTCCACCTGGATTTAAGAACATTCTTCTAGTTTACTTAATAAAAACATAAAAGAGACTTCCAACACGAGAAAGCGCAAAATTTTCAAAATTGTAAAGTAAAGCTGGATACACAAGTTAGATTTTATTTATTTTATATAATAACTTATTTGCATTACAATAAAATATTTACTCAAAATAATGTTCCGAAAGATTTTATTTATATTTTAAAAGGTAAAAAATAAATAAAAATACCATGTTGCGTAAAGTGTCTGTTTTTTATTGAGTATACTTACATAATATTTATTCAAAACAGCAAAAACAACAAAAATTTCAAATAGTAACACTTTAAAAGCGAGTTTCTTCTGATATCGCAGTACATTTTTGTCACGCGATGACGTCATGCGCGCAACGGTTTAAAATTCGTTCGGCAACTGATCATATCTTATTAGTCTTAGTATCATGATATAAACGAAGGTATTCGAACATTAGAAATAATCATTGTGAAAAAGTGAAATAATATATATACAGGCTGTCCCATTTAAAACTCCCCAGTCCAGATTTCTCCGAATTGATTATTGTGATTGAAAAATCCTCGGACAGGTCGATTTTGTTTGCCAGGGGCACATCTTTTCAGATGCTTTTCAAGTTCCGGCGCTTCGCCCTCTTCGCGAGGGGGCTGTTAGCCCCAAAATCTTAAATGGCACTATGGGTCGAGTGATGCCTCATTTGAAAGGTATTAAAGGCCTCTCTACAACTAACCACTTACTTTTCAATATCTTGCAGTTTTGTCCGTAAAAATAATAATTTCTAATTTTCAAGATAATGCACATTTTCTCATGCTATGTCCCACAGAAACCACAAAGACCAACATGTAATTTTGAAATTAAATTTATTGAAATTTTTGGGTCATTAGGTTGTTGATTTTGATTGCTAAATAGCGCGAAGGAGTGAAAACTGAATGTAGAGTATGCGACACGATTATTTTTCAATAGAATGATAATTAACGTAATAAATGTTGGATATGGGCACCATTTATTTCCATGCAAAAATACAGACAATTTTCAAAACTGTTCGTGATGCTACAAGTTCAATAAGCCTAATTTCAGCAATAACATGTTTGTCTTTGTGGTTGCTGTGGAACACAGCATCAGAAGATGTGGATTATCTTGAAAATTGAAAATTAACCCTTTTTTTTGCGGTCAAATCACCAAAAGATTGAAAAGTAAGTGGTTAGTTGTAAAGAGATCTCCAATACCTTTCAAATGAGGTATCACTCGACCCATAGTGCCATTTAAGATTTTGGGGCCCCCTCGCGAAGAGGGCGAAATGCCGGAACTTGAAAGGAACCTGAGAAGATGTGCCCCTGGCAAACAAAATCGACCTGTTCGAGGATTTTTCAATCACAATAATCAATTCGGAGAAATCTGGACTGGGGAGTTTTAAATGGGACAGCCTGTATAATAACGGAAGACCACAATAGGAGAGTGGAAAAGAAAAAAATGTACTTGAAGAATAACTAGGAAAGGAGGGCGGAGAAGCTACAGACTACAATGTGACTAGAATTATCGATTATTATTTAAACACAAGGAAATGTATAAAATTCCAAGAGAAGAACCAAATAGAAAGAAGAAAACGATAATAATATACTTTATAAAGAATCAAACTAGAAAAGAAAAAGTACGAAACAGATCAAAAGACGTAAAAATTGAAACAAATGAATACAAAAGAAAAATATCAAAAGATCTTAATGAAATTCATTGTAATCAAAACTATGAAGACTAATGAAATAAGATGGAACAACTTCGAAGAAAAAAGATAGGAAATATCAGAAAGGATAAAAATTGTGAATTTTGAAATAATTTTAAGAGAAAAATTTGTTTTTTTCATAATTTGCTGACCTTTTAGAAATCCATTTTTTTATCAGTTAAATTAAATTTATAGTTGACGGACAATTTTGTCGTTGCTAACATCGCGCCAGATGTAATTTTAGTAATTAAAAAAATTATAATTTTCAACCATTTTAGTTTAGCTGAAATTTTAACACGATACAGTTCGATAATAATCAAAGAATCTATATATATATATATATATATATATATATATAAAAGAAAGTCGTGTTAATGAACGAATGTGAATGAATGTTAAGAACGGCTGAACCGATTTGGCTGAAAATTGGTGGGGAGGTAGCTTAGAACCAGGAGAAGGACATAGGCTACTTTACATGGACATGGGAGCCCAGGGGGGCCCCTTGGGTTTATTACTCGAGAACGACTGGACCAATTTTCATGGTTTTTGATTTATTGGATTTGTCTCCGCCCCGAATAGCAGAATAACTATTAAAACATGGACAAGGAGGCTTAGGGTCCCCCCTTGGCTTTATAACTCAAGAACGGCTGAACCGATTTTTATGATTTTTGATTTGGGGGCTTGAGCTGGACCGATTTTTATGTTTTTTTTTGTGTATTTGGTAGGTATGAGAACAGGTGGTAAAGTATTATTCACATGGACAAGAGCGCCAAGGGGCCCCCTTGGATTTATTACACAAGAACGGCTGGACCGTATTTTATGATCTTTGATTTGTTGGATTTTCCTCCGCTCCGAATAGCAGAATAACTATTAAACGATCGGAAAAATTACTGGGGGCGGGGAGCTTGGTACAGGGCAACGACAATAACGAAAGCCCCCCTGGTACAGGGCAACAATAACAAATAACGCCGGCCACCAAAATTTGTCGTACCGGGCTTTAAAAGTGATAATCGATTTTTGAGGAGTAAACTCCAAAGTTTCACTTTACAAAATTTTTTTGTTGATATCTTGAGAACGGATTGACTGATTTTTTTCTGGGGCGAATAACTATTAAAACATCGGAAAAATAAACGAAACAAATTTTCTCATACATTTTGTTATATATTAAACAACTTGTTAAAATTTTCAAATACTGTCTCTGAAACCCACGACTTTTTTTTGCACAATAGCCAAAATTTATTAAATAGGTTATTAAAAATTTAATTTTACTAATTTAAGTTTTGCTTTTGTAAAATGGATTATATTTTTTTTTATGTTTTCTTTTTCTATTTCATGTTCTTTTATATGATTTGTTATATTGTTATATATAATTAAGTTGTATCATTTGGGCATAATGCCTGTAGATACTGATATTTAAATAAATAAATAAATAAATAAATAAATTAAATAAATAAATAAATAACGCTATCTTTGATACATGACAGAAACAAAAATGAACATGGCGTTGTATGCTGGTTCCGGTAAAGCCAGTAGATGGCGTTGTGTGCATTATTCTTTGATTAAAAAACTGAATTTGATTCAGCTAATAAGTTAACACAATGGAACAGAAAAAAAGATAGAAATAACGACAATACAAGAAGGAGAGAAAATAACAAGCGAAGAAGTCGAGAGACAAATAGAGAAACCAAAAAAAGGAAAATCGCCAGGGGAAGACGGGATAATGAACATAAGAAGTATGGGAGAGACTGACAGAGATACTGAGATATGGAGGGGAAAAAGTTTTTCGAGTGAATGGAGGGAGGGGCTTATATGCCCCATCTACAAAAAAAGGCGATAAAGCAAACCCAGAGAAAGAAAGATACTACCGGAGGCACAGGCAGGATTCAGAGAAGGCAGAGGCACAATGGACAAAGTATACGTTCTGAACCACTTGTCAGAAAAACAACTGGAGAAAAAAGGTGGGAAATTGTACACGATGTTCCTGGATTTGAAAGAAGCGTTTGATAGTGTGAAAAGGGAGAAAATACGAAAGAGTATAAGAGAGAAACAAGTGGACGAAAAGTTAGTAAGAAGGAAACAAGAAACAGGGTGAAAGTGGGAGAGGAAGTGAGTGAATGCTTCTACACGAACAAGGGACTAAGACAAGGATGCCCTCTCAGCCCGACCCTATTCGCCATAATTATATATATAAGTGACTTAGATGAAGCACTACGGAAAGCGCAAGAGGGGGGGATGACATGGCGGCGATAGCGAAGGAAGAGAAAGAAGTGAGAGGGATGATTAGATGTCTAGAAAAGTACATGAAGAAAAAGAATTTAGAAAAGAGAGAAGAAAAGGGAGTGGAAATAGGGAAACAAAGAAATAGAGGAAGTGAGTGAGTTCAAGTACCTGGGATACTACTTTAACCAAAGAAACAACGCATCCACACACATTAAAGGGCTGAGCAAGAAAGAAAATAAGTTAGTAGCGCAAGTATGGAGCATAGGAGAAAAGTTGTTCGAAAGGGAGTTTGAAAAGAGGGTGATGCTATTTGAAAGCCTAGTGCTGTATGGAGCGGAGATCTGGGGGTGGAAGAAACAAGAAAATAGAGAGGGTGGAACAAAAATACTACAGATGGGTGTTGGGACTAGACAAAGCTACGTCAATATATATGGTGCTAGAGGAGGAGATAAGAGTAGAAGCGGACAAAAGAGCGAGTAAATTTGATGAAAAGCAGTGGGAAAGAAAGGAAAAAAAAACTATTGCAAGAATGCCCGAAAGAAAGAGTAGCAGGAGAGAAGGAAGAAAGACGAAAGTATTATGAGAGGAATGGGCTGGGAAGAAAGGTAGTGGAAAACAGAAGATACAGAGGAGAAAGTATATGGGCAGAGACAAGAGAGAAGGGATAGGGACATATGCAAACAGGAGAGAAGAGAAAAAATAAGAGACGCAAAATACAGTGCGAGATACGAAGGATGGATGACAGAGGGGGGGTCCCAGTATACCTAAAAAAGAAAACGAAAAAGAAGGATAGATGTATGATAGCAAGATTTAGGTGTGAAAACGAAACGAAAGAGAATGAATATTGTATGGTAGAGGAGAAAAGGGCACGAGAGTTAGTGAATGAGGATGGACGAGGAAGAGAATGGATGAAGAGCGTGATACGAAGAAGGCAGTAGAGAAAAGGGAAGAGGACAAGTGTAGAGAAAAGGTGATTGAATAGGAGAAAAGAGGTTGATTTAATAAAATTAAACATGGAATATAGATTTATTTTTATTTGATTGTTATTTTTCTATCTATGTATCGATTATCATATTCGACATCGAAAGAGTCAATTTAAGTATCGAGGAGAATACATGAGTTAGAGTAGTACGGCAACTAATTGATTGAGAGATATAGCTGCCACAAAAGGGATGCGCACATGTAAATGCACCCGCTCCCAGGTGCCAGACCTACCCCATCGCTACCTAACTTCGATAAGAAAGGAAATAAAAAAAATCAGACGACCCAAAATTCTTCTCGAACTCTCGTTAGAAGAAAAATAGTTAAAGATTCACTAAAGAATTGTAATCCAAAAGCTTGGCAAGAATTTGGATAAAAAAAAAAACGATTCTATGCAGTTCTAGAACAATTGAGATACAAAAAGTCGACCATGCTGAAGAATATAAAATACTTACAAGAAGAATTAATAATAAAAAGATGAACTATTGGAAGAACAGGAACAACAAGAAAACCAACGTGAAAAGCAAACAAATACCAACAGACAAAAAGCAATACGGAAAATTAAACTTGAAAATTACCAGGACACAACGAGATAACTAAAGTAAGAAAAAGAAAACAATGGAGGGCTGGAGCATAGGAATCATAAGAATGGGGATAACAAGGTCTGGGAAAACTATACAGAGAATCACACTAACAAGCACGGGAGGAAAAGTACAGAGTGAACATAAAGTTCCGCACAAAATTCATAATTTAGTTATGTAATGTTCTTGCGAAAAACGCTCGAACAGGTCGATTTTTGTTTTTAAATTGCCATCTTTTGACATAAAATTTGTGTTGATGACGTCATCTGTTTTTGAACTATGACACCGTCGTCAATTTTTTTAAATGGCAACTCCCAATTTTGTTTTGGGTTTTAAATACACTTTTCAATAAGCGTAAAGAATGGCCACTTTGCATATTTTTTTTTTGAAAAAAAAAACGTGACAAAAAATAAAAATTTTATTTCTTGAAAAAAATTGAAAAATAGCAATACATTTGGAAAGCAAACAACGAAAAATGAAAAACCATTTAATAAAATTTGACGCTCAAATTGCCACCCGCCAACTATTTGACACATTCCCAGACGTGTTTTAACGCTTTGAACACTTCGTTCAATCACTTCGGGATTAATCTGCGCCATTTCACCACGAATTCGTAGTGAAATAGTACTTTTTCAAAGAATAAAAATTTAATTTTTTGAAGTAAAATTTGTAATTTTTTCAAAAAAAAAGTTATGCAATGTATCACTTTTTTACTGTTGTTGAATAGAGAATTGAAAAGTGTATCTATAACCCAAAAAAAAAGTTGGGGGTTGCCATTTAATAAACTTAATGTCGGTGTCATAGCTCAAAAAGAGATGACGTCATCATCAAAATTTTTATGTCAAAAAATGGCAATTTGAAAACAAAAATCGACCTGTTCGAGCGTTTTTCGCAAGAACATTACATAACTAAATTATAAATTTTGTGCGGAACTTTATGTTCACTCTGTATATGCAAGACAACTGGAAACAACACTATGAGAAAAATTGGAAGAACATTTAGACGAAAGCCAGACAGAGTTTAGAAAAGAAAGAATAGTTCAAGATCAGATCTTTATAAAAAAACAAATAAAAGCAGGCAATACGAACAAGCAGTTACACTTGTGTGTTTCATTGAATTAGAATAAAGAGAGAAAACTTGTGGAAAACCTTCAAATATGGAAAAATAAATTAAAGATACACAATATCGTACCTGCACCGAGGAGTGGACAGTAGAAGAATAACGGAATTGGGTTATGTATCGGCAAAAAAGAGAGCATATTTGTAACAACACATAAATATCCTGAATGAAGAGCTACAAAAATAATACGAAAATAATAATAAAAAAAGACTGTAAAGCAAATAGAAAAAATAATTTATTTAAGAACGATCATCAAGTATTAAGTTAACAAGAGAACTGCAAAAACACGAACACAATAAAAACGAGGAAGGAAATACCGAAAGAGGTAAAGGCCGAAGTGGTTATAGAAAGATAGTAAAGCCAATGCTCGCCTATATATGGCGATGAAACTGGGAGGAAAACGGAAAAGCAGAAGAGCAAGCTGACAGCTACAGAAACAAGATTTTTGAGAAAAATACAAGGAGCGAAAAATTAAGAATAAGAAAAATTAAATACAGGAAGCATTCGAACATAATACCAGTAGATGAGACAATACAAGAAAGACTAGTGAAAGAAGTGTACGAAGAGAAAGTGAAAAACGAATGAGAGGAAGACCACTGAGAACGCGGAAAGCGGAAATGATTGCAACGAGAGATTTATAACAATTTTTATTTTCATTTAAATTTACATATGAGGTTAAAGCAAATGTAATTTAGTAATCAATATAATATATTAATTGTACGTAGTTTTTGTACAAAGATAGACAAAATAATCACTTTATTTTAATTAACCCTTTATAGGTCAAAAATCAGTAAAATTTTGTAAGCATATCTATTGAAAAACAAGTATACTGAATTAGTCTCCAAATTGCTTTCTTGTCAACATTTTTGGTAGACGCAACGTAGAATAAAATAGCTGATGGGGCCTCGAAAATAATTTTTTCCAACAGTTGCAAATTTTATGTGTTTTATACCTTAGTTTTGAGTGACTAAAATAAAATTTCAAATGTTCAAATTTTAAATGTCAATTTCAAGCAATATCAGGCAATGCCACTTTGAAGATCCTTTGTTGTTGAAAAACTACAACTGTTGGACAAAACGTCGTATATCACACGTGACCGAAATGACATTGTAAGCTCGTGAGATGTGTATCACACGTCCTATCGCACTCATGATTCAAAAATCTCTCTGTAATCATTTTTGTCACTTGTAATATAATTTAGCCCTATAATCAATTTCCTCTTTATCAATATTTTGTTGTGTATCTTCCCTACTGCGCTTCGGGCTCTTCTTCGATTTGAGTGGCTCCCAGTTTTTGCTACCATCCATATAAAATTTTATTGTTCATAATGAGTGTAACAAGCTGGTAACAAGCGGTTTTGAGCACAATGGGAACATTTTCATGCCTCCATAAACGGTACCTGCAGGCGGAAGGGCCCAACGTGTCTTGGAAATGACCCGCAAATAATTTATGGATGCTTGTTGGGCTACTGATGATTACGGTTATAAATTTTTAAATATGACTTGTTTTTAGTAGGTACACATATTAAAATTATTTGATCATGTTGAATAATTTCCACGGTTCTGCTATATTCCTTCCAGAATTACATTACAATTAATAATAGTTTTTAAAACTTTTAGTTAAAAGTTTCAAAAGTTCCAAGAAAGGGATAAGGTACTATCGGAAAATAATAAAATTACATGTTTCTGTAAACACAAAAAATTTTCACAATCGAATGACAGTTGACAGGATGCAACAAGTCACATTGACAGTAGTGAGTTATCTGCATTTTGGAAGTGTCTACAGGATCGTAATGTAGACAGTATATTTTACTATATTTTATCAACACGCTCACAAAATTTCAACGAAAAATCTTCAAAAATAAAAAAGTTACATTCAATGCCGCACATTTCTGTACATTTTTGCGCGCCGTAATTTGTAAATTAAAAAAAAGATATTGCGAGAAAATGTGCTTCGACCGGCAGAAATGTACCTGCCACTGGAGAACCCTCTTAATTCACTAGTGCCAATCAAATTTGTTGACATCCTTGACGTGTGCGTGACATACGCAATTGCCAATTTTATTGTTAGCACATTGTCAAAATCAATAGCTGCCGCTTCTGACACTTTTTCTAAATTGTGAACAGAAAAAGAAAGGAAAGAACAAACTGATCCGTTCAAATTTTCGCAATTTCTAAATTTCACTATAATTTTTTTATTATTGGTTTATTCACTCAAATAAATCTCTACCGTTTATTAATAAATTATTATCAATAAATAGTTGTAATCTTCTATAATAATTATAACAAATTATTGATTTTTATAAAACAAGTATTACAAAAATAAAAAATCGTACTACTGTGCAAATCTTCTCTTCTTCAGTAAAACATGAGCAAACGTTCCATACTCTGAAGTGGACGTTTGTATTTTCAGTACTACGCCATTTTTGAACCAGCAAATACACTACCGAAAGATTCAGAGTAACATTAATCAAAGAGCCCTTTGGAAACAAAATAACTGACTTTGTTTACACTATGATTTAAAAAAAACGGGAAGAATATCGATGATTTTTAAATTTGACATTTGAAAGATGTCAGAGAAAACGCCGGTTTTAAAAAGAACAAATTAAGTAAAATGTGGTAACTTTGTGAAATTATGTCTCAAATTAACGCTGCACGCGTAGTTATTGACAATATTGATAATAACAGTAATGCCTACGCTCCTGACTGAAATAAATATGTCAAAGATCTATGCGTCAAATTTTCAACGAACACGTGATGCAACTTATTCTGAATCACCCGGTATAAAGAAATCTGGTTGTGATGCACTAAATGTGTGTCGTAGATTATTGAATTTTATGGGATTATTCTGTTCTGTAGACTTTATAATTAATAGTACCTATTATCTGTGCATGTTTCTCTCAGTGCCAATAGATCCTATTTACAATAATTACAAATTATTTTTTGTGAATTTTCGATGGATAAGGACCTAGGATAATCCAAATTTTTATTTTTATAATTAATTCAATTTATTATTTTCATCTGTTGTAGTATTCACACACGATCAATAAAATGACATTGTTTCAAACAGAAAAATGATATTTTTCTTTCAAATTCTTTTCCTGGTTTTAATTTAAGACATTTTGATTAAGTAACATTCTTGTAGTTACTATTGTTTTAAAATTGAAATCACAGTGCTTCAATGCAGTCTCTGGCGATGATCTGTTGCATCTTCAAGGTCTCATCATGACAATTAAATATTTAATGTTCAGTTTCTCCATTATTGTAAATAGTTTTAAAACCTCTAAATAAGAGAAGGTTGTCATCCCTTAAAAAAACCCGGAAATCCCAGGACTTTTCAGAATTTTATGCGACATCACTAAAAAATATTCACCAAAATTAAGTTTTTCGAAATATTTCTTTACTACTGGTGCAACAATGTTGACGGAGGTATTTATTTAATGCTAAGATATGTAAAATGCTTATCGCATTTTCAAATAATCGTGAAAAAAATTATGTATACCTTAAGTGTCGTTTCATTTGTTTTACATTGGGATTAATAAATAATATACACTTTAGATTTTTATATTAGTATTTTTATTATTAAATTTGCATCTTATCTTGACATTGTATACGTCAATAGGTAATGAGAAATGGCCATTTCACTGCCGCTGATTTTCGGCGTTTAAAGAAAAAAATAACATGTTTTATTCCCAGAAAAGTGGCTGTTCCTGACTCGTACTAATTGGCAATTCAGATATTCAACGACATACAACTCGATAATAGCAAGTTCTTTGTTAGGCGTAACAGACAAAATCATAGACAACGACGACGAAACCCCCAACATGCCATTTCAGAAGCTTCCTTCCGCCAATTTTTTCCTCTTCCACACCACATATCGAATTTCGAAACGGAAATCTGGCGAGCTGCTCGTGCAAAAGTGAAAAAAGTCTGCTTTCCCCGCGTCTCGCTTCTTACCAGTTTGTACCTATCTGTCTGCCAGGAGCCGGGAAAGGGGGAATAATGTGATGTACGAATTGTGCGTATCATCCTAGCACGGTTATGCCCGGCGTTTTTGCGAATGCGAATACGCACGTGAGGTTGATGTGACCGGTCTGTCGTGGTCCAGTTGTATATAAAACTGTCTCGTCTGCGACGCTATAAAAGTTACGGAAAGTTCGTTAAAGGTGAATGTACTGAATTAAGACACTCTAAGTGGGGTAGACTCAATGCAGTAGTCGATTTAGCGGCACAAGGATATGTGTAGACATTGCTAGAGTCTAGACATTACCGAAAATAAGGGGATCTATTGAGGTCGCAGACTCTATTAGATTTTACTTGGGCGGCTAATTCGCAAATAAATTTACCGGATTTTGAACAAAAATTGCCATTGAAGGTTGTTATTTCTTCCATTAGCACAATTTTTTTTTGTTTTCCGAACAAATAAGGAAGCTGGGTGTTTACGATCCTAGAATTTTTTTTTCCACAAATGAAACAGTATTTTTTCACCACGCATCAAATTTTATAGTACCTACATAGTAGAACAGAATTAGCCCACTGATAACTCCAGTTAAATTGTGGGACAGATTTGTTAAATTTCGTGCCTTTATTTAGTAAGTCTTTAGATTTTGTGGGAAGTGTTTATCATATCATGTAATTCAATACTTCGAAATACCTTTTTATGAACGGGGAAAATATTTGCTTAAGATAACACTTAACATAACACTAAAAAAAATGCACTGTAAACTAACTGTGAAGGTGTTTCATATATTTTATAACAGAATTGTAAATTGTAAAAGTTTTGTAAAAGCCTTTTTTAAATTACTTTACACTATTTTTTACTTCCTGTTTTAGATTTATCAAAACTACTTACTCATTCAATAATACGGAGTGATTATAAATAATGATATTCTATGTTAACTAAATTAAGCGGCAAATGGTCGTTAAAAATACGTTGACATATTTTCCAAAGCCAACTTGATGTACCAACCCTGTAGTTATTTATGTCCGAGGGAATAAACCAACACATTAATTCCGTAAGGTACTGGAAATGGTACCTAATATTCTGACTCGGATTGCGTTGTATCCAGGAAAACGTCGTCAGAGAAACAAAATTGTTTATGTCAAAAAACAATTTACAAGTTTCTTTATGATACAATTTCCGCCGCAAACAATTATTAGCAAAAATCTATTAGCAATAAAATCCCGAAAACTACACGAGCAAACGCATGAAAAATTTAAACAATTTTGTGATGTGAAGGAAATCACAGAATAATGAAGTCACTTTATTGTCCAGAGCAATAATTATAAATTAGAGTGGGCTGTGAAATTTAAATTAGGTTGGCACAATTTGACAATTTCGAAGATGCGGGAGAACACTTTGAACATTTGCTGTAATTCTCAATTATTCTACATTATTTGTTAGTCTTTTATTTTCATGAGAAACATAAACGTCACAATGTTTACGATAACCTCAAATCTTACTGTCAGTCAATTTGCAGGCTGGGCCTATAATAAAAAAGCCGCCTACTCTAATTTATAATTTAAATTATCGCACGGTATTCAAAATATGTGTATAAAGATGGATTTTATTTACTTTGCATTCTTATACCGTTTATTTAAATATTGTCTATCACAAAACTGGAGCAAACAACTAGTATTAATAATCATGTTAGATTTTACGCAAATGTCTGCGATACAATTTTTTCATTAATTCAATTTAATTTGGTTTTGATTTGGTTTAATAATTTTTTATATTTTCTTTTGATTTTTGCCTAATTATTGTACTCGGATTTTCTTTAATATTTGTCACGCCTGACACAGGAATGAATAAAAATTTAAAACATTTTACTCCAAATTGTAAGTTGTAATCTACTACATATTTATTATAACGGGTGTTAATAAAATTTGGCGTCGAAGTTGGCCATGAATGTTTAACTGTGAACGTGCCATCGAACTGACAATTATTAACTTGACATCTGAATCTATATCTAACCCCACTTTTAATTTAATTAAGCGAGAGTTCAACACGCTCATACTACCTTTTAGGGTGCAGTGGAAGGAACCAACTATGACGCCAAATTAAAAAAAAAACACCCGTTATGTATGTATAATACTATTTATTTTAAAATTGGTGCCAAATTCAAGAGAATATACAATATGTCTAAACAATATACAGGGTCTTCATCCAGTAAGCTGTGCACGTCAAAATTCTCCATTAATACACGCAAATTTTGTTTTCCATAGGTAACATGATGTATGAATCATTTATGAAGATCCGATATTATTTACAAACAGTACGAGAGCTAGCAACGAAAGAATTTTAGGTCGTCTTATTTTTTTTTTGATATCTCCTTTCTTATCGAGCCTAGGTAGTGATGGCGTAGGTCTGGCACCTGGGAGCGGGTGCGTTTACCTTTAAAAAGTTTAATAAAATATACATCCTGCAAATCTGATTAACTGAATAATCACAAGTAGAGTTGCCTCGTAAGAAGACTGTTAATTTCGATAATAGATTTAATAAATTTCTCTTCTGTAAAGCATCAGTTTCTATGTTAATTTCACAAGGATTATGCAAGGATCTGACCAGGGAGTTTCAACGAAACGGTGTCGATTTGAGATGCAGCTTTAAAATCTCAATAAACAGCAAACAATGTTAAAATTTGACACATCGATTTTAGGTGATCACTGATGATTTTTAATATTTTCTCACGAGGTCTGTACACACTTTTTTCTAATGGAAGCCAACAAGAATCGATAACAAGTAGCCGCGATGACAAACCACATTTCTGACCCTTGAAATGAAAAATGAAACAAGTGGTGCTACCAACCGGTTGCTGACAACGCCCGGATTCATCCTTGGTTTTGCGAAACTTGGCCAGATGCAACCAATGCAAGTGGGTCAGTAATGTTCCGGTGCAAATTTCAACAAAGGATGAAAATGTAGCAACACGGTCAATTTGCAGTTGTCAAATTGACAATTTTGGGTAAATGTGATGAGCGAAATCGGTAACAACTTTCACTTCTTCGGGAATGAATTGGTTCGGATTAATCGTCGGAATAAAAATGTGTTTCTCATTAATTTGTTGTGTAACAACATTTAATTTAAATATTCAATGCATCACATAGTGCAATAACATTATATGCCCAGAAATCAAAATATTAAAAACAACATGTTTAGTTTAGTGTAAAGATAACTAGACAACAATATTTATAATAATACGACATGTAAAAAAATATAATAAAAAAATATATCTCCATAAAGATGAATTATTTTACTCTATAGAATTACCATCTTCGTTCATATTTATCATGATCGCTCGTACAGCTTATCTGTACTTTCTACATCGCTGATTTAAATTTTATATTATGTGAAATTTATTTTCTCTGTTCTCGAATACAAGATTCCTGCTATTATTTATGAGGGGATTTAAGTAAAATCCAAAATGTAGACTAGTGGTATAATACAGGGTCAGGTATAATACAGGCTTTGCACGTCAAAATTTTCCATCTGAATATGTATATGTAAATTTTGTTTTCCAGAGGCAACATGATGTATGAATCATTTATATAAATATACCCGAGATTAATTGTTGCACTATTAAAGTAAAAGTTGATACCTGTCAGTTCGTTGCAATAATTTAAATTTGGTCATTTCTTCATTGGCTAAGGTTTTACAAGAGGTTTACTCATTTTGATATTTTCCATATTAGAAAACTAACTCTTTTCTTAAATACATTGCTAAAGCTTTGTTAACAACTGACCTATAAAACATTTGGTTATCTAAAATTTTATTGTATTATTTTATTTATTTTTTTAACAATATAATCAACGATTATATTGAAAAAAAAATCTGGGACATTGTTTCTGTTACTTAATTGTTTCAATAGCATCATCACTCTTAGGTTGTGTAAATTTGTTTCTGTATTAGCTCTATTGCCATGTTCTCGGTAAAAAGAATTTCTAATATCGAGCGATCAAGATAATTTGTAATCGAGTGATCCATGAATCCGAAAACGTATGTCGTGCAGTTAAACTGCACTTATAAATGTCAAATAATGTGTCAATTGAAAGATAAAATGGTGGAAATTCTCAAACAGGATGTTATTGTGAAAAATACATATAACATATCTGGATTATTATTTATTTCATTAATTTTTTTCGGTGATTCTGAGCCTTAATTCTTATAAATGTATTTTTTTAAATAAGGCCACAAAAAAAGTCCGCAGGTGTATAAGGTCACTAGATCGCGGAGGCCAGATATTTTCTGTGTTCCGACTAATAAGTCTGTTATCAAACAACTCTCGTAACATAGCTATTGTGTGCTGTAGCCCCATCTTGTTGAAAATAGACAAGTACCAATTCGTCATTATGAAGCTCGTTAATAAAAGTTTCCAAAATCACTTGTTGATATGCAAGTGCAGTTAGGTTACCTGAAGGAGGATTAAATTTTTTTAGGTTTAAATAACTAATAATGAATGATTGAAATATTGGTCCTATTATACGTTGTCGGTTAATCGCTGCCAATTTTTTGTGTTAATGGAAAATAATCTTGATGCAGTTATTGTACACATATTAATCGATATGGATATAAAACTAAATCTTTTTTAAGTATTGCTTGACATGTGCCATATGATAACTCCACTTGCTGTGCCGATTGCTGAATGGATGTTCTAGAGGCTTTTTCCATTGCGTGTTGGACAACCAACATCAACAACGCAAGCGGCAAGATACTGAGATTTGAGGTTAAGTTAATTCTTCAAATTCTGTGGGTTACACCGAACTGGGATTTCATTTATACACAAGATCTGGCGAGAAATTGAAATTAACAATTTTTTTTTGCATTTGTTTCAAAAATTTATTTCCTAAATTTTTTGAAACCTCAAATTCGGATTCGATGGATGACTCGATCACAAATTATCTTGATCGCTCGATATAATTTTATTAATAAAGTCTTTTAGTATCCAAAAAAGTGTAAAGCCTGTTGTACATACAATCATATTATCAAAACTGTTCTAAAAAATATTTTTGAGTAGTTAACTTCGGTAGTTAACTTTGGTCAAAATTTTACCCTCTGTTTTTCCTAATTTTGTTTCTAATTCTCCTTATCCAATTTGTAGAATCTGCAATATTGTAGAGTTTTTTTCGTTTCTACCCTGTTGCATCAGTTTCTTCTTCTGCTTTTATTTCTTTAAATGTTGTATTTATCTGTTATTTTGTTTTGATTTGTAGTTCCTATGCCTTCTTTGTCGTTTATGTTAGATGGCTCTTTCTATGGATTTTTTTAAGTAAAATAATTAAAATTAAAAGTAAAAAAAGAAATTCGTAATTTTGTCCCAATGAAATTTAGTAATTATTTTATCTTTACGTGGCATAAACTGACCATCTTGCATACATCAGGTTGCCCGTGGAAAACTAAATTTACATGTGGTTATGAATAAATCAATAAAATCTGAAGACCCTGTATTACCATATATACCGTGCGATCATTTAAATTATAAATTAGAGTAGGCGGCTTTTTTATTGTGTAATTTCCCAGCCTGCAAATTGACTGACAGTAAAATTTGAGGTTATCGTAAACATTGTGACGTTTATGTTTCTCATGGAAATAAAAGACTATAACAAATAATGTAGAATAATTGAGAATTACAGGATATGTTCAAATTGTTCTCCCGCATCTTCAATTCACCACTCTGTTGCAGTTTTTTTGAAAAGTCACTTTGACATTCAAATTTTAAATGAAATTGTCAAAAGTTAGTAGTGCCAACCTAATTTAAATTCCACAGCCTACTCTAATTTATAATTTAAATGATCGCACGGTATACATTTCATAAATTTGTTTTCCTAAAAATGACAATAGCAGATAATCCGCCGCATCTACAACTGACCGATTGACTAAGGGCATTGGAATGACAACCATTTTTTGACTTAAGAATTTTGAATTAATTATTTAAGAACATTCTTCTGGTTTAAGAATTTTGAAATTGGATTAAACACGAGAGTGAGTTCTTGATCAAGGAGTAAATGTAAAAATACGTTGACATATTTTCCAAAGCCAACTTGATGGAAAATCATTTATAATCACCCTGTAGTACATTTTGCAGCAATAAGTAAAAGTTATACTTTTTTAGCGAATGTAAAATAAAAATATCAGATCATTTTTAGCTTTGTTCTTTTCGTTAAGTGAAGAATTAGAACAAAACAATAATAATAGTAATTTGTGTATCGAGGGCGTAAAAATGATCTTTTTGGCCGAATCTGTTGTTTGTGGCCGAGGCATTAGCCGAGGAAACGATTCAGATAAAGCCAACGAAGCACTTTTGGCCAAGATGAACACAACGTTTTTTAGAATTTCGTGATAATTTTTTACCAAAAAAATTATTCTATGGCTTCTCTTTTGGAGCCGTAAAGTTTAACTTTTTTTTACACGTCTGTCAAATTTTGAGAGATCAGTTCTAACAAAGTAGAGTTCGACAGGTATAAAAAATAATAATGGACGACCCGTTACCCCCATAAAACTTCATAGCTAATAATGAGGGTAACAAGTGGTTTCTGGACAGAATAGGAGGATTTGTAATCTTCATAAACGGCAGGTAACAAGCGGTTTCCGGACACAATAAGAAAGTTTGTAAACACCATAAACTGCTCAAAATATTTTGAATTGTGGTCTAAGAGTTTATGGCTGCTGTTGGGATTGTTACCGTTTTAAGTAATTGCTGCTATAAATTTTTAGAAGGGTAGATAATAGATCGGTAGTACAGTAGATACAGATTATTTTTCATAACTGAACGAAAACATACAGCAAAACCACTTTCATGTGAGAATAAAATAAGAAACTATCAATATTACGTGCATGGCGACTGTTATATTTTATATACAGAATTCAAGATGGCTGTCTGCTTACAAAAATGTATTCGCCTTTTATTGCAATATAATAGCATAAATGGTTTTACAGATATTCGCCGTATCAAAAATTCTGGGACACCGATATACAGGGTGTCTCACATAAGGTTAGCTTCCGGTAAATTAATTATAATTATTTAGTTTTCTTTCTATTATTTTTTTTATTGATGTTATTTCTTACCGCTTTTTTCCTTTTCTTTTGGTATCATTGGTTTAATATTTAATATCATCGGTTTTAAGAATTTAACAAAATCTACATTTTTCTTTTTACAAACTCCTGTTGTCTTTGTTATTTGGCATTCCTAAAAGTTGCATTTTGACTAATAATCACTGTTTTTGGCTCTCTTAAAGGGTACTTTGTGCTACCTCCCGCAACGAACAAGATATTAGATGTGACATGTGGAAATAGCTTGTCGCAACTCTTTGGGAATTTACATTCTTTCTTTTATGGTTGTTTTGCTTAATTTTGCATTCCTAATGTTTGTTCGTTTTTGTGAATAATTATGTAAATTTGCGTTTATTCTATATTCAACTGAAAGCAGTTAGATATTAATAAGAATTGAATGCTCTATTAACACCGTAGCCGCTGTATTTGATTGATTAGTGACAAATTCGGACTAAATAAGACAAACTACTTTTGTGCCGTCCCGCCGCCGCTGCATTAGCGGGACCTATAAACCTAGAAGGACGAAGGCTCTTAGCCCCCAGCCGGAGCCGGATGGCCGTTACGAGAACGCCTCTGTATAAATATAATAAGCAAACTACAGTCTCTCACGCAGGATGTGCGCTGATGCAGTCTTTGACTCCTCAGTTTTCTCTCTAGTCTCTAGGCCCAACCCTTTTGTGCTTGCTAGCACCTCGCGATTACATTTGGCAAGTGCTCGGTGAGAGAGGACGGAGGGGAGATTTTGCAAGCCAGCTGGCGATGGCGCGACTCACTCTTTCTTGTCCTTCCTTCAGTTTAGCGAGCATGGCTATATGTAGTTTCCAGCCATGTAGTGGCACAGCTGGTGTCAAAATATTTTCCTTGTCACTTCAGAATACCTATTTACCGAAATTTTATTAAGACCCCGATGTAATTTTTTTTGTGACTTATGCAAAATATTAATTAAAACGTGCCCCGAAGCTGTGATTATATTCAGTATTCTCAATAAGAGTGTTGGTCATTAAGCACCCGACCTCCTGATGTTAAAATTGTATTTTTTTAATGAAAAATTTCGCAATTTATTTAGTCTCGCAATCAGTAGCCGCATTTCCAACTTAATTAAACGGAGTTTTGCAGACACATATGCCGATGTGTCAAGGGGGAGGAGATACTAGGGTGTTTGTTATTCGATACAATTGCCTGAACCTGTTCTTTTTGTGGCAAAAATTATAGGGGCATATGATGGGAAAGATTGTAATCGCCGGGTTGTTGAGACGCCCACTTTTCGGAAACCTTTAAGCTTTTATCAAACTATTGTAACTAAAATTTATTCTACGCACTGTACAAAATAAATTTATGAAGTCAAGAACTCGTAAACTTATTTTTGCTTTATAAATAGAAAAGTCCTCGACACTGCAGTAGTCTAAAATTATTTCATTCACTTTCAACATGTGGAGACGCGCATTTGTAGAATGACAAGTTTTTTACGACATAAAAAATGTAAAGGATTCCATAATTAGCACATCTCCAAGGTCTTAAATCTATACACAATAGGTAGTTTTTTTTCCGGGTAGAGAATAGAGCCAAATCTATACGTATATTTTTGTACATATTGTGGCTCTTAGGAAATAAAATAGCTTCATTATTCCCTCAAATGTCAACAATCACGTTGAAGTGCAACTGCAACTGTTAGTGCTAGTGCTAACTATTAAAACTGTCCAGACGCACCATAACCAACCGAGCTAGATGAACAATTAGGTACAGTTCCAGTACTCTTATCAAGAATCTTATCAAAGAATTGTGAAGAAAAATTGTAGGTACATGAACACTAAAATAATTAACTATTAGTTCATTTCTGCAAATATTCATGTATTTCACTCCTAATCAATAACTGCGTTAATTGTATGGCTTCTTCTAATTTCTATGACAGCGTTTGAATTCTACTAATTTTGTCCAAACAGAGTGGTAACAATTCTCGAAGTGTCTGGTGTAGATAGATTATATTATTCAAACATGTCCCCTCTACATTCAATCAGATTAAGGTCTGCACGTCTTGGGGTAGGGACAAATGTGTTATTTTTAAATTTCTAATGAATTTATTAACTTAATGGAGAAGTACATCCGTGTTGTTTGCAGAAAAGTACTGATAGATTTTACACATAAATTTCTTGGTATTTCTGTTTTTGGACAGCTGTTCAAATGTCGGTTATGTCTCTTCTCAGACTGATAACGTTATCAGGAGCTCTTGCAATACCGTAGTTTCTTTGGTTTTCCAAATAGGATTATTCATGATTTAACAAAAACCGAACTAGTTATTTCCACCCCACGAATACATAAGTAAACCGGAATTATAAATTTAAAAATAAGGGAAGTTCAAACGAAGCGTTCTATGAAATAAATTTAAAAAATTTAAACACCTTTTCGCTCGATACAAGACTAGACACTCTTGTCGAGCTGAGACAATTTATACCATCTAGACTAATGCCTTGAATCTTAAATAATAAATTTTAGAGCTGGACAATAGTCTAGTCTAGAATAACCCGCACAATTTTTACTGATTGTATAAGTACGTCGCCATCAATAGTAATAAATTGACTTTAGATTGTGTTAACCAGCGTATAAAGAATAACATAATTCTGCGCGGTTTTTAAAAGCTTTAACAGTAGTTAATTTTTGCTCCATCCCCGTGTGAGGAATTACATAATTGTATTTTTTTTAATTGACCAGGAGGAATTCCAACTGATTTCGACCTATTAGAATAATCGGCAATAAATATTTTTCGGGGTATACAATATATTTAATGGTCCATACTTAACGACAATAAAGACAGTCACAAATTATTTTAGAGGTTTGAAAGTTTGACAGCTTTGGGCATAAACAAAAACGTAACATATGTACTGTTACGTAAGAATAAAGTGTACAACATGAGACGAGTGTTGTAATCATCCGAGTGTAATAACAGCAATTACCACTGCACATCAACGTAATTGCATTTTTAAATTGTTATTTTTATAAACAATTCTTGAAACTGTTGGATAGCGCAGAAGAAGAAACATTGTAATTATCAGAAATAGGAAAAATATTTATTTAAAAATGGTCCGTTTTTTTTATGTAAATTGTTGAAAGCTTTTTATTTCAGTTACCTCCACGAGAGAAGCAGAGTGAAGGTTGCGAAGATGTTTTACCCGCTTTTAAAATCTGTTATTAATTAGTTGGTTATTTAATTTTTTTCTTGGGTTATCAGTCTATCAATATTATAAAGAGTTAAACGTTCTTCAATCTTATAATCTCTAGAACGGTTTGAAAAAAGTAGTTTTTGATAATTCCCAATGTCAACATATTCATGAATATTAATGTCACTTTAATTCAGAATAAATTCTAAGCAAAAATTTTGAGTCAAATAAACACAACACCGATCATTCATCTATTACTTACAATTTATTAATTTGCATGCATCTGAAGGTATAAAAGAAAAATGCATGATAACAACACTGGTCAACAAAGATTTTACCACACCTAAAGAGTTACTGATTAAATTGAATCAGTGGAAATTAGATAAAGATTCCATGGAAGTCAAAGTGGCCGGTGCGCCGCATACTTATTTATATTGTGCTTTTGCGACAACATAGTAAAAATATATTTGCAAAAAGATAAAATTTTAATAAAAATAAGTAATTATGTATTAAGGGGCATTTCGCAAGGACGAGCAACTACTGGGTGAGAGTGATCAAAAAGTTCGAAGTGTGACATAAGTAGTAGGACGTAAACAAAAATCCACGCGAGACACAGAAAAAGTACATTCTGTGAAACAATGCTTTCTGTTCAGAAATATTTGCAGCGGCCAGTTGTGAAACCCAAAGCACAGCCAAATGGTCTACCTGTCTAACGACCCAAATGCTAGCATAATACAAATACAATATTCTAAATTCAACCACCACCCGAGACGACAGTCGGGATTATAAAAGTATTATTGACCGGAGTCCATAAAATTACTACAAGTCTGGTCGTACTTTGCTTCTGATGAAACAGTCGAATGAGAACGTGACATCGTAATGGGAGAAACAGTTCAACTATTTTTTAGTATTTCACGGGCCATTACATTTAAATATATATTTTTTTAATTTTGGCACAATGTTGTCCCAAAAGGATATAATTATCTTTTTCAATCTGCAAAAGAACGTACAAAATAAAATTGCTATGGAATAAATTTTTTGTACTTGTCGACAACAATTCCACTAGATGTCCATTCATACAACAAAGTAGCAATAATTGTTAGCACCAGTAATTGCCCCTGAACCTGAAAGTAATAATTATCTTTTTGCTTTAGTTTAACGTCCCCATTTTGGTCTATTTTTAAGTACTTAATTTTTTCTTCATTGACCGCTTGTTTAGGATTTAAGTCTCGAATGGACCAAGGGCATTTTATTTCCACAATATGATCTTGATCAATAATTCCATCCGGACTGGCACCGAGAAAATAATTTTCCCTGTCAATAAACAGTCCGCACTCACGCACAAGTACCCCATAGTCTTTTTCAAAGTGCTTTTGCTTCATCTTCTATTTCTCACATCATTATAGCTGCGCTCTTTCGAAATTCAGAACAGACAATATTTCGAGCTAGCTTGGACGTATTCCTAATAAATTCGTTTTCATCTAGATTAATTTCTGTCAGACCGTAATTTTCATCGGGTGGAGCAGCAGTCTTTCTTTTTTTAATTCGTAGAAATAACTGCGAGTTTTATTATACTCGCGTTTTCTTTTCAGTCCCGCGATATAGTTTTTAGCGAATTTTCCTGGACTACAAAATTTTCCTGTGCAATATTACAAAATATTCTTCCTTTTCATTATATGAAATTGTCCCCTATAAATTTACAGACGAAAATTAGACTATGCACATTTTGAACAAGTCTTTTTCCACACGACTCAATGTCGTCAAAAAGGCCAGACTCGATCATGTCTGGAACTGTGTTGATTTAGCCTTCCTTGCTTCTTTTTCTCAATTTACTACAGTAGTTACGTAGTAAATGGTTTACGCACTCTATCTTTATTATAGGGAATTTATGGTCGTAGGGCTTCGCAATGCAAAGTTTTTTTAACACACTGCTGCTTCTTTTGTCAACGAAGTTTTGTTGCTCTGTTATTAGTGATGTAATTATCTATGTTAATTAAATCGAAAAGAATAGACTCCTCATATTGCAAAATTTTATAAAAATATCAATCAACGAATCAAGTAAGATACCAACCGATCTGTTAATAGGTGTAATTGAAAGGGTAATACTAGGTGGGAATGAATATTTCGGGTTTAGGACATTTTCAATGCTCATTTCTAGTTTTGAGCATTTTATTCGGACACTGTCCAAATTCGTATATTGAGTGTGTTTTATGATCATCGCCTAAAAAACGTCGTGTGCACCTCGGCCAAAAGTACTTTTTTGGCTTATCTGCATGGTTCCCTCGACTCACGCCTCGGCCACAAACAGCAGATGCGTCCAAAAAAGCTAACTTTTACAGCCGCGAAGATCTAAGATGGGGGCTCTCCGTCCCGCATAATTTTGTTTAGTATAGGTCTAAGATTTTACTCGGACTGTACAGGGCGAATTTGTAGCTGTATAGGTGGAGCTACTTTCTTGACGTAGAAATCAACAGAACAGGGTTTTATTTAAAACATTATTACATAGTGTTGTATTTGCACTTCCATCTTCAATAATGTAGCAAACAATAATAAAAAACTATAGGCAAGGCGATACGCATGTTGCTTGGTAGGTTTTAAATTCGTAAGTGTCAATAAAATGGTGACAAAAGTTACGTACGTTCAGTTCGACATTTTTGCATATTTACCAAAACAGTTTTGAAAAAAAAAAAATGCGTAGGTTCCAAAGCAATCCTAACTATTCAAAATTTGAAGATTATTGATCCGTAATTAACAATACACTGATTTTCATAAATGTACACTGCAAACATGGGGTGAGAGAAGCGCCTTAAGTTAAGCTTTCGTCAAAAAAGAGCCAGACCTTTCTCTTTCTATGTTATTACTATTGCATTCAAAAATTAACGAAAAACTATTAAAATAATTTTTTAGATTTTTAGATTTAATCTAAATTTATATTTGATATTTGATTTCTTGCGTTAAAATATCGGATTCTATCTTGTCTTCATCACTGAACCATTTACAAGGTGAGATTTTGCAGAATTTTTTTAATTATCACAATCTTAATCAGTAACTTTGACTGGCAATATTGTAATAAAAAAATATGTTTAGAATGTTGAGAAAGGTTCCACTTGCTTTCGTAACACAGCTCAGTACAGTTTATGTAGTTGCTCTATGAACATCTCTATTCTCTCTAGTGCCCATACAAACTGTGTTGTCAAAGTAAAATGGGGTCGTCCCACAATCTTCAAAAACAGCTTTTCTAGAAACTAGACGAAAAAATATTATACCGCTATTTTTTTGTTTATTCGAAATCCCACGTTTATTAGGTAAAAAAAATCGAAACATTTGTCTTATTTGAAACGCGCACCCTTTCTATGATGTCAACGTCAACGTCAATTTAAAGTTACTAGATGGCGGACTAATGAGAAGCGCACGAACCAATGAGAAGGCTCCCCCGAGGCGGTAAATGGACAGCGTTTGAAAATGCTAGCAAAGATTGCGAAACAAAACAACTTTATTAAACAACAGAACACGTTTTAAGGCTTCATGTTATTATAGTCTACGAGATGTTATAGGCGAATTCGTCAAATTCAATTGCGTGCAATGGTGGTAAATAAACCTTTGTGGGATCAGCCAGCGGTTTACGCAGGCCAATTATTTACTTTCTCATAACAATTTTCTTTTTCTTGATGGCATTTTATACAGCCATTTCTCCGTCCCCAGCCGCCACTTCTTTATTAGTTCTTTTGTGTTTATGCCTCTGAGATTTCGTCCCTCCAATTTCATCGTGGTCTTCCTCGTTTCATCTATTCTAGAATCCTTTTTTGGTCCATCTGGTACGTCTGGTCAATCTGTGTGTCTTCGAAAGAGGTTTCCAATTAGTCCCTAAGTCCTTTTCTATGACCCTTGCGAAAAGTTTGGTGGAGGCACTTATAAGTTATGCCCTTATACTTTTAGCATTCTTGCTAATCCTTGATTATTTCCTCTCTTAAATATTGGAGGTTATAACACTTACTCACATTAACCAATTAATTTATTAGCTCTTCTAAGACGACAGTTGTTTCATGTGTTATCGCCTTTATGGAATTTTATTCCTTAATATTTATTCTACTGGCTCTTTATATGCCATGGAAAACATGTTGCCCCTGGAAAACAAAATTTACATGTACATAGTTAGATGGAAAATTTTGACATGAAAAGCCTACTGGATGTATGAATCATTTATGAAGACCTGTATATTTTTCATGTGTTTTTAGTTATAGTGCCGTATATGTATGTATGTATATGTATGTCATCATCGTTTTAAAATATATACAGAGTGATCATAAAGTTCCGCACAAAATTCATAATTTAGTTATGTAATGTTTTTGCGAAAAACGCTTGAACAAGTCGATTTTTGTTTTCAAATTGCCATGTTTTGACATAAAGATTTTGATGATGACGTCATCTCTTTTTGAACTATGACATCGTCATCGATTTTTTTAAATGGCAACCCCCAATTTTTTTTGGGGTTTTAGATGCACTTTTCAATTCTCTATTCAACAAGAGTAAAAAAGTGATACCTTGCATAACTTTTTCTTTAAATTGCAAGTTTTGCTTCAAAAAATTTAATTTTTATTATTAGTCCCGAAGTGATTGAACGAAGTGTTCAAAGCCTTAAAACACGTCTGGGAATGTGTCAAATAGTTGACGGGTGGTGGCAATTTGAGCCCTTGCGTTAAATTTTATTAAATGGTTTTTCATTTTTCGCTGTTTGCTTTCCAAATTGATTGTTATTTTTCAATTTTTTTTTCAAGGAATAAAAATTTTATTTTTGATGTAAAACGTATTTAAAAAAAAAAGTTATGCAAAGTATAAATTTTTTACTTTTGTTGAATAGAAAAATGAAAGGTGTGTTTAAAACCCAAAAAAAAAGTTGGGGGTTGTCATTTAAAAAAAAATAATCACGGTGTTATAGTTCAAAAACAGATGACGTCATCAACAAAATTTTTATGTCAACAGATGGCAATTTAAAAACAAAAATCGACCTGTTCGAGCGTTTTTCGCATAAAGAGTACATAACTAAATTATGAATTGTGTGTGGAACTTTATAATCACTCTAGTTCTTCATTTAGTTCGTACTGAAATTATTCTCTTATACTGTGAAACTGGTTATTTATGATTTCGTATCTTCTTTTCATCTCTCTTCTCTTTTTCTGTTCATATATCAGGTATATTGTGCTATTATCTAAAAATTAATTACAGTCTATAAAATCTTACAGTCTTATGCTTTTCTGAAAGATCTTATAGAAACTATAGAAAACTCCTATTCTGTAAGCACTTCTATACCGATTAAAGTTACAGAGCTATGTTTGGCACTTTTAAATGTCTTAAAGCTGTCAGCTGTAAAATTTATACGTCGAAATGGCATTATAGTCTATATAACAAAAACAGATTGGCTGGACCAATTTGGCTATTTTTTTTTTTTAGAATATTCGAAATGGTCCAGGTCATGTTCTTACGGGAAGAAAAATTGGAAAAATTTCCTTCTTCAAAAACCTTACATGGACCATTACGATAATTCTAAAAAAAAAATTGCCAAATCGGTACAGCCGTTCTAGTGATACGCTTAAACTGAAAGTGCACTGTACGTGCGTAAAATTGGAAAACTGAAAGTGCTTTTTTTTATGGAATTTTTGTATGAACTTAAGACCATAACTCACGATTCGAACGATGGATATGCGTATTTCTTTTTTACTCTGTTCGTTATGGTCGGGTTCTGGAAAAGTTTTACGGAAAATTAAATTCGAGACATTCACAAAGGAAAGTCATGCACTCTCGATCAAAACTGGTGACGATAGGAACAACATATTTGTTTAATTCTTTTTTTGTTTTGTTAGTTATGCTCCCGGGACGGAAATAACTAAATTGAATATTTTCAATTGAAAAAAATCTCGAAGATCTGGAGAAACGCCTTCCAGCCTAAATTAAAAAAGAAATATACATTTGTTTTTACTTTTGTGTTGTTTCGTGATCTTCTCCAAAAACAAAAGTTATTGTAATTTGGACAGGACAACGTCTGTCGGGTCAGCTAGTAGAAAATAAAAAGAAAAGAAAACGAGGATAATAAATAATAAAGAAACAAGTAGTTTTACTTGTTTTACCCTTAAATGAAAGGGTAAGAGTAGATCTAACATCTTCGTTTAAATGGGGTCTTAACCATTCAACCGAATCTATGACCAATTCTTTTTTTAATCAAATCAAAATAATGAGTTCAACATAATGATGACGGTCATGAATTCTCATGTAGTTCCTAAAGTAATAGTCAAAAAATTCTTTCGTCTTTCTCTAACAATAAATAGATTGCAATTGGGAGAATAGCGTCTTGTTCCATTAATGTTAATATTTTTTGACATTTGTCATTAGCATAGGAACACTGGTATGGTATAGTATAGTACATCTGTAAGGACTTTACAGTTGAGAAATATCTCGCCATAAGATTATAGAAACTATAAACTACAAACTATAGCTTATAGAGAAATATTTTCCTTGCGGAATACGATTTTACTTTATAGTCTATAGCTTACAGAGATATAGACCTATAACTTTACAGTTTTCGCTAGAGAATAGCACCAATAGAAATTATTTTGAGACCAATATTATCAGAACTTTGTTTTTACATGTAAAATTCCGATTTTTAGTTCGTTTTATGAACTACATATTCTGCTTCCATTTGTTTTTCTCGCTTCTTGCCATACCATTTTAGATCTTCTATCGGCTGCTTATACATCAAGTTGCCAGTGGATAACAAAATTTATGTGTATGTAGATGGAAGATTTGACGTTTAATGCCCACTTAATGTATGAATCATTTATAAGGACTCAGTATTGATTTACTACGGTTTTTATCACCTTCGTTGTGAAGTTCTTTTAAGATATTGTCTTTGTCATTCACCCTTGAGTTTTCTTTTCTACTTTACCCATGTCCTATTATTATTATTGTCTTTTTAACTTCTCTTTTTACAAAATTCTTTCATTTAATTTATTAAGTTGTTATTGAATGGCTCTTGCATTTTCTTATTGCCTTACCCCGAACCAGATCAAAGATTGATCTCATATATTAATCCGTTATCGTTGTCTTCCTTGTTTTCTATGTCTGTCCGGGATTTCCAAAACTATATCGATTATGCAATAGGTACCAGAATTCCAATAATCAGATTTTTGAAATCAATTTGAATTTCAGTATTGTAATTTATAATTTTTTGTCTTTACTAGACATCTCAAACAGATTAGTAAAAATATGAAAAATCAATAAATTAATTACTTTTGTGATTTCGTATTTATTTCGTTAAAGCTTTATTTTTATGACTGTGGCGTAGCAATATAATTATGTGACCAAAGCCGGCTAGATCTGCAATTTTAGTACTAATTATGCAATTTTATGAAAAATGATTCTCCTGGTAGGGCATATTTTCTTAGAAAGAACCTTTTAAATAACATGGTTTTTTAAAGTAAACACCTCGAGCGAATACCTAGATGTAGATGAAAAGAACCAAAACGACGAGCCGCCACTGGTCTTGCGAGAACTCGCAAACCAGTTTGTAAGATTTTTAACCGCCTCCGCCCCTTTGGAAATTAAGTTTTTATACGGGGAATAAATCTAGAATAACCTGTTTGCACCGAGTATAGTGGCGGGAACTGTTCGGCCACCATGCGTATGGAATATTCGCAATTCGAGATGGTTTCCTGCGAATTTTCGATCAGCATTTCAGACGAACTGTCTTCGCTCCCCTAATTTCAGCGTCATGATGGTGTAATAAATAAATACTATGTAATAATAGTAATAAAGTGAATAGTCATAGCGAGCGGTTAAATTGACGGCTCATTTAGGTAGGCCTTGGACCAGGCCAACGCTACTGTAAACCTTGCAAACCGTGGTTGATGGTTGAAAATTGCACGGATAACTAGATTTTCGGAGTCTCGCGATTAAACGCCAAAGAAAAGGTATGTCGTAGTCGTTAAATATTACGGTGAATAGAAGGCAATTTAAAGAATGTATGAAATGCCAGACTGGTTTGCAATTTGAGCGCGAAACGCGCATGTCCGTTGCGAGCGGGCAACCTGAATGCAGCAAGTACGCGCCGACTAGACGGCTTGCAAAACAACGGAATCTGCAGAGTGCACATTGCCATTGCATTACACCGCGGGAGTCGGTACTACATCAAATCGGAAATTCGTTAACTTTTTTTTTATCGTAAATTTAGGCCAATTAAGTTTGTGTTTTAAGTTTCGCGTTAATTTATTTATATTGTTTTAAATGTTTTACGAGCAATCACCCTAGTTAGTTTGTTGTAACCAAGTGTTTTTATTTTTAACGATGTTTGTTGTGTTTGTTAACGTGTGAAGTGATTTAAAGTTGATAAGTGAGTGGTAGGTACCCATTTTTATTTTCTACTGTCGGATAGTCTGTCGGAGGACAGTTGTGACGTCAAACTCGGCCAAAACGGCTCGCATTTTTTTCGGAGCTGAAGCGTCGCTCACATGGCGAACTCTGTATAGCAACGGTAACCGGCGTCCATTTGGTGCATATGCAACTCACCGTTCCAGTGTGCAACGCCCTTTATTTCTTCACCGACAAAGGAGCGGCTCATTTTAAATCGGCCGTTAAAAATACACCTGATTCTGTGCCTGTTCTTTCGTTGCTAGGCTGGATTGCCATTTTCGATCGATAATAAAAAGCTATTCGCGATAATTTATTTGGTTATGGTGCAAATGTGATGCTACCTTCATAGCGACAGAGCATTGGTTGGAAAGTCTGCAGTCAGTTGCGCGTCGTCGTGTAAACTTGGTAACTGCACGCTGTTGCCAAGTGGCTGATATTCGCCACAATTCGCGGCATTTTGAGATTGAACGATTTTAATTTTTTTCCCCGTTTTATAATGTAAGTGCCTGTGTAGAAATTTGCGGTATTTTTGGTTTAATTAATAATTGGGAAAAATAATGTTGCCACTAAATTAATGTGAAAATTTAAACTTCCGTTCGTACTAAGTAGTTTTTGAGGCAAGTAGAAAGTTATAAACCTAACTGGGACCTGCATCACTTTTCGTTTTTTTCAGTTGGCACTAGTGATTTTTTCATAAGTGTGGTGAAAATAATTTTCGAATGTAAAACGGTGCATTACAAAACTCTTTGTATTTCCACCAATCCGGTAATTTTTTACGAAATTTCCGTGGAGGCAGGGAAAACCCCTTAAATCCGACACCACTGTAACTTTGTGTAAACCCGGCTCACGTTGACGTTGCCATTGTAGTCCGGCCGCCATTTTAAATTATATAAAGTTTATGTTATTTTTAGGGTTTTTTGTGTGAAATTTACATACGCTATACTGTTTTGTACGAACGGGTAAGGCTCGACCACTTCTGTTTATCGTTCTGTGACCGGCAAATGTCTGTATTTTGGTGAATGCGGTGGATAAATGCAGGAATCAGTTGGGTTGAGTTGTTTTGTTGTCGTACGACAATGGTTGTTAGCCGTAGTTGCATGGTAGTGTGTAGAACGCTTTTGGTTGAGGTTTCTGGGACCAACGGGCTTTACCAGCGCCTGATTTTCTATTTTCCATGCGGCAGCTTTGTTTATTTGTCGTCGATAAAAGCCGGTCTCTGCGGGCCGGGTGCGCATGTCGCCGTTTTTTTGCGCGGGAAAATCGAATAGCCGGACGTACCGGAAATCGGAATTTATGCAGTTTTTGTCGAATGCGTTCTACCAAATGCTGCGAATTGTCAAATTACTTTAATTTGGGGTTGTCATAGCAACTGATGTCTGTTAGGACAGAACGTTTAAAAAATCATTCAAGATTGTAAGTTTTTTTTGAATCTCACTGTTAATTTCTTGAGACAAATCTTGTAGAACACAGACCCCGTTTCGTTACATTTTGTGAAAATGGAAATGACAGTTGTGAAAATTGCTTAAATGTTCGTTGAATCACCCCAATAGATGCTGTCAAAATTGATAACTAAAATTATTGTCGTTTCTGAACTTTTGGTAAGTTACCTTTTTTCTTAATTATTTGTCTAACGTTCTCTCAAGCTTCATCAATTTATAGAATTTAGCAAATCTGAATGGTAGGAAAAAAATTATTGTACATTGAGTTTTTGGCAGTGTTGTAAATCGACCGACATTGAGCATCAATAACATCGTCATAAATCTTTATGGACAATAGGTTTTCACTAATCTGCTAAATGGGGACGTTTGACCTCTAATCGTTAATCCATTTCTGAATGAAGACTTGGAATTTGCGTATAATAAACGCAGTGAATATTTTACGGCATTGCATAAATAGGCTCAGTGTTAAAATGATCAAAAGAAAGATTTTTTTTCGCCTAAAACTGACGTTGCAGTCTGAGAATTTCTAATCGAAAATATCGATAATAGTTTCTGGAGGATCAGTGCTTGTATTATTGATTTATTTCATTTTCATTTAATTCAAAAATCAAATAATGTTCTGCCCCCCCCCCGAAGACCTACCACAGAATAAAATACCATATGATCCACAAAATTGTTCATCAAGGGCGCCCATGGAGATAATTTCAAATTACGTAGGTCAGATTACATCGGTCAACAAAAAATAAATACATTTTTGTGTCTGGATTTTGCTTATCATTTTGTTATTTGTTATGATTAGTTACAACAAAAAATAGTGTACATTTTTATCTAATACATAATTATAATATGTTGTTCGAGGTACCTAAACTAATGTCAATCATATGTAAATAGTTTTGCCATAAAATGTAGGGAATTTATTTAAGTGAGGGAGTTAAAATGTGTGTTAAACAAAAATTCCAAATTTTGTGAAGCCTAAAAATATAACATAATTTTATAATGTAACACTAAGCAGAAGCGAGAATCAAAATTCGTGTTGACCTGTGTTATTAATTCATACCAAATGTGCGTTTTTTAAACATTTGATTTCCAGGTATCCTTGATGAGCAATTTTATATATTATATATGTCGTAGCCACATTACAAAATCCGTCTTTTTATCAAATGGCTAGTAGCCACTTTATAAAACGCGGCCACATTCTAAAATTGTCGTTCATTTTGCATTATTTTACAATTCGGCTGGTGTTTTCAGCCATTTTATAAAGTGGCCAATAAAGTAAAAGCCACATCCTTAAATGGTAGTATTATATATAATATAGTATATATATTTTTATATAACAAAACATGAATGAATAACTTAGCTTATTTCATACCATTCCAATGACAAAATATTGCTCTTTGAGAATTTGGCTTGAACGGCCAGTTTATAACCTGGCTGGAAACACTATAGCCGGATTATAAAATATTGCTCTTTGAGAATGTGGCTCTTACTTGATCGGCCAGTTTATTAAATGACTGAAAACACCAGCCGAATTGTAAAGTAATGAAAAATGAACGACGATTTTAGCATGTGGCCGCGTTTTATAAAGTGGCTAGCCATTTGATAAAACGGCGGATTTTGTAATGTGGCTACGACATATACACGAGGATAAAGATGCTTTAAGTATGTAGTGATGAAATACACTTATGTATCTCACGGAGTTACTTTTTTTATCATGTTATACAGGGTGCCTCACAAAAAAGCCTTTGACGCCATTCTTACTAATTTTTATTGATTTATTATTATTATTGATTTGAACGAATGATAATCAAATAAAATGATTTAAAAAAAATGAATATGAACTCACATTTTTTCTTGTGCCCAATTTTTGACACATAACAGTAGAGATTTATTTAAATATTTATAAAAATATTTTTTTTAGAACATCCATAATATTATTGAAAGCTATAATGGCTGTCGACAATATCCGAGACATAACCAGAGGCAGTCAAAATACATAAAGTTTTTTTTTCTTTAATGTATTTATTTCAAAAAGCATTCTATGAGCATTAGTAAAAAATATAAAGTGCCATTTGAAAAAAAATAGATCATCTGTCAAAAATTGATAGTGAAATTAATTTTAAAGATTTAAAACTTGATGGTGATGAACTGTTTCTAAATCAATTCTATTTTATTAAAATTGGGTTTAAAATACATAATACAACATAAAGGGTTTCTTGTTTGTCACTCTGTATAATAAATTCGGGTGACCCAACTAAAATTTGTACCCCCCAACAATTCAAATTTCGAAAGACTCAGAAGAAAACGCTCGAACAGGTCAATTTTGTTATCACGGGGGGCCTAATTGTACCAAACTTTCAAGTCTTAGATCTCACCCCTTGAGCCAGGGGAGCCACCCCCTTAAAAAATTTAAATGGCATGGGGGGTCGTGTGATACCTCATTTTAAAGCTTATTCAATTCTCTATCCAGATCTACTTTTATCGATTTGTTTCTACAAAAAAATCATGAATTTGTTATTTTCCAAATCAAGAGTAATTTATGTAGTTTTGGATAATAACAAATTCAATTTTTCAAATTTTTGCAGAAACGAATCGATAAAAGTAGGTTTTGATAGAGAATTGAATAAGCTTTAAAATGGTGTATCACACGACTATCCATGCCATTTAAACTTTTTAAGGGGGCGAGATCTAAGACTTGAAAGTTTGGTACAATTTGGCCCCCCTTGATAACAAAATTGACCTGTTCGAGCGTTTTCGAAATTGGAATTGTTGGGGGGTACAAATTTTAGTTGGGACACCCTGTATGTATATGTTAGTTTTTTATCTCGAAGTTTTACAAAACGTGCAAATCTTTGCAAAATAAAAATTTATGTGTAAATGATTTTTACATCAAGTAGGAAAAACTTTTGTTTCCGAGAAAAAACTTTATAGCTTTATGTATGTTTTCTTGATTACTAAGTAATGGCAAGACTATCCATTTAATAAACTTCCGACATGCCAAAGCGGCATTAATTTGGTAAACGTAAAAATACTTTGGTTACTAATTTGACGGTCAAAGCCTGCTGAATGTAATAATTTATTAAGACCGTGTATTTAGTGTTTTTAATCTACATTTAAATTTCGCGCCCACTTTTGACAACTTGGACACACAAGTACAGGCAGGTGACAAAGTAGAGTTTTCATTGATCATGTACTATTGCGGACAGAGAATTTCAAACGTCAAGCTTCTGCCATTTTAAAAACCATAATTGTAAATTACCCCTTAAATTATTTTAAGACGTTTGTAAATAAACGGGAAGAATATATGTATTTGAATCGGTGCAGTAAAATTAAATTAAAATTTAAATATATTCAAGTCAAACTCCAGAAACTTTAATAAACGTAAATCACAATGGGAACATGTTTCGGGAGAAAACTACTCCCATCTTCAGTCCAAATTTGTAAATAAGCTTGGTATTTCACTTGTACACCGGCTTCCAGGATTGTCGTTTGATTTTTTGTTTGCAATGATGGTACACTCATAAATTAATGTCACATGACAATACTGTCAATGTCACGAGACTGTATGGATTATATAGTGCCATTTGAATTTTTGATTAAGTAGACCAGTGTGAAACAGACTTTAAATTGTTCCAAGAACAAATTAAACAGCTCAAACTTTTGCTATTGGTGGGACGTCACAAGGCACGTTGTTGGAATGTACCACATTCGTAGAATATCATTTGATGTTTGACATCTTGTGTGCAAATTTGGCCGAGATACACATTCCCAACCTAGTTTTTGTGCGTTGGCTAACATAATGCAGTAGTCCGATTGATCTATAATGGTAAATTCAAAGAAGGATAACTCGTCTTGTTAGTGACTCAGGAAATAGAAACTATTTAAATAATATGCAAATGGCGCGCATCGTACTTGCGGATCTTTCTAAATATAAGTCACTTTTTACCGGCCCAAGGTCTCGCCATGGCATTGTGCGTCCAGAAAAGCTTTTGGCGCGAAATAAAACGCAGTGAGTGTATCTTGTCTACATTCAACAATTGAAATATGGGAGAGGCGTTCAAGGAGATAATTTTGCATATCAAGAGATATGGTTGGGCGTCATGTTTTAAGTAATCAAAAAAAAAGTCATCTTTGTAAAACCATTGAGCCCTAGTATAAATTGGTCCCGTCGATTGACTGAGTCATTAATGATTCAAATTTCTACAAAGAATGGCTCATTTGTTTATTTTAAAATGTTTGGGTTTTAATTGGTGACAGTGATCAATTGAGTTTTTTATTTAGAATCTAATTTTGTAACAGCTTGCTAGATAAAATCAATTGATCACAGCTCGAAAACGGTTAGTATATTCTAATAATCGAATAAGAAGTTTTTGCGTTTGGAGGATCGTTTTGTGTGTTTAACTTTTTTATACGTTGAAATAACGAAGATTTTTAGGGCCGGGGTTAGTTATATAATAATATACAGGATTTCCAGAAATGATTCATGTAGCCAGTTGGCTTTGGACGTCAAAATTCTCCATCTATAATTCAATATAATTAATGGGGTCGTCCCACAATTTTCAAAAACAGCTTTTCTAGAAACTAGACGAAAAAATATTATACCCGTATTTTTTTGTTTAATCGAAATCACGGGTTTACTAGGTAAAAAAAAATATTCGAAAAACATTTGTATTTGAAACGCGCGCCTTTCTGCGACGTCAACGCGGGACAAAATTCAAAGTTATTAGACGCGCGGTTTGATTAGAAACGCACGAACCAATGAGAACGCTCCCCCGAAATTACATCACAAGAGGCGGTAAATCTACAGCGTTTGAAAATGCTAGCCGAAATTGCAATTTTTTAGGGCTTCATGTTATATAGTCTACAAGATCCTTTAGTGGAATTAGTCAAATTCAATTGAGGGTGACGACCCCATTTGTGGTTCATTTATTTAAGACGCACAATTTTTAATGAGATCGAAGTGTTAAAAAAATTCTATAATTTTTGTGAATCGTATGGCTAGAAATATCTCAACGACTTTGTTCTTCCAGCTATGGCCGAAGGAAATGGTGAATTATCAGAAGAGCCAATGAAAATTGAAGGGGAAGCTGAGAGAACAGAAGACTATCAAAAGTTATTAGAATATGGCCTCGATGAGAAAGTGGCGGCAAAATTAGATGAGATTTACAAGACTGGAAAATTAGCACATGTCGACCTCGACGAAAGAGCTCTCGACGCTCTTAAAGAATTTCCTGTTGATGGAGCCCTTAACGTTCTGGGCCAATTTCTCGATTCAAATCTCGAACATGTGTCGAATAAGTCGGCATATTTATGTGGCGTTATGAAAACGTATCGCCAGAAAAGTCGCGCTGGTTCTAGTCAAGGCACGACTACGCCAGCACCTGCCCCCGTCAAAGGACCCGATGAAGAAAAAATTAAACAGATTTTGGACAGGACAGGGTATACGCTAGACGTCACCACAGGTAACTTATATTCTATAGATTTTTGAATTTAGTTCGGTGTTATTAATTTTTTAAACGAGAAGAATGTCGATGATTCAAAGTGGAGTTAATTTAAATTAAAATTGAAATATATTCAATTCGAACTCCACAAATTTAATAAACGTGAAATTATTGATGAATTACAGAGGGGTAATTTTAAACCTTAAAGAATGTTTAAAATTATGAAATTTGACGTTTGAAAAGGTTACATGAATTTTAAAAGATTGTTGTTGTTTTGCCAAATCTTTTAAAATTCATGTAACCTTTTCAAAACGTCAAATTTAATAATTTCAAAATAACCTCATAATTTTAAACATTGTTTAAGGTAAGAACCCCTCTGTACTTCATCAAGCTCTTGTAAAATTAGGGCTGATGATGAGAGTATTTTTCTCCCGAAACATGTTCCAATTGTAATTTCACATTTATTAAAGTTTGTGGAGTTCGACTTGAATATATTTAAATTGTAATTTATTAAATTTATGGTTTTATAAATTTTGAATCGCTTGAACAATAAGATTATTCCGTTGCCTTTCAGTAAAATTTGATATTGTTTAAAAGTAAGTGATCTGTGATGTGTTTTATCTCTTTCCCCACTCCTCTTAAGTAGGTAGAAAAAAAAAGCAATAAAATTACTGTTATTTCTTTTATACGTAGTGCGGTCCATAAGTTCCCGGCCTAGTCATGTTAGTTTAGCCTAATTGATAGATACATTAGAGATGGGTGTAAGAGCAATTTAAAAATAAAATCACGTTAAACTAGATTGTTAATATGGTAATTAAAATACAATGAATTATGAGAATTGAATGCAGTTTGCGAACATTTTGTAACAGGCCAAAGGAAGTATGGTGGCCCTCCGCCTGGCTGGGACGGGTCACCGCCCGGTGCTGGATGCGAGGTGTTCTGTGGGAAAATTCCGAAAGATATGTACGAAGATGAACTGATTCCGTTGTTCGAAGCTTGTGGCACAATTTGGGATTTAAGATTGATGATGGATCCGATGACGGGAACGAACAGAGGGTATGCGTTCGTGACGTTTACGACACGAGATGCAGCCCAGCAAGCTGTTCAAAAGGTAAGTGGAGGTGGTACTTGGGCTTGAGTAGATTACTGGAAACGACCGTCTTAGAGAGATGTCTGATTGAGGTGATGGAGAGGGGCGTTCAAGTTGTAAGAGTAGTTGAGTTTTATTCTTTGTACGTAAACATAAGATTAGCTCGATTACTTCAAAATCGGTGATTGGTTAGTTAATTTGTCTTGAAGGCCCTAAGTCTTTTGAAAATTTAAAGTACACATTTTTTCAACACTGATTGGTTTGTTTGGTCATACCAAACAGGAACAGTTTTTGAAATTGCACCCTTTTGAACCTTGTACCTAAAATTCACGGGTTTCAGGGGACCGGATTTACGGTCCTCTGCAGTCCGGGGCAGAGAACATCAGGATGACATCCGAGTGGTTTTCTTGCCGATTGTTTCTTTTTTCAATTGGCAATTCTATTATAGTGATGTGTGCGTACTGTTGTCACAGCCGGCAATTTAGTGCTCACTTTTGTTGCAGCGGCTCTGACCACGGAGCACACTTCTTTCCCTCTGTAGCTTTCTCCTCCATCAGAGCCCATGACGCGACCAAATTGTGATGATACATTCAAGGCACTTCGCGTTATGCGAGTGTCGCGATTGGCTCTAGAGAAGTACTGGTGTGTTTGGCTGGATTTAAAATTTTTCCTTTACAGGTCTCCTCTTTGCAAAAGGGGCAAAATTGAGACCGGATTTTACCAAATTCCATTCGACTTGTAGTTCGTCTCACTGTTGTAAATAGGCATTGGTAGATTATTTCCAAGTATCGTTGGTTCATTGTATGTTTATTTTTGTAGTGTAAAGTGCTTATGGGTAAACATATATTTTAGAAAATTTTGGACCACTACTTAGTTCAAGCGTTGCGATCGTTCCAAAATAACTTCTACAAGTAGCAGCCTTTAAAACTGTCAATAGAAAACAAAACTTAATTTATCTGTTCATATAAGATGTATGTGGGCACTAGGAGTGTAACTTGTAAGTCTAATTCTTGTAACAGCCTGAATTAACATATTGTGTAGTCGGATTTCAGTTGTAGTTAGGGCTTCGTTGTCTCTAATGCCTAAAGAAAATTATCCTGGAACTATTTACTAAAAATGGTTTTCAGAAAAGGGCGTTTTTATACAAATCTATTTTCACTATTTGTTTATGAGTAAAAAGTACACTAATTTGTGAACAGATGTTTAATTTTTGTTGTCTTTTTCAATAATTAAAATAAGGTTTGGTGCCTCCAAAATTTTCAACCCTGATCCTTTAAGACAATCATGTCTTGACAAATGCAATGAAATTTTGAGTTTAATAAAAAATATTGTTGAGTTCATTTTGTCCAATGTCTAATTGCTTCAGTGAAAATCACAGGTGTAGGTGTACATTTGACATTTGGTTTGGGTGTAGCGGTGGTGTTCGAGCACAGTTCTGCATTCCAGGTCCCTAGCAGAAATACCGGTTTATCGTTCCTTTTCAAGATTTAAAATTTAAACCAAAATAAAGCATGCTTATACAGTAAACATGCATCTGTTTGTGAAGGTCCTTGTGCAAAATTGTACATTTTGGTAACTAAATTGATATGTTTAATCTCTATGTGTCGGGCAGCTATCAAAAATTCTTCAGAAGAAGACGTTACAGTTGGAGTATTTTGACTTTGATGGTTTAATTTTATATTTGAAATTTAGCAGCCCGACTGTGAATAGCGTGCTAAATTTAAGATTTGATGTGTCTAAATTAATTTCTGGCATATTTATTTCTTGACCCACAGCTCGATAATCACGAAATCAAACCCGGGAAGACCCTGAAAATTAACATTAGTGTTCCGAATCTCCGGCTTTTCGTGGGCAACATACCAAAGTCTAAAGGCAAAGAGGAGATACTGGAAGAGTTTGGTAAATTAACAGGTAAAGTGCATCAGTAGCTAGTGGCGGCCGGCTGCCGGGCTCAGTCCTTTCCTGCCCCGTCCCACCCTTTTGCCCATGGCATAATTGGCTACCCTTCCACTGTTCTTGCAGCTGAATGATTATGAGATACGGAAAGGCAAAAAGATTGGCGTAACCATATCTTATAACAATCACCGGTTATTTGTGGGCTATATTCCAAAGAATCGGGATCGAGACGATCTCTTGGAAGAGTTTTCCAAACATGCACGTAAGTTGAGATACCCTTAAACCCTGGAATGCGTTAGTCTGCGCCTGAGCAATGGGTAGGGCAGGGCCGCTACAAGCACGGAAGGGTGGCAAGGTCCAATGCGAGTAGTCGAAGCTTCATATTCTTCTGTATTGTGGTTTTGTGGTGCACTGGACTTTGGTGCTCCTCCAGATAATGCGCTTCTTCAAATAGAACTATCCATTGTTAACCAGAACGTTCTGTGTGTGCATAGCCGGCTTGATGGAAGTCATAATCTACAGTTCACCGGACGACAAGAAGAAAAATCGCGGCTTTTGTTTCCTTGAATATGAATCTCACAAGGCCGCTTCCCTGGCGAAACGTCGTTTGGGTACAGGCCGCATCAAAGTGTGGGGGTGCGATATCATCGTTGATTGGGCCGATCCTCAAGAAGAGCCCGACGAACAAACCATGTCCAAAGTAAAAGTGCTCTATGTTAGAAACTTGACGCAAGAAATAACCGAAGAAAAACTTAAGGAAGCGTTTGAAGCATACGGAAAAGTCGAACGTGTGAAAAAAATCAAAGATTACGCCTTCATTCATTTTGAAGATAGGGAGAATGCCGTTAAGGTAAGTCAAGTAACATCCCGAAAAACATAACTGATGTTCGTGCGTAGGCAATGGAAGAGTTAGATGGCAAGGAAATGGGTGGGTCCAACATAGAAGTTTCGTTAGCCAAACCTCCGTCCGATAAAAAGAAAAAAGAAGAAATTTTAAGAGCCCGCGAAAGACGTATGATGCAGATGATGCAAGTGCGTGGAGGGTAAGTCTTCAACTAGTTCTTGTGGATGGAACTCATGCGGAGATGTAATTTCTACCTGTAGAATGATGCCGGGTAGTATGCCTTTAAGGGGTCAACCAGGACAGGCCAGGAGCGGCGCCGGTATGAGAGGACCCATGGGACGAGGGGATTATGGTAAGTGCGGAAAGTGTTCCTGGATGAGAACAATTACTTTCCCATTTTTTGTTAATAAGATAGGTCCTTAGTCCGCTTGTTAGTCAAGTAACTATTCCACATTGAGAGTATGCTAATATACAATCTTTCTTTATAAATCAATATGAAGTTAAATTATTATGTTAATAAATAACAGAATGTGGCCCCTCATTTAGTTGGTTTTTACATGTTTATACTAGTCATCATTCAGAACAGTTTCTTGCTACAAACGGCAAAAAATAATTAATAATTTATCTACCTACCACAAAAAATTCAATTTTATAATGGTGCCAAAGAAATTATTTAATTGGGCCGAATGACTCATCAGACGATGCTCGAAATTTGACAGAGGCTTGTTTTTGCTTTTAAAGGGATAAAAATTATTCTTGCAAAAAAAAAAAAACGCATTTCATAAGGTTTTAAGTGGTTTGAAAAACGCCAGCAGCGAACCCATATGAAGTTTTGAAATTACGATACCACCCACATAACCTAACAAATTTTTACATTAAATCTAATCCAGTATTATTTGAAACGGTTTTTAATAGAATGATAATAACTTATGCCAGTACCTTGGCCTCCAAATTTTGACATCAGATTTACCAGTGACAATTTACACTGAAGAATTTAAAAAAGTTATACTAGGTTGTGGACGCTAAGAACAATCGATATCCACGTATTCAAACAATACGTGTGTTTAGAAAACGCAGTAGGAGGTAGAATAATGTAGGTGATTAATTTTTTCTTGATGAACTGTCAACATACGTCAAGTCTTATTCACAGTAGGGAATTCCGTGAGTTTTGGAAGAATAAAGGCCCAGTATTTTCGGTACTTCAGATGTAACAGTAACTATTAAGTATTTTATTGAAATTGACAAGGTCGTGGCGTCACAACATCGGAGTTTAACTTTTTTTTTTTGTTTTTTTAAATGGGCGTTCTTATCATATTGACAAGTGACAATCCAGTGTCTATACAAGTTTTTACTTATTATGAAATTTATGACTATGTAACTTATATTTTTTGAAACTTACCTCTGACATTCGTTTTGCACATGGACGTATTTTTTACAGATTTTGAGGCACAACTTGTTGTTTATTAACATACATATTGTAATGGTTGATGTTCTGCACTACAGCCGCCCATTATTAACCAGTAATTTGCTAAATTTAACCCTCACCCTCCCTAAACTGTTTAACAAGCATTAAATTTCCAGCAATCCACTAACACAAATATTTATGTGTTTTTATGTGATTTCGTTGAAACTGACTGCAAGTTGACGAGGAACACCTACAGAAATTTTGATATAGAAATATTTATTAATGCTGAATAATATGTTGTGGATTAAAATGTTGTTTATTCCAGGTCTGAGAGTTTATGTAGTAGTTGTTTGTAGTACATGTTGTTTTAGTGATATTTTTGTACTAATTTGTGCTAGTTGTCAGAGGGTTGTATGGTGTGCGTGAGCGTGAATTGCATAATGTAGGAGTGATAGGACGTGAGCATGAGGTAGCCGGGGGCACCGCAAGGCAAGGGCATCGTACAGCATTGCACGCGGCTCCGACTCTAACATGCATGTGTCTTTTCCCTGTCTTTCTCTCTTTGTGTCTATCACTTGTGTTGTTTAATGTTGCGCTTACAGCCAGGAGCAGCGGGTAAGTACACGCTGTGGTGTAGGGAGTGACCTCTATTCTGTTAGAATCTGTTGTATTTCTTCTTCGAACGCCTGATAGTTGACAGTGAAGTAGAAAGGGCGCCCCAACGCGCTACGTTCCATTAAAAGTCAAACATGGTGAAGCTAAGTTCTGTTTATCGTAGTGTTGTGTAATTGTAATTTAAAGCAAATTTATTGGCGAGAATCGTTACTTGACTCTTTTCCCGGCATGCTCTAGTAGTACAACCTCCATGCAATATCTCGATTGGATCTAGTTGGCTAAATTGGGACTGTTATTGTCTTTTATAGATTATGATTACGACTATTACGGGTACGGGGATTATCGAGGCGGCTACAGTGACCCATATTATGATGACTATTACCGGTATGAAGATTACTATTATGATTATCCGACGGCGCCGACGCAAACCCGAGGGAGAGGCCGGCAACCACAACCGGTGGGTGGCCTATAGAAATTGTTTTCCGTTGTTGTTTTTTTACTTAATAATTTTCCTATACATAATATTGCGGTAGTTTGATTGTGGCACAGTGTCGGCATATGCCACTAACGAGCCGCACCTAACAACTCTAACCGCCCGGCCCGCTTGCATGGTCGACTAATAAAACCTTGAACACTTGCCACATTCAAATCACCATCATATCTGAGCCAACTTCAAAATTCAGCGCCGCCGGGAAAAGTGACGGATTTGCAGAAAAGAGAGAACGAACGTGTCGGAATGACTGTTCTTGAACATGGTGACAATGACGATAATGGAGATATTACGGACGCCAGCCCGCGTTAAGGCTGGCTCAGATATGATGCGCTGCTCTTAGTTGCAGGGTTATCCAAAAGTGGGGCGAGGGAAGAGACGCCGCCACGCCGACACTAACCTTTCATATTACTATGTGATATATAAAAAACATTTTTTTCATTTGAGCTTAACGCAAGTGTCTAGAAGACCGCAGCTTTTGTCTATGTCCATGTTTCGTATCACAGCAATGTCGTTGAAATATTGCATCTGCTTTATGTCTTTGCTTTACGCTTATAGTGCTTATTAGAAGCTTCTGCTTTATTTTTTGTTGATTATTTTATTTATATTAATTTGCTTTGCTTGGCTTGGCCGCCATAGGCGGTCTCAGGCTGTGTAGCCAAGCTTCCATTATATACCAGTCTTTGATTTTTGGATAACCCTTTTCTAGAGCTTCCGCATTACTTAGGTTAAGACAGGAACGAAACGAGCTGCACTGACTGGATCCCATCTGCTCAACTGCATATGGATTTGAATACCCTCATTGTAACGTGGTGCAGCTCGTTTCATTTTAGACTTTTCAAAGTAAGGCAACCAGTGCTAAGTGTTGCCATAGAATGCTACTCATTTTTATGTTGACACTTAGGAACTGGATGAAGGAGGCACGCTGAGTTCGACTAGCGTGTACTACGAAGTTAGCAGTGGGAATCAGGTTTGTTGTAATCCTTTCTACCAATAAATGTTTCACATCCCGTTACTCCACTCTCCTGTTGTTTCCTACCTTTATAGAGCCTTGTTCTATCATTCACTCTCAGTCTTTAAATGTTAGTTTCTGACAAGGTGCTGTAACTTTGACAATACTAAAATACAAGAGTCATCTTATTAAAAATCATGTTAGTTTATTTTAACTTGTTAATCTTTATAAATTTTCATTAGCGTTGTTAACCTCATGTAGTGACCTGTTCTGATTGTACCACTAACTGTTATGTGTTCTAAAAAATTACCTTTCTCCCATTGTATCCACCTTACTGTGTATAATGCACGATTATTCGGCGGATAAATTTAATACTGACAGCTTGAGTGAAAAAGTCTTACAAAGAGATTTTTTTTTCTAAATTAGTTGAACATCGTAAATGAAGTTCTTTGTGGAATGTAGTTGTTCCCCAATTTGTAATGATTCCAGTAATGTCTCTTAAATTGTTTTGCAGACTCCTATCCGCCCGACTATGTTGTATGCATTTGACACAGATTCCTTGTTGAGTGCTGGTAGTGCGATGGTGTGTTACAAATTGCACGCTAAAACCTTTAAATCGGCTTTAAATTGAATAGTCCTACAACAAAATACTGGATTGAATCTCCATAAACGATTTTACGAACTTCCAAGGATTAATTTCCATATTTTGGGATAATCAGAGCGGGTTGAAGTGCGATAAAAGCATCCCCCCTGATTAATTCCTAAAAAAATACTAATCGGAGAATTTGTGACTAAACTACGCGCTGGCACTCATCCAATTTAAAAAGTGGTAGAAAGGATCCAACTGAAATCGATTCATTTTCTTGTATGTGATATTGTCAGTTTTGAAACTCTGGAGTTACCGCTTTGTGGTAACGTTCCTTGTGGATTTGACGACCACTCACATATTAACATCCTGTATTTTACCCAGTATCTCGCATTGATGGTGTATGTTGACAGGCTGGCCGTGGGCGTGGGGTGGTGGCACGTGGCCGGGCCGGTGGGCCCCCAGCCCGTGGGGCGGCGGCCAACCGAGCGGGCCGGGGAGGAGCAGCAGGGGGCCGTGGGGCAGCACGCCAAACCGCTCGTGGAGTGGGCCGCGCCAAGGGAAGTTTACCAGGTAGGTTGACGCAGGAAAACAAACATTTTTATTATATCCTTTTTCGATATCCAAATCCTTTTCAGTTTCAGTTTTGTTAAGTTGTGCTTAGTTTTTGTCTGTGATGCAGCGAATGGAGTTGAACAGTTTCTTCCAGATTGAGCGTAGAATCCCGTTAGTTGTGTACTTTAGTCGGCGGCGAAATGAGTATTGATCTTATGGTTGTTCTTCTAAAGCAGCGGTTAAATCTTGGTCAAAAATGAAATTTTGAAAAAGAGCGGAAACAAGATTTGAATTTAAAGAAAGTTACAATGAGATCAAGCAACGTTATATTTCGTTTATTCAGGAATTTTGATTGTTTCGTTTTGCAGTTTTTGGTTGTTGTATAAAAATTGAATTGATGGTATAAATTTGGAAATAAATACCTTGTATCTCAACGTCTCTCACTGTGTTCTAGTCTAATTAAATATTTCAATTGTGAGACCATAAAAGTTATTGTGCACTGCTGCATCACTGATGATAAAATAGTTCGAGTTCTGGGAATGATCTAATTCTATTTAAAATTTTGTATTAATTGTGTATACGTCTAAACGATCCCACATGCTTCGTGCCATTCGTGCAAGGGTGATTCACGAAGACTAGTAGATATTTAAAACTCAAATTATGTGGCCACTAAACGTAGTGTTGACAGTATTAAAAAACGCTTAATGTAAAGTTGAAAAATTAATGGCAACTAGTGATGCACTCAAAACATTTTGATAGTCGCTAGATTTATTTTGGGCAAAAAACTTACTACTTACGATACTATTGTAAACATCGTTTTTTATTGATTAACCTTTTCCGACTGACAGAAACCCCTCTTGCTTTCAATTGAAAAAGATAATAAAGACTCACCTAGGTCAACGTACCATTGAGAAAAAATGTTCAAAATGACGACCGCCCTTCTGATCAGTTTATTTTAAAATATTTGGTGCAACAGTCAAAGTAAAACTGAAAGTAATTAATTGACACTCATTCCAGCAAAAAAGTCATTTGTTGTTCAAGCCAAAACAGGGTTCTCAGCCACATGGAAAATATGGAAAACCTGGAAATATCAGGGAATTTGAAAGTTTAAAAAAAGCAGGGAATTTTGGCTGTTTATATGAAAAATCAGGGAAATTTTGTATAGTCACCTAGAATTCTACAATCAACTATTTTTGAAATCAACTACATATTGAGAATGAAATAGTATATTAGACAACAAGTGTTAGAAGTGCAACTTTTTTTCACAAATGTGGAGGTGCAGCCGAGTTTAAGAATCCACACGCGTGAAAACTAAGCACGCTAACACGAGTTGTCTATTAATTTTAATTAACAATTTTTTCAGTTTTAGGGTGTGAACTGTCACTAAGTGAAAAAAAGTTATGACGTCATCAACTTTTTTTAACACTTCACACACTTTTTTTAATGGAATTTTAAAAATATTGTTTTTTTAATTTTGAAAAAGTAGCACTCTAAAGAAGTGCAGCGTCCATTGTATCCAATGTACTGGTCCGGTACCTGGAAAATTGTGACAAACATCCTGGAAAACCCGGAAATATCAGAGAATTTCATATAGCCAACTTGCTGAGAACCCTGCAAGAGATAAGGGTTTATTTACTAATGGTTCTTCAATCATGCCAGCGGTTCTCAATCGGTTTTCGCGTAAATTTTAAAACTATATTTATCTTTTTTTTTTTTTTTTAATTAAAATTTAAATATATCTAAGTCGAACTAATTCTTCTGGTTTGTTTTTTTTAGTTAGATTTTTTTATGTCTCCTCATATTAGGGACTGTCACAGGTTTAAATAACTACTACATTTCCTGAATCACCCTGTATACTTGTAAACATTTATGGCTAAAAATTTCGTTTGTTATTGTTACCTGACTGTCACATGGGTAATCACTTACTCAGCGTCCACTTGATAAAAAGTCAAATTGGCATCACTAACATCTATCTAATTGCTTATTTGTCTTTTAAAGAAGCATCTTACCTAACAAATTATCCCTTTCAGTTTTTGACGGGCTCACAACTGATGACCTTAAACACCAACTTTTCACACCGGTTTACCAATAACCCAATTTACACCCAATAATTTTTGAAAAGTTACCGTAGGGAGCGAACCTCAAAAAAGTGAGTCACCTAGACCTTCTGCAAAATAAAAATGTTTCTTTCTAATAAAAGAGTGCATGGACCCATTTGGTCCAGTAAATATTTCAAAGTGTCTAAACTAAGTTCTTTCTTCATAAATTGTTGTTTCAGTTGAGAGATTAATAATTACAAAAACCCGTCTGGTAAAAATTTCATTAAAATTATCGCAAAAGACTCGTATTCCTTTTCGATTTTTGAATAAAGATGTGGACTAGAAATTCCTCAAAAGGTTGCGATTTCATTTTTGTCAATTTGTAGGCCCGAATTCGTTTAAAAAAGAAACTTGATAAGCGTTACATCACAAAGTACTGACCGTTACAATGTTTATGCTTTCTTCAAATCCGGATTCTAAAATGCGCATTGGCCATAAGACTGGTTTCAGTTCATGCTGATTTAAGGAAAGCATAAACGTAGTAAGTAACCGTTAAGATTTCAATAAATATTAATAAAGATCGTCCCTGAACTTCGAAGAGCTCGCTGTACACGTGCTTCCGCTTCGAAACTAAATTAGTACGACAAAAGAACGAGGAACAAAGCAATTACATACTAGAAAAAAATCTGAAGATGGTTACATCTGATGTACGGCCGGATTCTGTAAAAAAGTGGTTATGCATTTCGTAACCAAGTTATGGATGTCCGTTTTTTTTACAGAATCAGGCCGATTGTCAAAATGGAACAAAAGAAATATTTTTGAACTTAAAAACGAATAATTTGTTCCCGAGTTGTGCTCATTTGTTGTAAGTAGTGGTGTTTGTAACCGAAACCGGATTCTAATGAGCGTCTTTCAGCAGGTAAACGGAAGTTTGACGGGGGTCACCAGAACCAAGGGGAGACAAAGCGCAGATACCAGAGCAACTGGGGTAGCCAGCCCCTCCCGCAGCAGCCGCTGGGGGCGGATGTCAACGGAGAGCAGCAGGCGTGGTACCAGGATTCGTACGGGTCCTGGAGCTAAGTGAACGGACAGTGCAGCCCACGGTGGGACTGAGTGCGAGTGGCCCTACGTCTGGGCAAGGGTAGGCGCACCCTCTAGTGCCTGCTGGTGTGCGCCTGCGCCCTACTTAGAGGAACCCAACAGCTGATGGTGTCCCCATCTATTTTAATTCATTGCTAATATCTATTTTGATTCGTTTTTAATTGTTGATTTGATTACTTCGTATGCCATGTTGGATTTTCAAAATTTTTAACTGCGTCGTTTAAAATTCATTTGAAATTTAAATTGTATAAGTTATTTTTTATTATGTGTTAATGTTATTTGGGTGATGTGTCCCCTTGCTCTGGAGATTACATCGCAGGGACGTCGCCCGTCGTTATAGTCTCGGTGCATATTCGTATCTCAGTGTTTTACAAGCTGGGATGTGCAATTTGCGCTTTATTCTAATTCTTCTCTTGTGTTTTTTTTTATTATTTTTATTACTTAATTGCAACCCGACATCCCAGGTGTCACATCACTGCATAGATTCGGTAATAATCGTGGTTTTGTAAATTTTCAAAATCGTCTGTTGGCTGTTTTAACTAACACTGACTGTATGGAAGCATGGGTTTGGCACTGTTTAGCGCGGTCGGCGGTTTTTCGCCGATCGGGCAGGGCATGAAGGGACTGCACTCGGTTCATGCAGTGTCCTGACTAAAAGATCGTTGCTCATGAAACGAGTGAGTTTTTATGTATGTATAATATAATTATATATTTTATTCCTGCAAATGCATTTTTGCATTGTGATGTATTTTAGCAGTAATTTAAGGAGTTCAAGCATATACTTCTGTTTCCGGCACCGGATAAACAATAATTACAGTTCAGCTCCAGTCAGTAATATTACAGCTAAAACACTCAATTGCAATTTTAGGCTCAAATATCATGGTTATCGATTCTAAACACTAATTGTATCGATTAATTTTACTTGATGATTTGCTTTTGCTTCCCTGGCATATCCTTTTCAGTACACTGTAACAAAGTTGATCTGTCCTTTTAATCTTTAGTGTGATGTAGCTAATCAATTGACATTATACTGTATTAGAATTATATACATACTATCACTATAGTAACACAATTGCCATTCACTACAACTTACTCCAACCAGCTGATCGTCGGTGGTGCCGCGACGGTTCGGTCGGTTAACGGATGGGCACCAGCCCTCGCACTAGATTTTGCGCTAGATCCTTTAGCCGACTGTTGTCGCGATGTCCACCGAGCGAACGATTGAATCCGTCGTCGATGACTGTTCTGTATTGTATTGGTAAATGATCGCCAGCTTCGAACTTGATGACTTGTTACGATGTATTTCGTCTATCAATTAATTCTGAGAGGACTGATGATTTATATGTCTCAATAAACAGTTGTATGTGTATTACATTTTAAAATTTGTCTTATTTTATAATTCGGTACGGTTGCGTGCAATGCGTCGCACGGAAGGACGAATTAACACGATTGGTTGAAAATACATATTAAGGTAATTTTGTGGTGGACAATTACTGAAAAAATAGTAAGATTTGCTTGAATTTTTAATATTAAATGAATAAAAAAGTGCTTGTCATTTTATTTAGGCATAATTATCTCTGCTTATAAGAACTAACCAAGTAAGTAGCGAAATAGATATGGATTTTTTTCAGAATAATTAAAAACTGGCTATGAGAACATTGAGAGCTTTGTGAAAGGGGTGTTGATATGATTGAAGACTACAAGCCGAATGAAAGGTACTGTCGTTTAGTTAACGGATCACAAATAGAAGTAATGCAGTAAGTAATAAATATTGTTACGTTCCGGAAGAAACGCGTGATGCTGTCATTGCCGACTTATACGACCGAGATTGTTCTGGAGTTCAGGAGTTCTCGACGGATCGTCTAGACATTCGAAGTCGAAACTATTGAGCGACACAATCCGTGTGATTTGTGTTTAAAATCACCCAATTTTATTTAAAATGTTAAAAAAAGTTCTTTTATGTTATAAATATGTAATTATTAAACGATTTTTTTCAACATTTACTGAAAAAAGAAATATTTAAACCGCCAAAAAATAAAGGAATGTAGTAACCCAATAGGCAACCCGTTGTACGTTTTAAACGAAGACGACTGTCTGAAGGCGGTACAATGGATAGGTATCATAATACAATAATTATTGTTGATTAGAATAAACAATATGTAATAATAATATTATGAGAGGTGCAGGAGTATACCTTTTAGGTACGATTATATTTAGTTGAAACTTCTATGTAAATTTGAAGTAAAATTGAGGATCCTCCAATAGAGACAAATTTAACACTCCTAACAGTTTAAGATAAATAGAAATAATTATAAACATAAAAATACTTTCGGAACACTACTTTGCTTCGACATGTAGAACTAATAATAATTATTATTACTTACCTTAAGTTTTCTAAAGAAATAAACAGTCTTAAAATAGTATATTGTTGTTGGCAAGTTGTCGATTGCCCACGAAAGCGAAGTTGCTTGAGGGGGCAATCGACAACGCCGCACGACTTGGACATACTATTTTTTATTGCAAATGCGGAATAAATCCCAACATAAAATTGGAGTCCAGGGACAAATTCAGTTTTCAGTAGTATGTTTATCTGAATTTGCGTGTGCAAAGAATAATTTGCGTGCGCCAAGTAAACTTTGCGCACTCAAATTTTCAAAAGTGCGCACAAGTTTGAAAATTTTACTCAGCACCTAACCACCTTTTCAATTTGAAGCAGGCGATTGCGATTTTCATGAAAACCTAATATTCTGCTCGAATGTTCTGGAAATTCAACTAGTTCTGACATGGTGATGAGAGAAACAAAAATTTTTGGTGTCAAATTTCAAGTTTTGCTATGCAATTTTTTTTGTGTCAAACTTAATTTTTTTGACCATTCTTGCTAATTTCATTTTTGTGGACAATTTTTGGTCATAAATTTTGGTGGTAAATTTCATTGTTTGTTGACAATTTTTGGTGGAAAATCCTATTTTTGCTCACAACTTTTGGTCTCAAATTTCATTTTTTGCTCACAATTTTTGGTGGAAGATTTCAAGTTTTGCTGGCATGTTGGTGCCAAACTTAAGTTTTGTGTTGGCAATTTTTGGTGGCTAATTTCATTTTTTGTTGACAATTTTAGATGTCACATTTAATTTTTTTTTCTCGGCAAATTAAATTTTTTGTTGACAATTTTTGGTGGTAAATTTCTTCAAGCAACAGTGTAAAATTGCGAGAAAGCGGTTAAATTATGTAAGTAAAACATGTTTCTCCATAAAACATGGCTAAATCCTACACAATAATATTTTTCTTCAAACGTCAGAAAAACGGGACATTGTATACGTCAATAGGCAATGACAAATGTCCATTTAGAAAAAAGTATTTTGTCTGCCGCTCAATTTACCAATCGTGTGCTTTGAAAAATTCGAGAGGCCTGTCAAATCGGCAGCCTATATAATTTAGATGTTTTTAAATTTAAATTATTTAATTCTTTAAGGGATTTTACATTATTTTGAAGAAAATAGAATTTCATAAAACTTCTGTATGGCGTCAGAAAATAATCGGGAAGTTAGTGAGATCACTTTTAGACAGAAATTCATGTGTACATTGAGGTTAGTAAACTGTCAAATTTGTATTTCGTGGGCGATTTTCGGCGTTTGAAGAAAAAATTGCATGTTCTATTCGGAGAAAAGTGACTTGAAAAGCAGTTTGAAAGCACTTGAAATGTCTTGAAGCGACTTGAAGAAACTTGAATCGGCTTTGAAAAGACTTGGAATGTCTTGAAACGACTTTAGAGACTTGAGGCGACTTGAAACGACATGAAATGTTTTGAAAGGACTTAAGGCAACTTGATATGTTTTGAAAGCAATTGGAGATTTGAAAAGACTTGAAAATATTTTCAAGGGACTGAAAGCGACTTGAAGCGAGATAAAGCGACTTGAAGAAACTTAAAAGGACTTGAAGCGACTTGTGTCTTGGCGACCTGGGAACATTTGAAATATCTTGAAGGGACTGGAAGCGACTTGAAAAAACTTAAAATGTCCTGAAGCAACTTGAGGAAATTTGAAACGAAATGAAGGAACTTGGAATATTTTGAAACTACTTGAAAGACTTGAAGCGACTTGGAACGACATGAAAAGTTTCGAATGCACTTGAGGCGGCTTGAAATGTTTGAAGAAATACTTGAAGAGTCTTGGAGCGATCTGGGAAGATTCAAATAATATGTTGAAGGAACTGGAAGCCACCCGAACGACTTGAAGCGAATTGAAAAGACTTGAGATGTTTTGAAATGAAAGGACTTGAGGTGACTTGAAATGTTTTGAAGAAAATTGAAGCGACTTGAAAAGTCTTGAAATGTCTTAAAGAGTCTTGAAATGACTTGAAAAGAGATGAAGCGATTTTGAGAAACTTGAAACGACTGGAAAGAACTTGAAATGTTTTGAAATAACTTGAAAGACTTGAAGCAAATTGAAAAGACTTGAAATATTTTGAAGGGACTTGAGGCGATATGAAATATTTTGAAAGGTCTTGAACCGACTTGAAGCGATTTAAATGGACTTGAAATGTCTTGAAGCGACGTGAATTAAGTTAAAAGTACCTGAAGGCCCTTGAAAAGATTTAGAGCGAATTGAAACGACATGAAATGTTTTGAAGAGACAATTTTTGGTGGCAAATTAAATTTTTTGCTGACAATTTTTGGTGTTAAATTTCATTTTTTGTAGACAATTCTAGGTCACATTTCTTTCTTTTTGCTCGGCAAATTTTGGTGATAATTTTAGGTGTCAAATTTCATTTTTTGCTGACAATTTTTGGTGTCAAATTTCATTTTTGTTGATAATTTTTGATATCAAATTCTATTTTTGCTGACATTTGTTGGTGTCAAATAAATTTTTTATTATACCTGCATCAGAATCGCCGTTTAAAGCACGCCTGAGCGTGCGAACACAGGCGATTAAAGCACGGCGAGCTTTAAAGGTTGTCAAGGAAATATAGGTATCATTATAACTTCATCAAATTTGAAAACTTTTCATATACCTTCAGGTATGGGTCTTTTGACTTTTGACGATGGTAGTATTTTGGATTCCGTTTGTTCGGCCAATGCTTCTATATCGGGTGAAATCTCGTTTTAACTCATTTTTTCTCGATTTTTGCTGACACGACTAAATGCAATGACAGACGTGGACGCGAGAAAAACGTAAACAATAATTGTCGTAACTAATAGCAATATTATTACGCCATTTCGATTTATCACGACAAAAAATATTTCTAAGTTTTTAGTGCTTAATTTGTTTCCAGTATTGCTGGTATAATAAAAAATAGCGTAAAGCATTCGTGGATAACTGGTCTTTAAAACACTTGCTCTATTTCGAGCACCGCCGGCTACGCCGTCGTGCTCGAAAACTCGCGCGTGTTTTAAAGACCTTGTTATCCACTCATACTTTAATATACTATTTTTGCTGACAATTTTCATTTTTTGTTGACAATTTTAGGTGTCACATTTTTTTTTTGCTCGGCAAATGATAATTTTTGGTGGCAAATTTCATTTTTTTGTTGACAAATTTCAAGGTTTGCTGACAAATTTTGGTGCCAAATGTAATATTGGCTCAGAATTTTTGGTGGCAAATTTCATTTTTTCTCACAATTTTTGGTGGAAAATTCCATTTTTGCTCACAAAATTGTCAAAGTTGTCAATTTTCATTTTTGTAAACAATTTTAGGTATTACATTTCTTTTTTTTGCTCGGCAAATTTTGCTGAAAATTTTTGGTGTCAAATTTCTTTTTTTGCTCACAATTTCAAGTTTTGCTGAAAATTTTTGGTGATTTCAAATTTGTTTAATTTTTTTTCTCAGAATTTTTGGTGGCAAATTTAATTTTTTGCTGACAATTTTCATTTTTTGTTGACAATTTTAGGTGTCACATTTCCTTTTTTTTTATTAAAATTTAAATATATGTGTCGAACTCCACAAACTTTAATAACTGTAAGATTACTAATGGTACATGTTTCGGCAGAATACTTCTGCCATCATCAGCCCTTAAAGAATATAAAAAATTATGACATTGACGTAATTTTGAATTAACTTTTTTTTTGTTGACAAATTTCAAGGTTTGCTGACAAATTTGGGTGTCTAATGTAATTTTTTCTCAGAATTTTTGCTGGAAAATTTTATTTTTTGCTGACTGTTCAGTTCACCTGTCAAACTGTGACATTCGACCAATAGCAGCCGTAGAATTTCAAAATTTCGGCCAATCAAAATCAATTGCGGTGATAATTGTACTAGTACAAATTATCGCCGACAATTGTACTAGTAATTTTAAGAAAAATCGTTTGGTTCACCGAATAGTCCTCCGAATACGATTCGTAGTCAAAGTTGGGTCGACAATTTCTAAGATGATTCCACTCATGTTCATTGCAATTGCCAATGCGACTCGTGCAAGCACTCGTCGAATTTTAAACAATTGCAATGACATTTGTGACATCTTAGAAATTGTCGACATAACTTTGACTCCTTATCGTATTATAAGTGAAAATTTTCGACAATATTCATGACCCTTGGGATATTGTACAGTCACGGCCATGGAATTTTAGCCGTCACTTTAATGTCAATTAAAAGAAAACGGATGTAGTCCATGCTTTATTGTCATTATGATTGACTTTTTGGAATTGACATCTAAAAATTTGTCACTGTTAGTGTTTTCATGAGAATGAGTCAGTGTCAAAATGACAAGTCTTTGAAATAACAGAAAGTTAGGTTACGAATACCTAAGGGTTGCCTTACATCTTATGACAATCAATGATGAGTGACGGCCAAAATTCCGTCGCCGTAACTGTACATGATAATTTTTGGTGTAAAAATTAATTTTTGTGTTGATAATTTTAGGTGTCAAATTTAATTTTTTGCTGACAATTTTTGGGTAGCAATTTTTGGTGTCAAATTTCGTGTTTTTTTTTTGACAATTTTTTGTGGCAAATTTCTTTTTTTTTCCTCACAATTTTTGGCGTCACATTTCATGTTTTGCTCGGCAATTTTTGGTGGCAAATCTATTTTTTTTTGCTGACATTTTAGTGCCTTCATGTAATCGTAAATCTTTTCTATGCTTATTTACTTCACCAATACGTTTATTATTAGATACCTCTATGAGACATATTCTGTAACTGCTCCTCTAAATTTTAAAGGCCGTTAAATTAAGTTGTCTTAGCAATGACCCATCAGGGCTTGAAATTTTTAATTTTAAAGAACGCTAAAATTTTAACGCCTTTCTAAAAATTACAGAATAGGCCCCTTTCTGCTTGTTTGTGGACCGTTGCTGGTCTTTAGTACAGACGTGAGAGCGGACAATATTCTGCTCGCACTAGACCACGTGACAGAGAGGACCCTGAATGATGGAAAAAAGATCTCGATCCGTTTTCACGTTTCAGACTTGTATCAAAATGAGAGAGTTTGTTAGTTCAATACTCGTCAGGCCCGACATTTTAGCTGAAACACCCTGTATGTTTATATTCTTCAGTTTGTCCATTTTTTAGAACGTTACCAAATCCGAAATAAGCGATAATCATGCGATGAGCCTAGACCTACGAGGCCTAGACAACGGACTAAGTTGAATTTTTATTTTTACAAGACAATAGTGGCGGGAAATTCAAACCAAACCTATCCCAGACGCACGGAACCAGGTTCTTTGTATGCAAGGGACGCAGCGTTGGAGGCGGAGCGTAGATTAACAACACAAATTATGGATTTATCAATGTATTTGCTTTCGAATTATATGATTTAAATTTGAATTAATAATTTAATTGGATTGAACATTTGTCTAGTAACCATCTAGTAATCTAAGTAAACACAATATTTGGATAATTCGTGACAAACAGTTATATGAGTATACCTGACGAGAGTTCCCAAAATCGCGAGTGAAAGATGTGAAGTTGTTACAACACCCCATACTTTTACAGTTTACAGTTTAATTGACAGCATTAAATATTTTCTTTTCTTTCGGCAAATTCTACTACATTAATAGACCGAAATCCACGATAAATGGCCTTCTTTTATTTTATACAAAAGTCAAAACACGTTTACGAGAATAGATTACAGTTTGAACGTCTTTTCAAATTTTGGACCATTTGAAAAGTCAAATCGACAATTTATGTCTCCCGCAAGACTGGTAACCGGATGAGCAAAAGCAAGCCTAATACAGCCTCCCTATCCGGTACCGTATACCTCCTGCAACAAGGTTTCTTTACCCTCTTACCACGCCGCCATCTTGTTTCGTTATAATACAAATTTTGTGAAATTCGAAAGGCGAAGTCCCCCTCGACTGATAATTTCAAATTTTTACTAAACGATTATTTATGACAAACAAACAACTAACTAAAAATGTAACAACTACACTATCACAAAACACAAAACAAATTAACAATTATAAACAAAATTTATACATTTACATTTTTATTAAAATTTAAATATATCTAAGTCGAACTCTAAACTTTAATAACTGTAAAATTACTAATGGCACATGTTTTTTACATTTTTGACTGAATGGTTGACAAACTGGTTCGGAATGACAACCATTTTCCTATTGTATCCACATTTCGTTTCTTGTATTTCACAATAATTGTTCTTTGTGACTAAAAACCGTTTCGTTCATGGCACGACATGTGAATGCGGTGGGCGGGTGAGCCTCGCATCTACAACTGACCGATTGACTAATGGTATTGGAATGACAACCATTTTTTGACTTAAAAATTTTGAATTTGAATTGAACACGAGAGTGAGTTACAGTTTTTAAAGGAAAAAAAGTCAATAAATGGTTGTAATTTCTCATCCATTTAGTCAGTCGAGGAGTATAGTGGACAAGGCGGCCCACCCGCCCACCGCACTCACAAACGATGCCAGAACCATAAGCTTTTTAGTCAGACTCAAACCTTATACCAGTAATGAGAATCAATCCGATTTGAGATTTAAACCAAAATATATACTCAAATTTACATTTTGTACAGACGATCTACACAACGAGTTGAATTGGTTCCATAAATCAGGAGAATAAGAAAATCGACGATAGAATTATTGAAGCTTGTGTTTCTAAACATGATGGTGATAGGGACATTTTTTTAGATAAGTATCTAAACAAAATAATTTTAGGCCAAGACACGTCGTGGAGACTTTTCCCAAATCAAAAAACTAGAGGCTAGGCAGAGAAATTTAAAGGGAATTTAATCCTTACAACCAGATAAAGTAAACGCAGGATGAAAACTCCATCACTACTAGTTTTCTGATCTAAAATGTAAATGCCCATCATTTAAACAAGAAAAAAAAAATACGAGTTTGCTTTAGACCACACGACGGAAGTAAAACTTCAGTTCGCCATTGTGAAAGTACTCTTAATTTATGTAAGTTTATAAATGGAGCTAGAGAATCCTGAATTAATACCGTCTGCAGTATTGCATAATGCATGTTTCAGTTTGTCGTCAGCGAAAAGTCGGCAATCATGTGTCGCGACTAAGATAAGTAGCGCAATTGCAGGCAAAATTGACACAGGCCAATTGCTGTCGTGAGCAGGGCGGATCCACAACCTAAAAGACGCGGGTTCGAATCCCGAAATTGTATGTATGAATTCATTATTATAAAATCGTTCGCTTCGCCCGATCACACTTTTCGTAACGCTCTCGTCAGGCATTCACCAGCTTACTCCCCAAGTCAAGTGTCCGTAAAGAAGTTTTACTTCAAAAAAAAAAAATCCAAAATGCTGTTCAGAAGTTCGTAGATTTAAAATTCAAGCATCGAATCGAAGGACCTTTCTTAAGGCCGTCTCCGCCTGCCAAATTGTGTGTTCATCGTTATCTGATGTACGACAATTTGTAGTTGAAGCATCCCCCTACAACGAAGTCGCACTATCGCCCTTTTTCTGACAGCGTTGTGGTCGAACCGCGTTGGCTCCCGTCGCAATATTCTTTAGCGTTTGTTAGTGCTTTCTTTGATAAACAATTGAAAGTTACGATTTTTTTGTAAACCCCTCTCGGTGTGCGTCGCCGCGTTCGTTTGGCGCGTCGCGACGCCGCTCGTGCGTATTGGCGCGCGCCGCCGCCGCCCTGGCCGCCGTCGCGACCGCTCCCATTCCGTCGGCGCGCGTTGGGACGGCTGCATGTCGGGCGAGAGCGGGCGGCCGTCTAGCGATGTCACGAGACTGGGCGGGGCGGGCCGTCACCCGTCGGGTGTCCTGACGTCTACCGCCTCCGTGCCGCCGCGTGCCAGTGTGTGATGCTGATGAGTGCACCGTTGTTTGTGACTAGAGTAAATCGCGCGAGACATCACCCAACTTGTGAGTGCTGCTGCTGGATAAGATGGCTGCCGCTGGAGCCGCGGCTTTCTCTCGTTTCGGTCCACAAGGGTAGGTTTCCTGCCTGCTGATGCTTTCGAGCTGGACCGCCGGAGGCGGCTGCCGAGCTTTGGTCTGCCGGGGTCTTGCCTTGTTTTGGCCGACGCGGGCGCGTCCATCGGGGAGGCTGCCACTGGACTAGGTTATTGTTTATGTCCTTGTAAACATCAGAATACGGCCACCGACTAAGTTAAATATGAAGGGTGCGGTTTCCAAGCAACCCCTAACTGAAATTAGACACTGTTATTTTGTTGTTTTTGGTGTAAATAAATATTAAATCATCTGTTAACTCCTACATAAATCAGTTACCTCCCTAATGGACACTTAGATTTTTCTGTTAAAGCTCAGAATTGTCTGCATGTTAACGTGTGTATGTTAGATGGAAAAGGTCGTGTAAAACCAAAAAGAACCATTTCAAAATTTGGCCAAGGGGTTAGGTGCTAATCAACAAACTGTGTAAGTGGGGCCATTAATGTCACCAAGGTGTCTATTGATCCTCAGGAACAATTAGCATGTTAATAGTCACAATTATAATAATTATCATGTTAGTTTGTTTAGTTTTATTTTCCTTTTTTATTAAAATGTTTCTTTAGTCATTAAATTTCTAATTACCTATAATAGCTTTCCCATATTCCTTCTTCTCCTTTATTTATTTGGTTTTCGCAGTTATTTGTCCTTTTCTTTTAATCAGGTTTTCTTTTAAGAATTTTTTCTTTGTTATTATCCTTCTTTCTTATTCTTAAATTTATAAGAGTAAACTTATAATATTACAGAACTACTTACTTTATTAATAAACTATACTATCAAAATTGAGCATTATTAAAATATAGGTAATATTTATTTTCTGAAAAAGGTTGCTGGCAGAACATACATTCTGCATCTGCAGTCAGAAGCTTATTTGCCTATTATCGCATTTGGTTCAGTGTCTGAATCAAAGTGGATATCCTATTCACCTTCACTGTTAATCAGTTTATTGTGACTAGTTTTTGTATTCTTATTTCTAGGGTTTCTTTTTTTTTTTGTCTTTAGGTTTCTTTTTTTTTTCAATTTTCTTCTTATTTTTTTCAATAAGTCATAGCCCATATTCGAAATTCTTAATCAAAATAAACTTGACCTTCTACTTTACAAGTCATACAACACAAACAGTTAATCAACCGAAAAACATAAAATTTAACTTATATTCTACAAATAAAACATATAGCTACACTTTCTAGCGCTAATACATATTCATAAAAAAATTACAATTTTTTTCTACGACTGCTATGAAAAGTGTGAAAAAAAAACAGTAACTACACTTGAAATTAATTTATTTCACACAACGTGTAATAAATACAGAACGCAACATACATTCTTGGCGGAACAGACGCCAAAATTTAAAAATCACGTAAGCTGTGCTGCAACGACGATTCCAAAAAAAAAAATGTTATTCTTTAATTTTTTGAAATATCAGAAAAGGCTGCTCAAGTCTCACTAATGAGAAATTTACGGAGTGGAGAAAAACAAAGAACCTGTACCTCAAATCATTATCAGAAAACGTGTTTGTTGTTTATTTTGAAGAATTATCTTAAATATATGTCATCGACAATGTGGTCTCAATATGTTTTCAATGTAGCGGAATACGAAAAGTGTTAAACGCAACATTGATTTATTTAAATACTTAAAACTAACAGCGTTTTTGAAAAGAAAATCAGAAAGTTACGTCCCGAAGAAGTCAAAAAATCTAGATTCAGAAGATTTTAACAAATTTTTGAACTCAGTGCCAGATCATATTTATTTATTGATAAATGTAGGCTTGTAAAAAACAAAAAAAACATATACATATAATAATAATAATTTAATTTCTAGGCCTAATTGTTATTGGACTTTCTGGGGCATGTAGAGGAAATTAACTATGCCAATTAATAGTTGACGACATGAAGGTTTTAAATTCTGCCTGATACCTGGATCATTCACCGTCACAGAAATTTTGAAAAAATATGCTAATCTTCGTTCCCCAAATATCCTAGAAAAAACTTTTTTTTAAATTATAAAAATGGTAAATGTACCAAGCAGGTTGTGGGTATTGAGTATGGCAAAAGACATAGCTGTCTTTTTAAAACTCCAAAACCCTGGACAGTATACAGGCCATTGCTTTCGCCGGTCATCGGCTACACTACTGAAACGCAGGTGGCGATTTGCTAACCCTCAAACGCCATGGAGGTTGACGTTCCAGTGCTGTTGCCGAAGGATACATAGACGATTCCATCCAAAACAAAATGTCGGATAAAATTGTTGCATCAGTTGAACCTGCCAGTGAAAATTCAACGATCTTGTCAGAAAATTAACTTCCCTCACGTTCCACAAGCTTTTCATTGACAGAAAATATATTTAAAAAAATGAAAACTTCTGGACTTAAATGGGAAAATTGTTCCAATATAACAACAATAAATTATAATTTTAAATAAGTAGATAATAGTAAATATACTATGTTTGATATTATAAAACGTTATAAAATAAATAAAAATAAAATCATGCGTTTTTCGTGTTTTTGATGCAGTCGTAGAAAAAGTATAGTGTACAACACGTGTTGAAAATTCCATTTCACACTCGTTTGCTTAAGTCAATTCTGCAAACTAATGTGAAATCTTTCTTTTTCAACACTTGTTATACAATATACTATTTATCCTGGCGACACCTCGCGTCGAATTGACGTGATAGAGTGAATACGATGTTAGGGCAAATGAATGCGATAGAAGAAGATAGTCATTTGTAGTGTCTTTCAATTATTTGTTTTCGAGAGTTGTTACTAGCCCCTACTAGCTGAGATTTAGTTACTTGCCTCTAATTATCACGTCGTTAAAGAAATAAGAACGAGATGGTAATTTCTATTTCATAGTTTTATTTTTTCCTTTTTTTTAACAATTTTATTCGTTCACTTACATTGTCTTAAGGGACATTTTTAAGAAAACAGGAGAAACACTATCGGCTACTCCTAATTGAAAAAAAGTTGTAAATAAGATTAACTTCACGAAGAAAAAGAAAAAAATGCAAAGTCGTTTTGATAGTAAAAGTGGCAGCGTTTTGAAGGACAATTTTATTAAAACTAAAATATTCGTAAAAATAAAATTGTTCCGTTTTAAATCGGTATTAATTTTAAAATTTTTGAAATGTCACTCAAATCATTGACGTAGAATATTTACTTTAGAAACTGATACAATGGTTTTGTAATCGGTACCTATAGTATGTTTTTTTTTAAAACCATTGTATGGTAACACCCTAAATTTAGTTCCCCATATCAAAAGCATTACGTTGTTATGGTAACGAGAATAGGGTGTGAATTATTTGCACCCCAAAAAAACGGACTTTATATGCCGTTCACTTTAAATACGCAGTAGGCCAAGAATTTTTTTCAGGTCCTGTCAAATGACGTTTGGCTTTTAAATATTCGAGTTATTGTCTTGTTGGCATTTTATCCTGACACTTTTAGTTGATCCAAAATGCCGAAAGTACCTAATTTCTGCCGACAAGAAAGCATGTAGACCAGACCTTACAAACGAAAACATTTTCGAAAGGCTTTCATGTATTTTTGAGGTAACTTCTTTTTTAATATTTGGTAATGATGTAGATAAATTAAAATATTTCATTAAACAATAATTAATCTTTTGAAACAAGATTTAGAGCACCTACAATCTTCCTTCTGCAGTAAAAGAGCTAAGACTGATAAATTTCTAAATTATGTGTTTCGGAAAGATCTTCAATTTCTCAATTCACAAAATTTACATTTTACTCTGGATACATTGTTAACAGACGCAAGTCCATGTGTTAGAGATATCGTTTAGTTAATGGTCGAAAAATTCTATGCTAACAAAAGTATGTTTTTTTTTTGAGAAAATTTTTTCAGTATAAAAATTCTAGAGAAAAAATATTATATTTGTATATCTTGATGAAACGTGGATATACCAAAATGGTAGCAACATTCGTCGATGGGTTCGCAAACGCTCCCTTACGGAGTTAAAATTAAGAATAGTTTAACCCCAAAAAACAATACCCGCCGATGGTCCCAATTTTGTACACAAAAACTTTACCAGTTAAACGAATCGAAATAAAAACTGTTTAAATGGAAACATGTACTAACCTACCATAATATGCATAATATTGAAGTAGGTTCGTATGTAATAATAAACTCTCTAACTCACATCAGGGATGAAGGCCTGCTCAAACCAAAGCGGGACTCCAGGATCGGGACCGAATCCATTGCGGGATATGTAACTGTACACACCGCTGCGACGGTTCGCAAGGCAGAATATGGGATATCTGCGAAATAATTTCGGTTCCCAGCATGCAGCGTTTTCCCCGCAGTTCGCATTGTTTTCGCCTGCATTTTTAACTTTGTAGCTATATGCGGCGGACTTCATTTGCATTACCTAACACTAACACCATGGAAAGAAACTGCATCATAGAAGAAAACATTTTCGTGGACATTACAATGAATAAATTCTTAGTATTTGCTTAAGAATCGAGCACAGTTCATAACATAGCGGCCAGCGCGACACAACTGATAACTAAAATTTACTATCAACGACAAATAATTTCTTGTCACAAAAAAGAAAAAAAAAACCTCGTACGGCAAAAACTCTCTGATGCGTTCAAGTTCATTTAGTCATAGGCGGAGAGTGAAATAAGGGGTCAGAAAAAATTGCGGATTTCAGCAAATTGGTAAATAGAAAAAAATGTTTATTTTGACGAGTTCTACTTGTGGTTAAATTTTCTGCTAGGACTTCCATAACACCCTTTATAAATGAACAACCTGCGAGCAATAATAAAGTTTCTAATATTTTAATTTATTAAAAATTATTGTTGGCACAATTCATTATTTCATTGGGAGGCTGAGTCAGAATCAGATTTTGATGATTCAGATTCAGAAATTTAATATATTTAGCGAAATTTTCTTTAATACTTGTTAACTTTTTTTATTGAAATATTATTAATGCTCTATAAAACCAGAACTGTTTCATTTCAATTAAAGTTTTGAATGTAAGTGTGTATATGCCCGGTGAATTATAATTTTTTAAAAAATATTGCAAACTGGCAGCAGTGCTCTGTTGTCATCAATTATAACCTAAAATAGGGTTATTATGACAATTAACAATACTGCCAACTAAAATGCCAGATTTCCATAGATAGTCCGAATTTGAAACAATCCTGAACGGCATAATATATATTATAGTCATTGTTGACACATTTTTAAGTCGAATTATAACACTATAGCTAGTTTCCATAGAAATAAAAATAAAATAACAATGCTGTTGATTACTTACAGCACCAGTTTGGTAAGTAATCATTGGTTACTACTGATCACTTACGTAAGTACTTTGTCAAAAGTGTCAAATTAATTTAATCAGAATTAATTCAGTGATTTTCTAAATGTAATAAAACATTTCTACTAATTATTTGTAATAATACTGTCCCAGTTTTAAACTGCCATTGAGAGTTTCCAAAAATTTTAAGTACAAGTCATCTCAAGTTTACGTCAGGTACAGAAAAATGAAAATTTAATAAAATTCCCTAAATTACCATTTTTTTTTTGTAAAAAATTAAAATAATATTCAAATTAGAAAAAATAATATGCAAAACTCGTATTGTAAAACTCGTTCTTTACAAGCACTCCTGCCTACCGCAATCGTTCTGCAAACCTGAATTCGTGTCTTAATATAAGTTTTACAGAACTAGTGTTTTAATATACTATTATGAACTTATTTATGTAAAACGTAAATGTGGAGTATTAGTTAATATATTTAGTTAAATGATTTTCTAGAATGAGTGCTAAACGAACACACCACTTTTTGTTATTACTAACATAATAGCTATTTTCATCCATCTAATCTTCTAAGTTGTATTCCGCACAATTTATCTGTCTAATACAACTATGAAACCATTCAGAAATAAGAGAGATATGGCACTTTAAAATCTTAAGCAGGACATCAGAACTTTTAGCACTATTATATTAATGTGATTTGTTTGACTATAGTTGGAGTTATTTTTAAAAAGAATTTGGTCTCGCCTTTAAATATAAAAAAAATGTGATGATAAGAAGATTCTATAGTTTCTAGAAATGTGCTGTGGGAATAATCTGCAAGGAGTTTGAAGTTTGAGCGCCGTAATGTTTTTTTTTTCGTATTTTGGGATTTACAAAAGTGTTAGTGGTAACATATAAAATGTTTTGTCATCTTTATAAGGTTATCCCTTCAGACGACAAGTGAAGAATACAAGCTTGCTCGAAGGAAACCCTCATGAATTTTTCCGAGTTGTTGGTACTTGAGTCCTTAGTTAGTTAGAGCTTGATGTCCTCATATGTCTAGATGCAATTCTCGGACTGTAAATTCTTGCTTCTAAGGAGGAGCCTAAGCTCTTCCCGCCAACAATTTGAAATGAAACGTCACAAACGTCATTGAAATGTCAAATTGACAAACAATGACTCGCGCGAAATTTGAATTTGGCCAATTAATCATGATCGTCTAGAAACAAAGACAGAAGAGCGGACCTACGTTGTGTTTTTTTGACAAGACAGCAGTGGCGGGAAATTCAAATCAAACCTACCCAGACATTGAACCAGGTTCTTTGAATGCAAGGTGCGCAGCGTTGGAGGCGGAGCGTAGATTAACAACACAAATTAGGGATTTGTCAATGTATTTGCTTTAGAGGCTTTATGGTCGAACATTTATTTGTATAATCTAACTCATTTAATAATTGTAGCTGATTTCATGACTTTTAACAATAATTTGGTTAATTCATAAAATAACAATTAATTTAAGTGAATACAAGATTTGAAGTAATTCATGACAAACGTTAATTTGAACTATTGTACATGACGAGAAAGTTCCAAAAAATAGCAAGTGTAGAAAAGTGAAGTGGCGACAACATCCCAGACCCATTTTAAACAAATCCATCAGTAAATCATTTTGTGAGTCCTTTTTTTCGACAAATTGAATTTCATTAAAAAGCCGAAATCTACGATAAATGACCCCCTTTAAATTTTTATACATGAATCAAAGCACAGGCACGCAGATAAGTTGAAGTTTGAACGTCCTTCCAGTCAACCCAAATCTGGCACGCGACACTAATTTCTACCAGAAGTATAAACGGCTGACAAAGAAAAATTAACTAAAATTCTAACAACTACACTAACATGAAACAACACAAATAAAATAACAATGATAACAAAACTGCGCGTGAAACTATGTTGATGCAACTTAAATATTTTGGGAACTCCCTCCGAACATGTCTCAACTGAACAAAGACTAATACCAGAATTAATAGGACCCCTTGTCTCTCCCAACATCCGGTGGTGCCCAACTTCTCTCGTGGAGGCCACGGAAGGCAACCCATTTAACCCTGGGGTGTTGGGGGTCTTTACACTTGATATGCAAAATTATTTTATCTATATAATAAAAATGGACTGCTGTACGTTGACAAGCGCATAACTTGAGAACGGCTGGACCGATTTGGCTTTTTTTTTAGAATATTCGTAATGGTCTAGGTCAGGTTCTTACGGAAAGAAAAATTGGAAAATTGGACTGTTTATCAGGTATCTTTTCGTTATTTTTTCTTCATATTCGTAATAGTCCAGATAAGGTCTTACGGAAAGAAAAATTGACAAATTTTACCGGAAAATTGGAAAATTCGGGAAAAACTGAAAGCCCGTGCGTACATTTTTACATATTCTTAATAGTCCAACTAAGGTTCTTACGGTAAGAAAAATTGGAAAATTTGTCCGGAAAATTGGAAAATTTGGGAAAAACTGAAAGTACTTTTTTCTATGGGATTCTTGTATGAAGTCTAGACCATAAGTACGAACGCTGGATATGCGTAATTCTTTTTTTGTTTCGTTTGTTATGGTACTGGAAAAGTTTTCAATAATAGGATATTTTGTTCGTTACGATTCCAGGATGGAAATAACTTACTGAATGTTTTAATTGAAGAAATGTGGAAAAACGCATTCCACCTTAAGTTTATACAGGCTGTCGCAACGAAATTTGTCCACTTGAATTTATTCGAGTTACAAATATTTTAGAGAAAAACGCTGGGACAGGTCAATTTTTATCTGTAGGAGGACAACTTTTGGGGTACATTTCAAACTTCTAGCTAAGGTATTCTTCCCACTGACTTCCACCCTTAAATTTAAAATAGGCATATCGTCGAAAAGATATTTTCATTCTCCAGGCAATAGTGTATTTTTTGCTTCCTGCGGAATAATAGTAGATTGTTTTATTAGGAGTAAATGTGAAACTTTTCGTGGAAAGTCTGTGTGCAAATATGCCATTTTTTCTTTAAACGCCGAAAATCGTCCACTAAATACAAATTTGACAGTTTACTATCCTCAATGACATGAAAATTTTTCGAAGCACATGTTTTTTCAATTCAGCGGCAATGGCAGAGAAATGGCCATTTGTCATTGCCTATTGACATATACACGCTTTCTGACGTTTGAGGAAAAAAATGATTTTGCTCAAATTTAACTAATAATGGTACTTTTGTGGGGACAAACACACCAATGATGCCATTTTTTTTTCACACGTAGCTTTTCAGTCAAGGCTAAATAAATTAATTGAAGAAAATATTTGTAACTCTAGATGGTGTTCGTTGGTAAGCGCATCACTTGAGAACGGCTGGACAGATTAGGCTGTTTTTTTTTTGTAATATATGGTCCAAATAAGGCAAAGTTTGCAGACAATTACAAAGGCATGTCGGAAAATTCGGACAAGTTGCGAAATTATTTTTGTATGCAGTCTCAATCATAATTGACGATAGGACCGACATATTTGGTTGATTTTTTTTTGTTTTATTTGTTATGCTCCCGGGATGGAAATAACTCGATTGAATGTTTTCAATAAAAAAAAACAACGTTTGTCGGGTCTAATAATAATATGTATACACATTACAGATTAAAAAGTAATTTTTGACTGCGACTAAAGCACACAATCCAAACCGCGCCCAAGTTATAATGAAATATTCGTTCCCGATTCTGCCAAAGAATAATTAAAACCGCTCTAAACGAGTTTTTGATCTAGTTCCAATTACAACATTTATCTAGTTTTATTTGAAACTTCAATCTTTCATTTTCGCTGCGGCATAATTACGTCTATAAATCTTTCCATCTTTTGAGTGCGCTGCAACAAAGCCGCAGTTCAACAATTGAGAATTGAACGCCATTGATGCGGCTGCGGGATATCTTTCGGCTGGAAAAATACGAATTCAAGTAAATGAACGACTGCTAACGTTGTAGTACTAAATTTCTTTATAATATATTTAAAAACGTCTGTGTGTGGAATCCTACAACCTTCTTTTGTGTTTTTGTCAGTGAGTCTACTTTAATTTGTAATGTTCCGAGGACGTTCTCCCAAACGTGTCGGCTTCTTCCACTCCGGAAAATAGTTTCGTCACCAGTTAAAAGGATTATTATTTATCCTCCAAGGTCTTCCAATCTTCATATAAGTGTTAGCACATTATATAAATTGGATATAAGCTATTTTAAGTAGGGTCACGTAGTTTATTCCAGCAATAAATCTACGGGAGCGGTAAATGCTAGTAAATCCTGGTCTAGGCGTTGATTCGGTTCTGTTGTAGAAAGGGACAGATTTATCAAAATGCAAAGTTTCATTCTGGTTTCGTTAATTACCTAAACTTTGGTGCGTTGAAATTGAAGAGCTATTGTTGAACAGGTCCGTATGTTATATTAGCAGTGAATGCGCCGTGCATGAGCTTAAACTACAAAGGTTGCCCAGGTTTACAACGTAACGCTTTAAGCTTCTTGAAAGTCTAACGATGGATTGTTCACATCCGTCAATCTGCGATTTAAAATTGTTACTCCGTCGAAATAAATAAATGAAACACCATGACTTATATTCAGAAAATAGGGGGCTCGTGTGTTGTGTTTAGGGGAAGAGGGCTCCATTCTGCCGATTGAAGCACACTGCGGATCAAATTGTCTTGCAGGAATACGGTAATTTAGGACTTTCTTTAAAATTTAATTGTAAGAGCTTTGGAATGTTTAGACGTCTTAATTTATTACGCTTTCTTGTGTTGTCATGACAGAAAGTGCGGGTCTTCTCTATTTCAGAAGATTTAGACTTGATGGGTCGCGCAAGATCATATTTCAGCAGTCGTGCAAGGTCAGTATTTCATAAGGACGTAGCGAAATCGGAAGTCCAAAATTATCCACTTAAACAGTCTGTCACCCTACCAAAGATATCATTTAGGGGACAGATTAAATACATTGGACCATGGGAAAACACGAAAATTGACGAAAAAAGACGACAAACTTCCGGAGCTTGAAAAAGCTTTTTTGTTGAACTAAGAACACACAAATTTTGACCTTCAACCCCGGCATTCATAGTTAGAGTGAATATTATAATATAGTCGTAGTTTGAAGTGGAAAGTTCTGGTGGTGTACTGTATGTTTTTTGGAATTTGCTAAGCAAGTCACGAAAACAGTTAAACCTTTCCTCTAAAACGCCTGCTTGATTGGACTCGATTCGTTAAATAATTCTATAATTATTTATTAGTCACGTTGTATTATTCATCCATTTTTCCTGTCGAAATGTGCTTAACGACCAGGGTTTTATATAAAATTACAGTATAATCTCTAAAAATATTTGTTTTTAGACAAAAAAGATTTTTAACATGCAGTCCACCCACACTTGTCTGGCCACAGCATGTAAATATATGGCGGCGGCGCCGGGTAAAATTTTAAACGGACGGGTTTATTTGGAAATGGGTTCGAGTGGAAGGAGACTCGGTTTTTGCCAATAGATATACAATATCTACTTTGACTTGATTTCTTCAGAAAAAATGAAATAGGGGAGAAAATTATGTGATTTATTTTACGACTTTTACTGGATAATCCATTAATAACATTTCTGCATTTATTGTAGGATGGTCCCCAAATTTTAGTTTAAAAAGTTAAGGCTCTTCTCTCACCCCATGTTTGCGGTGTACATTTATAAAAATCGCTGTATTGTTAATTACTGATCAATAATCTTGAAGAGTTGTAGAAAAAGGATTGCTTTAGAACCTACGTAACTACTTTTAATCAGTTTTCCCCTAAAACACCAAAAACAATTTTATTATAACTGCCAACGCACGTTTCGCCAACAATGTTGGCATCATCAGGGCCAACATGGATGATGCCAACATTGTTGGCGAAACGTGCGTTGGCAGTTATAATAAAATTGTTTTTGGTGTTTTAGGGGAAAACTGATTAAAAGTAGTTATCTACCACCAAAAGTGATCCAGACAATTGTTTTGTTTTAGAACCTACGCATATTTTTTTTCAAAACTGTTTTGCTAAATAGGCAAAAATGTCGAACTGAACATACGTAACTTTTGTCACCATTTTATTGACACTTACGAATTCAAAAGCTACCAAGAAACATGCGTAGCGCCTTGCCTATAGTTTTTTCTTATTGTTTGGTACATTATTGAAGATGGAAGCGCAAATACAACTATGTAATAATGTTGTAAATAAAACCCTGTTCTGTTGATTTCTACGTCAAGAAAGTAGCACCTATACAGCCATGCTACAAATTCGTCGCGTACAGTCCGAGTAAAATCTTAGACCTATACTAAACAAAATTATGCGGGACGGAGAGCCCTTGTTATCTTAGAACTTCGCGGCCGTAAAAGTTAGCTTTTTTGGACGCATCTGCTGTTTGTGACCGAGGCGTGAGTCGAGGTGCACACGACGTTTTTTAGGCGATGATCACAATAGTACAATACAGTGTATACTTAATATACGAATTTGGACAGTGTCCGAATAAAATGCTCGAAACTAGAAATGAGCATTGAAAATGTCTTACCTGGTATTATGCTTTCAATTACACTAATTTTTTTAACAGATCGGTTGGTATCTTACTTGATTCATTGATTGTTATTTTTACAAAATTTTGCAATGTGAGGAGTCTATTCTTTTCGATTTAATTAACATAGATAATTACATTACTAATAACAGAGCAAAAAAACTTGACTGGCAAAAGAAGCAGCAGTGTATTAAAAAAAAACTTTGCATCGCAAAGCCCTACGACCATAAATTCCCTATAATAAAGATAGAGTGCGTAAACCATTTACTGCGTAACTACTGTAGTAAATTGAGAGGCTATTTTTGTCAAGGAAGCAAGGAAGGCGAAATCAACACAGTTCCAGACATGATCGAGTCTGGTCTTTTTGACGACACTGAGTTGTGTGTTCAAAATGTGCATAGTCTAATTTTGAATATGAAAAATAATGCAGCAGAAACTTATAATTCTATCGTCTGTAAATTTATAGGGGACAATTTCATATAATAAAAAGGAAGAATATTTCGTCCTATTGCACAGGAAAATTTTGTAGTCCAGGAAAATTCGCTAAAAACCATATCGCGGGAGTGAAAAGAAAACGCGAGTATAATAAAACTCGCAGAGCTATTTCTACGAATTAAAAAAAGAAAGACCACCCGATGAAAATTACGGTGTGAGCAAAAGCACTTTGAAAAAGACTATGGGGTACTTGTGCGTGAGTGCGGACTGTTTATTGACAAGGAAAATTGTTTTCTCGGTGCCAGTCCGGATGAAATTATTGATCAAGATCATATTGTGGAAATAAAATGCCCATGGTCCATTCGAGACTTAAATCCCCAACAAGCGGTCAATGAAGAAAAAATTAATTACGTTTTCATTCGACTGTTTTATCAGAAGCAAAGTACGACCAGACTTATAGTAATTTTATGGTCATAATACTTTTATAATCCCGAATGTCGTCCCGGTGGTGGTTGAATTTAGAATATTGTATTTGTATTGTGCTAGCATTTGGGTCGTTAGACAGGTAGAGGTTTATGACCCTTTGGCTTTGTGCTTTGGGTTTCCCAACTGGCAGAAAGCATTGTTTGACAGAATGTACTTTTTTTGTGTCTCGCGTGGATTTTTGTTTACGTCCTACTACTTATGTCACACTTCGAACTTTTTGATCACTCTCACCCAGTAGTTGCTCGTCCTTGCGAAATGCCCCTTAAGGAATTATATTAAAAGTCACAATGAAAATGATATGGTCTTTATTTGTTAAAAAATATGGTGGTCAAGTCAAAAGATTATTCTTGTGGTCTCATAAAATTGTTTAATTAATTTGGTAATTGAATGCTATAATTCTGTCTAGTCAGTCAGTTTACAGTATTTAGCAACATGAATGAATGTTGACGAACACGATGAACACTAGCATTTTGCTAAGCTCTGTACACACGTTCTCGCATAGAGGAATACAAACAGTAATAATATCATGTTTATTTAGGCATCAAGATTCAAACTCATCAATCAATAACTGCAAGTTGCACCGTATCAATTAACCTCCTAAATTGTTTAGAAACAGGATTAATTTATGTGATTCATATCTGAGAGATAATTCCATGTATTGTTTGATGTACAATTTCATCACTTCACATTTCTTTTAACATTGCGGTTAACTTTCAACAGAGTCAACATACTTCTTAATAAATATAGGCAAAATAAATCAGAATGGGGGCCTCAAAACCTATTAACGCGACACCTTGAAAGTCCTTAAAATGTTTATTAAATAAACGAAACTAGTTGACAACATAATTATTTACAATAATAATAATAAAGTTCCGACAAGAAGTATGGAAAAATATAACTTAAATGTACAAGGTGTTACAAGATAATTTGCATCTAGTCGTCTGTGCATTTTCTATGTAAAATAAAAAATGCCGCTTTACGAAAATAGTTATACTTTTTATATAACCTCAAAAATTAAAATACACTTCAAATAAATTAATATACAAACGAATTAGTTTTGCTCAAAACTCGTGGCTGAAGACCTGGACAACGTAAGTCTCAATGCCACCCAATTTGGTTAGTGTACAAGAAAAATATAAATGTTCCCTAGTCTTAAAACTCCTTTGTCAGACAGTCTTCTGCCTTCCATTGGCAAGCAACATCAGTGAGAAAGGCCATACAGCAATAAAGCAGACATAATATGGTGGCAAGGCACTGTTCCTTCTTGGGGACCATACGAATCTTAAGAATTCAAATACTAACCCTTGATACACCATACTAAAATATAAATTATATACCTCAATATTATTTTAATTTTTTATTTTGATGCTGTTACTTACCGTTGATGCAATGGAACAAAAAATCCATAAGCGTATCCAAAAAGTGAGCCCCACAAAAATGGAAATGCTAAATAGAAGTTTGATTAGAACATCTGCTTGCAAAATTCTTTCATAAGTTCACTTTTAAGAATGACTAACGGCACAGACACTTTTAAGCAATTTCTGTAATGTCTGTTAAAAAAAAGAACTCCACATAAAAATATTTCGTTTTCTGCACTTCGCTCTATATAACTGTATCACAGATCCTAACACTTCATACTACTAAATTATCTTAAACACCATTAACAAACTATGAATAGGCAACAACAGAATTAACCTGACTAGTGCTCAAGACAGGTCGTTCCCGCTCTGCCCGGGGGAATATTGCTCTCCGTTCAGTTTCCCACTCTTGATCACCTTATAGGCATGCGCAATATATCAACCGCGTTAACATGAATATATACCTTATCCAAATCCTAACCACTCATCCTAACCTAACTAATGCTGCTAGAACCAGGCTTGGTCATTGTTTAAGTGTTCTTGAAAGAAATTGCAATATTGCACCCGACTGTTGTGCTCTCTAGGTAAGATTTCTTGGACAATGGTTTTTCAGAATCCTTCGAACAGTGCCAAAGGACGCATCAGTTCGAGCTGCTAAACGGCGTAACGACGAATGTGGATTCTCTTCAACAAGCGCTTCCACTTGTTCAACGACATTTTGGTTAGTTTGCGGCCTTCCAGTAGATTTTCCTTTCAATATGCTTCCCGTTTTCTGAAATCTGTCTATAATTTGACGGACGTGATGCTGCAAGACAGTTTCTCCAATAATTTTGTTGGTAAATTTTAATCTGAATGATGTCTTGCATTCAGAAATGGAGTATTGCCATTCTCCGTTTACTTCGCGTCCGCTTCGGAAACATTCCTCGATAATAAACTTGTTTTCTTCCGACCTGTACATTTTCCTCGCTTATTCGTTAAAATAAATAAATATTAAATTCAATTAATTGACGTTTAGCAATTGGCAACCAAAGCGTTATTGACTGGAGAGCGGCACATATAAAAAATTCCAAAGTTAACTAGATGGATCATTTTGTAACACCTTGTACTATTGCGAAAAAAGAATTTCAAACGTCTTGTCATTTTAAAAATCATCATTGTAAATCACCCGCCCTTATTGTCATGCTGTCTGACGCTTCTAAATAAATTCGAAATTTTGGCACAATCTGTTCACACTGCTTGTATCTTTGATTGTGTTAGATGGAGAATTTTGACGTTCAAAGCTCACTGGATGTGCTACCTGGATCCGTGCCTGGTTCTGAATTTGTTTTAAGAAATATTTGAAAGGAAAACGCAATATAAGTATTACATAAAAACGGGAGAACTTAAACAAAATGTTTAGTTCGAAGGACCAAACGGACCCTGGACAGGGCAGCTAGTGCAGCCTCACGGTATCAAGCAATAAACTTTGAATTTGATTTATTACAAAAATAATAGTACATTATGATATAAGTTGTTTTGTGAGAAGAATGTTTGCAAACGACTTAATAGATGATTCATACAGCCAGTAGGCATTGAACGTCAAAATTCTCTATTTAGGTACATGTAAATTTTGTTTTCCAGATCGAACATGATGTATGAATCATTATTATGAAAACCTGATATAATTAATAACCCATTTTTTTGTATGCACTGATGTTATCATATATAAATGGTAGTCAAAATCGTAGATTAATAAAATATTTGTTTAAAATAAATAAATAACCATTTAAAAACATGCGACTCCAATTTGATTTTATTCATTCATTCATGTTTAATTATTATGTATTCAAAATTTTATACGCTTGTTTACTCACTATTCCTGCCTTCTAATTTATTTATGTGGTATGTACGGTGGGGAGCAAATTAAAGTATACACTTCTATTTACCTATTGTAATTAGGGGAAATATCAGGGGTGCACTGATTTATTTACTTTAAATACGGTTGTCACATAAATTCACTTTTGCTAACCAAAATGCCCAGAATTTTTTTAACAGAGTGGTCGCTAAATTAGAACATGGCTTCTCTATAAGAGAAGTGGCCGCCGATTTAAATGTAATCAAGCGACGGTGAATCCGGGCAGCGTACAAACTCCGGTACTCGGAACGCGGTATCATTCTGATTACCGGAATGAAAGAATCATCCCGATACGTCAACATTAAGCATTTTATTTTTACATATGAACGGTGCGATGCGTAAGGCGTGGTTAGAGGTGACAAGAGCGGATACTGAAGGTTGTCGTAGCGGTTTCCGGAAGGTCACAGTCGCTGCGCGCTATTTTTCTGATGACCGGAGCGAAAGAATGATTTCGGTACGATGTTTAGAAGAAATATTTTTCCGTATAGATTAAAGATGCGATTTTACGGCGCGGTGCGTTCGGCAGTAAAGAGACAAGCGGTTGGGCGACACGAAGCGGCGAAAAATTACAAGATAAATATAATGGTATACTTTAATTTGATCGCCACTGTATATCTATTAAGAAGATAAGGTTTTTCAGAAATGTCTCAGAAAAAAGTATACAATAGTTCATTCAATGTATGTAATTACCACTTGTTGTCTCATGGTCCGTTCGGGGGCGTCATTGTGACTTGTATTCTCATAATTAACAGCGTCAACTCCAACGTCTGTTAAATGTGTAAACAAAGAAAAATGGGAAGAAGTAGTTGATCTACCACACTGTTTATTATGGCTAAGCCGTTCTGCACTTGAGCTTGTAAAAATAAAAATATCGCTTTATTTATTTTTGGAAAATGACGGTGGTTGAAAATGGCTACGATTTTGTAAAAACTGATACAATGTAATAAGAAATACAGTGAATTTTATATGTAACAGATTGTCATCTCATAATATACAGAGTGATTCAGCTAAAATGCCTCATAATACATTGTGTAGTATACCAGCTGCGACATGTATGTTTGCTTGCGAATTCAGGCGCGCATTTTACTTGAATCAGGGTGTATAGTACGCATGTTGTGGATCAGCCAAATTTCCTAATGCTATAGTTGCACATTGGCAGCTCGTGTCTCATCTACCGTTTTGTCGAAATATTTACTTGGATACACCTCTAGAAACTTCAAAATTGCAGCCCCATCGTTACATTCCATTTTTAAAATTTAACAGAACTACGTGTTAGCAGTTTTATTCCTCACGACACACGCCTCATGTGAAGCATCTTGATCCAACTCACTGGATTTTAGATAAAGCAAAGAAATTTTTACAAAAACCCGCCGTTTCTTATCTTCTCTCTCGAGTTTCCGCGCTGTGCCTAATTAGGTGTGTTTAAAAATCATTGTTAATAATTTAAACGAGTCTTATATCCGCCATCAGCGAAGAAATTGTCTCCGGAGATATTTACTTTAAATTTCAGCTGGGTCTTATGAAACATAATTACGTGTTCTAATTTGCGCGATGGCGAGTTGGCTATGAAAGCAATTAGGTTGGTAAAGGATAAATGGGGCAGATGGCTGAGATGAGTTAGTTACAAGATTATATATCGGCGTTGCGGAGGTACTGTTAGACAGTGTGGAGTAAGCAGAGTAAATAGTTAATAAAGTAGTAGTAGTCAAACAGCTGTTATATGGGCGAGGGGAGGGTGGGGGCGGATCAATAGACTGCCGCCGCCGCCCTTCTTACGGTTGCTGTTGGCTTGATCTCACTGGCAAGCTAAGACATCAATTTTTTAGTACTATATTTTTCTGTGTTTTCAAGATACTAAAAAGTGGCCAAAAAGACTGCCTTCTGATTCTGTATGGAGACCTCTATGACAGATATTAAAAATGCATTCATTCAAGACATAATTTAAGGAATCTAATGGTTAGCTGCCTTTAATACAAGTAAACACAAACCACCACGAGTATACAGGGGGAGTCATTAGTGTGGGATCGGTCTCTTATGCCTTTACAATTTTTAAGAAAAATTGGACCCAATTTTCCAGAACCGTATTCAACTTTTTTTTTTAAATGGAACCCCTGTATATTTTTTTATATTATTGTTTGCTGTAGTAAATGCTATATAGCTGTAGAATGTTTTTAAATTTTTATTCAAGAACAATGCAGTTATAATTTAAAAAAAATGGTTAAAAACACAGCTTTACAAAAAAAATTATAAAGGCTTTGCTGTTAACCATAAAATTATAATATTTTCTAAGTAGATAAAAGAAGGTTAGAGACATCGTGTGTGGCCCATACTTTTTGATTTGAATGTAGTACTCAAGAGAAAAAAAAATCCAACTTTTGATATCTTTCATTAAAAAAAAAGTTGAATAGGGTGCTGGAAAATTGGGCCCACTTAAGTAACTCTAAATATTTTTTCCAAATGGTATAATTTTATTCCACTGACCAATTATTGACATCAGTTTTCCACCTCTACCAAGGAAACTAAAAGCTGTTAAATAGCGATTGTTCACCACTGTCCACTATACTCATCGACTGACTAAATGGATGAGAAATGACAACCATTTATTAATTTTTTTTTTTTAAACTAGAACTCACTCTCATGTTCAATCCAATTTCAAAATTTTTAAGTCAAAAAATGGTTGTCATTCCAATACCATTAGTCAAGCAGTCACATGTGGTGCCATGAACGAAATGATTTTTTTGTCACAAAGAGCCACTGTGAAATACAAGAAACGGAGTGTGGATACAATAGGAAAATGGTTGTCATTCCGAACCAGTTTGTCAACCATTCAGTCAAAAATGTAAATTTGAGTATAATATATTTTGATGTAAATCTCAATTTGGATTGATTCTCATTACTGGTATAAGGTTTTTTGTGACTAAAAAGAGCATTGTTTTGACACCGTTTATGAGTGTGGTGGGTGGGTGGACCGCCCTGTCCACTATACTCATCGACTGACTGAATGGATGAGAAATGACAACCATTTATTGAATTGTTTTTTTTTCCTTTAAAAACTAGAACTCACTCTCGTGTTGAATTCAATTTTAAAATTTTTCAGTCAAAAAATGGTTGTCATTCCAATACCATTAGTCAAGCAGTCAGTTGTGGATGCTGCGGCCTACCCGCCCACCGCATTCACATGTGGTGCCATGAACGAAATGATTTTTTGTCACAAAGAGCCACTGTGAAATACAAGAAACGGAGTGTGGATACAATAGGAAAATGGTTGTCATTCCGAACCAGTTTGTCAACCATTCAGTCAAAAATGTAAATTTGAGTATAATATATTTTGGTGTAAATCTCAATTTGGATTGATTCTCATTACTGGTATAAGGTTTTTGTGACTAAAAAGGGCATTGTTTTGCCACCGTTTATGAGTGTGGTGGGTGGGTGGACCGCCCTGTCCACTATACTCATCGACTGACTGAATGGATGAGAAATGACAACCATTTATTGAATTGTTTTTTTTTCCTTTAAAAACTAGAACTCACTCTCGTGTTGAATTCAATTTCAAAATTTTTCAGTCAAAAAATGGTTGTCATTCCAATACCATTAGTCAAGCAGTCAGTTGTGGATGCTGCGGCCTACCCGCCCACCGCATTCACATGTGGTGCCATGAACGAAATGATTTTTTGTCACAAAGAGCCACTGTGAAATACAAGAAACGGAGTGTGGATACAATAGGAAAATGGTTGTCATTCCGAACCAGATTGTCAACCATTCAGTCAGAAATGTAAATTTGAGTATAATATATTTTGGTGTAAATCTCAATTTGGATTGATTCTCATTACTGGTATAAGGTTTTTGTGACTAAAAAGGGCATTGTTTTGCCACCGTTTATGAGTGTGGTGGGTGGGTGGACCGCCCTGTCCACTATACTCATCGACTGACTGAATGGATGAGAAATGACAACCATTTATTGAATTGTTTTTTTTCCTTTAAAAACTAGAACTCACTCTCGTGTTGAATTCAATTTCAAAATTTTTTAGTCAAAAAATGGTTGTCATTCCAATACCATTAGTCAAGCAGGCAGTTGTGGATGCGGCGGCCCACCCGCCCACCGCATTCACATGTGGTGCCATGAACGAAATGATTTTTTGTCACAAAGAGCAACTATCAAATACAAGTGTGGATACAATAGGAAAATGGTTGTCATTCCGAACCAGTTTGTCAACCATTCAGTCAAGAATGTAAATTTGAGTATAATATATTTTGGTGTAAATCTCAATTTGGATTGATTCTCATTACTGGTATAAGGTTTTTTGTGACTAAAAGGCGTATGGTTCTGGCACCGTTTATGAGTGTGGTGGGTGGGTGGGCCGCCCTGTCCACTATACTCATCGACTGACTGAATGAATGAGAAATGACAACCATTTATTGAATTGTTTTTTTTTTCCTTTAAAAACTAGAACTCACTCTCGTGTTGAATTCAATTTCAAAATTTTTCAGTCAAAAAATGGTTGTTATTCCAATACCATTAGTCAAGCAGTCAGTTGTGGATGCTGCGGCCTACCCGCCCACCGCATTCGCATGTGGTGCCATGAACGAAATGATTTTTTGTCACAAAGAGCCACTGTGAAATACAAGAAACGGAGTGTGGATGCAATAGGAAAATGGTTGTCATTCCAAACCAGTTTGTCAACCATTCAGTCAAAAATGTAAATTTGAGTATAATATATTTTGGTGTAAATCTCAATTTGGATTGATTCTCATTACTGGTATAAGGTTTTTTGTGACTAAAAGGCGTATGGTTCTGGCACCGTTTATGAGTGTGGTGGGTGGGTGGGCCGCCCTGTCCACTATACTCATCGACTGACTGAATGGATGAGAAATGACAACCATTTATTGAATTGTTGTTTTCCTTTAAAAACTAGAACTCACTATCGTGTTCAATCCAATTTCAAAATTTTTAAGTAAAAAAATGGTTGTCATTCCAATACCATTAGTCAAGCAGTCAGTTGTGGATTAACTTTGTATACCCTAAGTTATATTGACATCTAACGTTCAGAAGTTGAGAAAAAAATGTTTAGCTTACAGATTGCTGCAATGATATTGTAGAGCACAGGGGTCTGTGAAAATTTTTACCATTGATATTTCATCCATCGTTTTGAGTTTATAAAACCAATTTTATGTTCTAAAAAGTACATAGTTTTGTGTGTATTGAACAAATTAAAATTTGGTCTAGTGACTTTTGATCAATAAATTTATGAAATTGAGTGTCGTCTGTGACTATCTGGGTATAAAATTAATAGGTAACATAACCTCCAATTTAGTTTGAAATTTTAAATTTATTAGAAACATGTATATTGTCGCTTCGAGAATGGGCCACAAACGTCCTCTCACATACAAGGAGCTTGTTGAACTGGCAAACAACGTTTCTAACTTGAAATATCTGAGCGAGGAAGAGTCCGACGAAGAAATAGAGGAAGTGATGTATCTGGAGACGAATGTAGATATTGCAAATTTAATTATTACTAAGCACAAGTAAACTATTTTGAAGATTTAGATGTTGAAAAGACCCCACCAGCATATTTTCTTGAGCCTCAACCTGGACCAAGCACATCAGCAACAACTGCTGAAAAGTCATAAGTTGACTCCAAAAGAGAAAATTAAATGGAGCAAAGGATTAACATTTCCCACTCTGAAAATCAGATGGTACAATATGACCAAATCCCCCATAAATAAAAATATTCATTTTAATATTTTATTTTTGCATTACCCATATAGTCACACTGTCGTCAATTAACGACATGTCACCACCCTCGAAGGGGGTAAAATATCGCCTCGCAAGTTGCACCAAAAAATCATAAATAAATGAAACATTAGGTGTGCAAAATATAAAAAAAAATTATTTTGACCAGAAAAAAGAGTGACTGAAAGGGTTAATAGCAAAGGCATAAGAGACCGATCCCACACTAATGACGCATCCTGTAGATGTTGAGCAAGAGTTCAAAGAAGTAGACATAGAAAAAAATTACAAGGAACGGTGAAACAGAATCGAAACATAGAGCAGAAGCAGGAGGTTGATATAATTGGACACATTAATTTTTTAAAGAAAAAGAAACTCGGGTATGAAAGTCATATTAAGCACGGTTTTGAACACTGCCGACTGTAGTAGTCTTCAGTAGTCTTCATAACCTCCATACTTAAAGCGATTAACTTACATCGTAACATCAGATCAGGCACCATTTTAACCACAAGTATAAAACTGCGTGTTATCGGGAGATACTGATCCATTTAGATGTTTTTTAGATGGGCCCTTTCTTGTTTGTTAGTGGTAGGGGCGGAATAACAGCGGGAGATTATCACTGTGTTCGTGTGCCTCTTCCTTGTTCGTCTCCTTGTTCTAATGGTTTAATGCTTTGTTTGAAATATTTATGAATTTTATTTCAAAAAATCTGTTGATCTTTTATTCGGGCACTTCCTACGACACTGATCTCTCAACTCGCACGGCGCGAAGAACCCCGACTGTTACATTTCAATAACAAATTTGTTTCTAGTTTTGGAATCTTTCTCATGAATCTATGCATCTCGACGGGAGAAATTTAATTCCGATTTGCATCCAGAAAATGATCCGGGTAGGTACGTCCTTCGGGATAATCGACGGGCGCGACTTCAAGAGCAGCTTGGCAACGCTGCGTGAGATTGACAGTTAACAAATCAGTTTCTGAACTCTGGCGAAACCACTAACTGAAGGCTGATAAATGTAAGCAATAATGGAGTAGTCAGTTCCAAGTTTTTATTTTCCAATTAAAAAAGTCGGGGTCTATTTCAAAGATGTGAGGCAAAACTGTCGCATATTTTGTCTACACTAAAAGTTATTATTACTTCATGAAATGTATTGATTGCAAAAGTTCAAACGTTCCTCGGAGACTTGAAGATCTGCCGTAATGTCTGTTTTACTCTGACTTTCAATTCCTCGATTGTAGAGACCACTTCCCGTCTCTTTTTTTCAAGGCCTCCAGAATGTGTGGTCTAGTCTCTTGAATGTATTTAATTTGCGACCACTTTGTATCTTTTCGGTTTCATCACTAGTTCTATGTAACTACTACTATTAACTATTAACTTATTGTGTCTGATCAGATGCCTACCAAAAGGCGGAGTTTGTTCTCTTGATAAATGCTTCATTAATAAAAGTTTTCATCAGGTTTGAGAGGTAGTGGTTGGCTGGTCCGATGGGCGGTTCGCTACCATCCGATGTTCCCGTCGCACCCTGTTGAGCCAGCTCGTCGGCCCTCTCATTCCCCTCATTACCGTTATGTCCTCGAACCGACCTTAGCTCAACGATATTGTATAGTGCTATTCTTGACAGTTCCAGATGGCAGTCATGTACCACTTGTCAATACATAAATCCGTCTTCTTTTACATTTGAAATATCGATTCTTTGTTGTTATTAACTAGTATTATGTTCCTCCTATAGTTTTTACTTGTTCTATATCTTGATCAAAATATATTTTAGTGTCTTTTAAAATACTGATCTTGTTTTCCCTCCTCAATTCCATTCAGTATCAAGTTTCTCTTCTTAATCGCCCTTAATCACTCTATTAATTAATTTCGGTTAATTTTTTCCTAGTGTGATAACTTTAACGAGGCTGGCAATTTGAGATTGTTGTAGACAACGGACAATACGAGACTTCACCACCCGCGGCAACACTACCAAGGGATATTAATAATAAATTTCCATGAAAGCATAAAGTGTATTTTCTCTGAAATGCAATAGTTTTGCATCTCCCGAGCGGGCAGACAGAATTTTCCTGTTTGTAAATGATAAAAGTCTTTGAAATCGTGGAATCAAGCTGTTTATATGACGTTTTAAATCACCTAAAGAAGGGGTCTTACCTCGTCTGTTCAGTTTTATTTGAAGCTTGTCAGATAACGTCAAGAGTGTGAGAACTATAGTCACGATAGCGTAAAAGGGAGGCGAGATATCTGATGAAATGCGGAAATATTTTATTACGAACGACATTTTCTGTCGATATAATTCTCGTCACTTTTTCGTAAAACTTCAAGCGCTATATCTCGGGATCTGCAGTGCTTTTCTCCACGTTGCTGAAATTAATGTCGTTTTCTTTCCAGGTGAAATCGGAGGTTTGGGCCTGTCGTTTACCTCCCGCCCTTGTCCCCGACTCTGACGATATGGTAAGTTATGTAAAATCTAGTATTATGGGAAAATATTGTACTTTTTTTCTTGACAAATTCAACAATATGCGTTTTACAAATCCCAAAAGATCTTTACGATTTGTAATATGATAAACTTGTCCGTTATATATCATCCAAGAAACTCCACAAAATGATATTTTTCCCTATATAAGAAATACAGAGCTCGGATTCACACATTATGCAATTTTACTGGTCACTAAATGTTTTTTCCATATCTAATTGCCCATATTTCATTCGAGTGATTTCAGCGTTTTGTTCTTTGGATATCATAATGTCCGTTTTAAAAATGGTGGAGGCGCCGGGAGAGCCCGCAACAATGCGTCGGATAAAAATTATGCATTTAAGTTGTCAAATGAAAGTTTATGGGAAAGTTTTACAAGAAAAACAATATATTTGTTATCGATATTTAAATTTAACTTAGATAAGGATTCAATTTGTAACAATTATTTATTTTTATCGAACTGATATTCTTCGATCGAATTAACAATGTTTCATTCGAACATGTAATTAATTTAATTAATTACATTTTATATAACTCTCTGTGTAGAATAATTAATGAAGCATCATTACGGCAACTGCTGTAATATGCCCACGTATGATTCAAAATTTTATCTACTACTGCCTAAAATCCAAAAGAATTACAGAATTTCTTGCGTCGACATGGTAACCACTCAAAATTAGTGGTGGAGTAATAATCAACTAAATGACGTCATATGAGTGGTATAATGAGATCGTTATACAGCAGTTGTAGATAATAGTATGTATATTGAAACACTAGTTTTGTAAAATTTATATTAAGACAGTAGGCAGGAGTGCCTGTAAAGAACGAGTGCTCTGAAGTTTTATAAAACGAGTTTTTCATGTTATTTTTTCTAATTTGCATATTAAATAATTTTTTTTACAAAAAAATCAATTTCGGTAATTTAGGGAATTTTGTGATAGTGATAGTTGGTATATTAGAAAAAATATATTAAATTATTATTGCATATTTTTTCTTATCTTATTTAAACTTTCTCAACCTGTTGCTCTGCTTCTTATGTTACATATTTAAAGATCTCTTTGATTTATGATCAATTTGGCGGAAAATAATTTTTGTATTGTATTAATCTTAACGTAAAACAGTTTAGTTCTAAATTTTTAATTACTTCTGTGACGCTTGTTTACGGCGGTGGTTGCCTCGAGCGGTATGCTCCACGGTACCACGAGTAGCTAAAATCCAGGGATCAGCTGTCTAGTCAGACGGGAGGGAAATTAAATACGACTCGGTGCTACAGCTTTTATTAATCACCCTATATACAGAGTTATTTACACTAGTATCGGCTCATGGAAACTTTATGATTTGCCCTATATACTACTACTAATACTAATAACTTGTGACAGATTTTGTGATTCACCCTGTTGGTTTCTGCGGCAGCGGGGTGGTTAAGGTCCAGGGTGGCACGGGCTATTCAGCAGAAAAGATTGGTCCGGTTGTCCGGACTAGGGCCCCCAAAGACAGCCGGGTCCACCCTTCCCTGGACTGGTCGGCTCACCACTTTTGCTTCCCGGGCTGGACTTCTCCGGAGAGGGCACGGCTCACAACTGTCGTTCTAACTGAGCGGGGTTTCTTTTATAGAGACGCTGGAGGGGAGATGATTACATTGGTTGGTTGATGCGCGCGTCTGAGGGTCTTATCAATTCGATCTCTTCTCACCTGGCAACGTGGTGGATCCAGGATGGTTTCATCCGGTGCGCGCTTTTTTTCTGGTCAACGTGATGCAAGAACTATCCCGGTAGCGTGGTCCGACGTGACAAGGGCAGTTTCAATCGCAGCTCGCAAATTTTCTGATTACGTGAGTGAAAGAATTATTCTGTTCCGATACTGGGAAATATTTTTTGATGAGTTAAAAATTTAAATTTGAGCGTAGGATGCACGGCCCTGATTCAACAGTGAGACGGCGGGCCGCTCGTTGTGAGAGTGTTGAGCATAGATGACGGCACTGGAAACTCGGCACTGGAAGCTCTAAATACATATATAGTTAAAAAATTGGATCGGAAATACTGTGAAAATTACGGAAAAATTTTAAATTGGAAAGAAAATCTTGCGACCCAAAGATTTTACACTTACTATTAAATCCTCACTTTCAGTTCTGACATCGCGGTTGGAAGCCTATGGCTTCTACAGAAGGCTATATAGAAAGTTCGATCCGAGATATGCATGCTTGAATTCGCAGAAAAATTTCCGTTTAACATAGAACTTTGAGTAAGCATTTGAGCAACATAAGGACCCATACGCGAGCGAAGCGAGCTACACTCACTCACTATCAAGACTTTCAGTTAAGACATGGTAATTGTAAGCCGAGAATACCTGCAGAAAGCTATCTAAAAATTCGATCCGAAATACTGTAGAATTCACGGAAAAATTTGCAGTTATAAACAAAATTTTGCCATTAATAGATTTTAACAAGCGAGCCACACTTACTGTTAAGTCCTCACTTTCAGTTCTGGCATGGAGGTATTCGATGCGAGATATGTACTCTTGAAATAGCTGCAAAAGAACTTTATGTAAGCATTTGTGCATACGTTTTAATACGCGAGCGAAGCGAGCTACACTAACCAATATAATTTATTTTCTTTTCAATTGCCCATAAAGCGCAAAGAGAAATCTAACAATCCAAAGTATACGCAATTGGAACGGTAGCGGACCGAAACAACGACGAAGTACCTTTATCGTATTCCTGTCTAGATATCACATGGACGTTGCTTACATTTTATAGCTCAATTGAGGATTTAATTATAAGTGTAGCTCGCTTCGCTCGCTTATTAAAATCTATGCATCGTTATGGTTATGCTATGTTTTTAAGTGGAATTTTCTATATAGCTTTTTGCATCGGCTGTCGGCTGTGAGGCTGTGAGGGTCTTATCAATGCATTCTCTTGCCACCGGAGCGACGTTGGCTCCGGGCAACGTAGCTGATCCGCGATGGCGTCATCCGGTGTTCGCTTCTTTTCTGGTCAACATGATGCAAGAATCATCCCGGTACTATACACGGAAGCATCTATTTCCGACGGATTTTTGGTTCGATGAGAACAGCGTGGTCCGACAAGGACAGTTTCAATCGCAGCGCGTTAATTTTCCGATTACGTGAGTGAAAGAATTATTCCGCTACGATACTGGTAAATATTTTTTGACGAGTTAAAAATTTAAATTTGGGCGTAATGTGTACGGCCCTGATCCAACAGTGAGACGGCGGGCCGCTCGCTGCGAAGAATGTCGCTTGAGAGTGTTGAGGATCGCTAACGGCACTGGAAACTGGAATTTTTTCGGTAACTTCGTTACACTTCACACGTTTTATTTATGAAATTTCTAAATACATACATAGTCACAAGTGTAAAAAGTTGCTGTTTATTGCACGCGACCTGAAAATTGTTGGACAACACGTCTAGTGCCTTACCACTTTTTACACCCGTTGCCTACAACATTTGTTTCACGATCGTCCCAGACCTCACCTTTTTGGAGAACATACCTGCGATACAATTACTTAAGTGGCATTGGTAGTAGGAAATACGGTCTTCTTGGTGAAATGAAATATTAGAGAATTCTTAGTAGTAGTTCTTTGTGGTCCACCAATGGACGCGAAGGACGGCATGCATATTTTATGACTTAAATAGTATTTTGTATGACAAAATCAGCTCTCCTGTTGAGATCAGAACACCGAGCAGCTAGATTTGTCTGTTGGTTCTTCGGACACACTGGATACAAGAGCGGAAACACATATATTTTTCTGACGAATGTCGCTTCTTTTAATGTTGGAGAATCCTGAAAACGCCCGAATAGTTGTGAAGAGATCGGAAGGTTACCGAAGAATTTTGAGTTCTTGACGAGCCTGAAGACTCCTGAAAAATCATTTGAAAACTGGGAGAATTCTGAAAAATCACTGAGTCAAACATTTAGAGAGGTTTTGAAAAATCCTATACTCCTGGGGGATCGTGAAGGAGCTTAAAGAGCTATTTTCAGTGAAGTTGAGGATGTTTTGAGGAATGTATCTTTTATGTAACTATCTGTATGATCGTATTTTAACGAGCGAAACGAGCTACACAATCTCACTTTCAGTCCCGGAATGGTGGTTGGAAGCCGACGGTTCCTGAAGAAGGCTATATATAAAATTCGATCCGAAATATGTACCCTGGAAATCGCAGAAAAATTTCCATTTAAAACAGAATTTTATGTAAGCATTTGTGCAACAGAACGACCCATACGCGAGCGAAGCGAGTTTCACTCACTATTAAGGCTTAACTTTCAAACCAGACTTATTGGTAGTTGGAAGCGGACAGCCCTTGGAAAAAGCTATATAGAAAGTTCGACTCAAAATACTGTAGAAATCTCAGACAAATTTCCATCTAAAAACAAAACTTTACATAACAATCTGTACATCAAAACGATCCATGGATTTAAAAACGCGAGGGAAACGAGCTACACATTACAATTACACTTTCAGTCCCAGCATGGTGGTTTGAAGTCGACAATCCCTGCATCAGAAGCATAAAGAAATTGGATCGCAAATACTATGGAAATCACAGAAAAAAATCCACTTGAAAACAAAATCTTGCGACCCAAAGATTTTAACAAGCGAGCTACACTTACTATTAAATCCTCACTTTCAGTTCTGACATGGCGGTTGGAAGCCGATGGCTTTTACAGAAGGCTATATAGAAAGTTCGAATCGAGATATGCACAGATAGAACTTTGTGTAAGCATTTGTGCAACATAACGACCCATACGCGAGCGAAGCGAGCTACACTCACTATCAAGACTTCACTTTCATTTAAGACATGGTAATTGTAAGCCGAGAATTGCTGCAAAAGGCTATATAAAAATTCGATCCGAAATACTGTAGAATTCACGGAAAAATTTGCACTTAAAAACAAAATTTTGCGATCCATAGATTTTACGAAGCGAGCCACAGTTACAGTTAAATCCTCACTTTCAGTTCTGACATGGAGGTTGGAAGCCGATGGCCTCTGCAAAATGCCATATAGAAAACTCGATGCGAGATATGTACTCTTGAAATAGCAGAAAACAGAATTTCATGTAACCATTTGTGCATAGGTTTTAATACGCGAGCGAAGCGAGCTACACTAACCAATACAATTCCTTTTATTTTCAATTGCCCATAAAGCGCAAAGAGAAATCTAACAATCCAAAGTATACGCAATTGGAACGCTAGCGGACCGAAACAACGACGAAGTACCTTTATTGTATTCCTGTCTAGATATGACATGGACGTTGCTTGCATTTCATAGCTCAAATTGAGGATTTAATGATAAGTGTAGCTCGCTTCGCTCGCTTATTAAAATTTATGGATCGTTATGGTTATGCTAAATTTTGTTTGTAAGTGGAATTTTTTCTGTAATTTAGCTTTTTGCAGCGGCTGTCGGCTTCCAACCACCATGCCAGAACTGAAAGTGGGGTTTTGATCATATAAGTGTAGCTCGCTTGTTAAATTCTGCGGGTCGTTATTTCGTTTTTAAGTCAAAATTTTTCTGTGATTTCTACAGTATCTTGGATCGAATATTCTAGATAGCCTTTTGCAGCAGCTGTCGGCTTCCAACCACCATGCCGGGATTGAAATCCTGAATTCTTCGTGTGTTGTCTCTTGATTATTTTTCATTCCTTCTTGACTTCTTTTTTGGTGATCTTATTGTTCCCTTTTTTTGGGATGCTTCTGGGCTGTCTTTAAGCTCTCTTTTTCTTGTAGTTTCTTCTTTATCTTCTTCTTGAATTTCTCCTTTTTCTTCTTCTTGTCTCATTTTTATTCCTAACCCTTTACATTGCCGTATATTTTTCCACTCCTCAACCCCCTTCCTTTCTTTCTACCTTTCTTCTTTGCTCCTTTTCTCTTCTTCGCTGTTTCCTTCCCATTTCTACGTTTTTTTTTTTACTTTGTTTTCGTCAATTTTCTCATCTTCGGCGTCGCTTCACTCCACGTGTTCTAGTGTCGGCCGGTAAATTAGGAATCCAGGGCCTTTTCTTTGTCAGAAATTAGCAATTTGAAGCTTCTAGATGTCACAATAAAATATTACTTTTTGAATTTTAAATCGCATGACACAAAAATGTAAATGGGAAAAGTTATCAGATATTTTTTCTGACAAATGTCGCTTCTTTTCTACAGCTTTTGCTGGACTCGTTCGAGTTCTTAGCTTCATCGCAACGCCCACACGAGTGATTGTTGTTCATACGGCGGACGGGCGCGGAATCGTCTCTCATCCCCGCATTTAAATTTAGATTGGTGGGGCCCGACTTGCGGCGGAAGCTCCAGAGGTCGCTGCATTAGTGTTGAAACAGAAGGCGACCAACGGGACAATCCGGAATCCTGGACTAAGCTGGGGTGATTTGTCGCATAATTTGAACGCTGGCTTTGTAATGCTCCATGAGAACGAACTGAACACGGCTAAATTGCAACAATCTCCTGGAGCTTTGAATAATGCAGGAGTCGGCGGGCCGACCGATCAACGCAACGCGATATTGGGTTCTCTCTGCCTTTCCATGCGTTCACTAATAGCTTTCCGGTGGAATCTGATATAGGGTGGTGGGAAAAAGTCGGGGATGTCGTGGATTGCTGACAACAGAAGAGGGAATTGTTTGTCAAGCTTGACTGAATTTTAACATTTTAAAGAGTACATGTACGGTTTAGCCGTTAGGACTAGTTTCGAGCTTTCTAGTTACGCTCCTCCCTCGATATTTAGGTTTCCTTCTTGCTTTTAATAAATTAAATTCCTTGCAGAATTACACGCGAACGAAAATGCGCGTCTAGGCTGTCATTGCTTTTACCAAGAAGTTCACGATATTTCTAATTTCCCTAGCTAATATTTGGAGTTGTTGTTAAATTTCTTGGCAGATTGTCAACGCTTCTTGGAAGCAACTCTTGAGGGAGATAAGTCTGCCGCCGTATAACAATGCTGGAGAGCGCTAAAACGATCGTTTGATCTGTGCGGTGTTGGCGTAAAAGCACCAAAATCAGTCAATTATAATTCATGAGGTGGGACCTTTCTTTTGGATGGAACGGAACTACTTATCCAAAGCAATATTCTTCATCTGACACTTGACAAAATAATAAAAGAAGAATGCGGGGAGGTTATTTCGAAGCGAATTGATATCTGGGACCTGTGGTTGTCATCATAAAATGAGCCTTAGTGTTCAAATCTTCATATAACATGATAAAAGTGTTGATTCACTTCTAAAAGGCAACGACGTAAATTAGCAAAACATGATTGTCAACAACGTTATAATGATATGGTGATTTTTAAATTTTTATTCATTATTCTGGTTTTGCGAGAGCGTCATGTTGTTGAAAGAGGGGCAAGTTGCGAGCCTCTCGGAATATCTTAACGCCTTTTTAAATATGGCTATTATTATATGATCCATCATCACCTTGAACTTATCTTACTTGGAGTCTTCCGAAGTGGATTTTCGTCGCCTCATCTGATGCTGCACTTCGGCTTTAAAACTTCACTTTTTCTTCAGAGGCCATTGTGCATTGGCAGTGACGGATTGCTCGAGTAATGGAAAAATTGACAGGTCGCACGGGGCGATTGTCTTTCGATTGAATCATTGATTGACTTCTAATTCGCGGATTTGGCCCTAAAAGAAGTTTTTAGCCGTTGAAATTATGAATTATTCATTTCCCTATTTTCGGATTTGCCCCCGGTTCTAAAGTTAGCAAACACTAATTTGAAATTCTCGTGGCGAGTGGTAATAACATGCGAGTGCAATACTATGCTTTATCTAGGGCCTCAGACTTAACGTTTTAATTATTTTGGGAAGGCTGCCAAATCAGTTTCAATATCATGTGTATCTAAAATGCTCCAGGGGCTAAATGATTTAAATCTTTTTTTCAACAATTCTGCCAATAAAACGACCATTATAAAATTACAAGACTGCAAGTTTTGCAACGACGTAGCGTCTTATTGATTCAAAGATAATTCGTGTCGGGGTTACCTTGAGATGTCGATCTGCCGTCGACTCTACAACCCAAACAACTTTATTATTCGTTTCTTTTATTCTCTTCTCTCTGTAACAACTTTTTTATTGTCTAGACAAACGGCAAGGATCTGCATTCCAACTAGTGCGCTTTTTCACCATTTCTCATCTATTGCCTTCAGTCGTAACTATTTCAAATAGTCAGCTTCAAGGAGACAATTATTCAAAGTGTTTCTCTATTTTTTTTTTCTATAAGTACCTATTTCATTTTTCAACTAATGTTTTGTTTTGGGTAAGAATTAAGACATTTTTCACTAAATGAGGAAAGTGTTTGTAAACAAGGAAAGCACCATAATTTTTATTGCAATATTGTTTCATCAATTATTATAGGGAATTGTGTTTTAATTACTCACAGGAATGCAAAAATTTTGCAGTTTGAACAGTTTTTATTGCACCTGTAAAAAAATAAAATCCGCTTTTTATTCGTGCCCCAAGAACACTTCCCCGGCATATTTTTTAATCCGGGAGCAGTCATATCTTGGGTTACCACCTCCCGCGGCGTGCTTTTTATACCATGCCGGGTATTAATGTGAGCCTTTTGAATAACGGGGCCTACCTGCGTGCTCGCCCAAAATTAATTAACCCTGTAAGTGTATTCATAGGTTTATTTGTTACACAGATTCGGTCAACATTTGCGCACAAATCTCCGATAAAAGCGTGCTTCCGCTTCGAGTTTCCGCAACAGAATAAGAGCGGCAGCCGAAATACGGAGTAAATTGCGGTTAAGAACGCATTATGGGTTTAACGGCGTAATGAAACCATCATAAAATTTTGTAGCTTAAAGTGTTTTCAAATACGTATTAGAGTACTAAAAATTGTACTGTCAATTGGTGTGTCAGAAATTACTTTAACAATACAGAGCAATTATTCTATATTGTTGATATTGTATTACCGCGAGCAGAAAATACAGTGTAGAAACTTCCAAAATTCACATTTTTTGCGAGGGTGTATAATACTGTCAAGTGCTGTTACATTGTGAGTAGTTCAAATTATTAAAGTGTATTTAGAGGGCCTTGGTAATAGTTGTCACTTTTGACACAACATACAGGAGGCATGCCTACAATGTCACCACTCTAGAAAGCTCTACAAGTTTCGCATATTTTCTTGAAAAATAAAGTCCGAGTGACTAAGAACAGCATTAATCAGAGTCCTTTGCACACAAAATTAATTTTCTTTGTTTACATCCTGATTTTTTAAATTTGACGTTAAATAGACGCCAGGATCGCGAAAAAGCAATGGCGTCTCGTTTACCGAGATTTTAAAAATTGCTGATTTCGTAAATTTTTTGATCAATCTATTTTTCAAGATTTCCTAACATAACCTCAAGAATCTAAATGTCAAAAAAAATCCCCAAACTCCCCAGACCAAGTTCGTGCAGTGGTGCCGATAGTATTGCGACCTTGGCGAGTTTTTAAAATTAAAACAGCTTATAGTCAAGCTCGTAATTTTGGTGGATATTTACATAAAATTGATATTTCAAAAACGTCGGTATTTCTGTAAATTATCGGTGTGTTCGCATTTTCCTCTTAATTATCCACATTCTCATGTTTCTAAAATTTACAATTTTCTCTTCATTATTGTAATCCTCTTGATTCTCTAGACTTTCTTAACATTAACATTCTTCTGTTTTTAATGTTTCTTTACAATTTACAGATTCTTTTAGTTACATTCAGTTCGTACGAATTGAGGTTCAATTTTTGACAGATGACAATTTTCAAATATCACTATATTAATTTTTATTAATTTTTTATTTGTATTTTTTTTTATTATAAGATTCTCCAGATTTTTCAAATTTTTAAATTATTTATTACTTGCAATGATTCTTCTGGTTCTCTCGATTCCTCCTTTTCTTGTCATGGATTCTTCGTTCTATAATATTGCAGTTTCCATTGCATTAACTAGTTTTCCATTTTATTGATTCTGTTAATTTTTATATTTTTTCAATTTTGTTTTTTTATTTGTTTTTTTTGTCCGCTCGATTTTTTTGATTTTCCTCTTCTTGTGTTTTAGGTATTTTTAAAGCGATTTGAAAAAGTGATGATCAAATAAAATTGATTTAGGAACGAAGCTTCATCACTATTATACGTTTATACATTTTTTCACATTTAATTTTGATAGATGACAGTCAAGCGTTTTTAAAATTATTTTATTTTAAAATTCAAATTAACCGAGTTAAAAATAAAATACAGCGTCAAAGATTTTTTGCTCAGTCACCCTGTATATCTACATAATATATCTTATTCATTTGAGTCTATGGTTTCTCCACATATAACATGAAGCCTTAGAACGTGTGCTGTTGTTTAATAAAGTTGTTTTGTGAGATAACAAAACGTATCAAAAATTGCAATTTTGGCTAACTTTTTCAAACGCTGTACTGTTACCGCTTCTTGTGACGTCATTTCGGGGGAGCATTCTCATTGGTTCGCGCGTCTAGTCTAATTTTGTTCCGCAATGACGGCACAGAAAGGCGCGCTTTTCAAATAAGACAAATGTTTCGGATTCTTTTTACCGTTATTTCGAATAAATCAAAAAAGGGGGTATAATATTTTTCCGTGTAGTTTCTTGAAAATTGTGGGACGACCCCATTGCTCAATTTTCAACTTTTTAATACTAATTTTTGCTTTCATTCTCCTATTTTATTTAATTGTGCTCCATTTTCGTCATTATCCTGATTCTTTTATTTCTCTTGATTCTTCTGATTCTATTCTTTTCTTCCATTTGGTTCTTCTAATTTCCAGTTCCAATGATTCTCTTAATTATAGTTTCACTTGAATTTAGTTTTCTTTATTTTCTAAATTATCTTGTGAATTTCGACTCTCTTGGTATTTTTTTAAATTCTTCATTGGTTCTTCTGAATCTTTTGGTTTTGCTCATTTTCTAATTATTTTATCTAATCCTCCTTTCCTACTGATTGTTAAGTTTCTTTTGATTCTCTAATTTTTTTTATTCTCTGGTTCTCCGGAATGTATTTCCAATTTTCTTGTTAATTCATTCTTCTGATATTCTTATAAACCCTAAAGTGTGATACTATTTTGACTGTTTTTTTTTCTTTTCATTATTTTTTTTTGTTATTCGTTATTTGTGTGATTTTCCTGATTGTATTGATTTGCTTGAGACTCCTGCTTCTTCATTTTAATTTTATGAATTCTCTCCATTCTTCTTTTGCTCCGTTTCTTATAATTTATTGTCCTAATTTTAATTCTACCGATTCTGTAGTCTCTTGTTTAGGTTGACTTACCCGATTCTGTGTTGTTTCTTCTGTTGATCGTCCCCAATCTTTTGATTTTCTCTTGTTTCTCTTGAACTCTCCTGTTTGTTCTGTTTTATTTGATTTTCTTGAGTTTCTATCGTATTTAATTTTTATTCAGGAATACAATTATTTTTACAAAGACTTATTGGGTTCGCAACAATACAGTTTACATCAAAATTGGCAAGCCTGTATAGAATTATGTATATTCAGTATCATTGTAAATTCAACATGGCCGCAACCTCAAAATGGGGGATTACATATACTTTTTGAATCCCCTCAATATCGATATCAAATGAAAGGGTTTAACTAGTAGGATACAGTACACTATGAAAAATTTTGAAAAATTTTAAAATCCTAGATGGCCGCCGCCACAAAATTGCGGGTTACATTTTTTTTTCAATCCCCTCAATATGGGTATCAAATGAAAAGGCTTAACTACTAGAATACAGTACACCATGAAAAAAAATCTTAGATGGCCGCCGCTACAAAACGGAGGAATACATATTTTTTAGTGTCCTCTCAATATGGGTATCAAATGAAAGGGCTTGGCAAGTGGAAGACAGTACACTTTAGAAAAACTAAAAACTTGAAAATAAAATAAGTAAAACACATTTTTAAGTTAAACAGTTTTATATTGTAAAGAAACATAATGTACTAAAAGCTAAAAAATAATTACGTAGGTGCCAGGTACCAGTCATCACACCACTCTCCTCATCAATCTAGAGTATTGATCAGACTAAAATAAAATCGTGGGGCGAGTCTAATTTTCATTATTTATAGTCAACCGCTCATATCATTATAGCTATCCTTTGCATCTTCTCAAAAGATTCAGAAAAAACAATGAAAAATAAAAAAAAAATATCAAGAAGACTAAATTATTCAAGTGAAACTCTATAATGAAGAGAATCATTGGAACTGGAAATTAGGAGAACCAAATGGAAGAAAAGAATAGATCAAATCTAAAAATCAGAATAATCAAGAGAAATAAAAAAATCAGGACAATCACAAAAATGGAACACAAGTAAATAAAATAGGAGAATGAAACAAAAATTAGTATTAAAAAGTTGAAAATTGAGCAATGGGGTCGTCCCACAATTTTCAAAAACAGCTTTTCTAGAAACTAGACGGAAAAATATTATACCCCCTTTTTTGATTTATTCGAAATAATTACTAGGTAAAAAAATCCGAAACATTTGTCTTATTTGAAAAGCGCGTCTATCTGTGCCGTAATTGCGGAACAAAATTCCAAGTTACTAGACCCGCGAACCAATGAGAATGCTCCCCCGAAATGACGTCACAAGAAGCGGTAACTGTATAGCGTTTGAAAATGTTAGCCAAAATTGCCATTTTTGATACGTTTTGTTATCTCACAAAACAACTTTATTAAACAACAGCACACGTTCTAAGGCTTCATGTTACATGTGGAGAAACCATAGACTCAAATGAATAAGACATATTATGTATATAGGGTGACTGACAAAAACAATCTTTGACGCTGTATTTTATTTTTAACTCGGTTAATTTGTTGATTTTAAAAACGCTTGTCTGTCATCTGTCAAAATTAAATGTGAAAAAATGTCATTAAATTTTGTTTTTCGACAAATTGTGTTCCGACATTTTGTAATTCGATAACATTTCCGCCTCCCTCATTGAATGTATTGTAGCGTTTCTGGGTTCCATTTATTTATTTATTTGAACACTATGTTAAATTTATTTAAACTTCTAATATTACACTATTTTACATTATTTACACTATTTACTACTTCACGGGCACGTCTCGTATTATTTATTTACACATCACGCGGCACTCCGGATAGATAAAAGTAACTGTCCGACTAGACCCACTGATCTTCGATGAAACTACTGACTCACTCGATGACTGATGCGACTCTAATAAATATACCAGATAAATCTTTCTAGTCCGCTCCAGATGTTTCATGGCGTTCTCGATCTGTACCGGATATTCCAAAAAATGAGTCGTACTACCTCGAGTACATTGTAGTGTAAATCCAGGACATTCTAGTAAATGATGATGCCGCTACAGCGATGAGTCATCTCGTGTGCACGTCCGTTACACTATGTATTCAATTATTATTATTCTCTTAAAAATTTTGCTTCTGCTAATTATTTTATTAATTCTTTCGATTTTTCTCATTGTATAGATTTTACTGGCTTTCTGATTTCAATCGATTGCCTTGATTCTTCAGCACCGATTCTAGTGATTCTTTTAATTCCAATTCTTTTAATGATCTTGATATTATTGATTCTTCCAATCCTTTTTTTTTAACTCCTCGTAATCGTCCTGCTTTTCTTGTTTTTCTGATATTGAATCAATTTCTTCGATTCTTTTGATCCTCTTAATTCATTCTTAGGATGATCCACTTTTACTCTATTCTTAGACATTTCCATAATAATTATTGATTCTCCTCCTTGTTTTGATTCTCTGATTCTCTGATGTTAATTTTTTAGTCCTTTTTCTTTTAATTCTCTTGAGTGACTACTGATTTTTTGTATTCGTTTTGTGAAAGGTGTAGATTTAAATTAGTCATCAAGTTGCTTATGATTTTCTGAGTGATGAAGATGAATTGAAAAAGGCATGTGATTTGTCGCTTCATACAATTCATACTAACATAACCTAAAATCGAAGTGACACTTGACAGTTGTTGGATAACTACTGCTGGCGGTTATCTTTTGAATTGTTTAAACAATAGCAGTTGTCGTCATAGCGATAGAAAATTCAACACTTCAAGAACAGTTCGTGGTACTGCTTACGGCGAAACGATGGCGTACAGTTTAGAACAAAAATTGTTTTTACTAAAAAGTACTTTTAATCAGTTTTTCCCTAAAACACCAAAAACAATTTTATTATAACTGCCAACGCACGTTTCGCCAACAATGTTGGCATCATCAGGGCGATGAGTAAACTCAGTTTTCAGAGTTTTCAGACTCTGAAAACTGAGTTTACTCATCGCCCTGATGATGCCAACATTGTTGGCGAAACGTGCGTTGGCAGTTATAATAAAATTGTTTTTGGTGTTTTAGGGAAAAACTGATTAAAAGTAGTTATCTACCACCAAAAGTGATCCAGACAATTGTTTTGTTTTTTACTAAAAAGCTATTTCCGAAATGGGACTAAAGTGGATATAGTTTGAGTACAGGACTGTCTCCAAGAATTTCAAGAAGAATTTAATGAAACTGGTAGTCTTTGCTATTTTTTCTAATTTGCATATTAAATAAATTTTTTATATAAATCAAATCAATTTGGGTAATTTAGGAAATTTTTTGATAGTTGGTAACAGTTTGATTTAAATTTGAATCAAGTAGACTAAACATAATTGACATTTTTCGCAGGTAAAAATGCAAGATTAGTGCTGTGGATTAGTGTTTCATGATGAATTGGGAAATTTCTTTCACTCAGCAGAGCCTGTCTATGACACCACAGGGTAAATATGAGAAACAAAATCAGCATTTCGTTCAGTGCAGGGTTCGGTGTGTGTTACCAATGGAAAATCTAGATTTTGGGTTCGTTACTGGCTTATTAACGCACTCAAAATGAATGCGTTAGCAGCTTTATTGTTACAACAGCAAATTATAAAAACAAAATTTACATGTAGAGAGATGGAGAATTTTGACGTCCAAAGCCTACTGGATGTATGAATAATTATTTTTTTTCCATTTCAATTAATTTAAATTTAATGATTGAAAGTCCAAATGTCAAGTTAAAAAATTTGGCAACAGACATACGTTAAAATGTCAAATTCATAGGCTACTTGCTGACTAATTTAAATGAACACCCGTTATATGTATAACTAATGGTATTTAATTTGACAGCTGTCAAATATAACATCAAAATGTAATGTTAATTCGTGTTTTTTCTCATTTTGGGTGAACGAAAACCAAAAACGCTTTCACTTTTCAGGGGCTCAGACTCATTGCAACACCCGGCTGCCGCCTCGTACTTTAAAAATTAAAGTGTCTTGATAGCGCACTTGTACTATTTCCGATTGTCTCCATTCTATCTGTACTTTCTCTTATTTCGCTCATTTTATACTTTGATTCTTTGATTCCCTTGTTTGTGTTGACTTTCTTGTATTTTTTGGTGATTCTCCTTTTTTTTATCTAAAAGCTTCAAATTCATTGTCTACTCGTGCTGGTACAGAGTGAGGTGCATTTAAAGGATGGACATGAATATCAATTACTTTGCCACATAGAAGTGGACGCAACTGGAAATTTATTCCTAAAGAAATACGCAAACCGATATCAAATAGAGTACCAGCAATTTTCCAAATGGAAAGCACTTCATAAATAGAGAATAAATTTGTCAATAATTATCGGTTTTGGAGTGTTCCTATGTTAGAAAATAACAGTCTGGAACGTGTTGTTCAACTGGACCCAAATTAATGGCGTGAAGGTGATACTCAAATGAAGAATCAAATATTCCTTTAAGCTTTTGCAATATACGGGTGAAATTCTATTAAATCAAGCAAATAAGGTAGATGTAGGAGGAAACTATAATTTAATTGTCTAGCAAAGGTAATTTGGATTAGACAGGCTTTTGCGATTACAGCCATGATTGCATTTTGGGTGTAGTCGATGTCAGTACATTATTTCCATACATAAATGGAGCTTTAGTACTGTCTGCTAGTCTGTGGGTTGATGTAAATTTTATCCGGAACAAAAAAGTTTTGTATAATGAAGAGATACTGCCAACAGTTTGTAGTAAAGTTCTCTTTATCCTCTACATGTTTTATGTGAGATATTTAAATACATTGTTTAATAATTATTTAATAAAAGCATTGTTGAGAACATATTTACACTAATTGAGGTTTCCTCCTGTATTGGTTTATCTGCAGGAGGAGCGGCTTTGTAATCCGAACACAAAAAGGGCTTCCGAATAACTTATACAAAAATAATTAAGTTTGGTGTCGCTGCGATCATTTTTCTTCTCGCGAGTCTTTCATTAAAAAATATCATTTCAATGTTTAAAAGTAATTTCCTGTATGATAAAAACAAAATTAAAACGTCAGCGCCAAGATTGATGCTCATAATAAAGTAAAAGAATATATACCCATGTGATGTTTAAGCTGCAATTTTTTCACTGCTAAAAACTCTGACAAAGTCGCGCAAACTTCATAAATGTTTTATTGGAGCATGGTAAGCAATTACGGTTTCTTCGTGCCTTTGGAGACAAATTGCTCCAGATTTGGAGATTTCCGCTCCTGATCAATTCATATTTAAATTCAGTGGACAGTCAAGTTTAATTAGAACGGAGAGGACCTAATAGCGTCCGGATAATACCGGGTGTCCCAGAAATAACTACATTAATTTTAACAAGTATAGTAGAACTCATCAGTGTCAACAATTTTTCTTAATAATTTTTCGAATATATGAACCTACCAAAGGTGCAAAATTTATTAAAATAAATAAAAACTTATATTGCACGCTTTTCACAAAAAATTGCTGTTTTATGATTCATAGAAAGCATAGATAGAACGATCAATATTCCAGTACAAATTTCTTGTAGTCTGCATATACCGGCAATTTAATTTGTATCTTGAAAGCACAAACAAAATCATTTCTATTGCAGGCACTCATGCGGTTACTGGTAGTAACTCACTTATTGCGCTTTTTAGATATTCCGGTCCAATCAAAATGGCAAGCAATAAATGCAGTCAACGAGATACATTGAAGTTACATTGTAACGGAATTAGTAGTGTTCAAATACGATTTTATTAAGTTTTAAAATCAATGCAAGCTCACATTTAGACAGTTTCAGTAACAGATTTGATGTTAAAATTGTTCTTTATCAATATTAATATAATTAAGATTAACTACCAACTAGTTGGTGTATAATTATTACATTCAGTACGCAATGACTTTTCCATTATTTAACAAGTATTTTTATTTTCATTTACTCTTAGCAGCTTTTTATTTTTGAAATTATAGAGTGCAGACGACTGTTAACACCAAAATTTAAAGATCGTGGCGTGTTCAGATACGAAGTCTAATTTTAAAAACAAGCTACATCAATTTTTATCTTCAAACTTAATAGTCATCGAAGTTTTCAGATGCTCTTCCAACCGATGTGTTTCCAGAATGTATTTATTTTCCTTCAAAATTTGGCGTGTTGAATTTTCTTGAGGGCTGTTTTTCCAGCGCAATCATTTAAGAAAATATTTACATAAAAACAACGGGCGTCGTCGGCAATCAAGGATGAAAAGGCGCCTCCTAACAAAAGACGTAACGGAAGAACATTCTATAAACAACAAAACATTGGTGGTAATAAAAGATTTGAGTTTTGTTAAGTTTGTCCATTGACAGTTCTTGATGGCCCATCGGGATCAACAGATTTTTATTAATATGATTTGTAAATTCTTGTTTGGATACTTCTTCGAGGGCCTAGATTAAACAACTTCGGAGATATGGTATCGATCTGTTTGATTCCTCTCTGGATACTCATTTTATTTGTGTTTTAGTTCAAGCCAACAATTATTTTAAACGCTTTATAGAACTCTATCATACCATGAGATCATTTAAATTATAAATTAGAGTAGGCGGGTGGACTGACAGTAAAATTTGAGGTTATGGTCTAAGCATTGTGACGTTTATGTTTCTCATATTAAATTCTTTTAATTTAAAGAAAATAATACACTAACAAAGAATGTAGGTTTATTGAGAATTACAGCAAATGTTCAAAGTGTTCTCCCCCAGCTTCAATGCAGCTGTTTCATATTTCCGTTTCATATTTTCAAATGAATTTTCCAACATCTGAAAGGCATGTATTAAAAATTGCTTCTTGCAGTTCTTCAAGATTGTGCGGGTTATTTTTAAATACGGTGTTTTTGAGATACGACGGGAAAATGAAATTATCTAGAATTGTCAGGTCCGGACTTCGAGGCGGAAATTAAAAGACACGATCACAATAAAACCATGAAACTAACACTCGCTCAACTAAATTTGTTGGACTAATTTTTGATAATCTGCAGGAAAATTAGGGGAGGTATTTTGAAAAACCTTTAACCCAGCGTTCTATAGAATACTACCATTCAACATTCTGTTGCCGCTTTTTTAAAGTCACTTTTACACCTTTGACATTCAAATAGTAAACCAAATTGTCAGTTAGTAGTGCCAACCATTTAAGTTTCACACATTCCGAAGTATTTTGTAGATGTAAACAAACTCAGTAAAAACTTTGGTCAATTTTTTGTTTCTACGTAAAGTAATTTGGTTTTTATATTCACACATTCTCAGGCTCTTAGGCTTATAGTTTTCCATGCTTTGAGGTTCCCAAGGTTTCAGGTATTCAGTTTCTCAAGTTGTTGAGGTTCCGATATTTTTATATTCTGAAATTTTTAGGTTTTCGAGGTTTTTCATACGTTCTCAGTTTCAAAATCCAAAAAGTTGTTTTGAGGCTCCCGAGAAATTTTCGTTCCTCAGGTTAGCAGGTCTTCGCTTTCTTGGGCTCTGTAATTCTTCTAGTTTAATTTACTACTTTAGTTTCTTAGTTTCGTAATTTTTGAGGTTCTTTGGTTCCTAAATTTTCAGGTTCGTTGGGCTCTAAATTTATTCTGTACTAAGGTATGAAATTTATGTTCTTATTTTCAAGTTTTCAGGCATTCTGAGATTTTTAGGTTTTCGATGTTCTCAGGTTCTTAGTTTCGTCGATTTTCAAGGTTTGGGGTTCACAGTTTCTCAATTCCTCATCAGCTTCTCAATTTCTTACGTTTTCAGGTTCTCAACTTAGTAATTTTTTGGGTTTTCGTATTCCTAAAATTTCAAGTTTACAGGTTCTCATTTTCTTGGATTATAAATTTCTCCTATACTAAGGTAACAGATTCTTAGGTTTTGATGTTATCAGGTATTCAGCTTCTTAAGTTTTGTTTGACATGATTTTAGGTTAGCAAATTTCTGCATTCTGAGATTTTTAGGTGTTCGAGGTTCTCAGGTTCTCAGTTTCGTTGTTTTCCAGGTTCTCAGATTTCCAAGGTTTCGGGTTCACAGTTTCTCAATCCCCCATCAGCTTCTCAGTTTCTTACGTTTTCAGGTTCTCAACTTAGTAATTTTTCGGGTTTTCGAGTTCCTAAAATTTCAAGTTTACAGGTTCTCAGTTTCTTGGATTATAAAATTCTCCTATACTAAGGTAGGAGATTCTTAGGTTTTGATGTTATCAGGTATTCAGCTTCTCAAATTTTGTTTGACATGATTTTAGGTTAGCAAATTTCTGCATTCTGAGATTTTTAGGTTTTCGAGGTTCTCAGGTTCTCAGTTTCGTTGTTTTCCAGGTTCTCAGATTTCCAAGGTTTCGGGTTCACAGTTTCTCAATTCCTCATCAGCTTCTCAGATTCTTATGCTCTCAGGTTCTTACGGTCTAAGGCGTCAAGTTCAGTTTTCAGGTTTTCAACTTCGTAATTTTTTGGGTTCTCGGGTTCCTAAAATCTCAAGTTTACAGGTTCTCAGTTTCTTGGATTATAAATTTCTCTTGTACTAAGGTAGGACGTTCTTAGGTTTTAATGTTATCAGGTATTCAGTTTCTCAAATCTTGTTTGACATAATTTTAGGTTAGCAGATTTCTGCATTCTGAAATGTTTGGTTTCTGAGGTTCTCAATTTCGTAGTTTTCCAGTTCTCAAATTTTCAAAGTTTCGGGTTCATAGTTTCTCAATTCCCCATCAGCTTCTCAGATTCTTACGGTCTAAGGCGTCAAGTTCGGTTTTCAGGTTTTCAACTTCGTAATTTTTTGGGTTCTCGGGTTCCTAAAATTTCAAGTTTACAGGTTCTCAGTTTCTTGGATTATAAATTTCTCTTGTACCAAGATAGGACGTTCTTAGGTTTTAATGTTATCAGGTATTCAGTTTCTCAAATCTTGTTTGACATAATTTTAGGTTAGCAGATTTCTGCATTCTGAAATGTTTGGTTTCTGAGGTTCTCAATTTCGTAATTTTCCAGTTCTCAAATTTTCAAGGTTTCGGGTTCACAGTTTCTCAATTCCTCATCAGCTTCTCAAATTCTTATGCTCTCAAGTTCTTACGGTTTAAGGCGTGAAGTTCGGATTTCAAGTTTTCAACTTCGTAATTTTTTGTGTTCTCGGGTTCCTAAAATTTCAAGTTTACAGGTTCTCAGTTTCTTGGATTATAAATTTCTCTTGTACTAAGATAGGACGTTCTTAGGTTTTAATGTTATCAGGTATTCAGTTTCTCAAATCTTGTTTGACATAATTTTAGGTTAGCAGATTTCTGCGTTCTGAAATGTTTGGTTTCTGAGGCCCTCAGGTTCTCAATTTCGTAATTTTCCAGTTCTCAAATTTTCAAGGTTTCGGGTTCACAGTTTCTCAATTCCTCATCAGCTTCTCAGATTCTTATGCTCTCAGGTTCTTAAGGTCTAAGGCGTCAAGTTCAGTTTTCAGGTTTTCAACTTCGTAATTTTTTGGGTTCTCGGGTTCCTAAAAGTTCAAGTTTACAGCTTCTCAGTTTCTTGGATTATAAATTTCTCTTGTACTAAGATAGGACGTTCTTAGGTTTTAATGTTATCAGGTATTCAATTTCTCAAATCTTGTTTGACATAATTCTAGGTTAGCAGATTTCTGCATTCTGAAATGTTTGGTTTCTGAGGCTCTCAGGTTTTCCATATCGTAATTTTTCAGTTTTCAAATTTTCAAGGTTTCGGGTTCACAGTTTCTCAATTCCTCATCAGCTTCTCAGATTCTTATGCTCTCAGGTTCTTACGGTCTAAGGCGTCAAGTTCAGTTTTCAGGTTTTCAACTTCGTAATTTTTTGGGTTCTCGGGTTCCTAAAGTTTCAAGTTTACAGGTTGTCAGTTTCTTGGATTATAAATTTCTCTTGTACTAAGGTAGGAGGTTCTTAGGTTTTAATGTTATCAGGTATTCAGTTTTTCAAATCTTGTTTGACATAATTTTAGGTTAGCAGATTTCTGCATTCTGAAATGTTTGGTTTCTGAGGTTCTCAATTTCGTAGTTTTCCAGTTCTCAAATTTTCAAGGTTTTGGGTTTACCGTTTCTCAGTTTCTTCTGAACTTCGTAATGTTTTGGGTTTTCGGGTTCCCAATATTTCAACTGTATAGGTTCTCAGTTGGGTTCTAAATGTCTCCTATACTGAGCTAGGAGATTTAGGTTCTTCTGTTTTGATGTATTCAGTTTTTTAAATTGACATGTTTTTAGGGTTCCGTACCCAAAGGGTGCCAACGGGACCCTATTACTAAAGCTTCGCTGTACGTCTTGTGTCTGAGATTTCTAGATTTTGTTTTTTGAAGTTTACTCCTTAAAAATCGTTTTTTAAACCTCTGTATGACAAATTCATGGGGAGTAAAACCGAGCGTTAAAAGTTAACGCGGTAGCAAAAAGCGTTATGTTTTAATTAACCCTCTAAACTGGGCCGTGTTTTGTTGGTTGGCGGCGCCGTTTGTTATTGTCGCATATTTCTCATCTTCTCAACCTTTTATATCTTTTGATATTGTTATTTATATTTATATACAGTAAAGAGAATAAAGGAGAATAAAAAATTATTGTAAGATATGCAAGAAGCCAGTTCAAGTGATGATGAAAAAAAATCACGTATCTTCCGACGCGACGTTCACGTATTGTATTTTAGTTACCACAAACTATTGTCACTTCAAATGATAGTGAACGAAATCAATCTTCCTAACAATGTATTTATGTAATATAAGTAATATATTTTGTCCAACAGTTTGTTTTGACTCAAAACTAAAGTGAAGAACACCTAAATTGCAACTGTTGGACAATATCTCAAGATTCTTTGTTGTTGCATATATCACACGTGACCGAAATGACATGTGTATCACTCGCGATTCAAAAATTTCACTCGCAGACAATGAAGCATTTCTGTCACTTGTAATATAGTCTACTATTTATGTATAATATTTTATCGAATCAATATTTACCCCCTTTGCCTATTGTATATTCAAAGACAATCGCACTTAAAGAGTAAACTCCAGTCCCGCGTGGAGCTGACACGTACAATTACTTTTTTTTGTGTAACTGCTGTATATTTCAAATTTCTCATCAAAAGGTGTTAGTTGGTGAAGTTCAAACTTATAGTTTTTGTTACACTTGAAATTGGACAGTGTTCAAGTAATTTGATACTTTGGAAGTGTTCTAAAAGGATGACAACTTAATCTGATGTCGACCTTTTATGTTCGACCATTCTTGCCATGATCAACTTGTTCTATCAATGTAAACAGAAGCACAGATTTGATAGATTGCTTTGTCGCACATCTCGGCGATCTCTAAACCACTTTAGAACTTTGTTTATAATTTTGAGATCGTGCGATATGATGTGACACCATCCCGGTGGAAACCTGATCTCTTTTATTTCAACACAATGAATTGTCCTTATTTTTCCTTCATATTGACGATGAATTACAAAAGCTCTTGTAAAAGGCGTCATTAGCTTAGACCGATACAACAGTTCTCGACTACATCTAAAGTGCATTACGGGCGATAACCGTGTCGAAGTTGTCGGTGAATGGCCTAAATGGGGCGTGGTAGAGCGTCGCGGCGCCGGCGCCACCACCACACAAAGAACGGTCTACTAATGATACACTACCACATTAACACCACTCCCATCCTGGGTCATCATCCTGCTGCACGCGCTCTCGCTAAGCCCGACCGAAAGAATAACTTGGGTGTTTTCATAGGACTAAAGTATAGTGATTTCCATGTTAAATATGTAATTTATCACGTATGCATTACTTTTGTTTGGGACAAACTCCGGACTTCAAATAAATTATCGATAATATTGGAGCCTTTACACTATAAAATTCTGAGCACACTGATTAATGACTACAAACACTTGTGAAAGCTTCTACCATGTAAATCTCTACGGCTACTGAAAAATGCACTATATACCCACCAACTAAGAAAGAGTAATAGGGGAAACATGACAACTATCTGAGGTGCAGATAATAAATTGGGGACAATCTCGGAGACAGTTGCATATGTCGACCATTAAGTTTCCAGTAAAAAAGCATCTCGGTATCCTAATTTACATATGGATATACTTTGGGCTGAATAAAATTGAGATTTGACAAGTAAGGGACTTGGAGAATCGTGATCCGTGAATGACCGAAAATAAAAATCGTGGAGACGTTTTTCAGGAAATCTAATGTAATACCTACAATATAACAGGTGTTCATTTAAATTAGTCATCAAGTTGCTTATGATTTTTTGAGTGACGAAGACGAATTGAAAAACGCATGTGATTTATTGCTTCATACAATTCATACTAACATAACCTAAAGTCGAAGTGACACTTGACAGTTGTTGGATAACTACTGCTGGCGGTCTTCCTCAAGGTAACTATTTTCTACGAAAATAATTCAAAAACATCTATTCGATGACTACACCAACAAGTGAATCTTTTCATTGCAACAACACACAAAGAGTTGTAATAATAAAGGTTCACTTGTATAATGACTTTTAACCAACACTCGCGTTGTTAACAGTCCTCAGGTAAATCACGACCTTCGATCTTACACTGAAGGAAACCCAAAAATTGTTTTATTGACTTGCCTATTACTTCTGTTACTGCAACCATAAACTGCACAAATCATATACCTGCGCTGAAATGAAATCGGTTTAGTTAAATCTTATAAACCAATATGACAAACATAACCTCTAATTCCTATCGGTTAGGACACTAGTTTTAAACAAATGCGTTCTTGGTTGTTACCAGTGCAGTGCTTTACAACACAATCAACATACAAATAAAAATGAACACAGAAGTCAGAGAGACAACACGAGGAACATGTGGGTGGGGACAAACAAAGAAGGAGAACAGGAAGAGAAAAGAGAATTTGAGAGAAGGCAAAACGAAAGGCGAAATGACGAATAAAAGCAAAGAAGAGAAACACAGAGAGGACAAGTTGGAGGAAATGCAATCACGAGAATTTAAAGTTGTAAATCTGAGAAATTGGAAAATTGAGAATTTGAGAAACAACAAGAGATAAAGAAAGGGAGAACATGAGAGGTGGGAAGTGTAGGAGAAAAGGAAAGAGCGGAAGAAAGAAAACTAGAAGTAAAAAGAAAGCGAAGGCGGAGGAGAAACAAAAACCGCAACAGACAGACAGAGAGAGAAGGCATACGAAAGAAAAAATAAGAAACTTGGGAAAAAGAAGGAGTTGAGAGGAAATAAAGAAGGGGAGATAATGAGGGAGAAAGATAGAACACGGAAGTCAGAGAGACAACAGGAGAAACATGTGGGTGGGGACAAACAAAGAAGGAATACAGGAAGAGAAAAGAGAATTTGAGAGAAGGAAAAACGAAAGGCGAAATGACGAATAAAAGCAAAGAAGAGAAACAGAGAGAGGACAAGTTGGAGGAAATGCAATCACGAGAATTTAAAGTTGTAAATCTGAGAAATTGGAAAACTGAGAATTTGAGAGACAACAAGAGATAAAGAAAGGGAGAACATGAGAATGAGAACATGAGAAGTAGTTAGTGTGAGAGAAAAGGAAAGAGCGGAAGAAAGAAAACTAGAAGAAAAAAAAGCGAAGGCGGAGGAGAAACAAAAACCGCAACAGACAGACAAAGAGAGAAAGCATACGAAAGAAAAAATAAGAAACTTGGGAGAAAGAAGGAGATGAGATGAAATAAAGAAGGGGGGATAATGGGGGAGAAAGATAGAACACGGAAGTCAGAGAGACAACAGGAAAAACATTTGGGTGGGGACAAACAAAGAAGGAAAACAGGAAGAGAAAAGTGAATTTGAGAGAAGGAAAACCGAAAGGCGAAATGACGAATAAAAGCAAAGAAGAGAAACAGAGAGAGGACAAGTTGGAGGAAATGCAATCACGAGAATTTAAAGTTGTAAATCTGAGAAATTGGAAAATTGAGAATTTGAGAGACAACAAGAGATAAAGAAAGGGAGAACATGAGAGGTGGGAAGTGTAGGAGAAAAGGAAAGAGCGGAAGAAAGAAAACTAGAAGTAAAAAGAAAGCGAAGGCGGAGGAGAAACAAAAACCGCAACAGACAGACAGAGAGAGAAGGCCTACGAAAGAAAAAATAAGAAACTTGGGAGAAAGAAGGAGTTGAGAGGAAATAAAGAAGGGGAGATAATGAGGGAGAAAGATAGAACACGGAAGTCAGAGAGACATCACGAGAAACATGTGGGTGGGGACAAACAAAGAAGGAGAACAGGAAGAGAAAAGAGAATTTGAGACAAGGAAAAACGAAAGGCGAAATGACGAATAAAAGCAAAGAAGAGAAACAGAGAGAGTACAAGTTGGAGGAAATGCAATCACGAGAATTTAAAGTTGTAAATCTGAGAAATTGGAAAATTGAGAATTTGAGAGACAACAAGAGATAAAGAAAGGGAGAACATGAGAGGTGGGAAGTGTAGGAGAAAAGGAAAGAGCGGAAGAAAGAAAACTAGAACTAAAAAGAAAGCGAAGGCGGAGGAGAAACAAAAACCGCAACAGACAGACACAGAGAGAGAAAGCATACGAAAGAAAAAATAAGAAACTTGGGAGAAAGAAGGAGATGAGAGGAAATAAAGAAGGGGAGATAATGAGGGAGAAAGATAGAACACGGAAGTCAGAGAGACAACACGAGGAACATGTGGGTGGGGACAAACAAAGAAGGAGAACAGGAAGAGAAAAGAGAATTTGAGAGAAGGCAGAACGAAAGGCCAAATGACGAATAAAAGCAAAGAAGAGAAACACAGAGAGGACAAGTTGGAGGAAATGCAATCACGAGAATTTAAAGTTGTAAATCTGAGAAATTGGAAAATTGAGAATTTGAGAGACAATAAGAGATAAAGAAAGGGAGAACATGAGAGGTGGGAAGTGTAGGAGAAAAGGAAAGAGCGGAAGAAAGAAAACTAGAAGTAAAAAGAAAGCGAAGGCGGAGGAGAAACAAAAACCGCAACAGACAGACAGAGAGAAAGCATACGAAAGAAAAAATAAGAAACTTGGGAGAAAGAAGGAGATGAGAGGAAATAAAGAAGGGGAGATAATGAGGGAGAAAAATAGAACACGGAAGTCAGAGAGACAACACGAGAAACATGTGGGTGGGGGCAAACAAAGAAGGAGAACAGGAAGCGAAAAGAGAATTTGAGAGAAGAAAACACGAAAGGCGAAATGACGAATAAAAGCAAAGAAGAGAAACACAGAGAGGACAAGTTGGAGGAAATGCAATCACGAGTATTTAAAGTTGTAAATCTGAGAAATTGGAAAATTGAGAATTTGAGAGACGACAAGAGATAAAGAAAGAGAGAACATGAGAGGTGGGAAGTGTAGGAGAAAAGGAAAGAGCGGAAGAAAGAAAACTAGAAGTAAAAAGAAAGCGAAGGCGGAGGAGAAACAAAAACCGCAACAGACAGACAGAGAGAGAAAGCATACGAAAGAAAAAATAAGCAACTTGGGAGAAAGAAGAAGATGAGAGGAAATAAAGAAGGGTAGATAATGAGGGAGAAAGATAGAACACGGAAGTCAGAGAGACAACACGAGAAACATGTGGGTGGGGACAAACAAAGAAGGAGAACAGGAAGAGAAAAGAGAATTTGAGACAAGGAAAAACGAAAGGCGAAATTACGAATAAAAGCAAAGAAGAGAAACAGAGAGAGTACAAGTTGGAGGAAATGCAATCACGAGAATTTAAAGTTGTAAATCTGAGAAATTGGAAAATTGAGAATTTGAGAGACAACAAGAGATAAAGAAAGGGAGAACATGAGAGGTGGGAAGTGTAGGAGAAAAGGAAAGAGCGGAAGAAAGAAAACTAGAAGTAAAAAGAAAGCGAAGGCGGAGGAGAAACAAAAACCGCAACAGACAGACAGAGAGAGAAAGCATACGAAAGAAAAAATAAGAAACTTGGGAGAAAGAAGGAGATGAGAGGAAATAAAGAAGGGGAGATAATGAGGGAGAAAGATAGAACACGGAAGTCAGAGAGACAACACGAGAAACATGTGGGTGGGGACAAACAAAGAAGGAGAACAGGAAGAGAAAAGAGAATTTGAGAGAAGGAAAAACGAAAGGCGAAATGACGAATAAAAGCAAAGAAGAGAAACACAGAGAGGACAAGTTGGAGGAAATGCAATCACGAGAATTTAAAGTTGTAAATCTGAGAAATTGGAAAATTGAGAATTTGAGAGACAACAAGAGATAAAGAAAGGGAGAACATGAGAGGTGGGAAGTGTGAGAGAAAAGGAAAGAGCGGAAGAAAGAAAACTAGAAGTAAAAAGAAAGCGAAGGCGGAGGAGAAACAAAAACCGCAACAGACAGACAGAGAGAGAAAGCATACGAAAGAAAAAATAAGAAAATTGGGAGAAAGAAGGAGATGAGAGGAAATAGAGAAGGGAAGAAAATGAGCGAGAAAGATAGAACACGGAAGTCAGAGAGACAACACGAGAAACATGTGGGTGGGGACAAACAAAGAAGGAGAACAGGAAGAGAAAAGAGAATTTGAGAGAAGGAAAAACGAAAGGCGAAATGACGAATAAAAGCAAAGAAGAGAAACAGAGAGAGAACAAGTTGGAGGAAATGCAATCGTGAGAATGCACACAACACAATATCCCCTTCGATTAGAATTATACGCTCATAAATAAAGATGTTTCATAAGAATATCAACATAATATTATTAATAATTATTTTAATAATATTAGTATCATAATTTTAATTAATTTTCTTCCATTCATCCAATTGTGAACCATCTGAAAACATGACAGAAAAGAAGTTGTAGATCCGTCTTCAACCATCAGGTAGTTAACTGGGGTAACTGAGTAAAATATTATTTTTTTATTTCAATTAATTTAAATTTGAAAGTCCAAATGTCAAGTTAAATAAAATGGCAACAGACATACGTTAAAATTCATAGGCGATTTGATGACTAGTTTAAATGAACATCTGTTACTATGTTGCCTGTGGAAATAGCATGCTAACGGACTTGGACCCGAGATTACTAAAATGTGCTGGATTTATACTACAACGTACTCGAGTATGACATCATCTTTTGGAATATCCGGTATAGATCGAGAGCGCCATATCTGGAGGCGTCTAGAAAAATTTAGCCGGTATATTTATTAGAGGACGTTCCAGCGGGAGTCAGACTAGTCGTATCAGTGAATGTAGTTCTTATCACCGAGTCTAGTCAGACGAACCAGTCACATCGAAGTTGAAGAACAGTGGATCGAGTCGGACAGTTGCTTTTATCTATCCGGAGTGCCGCGTGATGTGTAAATAAATAAATAATAATAATGTAAATAGTGTAATATTAGAAGTATAAATAAATTGTACATATTTTTTAAATAAATAATCGAACCCAGAAACGCAACAATATTAAGACACGAATTTAGGTTTGCAGCACGACTGCCATGGACAGGAGTGACCGTAAAGAACGAGTGCTCTTTCTAGTTATTTTTCATGTTATTTTTTATTAATTTGCATATTAAATACATTTCGTATAAATATAATCAATTTGGGTAATTTAGGGAATTTTGTGATAGTTGGTAACAGTTTGATTTAAATTTGAATCAAGTAGACTAAACATAATTGACATTTTTCGCAAGTAAAAATGCATGATTAGTGCTGTGAATTAGTGTTTCATGATGAATTCGGAAATTTCCTGCACTCCGCCAGAAATACGGGAAAGAGCCACAGGGTAAATATGAGAAACAATATCAGCATTTCGTTCAGTGCAGGGTTCGGTGTGTGTTACCAATGGGAAAAAAAATCTAGATTTTGGGTTCGTTAATGGCAGTCAAAGCGTTAACAGCTTTATTGTTACAGTAGCAAATTAGAAAATAGTTATTTACACTCGAGTATGGTAGGTAAAATTTTACATTGTGAGGCTTTAATTTTGAAGCACGAGGCATCGCCGAGTGCTTTATTAAAACCGAACAATGTAATAGACCTACCACGAGATTTGTATTACGTTCTTTGGCCGACAGTTATTTAAAAATCTCAATAATAAATAATTTTGATTCAAAAATTGGAGGTTGACAACTGACTGACAGTTCTCATTGGCTAATGTCACAAAAGTCATCCGTTGGCGAACAAGAACTGCAAAAATTTATTAAATGGAAAACAGTTTATGGAAATATTTTACTATAAACAATTATTCTGTTACATAGACTTAATTATGGTGATGACAGTTTTCTTCTTAAATATCTGTAACAGCCCAGTGTTTTTCGTTGATTTTACCGCATGGTTTGTAAAGAACAGCTTACTAAGCATCCGTCACATACGTTTTACAGTTCAGAAGGCCAAAGTAGTTATTTACACTAGAGTGCGGAAAAGTTGATTTTACAACGCGACAGCTCGGAAAATCACTTTACGCACGAAATTTGTATACAATTTTTTGGCCGACAAATACTGTTTAAAAAAAAATTGAATTAGAATATCGGAAATTATTTAATTGTGACAGTGAAATTGGAGGAGTAATAGTTGATAATAATTAACTAAAAGTAATTAACCATAAAACTGTCAAATGTCATTATTAATATAAAATGACAGTTGTTCAAACACAAAGAAATTAATGTTGATTTTTTTTAAATTCTCATAGATGGCGCTACATTTTATTGTGTTAAGTAGCGTGTACTAAATTAGACTTTTTGTCTTATACTTAATTTATTTTTTTAAACGTTCCTGAAAAGCTAGAAATTTACTGGTTACTTTACCGCATAGTAGCCGCACTTTACAACATTTTGCGTAAAAATGACATACATGACGTCAAAGCTAACTTTACAATTTGGGAGGCCAAAAACAAAATTTAAATGTAGATAGATGGAGAATTTTGACGTCCAAAGCCTACTGGATGTATGAATCATTTATGAAGGACTGTATAATTTTAAAGTTTTAGTGGCGCTACAATCTTCAGTCAATATCGAAATATACGACCGTTTTTAAAAGTCGTGGCCATTATTAAGTACAGCCTGGTTGATGGATATTCCCTTTACCGATTGTCCAGCCATTTTACTCATGTATCAGGTGCTGCACACAGGGAGATTAGTGCTTTGTAGAAAGTTTCAACAATACTTTTATTGTGTTAATTTTCCACATGAGGCTGATAGATTTATTCTCCCTTGAAATTGAAAGTCGCAAAATACGAAAACAGTATATTTAGAAGAGTTTAGTTTTGTCTATACGTAGGTATAGTTTTAGAGCTTTGTAGGTTTTTTCGCAATTTGAACAATCAAGTTTGAACGCCCTATAAAGAAAGCCCAGATGAAAAAGCTTCTAAATGGGCCCTAAAAATTTAATTACTAGTGTTCATAAACCAGAAAGTAGAGCATTATCTGGTGCGGCTTTATTTATTGTAATTGACGCCGTAAAATTTAGTGACTTACCGATTCGCCAGCAAGTTACTACTCCCAAAACCCAAAAGATTTTCTTCAGTTGTGACAAGTCTTTACACTATCTGTAAAATATGCTTATTTTTACTTGCGATTAACTTTTATGCCAGGTTATTTTTACTAGTCGATTACTTTGAACAGCATGATGCTATTACCAGAATCTCACATAATTTCTTAAGGGTGTTGAAATGTAAACGCTTCCGTTCTATAACAATTTTATGACGAACACACCTTTTACGCTGTCGAACTTTTATTTCCATTTTCGCGCTTTTTCCAGGCAATGTGCGATACAATCTTCGACATGGTAGACTATTATTTGACGTGCTTTTTAAAATGTAAACAAGTATTGATGAGTAAATTAAACTGCCACTTTGGGACCATTTCATCAGACTTCCTGAATGATAATTAATTTTAAAGTACTGGAAAATGCGCGCTATTGAAGTTTTACGTTCATTGTCTGTATAAAAATGTTGCTGAAATTGGGAAATTAAAACACAGTGACAAGTATGCACTTTGTAACATACAGATAACATTAAAATGCATACCTAATATAAATAAGGGGAATTGTCTAAAACAAACGAGCAACGAATTAGCATTTATTTTGTAAAATCTAAATTTTTCATATACTTCAAGGTCCTCATAGAAAATAATAATCATTGACAAATTTTGTCAAAATTTGTGTGGTGTTAATTTTTTTTAGTTCTTATATTAACTGTAGCGGTTTCGCTAAGTCACCCCAAATTCGATTTTCTGCTACCAAATAACACATATGGTCCAGATTGAATATTAATATCATCCTGGAATAAAAATAAATTGGTTTGTACGAACTACTCATTAACTTCCTACATTTTTATTTCCATTCTCTAAGTGGGCACTCATTTTACTTTATACTAGGTGACCCGACAGACGTTGTCCTGTCCAAATTTCATTAAATTCGTTTTTGGACAAATTGCGAAACAACACAAAAGTAAAAACAAATTTAATTTAATTTAAATTTATGCCGGAATGCGTTTTTCCTGATTTTTCTCCAGATGATTCCTATTATTTTAAAGTGAAAACATTCAATTGAATTGTTTCTATCCCGGGAGCATAACGAATAAAAGAAAAAAGAATCCACCAAATAATTCTGTCGTTCCTATCATCAGTTATGCTCGAGATTGCATACAAATATTATGATTTCTTTTTACATAATTGTATCGAATTTGTATCCATAATAGTAACCTGACATCTTTTCCAGGAGCATAACGAACAAAACAAAAAAATAATTACGTATATCCATCGTTCGAATCGTGAAAAAAGCAGTTTTTCCCGAATTTTCCAATTTTCCGGGCAGATTTTTCCAATTTTTATTGCCGTAATTGGACTATTACGAATATTAAAAAAAAATTGCCAAATTGCTCTAGCCAACAAAGCTCATTTCATGTTTATTATAATATGTGTAGATTCGTTGAAATCCGCATCACTTGAGAACGGCTGGACCGATTTGGCAATTTTTTTAGTATATTCGTAGTGGTCCAGGTAAGTTTTTATTGAAAAAAGATTGGAAAAGTTTCCCGGTAGACAGTTTTTTCGTAATTTTCCAATCTTCCGGGTGGCTTTTTCCATTTTTCCTTCCGTACCCTACTTGGAGTAATAGTGATATCTCAAAAATAGAAGGAGAAGAATAATTATGACGGATTTTTTTAAAAATTTAAAATTATAATTATAAAGAAAACAACAAAAATTTCTGGATCTCGACAACCGCGCCACCTACTTGGTCCAATAAGTACAAAATCAAGTCGGTCAGAAAATAAATATAAAAATAAATATAAAAAAAAGCCGTTTAGGAGGAGAAGAATTACGAACACACGGACACCGGAATTTTATATATGTACTAGCTGACCCGGCGGACTTTGTAGCTCCACAGAATCAATAAAGGTTGTCTTAACTTATTAGCTGAATTAATTTCAGTTTTTTTTATCAAAGGATAATACACATAACGCCATCTACTGGCATTACCGGAACCAGCATACAACGCCAAGTTTATTTTTGTTTCTGTCATGTATCAGAGATGGCGTTACATACGGATTTTATACAAAATGTATGAGAATTTTTTTTTCGATAATTTTTCCATGTTTTCATAATTATTATTAGCCCGCGAAAACAAACAGTCAATCCGTTCTCGAGATATCATCAAAAAAATTGTGTATGGAGTCCACGCGCAACAGAAGTAAAACTTTGCAGTTTACTCCTTAAGAATCGATTTTTATTTTTAAAGCCCGGTACGACAAATTTTGGTGGCCGGTGTCATTTGTTATTGTCGTTACCTTGTTTGTTTTAAGTTTTTAGGAAAAACCCCGACGTTTTGAGCACAGTAATTCAACCATACCTGAAGTGACACTTGTCTGAAAAATTTACATAAAATCACATTTATTATTATTATGGTCGGTACGGCACAAAAGATGTGGAGGGCGGCATCGGCACTGAGATAATGCTAGTCAAGCAACGCAGGTAAGAATTAATGTCATTCTCAGTGCGGCTCAGTGTGAACCACCCTTCAAGACTGCTGAGCGGAATTATGTTAACTAATGAGCTCTATCATGAAGAGATAAAATAACCATATTTGTAAATACGTTTCTATTAACCGGTATTTAAAACTACAAATGCATAGTACACAGTTTGAATTTGAATTGATAATCATATATTGCCTACAGAATTATATTGGAAGAAACATTTAAAAGAAGTCAGAAGTTGGTGAGAACAACCCAGAAAGGAAATTACATACAAGAGGATCAACAGAAATTGAGAGGGAGGAGGAAAGAATCAGATGAAAAAATACGAGTAAAAAATAATAACACAACTGAAAAAGGAATAATAATAACGAAGAATAAGAATAAACAAAAAGGACAGAATCTTTATAAAAGACCTATTGACAAAGAAAAAACGGGGCATTCAGAAAGAAATACAGGAAGTAGCGGACATTGAGAGAAAGAAGGGAAAAATGCGCAAGGACGGGAATACCTATAACTAGATAGGACTACGTAGATGGAAGATTGAAAGAAGACGGAACAAATGATAATTCTGCATCATCTGAAACAAAAAACTAAAAAAATAGAAAAAAAGCAAGACTAAAAATACCCAGGCCAAGAACAAGAACATGATTATGCAGAATAATAAAACGCAAGAGAGACCAAATAAGCAAAAAACTAAATCGATAGAAGAAAAAAGAAAATGAGACAAAAGCAAATAAAACATATACATTATGATTGTAATGGTGTGGGGAGGCTTAAGCTCAGAAGCACGTGCAAAAGCAGGTGTCACTACTGTGTTAATAAGTAAAAAGAAAGAAGAAGGTATAATAGAAAATAAGGTATATAAACGGAAGAATCTTAACATTAGTAAATTAAACTTAAAAACAAGAAAATACATAAAACTACAACACAAAAACCAAACAACAATAAGACAACTATTTAGTGGAAATTAAACTTAAAAATGAAGAAAACCAGAGAGAACCCAACAAGAGAAGGAAGAATAGGTAAGAAACAGATCAAGACAAAATATAAAAGAAATATTATTTAAAGACAAAGAAACAACAACAAAGGAAATAGCAGACAAAATATAAAGGAACAGGATTATGGATTATGAGACCTGTTGAATCAAAAAATAGTTAAAGATTTAGTGGAGTGGTCAAATAAAAGCATAAAAGACATGTGGGACCCATTTTTTATGTATATTACTCGCTGAGAATCCAAAATAATGCAAATATGCTGTTTTCAGACATTCCGACATCGGTCTTCCTTTTTTTTTGGGAATATAGATTGTACGCAAACGTAACAAAAACGATCAGAATTTAATTAACACACCCTATGAGACATTTTACCAAAAACAAAACCACTATAGTTCTCAAAAACACAAGAAACGGGAATATAAAATCCAAGTTGACAATGCGGGTAGGTAAAAAAAAGTTATTCTCATACTAGAAAAACGTGACGTGATAGATTTTTTTCGAACACCGCCTTTCATTAGTTAAGGTAGTATAATAAGAAAATACTTGTTTCACTAAAAGTATATAAAAATTGTTAAAATTTGTAAACGAGGACCAAAATTTGTTGGCCGGCATCATTTGTGATTGTCGTTACCCTGTACCAAGCTCCCCGTCCCCTGTAATTTATCCGATGTTTTAATAGTTATTCTATTCTTCGGGGCGGAGACAAATCCAACAAATCAAAGATCATAAAAATCGGTCCATCCCCCATGTTCATGTGATAAATGCTTTAGGACCTATTCTCACACCTACCAAATATACAAAAAGAAAATCATAAAAATTGGTTGAGCCGAAAAATTGGTCCATTCCAAGGGACCCTCCTGGGCCCCCATGTCTATGTAAAAAATACTCTACCACTTATTCTCATACCTACAAAATATGTGTATTAAAAAAATCATAAAAATCGGTCGAGCTGAAAAATCGGTCCAGCCCAAGGGCCCCCCCTGGGCCCCATGTCCATGTGAAAAATATTTTACCACCTAATCTCATACCTACCAAATATACAAAAACAAATTCATAAAAATCGGTCGAGCAGAAAAATCGGTCCAGCCCAAGGGGGCCACCTGGGCCCCCATATCCATGTAAAAAATACTTTACGACCTATTCTCATACCTACCAAATATACAAAAAAAAATCATAAAAATATGTCGAGCCGTTTCGGAGGAGTTCGAGATTTTTATGCTGTTTTAAGACATTCCGATATCGGTTCTTTTTTTTTTGGAATATAGATTGTACGCAAACGTAATAAAAACGATCAGAATTTAATTAACACACCCAATGAGACATTTTACCAAAAACAAAACCCCTATAGTTCTCAAAAACACAAGAAACAGGAATATAAAATCCAAGCTGACAATGCGGGTAGGTAAAAAAAAGTTATTCTCATACTAGAAAAACGTGACGTGATAGGTTTTTTTCGAATACCGCCTTTCATTGGTAGGAGGTAGTATAATAAGAAAATAGGTGTTTTACTAAAAGTAAGTATAAAAAAAATGTTAAAATTTGTAAACTAGAACCAAAATTTGTTGGCCGGCGTCATTTGTTATTGTCGTTACCCTGTACCAAGCTCCCCGCCCCCTGTAATTTTTCCGATGTTTTAATAGCTATTCTGTTATTCGGGGCGGAGACAAATCCAACAAGATCATAAAAATCGGTCCATCTCAAGGGGCCCCCCTGGGCCCCCATGTCTAGGTGAAAAATACTTTACGACTTATTCTCATACCTACCAAATATACAAAAAAAAATCATAAAAATTGGTCGAGCCGAAAAATCGGTCCAGCACAAGGGGCCCTCCTGGGCCCCCATGTCGATGTGAAAAATACTTTACCACCTATTCTCATACCTACGAAATATGTGTATTAAAAAAATTATAAAAATCGGTCGAGCTGAAAAATCGGCCCCCCCCCTGGGCCTAATTTCATACCTACCAAATATATAAAAACAAATTCATAAAAATCGGTCGAGCCGAAAAATTGGTCCAGCCCAAGGGGGCCCCCATATCCTTATCAAAAATACTTTACGACCTATTCTCATACCTACCAAATATAGGAAAAAAAAAACATAAAAATCGGTCAAGTCGTTTTGGAGAGATTATTATATATTAGATAAAGATTTACTTAATCTTTGGGCCCTGTAACTTTTGTGTTGGTTTCCTCCATATTCTCTTCAGGTTATAATGATATGTCTTTCCACCCCTTTGAATGCGGACTATTACTTGAACGATTGGGACCCAGGCGACTTTGCCCCTTCTGCTCAGGGTCCCCATCGACAATATCTTGAAGCACCTCAATTTTATCCATTTTAAACGGAATAATCGAATAAAGTATCAAAAAAATAAATAAACATGACGCAGCTTTTTCGTTGTTATTTTTAACAAACTTTGTTGCTATGGAAATGTTACTTACCGCATATTTAATAACACTAGTTTACAAATTTTAACAATTTTTATATACTTTTAGTGAAACACCTATTTTCTTATTCACGTCACGTTTTTCTAGTATGAGAATAACTTTTTTTTACCTAACCGCATTGTCAACTTGGATTTTATATTCCTGTTTCTTGTGTTTTTGAGAACTATAGTGGTTTTGTTTTTGGTAAAATGTCTCATAGGGTGTGTAAATTAAATTCTGATCGTTTTTGTTACGTTTGCGTACAATCTATATTCCCAAAAAAAAGGAAGACCGATACCGGAATGTGTTAAAACAGCATATTTGCATTATGTTGGATTCTCAGTGAGTAATCTACATAAAAAATGGGTCCCACATGTCTTTTGTGCTTTTATTTGACCACTCCACTAAATCTATTTTTTGATTCATCAGGTCTTATAATCCATAATCCCGTTTCTTTATATTCTGTCTGCTATTTCCTTTGTTGTTGTTTCTTTGTCTTTAAATAATATTTCTTTTATATTTTATGTCTTGATCTGTTTCTTACCTATTCTTCCTTCTCTTGTTGGGTTCTTTCTGGTTTTCTTCATTTTGAAGTTTAATTTCCACTAAATAGTTGTCTTGTAGTTTTATGTGTTTTCTTGGTTTTAAGTTTAATTTACTAATGTTAAGATTCTTCTGTTTCTATTATACCTTCTTCTTTCTTTTTACTTATTAACACAGTAGTGACACCTGCCTTTGCACGCGCTTCTGAGCTACCAGTACAATCATAATGTATATTTTCTTTTATTTGCCTTTGTCACATTTTCTTCTTCCTTCTATCTATTTAGTTTTTTGCTTATTTGGTCTCTCTTGCGTTTTATTATTCTGCATAACCATGTTCTTGTTCTGGGTATTTTTAGTCTTGCTTTTTTCAATTTTTTTTTAGTTTTTTCTTTCAGATGATGTAGAATTATCATTTGTTCCGTATTCTTATTAGTAGTCCTATCTAGTTATAGGTATTCCCGTCCTTGCGCATTTTTCCCTCCTTTCTCTCAATGTCCGCTACTTCCTGTAATTCTTTTTAATGCCCCGTTTTTTCTTTGTTAATATGTCTTTTATATAGATTCTGTCCTTTTTGTTTATTCTTATTTTTCGTTGTTATTATTCCTTTTTCAGTTGTGTTTTAATTTTTTACTCGTATTTCTTTATCTGATTTCGTTTCATTTACCCTATCCTTGCTTCCATATTGAAGGTTTTTATTGCCCTCTGTTATCATTTCGATTTCTTTCCTTCTCCCTCTCAATTTCTGTTGATAATTCTTGCCCATGTTTCATCTCCTTTACGTTTAGTCCTTTGATCAAAGTTGATCCTCTTGTATGTAATTTCCTTTCTGGGTTGTTCTTACCATCTTCTGACTTATTTTAAATGTTTGTTCTAATCTCATTCTAGTAGGCAATATATTAACATACAAAAATATTTATTTTATCTCTTTAATTCTGCTCAGCAGTGTTGAAGGGTGGTTCACACCGAGCCGCACTGAGAATGACATTAATTTTTACCTGCGTTGCTTGACTCGCATTATCTCAGTGCCTCCACATCTTTTGTGCTGTACCGACCATTATAATATTAAATATGATTTTATGCAAATTTTTTAAACCCGGATTAAGTGTTTCTAGTTTTGCCAAGTGGCTCTTCATGCATGATCACCTTTGACTAATTTAGTTTTCGATCTCCCTATGTAAAAAATGTGTTCCCATTTTTGTCAGGTTTTATTTAATACAAGTAGAAAAAGTATAGTAGGTCGCGCGAAAGTGGGCAATTTCCAGGAGGATGAATATACTGCCGCAAACATAAAACATATTTGTTATTTAACATATTTGAAGTTTGATGCAACTATTCAGAATAGTGCGGTTCAAAGAAAACACATTTACGAAGTGTATTTTCAAGAAAACCGACGAGCACTACAAATTCAATAACTGAACCATATCCGTTGACAGCCGCATGTGCATAAATACCTCTCACAAAAGTAGGTTGAAACTTCCTTTACACCAAACATTCTCAAGATTCGGACTTATATAAAGTAAAGTTTTTTTGGGAATTATAAAAATATGGTTTATATTCTCAGATAATTTAGCGGTTTTTATAAATTCCCTCGTGACTAGGCAACCAAGCAAACGCAGCGAGTTGTGCAATGTTTACGATTTGAGCGCGAAGAGGTGTGGTCCGAACAAAAAGTGGTAGCACGAATCAAGAGATGGCGCGAGGTATGTTATACAAGGGTACCACCTCTCGGGATTCCGCCAAACTTGATAAACCTTATTGATCTACGAGGAGTCGGAGACGTCCTTTTAAAGGACGTTTTGCAGGATCGGATTTACGATTTTTTTTCTCTTTTATTTGTCACTGTTACGCCCTTTCTCCAGCTACCACCGCGACGTTGAAATTTGTCTTACTGTTACACGATGTCGTAGCCAATTATGTAAACGGATCGTTTTTTTAATTAGCAATCAGGATGGTCTCGTCAATCGATGATGACCCAATTAAATTTGATACAATATTCTATACATTCCGCTATTGTGTCATTACTAGGCGGAAGTACTTCAGGCTCTACCGTAATTAACTTTATTATGAACGAACTGGAAGGGTCTGTCTGTTATATTTTATTGCCTCAATGAATTATCATTTCTCTGCATCTATTTGAGGTTCTAAAATCACTTGCTCCGTCGGCATCAATTTCACCATTTACACTCAAGTTTTATTTTCTCCGTGAGTTAAAAGTTCCATGTTTGTAATTGACTAAGTTTCTTCGCCTTAACACTATTAGTTCGCAGGTTAGAAAATTGTTAGATAAAACTTGGCTATCAGTGTTATTCTACTAAGGAGTTGGACTTCTTTGTTTCAAGAGGTTTTTAACTTAGTTTTCAAAATAAATTCAGGGATTTAAAAGGAGAATGCCTTCAGTCATTTCCAAATGAAGTCGGTGATTTTGTTTTATGGAGTTAATTTCATTAATGTACCAAGTTTTCAAAAACTGATTTAGCTGGTTCAACGTCGACTCTGTTTCTATTGAAAGAGGAAGTTACCCAATTATCGGTTTTATTAGGGAAGTGTATAAAGCACGGAAAGTGCTGCTTTGTAATACAGAAAAGTGTTGCAGGTTGAAAAGTTTTGGAGCTAACCTATATTACGTTGCAATCTGCATTACAAAGCCGATGTATTATTTTAAATTTCTGGGTAATGCTAGAATAATGACTGAGCTGTCTCTACTTTTCATTCCCTCAAAATCGCAAACGGCATGTAAACGCCAAAAAACGTGGCAAATAGCCTGAACTTAAAATTTACGATCCCTTGTTTTAAAGAGAAATCCCATTGTTTCGACTTGAAATTGAACTTCCAATTGTCCAATATTTGTGCTTGTGTTCTCCGATGCTGCAGATGGTGTCGATGTGATAATTCACGTCACAGAATACGTGACATTCGTCCAATTATTTAATTTGGCGGTGAAATAAAAATGAATACCTACCAGCAACTTTCAATAAATACTTGTTAGGAGATATAGAGGGAGTTTTTGAAATGGTGCTGCGTGTAAAAAACACCAGTAAATTACACTTGAATTAATTTATTTCACACAACGTGTAATAAATCCAGAACTAACGATAAAACTGTGGGAAAAGGTTTCACACGCTAATTTTGTGTATTTAGGCAACCAAACATACATTCTTGGCGGAACAGACGCCAAAATTTTAAGATCACGTAAGCTGTGCCGCAACGAGGCAAACTACTACATAGCCAAATAGAGGTAAATGTACCTTTCAAAAAATAAACTTTTTAACCCCCTGTTCCATTTAAAATTTTTGAGGGGACTGCTGCCCCGGCCAAGGGGGTGCACCTGCAGGTTTAAAACTACACTAATTAAATGTCCCCCTCAAAACCAAAATTTACCGGTTACGGCATTTTGCACATTTTGCACAACGTTTTTGTTTTCTAGATATTTAGGGTGGATCGTTTTAAAACGTTATAAAATAAAATCATGTGTTTTGCATGTTTTTCTGTGTATTTGATGCAGTCGTAGAAAAAGTATAGTTTTGGACGTACAACACGTGTTGCAAATTGGATTCTGCAAACTCATGTGAAATCTTTCATTTTCAACACTTGTTATAGAATATACTATTGAACAAACTATTGCTGTTCCACTACACATCTTATTGCATTAGATGACAAGTAATATTGAGACCATAAAATCGTAAAATAATAACTATTTGTTACCACCGTTGGTGTCTTCGCATTCCTTGCCCAGCGCATTCACCAATTTTAGCAACAACGTTTAATTTTATTTAGGAGTGAAGACTATGCCAACTGTTTTTTGAAAAGTTCTTGATATATCTTATTTAAAATATAAATTAAGTATTTGAAGTTTTATTTTTTAAATTTAATATCATCCTCATATACAGTGAGTTTGTGAGAAATAAATAATTATCCCCTAGAACAATAAAAATGAGTCTTCTTTATTTTTAATGCTGAATATGTCGATTACTCTATTTAATAAAATGCATAACTGTAGTATGTAGTAGCGTGCGTTCAACAAAAAGCGACGACGAAGCAAGCCTTGGAATTTTCAAGTCATGTCTGCATTTATGCATTATGGGTAAACAATGACATTATTAAATGTAGATAACAGAACGACAGAAGCCTTCACAAGCTCTGGCTAGTGGGGGCACGGGGGCTTGGCCACCATAAAAACCTACCTAAACTAATAGTCTGACATGTCAAATGTCGGATGTCAGGTGACAAACGCCATACGTTTTTTAATCCATGGCCCGCTTCGTTGTCGTTTTTTGTTGAACTGTATATCTTCACTAGGTAGCTAAAAATTATGGGAAACAAAATTACGGGAAATTACGTAAATGCAATCCAAATAATATAGAAAATGAGCAGTAATACTGTTTTATATGCTACAAATTGAACCATGTCAAATATTGTTGTTTTTTTTTAATTATTATTAGTAAATTTACTAAGAAATTGCACTTTTTGTGTTTCAGGACACAGTATGGCCCCAGCACACCGGCACACCTCAGGGAGAAGTCTTGTTCTGTCGATCCTCTGCCTCCAAGCTATATGTCTTCAGGTTACCAGTGGTACGTTGTCTTCAATCAATATTAACCCTTGACCTAATTACAGTCTTACGACATATTTGTATTATAAAAATAAAAGAGAATGTAGAAACAATTGGTAATAAGACATTTTATGGCTCAACGATAAACTACTAATTGGTAATTAAGTATCAGCGTTTTGTAATGAGCATTTCTGAAACAATTGAATAATGTACTTTTTTTTAACTAATTGTGTATTTTTATACCTATAACTGTTTATCATCTGTCCGGTTTTCATAAATCATGTATGACATCATGTTGCCTTTGGAAAACAAAATAATTTTGACGTTCAAATCCTACCGGATGCATGAATCATTTATGGAGACCCTGTATAAATTTCTGATGAGTTATCCTATGCCCTCAAAATCCATAACTGTTTTCATATTGTTATAAATCATTTGTTATGTTTCTTCAAACTTTTCTTTAATAAACTCTGCCCCAAGAACTGTTCCAATACATTTAGGAAACGGACAACCACAAAAAATTACTAAACCTTCAAAAATTATCAAATAAAATAAAAAATAAAATGTTAGATGCAAATGTATAGAAGGTGACTGATAAAAAAACCTTTTTGGCGCTGTGTTTTGAATCAAATACAATTATTTTAAAAACACTTTAAATTGAATGCCTTGTATTTTTTCTTCTTGTCAATTTTTTTTTAAATGCGCAGATTTTTTTTGGAATAGAAAAAATGTCAACTATGTATAGTCATAAAATGTAATAAATAATTTAAATAATAAAAATACATATTTTTTTAAATCAAGTTACCGAAATAAATAATCATAAGTGACCTGTTTCTTCAAATTTTGATTTAATGAAATCTGCCCCAAGAACTCTTCCAATAAATTTAGGAAACCGATAACCACAAAAAATTTACTAGACCTTCAAAAATTACCAAATTGTTGTCTGATAATGAGAGGACAACACGTAGGTAGAAAATTTGCTGTGATATCATTTGTGCTTGAAATTAATGTATACAGGGTGACTGATAAAAAAACCTTTTTGGCGCTGTGTTTTGAATTAAATAAAATTATTTTAAAAACACTTTAAATCGAATGCATTGTATTTTTTCTTCTTGGCAATTTTTTTTTTAAATTGCGCAATTTTTTTTTTTAATAGAAAAAATGTCAACTATGTATAGTCATACGTTAGAAAGTAATAAATAATTTAAATAATAAAAATACATATTTTTTTAAATCAAGTTACCGAAATAAATCATCATAACTGGCGTGTTATGTTTCTTCAAAGTTTTATTTAATGAAATCTGCCCCAAGAACTGTTCCAATAAATTTAGGAAACGGACAACCACAAAAAAATTACTAAACCTTAAAAAATTACCAAATTGTTGTCTGATAATAATGAGAGGACAACACGTAGGTAGAAAATTTGCTGTGATATCATTTGTGCTTAAAATTAGTGTATACAAGGTGACTCATAAAAAAACCTTTTTGGCGCTGTTTTTTGGATCAAATAAAATTATTTTTAAAACACTTTAAATTGAATGCCTTGTATTTTTTCTTCTTATCATTTTTTTTAAATTGCGCAGATATATTTTTTTTTAATAGAAAAAATGTCAACTATCTATAGTCATACTTTAAAAAGTAATAAATAATTTAAATAATAAAAATACATATTTTTTTAAATCAAGTTACCGAAATAAACCATCATAACTGACCTGTTATGTTTCTTCAAAGTTTTATTTAATGAAATCTGCCCCAAGAACTGTTCCAATAAATTTAGGAAACGGACAACCACAAAAAAATACTAAATGTTCAAAAATTACCAAATTGTTGTCTGATAATGAGAGGACAACACAATTTGCTGTGATATCATTTGTGCTTGAAATTAATGTATACAAGGTGACTGATAAAAAAACCTTTTTGGCGCTGTGTTTTGAAGCAAATAAAATTATTTTAAAAACACTTTAAATTTAATGCTTTGTATTTTTTCTTCTTGTCATATTTTTTTTTTTGGAATAGAAAA